>OW121855.1:86683186-89183186 GCA_933228895.1 Platycnemis pennipes
CTCAGCCGATTAAATCCGTTTTTCTGGACGAGTGGCGAATGATTTGTAAATCTTAGTATGCTTCGCTTCACTCAACGCGACATTATATCATTCCCTTTCCTGCCAGAGAACGTGGCGTACTTCGGGCTGAAATATTCACGGGCGTTTATAACGTCCCTCTACTCGACCAAAGGCATCGCATTATCTCAATGTCACGAGCGACTCATCACCTTGATCGTGCTCGGCTTCGGAAGTAGGGCTGCCTGATAAAACAATGCGTCAACTACGGTCGGCAATAGTCATGCCTTACTTGGCGCTGAGATGCGTGGTTGCTATCTTGCATGGGAAATTGTTGCCGTCAAACAAAATCGTGACTACCTCGAGATTGCTGGATAATCTAGGTAAATGTTTTATACCGCTCTGTGGCGTATGGGAACAGCTCTGATTATAAAGTATCTAGGTAGGTGTATTTTTCTAACTTATTGACACACCACGAGTTAGTCATCATCATCACAAGCCTTAGCTACATTAAAACAATCATAAGATTGGTTTGACGTAGGTCTCAATGCGATTGGTTAGTTTTAGGTGATTAAGGTGTGTCGACATCCATGGTCATTGTGTATATGTGGTCGCACCACGTATCGTTGTAATATACCCACGTGTCGTATCCGTCACGATGCTAAAAATGGGCAGAAAATACGTATCGGACACTTCTGTCGGTTGTCTTATTAGCAACCTCTTAATTTTTGTTTAATTCTTCTCCCTTACAACAAGGGGTGGTAAATGAAATGTAGTGATGCACAAAGGGAAATGAAAATGCTCATCGTCAAGTTTTGTATTAGAACTAGATCATGCAAATTGCCTTATAAATATCATAAATAATGACCTCAGTTGTTGACGATGCACCTTATAAATAAATATTAACATATTACTACCATTGGTCGCGAATAAATATTTTCAGGAATAGAGGAGCCTCGTTCGTCAGATAACGCGAAAGATATCACCACGTTTTGCCACAAAGAAAACGATCACAGTACGAATTTTTCCAGATACATTCCTTTCCATGAGTGGTTGAATCCGGGTGGGCCTCGAGATTAACGTTTGGACTGGCTGTGAACGAGGGAGCGGTCGCTTTCCCACCCAAACCGTTAAATCCGGATATAAATATTGGGAGTGAAAGCCCTCTTTCCGCCTTCCTTTCTTTCGCCGTGCGTCCACAATTATCCCCCTTTCGCCGACGGCAGGGCCGTTGGCCAAGGCCGTGTCGTACCCGTGGAAGGGAGTGATGGGTTATGTGGATGAGCTATGCGGCATGCAGAATATCGCGGTTCGATATTGGGCGATATTCAGAACCTCAACTACAGTCTCAATTCTGCTGCATACGCCATAAAATCTCCATTACGAGTTTAAAATTGTATGCAAATTCACCTCGATATGGCTCGAAACGATCACGCATCCCGCTGAGGGGTAACACCACCTCCGTAGGTAGAATCTGTTCACAATTACGACTCGTAATAGAGACTCAATGAAGTAAGCAGTAGAAGCTTGATTGTAGTTGAGTTTCAGAATATGGCTCGTTATATCAGCTTTGCACAAGTTGAGTCAATGTAATCTGAGCTCTGCTCAAATTACATTGGCTTCGCGATGTAATTTAGGAATTGGGCGTGATATCACTTAAGGGCATTATCCCATACCGCATGATAACAGATATGGGAGATGCAATACCACATATCTATGAGGTATTACACTTCGAACATCGCATGGTGTCGGAATACATACAACATGCCTTCGCATATAGCATGTTATAGCATCACTTCGCATGAAATCGGGTGATACTGCATGAAATAGAATAACATCACTCGCTCAGTACCGACTCCAATGCAGTTGCGATACGACTTAGATGTATCGTATTCGATATATCGAAGATCGCACACCGAATGATGTCGTGAGTGATTGCTTATTGCAAGATATTCTCTGCAGCATATCACGTAAAATTTCTTTTTTTTCCAGCAATATGGTACATCGCATAATGTGGAGGGACATCGCACGAGAACGCATAACATCGCGTGTCGATATCCGTCTCCAATATCGCTGCGATTTCACACACGATCGAAATTCGCAACCGAAGTATCGCAGTATCCCGCTGTGTGCGTGGTCGGGCTCGGGAGAAGCGACACGAATGGGGGCGCAGCAGACCATACATCACTTTCCGGGAAGGATCCATTCGGACACGCCCGAGCGGAATTTCTCACCACCGACTTCCCTTATCACCTCGTTTTCATCCACTCTACTGTTTCATTTTCTCTCTCTCCACACACCCCTCCCCTCCTCCTCCCAGACCGACGTAAATAGACACAAACGCCGCCGCCGCTGCGCGAAGAAAGATGACTTTACTCCGAATTTCCACCTGCGCGCGGTGGTCGAATGCGAAGGTCAATCGGTTGAATAATGTTGGCGGATGATTAAAAATAGAAAAGGGTCCTCCTTTCGCCCGCGCGAGAATTTATCGCCTGGAGACATCATCATCATCATCAAAATCACGGGCGGACGAAGAATAGCGTTGCGCAGGCGCGGGCGACACTGTCGTCGAAGGCGGCGCGACTCTTGTTTACCCCTCGCGCGGACGAATCTTCAGGGTCATCAGTCTTCTCCACGTTTCCCGAAATGCGCGAAGCAGAGGGATGCTCCATTAGAGAATTTCACGACGACTTAGTTGGTTAGTTATTCGGCGTAGGCGACCGACAGCTTAAGTCAACTGCGCCATTTAGGATAGGTGTACAGTCAGGTAGGTGTTGGAATGATGTGGGGAATGAAGGGAGGGATGGAAATTGAATAGCTTTTATGCATGTATATTGGGTTGCACCATTGACGGAATACGCACAGCCCTAGGTGGAGAAAGATCCACCCAGGCGGGATTCAAACCCTCTACCTTAGACTTGGCAGGCGAGGGGTTTACCCTCGCCGAGACCGGCCCGGGAAGGGCGGAGAGAAACACGACGTCGGCATTAGCCTGCCCTTAAGGCGAATGGTGAGTGGCCTATGGTGTGAATCTCCCCTGCCAAGATGGAACCACAGTCGATGACTGTCAGCGCTCCATGACACTAACTAAGTGACCTGACCATTCCCAAATAAGGCCTTCGTCTCCCCTCGGACACCGGCTGCACCCTCCCCTACATCGCCCATACCCTTTCCCCACTCCTAACATTGCAACATCGCAGCAGTTTTACAATGTCTCGCTCGGACTGCGTCTAGCCAGAATATCTCGCCTCGGCTGCCTCTGGCGTGAACCGGCAACCCACCCACCCACCCTTTTCCTTTTCTGTGGGAACTGGGAAGCCGTCGCAAGCATTGGTCATTATTCTTTATTCATCGTTTTCTGCAATATATTTTTCGCTATTTGTATCGGAAGAAGACTGCATGATGACTGGCGAAAAGACAGTCCTAAAAATAGAATAATGCGGCGGAAGCCTCGAATCCCAAGGATGTTCATCAGAAGCCACTGGGTAGCCTCGAAAACAATCCACATCGCTCTTACTAAATGAAAAATATTCTACAGCACCTGGTAAGGTAGGAAATAAGACGAGTTCAAGAGGTCGGCAGGAGAGGAATTAGGAATTTTCTTTCCAGCAGCGCATCACACATCACCATTGCTATGATAACATTTATCATAGTTTTTTAACAGACTAAAGGTAGGATTTCACAAAGCATCTCCATTCACTGTCAACCCCCTCATCTCGGCGTATTTTTTTTTGCATCCGCACCACTTTCCAACACCCCTCATCTGACATGCTTCACAACCCTCTTCTCCTTTTTCCAAGCATTCCACCCTCAAGAGCTATCTTCAACATCCTCTCGCCACCTATTACCTACTCGCCCCAGTGACATGCTTTGTCTTATCCTGATTTCCAAATATCTTCCCTCCCCCAATGTCCACTGAATCCGCTTTAATTTTCTTTTCGCTCCGTCCTACGAAGATGACGGCACGAAAGATGTCTGAATCACTTTTCAGGTGGCGAGCCTGAATGTTATGTTATAACATACTAATATGTGCTAAATACTTGCTTCTATCTTCTATACTGAAGTGTCATACGTTAAGTTACTTCAGGACGGATTTCAAAAAGGAGTCCGTGTTCTGTTCCCTCTGTAAAAGAGCGCAGCTTATTCTAGGCAAAATTGGAATAAAATACTAATCAACAGAGTAAAAAAGGCTTCAGGTGGGCATTCCTTGATATCAAATCGGCTGTAACAGAACTCGAGTGGCATGCAGAATAGTAAAACGGGTAGTAGAGAGTAGAGTGATAGGAGCAAAGTCCTCACGCGGATCATATTCCGGCCAGAATAATTGGACCCGATGGAGTATTACGCCCTGCATTCGATGCTTGCAGAAACCCCTTGACCTGCTCAGAAGGGGCTGCGGGGCATATGTTCTACTCGTAGCAAAATTCAATAAAAAACTTTCACAACTAATTACTGTCAGGAGTAAAACCTGGATGTTTTCACATAGAAGCTTGGCCAGTAACAGCAGCAGAATAGAGAACATTGGAAGCGATGGAAATGAGTGGTGTTGTAGAAGATTAATGAAGATCAAACGTACAGACTGAAATACGAATAAAGAAGTTGTACGAAGAGTTGGGGAAAGACGTTTTCTGTAGATGATTTGCATTAGGAGATAATCTCATCGAACATACTATGAGGCATAACAGCCTCCTGATGACAATCATTGAAGGAATAGTAGACGGATAGAATTACCACGGAAGGCCAAGGATAGATTATCGTGAGCAAATAAATGGATACGCCAAGGTAAGAAAGATGAGGGAGTAAAGAGGTTCGTTGAGAAGAGTGCAGATTGTAGAGCTACAGCATAGGTACCAATTTTCGGATTGATGGCTGCTAATGACTAAGGAGTAATTCGGTGCATTAACATGAATTTCCTATTCTTGAGCCAACATTGCCGGTTGTATCATGTAATTGAAAGTTTAAACATTTTATAGATGGCAATAATAAATGTACTTTAACACTATTCAAACTTTTATTTCCGGTTCTCTTATTTCCATAGATCGGAAAAGTCGGGGGTCAATTATTTCGGGAAGCAAAGCTTTATTATACAATTAAAGAAATTTGTTCTCCATGCGATTCTTCCAGAATTCACCATTCCGGAAGATTATTTGAATTTTGCAGTCCATAGGAGTCCACACCATAAAATTACAAAAGGAATATCGGGAAACATGTAATTGTCCCTGAATTTCGTAGTAATAATTACGGTTTAAAACCATTGGTTTTCTTGAGTTTAAGATCCTCATCCAAGCACAAACACTTTATTTCATCAGCTGCCTGTTTTAATGTCATATGTTCCGATGATATTGGACATTTTACTTCAATGACGCTGCATCAATTGTTTTTCCATCAGGCGAGGCTGCTAGGAAACAGTGTCCGGGATCAACAAAAAGGCCACATGGAAACTCTGCTACCCGTTAACTCCTCATATTTCTTAATCGCATAAATTCATTTAGGCTACCGTATCTCATTGTATCATTTTCAGATGACTGAGCATAAAACTTTTCTTTTCTTTGTCTTTTCACAAGTGATTTTCCCTTCTCCTACAAATAACACCAAAATTTGATTACGTCAATCTATTCTGTCTTTCATCAAACCATTGCTCACATTCGGTTTGGACCCGCGTCTCTCTCTCTCTAGAGCTTCTATTGACCCCTCAACCGTCAATTTCTTTATCAGCTCTTCGATTTCTACATCCATTTCCTGTTGGTCCATGTCCAATTTCTGACAGAACTCTCCATAATCCTTAGTTTCTTTTGCCTCATAAATTTCCCTAACTTTCCTCTTAGGCTTTTTTGCAAGACACCTCCTAGTTGACTGTTAGCGTTTAGGCCTTCGCTCGCCAAGTCTGTGTATACTTTTGAAAGGGCTTCTTCCACATATCATTTTCTACGCAGAATAATTCCACCCTGGTCCCAGCTGAAAATCAAGCCCCTGCACCCTGCACACGATGAGCATACAAACTATTTTTTCCGCGGTTCACTTGCTTGCCTCCCATAAACTTAGCCACTAACGACATAAAATTCTCCGCCAGATTACTAGTGTCAATCATGGCTAGCATAATTGATTTCCATACCTAGGGTTTTAATAATTCGTTGACTCTTTCCAGGGCACCCATCTCCTTGTCGTTGAAAATGTTTTCCCTCCCCTCCTGATCATTGCAGTTATATACTTTGCAATTCGAGTGCTGTTGAATACGCGAAGTGGCCCGTTTTTTAGATCCTCAACTAGTGAGTTACAGCCATATTTTTCTTTTACTTTCCATTGTTAGAAATAGTTTCAATTCAGGGTGTTCATCCAGAATTTTGAAGATGGATTTTGTATAACATGTAACCTCGTGACTAGAACAATCACTTTTCTTAACCAGTTTCCCACATGGAACGGATTCACGCACCTTTTCAAAAGCACTCGAATCACCACTGCCTACGAGGAAATGGTATTGAAAGAAAAGTAATTGCATCTCCTCGCTCTATCGAAATGCCTGAACAGACAGGTCAGCTTCCATGCCACGTGATGATCCACTTATGGTGACCAACAACTATATTTGAAGAAAATAAGGGAAATTTAGAACACGGCCAAATTTCATAACAAATAAGAAAAAAGCTATGCATTTCTTGTAAAAAAAATTAAAAAGAACTTTTATTTTATACTTTGAGAAGGCCTAAATATATTTTGCCGCAGATTTTGCTTCATAAAATAGTTTGCCATCACTTTTTTTAGTGTTATTAGATTTAAAATTCAATTTACATTTCGTCATGATTACCGGGGGTTTTACTAATGATATACCTAATTATAATTATTAATACTATAATTATTAATTACTATAGTAATTACAAAAAAAATAATGCAGGAATATAGGACGTGGCGATTCCAGGCTGAAGATAACTCTCTCAGAAAGTACCACGGTTTACTCATCGGATTTAATTGGAACAAACATTGCGTCTCTTGCAATGTAAAATAATATCGCTAACAATTAAATGACTTTTAGAAAAGTGACGGCTACATTTTCGCATTCGTATGTTAAGATGAAACTGATGAAACCACTGTCTAAACATACTGTGGTGAAACAGTCAAATCAGCCATGGGCAACAATTATACTTAAATCTTAAATGTTTAATCTGTTCCGGTGAGGCTAGGTCATTAGCAGAAACACGTATTTTTCTGAGAATCGGTTTGATGAAAACAAAAAAACGTACAAAATCTGAAGAATTGGTTCATTGTAGTCATCCTCAACCAAATAATTACTTCGCTTGCCATTTCCTGAGACTCCCGGCAGACCTTTTCTTTCGTTTTGCAGATGAGAATAGACCACGTCTTTCTTACTTCGAGGATGGCCCTTTCTGGCAGTTTCCATGATAATCTTTTTTTCAGAGATAATTTAAATCGAAGAAATTAATTGTAAATTATTTCTTGACTCACTGAATGTAGAAAAATTTCTTGAAAGATTTACGCAAATATTAGGCAATTGGAAATAGCTCTCGATACGAAAAGTCGAGACGGACTGAGAGCAACGAAGAGGGACGCATAACCTTGCGACACCCTGCGCGCTGTCCTCTTCTCAGCAAAAACACAAGGTTGCAAGATTTGTCTTTCGTTCGTCCCTCCCCTTAAACGCCTCCAGCAGCATGGCCCTCATCCCTCCAGCGGCATCTCTCCCTCCCCTCCCTCATCGCTCCTCGGGTGCTTCGTAATGGTTCCTTGATTTCGCCGCAAGTGACGCTCCTAGCAGCGCGTTTTTAGCGACTTCTAATTATTCTAATTACTAGTTATTACCTTCTCGTAATATTATTTAGAAAATTGGAATTGATCAGTGAAGAAATTCGAAAACTTCGTAGTTTTTCGATTTTTATAAATAACAACGCATTCTGCCATTTTGGTAATTTTTTATCATGTTTTTTAATTTTTTGCAAAATGTAAAAAGCAAAAAAGTATTTCATTGGCCAAAAAAAGTTGATGGTGAAAGATTCATGTCGATAACTTTATTTGCCTAGCTGCGAGAAGAAAAACCGTTTCAGGGGCAGTCACCATTGGCCTTAAGGCGAATGGTGAGTGGCCTATGGTGTGAATCTCCCCTGCCAAGATGGAACCACAGTCGATGACTGTCAGCGCTCCATGACACTAACTAAGTGACCTGACGATTCCCAAATATGGCCTTGGTCTCCCCTCGGACACCGGCTGCACCCTCCCCTACATCGCCCATACCCTTGCCCCACTCCTAACATTGCAACATCGCAGCAGTTTTACAATGTCTCGCTCGGACTGCGTCTAGCCACAATATCTCGCCTCGGCTGCCTCTGGCGTGAACCGGCAACCCACCCACCCTTTTCCTTTTCTGTGGGAACTGGGAAGCCGTCGCAAGCATTGGTCATTATTCTTTATTCATCGTTTTCTGCAATATATTTTTCACTATTTGTATCGGAAGAGGACTGCATGATGACTGGCGAAAAGATAGTCCTAAAAATAGAGCAATGCGGCGAAAGCCTCGAATCCCAAGGATGTTCATCAGAAGCCACTGGGTAGCCTCGAAAACAATCCACATCGCTCTTACTAAATGGAAAATATTCTACAGCACCTGGTAAGGTAGGAAATAAGACGAGTTCAAGAAGTCGGCAGGAGAGAAATTAGGAATTTTCTTTCCAGCAGCGCATCACACATCACCATTGCTATGATAACATTTATCATAGTTTTTTTAACAGACTAAAGGTAGGATTTCACAAAGCATCTCCATTCACTGTCAACCCCCTCATCTCGGCGTATTTTTTTTGCATCCGCACCACTTTCCAACACCCCTCATCTGACCCTCAAGAGCTATCTTCAACATCCTCTCGCCACCTATTACCTACTCGCCCCAGTGACATGCTTTGTCTTATCCTGATTTCCAAATATCTTCCCTCCCCCAATGTCCACTGAATCCGCTTTAGTTTTCTTTTCGCTCCGTCCTACGAAGATGACGGCACGAAAGATGTCTGAATCACTTTTCAGGTGGCGAGCCTGAATGGTATGTTATAACATACTAATGTGTGCTAAATACTTGCTTCTATCTTCTATACTGAAGTGTCATACGTTAAGTTACTTCAGGACGGATTTCAAAAAGGAGTCCGTGTTCTGTTCCCTCTGTAAAAGAGCGCAGCTTATTCTAGGCAAAATTGGAATAAAATACTAATCAACAGAGTAAAAAAGGCTTCAGGTGGGCATTCCTTGATATCAAATCGGCTGTAACAGAACTCGAGTGACATGCAGAATAGTAAAACGGGTAGTAGAGAGTAGAGTGATAGGAGCAAAGTTCTCACGCGGATCATATTCCGACCAGAATAATTGGACCCGATGGAATATTACGCCCTGCATTCGATGCTTGCAGAAACCCCTTGACCTGCTCAGAAGGGGCTGCGGGGCATATGTTCTACTCGTAGCAAAATTCAATAAAAAACTTTCACAACTAATTACTGTCAGGAGTAAAACCTGGATGTTTTCACATAAAAGCTTGGCCAGTAACAGCAGCAGAATAGAGAACATTGGAAGCGATGGAAATGAGTGGTGTTGTAGAAGATTAATGAAGATCAAACGTACAGACTGAAATACGAATAAAGAAGTTGTACGAAGAGTTGGGGAAAGACGTTTTCTGTAGATGATTTGCATTAGGAGATAATCTCATCGGACATATTATGAGGCATAACAGCCTCATGATGACAATCATTGAAGGAATAGTAGACGGATAGAATTACCACGGAAGGCCAAGGATAGATCATCGTGAGCAAATAAATGGATACGCTACGGTAAGAAAGATGAGGGAGTAAAGAGGTTCGTTGAGAAGAGTGCAGATTGTAGAGCTACAGCATAGGTACCAATTTTCGGATTGATGGCTGCTAATGACTTAGGAGTAATTCGGTGCATTAACATGAATTTCCTATTCTTGAGCCAACATTGCCGGTTGTATCATGTAATTGAAAGTTTAAACATTTTATAGATGGCAATAATAAATGTACTTTAACACTATTCAAACTTTTATTTCCGGTTCTCTTATTTCCATAGATCGGAAAAGTCGGAGGTCAATTATTTCGGGAAGCAAAGCTTTATTATACAATTAAAGAAATTTGTTCTCCATGCGATTCTTCCAGAATTCACCATTCCGGAAGATTATTTGGATTTTGCAGTCCATAGGAGTCCACACCATAAAATTACAAAAGGAATATCGGGAAACGTGTAATTGTCCCTGAATTTCGTAGTAATAATTATGGTTTAAAACCATTGGTTTTCTTGAGTTTAAGATCCTCATCCAAGCAAAAACACTTTATTTCCTCAGCTGCCTGTTTTAATGTCATATGTTCCGATGATATTGGACATTTTACTTCAATGATGCTGCATCAATTGTTTTTCCATCAGGCGAGGCTGCTAGGAAACAGTGTCCGGGATCAACAAAAAGGCCACATGGAAACTCTGCTACCCGTTAACTCCTCATATTTCTTAATCGCATAAATTCATTTAGGCTACCGTATCTCATTGTATCATTTTCAGATGACTGGGCATAAAACTTTTCTTTTCTTTGTCTTTTCACAAGTGATTTTCCCTTCTCCTACAAATAACACCAAAATTTGATTACGTCAATCTATTCTGTCTTTCATCAAACCATTGCTCACATTCGGTTTGGACCCGCGTCTCTCTCTCTCTACAGCTTCTATTGACCCCTCAACCGTCAATTTCTTTATCAGCTCTTCGATTTCTACATCCATTTCCTATTGGTCCACGTCCAATTTCTGACAGAACTCTCCATAATCCTTAGTTTCTTTTGCCTCATAAATTTCCCTAACTTTCCTCTTAGGTTTTTTTGCAAGACACCTCCTAGTTGACTGTTAGCGTTTAGGCCTTCGCTCGCCAAGTCTGTGTATACTTTTGAAAGGGCTTCTTCCACATATCATTTTCTACGCAGAATAATTCCACCCTGGTCCCAGCTGAAAATCAAGCCCCTGCACCCTGCACACGATGAGCATACAAACTACTTTTTCCGCGGTTCACTTGCTTGCCTCCCATAAACTTAGCCACTAACGACAAAATTCTCCGCCAGATTACTAGTGTCAATCATGGCTAGCATAATTGATTTCCATACCTAGGGTTTTAATAATTCGTTGACTCTTTCCAGGGCACCCATCTCCTTGTCGTTGAAAATGTTTTCCCTCACCTCCTGATCATTGCAGTTATATACTTTGCAATTCGAGTGCTGTTGAATACGCGAAGCGGCCCGTTTTTTAGATCCTCAACTAGTGAGTTGCAGCCATATTTTTCTTTTACTTTCTTTTGTTAGAAATAGTTTCAATTCAGGGTGTTCATCCAGAATTTTGAAGATGGATTTTGTATAACATGTAACCTCGTGACTAGAACAATCACTTTTCTTAACCAGTTTCCCACATGGAACGGATTCACGCACCTTTTCAAAAGCACTCGAATCACCACTGCCTACGAGGAAATGGTATTGAAAGAAAAGTAATTGCATCTCCTCGCTCTATCGAAATGCCTGAACAGACATGTCAGCTTCCATGCCACGTGATGATCCACTTATGGTGACCAACAACTATATTTGAAGAAAATAAGGGAGATTTCCATATTCTTGACCAAAAATAAGGGAGATTTAGAACACGGCAAAATTTCATAACAAAAAAGAAAAAAGCTATGCAGTTCTTGTAAACAAAATTTAAAAGAACTTTATTTTATACTTTGAGAAGGCCTAAATATATTTTGCCGTAGATTTTGCTTCATAAAATAGTTTGCCATCACTTTTTTTTAGTGTTATTAGATTTAAAATTCAATTTACATTTTGTTATGATTACCGGGGGTTTTACTAATTATATAATTAGTAATTACAAAAAAAAGAAAAATAATGCAGGAATATAGGACGTGGCGATTCCAGGCTGAAGATAACTCTCTCAGAAAGTACCACGGTTTACTCATCGGATTTAATTGGAACAAACATTGCGTCTCTTGCAATGTGAAATAATATCGCTAACAATTAAATGACTTTTAGAAAAGTGACGGCTACATTTTCGCATTCGTATGTTAAGATGAAACTGATGAAACCACTGTCTAAACATACTGTGGTGAAACAGTCAAATCAGCCATGGACAACAATTATACTTAAATCTTAAATGTTTAATCTGTTCCGATGAGGCTAGTTCATTAGCAGAAACACGTATTTTTCTGAGAATCGGTTTGATGAAAACAAAAAAACGTACAAAATCTGAAGAATTGGTTCATTGTAGTCGTCCTCAACCAAATAATTACTTCGCTTGCCATTTCCTGAGACTCCCGGCAGACCTTTTCTTTCGTTTTGCAGATGAGAATAGACCACGTCTTTCTTACTTCGAGGATGGCCCTTTCTGGCAGTTTCCATGATAATCTTTTTTTCAGAGATAATTTAAATCGAAGAAATTAATTGTAAATTATTTCTTGACTCACTGAATGTAGAAAAATTTCTTGAAAGATTTACGAAAATATTAGGCAATTGGAAATAGCTCTCGATACGAAAAGTCGAGACGGACTGAGAGCAACGAAGAGGGACGCATAACCTTGCGACACCCTGCGCGCTGTCCTCTTCTCAGCAAAAACACAAGGTTGCAAGATTTGTCTTTCGTTCGTCCCTCCCCTTAAACGCCTCCAGCAGCATGGCCCTCATCCCTCCAGCGGCATCTCTCCCTCCCCTCCCTCATCGCTCCTCGGGTGCTTCGTAATGGTTCCCTGATTTCGCCGCAAGTGACGCTCCTAGCAGCGCGTTTTTAGCGACTTCTAATTATTCTAATTACTAGTTATTACCTACTCGTAATATTATTTAGAAAATTGGAATTGATTAGTGAAGAAACTCGAAAACTTCGTAGTTTTTCGATTTTTATAAATAACAACGCATTCTGCCATTTTGGTAATTTTTTATCATGTTTTTTAATTTTTTGCAAAATGTAAAAAGCAAAAAAGAATTTCATTGGCCAAAAAAAGTTGATGGTGAAAGATTCATGTCGATAACTTTATTTGCCTAGCTGCGAGAAGAAAAACCGTTTCAGGGGCAGTCACCATTGGCCTTAATGAAAGACGCCGAAGAGTCAAGTTGAAAGTCCCATCCGGCGCACGGAGTCCTGAACTTGAAGTGCTCTCTATAAAGCACTCTATCACTAAATAAACTAGTAGGGGAACCACTACTAGAAGGGGTCGTTATACCAAAAAATATGAAACATTTCGCCACTGCCGGGATTCGGACACGGGCCTTCGGGTGGGGCAGCTGGTACTTAGCCACCACACCAACCAGATTCCCTCGGAAAGACTGCTTTGATTGTTCCGAGCGGGTACAAAGGTTAGTAGAGGGTAATATTGTGTTTAACCCGAAGTTTTGCCTTCTTAGTGAGAGTAGAGCTCACCAAATTTTAAGCCCAATGGCGTGAGAAATCCTCACATCAGGTTTGGGGAGCTATTTCCATGATATAAATAAAGTAAAGATAAAAGTCGGGGAAGTTTATTTTTGAGGGATGTAACTTGGGGCATACCTATAGTAGTAGCAGTAGTAGGAAGTAAAATTAGGCTTTAAGGTTCTCCTACTTGTAAGGAGAAACATCTCACATCGACTCCATCGTCTCTCCATCTCATATCGTCTTACTTAACCAAATCCTAAGCCTAATTTCTAGGACGCAACGCATCATCGAAACGAGGTTCGATCTCACGACTTTTAGGTTTTCGGGCCAGTGGGTCTGACTACCCTGGCCGGCACACATTCTGTCAAGCGAAAAGTCTGTCTGTGCTCTTATTATACTGGTCCTGGGTTGGTACAATAGCTATAGCTATTTGTGTTTTGCATTAATATTAGCTTTGTATTAGCTGTAGCACTAATTGTAACACTACCTTCACATTCCTTGAACCTAGGTTAGAATCCCTGCAGTAGCAGACATTATATATAAGTGTACTGGTCCCAACGCAGCGTTGTGTGAAGAGTGCTTAAAAATCAGTACTACGGCCGTCCGATGTGGTGTTAAACCATGATGCCCTTGACGCCTTTTGTTAGAAGCAGGCTAATGCCAACGCTGGGTTTCCCTCCACTTTTTCTTCAAACCCTTATTTCTCACTACTTTACAACCATCCACCAATTTGCGCATATTACTTAAGTTGTCGGTCGCCTCCCCTAGCAACAACGATTATTTGTCATTTGCGTCGTGTGAACAGAATGGCTTCGGAATGCGATTGATTTCGCTCCTTGCTTGTCTGTTTAAAATAGTCATTAGGTTTTATAAAGGCAATTCGCGCGTCCATCACATTTTCGCAGCGATTGTATTTATGAAATTTATCCGAAGTAAACATCCGCCCGCTCTTTTGAGGAAATATCGCGTTTCCATGCTCTCATGTCTGTCACTAGGAAAGGAGGCGAGCAGCGACTAACAGAAAAATACGAACCTTCCAACTCTATTGGGATTCCTTTCCCCTCACCCTCCGCTATCAGGAAAGAGCAGGGAGACACATGCAATTGAAGGTCACTTCCCGCGACGTTTTTAAAACTCTCCAGCGTTCTATGAAAGTGGGTTAAGGTTGAGGACGCTGTTTCGACCTTTGTCTTTGTGCTAGATTATTTTCGTTTCTCCAGGCGCCAGTTTGTTTCGCCATGGCATGCATTCATTTAATTCTAATGATATTCATCCTCTCAAGATGTTTTTAATCTTCCGTGGCGCTGAAATAGAGCAAAAAATCTGCCCGAGACAAAGGCGGTCTCTAAATTTCCCGTGGACGATCATCTCCTCTATGAGATACCTCTCTGATGAGCAAGTGGGCGCTCGAATTCTGCTTTTGCTCTGCAGGAAAGGAGGATGATTTCAGGATTCTCCTTTTGGTAATGACGCGTCACTTTGACCCTGAAAATGGAAGTTTTCTATAGAGACGATGATAGTTTTTGTGGAACCATGAGTCATTTCCTAGTGTGTGAAACGTGGATAATTATGATTACTTTCATTTACGTTAGAGTGACTTACTTCTCAGCCAAATTTCGCGCTGATGATGATATTAAATTATGTCTAATGATTTGGAGTTAGTTGAAGAGAATCACAGAAATGCAATTCCATAATTATTTTTAATTTGTTCGAAAACCACCATGATAATCTTAAATTAGAGACTCTTTTCTCCATATATTTAAGTACTTTAGTTGTTCGGAGACAGCTTTCCTCCAGGTTTCATAGTGGTCCACTGTCCCAGTGTACTCCAATTATCTCGCTTTAGTTGGATATGAAATAAATGTTTAAAAATACGAGTATATTATTTATCACCAATTATAATGCATAATCGATTTTTTTCACTGACGTCTTCAACCCATGTTTTTCCACTAATCTTCGATATTTTCCTTGCCATATCAGTAAATGTTCACTCTTCCTTCACTGTTATTAACTTACTCGCGAATGCATCTCACTAATAATGAGTAATATAATTATTCTAAGCGTATTCAATATTATCTGAGTCAGTTTTTCATCGATTGCATGTAGTTGAGTTTACTTTCTTCCGTATCACTGGGCTCGTTTTTTAGAGTGAAGTGCATTTCACAATATTTGTAGCGTTCGCTGTCGAGGATAATGTGAAGGTGTCCGAACCATGGTGATATGATTGTGTACTTTACAATGCATGTCGTTGGAAGCCTTTTTGTACAGGCTTAAGCCTACAATTGCTGCGTGAAACACCGCAAAGCTTCTTATGACTTCTAAGGTTTTTTTATGATACCTCCAGGAGCAAGATATTCTTCTTTTATGGGATTTCTCAGCGTTCAGCAGTACTTCTCATGCACGCTCGCAGTCGTCGGACTTTTTTTCTAGTCCTCTACTTCGGAATGCGAATCTTTCGTGGAAGAGATGCGTTGAACCGGAAGGCTCATGCGTCAGCGTTTTATTTTTTTCCTATTTACATGCCACTTCTCCTGGAATTACCACCCACTCACTGCATCGTGTGAATACGACATATTTATGCATTCTCACGTTTTGCCGACTTGGGCTACGCTTCATCATCCTTCAATTTCATATCCTGATTTGTCTGCCTTAATTGAACTTATTAACTATGAAAAATAATGAGCAACGAAGATAATTTGAGATTTGTCGTGTTGGTGATAGGAAAAGTCAGGTCTGCCCAACTGATGGGCATTGACTTTGTTTCAATGTACAGCATTGAGCCAGTAGTGTTTACAGTAAATAGCATTTAAACTTTTCAATTTCCCATGGATGTGCACGAAATCAGGCAGATAAACATAAGTGGGTAAAGTGGATTTAAAAGGGGACATTGATAGCAGAGCTTTGCATATCAGAAGTCCTTTTCCGCATTCTTATCGCCCATTATGATGTGAAATTATTTTTAAATTTTGTAAAACAACCATAAGGTTTTGAAATTCAACAACTTATTACACTAGCACGACCAATGAAAGTTCCGAAGATTGTTTTTGAAATATTTATTAAAGAATTATTTATATTCTTCTACTAGTCCTCTAAATTGTAGAATTTACGACGTTTGTTTTTGTATTTATTATTAGAGATTCCTCAAAGATTTCACGGAATCCATGCCCATTTCTTAAATTTAATATCGTCGCACTCGTGCTGAGTCGGAAATTTCCCAGAATGTTTAACTATACACACATATATATTGTATGTTCCGATTCGATAGGTTCCATATCGAGCTCTTTGGGATCCTTCAATAGGGCACGGTCGGTGATGGATACGCCGCAAATTCGATGTGAAATAGTATGGTTAAGATCTTTCGCTTTCATCTTCACCACAGTGTGCTCCATCAGTGTGCATAGGCGACCACGGTAGTCACGTGCCGGCCTGGCAAACAATCGTGCGTGGGTTCGTATCCCACCTTGGTAGTAAAAGACTTATATGCCATAGATTTAGGATTAAGGTAGATGGCATCACAGAACACCGTAGTCTGATCAAATTTTACATTTATATTTATCTTTTTATTTGATCACGGAAAAAATACGTGTGTTATGCACTGGTGAATGAACACTAAGGTGAACGGTTTATAGCAGCACGCTCCGATTATAGATAGATTGATGGATATAGATATTTATTACATCCAACCCTAGTACAAACAAAATACTTTTTAACTTGATATAACACACTTAATGCTTTGGGTGATCTTTTAAGGTTAAATACCTGTATAAAGATTACCTACAAAAAATAAAAAAATAAACTTTGATCTTGGCCATAGTAATAAAACCAAAAATTAGTATGCTCCATACAAAATATACAAAACAAATAAATGCGATAAACAATAAATACAAGTGCAGAAAATTTTTTACATAATATTGTTAAATAAATTTTCTTTTATAACTTCGAACTTCCCTGATATGTTTCGCTTCCCATTCTGCTTCGCTTTGTGACATCATCTACATCATATTTGTGCTGGCTGACGGCGGTGATCAGGTCGATAACACGACAACATGGCAACCCAACGATTGCGGGTTCGAATCCCGCCTCGGGCATGGATGTTGTGATTGTCTCAGGATTAGGATTAAATTAGGTTAGACGGTGCGATATGAATACAGCAGGAGGAGTACCTAAATACCTATTTTTACCAATAGGTAATATCCTTGGGTGGAAGTGCAGAGTTGTGGATCTTTCGTTTCTAACACATTCCCCGGTTTCGAGGAACCTAACTGTGATTTCAAGGGTTTTCCCATGGCGCTCGCTCTTTCGGAGTGATTCCTGGGTTTATAAATAAAGAACGGAAACAGCGCGGAGCGAAATACGGAAATCGAGTTGAGATTCCTACGAAGGTAATAGAACGACTTGACGACCTTGAAATAAGTTCATGTGTGGCATTGAGATACGGTGATGACTATAACATACTGGACATCTAATAGCTTAAAAGGCAATCGTTCGAGTCGGTAAGCAGCTGGTAAACACGAGGAATCTCTCTTAAAAAAAATAAAAAGGCATTTATCTATTCACAGCAAGCGTATCACGGACGATAGAGGTTCATTTTCCTCCTGGAAATGGACTACCTGCTTGTTGTACATTGTAGTAATTGTAAGGTTTGTATTTTTCACATGGTGGTATTTCTTCGTGGAAGTTTCACATTCATTCAGTTATGTCAGTCTTGCTCTCTTCTTGCCTCGAAATATTTCTCAAAAGTATGATTTCATCCTCAGGTAATAGGTTCGAAGAACTGACGCTGTGAACTTGGCCGTTCTCCAAATATCTGCATCATTTCCACTCTCCCATATTGGCGCAACCCTTTTCATCACAGTGCGATCATCCAGGCTTATAACTCGAAAGTAAAACATCGACACACACTTTATTCTACTTTTTTGTGGGTGATAATATTCGGAGGATACACCCATGATGATGTTGGAATTATTTTTCGTGGTAGATGGTGCGGAATAAATATAATTAAAACCGTAATAGTTTTACAGTTTGAATTCTTTGGATCAACAAATTTTAGGCAATGTTTTTAAAAATCTCTGGTATTTAATCTTCCTATTGTTATAGGTAGTTCAATTGGTCCGTATAATTAACAGAATGGAATAATCCGTGTAATTATATAGAAACGTATATTTCTCAAGTATTTTTTTTTGTCTTTTACAATTCTTCTTGTTCAACTCCTGGATTGATTTTGCAGCTGGAGAAACGAAATGTTAGTGATCAGGAAAATTGTTTAAATGCACAGTTTTTTCGCGATAGGCGCCGACTACCGTGTTGTTCTATCAATTCCCTTCGCTACGCTCTATTTCTGCATACCTCTCCCGTCTCCGTTATATTTTATTTCTTCACTCTTATTCCTAATATCTCTTCCAACACTTTCTCCCATGACTTTGTTGGTCATTCTCTTTCCGCCACTCCATAACTTCTTCCATATCATTAATCCAGCGTGATCGAGCCAACGAAGTGCACTCAGTTCAATCTTCTCCATTACCGGCATCGGTCATTGCTCTTAATTAATCCACACGGTTTGAAAATAAACTCATTCCTCACCCTAACCTCTATTTTTTGTCGCCGACAACTCTCAGGTGCCAATTAGGTAACCATAGTGTAGAGTTAAATCGTGATTTGTATCAGGTTCACAATAAATATGAAACCAATCAATCAATTAATCAATCATTTTTCAGCACGCAATAATCTAATATTTTTTTCGAAGAGGAAAGAGTTCTGATTACGTCATTATTTCTTTTCTTTGATATTATTTGTGGACTCAATAGAAATGGGTCGTACCCAAGCAACGGAAGAAATTTGGGAGAAGGGATAAATCGTTTCCGTACCTTTTGTATCCTCTTGACGTTCCATACTTGAACGTTATCTTCTATTAAAGTTGTTAATGAAATTATTCCTCAAAAAGAGCATGTCCAAATTGGTTTCACGTAAATTTATATCATTATTTCCCATGCTTCTCTCTATTTTAAATTAATATGACTTCTGTATTACATTATTAGGTCATATATTTCTTATTCTGAACGTTTTATCCCCCCGTAAAGGTGTTTGTTGAAACTGAATGGGGAATTAATGAATTGTTAGTAATGATCAATATTTTGGCCACCAACAAATCTTCATACACTTTAAAAATAAGACAATTACATTCTCTTGGCAGCTCTTTAAGAATACTCAAAAAAATTAGAAATTAAAGTAATAGTGGGTAATTAGTATTTTACTGTTTTGCTGTTGGGTTTTAAGCTAATTTATACTCGTTGGCTCAAAATACGTGTCTAATGGCCTTTGAATTTCTCGTTGTATTTTATGATCGCCTCAACAGCTTACAGTATGATAAGAAACCTGTAGGGAGTGGCCACATTGTAAGATAACTGAAAATGAATGACACGTTGAACTGTTGTTATCATGAGGAAATGAAAAATGAACCTGTTAGTGACGTCCATAGATAAATCATTATCAATGGCAGCACGAATATGAATTGAGAATTCAAAACAGGTTCTGAAAAAATCAGCTTATTATCGTGACAACGGTATTTGAAATGACAATATTAACCATTAAATATTCATTCTAAGAAGCTCAATCATTTTAAATGATTGAATGATTGTTCTCGATAAAATGATTATCCCCTAGTCAAGTCGTATAGTGAGCGAGAAATACGCGATACCCTTGAAAGAATTCGTTAAATCATAAAATGAAAATGGTGTTACTTTTCAGTCAAATTTAATTTCTTTAATGATTAATAAAGGTTAAACTCCGAATTCGCAATGACCTTCCGTAAGCAAAAAGCACTTGTCTTCCCTGTAGTCAACATTCATCAGGTTGAGACGTTATATGGCCTTGAGTGTTTTAACATTACCCCTGTGTGATCCCTTTTTGTTGTTGCTGTTAAGGATGCGATCGGCAGCTTAGGTTAATCGCTCCGTTAAGGTTGAGGTTAGGTGTTTGTGCTTAGGAAGGATATTTTGAGCGTGGAAGGAGTGAAGGAAACCCGGCGTCGGAATTAGCATACACACTACCAGAGAACACGTGGGGCCAATATGAAAATGCATTTCAACTGGAGAGATCGTTTGGGTGGACGAGACTAGCGAATTCGTACACAGCAGTCACTAATGTTCAGTGAGCAACAGAGATTACTTGCTCCTTTATATGGGTTGGTGGAAGCTATGCATAACTTGGGTTTTTATGTTACGAAGAAGAAAATAGGTGTAGGCTTTTTTCTACTTTTAACTGCTGTTTCCTGCCATTTAAAGTTTCATTAACGGATCGAGAACTGATCTTAATCTGTATCCACGTGGTAATCACATTAGGGACGGGTTTTTGACAAAAGGAACCAACAACAGTTGTTATTCGAATATGTACCTTTGAAACGGAGAGTACTTAATACTTGAGCCATCATATCTATCTATTTCCTTTGGTAAATAATTACCCATATCATCCTTATTTAACGAATTCGGAATACATTATAGGTAATGAAAGGTTGAAGATGCTCGTGAAGAATTAAAATTAGTTTGAGGGATTAGGAGACAAAGTGATTGGATTGGACATTTAGCTAGAAACGAGAGCATATTGAACACTGTTGTACATGAATATTCACGGTGAAGCAAGAGGAAATAAAGAAAAGACTCTTTAATTGGGATGGAGAGTGATAGAAAGAATGCTTATCTGAAGAAAGAAATGGTTTGCTTATGAAGGAGCTGTTCAGAATATGCTTAATGGAGATATTCCATCAAAACTTACCCTAACCGGTTGTCAATTTAGTGATAATCAACATCGTACCATGTTATCCGTTAGAGAAATATCGAATTGAAATTGTTAATTCTGTCGGCCTGTTTTGTTTTTCTTACCACAACCTCATCTACGTGGATGCATCGTTTCTAAGTCACCGTGGTCTTATGGTTGATTGAGATCTTAGATTGAAGGTGAGGTGTCGATGCACGTGACTGATACATCTAGTAAACACACTTGCACACATTCGCACGATACAGTTGGTGATACAATCGTCAAGTTAGCCGATGATTTACCGCCATTGGTGTAATGCCTCGATGTTCATGCTACACACGTAACTACTCAGCATCGTTTTTGCTTGTGTAGAATGAACTCTAGATTCACCCGAGAGCAAGTTCAATATGTTATACTGTCGTGGAATAAAATCCATGATTGTCTTCTATTCCACTTCCGGGATCAAAGGGGCTCATGCCTTCTTGAAAGGGTCATGATATGTTTTACCGATAGCAGAAGGGATTCGGATATTCAACTGGGAAAAATAACCCAGGAGTATGACTCTGTCTCCATGCGCCTACTTCTACGTCTCCGTTCATGGTGAATGCCAAAGTGGAAATACAAGCACGAGTTAGGAAATTGATTCACATTAGCCTAAGATCAAGTCTAACTGAAGTATTATTTAATTAAGATGCTAGTTTCTTCATATAAGTATTCCAGAAGCTACTTATCCTTCATACTATCCTCTGTCGCGTTAGGTGTGTAAAGGAGCCGAATTATAGGTCGCAGGCCCAGAAAAATTGCCTCTATTTGTCTATTGGCATTCCTTCCTGTTCCTGCATGTTTCTTTTGTCTTTATCATATTTGTATATTATTCCGTTAATGCTCTAATTCATCCTTTCTGTTAGTGTTCCTTGTCTTCATAGTCTTTTAGGGTTCATAACATCATTGGATCCCTGCATTTACAGCATAATCCCTTTCTTAATTTGATTTTGCAAATAGTCCTTCATTTATCTATAATTTATATGCAATATTCACTGAAAGCTGCTTTCCGATAGATTTCTTGAAGCTAGAAATATTATTGCTCCATGGCCACTGGCTCAAAGATTGAATTCCCCGAAAAATTTTAAATATTGAGTAAATTTTACGTAGTATTGTGAAGAAAAATGAAATAATATTCTGGCCACTTGAGAGAAGACAATTACGGAGGATAGAGGAGATGATTGAAAGCATGTGATATTAACGTAAAAGAGAAAATGTTGACAAGTCGTGAAAGGAAGAGGACAGGACCTTAGACGGAATTAATGTGGATACATTACGAAGACATGGAGAATACACTCATGGAATCACCTATTTAAAGAAGTGTTTGCTTGACGCGTTATTTGAAAATATTCTTATTACGTTTACCCTTATCTGCCATCAACCGACTACCATAAATTACCTTTTAATAAGTCACTTACGAGGTATTAATCCATATTCGCTCCTCATACTTCAGTTCTCCTGCCTACCATTCGGAGACCACTCGCCCTCCAAGACAATTATTCTTGACCTTCGCCTATTTGGTTCGCTCCATACTATAAGACCTAGTTCTCGTTCTTGCACAACACTTCCATATTTTCAATTCACTCCCCATTTTCCGCAGGCCTCCTTCCAACCGTCGCTGTTTTTGTACCCATATATGAGTGCGGAGCCGCCCCCCCGAACCGTGCATCTTGAAAATGGGCACTCAACATGGGCCTCATGAGCAATTTAACTCAGGGTGAAAATCAAACCCACGGCATTGGAGCATTTCAGGAAGAATATAATAGGCGTCACTTAAGAAAAATTACAAACTTCCATATCGGTGAAATGGACGTCAATCCATCGAGTTTCAGCGTAGAATATTTCAATCCTGCCGCGTAAACGGCGGTGAAATTCACATTAATTTCCATGTGAAAAAATCCGGAATGTGCGTCCGTATGTGGCGGGAATCGAACCACGGCTTTCCGGGCCACTGCGCAGACCACTACGCTACCCAGGATCCATAATTCACAAGGCAATTTTACCGAGGTTCAAGGTACTAGATGTTGAGCCCTCGCGGTCCATCAAGGATGGCAACGCAAACTGAATTTCAGCGATTAAATTTTAATGCGAACCGGCCAGAGATTCGAGTGTCGTCGAGATTATCCTTTATCACCTGGGAGAGAGAAAGCCCCAGATGAGCCCCTTTGCAAAATCATTCAAAGGTAAGGGGTCTGTTACCTCGGGGCTGTTCTGGCCAAGATAAAGGGTAGCTCTGTTGAAGGATGTTGATACATCAGTGTGAAAAAGTGCCTTCATTTCCCACCTCCCTCATTGCTGTCTCAAAACCATGATCCTTGTCGCAATGATATATAATGAGGAGGAACTTTAAAATAGCTACTTTATACTCAGTAAAGTATTTATTGGAAATGATAATGCTGCATTATGGTCCACCAGAAATTTTATGTAGGTTGGCTCAACGTTGCAACGATGGCTGACTCTTATTAAAATTTTAAGTAAAAATTTCAAATTGTGGTTAATGAAAAGTATATAAATCATTTATGTCATCAACGTGAAAGTGATTAATGTCCGTGCGATTTTCAAAGAGACATTCTCCTTGCGAATGACCCTCGTTGTCGAAGCACTCATTAAAATAAATTCTACTAAGACATTCTCCTAAATCGCAGGTGCGAGTTATTTTATGTAGTCTATCAGCTGATTCCTCGTTGCGTGAGTTTAACGACCTGGAGTGTAGAAAGTGACAATCCTCGGAAGAGACTAGGTTAGAGCCTCAAGATGTAACCATGTGTAGTCGCTGCAGAATTTTAAAAATTTGGCGCAAAAGATCGTTATGCAAGGGAAGCAATCACAGGAAAATGGAATTACATTTTACGTACTGCATCCTGGCGATAGTAAATGAGAACGTAAATTTACCATACAACTGGATACGTACACATAACTGACAAGCGTTTTAATTAGATAATAGTACGCGGCAATCAATCCAAATATAGGTGATTTTAGCGGTATTATTAACTTTTGAGCAAATAAATAGGCTTAACGAAAGTTTCGATGGATACATCTACATCTACACGATACCCTGCAAGCCACCGCGAGGGTGTGTGGCAGGGGGATAGAGAGATGAAAAAAGTCAGAGATAGAGGATGTATTCCTAGTTTCTGGAAAAACTCACATCTTTAGTAGATTTCCTGGAGAGGGATCATGGCTCTTTCTTTCGCGATGTCGCTATCGTTTCAATGGAGCTAACGCCTCTTGAATCGTACTTCTCTAAAGGAACCCGTCATAGCATCTCGCTCTACCAATTGAGATTAGCGACTTGAATAACCGGGAAAATATAAGAAATGTAGTAAATTTTTGCTCTTCTAAATGTTTCTGTGTTCACAGAATTATAGATAACAAGAGCGCACGCGTAATTGAGAGCAGTGATGGAGCCCTTACTTTCGATTTCAAGATTACCCTTACTCATTATTGCATTGCATCGAGTTCGCCGGATTGTATACTGCATTGAGTAAAAAAAATAATTTTTTCAATAGGAAAAATTGCCGAAATTATATATGCCAATGTTCATACAGATCAGATCCTAACTATTAGCTGTACTCCATGAATCAGGATTCAGCTTTAATGCGAGATGTTCTTCGAGTTGGATGAATCCACCTAGTCACCTAATGCAGTGAGACTTTGATAGCGTATTGATGTGATATTACTTGCTGTGCATTCTATATTGCTTAAACCTTAATGATTGAATTGTGTAATTGATGTGAATGTAAGATTATTGTGGTATTTGCTTTTTCAAAAATCTCTTTCGATCTTGCCATCTATTTTACGGTCTTGCACAAGAATAACTTTGTTTGTTAAACATTTCGTACATCCAGCAACATTTGATAGCGCGTGAAATTGAGATTTGAGTGATAAAAGAAACTTAATCCAAAGAGTGTTTGTGGGAAATACTGCCCTAAACGGGACTTCAGCCCGAGTCCTCTGCAAGGAATTCTTATTCTGCTCTCTTTTCCTTCCTCCTATAAATTGTAGTGATATGTGGCTAGCCCATTTTTTAGGTTATTCGGTAGCGCTTTTTTATCCTCTTTAGAGGTAATCGATGCGTAACTGAAATCCCATTTTCCTTTCCTTTGAGTGATAATTCTTAATCTGCGGTGGTATTTAATTATTTTGACCACTCATATTAGTGAGTTGAAGCAGACAATCAATTCAGGGCTTACAATTAGTCGCTCACCAACAGCTTCCTGTTTCCTCGCATGAAAATCGTAATCTTTGTTATTGCTGGGTTTTTTTTTTATTTGGGTTGATACCGACCCAAAAAATTGCTTGGGGCCACTTCCTGTTTCCTCAAATGAAAATCGTAATCTATGTAATTGCTGTTTTTTATTTGGTTTGATAAAGACCCAAAATATGGCTTGGGATAGCACAGAAGTTTTTAAAAAACTTTCGGTAAAAGTACGCCCTCATCCAATGACCCTTTCGAAATAGAGTAGAACGTGTTGTTAGCCTAAGTGGAAATTTCGAATGAAAGGTTTTAAAATGACTAAACTTAGGATTCTGAACCACATAAACTATCCGCACAGTTGGAGAATTGTGGCAGATCTGACTCTCTAATTGCCTTTAATATCATCATTTCAACATATTGTGATCAAAGGTTGCTCACCCTTCCTTCTTCAGTATTGGAATACTACTTTAGTTAGAGTTTGTTTTTAGCAATCTGTCTCATTTCCGGTGCTATAATAGTTGCGCAGATGCCGTGTTCTCTCGTTGTCCACTGGTTCTGGCCTTAGAAAGCGTGAATGAAATAACCCAATTATTTTACTGACACATCCATAAAAACTATAAAAGAAACTACTGAAGTTTCTCTCTCCACGCTGAAAAAGGTGGCTGCGACCATCAAAATATTCCAAATTTTGTGAGTTATTCCTTATGTGTTCTGGGTTTAATAATCACACATGTGACCAGATAATATATGCAAACATTATGATAGAACGCGTCTGATATTGAAGCCATGTGAGGTATTTCAGAGTTTCTCAGTATCTGAGATGATTACATCATGTTTTCTTCCTGTCCGAAAGCAAAGTTCTGCGTACGTCCCTTTAGCTTAAGCGTAACGAATATGATTACTCGACGTCTCTACCTTCCTAAACTCAAGTGAATTCTAATACTGGCTTCCGCCCAATCCTATCTTCTCTGGATTGAGTGTTGACTTACACCAAATAACTGACTTCCTTGAATAAGCTCTCCGATCTGCGAATGGTCGCAGTCGTCTTGTCAGTAACAGACTCACGAATTCATTCCCATTTCGTTAGGTGATTAACGAGGAGAACGCATTGAATCTCATAGAAATAACAGTTTTTTAGCATCTCATTGAATGTGAGCATTGATGTGTAATGTTATGATACGAGGGTAGTTTGATATGTCAGTGACTTTTTGAATAACAAATATTTTTTCGGCAAATAAGCGCTTTATTTCTCAACATTGTCTCCTTTTAGCTCTAAAAATTTAGTCCAGCGTTTTTCCAATTTTTTTATTCCTTCCAAATAATAGGTTTTCTCAAGGCCCTCAAAATAGGCGTTTGTTTCAGTCATGACCCCTTCATTCGACCCAAATCTCTTACCGCCCAGCCATTTGTTCAGGTTTGGAAACGGTAAATAGTCGCAGGGGGCTAAATCTGGAGAATATGCTGGATGGGGTAGCAGTTCGTTTTTTTATTTATGATTAGCCCAATTTATGGATTTTTGTCATGGTGACTACACACGTGTGAACCCGTGCATTGTCTAGATGGAACAGCACTTTTTTCCTTGCCAAATGCGGTCGTTTATGATTCAAATCATTATCGAATCTGTCCAAAAGCTCTGAATAATATTCGCTGGTGATCGTTTTACCCTTTTCAAGCTAATCAATGTGAATCATACCGCGTGCATCCCAAAAAATTGTGGCCATGAACTTGTTGGCCGACCGACCCACCTTGGACTTCTTTGGTGCACGTTCACCTGAAGACACCCACTGCTTTGATTGTTTCCTGGTCTCTGATGTGGTGTGATGGATCCATGTTTCGTCCATGGTAACGAAACGGCGCAAAAACTCGTTCTGATTGCGGCTGAACATTGCCAAACACTCCTTTGAAGTGGTCATACGGTTGCGCTTATGGTCGAGAGTGAGCAATCGCGGCACCAATTCGAGGAAAGCTTCTTCATGTCCAAATATTCATGTAAAATGTGATGTACCCACTCAGTTGAGAAGCATACAGCCTCAGCCACCTTACGCACTTTTATTCTTCGATCGTTCAATATCATTCCATGAATTTTATCGACGATTTATGGCGTGACGACCTCTTTTGGGCGACCGGAACGTTCGGCGTCACTTGTGCTGGTACGACCACAAAGGAACTCAGTAAACCACTTCTTAACCATTGAATTTGATGGTACAGAGTCCCTATAGTATTTATCAAGCCTTTTCTTGGTTTCGGTGATGGTTTTTTACGCAAAAATTAATGCTTAATCAGCACACTAAATTCACTTTTTTCCATTTTTGTTACAATTAAGGAGGTTGTCTGCTTTCAATGGCTGTCAAACACAAACTAAATGGCGCAGCGTGCTCAAAAATTTACAGTACTATCTCTATATTATCTCTAGTCTGTTAATAGATAGAATTTGACCGGAGTAGCGTTGCAAGTTACTGCGCGGGAAATTCAAAAAGTCACTGACTTATCAAACTGCCCTCGTAGTAACATGTTATGGTAAGATGTTATGTTATGGTACTACATAACATGTTATGCTATGGTAAGTGGAAGAAGTCGTCAGCTTGCGTTATTTTCATGCATTATATCGTGAATGTCCAAGTTTCATCGATGTATGTATTACAATTTATCGCATTTCAAACAATCCTATTTTAAGTTGACAAAATATAACTCGCTTGATGACGGGTCATTTATGGCCGTACGAAGAGTTACTAATAGCCGTGCTAGTTAGTTAGTATACTAACTTGTGCAAATATATACAGATGTGCAATTAGATATTTGCACTATCTCGCGTGAAATTGGACTTCACCGATTTCTCTTATAACGCTAGTACAGGCGCATGCGAACGATTTTCCTGTGAGTCAGCTCACTGTAATGTTATTTCATACTACATATCCTTACTGCCTTATAGTGCACTTAGGCTAAAAGCACAAAACATCTCGCTAGTACCTTTGGCATTAAAATTTTAATATCATGAAATATCACGGTTGTAATAGGTCTTTAATTGTCATAATAGTGTAAATGTATAGTTATCGTCCTCCGTTATTCTCTCGTATTTGTCAAGAGAAATCCCAACGGAGGGAATAGATTGTAATTTTGTACATAAAAATTTACAGTACTATCTCTATATTATCTCTAGTCTGTTAATAGATAGAATTTGACCGGAGTAGCGTTGCAAGTTACTGCGCGGGAAATTCAAAAAGTCACTGACTTATCAAACTGCCCTCGTAGTAACATGTTATGGTAAGATGTTATGTTATGGTACTACATAACATGTTATGCTATGGTAAGTGGAAGAAGTCGTCAGCTTGCGTTATTTTCATGCATTATATCGTGAATGTCCAAGTTTCATCGATGTATGTATTACAATTTATCGCATTTCAAACAATCCTATTTTAAGTTGACAAAATATAACTCGCTTGATGACGGGTCATTTATGGCCGTACGAAGAGTTACTAATAGCCGTGCTAGTTAGTTAGTATACTAACTTGTGCAAATATATACAGATGTGCAATTAGATATTTGCACTATCTCGCGTGAAATTGGACTTCACCGATTTCTCTTATAACGCTAGTACAGGCGCATGCGAACGATTTTCCTGTGAGTCAGCTCACTGTAATGTTATTTCATACTACATATCCTTACTGCCTTATAGTGCACTTAGGCTAAAAGCACAAAACATCTCGCTAGTACCTTTGGCATTAAAATTTTAATATCATGAAATATCACGGTTGTAATAGGTCTTTAATTGTCATAATAGTGTAAATGTATGGTTATCGTCCTCCGTTATTCTCTCGTATTTGTCAAGAGAAATCCCAACGGAGGGAATAGATTGTTCAAAACTTTTTCCACTGGTTACTTCAGGATTATTTTTGGTGGCCAGCTGCGGTAGTCAAATCGTTGATGCTCCGGCCTGGCCTTAATATTCCTAACACATTAAGATTCGCAGGTTCGATTCCCGTCTTCGCATGGTTGTTGTGCTCGTCTCAAAATTAATCTTATTGTTTCAATCATCCTAGGCGGTGCGACATAACTCAAGCAGTTGGAGCACCCAAAGTTTTAATTCTACCGCTACTTATTTTTGGAGGTCTTCTTCTTTAAAAAAAAATTAATTTTAAGTAGGGGAACGCTCCCCTCAGTGGAGAACGTTGAGGTGTAACGCCTTCCCCAATATTTTTCCCGTCCGGGCTTGAGGAAAACTCCGCTGAGATGGTGGGGAGTTGAGATCGAGGAGTGAGCAAGAGGGTGAAGCATGCGGTGAGCAATTTTTTCCCGTCGCTTGGCACAAAAAAAAGAGCGTCCACAATCTCGCTCGTGTAAAAGGCGGTTGACGAGAGGGCGGCGGAAGGGAGCGCAGCTGTCGTCGCTTTGGTTTGCGCGACGGTTTGAATTGAAGCGGTTGTCATCTGGCCGAGGGGGGATAAACTTCAGTCCCTGGTTTCGCTGTGGGTAATTCTAAACTTAAATCCTGGTGGAGTACACGGATCCCATCGGATTTTGCTCTGAAGAGCCGGTGCCAAGTGTTTGTCGGCGCCTAGAAAAAAGTAAAGACCGACGAACTATGATAAAACGAGTATCGTAACTCATTACCCCCTGCCACACGCTCTTGCGGCGACTTGCGGCAAATTAGGGTTATCACAAGTTCCTCTTTTTAAGGACGTCCGGTGGGGATTCCTGTCCTGAATTATCCAGACAATGGGAAACAATCACCAACATTTATTCTAATGAACTGGATTTTCTATATGTATCTGTATCCCCATTCACGTTTCCTCTTGATTAGCTTTCGTATGCGTTAGTGCCACCCAGAGGCCGTTGTCTTTTTTGAGATCAGGTATTTTCCATCCAATTACAGCTTATCGCCAACTATGATAAAATTACAGGCGTGATACCTTGTTGTGTGTGCGATATGTGGATGTGGATTAATAGTTACTTGGGATAGGCGACCAACAATCACGGTCATTTAAGCAATTCAGTATTGTGGATAGATGGATATGAGTGGGATTTTTCGGGGAACAGAGGGAGGGTAGAGCGAAACCCGGCGTGGCATTAGCTTGCTATACGGAATGCTCACTAATGTCCATAGTATCACGTACCATCCGACGGACAGCGTACCGAGCTTGATATGCTCACCGCTCACCGCATAGCAACCAATTGGGGACCGGTATATCCATGAAAAATACCTCCTACTTCCAGGATTCGAACCCTGACCCTCGGTATGGGAGGCCAGTAATCTGCCAACCACACCGACCCGATCCCCTCTCATAAGTTCAAAGGCATTTTCAGGGTATAGGATAAGTTGAGGCTGTAACTACAGTACATCTTCGACAGAAAGTTACGCGTTGGAATTTTCGAATATGCAGCACAACCTAATGCTTGAGGAAACGATTTCTACTTATTTGAAGAAACATGAGTCGGGTTTCCATTTATGCTGCTCGTTTTGAATGTGAAAAAAGCATTGTTCAACCCCAAGGTTGGTCTGGCTGGAGAAGGTAGAGTCCACCAAGCATTTAGCCCAACGGCGTGCGAAATTCATACTTCGGGGTAGGGCACAGTTCCTTTCCTTGTATAGCCTGTGATTTCCGAGAAAGTTCTGGTGCAAAGAAAGTCACACTGATTGGGTTAACTTAAAAGTGTCCCAAAGAAACCTTTTCCTAATTCAAAGCTGGGACCATATATCAGAAGCTCAACGTTTTAAATGATCGGTGGCTAAAGGTGGGTAGAGTAATTGACTCCCGTCCCGACAGCCCGCGTTTGAATCCCGGATATGACAGAGATAATTATTTTAGAGCAATCCCAACCTGAGTAATGGGTGGAGAGCACTTAAAGTGCAGTATTCCGTCCGTCGGATGGGGCGTTAAACATCAGGCCTTTCGTGGGTGTGAGTTAATGCAGTCGCAGGATTATCAATAATTCACCTCTTGTCCTAACCAATCCTAACCCACCATTCACTTATCCTAATGCCTCAAAACCTTGGTTGGTTGGTTATTTAGGGGTGGCGACCGACAGCTGAGGTCATTTGCGCCATTTAGGATAGGTGGATAATTGGGTAATGGTAGGAGTTTTTCAGGGAACGGAGGAAGGGTGGAGAGAAACCCGGCGTCGGCATTAGCCTACTTAACGAAAGGCGCCAAGGCGACCACGGCTTAACGTCCCATCCGACGGACGGAGTACTGAACTTGAAATGCCCTCCACTAGGCACTCAAGTGGGGACCGGTTTTCCACTGAAAAATCCGCCACTGCCGGGAATCGAACCCGGACGGGAGGCCAGTACTCTAGCCACCACACCAACCCGATCCCCGCCTCAAAACCTGCTGTTGTGCATATCCCCTCAATAATAGGAATAACAAACACAACTCTCTGCCTGCTAGGTTATCATGCTAGTTTTTTTTCTAATATTATTCGATTAACCTGAGAATCGAATCAAAAGTTAGTATAGCATTGTTTCGGTCTAAATTCTTTCCTATGCTTGATTGGTCAACGCCTTAGCGTTCTCTCTATTCGTGCCTTGTGGATTATTTTCTTTCCTAGATAAGCGCCATTCTTGAAGCAACGAGAATTTCTCGGGCTTCGGCGATATCCCGAGTGCGCACCCATAGTTAGCACCGCGTTTGTAACCAATGTGTCGCACTTAGCGCCAGGCGGATAAATGGATACGATGCCACAGTAAGGCGGTGCTAACGGGATGTTTGGATTATAGTTTCGCGGTAGATTTGCCCCCAATGTTAGCTTTGGGACAATTAATTTGAAAAGACCGTTAATTTTACCAGTATGTGCCACGCACGGAGCATTTGGATAACACGGGGTATTCGTTTCCTCAACAGCCTGTTTTGATCCTGCCATTCGTGTGTTAATGGGTTGTTTTTGAAGTCCTTATGTCATTTAAAATGGACTCCAATACAGGAATGGCTGGAAAAATGGTAGTGAGTTTGTGCTGTCCGAGTTTCAAAATGTGGCGCGTGAACGGCTTTGACTTGTTAATTACTTTTTTAATTTTTCTGTGAAAATGGACATGTGAATGAAATCTTCATATTGCACCTGAACGTGATATTGAATAAAAAAACGAGCACCTATTTTAGAATTTACTCTTTCATCTTTACCTAGTGAGTGGCATTACAGTTTTTTCTACCTTCTACTAAAAGTTTAACACCAGAAACTCCCATTTCTTCTACAATACGGTTATGTCACTATAGGGATTCGAACCCGCTTACTTCGGATAGGCCTATTAGCTCGTTATACACTATAATAAATTTGTCTTGTTTTGACTAGGGTAAATAGATAAATGACTCAGTATCAATGCACTACTTCATTGAAGCTTGGAACTGTAGGTATGTAACGCTAGGAACAGAAAACTGTCGAATTCAGTGGCAATGGCATACAGGTATTAAACATCATCGAGGTTAGAACTTTCTCGAAAATTTTCAATAAAATTTTACTTGTGACTACTGTGTCCAAATAAAGAGTAGAGTATTGGCACTTATTTGAGTTTCCTCTCACTCGTTGGTCTTCAGCGAAATTTTAGCATGGTAGTTAGAGCATTTGGCTAATTACCTTGGATTCCTCCCTACAAAAATAATCGTGTACGTTTACGTGAAGTTGTGTCCAGAAAACGGGCAAGGCAAAACTCGTTTTGTTAATTTTTGTCATTATGTCCGACAATTTTTCAATATTCTTTATGTGTATCCAATGCATTATAGGGGTTCTTTCATGGACTATTTCATTTCTACTCTTTCCTCTTCCCCTTCTTTTTCTCGGCCATTTCTTTCTTAACATCACAATAATACCTTTCTTAATCCTATCTAAAATGCTTATCCAACACCTCACTCTTCCCTCCTTGTCCAAGATTACTTCTTAAGTAATGCTTCCTTCAGCCACTACACTGCTACTCCATAGCCTCCACGCTCACTTACTCTGCCTCTTAAATTTTCAGCGACTTCCGATCGTATTTGTTTCTATTAATCATAATTTATCTTCTCTAGACATTGAATTTATTTATAAATTTCAAAACCATTCCAATACCACTCTCCAAATCAATCTCTTCACTAGCCATCTTGGAGCATGTTTATTCACGATTCCTATCCCAAAGGTATCAATTGATGGCACTTTCGCGAGTTAATTTTGTTCGTCTAAAATACTTTTTGAATGGATAAATGATCCACCTGCTCTAGTTTTATTCCCTAATGATTTTACGTTTAGTTTTAATGAAACTGTGAGCTCTAAATCGGCATGTTTCCATAATTTGTCTCGTTGCTCAAAAGTCGTGCTAGTGCGTAAATTTTATCAATTACATGTATATACCTTACTAATTTAATCGAAAGGCTTCTTATAATGAAGGCTAGAGTATGGAAAATCATTATCGTGGCGTACAGCCAGGCATCAGTACAGACTTGATTTGAATATCCGCTCGCAGGGAACTCAGAAACGAATGTTGCACTAAGGGAATATTATGCTGTGTAGCATTTGTACGTCTCATACAATATTTGGCTACCATTATCAGCATGATCACCAATTTTCGGCGACTCTTTCGAAGGTTTATCCCACAGAAACTCCCTTTCCTCATGCCAGTTTTAGAGCATAGGCAAATTCTTCATGTTAAGGATACTATGATTTAAAGTGGTTCAAATTAATGGTATTTTTATCTTATTTGGATGGAGAGGGAACGTTTGAGGAGTAATATAAAGATAATTCGTTATCGTTAAAGATTATTCATCATTTATACGTAAAAAACATTGACACCTTTTTCTATCCTATTATATAAAGAAGAAAATGACTGGAAAAATTCTGGTGACTTGAATAATTTTTACGCGATCAAGTATTTCTCTTTCATTCTTCGATGCATACACCGAAGAAACCCGCCTTCTTTCTTAGTTGGAAAAAGGTTATTATTATTTGGCATTCTATAATAGGTTTTCATGCAACCCTGTTCTTTTGTAGATTTTTTCTTTTCCTGAACACCCTCTTCTCACGTCATCTCTCTGTTTAATATAGTAGGTAATACCTCTCTTTATCCCATCTAAAGCGTCTATTCTCTTTATACTTCTCCCTCGCTTTTAAAGCTTCTTCCATCGATGACGGCCTTCAGAATACCATAAATATAAGTTCCATCCGATTACATTGCTCCCGATCAGTTTTATCCAGCAACTTCCTTTCTTCCCCTGTCATGCTATAAACGTCCCTGTTCGTCTCCCTGCCCTCCGCACACTCTCCATTTTTATCTACATGTACATCTCATAAACGTCCTCCAGACAATATCCTCTCTCTCTCTCTCTCTCTCTCCAGGGTCCAGTTCTCAGCATCGTATCACGCCACGCTTATTATCAAACTCTTGACGAATCTTTTCATGACTCGGGCTCAATTTCCAATTATAAGTTTTTTACTGTTGAAAAAATGTATCTTTCGCTAGAGCTAATATTTTTGGACTTACCCCCATCTTGTCTGATTTATTCTTTTGCCGTAGAAGGGTTGAACTGTTTTTGCCAATCCAAGTGCTCAACTACCTCTTCGTAAAAATGAAAAAAATATGTACTCCACTTCTATCTAGATTATTCAGCTATTCCGCAGTGATAATATTTCTTCGTACTGTATCTCATCGTACTCCATTGCCTTCTCAACCCTGTATAAGATTCTCGGGCAAGCATTATCCTTATTTACTTCTTATCCCATATATATATATATCAGGTTGTATAGGCCTATTATCTTCAAATATTCTCTCCGCCTTACCCGAATATCATCATAAATGAGACCGTTTTTCCCTTATGTAACCAGTTAACACTTTACTTCTATGTTCCTGTAACTTTTCCACACCTTTAAATTGGCATTTTCATCACTTTTTTCTTAGCTTTTGGGCTAAGTTTATTGTTCAGTTCGTTTCACATTATCATACCTGAAATAGTGCTTACAGTCTTTCATTTTCGCTGGCCTGGGGCGTAACTCTCTGAAGATTTATTATTTGATGAAGTGAACGAGCTTATATTTTCTTTAAAACGTATGTAGGCACTATTTGATTCAACCAAGGAGATTAGAATGCACTGGAGTCGCCATCGCGGCTGATTGAGAAGCAAGTTCGGCCATTTTGGTAGGCATGGACATACGGGCTTACTACTCGCGCTACTCACGGATGAAGTAGTTTTTGCACGCAAAAAAACTTATCAAATAGTAAAATAAATAAATGAATGTTTTTTATATTCGTAAATAAAAGGTTGGAAAGTAAACGCAAACATGCAAAAGATGCGAACTATATAATTTAAATGGGTTATATTCTAACCAGTTTTAAGAAACAGAATTAACTCCCAGTGGAATAAAATGCATTAATAACTCCCCTAAATAGCATCAATAATATTAACTGACTCAGCATCGCTGAAATTTTGGCACGGTTTCATTGTTTTGTTATGCTTTAATACACACGTAGTCTCCATTACAGGCCGTGCAAAATGCAACGTTTTGTACGTGAAGGTGGGACATAATCGTTCACAAGCACCCCTATTTTGGCTTCATTGTCACCCGTAGACTTGTACGCGAATGCCTCCTCCAGTGTATTCTAATCTCCTTGGTTTTAACGCCTAGGCGTCATCATTAAGTTTCATATAATATATAAAATTCAAGGTTTATTCACCACATTCTTTCATTTTTCTGATTCTCTACTCAGTCTTCCCAATCGTTTCTCCAGTTTCCTCATACTTCTCAATCTCACTCGTATCTTTATTACCGAAGGTTTTTTCTGTCATTTTTTATCATCCCTCTTTACCCTCCTGTCAAAGAGTGTTACCAGTTAACTCGTAAACTTCCCTTTTTTTTAACTTCAATCATGGTTTCTAGATTTCCTCTTTTTATTTCCCCGTTTCAACTCTTTTTAGTCTAACATTTCCCTTTATCACTGATAAGTTGTGGGTGGAGCCAACCTCGGCACCTGTGGAATAGAGCGTATCATTACGCCTTCTCCCAAACTGATCAGTCATTATACAGTCTTACTGATATCTCCCTGTGTCACGTGTCGTTTTCCAGAGTATACTTAGATGTTTGGTGGTGTTTCTATCGCGTGTTTTTATCACTTAGCTGGATTTCTTCTTGCAAAACCTGACTGTCATATCCGCGATCTTTTCTTTCTCATAGCCCATACTCCCGACCTCATTCCTATCTCTACCTACGCCGGCCACCGCATTCCAATCCCCCATTACGATCAAACGTTTATTCTACCGGCATTTCTCCATCGCACACGTGATCGACTCCTCCTTCCACATGGTCTCTCGCCGGCATCTAGATCATTGTGATGACTGGATTTTCTATGTCTCTTTATGACCTCTATATTTGGTATCCCATCGCTCGCCAGCTCCATATGCATATATTGTTTAATTTTCTGCTTATTACAAAAGCTACTTACCACCTATTCCCGTCTTATACACCATTAACTACTCCCTAATTGTCGTTTCAGAGGTTACTCCTACCTTTCCATCTCACCTAACTATAGGTTTATCTCTTCTGTATCTCCACATCATTTTTTAAAAACTTATATTCCTGCTTTGGCGTTAAATATAATTACTATTTACGTTCTCATCCTAGTATTTTTACTTCTGATTCCCTCACTTCTGCTGTAGAAGAATTTCGTACCTTTCGCGTGACTCATATTCTTCCATTCATTTTCATAGTAATTTAAATAATTATCATTGCTCCCATTGATTCACATTCAAGGACAATAAGGTGAATATTAAATTTTTTACAGCACGTTAAGGTTTTAGTCAATGGGGAAGAGAGAAGGCAAGAATACACAGTTTATTTTTGTTCTATGAGCTTACGATAGCAGAGAGCTTCTTACTAAGACCTGAACTCTGATAAAAACGTCTATCAACATTCAGTCGTTATAAAATTCTATCATCCATTATCTTTCTCGCTATGAAATTCATTCATGCATTCACACATGATCTTTCCTGGGGTAAACATATACGTGAAATAATGGGTCAAGCTAATCGTAAACTGGGTTTCATCAAAAGAGTACTGGGTAAATGTGACGATCATGTACGAGAAATCAGCTACTTTTCCCTTGTTAGACCTCATTTGGAATATGCTGCCAGTGTATGGGATCCCTACGAAATCGGTCTAAGTAATGAACTTGAACGTGTGCAGCGAAGATCGGCAAGATTTGTAAAGGGACGATACGATAATTATGTTAGCGTAACCAGTCTATTAAATGAATTGAAATGGGAATCATTGTCAGATCGCCGGTTGAAATTTAGACTTAATCTCTTAAACAAATTCCAAGGCAATATTTTCAGTGATGAAGTTAAAAATATTTTACGAACCCCAACTTACTATGGCAGACTGGACCATATTCATAAAATTAGAGAAATTGATTGCCGAACTGATAGATTCAAAATGTCCTTTTTCCCTCGAACAATTAGAGATACGAATAACGGTAAATATGTCCTATCAGAGAGTAGCAATGAATAGCATTGGTAGCTGCATGTTGGTATGAGTACTAAAAGCTAACCCTACTAACAGAATGTTTTTGCATGTTTGCTTAGCAATTTGTATCTTTTTTTTAAATAGTGTCGTTCTGACTACTATATTAATACTATTCCTTTTTAATGCATGATATGTAGTGCATGTTTGGTGAGAAATCACCCCCTGCCACACACCCTCGTGGTGGCTTGCAGGGTATTATGTAGATGTAGATGTAGATGAAATGTCAAGCATTGAAGTGATCATACTGAAACTACGAAAGTAGCTATTGGGGATCGGATAGGTATGGTGCCTGGAGAACTAGCTTCCCATCCAGTGGGCCCGGATTTGAATCCAGACAGTGGCTGAGATTTTTCATTGGCCCCGTTTGAGTGCTGTGCGGAGAGCGCCCAGTCCTTGAAAGAGGAGCACTTCGTCCGAATCTAGAGATCTCTGTTCAGTGCTCCGCCCGCCGGATGGGCTGTCAAAGCATGTAGCCCTTGTTTCCTCTCATTTTTGTTTGTTGAACCCGTACACCTTTCGTTGAGAGCAGGCTAACGCCGACTTCGGGTCTAACGAAAGGCGCCAAGTGGTCCACGGTTTTACGTCCCATCCGGCGTACAGAGTACTTTTCTCTAAGTGCTCTCCACAAGGCACTCTAGCTGGGATCTGTAGGTACAACAATGAAAAATCTCTAACACTTCTGGGTCTCGAACCCGGGCCTTCGGGATGAAAGGCAAGTACTCTAACCTCCATTACAACTAAATGCTAAGAGTATGAATATTGTTATTAGATATCGGAAATAACATTCTCTGCCAAATATTAGATTTTTACCAATTTATTATCGCAATACTCCGTCTCCGAAAGTAGGGTGAAATTGACAAAGGGTGATTATAGAGGCGGAGGGTGACGAGTGAATACCGGCTTCAATTCAGACTCTTTACGTTCATTTGTGAAGGGAATTGCCTCGCAATTGTGACACTTAACGGAGGGAAACAATCTCTCTCCTCCAGTCTGAATGCGAAGTTTCGACACAGTGAACAATGGAATGAAAGCGACTGCAGCCGATCTCAAAGTAAAATTGCGATCTCAATCTATACGATTCGATATATAAGAGTAGTGCGGAAAATTGTAAGACTGGAATCGAGAAAAGCATACCTCCGTCATTATCTTTAGTGAATGGATAATATTAAAGCGAGAAAACAAGCAGAAAAAGTAGGTTCCATCTGAAATACCTATCAGCTCTTTTGCGACTTACTTTATTGAGTTGGTTTTCGTATTTCAACTTATGGTCGTCTAATGTACACCAGGCGACTCAGGGATAGGCCGAGTGGATGGTTATTTTCGTTATTTTAGTGTATATTGGAGGGCATTATTTTTCTAAAGTGTCCAATTTCCAGCTTTTGTCCAGTGCATATAAAACTTGTGGTTTAAAATCTCTGTTATGACCACTATTATAACCCGAACTCCCATCGAATCATCAATAATATGAGGTCCTCAGGAGCGTTCCACAACACCATTTTTACTTGAGCAGACAAAGTCAACAGTGTAATTGTAATAAACAACGAAGATTGCTAGAATAAATGTCAAGACCTTATCTCCTCTAAGAATTTTTAAATATTACTCAGGGATAGGCCAGTGCAGTTTTTTAAGCGACTCAGATCTCGTTATAAGCCTAAATAAGGCTTATACGTAATTTTTGTTTTTCGTTCTAGTAGCAAATCATGGCATCTTTTCCATTTTGCAATACATTATGTCAATATGTGATATCCAGAAAGGAAGCGTCACTTAAAAGTGATATCTTATCTTATTTCTTCTTCGTTTACGTTGATTTTTTTCTGGAAGACAAAGGTTGCGAAAACGCCTAGTAGACTTGAGAAAAAATTGTTATCGATTTAGGCATTGAGCCACCTGAATTCGGGGTGAAATGTAGTTTTGATCCCCGTGTTTCCTAAGTATTCCTTCTCTCATCGGCCTCGAAAATGGATCTTCACAAATTTAATATCACAGAATTCCAGAGAATTTTAAGTGCATTGTGTTTTGAGCGCAGGCTTAATGTACCACGGTTGAAAGTCAATTTAATTGGCTAACAAGTTGGTTTCCGCATTACTCTCATTCGCCTTTTCATATGAATTCCTTCGCCTTTGTTCCGTTACCTTGATTCCTCTATTTCTCAATATATACTCATATATTTTACCTGACCTTTTAGGAAGTATATGAGTGCAAAGGTTGTCTTAAAGTAGATATGCCAAGTGTGTAATAAAGCTATCCAGTTTTTTTTTTCGAAAACTGTTGATTCAGTTTGATAATCTACACTTTTCTCTCCATCATCATCCCTAGTCAACAGTCCTAATGTCGTTTTGATGCCGATTTTCCTTCGATTCCATACGATGTGCCATACTTCTCATTCACTTTCCCCTCCGCGACTGTCTTCACCTTTTCTCTCCACTGCATGAAAAAGGCTTTTAGGATCACTCTTGCCAAATTTCAGCGAAACCAGTGCGCATTTAAATCCTAGACGCCTTACCTAAAGCACGCTCAGTTGGCTGGCTGTCGGTCGTGCACAGACTTACGTCTACCGTCGTTGTTATATGGGCTCTTCCTTGAGGAAGGAAGCCATCTGTCTGGCAAACGAGCGACTTTCATGAAAATGACGTCGTGCCTCCGTATTCCAAGTCGATTGCGGGAAGGGAATCGTTTGTATTGCGTCCTGGCGTGCTCCGGAAGGACTTACGCAATAGCGCGACGTCTGCGAGGATGTGTCTCGAAGCCTATGCTAATTCCCCGTGCATTCATGAGGACGTGTGACAGTACTCCGTCGGAATTCGTTCTTTTGGAAAATGGAAAACGTGCTGATTATTCTTAAGAATAGAGTGTGTTAATATGTGTCTGAGGTGCAAATTTTGAAGGTGGTTCCAAAATAATATGGATACAAATACAGTTTAACTAGGCTTGGAACAACTTTCTTCCTACGTATGTAGCTAAATGAGACGTTTTGGCTGTTAAGTCTTTTACCATCGCAAAATAGGGCACACTTGTTTAATGTTCACAGAAAAATAATTTTTAAACAAATACCTTTTCTTGACGTCCGTAGGCTCTTAACTGGTTGTTTTTTTCCATTTTGTCTCGTACGTCTGAACTCTCAGGCCGTCATTTACGCTCATTACTGTCACGGACTGTTATTGATGAAGTCAATTATAAAATATTTCATTTTATAATTGAAATATCTGACATGTTATCGTCTCTGTTTTTCACGTTTGAGAATTTTAATTACTGTTGCCGCGTTTGGAACTGGTAGTAGGACACAGTTTAGAATATCCTATGCGTATTCGTTTTCAGAAATCATTTTACTTCAGTTTTCCTATGATTAATCTCCATTCTTTATCTTGTTCTCTGATTCTAAACTGCACCTAGCATCAAAAGCGTTTCCTAAGCCAAGTGCTTGCTAACGCTTAGTCATCCGAAAATCCTACACAATCAACACTCCTATCACCTTTGTTCCCGTCAAGCTTCTTCCACTAATCCTAAGCATTTCCTCAGATCTGGTATATTTTTAGTACTCGTGATAACCCATAACTCTGTACGGAAGACATCTTATCTATTCTAAGGGATTTAACACGCATATTTCAGCAGAAGTGGGGACACACGGTTGACGCCAGATAAATCAACAACTGAGAAGATCAAAATAATTACCATTATGACTGATGAAATAAAGGTGTATAGAAAGCCACATACTTCCACTACTTATTCCAACTGGCCAGGCAACCCAAATGTCGCTGGATTAAGTTCCGCCGAGGGCATGAACACTGTGATTGTCCTAGGATTAAGCTTTAAGTCCAGCTTTAGTTCATAAGTTAAATGGTGCGATATAATCTTAGCTGTTGGAGCTCCTCAAACCCAAGTACTATTAGAAATAGAAATTGTATATTAACTAGAAAATTTTTCCAAACTAGCAAAACATATAGAAATTGGCCAAATTATTTCTTATTAATGGCCTTATGGAGTGGAACAATTTATTATAGATAGAAAGGGAGTTATAAGGAATGAAGTTGTATTGAATAATGTAAAATACATTTAAACTGAAAGCATGTATGCCAAATATGTTTTATTGAATTGGTAAACGAGAAATTTAGCGTTTCTTACATTTTGATCTCCTTGTTTGGATATAGTCATCTAAAGTGGACTCGAAAAAATTCACATTGTTATTTTGGTGCAAATAAAAATCGTAGCAACTTTTTGCATATCTGAACAACTTTCTGGTAACGTTTAAAGTTGGATTAAGCAACAAAAATTATTTAGAAATGGTAATCCGTAATGATGGATAGAAAATAAGACAAACGAAGAAGCACGAGGCATGGTTGGGGAAGAAAGGAAGCTGCGAGAGGAAATGATAAGGAGGCTTTGCGAGTGGATGAAACAGTTGACAATCGGCAATGGCCTGAGAGCCCTGATGGTGGGCAGAATGTTGGGTAGGCGGGGAAGAGGGACGGCGAAAGAAAGCCATTTGGATGCGATAAATCGAGGAAATATTTGCACGCCTTTAAAGGAGATAATTGTGCAATGTATCGATAAAACCAGCTGCAGGGTTTTGTATGTATCTTTACCTTCGCTAACCTTGGTGGAATCACAATATTAACGATGATAGCCTACCGTAGATTGAGGCCAAAATATAATGTTACTTGAACGATGTATTTTCATCCATGCGGCAGGGACCTAAGAGAATTTTCTAAATGAGACCAGTTACTTGCTCCGTGGAGGCTCAAGCGCTGTGTTCACTTTCCCACTTTATCCGAAAACTTGACCAACGGGCGGGGTATTTTCCGCCGCAGGGACTTTCTCCTTTTTCTCAAAGAGGGGAATGATTTATTTATAAACTGGGTTTCCCCCTTTTTTTCTATCCTCAGGATCACGGGCGGGGGTAGACGAACTTGTTGTTTCACTCCTTCGATCCCCGTCCCCTCTTCGAGCGCTCGCGAAACGTCTTGCCCTAGGGCGCTGATGTTCAACCCACAGCACCCTGTTAGCCTGCACGAATGAATTGATCTCATTGTTCCCCAGACGTGCTTTCCAGGCGGGGATGCAAACTTGGAACGCGTACCTTTCTCGCCCGTGCAGACGTCGAAAAAATGATCCCTTGCTACAAGTAAGGTTTGCTTGCTGGGCGAATCGGCGCCCATGTGCACTTTTGGATTTTCGCGTCCGTAAAATTGGGTGGCGAAGTAACCGGGAAATGATGGATGATACCACAATCTTTTAATGCTCTGAAAAACTCTGGGAAATCTCGGGATATTTTTAGAAAATTCGCCTTTAATCAGGGAGTTGAGTGGAAAAGTCCCAGTCCCAGCGACGACGCAGCACGAACATAATTCATTGTGATCTTCGGGTCTTCCACGTTATATTCATCGTTATAATTATGACTTGGGTAACCGAGAGGGGATGAATTAAATATAGCAAAAAGGACAACTTCAAGCAGTAAGGACATTCGAATTCAGAACATAAAAGGGAATAAAAAATAGATGATAGTCTTATTAGATTACTTACTTATTTCGTATAAAAATATTCGTACCGTAAGATTTTTTTTAACTCCTCCGGGTTTTGTTTAGAAGGTGGGAGTCATTAAGATCAACTAGTTTCTAAATAATTTGGTTCCAGCTTTCTCCTCCCACCATTTGTAAGAAATCTTTCAAATTTAACTCGTAACAATTACATTTATCAGTTTTTGATCATATCACAAAAACTATGGTTGAAATTAATTTCATCGAGCAGCGTGATGATAACTATTTGTTATATACCTTACATTGACTAAGCACAATTTTACTAATGGTAATGAAAACTAATTTGTTTTCCTTACTACGGACCCAACAGCAATTTATAGTTATAGCTACTTTATAAAATTGATGGTTTCAGGCGTTAATTTATGTAATTTGCTTTCATGCATAGTGAATGAAGAATAAACTCGGTATTTCCACAATTATTTATCTCACATTACGTCATGGTTTCGGCGATTAACGTCATCATAAGGTGATGATGTGTGAGATAAATAATTGTGGAAATACCAAGTTTAATCTTCATTCATTGTGCATATAGGTACTTGATTCCTGAAAGTAAGGTGAACGGAAATCCATGGTCAAGTTAAGGAGTAGGATTCTATCGTAGTGCCAACTCTTTGGTTGTGCCATTTCTGTATCTCCTCAGTGATTAGCATTGCCGTATCTTCTGGAGATGGACAAGTTTTAATTTGGCGAAGTTCAGAATATTCACTTTAAAGAGAATATTCCAGAGTATTCTTCAGAATATTCCAGGCATCGATATTGGATCCTATTATCGCATACACATATCTTTTAAGGTTGTCCTGCGGTGAGATGAGCCCTTGAACGTTAGACCAAGCCATTAATATCCCTCTCGTGTCGACACGAATTCCACGCTTTTGACGGGATTCGAACGCGCGACCTTAGGCCTCGGGGAGAGCGTTGTCCATTCGACTTGCCAGGTTGGCCCTACTTGTTGGTGGTGTCCTCTGGTATCGACCAGGTTTTGATTCGGTACCCTGAGGTCAGTGCTCCAAGATTGGTGGTTTATCCCACTCCAAGATCCGCCACACCAGACGCTCTCAACAGAAAAAGTCAGTGCGACGAGACTGATTGCTCTTCCGCTGAATGGACGTTAATTAGTTTGTTTTTACCTGTACCATTTCAAATATTTTAATTCGTTTGCATTAAAGGACAAAGTAATAGACCTTGCGATTACGAGGGAGACGAGACCTGAATCAGTTGCGTGATGACAAATATTAGTCATCAGGCGAAATATTAACTAAAGACCTTCAGTGTTCAGCAATGAAATTCCATATTATATCTTGTGTTCTATACGGTGCTACATAACGCAGTTTTTTAATGACGTTCGATTACGTTCATATACGAAATAACACACTTGCACAATGAAGTGAATGTGGGAATTCGATGTTTTTTAACGGGCTGGAATCAAAATCGCAGTTAATAATCGTCAGTGACTCAATCACATAAAGATTGGCGAACTGCAACTCCATTCTTCCCTATTCCATTACAGCTATTTTACTTCCCAGGAATTCTTGTTACGAACAGGCTTTTTAGTTTGTCCTGTGCATTTGCCTCTTCGTCTTCCTAGTCGTGATTTTCCTTTGATTTCCCTCCAGCATGTAGTTTACAAAATATTTTGTCAGAAGTAGTGCCCAATCTATCGTGTTCTTTTCCCTATGCTGCTCTATAGAGTTCGTTCTTATATATAGAAATAAAGCTAGTCACACGCGTGACAAAAGTATAAAAGCACATAAAAAAGACACAAAAATATTTTCCCGATATTTTGGTGGCCACTACCACCATTCTCGAAGGAGAGGAGTGAAGGAGTCAGTTCTCTCCTCTCCTTCGAGAAAGGTGGTAGTGGCCACCGAAATATCGGGAAAATATTTTTGTGTCTTTTTTATGTGATTTTATACTTTTGTCACGCCTGTGACCAGCTTTATTGCTATTTGTGTCTCGCACTGCGAATTTCCTGTGAACTGTGAATTTTCCTTTAACTATTTATCTTAATAATAGCCTGGCATGACAGTTCGAAGATCGCTGGTTCGAACCCCTCCTCGCGAATGGTTATTTGTATTTATCTTAGGTTTAAGGCTATACTAGACAATGCGATATAACTTAAGAAGTTGAAGTACCAAGAAACCGAATCCTATGACTAATACTGATCAACTGAAGGTCCTTGTAAAGGAATTCTGTAGAAGAGGAAGAGAAAGGAGATAGGTTTGCTTTGTATACGATAAAAGGAGGTAAAACTAGAGCAGAAACGAAGAGAAACAAACATTTAAACGCGGCGAAAAGAAGTTGAAGAAGTGTATGAAAACTAGACAGGCGGAAAAAAAGACCTTTAATCTAATCTTGCTCAAAGGGGAATATTTTTGGACTAAAAATTAATTGCGCTGGAAGGAAAATACTTCGTGCGGAGCAAACTGCCCACGCCGACGTCAGGACACGATTTTTCATTCCAGGAATTACGATTGCGCTATTCCTTCGGGGGCACCCGTTCGGACGTGAGGTAAATCAGATCAGTCGAGGAGAATGATTAATATCGTCCGACATACCTCCCACACACCTTGGTTGGAATTTGAGGTCAAGTGTATCCATGGGGACACACTGTACGCCTAACTGCTCCAGCGGAGACCAATCCGTTTCTGACACAGTCTGTATTTCTTTCCGTCATCTAGCTTTATACGTGATCATAGTCATATCAGGATTTTGTTATGATGCTTCCAGTGAATCAGTATATTTGCGAATGAGGGCCGACATTTGCTTTGAAACGCCATGAATCATCCCCTCAAATGAAAACTGCCCTTAGTGGTCGAAGCACGTCTCTCAAGCGATAGCGTCCATATACGTGTTCGCCGATTAATCGCAGAGTTTACAAACAATCCTTCAAGCCTATCGAGGCTTGTTCGAGTACCATTGATTTCAATTACAAAAGTTCCGGTGCCGAAGTCCCCGCCCAGCACCGTTAATACTATTTGACGGATAATTATTTAGAACGAATCTGGATCCCAGATATTACACAGTTAGGGTTAACTACGCCGATATAAAGGCCATTCCTAAAATCGATCCTCCGGTCAGTGGCTCAGTGCTTTACCCCGTGGACAACCACACCGTACTGCATTGTTTAATCAATGAGATAAAATCGATGCCTACGGACTACCTTACCGTACTGACATGATCTTTCCTGGGGTAAACACATACGTGAAATAATTGGTCAAGCTAATCGTAAACTGGGATTTATGAAAAGAGTACTGGGTAAATGTGACGATCATGTACGAGAAATCAGCTACTTTTTCCTTGTTAGACCTCATTTGGAATACCTACGCTGCCAGTATATGAGATCCATATGAAATAGGCCTAAATAATGAACTCGAACGTGTGCAGCGAAGATCGGCAAGATATGTAAAGGGACGGTACGATAATTATATTAGCGTAACCAGTCTATTAAATGAATTAAAATAGGAATAATTGTCATATCGTAGGTTGGAATTTAGACTCAACCTCTTAAATAAATTTGAAGATAATTTTTTTACTGATGACGCTAAAAATATTTGCGAACCATAACTTACTATGGTAGACTGGACCATAATCACAAAATAGGAGAAATTGATTGCCGAACTGACAGTTTCAAAATGTCCTTTTTTCCTCGTACAATTAGGGATATGAATAGCGGTAAATATATCCAATACGAGTGCATCAATGGATAGCATAGGTAGTTGCATGTTGGTATAAGGACTTTAAGCTAACCCAACTAGCGGCATGATATTGCATGCGTACTTTGCTATTTTTATATATTTTTTAATGGAAAGTTAGACTAGAATATTATTACCATCCTTTTTTATGCATGAGGTGTAATGCATGTTTGGTGTGAGTTCACCCCCTGCCACATAGCTTTATGGTGGCTTGCAGGGTATTATGTAGATGTACCGTTAGAATATCGTTAAAATTCACCAAAAAACTGTAAGCGACATTGCATTCCAGCAAGTTGATGAGGATGGCAACCAGTTGACATGCTATTCCGGGGTAGAATCTAATACGCCAATTTTTGCGTATTTTGGATGTGAATGTTCGTCTTCTTATCACTCCTAAGCATTTTTAAATATCATGTTTTTGTACCGCTCATTTGATTGACTGCGTGAGAGGATTCAGAGACTGTTGATTTACTGTATAACACATAGGATAGACTGACATGAATGTGCATTGAAAATTAGGAATTTTCCTGAGCTTCATCAGTCATACGCATGACATTTTGATGAAATATTTACTGAACCTCAGTTCTAAAAATGTGCTAAAAGAAGTTTACATTGAAAATCTTCTATATATAAATTAAATAGCAAAAAATGTTTTTGATTTTTCCCACCACACTGTGACAGTAGTAACTCATATGGCCAATGCAGTGGACTCCCTTATTAGAGTATATTTTGAATTTTAACTGATTGCCTGAATCTCGATCTTAAAAATCTGGATTATATGTTAGGGGAACTCTCCCTCCCCTACATCCCAAGTTATCATCAGAACTTGTGATTATTCTGTGTACTGAATTTCCCTAAAAAGTCAATGGAAACACATCTACTTAGGACGAGCTATGTACCCAGGTGTGTTTAGATCACATACCGCTGGACTTATCAGTCCCAGATAAGCACACATCAATCAATCAAAGCGACCTTCGGGGTGAATACCGTGGTTTAGTTAGACATCAAGGTAACTGAGAGAAAGCGGACGCGAACCAAGCTATTGAAAATTAAATGTCAGCCTTAAAACGCTTCTCTCTCTTGTGTTTAAACGTTGACGGGAAAGATATTCTTCGCGCTCTTAGTGGCTCTTTCCCAATATCTGATTAAACATTAATACGTTGAAGAAATTAAGGGTAGTTAGTACCTTTTCCTTTTCTTCGAAGGTTATGCCTTACAGATTTCGCTGCAGTGGCTTATATCTGTCTGAAGCCATTGATTTTTATCTTTTCATAGAAATTGCAGTTTGAAACGGATATTATTTTTCTTCCGGATATTCCCCAAACCCTTGCTCAATAACTTCCCTCATGAACCAACTAATTTTGTGATTCTTCTCAAAAACCCATTTCCGCTGCAAATAGCCTCACTTTTTCCTCTCGACTCAAGGTGTATGCTTCACAAACATACGTGAGCACGTAGGTTATGTCATGGTCACTTTCTTGAGGTGATCGTTAACAAGCAAGTCACGCTTCCTGTGAAACAATTTCTTCAAGTAGGGCTGAAGGGATGTCCTTTTTAGATCCTTAAATGTTTCCTTTTCATTGGGTTTTTGACTGCCATGGTAGAATACTTCTTAAAAAGTTATTTTTCTAGTTTTACTCTACCTTGTATATTATTGCTGGTCTTACCTTTCGTTGGTACGAGTAATCATAGTCTTGATGCAGATTTAAATTTATTCAGATTTCTTCCGAGGGTCGTCAGCATGTGTTTCCTGTTCTTTCAGGACTTTGCAGATGTCATCTGCAAACCGAATACAGTGGATGCGTCTTCATTGACATTGATGCCCTTGCAAATGGCCAGTGCCTAGTTATAGCGTAACGGAAACAAAATCTCATTTAGTCTCACTTTAATTAATTTACTATACAATCTAATATTAGTAATAGAATCGTAGTGTAGTTACTAAAATAATTCTTAAATTCTTGTCATCAACGCATGCGTGGTTCTCTCTCTGCCACACACCCTTGCGATGGTTTGCAGGGTATTTAGTAGATATCGATTAACTTCCCATGCCTCTGCATTAGTCAAAAAGATGGGTGCTGAATTCAAAAGTTTTACATGCTTCATTTTTTTCAACAAGGCGTTCAGAAGTATTTTTAGCAGGGAGTTGATTAATGGATCGAAACGTTGGTACATACCTTTCAAACCTGAGCAGCTGCTTAATGTTCTTCTTTTATGAATGAAAACTAACAATAAAAAATCAGATGAACTTGAATCCGTTCGAGTCATGATAACGTTTAGAGGTGTTATAAAAACTGCAGGGCCCTTTTTTATCTTTATAAATGGTAACGATATTCTATCTGTGAATCTGGAACAGCAACAAAAGTTTTTGCTGAAAATATCGTAGGCCTAAGTATCAAGCGTGTAAGCATCATCTTTGTGTGACTTAGATAATTTGTTCGCCATGATTAACTAATGGCAATGAGTTTAAATCTGCTAAAATTGTGTCATAATAATTCGAAGGAGAAAAATACCACGATCTCCACATCACTTAAAAATTTACGAAGATTAGTGGCCCTTTAATCGGTGCAGTAAAATAAAAACTAATACAGATAATTCGACCAATACTCTGTAGGGTTTAATCAATCTAATGAAGGAATTAAATCATGCTATATTCCACAATTTTATGACTTTATTAAAAATTCTATACTGTTATTCCTGCAGCGTAGTATAATAAACATAACCGTGACTACTCGAGATAAATGAATAAATATGTAGAATTATCCTCTGGTTTATAAATTTATTTTTTAATTATCGTTAGTTTCCTTGCATCTTAAAAGTTGGTGGCAAAAAATTGCTAAGATACTACCTGCTGTAAATGAAGTAATTAACTGGTAGAAATTTTCACACTTTTCTTCACCAAGTATCAGTTCCACCAACTCCGGACTGAATATTTATTACGCAGAGAGAAGTCGCATTATTGTTTAGAAAAATTTGAATTCATCAAGAAAATTGTGGATAAGAGTGTTGAAGCAATCCATGAATTAAGTTTGGAAATTTTTCCGGAGTAGCTTCATCTCAATCTTGAGTATGCTGAATGTGCATGGGACCGATAGTTCAAAACTCCCTTAGCTCAAAAAGTACCGCACAAGAGGAGCATTCGACAGTAGTTGACGTAAATGAACAAACAATTCGGGAGAAAATAAGAGGAAATGCTGCCCAGGGCGAGGGTAGAATTCCAACAATTAAGGATTATCGTTGAATCAAAATTTCGCGAAGGAAGAATAACAGAATTAGGGGACACAGCTGGTGGCTCCAAGAACTCATTAATACAAAGCTCACGAAAAAGATGAAGTAGAAGTGATAAAGCTACAATCCGTCGTAGTACATTCAGCATCAAACGTTTTTATGCTGAATGTAGTACTAGTGTAGTATTGCTCTAGTCATTAGGTCGGCCAGTTTAATGTTTTACAAAGAACTATGATAATTCGATTCTGTTTTTTTCCCGTAAAATTATCTCTCATTGCATTATACTAATTAATTGTGTAATTTCCAATATCATAACACCTCCTTAACAGTGGAGTTTAGATTTAGAAATTAACTCCCGCGCACAGTACACTCAAATGAAATATGGCTTTCTGAGGTCAGCGAGTTAGACAACGGTGGAAGAGAGTATATTCGCAATGATTATCGTACAATGAATCACATAATTTTGGGCATAATATCCTTGAGACGTAATTCCTACAAACCTCCATCTCCCTGCAGTGTAATCTTTAATTTCTTTGGTCAAAGGAGAAAGTATCGCTTCAAATAAAGATTTATCGAATTTCTATTCGGATGTCTTCCTTGGTAAAATATTATTACATGCGAGAAAATATCAGATGACGGCTGGAAAAGAGGGATGGAAGATCATCAATCCCAGAAGGTGGATGAAGAGATCTATAACTTAATCCGGTTCATTAAGTGCTAGTTTTCTTAAGATGCAAAAGAAGTAGTAATTAAGGAAACCGGGATTTATCGACCGACGGACCACCCTGGTAATGGCGAATTTGACTTCCTCGGTGATAAATCCCATTGCCTACTCGCTCTTCCTACGTACTGTTGGCCATCACAACAGGAACAAGGATAAACACCTCATTAGTCTTGATGGAAAGGCCTTTATGTCAGCTGACCTTCCTTGCATGGACGCTGCTGCGTTGAACAAATTCATCTACATTACATCGCGCGAGAGACGCAGCGTCAGTGGCTTGGTTGTAATTTAGGTCTACTCCTCCCCCAAGGAACACTTGGAAAAATTATCAACGCATTACGAAAAATAACCGATGCAAAAAGAAGTTATGTCTCCCGAGGGTAAATTTTTAAAAAGTGTATAAAATTAATGCCCCTGGATTCGTAAACTAACCAATGTTCCCCTGTAAACAGTTCCGCCTGCAATTTCCAAGTGGTACACGGCATTGGCTACTCGAATCTCATTACGTGCGGTATTAAAATCGAAGCTGAAATAGTTTTGGAGATTTTGCAGATCGCAAAAGTCACGTGGGCTAAAAATAAAATGGACAATGTTGGTTCCGCAGGATTTTTAGGGATTGGGAGAGAGTTTAAAAGGAACTTGGCTTTGAAGGTTTTAGGGTTCCATGATTTTACTTCACTATTGACGGAAGCTTCACTGGAAGTGCTCTCTACTCAACCATCAACCAGGCATCGAGAATCCACTGGAAGGTTTCGCCACTACCTGTTTTACAACCTGAACCTTGAGCATGGGAAGCCATTATTCCAACCACCACACTGACACTATCCCAGAAATAATGAATTATTGGTGTTCAGGCACCCCACCCCATCCTGTCTCGATTATCTGTAGTCTCGCGAAACTATATGGACAATAAATTTATGTGATGTGTGAATTAAGAGTTACGTGAATAATGTAATATGTGAGTATGAAGTGATATAAATTATGCGAATTGCGTTTACATGTAGTGATATATAATATGCTCACCTTTTTTAGACTTTTCCTTGCATTGTTGGCGTATTACTACAAATATTTGCAACACATTTGTGCAGCGTTTATCCCACATTGTGATGGATTGACACTATGCTATATTGTATGTGCATAAGTATGCTTATTTTAAGTAAATTTAGATGACTGAACAGGAAAACCGGTAACATAGCTACTAACAAATGAATTGTCCACTCCACGGTAGTGCATGCCTGGTGCGGTGACATTTCCTGCCATCTACCCTTGCGGTGGCTTTCAGGGTAGTACGTAGAAGCGAATATGTAAATAAATCTGCAGTCGAAGCTCGCTTGGAAATGATTTTCGATGCTGCTGAGGAGAGATAGGCTTACTCAGAGTGCTGGTATGTTGGCGCCACTTTCGCTGTATACGCAATGTGAGCCACCTGCCTAAATTTAACGACCTCGTGACTCTTAAGACCGATTTTTCAGTCGGTCGCGTGAAACACGCATGACTCTCTCACGTCTCTCCATGCGGGCGTAAAACAATGTGAGCCCACGGCGTTTTTCTTTGCGCCACGGCTCACGGCGGCTGTCGCGTGACTTTCCTTAGAAGGGCCTCCGTGTAGATACGCTACCGATTCGGAAACTAGGCCGTCGGTCCATCCGCGGATAACGCATAAAAATTTTCTATTTTTTCGTCTTCCCCGGGGGAATTTTCGCGCTACTGTTTGGTGTACATCCTTAAGACTTTTTCCCATATCACAGCAGTTTATGCTGATTGTAAGTTTCACTATTAAATAGGAAATAGGGGTCTATTTTCCACCTTTCGTTACCAAATTGGCGGAAATGTGATTGTGAAAAACTATCAGCATAAACTCCATATTTGTTGCTCTCTCTAAACTCCATATTTATTGGTGTTGCACATGTGGAATACTGGCTAAAGGAACTGATGGTCGATAATTATTTATCATTCTCTGTTTTTATACATTTATGGTTTATTAACCAACTTTTTCAAACATGCGAAAATATGAATGTGAAAAACTATCAGGTCTGTACTAACTAAATTAACCGTCCTCGTTTCATTGTTTGAGCTACAAAAGTGAAATACTAGTTGCATGAATCGTAAAGGTTGATAAATATTTCGTCACGCTAGGCCGCATCAGCGTTTGCACACTCAGGCTCGGCTGTTTTACTTTGTTCGCGGTGCCGATCGTGATCAGGTAGGTAACCCGGCGGCATGACAATCGAAAGGTCGCTTGTTCGAGTCACACCTCTGGCTTTGGTGTTGTGTTTGTCTAACTCATAGGCATAGGGTTAAGTAATAGTAGAAGGTGAGATGTGACCTTGGAAATTGGCGCACCTTATAACATAACTCCTCTACATCATCGTGCGCGGCGTTTTCAGATCGCGACGCTTTGATATCAAAACTTATGAAAATGGCAAAGGAATTTCGAAACCACGGTCGGTAATAAGAAAGCTTTTGAGTAAAAAAGCAAATTTGTGCTATTAAAAAACATTGTGTGGCACAACTGAATTTCATTGCATTGCGTTGAATGGTTTTATTCTGTGGCGTGTGGTGTCAATTAGCCTCGAGTAAGCGCTCGCACATCAAGTAAGTTATGCATCCCGCGCGTCACTTGTGTAACTTCAATTTAAAAAAAACTCGTTAACTATTACCGATTCTATTTAAAATATTGAATTGTAAATTGAAACTGGATAATTTATTTGGTTAATCACCTGCAATAAACATAAAAATCACTTTTCAGCACGTTCATCAAGTATCCAAAAGAAGCATACCCAAAATGTTTTCTCATCGAAAGCTATCTAACTTGAACCATTCCGAAAGAAAAACATGTCTGCGTAAAATATCTAGTGATATCTATTCCATGAGTAGGAAATGTGCGGATCCTCTGATTTTTAAAATACGGCTCACCTACCAGCACGACCTCGGAATACTGTAGATAAAGGACGCCGCTCTAGGTTTGAGATCTTATGAGTAATTTGATGTGTCATTTCCATAGCTTGCCTTTAAAAATATGAATACCATGAAATAAATGAATCGGTCAAATCCATCGTAATCAATATCTTGAAACATGATAGTCTGTTTAAATAATGTTGAATTTTCACTTCACAAATTTATATTGGAAATGTAAGTCAAGAATAAATACTTTTTAGCTTAAGGTTAGATACAGGATGCAGAAAAACATATAAATGTAATCTCTAAGATAAAAAATAAGCGGTATTATCAAATAGAATACACTGCGGGAAATGCAGTTGTATTAACTTTAGAGGGGTCACCCACTGATTTGTAAACAAATATGAGAATATCAATAGGCAAAAAAGCATTCACCAGTCTTCTCCTCCTTGCAACGAAATCTCCAGTGAAAAGACCTATCGATATGTATTATTGAAATCATTATTTGGGGGGCGACCGACCACAGCACACCCTCCCCCCTGGATCCGCCCCTTCCCTGTTCAATTCCCTTGACATGACTGGTGCCCCATCGTAGCAACAAGTTTTTCTTTCAGTCTATAAGAATTAATTATATGATTTGTAGGAACAAATAACGCATTGGCAGACCCATCGGTTCTCACATCAGCGAACGAAATTAATCGTTGCTGCACTTCCGAGACGCTATCGTGGAAGTATCTTAATGTTGTGGATGGCTGGAATTTATTACTGACATCTGAGGTCTCGTCTAGAAATAGCGCCACAAAAATTGCGCTACATATTTCATCTCTTATCTTATTTTCAAAAATTGTGCTAATGGGTATTATCAAGTCGTTTTTAATGCGTTTTGTTCTTCCTCTGAAAGGGGTTGCATTCACAAGATGATGTCGTAAAGTTGGGTCATATTTACTGATACGATTTAAAATTGTAGTGTAAATTCCCTTATACGGGGAATCTTCAACCTCACCTTCTCGAAATGGAAGCTCTTGGATAGCAAAAAGGTACGTTGTTTCGATTTAATCTCTACATGAACACTCTGTTCTAGGCCACTGTTTCATTATGCCGCTCTACACTTGCGGGGAAATGGGAATGAAGACGTGCTTCAATGCGGTTATTGCCGAAGTTGAGCAAACGAGCGAATATGCCCCTATAACCTTACACATTTCATTATGGCATGAGATATAATATTGAGCCTGTTATAAATAGGAGGCATTGCCAACAGAATAATTTCACGGGAGCAGAACTCCCAGGGAGCCTACGGATTGTTATATACAGGGAAATGCAAAAATGTCGAAAGTACTCACGATTACACTCTCTGTGTTTGCACTTTAAACTTGGTACAGTATAACCCCGATATAGCGTCAGCCTGGGTTGTTTCCCCGGACCAACGTTATAAGCGGGAAACTTTATATGCGGGCATGAACGGAAGCGGAGTACTTTTGGGTTATATGGGCTAATTTTGTATAAAAGATTAATTTTAAGTACTTTAAGACCATAATCTCATGACTACAGATAAATGTTTCATCTGATGATAGAAGAATAAGTTTTGAAGTAGTCAATTTGCATGTGGAAAAAATTTTTATTTTTACATATCACCATATTTGCTATCCACCTTCAAAATCTATTTTGTACATCGTATCAACTATGAGGGAATGAAATACTTTGTATAATTTTACACTTCCTTTAACAAACTGCATTTCTTGTTTGTGCAGACAAGCATGAAAGGATTAATCCGAAGAAACATTCACCGCAAGTGTTAACCCTTTCGCACCGGCGCACTTCTCATGAAAATTTTCTCAGTGTACGGAGCTCCTTCGGAGAGTGTGTGCAGCCCTATTCGGAGACCTTACGAAGGGAAAAGAGAAGAGAGGCGACGCCACCCTTCCGTCCTCCCTCTCAGGAACTTTTGTCCTGAGTAAAGGACCTGGACCTGTCGAGTCATAAACTGATCCTTTCTCAGCATGTGGTTGCGGTCAATCAGTTGTAGTCAGAGTTGCCATTTTCAAACAATCATTTGTTGCAAATTTGAAATCATTTGAGTAAGAATATCTCCGGCTACCATAGTACCTACATATATGCAGTATATAGCAGACGCTCGGTTCGAAAGTGTTAGTTCTGGTCTATCCAGTATCCTCAATCTGGTTATCCCTTACCTTGTGGGTACCCACATTTTAGCAAAAAAATCTGAATTTGGCAGAAATAACTACAAATCTGCCAAAAACCTTCAATATTTTTGCTGAAAACGTTATAAACGAACCTTGAATGGAGAACAGACCTTATAAGCGGAAAAACTTTATAAGCGGGGATGTTATACGCGGGATTTGTAACAAAAAAAAGATTGAGATTTTTTGGAAATACTGGTGACCAACCTTACATACGGGGGAACGTTATATCGGGTGGACCTTATATCGGGGTTATACTGTATTTCTGGTATTCCGAAATCGTAATTTATTCACTGTTTTGTATGTATAACTTTAAATTTATTTAATTTTGTTTTAAAACTGTGCAAAACCTCCGGATATACTACCTTTCCCTAAAAAAATGATGTAATCATCTTAAGGTTGTTGAAAGGAAGTAGTTAGAAAGTGTGTGTATAAAAAAGCAAAGACAGTTTATTAATATGAAAATATTTACAGTTTACAATACCTCTTATTAGTTATCAATAATCCTCTTTTCTTCGTTATCTATTTACAACGTATCGCTATGGGGCCTTGATTTTTCTTTGCGCTTTTACCGGAAAGATTTTTTAAACTTAAATAATAAACAATGTGTTCTAACGTAAGTTGAGTATACTATGCCAGAAGTCAGTAAAAAAATCCTATCCATTGATACCTTACTCATTTGTTTTGTATTAGTTTTGAAAAATGGATTTTGACAACAGAAATAATAGGTATACACGAAAATTCGTAAGCGCTTAGTGCCGCAGCCTACCGCTCCGTTTTTCCCATGGTATGGCACATCATAGATGGCGACGCTCACGTCGCTGTCCTCCTCTACTCCCCGACCGAACCACAGGCAAGCGTTCATTGCAAGGGATAGAGTGCTTAGAAGATATCAGCCCGCTGAGCTTACCCACGGCCTCGGCCGGCTGTAAACGACCGTGCCCATGACGCACTGCCGTGTATTGAATGCGGTGTATAGTGTCAGAATAATCTCTCTTCACGAAAAATAACGAAGAAGACCATATATGTTTTTATACATATATGGTCATACACTTTTCCCTCCCTTAAAAATTCAACTCGAATTTTGAACCTTGACGTTTTTCGTTAAGTTTAATTCGTTATTCGGGTGATTTTAATGAAGTATACCAGCAAATTTGTTTAGTTTAGGCTCTAATACGTTCAGTGAATCTTAATCGAGTGGATCTTACTTTACTGAAAGTAACCCTTCATGGGAAAGTAACCCATGAAGGGTTACTTTCAGTAAAGATTATGCGACTTTATTAATTTGAGTGAAGACGATATGTATATTTTTTCATCGCTGCCTGGACAAGCGCAGCTTACCTAGCTTACCCCCAATGCACGCCACTGGTTTTATTAATGTGTTTTGTCCGGCAGATCGTCGAGGGATGAGCAACTTTGGCTCGAACGACATCGAGAGGCAGACTGATTTCACGAAAATAACTGTGTGTGCAATTTTTGTTGATTATTCTGACTCCTGTTGCTTTCGAAAAGCATTCCAAAAACATAAGGTTCAGCCTATTTTGACAGGTATCGTGCCAGTGAGATCCAAAATGTTTACTTGGTCCACATAAGCAGGTATCCTGTCCAACTATGTGTCGAACAATACCAACAGTGTGATGGCTTAAACCTGTTTCCCTAGATTAGGGAATGCAAACAGCTATTGAAACTTTCCTGCTGATAATTTTCAATTAGGTCAAGAACTCCGTTCAAGGTAGAGGGCGCTTTGTCGGGCAGACTGCTTTCTATCGTAAGCTTGATGCTTTTCTCGCTTCCCTCTCTGCCTTTAGATTGATTTCTTTCGAATGAAATTGTTGGAAGAAATTTTCATAGCAGACGAGACTTTATCCGGAAAATTCTTTGATACATAAATGTCAAATTACGACTGTCCATTGACTCGGTCAAATGACTTTTTCCCGCCTTTTCGCATGAGGGAATTCATCAGGCGCCTTATATAGTTTGTGATATCAACTTTAAGAATGATCTGTTGCAGGTAGGATTCATATGATAACTGTAAAATGTCGCGATATTTTTATGGTCCGTTGAGTCTAGATTGTGGAGTTCCCGATTAAAGTGTTTATTTTAAGCACTTATCTTGGATGCGTCGTTCATCCTGCTACCACATGCATTGTATAATTGAAAAAAGTTTTGGAAAATAAATTTATTTCGCGGCAGTTATTTAAGTGTTGGCTTGGTTGTAACAGAATTTGGACACATTTAATCTAAGACTGAAGTCACAGGTGAACTATCAACGCAGTTGGTAAATTATCAGAAATTTCTGGCGAAATTTATATTTGCTCCATGCGCCAAGTACCTCCGTCCTAACATGTAGATATTCCACGAAATCACCTTGACGTCTGTAGATTAACAGCGGCCAAACATTAAATGAATGGTGCCATTTATTTTCTATCAATGAGATCTCAAATTTCGTGCATCCAAGTTCATGGTGAGCAAATCACTTTTCCCTCCCTTAAAAATTCAACTCGAATTTTGAACCTTGACGTTTTTCGTTAAGTTTCAATTCGTTATTCGGGTGATTTTAATGAAGTATACCTGCAAATTTGTGTAGTTTAGGCTCTAATACGTTCAGTGAATCTTAATCGAGTGGATCTTACTTTACTGAAAGTAACCCTTCATGGGTTACTTTCAGTAAAGATTATGCGAAATTATTAAAGATTTTTTGTGACAAACATGCAACACGTTGAATGTCTTAAATTTCAATGTGTGTTGTTGTATTTTAAACTAAATTTCCTCAGTTCTTTTTTATTTTTCGGTACATATTTTCTCATAATTTCTCTTCAATTTTATGTTATTTGTGTTTTCAATCAAGGTTTTATTTTTTACTATATTTGAATAGGTACTGATCATTAGCTAAATTGCACCGTATAATATCATTCGGTTTAAAATTTTATAGATGCATAGCAAAACAATGCGCGAGTTTGTTCCTTAATCCTTTGCCAGTCATTTAACCTGTAATATCTATTTTTCCTGATGAAATTTGGAATTTTCACGCACTAATGGGTTGTCTAATACTAATTAAGCAAATCTGCTAATACATTAAACTGAATATAATGTGCATACGACGCACAAGTGGAAAGGACAAGTCTGAGAAGAGATTGTCCCAATGAAGATGAGATTATCCATCCTTCCCACCTTTAACCTTGTTTATCAAGGAACTGGCGAAGTTTAAAAAAAATTATCGTGACTTATTTGGCCCTCGATACAACGGTTTAAATGTCAAAGCGCCAACCTTGTTTCTTTTGTTTCACGCGACTCTGCTCTCCGCCGTCCCGAGCAGAAATCGACGAGGAGCTCTTGGGAGTGAAACGATATCAGCGACAGTTTGAAATCCTTAAAAATAGAGCAGAAACGGAATACAAAGAAGAAGAGGAGGCAGAAAAGTGGGAGAGAGAAGAATGTAGACAGAGAATAGAAAGATGACTGTGCGTTGCGTAAGTTAGCGAAATCGGCCACGGAGAAACCTCCTCTCGTCATTATGTTCGCCGGACGGCCGCGTCCCCTCCGTTTGCGTCCACCTCTGCTTGGGGAAGGGAGGGATCCAGCGCCACCGAGTCGATAAAACACCTTCGGCACTGTTTTATTTCCCCAGTGCTCTCGCATCGTGGTGATCACCTCCTGTCCCATCTTCTGCCTCGCGAAATGCAGCTTCTTGTCCTCCTCGAAGGAGTCCGTCCTCGGCGGAAGGTTTTCGCGAGACTCAACAAACGGAATTGAGGACTGAAATGACTGCAGATTGCCATCCCAGAGGCCTCTCCAGATTAAAACGAGCACATTCATTACATTGGTAGAACTGCTCGCCGGCGGCGAATACCATATGCAGATCGGAGAGCGTCGACTGCAGTGGGGTGATTGGCTTCCACATTCGCCGGGTACTCCTGCCTCGTCGGTCTGAGGCAAACGGCGCGATCATAAGAAGCAAGAGGTGTTGGACGAGTCCATCGGGAGGTCCCGCCGCGGAATCACGGGGCAAGTGGGCCGCCTCGGGGAGTGATGGAATACATAGTTCAATCGAAACGGAATTGCGAAGGCTCCGTGAGCATAACGCGGAAGGAGGTCTGTTTTCGTCTAGTAGCGAAGGAGACCTAGTCTATGCCGACACGGAGGAGGAACATCTAGCACTCCGTCTGCTCCTCTTGTAGCAGATCAACATGAAACCGGAGGAGGTGCGCTGCTTTGCGCGTTCCTCACGTGGCTGGGAGCAGGGTGAGTCCGTGTTGCGGACGCAGAATACCGAGATCTCATAAACGATACATGACGGGCCGTTTAGTCGTCCTCGTGAGGTCGTGCCGCTAACCAGAACGAGTTGAAATCGATAGTGGAGATTTAAAGTAACAATCTCGCTAAGTTCTTTCCCCCTGGATCGAGTTATCATCTTTCGTTCTCCAGGGTTCTAATCCTGGTACTGGCAACGATTTTTCAGTGGAATCCTGTTCGCCGCTTGGGGGCCGTAGGAGAGTATTTCTACTTCAGTTCTCAGTCTGTCGGATGGGACGTAAACATGTGGATCCCTCAGCAACTTCCGTTAATAGCAGGGTATTACCGACCTGAAGTTTCCTTCTACTCTTCCTCATCTCCCTTCAAATGCCCTTCTTATAGTTTTTGCCGTTTGATTCGCCTTGAAATTTGGAAAAATAATTGAAACTTCACCCGTGAGATACGGCCAGTTCCTCGAAGCAGCGGGATTGCTTCGTGATACTTAACTTCGCCCCTCAAATATATCTTCTGGAGCCGATATTGGTGTGGAAGAATCCCTCTCCAATTGACTAGGGCGTCTCCTCGAAGGGTGGTTTTAAGTCGTGGGGAATATTAACTCCTGAAGCTCAGTTTGTGACCTCGTGTCTGTTTCCAGCCATGAAATGAACAAAAAAATTACCGTCGTGAGTATTAACTTTGTATTGTACAGGTATAAATGAGTGAGAATCAATTGATGTGTTCATTTTTTTCGGCCACCGAACATATTCATTGTGTGATGTGCCTTACGAACTGATTACCATAGCTCTTCTTTGATTATGATAATTTTTTAGTGAGGAGAACGTCTACGCTTGCATTAATTCTCATTCATTCAAGATTTCAAAGGGTGTCCAGTTTGTTTACCATTACTCCGTATTAATATTTCAGCGCCGAAGTCGTCAGTCAGAATCTTCACGGGGCTGCTTCATTACTTTAGACTTGAAGACTCGAATACAAACCATCTTCGTGAAAAATTCTTATTGCGTATTCATAACATAAATTTTGCTGCCTCTGATTCACTCCTTATAATACATTTGTAAAGCCGAAAAACCTATTCTTTGCGGAGCCAGCATCGAAGAGTCTGTGTCTAGCGTGCAACATTCTGCATAGTGTAATGGTCCCTCGAATTAATTAAATAAATGATCATCAAATCTTTCAGTAGATCTAGATCTAAAAAAATGACGTTCGCTCGAATAACAAGATAAAATTACTTAGTAAAACACTGATTAAATTTTTATCGCATTAATACTATGTAGACAAAAAAAATAAAAACTTAACCACGTCACTTGGTAGCAGTTAAAATATGCTCGAGCTACACCTCAAACATGGGCCATGTGTTCTTTTTTTTAAGAAAAGCATTTATCTCCAACAATAATCCGGAGAAAAATTGGCAATATCGAATTAAATTTAACATTTGTTTACATTTATACGTGATTTTAAATAGACGTGACGGTACTTTAAAAACAAATCTTGGTGTTCACAGCAAGGGCTAAAGATATTGGCACATTTCTTGTGAATTTCAGCGATTATGTACCCTAAACACATTCTTGGAAGCTCTCTGGGGTAAGTTTACTCCTGGTGAAACAGCTAATCGTGAGCATCAAAAGTATGTCATAATAAAGCACTTCCTCAGCGGCGAGAAACTTTCCCCACATTCTTTTGCCGCAGGCGTGCCTTTCTCCAAACTAACCCTTGTGGGAACTTGACTTGGAGGAGAAAAAGGATAACATATCGGTCACTTCATATATATTATGGTGGCGTTTAATCAAAGAATTCGTCTGAAAAAAAACGAAAAAAATCGAATGGTTCATCCCTCGAGTCGAAAAATGGAACTGGAAGTTTCGGCACGTTTCCCCGGTCCTACGACGTCGCGCTGCCAGCGAGCACATCTCTCCGCGGGCAATCTTTCCTCGGTTCTCCAGAAGCGGCCGATGATTGCCACTTCCGAAGTATCCTGGATTGGTCACTATTTTGGGAATTCATTTCGCGGGGACGCAAATTCCGTGGGTAATGTTCTCCCGATCATCCCCAAAGCCGTAGGCTTGGCTGAGAGCTCGCGACCGACTCACAACTTGGCACTGGCGACCCTACCGAGTCTCTGCGCCTGTGCGTGAATCACATATGGCTTGGCGAGGATTTTTTGAAGGTTAATTGGGCTGCACGCCCATTTATTTTCAGCAGGCAACTGACGGAGACAGCAGGAACTCCTGCGGTCAACAAGAGAACCTTTTCCGGACCGGACGATGCGGAGAAATATCCTCTGCGCCAGCCTTTTTCAGTTCTTTTTTCATGAAACGGAAATAAAAAATTACCACATTAGTAAAAAATTCTGAGACTAAAGATGCATATTGAGTTTCCTGCACACACAATGGAGTTTCTATTGCCACTGATTCCACTGATTTTCTATTGCCTTTTTCTTAATGTGACGAAGGCACGAAATAGTACGAACCCCATGTACCATGACGCAAATTGCGCAGTTATTTGAGCAAAATCATGTTTCGCGGAATAGAATGGTGACTCATGCGACGGTGTGAGTTCATCACCCCATTATCATAAAATGTGGGTGATGAATGAAAAAAAATTGCGGCGTAGAGTGCATTTGGTATTTGAGTAATTAACATGGTGAGTGTTATGGCACCATTTCTCGTCTCCCTTGAGGTGTAACTCGGCATTCCTTCAATCGGCTGCACCGCAGATAAAAACCAATGCTCATGATTAAGTTCAATATTATTTTAGGTTAGACGGTACGATATATTCTCTGCTGTTGAAACATTAAAATTTCTTGAAATAATTTGTCCTCCCAATAATAAAGCTAAGAGAAAATGAAGGATTTCAAAATTACTAATTTAATTTTCATGAAAGAAAATTTCATGATTATCATTCCTAAAATAAATGGTTCATATTTACTCTTATAATGTATTTGTTATAATTAAATTTGAGGGAAAGGTCATAAACAAAATGTTAAATACTGAAAAGTCCCATTTGGAGAACCAGACGTAGACAGTAGAGAAATTTAGTGTTAAAACTCCCTTGAGCCAAAATTATTTTTCTTGCATGAAGATTCAGCGAGTAATCGAGGTCATATAGCAGGGACACTCAAAATAATAAATTCTGAATAGAGTATCTAGTTCATCTAAAAATTAGAGGTGTGGGTGGGGGCCTTCTGGAGCCCCCTGGCACTTAGACCTCTTTAGATCCATTGTGCCAACCCACATTTAACCTGCCCGCCACTTGCAGACAAGAGCACCACAGTAGAGGTAAGGAGGAGGATCACCCATCCAACCTCTGTCCGGGCCCAATCTTGCTTAACTTTGGTGATCTCATGGGAACTGGTGTGCCAACATGACAAGGCCCTTGCCCACCTAGTTCATATTAGTATTTACGGAAATGAGAAAATCTCCTATTAGCGGAGTCAGGTCTACTATGATGCCCATATTTCCTTTGATTACCTATTCCAAAAATATTTAATTCCTACCCTATAAACCAAATGTGTTGTGAAAACGTTGTGGAAACGTTGCACTGCAACTAAATTGGAGTTGCTGCAACGTATTGACAACGTCGCAAAAGCAGCCATAAGTCCTCTCTACCACGTTCCTGCAACGTAATGGCAACGTAACTGCAACCTCTGGTGAAACATATTTGCAACACTTATGCAACTCCTGCAACGTACTTGCAACATTTATGCTACCCTTTAAAATATCACTCGAGGTATGCCTTTGCTGAAAAAATATTTATTCATTATTCCAGACAGGCGTGGGTCAATGCTAACGAGAGACTACCAATACAGTTTCCAATGATCACAATCCAAACGAGACGGGTCAAAAACAAATGAGAGGCAATAAAACAGTATATGACTTCCAAAAATCGATACCCAAACAGGTAGGGGTCAAATAATTGTAGAATATCCTACAAGATTCCCAGAGAACACAAAACCACACCGAAAAAGGCAAGCGCTAGACAGAGAGTAAACAGATGGGATTGACGGGATAGCATAGAGTTCGATGTATCGAATATGTATATCGATCTCGGGCCGTCTACCCTTTCGCTATCTCATATGCAATTTTTCTAAGTGCGAAAAAAGGGTCTCATGACCGAAAAAAAAATATTTCGCTAGAAAGAGCTAATTTGCTTCAGAAGATGAAAAAACTCTATAAAAACCCCATATTTGTATATATGTTTGGGGTAAACTGTGTCCAAATAAGACTTCGCAATGTGACCTGCAACATGTCGCAACCTTTCTGCAACCTAGTGAATATTCCACTCCCATATACAATCAGTGTCTCATAAAGAGGAAGAATGGAATTTTAATATATGTATCCTCTGGCTCAAATATTTTGTAATTAAATTTTTCTGACCGAACAAGTGCATAAGCGACGTAATTATGACGTTGCAGAAACATTGCCAAACGACGTGGCATCCTGCAACCTCATGCAACCTTTCTGCAACGTTTCCGCAACACATTGTGTTTAAGCTGGGTATGCTCATGAGATTATTTATTCATAATAGGCTAATGAAATTGGCTGACCATTTTTTTCTTGTGAGTAATAGAAATAAAGCTCTATGAAGGCACTGAAAGTATGCTGAATGAATGTGAAACGATTATATTAAAGAGTTAATGAATGCACTGCAGAAGTCAGGAACTGATTGGGAGTATATATGGTTTATTAGAAACACCTAATGCAACAGGGCAGAAACTGTAAGTGCAGCAGGTAGGGAATTGGAGAGGGCAGCATTAGAACTGGGAGTGGGAAAAGGGAATCCATATTCTCATTTACTCCTCAATACATACCCAGCGGAAATGGTTAGAAAGGCATGGGAAGGAGTGGAAGGTGTAATGAAGGTAAGGGGTGAACTGATTAAGTCATTTAGATTCACAGATGGTCAAGCAAAATTGACAAAATAGCTCTTGGCATTGAGTGAATTCTAATATCAGTGTAAAACATGGAATTAAGATCAATCACAGTAAAGAGAAAAGTAATGAAATTCTCAAAGTTAAAAAAAAATCAAAACAGATATCAAACTTGGAGGGCATAACTCGAAGGTTGAATTATAATTTCTTCCAGGATATCTCCGAAGTAGGTCCACATTGTTCGGGCAATAGTTTTGCTGGTATAGCAGTCTGTGTATTCAGGACAAGTGAAGACTTGACCTGAAGATTCAGATTACAACACCATCAAAACTGTTATCTAAGTAATATAGACCAATGCGGCAGGTACCCTGGGAGAAATTTTAATCCAGAATTGCATGACGAAAGCCTTCATAAAGAATAAACTAGTGTTCTCATAATTTTTTCCTTAGATCTTTATATTCTGATATTTTTACTTAAAAAACCTGGGATGTTTTGGTAAAAAAATGGGATAAAACTATTATGTATATATTGCACTTTTAAACAACATTAATATTAACTCTATTTTGAAAATGAAAAAAGAACAGTCATTATAGTTATTCACATTATTTATAATATAAATGGTTATTATTATCAACAATGTGGTTGAAAATTAAAACTAATGACAAGATGAAATCAATTATACATACATCCATCCATTTACTTTGATACCGAAAAAAAAGCAGAATTGTAGGACCTAACTCAGGACATGTTCATAAAAACAGAACTGCTAAAGGAAAAACTGGATGAATGGAAACCCTAGCATGAACTAGAACAGGTCTGTTCACCTTGGGAGAATTTTAAATAAAAATGGGTTCAGTAGCAGAACACCAGGTAAAGAACCACTAACAAGGAAACATACAGGCAGAGAAAGGAATTAATAAGGTTTTATGTTAGTTGAGACATGAAAAAAATTAATAAAACCTCTAATATGGAGCATGCCAATACAAAGATTTCAAACCTGGCCTTTGCAGTGAGTAAATGAGCAGAAATTGGAGGCTTTTGATATATGGGTGTGTAAAGGAATGGATATGGTTAGCTAGATGGAGAAGAAGACGAATGAGGAAGAATTCAAGATAATAGGAGAAGAAAGAGGAAAAGGAAGAAAGGCAGCTGATCAGAGAAATCTGAAGTAGGCAGCAAAGTGGATGGGAAATGTTTTAAGAGGTGATCTAATATTGGAGAGGTTAATACAGGGAAGAATTTTGGTGAATGCTGGAATGGGGGAGAGCATAGGCATTCTTTGTGGCATCAAGGTAGGCAGACAATACATTAATTTAGAGAGGGATTGAAAAAGGGGAATGTGAATTGACAATAACAATGGACTAATAAGGAAGAGATGGAAACAATGTATGTGACTGGGGAGTAGCAATCAGTTACCATCCTTTTCAGATCACCTTGGCATATATGTAGGTAATAATTAACATTAATAGAGATTCTATTGTTTAGGATAGGTTTTGAAGGAGTGATTCTACTCTTTACCTATTCTCCCCTATCCTTCTCAAATGCTACATTCCCTACCACATTTCTCCTTTCAGGTTATTAAGTTCTTTACCTTTTTACTTGAATCTAAAACAACAATATCCTCCCTCTTCCTTCTCCAACTACCTTCTGCATTTCATTACTCTTAATTACTTGTTTCATCTACTCTGATTCCTAATTTCCTATAGCGACTTCCTCTCTTCACCCACTATATAAAGTACTTTCTCTTTCTTCTTCCTTTGGTCCATCAACATTTCTCCATCCCCCATTTCACTAGCAGTTCAAAACCCTCTGATTATTGTTATTATCTTTCCCCAGGGTCCAGGTCTGAGAGCCATGTTACTTATTGAGCTCCTAATTCACCTAAATTGACATCATTATGTAAGTCTCTAGTTTTAAGTTTCCGCCTGTTTATAATTGCCTCTACTGCTTAATAGCATCCTCCTCATAATGTGTTTAGTACCTACTATGCTCACCTCCATCTGTCAAATGGCCTGAGTAGCTTAATTGTTCTACTTCTTCTATTCCATGCTCTTCTACTTTCATGTTATCTTAGATTGATTTAACTCTGAAAATTTCATTACTGTCATATTAATGTATTTACTCTTCAACCTGCATCTCATATTCTGAATCTGCAATGCTTACATTCTTGGTTGCTATCCTATCATAGACAAGGTAACTAGTTCCTTCACATCTTAAAATCTGGCCAATTCAATTAGCTTTTCTCATATATTTATATCAGTTGTATCCTCATCCCAGATATCTCTCAGTGTTGCCTTAGTATGTATGTTAAAGACTATGTACTGCTGATCCTGTTACCGTCTGTTTTCGATTTAATATGCTTCCCTCCATTTTATTTGATCAAGATATGACTTAAGCCAATTTAGTGCATTGCCCCTAATACCTATTGATTCATATTTTTTAAGTAACATGATGAGATTCACAGCATCAAAGGCTCTGCTCTTGTCAAAGAATATTCCCATTACCTTATTTTTGTTATCTGTCACTTGTATAACATCAGTTGCATTAAATAGGGTCTGCTCTGTTGAATTTCCATGCTGAAAGCCATATTGTTGAAGTGATAGTAATTTTTGTATATCAAAATAGTCAATGAGACTTTTGCAAAATACATACTCAAATAATTTACTAAATTGTGGTATTATAAACACTAGCCTATAGTTATTTAGGTTATTTCTGTCACCTTTTTTTTGCATACTGGGACAATATTTGACATCTTCAAGGCATCAGGGCATACACCTTCCGCCAGGGACTTGTTTACTAGTGAAAGTGCGATTTGCCGACGACACAGCAGTCAGGGCAGAAACAGTAGGAGATTTAAAGACGACACTAAGAAATATGGAAAGGACATTGGCCAGTTTTCACCTGTAGATCAATAAAAAAAACTAAGGTATTGCAGTAGGAGACAAGAAGCCAGGGCCAATGTTAAACTAAGAAAACAAAAACTTGAGGAGATGCAAGTGGTCTGTTACCTGAGAAGCCGAGCATCCAGTGATGGGCCAAGTAAAAGAGAAATTGGTAGTAGAATTGCCCAGGCGAAAAGGGTATTTTACCAAATGAAGATTCTGCTTACAACTGCAAATACAAACGTGGAAGTGAGGAAACATTTCATCAGAACATTCATCTTGAGCATGCTACTATATGGCAGTGAAGCATGAATGATAACAGCAATAGAGAAGTCAAGGCAGAAAGCATTTACATGTGGTGCTACCATGGGAATGATGAAGATAAAATGGATCAACTGAGTGACAAATGAAGTAGTCTTAAGTGATACTGAAATTACAAAGTGTACTATGTAATATATGTCGGTGTTGGGCATAAACCAGCAGATAAACTCAAAGTAGAAACAATTATTCAATCAGCCCAAGAGAAGGGATTTCAATTAATATAAAACAGGCAAAGGCAAGTGAATAACTGCTGGTAGCTAAATCAACCAAAGGTAAGTGATTGACAATAGGGTGCAGGAATTGCTATCTTGCGGTCAAATTTTTATTTCTTAGTCATAACAAATATTAATATTATGTGCGTTGACTTAAGAATTTTTGGACCTCTCCTTTGGACTTCACTTTTAGGTTAACCCTCCAGCTGGTTTTTTTTCAATAATCTGGTCAAAAAAATGTATGTTTTTATCCAGATAAGGAAAAGGTAAGAAAAGGAAGAGCATGTGTATAGTCATGCTTCAAAAAGAGAATGTAGATGCCATCTAGAGCTAAAAATGTAAAACTATGTCACCATTAAAGCAGCATGGATAGAAGGATCAGATGGGGAAATCATGGGATACACAGAGCAAGATGAAAAAGAAACTATTAGCCCGTGAAAATAGCAGAACCTGCAGATAATGGACGGCTGCCTAACCCATGGGATACCAGCTGGAGAGTTAAAGAATTATCCTTTAATAATGCCAGAGTTTATTAAAACCTAGATACTAAGTGTTCCTTTGATGGAATCATGAAATAACAAGTAGTGCACCAGAAAATCCAAAATTAAAACTTTTTTTTTAAAGGTTTTTATGGGAGATATGGGGGTTAAGGTACTTTAAGTTAATAAGTTGGTTAACGATGAATTACATCATGTTAGGGCTGCTAACTATCCTAATTAATCTGAGTGTTTCCTCAATTTTTGCTCACTACAAACAGTCAGAGAGGAATTTCTGAAATTCTGAAAATACCCAGAACTTGGGCTTTTAAAAGGTGAAAACCTCTTGTTCCTTGTCATTGGCATAATTTCCAGGGTAATCAACTAATCAGCATCTGAGGAACGAGTGTACTAACAATATTTTCATTTTAGACAGTACAATTTATTTTCATTTTCCTACATTCTCTTTTGGGGTAAGGGATGTGATATAGTGTTCTCGCATTTTGGGATTAGACGCTGATATATGCAAGTGGAAGCTTGGTGACCTTGTATGCGAAAGACATATTTTACAAAAGTATTCTAATGACATCCATTACTAGAAAGAGCTGTTTCGCGTTCATGCCCATATTTGGGATTTTCCATGTTAAATTTTGGACCTATCCACACACACTTCTTTCAAGGTGGAGATGGGCATAACAGGTGATACTGGACCATTATAAACCCATCCAAAACATGTAGACAGGGTCAGTTGAGTCAGAGTTAGTGTTCACCTCGTTACTCTGTCAGTTGGCAAAGCGAGTAACACGAAGAGAGAGTGTAGACTTGTAAGTGTTGACTGTGGAGTCTGTTGTGATCTTCTCTGTACGCTTTGTCCCTTCATAATTTTCACCACACGTTAGTGTAACCTACAGGTTATTCCAATGAATACGTAATATATTAATAATTACTTATGCGATCACTAATGAACTCCCCAAATTCCTATCCATGTGGGACAAGCTTTAAACACGCTCCCGTTAACATCCACGTGGACCTAACACTGAGGGAGATACTTATAGGAATACATTTCAGTAGGTATTTGGTATTGAAAATGTAGCTTCTTGGGAGTCATTGACTCCTGACACCAAGGGCAATCCCACATTTTCTGGGCTTGAGTCTCGCATTGTGGGCTAAGAAATTTCCCCAAAAGATGGAGGAGCACCTTTTTAAAAAATTGTAGCCATTGGCTTTAGAATATAGAGAGAGACAGGAAACAACTATATTAAAGGCTGCTTGTGATATTCAAACTAGTCATGAGTCATAAAAGTACAAGTCCAAAAGCTACCTACTGATCATGGAAATCATAATCCAAGATCCAGCAAGAGAGGGACCACAGACAAAGGCCTCTAAGGTCTTCATCCAGAGAAAATCTTGTGAAAATCTCCGATATGAGCTGAAAATAGGTACATGGAACATGTGCACCCTGCTAAGGTTGGGGAAATTGCATGAGGTCTGGAAAGAAATGAAGAAGGTGGAGATCAATATCTTTGGCATAAGCCAAATTAGATGGGCAGAAAAAGACAATTTTGTCACCTTTGCCTATGGAAGACTCCAGAATTATTAAAAGTGGCAGAGAAAAAGCTGGTTCAGACCATGTAACCCTGATAATAAGGTGATTGGAAAAACAGAGCAAAATACATACCTGTCCATGACATAAAACCTATGACCACAGTATATACCAAACCACAGGATTTATACATTATGCAAGTATACTTCAAACCTCAGTTCAGTTCTGTGGTGTAGATGACTGACAACTGAGGTCATTTGCACCCTTAGAATAGGAAGAGGAGGGATTTTTTTAGGAAATGGAGGAAGGCTGGAGAAAAAGCCTGTGTTGGCATTAGCCTGCTCTTAACGAAAGGTGCCATGGGGGCCATGGCTTAACATTGGGAGAGGAGGGATTTTTTTAGGAAATGGAGGAAGGCTGGAGAAAAAGCCTGTGTTGGCATTAGCCTGCTCTTAACGAAAGGTGCCATGGGGGCCATGGCTTAACATCTCATTTGATGGATGGAGTACATACTCAAAGTGCTCTCCATAAGGCACTTAAGTACGGACAAGTAGACCAAAGAAAAATCTACTAATGCTGATAGTCAAACCCAGGCCGTTGTGATGGGGGGCCAGTACTTAAGCTGCCACACCAACCCAATCCTGCCTTTTCAACCTCAAAATATACACAAATTATCATAATGGGAGATTTCAATGCCTCAGTTGGTAACAGTTTGGACCAGTGATGAAAGGAAAATTTTTTGTAGGTTACACGAAAAAAGGGGAGAAAAGCTTCTCAAATTCTGTGAAAAAATGAGACGATGATCACAAAGACACTTTTAGAAGTGCTATCTTGAAGATAATATACTTGGAAAGTATCTAGAGACACCAACGGGTACCGAATTGAGTTCATTTTAATGAAACTTAAGTAAAAAACACAAGTCAAGGCATGCTATAGGTACCTTGGACTTCAATGTGATAGAGATCTTGTACCTGTAATAAAGGCGCAGTGCATCGGCTTATCAAACCAAAAGGAACATCTTTATTCTTAAATATTTTTAAAATTAGAGAAAACATACTATGTAAGCCACAAGGACAGGTCAACGGTAAAAGGAATAAGATTGTCATATTAAATAATCGAGCATGCTATGAATAATGCCATATCTCAACTTAATGAAAAAAAAAGTTTACTTCCCAGTTCTTTTTTAATCGAATGGAAAAAAACGTTTTTTTCACACTTTTTAAACGTTTCGTTTTTTCGAGGTGCCCATCACTAGTTCACTATCAGTACTGTGAGTGAGTGACCTAATCTAAATGAATATGAAATTCAATATGAATATATTCAAATATGAAATCGTTTGCCAACTGCGCGTACACAACGCATGTCCGCAACATGCCGCTGAGGCACTGCTAAAATGAGTTCGTAAAGCCTTCCTGCACGACACTGTCCAGAGGACGGCGTACAGACTCGGTGGTGCGGGGGCATTGCAATTTGCAGGGAAATTTGTCAGATCCAATAATATTTTCATTTACTCGCAGAGGCCATTTCAGGTGTGACAGCAGTATTTCAGTCACTCTATCCTGTTGAATGTGCAACAGGACAGTACTGTCACAGGTTCTCTATTACATTTTCTTCAAATCACAAAACAAAGCATAGGTACTCCACCTATGAATTATAACTATACTGTCAGAAAATTCTGTGTTGAAACTGATTTGAATTAGTTCGGGCATTAGCTACCTACTTCATTAGCATTGAGAGAATGTCAATAATAGTAAAACCCCGTATTTGTGTTATATCGGAATTTATATTTTTCCGCTATTTACAACATTTTTATCGCGTCCCATTAAATTTCTTTTATCTCCAACCACATATCATGTTCAACCTGACGGACGCGAATGCGCGTCAGAGTAGCGTTGCCAGGATACCGAAGGACGCGCCTTCGCGTCTCGATTTTCATGATTTTTTCTTTTTTTTAGGACTTTTCCAAGAAAGTTAAGGACGCGAATTCGCGTCTTTAATAAATTTACGAGTTTTGTTATTCAAAAATTTTTAAACTAATTTTAAATTACATTTTAGTGACTGGCCAAATTAATGTGGCAGGAAGCGCTTTCCGTTTTCATTGATTTAACAGTAGAAATATTCCGGGTTGAATGTGGTATCCCATATGTAGAATCCCGTATCTCCACAACGTCATTTTCCATTTTTCCGCTCTTTGATTTGATTCGGGTTAGAAAATAGATTGAAACAATAAAATTCACTTCAATTGCATTTAGCCTTCAGCTATATAAAACCCTTTTTTACCTCATTTCGTGCATATAAATTAGAAAAATATGAGACAAAGCAGTAATGAGCTACGTTTTATGGAAGAATTTGTACGTAGCTGGGCAGTGCACCGCGGTACTAGTAACGGAAGATGAAATATTTACACTGGTTATTGACGGGAAGCGATTTGTGCTAAGAAATGAATGCAATTAGGATGCAGTTTAGAATCAGCTGCGGGAGTTCTTTAAACTGTACCGAAGTTCATATTATGAAGAATGAAAATGACTCTTCATTCAGACATGAAATGTTAAAAATACAAGAACTGAAATGCCGGTAATAACTGGGATTATTTGCACAGCCTTGATGCAACAGTTTTACTATGACAGGTTACTGCAAAGCAGAACGAATTGAAACTTGTTTTATCGTGAGAATATCACATTGAATTAAAAAAATTATTGTTGAGAAATTTTTGAAGACGGATAACTGCTTGATCTAGCTGACCAGCGGAGTAGCACTATATTCTCATGTGTTGATAATGTTTGCACCAATTACTCCGGAACGTAAATTTTATCCTACTTGGAAATGGGAAGTTAAAGCGAATTATAGTATTTTCAGGAGACTATAGGATTTTCAGGTTTCTTCCACGTTGGTTCATCCTGCTGGATGACTGTTTTTCTGGCATTCCAGATGTCATCTTCAGGTCTGACGATTTCGTCCCATCAAATTTCCTACATCTTCGTCATATATATTTCCTGCATCCAATTTCCTATACTTCGGACCTGAAGATGCCTCCAGAAAGTCAGCAAAGCTCGTCCAACATGATGAACCAATGAGGAAAAAAAACCAGAAACCCTCTAGTCATCTTCTAATCACTGTAATCACCATGGAAGCCTTCATAGCCAATAGAATAGTTTCAATCACGATAAAAAATGTCATAGATTAAAATTGTGGATCAAGTAGATTCTCATGATGCAATACAATCCTCATGATGCAATTATGAAAAATCGCGGTGTGATTCAGAAACATGCTAGCTAGTGCAGGCATCTGTCGAAAATAAGAAAGTCTCAAGAAAGCTTGGTATGAAGAAATACCAACTTAAGATGTGTTTTTAAGGTCCAGATCATCAAATATCGCTGTGTTTTACGTCGTCATAAGAGAAAAGTCATTGCACAATGTCAAAAGTTCTGGAAATTGTGGATTTGATAACACCCAATGGGATAGTTGATGATTTGTTAGCAATATATCATACAAAAATAAATCACGACAGCTATATACTTAATAAATAGGAATAATTACTTTCCTCTAATTCAGTTTGTCAGTGTTTCTCATTTTTTTCTCTACCTTATATTGTATAAGCATGCATGTAATACTGAAAATTCTCCTTTCCCCACAATTTACACTTTTTTCTGGCAGTCCCTAGAAAAGTGTAAATAAGGGGTTTTACTGAATGTACGAGTATATTCATGTCAGTCATGGTTATTTTTATCATAAAACAGATATTGGCAAAATGTTACAGGGGTGGAAATTACTGTAATATTAGTCATTTGATACTAGTCCTCAATATTACATTAAACCAAGAAAAGATCCTTATTTTACAGCATCTTGGTGATCTTGTGCCAATATGAGGCAACAATTGTTAAGCCAGTGTATGCCAGAATTAAATGTCTAATTATCAAGTAGTAGGAACAATTGGTAGGATTGCTAATGCAGAATCTCAATAGTCAGTAACTTATAAATTAATCATCATCATCTTCGGTCATGACCGACAATCCTAGGATTAATTTGACACAGCCCTCCACTTGATCCTTCCCACATAGCAAAGCAAGCTTGCTGCAACCTTGCCGTAAGTTTGTCATTGCAAGATAGCAAGCTTGCATCGGTAAGGTTAAAGCTTGCAACAAGCTTGCTGCAATCTGACTACTGCACCTGCTTCAAGCTTGCTGCAAGGTTGCAGTGCAAGCTTGCAGCAAGTTCCCTGCAAGCTTCACGCAAGTCCTGTGCAAGTTTCAACCCTGGCAAAAATAGAGGGTACGCCGAGGGTAGGAAAGCATTCATGAACCACACACAAAAACATTGCCTATGGAATGCATTTGTGCAAAGGAGCTGTAACCATGTTCCTAGCGAAACAAATAAGTTAGGTATCACAAAAAATCACTACTTGCATTAGTACGCCTATAGTTTCAAAATTTAAAAAGAAAATGATAAAACCATATTTTCCCGCATTTGTAAACGCGCAAGATATAATTCTTAATAATACACACTTGACCTACGTGCTCTATTATTTTATCCTAAACGACCTAACGATATGCAAATCACGACGGCTATCTAGCGCTTCTTCGCTAACCAATGACTGTTGGGAGGCCGTGTATATACAGCTGCTGGCTTGCATGAATTCGTTAGTGATAACTAACTTTACTACATATGGACACGGGTATTTGAATCATTAAAACATTTCCCCAATGGCCATTCTGTGGCTCAAAGTAAGCATGACCGTTATGAATATGCATAGCTGATATTCTTCAAACTCCAGGAGAGATAAATAAGTTTCCTCAGTAATATGGCAATCACCATCTTCATCGGACGGGCCGCGGGAGCCTTGGTAGAAACCCTGACGTCAATACCACTGTTTTCTCTACTCAATCAATCTGTATTCACAATTAATATGTATTTACGACTTTACAACCTTGTTCTTCTTTGTCAGTTAATTTATCGTTATGTGCTTAAGTTGATTTCGCGCTAATTTTTCCTATTAACTCGCTCTTCTTCAATTTAGCTCGAATAGTTTTTCTCCTAAGGGAAATAAGCCGTGCGCGTTCAAGCAAAGGTAACTCTACTCCTCCCTTAGTAGGAACCCTATATTTGCAATTGCCTTGGACCTTGCACTATTGCTACCAATGTTGCCAGAATCCTGCAGCAAAGTTGCCAAGGTTGGCACACTTCATGCAAGTTGAGTGTAACTTGCATGGAACGTGTCAATATTGGCAACTTGCAGCAGGCTTGCATCTAGATTGCCAATCTTGGCAAGCCGTACGCCAGCCTCAACTAAACTTGCTGCAATCTTGCATGCTATGTGGGTTTCTATCTTAACATCTTTCCACTCTTCGCATTCTACTTTCTTCTAATTACATTTTTGGTGCCATTTAAAAACTCGTTAAAAACTGAAAAAAAAGCATTTTTATCACAAAAAAGTACATTTTTTAAGCAACAAATGAGACTTTCACATAAAATCGTTTTCAGGCACTAAACAAACCGCTTAGTTTGTTTTATGTCGCTATTTCCCAAACTGCATTGTTCCATTTAGTGACCCATCCAAAATTCAGTTCAAGTTTTTGATATGATTTTTCAGACAATTTTAAACTATTTTGCACAATTATGAATTAACTTGCGGAAGCTACCCGTTGAAATTCAACGGGTGTGAAAAATATTGAACTTATTTTTTAAGAAAACCACTGTCTTAAGAATACTGTTAGCGCGGTCATTTGGGGAGTTGGTGACCTATGTTGTACATAGTGGTCGTTGTAGTAGACACGCTGACCGTTTTTCAGGTGCACGGAGAGATGAGTGACTGTTGTTCCTCTTTCATGCACGGAAAATCCAAAAATGGCCCGCGCCATCTATCACCACGTAAGATAGATGGTCATCTCGTATTTTTGGTTCTCTTAGCCGTATGCTGAGTGAATTAACAGCTTGATCGCTACCATTGTGTATATACGACTACATATATATGTGTGTATTTCGACTTCAAGAAAGCTTTCGACAAGGTTTCTCATAGCAAACTTATTTTGAAATTAAAATCTTATGGGTTAGACAGTAACATTATATCATGGATTAATGATTTTCTGCATGATCGGGTTCAAAGGGTTGTTTTGGACGGTGTTTCCTCACCGGCAATTAAAGTCACTTCGGGTGTCCCACAAGGTAGTGTGATAGGTCCACTCCTATTCCTTTTGTATATTAATGATATCCATAAGGTGGTAAAAAGTAAGCTTGGTCTATTTGCCGATGACGCAGTAGTGTACAGGGAAATTCTATGCCCAAATGATAAAGAATATTTAAATATTGACCTACAAGCAATTGAAACTTGGTGTGATACATGGCAGTCAGAATTAAACTTTAAAAAATGTCTTGTAATGAATTTTTGGAAAAAGAATAGCTCTCCTCCTAGCACTTACAAAATAAGTAATAATGAATTAACAAACGTGGAATCCATTAAATATCTTGGAATAAGACTGACAAATGATCTTTCCTGGGGTAAACACATTCGTGAAATAATGGGTCAAGCGAATCGCAAACTGGGATTCGTCAAACGAGTACTGGGTAAATGTGAGGATCATGTACGAGAAATCAGCTACTTTTCCCTTGTAAGACCTCATTTGGAATATGCTGCCAGTGTATGGGATCCCTACGAAATCGGTCTAAATAACGAACTTGAACGTGTGCAGCGAAGATCGGCAAGATTTGTAAAGGGACAGTATGATAACCTTATTAGCGTAATCAGTCTATTAAATGAATTAAATTGGGAATCATTGTCAGATCGCAGGCTGAAATTAAGACATAATCTCTTAAACAAATTCCAAGACCATATTTTCAGTGATGATGTTAAAAATATTTTGCGGACCCCAACTTACTATGGTAGACTGGACCATAATCACAAAATTAGAGAAATAGATTGCCGAACTGACAGATTCAAAATGTCCTTTTTTCCTCGTACTATTAGGGATATGAATAACGGTAAATATATCCAGTACGAGTGTAGCAATGGATAACATTGGTAGCTGCATGTTGGTATAAGGACTTATAGCTAACCCAACTAACGGCATGTTTTTGCATGTATGTTTTTCTATTTTTATATTTTTTTAAATAGCGTAGTTTTGAACAGTACCTATACAAGTACTTATCCTTTTTTTATGCATGATATGTAGTGCATGTTTGGTGAGAGTTCAGCCCCTGCCACACACCTTTATGGTGGCTTGTAGGGTATTATGTAGATGTATACATTCATTGGCATTCAATGACTTAATGGAGTTGTTCTATTTAACGTTGATATGTGGGTTGAGTATCTTAATCAGGATCTTAATCTAGTGAAGTCCTTATAATTTCCACGATCTTTATACAAATTGAAGTTTCTAAGCAGATGAGTCAATATTTGAACCAGATTTATAGGTGGTTACCTGTCCGTAGTTTTGGTTAAAATGAAATTTATGAGGTTCTTAGCGTAACCCGGGAAACGCCATGAGGAGTTGATCGATTTAGTTTCTAATTTTTCTTGGTGTATTTTTTTGTTTCTTTTTTAAATAAAGCATTATTGGTTAAATGTTGATAAACACTATTCATCATTCAGGAATACGTTTCAACTGATCAGAAAATAGACTTATACAATACATTTACAGCTTTTCCCTCAGGAGTGTTGATAAATAGGTTATTGTCGCTCGAAACGCGGGAGCAAGCCACATAAAAGCTGCCCATGCGTGAAGCAGTGGCTTTCCAATTGAAGGCCAGTCACTTGAAGAGTCTGCCCTTGTGACTTATATATTGTCATAGAAAAGGTTATTCTAACTGGGAACTGGAGACGCTTGAATGTGAATGGCAAGTCCGAAGGAATGATAGGAATTCTAGGAATTAAAACTTCCTCTCCCTTAGCGCACCCAGTCAAAATGGTAGCCTGTATAAGATTTTGTTTCAAAGACTTAACCAACAGCATTGTACCATTACAGAGTCTCGGTGCCTCCAAGTTTCTTAGTAGCATTACTGTGACACCCACTTTAAGATCAAGTTTGTGGGGTGCAACTCCTGGCAGTTCCAAGGTATTCAGAAACTCAACCGGATACTTGATACCGGATACTCAACCGCTTGATCCTCTTCAAGGACAGAATCGATTGATAAATAGGTCTTTGTTTCTCCAGGAATCAGGTTGAGGATAACTTTGTTAACTTTATTAACAGTGTCATTTTTCGGGGCGAGAACAGCTGTTGCACAGCCAATCTGCATTATGGTAGTTTTTAGCAATATCGGGAAAAACCTTTGAAATCAGCTCATCAGTTGAAGAAACCAACTGCCCAAAGTTTTCAGGAAATACGAGTATACTTGTTATAAATATGCATTGGATTTATCGAAAAAAGTTTGAAATAATGATGTAGTTCTATTAGTACAGAAAGGAATCTTGCTTTCTTATCTTAGATTTTATTTGCGAAGAGCCCTTGCGAATTGCTCGTTTAGCAGCTTAAAATATTTTCTGATTTTTACTATTTTTATACAGATAGCAGGATTACAACAGGTCCGAAAAACCTGGAGAACCGGGAAAAGTCAAGGAATATGAAAAGGGTCATGTAAAACATACATATTCTATGTGGCCCGTCTCTCGTACTGGGAAGAAAACTTTTTTTACGGTTCTTAACATTACCCGAGAAACGCCACAAGGCGGTGACCGTTATTCGTTTCTCTTTTTTAACTTCTTTTTCAAACCATAAGAAACATCAAACATGGGACCCTTGGGACTCTGTGCCCCTCTTATATAGAATTTATTTCTATGTGTTATAATGGGCCTGCAGGAGAACGTGATATTTAAATGCTAGAGGCTTGAATGTCCTTTGAAAATAAAAGGACATTCACACCCATCTCTGGTTGTCAAGGAAATATGCTATTGATGATTTCAGAGAAAAATGTGAGATTTTTCAGCTAAAAGTATGATTTTAAGACAAATACTTAGCGTAACAGAAAATTGATTGAAAGAATTAGAAACTTCATTTATTCAGCCATCCGATAAAAAAATTCCAGCCCTCTGTCTTGAATGGAAGTACTTTAAATACGCAAAAAATGAAACCACTGCACCGAACGCAATGCCAGGGACCACCAGGATCCATCTAAGGGCCCATTCAGGGGCTTTTGGGGACCCTGAGGGTATTTTAACATAGCCTATGTTCTGACCAGACAAATTTCCTATCTACATACCAAATTTCAGCACAATCCGTCCAGTAGTTTTGGCGTGATTGAGCAACAGACAGACAGACACCATTACATTTTTATTTATTAGTATGGATAAAACTGTAGACGTCAAATATTGAAGTAAATTATACAATGCCAATTAACAAAAGGGATGGGAAACTCATTAATCCCATGGCACTACTCCATGCATTAAATTGATACATATTGTGAACCGACGGGTTAAACGCCACGGGTTGGTAGCACCCGCGACGAGTAACAATAAGTCATCAGTCAGACACTGGTTGGCATTACGCCCGGCGGAAAACAATAGGTGAGAAGGCGACGGTAAGGAGGGGGCAATAATAAGATAAACAGCATCAGTAGTTACGTGGCCACGAGAAAGAGAGGTCACTAGTTAGGCGGCCGGGAGAAACAGAGGTCAGAGTGAAAAAGACGAGAGGATAACGTGAGAAAAAGGACGCGGAGAGGATCGAAAGATAGGTGTACGCGTCAGCAGAGCAGGCCCGGGGACCCGTGAAAAAGGACATATCGGCAGGAGAGCAGATTACACAGAGGACGCCGGAGAAAGGGGCGAGAGCGGAGGAGAAAGCAGGAACGAAGGGTCACCGTGAGGAAATCCTACGGGAAGACGCACGCCAAACCAACGTCGCGGTCCAGCGGTTCACCGAAACCAGTAGCCATGATAAGTGGAAAATCTCTGAACATTGAAATGATTATTTAAAGAAACTGCAAATTTACATATAAAGATTTAATTAAGATTATTAATTAGAATAAACATTGCTATGAATTTGTAAATTGGGCCCAATGAAAACTAAAAGAAATTGAATACAGAGATATTTGTGCATGAAATATAAATGTTTTCTTTGTTTAATTTCCTTAATTTAACAGTGCATTAAGGGTATTGATATATGTGTGTAATATATGTACCTGCGTAAGAGTGTGTGTGGAAGGAAACAAATGGGCTAGCCGGAAGACAAGGAAAAGGTAAGGTAACAGAAAGCGAAAGAGGGTGAGGGGTACACATATATTGAAAAGTAACTTTTATTTCCTTAGCAGAACAATGAAAATGTCAATTTTGCCTCAATCTCCTTAAGGGAGTATTTCTGGATGTACATCAATTACTTTATAATTAATACCAATATCTACTTAATTGTTACTTAATACTGCCACTGACAGGCTTGTACCATACACATAGACGCCGCCAGTGGCTTCTAGAAAATACAAAACCAGCAGTTGCGAACGAAAGAGGTTATCATCATCATAGCCTTCATCAAGTACATAGGAGAGAAGTTAATATTGGCTCCTCATTCCCGTTCCGTACAAGGACCTTGGACGTTGTTCCTCACTATTTCCGGTTCCGGAAGGGGTCTATCGCTTCTTGTTTTTTTTCTGGATAGGATCTTCCGGGCCACCACTTGAGAAGATGCCGAGTACTGAATTTAATACTCTTTTTCCAAATTTTTTAAGTCGTCCCAAGGCCGTCTCTGGATTAGATGTAGTCCTATTCCCGACTTTAAGTATCCGGAAACAAAGTAAAATATTTTATTATTTTTTTTCTTTCTATATTTTATTATCTACTTTATCATGGGCTAAGAATTTACCGAGCAATAAGAGAGATAATATTTTTAAAAAATGTTAAGATTTTGTATTTTTTACGTCAAGTAACTGAGAAGCAGTAGTATGTTTTTTGTATCTTCTTCTAATTTTAAATATTCGAATACTTTAAGATATTTAGCGTAAAATGAATCGACTGGATTTAATACGATTATATAATTCGTTTTTTAATGTAGAAATGTTCAGCAAAACTTTAATATGAAAATGACATCGGCACAAAACTTGTCTTGATTCCGAGAATATTTTAAATTTATTTACGGATGAATTTTTTCCTGCTACTTCAAATATGCTTTAGTTGAGCATAGAAGGTTTTGAAAGGGTTATATTTTATTGCTTTACAAATAAAAAAATCATTAATTTTGGAAAAATAAATATATTAATGATCAAATTTTATCCCGTAATGTCTTTAGTAAGTGCTAAGAACAATTATATTGATGTAGAATATGTCTCCACAAACCTATCATGCACAAGAATCCGTGTTTTTCGTGGCAAGGATCCTTGACGATGAGGATTCCGCATGGATGGTCGGCGGTGATGGTAGCTCTCTTGATAGCAAAGCAAGCTTCTTCTTTCTCCCTCTTTTTCAGAGGCCACGATGAATTTGCGCCTTCGTCGGTCATGCAAGGGACGTGCATTTCCTCATTCATCCTGAGCGATGCGGTATCTTGGGAAACTCCATCAATCCAATAGTGCTTGGAATCTAGAAGTCAAGATTTGAGCCTTTCATATTTGTTCCAAAATATTTTGCATATTATATAAACATCATATTTTTTGCGGCTGACTCACGTAATGGTAATCTCAAATAATTGTAGGCATATCAATGACTGGTAGGAACCTAAATTCCTTCTTTTTTTTAAATCATTTCTTTCTTCTTAGCTTGATATTAAATGGAAAATTATGGGAAATATGTGACAATATTTTGATTTGCATAGTTTATTTTTTTATTAATGAAATATTGAAACGTATCTCGAAAAACAATTCAACAATTTTGTACTGATTCGTTCTGTGCCGTTTATCGTTCTTATGAAGTCGATAAGGATGATTTGGGAGCCCAAATATTAAGATCAAAATTTGACGCAGCTGTAAGGGATCTGAGGTTAAATAAGGCTTCGGGAATAGATAATATTCCTTGGGAACTAATTAAAAATGCCGGAGAGAAGACATTTAGTCAGCTGTACAAAACCATTTGCGACATGTACCTACTGTACAGGAGAGATACCCACGGACTTTGAGAAGAACATGATCATCCCTATTTCCAAACAGAAGAGAACTGTGAACATTTTAGGAGCATAACCCTGACGACACATGCCTCGAAGATATTGACGAAAATCATCAATAGAAGAATAGAACGAAAAGTTGAGGAGTTCCTGGATAAGCACCAATTTGGGTTCAGAAAAAACCAGGGCACAAGAGAAGCGATTTTGGCCCTCAGGCTACTTATAGCTAAGAGGATAGAGATGAATCTACCGGCGTTTGTTGCATTTGTCGATTTGGAGAAGGCGTTGACAACGTGGATTGGAACTTGATGCTAAAGATTATGATAGAAATTGGAGTATCATTCAATGACCGAAGAGTTATCCACAGCTTGTATAAAAAGCAGGTGGCCATAATCATTTCAGGACCCAACAGTACAGAGCAAGCATTAAGAAAGGAGTGAGATATGGCTGTGTCTCCCGTATTATTGTCTACATCGGGAAAGCCATCCAAGAAGTCAAAGAAAAGTTTCCGGGAGTTAATATCCACGGGGAGAAAATCAACATGCTACGATTCACCGATGGCATAGCAGTCATGGCAAAAACTGAAGGAGATTTAAAGAAGACACTAGGAAATATGGAAAAAACAATGACTAAATATCATATGAATATCAATAAAAACAAAACTAAGGTATTGGTATGCAGTAGGAGAAAGGAAGCCAGGACCAATGTTAAGCAGGAAAACAAATAATCGAGGAGAATGGAAAAGGCTGGCCTCGTATGAGATATAAGGAACAGGTATTGAAGGATTTAAAAGACAGGAGTTAGGTCAATATGAAGAGGTTGGCGGTTCGAGTGAGGGCTGCGTCAAACCAATCTTACGATTGTTGATCCTTGATTATGATACATTTTTTGCGTTACAGTCTTGTTATATTATGAGTGGGAAGAACGAATTAATTTATCATTCAGTCCGAAAGAAAATTTCTCTTAATTATGTTTTTATCTTTCCTGCTCAAATAGTGGTTGTATTCTATTATTAATCCTGCATTGCTCGAGTAGAATATCTGTGATTTGATTGCTCAAGTGAAATTAATGATCCTAACAACGTCTCTGTTAGGCTTCTTATTCAAGCTCTTCCAGTAGTTCAGCTTACACTTCAGATTTAGTCTTTCTGTGCGTTTATATAGGAATATGTTACAAAAAAACTCCTCCCTTTCTTATTTTATTCAGGTACCGAGTTAAGTATTAATTGCTTGGATTCTAAATGCTGATGATGCGTACTCCAGTTCAGATCTTACAGGTTCGACGTAACGCCATTCCTTTATGTTTTAACGAGAGCACTACCCTTACAGTTATTTTCAGGAAATCAGTCTTTTCGGTGCTGTGGCGCATGATTTCCCTATGATAAATTTGTATTTAGAGACATGCTCACATATTTAAGTCAATAGGTCACCATTACGTATATTCCTCAAACGTTAGAAATTAAAGTGGTTTTAATGTTTCTCTCCGAAGGAGCTCACAGTGTCATTTTCAATGCTATATTCCTGGCTTCCATCCGTTTCACCAAGATGTGATGACTAAGGATCGGTTTTGAGATACCATTATTTTACTCATTTCACCACAGATAACCGAGTTATCATAAGGCTCTGGACATAATGCTCTAAGAAACGCTGCTTCCCGCACATTAATTTAGATTTAACTCAAGAAACATAGCAGAAAGATACGAATTTAGCGTTCCACAGGTGAAATTTTTTTAATGACAATATGCTACTTTGGAAAAAAAAATTTGATGAGGTGAAAGAGTAATTAATTTAAGTTAAGAGTTAATTTCTTTGGAAGCATAATTCTCATTTAATTTAATTGGTTGGCCGATAGAAGATTTGAGTGGAAAGCTGATCTAAACCAATCCTAAGATTGTTGACTGATGATGATGATGCTTCTTTAACTAATTTCCTAAACTTATACTTTTACCTGAGGATGGTACAGTGCTGTGAAATGTTTTCATTAAAATAGTTTTATATGTGGAAAACTAATGTTGTACCTACTTTTCTCTTTTTCCATTTATGACGTTTATTATTGTGCATCATTACTATGCAAATATATTTTACTAGGTAAGGTAATAAGAAAAATTACTCGTCTGCACTCACGTTTCAACAGCTCTTCGTTTTCCAACAAGATGGAAGAAAGTTCCTTTGCTACTTTCGGGTCGCCTAGATCTGCCAGCGAACCAGTCTCTCGTTTCATTTCAAAGGAGCACTTTTCCTTAGATTTCTGCCAAGTACTGCTCCAAAAAGAATGCTCGAAAAACATGTATCCGTGATCTTGAAACTGCCCACGCCTTACCGCCATTTCAGCTATGTGGGGGTAATAGAGATCTTTAGTCAATAACGAACAAAGATAACGGGGAATGACTACAACTGCATGACAGAATATAGTTATAAACTTGGAAAAATGTTATTATGTTCTGATCATGAAAATTCACACGTTCTTATGTGAACACAATACTCTATGAAAACTTTTTTATATAGGATAAATTCTCCAATAGACTACCATTATTTGAGTTATATTACATATATTTTTCGAATTTAAAACTCTCACCCTTGAATGTTAGCTGCATACTTAATGCCATATAATTTATCAGGCTGTAAAAATGATTAATATTGACTTACGCAGTAAGCAGGATGTAACTCCTACGTATAGTAGGAGAAGCAGGGTTAAACGAGCGCTGCGAGCGATCATTGTCGATGTCCTGATGTTACATACAACAGTCCCAACGAAGATGTCGAAGGCAGATGTGAAGTGGAAGGCAGTGGGTCTCCTTTTTATACGAATTCTCCATCTTGAACCCCCGAACGTTGAATCATGCTCTCTTTACTTAATTGTTTTCCGTAGTTTTTTCTGTTTAAAGTGCGAAAGCATTGTTATCATTTTGTCTAGCAAACGCCCATTGTTACATAGGTATAAGCATCGGGGTTTTCCGCCATCGAATGAAATTATTGCAAAGAACATCCTCTTCCTTGTTGCTATTTTTCCCTGCATGTTGTCAGTTTTGGAAGTAAACAAACGCCTCGTGTAAGTTGTATTTCCGGTGAATGTTGACAAATGCTGCTCGAGTACTAATACTGTTTGGAAAATAGTCCTTTTTCTTAGACGCAATAAGAAATTATTTCAAGTGAAATTTTATGATTTAAAACTATTTTCAACGAATTATATTCACCCCGCCTAGGATGTGGTTGCAGGGCATAGTAATTTGAAAGTAATCTGAGGGCCACCGTCTTTGGTTAATAAGTAAGGCACAAAGCTACATGCAACAGGATTAGGTGTAATCATACGCTTGTGACCGGAGAAATCATCGGAAGAAGTACTCACCGAGAGAGTTACTTATTTTGGTTTTACGTAATATTCTACGTTTCTGAATAATTTTAAGTTTGAAAATTACTGTAAATTTTTATTCTTTTTTGCCGAGACTCGCAAGGTTTTTCTCGCGACAGTAGATTTAGTGAAGCGAGTTTTGGCTCCTGAAATTGGTAAAAAGTGAAAATGATTTAGGTAATGTGGAGGATAACTAATTTATCCAGTAATATCTGCCGTTACTAGCAAGTTGACCACAATGTCAAGGATACCTTACGGAAGAGAAAAAGGTTCACGTCAGCGAAAGTTCGTATCCGAGAAACAGATCCGGACCGATCTGTTTCTCGAGGGTTAGAGTTACTCGGGTGGGGACTACCGACGGTCAAGCCTGCTAATGACGGTCCTACCTCGACTCCGACCCTAATCCGACCCTTCGCGAGCGACCCGAGACCCTCACCGAGGCCCATCTCTACTCGGGGGGTCTCAGAGCTGAGCCTGACCGATTGCAGTTAAGTTTTAACTTTATAAACTATAACTGTTATAAACAAAGTGTCAATTTGTTCGTACGGTCGGAGTCGAGGTAGGACCGTCATTAGCAGGCTTGACCGTCGGTAGTCCCCACCCGAGTGCCTCTAACCATATAAATTAATTCGTGCAAAATATTCACACAAATTCTATCACTTATATCATACTAAACCTAACCTCTCTGACGAACCTCAGTTTTGACGACTTCGTTTGCAGTAAAGGGATGAGCAACTCCCCGTTGCATGTCGCCTTGTATCATAGTAACCAATGAAGGCGCCCCTTGGATTCTATTCTATTTACTTTGCCTAGCAACTTCCCCCTGCAACATACAGAAAAGATGATTTTCGTTCGCCAAAACGAACGAAAAAACCTCAACATAGCAAAATTAGTCAAACCGAGAATTCTCTCTAGAAAGCTTGACGCTTCTGTCGGATACGAACTTTCGCTGACGTGAACCTTTTTCTCTTCCGTAAGGTATCCTTTACATTGTGGTTAACTTGCTAATAACGGCAGATATTACTGGATAAATTAGTTATTCTCCACATTACCTAAATCATTTTCACTTTTTACCAATTTCAGGAGCCAAAACTCGCTACACTAAATATACTGTCGCGTGAAAAATCTGGCGAGTCTCGGCAAATAAGAATAAAAATTTACAGTAATTTTCAAACTTAAAATTATTCAGAAACGTAAAATATTACGTAAAACCAAAATAAGTAACTCTCTCGGTGAGTACTTCTTCCGGTGATTTCTCCGGTCACAAGCGTATGATTACACCTAATCCTGTTGCATGTTGCCTTGTCCCTTACGTATTAACCAAAGATGGTGGCCCCCAGATTACTTTCAAATTACTATGCCCTGCAACCACATCCTAGGCGGGGTGAATATAATTCGTTGAAAATAGTTTTAAATCAAAATTTCACTTGAAATAATTTCTTATTGCGTCTAAGAAAAAGGACTATTTTCCAAACAGTATTAGTACTCGAGCAGCATTTGTCAACATTCACCGGAAATACAACTTACACGAGGCGTTTGTTTACTTCCAAAACTGACAACATGCAGGGAAAAATATCAACAAGGAAGAGGATGTCTTTGCAATAATTTCATTCGATGGCGGAAAACCCCGATGCTTACACCTATGTAACAATGGGCGTTTGTTAGCCAAAAATGATAACAATGCTTCCGCACTTTAAACAGAAAAAACTACGGAAAACAATATCGATTCAGGCGAGATGTGGTGGAAACGTTCCATATTAAAGGAAAGATAATGCAATTTTCCACAAGTAAACAATTTTTATTCCCAATCCCCCGGGAATAAAAATTGTTTACTTGTGGAAAATTGCATTATCTTTCCTTTAATACGGAAAACAATTAAGTAAAGAGAGCAGGATTCAACGTCCGGGGGTTCAAGATGGGGATTTCGTATAAAAAGGAGACCCATTGCCTTCCACTTCACATCTGCCTTCGACATCTTCGTTGAGACTGTTGTATGTAACATCAGGACATCGACAATGATCGCTCGCAGCGCTCGTTTAACCCTGCTTCTCCTACTATACGTAGGAGTTACATCCTGCTTACTGCGTAAGTCAATATTAATCATTTTTACAGCCTGATAAATTATATGGCATTAAGTATGCAGCTAACATTCAAGGGTGAGAGTTTTAAATTCGAAAAATATATGTAATTTAACTCAAATAATGGTAGTCTATTGGAGAATTTTTCCCATATTAAAAAAAATTCATAAAGTTACGTGTTCACATAAGAACGTGAGAATTTTCATGATCCGAACATAATAACATTTTTCCAAGTCTATAACTATGTTCCGTCATGCTATTGTAGTCATTCCCCGTTATATGCATTCGTTATTGACTAAAGATCTCTATTGCCCCCACACAGCTAAAGTAGCGGTAAGGCCTGGGCAGTTTGAAGATCACGGATACATCTTTTTCGAGCATTCTTTTTGGAGCAGTACTTGGGAGAAATCTAAGGAAACGTGCTCCTCGAATAAGAACCGAGACAGAATTTCGCTGGCAGATATTGGCGACCCGAAAGTAGCCCAGGAACTTTCTTCCGTCTTGTTGGAAAACGAACAGCTGTTGAAACGTGAGTGTAGACGAGTGATTTTACTTCTTACCTCACCTAGTAAAATATATTTACATGGCAATGATACACAATAATAAACTTCATAAATGATAAAGTGAATAGTTGAGATCATAACTTTGTGGAATTCCATGTTGAATGGAAAAAAAGAATGGTATAATGGTAGTACATACATACAACATTAGCTTTCCATATATAAAACTATTTTGATGAAAACATATTTCACAGCACTGTATCATCCTCAGATACAAGTATAAGTTTAGGAAATTAGTCAGAGTTAGCACATTAACATATTTTCGTTAAAATTGTTTGACCCTTTGTAAAGCTGGATTCGTATCTTTCTGCCGTTTTCTTCAGTTAAATCTTAATTAATGTGCGGGAAGCAACGTGTCGTAGAGCATTATCTCCAGAAATTTATGATAATTCGGTCATCTGCGGAGAAATGAGTAAAATAGTAGGCTCTCAAAACCGATCCTTTGTCATCACATCTTGGTGAAACGGATGGAGGCTAGGAATATTGCATTAAAAATGACACTCTGATTTCCTTCTGAGAGAAAAATTTTTAAACCACTTTAATTTCTAACGTTTGCGGAATAAACGTGTGACAGGTGAACTTAAATATGTGAGCATGTCTCTAAATACGAATTTATCATCGGGAAATCGTGCGGTAAAGCACTGTAAAGACTGTGATTTACTGAAAATGACTGTGAGGGAAGTGCTCTCGTGAAAATATAAATGAATGGAGTTACGTGCGTCGCACCTGTAAGACCTGAACTGGAGTACGCATCATCAGCAGTTGGAATCCAAGCAATTAATACTTAATCCAAGCAATTAATACTCGGTAACTGAATAAAATACGAAAGGGAAGAGTTTTTTTAAAAACATATTCCTATATAAACGTACAGAAAGAGTAAATCTGAAATGTAAGATGAACTATTGGAAGAGCTTGATTAAGAAGCCCAATAGATAAATATTAAGAACATTAATTTCACTTGAGCAATCAAATCTCAGAAATTCGACTCGGACAATGCAGGATTAATTATAGAATATAGCCACTAGTTGAGCAGGAAAGACATAAAAACAAAATTAAGAGAACTTTTTGTCCGGACTGAATGATAATATAATTCGTTCTTCCCACTCATAATACAACAAGACTGCAACGAAAACAAAGTATCATCATCATGGGTCAACAATCCTAGGAATGGTTTGATGCAGCCCACCACTCGATTCTTCTATCGGCCAACCACTTCATATTGACGTAACTCCTTTGTTTTAAATCCTTCACAACCTGTTCCATATATATCTCATACGAGGCCTGTTTCCATTCTTCCCGTTCCCTCGACGATTGTCTTCATCAGGCCATCGTGTCTTAAGATGTGGCCTATTAAATTGTCCCGTCTTCTTTTTAAGGTTTTCAGTAGACATCTCTTTTCTCCCACTCTTCTTACGACTTCTTTGTTTGCCACTCGGTCGATCCATTTTATCTTCATCATTCTTCCGTAGCATCACATTTCAAATGCTTTTCTCCTACTGCATACCAATACCTTAGTTTTCTTTTTATTGATCATCAGATGATATCTGGTCATTTTTCTTTCCATATTTCCTAGTATTTTCTTTAAAGCTCCTTCTATTTCTGTCATGACAGCTATGTCGACGGTGAATCGTAGCATGCTGATTTTCTACCCGCGGATATTCACTCCCGGAGACTTTTCTATGACTTCTTGGATTTCTTTCCCGGTATAGACAATGGATAATACTGTGAGGAGATAGTGGACAGCCTTATCTCACTCCTTTTGTTTATGCTTGCTTCTGTACACTGAAAAAAGATTTTCTTAATCAAGAGGCGCACTCTTAATTTAAGAGTAGATCCCACTTAAATAGGTGCCCAGTATATTTTCTTAATTTAAGAGGGGATCCCACTAGAGTGGTAGCCACAAGAAAAATATTCTTAAATTAAGAATATTCTCCTAACATCGAATAGCGTACTGTATTCTTAAATTAAGAATTCCCTCTTGGGAGATAAGTATCCCACATAGAAGAGCAAGCTTGCAGCAAGTTTCATTCAAGCTTCACGCAAGTCCTGTGCAAGCTTCACCTAAGTCCTGTGCAAGCTTCAACCCTGCAAAAGTAGAGGGTAGGCCGAGGGTAGGAAATCATTCATGAACCACACACAAAAACATTACCTATGGCATGCAATTGTACAAAGGAGCTGTACCCATGTACCTAGCGAAAGAAATTAGTTTTCACAAAAAAAATCACTACTTGCATGAGTACACTTATAGTATGAAAATTTAAAAAGAAAATGATAATAACAGATTTACCTGTAGTTTTAATACGCAAGTTATATTTCTTAATAATTTATGCAGACGTGTATGCTTACCCTACCTGTCGTATTTACTTTACCTAATCGACCTGACAGAACTACTTTTGACGACAGCTGCCTAGCGCTTCTTCGTTAACGACCGATAGATGGGAGGTCGTATATATACAGCTGCTGGCTTGCATGAATTCGTTAATGAGAATGAACTTTACTACAATACCACACTCCGTCCAGGAAGTACTCTACACAAGATCTAAACCTCCTTATGGATCTAGCCAGTCAACCGGCAACCCTGTTAGCAGGAGACTTCAATGCTAAGAATATATATTGGGGCTGTGGCGCAACGAACATCAGGGGAAAGCAACTAAGTGAGGCACTACCAGGGAGGCCTATCAATCTACTCATACCATCTACAGCCACCCACTTCAATAGAAAACCTCCATTCAAACAGGATATCCTAGACATTGGTATCCTCTCATCAGACATCCCTCTTCCTAACATCCTCACCTTGCAATCCTCAGCCTCAGATCATGCACCTGTCTCCTTTTCCTTTGACCTCTTTCCGACCAATAATTCAGTCATTAACTGGGACCTCTTCATTCTCCACGCCGCTTCACACCTTCCACATATACCCAAACAAAGACGCAGAAAAATATGGTGTTTATATAATAATACAAAATTAATCTTTTGGAACATGTATTAAAGGCTCAAATCTTGACTTCTAGATTCCAAGACCTTGTGGATTGATGGAGTTTCCCAAGATATCGCATCGCTCAGGATGAATGAGGAACTGCATATCCCTTGCATGACCGACGAAGTCGCAAATTCGTCGTGGCCTCTGAAAAAGAGGGAGAAAGAAGAAGATTGCTTTGTTATCAAGAGAGCTACCATCACCACCGACCATCCATGCGGAATTAGCATCGTCAAGGAACCTTGCCACGAAAAACACGGATTCTTGTGCATGATAGGTTTGTGGAGACATATTCTACAACACTATAATTGTTCGTAGCACTTACTCGACATTACATGATAAAATTTGATCATTAATATGTTCATTTTTCCAAAATTAATAATTTTTTATTTGTAAAGCATTAAAATAACACTTTCAAAACCTTCTATGCTCAACTAAAGCATAAATAAGTAGTAGGAAAAAATTCATCCGTAATTAAATTAAAAATATTCTCGACATTAAGACAAGTATTTTGCCGATATCATTTTCATATTAAAGTGTGGTTGAACATTTCTACATTTTAAAAAAGCAATTGTATAATCCTATTGAATTCAGTCCATTCATTTTACGCTAAAATATCTAAAAGTATTCGAATGTTTAAAATTAGCAGAAGATACAAAAAACACACTACTGCTTCTCAGTTACTGGACGTAAAAATGCAAAAGCTGTACATATATTTAAATATGGTATTTTATATTGCTTGGTAAATTCTTTGCATATAATAAGGTAGATAATAAAGCATAGAATATTAAAAAATAATAAAATATTTAATTTCGTTTCCCGGTACTTAAGTCGCGGAGAGGACTGCACCTCGACAGACGGCCTTGGGACGCCTTACAAATTTTGGGAAAAGAGCATTAAATTCAATACTAGGCATCTTCTCAAGTAGAGGAGTCTCCCCCGGAGGATCCTATCCAGAAAAAAACAAGAAGCGATAGACCCCCTTCCGAAACCGGAAATAGCGAGGAACAACGTCCAAGGTCCTTGCACGGAACAGGAATACGGAGCCGATATTAACTTCTTTCCTATGTACTTGATGAAGGCTATGATGATGATAACCACTTTTGTTCGCAACTGCTGGTTTTATATTTTCTAGAAGCCATTGGCGGCGTCTATGTGTACGGTACAAGCCTGACAGTGGCAGTATTAAGTAGATATTGGTATTAATTATAAAGTAATTGATGTACATCCAGAAATACTCCCTTGCGGAGATTTTCAATTAACATTTCCTGGCTTTTTAATTTTTCATTTTTATGCAAGTAATCTAATATTTCATTATAGCTTCGTGTATGTTATTTGCATTCAATTTTTTTCTTTCGATGTAATCCATGTTCCATTACAACAGAAATAAATTTTAATATTGAACGTAAACATTATTTTAACCATTATACTGAATGTAAACGCTTCATTTGTCTTTACCGTTTATCTTTGTAGGTAAATAGTGAAATTGTGCATTGCAATTTGCAAGCGGGGGAAGGGGTGTTATATATTTAGTAATCCGTTTGAAAGTTTGAAAATTAAATTCATTTTTATTTAACGTCAATGAATAGTCTTTTAGGGGGATTCAATATTTATTTTAGATATAATCAGTAAAATTGTATTTATTAACATAAACCCAAACTTCAACTATTTTGTGCCTACACAACAATGAACCGAAAAAATAGTCTGAGTGTCGCAGCGGGCTCTTGGCGACATAAGGAGTGTCGAGAGGTTGGATGATTAGGAAATAATTAGGCCGAAATACCCAGTAATACCATTGATATATATTCTCCCCAAAACAAGGCACATAGTAAAAAGGTACATCACCACTTACGTTCCACGATGAGGTAGAGGGAGAGAGAGAGCCTGGCACCGGGATGCGATCGCCCTTTGGAGATGGCACGATCGGCAACAGCGGGAAGGTGGCAGACGCGGGCACGGCGAGCGTAGCCCCAATCGTCAGCCGCGGCACGGACCGGAGTGATGGACGGGGAAGCAAGAGACGCGGGCACGGTGAACGTTGCCCTGGCGGAGCCTTCGTCTCCCGAGGATGGGTAGCGGGAGCAAGAGACGCGGGCACGGTAAACGTTGCCCCGGAGGAGCCTTCGTCTCCCGAGGATGGGTAGCGGGAGCAAGAGACGCGGGCACGGTAAACGTTGCCCCGGCGGAGCCTTCGTCTCCCGAGGATGGGTAGCGGGAGGTGGTCAGATCGTCTAGCCGAGGTCACGGCGAGCGTAACAAGCTTCGTGCTAGACGCGGTCACGACATGCGTGGCCCAACTGACCCTGATGCCTTGCCGGAAGCCGAATTTATTCCCGCTCCTAGGAGTGACCCTTGTCCTCAGACGAGCGGAGCCAGGAGTCACACTCAGGGAAGCAAGGGTTTCCCGGCCTACGTCACCGGTTATCGGTACCGATATCGGAAGCCAGTCATGCCCTTGCGGAGTCATGCCCGGTATCTCAATTCTCAGAATAGACGGTGCGTAAGGCACTCATGGTTCGGGCGGAGGCTTGACACGAGAGCATGGCGAATGCATGCCCTCGACATGAGCTTAAGAATGACACCGTCATGAAAATCGTCTAGTATATTATAACATAATGAAATAATCTGAATTTAAACTATAAACTATTTGCTGTTTAAAACGTATTGGCAGTTTCCACCCCAACTTAGTCCATAGACAGTGGCGTCGGAAGCGGGGGGCAGGAGGGGCCGAAGGCCCATATTTCACCCCGGGCCCTTTTCAAGGTTACCCCCCAGTAAACACATATAGCTGCAGCAGCGCTTCACAAGGATGTCAGCGCTGCCAGTGCAGCACATGTCAACGGAAGCACGCCAGCAGCGTCTCAGCAGCGCTCTCCTAGAGCGAATTGTCGAGAAACGCGTCTAATGCGCATTCGCATCTCGTGTTTGAAGCGCTGCAGCCGCAAGTTGCGGACGCGCTGCCACAGCGCTGCAGGTAGCCTTTTGAATAAGGCGTTCCTGATCTGATCTGAGAACAGATCTGAGTGAAAGTACATATGAAATGTGGTTTTAAACGGGATTCACAATCTTTAAGAGCAATTGAACATTGGTCCACGGATGATTTTTCTCAGTCCCTCGCAGACGGTATCGGACTTAGAGAAAATACGGGTGCGCTCACCGAAAAAATCCAAGGCCAGGAGGATCATTGAGAGTGAGAGAACATCCGAAATGTGATTTTAAAAGCGATTCATGATCTTTAAGAATGATTGAACATTGGTACACGGATGTTTTTTCTAAGTCCCTCGTAGACGGTATCGGACTTAGAGAAAGTACTGGTGCGCTCGCCGGGAAACAGGTTCTCAGCATTATGGAGGAAACTCTTATTTATCTCTCCTGGAGTTGAAAGAATATCAGTTACGTATATTTATAATGGTCATGCTTATTTTTATCTACAAAATGGTTATTAGGGAAATGTTTATATGGCCTCAAAGTCACTTTCCCATTATCGGAAAATGTGTCAGGTCGTATATCAAAGGATGATAGGATAGACAGAAGTTAAGTGCAGGTTGTTAGGTAGGCGAATCTGTAGTATGCGAGATACAACTAGTAATCAGTAAGCGAGAACCACGATTGCTTACCTTTATTTTTTTCAATTTTGGTGATAGGTGCACCCACGCAAGGATATTAGATTGATTTTTTTGTAGTAGTTAATGCATTTGGGTATATTTTCTATTGATTGTTTTAGGAGCCATGGGATTAGTAAGTATATATTAATGCTTGTGACACGTTTTCCAAGTGACTTACTAGTACCCAAAACATGCCTTTAAGTGGTGCCTTTTTAACGCGCTTAAAGGTGCCTTAAAAGGTGAGTGAAAAAGGTGCCTTCTGTGCCTTTTTTAGGTGCCTACGAGGCGGCTTCATGGCACATTTTCCTGGAAGTGTGCTACGTGGGTCACCAGTGGGGCATCAGGCATGCATTTTCAGCGATTCTGACATGAGTTTGAAACTATCGTGACACGCTTGTGCAGCGCTCCTGACGTACTTGTGCAAAGCTGCTGACACCCGTTTGCAGCGCATCCGACATTCAAAAAAGGGAAGTTTAGGAGTGCTAGACGCGCTGTAGCAGCGCCTTCGCGGCAGCTGAAGCGCGTCACACACTCATCTGCAGCATTTTGTGTTTACTGGGCCCTAATACATCACCTTTGTATTGATAAAGTATTTAGTTCGGTTTCTATCCGGAAGGAAACGTCTACATTTAGCCCCCGTGGAATTTCATCTTTACAGCTATAACGTACGCCCTATAAATATTTCTTAAAACAATAAACGTGAAAAATATATAAAAATTGTCTTGTAACTTAAATACCTATATTTAAATATTAGCAACAAAATATTTTTTACACATGCCTATTTTCAATTGGTATGTATGTACATACCTATTTCGAAAATAGGCATTCTTCTCTCTGGCTTCGCTGTATCTTAGGCTGTTTTCAGACGGCAGTCTTAGTCGCCAGCGACTTTCATCCATGCATCGTGAACTCTCAGTCTTCGGGTAGACTGTGCTTCGGGAGACCAGTTGTTGCGCACTTGACCACCAAATGAAAACAGCCTTACAAAAAATTTACTACATTTTATAATCTCCTGTTCAAACCAATAATCTCCTTTCAAATAAAAATTATTATCTCATTTAAAAACGCAGTGCATCGGCTTATCAAACCAAAAGGAGCATGTTTATTCTTAAATATTTTTTAAATTAGAGAAAACGTACTATGTAAGCCACAAGGACAGGTGAACGGTAAAAGAAATAGATAGTGACATTAAAAAATGAGCATGCTATGAATAATGCCACCTTTCAATTTAATGAAAAAAAAAAGTTTTTTCCGTGTTCTTTTTAAATCGAATGAAAAAGACGTTTTTTTTCAAACTTCTTAAACGTTTCGTTTTTTCGAGGTGACCATCGCTATAGTTCTCTATCAGTACAATATGTGTTGAAACCAATGTGAATGTGTGTTGCAACGGCCAAATTTGGACTGAAACTGATTAGAAACTCAATACCACTGTGTTGAACCCAGACGTGAACACCACCGCTCATTTTCAACTGTGTTGGCACTGTGTTGATAGTGATTTGAACGGTGTTGAAACTCTATAGATCCGTGTTGACACTGTACTGCACTGTATGAATTCATAGAGTGAACGCGAAGAATTTCTGTGAATTACAATTCTGTTTCTATTCATGAAAAAACTGCTAGATATTGATTCTAAGATTGATATGGCTTCTTGTAATATCGAAAAATGCAGTTTACCTAGTAAATAATACTGCAATTGAAAACACATAATACAAGTAAGTATTTTTCCCCGTACCTATTGTTAAATTAATTTACACTTCTACTCAAACCTGTTTTATTCGCACGCTTACAGCATAACATAAGACCTCCTGACTTGAGACAGAACACTTGAGTCACGAATGTTTGTACCATTAATATGGTTGAATTGAGTGACCTAATGAAATTCAAATATGAAATCGTTTTCCAACTTCGCGTACACAACGCATGTCCGCAACAGGCCGCTGAGGCACTGCTAAAACGAGTTCGTAAATCCTTCCAGCACGACTCTGTCCAGGGGACGCCGTACAGACTCGGTGGTGCGGGGGGATTGTAATTTGCAGGGAAATTTGCCAGATCCAATAATATTTTCATTTACTCGCCGAGTTCATTTCAGGTGTAACAGCAGCACTTGAGTCACTCTATAACGTTGCAAGTACAACAGGACAGTACTGTCACAGGTACTCTATTACATTTTCAGCAAATCACAAAACACTTAGGTACTCCACCTATCCCTGTAAGCGCAAAATGTTGCTGACGCGCGGCAGCAGCGCAAAGTCGCAGCGCTGCAGTAGCTGCGGACGCGTTACTGCAGCATGACTGATACCTTCAAATTTCCGATATTCCCATGTCAGTAGCGCTACAAAGCACTGCAGCAGATCTTCCACAGCGCTGCAGCAACACCCTCGCCGCGCTGCAGAAGCGTTCGAATGACGCGTCCGCAGCGATTCTGATCGCGCGCGGGGACAACAGCTCGTAATTATAATTACGAACTGATTTTCTGCTCTCCGCCTGTTCCGTCGATTCTGCCTCCATATGAACCCAGCTTTACATGTGAAAGCTGGGCTTTTTCAATTACTCACATCTTATTCACATTTCCAGGGTCTCGCACCAGATCTCAGCACATTACATTGACCTTTGTTGTGGGTGACATGATGACCCTGGTGAAAATAAACCGTGACAGACAGTGTGGCAACAATGTGTATCACACTGTGCAAGTATATTAGCCACAGTGTATGTACACTGTGCGCACAGTGTGCTCCCTTCAAAGCGTGATGGACAGTGTGACCACAATGTGCTGCACACTGTACAAGGCTATTAGTCATAGTGTACGCACACTGTGCTCCCTTCAAAGCGTGATGGACAGTGTGACCACAACGTGCAGCACACTGTACATGGGTATTAGTCACAATGTGTGCACGGTGTCCTCACACTGTGAACACACTGTACCGTCACAGTGTCTATCATGCTTTCTGCACGCTTTTGAGTCCCAATTTACGCTTTTGTCACGGTGTATGCACACTGTAATCACACTCTTGTCACATTCTAAGCACACTGTGTTCACGCTTCTGTCACACTGTCTGTCACACAGCCTGTCACTGTTTATTTTCACCAGGGGAGTCGGTCACAGAAATACAAAGTGATTCAAGGTGAAGTCCAACGGTTGTTACAATCCACCATGGTGTGTGGTTTTGTAGCACCTAACACTTCACATGAAATGGAAGTTACTGCAGGCAACAGAAGCAGTGATGATTGTGGATCTGTTACTTTTTCAGAGAGTGACAGCAGTTTTGGGTTGGACGATATTCTGGATGAAAATGACATGCTAGAACAGGAGTGTGATGTGAATCAAATTGACTGTGAAAATAGAGAAACTGTTAATGACAAAGTTAACCTATGTAATCGTTTGGCTCTTATAGCCATTGAAAATAACTGGACCCTGGTGAAAATAAACCGTGACAGACAGTGTGACAGACAATGTGACAGAAGCGTGAACACAGTGTGCTTAGAATGTGACAAGAGTGTGATTACAGTGTGCATACACCGTGACAAAAGCCTAAATTGGGACTCAAAAGCGTGCAGAAAGCGTGATAGACACTGTGACGGTACAGTGTGTTCACAGTGTGAGGACACCGTGCACACATTGTGAGGACACCGTGACTAATATCCATGTACAGTGTGCTGCACATTGTGGTCACACTGTCCATCACACTTTGAAGGGAGCACAGTGTGCGTACTCTGTGACTAATAGCCTTGCACAGTGTGCAGCACATTGTGGTCACACTGTCCATCACGCTTTAAAGGGAGCACACTGTGTGCACAGTGTACATACACTGTGACTAATACACTTGCACAGTGTGATACACATTGTTGTCACACTGTCTGTCACGGTTTATTTTCACCAGGGGAGCCATAAGTCACTCAATGATGTTTTAAAGCTATTAAAGGAATTAGGTCATGATGTGCCTGGTGATGCCAGGACTATTCTGCAAACTGAGAGGAGGACCCGAGACTACTCTGATGGAACAACCTATTTTAGTTTGAAAAAAGAGCTGCAGAATGTTTTAGGTGGTGGTTTAGTGGATGATGCCAGGAATGCCATTCTTGTGACCAATGTTGATGGAGTTTCTGCTCGGAAGAGCAAGAGTGAATGCATATGGCCAATTCTTGGGAGAGTTGTGAATGCTTATGATTCTTCTCCTTTTGCCAAAAGATTGTATTGTGGCTCTAAGAAACCAGGAAATGTGAAGAAGTATATGGAGGAATTTATCATTGAAGTGAACCAACTCTGAAGAGATGGTTTCCATGTAAATGGAAAATATTACAAAGTCACTCTTCAAGCCTTTGTTTGTGATGCTCCTGCTCGAAGCATGCTGAAAAACATTAAATATCAGACTGGCTATCATGCTTGTGAGCGCTGCGACCAAATGGGTGTCAGGGTAGACAAGCGAACTACCTTCCCCACTTAATAGATGCTCCTCCTCTCACTGATGATACCTTTAGGAATTTTATTAATCAGAATCACCATGGGGAAGGAGAGTGCCCAGTTTTGCAACTGAACATCAATTTAGTTTCTGGAATTGTACTCGACTGTATGCACCTGCCACCTTGTTTGCATTGGAGTAATGAAAAAACTACTGTTCATATGGCTTGAAGGTGACAAGCCCCATAAGCTAAGCTCTCAGCAGAAAATCATTTTATGTGCCCGATTGGGGAGAAATTCATCTTTTCCTAGTGAATTTCCGAGGAAACAAAGGGGAACATATTATGATAAGTGGAAAGCCACTGAGTTTAGAACATTCCTGATGTACTTGGGGCCAGTGGTGATGATAGGCTTATTTTCAGAGGAGAAGATGAACCATTTTCAGGCATTCCATGTGGCATTGACCATTTTGTGCAATCCTGTTCTTTGCAGGGAAAAAAATGACTATGCAAAAAATTGCTAGTGTTCTTTGTGTCCGAATTTGCTTTCCTTTATGGAGAAAAGCATTTAACTTATAATGTACATAGCCTGATCCATTTGGCAGACGACTGCATAAATCATGGTCCTCTTGATGTATTCAGTTCATTTCCTTTTGAAAGCTACCTCGGTAGAATGATAAAGTTGTTGCGAGGACCACAGAAGACTTCCTTCTGTGGTCCTTCTGAGCAAGAGGCTGTCTGAGATAATAAATTTCAGAGCAAGGCCATCAAAAGTGAATGCAATTACAGACCCATTGAAATCTCTGAGAATATCTAGTAGGAATGACTGCTTTGTTATTATTGATAAAAAGAGAGTAGTTAAAGCCTGCAAGATTTGTGATACTACAATTCGTGGTCGCCTGATCACTGGACTCGGGGATTTGTATGACCAACCAATTCAGTCCTCTATTTTATCTATTTTTAGGGTTTCTAAACTTGTGCTCTCCCAACAAATTTTTACATGGGACATAAATAACCACAGTGTATGTAAGGCTGTATGTGTAAGAGGAGATGATGAAAAATTAATATTTTTCCCAATCAACCATCTTAATCTCCATTAGATGGAGCCAAATAAGTCACCGTATGCAATTGTGTAGTTCGTTGGAGAGAACTCCATCCAGTGTATTCCAACGACATGGTTACTTGTGAGCACCAGGGCATATTGGTTTCCGGAGGGGAAATACAATGACAAGTATGTTATTAAGAATAGAGTTCCAGCTGCTCCTGGGTGGCCTGTTTTTACAGTTCGAGTACTTGTCTACAGGTAAGAAATCAAATTTGTAATTGTAAACAGCTATTGAATAAATCAAATATGAATCTCTTGAATATACTTTTCTTCAATCTTTAGTAATTTATTAATATCACAGTCTATGCTCATGTTAGTAGTAGTGGTTATGCCTTTGTTTTAATTTCATATTCCTTAACGGTACCATCACCTCATTTTTTAATAATCAATTCAATAAATTCCAGGGAATTATGAAGAAGGGCTAAAATTAGAGAAGCGTGGCCTGTATAGGTCTGATGTGGAGGAGTCGTCAGACAATAACAGGCAAAGGAGACTGCCCAAGCGGTTTCAGTGTGATGGGGAGGAGGATGCGGAAAGCACTCCTGTCATCCGAAATTCTTTGCCAGCAGCTGAAGGTAACTAATTGCCAAAATAATTACTTGGAATTCCATGTGCATGTTCATGTTGTGGTTCAGTATGCACTGACAGAACAATGACACATCAACCCACTACATGTACATGTATAGCTATGACCTGATATACCACATATGTGCTAGAGATGTGACTGGCCCTGATGTCCTTGACTGTTTTTTATTTTCTTTAGAATTTGAGGAATCCAGTTTGTTGGACAGAAATCCAAAGATGAAGAAGACTGTTAATAGTACCAAAAGTGGAGGAAAATCATATGGAAGCTTGGAAGATGCTGGAAGGAGGGTGCCCATGTGCTACCAATCTGATGGTGAGGATGATGGTGAAAGCACTCGCAAATCGGGAGAAAATGTCACCAGAAAATCTATGCCTTCAGCTGCAGGTAACTAATTGCCAAAATAATTACTTGAACTTTCATGTGCATATTCAGGTTGTTTTTCAGTTTGCATTGACAGAGCAATGAGACATTGACCTACTACATGTATTGGCCATTGAAATTACTTTCTTGTTAACTTTTAGTTGGTATTTAAGGTGATTGTAGCTATGATCCTGATGTCCTCACTCTAATTTTAATTAGATTTTGGAGAATCCAGATTGTTGGACAGAACGCAAAAGATAAGGAAGAGGATACAGAACACACAAAATAGGCAAATACAGGAAAGATCATCCGGGAGCTCTGAAGATGGTGATGTTGTTCCCTACTCCAGAAGAAGACTGCCTGATCGATAGGCACTCTTGGCAGTCATATGCCAATGAGAGGAAAGAAATACCACAAGGTAACCAGGGTTTCAAATAGACTGTTGTCTTCTGGTACTATATTCAAAGATGATCATGATGTTGGATGGTTGGTATCCTAGCCTTCATAAATTTTCCTTAATTACTCTCTTGTGGTAGATAAGTTTCAGCAGCTTGTTATAAAGCTACTGATTCAGCAAAGGAACCAAATTAAGGACCTTACTACCGAGGTGATGAGGCTGAAACACCCTGCTAGCCATTCAGCGGAGAATATTTCCGTGAATCTGTCTCAACTGAAGACAGCAACTGATTTGGAGGCATTGGAGGAGATGTTAAAGGATAAGAAATTCAAACGGGGATATGTTAGTATTTGCTGATGTAGTTGTGAGGTGGGTCACATGCAAAGTACTAGCACTTTGCCGTGATTATAAATATTTTTCCTTTGCAGATTGATGCAGTTTCGGGTGTTGGTGGAGGAAGCGTGATGCGCTGTGTGAGGGAAGTGCTACAGCGAATTATTTGCAAGGGGTTGGCACTTCAGTATAGCCTGAAAGGAAAGCGGTCGAAAAAGGCATTCAACCAGCTTCGCCTTCATGAATGCATCTTGGGTAAGATTCTGAAATACATGTATAATACATAACCTCAAATTACAATCCCCTGGTATTTAAAATGCCCAGTTTCATATAAGTCAATCCATGTCCGCTGAGTGTAACAACTTTTCTGAAAGCTTGAGTATTTTAGTCAATTATCAAAATTGTTTAAATTTATTTAATTGCTCAGAGGTTACCACTTGTATTTCCAGCTGGGATCCAAATGTCATTTCCTGCTTCAACAGAAGCTGATATTTGTTTGGAGGTGGGAGTAACCCTGGCACAGGCTCGAGATCGTGAGGGAGGAAGGGCACACAGGCACCAAGCTTGTGAAGAAGGGGGACAAAGGGTAGAAGAGGAATTGTCTGGATAGGAGGCTGATATGGCAGTTGATTTTTTGATTTAATAAAATTTGTAATAAAATGTTTTTTAGCATTTTAATTTCATATACATCATTCTGGTGATAGTACTTATTCTAATGCTAAAAAGGGATTTAAAGAGCAGTAAGTGGACTATGCTTATAAATACTAAACTAAATACATATTCCAAACAACTCTATTTATGTGATATTTGTCCTCTGGATGGAGATTCCTGGCTAACTGGCATATAATATGGCTGATATAATATGTAAAAGTGCAGTCAATATTACTGTAACTGTATTTCAAGGCCCTCATACCTTTCGTGTGTGTGGGCTACCTTTCACTTTTAAATTGAATCCTGTTAGTACTACAATTAGCTCCTCCTTGCTAAGATCGTATTAAGTACCCCTTGTAGTCAAAATTTAATTTTAGATTTCACAGTATTTTTGGAGGTCATGTTTTGCATGTACATATGTATTGCATTTTGTAGGGTCTCACTGGGTAGCTTATGCAATGTGAGTCTACAGGTATGCCAACCTGGGGTTTCATGGGGTGGCCAATGAGGGGGATAAGCCCATATTGGGCCCACGTTGGCTACCCATGGGCTTGCCAATATTGGCTATTCGTTGGTTCTCATCTCATTGCCAACATGTAGCCAATATGGGGGGGGGGGGGGGGGAAATGAATAGCCAATATTGGGTTGCATGGGGTAGTCCATATTGGGCCCACATTGGCTCCTCATGAGCTTGCCAATATTGGCTATTCATTGGTTCTCATCTCATTGCCAACATATAGCCAATATGGGGGGCCAATAAATAGCCGATATTGGGTGGCTACTGGGGTAGTTTATAACCAGGGATTTCAATTGAGTAAACAAGGTTGCAATAAATGACTTTATTGCTCAATAAAAATGATGAACACATTTTCGTAAATGAGCATTAAAATACAAAAATATACATATAGGTAATATCTCGAATAATCTTGGATTCAAATAGCAAGTATAGCTACATTGTCTACTGAAATGAACATTAAATAAATACCGGCGAAACATTTTTGTAACATTTACTCACAGGCTTCAGGGTAGCTGGCTAGCTAAGAAATCACCACGCTGCGAAAACAAGTTAACGTCTTCCACTTACTTCACTTTTCGAATCTTCAGAGCACATACAACACAACTCACAAGCAATAATGGCAGATTCTGCGATTTATCAACCCCTAACGATTTTTTTGTCACCACGTAGCGCCACTAGCATGACGCGCCTTATTCAAAAGACTACCTACAGCGCTGTGGCAGCGCGCCCGTAACTTGCGGCTGCAGTGCTTCAAACACTAGCTGCGAATGCGCATTGAATGCGTTTCTCAATGATTCGCTCTATGAGAGCGCTGCAGAGATGCTGCTGTCGCGCTTCAGTTGACATGTGCTTCACCTGCAGCGCTGACATCCTTGTGAAGTGCTGCAGCAGCTAATTGTGTTTACTGGGATGTATTATAACTATACTATCAGAAAATTCTGTTGAAACTGATTTGAACTAGTCGGGCATAGCTACCTATTTAATTAGCATTGACAGCATATCAATAACAGTAAAACCCCGTATTTGTGTCATCGGAATTTATGTTTTTCCGCGATTTACAGCATTTTTATTGCGTCCCATTCAGTTTCCTAAATCTCCAACCCCGTATGTAGAATCCCATACTTCCACAATGTAATTTTCCATTTTTCTGCTATTTGCATTAAGTTCGGGTTAGAATGCAATAGATTAAAAAAACAAAATTCACTTCTATTACATTTAGCCATCAGCTATAAAACCCTTTTTTACCTCGCTTTGTGCGTATAAACTAGAAAAATACGAGAGAAAGCAGTAATGAGATCCATTTTATTGAAAAATTTGAACGTAGCAGGGCAGTACCAAGCGGTACTAGCGATGGAAGAAGAAATATTTACACCCGTGATCTTTTTGCCGGGAAATGTTTCATGCTATGAAATGATCGCAATTTAGGGAGTAAATTTAGCTGCGGGAGTAAATTTAAACTGTACCGAAGTTCATATTATGAAAAATGAAAATGACTCTTCACTCAGACATGAAATGTTAAAAATACAAAAACTGAAATGTGGCAATAACTGCGATTATTCATACAGCCTTGATGCAACAGTTTTACTATAATGGGTTACTGCAAAGCAGAACTTATTTAAACTTGTTATATAACGTGAATACCATTGAATTCAAAAATTGTTGTTGAGAAATTTTTGAAGACATAACTGCTCGTGCTAGCCGACCAGTGGAGTAGCACTATATTCTCATGTGTTGTTAATGTTAGCATCAATTACTCCAGTACTTAAATTTTATCCTACTTGGAAATGGAAATTTAAAGCGAATTAGAATATTTTCAGGAGACTAGAGGATTTTCAGGTTTCTTCCGTGTCGGTTCATCCTGCTGGAGAAGTTTTTCTGGCACTCCAGATGCCATCTTCAGGTCCGAAGATCATGTCCCATCAAATTTCCAAGGAAATGGGAAGTTAAAGCAAATTAGAATATTTTCAGGAAACTAGAGGATTTTCAGGTTTCTTCCGTGTCAGTTCATCCTGCTGGAGAACAGTCTTTCTGGCATTCCAGATGCCATCTTCAGGTCTGAAGATCATGTCCCATCAAATTTCCAACATCTTCGTCATATATATTTCCTGTAACTAATTTCCTATACTTTGGACCTGAAGACGCCTCTAGAAAGCTGCTGAAACTGTCGGAAACAGGATGAACCGATGAGGAAAAAACAGGAAACCTTCTAATCACTGTAATCACCAGAGAAGGCTTTGTAGCCACTAGAATAGTTTCAATCAAATATAGATAAAAATTGTGGATCATGATGCAATTATGAAAAATCACGGTGTGATTCAGAAACATGCTAGCTAGTGCAGGCATCTGTCGAAAATAAGAAAGTGTCAAGAAAGCTTGGTACGAAGGTATACCAACTTAAGAAGTGGTTTTTAAGGTCTAGATCGTCAAATATCGCTGTGGATGGTGTCATCATAAGAGAAAAGGCATTACACAACATTTAAAGTTTGTAAATTATGGATTTGATGTCCAATGGGTTGGTTGAAAAATTGGCAGAAATATATCTTACAAAAATAAATTACAAAAGCTATATACTTAATTAATAAAGAGAAATAATTATTTTCCTTTAATTCAGTTTCTCATTTTTATATTTACTCTATATTGTTTATGCATACATGTAATACTGAAAATTCTCCTTTCCCCACAATTTACACTTTTTTCTGGCAGGCTCTACGGGCTCAATACATTTTTCTTGAACATTTCTCCCGACGTTGAAGACCAGGATGTAGAAAATGCACCTTCTGCCATTATGCAAGATGATACTAGTTTCTACAACAATAAACCCGAATACAAATCATTAAATGATTTCAACTGCAGTAGACTTTACTTACTACATTATACGCCAGATGCACTACTTTGAAGCCTAAAAATAAAGAAAACAAATTCCAGTGGTGCTGATGGGATTTATTAACAAAGTTCTTCAAATTTTACTCCCAGTTGCTATGCCTGTGATACTAGATATCTTCAACTGTTCATTAAATAATTCCACTTTTCCGACTCTTTGGAAGACTGCACACATACAGCCTATTTCAAAAGTAGCCCATCCTAAAGAAATGTCTGATTTCCAACACATTGCCCTTCTTAGTATGCTGTCGAAACCACTAGAATGATTTGTACACGATGCTACCTTGGAACACCTCTCAAAAAATAATCTTTTAGATCAATACCAGTCAGGATTCACAAAAGGACATAGTACCCAGTCTGCCCTTTTAAAAGTCACCGACGATATTAGATATTCAATTGAGCAAAAGAAGCTAACCTTGTTGGTTCGATTAGACTTTAGTAAAGCCTTCGATTCTGTGAATCATGAGATCCTAATAAAGCGTTTGAAAGACCTCGGACTATCTACTTCTGCCATGCTCTGGTTCAAGTCATACCTTTCAAATAGAAAACAGGCAGTTAGAGGACCTAAAGGTGAACTATCTAATTACTCTGAAGATAACAAAGGAGTACCACAGGGGTCAATTCTTGGGCCGATGCTGTTTTCAATATATATTAATGACCTTTCTAAATTCATGTCCAACTGCAAATACCACATGTACACAGATGATCTTCAGATCTACATCGACTGTAACCCTGCAGAAGTTACTGATACCATTGCCAAGGTTAATGATGACATTGAAAACATATGTAAATGGTCAATGGAAACTTGTCTGCAGCCCAATCCCAACAAGATGAAAAGTATCATTATTGGCAGTAATATTTATGTTTATAGAATTATAGTTGATAGTCTGCCCAAAATAACTGTAAAAGGTGTACAAATTGAATTTTCAGTGTGTAAGGAACCTAGGAGTTACTATAAATAAAACCCTATCTTGGAACAAACATATAAAATCCATTTCACATAAGGTATTTAAGACTAAATATCAGTTTAAAAAATTTAGACAACTTATCCCGACTTCCCTTCGCCAGAAATTAGTTGATAGTCTTGTTTTCCCGCACATCGATTACTGCTGTGTGGTATATGCTGACCTCACAGAGGAACTGAATTTAAAACTTCAAAGGATTCATAATTCCTGTGTGAGATATGTCTTTGACATCAAATATTATGAACAAGTTACACCATATTTTGATAAACTCGGGTGGTTAAAAATACAAAACAGGCGCCTACTCAATAAGACAACTTTCATTTACAAAATAATAACCACAAAACTCCGCCCCTTACTTGTATCAGAACGTATTGTAAAATGCTCTGACAAATAAACGCCCAATGCGCCACATGGAAGAACTTTATGTACCCCTATATCGATCATCTGTTTATGCTTGTTCTTTCCCTGTCACCTCTTGTGATATATGGAACCACTTACCTATTAAAAAATGTAAAAATGTCAGTAGATTTAAAAATGAATGTTATAAAATTTTGTTTCATCTGCGTCAATGAATGTGCCACTTTGTGTAACACCTAAAAAAAAAATATATATATATATATATATACATTTATAGTGTTTCTTTTTTTTTCTTCTTCTTTTTGCAGACTCTGCTTAATGCATTCCAATATTGTTGTACTATAATAAGGGATTTAATATTGTTACCTTTCGTTTATATTAATGCGTTGTCATCCTGTTATGGAATTAATTTCATGACTCTGGATATGTATTAATTATGTACAATCATTTGTGTTCGAAAGGGACGAAATCGGCCAGGAATAATAAAATTCTATTCTATTCTCTAGAAAAGTGTTAATAAGGGGTTTTACTGAATGTATATTCATGTGTCATGCTTATTTTTATCATAAAACAGATGTTGGCAAAATGTTACAAGGGTGGAAATCACTGCAATATTAGTCATTTGATACTAGTCCTCAATATTACATTAAACCAAGCAAAGATCCTTATTTTACAGCATCCTGCTGATCTTGTGTCAACATGAGGCAACAATTGTTAAGCCGACGTATACCAGGATTAAATGTCTAATTATCACGTAGCAGGAACAATAGGTAGGATTGCTAATGCAGATACTCAATAGTCAGTAACTTATAAATAACCATCATCATCGGTCAACAATCCTAGGATTGGTTTGACTCAGCCCTCCACTTGATTCTTCTTTCTTAATATCTTTCCACTACTAGCATTCTACTTGCTTCTAATTACACTATACATTTTTTTTGCCATTTAAAAACTTGTTTAAAACTGAAAAAAAGCATTTTTATCACAAAGGAATACTTTTTTTTAAGAACAAATGAGAATGTTACACATGAAATAGTTTTCAGGCACCACTGAGTGGAACCTCTTTTGCTAACGTCATAAAACAAACTGCCTGGGTTGTCGCTGTTGCCCAAACTGCATTGTTCCATTTAGTGACCCATCCAAATATCAGTTCAAGTTTTTGACATGATTTTTCGGACAATTTTAAACTATTTTGCACGATTATAAATTAATAAAATTGTAGACGTCAAATATTGAAGTAAATTGTACAATGCCAATTTTCAAAAGGGATGGGAAACTCATTAATCCCATGGCACTACTCCATGCATTAAATTGATACATATATTGAAAAGTAACTTTTATTTCCTTAGTAGAACAATGAAAATGGCAATTTTGCAGTGTGTGCCATTACCCTTTTACAAAAAATGAGAAACTTATTATTATAAGGAAATACATTTACATATCAGCATATGAAAAGAATCATTTGTTCAATAAGCCAGATCACTCTCAATTTCAATTATATAGTATTTAATTTTTTTAATAAAATGCACAATTATATGACATTATTAATTTACAAGATGCCAATTTGTTTTTCAATGACAGCATGTGGTTGTCCTGCAACTTCACGGAATTCACTAGTATTCAATACATCTTCAAAACCAATTTCTTCATCCCTACCCAGAAGAACATCAAGAGATGGCCGAGCACTTGCCAAAAATGGAAGTCGTCCAACTTTGGCAACTGCCTTTCTTTCCATTTGAAGGCGAAGGGGAGCATGAAGTCCTTGGGTATTCCTAAGAATGTTGAAGTCTATAACCTCCTTCCTTGCTAAATACTGTGAAAAAAGTTAAATTTTAATATTCAATAGCAATATTATGAGATATTGGCTCTAAGTATGACATAAGTGGACTCCTAAAGATAAGAATGAATAGTAACTGGATAAAATTCCTAAAAAGCTAATCTATATGCATTTAGAACAAACCTAAGAAATCCTGAGATTAAACAACTGCACCGATTACGGGGAAAAGCTGTCTGTATTCAGGAATACAAAAGTACAAAGAGTAACCCTATCACTTAGAAACACAGTATCGGAGCTTATGAATATGTAGACTCAGTGCTGGAATATATTTATTGAGGCTCAGACGTTTGATCAAACAATATTATAAAAGGTCGAAGCTACCATGTAAATAAGGTAAGGCTGGGCAACCGAGGAAAAATTCAATATCAATAGATACAGGTATAAACTTTCCCTCATTCTGTGGCCCATCAAATTCTAAGAGAGGATAAGGAGTTAAAAACAGCACAGGAGAGAATAGGAAGCTTATCAACACTCATTGAAGATAAGTGAAAGAGAGGACGAGGTATGGAAAATATAAGCACTATGGGCCTATTTCTTGCAAAAGACATATCTAATTTCAAAAACTTGAGTAAAACAAATGGAAGAAAATTAAAAACTTCCACTACAAAATTGCCTCAGTACTCACGTATAGGGTGCACATTTGACTATAGTGATATGGTAATATAAATAAAGTGAACTCCTGTTAGCATGTTTTTTTAAGGATCCTCCTGAACTTGGTAATGAGGAAAACCTGCTCAGCAGGTTACATCTTACTGAGTGAGTTGAAGACATATGTGTGAGTTGCATAACTTTCAAGGGAACAATATTTTGAAAGTCAAGTTAGCTCATTCCGTAGATAGGTGGTGTTCATTTATTGCAACTAAGTTTCATTTATACATTATTCCTCCTAAGAAAATGATACCTGATGTTGATGTGGACTCAATAAATATTTATGATGATAATGACCAAACAGCAAATTTTGTACATACAGTCCACAAAAAAGATAAGTATAAGGCTTTATATTAAAAACATGGAAGAAGCAATATTCAAAGCGAGCATATCAGCCATAGATTTTTTAGTCTCATGTCTAACGCAAGTAGTGGACTTTTTAAATAATTACTTTTGAGGCATGTTTTTGCAGTGAGGATGAAAAATGGCCCAATTTTTTTAGCGTCGCAGAGGGTAACATCATTTTGGCAGTTTGTCATGACAATAAGAAATGCAGAAGTGAAAGGTAATTTTGATAATATACGATTTGTACTTTTGTCATGATATCCTTTAAGTTTCAACCTTCATCTTCTTTTTAAAATTTTTAATTCAAATCAATTAACATTAGAAAACTTTACCATACAGCAATACTTCATTGGAATTCCATATATTTTTGAAAATGAGTTCAGAGCAAAGACAGAAATGCCAAACAACTCGTGCACTGAGTAGAATGAACTAGAGTTTAGTATTGACGAAACTTTTATTTTTGCCATTATTTCAACACACTTCATATAAGGATTTTCATTTACTTTTCGAAGTCATTGAGCTTCTCAATTGATTATTTCCTCCTCCAAATGTATTTAAGAGGTAACGAAAACGTACTAACCAGAATTATTTACATACACTGTGACTCGGACCTGAGGAAATTAATGTGCCAACAAAGAAAACGTGCTATCAAGTAATGTTCTAACGGAAGTCTACAGTACAATTACTATATATTACATAAAACACAAATAGATTTTAGGGTGTACTGCAACTTCCATTTGACCTAAGGAGTTAGTTCCATCTTGCTGTAATAAATCTAATCTTTCATCATATACATCTACTTGTAAAGGAGCAAGTTGAAGCTGTATTTCATTCACTGCCGAGAAACTTCTAACTCGAGCCATAATTAAGTCACCAACAAAAAATAAATTACAAAATTATTTCCTCAAGCTTTAATAATTATAAAATAATGGAGGTTAGGCGGCACAGGGGGATAATAAGACAGCAATGAAACCTGAGATTGAATAACATTACTCTTAAATTTAATAGCTATGTTTTTACTGAAATATTAGCATATATAGTTACTTACAGTTTTCTCAGATATTTCCAGTGGGTGGCATGGTCGGGCAGGTGGTCTGGCAGCTGCCAAGCTAAAAAGTCAATTACAGGTAATTAGAAAAGTTTCAGTTAACATTTTAGTTTACCCTGCATCTGTACCCAAACATTTATAGCTAATAGCTATTTCGGCTACGACCCTCGAAAACAGCTCACTGAATCCTAACTTACAATACCAAATCATTTTTCATCGTAGATGGACTGGAATGTATTCATCACGTGATAATAGCACATTAATATAAACAGTAATAGGGGCAGCGCCTGACGTCGAAAAACGATTCCCACATCTTTCAACTATTGATACGACGGATACCAACAAAAATGCCGACTGTCCGTAGGTTGACATATACCTATGTTAGGTGTTCGATCTTATAATCTCATGACGTGAATTTCCAGTATTACAAATATTTAATGGGATTTGCATAACTCATACAAAAGGCCAGACATCATTTAACTGGGCTCCTGCAAATAGATCTTTACTACAAAATGTGGGTTAAACTCCTCATCTAATTTGCAAGTGTAGCTTTTCTTCGCGCATTTTAGGGACTGATGAACTAATAAACCAAGGTAAAATACACCAAAATCACTCACCCGTATGTCATTGCATTCTCCACTCCATATTGTCCATCTTTACAGAAAGGATGGCTTGAGTTTCCAGCTTTCGGCCGAGCGGAATTGAATCCAACATTCTACAAAGAAATATTTTAACTTGTTATTTCCGCAAAGGTAGACAAACACAAAGCTAGTATTTTTCCAGTTCCAAGTAGTGTTTATGATAGTAAATCTTTATTTTACATGAATGATCAAAATTAATAACTTTTTGAACTTACCATTTCAGCAAATATACTGCACACGAACCACGGTCGACAACAATTATCAAGTCTGCAAGTAATGCGATGATGCGCATTTCGTTCCTCGCATCATGGAATTTTATATTTAGAATTAAAATCTTGAAATTCTGAACATCAGCATTATACTAAAAGTTACATTCTATTTGGTATTAAGAAACGTAAAAAAAATTAAAGTAGGATTTGTGTTTTAAGCATAACACTGTATGTACTGCAATTGGCGATTTGGTTGTTAAAATTTGTCGTTTGGCATTAAATTTATAGGAAGGTATATCTATGTATATAGTTTCCGTGATATTTATCAGATAATCGCTGTTCAATTGTTAAAAATAAAAGTGGCAGTACAGGATTTTCAAACCTCGGCATACAAAACGTGTGTAGAAGTTCTTGAAATTTACGAAATCTTACAGATTTTTGGAACTTGCATGTTATGTGGTATAACAATAGGGCTTAAATGTGAGCGGAATGATTTACAGTGAGTGAAAAAATATACCGTGTGCGCCTGTTCACTTCTTATTGAATGTGTGCAGTTATTTCTCCCTTGACATTCATTACTATCCGAAAGAATCAGCAGTTTGGTATCGCACCCATTAGGTAGCATTTTTATCATTCAACCAGAGAGGCATTGACTTATTTGACTAGTGAATCACTAGATATCGGTGACGTTGGAATTTTGTGTGTTTATCTCTCATCTGCTTTTTTGTAGAACATTAAAGAATTGTATGTCATGGCACAGTGGTTCGGGTGCTGTCATAATATCTGTATTGTGTGAACCTTTTCAGTGAAGCCCGGGTCAGGGTGACATCCATATACTCACACCTGTTTTTTATGTACAGTACAGTCATCCTTAATTATTTAAAGCTCTGGGTTGATCTTGTCAACATTTGTATCGGGTGATTATTTAAATATGTATACCCTTATAAATCCTAAGGTCTTTTAGGCTCAGCTCTCCTTTTGATTCTAATCTTACTCATATTACTTTTAAGATGCCCTGGTAGGTATATGTAGCCATATATGTCAGTCTTTTAGGCATCAATTTTTTCCTTCTCTAAATTACATGCTTTCCTTTTGCAAAAACAAAGAAAGTTTATTTATTTAAAAGTAACCTAAATATAATCCGAATGCTATGTGATTAGTGTCCAGAAGGAACACTAGTTGCCTGGGGAAGTGATTCTTCTTTTTCAGTTATCAATCTATCCAGTTTGATTTTCAGTGGCCTTCATTCCTCACGATTATCTGATTGCCTTTATGAAAATCCCTATGGTGTGAGCATTATGGTTACAGATGTGTTTATCCTGAATGCGCTTGGAATCCTCCCATTCTTCCTGGAACTCAAGGTTCAATCTAGAGAGGTAAATATTTAATTGAAGTTTTAATATTTAACCATAGTAGACTGTATGCCAACCATCATCATAAATAACATAAACTGCAAATGGACTTTTTTTTAAATAGTCTTTTATTTTTGAAGTAATTTTCAGTTGATGAATAGAATAAACTTGGTTAATTCGACAAATATTTATTAACTTACCAGTTCGACCTTCTCAGGTATTCCTCAGGGATTTAACAAGTAAAAGACAGGTTTGGCGGAGTATATGTATATACAGTCTCACACCAGTGAAAAGGGAGGGGGGAGGGAGAATGAGGTGGTCATGAAATGAAGGTGAGCAAACGACTGGTGGTGGGGGGACAGGCACTGAGTAGAATGGGGAGAGGTTGGAAGGGAATAGGTCATTTAAAACATCATTCTTATACCTGTACATCAAAATATGATACAATATCAAAATTCTCCATAAAATCACGTTTCCTCCCCTTATCACAAACATGTAAAACTATGTGTAGTTTATTTTATTTTTAGTTTAGTAAATGTAGTTCATTCTATTCATCATGATTCATTCCACAAGATGAAATTGCCAATCATTGATTTAATGTTCTGTTGCCATGATATCCAAGCTTCTCTATGTTGAAACTAGAAAATGGCTGATCAGAATATGAGTTATTTTCCAGTTAATTATATTTTAAATGTGCATTCCTATAAAGTGTATATTACATTATAGGGTTCATCGATTCTCATTGGATCTTTGATGTTGGTAAATCATATCTAGTACCTCTTAAAGCTTAACTGTACTAACCAACCCAAATTTTTTTTTGCCAGAAGGATATTCCATAGTAGATACAAGATATCTTGTACTTAGGATCATCTTAAGAGATTAAGATGAAGATAAGATAAGAACAGTTAATATTTTCTGAGACACATACAATGTTTGATGCATGACGGACTGCTATATTATCACATTTTCATTTATTTTTATTTATTTATTTAATTTAACAGAGATTAAGTAACCTCTACATCTAGTAATCGACCCACCATAAGCAACTCAGTGGAGACACTCGGTAGCTTTAAGCCCCGAGCCTTTGCTACTTATCGAATGGATATTGATTTTTTTTCACAGACGGGAATGATTTTTGGCCTTATGACTCATTCCTCTCCCTCGAGTGACTTTACCCTTTTTTTATAATTTAATAATGATGAATTCAATTTATTATGCATCAATTCATGACATTCCGGTGGGAACATATTTTGCTTTCGTGTCAAAGGTACATAATGTTCGCCATCACCGCTCATACTTAGCTCAAGTGCAATGGTAAGAGGAGGCAGTGGGGATTGAGAGATTTGGGAGATATTTGGAGCTAGTTGGCTCCGGAGTCGATATTAACTTCATTAACTCAATTAAATTGCTGGTTCCAACTTTCGCTAGTACTTCCCATTGGTCAAATTGAGCATGGTCGCAAGCCTTGTTTAGACGTGTCTCGCACCACTTAAAAAAGAAGTTCCAGGGGAGCATTCTATTTTATAAAAGACAAATGCAATTGGATTGCTGAAAATATGCTCTAGAAAGACTCGTTCAGTGGACTTACCTACATCCATATTATACTACGTAGCAGTGTGTGATCCTCGCTGATTCGCTCTATTTTGATCCCCTCCCTATTCTGTGACATTCTCAAAGACCTCCCACCCAAAATTACGTAATACTGCCGATAAAACCTTTGTTTTTGTGAATGTTAAAATAAGACTTTCTTTGTGAAAACGACCTTAGTTACTGATTATCATCATTTATTCACTAATTATTTTTGTATCATAATTATTATTTGAACCAATAAATTTTATAACATAGTAAATATATCCCTAGTAACTTAAGGCTGGACCCCCTAACAGTCGAAAGTGCATCTTAACCGTTGGTTCAAACACCCCCCCTCCCCTTCAGCATTATGTAATTTATAGACGTCCCCTTTTAGTATGGTAATATTTAGGTTGTGGCGATACCTAGACATATTAACTAAAACGATCGCACGCCTTGTCCATTAGGTAGCGTAAAGACGTCATCATTGTTTTGGTGTTCGCCGTTACTTGAGTGCCGTCGAATGTGCGTGGTGTTTAAAGCAGTATCATCACTTATAAAAAGGATGTTTTATTAGCTGATGTACCGTGACAATGAAATGCTGAACATAGTCCTATTATTTTATTTTATTTTGTTATTTTAAAGAAAGAAAACCACATACAGCACTGATGCCATTTTATAGTGGCCAACAATGGTACATAAATTTTATAACATACAAGAAAAAGAATAAAATAAAAGTAACAGAAAACAAATAGAAGAGAAAGGCTATTCTGGTGACAGATGGGAAATAGAAAGGCTTATGAATGATTTAATTGGAAGTGCAAAGGGATCAATGCATTGTGGGAGGGAGTTCAATAGAGAGGATGGACAGAAGAAAAGAAAACATTTGGTAATCGGAGGTCTGGGAGTGGGCACATGAAGTAAAGGATGAGCATGGGTGGGGCGGGATGGAACTTTGAAGTTGACAAAGGAGAGCGAATCAGGGCAGTCGATGGTGGAATTGAGAATATCATAAATTAGTTTTAAGTCTGCTGTGAGTCTAAGGGCGCTAACATTAGGAATGGAGAGGGAGGAGAGAATAGTATTTGTGGACATGTTACGAAAATGTGGTAATCTATTTTTAACTATTTTAGCAAAGAAAGTGCAGACACAGTCCAAAGATGAGAGATTAGTTTGAGGAGAGATAGACCAGATGGGGCAGGAATAGGTAAGAATTGGAAGAACAATAGAAGGTTCGAAGGGATTGTGGGTCATTAATTTCAGTGAAACAATAGAGAAGGCCTAAGAGGGACATTGCTTTAGACCAGCCCCCTGCAACTTCCCAAAAAAACTGGGTCCCTTAATGTCCGTTTACTTCCAGTACTGGACGTCGAGCGCTAGTGGTACTTTCGTCCTACTCCTACAATTGGGACCTTATGGGAAGGTCTCCTATTTATCTGCCAAGAAACGTATTAAGTGTGATTTATGGTTTAATTCCAGCTCGCGTCGAAGAAAAACCATATTTGCTGAAGCAAGCACCTGAATATTTACCGAATTTAGGAATCTTTTGTCCTGTCAATGCTACTTACCAACATAACTTTACACAAATCAAGTACAATTTCTTTCCATCAAACATGTTAAATACGACCTGGTTCTATTCCACAATTGTAAAAGTGTGGAATTTAATAAAGTTCCTCATTCAAAATGCATAAAGCTAAAGTATTCCACACCATGCATGTGACATTCTCAAATATTTTTCCAATATGAGACCGAAAGGGAAACACCAACTCCATGATACGTATAATCAACTATCGGCAACGTAACTTTGTGATCCACACTAATCGCGATGATAAAATTTGCATAGTAATTTTCAATTTCTCTTCGATATCACTTTCTTAAGTCTAATGTTTTGGAATCTTGACTACCTCTTACAATTATATTGTAACCCGTCAGGCCAGCAACAAGAAAAAAATAATTAAATAACAAAGTGTTTTTCCCCAAGTAACCTCTTTATTACGATTATGGCTCAGAAAAACCATATCAAACAATTTCCCTCTTGCTGTCTAAAAATTACAATCAAAATCCCACCACTCGTAGTCAATGAAACATTATTTCTTGGGAGATAACCTTAAAGTTTCTATGGATTTCCTCTCGAGGGACTGAATATTGGGTAGCAGAATTGAATAAATATTAGTAAATCAAGCACTTTGTGCATTGTTTCTCACAAAAATTTACGTCATAGAAAATTTGGACATTTTTTTCTTCATTGAATATTCTATGTTAGCCTCATAATTACATGTTTGCAAATTTCCTCATTCGCATGCTAACATAATTGATTATGAAGGCCATAACTTCTTAACAATGTTTGATCAAGAAAAAAAAACAAATGGTTTTTTTGGAGGATATCACTTATAGCCAGTTCAAAAACATTTGCTTTCATACAATGTAAAATTAAAATGTGTTCCGCAGAACGTATGAAACGAAATAAATTTAAATGTTGGTGCAAAAGAGCACCTTTAGTTTTTAGCTCAACTAATTTACCCACTGGTTGCACCGAATTTGCCAGTGGCTTTAGAAATTCTGAGTGGAAACCTGCACAACGAGATTACTTAAACATTTGCTTTGAAACATAATGGCTTGCGTGATAAATTATACATTGAACGACTTCAGGGAGCGCTTAGTTAATGATATCAATAAGGTGGTAAAAAGTAAGTTCGTCTATTTGCCGATGATGCAGTAGTGTACAGGGAAATTCTATGTCCAAACGATAAAGAATATTTAAATGATGACCTACAAGCAATTTAAAATTGGTGTGAAACATGGCAGTTAGAATTAAACTTTAAATAATGTCTAGTAATGAATTATTGGATAAAGAATAGCTCTCCTCCTAGTACTTACAAAATTAGCATTAATGAATTAACAAACGGGGAATCCATTAAATATCTTGGAATAAGACTAACACATGATCTTTCATGGGGTAAACACATACGTGAAATAATGGGTCAAACGAATCGTAAACTGGGATTCATTTGACAGGACGAAAGATTCCTAAATTCGGTAAATATTCAGGTGCTTGCTTCAGTAATTATGGTTTTTCTTCGATGCGAGCTGGAATTAAACCATAAATCACACTTAATACGTTTCTTGGCAGATAAATAGGAGACCTTCCCATAAGGTCCCTTGTAGGAGTAGGACGAAAGTACCACTAGCACTCGACGTCCAGTACTGGAAGTAAATGGACATTAAGGGACCAAATATTTTCTATTGACGACATAGGAAGATGTAGGGGGTTGCTTTAGACTTAATGGTTTGTATGTGTTAGGAATAATTTAATTTATTGTCTGTAAGAATACCTAGGTCCTTAGATGTTACAGCAAGTGTCTGTTTTTTAAGTGTTGTATTACATAGTTTTCTTGTCTAGGCCCGTTGCAACCAGTGCCTGTGAAAACCAGGACGATTTTATGATTATATGGATTGGAACCAGGCTCAAAAACCAGTGAGCCAAGGTTCAGCATTCAGTCTGGTGGGTAGAGTTCGCCAACTAATAAATTCGACGGTGGGTGACATTCAGGCACTCAGGGTAGGGAAGCCAGTTCAACTTGCCCGGTGCCCTCAACTAGTCCCTCAGAAAGATTTGGGACAAAGAAAATTACTCAATTTCTGCTTAAATGCATGTGTCCAAAGATGCCTATCCCGGATTCAAGCCTGGGAATTACTGTCAGAATCCCAACGCTCTATCCTTTGGGCTGCTCTGCCGCATCCAAAAAGTAACCATAAGCGACCTAGAGGGTGTGTGGCAGGAGGTCAATAAAGTTGACGGTGTCTGTCTTGACTACGTGGAATTCCTTCATGATGAGGGTAAGAAAAACACTGTAATTCAACAAAATATTTCATTTATGTATTGCACTCACGATGATGCCCGCCTGGCTGACCGTGCTTTTGGCCTGATGATGATGCAAAGCATCGAAGCCATGGTCGTGAGTGCAATAAATTAAATATCCAAAAAGTAACCATAAGCGACCTAGAGGGTGTGTGACAGGAGGTGAATAAAGTTGACGGTGTCCGTCTTGACTACGTGGAATTCCTTCATGATGAGGGTAAGAAAAACACTGTAATTCAATAAAATATTTAATTTATGTATTGCACTCACGACCATGCCCGCCTGGCTGACTGTGCTTTTGGCCTGATGATGATGCAAAGCATCGAAGCCATGGTCGTGAGTGCAATAAATTAAATATTTTGTGGAATTGCAGTGTTTTTCTTATCCTCATCAGGAGGTAAATAATCAACAAACATTCACTATTGAGTCAATACAGATCTATAAGATTCTGCTTGTCGGGCATTCACACTGCACATTGGCCTCCTCCTACCGATGACATTTTCACGCAGGTTGCACCATCCATGTCAATCTTTCAAAGGCTGAATATAACGGGTGACGATTGTCACCCAATACCTTGCTCAAATACCCAAATATTTTGTGTATTGACTTATTTGTGCATTGTATATAACACATTGATCTGATATTTTACACAGTGCGAGAGTCAGGTGTTTCTCCTAAAATATTTCCAAAACCTCAAAGAACCAATTCTGATTTAAATCTACCCAGACGATTCCAGAAACATTCGAAACCTTTACATCGCTTTGGGTATAATATTTACCAAATATCACGTCAAAACCATTCTATCGACTATACTAAAACCTCCCAAACATTACCATTTTTTATCATTTCAAATAAGTCATTCACTTACACCCCACCTAAAATATTTGAAAAGGCTCCAAGGACCGATTCTATTTATTTACCACTGATCAAACAAAGTCAGGTTTCAGTTGGGCAGGCTCTTTCTTCGTTCCCTGGCTTACCATTTTCCGAAACTAAGATACAACCTGCAACAAATACTGCTTTTGTTCCTCATCGTTAGTAATTATGCTGTTGAATTCTGTGATAAGTGCAACCCCCATCATTGATACTCGGCCACATCATTCAATACTTTAAGTAGTTTGATGTGCTGTCGAGCAGCTTGATAGCTTTCTGTTGTCTCCCAATCTTTAGGGTCTTTGTTTCAAAATTATTGAGGTAGCTATAGAGTTTTAAAGAGTGTCTTTGAACTAGATGACACAAAATACGATAGATCCTTGCCCTGAACATTTTTTGGCTCAGCGACTATGTACAATCATTCTTATGTTCATTATTTCACCATTTTTCTCTGCAAGCTAAACGGTACCCTATCGTCTGACCAAGACAAGCTGTGCTACACAAGTGTGCTACACTGGGTCCTCTTTTATGTGACACAGATGGTTTGAGAATTTTTCCTTAGACTTGATCAGAATCTCATTGAAATTCGGCCTCCGATTCGTGCTATTCCAATTAGAACATAGAAGTACAATTAATGAATTCCATGTTCCTATCACAATTCAGCTTTTTTTAAAATCCGGTACCCCAAGGTTTACCATATTCGGCTGTTTGTAAAAGGAGCTATTTAAAGGCATGATGCTGAAAACACTTTTAAATGCCGTCCTAAGGAGCGAATACGTAGAAAATAACTCGAGTCGAATTTTCTGCGAATGTTTCAACTTCATAGTTACTTAATTTCCCTACATACCTATATTTTGTGCACGGCGAGTTAAACACAGACAGTAAAAACCTACGTCTTACGTACCCAGGATTCAGGGGTAAAGCAAACTACTTATTACTGACGTCGGACTTTTCTGGACGATTGAACCACCGAATCAGTAGAATGTGGTCACAATATTGCTAAAATATATTACATTGTGATAAAATAAATATCGTTGTCAGTAAGAATCATTCTTGATGCATATGGTGCGATCCGTTCTATTTGCCTTAAAACACTGCGTCCATTTCCTCTTCCATTTTCAAAACTAACCTTCTTTCTACAATTACTTGCGTATACACGCTCTTAAAATACGATTAACTAGCGCCAACCATGGTAACTCGACCATGGTAGGTAAACTTATCACAGTTAGCGCCAACTTGCATTCACACGGCCAATTTCCAACCATAGAAAGGCTACCTGCCTAAGGCCTAACCATCGTAAAAAGCTATTAGTGTAAACGGGGCATTCTAGAACGGTAGGGGGAGAGGAGGGGGGCTGCGATAGGGGCCCGTTGCGCCGCGTGGCGCCACCCTCGGCGCCAGAATGCGCGGGTCGCGAAGCCTAAACGGTGCGAGATACGCAAAAACCTATGAAATTATTGTCCTATGGGTCATAACTAAGCGTGTTTACTTCTAAAATGACAGTTTTCGCGAAATTGTAAGACAAAGGGTGTTGGCTACCTGACTATTGAATATTTTTCAAAAATATTTTTTTGCCTTTCCTTGTACACTCGATGGTTATCGGAATCGGACTGACGTTTTTAAAATTGCAAAAAAGTTGTTTTTTTTTAGGACAGCCTAAAGGAGGGTAGTTAGATCGTGGGGAATACGCGATGAAACTGACGTATGCTCTGGCTCCAAATACAATATGTTGAATGTCGTGCGGCTGGGAGCAATAATTTTGAACTTTTTGCGCCTGCTTGGGCATTTCGCGCTGCTTGTGAACTGCGGGGGAAAGTTTTCATTCAAATTTTAAGTTTTCATTCTTTTGGTCGCTCATTCCTCTGAAAAAATAATTATTTGCAGGTAAAGTCGTGATTAAATTCTCCTAAAATTGAAATTTCAAAGTGCCGATATTTCTCGGCAAAAAGGGAGAAATTGAACTGATGCTCAAATGGACACATAGCATTCTCCCAATTAAATTAAAGGGAGCGACATTTGTCTACTCGAATACAATGACCGCGAACTGGCCACGAAAACTTAGCGGAAAACGAAGGGAACTTAACGAAAAACTAGTGGAATTACCCGATGAAACTGCACGATAGCAAGGTAGTCCACATAAAAAATCATTCACCTTGACCAGGACTCGAACCCGGACCGTTTTTCGGCCAGGTTCTCTACCAGTTGAGCTGCCAAGGCGTCCTCTTTCCCTGTGGATATTATAGATGCAAGTACATACTAAGGTGCTTACTTACTGTTTAAATATCGGCTTTAACCTCGTGGACGGTGGCGCTATGTGCACGACTACGGATGCTATGTGACATGATATGTCCAGCAGTCCGTCAAAAATCTAGTTCCTTTGGAGTCTATAATTTCCATAGGGAAATGGACATATAATTATAATTCCACATTACATTATAATTCCACAGGGAACTGCTCCCTTGGGACTAAAACATTCAGAATGCCCACAACAGCCCCTTTCATGGGGCTAAGGAAAAATGAACTACATCCTCCAACATCCCATTCCAATAATTTATCACTCCGGGCTCCAGAGAACTACACAGAAAACCGGTGAGGACGCATGGGCTAGCCACGAAGGATGTAGAGTATGGTTAAGTGCAGGTTGTCCATTACGAGTCGGCTCTGCATGTGCCAAGCAACCGGCGCGCCGGTTGCTTGGGGAATGGAACTGCTTGCTTGTGCATTGATTGACTGGAGGCTCCATCCAATCCCCACTTCCAGATAAGATGTAGATTACTATCTGACAAATCCGTCAGCGAATCATTCACCGTTCGCATGAGTCTTGTGACGGTTAGGTCTACCAATCCTTGAAGTCGAACTTCCCCACCTCTTTCGGAAATTTTTATGTCTTCTGGAAGAGGGTAACATTGCTTCTTCGCTTCTTGAATCTCTTTTTAACTTGGCAAAATATCTGCATTGTGGTGTTTCATTGTGTCCCGAATCAGCTGGTATTGAGACCTGGATAGATTCGCGCCTACAATCAAACTCAATGCTTCATCTGTAGAGAGTGGCACAGCCGTTTGATCAGAATTCGTGGATAACTTCCAAGCTTTCTTCATCTTCGTGGCTCTAGTTGGAGTAGAAATGGCTTCCCCAAAAAGTTTCGCGGCATCCCGTTTTCCTTGAGACCGTAGTCCTACTGCGGTGGAATATGTTAGCTCTTCCACACTTGTATTTCCTAATGCTTCATTGGCCCTTCTCCTCTTTGACCGCTCGCTAAGTTCCCGAAAGTGGCTTCTGGGTCGACCTGGCCCTATAAGTTGAAATATATTGTCACGATCACTGAAAAAACATATTTTTTTCAAATGTTTTTCTTGATAAAAGGGAAAAAATTGCTACCCTAGACGTCTGACTCTATGATGAAAAGCTAACTCGCTACTAATGAAGATGAAAGGAGCGGAAAAATAAAAATAAATGTTGCGAATACCTGGGACTCCTGGCGTACTTGAAGACGCAGTTTCTTCGGTGACCTCAGCTGGGGCAGGCCTAGGTGGGAAGATGAAGGCCTCCTCGTTGAGCCATTCCTTGTTTTTTGACCGAAAGACGTCATACTTCCTATTGCATTTTTGCCATCTGACATAAATAGTCGAAATCAGCCCATCATGCGTTTTCTGCTCACTTCTAAGTCTTCCAGCGTGTAGCCAGAGAGATGACTCGTCCTACAATTAGTCAGATGCGTACATATGAGCCATGACGTCCAAAAATGCTAACAAAATCCATAATTCTTATGAATAGTTCACAGACTACACACAAACTCAATCTCTTGCGATTTAAAAAATATATAAACATACGTGCAACACGAATTATTAGACACACCGTTAAGATAAATAATTTAAGATATGGGTGTAATTCAAGAAGGCAACCAATGAAAATTTATAATACCCAAAACTTTGCCCAGAATAGGGTAGCTTTCTTAAGTTAGAATGTTATGTCGTCCATCCTTACCTTTGAAAATGATTCCACAGGTGATGCGTTTGATCCTTCCTAGATGCGGACCACTTCTCGCGCAACACATGAAATATTTCTATCCGCTTCATAGTGGTTGCGATCCACGTCCTCGAATTCCCTTTCAGCTTGTTCCGCTAGCTTTGTCCTTTATATTGAGCCCCTGGCTCATAGGGTAATGAAAATGAAGTCATCGAGACGATTCTCATAGTCAGCTCATTAGCTACAATCTTTCCTCCACGATAAGCACCCGGCTGACGGCTACGCCGAGCTGGCGCCTTTGTATACAATGTTCGGCCAAAATTGCTTAGGCGCAGCTAAGCGCAGCTGTTTTCTTTATTAAAATAAAGATAAGGGTCCATAGAACTTGAAAACGTATGCGTGAGACCAATGAGGAGCAATGACGATTTTGTAACCCTAACTGTTTCTTTCATGAACTGATACTGATCATGCTTTTTAAAAAAGAGGGGGCATGAGGGAAGTTTATTTTATTTACAGTGTTTTTTCATGGAGATATTAAGTATATGAACCATGAAGACTTTTAACCATAACCAGTTCGGTTTAACACTATTCCACTCTAAAACGGGGATCATCAAATGACTCCCTGAGAAATAGCCATTCCAGGAGTTTGAAAATGGCGCCATTTTTCCTCCTAGCGACGAAATCAATGCTTCTAGAAAGTAATTAGCGTTGTTTATATGTGCTTTGGAGTGTTCTACGACACATGCATTTCGTGAAAAGTGGCCTATGAAATATTCGGAAAATCGAATGTTGTCCTCCTAGAATCGCTTTTTGCCCCACTGTGGGCGTATTCCTAGCCCTGTGTTTCATCGTTGTTGTTTTCAAGTTGGTCCCCGCAATTAAAAGCGCTTCAGACCGGAAGGAGAGGTACAAGGATAGGAATGGAAGGGCAGGAAGGGAGGGTGAAGAGAAACCCGACGTCGGCATTAGCCTGATCTTAACGAAAGGCGCATATGGGCCTACGGCTTAACGTCCCATCCATACGGAGTGCTGAACTTGTGGTCCTTCCGTAAATGAGGGGAAGGGTCGTGTAAACTGACGATGTACTATGAGCAGGAAGAAGGAGGGGGTGACAGCTTTCTGTTACGTTGGTAGAATCCTTCACTATGAAGACATTTTCTTTTTCCAATGATAATGATGGCACACACAATAATTAGTGAATAATTGATATTATTGAGAAATAAGTAAGGCATAAATAAAGAATGTCTGTTTCACGCTTTGCAAAAAAGCGAGCCGCATCAGGAGCGCAGCGAGGGGGGTTATATATATTAATTATACACGCATCATTTAAGTTTTCCTAGTGTAATAGAATTGTATTCCTTTAAGGTATGGCTGAAGCTCGTTTGTCACGATTTATGAATCTTCTTGCGCTATAATCTTTTTCAAAATTAAACACTTTTTTTTAAACTGTTTTTTGACTTTCTTAAATTTTAAAATAAAATATGACTTAAAAATAATATTTTATTTTGAAATGCCAAAAGATCAATAGTTAAGAAATAAGAATATTAAGAATACAAATGTGATAAAATGTTTGCTAAATACAAAATATATGTGCAAACCATGTATTAACCCTAAATAGAGGTAGCCCCCTCTTGCACCTACCGTCCAATCCAGGTGATGTCCCCCCCTCCCTCCCTAACAGATATTCCTGGCTGCACCCCTGAGCAGCATTATATAGTTTATGTGAAGGAGTTGCATTTCATGAAAGCATAAACGTCATACATCTACGTATTTAGAGGGTCTCTGTCAGTCAATGGTTTGCACCTGTGCTTTCCCTTGCATCTTATTTCCATTAAATCAGCATCCCCCCTCCCCCCCAGCATCCCCCTTCCGGGAGAAATACTTATTGTTTTTTGGAGGATTAAATTAATATTTTAGAAACAAATTTAGAAAATTACAATTCACCTAAGATGCTCCAGAAATGCACTCCTGTGACCTTGAATGTATTAAACTTCCCGTGAGAGGGCTCCTTGCACCCCTTAAACCAAAGACTTGGTCCCCCAGGAAAATATTGTATGTCCACCAGGTCTGCGTTACATGTTTGCTAGGCATTTGGAAAGTCCCTTAACACTTTGATACCGAGCGTCATCTATAGTTGACGGGCCGCTGCGCTGGGCAGTCATGAACTCGAGAGCCCCGTTCTTCTCTTTCCCTTCGTTTGGCGGTCTCGGATCTTCGGCGGCGTCACGCTTCAGTCTTAGCCAACACAAGGAACACTTCGGTTTCTGCTGCAACTCCTGGTTCCTAACCAGCTAATCTGCAAACTACCTCAAGTTATTTTTTTCTAAATCATCTCATTGTGTTTATAAATATCTTTTCCGCTGCCTTGTTGTGATACTTCTTATTAACGATGACTTTTTTCTTGTCCTGTGCTCCAATAAGAGGAGATTACATTTTTGAAATAATTAAAAAAAATTTTGTTTCGACATATTGTGAAGGAATGCAAAGAGAGTAAGCTTCTGGTTTTTAGTCAATTTTTACTGTAGTCATTTACTTTTTATTTACAGAAATGTTATAAGGGTTTGTGGTGGACTAGTGGGTAGAGCACTGGCCTACAGACCGAAGGGTCCCGGCCTCAAACTGTTATGCTGAATTTTTGTATTGTAAATAAAAACGTATCCATTTCTGCAGGATATGTCTTCCGGCATCCTTTTTATTTTTGAATGAAGCGTTCCATCATCCCTCAACCTCGCGGCAGAGGAGTATCTCTCCAGCATATTTGGGTAATTCAATTGTTGACAAATATTTAATATATGAAATGTATTTATTCCAATAGATTTATAATGTGCTGTCGGAACGTGCTGTCCACGCATGTGCGTGGACGCCGCTTTGTTCATCCGCACGAAGGACGAGTGTCGCGAGACCGAGTCCTATGACGAATTCAAAACGGAGCTGACTTTGCGATATCACTCAAAGAAGCGCGCTTTTATCGCGAGGTGTTCTCAACTCTCCGGATGAGGCATGGCGAGGGAGTCGAGGAATTTGCGGACCGAGTGAGGGTGATTAACGCCCCTACCTATTCAACTTCTGGTCAACAGAACAGGTAGGCGAGCGGAGGCGGACCAAAGGGCTCTGGACACCCTCTTAGAATAGAATAGTATTTATTTCAAGAACCTAGTCCTTTGGACTCTAGGTTCAACATATGTTACAGCTATGGCATAAATGCACTCTCCCATTTAAAAAATTACACAGTTACATTTCCAAACAGTAGAGAAGACCATTACAGAAATAAAGAGTGACATATATGAAATAATGAGTGAATGGTTGGTGGGGGTACCAAAAAAATAACAATCCTCGTCACCTCCATCGCACCATCCTCCACCCTAATAAGTATTACTTCCTGGGTGAACTTTTAAGTTTACACATTTTGGAGATATTTTATCTAACACTTGGTAATATGCCAGATGTAAAAAATTACTTACACCATTTCTCCTCACTTTACAAATAGAAGTACAATTTTTCTTTGAATTTTCCGTTAGGTGCGAATCTAATTTCCAATGGTAGGTATTGTATTCAATATGCGGGTTGCCTTTACCAGAAATGAATTACTGTAAGAAGTAGTTCGGTGTTGTGGTAAGTGTAGGTTGTCAAGCGGGGCGCGTGTAACTCTTTGTTTGATTTCTCCTGAGAACGTAAATTGTGTGTATAGATATTGGGGTGTTTTCGTAATTAGTATTTTACGGGTCAAGTTTGCAATGAAGTATGTTCTTCTTGTCTTAGCTTTGAGTAGTTTTGCTTTCTCGTAATTTTGCTTTCTCGTAATTTTGCTTTCTCTTACGGGAATTATCTGGGGAGGTCGGCTATCAGTGTCGACTGACTGCGCCGGAGACCTCCGATGCGGCCATCCGCATCTAGGAGGCAGAGAGCAGACCAAGGGAGGAGAAGCAGACGCGACGGGTATTCTTGTGGTAAAGAAATTTCAGGGGCGTCCCGAGTGTGTGTGAACGAAGCGACGAAGGACTGTGTCGCCCCTGGTCACACGCGGGCAGGGCATCGGTACGGTTCACCCGCTCTTGACCGCCCTAGGGAGCCACCATCCCTCTCCACCCCTTCCGGACTCTGAGGTCGGGGTGAGCGAAACCTTGGGTTACGGAGAGGCGTTGAGACAAAGGAATGAAGCGACAGGCCCGGGTGGGTCATCCTGGACCGCGGGTCAGTGTCTCTACGCAGTCCATCCTCTCTTGACACCCGGGGAGGTTGCCACCCTTTCACCACCCCCTACCCCTCACCACCCCCTGTCCCCTTCACCACTCCCTGCCCCCTCACTACCCCCTGCTCACCCGTTTACATCCCCTGCACCCCCTATTTTACCACTCATGCACCCCCTTTCGCCAGCCCCTGCAGCAAAAATTGTGTATATAAGGAGAAGATGCAACAGCCCAAGTGAGTTCTTCCCTACCATATACCTCGACTCTGTCGACCACGAGCACGACAAGCCTTTCCCGCACCCCGGCAAGTCGGCGCAAGCAGGACTGCCCTGCCCTAATTCCCCTTCCCGGCTCTGTCGGCCACGGACACGACGGCCTTCCGCTTCCCCGGAAAGTCGGCGAGAGCAAGACTGCCATCCGCCTGCACCCTCCGCACCCGGTCAAGTCGGATTCAGCAAGACTGCCACCCGCTTCCTCCCCCTTCCGATCCGACGCCGCCTCGTCAAAGTAAGTGTATCATGGGTACATATGTGAGCATGGGCAATAAAGCACCTCTAAGGCCAACTAGTGTATCATTTCTACCCATAATATCACGACGACATTCTTCACCCTCGGACAACGAGCCTGCTCCAGCTGCGGGCCCCTACCGAGGGAGTGCAGTGGGGGAAAACGCAGCTTTTCCTGCGGTAAGGAGGGCCTCCTGGCGCGTGATTGCGGAAACCGCCAGCGATCCGCTGGGGCCAGAGTTTTAAACGGGGTCGGGGGAGCCGCCACGTCCGACCCTTGGTAAGTGTGGTCCTCCCTCGAATACGTGGGGAGAAGAAGAAGGCTTGGTGGCCGACGTAAAAATTTTAGGGTAAGAGAATAGGATGTTAATAGACACAGGTGCACAAATTTCCCTTATTGTACGCAATGTTGAGTGGAATTCAAGAAGAAATATGGGATTCGAGGAGTCAGCTTATTCAATCTGAGGCAGAAGTGAACACAGTTCACCTTTGAAGAAAAGTGAGATGATGAAGAAGGGATGAGATAAAAGGGTTCTGATGGGTTGAGTGAATGTGATAATTGTTTGTATTCTGCCATTTAGTGCTGATTTTGATGGGGTACTCCAACTCGGATTTACTAATTGTCTCAACTTTTCATGACATTCATTTTGTACACTAATTCTGCCTTTATATTAGCATAATTTCTATCACCTTTCATCCTGTAAAAAGTACTGGTTCTCTTCCTTGCTACTCAGCATTTGTCTTTTTTAACCTCCTCAGAATTACTACGTATTGCATCTGCTTCCTCTTTCTCCAGATAATGTCCTCCTGCTACTAACTTTCTCATGATTTTCTCTCTTTTCATTCAATTGCACTTTTCCTATCTTTATCCTAACCGAAATATTAAAAAAAACTTTTCATCTTCATTCTCCTTAGTCTAGGTGTTACAACTATGTATTGCTATGATATTTATATAACGTTTAGCATACATCCTCTTGCCGCAGATGCATAAGGTTCTAGTTATAAGCTTTCTCCTGTTTGTAAATGCCTCTTCCAATTCCGATATATATTCCGTCTAATTTAGTATAAATCCAGCTAAAGGCTGTTGTAAAATAAACGTCGCTTTGGAGATTCCACACGTGCGTTTTATTGGCTTCGACTATTTACATGTCATTATCAAGGTGAATGACATGTAAATAGTCGAAGCCAATAAAACGCACGTGTGGAATTTGCAAAGTGACGTTTCCTTTCCAATCTCGTGATTCCACAAATTTAAGCCTCAAATGTTGAAACATGTTAAATGGCTTTTGGCTGATGTTCCCATGTTTTATCAAGGTCCCTCTTTCACATTCATTCGGAGGCACAGGCTTTCCTTCCTTTTGTCAGCAAATCTCCAGAAGGGCAATTGTTACCAATGAACAATAGATCTAAGTGCCTTAGGGCCTCCTTGAGAGGAACCCCACCGAAAATACGATTTATCTATCCCCCTGGTCTCCCTCTCTCCTAAGCATATTGCCAGCAATATTTAGGAATATATAATTATTAAAAGCAGAGAATGTTATCATAATTATTTATTAATATTATTTATAACACTATCATTCATTAATAATAATTATTAAAAGTGGAGAACTTATCTATTATTAAAACTACGATGCCTCCGTATTATTATCCTTGTGTACAGGCAACCAACACAGCTCCCGCGGAAATGAAACTAAGACAACATCTTTCAACTTCGATTTACACCCAAATAATGCATTGTTCAACTGTAAATTAAAAATTTGTCAGAAGCGGAGATCTTAAAATTTAAAATGGTACCTCAATTATCGCTATTGGTTGTGTATGAAGGGGCGCATTGACTTAATTTCGAATATCGGGAATGTAGTGAGGGCTTCGAAATTCCCGGCGCTTGTTTCTCCGAGTGTAGGAAAGTAAATTCAAAGTTCAGTAATAGATGGCTCTTGTAAGAAAATGAATTCACAGTACAGTTTATGTTATTGATAGGAATTGTTTATAATGATTTGTTGGTTGACAAAGTGTGAACGCAAAATACCAATAAGTCAATTAACGAATAAAATATTAAAACTCCTTAATATCTCGTGGTATGGGTGCTATGAATATTTAAAGTTAGTTCCCACGATTAGGTATAGCGGAAATAGTTATGGAGTAGGCCAGGCTCAGTACCTTTCATTGCCGACAGAGCATGATTGGTTCACTGTCTCTGCATTGTCTCTTACTGGTCCGGTGAGGCCGCCACTATGGCCCACCCTTGTAGATGGTCGTAATTGACGTCGCGAGGCTTTGCATCCATGAAGCCGATCCTCTAAGGTGGCATGGCTCACTCGGCATATAGTAGGTGGTATGCGGTTCTCCGCTCTGTGGGTTAGCTTGAGAGAGGGGTCTTAAGGGAGGGGGAGTCCGTCGTGGAGATGACGGCTCCTTTACAGAGGGACCAGTCGTGGTTGATGGCAGGTCCCTCGTGGGTGGGGGGAGTTTCCCGGAGGGGAGACGCCCCCTTGCCCTGGGGTGGAAAATTTATCAGAGGGGGGGGCTATGTCGGTTATTTCTTCACTCTTTAATATTGTCTCAATACCTAAACAAGCACTACATTCTTATACCATTTCTTCGAAATGAATTTAAGAATGTCAGGGAAGAAACTTGGGTTCTGAAACTGTCCACCTTCAACGCCCACCCCCAGTCCCCCGCGTACAAGTTTCCTCTGTTTCATGCCCTCCTTTTTCTACATATTGATTACTACTACATTTCTTTCCTCATTTACTCACTTAATTATGGCAGCATCCAAGCGGAATTTCCTTCGTTACAATCCTCTTAGTTTACCCCACCTAACCATTACAATTAATTTGCATTATCGTTTATACTAACTCCCTTATTCCATCATTTATAAACTGTCCACCACTCAATAATATTCAATGCGCGCCACATTTCATTCCTTAATTGCGGATGCATGCAGGTGGGGATTCCGATCAGATTGTTTTACTCCCCCATACCATTTCATTTTTATTATATTATCATTTATTAATATTCCCCAAGATGACAATTTATTAACTTACTCATCCACCCCTCCTGTAATCCACCCTATACTACAGGGAACACTCCCACCACAGACTTTTATCATGCACCCCTAGGGGCCCCCACCCTTCCATTTTCTTCCAATTTATTGCCATAAAAATTCATACCTTATTCATATTATCACCACCAATCATGCCATTATTACCCTTTTTTCAGTGCTGATCTTTCGATCTTTACCTCACTAATACTCACTGGCACGGTGACGGAAAAGCATTCAATGTTAACACTACAGTAGATCAATTATTTTTATTTTCACTGCAATACCTACAACATTTGTCACAACAATACATTCATCATTGACATTGTCAATTTTGTAATCACTTGCATTACATCACTAACAAAATCTGATGCTTTTGTCCACAAATCAGGACTGCAATCTTGCCTCCTCCTGCCCATCACCTACACTCAGCAACACCTGAAATCAAAAAATCCTTCCAACAGTCTCACCCATGAACATTTGCTTCCAAATTGATATAACTGCTTCAGCTTTCATGCATTCCACACCCCCCATCAATGTCCAAGTCATCATTTCATCTCTTTCCCCCCTACATTTTCTCCTCAACCCATTACGACTATTCTCAGATTCCACATCTCACCAGACCAAGAATCACCCTCACTACAACATTTACACTAAATGCTATTTTATTTAACCAAACCTCCTTGGGAAAGAAGTAAACACATTTAGCTTCCTAAAAACATTATGAATGAAGCAATACACACCCTGGTAACTGAATATCTCCCTTTCTGCCAGTTACATCCCATTTCACATAGCAAACAATCTATTAGTAATGGAATTAATCACATCTTTCAAGCTGCTCTCCTCTTCACTCATAGCAATTGTTTATCCATCCTAGACGATCACCAACATGAAGTGGTGCCGATCCGTAATGATAGTGGGGATATACTTGGTCTTGATATCACTGCTAGCATGGATATTACTGCTCTATCTCATACCATGGAATGGGATTCAAGACAATCACCAACTTACATGTAGTTCACTAATTAGTAAAATACAATACCCATGATCAACTGCAAACCAGAATTTGATGCAAAAATCACTCCCAACTACCTATTCTGATCTATCTTCCAAAAGATGTTCATTTCCCATGATAATCTATGAAGTGGAGTGAGGGCATGCAAATCTATTAATTAGATACCAATTACACAAAAAATTACGTAATAATATGTTTTTTATTTCTTAATGGGTTCCTGCGCACTTGTCATTTGGATACCTTTGGCATTTTTCCTTGAAGAAGTCATTTTCCATCTGCTTACTTATAAACTCAACTGCTTCATGTTTACTTTAAGTTGATGCAAGTGAAATGCTAAAATTGTTTAGGACACTGAAAGAAAAATATTACCATTTGGGAGCCTAGGTTTACATTATCTAGAAGCAAAGAAAAATACAGTAACGATCTTTAAAATATTTCCTTTACATTGTAGTGAAAATATTTCCGTTCCACTTGGTATCAGATTTTTTACAGTAAGTTTTTTTTCCCTAACTGAGTTAAAATTGGTGTACAAGGTTCATACACCCTGTGGATGTAGCAACAGATCACAAAATAAGAGAAGTTACTGTATGATGACTTTATTCATCAGACTTCATTAAATGGACAAATGCATGGTCATACACAATTCATACTTTTCCAAGTATAATTTGCAACATACTTACATATCTAATTCTATTCATCATTCTAAGCATGGCCTTTATCGAAACAAATCTTCTAAAACTTGAAAATTTCGAAGGGTTAATGTTAAAATATTTCAAATAAACAGAATAAGTATTAAAAAACAGTATTTAAAACTGTCCTAGTGTATGTAGCAAAGTGCCAAATTGATGAATAGTAGCCCCTGAATTCTCTCAGCATCCACTCTTCTCTCGGATATCCTTAGGTATGGCAGAGAACAGCACTCACATACAGACATGAAAATCCAAAAAAGAGAGAATTATTACAGAATTGCACTCATGCAATGCAACATTCGACAATACCTACAGTCAAAAAACAGTCACTTCAATTAAATGTTTAATTAAGAAATTACTGGGCACTTATATTTTTACAGGCCTGAGACATTTATCCTTAATTTTTAACACTGTGATAGACCTCCCCATGTTGCTGCACCTGAAAGGTTTTAGACAATTTGCTACGACTAGTAGAAACTGAAGCGTGTATGGCGGCTCTGGCTAGGTGGAGGTCCGTGCGGCAGTGGGAGGAACTAGGTCGTGCCCCCCCCTCACCTCCCCTCTCCATGGATATATAAACCATGAAACCAGGGGGTGACGGGTCTTGTCTTCTTCCTTTCTCCCTTGTGAGAGAAAGAGCTATGTACGGTGTTACTGTGGAATAATAAACGGTGGAGAACAGTCCTTGTTATTTCTTTCTCCTTCGCAAAAGACGGCGCAATTGGTAGCAGAGCATGGTGCGAGTGGCAAATTGGGGTTTTGTCTAACGATATTAGTGACAAAAGGATCTCATGGTGATACTCGCTGAAGAAAGAAGAATTATTCGGCACCATGAAGGAGAAGGTGTTCATCAAGGAGTAACTAGTTGGGACATTGAATAGTCCACGTGCATCATTTCAGCAGTTTCTCACCAGCCAACGCGCACACCCCTGGAGCAGGGGGAGGAGAGGCAGCAGGACCAGGAACATTGGCAGTTGCTGCCCAAACAACAGAGAGGGGTGGGGGAAGAGCTCAACAGATGGAACAGCACAATGACGGGTAACTCAGTAAGTCTGAAAGAAATGTTTTCCTTGACTTTATAAAGGGCTTTCCACAATGTGATGGTAGTGATCCCCATGTTGTAATGGAGTTTCTCATGTCAGGAGAGAGGATAGTACGATTGGGAATGTTTCCTCTGAGGGAAATCATTATTAATTTACTACCGAAGACCAGCGGGCTTATCACGACGCTGATGGCTCAGTCCTTGAGTCTTGGATCCTGGGATCGGGTTAACGAGAATGTGCTTAAGGATTGTTTGCCACTTAAGCTACAAGAAGACAAGGCCCGCATCCCCCTGGTTTCCTGGCTTATATATCCACGGAGAGACAGAGGGGAGGTGGGGTGGGTCTTGAATTTGTCCTCCTCTACGCCGCATGGACCTCGATCTTGCCAGAGCCGTCGAATATGGCTCAAAACATTCTTGATTGCATGTCCATACATTCAAATGTGAAATTGCTTTAAGACTGCAAAGTTTTGACACACTGAAGTCATGAAATATCAGGATTTAAACTGCCACATTGATTAATACCAAAGTTGATAGTTTTCAGATTTTTCACTCATTCTGAAAACATATTACTATATACAATAAAATATTTTGATATCGGAAGAATTTTAAAAATACACATGCCATGCATATAAGTTGAATATACATATATGCAAAATTCAAGAAACACAATTTCTACAGAACACTTAAAGTAGGTATCCATTAAAATAAAATGAATCAGCACAAGTAGAGATGGGCAACTTGGTAAATTACCGCAGTAATTTTCGTAAATTGCCGTGGTATTTTTCACTTTCTTCCGCACAAAATTTGATCTTATATGAAAACTCATTCGTTGATTCATAATAAAATGCCTACAAGCTAAGTAGAGGTAAATTACAGGAAGGATCATGGTTTAATCCAAAATGAATATCAGAAGAGAGAACATGAAGAATATATAAGTTATTAATTTATGAGAAGAATCTATAGCTCTGCATTACTTTCATAAGGTCAAAATAAATACAAAATGGCTTGGAATTGCTTAAAATATACCTACAAGATATACTCAATAATTGGAGGGATGCTTGAAATGTTCTATTACTAAAAGTTTGAAATTTGAGAAAGCGATTCTTTCAAATTAATATCCTAAGAAACACATATCACATTAGGCTGTGATACTGTTAAGTCTGTTGGCACCCAAGCAAGAGAATTCCAAGAATGTATTTTTATCCTGCTCCACTTACAGTCATAATCTGAATAGTAGTTTCTATGGCTTTGTTTTACTAGTTGATCACTTCATTAATTACAATTGTAAATAATTAGGACCAAAGTGGAATACTCTTGTTTGGAAATAAAAATGAGCAATTTTAATTAAAAACAATTGAAATGAAATATACAAAAATATTCTTAATAATAGGGATTATACTACATGAATTAATGTATAATTAAACTAGAAAATATGGTATAATTAGATATTCTGTAGGTCTTTTGGTTACTTCACATGCAACCTTCAAACTTGAGTGCACATAATATTTTGCCAACACTAGAATTATATGTTCAGTATTATTATTGACACATTACAAAGCTGACCATAAAAAAATCAAAATGATGAATTCTTCTCATTCTTAATGAATATTCATCTCTAATGAGTTTTCATGGAGCTTATAGGTTAGGAAAGTGACGTCAGAAAATTCGCTTCAATAATTTTTATTCTTTGAATATAATTATTGCTTCCCACCATAAGGTCATTAATTATTGCTTCCCACCACAAGATCAGTATTCATGTAACTACAGTCATTCACCTTATAGGAGTCCACTTATTTCCCTCCATAGGATATAACAGTATAAGACCTAAAAACGAGTGATGTGACCATCTATAGATTTCCTCACATCTAATATATAGATCTCTGAAAGAGGCAATATAACCAATTTAGGTTCTTGCCAACCCATAACTTGAATAAAAGAACTAGTAAACTCAGACATAACATGATACATCATTTTTTTCATATTTGCTCTTAGACACGTACTTGGAGCTAGGATGTGGCCGGGTGATAAATGATACAACCGGGTGATACAGCAGCATGTTCATTGAACATGTCTATATTCTCCATATGAGAGCCATACTTCCGGTAGTTACAGTCCCGGAAGTTACAGTCGTGGGAGGAGGGGACAGTGGAACAAGACAGTTGGGGGGTTTACCCAAATGAATATGGTGGCAACTTCAAAATGCATCACAATTTTAGTTAATAACATTACTTAATGTCCTTAGTCCCAATATCCTTATTCCTTTTTCCATAGGTTTTGGAGATACCTTCCTGTCTGAAAAAAATGTGGAATAGAAATAGCGAAGTCCATCAGAGTCTTTGTATTCTAAATAAAATACCATTACTAGCCATTAAAATGGCAAAGGAAACTGTCAGTCACAAAAAAATAAAACAAAAAAAAATGAAGAACCATAAATAAACCATAAAGTATTGATATTTTATAGAACAATGGAGCCTTTAGATTAAGAAGAGCACAAGATGAAGTACGTAAATCTGTTGCAAAACATTAAAGACAACATTAAAAGAATGAGGGTATGTTGGCTGCAAAGATCTGAGAATTGCCCAGCCAAAAGAGCAGTCTGGTCTCAGGAGTATTACTGTTAAAGGTACACAGCAGATACATCAAGAAAAAACAGCTTAAGATTCTGATAGAGAGAGGTATTATATGACACAAGAACAATATTTCGCAAAGGAACATCAATGACAAGAGATGATAATATATGCAGTTTCTGATGTGCATATGCAGAGCAGGGAATGTGAATGGAAATGCAGTCAATGCATAACTAGCAAAATAAACAAAATAGTAGGGGAAAAGAGGAAGTTAAGAAAATTAAAAGGAGATTTAGTTGATTAAAGATAATTTATCTCTACAAAGATGCACCAATATTGAAATATGAGGTAAATATAGGCCACCCTCAGTGTATTCAAATATCTTAGACACACAATAATATTTAAACTTTAGGAAATAATATGAATATTTTTTCCAAATAAATAATTCAATGGAACAGTTCCCAAATGAACACTTAATATAGTATATGGTCATAAGTAGTTTTGGAAATTTGAAAGTGGAATTTCTTTGAGTCGACTTCTTTAATTGACTAGATATGCCAGGGATGTAAGTCAGTAGAACAAAGTATGGTTTTTGGATGTCTGGACCACTAGATTCACTAATTATAGTACCCATTTATACTTAGTATCAGAGTGTCATAAGTGGGGGGCAGGAGGGGCATTCAGCCACCCCAGAATTTGAGCCTGGCCCTTGAGAAATGAGTCTTCATTAATAAAAATTAAATTCCACTTGTATCCAGCTTATCTATTCCCTTGTGATGCATATTCTACCAGCTTCATATGCACATTTAGCAGAATTCTAGTCTTCACCCCCTCCTAACCGCAAAAAATGCAGGCCCTTTTCATAGGAGCTGGGCCCTTTTCTTAAGCGCCGGACCCTTTTCAAGGTTGGCCCCTCCCAGCAAAAATAGTTCTGACGCCCCTGCATAGTATCCATTTATAGTACCATTTCATTCATATCATAGTACCTATTAATACCAATAAGATGTTTATTAACATGAAAAGTATCATTTGATGAGTCTGGAAGTCACTGAATTGAGAGAATATTGAATGCTAACATTGCTTGGTCATGAGATAAAATGAGTAATATCAATTTCTCATGAGGCACTGCAGTATTGAAATGCAATACTGCAGTATTGAAATGCTAACATTCTATAACATTAGTTAGTTTACTATTCAAGTTTCAAACTTGAAAAAGTAGTGTTATGGAGAACATGTGTATCTAGCATTTCTTAAACTTTAATTTTCATTGGACATCATGTTGGTTTATGAATCATAAAATTTGACACTTTGCTCGAACACCATCAAAAACCGGCACTTTTTATGTTACAGCTTTTGAAAAAATTTTAATTTGCATCTTAAAAATTTAAGTAACCATCCAATAATGCAGAATTAAAGAAAGAATATTACGGTGTGATTTGCATTTCTGTAGTGCTTGCTGTTACTTTATTATATGTATCCAAACTCAAGTTCACATAATTTCTGCGCCTACAGTAACTAAGTTCTCTCCACAGAATACTCAAGTAAGAACCAGTTTACCAATGATAAATATCTTTTCACTGCCAGGATACAAATCAACGCCATTTCAGTGAGAGTCCAATATGCTAAACACTACACCAACCCGAACCCTTTTATATTTACTTGTTACCTACATTTCAAGAATAACCATTTACCAACCCCTCCATGCGTTTGGCTATGGGTGGTTTCCCAAAATTGGCTCTCCTATGAAGAATATAGACATGATCAATGAACCTGCTGTTGTATCACCCGGTTGTATCATTTATCACCCGGCCACATCCTAGCTCCAAGTAAGTGTGTATCGGCCAAATAAGAAAAATGACCAATTCAAATACAGCTCAATACTGAATATGTTACTCTAGAACACTTCTGCTTGGAGTATTTGTTTCCAAAGGGGGTCCGTGAGATTTGGCTCAGAAGTGAAAATAGAAGTTGAAGAGACTTTTTTCAAAATTTTTGTGACTCGCTCATAGTCTGGGAAGCTATTAAGCAATACATATGAGTTGTATTTTGACATAGAGCTTGTCCTGTGCGTAAGTAACAATAATTTCCTTTTGTTCATTTAGTCTTGGGCTGGGAAAACCAATCTCTCTCTTTTGAATGAAGGATTCATGGATGATATCAGCCAACCAACATACACATCACCACCAGAATACACTCAAGTAATACCACCGAAATCACTCCAATTTCTCAGCCGTAGGACATTTACTTTGATGAGTCAGTCAAAATATTAATTTCTTCTATCCAAAATTTTTCATACTTTATACATAAGAAACGAGATTTTACCAACGGAAATGATGTAATTAAAAGCTATACCCTACTTCATCAACAGCATTTGGCCCCAGTGTTCAGCCAATATACGTGTGGTTTCCCTCAGGACTCTACAGTGAAAGACAAGTTTTGTAATGTAAAGCAAGTTGCATGTCCTTAATGAAAACTAAATGTAAAGGTGGAACAAAGGGCTCCACCAAGCTGAAGTGAAGCTGTCGCCATGACTGGTGTATTAAACATAGGTAAGTTTGTATTTATATTTACAAAAGTAAAATCATGGAGGTGCTCTGTTAACTGTCTTAGATTATGCTACATACTTCACTAAATCATTCCTTGGGTTCGAAGCAGTAATTAGCGGCAGCTCTCAACAGAGTTACTAAATAGTATAAACTTCCTCACTTTCTCAAACGAGAGAAAGAACGCGAAGAGGCGAACACCGGGTGAATCCCAAGACCTTGCCAGAGTGCGAGGAAGAAGCGAAGTTCGTCGGAAAGGCTCGGCCATGGTACTAATAATGAATTAGTACCATGGGCTCGGCGTTCTGAGTGAAGACGGGCGAGAACAAGATAGTCAAATAGAGCGATTAAAATGCATTTGAGGAATAATATACGTCCGTTCTGGACGCCATCGCGTTTACAGCTCGAGGCAGGCAAGCTTTCGGTCTTCCGTCACATGCTCGGGCGATGAGTCCATCACCTTACCGTGTTTGAACTTCCCTCGTGGTGGCCGAGACTAAAGAATATTGTACCGTCAGAAAGGAATCCGATTTTCTCTCAGGGCGATAGTGGTGACGCTCCATTTCTTGGGAAAAATTTTTCTCTCATAGTACATCTGTTCATATTACTAGAGGGTGGTAATTAATTGCGCCGCGAGGATTCACACGGTGTACGGAATAAAATTTTTCTCGGTTATTGTATTGAACGGTGTCCCATCTTGGATTTAACTGTTAGCTAGTCCCAATTTCAAAGGATAGTCACAAACTCATCTATCGAAGAGAGGAGAAACATCAATCATTTTCCTTAAGAATTCAACGGAGAAATATCCACATGAAAAGCAACCCCAGAACACAAATTCACACTTCAAATACAGCCGAGTTAAAATGGGAAAATTAAGGTAGCAAGGAAAACTTTCGTGTTTGCGTATCAACTAATTTCGGGAAAATCCTGGCTCAACCTCTTCGAGAATCCAACGACGGAAATCCGAGCGAATTCACCCACTCAGGATTTAGCACAGCGGCTCCGGACACTGATGTCTCTACGGTTAGAACAGAACGAAAGACACTGCACCCTAACGTCGCTGTTGTTTCATTGAGATTGACCAAAAATGTAACTATACCCATCTACTGCTATCATAACTGGAGAAGAACTGGGGACCATATTTCTTCGCGGAAATCTTTTGATATCTAAGACCACGCCAGTAAAACATTTCCTTCTCATTGCGATCTATACCACTACACTGCAACAGACTATGCACATTCCCAAGTTCATTGTTCTAATAAATAAGTTAACTAAAAAACTTAGGTATTCCTTAAGTCAAATCTTCTATGGTGTAAAATGCGAAATTGAAGAAGAAAATATCCCCAAAGCCGTAATCTTAAGGGGCGGAGGGAAAAAGGGGGAAGGGGAATGGAAGGAGTGTATAAAAAGTAAGGGATGCAGAATAGCTTCAAATGTGTCCGTGAATAGACAAAAGGTACTTACGGATACGACCCCAATTCTCGGCCTTCCTCGCACAAGTCTTCTGGCGCCAATATTCCCACGACTAAACGGCCTCGGCAGCCAACTTCCATCAAACAGGATCAACAGCTGATCGGCGCTCATCTGTGTGCTCAGAAAGCAAAGAAAATATTAGCCTCAGGAAAAACATAATAATGGTTTTCCCCCAGACATTTCTGTGCCTTAACACTAAAATCCGTGAATAACGCCACATCATTCGGCAGAGACGAAAGCCAGGGGCGTCGGAACTATTTTCGCTGGGGGGTGGGGGTGAGGGGGGGGGAGAGCAACTATGAAAAGGGCCGGTCCTTAAGAAAAAGGCTCGATTACTAATAAAAGGGCCCGCATTTATTTATGGAAACGAGGGAGTAGAGAATAGAATTATGCTAAAAAGAGCATATGAAGATGTGAAAATATGCGTGAGAAAGGAAAAAGCAAGCTGTAAACAAGTGAGATTTAATTTTTATTAATGAAGACTACTCATTTCTCAAGGAGCAAATTCTGAGGGAGGGTGGGGGGGGGGGAGGGGGGCTTCGGCCCCTCCTGCCCCCCACTTCCGACGCCGCTGACGAAAGCAACATCATTTTCAATTCACATTTTTATGTTCATGGCATATTTCAGCGACGCAGAAATTTTTTTACAATCACACATAGGTTACTCACTACCACGATGACGTTACCTGTTTATACCCTCATCTCATGCCTTACACTCTGCATTTGACTTAGTATTATTGCTCGGTATTCACCTGTAATGCAGAAGGATAAAAAAGAGAACATTATACATCTGAGCATACAACGGATTGGTGATACTCGAACTGCCTTACCAAGATACACAATGTACGAAATAACAGTGATCACGGATAACGTGTTGAAGGAATATGTCCCATCTCGGCTTCAAATCCTAAATGGTCTCTGGCTGAAAGGAGTCACAAATGTCAACTCTCGAAGAGAGGAGAAACTTCAATGATGTGCCTTAAGAATTCAACGAAGAAATATTCACATGAAAAATAACACCAAAAGGAAATTCCCATTTCAAAAACTACTAATTCTAGTGATTGGGTATCAATTAATTTGGAGGAAAACCTGGCTCAACCTCTTAGCGTATATATCGACGACGGAAATCCGAGCGAATCAAATTTCTCTCTCTGGAGTTTTCACAGTTGCTCCCAACCGCACGTCTCTACGGCTCGGACAGAAAGAAAGAGAATGGCTCACGAGCGTCGCACCAGTCGCACTGACTTACAGGAGGGGAAGTTGGAGGGGGAATTGGATAGAGCTGGGGGGTGGAGGGGGAGGCAAGAGTAGGAACAAAAGTACACTGCGAGGGGAATCACGAAGGCTTGTAGATGAGAAGGGATTTGGAAGAGAAGAGGGTGGTTGCAAGAAAGAAAGGGACTTGGAAGGAGAAATGACCGACGTCGAATGAGGCCTGCTGCCGCTTGTTTTCTACATTCGCCAGTTTCGCTACGGTTCCTGCCGGCAACCCCCCCCCCCCCCCTTCGGAAAGTACAGTTTGCGACGAAAGTTAAATGCAGTGGTAAGACCGCTTACCGAGGAACTGGTTAGTACGCGAGACAAGAGAATGAGAGACGAGAGGAACACAAAAAGATAGACTTAACACGCTGACTTAAACTAATGTTCGTTTTTTTTTCCAACCCGGTCACTAGACCGCCAAGATGTGACTGCCTACCGAGCATACGTGTCCGACAGGTATTGTGCATATGGCTCCGCCTGCAGTAATGCCATATATACATGCAGTGGGCTATAATTGAAATGTTATCGAGCATTAGAAATGTAATATAAATGTGTACTCTTCTATAAATTTAAATTTACGATATATTGCGCTGTGCGTCGATTATTAGTAATGTAATATCAATTGTAATAATATTTTACCGTGACATTGAAACCAACGACGACCGAAATTCACAGTCCGTTTCATAATTTAAGTTGAAATTAGGTTGAAAAACTGTTGTTTTCATCTGCATTGATTAACGCCGATTATCCTACGTTTTGATTTATTATAAGCAACTTTATTGTGGTGAAAATCGGCATTAAGCATCTAAATGCATAATTTCTGTTCAGTAAAAAGCTGTCAATCCAAAATTAAGTTTTTCCGATTACCACGAACGGCCACTAGGTAAGGTAGTTCAGTCAATGTCCGTTTATACCTCCGAAATCTTTCGGTCAAGACCGATTGACGTGAAATTTTGACTATACTTTTTGAGTTATTCGTGGCCGGTTTTTCATCGAAAAAATACGTTTTTAAACTGTTTTTCAAAGATAACTCTGAAACCGTTCGTTTTATCTAAAAAATTATATGGAACAAAAATAAAGTATATTTAATAAAAAAGAGGATGATTTTTTTTATTTTCTTAGATGCAATAGGGACCGAGTTATGACCCGTCAAACATAACCTCGTTTCGCTGAAAACTGAAATTAAACCTTTCAACGTCAAAAATACGGACAAACAGTAACTTTTTCGCGGAAAACTTAAAGAACCTTTTTTAAAGTGCTGGAGAAGACCTTTAAAATGAGCTGTAATAAAAGTCACTAGAACAAAAGTCAATAGAAGAAAAGTCACTAGTCACTAGAACTAACGGAGTTAGGGTCAAAATGAAGCTGACTTAATTTTTCTGATAAAAATCTATAGTAAAAACCCCGGCTTTATCGTAAAAATTGAAATTAAACGTAATCCTTTACAATTTACTTCATTTAGGTCCATACGATAGGTTCTAAAAGTTTGGCTGATTTAAAATGCCTAGTTTTGAATAAAAGTTTGATTTACGTAAAAAAATATTTTTGATTTATTGAAAAATTGTCTTTTCTTAAAATAATTCAAAAAATAAAGTCCGACAAAGCAACAACTCCAAATAGAGGCCCTACCCTTGCTCCCTACCTTTCGGAGGAGATTCCTCCACCCTCATCCCCTATACCTTCCACCTCCCAAGCACCCAATGTCAACAATCTCATTGACTATTTCCGATTGTTTTCCTCGGTGAATTCTTCCAACTAGTAATCCAGAGGACGAACGCCTACATGAAAAATATTTTCATAAATCAAGGGGGCGGTCAACCTCAAAGAGTTTGGACGCCAAATTGGAGCGAATTGACCAGGGAAGAATTCGAAGTGTTTCTGGGATTGATGTTCCGTATGGGGGGTCGTGGTAGCCTAGTGGGTAGAGCACTGAGCTACTGACCGGTCCCGGTCCTGGGTTCAAATCCCGGGCAAGAGCCTTTCCGGACACCCCCATCTAAAACCCTGGTGATTCGATTTTCTGCCTGTCGGAACTTCGTCGGAAATTCAGGTGGCCCAGAGCAAGGAACTGGCCCCCCTACCCGGAATGAGTGAATTTCACACGCCATTGGCTTAGTACAGAGTGAGCTCTACTCTCATCTATCAAAACCAACCTTCGGATTGAATCGGGTGAGAGTGAGCTCCATATGGGTACCGTTAGGACCAACAGAGTAAGGGACTACTGCAATAGGCTCATCAAATGTGATTTACATTTTTTCCTCCACAGGATGGCGAGAGATAGGTTTCTCGCCATCTTGCAAATTCTGCATTATGCAGAATATGCTAATGTTGGCAACCCTGCTCCAAAAAATCCCTTGCACAAAATTTGGCCCCTCCATGACCTTTTTCACAGTGTTTCAGAAAAAGTATAATCCAGGGGTAACAATGTCCAAAAGCCCAAGTCAGTTGCCGAATACAATAGATGTATGGTGAGCATTGACCATGTCGACCAACACATGGCATACTATATCCCTGTGATCACAAAACTTTGGCATGATTCATGAGATTAGGGATTCACATGATGCATATAATGCTTCTGAATTCCTATCTCCAGCACCAAAATTTCAGCTGCCAAAAATACTGATACAGGTTGTCCATCATAGTTGCCCTTGCCAAAGGCCAAACGAGAGGGAGTTTGCCCATTTCACTGTATATGCCAGTATTGGCAAATATTATAAATATTTTATAATTAATATAGATATCATCATCATTGGTCAACAATCCTAGGATTGGTTTGACGCAGCTTTCCACTCCATTCTTCTATCGGCCAACCTTTTGATTGCGACGTAATTCTTCTCTTTTACATCCTTCACAGCCTGTTCATGTATCTCATACGAGGCCTGCCTTTTCCAATCTTCCTGTTCACTTTTCCCTCGACGATAGTCTTCATCAGGCCATCATGTCTCAAGATATGGCTGATTAAGTTGTCCCTTCTTCTTTTTAGAGTTTTCAGCAGACTTCTATTTTCTCCTACTCTTCTTAGGACTTCCTCGTTACTTACTCGGTTGATCCATTTAATGTTCAGCATTCTTCTGTAGCACCACATTTCAAATGCTTCCACCCTTTTCTTCTCCGCTGCTCTCATCATCCATTCCTCACTGCCATAAAGAAACATGCTCCAGATGTATGTTCTGATAAACTGTTTCCTTACTTCTACACTTGTATTTCAAGCTGTAAGTAGATTCTTCTTTTGATAGAATGCCCTCTTTGCCTGGGCTATTCTACTAACTATTTCTTTCTTGCTTCGTCTGTCGTTGGTTACTCAATATAGATATACATTTATGTATTCAATTATTTATATGCATGTTCATCTGTCATTGATATATTTGCCAATTTATAAAATTGTATACAGTAAATATTGTTATTATATATCATGTATACAAGTGTAAATATAGTACGAATATTTTGTAAAATGTTTTCCTACCTTATTTCCTTTTTCTACATTAATGGAGGCTATTTTACTTTCACAAATTTTCTATAATCAAAGGAATAAAGTATGAAGGTAATAGGAACAAAATATTTGGTAAATTTGCCTTGGATTTCTGTTATATGTTAAAGTTGGGGTATGTTTCTTCTGCCGGTCATCTCAAACTGGGAGAGGAAAGCACCCTCGCTGGAAAGAATGGAGAGGGGAAGGGGTGGAAAATCCAAGCGGCCTTGCCTTGTTCTTCTGCTGCAGACATAACTATAGTGTCCCCTCCTGCACCGAAAGAGCCCTAGTGGCCGTCCTTGGGTTGGAAGTCGTGGAACTTGGATGTCCTTGGAACGTCCTTGGAAGTCACTTTTTTAGGCACAAAATTATATCTCTGATATTTCATCATGACTTGCTCCACCACTGAAATCTACTGCTTACATTTCAGAAAATTCCGCAAAGCAAATGGAAAGCTACAATGTGCATGCTTCCTGAATATACCAAGAGAGCATACAATTAAGTCTTAAGGAACATCAGAAACCAGCTTTGGAAGACATAATATAATCAGATGATGCATAATGGATTTCAGTGGCACAATACAAATGGCAATTTAATTTCAGTTAGCGCCTTTAGACAATTTATTTTTTGTTAGTTAACTATCATAATAATAGTCTTGTACAAGTAAAATTTTACAAAACTAGACAAGGGAGAATAGGTGTAGCTTACTCTATCGTTTAACTGTGAGAAAGAAAAATAGAAATTACTGATTACCTATTTATCATCACCTTCAGGCTAGAAATAATTACTTTCTTTAAAATAATGAACTCTTTGCTTGAGCATATGCATAAAATAAATGGATGAACTCATGGTAATTGCAAAATATAGTAATGGAGGAAATTTACAAATGTGTTGTGATGGCCCATAACTTGCACAAGTTGGGGAACTAATCTAGGTTTTACAGTGACTGTCCCACTAGCTTTTTAAGTTAGAGAAATAGTGGAATTGATGGTTAAATGAAAATGAACTTTAAAACAAATTCAGAGGAGAAAAGTAGAAATTTATTTCGCATTACACAGTGCAGTGCAAGATTTATAATCTTCTACAATAATAATAATAAAAATATCAGCCTTCCTCCGAGTAGCACTTATAAATTTTTGATACATGATTTTCCCAATAAATCAGTTTGACTGTTAATTACTAAATCACCAGGTAATGAAATCAAACAATCATAAAAATGTTTCAAAGTAACAAAAGAACCATTAACAAAGTTCACAGGGACAAGTGGAAGTAAACACAATGAATAATTAATCTCCAAAATTTTCAAACAACAAACATGTAGCTGCATCCAGACTGTTGATAACAATTGAACATGATTATAAGCATGAATGTTATCACATTCATTTAGTCAAGAATTTAGCATTTCACAATGTTAAGTCAGGCGTGCAAGATAAAAACGAAGGATAACTCATGATAAAGCTATCACATCTTAATCAAATGATAAAATTTAGAAAAATTAATATTTCCATCATGTTATGGCCCATTCACATCAGCATTATAGAAACACTTTGTCAGTACTATCTGGATGCAGCAACTGTGTTATGCGCTACTGCTTTTAAAGCAGCAACTAGAACAAATAGCAGACAAAGTGACACCAATAAAATACAAAGTCCCCACTGAAAAGTTCACGCTTAAAATGCAAACTATAAGACCTCTGTCACAAGACTTAGTCAGCATTCAGAGATTTTCAATAAAATATTTTTACCATAAAACTGTAATATTGTGTGCACGAAATATATATCTGAGGCATTTGTTTAGTATATTGAAGCATTTACCAAAGTAATTACAAAAGTATTACTTTGTTGTTGAGGTAGTATTCATAGTTTATTATGTCAATGTAAAGCAGTCTTTTGTATTACCTCATGGAATTATTCCATGAAGCGCGATTGAGGAACAAAAATAAAATGGAGAAATATTCCCAGGACCAGAGTCATTCTTCACAACAATTGGCAATATTTAAATGTCTCTATATCACAGGAATATTTGAAAACTAAAAATATTCCAAAAAATAAAATTTTTCTCATTCTGACAAAATTATGATAATTTTGAAAACAAATTTTATTGCAATGCAGGTTACTTCAAGAGTACGAAATGTATCTAGTCAAATTTAAAACTTAGTATCAAGAATAGAAATGGATATTGATCCATTTTGAAAGGTGTGGTCACTGTCATATTACTTCAAATGACTTACCAAATGATGGCAAATGAGAATTAGATGCAGGCATTTGGTAAAATGTTTGATTTATGCATTCACAACAGCAGCAAAATATTATCGACTGGCATACAAGTCCTCCTAATCCTAAGGCAATAGTGGTATCCGAACAAGAATCTTAGATAATGCAGAAACTGAAATACATATTTTTGTGCTGGATTCAAACGAGAATGTGTTTTTGCCAATAGCTCAAGTAGAGTATCTTAAAACAGCCAATGTCAGCTATTTTCATTTTCAAAGATGATTAACCTTAATGTACATTTTAGAAATACATTTTAAACATCTAAATCCTAACAAAAATGAGCTATTTACAGTTTACCAATACATTTTTCCTCCTGAGGTACATGTAATATACTTTATATGAAATTTACTGAGGTAGTTCAAATAAGCATTTAGATTAAGTCATTTCTTTGCTTAAGGAACTTACTCTGCATGTAGTATCACTGTTCCATTGAAAACAGTGGTTTCAGAATGGTTGGTTATAGACAATTAAATGAGCAAACAGATCAAACTTACATTCATTAAAATTAAAAAGATAAATAGAATTTCTTAAGAGCAGAAGATCTAGAGTACAAATCAAAAAGGCACTCTTCGTTTCCAGAGTAATCATTTGAACAACATCATTCACCAGACAATCTTTTTGACTATTCATTCACCAATCACAAGCAAAAGTTGGCTATAGAATGTCCACAAAGAAAAGGTTAATTAATACAAGTCAGTCTTTACGTTGCATAAGTTCTACATAAACTCAAATATTTATACAACCACCTGAACAAGTATGCACATACAAGGAACCAGTGCAATACTCATACGAGAAGGCACAGCTCTATAGGAATAAACCACCTTCGAGCAATGTTATACAAGTGGGTTTGCATCAGGAGCAAAACAAAAACAATGTGAACTAATTATAGATCAGTCTTTAAAAATGTAAATACATGCATGAAATTTAGGAAGTTTCATGACTTAAGTTTAACAACTGAATTACCAAACTTGGATGACAAATAAAGAATATATAAGTAAAATATATATGTATAAAAATTAGTAATTATATATAAAGAGGTGTGTGTATATAAATGCATACATATTCTTAAAACAGTATAATGCACAATGAATGTATTCAGCACAAACAAAAAGTGTTAGTAGAGTACGGGGACAAGATAACTACAAACAGTAAAATACATGGGTATTTTTTTCATTTGCCCTTATTATAACAACTAAATGCCAACACTAGTGTCAAATGAGGTATACGTTTTATGTGGATGATCAAACTAATATGTTCAATAGTAATTTTAACCTTTTACCTATAATGATTTCAACTGTAAAACACAGGTATTCTTCAACTTAGGACTGGAGGGCAAAAACTGTTCCTTTCATCACTGTTTAATTTTTTCGTACAATAGCAACCACACACTTAAGCTTGGTTCACATTGAACTTAAGAACTCTTTTAAGAATGTAACTTCATGTGAAGTTGACCTTATGGATGACAGTCTCATGCATCACTATCTCAGCATCATGTGAGCACTTCGCAATTTCACAAAAACTCAACACAGTACAAATGGTTTCAATTTTTAAAGCTGCTCAGATACAACAATTAATGCTATTGCTGCACCTGGCTACATTGGAGGTAAAAAACATTAAGTGTTTGTGAATCTACAGTAAGGTTTTCTTACATCATACCTAAATACAGAAACAGACCAGAGTGGTTGCCATTCAGCGCACTAACATTAGTAAATGTGAAGGATGGCTCACCCTCATGTTTGACTTCAAGTTGCTCACATGTGAGCCAGTTTACCATCTAAAGCTGTCCTTAACTGGACAATCATGCCACTGCTCCAATGGCAGTCCTGATTGTGATGAGAGATAGCTGAACTTCAACAAACACATGAGCTTGAATGTACGCATTCCATATATGCTGGCCAAATTCATGATGGAAGGAGCATCTTTTATAAAGATATGGGCTGCTCCAAGGTCAAGAGCAAGAAGGGAAAGGAATCTTCGCACATCAATCTAATGCATTTGTTGCAGCTTGGCTTACAGTCAGACCATGTTGAGTCCTTAGGGTAAGTTCTTACAGTTGATGTGAACCATTTGGCCAAACATTTTAGTCCCAAACAGTTACATTTAATGTGTGTTATTCTACATTTCCAGCATTAAACATTTTCTTACAAATTCAAAGTTGCCTACTCTGATGAACTAAAATTTTTCCAATCTGTAAAAATTATACCTAAGTGGAATGTCCATATGTCTAATAATGTAACCATGACCAATTCCAAGGCACATTATTTATAATATATATTTCTAACAAATTCTAACTAAACTCTGTTAACTTTAACACCAACACTGTCACAAAGCCTCATAAAAATGCAACATTTTTTTCCGAGCTGAGACTAACATATTTCCATGGCTGAATCACAGAACCTCACCTGTTTAGCCCAATCACATCCTAGGGATATGATCCTGTGTCTCTATTTACAAGCAAGTATTGCAACGGCCAGAAAGTTGGGGAAAATGTCACTCTTGAGAAAACACTCTCCTCTGTGTTAAGGATAAGGCATCAAACCATACTTTTTAACACTCATCCTCATTCTGGGAACAATTAACAAGATAATTATGAGTGATTCAGTCTTTTGTTCAATGTTTACAAATGCTAAAGTAAGTTTTAAGGATTAAAAAGATTAAATATTGGAATTTGTACATAATAGAAATATATAACTTCTAAAATAATGTTAACATAACTATGGTGAACATTTGACTACTTCATGATGTGCAAACAGTAAAATACAAGAATTACTCGTTGAAAATCCAAAATAAAAATTTCATTGCATCTTTGTGTTGCAAGAGGTAGTATGTGTTAAAATGCATTGGATCGGAAATCCAGCAGGTCACTCAGTTGTGTGAACAATGAAATATGCCTCATTGACTAGAGTATTGTTCAATAAAATATGGATCATAAAATCAGTCTGTACTCTTTGTTGTAGGTATATGAATAAATTGTAAATACCCATTCAATGAGCCTTATTTTCCTTAAAAAAATCAGTCAAGTAATCACAGGTATGGAGTAAAAATAATTAAAAATCTTATGAATATAACATGATGCCTAGTGGGCAAACAACGGCTGGGTTAGTTTTACTGTAGACAGTTAACAATTGGACAACAGGTGATTAACTTGATATTTTGATTGCTATTTCTGTTGCAGACGAAGTAAACAAAATGAGATTTCAAGGCGTGCATTCAAATTTTAGTAATCAAGCAAATGTTTCTCACCAGTGATAATGCTCCCCTAAGCTACTGTGATATCATTCATTAAGATGCTGACATCAATGACACCAAATGCATCATGGCTATGCAACTAAACAAAAAAATCTTACCCTCTCATTACAAAACAGAGGCCATTCCCAATCTCAGAGATATATATAATATATATATTCATATATAATTACCTTTTCTAGAAAAATCCTTCACTTTCTTCAAGCAACACCTACATTAAAATGCAAGGAGAGTACAACATAAGTAAAATGTTCTGTTTATATAAAAGCATAATGAGAGAGAGAGAGTGGCTCTGCTTACAGCAGCATTCTCTCAAGCTTTCTGAGTCTCTCAAAATATTACTTCTTCATAAAATCAGCTAACGTTAATCTATACCTCCATTACACTTTTCTTAGAAAAATCTCTGGCATAATGATTTTCTTTGAAAACCTAATCCCTCCCCAGTAGCAGAATTATTGGCAAAATACTCCCTGGTACTGCATCCAATGGCCCCTCCCTATATTTGGCATTTCAAACCTAATCTCCTACCGAGAAACTAACTCCTCATGAAAGATATTACTGCTGTTACAGCTGAGCTAGCCTCTAATTATATCCCATTCATATCATCTTTACCAAAGTCTTTTAGAAAAAGCAACGAAGAGGTACGCTGCAGTCAGTCTCTGTCATCACAGAACTCCTCTTTGCAATTGCTAGGAGCTTACAGTGGAACAATCAATGTTCAATACACACCTAAATCTAAATTATTTCAGTCTTATAGTAGTTCCCTATGGAACAATTTATCATTGGCATCAATTTTCCTCAATGATTATAAGTAGTTTGGTCCCTTAGGAAGCTAGTGCAAATGCCCATGCTAAGGACAAACATACAGCCATAATCATGGCCACTTAATGCCATATTGACTCATTTCCTTCATGTATTGGAGAAAACTATAACGGATTAGATTTAAAAAGTGATAAAACTGGTACAAAACTTAATAAGATAACAACACGGTGATTTGTTTAAAGAATATTTGGATGTAGCTGAACAGTGATGACAGGGTTTGCCAGAAGGCATATGATGAAACTGGGGATCAAGAAAGTGGGTCAAAACTGTTTTACAAAAATAACAAGAGCCAGGGCCTGATTCAGAAGGCAGTCAAGTCGGCAAGGTCTATAAAAAGTGAAAGAGGGGGCATAACAAGCCACATGCTGTCAACCAAAGGGAACAACAATCACTTCAGCCAGCATTGCCTTCAGTCCAACACCTCCTCATTCTTCCCACCTGGGCCACCAACACGACCCTCCTCCATTCGTTCTGCCTTGACGACCACCCCTTCCCGGCGACCATCCCCTGGCACGAAGGCCACCACAGAGCCCACTTCCCTATGCCGGCTGCCCACTGACAGGTCCTCCACCTCATCCTCGCCCCCTTCTTCCCCTTCCTCCTCCTCCACCTCCTCATTCTCCCCCTTGATCTCACCCGCATGGTAGGGTGCAGGCTGTGGGCTTGCCATACAGGATGGTCCCACACCCTCACGGGACATGGGCCGGCCCACGTCGTTCATGTCGCTGTCCTCGATGCGCCGTGGCACGGCAGTGACGACCGATCCCCTGGGCTCAGGTATCTCATTGACCCCCTCGATGGGAGGGGTGCGGGCTGAGTGGTGGCGGGAGGAAGAGGAGGTGGCATTGGTCGTGGTGGGGGGAGGGGGTGAGTGGCGCTGCTGGGCATGGTGGGAGGGGGCATGGGCAAAGTGGAGGTGGGGGTGGCTGGACATCCGATGGAGCTGCTGGGGGGATGACTGGCTCTCGTCCATGCCTCCATCGACCGGACTGCTACCCTCCCCGGAACCCTCCTGACCACCCCCAGGGGGTGTCTCAGGGTCGCCCTCATTGGGCGACGAGTTGGGGGTCGTGGATGGGGGAGGCTGCTGTGATTGCTGTGAGGAAGGGGGAGGGGTGGGAGTCATAGGTTTGCCAATAGACTCATTACTGTTACCACCCTGGTGGTGTGACATCGGTGCGCTCGATCTCTTGAACGGTCGACTTGTGGTTATGCCAAGCTTTTTCACCTTGTCATAGAGGGTGCGTGAGGGCACTCCATACTTGCGTGCTGCCTGGAGAGCACTCATCCCAGTCCTGACAGCTTCAATGGCTGACATGATGTCACTGCGTGTGTATTGCTTGTAGCGTTTCCACTCTGGTTTCTGAGTTGGTACATAGGTGGCTATTCCAGATGAAATTCCTGCAAAAAGATATTGATTTACTTCTGTGATTAATCTGAAAACATTTGACAACAGGAAAAGAGATTTGAAACCGAGGAGGTTAGAATGTACTGGAGAGGATATCAAAGCTGATTTGAGCAGCCAGTGGCTACCTTGGTAGGTACAGTTATAAAGGCTTGCTTCCTGTGATATTCATACAGATGAAGTTTTTTTTGCAGGCGGAAAAACTATAATAGTAAGACGAATGGAGTGCATTTTTAAAATTTGTCAAAAAAACATGAAAGTGTGCAAAGATGCAAAGAAGTGCCAAATATGTATTTTAAAACGATTAAATTCTAAACAATCTCATAGTTTGGAAATATAACAAATAAACCCACTTGTATAAGTTGGATAGGACAACTGGCTTTTCTAATTTTTTTAAATATAAGTTTAATTTTTGAAGCAATAAGCCATGAGTAAGGATGAATGTACAATGTATACCTTTTGGTGAGTCAAATCACTGGAAAATCCTAGTTCCTGAGTATTTTTAACCTAGGTTTATAAATTTCAGGTGTTTCTAAGGCTAACATCATATTCCCCAATTAAATCAAAAGAAAGTAACTACGGTGGCTTAAAGAGGGTTCAAGGATTGGAGAAAATGTCATTATCAATTAAAAGTTGAGAAACATGCCCAACTGCTGTTCATATTGTCACCAACCAGCCAAAGCCATACACACAGTACCACCGTCCATGTGGTTAAAGCCAAATTTAAATACGAAGGTTCTTACTTTATTACGAATTCAAGGATTGTGAACTTGCCATGAAAACCTTAACGGAGGTACCTGCTGAAAATCCACAATTGCAGAATCTCGACACAGAAAAAAAAGCATTCGTCTTGACCAGGATACGAACCTTGAACCCCCTGATTTCTAGCCAGACCTGGCTGAAATATTTGTTTTATGCATACACTTTTCGATGCAGTACGTTTGCTCCAAACCTTGCACCCATAAATCTTCTTTCTAGGTGTTATGCCAATGTCCTTCCTTTCCCTATGCTTGAGGCACACCCATTATAATTAAATTGATTATTTCCCTCTAACCATTGTGTTTTATGTCTATGATGCTCTGGGTATGTGTAAAAAAAATTAATATCTTAATTTATTCAGTGTAAAACACTATAATAACTTCGCTAATCTTCCATTTATGCAATACATTTTCACAAAGCAATCATTACGGTTGCATATGCCATAGGATACATTTTACAAACTACAGTAGAACCTCACTTATGAAACTTTCAGTGGACAACCAAAAAAATTTATTAAGTGAGGAAGTTTCATAGCAGAGGAGTCTATCGTATTACAAGTTACTATACAAATAAATGTATGTTCATGATACCTATAAGGTATCATCAAGGTAGGTATTCGGTTGAGGTAGATGTGATGTAGCATGACGTAGTCTCGACCTCAGAGTATACATATAAGTAGAGCTGGTGAAAAATGGTGAATAAAATTCCGGAATTTTGGTGAGGAAAATAGTGGATTTCATCACAAAAAAGTGGTAAATAAATGAAATTTCAGTGAAAAAATGTTTTTTAGAAATATTTTAAAACACAATAAAACGTTCACAGTAAGAGATATTTATGCAAATTTTTATGTAATATTAAAGAAAAAGGTCATCAAGGCTTGTTTGAGTACTGAGTACCTAATACAACAATAGAAAGGAAAATAATATATGGTTCTAAACCACATTTCTGCCAATAAGTAAAATTGACTTTATTCACAAAAATTGAGTTCCACTAGTGACTCCATATTCTCTGGCTTTATCGATGTCCTTTGGTCAGACATAATGTTACTATATACTGAGAATGCTCTATTTCTCTTATTATTATTACAGACTAGTGTTGGAACTCAATATGATAAAAATTAAATCTATATTCACAAATCTGGATTTTCCATAAATACTTTGTTCCGGTAAATATTCAGCATTATCCTTTTTAGGCTACTATGGTAGAATAGGTTGCCTGAAATGGCTTTTTTAAACATTATAGATAGGTACTCATAATCAGTATGTAATATAATATTTAGACTTGCACCGATACCACTTTTTCCGATAGCAAACCGACACCTCGATACCGAGCTGATAAACGAGTGGAAATGCCAAATAACGCATGCATTGAGCAGAACAAACTTCAGTTGATGGCAGAACTTAAATTTTTGACGCTATTTCAGCAAACTTTCTTCGTGCGTAGATTTTCGTCTACTTTTTGGAGGAGGTTGAGCTTTTCGCCTCAGGCTTTCCCATAGCCAATTCTAAGCACTTGTCTCACTTTTACTGTCACAAAGATCGCAGCTAAGTACACAAATACGTGACACGTTGGAGAGTCAGTTGAAGAAGGCACGATTACAAAATTATACGTTTTCAGATTTTTTTCATTTTTTCAGATTCTTTCAAATAAAAGAATCCAAAAACAAACGAATACTCAAGAGTATTGAAGTATTGGCAAATGGCTGATAACTGAGGCTTGCTATCAGTATCTGTCCAAGTCTATTAATATTATCGCTTTATCATCCCTTGAATTGTTCTACGTTCTTGAATTCATTTTTTCAGTACAATGAGGCAATTTTCCTGAGTGTGAGATGAATTTTCCAGAGGTTTACCGGGTAATAATACTTATGGTCTGTTTTAACGATGAAAATATATGCTTCAAAATAATTAACGTGATTACTGATCGTTTTTCCGCACGTTAAAAACCACAAAACATCTATTGCTGATGTGCAACTTCCAAATGTTGCTTTCGATGAAATTTTGCATTAACGATAATTTTGTGGCAGATTTCGTGAATTATTAATGATTTCACGAAATAATATGGATTTTGAAAAAACAAAACGCCTTATACTCAACTTTTTTAAGCGGTAATGCATCTAAAAATGATTGTTTGGTGTTTTTGAACTTCTTTCAGGAATTTCGTGATTTCGTCAAAAACAAAAATACCTCTACATATAAGTCTCGATCCCCTTAGGGATGGGTAGCAGCCGAAACTATTTTCAATTTAAGAATTCTTTCAATTGTTTTTCATATTTTCATGAAAAACAATGTTTAGTTAAAATCAATATGTGTTTTAACATTTAAAAGCTCAAGTTCACTGTCCTTCATACTCATCAAACAATACATTTTTTAAACCTGTTCAACAATTCTTTAGATTTCAGTTGAAAGAAACATTATAAGTTCATTTTCATTAATATTTAATTATTTTCCAAAATATAAGATCCTAGTGGTGCCATATTGTATCACCCTCTATCCAGAAAGGTTTAAATGTAATTATAGATGAAAGACTTCTGAGCATATCACATGCCAAGAATAATATAATATAATATAGAATATTAAATAATAAACAAAATCAAAAACCTAAAATTAATTCAGCACACAATAGGGTAAAATTGACTTGGGTTTCTGTTGTTAATCAAATCTTTCTTAACTTTCAAATTCTTTTCTAAAGAAGCAAAAAATTTTTTATGCATCAGGAGATTCCATTTTTAAGATGAAAAACTTACCTATTATAGAATATTTGAAGCTGCTAAACTAGTAATTTTGCAATGTATTATTAAAAATAACCTTTAAAATTAAATTTAAGTGTTTTATACTCAGAAGGAGAGGTTGTGTAACTCAGATCTTGAAATGAAATGAGCCTTTTTTCACGCTACTAGAAGCAAAATTTAGAAAATATGTGTCTTGGGTTTTTTCACCATTGGCCCGGGTTCACAAGAAAAAAAGTAGAATGACATGTGGGGGGCCTGCATACTCCAAACTCGGGTAAGTTGATAATAGCAGAGTTGGGGAGTGTACTGCAGGGAATGAAGTTTGATTCTTATTGCTGTTTAAAGCTTTTCTTTCAGCCATTGAATCAAAAATTTTATCATCCTTAATTTTCAACTCTTGTAAGTATGTGGATATTACCTTTTTGCACTTTTATCGCTTAAACTAGATTTACAAATGCATCACTCAAAAATACATTGTAAAGTTAACATAATGTGCACGATTTTAATTCTGTATAAAATATTTTTCCAATCATTTTCACTAATACCAAATTCTTAATTTTTATGTTTAATATGTTGACTTATAAATTAAAATGCAATTCCTGATAGTCTACTTCTTTTAAATGCCTTCTTGCATTACCCTAGGGATACAGCATATACTGTATTCCTAGACAGTGTTAAGGAATGACCTTGTGACAGGGAGTACACTAGCTCTCATTTTTAACAACTACGCTATCATCGGGTCATGCGAGTCTGGTGAATATAGGTGACCCACGTGACATTCTGCTTTTTTTCCCATGCCTATGGAGAAAAAAGCCAAGCCTTTATTTCTTTATTTAGTTCTAGTGGCATGGAAAAAATATTCATTTCGTTTCATGACCGGAGTTACAAATCCTCTCCTTGTCAGTATCTACCGTACCTACATTCCATTCATGGGGCACATCGATCACTAAGCCATGAAATTTCAAAATCTCCGATCGGGATCCGAATTTATACTGTCTTCGGATTTGATTTCTGTGGCGAACGAAAAGATATCCGTGGATCTTTAGATCCAGCCCAACCATTCGTAATTTTTGAGTGATACACTCGTAAATCTAATTTAAACAATATAAGCATAAAAATGTGAGTAAAGGGTTTGAAAGATAGTAAAAGGTTTGAAATTGAAGCTGATAAAATTTTCAATGTAATGACTGTAATAAAAAATTAAACTGTGATAGGGATTGAACTTTGTGCAGCTCTCATTGTCCACCTGATGCCGGTGAATGTAGGCTACCTGCATGATATTCTACGTATTTTTTTTACTTGCAATACCAGGGTAATGAGGAAAAGTCATTTTTCTTTATTTTGCTTCTATTTGCATGGAAAATTTTTCATCTAATTTTGTGACCTGAATGATAAAACCTCTCCTAGTCAATATCTACCACATTTATATTCCATTCACGGGGTTCTTCAATTGCTATGCCGTGAATATTTAAAATCTACAATCGGGATCCGATTTTACACCATGTCTTTGAAACTGACCTAGGGAAATGATAGATCTGCAGATATTTGGATCCAGCGGATCTGATCTGACCATCCCTATATGACATACTAACAGAATGGTTAAACTGATGATGTAACTAAAAGAAACCTGGACACTGTCAATCAGCTCGCGAAAGGAAAACATTTCTTCTATGAACACTTCGGCATCACCGAAAAGACGAAGGACACTTATGTCCTCTAGCTTAGTAATTATTTTACGACAAATAACTGAAATGGCACATTAGGGAAAATACGAGACTGATAATAGCCGTTGACAAAAACTCAAATTAGATGTCTTTCCATAGGTCAGTCACTGAAAAGTCATAAGGAGGACTTTCCTACCAAAGGTCTCTATAGACGGTTTAAAATGGAGTTGGTCATACAAATGAAAAGTTTCATAAGGGAGGTTGGAAATACATGGGGTCTTATGGGGTTATTTACCGGACAAAAAAATAATGGTGTATAAATGAGGTCATCATATATAAGAGGGTCGTATATCTGAGGTTCTACTGTAAGATTATTCACAGTTCACTCAGCTTAGAAATAAATAAAAAAATACAAATATAATGAAAACATTGCCCATAAAAATGACCAATGCTTAGTGTTCCTAATTATCTCTGGTATCAGTAAACCATGGCTAGTTTCAGAATGTATTTCCCACAGCAATAGGGGATCTACTCAACTCATATTGCATATGCATACACCTCATTACTTATTTCCACACCAATGAGAAACATTTTTCAGTTTGTAACAGTTTCTTATATAATTATTGTTTTAAGTCATTTTGATCTGCAAAATTTTATAGGAGACAAATAAATAAAGTACATTTTAAATCCTGGAAATTAGATCTTGAGACACTCCAGTTTTTAAATTTCATTGATGATTATATTTAACATGTTCCAAGTCTGTAATGACCTTTAAATGAATGAACTATATTATATATTAATAATATAGTTCATTCATAATATTTTAAACAAAAAGTGAATTCGGCCAATCAATAAAACATGAATGCATCTAGTACTAACCTTTCATTTCCCCAGAAAATGTAGGCTGAGTAGATCCAGGCAGCATCATCACATTCTTCTGGAAAGAAAGAAATAATAGAATCATAAAAAGAGTCGCTTCAGGCGTTATATGGTGGAATAACATAATTAAATAAGTTTGGCAATTTTCCACAAAGAAAAAATTTTTGTGGAAAATTGCCAAACTTATTTAATAGAATCATTGTAGCAGTCTAATAACAATTAATAATCAATGATAACATGAAAACAACTTTCTTAAGAGCCAAGTGTTTGTAAAGTAGACTGCTGTGGGGCAAAAACTATTGGACAAAGAAAAACTCCTGAAATAAGAAGCATTAAAAGCACTACTGAAAATATTGATGAAGCTAATGCAGTGTTGTATGCTAAAATTCAATTAGCATATTAGATGATTTACTTTATAATCTAGACAAAATAAAATTTTGTCAGCACACAGGATGTATTTTCTTTGTCACAATATGTATCACTAAAGTATGGTGTGCATTTTATATGCCAGTTATCAACATTTTCAATTGAAATTTCTGTAGGTCTAAACTTCTGGTTTACAGCCATAGACATATATGAATATTCTATTGTATTTCATCCTTTTGCAATGAATTGGTTTCAAATAATTCATTTCCATAATTTTGTCATTTATATAAAAACTATAAGAAGCATTGTATATTTTACACTTACTAATAGAGGAAGAATTCCAGTAAAATGGAATTCAGATCCCCAGACATCTTAGGTTTATGGTCTATCTAACGTACGTATTTGTGACCACTACTCATTCAAATGCATGAAAAAATTGAAAAAGTACTGTGGTTGTACATGTCGTTTGGTCATGATGTAATGACCAACATCTTGAGTCGATTCACATTTTAACCCTTTCGTGCCAAATGTAGGCTATGGCCGACGAGGAGAAACCTACCCAAAAGACCAAATGTCGACCATGACCGACGGTGATTTTCCTACCCAAAAGACCGAATGTTGGTAGTAGCCAATGAGGAGGAGGAAAAGTGACCACGCAGAAGCAATAACCTCAGGTATACTGCGACCCCTAGAGACCCTGCTTAGCTTGAGCTAGGACCCTTTCCCAGGCAACTGGGCTCAACCCTCTACCTCATTAGTAACCCCCCTCGCTGCATGACTTCACGGTTCACTAATAGTCTATGCACTGGTTTTTCTAAATCATTTTTGTTATATATTCCTTTTATTTATGCTTTAAAGTGAAATATACGTGTTTTGCTGAGTTTGTGCAAATTTGGAACGATATTTTAGCTTTAATATTAACAGAGTTATAGTGCAGAACTCTACTAAACTTGTAGGTAAGTACTACATATGTCCACGGCAAAAAATACCCATTTGGATATAGTTGTTGTTTAACCTTTAAAAGATGGCGTTTAAATTCCCGTAGTGGGGTCTCCCGGCCAGAGCTTTTTTGGGCATTTAAATTCAGCTCTGCAGGCATTTACATTTTTCCCTCTATCTCATCTATTTTTTGAGTTATTAATGAAAAGTGAAAACAATTATAAAGAAAAATTATTGTTTAGTATTAAAATTATCTTTTAATATATGTTGCTGATATTAAAAATATACAAATTATATTTACATATTAAATTACATTTTTTCAATACAAAAAATAAACATTTCAGTTTTTATTATTACATTTTCTTAGCGTTTCACTCTTGGATATGGTCTTCAAAAAGTTCTTATTATTCTAAATTAGTTTTTGTGTGAAATAATTTGAAACAGTTGCCTACGCACAGGCCTACGTTGCACTTTGAGCATCGAAAAAACGTGCGACTTTCTTTGCCTCGAAGTGAGCATAAGCGGCATCTGGCTTTCTTTCCTTTCTCTATCCAGTGCTCGTTATCTCTCGCATCAAGGCGAACAACACTTGTTGGCACAGCAGCAGGCCGGCCTAGCAGGCAGTAAGTGGGTTGATTCTCATCCCTAGTGGCCTCCAACAAAAGATTTCTCGCGAGTGCCAAACGAAAATCTCGATGGGTCATCTTGCTCCCTACAGAAACAAAGGCAATCCATGAATTTAGAATAGTCAGATCAAGGAGATGAAAGAATAATTTTTTCGTCCACTTCCAAGTTCGCTGCTAATGGAGTAACTATTAGCCATTCTGTCGGATTTATCAACGTAACTCATATGTTTGTTGTAGTTTGTTATGACTCCAGGTTTCAGAGCTTTCCCCTGGCTATCACAGAAATTCCCCTCTTCAGGTGGCACATGCATATTTGTCAACATATGGACATTTCTTTTATCTCTCCAAATCATCGCCATTAGATCTCGTCTGCATCTCACCTTCACATCTCCGCATTTCATTCTCAATTTCTTGTCTTTGAATTCTTTCGGCAAACCAATTCGATTTGCTCTAACTGTCCCACAGCAATTTATTTTTATTTTCCTTACGTCATCGAAAAGTTTAGGAGAATGTGGGACCGGGTTAACTTGCAAAAAATGAGGATTGTTATGCATAAACTCCATTGTTAGGGTACGAACTCAAGAGAAGCTCGATAATTTGCAATTGATATAGCGGTACATTTCCCCATCTTCCATCTCTCTATCATCTATCAATATATCACAGATAACTATACAATCATGATTTATTAAAATATCATACATGAGGTGAAACTGCAACATGGAAAAGTTGGCATAGGCACATGGTGGCGTGTCGTCAATTTTATTCCAATGTGACCCTTCTCATTGGTTCCTAGCTAGCCAATCTGGTCTGCATTCATATAATTGGTGAGCGTATCCCCAGAATTGCGGACAATTCTCCACCGTATATCCCTGGGATCTTCATCCTCTTTCCCCGCTATTTCCTTTTGTTTGGGGAGATGCTGACCACTTCCGGGAGAGGCTGTCCTTGGTTTCTGCAGGGAGTCTCTTCGTATCCGGGGGAAATGGTTCACCCTGTGCTAGCTGGGATATGTTCTTGCACTAGCTAAATCTATCCCAATGAGAAAGTAATCCTGTCTATATTTGAATATGAATAGATGTAGGTCTACCTCTAGTTCATAGATGTTCCTGCAGATACAGTACTGCCAAGAATAGTCTAATAACATTTGTTTAGGATAGCATTCCTCAGAATAGGTAAGTAGGTAGTTGAAGACTTCTGACAGAAATTTAGAGTTCCTAGGATCAAATCTTAGATGAATTACTTTTCCACATTGATTTTTTTAAATGCCTGCCCCATCTCATTTATATATTGACCCTTTTTTTTCTCAGATTACAAGCCAAGATAGTCCAGTGCACCTTGTGTACATCTGAATACACATATGAACGTGAAATATGCTTATGGTTTTTATAGCTTCTATGATGACATTGAAATTATTTACTTTGGTTGGTTGGTTAATCAGAGGAGGCGACCGACAGCTGTGGTCATTTGTGCCATTTAGGATAGGTGGGTAACTGGGTATTGGTAGGAGGTTTCAGGGAATGGAGGAAGGGTGGAGAGAAACCTGGCGTTGGCATTAGCCTACTCTTAACGAAAGGCACCAAGGGGACCACGGCTTAACATCCCATCCGACGGACGGAGTACTGCTCCACTCCACGGAGTACTACTCCACTGCTACTCCACTAACCACTCAAGTGAGGACGGGTTTTCCACTGAAAATCCGCCACTGCCGGGAATGGAACCCGGGCCCTCGGGATGGGAGGCCCTTACTCTAGCCACCACACCAACCCGATCACTTTATTTACTTTGGACTACATGCTACAATACTAACCCACCATTTATGATGACAAAAACTAACAATGATTGCTGTGATTTTATTGATCTATTAAACCAAGTAACCATTCATTAAAGGAGAAATGTGGCGTACCTTGTCACTGTAAGGCTCATCATCAGCATTTGAGATGTTGGTGTAAGGAGAGTGGTCATCCTCATATGACTGCTCATATTTCATGATCTGTAAATAGAAAAGTTATAAAAATCACATACAAACAATGATATTAAAAAGTTCATAAATATAATTTCCATATTTTATGTCATTTTTGACCTAGATACCAGAAACAACAATTCCTTGATCTTCAACCATCAGATGTTATCTAAATTCAAAATAGTTTGACGTATCCCTTAGATCTTCCCTTTGGTGCCAGGAACATATACATGCATAATTAAAATAAGCTATTTATGACTGCTAAATGAATAATGTACAGATTTTATACCCCATTTTGCTAATTTAGCAATTTGGAATAATTGGTCTTGGATTTCTTTATGTTGCTCAATACAGAGTAATTTTTAAAGTAAGGAAGCACAATAATGCTATCATCATAATATATATCACATAATAATTTTTTCGATCATTCTAAACTTTATGGATCAATGACACTATAATTTTGTAAGGTATTTTTGTACTATTTTAATACCATATAACATGAGCAAAAACTATAAGAAGGAAACTTAATTCTTACTATTTTCTACATTTGCTATGATTAACTTTAATAAAAAAGCAAGGTAAAATATACATGGTAAAAGAGAAATTATATCTTTGTGCCAAATGGCTTGACAAAAAAATTAAATTATAGATCATTACGTTAAGGTTAAATTTCATTTACGAATTATGGGGATGAGGTCTACTCTATGGTTGATAGCATTTTTGATGTAGGAAAATGGTTCAATGCAACAAAAAGAATGTTTAACACATGTTTACTTACTCTGATCAACATTAAAGGTGGTAATAACCATGTGTAATAGACTCAATGATTGACAAGAGCTATAAGGAAAAGAATAAAAAGTTTTCAATATCTTGAAGGAAGCTATATATTTAAGCACATTTTGGTAATGTCATGTGACATATAATTTGATAATTATAATAAAATAATGCTTTGTTATCTTGAATTGAGTAATTTTGAATTAAATTTTAGGCATACTGAGTAAATGAAACTATTTCAGCTATGCAGAGTGAAAATTAAGGAATTAAGTACTATGGTATGCTGGCAAGGGCTTAGCCACATTTACACACTGGTTCCCATGAGATCGCCAAGGTTAAGGAACGTTGGGCCCGGACAGAGGTTGGATGGGTAGCCCTCCTCTATGCCTCTACTGCAGTGCTCTTGTCTCTGGGCTCCGAGTGGCGGGCAGGTTAAATGTGGGTTGGCACAATGGATCTAAAGAGGTCTAATTGCCAGGGGGATGCAGAAGGCCCCCACCCACCCCTCCAATTTTATTTTATTATTTAAATATGGTATCCTGCCAATGCTCCATTAAGATTTTACAGTATTTTAAACTTTTCCCTTTTTGTAAAGTTCTTATCAAGTTATCTCGCTTCCTCAAGTTATCTTACCACATTGCATTCTACCAGTAATTTTTAAATATGAGACACTGGCCAGATTTAGCAAATATATTGATGATACACGATCCTCACCCTCACAGATTCTGAGGCAGATCCATTAGAGCTCTCGCGATCAGGGGAAGCTCCAGACCCATGGCGGCAGACAAGTGACACTGGCCTCTGTGTGGGCTGAGAAGAGTCTGCACCATCATTCCCGCCATCCCCATGCTCCCGATGGGATGAGTGCCCTGAGAGCAGTGCCACGGGCCTCTGCATACCCATCCCTGGGTGGTGACCATGGCTCTGCCCCAGCACCGTGCGAAGGATTGGCGTGTCGCGCCTCTGGGGTGGTGGTGGGGATGGGAAGCGCTGGATGGCACCACCATCGCCACCTCCCGATGGCCTCCTCCGCTTGGGGGATGAGGAGAGGTCACCCGCCTCCTCACGGCTGATGGCCTCCTGCTGCTGGTGGTGGTGCGATGAGGAAGGGGGTGGTGGGGGGCAGGGGTGGTGGTGGTGGGTCGAGGGTGGAGGCAGGGTGCCGTGCTGGATGAGGGAATGGGCGTGGTGGTGGGACTGCAGGGGGTGGACGTGGTGGGGGTGGTGTTGGGAGCGGTGGGCCCCTGGGGGCAGTGCCCAGGGAGAAAGCGCCACTGGGCGCTGTCCACTGCGATCCATGCCACTGCTGCTCCCAGGCATCCCTGGGGGCTGTGGCGATGGTGGCGAAGGCACGTACGTATGGGCGTGGGAGACGGTGGTCATGCCAGCAGCCCGTGGGGGAGACAGGTTGGGTGGGACGGAGGACACCGAGGTGGTCACCGTGGAGGTTGATGGGGGCGAGTGGTGGCTGGGCGGGGGTGAGTCCGTCCGGACATTCTCCTCCACAAGACCCTTGACCTTGAGGGTCTCAGCGACACGCAGCAGTGCTGCGAGCTGGTCCTGGGCGACATTGACCTCACCCCGGTACATGTACTCCAGGATCGCCTTGATCTCTGGGTAGCCGACATCCTTGAGGACAACCACTAGGTGTCTACAGGAGAGATCAGTGAAGAGGGATCGAAAGTAGGATGAGCAGGCAGCCAGGACCATCCTATGGCACTTAATGGATGCCCCCTCGCATGCCAGAGTGACATCTGTGAAGGCTTCATTCTGCAGCAGTTGGTCGAACACGGTGAGCAAGTTCGAGCGGTGGTTGTTCCATCGGAGGCAGTACTGCTGAGCAGCACTCCCCATCTTCGCCTCTCCCTCGTAGGAATGAGGCGGCTCTGAGGACGTGATGGAGAGAACAAGAGAATTAGATTTTCAATAAAAAAATTAGATGCTTGTTTGCTTTATGAGTTAAAATAAAAAGGAATGAAGCTAGGTATATGTTTAACAGTTTTAAAATTCCATCATTCAACACAACCATAAAGATGATAACTTTTATACTGCCACTGAAAAGAAGTGGAAATCTCAAGTAAATGAATGTGGAAATAATTTAGAGTTATAATAAAGCCAAAAAATAAAAATAAAAAATCTTTCTTTTAAGAGTACATTCTTTCTTCACGCAGAATACAGCCAGTCCTATCTTTGTGTTGAAGTAAAGTAATGAATGCTGACATATTTTCAAAGCGTAATCCACATGATGAAAAATATACTGAAGCAAACCTTAAACTGGTTGAGCCATTTACAGACTAATGTCCTCAAACCCATTCAAATTAAGTGTACATATTGAATCACCTTACCTCCCAAAATCAACAATAATAAAACAGGTTTTTCTGAGGTGTGATTTTCAGGTTTCAAGATTAAATGACTCCTCCCATCCAACTTCATGAGTATTATTATGACAAGTTAAAAACTAGTTTTACTGCTTTGACAAGTAAAAATTTGTGAATGGGGTTGTCCGTTGAGTTAAGCTTTGAATGTTAAGAATTAATGTTTAAAGAGGTTGTAGCCAAAATATAATATCATGAGTTGCATACATTGAAGCAATTAAGATTAACATGACAAGTAAGTGAAAACAAATTAAAAAAAAACAATGTAGTTAACCACACTATTTTTTACAAAATGAACCTTTGCTGAAGATGTTTTAGAATATTTTACTCATAAATACTCAACAACTTTAAAAATAAATACTGTGGGGCTCATGCTATAATTTACTGTCCTTAGCAGAAGAGAGGATTGCAAAAGATCCCGTAAACTAACTAAATCTCCAGTCTCTGTGACAATGGTAGCAGTTATTATGGAATCACTTCGTAAGTTAATTAATAGTGGGTAAAATATGTAAACTCTTGATTTTATAATGAGGCTACCACCTCCAAGGCATCAGTGTTGGGGGACCAAAAATATAGTGTGTACATATTTAACTTGCCCTTTCATCATGTATGAAATGAATCAAATCCACTTCCTTTGCATTAAATGATTTAAAAGGCGATACTACCCAGTAAGATGAATACTGCTATAACACTATAAAATGTCATTTATGGCAGAGGAATGGGTGGTTCATTGTCTAGATGTAAGGTTGTGAATATGATTATCATACAAAAAATTTTGCCTAGCAAAAACATTTTTGCCAAATTAACCAATATGGAGAGGTATATCTTACTATCCATTTTCCAGCATTATTACTGACATTGTGCCGATTATGGTAAGTTCAGATGAACATAAAATACTTCTTGTTCCTTCAAAATCCAAGGAATAAATTTCTATTCATTATTTCCATCTACATATGTGCATACATCCTAAAAACCTATCTCCCATCTAATAAATCCATCTTCCTCCTATTAGTAAATGCCTCCTCTTTCAAGAACAAATTTCTTCTCCCATTACTGTAAGACCACACCCATATTTTTTTATCTCACAACCCTGCTAGGGAGACTGAATTGTTCGACTAGGTTTATTTATACCTCTTTATTTTAATAGTCAATATAATTTTTGTGTTTGTGAATCATTTTTCATACGATTAATCATTTTTTTCCTTAGTACTAGATTTTGCATGGCACTACAAACAGTTGCAATCCTATATTGAAGGGTTGAAACTTGATCACCAGTTTATCTAATTCTAATTCTCCCACATGAAGCACCTCTCATGTTTCCTTCACTGTTTCCCAATCACGAGTAAAGGAGCACTAGTATAAATGATCAATTCTATTACTCTCTCAACCCATTCCTGCCCACCAGGGTTCTTCAACACTCTACCTTAACCCCTTGATGTCCGAGCCACGAACAAACATTGAATTCTTAGACTTTATCAAAAGCAACCTTCTCAGATTAGCTGTACAGTTCATCAACACCAACAATTTTCTTTAAAGCCTTTAGATATCCACAAAGAAGGATGCTTTATAATCCAAATACACACCCTTGGTGTGATATCTAAGGTTCCAGAGTTGACTCCTAGCCTAGGTGCATGATTTTTTTTCTCAGTGGAATTCTAGTATTAATTCAATCAACTTTTCCCGATAGCAAAAGTTTAGGACACATTGTTCTAGAAACTTTATAAGGAAATAGTGCGATTGGAGTTATTCTCTTAATTAATACTTCAAAAAATTGAATGCTAAATTTGATTCCATCAGCTTTCACTTCCTAATCACATCATACCCAGATATGGAGGCAAGGCAATCCATGCACTTGAATTTCTCTCTACGTAATTTAACTCTCATAAAAAAATTGTACATGTAAAACGTTAAGCTAGGTAGCTTGAGATTCTTCTAGTCAGTAGTTTCGCACCTTGTCATATAAAACACATGTGTGGAAAATAATACTAATGACTTTATAGGCCAAACTGCCAGTTGAATAAGAGATTAAATTTTTACGCACTTAGTAGATTGTTATCGCTAGACGTCTTTTTATTCGTCAATTTAAATGCAAAATCGCCCCATTTTTGGACAAGAATGAAAATAAAGTAAATAAATTAAATAGACCTACATATGTTGTGGTACAGAAACCATTGTATAGGAGGGTTAGCCGAAACTCAAAATTGCATCCCGATAAAAAACTTACACTGACGAAACAAAAAATTTTAAAAGGGAGATTTCGCCGTTTTAATATATTCAAAACATGCGAACTCGAGGGAAAATTTGACGAAACTTCCGAGTGGAATATAGCAAAAAAGATTCAGTGTGCGAACTTTTACGAGTGTATACGCGGAAATCTGTTCGAAGATGTCCCTGAAAAAACGTATATTTCGTTGCATGTAAGTTTTAATCGTGCCGATGTTGGTAGAACTAGCGAGCCACCTTGGTTGAGGATTGGCCCAAAATGTATATCCTGCATGCCAACTGGCCGGAAATAACAAACGCATTCCGGAGTATTTTTTTTCGATTCAGAGAATACCACTTTTCCGAACAAACCCGTGCGACGCAACATTTCGGCTATGAATGTGGGAGTCAAACCAAATTTGCACCGGCTCTAATTTTCCAGAGCGTTACTCTTATTACTGCATTTCTAGAATTATTCATCAATGAATTACCGTAACTTAAGAATCTAATTAATGCAAACAACGTTCAGGCTCACGAGTGGGAATCTTTAACGAATGAATCAATGTCCCACGAAATGAAAAAAATGCGCAATATGTAACAAATAATAAAAATTTGATTTCATAATAGCTGCACAACGTCAATTTTAATCATTCAAGACGAAGCCTTTTTAAAATCACGATGATTTTTTTCCAACTTCGGTAATGCTACATGATTGCGGAGTACTTCGTGAAACGTGGAGTCGAAATGCCAGAGTCAATTCCAACGACTCACCACTTAGGAAGTGGGAATGAATTATCAACTTTTCACGGTGCAGCAGGCATGTAGCGATAAAAAATATTCAGGCGAGGGAGAGAAGCCAACGCTTCAGACGTTAGTGTGCGCTGGCAAAATTTTTAGACGAGCGTTAAGAGTCGACAGGAATTTACACACCACATGTTATGACGTCGACTCTGGGAGAAGGAGAGCAAGTAGCTTCGACCGGAAATAGCTCGACGAGAATGTTTGAAGAGAACTGCAGATAACTGCGAAACTTTTGGGAGAGTGAAAAAAGCCAGACGTGCGACAAACATGACCTCCGCCTTCGTCCGTCAGGCAACGAATTTTGAATCTTATTACAATGATAATGAGAGGGGAAGAATCTGAGCCTTTAAAAAAAAACAGCTTTTCCCGGTGAAAAATGGTAGTTTAAAGTTTCTTTCGGTGCCCTCATTAACGGCGGGACAATGTCTGTGGCCTTCAAAGTGACGAATGTTATTGACACCAAGAGGCTGACCAGCCTTCTCGACAGCTCCATTAGGTGACCAGACTAAACGATAAGCTCCAAGGTTAAAAATTACCAAAAAAACCTCTCCCTTCTCTCCTGGGTGACGTCACGGTATCCATTTGCTGACAAATGGTTTTGCATATGCTTCATCTTTATCGGCGCCATTCACAATCTAACGCCCCGAGCTCATTAGGAGTCGTGGACATTTCACGCAAGACAGGAAGCATTTCCTTAGGCGGATGACTTGGAAGTCGGCCAGTGAATTACGACATAGTTATCCAGCGCAGCGAAAAACAATGCAGCGAAGGATGCGCGCCATCTATTCGAAGCCTAAGTTCTCCTCCGCAGTTTCACCGAGGAGAAGACCCCAAAAGAATCATGGCGACCGGGGTTTCACCGCATTTTTACATGGTTTCCATGGTTACGTAAGGATGGAAATGCTAAAAAAAACTCCTAACCAAGAAGAAATGATCACAACGACAGGGAAAGAGGACTAAGATACCTGTCAGAATTAATTTTTCCGCATAACTCCCCGACTTTCCTTCGCCCAAGCAGCCTCGCGGGCATGAGAGCGTTAATTGGCAGCCTCACTTCCGAAACAATACGGGCGTTGCCGTTGGAAACGCAACAGGAACCGGGCGAGATTGGATGAATTGGTGGCGAGATCGCCATGGAGACTGGGATGAAGGGGAGTTACGAGAATACCAGACAGAAGCCCTTAATTCATGGTTGGGCCACAAGCGAGTTCACTATGCCCAGCCGCTTGCAGTGTCACAGGGATCTACTGAGAATAATTACATTCTTTTAAGTTTTTGTCATCAACAAAAATCCATTCATCCATTCTCGGGGCATTTCTTCAATTTTCTTCTCGCTTGCTTGGTAAATGCTATCATTGGCCGACACATCAAATTAGGCCTACGCCGATAAGAGAAATGCTTTCCGCACATTACGCTTATTTATTGGATTTGATTCTGCTCATTACGTCTTGACAAAGCCATTGAGTGGAGCGAATTCGTACGCGTCAAGTCGCAACACGTACAACGTCGGCGTAGTTCGCGTTGAGCTTTCGAGACGGATCCGAGTGGCCTCAAGGCGGAGGAATACGCATTACGTTAGGCGTGTATGCATCCCTAATGCGATATGCAGTGCCCCACACTACTCCCCTCCTTCTTCGCGGCGCAAGGAGAAGACTGTTCGACATGGGGTTGAGACCAAGTTACGAGCTCCCTAGCCCCGCGGTATCCAGGGCAGGGAGGTGATGCATGCCCGACTAGCTGGGAAGATAACGAGAGAAGACAACGCGTGACAGGATAGACCCGAGTAGCGGCTGAAGAGGAAATTGGAGAAGGCATTCAGGAGACAAGATGGTCGCGTGCAGAACGGCGGTTCCCGCACGATACGATGCGGAGAGCTGAAACAATTAACGTCCGAAACCTTGCGATATAATTCGGGAGAGTGATAAACAGAGTCTAGGGTCGGAGAGAATTTTTTTCTTTCTGAAGAGTAAAAGGGGGTTGACTATGCTTCGAAACTCACGAAATTGCAGTTCTTTCCCTGCCGCAAAACCGCATCTGACGATTAGACCAATGGGCTAAAACGTACGATTGTACGAAATCGCTATGCGCGAGGACCCCGCCGAGTAATATCCTAATTGAAAACAATAGGCCGCCGTTAGGGTAATCGCAAGCCCCCAAACACCGCCAGCACAACTTGGTAAGGGATAGGTAGGTAGGTGTGGATGAAAATAGGGAAGGGAGAGGAGGTTTAATAGTCAAGGGAGCGGGGGAAGTAGGGGAAGATGACGTTTCCGAAACTTTTTTCGACACAAAGGAGAGGCAGACAACATGTACTTAATAAGGAAGTGAAGGCCCCGCCCCCTTCTGGCCAGACCCTCCCCACTCTTCCCCCCCCCCCCCCCCCCCAGACTATCCGATACCCACACCACGGCCGTCGTAAACCCCTCGCAAACCCTCTCCCCCTTTTCCTGAAAAACCCTGACCGCCCCTCCCATTCCTTATCGATCGCTCCCTCTCCCCGCGAGGGTTAGGGGGTAATAGAAGATTGTGGGGAAAGGGAGGAGTTTGAGGGCAGAAGTGCTTCCCACCCTCCTCTCATGGTTTTCGCCCCAATTAAGAGCAAAGAAACCACTGTGGCCCTCGGGTCTGTCAGCGGGCCCGCGAGATGGCGTACGCAGGGACCACGGGCGGCACCCGCGGGTACGAAGAACCATCCCGGAGGATTCTCCACCCAAGGGCCCGAAACACGCACGCGGCTCCGTCGGGTCCCGGAAAGCCCGACGAGCGGGTGGGATGACCCCGCACGGAAACGTTCTTCCAAGTCCGCTCCACACTCTCCGAGCGCATTTCCTCTCGGGGAGAGACGCGCGTCGTGAATCGCGCTTTAGTAAGCGCACGCGAAAACGCGGAGCGCAATCCGGGAGGAGGCCTTATAACCTCTCTCCCTCGATCGCGCGTCGGAGCAGGAGGTGCATGGCCCTCCCTGGAGGCGGGGATCGCCGCCGAAACAGCCCGAGAACGTCGGCAACACCCCGCAGGGGGGAGACTTGTGAGAGGGCGGAACAATCACATCGCGCACATTCACACACTCGGCACAGCACCAAGGAACTGACACGGTGGCCAGGGGACACTCCTACCCCGTGGGCCGCACACTCCGTCCTCCCCGCAAACGAGAGGGGACAACCTCTCTATCCTCCCGGTGTTAATGCAGCGTTCGGGAATCCCGAACGGGATATGATCCGGCCGCGGGGGAGAAACAAGTAATTCGCGAAGGGCGCTCTTTCCCTCGCGCTCCTCGGCGGTTCTCACCTGAAGCGGTGGTGGCAGGCAGGCGCTGCAGCCTCCCCTTTGTCCTTCCCGACCAGTGAGTCGCTCCAGTCTGTGCGCAATGGTCAACAACCTCGCCCGCCTCCGCCTCTCCTCTCTGCGCGGGCCGACGATCGTGTCGCCGTCTGTGCTGCCATCTCGCGCGAGAGACGCGAACCCCAGAAACTACCCTCCCCACACTCCCCTTCCTCCTTGATTCCCTCCTCACCCCCCCTCAAACCTCTCTCTCAACCCTCCTTCCCCTTCGCGGGGGGAAAAACCTCCCCCTTCGCCTTCCCTCCGACAGACACACGCACGATTCGCCATAGGACGTCTCGGGAGAGGCAAGATGGCAGGAGGGCGGTTCGGGGAGAGACAGGGTAGTAGGGGGTGCGGAGAGGGAAAGGGTAAGGGGGTGGGGATAAAAGGGGGAGGGATGGGGTGGGCGAGGGTTTTTTCGAGGGTTCGGAAGGGGAGCTTTCAAGGAGTGCACAGGAGGGAGGAGAGGGAGGGAAGGATAAAAAAAAGGGGTGCAACGCCTTCGGGAAAAAAAGGAGACGGAAAACCATTCCGAAACGGCCTCCCTCTTGCAATGGCGTCCCCAGACGGAGAGTTCTCACCGCTAGGGGAGACGGGGCAGGCGACCACTGGAACTCAGACGAGGGGGATCATAGAGCTGGTTAGTGGGCTAGTGAATAGTCAAGACAAATGGAGCGTCCGTCTCATTCCACACCACCTCAGCCGCTCCCCAACTGATAAGAGGACGAGATCTAATGTTAAGACATCCTCTGTAGAAGAGAAAAATTATTTCCCGATGGAATGTCACGAATTGTACTTTAAAACAAACTTAGGAAAAATGAAAAAATGCTATGGTAGGGAAATTCGATACAAGCTCTCCAGAATTACTGGTAAAATGCCCTTTACCTCTGCCATTTACAATTAGGTATGGATCAAAATGCTATCACTAATATCAGTCACCTTTCGTTGACAACACAAGAATGTATAAAGGTAATGAGAATGAATGATCCCTTTATTACTCGTTATTAAACTAATAACTTATCACCTAACCTTCGCAAAATCTCGTATTATGCGAAAATTTTATGATGCTTACTTTTGGCTAGAAGCTGCTTGCAGCTACGAGTGAGTATGCAACGTAAACAGGTTAACATGGACCCCTGTGATGACCTCCACACGCTTTTGTTTATAGGAAGTGTATGAGGGTGAATCTATAATTCCTGAACGAGAGTGATTGACCGCTAGCTTTCAATCGTAAATTTGTAAGAATTTTCTTTGTACTCTAATGAGTAATTATGTTTACCCTTGAGTGAGCTCTCAGGGAAAAAGAAGATACACTTCATTTTGATCAAGATTTCATGTTGATTATGAGCATGTTCATGGATAATGACAATATTGCTACAACTCCAAAATTTTCATAGAAAAACTCGCCATTGCGATCGGAAACTCAATTTTGAACAAAACTTTCTGCGGCGTATTGTAGAATTATCATCTTTTCCGACTACGGAAATTAAAAAAAAATACTTAATTGTTCTCATGTAAATCGCTCGTATTTTCGGCAAGCGATATTTCCTGTTATTCATTCACTTAACAATATAATTGAAACTGCGATGATATTAAGCCATTCATCATAAAGAGTTATTCAACGTACTTTAATCTGGATGAATGTCAATACAACACGGAATGGTTGAAATATTTCCCAGCATCAACAGCGACGAAATTTTTCGATCTACTATTGAGCCGCCAACAAAATCCGTTTCATGCCAATCTCGTGCAAAATTCTACCAACATTTTTTCAGTTATTGTTTTTCCTGACTCCAAAAGAAATATGGGCGTTTCATAAAAAAGTTTTTAATTCAATAATTTAATCTTGTGAGTAGCCACTCAACTGAGGCGAACGACACAAAAACTTAAAAACTGTTAATAAATATTGGTAATGTGTCCACGTCTCTAAAAGTTAACTCAATTCAACGCTCGAAGACATTAATCTTCATGGGTTTTGAAGATTTTGGTCTCAACCGCTAGGCTGTTCTTCGAGATGATTCTTGCACCCAGCCGTTTTGCAGAAAGGAGAACGTAATAACTCTTATCGAATATATTTATATCATTCCGCTCTAAAAACCCACTGTGGAAGGGTGGAGTAGGCAAAGGGCCAGAACCAATACGCAAACCCCTCATTTAATATTATTATGCTGAACCTTATCAGGGTAATCCATTTATTGTTATGAAAAAATGCATTTTATTAAAAAAAACTAGGCATCATTCTCACCTGACTCGATCCTACAATCTCTTTAAATCAAAATTTCTTACTAGTATTGTCTACCGGAGCAGAAGACTAAGAGGGTTCCCTATCACATAATCAGGTTCAAAATTTACCAACTATTTGTCTTGATTCCAGTCTTCAGGTTGTCACATGTAGTGGCTGTAATGGATGGGTGTTTTCCAATCGATGGAGGTAATATTTCCTACGACAACAATTTTTTCTAACACTTCGAGAGCTTTTCTTTTCTTTTCAGCTTACTAATAAAATATTCCAGCGATTCCTCGAAAAATTTTGAAGAGTACTAGGATGGGATTCTTCATATTAAATACCTACATACGTTTGTCCTACTTTTCGCTGCATCACACCTTCACCGCTACGGAGTGAAAGTGCCTCGTGTGGGATACATTATTCTGAGTGAAGAGGGTTCTTGACTAAGGCCAATGGCAAAACACTCAAACTATTAGCTGAGTTGACTCAGCACATTTATGCTTCGATCAGGAAGGACTTGTACGGTCATGGCTTCCTCAACTATGCGTCACGATTGGTTTGCGAGACGTGAAGTTACGAAGATAAGGGACACCAGGAAAAAACGTCAGAATACCTAAAAACATCCTCTTTTTCATTAATCCCTTGACACTATTTATATTTGAATTGTGCTTTACGGGTATTTCGCAGACCTTTTTTTAACCGAATAGTGTCATCACTGTATAGTTTTGATATTGTCACATAGAAACACGTTTGCTGTTCTCTTATTGTGGGATCCCGAGGATTGAATCCACGTACATAAAAAATGCATATTGATACGTCAACATTCATTACATGAAGAGAATATATAAGATTCTCTTCTGTGGATGGAGGAAGACGCATGCCAGTTCGTTTCACGGTTAGCGCAGGTGTAAATAAAAAAATTGGGAGCTTTTAGATAAGGCAATAGCCTTATCAGCCGTTAGAAACCCGCACGAGACGGATGAGCTAACCATGCAAAGTTTTTCAGGTTAGATGCGTCGTATGAAAAAAATTGTGGCTAGGGAATTGAACTAGGATTCACAAGTGCCGTTATTTGGATGTGAATTTCTTAGCGTTTTGAATACTATCAGCCTGATAATGTCAGAGCCATAAACGAAGGATGAGCCGGTGTGGGCTCAAAAGTTAGCACCAGTGTGAGATTAGGGTTGTATAACTTCCATTTGTATCTACCTGTAGCGCAGCTTCCGACCGGCCGCTTAGACGTTTTTCTTCAAGTGGAGTTCAAAACGAATTCTAGCGTCCACCAAAAGTTCGAGTAAGGACAGGACAAAATCAAATGCGGGATGTGTGGATCTTATCAGATCACTGACGACAATGATCTGTTCTAAAAGAGTCCCTGCAGGAGGTTCTAAGAGTGAATTTGAGCAATGGCTCTATGAGTAGAACCTACTTTTTTGATAGCTCGTATTGACAGACTACTTTTACTTTACCAATAAACAATTGTCTGAGGTAGCTAAATAAAATTTTAGACACTAATAAATTATCTTCGTTGGATCAATCGGTTTCCAGCTTCATTTTCATGAAGCACCGACCACGACCTGTACAATTTTTACTGATATAAATCACCAAATCTCTGGGAGTCACTATAATAAAGTGATTCATCTCACAAAAATGTATTCATCACAGTTATAGAAGATTCTGAGACCGTAGAGTCTCCGGAGACCTTGAGAAAGCGACCGTAACCATTGTAAACAGTGATACGACCTGTGTTTCAGGACGACGCATATACAAACTTCTTTACCTACTCGTCCTTTGGATATCGTAATGATTGAACGTTTTTTTTGGAACGCCTCTATGAATGATATTGAATTATAAATAGCAAACTGCAACACACAGTTATTGATCCTATTATTCTATTACGAAGTAGTAAGATAGATAACCTAAAGCTGCACAGGTTTCCCCTAGAAAAACAAACCTCGTACATTGTGTGGGAGGAGTCAAGGACACGACGAAGACCATGAAGGAAAAAATCAATCCGCAGCAGATCGAACTTCTTTCTTCGTTAAAATCGCTTAGCAAATACGCCCAACTGAATAAATAAAAATCGAGGGCTGTGTGGGTACATGTGACCCATGGCGAGGCGTAATATTTTCACATTTTGATGAATAAAAATAAAAGCAAATGCCTAAAACTACATATTCTCTAAGAAAGCTTTGAAGAAAACGATTACGAGGATAACCCATGGTGATTCCGAAAAGGTAGATGTGGTTCTCACAATTTACGACGAAACTCCACTCAAATTCAGTCAATATTCTGCTATGCAGAATAATATATGCATATTCAGTCTCGCAAAAATGTGTAATTTATTGATGTATTGCCCATGCATTGTCTACCTATGGCGTAAAATTGAAAAATGCGGAATGACATCCGGTTTCTCATTTCTCCACCACATTCAATTTTTCATCCGCAGATAAATTATCCCCGCGAATATGAGCAAATGGAAATTTCCAAAAGTTCGGATTGACTCAGTTTCTAAATAAGAAATAGGTAAATATTTGACAGAATTTCAAGACAAGAGCAGTGGTTTTTCACCAATATTCAAAATTATCGAATTTAATTGAACATCAATTACCTTTGAATCAATATTACTTAGGCCATGCATAATCAACTCTTTTAGTATTTAACCACGCAATTAATTCATTAGGTCGAAACTTCATTCTCCCTTTGGAGCTGAGCTTCACTGTGCGACAATTCTCTTTCCTCGCATTCCACGAAACCTGTCGCAGATTCGAACGCGAGCTTAATCCGCAGCGAGATGGGAAAAAAAACTATGGTGAAACTTCCCCACCAAGCAGCCGCGTTGAGCCGGAATGTGAAGTTCGGTTCGCAGGGAGTACAGTCAAGGCAAAGCCAATCGGTCAACGGCCGGAACGTGTTTCACAGTCCCTCCCAAAAAAATCACAATCTCTTGTGACCTAAAACAACATTGATCCGCGCTTGTCCCCTCCACGACGGCGGAATCGTGAAATTAATAAATCCACGGGAGGATAAGTTGTTCAAATAGAGCCATTTGTGCTCTCTTGCGGTCCTGTTTATGAACGTCATTTTGATGAATGAACCCGTCAGCTTTACTCATTCTTTCGGGAACGAACTGCACATCACCCGTCACCTGTCCCCGTATTACGTAACGCTGGTGGCGCTTCGACATTTTTTATATGATCTTAATGTTGACGAGTACAAAATGAAACCACAGTTCCGTGATTGTTTCCGTTGCAGAGTGAAATTAAGGGTACTCATGACGGTGTCACGCTACCCTTTTACTCAAGTAAGAGGGAGCTCCTGAAACGCCCCCCACAAGATTCCTAATTCTGACGGTTTTTGAGTGAAAATAGAAAAGAGAATCTAAAACATTTAACAGCAAGGGTATTCAGCGTGACGTCACTCTCGTCTATATATCAAAGGACCTAGTACTAATACGGAGAGATGGATAACTAAAATGGATACAGGATAAACACTACTACATCAATTAAGAAAGAATTAAATGGTTAATATATTTTGTTTGGATAAAGTTTTTCATTATATTTACAATTCAGGCTAAACGAGGATGTAAAAACATTAAGAATTGGTTGATATTGATAAAATATGCAATTTTTCTTGTATGTTTTTACGCAAAAGTGAGGGACGAAGAGTAAAAGAAAAACAAAAAGTAAAGAGAGTTCAACCACATAAGTTGACTTCTTCCCTTGCTATTCTCCAGAGGTTTCCAGATCTTAGAATTTATTTCCACCAGTTAACCCTAATTAGCAGGTGGCTAAGTGAATGATTTTACGTCGGCCCTTTTCGTCGCCATAAAAATAGTTATCCGTATTTGCCAAGATTTCATCGCTGAAATGCTTATTATAGGCACCGAACTCTATCGTAGATTATGCATTACTAGTCATCTACGAAGATCCACGAAAACTGAACACATTTTTGTAACCCAAAACATTTGCGCGGAGGGATTAGTCCAGTCATATCCCATGCGATTCCCACATTGTCAGAGCACTTACCTATACAATTTATGTAAAGAAGGGAACCAACCACCATAAGAACTGGAGCGTCTAAATCAAAACAGCATTTAATAATAGCATCCACAATCTCCGCGGAAAAATGGTAAAATAAAATTACTGCGAAGGAGAGATGGAGAGGCAAGGAGAAAGAAGGCCGTCGACCTTTCTGACGAAAATGGCTACCCAACGAACAGCATTCACCTATTTTCCGCACAGCATTGAGTTCAGAGACTCTCCCACGAAGATAAGTTGCGCGAAGAACGCGCCGGTTATAACCAAGTTTTTTTTTAATTTTCTTTTACAGCACAAATATTGCTTACCTAGCGTCTTAGTCGTAGTCAATCAATTTCCCCGCCGCGATCAATGATTAATTGTTTTTTTGGGTATTAGTGAAGAAGTCAGTATCTAGATGAAAGAATGCATATGAAAGTAACCATACAAAACAATTGAAATATAGTGGTATTAAATCATCCAACGAGGAAAACAAGAGTTCCCGAACTCTTTTTTAAAGTAATTTTGGGTGCAAACTCTTAAGGAACGTTTACAGTCCGCCACAAAAAGTCATTCTCAACTCCGTCAAACTACGCAGTTAGGACTAATTTAACGAAGGTTCAGACAATCTCTCGGTTCCGAATTTCGCAACACGCGATTCGGCCGTGACGTAGCTTTGGCGGTAATGGTTTGAGCCATTATTCATCTTTTTCGAACATATTAACTATCGACACAGAAGTACCCCAAAGATTGTTTTCTGGTTGATTCACCGCGTGCACCTCATTTCCTCGGGACTGCTGAAACGCGCTGGTTAGTTTGTGCCTAACTATCGATCGAGCACAGAAATATGTTGGGAACCTTGAGGAATTTCCCTCATAATTCGTCCGAAAATGTCTGCTTTTGCCAGCCCTTGTAGCTCGATCCGAATCGTGTAAAGATTATGAAGATTCGTATTCCACAATGAGCGAAAATGCTCAATGCCCCGGTAACGATATAAATTAGAACAATCGAATGGGTATCTTTTATGGAATACTTTTCAACCCACTCTTAATGCTATTAATGGCTTGTTACGCGAAGCGCATGCTCCTCACTTCCTCGAGAGGAATCGACAAAAACGGTACGTGAAGAAACATGATTCTGAGTTGACCACCACTTTCCTTCTTTGTTCTTTGCACAAATGAGGGGACTTCAAGGCCACTGACATTGTGAGGTCGAAATAATTTCAATATCACAGCAGCCAAGGAGCATGCAAATGACATATAAAAAAACTACAATTCCAATAAATAATGCATTGGCACTAAATAATTTGATTGTTTCAAGGAATAGGCGTCATTTTCAGATCAAAACGTTTTTGTAACTGAAGATGATACCTCTATGCTTACACTCTATGGTATATAAGCATTATTAAGTGAAATTATGCAGTGTTTTTAATCATTTACGCAACGTGAATTTTCACTAAGCTGAAGCCAAAACAATCAAGCTGGTCAAGGGGCATAATGGGAAACCCAATACCAGCGTATTACGTTGCAACGGAAGATTTAGGACAGCTCATGATTTCCCAAAAAAATGATACGCTGTGACGACCCAGAAAATGCAAAAAAAAAGATGAGTAGAAGCCGGTGAGTAGTAAAATTACGCCCCTCCTTCAATTAGCAGCAATTTAAAACTGAGAAACTATGAACTTACTACGGAGAAGTGATTGTAATGCTTGGTGTGAAATTCGAATAAATTTAGGCCCACGAAAAACTCTCTGAACGCAAATATGATAAAACTAAGTATTTAATGTAGGTACGCATTATTATGTAATGTAATAAAAAGTATGATTAATCTTGCTGTTGGAAAATGTTTGCTCCCCACAAAGACAATCAAGGATATTACACGAAAGGTGGGAGCTTTTAGAGATAGAGGGTTGTAATGAATTAGCTCTCCAAAAGCCTTCAATAATGTTACTCTTCATTAATATTAAGAAATTGATGCTGAGTGATTTAATGAGGGTAAACCTAACCCTAGGTCTCAACCCAATGAGTAATTAAACACAAACAAACTAATAAGTATACTTACAGTCAACAAAAATATGCAGTCACACTTTCTGATAGTGGTTCCCTAGCGTGAAGTTTAGGCCACCTAATAAGAGAGCGACACTAATGGGTTATATTGTGACATCAATTCCGCGCCGCTGACCAACTTACTACTTCTACACCAACATGTACAGGAAATGGACGAAATGGTTGACGCGGATGTAAATACAAACACCAGTATGTTTATAAATAAAACTTAGGGACTGTGTACTTATTTTTAAGGAATTTTTCCAGAATAATAAAGAGATATAGACTTGTGAATTGTGAATTTTATTGTGAATTCCACTGATTTAATGCCGGTACTACCGGTTTCAGCCGTTAGGCCATCATCAGGTACATATATATCATTTTATAGGGAATTTATAGGCGTGCTAGATATCATTTTATAGGGATTCTACGGCAAGCGTCGAAGGCTACAGAAGGAGTATATCCTTGAAGCACTTCTGGAAAGAATATAATGTGTATGAAGCTTTAAAGAACACTGATGGTGCCTGGAGTGATATTACGTCCTCCAGAATGAATTCTGTTTGGATGAAGCTCACCCACCCCATCCACCCCCTCCCCGGTTTATTCAAGACTTCAAGAGATCTGAAGGGGAAAATGCCATGGATGAACTTGTAGACAAGGGAAGGACGTTAGAATTAAACGTCGAAGAAGACAATTTTGAAGAACTGTTGTAATATGACGCAAAAGAATCTCGCATTGAGGATTTACTGGAACTGAAGAATCAAAGAGAAAGGCGAAATTTCCGAAGAAGAAATGGAAGCGGCGTCACCAAAAACAGAGTCAAAAAAAGATGGTGGTGCGAGGTATAACCAGTTTCCATCGCACCTCGGACAAATGCAGGTTCATAAGTCATCCCGGAGGAAAAGAGTTCCAGTCCGCCGTTTATGAGGTGTTTAAATCTTTACCGTTGTTTATATAATTAGTGCTTTGTAGTACACTAAGAATATCATATCAAACCCAGTCATTTTAGCGCAAACTCTGAAGAGGCGGATATCATATAGCGGGGAGCAATTGCACATCTGTGAATTACGGTTATTCTGATCGTAATGTGTTGCAATTGCAAATGAACAATTGTTTGAACTTGAGCAGTCATGACATACAGTCCTGAGGATGATGGACGACTCGTCCATTGCAACGTGGGCAACGATGGAAGAGTAAACCCGGTGAAGCACCCGAGCAGCCTTCACAAGATTGAATTTTGAACCACATGCAGATGGTTTAGTCTCTGAGTGATTACATTTGGAATCCATCTTAGTAGCGTATCTAAAAGGTTAGAAGAGTTCCTGAAATAATGAGATACATGATTCGCAGCAATAATTGTTTAGAGGATAACATTATTTATCCTAAAATTGTGCTTAATTATTTCTAGTGCCTAGTATCTCTGCTCATGTTAGTACAAATTTTCAGACAAGTTTTAAACCTAAAATATCGCTTCACTAAATAATTATCTAAATTCAAGCGTTTTATTATAAAATGTCATTAATACTATATTAGGGGCAACAGGAAGGCCATAAAGAAGTTTCCCTCTCTCTATTATTGAGCAAGAAGAAGAAAAAGTCAATCTAAAGCATTTTTCTACAGCCAAGTTTGCATAATAAGCTTCAATGAGTCAAATGGAGGAGACGTTGTGGCAGCTAAATTACTTTTGGAAACACCAACCACCACACACGATTTCTATCAAAGCGGAGGAAAAATGATGCTGTCCAAACTGAGATGCTAGTTGAGATGGCTTTGTATCTTACGCCGACAGAGTAGAAGAAATGTCAATATAACATTCTGCGGCGCAGCACTACATAACGTCGACTTATATCCCACTTAGAAAACTGTGTGTGGCACCACATGACCATGACTTATATTCTAGCAACGACCGAATACTACGAGCGAGAGCGCAGCATACCCGAAAGGAAATATAATCACAGAGAATATATATTCGAAGTAAATCTTTAAGCTAACCTAAATCACCTTGCGTCAACAATTCTGGCGTACGTACCTACTTTATGTTTTTGACAAATTTAAAAATGCATCACATTATTCACCTTACTAACCTAAGTTTTATCGCGTGCAAAAACAACTTCATCCGTACGAGTATTGTGAGTAGCAAGCCTGTATGTCCGTGCCTACAAAGGTGGCCGCTGACTTCTCAAATCAGCTGCAATGCCTCCTCCAGTATTATTCTAACCTCCTAGGTCGTAACAATAAAAGGCACCCTACGTGCGCATGTGATCCTCACCCAACTCAAGCATGCCCCCAAAGACGATGAATGAGAGTGCAGGCGCACGGAGCAGAGATCTGACTCGGGCGATACGGGTCGCGTGCACGAACCGTTCTATAAGTGATCCGGACTTGTGCCGTCGAGACGGGTGAATAAATACACACGCCCACGCGCATTTCGGCCGTCTTCCTTTAGGGTGACTTGCACCTTTTCGACCGCCGTGACGCAACGTATAAGAAATTGGGTTTTACTAGCAAGGACATGAGGAGAAGAGCTGCCCCAGAAAAAAAGCGTTCACAAACAGAGAGAGAGAGGAATTGACTATTGGGAGTGCGAAAACGTGACGGAAATTTAATATATTTTAAAACCGTTGTTCTTCGCCGATAATCGGTCTCGGAAGAAAGAGGATGAGCGTAGATGGAGGCGTAGGCGGTTTAGGTTTAATGAAAAGTAGATCGGCTAGATATAGGGGAAGGCAATATATGAACCATTAATTACGATGAGGCAGGAAATAGAGCAAGGGAGACGAAGTGAAAGGAGGGTGTACTGTGAGGAAAGGGGCTGATAGGTATATGATTCGGGTGGATCGCTTTGGCGCCATAGCTAGAGCACTGGATTCCCATCCCGAGAGCCCAAGTTCGGCATTGGCACATATTTCAGAGGCACTCCTGTTCCTAATTCAGAACGGTACTTCAGGTACATTACTCCGCCCGTCGGGTAGGACGTTAAACCGTGGACTCCTTGGTACCTTTCACGAAGAGTGGACTAATGCCGACGCCGGGTCTCTCTCTCAACTCGCAATCCAATCAGTATACGATAAAATCTAGCCTTGCGAGACTCGGAGAGTCTCAAATGTTTTAAATATATAATTCATAACGGCCAAGTTAGGCAACGCCGTTGTGAAAACCACGGGCCTGAATTTTGCTGGACCCAGTGAGCCGTTTTTTCAATATCGGGAGCGTTAACTAGGAGATCGGCGGGAGCGGCCTGATATCCATCTCCAAGGTTGGCTATATTTTTTTGTGCTTGCAACATGTTGGGAGGTGCTTTTTAAGCGTTTCCACTTTGCCTAATGTCCGAACCAGACTACGCCATTGTCCAAAGGCCAGGTTTCAACTGCAGGTTGATCCAAGCCGTGAGGATAACTGAAAGCTATTGCTGTATTGAAGAAAAAGCGGGAAATTTGATGCAGGGTAGAAACTCGAAGCGAACACGATCAACTACGAGCATACGCGTTCATATACACACCACTGCACCGACTAAATTACATCGAAATAAAATACCTTTAATTCTAAGTACAGATATGCAGCGCAGTCCGTCGTGTGGGACGGGAAACCTGATGCCTCTCTTCGTCTTCTGTGGGGAAAGGTCTAGGTTTATTGCCAGTGTAGAGTTCTTCTACTCACAAAGAAAAAAATCATTCGCCTTGACCGGCAATCGATCCCGGACCCCTCTAATATCCGGCCAGGTGCTTTAACCAATTATGCTACCAAGATGACCTCTTTTCATATAGAAATTTTAAAGGCTTTAAAGGAACAAGGTGTAGCCGAACTGCTAAACATATTAAGTCACAAAGCAGTCGTATTCGTGCGCATGGCGCCACCGTACTCGAGGTTAAAGGAGATTTTAAAACACTTAGGTGCTAACTTTATAACAAATTGAAGGGACATGAATTTGCAGTAAAAACCTTAGCGGCGTTACTCGCTGAAATTGCACAATAGCAGAAATTCCAGGGAGGAAAAATCATTCGCCTTGACCGGGACGACCGGGACTCGTACTCGGTTCCCCCTGATTTCCGGCCAGGTGCCCAGGTGATATTAGTCCAGCATCCACCAGGAGCATGGAGGATTTCAATCACGGTGCTTGACTTGGTGCTTGGAAAAATTATGCTACTTAACAGGTCCAGCAAATGTTCGTGTGTGAAACCAAGACTCCAAATAACGGTCCATCTAATTAAAAAGACGCGACTGGACATTTTTGAAGCCTTTGAAGACGAAATATTCTATTTCCCCATCCAACTCTATCAATTAGTCTTTAATATTTCAATTTAATTCGTGTAAAATGCGTGCAGTCAAAGTAGTCTTCCTTTCATCGAAAACAAGTTTAGCTATAGATAATCTATCAGCCAATTTTGAGACCGAAAGTCCTAAAATGGACGGAATCATTCGTGGAAAACCAAGCGCCATCTCGGAATATACCCCCAAAAGGTATTCCAGGCATAATAACCTCTTCTACCAGGGACAATTAACTACTTTTATCCTGGCCTACCCTTAAAGCAGAGACCGGATACGACCTATTAATAGTCTTTCTGAATTGGCATCGAACTTAGGAGAATCGACAGGACATAAATACATCATATTATAGACGATATATTAATATATAATTTGGCGATATAATGGCTGGTTAAACACGCTACCGGTTCTTATCTCACAATCATTCGCCCGCAATTTAGCGTAAAAAACTGTTCCGAATTAAGGGCCACCCGGACTTAAGTTTGTCTACACCTGTTATCCTCGCCTAGAATTTTAAAGGGTTTTTGGTAGCATCACATAATAACTGCTATTTCAACTTTTCTTTCCACAGCGGATGCACACTTAATTCTTTCGATCGTATGTAATAGATAAAAAAACCATTAAAATTAACTTTGCAGGGTACGAAAGAGCTTTTGAGCTTCTTAAGGGTCAACGGACTGGGGTTCGGCTAGGCATTTTGCAATGCAGAGCCACATACCCTGGATAAGGTCGTACGAAATTTGGATTGTCCATTTCTTCTTTTGCTGGAGATGGATAGTGATTAAGCGACAACTTTACAGCATATGCATATGTCAGTCGCAATGGAAATTGCACGAAAATGCTTAGACTAATTGTTTGAACAACAAAAGTGGCTCCCAAAGTGACTGAAGAAGCGAAGGATTGACGAGATTGACACAATGATACATATCCTCTCATCGGTAACAAGGCGAAGGATATTAGATATTGCGTTATGAATAACTTAAATCGAACCCCTGGTCAGCTTTAGAGTGGAAAAAGGGAATCTCGTCTCATGAGTAACGAAACCTGTAGTTATCGAGATTTTGGAGATTGAAAGTTGATGGAGTGAACCTAAGGGAAAATTTTGCGGCGTCAGCAAAGCTAACACACTCTTTCAATGCCAAATGGAATTTTATTTCCCCAATTGTGTACATGTTCCGCAACTTTATCTGTAAAATCACGAATTTAATAATGATCGGGCTGCTTTTTTGCTCGCGTTTCTGATAAGTCTTGGAGAGTGAAAAACTTATGTGAAGTTACAAGACCCTTTGCAGATATCTCCTGATCGTAGCCATAAAATCATTTGGAAGAAGAAAGTTCACTAACAAACGACAGTAATTAGGTAGCGCAAAGACCATGAAAGCACTCAAAATAAGGATAAAACACAATGCTATCTTGAAGCGAGTATCAGCACAGCAACTCCAAGCAACGTTTTAAAAATTTCTCATCGCTTCATTCATATTTAAAAGTATAATATTCAACGGCTTTAACGATATTTAGGACTCTCTTTTCACCAAGCTTTGGGAGATTTAAGTGATTCTCTGCATTTAGTTGTATATCTGGATTTTCCCGACTGAGTGACCACATTGGTAGCGGTTTCCATATCCGGTCGGATGCCGCGAGAAAAAAACACACCCTAAAAAACATGCTATGACATTTTTCAAAGGACCGAATAACGTGGTGTTAAACTTTCGATGCTCATTCGTTTTATAAAAGAATATTACCACGCCATATAAGAACACGAATAGGCCGGGTCATGGACCATTCTTTCGCGCTGTTGTATAGATTTAAAAAAACCCGAATCGCTCTAGAACAGCACTACTATCAGCAACCTCCGAGAAGACTCACTCTGCCACTAACATAGATGATTTGAAATGCCAGACAGAATGTGACAAATTGAAATCGCCTCTCCGCCTGACATTCGCCTCCGCATTTAAAAAATAACGATAACACGAGCGCTCATATTATGAAGATCCGTGACTGAGCCCAAGTTATCGCTTGAATCAGCCGTAATCTTCACTACTAATCATGTAAATCATTAGAATCTCGTTGCCATATGCAGTCTTTGTTTTGTACTGGTAGTAGTCTTTGAGTTTGAGGTGTTCCAGCGGCTACCATCACCACCATCTAAACAAAGTTCTGTAACCTAAGATGATCACAACATCCATACCCGAGGAGGGATTCAAGCCCGCGACCCTTGAATTGCCAGGCCGATACGTTACCGACCTGAATACGGCCGGACCTTCATTTTTTATTTTTGAAAAACTTCAATACTCGATACGAAAGAAAATTATGGTTACAGCAAAATCTTGGTAGCCATTTATAGTCAAGCCCAAGTCATTGAGTTTATAGTGTTCTTAGTAAACAAAACTCTGCTTAACAAGATACTTCGAAAAAAATAACAGCATAACTATTGTAGCAAACACTTATGATGCAGCATTAAACCCATATATATTGGCGGCATATACGGGTGACGAGTCATACAGTTCACGTATTATCTTTGGGTTCACGTTGATATGTGGTACTCTCTAGGGAAACATGAAGTTGGTCTCTGCGTTAGATAATAAGCAGTCTTATCATCCAATGATGGTCGCTTGGTAGGAATGCTAGGGGCTAAACGACGATTCTTTCCAACCGACAAGCGCGGAACTATCTATATATAAATGCGGTTTACTATCCTTTCCCCCAGCATATCCAGTTATATCCTCATGCCTTTATAAATTGCCTAGAAATAAAGTGTTTTACTGAATAGCAGTAAAATACATACCATAACAATTTCACCCATGACCAAATTACACCATGATCAAAGCAATTATCAAAATCCGTCTGCCCGTGATTTACTATTATCAGAGCAAGAAAAATTCGAGGACAAAGGATTTTTTTGCCTAAAGTTTCGTCATATGAAGTCAATATAGGGTTCACGAAAAACCTTGCAGCACAGGAGAGAAATAGAGGGTGTTGGAAATTGATTCAATTTGTTAACATATTAATTCAAAATTATGTTCGACAATAGCTAAAATTCTGTTCAGTTCCCTCAGCAAAGTAAACTGTGTCCACAGCAAACATTCCTTGCGAGCACACATGTCAGATTTTTCTCCATCATACGCTTATGCAAACATCACAAAAATGTATAACTCTGCAAGGCAGTGTGGGCTTGCACCTCGTGCGTTGCTTTGGATGACAACACTTTTTAGCCCCAAGCAATAATGCAAAGAAGACGCTAGATGGAACACCAGCGAAACTGTTGACGCCCAAAGACTGCAGAGTTTTACAGACCAACGCCACAGAAACCTAAGCACCAAGATCGCAAAAAAAACGGACTCGCACTCAGCAATTCAGGGAAAAGTGATCGAAACGATTGAAGACTTCCGTGCAACGAGATAACGAAAGGTATTGTTTTGAGAAAAACAATTTATAATCCTGCCATTGAGCTCAACAATGGGTGTACACACATATAAAACCACACAAGGACAGCGAAGTAGTTAGTTGGAAGAAGAAAAAATCTGGACAAAACTGGAATATCACTTCTTCACTCAGCCGCCAACAGTTACTCGCTCATAGGCCTTCGATTGCTTGTATTAAAAAATCGATTAATGCATGCATACATGCGCATGTGTATTATTACTTTCTTTGGCTTCTCCTCTCCATTATTTCTAAAAATTTAAGCCAATTTCACTTTCAACCCGACGATTTCCGTTAGCCGTTCGTGTCGTGGTCCGCGAGCGCAGACAGGATACCGAGAACCACTCCAATATTAGCGTACCGCTGCGTGCCCCCAAACTGGGCGGATCTTGAAGAAAGAGAGGGGCCACAGAATTAACACCAAAGAAAAATACAAGAGGAAACTTGGATGTGTAACCATCTGGCGTCTCTTCCGCAGGTTCAGAAAGGCCGATTTTCTCGCGATTAGCGGATCTAATACCAAATTCCTAGTAAGGAAAGGCGTTCAGAAGAGGAAGCCAACATATTTACGTCGTCGCAGCGCGTTTATTTCCATTGAAACTGGTCCTCCATATTCAGTAGTTCTTGAATAAATTCATTTTCTTGCGAGAGTGAAGATTAGCTCAGCAAAATTCAATCACACTGCTGGTATGATGTTAGACAGATGAAAACGAATACACATCGACTATGGGCAGATAATTCAGGATCTAAGGTGGGATATGTTTCGTAATAGCGACAATAAGAGAGCACAAACAGCATCTGAAAAGCCAAACAATGGGATAATATGCATTTTTTAAAGGGACCTGAGTAATATTTCTCTTCGGGAGGATAAATTTGTTGTTCTTTCGCATATCAATGTACCACTTTTAAAACACATCCGGCCTTTGGATGATAGCCTCTCAATTTCCCAGCACTGAGTTATAAAACGTAAAAATAACAACTTCCCGCGTCAAATACGTACTTTGAAACACGTAATTTGTGTTGGGACTCAAGTCGATGCTAACATGATCAACTGGTAATGATTTTTTGCACAAATCAGACAAAAAAATCACAGTAGCTCTCCTTGCTGAAACTTGAAATGCAGGCATTTTCACCTTGAGGAAATATGTATCTTCACAAGCTCTATACAATACTTTTCTGAATACAAACATATAAAGATCAAATTAAGATGATCTCACTCTTTGGAATTTATCTAATTAAAAACTTTATTATTTAGGTGCTTTTTCTTCAGATTTTTCCGGTGTACAATCGTACTGAGATAGACAAGGAGCAAAACTGTCAAACAGAAAAAAGAAAACTATTATAAGGGTTCGACTCCGTGCACGCCAATGACTTTGGCAGTATTTTTTGGCAGTTCGAAGAAAATATAATGAGAGGATGGAAGATGTACTAGGAGTTAATGAAATGTTCAGAACCTTGATAAGTTGAAATCGCTGCGTAGGGAGACTGATACACATTTCAGATGATAGTATAAGATAGTTTATACGCATTATAACGTATATAACGAGTATTTATACGTCTTATACGGGTGAAGGGAGTAGAGTTTAATACGCAGAAAGCAGCTAAGAAGAAATCCATCATAGCCAAGCAGGAAATCAACCGATGCTCTTCTTAACGAAGACAAACTTATCTCAAGAGTAAAACTTGGTAGTCAGGTCATTAATCTGCCGGTGAAGGAACATAAAGGTAGCGGGATTGAATCCCACATATGCATATATGTTGTGTTCGTCTTAGTATCAAGTTAGGTCAGAGGGTGCGGTATAACTTCAGCAGTTTAGAGCACTTTAGAAATTAATTCTACACCTACTTTCCTATTCGCATGTACAAAACTATTCCTACTAAAGAGGTATTTGTATGAAATTATCAGTTTTTAATCCTTAAGAGAAACGATCTGGGAACTGTAACTACCCACTTAGGGATCCCGGCACAAAAGCACAATGAACCCAAACTAACATTTTTTTATTATATGAGATAAAATTGGTAACCTAGTGAGCAGAGAGCACAGCCACTGACTAAAGATCCCGGATTCCAATGCGGAAGATGTTTATATAATACACCCTGTTAAATCCAAACTGTGATTTTCTGAGCCCCAAATATTTCTAGGTAACTACTCGCCCGCTTATCCCTTATATGTATGATTTTCACACACCCATGGGCTTATTACGTGGTGAGCTCTACCCTAACCAGATAGATCCACCTCCGTATTGAGCACTGTCGTAGACATTTAAACTTAAAACGAAACATAACTCGACTCTATGAAATTGAAGGCCATTGACTGAACTGAAACTTTGGGAAGCCTGAAAATCTGAAACCTGGGGAATACGTATGTAGTTGTAGTTACTTGGGGTTACGACCGACAACTGAGGTCATTTACTCCAGAGAGGATGGGTGGATAACTGGGTAAACGTAGAAGTTTCCAGGGATCGGAGGAAGGGTGGAAGGAAACCCAGCGTCGGAATTAGCCGGTTCTTAACGTTAGGCGCTAAGGGAACCACGGCTCAACGTCCCATCCGACGGACGGAGTACTGGACTCGAAAATCTCCAGTAGGGACCGGTATACCATGAAAAATCCGCCATTCGTCGGGATTCGAACGCGGACCCTCGGAATGGGAGACCAGTACTCTAGCCACCACACCAACCCGATCCCTGCGAAGGCATGGGAAATGATTGGCGGCTGTAGGATTGGATGAATTCTAAGTGGTTACACGGTGGATGAATATGAAGCAGGAGAAGGGTGTTTCTGTGTACGAGTGTGGGTGGGTGTGGCACTCGCTGAACGTGAGGCCGGAAACGCCGAACTCTCCTCTTCTATTCCAACTCCCTCTTTCTCCCGGCGAACCCCCTTCTGTCTCTCTCTCTCTATCTCACCCCTCACCCTATGGGGACGCGAACCGGGGAGAGAGAAAGAGAGGGGTGGGTGGAAGGGGGATATGCAGGGGTTACCGTGGGGCATAGAGCGAGGGAATGGAGGGAAGTTTGGGGAGGGTTCCCGAAATAACGTCCGCAACGCTCTCTTGTCTTTTTCCGTGCACCGGGGGCGCGCGCCATTTCTTCGAAGTCGCGAGAGTGGGGGGGAGAGGGATCATGCTTCGGTCGCCCTGAGACGCCGCGCCTCTTCTTACCGGGAACTGCGTGTTGGGGTGGGGGGAGGAGGGAGGAGCACGGAAGGATGAAAATGAAAAAGGCAGACGGGGGGCATCGAACTGGAGTGGAGTCTAGAATTCAGGGGAGAAAGAAAAGGGGAGAGGTTTTCGCTTTCCGGATACGTGGCCGATGAATTCATTAACGGTACTTGAAAACGATGTATGATTAGTATTACTTTTTCTCAGAACTCTAGCGAATATATCGATGGCCGTTCATCATTTTTAATTGCTCGGCTGAAAAATGAGCGGCCAAATATTTTTTTTTATCTCGGGCGTGTCTGAGATAATAAGTCAAGGTAATTTGTGCGAGATGAAAACGAAAAAAAGATGGAAATAAATTAACTGAATCATTTAAAGAGTTCGGAGATCTCACGCTCGGTTCTCGGAAGAAGCCCTTGGACATGTCCAGCCAAACCCAAGTGGAATTACTTTCTACATACTGGTGTATCCTTATGAGAAACCTTGGGAAGTACTAAGAAGGAAACTGGTCCTAAGATTAATATGTGAATTTCACGTGCCGTTGGGCTTTGTTATTAGTTGGTAAGGTCTATTCTCACACACCAGTCCAACCTTTAGGTTGAAATAGCTTTAACTTTTGTTTTAGCTTATAGGTACATACATACATACGTAAGATTTCCAGTCTTCATATGACTGAATCAAAGTTGCTATTGATAACTATGCGAAAGCAATCAAGGGGGTAGAGTGAAAAATTAGTCAAACAACCGAATCGGATAGATTTCCAGCGATTATCTTCCGTGAATAAAAATTGAGGGATGAGATTTCCAATGTTTGTTTAGTAGGCACTGATTCGGGAAAAATGTACTCGGAGAGATTAAAATTGCGGAGCGGAATATTTGCTGAGTAGCCATAGACTATCCTGTTTGCCTTCTGAACAGACACGCAAACATTCAGGATGAGTTCAGCTTAGTAGGCAAAAATTCCATAAAAAAGGATTATTTGATAGCTAAATTATGAGAACACCAGATCCCAATATGGAAAATGACAAGGTTGAAACAATTGACGGAACGGGTATGTAACGACGATAAACTATGGCTACAAGAAAGATATAATAATATTCAATAGAATGTGGAGGAGAAGGTGGACGTAAAGTTTTTTTTTAGGGTGAGCAGTTCATACTTGTGTGAAAACGAGAGGAGCAGTGGATTTATTAAAGTGCGGATTGGTTCAGCAAATGAAGAATGCATTTTAAGAGTCAAATAATGACTTACTCGATGATGGTTGAGGCTAAAGATGTGAAAGACATTTGTGTTACGATGAAGAGCCCAATGCATTGCTCACTGTGGCGGACATGGGGAATGGGGGTGGATGCCGTAGGCAGATTTTGAAACTGCCTACGGCATCCAAGGAGGATGACAATATTTGCAAGAGATAAGACTAACGTTGGAGATGAAGATAGGCCTTGGAAAGAGGAGCCGCCGACGGAGGAAATTTGCAAGAGTCGAGGGAAAGGGATGATTTAAAATGTGAAAGAAAATTCAGAGATTTTAGCGACATTGCGTGGAATTTTCACTAATATAGGAAATAAATAATTCAATCTTCATCATGCATCAATTTCAATTCAAAGGTAAAACCCAGGTCGGGAGTGAAGTTTTATTTTCTTTGGGGAAAATTAAATGTTTTCATTCCTTCGAAAAGGCGAGAGGTTTTTTGAGACGTAGCTTATGCCTTGTGTGAATTCATCCCCTACCAACCACATTTGAGGTGGCTTGCAGGATAATCTGTCCCTGTAGATGACATGATTTATGGACAATATTGTGCAGCAATTTAGGGATTTGAACCACCGAGGTAGGAGCAGGAAAAAATTGAGAAAATGGATGACCACTTCTTGGAAGCGAGAGGGGAACTGAGTGCATCAGAATTAGACACAGGTGCTGGTAAAAAGGTGTGTACGTCGTACTTAAGAAAGAAAAGATGAAGGGGAAACGTTAGGCATGGCTGGGCAAGGAAGGAAATCCAAAGTTGGCAGTTATAGACACAGGAAATGGAACAGGAGGAAGTAGGAGTAAATAAGGGGCATTAGGAGAACTATGCCCTTGATATAGGACAAAATGTTGGGGAAGGCAGAAGAGGAAGGGAGAGAATGGGCATTTCAGATTGGATAAATGGAAGCAAGACGCTTGCAAAGCCGCGAATAAAACACTAAAGGGTAACAATTGCTTCCACGCCACAACAAAAGGCTCATGAGTTATTCCTGAATCCAATCAAAACTTGCGTAAAGTGGGTGGAGTACGCATAATGAAGCTGGGACCAAAAAGTTATTCCGTGTGGGAGGGGAGCACTATGATTTGGCATGCTGAGCGGAAATCCGTCGACCGGACTCCACCTTTTCGCCCGTCGCCGGAAAATTTGCTGGAGCGGGAAGTCAGAGGGGATCCGACCGTTGAGGGTGTGACTGGCGGAAAAAGAAAATTGGTTCGACTCCCCTCGGCTGCCTTAACCCTCCTCCCGACACCGACGCGCCGCGAAACGACTGAAAATTTCCATCCCCCAGTCTGGTCGCGGAGGGAAGCGGAAGTGACGCAAAAGGTAACCGGAAAGGATTCCCCGCTGGCGAATCCTGGCGTTTCCGTTTGCGATTGATGGGATCCGAGGGGAGGGTTAAGGGGGAGGGGGTCGAAACGTGGGAAACTCAGACTATGGGGTGTAAGTCGAATGGTCGCGGATGTCCAAAACGGACGGTCGGACAGACGGTTTACTTTTCCGATAGCGGCGATGCGCGAAGCGAACCCAATGGACGGATGGGACACGCCAATAGGAGTGGTCGACGCTTTCGAGATCACTTTGGAAACCGTCGATAAAGGAGGATGGGGATCTACGTTGAATAAACCAAGGATTCCGGGTCAATAACTTATGGTCGTTTTTCTTGGTGAAGACATAATATTTCCTAGTAGTGGCTGCCCCCAATAAACTCATGATGTGGTCGACTTCTGAAGTAAAAAAAAAGGTTCCTAACCTATGACACCTCTCGCGATCAGCCAACGTGTAAACAAAATCATTCTTAAAGCCGTTTTATGGGAGACTTTTCATAGCGCAGTTTGATATATGAAGAGATGTGAGAGTATAATTGCATCTAGAAAAAGCAGTGAATCGCAAGGGATAATTCCCAAATTCTTGAACGAATAGCCCCTCTATCTCTATACCTTCATCCATGCTATATCCACGGTTTGATGCTGCTTCGAAATAGGCAATTAAATGCTTCGTTAAAAAGGTCTATGTAATTAGTACATCATCAACCACAGCATAATAGTTGTCATAAGGTAAAGCTAAATATTCGAAAATTTTACCAAATAAACTGTTAGCTATACAACTTAATTAATAATCTAAAATTAAATACTCCGTGTTGCTTGTTTCAACTCTGCAAAGATACTGAACTCTTCGGTCATTTCAATACAGAAGTAGTATCAACTGACAGTGACAATGGTTTTATTACCCCATGCTCTCTTCCAGGAATGACGATCGAAGCCAAAAAGAGCAGTCAATATCTGGCGCCGAATCTGCTTGATATATCATATACATACATAAATTGGTACAACGAAGAAGTAGCAACTGCTTGTCACAATTTCCAGCTTCCGTTTTTACGTCATTTCCGCGACACTTAATATGAAATTGTGAATTATTTTTCCGTGCGGAGAGGATAAAAATATTTTTGAGAGCCAATCACTTTTACCGAGCAAATCAAAGACTGAGAAGAGTCGTAAAGTGACTCAATACGACAACCATCGAGAGATAAAATATATAAACAGAATTCCACATCGAAAATTGTGTGGAGAGGAAGGCCTTATGAAATCATGCGAGGACTATTGCACCACTGCAAAACTTTTACATCTCCTGATTTTAAGGAATGGATTGTATGAAGTGGCCACACCTTTCCTATTCAAGAGAATGTAGGGATGAAATCAAGAGAAATTTTGAAAAATAGAATAATTTATGGGTTGTCTACGAACAAACGGTGTGCAACAGTAAATATCTATTAACACTTTACCCTCCAATCAGTCAGTGACAAAGTTTTCAGTTGATTTCAATATCACGCGTAATCCCCAATGAAATCCATACTTGAGTAGAATAAATTTTAAGCACCAGCAATGTGGTAGGAAAAAGTGAAACAAAGTGCATGCATTTCATTACTCCAATAACTTTTCTTTAGCACATAGGAGGGTCAAAACAAGTGAAAGACAGAACTAAACAGTGAATACTATAAGCAAATCAATTCCAATTTACAAGGTTCCTCCCATGCTTGAACAGCAGATAAAAATAGCGTTTAATGGCAGGTTAATGCATTGTTCATCGTGGGTGTCGTAATGGGTTGGCAAAGAACGAATTGTTCCAAGGGAAAATGAACGAAGGTAATCGTTAGAGCCCACAATAATGCCGACAATAACTGGCAACAAAACATGATTGAAATTATTGTTGCATCTTTGCCCTGATTTCGGAACTTAGGAAGTTCTTCAACTCAATGGCCACAAACAAAGGCTATCATGGTTGCTACACAGGGCTAAAGAGCCGACTTGGCAACCCGAATGTCGTGGGTTCTAATCCCAGCTTGAACACGGATTGTGATGAGTCTGTTGTAACGCCGTTTCACCCAAATAAATAAATCCCACAACTTGAAGCTGCATCAAATCACGGACGTGGTCTCAATAAAGTCGTGAAAATTGAACACGGGTTATTCTTCGCACAGTCCTGCATATCTTTGAGACTTTTTCCATGCAATCCGTTGCTTGCAACCACGCAATTTTCACTGCGCATCTCTCTAAGCTTCAGACTGCGCAGCGAAAATGCTCGGGTGAAACAGTCTTTAAGACTGTGTTAACTAAAGTTAGACAGTGCGAACATATATAACTTTATCAATTGGAGCACCAAAAGGCCGTTTTACTCGAAGCTTGTCATCGTGCAGTCTAATGCATAGAGAGATGCACAATTCGCATGCATAATAGTGAAAATTACATCGTGTAAATCAGCGGATTGCAAATAAAAATTCACAAATGTGCGAACGAATGAGCGGAAAATAGGAACTAGTGTATATCCTTGCATCTATCCATGCAATTTCAACTATTTGACGCCACTTCAAGTTGTGTTTTTAATTTCTTTGTGGGCAAATACCTTAAAACGTTATTAATACTGATGCAACATTACGATGACGAAACCAGAATCAAAACACAAGGCCACAAGCACTCGGCTGCATTCGACCGCAAGCCGTGAGTCAGCGCGCGGCAGCAAAACAGCGCGCGCCATCAGTCAGTCAGCCCCGGTCAATGAATCCAGCAGACGCCGGGAATGAGTCGCGCGCACAAAAATACGCGACGGGGCCGCGCGAGAATTCCTGCCACTCACCTCTGAGCATCAGAACGGCTGGGGGGGCCGCATGAAACTCTCACAGCACCGCGGCCCACCGCCCCTCTCTCCACCAATGGTCCAGCGCCCTCCTCGGTACTCTCCCGCGAGTAATGACACCGACGCACGGTCGAATGCTCCCCAACTTCACCGGAAGCAGTCCGCGAGAGGGATAAACAAATAAAATCCGTCCTCTTTTAACAACACTATGGAACGGGGGTGGGACAAGAAGAAGTTAGTTGGTGGGGGGGTGGAACAGCCTCACTTCGGGCAAGGGCGCACACTTCTTCCCAGCTGGAGAGGTGGGGACCAAGTTCAGCTCTTCACTAAAAAGTTAGCGCACAGTCTCTCTGTCCGCGCTACCGGGAGGAGGCGGGCATGCTCGGAAAAAATGCACGCTCTCGAGCCGGCGGCAGTCGAGGGAAGAATGCAGCGGGGTCGCACTCGGAATGAGGAGCGCCAGGGAAAAGGCGTTGTGTATTTTTTTTTCTCGAGTCCGGCGGGGAGTTTTCGGGAGAGAGGTAAACTTCACCGCCGCTACCTCCGCTGCTGCTGGTCGTGTTCGCGTCACGGGCACGTAAAGAACTTTGGACTGAGTTTCGCCAAGAGGGATAGAGAGGGCGTGGGAGGCGCGGAGGTTTCCCGTAAGGGGAGGGGAGAGAGAGAGTGGTGGGGGAAGGAGGGAGGGCGCTGAGGGAGATAGCGGAGGGGAAGGGGAGATAGGGAATGTTTGAGGAAGGAATGGGAGGGGAGAGGTGGGGAGAGAGTTAGGAGAGGGGTGTGGGGAGAGGCAGGCAAGCCCCCCCCCTTCCTCTCAAAGTCTCCCCTCTCCGCTATCGAGACTTTCCGAAACTGTTCGCTCTAGTCTCTCTCCTCTCCAACGGGCGTGGAGAATATATGTGTGTATGTGTGAGCTCGTGTGCGTCTGTGGGCGTACGCGTGTTTGTGTCTGCGCGTATCGCCCGTCTCCCCTAGTCTAGTCGAGGCAAATACTAATGCAGAGATAGCTTGAAAAAGTCACGATGCGTCCGACCCCCTCCCGAAATTTTCACGCCCGGACGTTCACGGTTTTCGGCCGCCGGAGAAATCCGGGTCGCGTTTCCAGGGGAGGAGTTGGGCAGGGGTTTAGGTTGTCACAGAACGGCTCCCGTGCCAAAAAATGTTTCTCCGCAGTGCTTTTTCGTGATCGAGTCGTGGACGATTATCACTATTCCTTTCTATTGAAATGAATCTCCCAAGAAAAGAAACCTCAAAGCGACGCAACAGGACACTATTGATAACCGCCACCTTAAAAGTAAATGCATAGGCATGGGTTTGGAAGGTTTAGGCGGGGGTCTGACTCTGGCCAGAATAATCACGCCAACATCGGCCGAAAATATCATGTAATTCTTGCCCCCACTAGTCACTAGATGTTGACACTCATATTTTGAACACAATTCCAACTTATACCGGAGCCACGAAAGGGTTCACCGAAGATTTTGAAGGCATTGGAAATAAAATAAGGCAAAAATGCATACTGAAATAGTGGTCGATTCTGAGAATTAAGTTATTAAAGCCGCGAACTTCCATTCCCATCAACTACTTCATTTCAGCCGTCAATCCTGACGATGGTCAACAATTGGGGAGAGCATAGAGGGGCCAAAGAATACGGGATGAATACAAGGTATAACAATATACCTTAGCGAAGTTATCGACGATTGAGCTAAGACGTTTTCTCTAAATTCGATGCAGGTGCGACATGTCGCAAATTAGATTCGACAAAATGGTATCTTCCCACTCATCACTATGCAGACCCATAGGGATCGGGTAGTTGCGGTGTCCAGTGTACTGGCTTTCCGTTCCAAGAGCCCGGGTTCGAATCCCGGCAGTGGCTGAGATTTTTCTCTGTATACGGGCTCCCACTTGGGTACCTGCTTTCTGGAAAGCATTCTAAGTACAGTACCTACTCGGTCTGTCGGATAGAAGGTAAAACAGTGGTGCCCTTGGCGCCTCTCGTTAGAGCAGACTAATGCCGACTCCAGGTTTCTCTCCACTCTTCCTTCGCTTCCTGAAAAAAATCTTACCTCTACCCAATTTTCTACCCATCCTAAATATGGCCCAAATAACTTGACCTGTCGGTCGCCTCCTCCGTATAACTACAACAGTCCCCAACAATTTTAATATCCAAATTTTATATATTTCGATTTTATCTTCGGGTCACGTATGATATTACAAGGATAAATATTTTTTATACAGTGAGTCTATCCTCGCGGAATCATTGTAATCGGATTCATAAAATCGAATCTTCCATTTAGATCGTCCTTCTTTGGTGTAAGCAGATTTGGCAAGCGATTGACACAGATAGCGCAACTGCGTATGATGTGGGATTTCGTGGCTGCTAAGCGAGGATGAGGGGCTGTAATTGCTCAAGCAGTAACGCACGCAATCTCGGAACCTTTCTACGTGTTTTCTGAACTTCGATTTGCAAAGGAGACAAGAGACCTGAAATTATATTTCAACTGCACGACACGACACACGAGTCTCGGTCGGACTCCCAAAAAACCGTCATTACGGATTTCACGTGATACCGTAATAAGATATCACCAAAGTCTAAAACACAAAAATAATTTTGTTTTTATTCCGATCACTGCACGATTCCCTTCTTTATTCAGCGGTTACTTGAAGTAACCAAGACCAATTAACTGAGCTGAAGCATACGATACGCATGGAGTATTAGTTTTTTCTCCACAGGAAATGGAAAATATTTCGTAATGATCCCTACGGTCTTTACGTGAGCACTGCGTGAAAGGCTGAAGGAAAGAATTTAATAACAAAACGAGCAATTTAAAAATAATTCTAGGATAGTCCAAAACTTCATTCAACCTACGCCACGTACTACAGTGACACATAATCGAACGTCTACATCCAAATTACGGAGTCCCTCAATGATCCAATTTTAAGTGTCGTATTTGCGCAAACCTTAAGAGAACATAATCGGATATACAGTGAAAGAAAAGGTACCTGAAATATTGTTTGAATAGTTTGTAGTGCATGAAGCATGTTTTAGACCTAATAACTCTTGCGTGATTGGGAAATATAAATTTAAGTATCAAAAGAAATGCCTGACTAAACAATAATCATTACATTACTATGTAAATACTAACCATTTAGTTAACCTAGAAAATTCATATCTAGTAAATGCCTAGTTAATGCATATCTAACATGTGATCATAAAATAGCTGCATTGTGCTGCATGCTAGTAGTACATCTACGGTGACATTTCCCACCCCCTGCTACACTCCCTCGCGGTGACTTAGGGTGTCACTCGGATGTAATGTGTTTGAAAGAATAATACTTTGTATGCAACAAAAAGGTGAATGGCGGTTGACGAAGGACTCCAATGGAGAAGGAGGAAGGCTGGAGAGAAAACCGGCTACGACAATTGCCTACTCTGGACCAAAGGTGCCAACGGGGTCTTCTGTTTTACGTCCAATCCAGGGGCGTCGGAACTATATTCGCTGGGGAAGGGGCAACCTTGAAATGGGCCCGGCTCCTAAGAAAGAAGTCCGCATTTTTTTGCGGATATGAGGGGGTAGAGACTAGAATTTTGCTAAAAGAGCATATGAAGGTGTGAGAATATGTGTCAGAAGGAAAAAGGCAAGCTGGAAACAAGTGAAACTTAATTTTTATTAATGAAGAATTCTTCTTTTTCACTTCCATTAAGGATGAGAATTGCCATCAGACAAATATAGTTTCGTAATTTAGTAATAAAATTAAATAGTTTCCGACGAGTGGTAAAAGAATGTAGACAACAGCAGGAAATGTCTTGTTCGCAGAGGTTTAATGACGAGAGCCGTCAGGTGAGTGAGATACCGTGAAACGACGATAGCAGGTTGCTTGTTTTGCGGAATTGGAATCAAGACGAGACTGAACTGCTGAGGGGAATTTTGCTTCACCCGAATGCTGGGAGAATATGCAGTTTAGCTCCATGGCCGACGCACCGTTCCTCTCACGATATCAGCATGAAAGGGTTCTGAGATACGTCATTGATTAACGGCATTTGGTCTAGTTCAGATTTTTCTTCTTGTATTTCGTTACATTTAAGTAATTTTGCTGCTGTCATCTTAATCTCTATCGAAGCATTAAAACTTCACACCTTCGTAAATTAAAACCTAAGTAAATTATATTAAATAAATTAAATACATGGCATTTCGTTCATTCGTTTTTTTAATCACTTCTTCCCACTTTGAATTGCTGTTTCTAATATTTATTTTAGGATAAAAGAAAATAGAGTCCGAGTAATCTTGCCCTATTGTCTCACTTTAATTCTATCTGTAACGTTGTCTGGTCCGTGACAATCACGCGCGTTTTTTAATATGAAATTACCGAGTCACTGCTTTGCTCCTATATAGGGACATCAACTGGAGAGTAATTTCAATTTAAGTTCACTATTTTCCTAAGTGCATTACTTTTATATGCAATATGATAAGAAATATCATATTAATAAGCGAATTATTAACTAAATACAATGTCCACTTATTAGTTTGATGATGAAAATATTTCTTTAACCTCTTATCCACCTTATAAAGATAAAATATGATATTAACAGTAAAATTATGGCTATAAAATAAAAGTTATCAATCAAAGAGCTTTTGCAAATCCTTTCAACAGCAGGAACGTGGTTCACTGGCGTGTTTTGTTGAACTTCATCGTACAAAAAAAAAGGCAAGCACTACTCAATTTTCCTTAACCTTCACGTCTTTTGAGGACCACCCTGCCGAAATTACACCCTCTATTTCCTCTCCGGACCGTCATATAATTTTTTTAACCCTTGTGTCCTCGGTCGCCGTACCCTTAAGACGCAGGGGTTGATGACACAATTGGGTGCGAGAGAAAAAGTGTGCAACCCCTCAACAGGTTTACCCTGACAAACATGGAGCGAAAGTTGGGCTACAATATCGATGCTACAATGAGACGGTACATGGATGGTGTGTAACGTAAATCCATACTCATTCATGGCTGTAACCCGCAGTACTTCTAGACTTAGAGTGAAACGAGAAATTACCTCAAAGAACGTGTCGAAAAAACTTAGGAAAATTAATTTTAAATACAACAATCTCCGTAATTATTAAAACTGAAGTTTGATTGACTGCAACCACGAGAAGTTTGATCTAAAGGCTTTATAGAGATTTCTTATTTTTAAAATGAATCGGGAAAATCTCTGAATTTATTGATATCACGTAAATTTCGCACAAGGAAGAAGATCCTAAATTAATAAGAATATAGTGAATCCTTTAGAGAAAAATATTGCACTTGAGTTCCAGTCGGTTAATATGAAAGGAATTCGATTGTGTCTTTCAGGTCCTTCAACGGTTTAGGCTACTTCGCAATGCCTCAAGTTATGTATTGATCCTTAGACGATGAAAACCTTCATTCCAAAGAAAGATTCGAATCCGGATTATCATGCCCAGTTAAAATCAGAACAACAAAATTATTGGGAAAAAATTTCGGGGAGGGCTGAAGCCCCAGAAGCCGCCCCTGGCTGCGTGCCTGAATATGACGGCAACATTTTAAGATTCCAGAACACAAAAACTATAGAAAAAAGCCAACCCATTATGGGATAAACTGTTCATGAAATAGTGCAAAGCGTAATGAAAAATCACAAAAGAAAATTCTCACGCCCAGTTGTAGGAGGACACTCAAAACTAGATCAAATCTCCAGCGAGTTGTTTAAAGTGTGATAGAACAGCAAATTTGAAGAAAATTGTCATTGTATCGTTTTGTCAGCTAGAATTGAAAATATAGGTCAGATTGTCGAACTGATATATTCGATGATTCACTGTTCATATCAATTTTCATCGAATAGGAGGGTAAATGAGGACTTGTATTGATATCATCCTTTGTAATATTCATTCCTCTTCTTCGTTAAGATTAGTGACCAAACACTCACATCCACACGCTCTTTGAGGAGAATATAACCTGTTGCTGATCCGACGTTTTTCTGGAACCAAATTTTCAAAAACCTTCATTGATACTTTCGCCACTCCAATGAAAAACCACTGCGTCAATTCATAACATTTTTTACGAATAAATTTTTAGACTTACAGGGTATTTTTAAAATAGTTTTATTTCAAACGATACAATGAGCCGCCAAATTCGATTGGCTAAATGAAAGTGTCAAGATATTACTACTAGCAGGCACTTTTTATTTGTTTACATGGTAAAAGTAACGACATTCTTCATCTCCTGCCGCACACCCTACCGGTGGCTTGCGGGTATAACGTAGACATTCGGCAGAGTTACATATCAGTCTTTTGTTTTTACCTTGACTACAAGTTTCGTGCAACATATGAGTACAATCTCAGTCACTATAACTCCTAATCTCTTTAACTTATGATACCTCAGGATAATACATTCTCCCCCGATTCCCAATGTGGCACAATTAAGAGTCAGTCAAGAGTTGACTGTTGTAGGAAAATCACACTCCCTCCTCTGCCCTTCCCTTCCACAGTTACTGCATAGGGGTAGGGCAACGCCCTTTGGAAACCTCGCTCTTCGACTCCTTCAATGCTCGTTTCGCTGACGAGCCATTTTATATCGGTTTAACACCTCGACCGGTTTGCCGTCGGAGAGGAAATGAAAAATCCCTGATTGCCCTGAATTCTAGCCTAGAAGAGACTATCCGTTTTCACAAACACCACGCGATATAATTTCAAATGCCGATGAGCGCGCGGTGTGCTACTTCAGTGTCACCACGAATTATAAAACATATCACCCATTTCACCACGACATATCCTACCTAGATAAAGACTTAGAATCGCACTGTTACAAAACTTCTACGTTCATTTACATCTACATCTAAGCAATACCCTTCGAGCCACCACAAAGGTGTGTGGCAGGAGGTGAAGTACACCAAACATGCGCTATTGACATGCAACTAAGAGCTACAATGCTTCTTCTATATGGAAACGTTTTAATATCTACATGAAAACAATTATCAATTAAAACTTTTGAGTAAATTTGATTCTGATCTTTTCGCTGATTACGTGAGAAATATATGAAGAACACCCAGGTACTACGCATAATTTGATCAGGAAAAGAAGATTAGAGAAATAAACTGTTTTTATGGACATAATAAAAATCTTGTTCTTCCCGTAAACAATAAGAGAGGCAACATATATATAGGCAACACACTAACTGGATAGATAGGTAGGTATGTAAAATTTTCATACATCTACATCTACACGATACCCTGCAAGCACCCGCGAGGGTGTGTGCCAGAGGGTGAAGATCACCAAGCATGCACTATTGACACGCAAACAAGCAACTATAGGATCTCATGCAACTAGATTGTTAGCATCTATAGTATTTGAGGGATTAATACATGCATCATGCACTACAGACTACTCTAAAATATTTCCCCTAGGTACCTTTCTCTTTGCTACGCTGCCTATTCTGTTCTCTTATAGTACGGGGAAAAATGCCATTTGAATCTATCAGTACGACAATCTATCTTTCTAATCTTATTTATCTGGTCGAATCTACCATAATACACTGGTATTTTTAATATGTGCCTAACATCTTCATAAAGCTATCCGATTGAAATTTATCTAATAGATTTAATCTGTACTTTAACCTACGCTCTGATAATGATTCTCACCCTAATTCTTGTATTAATTCTGAAACACTACTCAACCTATCGTAACACCTTTCAACGAACCTATTTGCTCTACGCTGCGCACTGTCTAGTTCTCTGATCAAACCTAATTCATTCGGATCCCATACACTGGCTGGATACTCAAGGTGAGGCCTAACTAGTGTAAAGTAACATCGCTCTTTTGTCTTCTCATCACATTTCCCAATTACTTTTTTTACAAATTCTAGCTTTCTCTTCGCTCTGCCGCATATTGCCCGGATGTGTCTTCCCCACGATTAATTTTTAGTGATTGTTACACCTAAATACCTTATCGTTTCAACGCTTTCGATCTTCGTGTTAATAATTTAATAGGATCGCTCCATCGAATCATTCCTCCTCCAAAAATTGGTAGCTACACACTTTTGAAGGTTAAGTTCTAACTGCCATTTGTCGCACCACTCTTGAATTGCACCTGAATCCTTGCTAACTGATTTCCTGTGTTCTTCTTTGGTATACCCCTATACACTACTTCATAGAGTGCACCTGAAGCATGATTTAAAATATATTCGCTACATCTACATAGTTCTCCGGAGGCCACCATAAAGGTGTGTGGCAGGGGTTGAATTCACACCAAACATGCATTAGATACCATGAATAAAATTATTAGTAATAATATACTAGCAGGCCATGGAAATACGGATTAATAAATTTTAAATGCATGGCTAATAATAATTATTGTATTACTTCGTGGATACTAATCATTTAACTGAAGATACCTCGTGAATTTTATTCTGTTCTATAATGTAGTAGTAATGAATGTTAGCAGTACATCTAATGCGATATTCACCCCCTGCCTTACACTCTCTAGGTGGCATGCAGGGTAGTCCGTAGATATATGTGCACTTCCTATTCAACCAATCTGGGATAAAATACAAACCCCTGGTTCGGACCCACCTCTGATTATAGTAACATATGTTGACATCTCATGTGTTTTGTCTTCGTTTGCTGATTTAAAGAACGACTTCAATGCAAAACCTAACAGTATTTTAGAACAACATTCGTACTCAGTATTTTAGAACTTTCGCTGAAGGCTCTCTCAGCGGTACTGAGGTATGCCGTGTTTTTCAGGGAGTAATGAATGTCATGGGAAAAATCTCAAAAAATTAAGAATATGAATACATTATCTCCTCATGTTATTTCTTGAATAAAATGCTCGCAAACACTTGGAGCTCCCAACTGCTACGAGCTACCAACTGGAGGGCTTGGAAAATTCCTGGCAGAAGCCTTTTTGGACACCCCCACCTAAAATATTCTCGAATAGGGGCTATCAAAATGCTTCATTTTTTCTAATGTTGTACATTTGTAATTATTTACTTTGGAAGCAATTAAATTCATTTATTTCTCAATTATTTAATCGATTCTCAGCGTGTCAGAACTTCCTTGGAAATCGCAGGTGGTCCAGGGAAAGGAACTTGCACCCCTACCCTGAATGTGTGAATGTCACACGTCAATGGCTTAGTACGGGGTGAGCTCTACCCTACCTATCACATCGACATCGATGACAATGATCACATCGTTCGATCACAGGTAGCATAGTAAAAAGATAGGTTGGTGAAATGTTGGTCGAGTAGTCTGTTCACATGAAGCGTGTTTTAACAGGACTAACCCAAGCATGCTAGGGAAATACAATAAATATAATTTGAGTAATGCCTGTAAAACCAGTTATCCCTTCATTATTATGTAGATACCAACCATCTAGTTGCACGTGACTCCTATATCTAACATATTTCTATGTAGTAGTTGCATGTAGATCTTGGTTGCATGCAATGTGTGCGTTTTTGGTGATATTCACTCCCTGCCACACACCCTCGCGTTGACTCGCAGGGTATTGCGTAGGTTCATGTGGATGAAATGATATATTGTAATGATCAGTAGCGGTCCCAGCTATGGTAGATATAAAGGGTGTGATATAAAGGCTATGATATATACGATTAGGGATATGAATAGCGGTAAATATATCCAATACTAGTATATCAATTGATAGCATAGGTAGTTGCATGTTGGTATAAGGACTTTAAGCTAACCCAACTAACAGCATGTTTTTGCATGCTTGCTTTGCTACTTTTATCTTTTTTTTAAATTAAAGTTTGGACTAGTATATTATTACTAATCCTTTTTATGCATGATATGTAGTGAATGTTTGGCGAGAATTCACCCCCTGCCATACACCTTTATGGTGGCTTGCAGGGTATTATGTTGATGTAAAGAAAATCTTTTCCCCGTTTGTCCTCTCAACCAATATAACACCGAGTGCGACTCGCCAAAAAGCGGAAAGTTGAAACATTTAGTTTTGGGTTGCGTGAAATTACAGCTAAAATATCAACTTTCATCTTGTGCCTCAGCCTCTTCAATCTAAGATATGGAGCGCGCGTTGCATTCCTTCTGTCAATATTTCGAAATTCCGAATTCCATTTGCAAAAAATAGTGAGGAAAGGAACGATATCGCGACGTAACTATTTAGAACTCGTTTGCCAACAAATATGCGCAAAAATTGGATTTTCATATTCGATTCGATTTCAAACGCTATCATAGTTTAATTTTCCTTCTTAGAATATATTATTGGCTCTTGAATTTGTTTTATATATTTTTGGAGAAAAGTTTCATAAGTTTTCAGATCCAGCAATGGGCGAAGCGCGCGTTTCTTGTGCAACAAAAATGGTCGTCTTAGTGTTACCATCTAACCTTCCAAATCTTAAATGGACGAATAGTGCGAGCCGTTCCTTTCTCCAATCGAATGCGTATCCCTATGCTTAATGCAAAAATCCAGTGAAGTTAGGGGTCGTCCCTATAGTACGTAACGTTAGAGAAGTGGGGCCTACAGGTACAGCCTTGCGTTAATTTGGGACATTGACCATAACCACCGAGAGGTAAGGACACGTTATAAATTAATTTTTTCTTCGAAACATAATCATGATACAATTAATAATTAGTGGCTAAACAAAATTATTGAGAAATACATTAAGTTTTTTTAAGTAATGTCTGTTTTATCATTGGCAAAAATAAAGGGTTCATCAACAGCGTTACGTGAATTGGAGGGTCTTAGAGAATATTACAGAGCGTTAACACTAAAATGCCGGATAGCGGTCAATTGACCGCTTAGGTATTTTGTTCTGTGCTAACTCGAAAACTAATTTTTGCATGAGATTGATATAAACTGACTTTTAATATTTTAGGGTCTGCAACCACCCTGTAAAATATTACGAAAAATATTAATAAGGTTGCCGAGTAACAGTCGAGTATACCTAAAAGGTCGGCGAGCGGTCAATTGACCGCTATTGCGTCTTTAGTCTTCATCATAGTTTCCTAGGGGAGAGAAGAGAGATCAAAAAAGTGGAAAATCATTCTTGCATGAATGGTCCCAAAGTAATGATTTTGAGAACGTGAATGGAGTGAACAGATAGAGCACGTTTTACAGCGAGCGCGCCCAAAAAAATGGCGACAATCTACGCTCCTCCATCCAACGGACGAAGTCGAATCCCGCCGGACGTCAAGGGGGGATGAGAACGAATGGGGGGTGGGGAAATGGTGGGTGCGGCGTATTCACCAATAGTGCACGGAGCTGCATGCACGGACAAGCCTCGCCTCCCCGCCGACAGAGGGGGCTAGCCTCGTGCGCGAAAGTGGCGTCCCGATCCGTGCGGCGGCCTTGCGAATAAACGGCGAAGCGTCCTTGTCCATCCCCACCACGCTTTCCTCTCCCTCCCTCCCCCGCCAATGTAGTAGTAGTAGTAGTAGTAGGAGTCGTAGTAACCCGTTCGCCCTCCCCAAACACTCACTCACTCACACGGGAGGGAGGGGGGAAGGGATGAGCGAACATGGGGAGGAAGGAGACGACCACGACCTTCCTCAAGATGATCTCCGCAAACCCACCAGTCTGCCAAAGGCGGCGGAGGGGAGATTTCGCATAGCGGAAACGTGCGTCGAATGTGGGAAGGGGGAGAGGAGGGTTGACGTCACGTCCTGCCTATGGAGGAGGACCTTGTGGAGAAGTGGAAGGGTTTTCGCCGTGCAAGTGGAAGGGGGAGAGGGTCTTTCTCAGCATCCGAATGGAGTGGAGAGGGGTGGGGGAAAGGGGTGAGAGTGGGGTGCAAGGGGTGGTGGCGGGGAGGGGAGCATGAATGAAAAAGGTGGACGGACTGCCCGACGGGACGACTCTCGCCTGGTTGGCGAAAAGAGCCAGAGCTCTTTCTTCTACGCCGGGAGGGCGATTGGCGAGTCCTCTGAGTAGAGTCGTCCGCTCGCCTGCCGACTGGAGGAGATATCCTCTACCAGTGCGCCATTACTCTTGGACGAAAAGTACGTGACATCACCCGGGCGGTATAGTGTAACCTCATTTTAGCTTTAAACGTGTACACAAATCAATTTATTCAGCTTCACGCACACTAAAGTTCACGAATTCCGCACATCCACGGAATTATTTTAATGGTGACAATTCAATGGTGAGTTTATATTTGGGCTCTTAAACTGAATCGCGTCGAATCGGTTTATTCCTATCGATCAAAAATCCTCTCCAAGCTAGGATAAATGTCGCAACTCACCATCACGGATTTTCTAAGGAGTGAGCTAAAATTTTAACACATTTCAAGCGTATAGTTTTCAACTTCCATTCATAGGTAATACTATTCTGAGCGAAAGAATGTTTGCATTGCTACGATTCTGCAACGAACAGGCCTCAATTCCCGCCTGGGGTATTGATTTTACGTTCATCTTGAAGTTCAGTTAAGATTAGACGGGACAATGCCACCAGAGCAGTTGGAGAACCTGAAAAAAATTATCATAGGTACAACTACTAGCGATGAACAATTTTTCTAAAACCTCTTCACTCCTTTAGATGAGTAAAAAAAGACTTTAGCACTTCTCCACAATGTATTTAAAGTTATAAAATTACACACGTGTTTCGGCTTACTAATGAGTGTACACCTGATGATGGCTTAGTAAGCCGAAACACGTGTGTAATTTTATAATGTTAAATACATTGTGGAAAAGTGCTAAAGTTTTTTACTCATCAAATATGTCTCGCTTCCACTACGTGATGCCTGATACTGTGAAGAGCCTCTTCACTCCGTTTTCACGGTAAAATTCCATAAAAGAAATAACTAACACTACAGTTGAATGTACAGTCTCCGAGCAATTAGATGAATACCTACTTTTTCTCAATTTGTTCATCTAGTGTCGTGATCTTACTCAGCATAAATATGGTCCAATATAATTTTTAAGTTCACCTTTTTAAATCTGGAATACAATACGGAGAATATTCAGCAGTGTATTAACTAGCATATATAACGGAGTAAAGTAAAAATCTTCTGAATATAAACCGACCGCACTTCATTAAGTCGCAGTTGATTCTGGCGGAATGTGGAGCAATTCTGTAGACAACACGATTACGCCAGCCCCGGTGGCGGCGAGGTAAAGCCCTCGCCTGCTAATCCTGGTACCGCGGGTTCGAGTGGGTTATTCTCCGCCTAGGACATGGATGTTTGTCAAACTGTTGGTTTAGCCCCTGGGAAATCTGATGACAGGCCAATGCGAATTGGTATCGCAAGGGTATATGGACCAACAGAACCGTCGGGATGCAAAAAAATAATAGAATCGGTCGATACAGCGATAGCATAATGGGAACGCGGGAAAAATACAGAAAATGATATTTATATTTTATGCTTGAGGCACCAATGTATATTAAAAGTCTAATGCTATATTCCAGCACTAAAAGACCTTACATTTTAAAAATCACGAGCATTAAAATAAAAACTAAAAGGCCTCACATTACAAACGTCACGTACACTAAAATTACAAAAGGTTTTTAAATCGCAATGACCGGCAGTGCATAACTCTGAGAAATCCCGGCGCCCTGGGAAAAAAGTCTAAAGAAATAGTATATACTGGTTACATTAGGAATAACTCGAATAGGGAATTATTTTTTTTATACTATGTATAAAGAAAGAAGGAGATCATTCATCAACAAGGTACCTGCTCGACTCAGTTGTCATTATTTTCCTACAGAAAAATTATGGAGATAAAGTGGGTGGATCGAATGATTGGAGAAGTATTAAGAGGGGAGAAAAGCGAAGAAATAAAAACACTAAAAATAAGACAACATAACCTAATCGGCTAATTCCTGAGACATGGTGACGATAGCCGTCGATGTAAAATTGAATGAGAAAAATAAAGGAAGGACTAATACGGGATATATGAAGCAAGTAGTCAAGAATGTAAAATAGAAAAACCCTTTTACTACTGAACATATGCATTTAATTCATCACAGAAAGACCAAGTCATGACGAGATGACGACTGGTTAATAGTGACGGTCGGTTTGAAAAAAGAGACATTAAAAACATTTTGCAGGAAAGATTTCGCGGATTCTCAAGAAACGCAACATCAAGACAATCCAAATACCGCCAAGGAAGGTAAGGAGCCCACTCGTCAAAGTCAAAGATATTCTGGGCTTAAAACTATGTGTGTTAACTGTATTTCCTGTGAATGCGGGGAGGTTTACATTGGAGAGCTCGGCCGTACCATTGAGACCCGAATCAAGGAGCACAAGAATTACCTAGATTGGGATATCCTATGAGGTCAACTGTCGCTGAGCACAGCATCAGCAGAGACCATCGCATCGCCTTTGACGACTCTAAATTATTTAGCAGGCCCCACGAATATTGGGACCAACTAACAAAGGAGGCGATTGAAATCAGGTTACGGACGATATCCTTATACAGCGACACAGGAACAACGAACAACGCATGGAAACCGGTACACAGGTAAATTCATGAATAAAGAGGGAAAATTGAAACGAGTTAATCAGGAGTGATGAAAGCCGAGCGAAAGGGTATATAAATTCGGGAATTCCTTGGACCCGACACTCATCGCCTTGAAGATAACAACAGTGTCAGCCGTCAAAACGTCGGCAGTCGCCGGATCCCTGACCCGGTGGAGAACCCGCGAAGACTTCACCACCGTTATTCGCCTGGAAAACACGAGATCCTTCATCATGATAGAAGAGTTAATTTCATAAAACTATCTCAATTATTGACATTAAATGACTGTTCGTTTGACTAAAGAGCAAATGGATATTAAATTTCTACATTTGGGAAGGAAAACATTTTTTTGGAAAATATTCGATTTTTTGATAGGAATAAAAGTTCTGATAAAACAAATTACCTTTTTTGCCCATCACTAGGCGGTACACAATGAAAGGTCTATGAAACAAAATGACGAGTAGTTATATTTCATTGAATTTATTCTCAATCGAATTCACTCAAGGAGTTTTCCCGGTAATAACTCCAAGCTTCACGCACATCCTAGCCCTCCCACACAGGGCTTACGTGTCATAACTCCGGTCAGCGAGAACGCCCGACGGATTTACGATTTCGCTGGAAAGATGATTCGACCTCTGCGGCGATCCAACTCCACCTACCAAGAAGACGTTAAGGGTGGGGACGAGAGCGACCACTCGAACGCCACGTCACGGCCAGGGTACATACATGCCTGGAGTTTATGGCCGAGTGGGAGGGGTTAGGCTTTCAATGGAAGCTGCTGGGATCGGCGGCTTGATAGGTCACTTCCTGAAAGGTAGGGGATTTTTTTTCTTCAGCCTCCCCCACAGAAGCTTATGCATACGCGAGTCTCCTCCCGGACGACAATGACCCCCGCCTGGTCCGACGCCTTCACCTATTCCATTCCCCTCGGACAAACCGTCTCCTTCGTCAGCTCGCCTAAGAAGTATGAACGTGGGGGGAGGAGGAATGGGGAGAGGTTCTCTCTGTGTCTCTCACTCTCCCTTCGTGGGAAAAGCTGGGCGTGGGCGATTGAAAGGGGAAGTTGCATGGGGTGAGGGAGTGGGCGGGAGCGTCTTGAGGAAAAGAGCGTGTGGGTGGGGAGGGGGTCAAGACAAAGATCGTTCGGCCCTCCTCACCCTCTTTCCTTCGGGCGGGTGGAGTTGGGATTGGAAGGGGCGATCCTTCTCCTCCTTGCACATGCATCTCTTTATCTCCAACCCCTTCCTCTGCCACAAGCGCCAAACAAAAAAGACTCACGTAAAACGCGATGCAACCCCGGTGATGATTGACCCTCCTTCTCTCTCTCGCCCGTCCACTTCCGTTCCTCACCGAGGGTCGGTTTCCGAGAATGTAGCGACGTCTACGTCTAGACGACGACGAGACGAAGTGAAAGATCGTTTGATCAATCTAATCGAAATACATCAACATAATACCCTGCAAGCCACCATTAATGTGTGTGGCAGGGTATGAATTCACACCAAATATGCATTACATACCATGCATAAAAAAGGATTAGTAATAATATACTAGTCTAAACTTCATAATTTAAAAAAGATAAATATAGCAAAGCAAGCATACAATATCATGGTGTTGGTTAACTTAGCTTAAAGTCCTTATACCAACATGCAACTACCAATGCTATCCATTGCTACTCTCCGATTGGACATATTTACCGTTATTCGTATCTCTAATTGTGCGAGGAAAAAAGGACATTTTGAATCTGTCAGTTTGGCAATCAATTTCTCTAATTTTGTGATTATGGTCCAGTCAGTCCATAGTCAGTTGGAGTTGGCAAAATATTTTTAACATTATCAGTGAAAATATTATCCTGGAATTTACTAACGAGAATAAGTCTAAACTTAAACCTAGGATCTGACAATGATTCCCATTTCAATTCATTTAATAAACTGGTGACGCTAATATAGTTATCGTACTGTGCGTTTATAAATCCTACCGATATTCAAAATTTTGAAAAGAATAAACGAATTGTAAACAATATGAGGATAAAATATATGAGACAATTTAAATTAATAAAAATTAAACGATTTTCAAAACAGCTTTGCGTGCAGGCACACTCTTCATTCCACTTAATTCCAGTGTGGGCAAGGACAACGCTACTCCTTGTAATGGTAAAGAAGACGAGAGATGAATGGATGGGGTATATACTGAGACTAGTAGGGGGGGAGGGATTTGTCGGTTTATATAGTACGGAGCAACAGATGGAAGGATCGAGAGAGGCAGACTTAGATCTGATTGCTTGGGACAGTTAGTGAAGGGGCAAGGGTACTCATCCAATAAAGAACAGTAAAGACCGCAGATGATTGCGATAGAATTCATTTTGCAGGAGACCAATCTTCAAAGGATTGAAACTGGAGAAAAAGAAGAACAAAGAGCTCAATTGGTCCACGTAAGCACAGAAAACTGGCTGATAGACTAATTGATGCCAAAATTTCAAATGAATTCACTAAAAAGAGGATAATTAACTCGTACTGTTCCACACCACTAATGACAGCTGAAAGTAGGTTCTTCTGGCGGTATCACATCTCAGTTTAAATTGGCCAACATCAGACCAAGTGCAGGTATTTCAGTTTTTCCTTAAATAACCGCATTGGTTAAGGTTTCTCTTATCTTCCACTCAACAAAAGGGAAAACATACTAAAATTAATGATATCCGTCAGCAAAAATCGAATATATAAGAGTAAAAATTGCAATAAATTATCACAATATCATATGCGACGGAAGTATGAATGAATATGAAAATACTATAGGAATTGGGTATGAACAAGCTAGGAAACAGAGTAAAACCGAAAGTACCTTTTCAGTTAAAATTATACTGCCTATATATATATGCCTACAGAAGAAAGGAGATGCCTTAGAGAGTTCAAAAAAACATTAAAGTCATTAATATAAATCGGATTATTTCGTAGCAACTAAACATTTAGTTGCATTTATCTGGTGCATGCCTCACTAATACCCATTTACCGATTACGTAATAACATATGTTTTAGTACATGTTACTATTGCGGGATTGGTGACATTCATCATCTGCCACATATTCTCGTGGTGGCCTTCAGGGATATGGACGCAGGATAAAATCATCTAGGCAAACCTTTTGACTCGTGGTTAAAGAATTATGTTTTAGGTGCTCCAAATGTAAAGGTTATATTGCACCATCTCACCAAGCTTAATCTGAAACCTATTCGAAGACTCACACAATACCCATGGCTGAGTGACTCGTAGCCAACACCTTTGAGTAATTAGGATGGTAAATGAACATCCTGACCACTGCGACTGGCCTCTTAACTAATTCAAGGTAGCTAATGTTGGTTGTGTCTTGAGCGCGGCGAGAAATGACGAGGACTCCAGAACGCCACATTGCTATTTATCAGCTCCTTCCGCGGCTGAGGATGGCGAAGTTCTTAGGCGGACATTGACACTTGATAACGCTGCATTACCTTTAGAAACGTAGAGCTGATAGACGTAATCGCAATTTTTGTTTTCGAAATGGAACCGCCGCATTTCGGTCGCAACAATTTTTCCAAAACTTCCATTCCGATAACGCAAAGTCTCAAATAAATCAACTCCGAATTTCACGAAAAGCAAGGCTAATCCAAGTACTTAGTGCCTGAGTTCATGATGTACCATCCACTCGAACAATCAAGATAATTAGAGTCGGTTCTCTACATCTAAGGATCCCGGAGAGGACGTGATATTGGGCTTACTTTGAGACACAATACTGTGCCCTGCACTGGATATGATGCATCAAAAATACGGAACGTTAACAGTTTCATTTCAATTCTAACAGAATCTGCATAGGTATCTAACAGAATCTGCATCTGCAACTTGAATAGGTTCTTACCTGCAAGTCAAACGGGGCATCTCCAGTCAAAATATGCTTTAGGACCACAAGCCAACTTTAATGGATAATAGCAAGGGCCGTGGTGCCAATAGGTTTCTCACGCTCAGTGTCATTCAGTTCACCTTATTGTAGCATTTCTTGGAAGTTCTCTCGTTTCATAGCAGTTATTCAAGTCTGAAAGGGAGAAAGAGGTTCCAATCGTGAAGTTATTTTTATATTTACGTTGCGTACAGAACTTTATACTCTGGCACTGACGGTTGAGTCATGTGCTCTCTTAGTTCTCAGCATCTTGTAATAATTTTATTTTTTCTTGCCGTATGAATTTTGAACATATCATGTGAAATGCGTTTTGGAGAGAAAAAAGAAGCTACAAGCTACCTCAATAACCTCAAAAGTTAGGTGATAACGGTTTTTAGGACTGACTCCTGATCATACGCTGACTTTCTGAAATATGATAATCTCTGACGAGAGAAGCAGAAGAGACAACGATCACTCATCTGATGCCCTTCAAACTGAAGATGAATCTCCGTTGCATCCATGAATGCCACACATGGAAGAAAAATATGTTTCTTGAGCTAGTAGTTCCTTCAAAACAATTACTTAACCAGCAGAACGAAAATGAAAATACCGAAAACTTATCATTTAAATGGGAAAACTTTATGTGACATCGTAGATTTGCTTTCGGGTGGCGTGTCTTTCAACAAAATAGTCACTCATAAAAACCTGTTGAAACAGCAATAAAATAGAGGCAAACGATTCCATTCGAGATTGGGTTCACTTCGGGTGACTAAGTATCTTACCACACTGAAATCATGTAAGGACAGAAATATGCTATAGAGTGGCAGGAATACGCCATACACCTGCTTTGACATCTATGCAATAACTTGCGAGCCACCGCGAGGGTGTTTGGCAGGGGTGAAAGACCACCTTAAGTACATATTCTACTCTCATGCTACTAAGAGGCGCAATGCTACCACTTGTACTGAATGGATGGAATGTCGAACTGAACATGCGCGCGGTGCACATATGTTCTGGACACTTTTGAACGACAAACTCAATCCCAGGCGGCCCTTGTTACCTCGTCTCCTCACCCTCAACCCCGATCTCACCCACACTCGGCCGCAATCATCCCCCCCTCTGCGCCCACTCACCTTCCCATAACCTCCCCCCTGACCCTCCCACCCTTATTGCCGCCATCCCTTCCCGCCCACGCCCTGCACAACGTTTCGGCCCGCCCACCCACTGCACCAAGGTTCCGCGCCGGCCGGCCGGCTCGCTCCGGTCCACGCGGCTTGCCCTCCAAAAAAACGGCGTGGGAATGAATGCCAATGCTGGGAGAAAGGCTCGGATTCCGTCGAGCGACGCTACGAAAGCACGGCTCGATGAGAGTGATATCGCCAAATCTCCTAGGAAACGAATAACCCTCTCCTCTTACTCCGTTCAGATGTTACGCGAGTTCCGTCCATCGCGAATCGCACTTGTGAAATTATGAGGACAGCGTAAAAAAGGCTGGCGAGGGCTTACAAATCGAGTCCCGGGTCGTGAATACTACTCTTCTGGTCGAGCAAGATCTGGTGCGTTCCCAGCGTATCAGCTGCACCAAGTCTTCTCTCGTCTTCCACCGCGTAAGGGCGTCCATTCTGAACGATGCTTCGATAATTGACTAGAGCTTGTAAGTGATCACTCATTTGTCCTCTGGGCATCTGTCGATGAACGAATCAACGGTTAAACTATACACTGTAATTGACCCCCTGATGCGCAGGAATATCCGAAGAGAATTCATGCAATTTTCTGGACAGCTGTTTTAAGAATTTTTCGTGAAATAAAAACCCTCGCCGGCAAAGGTCGACAGGTCAGTGACGGACCTACCTGAAAGCTTTAGGGCCGCGGGTAAAATTCCTGCCTCGAACACGTGGGCTATGCTTTCCTTAGGATTAGGCTTAGGATTACATAAAGTAAGACAGTATGATATGACCATAGTAGTTGAAGCATCTTTAAACCTAATTCTCTACTTTGAAACAGCTCTTATAGAGAGATCTTACGGTTAATAGTTACTTCAAGAAAATCCTTGGTAAATGCTCCGATCGTTCCGCAGGACACAAAGGTTTCTTTGAAGGAAACATTTCTACATTTTTTCAATGCAAAGCATAACGTCTTCTCGGCAAGAGCTGAGGAAAGATAAAAATCCTGAAATTGTTGTCACGTTTTTCTTCTGGTGCATGCTACAAGAATTGATCTACATCTACATCTACACGATACCCTGCAACCCACCGCGAGGGTATGTGGCAGAGGGTGAAGATCACCAACTATGCACTATTGACATGCAAACAAGCAACTATAGGGTCTCATGCAACTAGATTGTTAGTATCTATAGTATTTAAGGGATTAATACATGCATCATGCACTACAGACTACTCTGAAACATTTCCCCTACCTATCCCTTTGCTATGCTGCCTATTCTGTTCTCTTATAGTACGGGGAAAAATGTCATTTGAATCTATCAGTACGACAATCTATCTCTCTAATCTTATTTATCTGGTTGAATCTAGTATAATACGCTGGTTTTTTTTAATATGTGCCTAACATCTTCAGTAAAGTTATCCGATTGAAATTTCTCTAATAGATTTAATCTGTACTTAAACTTACGCTCAGATAATGGTTCCCACCCTAATTCTCGTATTAATTCTGAAACACTGCCTCAAACTATCGTAACACCTTTTAACGAACCAGCTGCTCTACGCTGCACACTGTCTAGTTCTCTGATCAAACCTAATTCATTCGGATCCCATACACTGGCTGCATACTCAAGGTGGGGCCTAACAAGTGAAAAGTAACATCGCCATTTTGTCTTCTCAACACATTTCCCATTACTCTTTTTATAAATCCCAGCTTTCTCTTCGCTCTGCCGCATATTTCCCGAATGTGTCTCCCCCACGATAAATCTTTAGTGATTGTTACACCTAAATACCTTATGGTTTCAACGCTTTCGATCTTCGTGTTACTAATTTTATAGGATCGCTCTATCGAATCATTTCTCCTCCAAAAATTAATAGCTACACACTTTTTGAGGTTAAGTTCTAACTGCCATTTGTCGCACCACTCTTGAATTGCATCTAAATCCTTGCTAAGCGATTCCTGTCTTCTTCTTTTGATATACCCCTATACACTACCGCATTGTCTACAAAAAGTCTAAGCTTACTACTAACTACGGTACCCAAATCGTTTATGCATAAAAGAAATAGGGGGATAAATAATTAATAAATCGACTTAAACTACTGACAAAAGACGTGGTCACTGTGTCCTTAGCACAGCCACTTGAGTGTTAAGTAATTGTTCAAGGTACTCAGATGGTTGATAATTTCAATCCAAGACTGAAAATTGATATAATCAGCCCTAATGTTGGTTGTCGTACTTGTGGGTTGTGTCGTACTCGTCGTTGTGTGTTCTCAATTTCAAGGGACACGAAGTTTTCCTTTTTCCCAACTACCTGTATTTTCCCACGAAATCTGAAGTATAAAGAGTTGTATTGCCTGTTTCCGTGAATTCTTTCAAAATCTTTAAATCAGATATAACCTAAGGATGCTAACTGAAATCGCAGCGTAAACCAGATGACAATAGATGCCAGACATGTACAAAAAGAATCAAAGCAGAAAATACTTTACGACAGCATAATAATCAGTGGAGGGATTTAAATCTACGGTCGTACGTGACCATTCTAAACAGGAGGCAAGATGCTATTTAAATAAAATCCGACGTATTCCGGTATGCCGTGATTGTTTTCACAGGACACTTCAGCGGGCAGCGAGCGTATCAGAAACGGTGGGACCATTAAATGTTTCGAAAACCTTGACTTGAGGAAATGAATGCTATCAGTAATAATTCAAAACTAGGTAAATACATAGGGTCAAACACAAGGAAACTGAGTCGAAGATTACAGCCAAAGATTGCAGCTCAAAGGCTAACTCATTTTCATTATCACCATAAGTAAACAGTACCAAGATTGGTATGACATAGCTCTCCACTCGATTCTCCTATCAGCTAGTCTATTCATATATACATAATTCTTTTCTTTAACATCTTTCACTATTGCCCATGCATTTCATAAAAGGCCTTTTTTGCCATTCTTCTCGCTCGATTTTACCTCGTCGACCTTCATGATTCTTCTGTAGCAGAACATTTCGAGACCTTCTAGACTCCTCATCTCTGCTGCTTTGATTTTGTATGCCTCATGCCTTTATGCCTCACTCCGATATGGTCTTTATCAAAATATTGATATAATGTGAAGGCAAATATTAGCCAGTGAGAATACACTGAAATTCATGCCTATGAGCGTTATGGACGAAAATAAAGTTTTTTTAATATAAGTTGGAAAATAAACGCTTCCTTGAACATTATAAGAAAGCAGACAGTAAGTCATCAGTCCATCAAATTTTACGTTTTCCCCATTTTGCGAGCACAATGAGTTATTTTACGCAATAATCAACAGAAATTTAAAGATAAGAACACCTCAACTGCAAAATCTAAAAAATTAAATAATTAACTATCCTCAAAGGGGTATTTGATAACACGATTGATATTTCGTCGCTAAAAAATATCTCAAATCTGCAATTAATATGCTTCAGAATTATTAATATGCTGTTTTAATGATTTAAGGATCTAGAATATGTTTTTTGCCTTCCTTGATCCTTAAGTCATCATCGCATTTCAAGTAACAGATAGCGACGACTACCATCAAGAGGTTAACCAGTTCATGATGGTGATAAAATATCATCCTCCTTTAAATACGAAAAATATTAGCGGCACACATGAAGAACAGAAAGGCATCTCCAGACGCCTCGTCAGATTCGGTGAAAAACAAGTTCCACTGTATTACTAATCTCAGTGATAACGGAGTGTTCAACACGTTTTGATGCGGGAGAAAAAATTTCCGATCAAAACTTCTCTCAAATGTAGACTTACGAGCGGCGAAAATCTAATCTCGACTGAGGTTAGGCCTACGACTGGCGCAATCACGATTGTTCTTTCAACACGCATTTTTCGAGCACCCGAAAAAATATAAAGATAGACTTTTGACTTGTTTGCCCGAATGAAGATGAAGTGGTCAACATCGGATATCACAACTCGTCTCAATGTCTCAACCTTTGTAAAGCTTCATTCTATACCTTTATGCCAGCGGTCTCCTTCTGATTCATTCCCTTGAAATTGATTTAGGAAAGAATGCTTCTAAAATTAAATTCCGGTGCGAAGAAGCTTTGGACATTCCGTGATTCATTCGTATGTCAAAGGCAACAGGACAAAATACAGCTCATTCTTCATGAGAGAATAGATCATATATCTACATAATACCCTGCAAGCCGCCATAAATGTGGCAGGAGGTGGATTCACACTAAACATGCATTACATGTCATGCATAAAAAAAGGATTAGTAATAATATACTAGTCTAAACTTCATAATTTAAAAAAGACAAAAATAGCAAAGCAAGCATGCAATGACAGGCTGTTAGATAGGTTAGCTTAAAGTCCTTACACCAACATGCAACTACCTATGCTATACATTGATACACTCGTATTGGATATATTTACCGCTATTCATATGCCTAGTTGTACGAGGAAAAAAGGACATTTTGAAACTGTCAGTTCGGCATTCCATTTCTCTAAATCTGTGATTATAGCCCAGTCTACAATAGTCAGGTGCAGTTGGCAAAGTATTTTTAACATCATCAGTGAAATTATTATCCTGGAATTTTTTTACGAGAATAAGTCTAAATTTAAACCTAGGATCTGACAATGATTCCCATTTCAATTCATTTAATAGACTGGTGACGCTAATATAGTTATCGTACCGTCCCTTTACAAATCTTGCCGATCTTCGCTGCACACGTTAAAGTTCATTATTTAGGCCGATTTCGTAGGGATCCCGTACACTGGCAGCGTATTCCAAATGAGTATTGATTGAATACTGAAATACAGATTGATTCCAGGAATCAATCCTGCATTTCAGTAAATCAGCTTCTTTTCATGCGTAAGATCAATTAATCAGGCTTATCTGTCCGTCATGTATTTCCTATGCGTTGAGATTAGCTACTGGCAATCTCATTCCTCCTGAATCTGGCTCTTGCCTACTTGAATTCCTTCTATGCGGGGAAATTTTGGGGCCCTTAATTGATAAAGAAAATCGAAGATCAAACGCTAGCAAACATTAAAAAATTATTGATCACATTTGGAAAACAGGCCTGGGTGCGCTACTACCGGTGTTCAAAGGACTGGTACAGCACAAACTTGAACAATATCGAGAAATTGTATACAACTCATTAAATAGCTATTGAATTTTGAGAATTCGAGGTCAATGGCACAGGATATTTATTCTGTGACATTGACCTCGAATGCCCAGGAAGGGTAGAGGAAAAGTTTGGTTGGTTCCCATCCCAAGATCCCAGTTTAGATTCCCGTAAGTGGATATTTTTTTAGAGGTATATCAGTCCATATTTATGAATTCGGAGGATTCCGGCGATAATGCGTCATATTTAAACATATTTAACATAAACGAATAAACAAAATTACAATAAACCACAGTTTAAAAACAAATCGATTCGATCGGCAATCGATTTATTTTTTAAACCGTGGTTATTTTGTTCTACGTTTTTGTTAAATAGGTGCATACTTAGTTGTCCTACGGACAGCATTTGCCATTCGGTATCCCGCCCGTCGATGGGACGTTAATTCGTGAACAACTTGGCGTCTTCCGTTAAGAGCGGGCTAATGTCGACACCAGGTTTCTCACCACCTTTCCTCTACTCCCTAAAATAACTGCTCCTTTCCAAATACCCAACAAATCTTCATGCCGCAAATGACCTTAGGTGTCGAACTCCTCCCCTAATAACAAGGACGCAAATAAAATGGAATTAATTTTTGCCCGATTTCTTTGAAGTAACATGACATGATTCAATCCCATTCTGCCTCCCCGTAAGATAATCAAAAAGCAAAAACAACATTGGCGGGTCTCAAGGGGGAAAATTCAGTCACATTTCTTCACGCAATTCGCTCATTTCAGCGCGGCTTTTCATGCGGAAACTTGATCGCCGCTGAAAGGGATCTGCCAGGACGACGCGAGATCTACACTCGACTCAGAAGTGGAAAATGGCGTAAAAGAATTCAGTTTCGAAAAATTACGTCCGTAAAAAGTTTGGGTCAGACCTCCGTTGGTGTTGAAATGGACGCCAGTCGAGAAGGACCTTGACGACGACGGGTTTTCGTGGGGACCCAAATCAACGAGGCCAACTTCCATTGACTCATTAAGAATTCGATTTACGGTTTCTTTCGGCGATTTCACTGTCGAATCACCTGCCCGCCAGGCCCGGCGTCTCCAAGAGAGGAACTTGGGACACTTTAATGGACTCTGGCGACTAAGACTACATTATTCCTCCTTCACGCCACCGTTCAGGATGGTTTATGTCGAGGAATAGGCATTTTAATGCCTCCTTAGGTGTCCGAAAGAATTCCGAGGGAAGGTTGATCGTACAAAAATATTTGCAGCAATATCTATGAAGTAATTCCCGCTCAAATGATGGAAAGAGGTTTTATTTTCATGATATTTTCTTCTTTGCTTACCTTGACCACCTGCATAAGTGGGGAAGTTATTTCATTTCAGGGCCCTTTGTATTTTTAAAAAACATCTTCACATTATGCTTGAATTTTGCCGGAAGTGAAAGATGAGGTCATGAATTCCTTATTTACCTCAGAAAATCATAGATTTTCTTTCTCTTATAAGAAAAATATGTTTTTTTCGTTCTTTCTAGGTTGTAAAAATCCATTATGAATTGAAAGTTCGTTAATTCAGTCGCGTAAATGTTCGTTTAAAGATATTGCCAGGTTAGGAACCTGGGCTTTTAGTTTCCCCCAGGACGGCATTTTACAGTATTGTCACGTGGGCCACTGGGCCTTGCTGCTAGGCGCCAAATACCTTTTTGTACGAATAGGGCAATGGAATGGGCAATCGAGTATGGTCTCTCTCTTTCATTATTCTTGTCTTGAAGTCGTGGAAGTAGGTATATACGAGCCCTAAAAATAAACCGTATGAAATGATATAAGTACTTGAAAGTATGTGGCTCTCAAGATTGAGTGCGGCCTTCTCGAATGTGAACGAAGATGAATTACTTCCTTATGGTTGAAAAAGATTCTTCTCCTCTGGGTTAACCGTTGCAATCTAAGACAAAAACAATATCCATGTCCCGGGCAGGATTCAAACCCGCGGCCTTCAGGTTACCAGGTCGGCGTGACTACCGACCTGGCTACCACAGCCTTCTACAGAGAATCTTAAAACATTATTTTAGGTTACTCATTAGGTTTCAAAGACAAACAGAAGTAAATACGCGATTTCTCTCTCGATTAACCTTTGAGACAAAGATACCTGGGCGAAATTGAAGGATTGCGAACTTGCCGAGGAAACGCTAACGGCATTACCCCTCTGTAATTGCACAATAGCAGGAAATCCACAGAGAAAAAAATAATTCACCTTTTCCGGGATTCGAACCCGGATCCTCTAATTTCCTGCTTGGTGCTTTAACTAAATAAACTACCAAGATATCCTCGTGTCCTGTAGACATTTTAGAGGCTTTAAAGGAACAAGATGTACTCGAACTGCTAGACATATTATGTCACTCCGAAAATTAGGGTATCCAGTTCGAGTCTCGGCCAAGGCGAATTATTTTTTCTCTGTAGAATTTCTGCTATTATAACTGGGATATTAGAAGTTACTGGAGGCAGCATCGCCTGCTGATTCGTGAAACAAATCGTAAATAATTTAGGTCGGTCCAGATATACGGGCTTAACACTCGCAGTACAGAATTCTTTCATACATCAAGTAGACAATTCACACGTGGAAAAACTAAGAGTAGTAAGGTAAATAATGGAATGCCCCATAAAAATTCGTTAAATACACTGTGGAAAGTCTGCAATACGCCAACAAAAATAAAATTGTTATGTTGTAGTGAAATGCTTTAGGGAACTCCATCGGGTTAAAATTTCAATCATATCCAATATTTAAACGGAAAACCCGTCCATCGTCATCAGGGATAATGTAATGAAATGAATAAAGCTCCAGCGTAAAATAAAGCTCCCACATTCATGTCACTCCCGATAGTCAGAGGGTGGTATTTGAATTTTGTTCCAGCTGGAATGATGTACCTTAGCTGCGCAACGATTTACTCGTAGAAATGGATCACAAGATTTGCTGAAAATGGTACCCTGAAGCATGAAATATTCGCATGGTGCCTGATCTCCATTGTTTCCTCAGCTGGACGATCCCAGAAATTGTTCGAAAATAAATAATATTTTCTTTTTTCCCATTTCATCTTATGGTCAAGACTGATACAATTGACATCTCAGGTTGTTCCAATCTGAAATATCTAAAATCCCCCGTACTATAAGACAATAGCCAGCATGGCAAAGGGTGAATTAATAGGTAGGTGATATATTGTAGAGTAGTCTGTAGTTCATGATGCATTTATTAACAACCAATTTCTTTATAACTATGTAGATAATAACCATCTAGCTGCATGTGACTCTATTATGTAGCATTTTTCCATGTAGTAGCTTGTTTGCATGTCAACGGTGGATTGCAGGGCATCGAGTAGATGTAGAAATGATCTTAGTGCGGTGGAGTTGCCGAGTACTTTTCACAATTAATATTCGCCGGAAATCATCACATCATTGTTACCTATGCAGCTTAAATAGGTTAAATTCGTAACCCCTTTTACGAATACAATCAACTCGACATGGAGTTAAAATCATTAATACATCACTTAAGGGGTCTGGAGCGGTAATCGTGGGTCGTTGAGTCAACATTATATTAATTTTTCAAGAAATTAAAAAAATCCTAGGACCACATTTCATTTAACTACATCATGCGGTGCCGTACATGCCATTATGGCTGTTATAGCTTGCTTAGCTATTCATCTACATAATACCCTGCAAGCCACCATAAAGGTGTATGGCAGGGGGTGAACTCTCACCAAACATGCACTACATATCATGCATAAAAAAAAGGATCAGTACTTTTATAGGTACTGTTCAAAACTACGCTATATTAAAAAAAGATAAAAATAGCAAAACATACATGCAAAAACATGCCGTTAGTTGGGTTAGCTATAAGTCCTTATACCAACATGCAGCTACCAATGTTATCCATTGCTACACTCGTACTGGATATATTTACCGTTATTCATATCCCTAATAGTACGAGGAAAAAAGGACATTTTGAATCTGTCAGTTCGGCAATCTATTTCTCTAATTTTATGATTATGGTCCAGTCTACCATAGTAAGTTGGGGTCCGCAAAATATTTTTAACATCATCACTGAAAATATGGTCTTGGAATTTGTTTAAGAGATTAAGTCTAAATTTCAACCTGCGATCTGACAATGATTCCCAATTTAATTCATTTAATAGACTGGTTACGCTAGTAAGGTTATCATACTGCCCCTTTACAAATCTTGCCGATTTTCGCTGGACATGTTCAGATATTATAGCTTGCATTATGGCTATTAAATGCTTGGTGATCTTTCCTCCCTGCCACACACCATCGTGGTGGCTTGCACTGTATCGCATACATGTAGATGTAGATGGAAATCATACAAGAACTGTATATTGTATTTTTGCCTTATTTAAAGCATGTTAATTAAAGACTTAGTAAAACAAAGAATGGCATGGTTAATATTTATAGTTTTCCGCGCGGCATTCGAAATTAAGGCGAAATTTATTTTTAAATATGATTTTTTTCTATTTTGAGACGATGTGACGCGTGATATTTGTTACTGTACATTATAATAATATTCTATTCATTATTTTACGTTTAAAAGAAAATCTGTCTATGTGTTATCGAATTATAACGAAATGTGTCTCATGTACCAAAAGGTTGCGTGTTAAAAAAAGCTTCGAATCACAAAAAAATAAAATCGGTCAAAAATTATCTAGCATACCTCCATTAAATATCCTAGTAGCATGTCAATTGTGCATGTTTGGTGATCTTCCCCCACTACCACACACCTCGTGGTGGCTCGCAGCGTATTATGTAGATGAAGATGTAGAAATAGCCTTAAAATGTCGCCGTTGCGATGAATTTCTGGTACGATTCCATTGTTTCTCATATTTTAATACACATGCCGTCTCCATAGGAGGCCATAGAAATCGCAATGTTTTGCGCCGAAGAGGCGGGGCTTAGGTAATCCTTCCCAAGCAACCCTTCTTAACCTCCTGGGATGATATCACGAGCGTGCGGAAATCGCCGTTTCCACGTCAGGAGCGGTCGCCTATCGTTCAACACCCTACGTCATTCCGCAATAAGCTCTTTGAGTAAGTGCATTGGGTTCCTGCCATCCTTCTCTCACTCACACTACTCTCCCCAATCACTTCCACCCTTCAAAGTCCCCCCCCCCTCCCCACCCTCCGCGATGTACTTCCTGTCCCCTTGTACTATTCCCCCCCACCCTCCTCAGCCGTTTCCCCATGTCCTTTCATATCCCTCCGATATGAAGCGCGGTTAAATTCGTTCCCGGGACCATTGTGCTCGTTGAAGTGTGTCCGGTGTTTTGGGCCGGGGGAATAGTTTGACGTCTGAAGGAGATCGGCGAGGCGTGGGAAGGGATTGCGCGACGTAGGTGGGGAGGGAGAAGAGGGGGACACAAAAAGGTGAATGATGAGGAAACGGAAAAACGAGTGGCAGGGGGGGGGTCGCGATGACATTTTTGAAAGTAGTCCGAAAGGAGATGACAGAGGGGAATACGGAAAAAATGCGTTCGAAGGAACTCGTGGAGAGAGACATGCTCGGTTTCGGTGCATGATGCACAAAGATTTGATAGCTGAAGGCTATCCGAGATTAGCCTGCGAAAATTTAGTGAAATCAGGTTGAACTCAGCACATTGTCGAGTTTCGCATCATTGTCTGAGTCGTCCCGACGACCGTCTCGCCGAAGGAATTCCATCTGACGTCATCTGAAGACACCAGATGGAATTCATGCGGAATGCAATACCAACGAATCAACGCTACGGAAGCCTAAGATATAATATCATAGAATAGGTGCTCCAACTGCTTAGGTTTTATCGCATCGCCTCAACTAACTTAATCCAATTCCTATGTCTAAGATATGCACATCACCCATGCCCGAGGTGGGATTCGAACCCGCGACTTTTGAGCTGTCAGATTACTACCCTGAGACAGGGCCCATCTATATAATACGTAACGCTGATTTTACCCTCAACCACCTTCTTGTCCACTATCACGCTCCATAACATTTTTTAAATTTTATTTATTTACTTCATGATGGCATAATTAACAAATAAATAAAAATAATCACAAACAAAGTAGGATTAAAAATGAATGAGGTAATCATAAGAAAACCACAAGAAAGGGACTTAAGGATTGGAGAGGTGTGAGTTATACAAGTGGCGTTTCAGGGAGGATTTGAAAACGGTGACGGGAAGATGAGGTCCAAGGAAAGATATTTCGAGGTCAAGGAGTTAAACAAGGAGGGGATTCGGTGGAAAGTTCTACGATACCCTCTAAATTTCGTAACGCTGCCAACGAACCCTCCCTTTTCGTGAATGACAATACTTTGGGCCTTTCTTTTAAATTCTTATACTGTTATTTATTCAGCTATTATTATACGAAATTATGCACATTATATTTTAACAAGATATCCATATGTAATAGTTACATCTATTGTCAACGGAAGGCTGGACCTCACCATCCTGTCGATAGCGCATCGGAAAAGTTGGTCACACCCCTCTCTTCTTTACGCAATGGGGAACATGTACTATTTTTTATAGCTCTTTGAATGAGAAATTTAGTAGATAAAATGTACTTGGTGAAAATTTTGCTGAAGAATTAAGTTGCGTTACAAATATATTACTCTTTTAAGACTTAACGTGTTCGACAGCTTAAAAACACGTCATCGCATGACGTCGACGTCACGGCACCATATCACCACGGGCATTGTTTATCTTATGTTACGAGTAGGTAAGTTGATTAGTGAGTGCTTGACAAAAACGTACGAATTTATCTCGTTTGTTTGAAGGAAAAAACTAAGGTATTTCGATTTTTTATTTACGTAGTAAGAATCGAAACGAGAAAATCGTACATAAAATATATAATACGTGTAAAGTGCCCGGTTTGTTTTCACTCCGCGAATCTCTGCTACCACAAAGGAGGTGCTGATTATTTAAGAAGAATACCACCATAGTGGAGTCAAACAAAGGCAAATTGTCTGAATCTGCTTTTTTAAATCCCTTTTAAATCATTTCCATCACGGGATGGTTAAAATTCTCGAAACGGTATATTCGCTTTCTAAAATAAATGTATGTTTGCCTAGCAATATTAAACTTATACTGTGAATTTAATAGTCTTTAATAATATTTGTGATTGGCATAGAAAACGTTGTCTTATATATTTGAATTTGAGAGAAACTTTCGTATCAAGTACATCATCAATACACGACAAACAATTTTCATGCATATTCCTCATTTATGAACGGGTTCATAATTCTATAATTGGCAAACAACCCGGTTGGGAATACAAGAACCTTTCACTAATGTCACTGAGCGAGAAAGACTTACTTGAAACGCTTATCGGAATCAGGAAAACAATAAAATACACCCCGATGCTGACCTCATTCCTTATATTTTTTAAACTAACTGCCTTACCTTTACACAAAAAAGGACGTTTTAAGTCACCCGAGTAAAATATGGTTTGATTAAAAAATCCTCGACGAGGATGGGATTTGAACCCACGCGTGAAGAACACATTCCACCACTCGGGCACCTCGTCCTTGTAAATGCATACTCGAGGCATGAAGCCCAATCCATGGAGGGCTACGTACATTTTTCTCGGGTCTTCATCCGAGTTAGGTTCTCCATCTCCGCCAACGTTTCGATGAGGTCATTTATTAGAATTTACGCAGTTAATACGCAGAAAGCACAAGAACACGGAGGGCTGATCAATACACGCTAGGAACCAAAAACCATTTCAACTTGCGGATAACATTTACTTAGTCTATCACAAAACTGTATACATATTCTTGATTGCTACTAAATGAAATTTAGTGGGCCAGCACATTTCTTGTCACAGCGGCACTTATAATTATCATTAACGCAATGGCGAGCATTGAGGTGACTTCAGAGGCCACTGGAGGCCAATTTCCCCGCGTTTCTTTATGGGCCATCAAAGTATACTACCAGCCAAAGAGGTGTGCTCCATCGGTGACTATGCATGTTATCTAAGGAAATAATGCAGGCAAGGAACAAGGAAAGCCTGGCAAAACGTTTATGACGCCACCACGCTCGTGATTAATTAATGGATAGCATAGGTAGTTGCATGTTGGTATAAGGACTTCAAACTAATCCAACTAACAGCATGTTTCTGCATGCTTGCGTTGCTATTTTTACCTTTTTTAAATAGTGAAGTTTATACTAGTATATTATTACTAATATTTTTATGCATGATATGTAGTGCATGTTTGGTGAGTAATCACCCCCTGTCACACACCTTTAAGGTGGCTTGCAGGGTATTATGTAGATGTAATAAAAAATGATATTAGAAATTTGATCAACATCTATGAATACCCTAATTAGTCTCTCCGAAAGCAGGAGTATAGGAAAGAATAATTGCCACACGCTGAAAACATAATGGAGGGGAAAATCGAGGGAAGAGAGGAAAAAGAAGACCAAAAGACAAATACTTGATGACCAAAAACACCAAATGACAAGTCAAACATCTGGGGAAGAGGAAGTAATTGGCATTGGATAGGGAGGAATGAGGGCTGTAGTAAACCAATCCTGGAATTGAAACACTGATAATAATAATGGCTTAATTACATACAACTAAGAGGTATAGCATGGAAACATATTAGTTGCACATTCGCGAGTCATGCACAACTAAATGCTTTGTATCTAACTAGCATCATAATAACTATAATTGTTTAGACATTGGCAGAAATATATTAATCATGATATCCCAAAGTATGCATGAATTATTTGATCAGTCGCTAGAAACCAGGCGGTGCAATGCGGCTCGTAATGTTTTATTTACTTCAGCTTGGAAATGTACATTATTGAAATCAAGCACCCAGAAAGACATGATTCTATGCTTTGCTTTATTGGATTTATATTATTTACAGTCTTGAGCAACAAGGATAAAACACTGCAGTTCTCCACACAATAATTTGTAAAGACATATGTTTATTACCAGTGGTAAAAGTTTTGCATGTGGAAATGCAATACTTTTTATCGTTGTTCCTGTAGTGATACCAGAAAGTTAAACATGATGTGGCTGCCTTACCATCATTTTGCACATATGTCATGCAGCCACTGTATCAGTTTTTCCTCTCTGGCATGAGAAACTAACCCAAAAAATAGTTAGAGTTACGAAACTAAACAACGGTAATGAATAAGGAAATGAGTGCAGATGAAGGAAGACTTATTGGCTCATCGTAATGTATTCAAGCATGTTGAAATAGCATTCAAGAAAGTCCTAATTTCAAAGTCAAATCATTAACCCATAAAAAGCGTCATACTACTGGATTCATCTTGGCGCAGTGAAATTTAATCCATTAGGATATTTCAATAACAAAGGAAGGCCAATTAATTAAGCATAATAATTTTTTAAACTTTCATTAATTTGAGTACACCGTCCTTAGTTTCTATGGCGGGGTTAGTCGTTTATATATGTAACTTCATCCTCTTTTTATTAATTTTGAATCACATAACAAAAATTAGGGCGCGTGGTGGCCTGGTGGGTATAGCGCTGAGCTACTGATCGAAGGGTCCCGGGTTCAAATCCGGAAGCCTTTGGAGTGGAGGTGGACCAGGGAAAGGAACTGGCCCTACCCTGAATGTGTGAATTTCACACGCCTGTGGCTTAGTTCGGGGTGAGCTCTACCCTCACCTATCCAAACCAACCTTCGGGTTGAATCACTGAGTGAGTGATAACAAAAATTATATTTCTAAAGAGTAATAATAAATGAAAGACCATTTTAGGCTAGTATAAGTTATAGTGGATTCTTAGGCTGAAGCAACTAAGAAACGAGATTAATCGATGATGGGGGGAGCAGAGCCGTAAGTTGCAACGGCAGAATCCCCATACATACGAACATCGAAGGCATACCCTAATTTTTATAAGGTCTGCGCACTTATAACTGCTCGTAAATGACTCGAGAACGGACAAGAGTCACAGTTTTATTAACCAGGCCCTTCTCTCGGAAGGTCTTCCTTCCATTTCATCCCAGTCTCCATCTCGCTCCTTAATAGATCGGAGGTGTAACAAAAAAATAAAAGATTCCGAAGCGTCTTAAAATTCACAACCGGTCGCCCGGCCGACTGCGAGGCGGGCGGTTCTGAGCCACCCCACACCTCTCCTAATCGCACAAGCAAGGTGCGAAGGCGGAAAGAGAAAAGATCATCGACTTCTCCGGCTGGGAAGAGGGAACGGGGGAGGAGCGGAGGGGAGGAAAGCGGAGAGTGAGGAGAAATTCCATTCGCGACACCGCCGAATGTTTGCCGAGACGAGAGAGGAAGGGGCGGGAATACGAAGTTCATGGAGGAGGGTGAGATGGTTTTGGTGGGGAGGAGGTCAACGGGCGCGGAATATAGGAAGGGCGAGGGGGAGATGATTAACATTGGCCGAAGGAGTCGGGAGGCGAGAGAAAATTGCGCAATCCTGGAGGGGGAGGGGATGTTCTTTGTGTGAAAGGGAGGGATGGGAGGGTCGAGGAACGATTGGAGTGGGAAAATATTCGGCGAAGGCGGTTCGTTCCGGAGAAAAAATGCCCGGCTCGTCAATCTAGCTCGCGGATACTCCAGGAGCGAGAGGGATGGAGATGCAGAGGATCCGTTGCTGGGGCTTAAAACTGCATGATAGCGCATATCTAGCCTCTGTATCCGTACATGCAACCCTGTACAATGAATAACTTGAATAGTATCTTCATCTACATCTAAGGTGTGTGGCAGGGGGTGAATTATCACCAAATACGCACAATCCAGAACGCTTTGCACAATTTACAAAATTTACTGATGAGAGATTATTACGAACATGAAAGACACTCACTACAAATTACACTTTTCATTTAAAATACAAAAAAACATTTGAGAAATGCCTCAAATTTGCATTATATGTATACCATCTTACTATCCAGTTAATATGTTGCCTGTTTTGTATGCTAAACGAGCAATCTCATGTGTTCCATCCTTTTAGCGCTATATCGGTAACAAATTTTTGCATGAAGTCGGATTGTAGAATTTCATTTAAATAAATGGGCTGATATTATAATTTTCTGACGCTAAAAAGAGATTCAGCAAGGTCAAAACTCCAGCTTACCACATTGCCTTAACCGTCCAACACTTATGGAATTCGACTGCGAGGAAATCTATGGTTGTCACCCAGGAAACGTAATGAAAATATCATCGCATATTTAATAATACATTCGTATCGATGACATTGACTTCGTTTAGCGTTTTTTGGAAAAAAACTAAATTATTATTAAATGAGGGGTTAGCAAAGTTCATCAACTTGTCCCTCTTTGCCAGGAAACCAAGGACACCAAGAAATTCATTTATTAGCCCATTCCAAAAGCAGCAACCTGGAGTTAACAGACAAAAAGACGAAAGTTAAAGCGAAATCAGCTGCAATGAATTGCAAAACACATTTAGTCAAATACGATGAGCGACGAAAAGTGTTCATTAACAGTCATATGGCCATAAAGTACAGGAAGCGGAAAGATTTTTTCCAAGAAAATATTGAGCTGTATCTACATGAAAGGATCGTATGTGAATCGATATTTTGTAATACCATGGTTGAATCGCGTAAGACTAAGAATAAGCGAACGTTTATCGATAAAGGGATGGGGATGATACAATAAAAGAGTTCACATAACGGATTCACGCACGAGGTCATTGAAAGAGGGAAAAGATTAAGTTCAGACGACCTACGCTATCGGCGAGCGATACATTTCAATGAGAATGCTGCGCATGGTGAGTTTTCTTACGCCATACACGAGATAAAAAGAGAGAGCGAGATACGGACAAAATTAACCCTGTCGACTGTTTACGATATGCACGGGTGCAATCCATCTCCTACTTTTAGCTTTATCAGACTTGGCATTATCTACGAACCAGGCCCAACTGACACTCACTCAGTGATTCAACTCGAAGGTTGGTTTTGATAGGTGAGAGTGGAGCTCACCCCGGACTAAGCCACAGGCGTGTGAATTTCCCACATTCAGGGTAGGGGGCCAGTTCCTTTCCCTGGGCCACCTTCACTCCAAAGGCTTCACCCGGATTTGAACCCAGGGCCATTCGATCAGTAGCCAAGCCCAACTGCAGATCAAAAATATCAATACCATACTTCTCTTATTAAAAATCGAACAGCTTCTCACAACAAAAGTAACGCAAGCGTCTATTATGATGAATGACGCCGGTATAAGACGTGTGAAAAGTATCTAAGCTAGTAATTTTATTTACTTTGGCATAGTATCAGAAAAATGAACCTACTTCTACGGGAATTCCACGCCACAGACACCATGAATGAAAAATGGAAACCAAAGAACTTTCTGTCCAAATTCTACGTCGACCCTGGTAGCCAGGTTGGTAACGACTCGGTTAGGCAGCCCACATGTCGCGGGTCCGAATCCGTCTTGGGCATGGATTCTGCATTTATCTTAGGATAAATAACTTAAGTAAGACGAAGCGATATTATCTTAGCCATTGGAAAGCCTTAAATCGAAACGAATTATTTACATCAATATTTAATCATTTAACAATGTATTGGTGATTGAAGGCTTGCAGAGCAAAGAAGAGTTGATTTACGAGAGGATTTTTAATATTCCATATGGGAATACTATTCGACAGATAGTAATGTGGAAATCAGCACAATACTTATGACTGATACCTACTGATATATTGATAATGGAACCATATTCCAAATAATAAGAGAAAATCTCTGACAATTCACAATCAGCTTCTTACAAGAAGCGAGGCAAAGCTTCATGAAGATGGATATGCACTTTTCCCAGACAGTGAGCAATGTGTGAAACAGTTATTAGTGCTAAAAACAGAGTAAAATATTAAGCTCTTCGCCAGTTACAGTATGCAAATGGATTTTTCAAATGATGCCATCGACCAAATATGAAGAGTGAGATTTCGACAGTTTCACGAGTGCTTCACCCCCGTATTTACCTCAGAAACCGAAAATTTGCAATGATGGCATTTTCATCTCTCCTCCTACACATGAATGAAACAAATAAAAATTGGACGTATGGTAGGCCAGGGTTGGTGCTCTCGGCTATAAATCGGAGACACCGGGTTCAAATCCAGGAGAAGCCTCTTTGAATACGTCCATCTAAATCAATCGGGGGTAATTTTGAGGAGGAGACCAGAACCATCACCAGCCAGACTAACCTTCGGCTAGAGCACTATGGCTTTTGGCTTTTTCTATGATTGTAATTCTTTTCGTGCGGTCCGAACCGCAATTAATCTTTGTCCCAGTCGTGATCCTTCAGCAAATAATTAAGGTCACAGAAGCTCAAACCGGCCGTAAATAATCCCTTGTTAGACCTTATTTGGAACATGCTGCCAGTATATAGGATCCCTACGAAATCGGCCTAAATAAAGAACTTTAACATGTGCAGCGAAGATCGGCAAGATTTGCAAAGGGACGGAACGATGACCATATTGGCGTAATTAGTCTATTAAAAGAATTAAAATGAGAGTCATTGTCAGATCGCAGAATAAATTTAGACTTAATCTCTTAAATAAATTCCAAGATAATATTTTCAGTGATGACGTTAAAAATATTTTGCGAACCCCACCTTACTATGGTAGACTGGACCATAATCACAAAATTAGAGAAATTGATTGCCGAACTGACAGATTTAAAATGTCCTTTTTTCCTCGTACAATTAGGGATATGAATAGCGGTAAATACATTGTCCAATACGAGTGTACCAACGGATAGCATAGGCATCTGAATGTTGGTATGAGGACTTTAAGCTAACCTAAATAACAGCATGTTTTTGCATGCTTGTTTTGCTATTTTTTGCTACATCATGGGAGTGCTAAGGTAATGAAATATGCTAATGGGGCACCTCTTATGTACTCTGCAGGGGTAATATATATCCCTACGTTACAAGAGAAACGCATTATTAAAGCATGCAGCAGGTGTCTGAAAATAAATTATTATCAACCACAAAACCGAATGGAATCTGGCGCAACACTTAGTTGGATATTCAGTGAATAAAATCTGTAGAATGTTTCTCAATAAATTCATCTTATACTGTTAAAAGACACGAGTATATAGTCGTAATTTCCGAATCAACAGCATAACCTATTAAAAAAATCTTATACTATGAAGTTCTCATCTTTTTATTGGTGATTAACTTGTTATTATTATTAATTAACTTGTTTGGTGATGAAATACCCTCACCTAGAGACCCTCAAGGTACCTTTTAGAGTACAAGACAAACGTAGACCGAGGTAAAATGGAGTTGTCAACATAGATTTTACCTGCATTTTGCATTCCTTCATGATACAAAATGTAAACCATTTTATTTTAATATGACCGTCCAGCAATATCACATATGTATGTATTTATATACGTGCGGTAACCGTCCTAGAGGGGGCATGGCTCATCGTTCATAGCACTAATGAATTAAAAAGATACTTTACTTATAAAGTTAACTCAATTTATTTTCGAATTTTAGACTATCATAGGAACACGTAATTTTGGAACTAGCGTGTAATTTGAATTCTTGATTTTAATGAATGACTATTGATGGTTCTCTCCCTGCCACACACCCTTGTGGTATTGCGCAGTTGCAGACAAATGAAGTCCGCGGGTTGGCGTGATCCGGAATTCACTCGACCCCTCCGTGACTTCTCCCTCCATCGCGACATGGAATCCATTTCCCTTCTCCGCCTTTTCACCCCGAAAGATGAGGCACCCACACGCTCGCGCGGACCCACCTGCAAGCGACCAAAAGAGGGGTGGGGGGGAGGGGATCCTCATCACCATCTTGTGGGAGATGCATGGGCATCCCTACACCCCTCAAGGACGCAGAAAAAGGGCGATACTTCGGACGGACGGACAGAGGAGGAAGGAGTTGGACCCCCGGGTGCCCGCCCCACCCCGTCTCTCCCCCTCGCCCACCTCCGAAAAATGCAGCCGGGCGGGATCTGGTAAAACGGGTTCCGCCACCCTTCTTCCTCCCCCTTCCCTCTCGCCCCCTCACTCTCCATCCCCCTCCCCGTCTCCATCCTGGGACGATCCCTAAGGCCCCTGATGTGTCCTCCCCTCCCGCCTCCCATCCTCCCGAAGACTTCCTCCTTGGCCATCGCCACTACCCCCTTGAGCGGTCGAGAGCACCCCGCCTCCCATCGCCTTGCCGACCAAGTGAGAATCCTGCATCCTCCGCGGCGGGCACCTTCTCCCTTCCGTAAGAAGACGAGGGAAGGGATGTGGAGAGAGGAAGAGGGGAGAAATGAGGGAGGATGAAGGGTGAAGGAGTTACAGGAGGGAGAGAAAGGAAGAGGGAGTCGAAAGAGAGAGAGATGGAGAGGCGGGAAGGGAATCGTTGGAGATTCACAGCAAGAGGGCTAACCTCCGTGGTTTTCTCCTCCAGATTCAACCCTCACGGCCATGTTTCCGCCTTTTGTCCCAGGACGTGGTCAAGGAGTGTAGAAGGGCGCATATTAGAGGCTTTTGAGATCTGGATACCAACCAAGGAGGTAATAAAGTATTGTGGGAGGCATTGGCAGGCTAGCTTATGAGTGACAATGAAGCCAGAATAGGGGTGCTTGGGAAGGAGTAACCCTCGCCTACTTCGTAGAAAAAATACATTTAAATGGACTCTTATAGAGAATTCATGTGAAATAAAACAATAGCAAGATATTCTATAGAGAAAAAAATCACTCGCTATGACCGGGACTCAATCCCTATCCTCCTGATTTCCACCCAGGTGCTCTACTAGTTGAGCTACCAAGACGACCTCTTTCTCTGGGGAAATTATAGAGGCTTTAAAGGAACAAGATGTTCACGGAAAGCTAGGCATATCATGTCACAAAACAATCCAAGTCGTGCGTATGGCGCCCCCGTCCACGAGGATACATGGTGGCTCAACAGGTTGGGCACTCGGCCGAAAATCATGGGGTTCGAGTTCGAGTCCCGGTCATGGAGAATTATTTTTTCCTCTGTGGAATATCTTGCTATTGCGCAATTTCAGCGGGTAACTCCGATAGAGTTTTCGCTGCTATGTCGCGAGTTATGAATGTGAATTAAAACAATTAATAATAATACAATTGTAACCAAATCGCATCGCAATGGTGTCTGTAAATCACCAAGGCTACGAAATGGAGGTATTCATCTTCGCGGAGAACACTTTCCACACACCCTCCCGTCGGTTTGCAGGGTATTGCGTAGATGTAGATGCATTTTATTCCAACTCCCAGTTTAATTTATTTCCACAAGCGGGTTCAAATTTAACCTATTTAAACAACATATTTGGCGGTTGTTTGCCTGTTTGGGCCATATTCTCTGTTTATTTGATGAATTTAAAAAAATCATCCCATTATTCATACTACTACTCTACGTCATACCGCGTACAAAAACTACTTCCTTCATGAGTTTCGCGTGTAGCAAGACCTTATTTCCGCGCCGACCAATATGGCTTACTACACTTTTCAAATTACCCGCGTAACCTCCTCAAGTAAATTCTAAACTCCGTTGTGCCAAATCATTACTTAACAAAAAGCAGGTGCGGAGAAGGGGAAAAGCATAAATCTGTGGAAGGCGGTCGAGTCTTGAATACGGTACACTTACATGCATTACCTAGCCTTAATATCAGGCTTGCAAGGACGAGGTGGCCGAGTGGTTAAGGCGTTGGACTGCTAATCCAATGTGCTCTGCACGCGTGGGTTCGAATCCCATCCTCGTCGACATTTTTTTTGCTATAAATATATTGCGAACTCAACCTCACCATTGGACCATGATCCGAACGACATTCAATCCGTACGTCCTTCCTTGTACTATTAGAGATATGAATAGTGGTAAATATGTTCAGCATTACATATATGCAAGTGAATCACCGGATAGCATCGGCAGTTGTATGTTAGTATTAGGGCTTTACGTTAACCCATCTAAAAGCATGTTTGTGAATACTTCCTTTGCTATTTTAATCTTTTTTAAACAGTTAAGTTTAGGCTAGAATATAGGGTATTATATAGAAATAGGGTTGTAGCCTTGTCAGTGGTCCTTTCCGGGACATTTTCAATTTAGTATTTAAAAATTCAGGGAAATTTCTGGAATTCAAGGCTGGAGATGATTCTGTGATAAAGTTATTTCCACAGGAAACTATATGAAAGAGGAAATATTCACCTGGACACAATAATAATGTAACCTTTAATTACCACTGAAAGAAGACAGATTATGACGAATCAACTGATCCATAAATTCCAGAAGATTTGTTTCTCCCGCCGGGAGAGACGTGTCTACATGCGACCAATTCCGGGAGAGGCAGCAACCCTGGCTATCAACCATCTCGAGTGTGTATGCGGAGGGTTGTTGTGTTGGCTAGAGTACTGGCCTCCCATCCCGAGGGCCCGGGTTCGATTCCCTTCTGTGAATTTTTCAGTGGAAAACTGGTCCCCCACTTCAGTGCCTAGTGGAGGTTCGAGTTCAGTACTCCGTCCGTCGGATGGGACGTTAAGCGGTGGTCCCCTTGGCGCCTTTCGTTAAGAGTAGGCTAATGCCGACGCCGGGTTTCTCTCCACCCTTCCTCCGTTCTCTGAAAACCCCTACCATTACCCAATTACCCTCCTATCCTAAATGGCGCAAATGACCTCAGCTGTCGGTCGCCTCCTCTGAATAACCAACCAACCGTGTATGCGGCGATTTAGTAAGTGCATTAGTAGTTCAGTGATCTTCTTCCCCTCACTCCTCTTCAGTGAGAAATAGCTTGAAGGTGAGGAGTTAATTATAGAATGAAGAAGGAAAGTGAACTGAAAATGTATAAGGCCGCAAAAGGATGATAACATCTAAGGTTACAGAGGTAAGTGAAGTACGGAGATGGCATTTTGGACGTCAACCACATATATGCACCACTTTCAATAAGATCGTGTGGCAGGGTAAATGGGTGAATGAAAAAGTTAAAAATATGAGGATACGACGGAAATGAAATGACTTGATGAAGAAGGAGAAGGTGTACCTGAATATCTTAAAATACGCACGCCAATGTCTTAATTTTAGGTAAAATCAATCGAAAGAACATTTTTTTGGCAGAAAATTTCAGATAATAATCATTCCAGCGCGGATAAAAAGGATAAATTGTATGTTCTCTGCACATCGGGTTCTGCGTCCGCGTATGTTGTCACCCTTAGTCAACATACGCGGACGCAGACCCGATATGCAGAGAACATCTACATCTACATAATACCCTACAAGCCACCATAAAGGTGTGTGGCAGGGGGTGAATTCTCACCAAACATGCACTACATATCATGGATAAAACATCTGAACGACGCCGCGGAAACCTTCGCACCAATGAACTGTGTATATTATCCTGAGAATAATCACGTAGGACGAGATACAAACCAAAATTATTCCAGAGAATTTGATGCCAGGAGAAGAAACTTACATTAACACCCTCCTGGACGTCAATACCAAAAATCCAAGTGGAGCAATTGTTCAAGAAACGTGATAGTACGGCGCATAAAAATTAGCAACGTACCCTTAAACACATGTGTAAATTCCTGGGGTAATCTTGAAATAAGCTGCACCCTAACGTTTCAAACTTAACCTCTAATTCAGGTTCTACATCAAATTTAAGATGGAGAGAGAAAATTGCAGTTTGATGACAAGTAGGTAACATGATCATGACTCCTCGGAGCACCGTTGGTGGGTAGGACCCGTATAAAGTAAGTCAAAAACCGATTTAGAACCGTATGTGAGTAGAACTGTAAAAGGAAACTATGGCAATATAACTCGTAGCGCAAACTTGCGTAAGATAGGAGTAATTATTGGATTTGAAGAGACAATAAAGACTGACTTCGTATATACGTTCGATTCAGATCATTTTCCCGATGATGTCTAATATTTGTCATTTGAGAACTCCTTCGCTTCACCATTGATTTTATCAGAGACATAAGATAGGAAAAATAAAACTATTGTAAGGATAGGTTACTGCCAGGTAGTTGCAATTAAGAGGTAGTTGCATGCTGGTATAGGAACTTTAAGCTAACCCAACTAACCGCACCATATTGCATGCTTTCTTTGCTATTTTTAACTTTTTTTGATTGAAGTTTAAATTAGTATATTATCACTAATCCTTTTTATACATGATATATAATGTATGTTTGGTGTGAGTTCACCCCCTGCCACACATATTTACGGTGGCTTGCTGGGTATTATGTAGATGTAAATGTAGATGAAAACGTAAGTGCCTAAAAAAAAATATTTTAAATGAATAAAGATCAGAAGTTAGTAGAAAAATTACTAGAAAAATTATATTTCTTCTCAAATTACTAACTCCATGCCTTCATGCTCGTTATCATTTCAACTTTAACTACCTACGGAAAATCTATTTATTCACCCATGTAAAATAACATGACATATTATAACGTTACTATGACGTACAATAACGTATTAACATCATATAACATACTTCCATAATGTAGTACCATTTCACCTCTTATTTTCAAGTAAGTAGTAGAAAGCACAGACTAGTATTTTTGCATTCCTATATGATAGTAAGTGTGAAAGTGTAAATTTAATATCTTATGATGTAAAATACATTCGTGGTGATGTTTCCTCTCTTGCCACACATCGTTTCCACTCCACAAATTCACCAAACAAATCCTATTTTTACTACTGGAACCTTCAATTTAATTCCATAAATCCATTTATGTGTAGTGAGAGCAAATAAATTATCATCTGAAGGGAAGATCTTTTTCGGCTAAAGACAGTTTGGAGTGACAAGTGTTGATGTTATCATAGTCGCGAATAGCCAGAAAAACTGACCATCAATCTCAAGAAGAATGTGCAGTGCACACGCAAACGCACTGAAAAAACGTGCATTACGTAACATTCTAGATAAGACATTCGCCTGCCAATGTCAGGAAAAGAGAAACAAACGCAAAAGACCGGAAACAGAAGTATCCACGAAGCGAAGCTCATAAAAGTTTTCGAGCAAACGACATTCCACGAAAGAATTCGCTTGTTCCATTGTTTGGAATCCGCTTATCGACAACCGGATATTACCTTGGGAATGAGTAGCGCATGCATCTAGATTCTGCCAGGGTGCATGAGCGGTTGAAAAAAATACCCCGCCCAATCACCACTTCGTTATCTTTGCGACCGGAGTCGAATTTCGCAAAGGTTTCTTTCTCCGAATTGACACGTGACACGGCTAGTCTCGCATCGGATACGCTGAGATTTCCAGGAACACGTCTAGCTGCAATGCGACGCCGACAATTCCTCTAAAACTGCGAATGTCATTACCACCGAAATATTTGCTTTACTTTCTCCGCTCATACAATTTCTCTCTCTTCCTAGCTTACCAAGTATTCCATCCCCGGAGACGAAGCTTTAATATTTTTAATAAATTACGAATTACATCTCAAAATTATCTTCCTAAATTTCGTTCTCATATTATTTTTCAAATCCTTTCTTTTCCACGCTACCTTCTCTATCCTTTTCCACTTCTCTTAAAAAAGCCTAATGCCTATTCTTATAATTATGCTTGGAACCACATGATTCCACGCTCTATATCAAACGCTTTACTCACATTGTTGCGAAGTGCGAACTCAAGGTTCAATGTAGGATCCTGTTTTTTGTTGTCAAGGTTCAATATTTCTAACTTTATTAGATGTATTTCTTGACATTTCCCTACCATGCATGTGTTAGTAATCTACATCTACATTTACACGATACCCTGCAAGCCACCGCGAGGGTGTGTACCAGGGGGTGAATATCACCAAGGATGCACTACTAACATGCAAACAAGCAACTATAGGGTCTCATGTTACTAGATAGTTAGTATCTATAGTATTTAAGGGGTTAATACATATTTCAAAATATTCAAAAATATTCATATTCATATTCAAAAATATTCATATTCAAAATATTTCACCTACCTATCCCTTTGCTATGCTGCCTATTCTGTTCTCTTATAGTACGGGGGACAAATGACATTTTGAATCTATCAGTACGATAATCTATCTCTCTAATCTTATTTATCTGATCAGCATAATACGCTGGTGTTTTTAATTGCGCCTAACATCTTCAGTAAAGCTTTCCGATTGAAATTTCTCTACCAAATTTAATCTGTACTTTAACCTACGCTCTGATAATGATTCCTACTCTAATTCTTCTTTTAATTCTAAAACACTACTTAATCTATCGTAACACCTTTTAACGAACCTAGCTGCTCTACGCTGCACACTGTCTAGGTCTCTGATCAAACCTAATTCATTAGGATCCCATACACTGGCTGTATACTCAAGGTGGGACCTAACTAGTGAAAAGTAACATCGCTATTTTGTCTTCTCATCACATTTCCCAATTACTCTTTTTACAAATCCTAGCTTTCTCTTCGCTCGGTCGCATATTTCTACCACATACCCTCGCGGTGGCTTGCAGGGTATCGCGTAGAACAATTATTACCTACCTAACCCTTTGCAATTCTTCCTGTTGTGCTCTCTTGTGGTACACGGGAAAAATGACACTTTAAATCTATTGGTACGACAATCTATCTCTCTATATTGTTAATCTGATCACACCTAGTATAATAATCTACATGTTTGGTGAAGACTCAGCCCCAGCTAAACATCTTTATGATGTCTTGCAGGGTATAAAGTAGATGTAGATTAAGTAGGAACCAATATAATACTGAAATATCTGCCACAGCCGGGACTGATACGGAGACATCGGGATCAGAGTCGAGGTATTATGTCCTCACACCAACCCGATCGCAGACGAGAAAGTTATATTACACCAATATATAGCTGTTGCGTATGAGGCGTAACGCCTTCAAAATCTCCAACTCGAGTGCAGCTGCTGTACGAAAAAAAGTAGGTTTTACAGCTTTCGGCACAGTAGTGAACAAAGTAAACCCATGAGACCGAGAAGGCTTGACACATCACGAGCATGTTTCATTGCTCTCATTCCGAGCGAGGACCCCTTGCTCATCCCTATGTACGCGTCTTCCCGTTCCTCTTCATCCCCCGATCACACCCCTCCCGACATCATCGTCCGTCTGTCCGCAAGTCTGACTTAATTCGTGGAAGCACGAGGGGAATAATGCGACGTTTGCATCCCCACCACTCTGACAGGGCGCATTGGCCGCCGAATTCCTATTCAATTCCCCCCCTCCTCAATGCGCCCCGCGCGAACCTTCCGCAGTGGCCGGCCGAGTCGGAGAGACTTGCGGCGGATATTGTACATTTTTTTCTGCTCGTCTCATCGCTGAGGACGGGGCTGCAACACTCGAGCGCACGCTACTGCAGAGCTGGACGGCTTGTGCACCTCCTTCTATTCATTACGATGCAAAGATCCGGCGTTTACCCTCCGCGTTGGGAGGGGCGTGTGACGAAGAGATAAGAAATTCGTTTCTTTCTTGACAGAAACCAGCCCTCGGGCAGCGTTTCCGAAACATGAGGTCGCGGGGCAGGTTTTCCGCCAGTTTGCGATTAGCGTGATTGCTATACTACAGTGGGTTTATTTTTTGTTAGAGTTAATACGTAGTAGACTTGGGTTTGAGGTGTTCCAACGGTTTGGTTTATATCGCACTCTCAACTAGTACCTTAATCCTAGGACACACACAAGGGGAGGGTGAGAGGTTTTCCAATAATTTATATGGTGATCACAATATTTTAAATATAGGGTTCACTCGCTTATAAAGGGCTATTAATTGATCAACGATACGATATTTTTCCTCGTACAATTAGGGATATGAATAGCGGTAAATATATGTAAAAAAAGTGTATCAATGGATAGCATAGGTAGTTGCAAGTTCGTATAAGGACTTTAGGTAACCCAACTAACAGCATGATATTGCATGTTTGCTTTGCTATTTTTATCTTTTTTTAAATTCAAGTTTAAGCTAGTATAATATTACTAATCCTTTTTTATGCATGATATGTAATGCATGCTTAGTGTAAGTTCACCCCCTGCCGAAAACCTTTATGGTGGCTTGCAGAGTATTCTGTAGCTGTACATAAGCGATTGATGAATAAAGAATAGACAAACTAATGAACCTTCATTATTCTGAATTCTTGTGGGGTTTCCACGTCAGTTACTATCACTCAAGAAAGGTGGTTATTCCGGAAAATAAAGTGTATTCTAACTCCAAAGCACGTACGTATCCGTGATCGGCGCTGAAACTAAGGTTCGTAAGGTACACATGAAGAGACGCCAGGTAGGTCAGAGGACAGAGTGCTAAGCTTTACTACCATAATGCCTGCAACCAAATCCGGAGTAGGCCTCTTTGGAATATATGCTGCAGAACCGGAGAGCTCTTTTTCTGAGACAGCAGTCGGTGTAGAGAGAGAACTTATCCCACTATGCAGCCTAATCCCCGAAAGACTAAACAGCCATGGCGATGCTGAAATTTTAACGTTGTACCACCTAAAATACCCCCTGCCGCACACATTTATGGCGGCTTGCAGGGTTTATGTAGATGTACATGATGTAGATACCGATTTTGGCGTTCAGAATTGTGGACTTAGATCAAATCAACCTGGGAATTGCTGAGGTTTGATAATCCCGAGTTCTGCCCGGTTAAAGTCTCTGACGCGTGAGTTCTAATCACTGTCGGGGCTAGGTACTTGAACTCTGCCCCTCGGTGATCAGATTGACCTTCAGTTTGAAGATTGCAGTGAATGGAAGAAACATTTTTAGTGCTTCAGGAAGCGAATAAATGCGCGAAACGTGACTCGCACGACAGACGTTCATCGCATCGGTAATAAAGGACTCATGTTGGCATTTCCCCTTCCGATGCCGAGTCGTATTCAACTCATGCATCCCAACAGGACTGCACAATGCATGTGTCGTCCAAGACAGAAGGTATATCATAGAGGGAGAATCTGCTTGCATTGAAGTCAATCTACAAACAATACTTGGTTCAAGGATTGGGGTTTGAGGAAAGCCAGAAGGCGCAAAATCACATTTTAATCTATTGAACTTTATTATTGTGGGTAATTAACACAACAATTGCAAGCCACCGGAATTTTTTTTGGACACCGATCTTCACAAACGTTTTATCACCAAAATTGCTAGATGTATTTAACTCCCAAACTGAGGATTCATTATGGTTAGGTATATTTCTCTGCGAGCTCAATTATAGCAACTGCATTCCAAGCCTTGTCACATATCACTCCGTTAAAAATCTCACCATCAATTTTTGCCATGTTCATTGCGGTAGCAGAAAGTATATTATAATATATACTATATACCCCTTCTTAGACTTGATTTGGAATATGCTGCCAGTGCATGGGATACCTACGAGATCGTTCTAAATAATGAACTTGAACGCGTGCAGCGAAGATCGGCAAGATTTGTCAAGGGACGATACGATAACTATATTAGCGTAACCAGTCTATTAAATGAATTACAATGGGAATCATTGTCATATCGCAGAATAAATTTAGACTTAATCTCATACATAAATTCCAAGATAATATTTTCAGTTATGACGTTAAATTTATTTTGCGAACCCCAACTTAATATGGTAGACTGGACCATCATTGCAAAATTAGAGAAATTGATTGCCGAATTGACAGATTCAAAATGTCCTTTTTTCCTCGAACAATTTTGGATATGAATAGCGGTAAATATGTCGATTACGAGTGAATCAATGTTTCGAATATGTAGTTGTATGTTGGTGTAAGGACTTGAAGGTAACCCAACTAAGAGCATGTTTTTGCATGCTTACTTTGCTATTTTTATCTTTTTTGAGTAGTGAAGTTCTGACTAGTATATGAATACTAATCCTTTTTTATGCATGATATGCAGTGCATCTTTGGTGAGAATTCACTCCCTGCCACACACATTCATTGTGGCTTGCAGGGTATTATATAGATTTAGATGGATATATAGCCCTTGTAGTTCACCGAGCATAGGTTAGTCATCTATCAGTCCTGAGTTGCATGACAGGACGTTTCTGAGATCTCTAGCGTTTTTGAACTATAAAAATACCATAATTACTTGCATTTCCCGCAGTCTTTATACGTTTTACCCAATGATCACGTCGTAGATTAATACTAAATTCATCCACCTTTCATGTTTCCCAATTACTACACATCGAAGCATCCGGAATCCTACCTCTTCACAGGAGTATCAATTTCTCCATTCCCGTTCTATTATTAGATATTAGTATTTTATCCATAGAACATAGGTTTGTAAGGCTGTAAAAGTAATTATAAAAATATGTATCAGTAATCAATGCGTAATGGTTTATACTTTCCCTCTTCTTCCCTACCTCCATTTCATGTTAATTTCAATCGTGGCCTCGTTTATCTCACTATTTTACTATTATTTATAGCGTATTATTCAAGCCCTCGTACGTACGAAAAAAATTTCCATTCCAAAATCAGCTTATTCGTATGAAACGTATCTTTTTCTGATATTAGTGCTTTCAGTGCTATCAGCGGAGTGCATGCTTGGTGATATTCACCCCCTGCCACACCCTCGCGATGGATTGTAGGGTATCGTGTAGGTGTAGATGTATCAGCACGCCAAATTCGATATAAATTGCAAACAACTGGAAATGATGAACTAGCTATGAGTAATCTATTCCTTAACGATTCTTTTGCACATCTCCATGAAACTCGTAACATACCTGTTTAAGAGTATTTGTGTGTTATGCTTCATCCCAGCATTGCCACGTAAAGACCAATAGATTGCAACCATTGCTTCTCGTAAAGCCTTATGGCATTACCGGTCTCACATAAGTGGAGGTAGAACAAGAAGTTATAAGCACCGACAGAATTAAGACTGCTTTGATTCCGGTATAAATTTAATGGCAACAATATTAATAAGTACAGCTAGTACCAACATGATTCCATACTTCATGGTAGGATAGGTCTGGTGTAGAGACGCCATACACCCTTACAATAGCTCTTATGGTATGTAATATGTGGATATTCGTACGTCTTCTACATCTACATCATATCCTGAGAGCCACCATAAATGTGTGTGGCAGAGGGTGAATTCTCAAAAAACATGCACTACATCATGCATAAAAAAGGATTAGACTTAATATACTAGTCTAAATAACACTATTTAAAAAAGATAAAAACAGCAAATGAAACATGCAATATCATGCTGTTATTTGGACTAGCTTAAATTCCTTATACCAACATGCAGCTACCTATGCTATTCATTAATACACTCGTATTGAACAAATTTTCCGCTGTTCATATCCCTAATTGTACGAGGAAAAAAGGACATTTTGAATCTGTCAGTTCGGCAATCAATTTCTCTAAATCTGTGATTATGGTCCAGTCTACCATAGTAAGTTGGGGTTGGCAAAATATTTTTAACATCATCACTGAAAATATTATCTTGGAATTTATTAAAGAGATTAAGTCTAAATTTCAACCTGCGATCTGAAAATGATTCCCATTCTTCCATGAAAGGCAACCCACCATTACGACGACACATTAATTACCATTATATACTCCTGGAATGTCCCAATAATTCCCAATTTTTTCCTCCCTCCACTACATTCAACGTCTACGATTTGTTGCAAAGGACGACGGACGATGATTGAAGAATCAAGCGTGCGACGCAACAGACGAAACTTCTATTAGTGTAGTCCGTCACGCGTGGACCCTTCCTAGGTCCATCCGGTCGGGATTTCATGAGGCCCTTTCATCATGAGGGCCTCCCTCCCCACTGCCTAGCCCCCGCGATAAAGCCCCGCACGCCCCTCTCGGCGTGGCCAAAACTCCGCGTCCCAGAGTGCAAGCGGCGGAACGACGCTCCTCCCGTGTGTTGCATGCTGTTTGCATGCATCTAGACATGCAGGGCCCCTCCCACCCTCCTCACCGCGAGGCACTCCGCGGAGTGGGGCGGGGGGAGAGTTACGAGGGAATAGAGAAGAGGAGGAGGAGGACCCTTTTCGAAATCGCCCCCTTCAACTCCGCGCGGTCGCCGCCAAACCCATTGGACCGGTTTTTCCCTCATTTCCACCCCCTAGGAAACCCCCCATTTTTCGTCCGGCGAAACGGCGTGAAAGGGTGAAGGAGTGGGGCTGGTTAAAAAGCTAGGAGGTCATTTGTGGAGCGAAGCCCATTTTTTTTACGGAAAAACTTAGCAACGGCCGCCATTTCGTGCGGAAGGGGTTTCGTGGTGGGGGAGGGGCCGGCCGGAGCGAGGCGGAGTGGGATTTTTAACACTTTTGCCGTTGGCGTTTTTAGGTCGAGGCCTTCCTCATCGCCTTCCAACTGCCCTTTACCTCGTCCTCGGAAATCGTTCTCCAGAATGCACCGCGCGGAATATCCCTCAAGTGACGTGATGGGAAGGAAGTGGGGAGGAGGAAGGAAATGATGCCCAATTCCCCATCCCTCCTAAGCAACTCCTTCCCTTGCCCACATCACGTAAACGCAGGGATGGGGAGCTCGCTGCAAACAGTAAATGAAGTACACGACAAGCTGCGCGCCTCCGCCTTTTTCCGCAGCGTTGATGAGCGCTGCCGGCCGAGTACAATGAGAGGGAATCGCCGACAAATCAGACTGCAAGATAGCATATACTTGACACATGCGGAGCTGTATAGAAAAGGCTGGCATCTGAATGGCGATTTGTACTGAAATGTAAAGATGGAAGAGTCAAAAGAGAAATGTTTCCATTTGGTTAGTTATAGCTCATGGATGTGTTGTCAGCATACGGGTTAAAACTGAAATCAGAAGAAAATTTTCCATTTTTAGGAAAGAGGGCCATAAAAGATCTCAGAATGTCACAAAATCGGCGTCGGAAGCCTCTGAGAGCGTAAGGTCCAGTCTTTTATCAGTGAGTGAGGGGACAGTTTCAAAAAGATAGAAATGGTTACTGGAACATAAAGGTTCAGGAATTCGTTTTCCCCTCTCACAAATCCCGACCAACATACCCACCGTAGGACGCGCTAAGCGTCACAAAATACTACTCCTATTTCATCTCTTTTCTTTCCCTATTTATTCTTCTTCTTTCCTTCCACGGATAGTAACCTAATACTCTTTGCAACTCGCTCATTTTGGGACCGCAGGGATAATGTGGAGATTAAATTCTGGCAGGAGTTTTCTGCGTTCGGAAAGTGACGGCTATACTTCAGCACCTCTAACTTGAAGCCGTGGTGTCAACTGGAAAGATAACTATTGTAAAGTTGCCGCTTAATGAGGAAATTAATGTGGCGCCCTTTCTGATGTTTTTAGAGCGGCTTAATTTTTTTGTATACGGCATCATAAATGTGATAAAAATAATAATTTATTCATCCAAAAAACAATTTACATCATACATTTCATCTATAATTTGGAAGTTAGGTACCCTACTAGGAAATGGACCTGTTTTTAGGGTGCCGTCTGTTCTATTTCACATACATTGGAATAAATATAAAACATATGACATATTCCGTTTGAATCATGATATGAGCGTACATGTGAAAAAAAACAAACAATTTTTAACATGGTTTTATTAAAAATTAAAAGACGCTTCATCGTTAATTATCGTTTTTGAAAAGCAGATTAATTAAACATCAAAATAAGAGGATAATTGCTTCCCCAATAAAGTCATAATTATTATCAAACTATTCAAATATCCAGCATATATCCCCAGTCGCGGTAGTAAGAGATGAGATTTTGGAACTGAATCAGAATCTCCTGAAAATGGACAAATATATACGGCGTTATTTTTTACGGTAGTGACGACGCATGCGATAACTTTCAGTCAGCGGCGTCAGGATTTTCGAATCCGCTGAGCGTCGGTGGTAGTTCCGCTACTTTTTTTTTTGCGCTCTACAGCGGTAGATGCGGTGATGTTAGGGAAAAAAAGTGGCGTCCCCCATCACGCTTAAGTCAGCCCATACGAAGAGTGCAAGAGTTGTCCCCTCCAGCCCCCGCACGGGACCATTCGCAACGTCCTAAACCCCTTCCTGCCCGAGAGTCGTAAACTGCCAAAAATCCGGGAGAGTGCAGTGAGGGACGCGGAGGGCAAACCGAGGGAGGGCCGTAAAATCGGATTGCGCGCCGAACGGCTGCGGAGGAAGCGGCAAAGAGAGAAGCCGTCAGGAAAAGGGTTGCGAGAGTTGACGTAATACTTAAGTGCCCAATGGGTTGGCGGTTCCCGAAGAGGACTCATTGTCCCCGTCCTAACCTCCCTCTCCCCCCACCACCTTCGCGATCCCTTCTTGCACTCCAAGGACCCCCGTCCCTTTTTTTCGGGCAAGGATTGCGCGAAAAAGGGTTCGCTTTCCTCCTTCGGCGGTTTTTTCCCCTCTTACATGGGGTTATTCGCTCCCTTTTCTCTCTCGCGACCGCCTTTCGGGTTTCCTTTCGGGGAAGGAAAGCGGATGGCCGATCTCTGTACAACAAACGAGGAGGGATGGGGAAAATGTCGCCCCCGCGCGAAACACAAAAGGGGTCTAGGACGGAAAGCGTGCTCGACCCTGAGGACAATATTGAGGACGAGGGTGGCTCCAATAGGTTAACCTGCCCTTCTCTTCCTACCCCTTTCGTCGTCCTTACACGCGACATGAAACAAGGGCCGGCCTGTCCTCGGAGAAACCCTCTTCACAACCCCCCGGGGGTTTCCACTTTCTCTCCGTCCCGCGCGCCTATTCTCTTCTTTCCTTTCTCTTCCATTCTTAGGAGCCCCCCACGCTTAACTTCATCCCCAGGCTCACTTACCTGCCTACTCACGGCGAAAATCGCAATGACATAGCTGTCGCTCAACGGCGCACACGAAGGCGAATTGGGTTTGGGTGGTGACTGGAATACTGTAGAATTTCAACCTCATGGTTCGTACTCGGGAAAATGCAGATAATTTCAGCAGAATCCAAACTCGTCGTGGATATCGTGAACTTGTTTACAGATGACGTTAAATATATATTAATAACTCATGCGTAATATGCTAGGTTTGATCAGATAAACAAGATTAGGGAGATAGATTGCCATGCCGATAAATTTAAAATGCTATTTGTCCATTTTCGTACTATAAATGAACACAACAGGCAGCATAGCAGACGGATAGGTAGTTAAAAATTGTTGGAGTAGTCTGAAGTGCATGAAGGATGTTTTAATATTACTAATCTAAACAAGCGAGGGAAATACAGAGGTATTCATTGAAAATATTTCTAACTTTAAATATGAACAGTGAAATACTTCATAACTTTATTTATTATTTATTATTATTTAACTTTGTAGACACTTACCATCTAGTCGCACGTGACTCCTATATCTACATTATTTCCAAGTAATAGTATCATTAGCCCTTAGTTGTATATTAGTAGTGCACATATGGTGATTTTCACCCCCCGCTACACACCCTATCGGTGGCCCGCGGGGTATTACGTTGATATGGATGTAGATGAAGAGAGTTTTCTGGTTCAAGTACAATAATTTGCTAGCGGTAGAGAACAAAATTGTAGATCCTTGGTGTCTATCTTTAACAAAGGTGGTGTTCAACCCGAATGTTAGTGTTGTTGGTGAAGGTAGAGGTCACTAAATACTAAGCTCAACGCGCATGAAATTCACATATCAGGGAATGGGAGTCCAGTTCCTTTCTTGCAGTTTTCTAGAAAAATCTGATACCCTGGACATAACATGACGTTGGTTTCGCTGAACATGTCCAAAAGCTTCTTCTGGATTAGAGACGGGGTCCTACGGAAACAGCCAACGATCAACCCACTAGGCTACCACTCTGTCGCATTTTTTAAAACTGTCTAATTCTGATGGTGATATTCTTTCTTATTCTTCCAATATCATCACAATCTCCTCCTGGTCTGAAGTGCCGATGACTTGAACTGACTTGAAATTCCTTTAAACGCCAAACCCAAGTCATGTTATGTCCGGGGCACCATATCTTTCAGTAAAAATTGCAAGAAAGAAACGCCCAAGGTGTGGAGTACAAACATTTCTATCGCATGATGTCTACGTTTAAGACCAGGTATCTTGGTTAAATTACTGTGGCGAAATTTGCCAGGGTATCATATTGTTCAGGAAGGAAAAAAGAAAAATGTAGTTAAGTCGATAATTGAAATTTCTCCCTTCTTACAGAAAAATAATTAGTAAAACGGGTAACAGACTCGCTTTGGTGCAACTGAGCTTGATGAAATCAAAATGGACTGACGGAATTATAAAAGAAAAGTTAGCTTAAAATGCAGGTGAAGTACGAAGAGTTATAAAAAAACCCGACAGAAGAAAAATAATTGAACACAGCACGAGTAACTTTTGAAAAACATTATTGAATATTCTTTAACATGCTCCTTCAAGAAGACCAGAAACATTTGATATCTCCCAAAACCAAATACACCTATTCTTGGGCTTAAAAATAAAAAAGATTTTTTGAGGGAATTATTGCCTAAGTTTGAGGATAGTATATGTGAATATAATATATAAGTATGTATTATAAGTAAAAGTAGACACATATTATTATCCCGAATGAGATCGCAAAGGAGTATGGCAGCATGATAAAAACTGCTTAAGTCGTGAAATGTTTATCGAATAAGAAAAATTGCGGTGACATGCTAATTCATTACAATTTGAACGTGGGGAATAAAGAGGTAGAGTCTGATAATGAAGTGAAATATCACCAACCTGTACTAGAAATTTCTCAATATAACTCATTATCATCATCGATCAACAATCCTAGAATTGGTTTGACGCAGCCCTCCACTCGATTCTTCTATCGGCCAACCTCTTCATATTGACGTAGCTCCTCTCTTTTACATCCTTCACAACTTGCTCCATATACCTCATACGAGGCCTGCCTTCCATTCTTCCCGATCACTTTTCCCTAGACGATTGTTTTCATCAGGCCATCGTGTCTTAAGAATCTTAAGACACGATAGCCCACATCTTAAGTTAAGATGTGGGCTATTCAGTTGTCCCGTCTTCTTTTTAAGGTTTTCAGTAGGCATCTCTTCTCCCCCGTATTTTTTTTGGACTTCTTCGTTTGTAACACGATCGATACATGTTATCTTCATCATTCTTCGGTAGCACCACATTTCAAATGATTCCAGCCTGGACTTCTCTGCTGATGTTATTTTCCATGCTTCGCTGCCATAGAGTAGAACGCTCCAGATGTATGTTCTAATGAAATGTTTCCTCACTTCCACGCTTGTATTTGCAGCTGTAAGCAGAATATTCTTCTGGGAAAATGCCCTTTTCGTTTGGGAAATTCTACTGGCAATTGCTCTTTTATTTCGTCCATCGCTGGTTACTCGGCTTCACAGGTAACAGAACTCTTCCAACTCCTCGATTTTTTGTTTTCCCGTTTAACATTGGTCCTGGCTTCCTTTCTCCTACTGCATACCAATATCTTAGTTTTCCTTATATTGATATTCAGATGATATCTGGTTATTGTTTTTTCCATATTTCCTAGTGTCTTCTTTAAATCTCCTTCTGTTTCTGCCATGACTGCTATGTCATCGGTGAATCGTAGCATGTTGATTGTCACCCCGTGTATATTCACTCCCGGAGACTTTCCTTTAACTTCTTGGGTGTCTTTCTCGATGTAGATATTGAATAATACGGGAGAAAGTGCACAGCCTTGCCTCACTCATTTCTTTATGCTTCGTTCTGTACTGCTGGGTCCTTATTTGATTATGGCCACCTGGTTTTTATACAAGCTGTGGATAACTCTTCGGTCATTGTATGATACTCCAATTTCTTTCAGAACCTTTAGCATCATGTTCCAATCCACGTTGTTATGTGCCTTCTCCAAATATACAAATGCAACAAACGTCGGTACACTCTTCTCTATTCTTTTCTCTATAAGTAGCTTGAGGGCCAAATTCGCTTCTCTTGTGCCCATGTATATTCTGAACCCGAAGTGGTCCTCATCCTGGAACTCCTCAGCTTTTCCCTCTATTCTTCTATAGACGATTCTCGTCAATATCTTCGAGGCATGTGTCGTCAGGCTTTTGGTACTAAAATGTTCACAGTTCTCAGCCCTGTTCTTTTTGGCAATAGGGATGATGATGTTCTTCTCAAAGTCCGTGGGTATCTCACCTGTAGAGTACATGTCGCATATGGTTTTGTACAGCTGAGTAAATGTCTTCTCTCCGGCATTTTTAATTAGTTCGGCAGGAATATCATCTATTCCCGAAGCCTTATTATCTTCAGATCCCTTATAGCTGAGTCAATTTCTGATCTTAAGATTGGGGCTTCCAAATCATCCTTATAGACTTCATTTTCCTCTTCGATTACTTCCGCTCTAAGATATCTTCCATTGTAGAACTCTTCCAAGTATTCCTTCCATCTCTTCACTTTATCCTCATGTTCAATTAAGAGTTCTCCATCCTTGTCCCTGATGCTGTTGCATCTTGCAGCCCGTTCCTTGAAGTGATTTCTCACCATCCCGTAGGAAACTTTCAAATTTCCTTTTGCGAGGTTGCTTCGTACATATTCGCATAGATCCTTCATCCACATTTCCCTTACTTTTCTCGCTTTACGGTTTATTTCATTCCTCATTCGTTTTTAGCGTATTGGCCCTTCTCCAGTGTCCACATTTTAATATTTTCTTCTCTCTTTAATCAAGTCTAAAACTTCTTCTGCAATCCATGGCTTCTTATTTACAACTTTTATTCTCCCCAGAACTTCTTTTGCTGCTTCCTGTAGTCCACATGTTTCCCAACGCTCTTCCACTGATTTCACAGTCAAATCCTCTTCTGTTTTGTGTTCCAATGTCTTCTGAATGGCCAGCCGTTGTTGAGGTTCCTTTAGTTTCTCTACTTGCCATGTGTTCTTCATTGATTTCTTCAATTTATTTAGTTTTAAATGGCATTTCATCATCACTAAGTTAAGGTCACTATCAATATCTGCACCCTTGTAGCTTTTCCAGTTCTTCAACTGGTTTCTGAACCTCTGCTTCACTAAAATGTAGTCAATTTGGAATCTTCTTCTGTCTCCGGGTATTTTACAGGTATATCTTCTCCGTTCGTGGTTTTTAAACAGTGTTTGCCACCACCAACTTGTGTTTTGTGCAGAATTCTATAAGTCATTCTCCTCTCTCATTTAGATTTCCCAAGCCATATTTTCCTGTTATTATCCCATATTTACCTTCGCTAACGACAGCGTTCCAATCTCTTACGTGCTTTATCACTTCTGTGATATCCTCATAGACGTCTTCCACGTCTTCATCTTCGTAGTCGGACGTATGCATGTAAACTTGAACCACAATGGTATCTGTAGGCTTGGGCTCAATCTTCACAATTATGATCCTCTCACTGTACTGCAGGAAGCTCTTCACGCGCAGTCCTGCAATCTTCCTGAGCATTATGCCTACTCCAGCGTTACCATTTTTTGATCCAGTGTGAATAATTCTATAACTTCCACTCCAGAAGTCTCCTTCTTCGGACCATCTCATTTCACTGATTCCTAATATGTCGAGGTCCATTATTCGCATTTCCACCTTAAGGTTCTCCATTCCCAATTCAATACAACTAAAAACAAAATTCCCGAAAGAAAAGAGTTGGATGACTGCAGCTATAAAAGAGCTGTGAGCAATCCATACACGCCTTAATAAAACCCAGAAAACATCCATAAAGGAATGAGGCAGAGGGAGTAAGATCACAAGCCATAAAAGAGAAACCAGTCTGCGCCGATGCATTTTGGCAAGGTTTATGATGGACACTGCCAACCTCTGCGGAGGTGGGGTGTTTAAAAAAAACCAAACCCATGTACGGACTTGATCTTACGGAATTCAGCTTCGAAGCCAAAAAATTTGCACATGGGTAATTGTCACATGGAGTCATCAAGCAATTTATGTGAGGACTACCATTGGGGTAGATAATAAGCGTAAAATGAGAGAAATGGGTAGAAAGGCAGAGGGATATAAAACCATATTTTTTCCGAGTAAAAAAGGAGAATTATTGGAGTAAACCGAAGTTACGAGGAAGATAATTAGGATAGAAATTGATGTTCAGACTTTTTTGTGAGCATGCATGAACCATTAAATGCAGCATTCAATGAATGTAAGTTTTTTTCTTCAATATCTCCGAGCATGCTGTGTAAAAAACGAACTTTGTAGTGTATCTTACGCACGATATTATTCTTGTCCAATAGTGTTATATATCTTTACATGGTGGGTCACACACCCTCCTATGGCAGCCTAAAATCCTCTCTCTTCACTTCACTCGCTCCGTCATTAATTGACCAATGTTTGGCAAGGTTTTTATATTGGTGGTATGTCGACACTTTTTTCTATTCATTTCTTATAGGCCATACCTTCCACATACATACTTACGAAAGTCAAATCTAACAATGCCTTTGTTCGTGAAGGTGAATATTTTTCAAGACAGCAACATTTTCCGGAAAATCGTTTATGTTATTCATAGTTTTATTGTGATCAGAAAACTACAATTTATATGAGAATTAAAGTTCTAATGGTGGTTTTTCTTATGTTTCATACTCGAGGATCTTAGTTAAATGAGTAATATTTTAATTTTTGAAAAGCAAATTATGCTACCTTTTGAAAACCCGCTTTTACCAAGCATTCTTTTGGTAAAAAGTAAAAGTGAACAAAGTCGGCATTGGCAATACTAGGTGAATACTAGTGGTGTTTATTCTGCGAGTTAACGACACTTAAATATCGCGAACTTTCAAGTTTGTGCATATCTGGAATCTCTATAAAAAGGAAGCGTTTCATGAAAATATTAGCTTCTGAAATAGCCCCCTATCTAGAAATAATATTCAATAAAACACTAAGAACCACACAATACCCAAGGATTTGAAAACTTAGCTAATATTACATCTATTTTTAAAAGCGGTGATAGGGAAGAACCTAGTAACCACAGACCCATTTCACTCACGTCAATCTCTTGTAAGATATTTGAGCACATTGTAGTCAGTTCGATCATGTGGCATTTGGATAGTCAGGGATTACTCATAAAAAGCCAACATGGGTTCCGGAATGGTAGATCTTGCGAGAAACGATTAGCTTTATTCGTACATGATATTTTAGTCTACGGCGAAAACAGTACTGAAGTTGATGCCATATTTTTAGATTTTAAAAAGGCATTCGATAAAGTTCCTCACGATAAATTAATGTTAGTGTTAGAGTGTTTTGGAATAAATAAAGACGTTTTATGTTGGGTAAAAGAATTCTTTAGTGGCGAGAGCAGAGGGTTGTCATAGATGGTATCATGTCGGACACAATCAAAGACACATAGGGGGTTCCCCTGGGTAGCGTAGTAGGTTCGCTTCTATTTCTTTTATACATAAACGATTTGGGTACCGTAGTTAGTGGTAAGCTTAGACTTTTTGCAGACGATACGGTAGTGTATAGGGGTGCATCAGAAGAAGAAGACAGGAAATCGCTTAGCAAGGATTCAGATGCAATCCAAGAGTGGTGCGACAAATGGCATTTAGAATGTAACCTTAAAAAGTGTGTAGCTATCAATTTTTGGGGGAGGAATGATTCGATAGAGCGATCCTATAGAATTAGTAACACGAAGATCGAAAGTGTTGAAATCATAAGGTATTTAGGTGTAACAGTCACGAAAGATCGTGGGGAAGACATCCGGGAAATATGCGGCCGCGCGAAGAGAAAGCTAGGATTTGTAAAAAGAGTACTTGGGAAATATGATGAGAAGACAAAAGAGCGATGTTACTTTTCTCTAGTTAGGCTCCACCTTGAGTATGCAGCCAGTGTATGGGATCCGAATGAATTAGGTTTGATCAGAAAACGAGACAGTGTGCAGCGTAGAGAAGCTAGGTTCGTTAAAAGGTGTTACGATAGGTTGAGTAGTATTTCAGAATTATTACAAGAATTAGGGTGGGAATCATTATCAGTATTACATATTAAATCTATCAGAGAAATTTCAATCGGATAGCTTTACTGAAGATGTTAGGCACATATTAAAAACACCAGGGTATTATGCTAGATTCGACCAGATAAATAAGATTAGAGAGATAGATTGTCGTACTGATAGATTCAAAATGTCATTTTTCCCCCGTATTATAAGAGAACAGAATAGGCAGCAATGCAAATGGATAGGTAGGGGAAATATTTTAGAGTAGTCTGTAGTGCATGATGCATGCATTAATCCCTTAAATACTATAGATACTAACAATCTAATTACATGAGACCCTATAGTTGCTTGTTTGCATGTCAATAGTGCATACTTGGTAATCTTCACCCTCTGCCATACACCTTCGCGGTGGCTTGCAGGGTATCGTGTAGATGCAGATGCACAAAACATGACGGTTTTGGGCTCATCTTTTTACAGTATAGAATAGAGTAGAACATGTAAGTACGTAGCGCTTGTTTGCTTATTATTCACTCTGTGGCACACAGCCTCGAGGGGCTAGCAGGCTAGTAGTGTGAACACCGAGTACCCCGCCTCCCCGAGACATCTCATCAACTCATTGCAACGGGGGAAACGAAGCACGGGAACGCCCTTGAATCGGCGGCGACGAAATAGGCAACCTGTATATCAGGCACGGCACATTCACCCTTGCCACGCCTCACCCAGCAAAACTTAGCAGCTATTATGCAAAACTTTCTAAAAATAATGCACAAAGTTTTTTGTTACGACCCTCCACAGCTGTCTAGAAACATTTTGCATAAAGAACTTAAGTGGAGATTGTTGAATAAAAAACCTTGGCGATAGTGTTTTTGCAAATTTTAAAGCCGAAAGAGACCGAAATTGCGGAAAATGTTTGCGGGCCCATTAAAATCGTAATGAAAATCAACAAAATTATGAACTTTATTTCAAGTACTATTATCTTTAACTTCTTACATCCATTCTCACCATCCAAAATGGTCATTATTTTCATCTCTCTTGCATGAATCTCTCATTATTTATTCTATTTTCTCTAGTTTTTTCCAATGCAATCTAAATTTAATTTGTTTCAATCTCAGTAGTAAATCACTATATAGCTACAGTATCAGTAGGATTTCGCAGGTTTTAGCACCCCCACCTAGTGTTGTTTTTCTTATGTGGTTATTTTTCAACAGTGCTTTTTTTCTAGAGGATGTAAATTATCATAATAAAATATAATATAATCAATCCTCACCTTTTTTTCCACAACTCTAAATACTTTTACACACCATGATTTCATTGATACTAAATTTGCTATATTGCGTATTAATTGTTTTCATTATTTTTTCACTCTCGTGAATCATATCTCTTTTGTGTTGCTGCTTCAAATTATTATTGTGCATGTCATAACAATCGTAATTTATGCGTAAATATTTTTACGAGGAGTTAGACGGCAGAAGGAACCGTTTTGTCTCAATATTGTCCCAGTAAATATATTTTGTCATTATTATTTATTCTTGAAAAAACAGTCATCAACACTCAATACAACTGAACATCACCTATATCCTGCTCTTCTTTTCCTTCAGTGTCTGCCACTCAATTTTTCTAAATTCAGCTTGCTATAACATTTATTCGTTCTCTTTCTTCCCCCATCAGTATACCCACGGCCGCTAACCATCAAATATTATCTTGGGATCCCCTCTCTCGCACTATTTTCTAATTCAAGAGAAAGAATGAGAATGTTCCTGGATCTATGAAGTTCCACATTTAAGGGAACAAACCATGAATTAGGAAGAGAATAAACTAAAAACGGGATAAAAGGAAATATATGAGTTAGAATTCACTTAAGGTATGCATAAATCGAGATTGACACGACGATTACAACACTTGACTGGACACTGAATTTAATTAACTGGGATGAAGTATTAACTATGTGAATCAACTTGAATAGATGGAATGCATTTTAGAGAATATGTCATCCATTTCGCGATTGGATTCCTTGAAAGATACGCTGTATACGGTTACGGTTACAATACAACTTTCTGCTAATGTATCGCTACTGTACGTTCTCTAACCCGTAGTACTCTACGAATGATGATCTTCACCCCCTGCCACACACAGTCACGGTGGCTCGTAGGGTATGATGTATCTGTAGAAGTATTCCCTTCCTCACATCATTCACGTTCCAACGAAGTAAGCCACTCCTGCAATCATAGGTATGTAACGGACTTCTACAAATAAACCATCTCTCACATGATCTTATTACAGATATTGTCTACGGCCTCTTAGTGAATTTTGCATCATATAGGCAGATGAATTAGAACACTTTTTATCCCCAAGTACGCTTAACTACTATTGAGAAGGTAAGAACAAAATTAATAAACAGGGGACACGATGAAAAATGCATTACTTTGATGCCGAAAGCTGCGAGTACAAAAGGAATAACGACATGCTGAAAATAATGTCTTTTTGTGAATATTTATAGTATTGCATGGCTGAGAAATACTTGCAAAGAATGTCCCATTACGTCCCAGTTTATTTCGCAGAATGATAGAAAGAACATATGCAGTTTTACACTAACACATTGTTTGTTACCTATTCTATGTATTTCAATACGAAAAATGTGGACCATGAGAATAATTTTATGTCCTTCTAAACTTAAACCAAATGTTAGAACACATAATAATGCTCTTTCCATCCCAATGAAGAAATTCCACTAAATCACGCCTGAAACTTCGCTGTATGTATTTCACAGAAGCTCTGCGAATTAAGATATTTTAAAAGGATGAAAACCTGGTCCAAGAAGTGCAGATAAACTATCCAAATATTCAGCGTAAAACTATTTGTACACGAACGAAATGTCGTTCCGATGGTTCACTCTTTTCACTCACGAAATACCTCCCTCACGGAGGAAGCCTGGATTGGTCGCTAACCATTTTCTCACGCGACGGTCTGGTAACTCCGAGCTCCCATCCTCAACGTATATTCACTCATCCTCGAAGCTGAATCCCCGGATGACGCGCCGAAATGCATTTATCAGACTCGATTCGGACGGGAGTGGGATCAAGAAAGAAAGAGAAGAAAAAAAACAGAAAACGCGGAACGCGTCGGCAGGGCACAAACGCGGCCGGAAGGTTGGAAGGAAAACTTTTCACACCGACTGGGGCGGGTTGGCCACAAAACGCCCCCACCGCCCACGATTACAAACCCAACCCGCGTCTCGTGAATAGGCCGGCCTCCCGTTGTCCAACGGAATGGCATATCCCATCCCCCTAGCAAACCTATCTCCTCCACCGCCTCCTTCCGCCACGAACCCTCACGAACCATACGACTATGGTTGCCAACTCCTGAAGAGTTGATTCCGAGAGTTGTCCCTCATATGAGTAAGGAATGCCGGGAAATTCTCGGGTATAGCATGACTGCAGCCAATTTTTAAACAACATTCTTCATTGGGGAGCCTCACACTTGCGCAATTTTATCGCAATGGACCTAGGTCTACCAACAAATAAGAGCCAACATGTGCAATTTTGAAGGAATGATTTGATTTTTTAAATTGAATCAAAGAAATTAGACGGGTGGGAGGATTGCTCAGAACTCCCTGAATATCTCACCCGTAGTATTGTGACTTATTTTCAAGAACTCCCTCAAAGTTTGCTGATCTAATACCTATACAGCCCGTTAGATGACTGTGCCCCTGAAAGAAAGCGGAAGTAACTTGTTTCATTCCGGGAGGTGGCGAATTTAAAAAGCGATTTTGGAGGGGCCTCCGGGAGAAATGGCAGCTGGAAAAGCTTGAAATATAAATTTGGGACTTCCTCACTATCACATAGATTATTACGACATATATCACTATACTGTAGCATCTTCTGGTATCGGTACAAGGATGATACTGTAGTATGAAATATAGCAAGGAGAACTTGTGTATTCCACAGTGTTTTCTAAGAAAAGTACTGCCGATTGCGGCCCCCACACCATCTTTAAGCTCACCCCTGTGTAACTAAACGTATCATCCATGTGAATCTGAAGATTTTATAGGAGCCAAAACCCGTTGAACTTTTCAAATACATATACCACGGAACAAAACAAGTACTTGTTGTTCTGTATATTAATGGAAAAAACCACGAAGTTAACGTAAGATGCTTAAGTGTAGTAAAACATCTTGTATTAAGCCTTTTTATCCAGTGGAACGCTTAATTTTTCTATTTCTTCCATTTATCACCTACTTCTACAAATTACCCTACACACCACCTCAAGGTTGTATGGCTGGTTATTCACCAATACCAAGAATGTAGAGATGGATCCAATTCAATAATATGAACAAGTTTATCGATTTGCAGTCTAGTATTCGTAAGTCAATACAAAGGCATGTTGATAACTAATAGCACGTTTATGCCCGCTTGCTTTGCCTTTTTTTAATTGTTACAATACGAATAAAATACTGCTATTAATCCTCTTTAAGTATTGTTGGTGGAGATTGACCCCCTGAAACACACCTTTATGGTGGCTTGACAGGGTATCATGCAGATGCAGATGAATGGATCATGGATCAACATGGATCTCCGAAAGTCTCGGCTTCAAGGATCAACTACAGAGTTAGCAACTATAACCACACCGCACCGCTCGACTCCTCCAGGCGGATATTCCTTCGCAAGAACGCCCCCACACCACACACGCTCCCGTATTGCATCGTGGGGTTAAATGCAAGCCGCCCCTCTCGCCTCTATTATTATCATCCGCAACCCCCCCAACTCTCAAGATTCCCTCCGAAAAAAACATCCGTGTGTGTGCGAGTGAGATGGGGTTTTCGGATGATTTTTTTTGGACCTACTCTCTTTCTTCCCTCTCGCCGGTATCGGTCAAGGTCGTAGAGGGGGCGGGCGTACAGAATGCGCCACCGTACGAATCCATAAATTCGAGTCTTTTGATGCGTGGAACGACTGACTGGGAGTGGGTTTGAGCCGCGCGGAGGGAGGCCCACCTGTCTGGCTTTCCCTAAAACGAACGAACGAAGGAGCCTCTAGCATACTCCCAAAACATTAGGGGGAGAGAGAGGAAACCGTCGGTCACCAAACCATCCCCCAGGGGACCTACGGCCAATTCGTCGAACACTTGGGAGGTTGGTGGTTATTTCTGCGAGGCCGTCGGTATTTTCGGACGATTACTCCCCTGATCGTGACACCGGGTGAAAAGAGAGGCCAAAGGAATCACAAAGAGGAAACGCACAGCTTTGGGGCGGAAATTCTCAAAGTCATCGAAGGGAAGAGGACCGAGGAACTTTATTCTGATGCCATTATTTTTTTGAGCCTATATTTTTATCGCTGACTAATACGCGCGGTTACTGTCGGAATAATTGCTAAAAATGTCATGCGTTGAAACTATTCAATTATGAGTTCTATGTTATGCTCGACGTCAAGCAATAGCTAAACATTTCCAAATGTTTTGTGCCATTTAAATAGACACGATGGGATAAGACCAAACAGTGCAAACCTGAGAGTGGTAACGTTTAGGTCCTGAATTATGTCTGGTTTAGTATTTTTCGTGTTACTAATATTATAGGATCACTCTATCGAAATATTGCTCTTAAAAAATTAATAGCTACACTCTTATTAAGGTTAAGTTCTAACATTCATTTGTCGCACCACTCTTGAATTGCATCTAAACCCTTGCTGAGCGATTCCCTTTCTCCTTCTTTTGTACTATTAAAATAGAAAATTTCCGCCAACTATCCATTTCGGAGCCAAATGTGAGTTTCCTCTCTCTCAGTACGTAGGTAAGTCTCTCTAGAAACTAGAATAGAAGCTAAAGCGTAGCAGATGATGTTGATTGTCTCAGCTAAATTGGTACTTCCGTCTATCAGCATGGTCACAGGCATGGATTCTTTCGCGTCAAGAGACACGGAGAAGACAAACGAGTTGGCAGAATTCATATCTTGCGAGGGGTTGGCAGTCTCAGTGATTAAGACCACAGCGACGGAGACAGACAAAACACACTGACTTCGATATTTTATTCTTGGGAACGGAAGTGGCGAGCATGAAACATTGGACTGAATTCACTTATAGTAAGTTTTATTGTAAGACCAATGGATCATATTCTTGGCCGGTACATCTTCGCCAGCTCTTAACTGTCACAGCTTTTACATATACGTCTATAGACTCACCCGGCTAGCTACCCCATAGGTACTTGGCAAGGGGGAATCTTCACAAAACCAAGCACCAGGTGCATACATATAACCAAACGTAATGTCAACATTTAGTTAAAATATAGTTGGGTGAGACAAGAACCCGGAGATCTAAAATGATTAAAAACTGCGAAAAAATATTCTTATTAATGAGTCATATATGTTTTTGATTTCACTACGGTTTTTATTACAGTAAGCACGCAAGCTCTCTACATCTACATCTACACGATACCCTGCAAGCCACCGCGAGCGTGTGTGGCAGAGGGTGAAGATCACCAAGCATGCACTATTGACATGCAAACAAGCAACCATAGGGTATCATGCAACTATATTGTTAGTATCTATAATTTAAGGGATTAATACATGCATCATGCACTACAGACTACTCTAAAATATTTCCTCTACCTATCCCTTTGTATATTATGCTGCCTATTCTGTTCTCTTATAGTACGGGGGAAAAATGACATTTTGAATCTATCAGTACGACAATCTATCTCTCTAATCTTATTTATCTGGTCGAATCTAGCATAATAAGCTGGTGTTTTTATATGTGCCAAGCATCTTCATTAAAGCTATCCGATTAAAATTTCTCTAATAGATTTAATCTGTACTTTAACCTACGCTCTGATAATGATTCCCACCCTATTTCTTGCATTAATTCTGATACACTACTCAACCTATCGTAACGCCTTTGAACGAACTTAGCTGCTCTACGCTGCACACTGTCTAATTTTCTGATCAAACCTAATTCATTCGGATACCATACACTGGCTACATACTCACTTTAGTGGAGTTACAAATATTTTGAGATGCACAACAAAATAAGTGACTAAATAGCTATCTATCCGGATACCATGTAGCCCATTATGATTTCTTATTGTTTACGGGAAGAAACGAATTTGAAAATTTTCCTTACGATAGTCTCCCTCTCTTATCTTGTTTTCGTGATCGAGTCGACCATGGAGGTGATGAAGGATTAATTTACGGGGGTAAGGATGAGCTTCATTTTACAATATCCTCGCTGAGAGGCGTGACTTTTGATTTTCCTTGAATCAGTAATAACAGAAAATACACCACATTGCAAAGTTTTGATCCCAGGACACCCAAAAAAATGGAAACATCGACGTAATGGCCATTGAGAAGATATTAGTTATTATATAGATATTAGTTTTATATTTTCGTTTATTAGATATTTTTAGCCAATAAAAATATTTAAGAGAGGAAATACGGTTCAAATATATTAAAAAATTTCCGTCCCCCCTATATTTACCCCTATAAGAATAGTAGGAGTCGTAATAAAAGGATGGATAGTATTGTAGGTAGCATAGTTGTGGCGATTATGAAAAGTTTCTGAACTCTACGAACACATTTTAATAGCACCATAAATGACCACTAAAAATCAGCGCTACTTAGATAATTTCGTAAAAGATGCAGAAAATGGTATCACATAAATAAATAAATTCATCCAGTGCATAATCGTAGCAATAGTAGACTTAGTTTTTAGGTGCTACCAACGAACTTGAACGTGTGCAGCGAAGATCGGCAAGATTTGTAAAGGGACGGTATGATAACCTTATTAGCGTGACCAGTCTATTAAATGAATTAACTTGGGAATCATTGTCAGATCGCAGGTTGAAATTTAGACTTAATCTCTTAAATAAATTCCAAGACCATATTTTCAGTGATGATGTTAAAAATATTTTGCGGACCCCAACTTACTATGGTAGACTGGACCATAATCACAAAATTAGAGAAATAGATTGCCGAACTGACAGATTCAAAATGTCCTTTTTTCCTCGTACTATTAGGGATATGAATAACAGTAAATATATCCAGTACGAGTGTAGCAATGGATAACATTGGTAGCTGCATGTTGGTATAAGGGTTTAAAGCTAACCCAATTAACAGCATGTTTTTGCATGTATGCTTTGCTAATTTTATCTTATTTTAAATAGCGTAGTTTTGAACAGTACCTATACAAGTACTAATCTTTTTTATACATGATATGTAGTGCATGTTTGGTGAGAGTTCACCCCCTGCCATACACCTTTATGGTGGCTTGCAGGGTATTATGTAGATGTAGATGAAGGTTTTTTTTAACACCGTCTAACCTAAGTTCTTAAATCTAAGACAAATATAACATCCATACCTGAGGTGGGATCGGAACCTAGCTGGAAAGGCATGTTACGGAATTGGCAACCGCGTTAGGGCGTAGTGTATACTCATTTAGTAGCATTTACTTAGTTTTTTTCCAAATAAAACAATCCTTTAAATGCATAGTAACACGTTTTGGCTGCATACACCAAGCTCGGTAATGACTCACGCACTCTGGAGGTGATTTACGGGGTGACTGCGAATGGAGGAATGAGATGTAACTTTTTCGGATACGATTCCACTCAAACTCTGTGATTTTCATTGATACTAGATATTTGAAAACCTTAAGCTGCGCAGGGAATTGCAGATAAATTAGACCAATTCCAAATGTAGGAATATCAAGCACTGCTAGACTCAACACTGGTTGATAATAGCCCTAACTTTACCCTCTGAATTGAATTTCAGGTCTAAAACTTGTCCTCGGAACTGATATAGATATCACATACCCCATCATAAAAGGTACCAATATAAATATTGGCGCATTCACAACGTGAGATGATAAATATAATTTGCAATTTGTCATTATCTTGACCACTGGAATCATTAATAAATCATCTTCGGAACTGGAGACTGTGTTAAAACATATAAAATATATTATTTCCGCAGCCTAGATTTCGGTGTTTTATTCGGCTCCACAGGACTTTGAAAACTAGTTAAAAGCAACCTAATATATATTAACAGTATTCTATGTATTTTTCATTCATGAAATATAAGGCTCCTTTCAACCAGTTCCCGGAGCCCTAAAGATGCTATTAAAATGTAGCGAAACATTTGAACAACACATCTATGAAAAATATGTGTCCCAAATAGCATAAATACGGCAAAGCACCTGTTTTTTTTAACGTTTTATGCAACATATTACAGCTAAAACGTAACGTTTTGTTCGAACTGTTCATAACTATGCTTCAGTAAATTATCATTTGATCGTTTCAGAAGATATTTCTTTTATAGATGACGGTGGACGTCATTTTCCATCTGGTAACACGTAGGACACATGAGTACGATTTCGGTATTTTTCGGATAGCTTAATGAATGTCCACTGATATTTTGTACCCCACATTTCACGTGCGTGAACTGATTTGTCAGAGACGGAGGTGGTAACAGCCGAGGTCAAAAAATTAGACGGCCATTTGGCTACTGGGAAAATTGCCAAACGTGGCACGCACGTAACGCGGACACGGCAAGGAACACTTGGAAATGGGAAAAAGAATCATCGGGCATTTAACGCCAAGGGATTAAATGCACGATTCCGACACCCTTCTCCAGCGGGAAGCATGGAAAAAAATGTTTTCGTGTTTACCACCGGTAGGAAAACTAATTTTCCTGACCTTCGTAAACTCGAATCTGACAGACTAATGGCTTCATCAGGGCAGAGCGTGATTGTGTAGCACTGTTTCACGGAACCAGACCGTTGCTGAATGGCAATAACTCCTCCTTTAATGTTTTCACCCTTGCTCACCATTTAGTAAAATAACACATCGTAGCCAATCCGTGATCTGAAAGGAGTTTTGCATGGATGAACTTTGAACGGTAAACAAATTTGAAACTCACAACCTTTATGCGTTAGTTCTCCACACTAAAGTGTAAGGTCAATGCAAATTCATTCGACCAATTCTCCAAGCTGCGATGCAACAGGTATAGAATATTGAGAGTACATTTCAAGATAGTGTTTCAACCTCTCTCGGCCATTTATATCTTGCCTATGCTGCATGCCACAGAACTCCATAGCGAAACCGTAAAGGTAAGGGCCTACGAAAGGATTTTTGCCTGAGCTAAATGAATTCATTTTTTTCATTTAACTATCACGAAAATGGTCAGTTTTAGGGAGAAACGTCTTGAAAATGTCCGAAGACTAGAAAATCTAAATGCCAAATTAATTATGGACAACGATATCTCCTCCTGCTAAAGCTAGAAACGTCTTGGATTGATTGCTCGGAGGTTTATTTGGTTACTTGTACACTAAAAATTGAAGGACTCAAGAGCCACTTCAAGGGTAGATGCCCTATGGTCACAATTTACTCATGTGATAACCTAAGTGTTGATGATGAATATTAATTAAGAAAATAAAACCTACTGTGCCAACCACTATTTTGGGAGCGAAAGCACCATTACCGAGAGAAATCCAGAACGTTTCCCCACACCTTTACGCTATTCCTACGAACTTATCATGATTGATGTATACTAAATCCAAGTGCATGATTATTAGGATCATGTATTGAGGCGAAAAAACAGTGCCTTGCCTGATGTCGATACGATGTGGAATGTCTAATGTCACTCTTCCAATGCGTCACATCTTTTTAAAATTTAATTTGACAATTTCCAGTAATCCACCCACACTATGCAGCACAAATGACTCCAGCAACCACGGAAATTCTGAGTTTACTGCCGCGGGAATGTATTTCGCCAATTTCCGGTGACATAGCGAGAGGGTGGAAAAGGTAATAACGGAAACGGTATTCTAATTATATAATGTGAATAGGGAAGAGAGAGGGAGAGGAAGTACTTTGTGGCTGGAATTTAGAGAAGTTTAGCTTATGAAGGATATCGCATAAAGAAAATGATTCATTTTGTTCATAAATAAACAAGTACACGTATGGTCATCGATGCTAAACTATAATCGGCAGTTCACTCCTCATTATCATCATTATCATGGGTCCACAATCCTAGAATTGGTTTGACTCAGCTCTCCACTCACATCTCCTATCGGCTAATTCTATTCATACGTACATATACCTATTCATATTTACGCAATTCTACGCATCCTTCACAACTTGCTACGTATATCTTATGCGAAACCTTCCTTTGCCATTCTTCCCATTCACTTGTCCCTCGACGATTGCCTTGATCAGTACATCATGTCTCATGATAACGCCAATTCGGCTATCCAATGGGCTGACAGTTGTGGCTTCTTTCCAAAGTTTTCAGAAGACTTCTCTTTTCTCCCACTCTTCTTAGGACTTCTTCATTAGTCACTCAGTAGATCCATTTTATCTTCATCATTCTTCTGTAATAATACCCATATTAATTATATTTTTTCAGGTTTCCAAGATAGCTGATAATGAGGTCTCTTTACTGGTGACCGATAAAAATATCTCCACCATCAACTCAATTTCTCGTGAACACTCTCAGAATGATAATATTTGCAATGGATCCTAACACTTATTTTCGGATGCACATGCAGGTTCCTTTTTGGCGGGCTAGAGCGCGTTTGAGATAAGATCCCCCCGCCCCCGTACCCCATCTGACACTCCACCCTACAGGGAGGCAGATACGCGGTCGGGACCGGGCTCTGCACCCTTAAAAAAAATCCTCCGCTCCCGTTGCCACCCAGTCTCCCAACATTCCGATGCGACGGAGACGATTTCAAGGACGAGACTCGGCGAGTCTGCCGTTTCGAGAGAGAGAGAGAGAGGACAGAAATGGAAAAAAATCTACGCCCGCAGGAAAGAAAACCTCCCCAAAACAAGAGATTATCTCCAATCGCCAACATTTTCTGCTTTAAGGGTCAGACGCGTTAACGGAGCGGAGGGGTAAACTACTTTCTCCGAATGCCCGAACACCCATTTTCCCGGAGAAAAAGAAATAATCTCGGCGGGAGCGGAGAAAAAAAATATACATCACCCTTTGCACCGTTTCGCCTGTCCCACCCGACTCCACCTCCACCGAACCTGAGCGAATGAGTTAAGAGTGGTTAACGGGACTTTTTCGCTTTCGGGCGCATCGCAAAAGAATCTGAGAAGAGAGAGGGAGGGTTGGGGGGGGGGCTCCACTGCAAAGGGTCGTGGGAGTGTCGGAGGAGGGTTGCATAAGGGGTTTATTTATTTTTTCACCCCCATACCCCCTTCGTTTTTTTTCAGCTTCGGGAGGGAAAGGGTGCCCGCAGAAGGAGAAGGGGGAAGGGATGCGAAGAAGAAGAAAGGGTGCGCTGGGGATGGGGATTTTTTTTCTTGCCCAGGGAAGAAGGCATTGGGGATGAAGGGTGCCAAAGACGGCTGGGGAGAAGGGCGTTATTTTTTGTTTATGGTCTGCGGAGAAAAGGGTAAGAGACGGGTCGGGGTTGGAGGAGGGGGTGCGAGTTTAGGTTGGAAGGGATAGCACCTGCAATCTGAGGTATTCCCACGCGATATTCAACATCTCCGGGACGGACCGGTGGGGGAGTAGCTCGGAAAGCGGGGAGAGGGGAACGGGGGTGGTTTAACACGTCTGCGCCCCTCCCACCACCCTTCCTCCATCCGTAGCAGTCCGTCAGGACGACCCGTCGCCTTCCCTCCCGGCCCCCACAACAGTCTGCGAGCCTCCGAAAATCCACCCTCCATCCAGCCCCCAAAACACAGCTCCACTCGAATCCAGCCGTGTTGTAGCGGCCGCAGAGAGCTACCCACGAAACAAAAAAAACGCGGGCCGTATCCAGAAACAGCTTTTGCGCAATGCTACTTTCAGACCTGAAATCTGCCACAGAAAACTAAATTAGCACGACAATGGAATCGTTTCGAAATATGCATGATATTCTTTGCTAATTTTAAACCCTCTTTCCATGACTAAGGGATTGGTACGTGCACGGACGAAACTGAATGCCATTTAACCTGACGAGAAATACAATACCGAATCGAAGACAAAATACTTAAAAATCGTATTGCGCAAACGATGTATTGTTTTGAATCAAATAAATGTGTGAAGGAAAGGGAAGATTCAATTTCCTGTACTGTGTACATACATAGCTCCGGATACCCATTTTATGCGAAGTCAACACGAGGGCTGAAATAAATTTTTTAGCAAAAAAACTTAAAATAGCTTCGTGCAGACAATGGAATCATATTCGTTGGATTGCTAGTCTTCGATACTCAGGTTTGAAGATAAATTAATGCAAAAGAATAATTTTTCTAGAAATTGAGAAAAATGCAGGTTTTAGGATACCTTCTAAAAGAACACCCTATCAAACCAGAATCTCAGATAAATCTCCAAAGTTATAACCTACGAAATATCAAGTAGATATTATTAACTCTAAGAACAATCAGTAGAGTGCTGCCGGCTGGGTATCAAGAGGAGAAGGACCTTGTAGAACGCTTCAAGTTGTTTTCGCAAATGGTTTAAAGCCTTTCGCAAATTCATCACCACGAGAAGGAAGCAACAGTTCGAAATTCCGTAACGCTAACTTACCTAACGCTATCTTAAGTTACTCTCTTGCCCGCTCAGGTCCAAGGACAAAAAGCGCGCCAAGCCAACCAACGTCTTCCTTTCTACCTCTATCTTCTCCCTCGCAGAGCTCCTTAGCCCCAAGCACAGCAGCGTGGATTTCTCCCCGCACCCCCTCCTGACGACCAAGGCGAAACCCACTTCCGTCTGGCCCGCCGTCTGGCCTTCCCCCGCCCCCCTTCCCCGCGACCCGTGCACCCCTAGAGCCCTTAAAAACTCCCTTACGCCGCCCTTTCGCGTTCCTTCCCGCAGACGGGCAGACAAGCGGAAGAACATGGTCGTCGACGGGGTTCCCCCGGAAACGCCAAAACCTTAACTCGACAACGGTAACACCCGGCCCGACTTCGTTTGCTTACATATTCGGTACAAATGTCATGAGAAGCCATAAATTGCTAGCCGCCACAGATTATTAACCTCTAGGGAGGGAGGTTATAGCAACAGAAAAATTTTCAGACACTTGCGCGATGCGGGTATTGTCATCCACGGCCTTGTGGTATTGTTGGATTGACGGAGGCCGTGTAGGGTTGACAAAGAAAATGGATTGTGAGGTATTAGTAAAAAAGAGATGATGAAAAATATAAAAGGAAACATTCTAGGCGCGTCAGTGCACTTTATCCAATGAATTGGAGGAGTGTGTTTTCCATCGAAATCCATACAATACCCTGCAAATCCACCGCAAGGGTGTGTGGTTGAGGGTGAACCATCACCGCCAGTCATGCATTCATGTAAATAATTCAAACTTATTTTATTTATTAGATTTCTGGTTCCATTGACAATCCTAAATTATATAATTAATCGGATTCACGGAATAAAAGTGATTTCATATGCAAGACTGCTACAAACGAAAAGTCTCTTTCATAGTCTTTCGATTATTAATCGTTAATATAATTTATAATATATATACAATAAAATTAATTGTTGAATATATTGTTTCCTACTGCTCTTAGGGTTTGCCGTGTGTTATTTCAAAACATATCTAGTTGGGGCCAAAAAATTATATGTATAATGACTTCTTAGACACTAGTGAACGATAAAAAAAAACTATATCCTCCTGTAACGTTCGGACCCTTCCCTCTACGCATATGAAATGGAACGATTCATTTATAAATGCAACATCAAATCGCATCCTACCACATTGCTTGCCAAATAACTTCTCAATTAAAAAATGCTAATTCAAATGTGAGCTTTGCCACATATCTTAAATGTGCATAAATAACGCTTAGCCTAATGTTTTTTTACAGAAATAGAATCCACTGAGTATACTCAAAACAGAAATTCTCTCATGGATTGCTATAAATATTTCAAACTCCACCCTGCCATAAAACCTTTCATCAAATTTTACAGCATTTATCAAATACTTATGAGATGGTAGGGTGAGTGTTGTGGAATAAAGAGAAATTCCCTGTGCATTGCAAATAGGAAAAGCAAAAAGATTATACACTAAAAAGAAGTTCAATAAAAAAATGCAGAGTGCAAGGAAGCGGTACCGGCAAGGGAAGAGAACTTATTTGAGCATTACTAGAGGTCATCAAGTATATTCTTCAATTACTGCGGAAGTTGAGAACTGAGATCAACTGCACACTCGAGCAGCTAAGAATATGGGTGGATGACTCAACTAAATTTATGACCCCTCCATGAGACAGAACACAATGGTATTAATGATGATATCAAGTTCTCCAGACCACTCACTCTGAATTCGTTTTCACACATAAATTACGACCAAGCATCTAGCCAACAGATGTGTAAACAAATAAATAAAGCTTGCTTTGTCGCATCTATTTGCGTTATTGGATAGTGTTGAGGATACTATTCTTGGATGACAAAACGCTTGGTCCTTTTGAATTTTGAGTATACAAGTTCATTCAACCAGACAAAGTGAGGAAGTAGAAAAGAAGTAGGTGTCAGCTAAAGGCGAAGGGTGACAGTAGGCCACTCCGCTGTCCACCTCCTTCACAAACAAATAAGCCACTTATGGCGACTACAGTTTTCTCATAAATTGGTGCCTTCACTCAGGAAAACCTACACGGACTTGGTTTCCAAGTCCGTGTAGGTCTGCTTTTCGAATGAAAAGCAAATACACCTGAAATGAGGGAGTATCCTAATTCTGGAAACATTACGAACGGTAGAAACTCGGAAGAAGTGAAAAGGGAATTTTTAAGGGTGACACGCAGATAGACTGATGAATGAAAGATTTCTATAACTTTTGAACCCTGAGAATCGCAATTCTTCATGAAAATGAAATAAGGCAAAAACAGATGAATGCTTAATGAATCAATGCAAGCAGTTTTCAAGTCATTTTAAATTAACTAGAATTTGATAGAACTGGTGGAGGAAAGTGTAAGTGTGGTGATCCGTTGAGATGAAGGGAATGCTAGAGGGATACTTTATCCCTGTCACCCACTGTCGTGTGAAACATGACGCTTTCAGCAGAATAAATGAACTAAACATTAAATGCACTTTAATGGGCGCTTATTATTGCAATATTGGAAAAAGTTTCTCAGGTTGGCCATAACCTTTCCCTTCAATACTAAAAATCTCAAAACTGAGATAACTCCGCGGCTGATAAGCATTCCTGAATGAGCGAAGTACCCAAACGGACAGACGAAACGAATCCTAGCCACGGATGGCCCCTGCCAAGGAATAAATCCCTCTCTCCTCCCATATGTCCTCCTCAAGAAAATAACCTAGACATCCCATTGGATCGCGCACCATTTTTTTCCGAGCTGGTTAAGAAGCCCGGGGCTGTTTTACGGGGCAACCGCGACATGGGGTTTTATCGCCGTCCTCAAAAACAAATTTCTGTGCTTTGCCCAGGACCCATAAAACATAGGGGATGGGCTACCCTGCCCAGTTGATTCCTTTAACTAGACTTCCCATCTTTCCTTTCCGAACGGAATGCTGAAATTCGTCACGAAACATGCTCTTTCTCATCAACTGCACGAATGATAAGCAAGAATGCAATTGTGTCATTAGAAATGGCTTCATAGGGATGGTGGTCTTTAGAATTAATCTTGAAGTTAGAGAGTTTTGGTATAAATAAAGACGTTGTATGTTGGGTAAAAGAATTCTTAAGTGGGCGAGAGCAGAGGGTTGTCATAGATGGTATCATGTCGGACACAATCGAAGTCACAACGGGAGTTCCCCAGGGTAGCGTAGTAGGTCCGCTTCTATTTCTTTTATACATAAACGATTTGGGTACCGTAGTTAGTAGTAACCTTAGACTTTTTGCAGACAATGCGGTGGTGTACAGGGGTATATCAAACGAAGAGGACACGAAATCACTTAGCAAGGATTTAGATGCAATTCAAGAGTGGTGCGACAAATGGCAGTTAGAACTCAACCTTAAAAAGTGTGTAGCTATCAATTTTTGGAGGAGGAATAATTCGATAGAGCGATCCTATAGAATTAATAACACGAAGATCGAAAGCGTTGAAACCGTAAGATATTTAGGTGTAACAATCACTAAAGATTTATCGTGGGGAAGACACATAAGGGAAATATGCGGCCGAGCGAAGAGAAAGCTAGGATTTATAAAAAGAGTACTTGGGAAATGTGATGAGAAGACAAAAGAGCGATGCTACTTTTCACTAGTTAGGCCCCACCTGGAGTATGCAGCCAGTGTATGGGATCCTAATGAATTAGGTTTGATGAGAGAACTAGACAGTGTGCAGCGTAGAGCAGCTAGGTTCGTCAAAAGGTGTTACGATAGGTTGAGTAGTGTATCAGAATTAATACAAGAATTAGGGTGGGAATCATTATCAGGGCGTAGATTAAAGTTCAGATTAAATCTATTGCAGAAATTTCAATCGGATAGCTTTACTGAAGATGTTAGGCACATATTAAAAACACCAGCGTATTATGCTAGATTCGACCAGATAAATAAGATTAGAGAGATAGATTGTCGTACTGATAGATTCAAAATGGCATTTTTCCCCCGTACTATAAGAGAACAGAATAGGCAGCATAGGAAAGGGATAGGTAGGGGAAATATTTTAGAGTATTCTGTAGTGCATGATGCATATATTAACCCCTCAAATACTATAGATACTAACAATCTAGTTGCATGAGACCCTTTAGTTGCTTGCTTGCATGCTAGTAGTGCATGCTTGGTGACCTTCACCCCCTGCCACACACCCTCGCGGTGGCTTGCAGGGTATCGTGTAGATGTAGATGTAGATGTAGATGTAGATGTGGTTATAAATTTTGTGTTGATAATCCCCGACGAGTAAATCACAATTGTTGCAATAGCGGCACACTCAGAATTTTCCGAAAGCGATGAAAATTGGGACATGGGTGAGATGGGTAATTAAAGTTCAGAAACAGAAAATATTGGTATAAAGTGAATTGAACCCAACATAACCCTGTTTCTCTGCTCTTCCCTACAGTTAGAATCTTTTGCGATCAGAGTTGCGACCTCTACATGCATTAGATTCTAGTCATATCGGGCTAGACGTCAACGCGCTACAGGTGGATTTCGAAAAAGGGCCGCTAGTGGCAAGTGGCACCTCTTGATTCCTCTCAGCTCTCGGGTGTCACAGTTTACCTTTGGGCCCCTTGATTTACATCACAGCGATGGATATGGCATCGTGATTAAATTGAAGGCGGTAAGCTTATTCACGTAATTCAAACCGATCCTTTATTTTGATTCAAATGATTCACCGGGCGCTGACAAGATCAACTTCCAGTTCTTCTCAGAACTAATGGATTCTCGAAGCGCGAACGATTCCATTCAAAATCACGGAAATTAATACATAATAGTTTATTCGTGTAGTAAATTACTGGTAAGGATGACTCAAACTAAATTGCTATGAATTTTAACTGTTTCATTACTGGATAACTTACCGCATACCTTCACGAAATGTTTCTTCTGCCCGCTAAACAAAAGCAAAGCGTAAGATACTGAGCCGAATCTATACACCTGTTTTCCATGTTTAAGAAAAAAATGGTGTAATATTCAATGTATCCGTTACACTGTCAAAAGTAGATCTGATTTTAAGGTACAAAAGCGATCTGAATTTCAGATGCAACAATTTTAAGACAGGGTATGTTGAATTTCAGCAGTAATATCTTGTCTAAAAATAAGGCAGGTGAACGACTGAAAATCAGACCATCCAGAATCCTGCTCCCTCTGCTTCCTGCTTAACTGCTCCTGTACCAACCATCCATGTTCCTGCCTCTTCCGTACCTTAAATCCGTGTTCCTGCCTTACAACCAGACAGCGCTTAAATTCAGATCGCACTGAAAATCAGATCAACTTTTTACAGTGTACACTCCACCACAACTTGTTTAAAAATATATCTAAAAGTCATTTAATAATTCCCTAATTTATTTCCCACGGTCTAATTAATGATTTGAGTGCAGTTTTCTGCCATCTATATCTGAAAGTATCAATAACTTACCCCCTCCAACGCCAACTTTCAATTTGTTTTTGAGCCTTACTAAGGGTTGACATTCATTACTATGCAAATCGTAAGCAATCCTTAAGTGAATTTTTACTGCGACGAATACTTAATGGGAATTTTTTCTGTCAAACAGTTTAATGTTTAGAGTAGCTCTTACGGTTACCTCAATCGGGGTGATGGAGAAGCGGACAAAATCCATGATAGACCACGTATTTGAAGTACGTCGCCAGTAGCCAACAATGAACCCCAGAAAATAACTTTATCCGGATTATTCTAAAGGGCGTTGCTAGTAATAGTACACTATAATAGTTTCGGAGGTCGCGTGAGTAATGCCAATATCAAGGTTTTTTCCTGGCCTGGTAGAGGAAGAAGGGTTTAGTGGTTAATCGCCAGTCTCGGGTTTCCGCCATCGCTGGGCCTCCCGTAGAAATTTTTCGACCCTCGGAGTGAGTGGTTCCCTTTCCCTGTTCCACTCCCAACCCCTTCCCTCCCCCTTCGCAGCCTCCCTTGTATTGTGGCGGGCGTATTGGGTTGATGATGACGGCCCGTCTGGTGCGTGTTGGCGTTTGAGGAGTTTAGCAAGTGCCTCGGAGGGAATTTTGTGCGCAAAGGGGAGGGCCGGTGAGAGAGAAGAGATTGAGGGACCTGAAGGGTACGACAGACCCCTGAGGAGGTAAGGGGATGGGACGGGGTAAATGGTTGCGCAGGAAAAGGGTGGATGGATGCCGGCGGGGAAATGTGAAGGGGCCTGAAACCCTGGCGTGGCACGGGTGGAAGAAAAAGGGGTCGCAGCCAGCAAAGGGGTCGTCAGGGTTGTTGAGGCGGGAGAAAAAAGGGAACGAATATTTTGCGCAACCGTGCCGTGATACTTCACAGCGATCGAGTTTTGTTCTTCTGTGCATTTTACTTTGAGCAACAGTCAAAGGATCGTGATGTAACAGGGTGAATTTACCGCCTTGAGGAGTCCGTTAACAATTAGCTATACTTCAAGTTTAGAAAATTTCATTTGGCGCCAAACTACTGTGTAAATCACTAAAAGTAACTTGCAGAAGCAATAGGCCAATTCTCCTCCAGAAATCGCTCTGATTGGTCCTTCCATGCCGAAAAATAATACGATCGAAATTTGATGATTGGTACCAAATGTGTCAAAGAAGTCGAGAAGTTGTGAAAAATGCTGATTTTCTGCGCGATCTTCCCTTCCTACTGTGACTTCTGCACCAACTCCTACGAAAAACCATGACGAAAAAAAAGTTTGATTTCACCCTGAAAAGGGAGAAGACCTCAACAGCACAGACGGATCCGCAGCTACGAGAATAGAAGCAAAGAAATAAAAAAATACTCCCAACCGTGATGAATCACAGAATTACCAGCACATTAAAGTTTTGGGAGTTCTTATATTTTTTATGAAGTCAATACATTAGCGTTCCATAACTTCTTACTATGATGAAGAGCGAAACAATCTTTCTTCTTGTGGAACAATGTCAATTATTAGTCTAATGTCATTACTCTTGACGTTGGTAATAGAAAAGGAAACATTAGAATTCGTCGAGGAAGATATATTTGTTTAAAACACAGTGAATTCAACACTCCTTCCTTCCTTTGGGAGCAAATCTTGGTATCAGACACGTATATATACACACACAAGCATGCATAAACGTGGAAAAAGTAGCCGTCTCCTCATCTCCTACCCTTCTCCCGCCAACTTTCCTTTTAGGGCACCGGGGTAAGTTAGGGGATGCAGGGCGAGCCTGCCAGGAGTTGGCGGAAGGATCCAGAGGCGTGTGCGTACCCTAGTGTTGTGTTGTCTGAGTGTGTACGTGTGTGGTTGGTTGCCGTGAAGGGGTTCCGTCTTGAGGGCACCTCGTCGGTCATGAGGGGAAGGGGGCGAAAAGTTTTGGGATCCCAAAAAATCCGTCTGGGAGGCCCCGGATCGTTTTTCACGATTCCTTTTTTTCCAACCCGGGACCCCTTTACCCACCTCCGAACGCTCCGCGCGGAATTATTGCTGTTCCAACATCGTAAATCTTCGGCAAGGGGCAGGGGGAGGGGGGAAGGAAAGGAGGGAATAGAAAACGAGACTCCTCCTTCCAAGCTGACCTTCCTCTCATTGAGGATGATCAATCCTCGATCGGTAATAGCGGTCAATAATCAAGGCCATCGGCCATCCCCAGAGATAATTTGCTACATTAAAAACTAGTATGTAGTATAAGGAGTAACCCCAGAGATATTATTATTATTATATAGACATTATACTCCTGATATATTATTAATATAGAGACCGAGGGTATGGTGGAGAGATGTACAGAATCGGCATAAGCTTCCACTAACATACCCTGTGAAACAACGTGATACTAACGTTTTACTGCGGAGAATTACAGATTAAGAGATCAAGAGTAGATTACAGATCAAAGGTAAGTTTTATGGTAGAAAACATACGCTGTAATTTAATCCAATGATCATATCGTGCACACACACACACCATATACAACCAACAAGCCGTAGCCGGTTCGATTATTTTGAGAGCAATTGCTCTGTCAGTCTCTCCTGAATAGCAATCGTACCAAGTAAATCCACTTGAAAAATGAACAACTTCGTGAATTCTTGCAAAAGTTTGGGTGGAAAATTAAAAGCATTATCTTCCACCTTTCACAGCCAAAGCATGGTACATTATAGATTCACCCATACCTATCTTACAAGACCGAAGGCAAAGACTTTGCGCTGATGGCTGTACAACAACTTTAATGCTCTTTGTACAGAAGACCAAAGATGAACAAGTTGATCACTGCGGACTTTGAAATCAAGCCCGCGGCATGGGAATCCTTCGAGATAGCCACTGCCCTGATCTGATCCCCTCCAGGATTTTTTTTTCGAACAGCTCATGATTTCCCCCGCCATTTTTGCCGCGTCTACCGTCTCCAGACGTTTCTCCTCCTTCCCCCACCCCCCAAGAACCCTTCCCCTACCCGCCTCGAAGATCCCTCTCCTTCTCCCGCCCTCGGAATGGGCTCTCTCTCTCACTCTCTTCCCCGCGTCAAATTCTCCAAATCCTCCCCCGGCTCGAGGACAAGTGCCAACTCCTCCCTTCAGTATTTTCATCCACCCTCCCACGCACATATTTCCATTCCTCTCGCTCCGACCTCCTCTCCTCCATCTCCAGGGGAATGAGTCCATGCTCGGGCGTCGGTGAGTGTCCATATTTCTTCCCTCCATCAGTGCGCGGCATTTCCGCACCCTTATGATGTCCAGCCCTAGCTTTTTTAAAAAAAAGGTGGCCCCAAGCGTGACTTCGTGGAAATCCCTAGATTATTCACGCTCAATGAAATGGGATCTCCAAGAAATGAGAGCCGATAAATAAGTCGACCGTTCTTTTTCATTTACGATTTCGTCCGCCGGTTAGGGAACCGTGGAATATGAATGCTCGAGGACCCTCGGGCTGTCGGGGGATGAGATTTCAGAACACTAGCGTCCAGTGTTCACGGAATGATTTCTGTCCTGAGCACGTGATTGGTTCTTATGCCAAGGAAACTCTGATTGAGGTGAGGGGAACTACTATAATAATTTACCCGATCTACATCCCTGCGATACTGATAAATAAGTTTGTGCCCGCTTTTTGTTAAAAAAGCTTTCCTGAAAACTCCTCATGTATCTACCCTCTTTTCAGGTACAGCTCATAAACATATATGATCAATGTCAACGGGATTTTTTTAAGCAAAAATCACTTACGTTACTCTTCTTACTATCATTCGAGATAAGTAAACACAAATTATGAAATTAATGATCAATTCATTATCTGAAGCATACACCGAAACCATATTCTATTTAAAAGATAACCCTTGGTAATGAGTATTTCGATATAATGCATTTCAATATTTAACTACATAAGTTATTCGTGGTTTATGCTGGTACGTGAAAGAGCAAAACACGTGAATCGTACCACGGAATAGAAGTGCATCTGGGTCAGGAAAATTGACACCCGCCAGGTATAACTTCATACCAACTAAATCAAACCAAAATATCAAATAATAAGCGGCACATCACATTTCTGACATGTTTCGCCAAACTCTGGCCAAAAATTGCATCGCGATTCCCCATTTTACTTTGCATGATATGTTATTTTGAACATGAAATTAACGGACCCAAAGGTCTGGTTACATATTTTCATCGTATAAAAAATACTGTGAATTCTTCTGTTAGCGTTCATATCAACTAACCTAACCTAGGTTTGAGGTACTTTTTGTAACCAGCAGTGTCTAAAATCACCACAGAAACGTAGGGTATACTTGAACGGGAATTTACGCAGCAGTCAGGCCTGGCAACCTACGCCGGACATGTTTGTTGTGTTATTCCTAGGACATAACGTAGAACTAAGTCAGAATAAATCGTGCAATTTAACCTGAGCAATGGTAGACCATAAAAATGTATCCTACTAATGTGCTGCAGGTAACCACTCCATTTAAGTCCTCGGCAAGAAGGTCAAATCCGACGCACACAATGATCTGCATCGGTCATTTACGCACCTATTGATTTCCTGAGCCTATTCCCTTGCATGAGCCTCCTACTTGTTTACAAACATGAGTGTGTTTATCTCACCGAGCCGGGATCTATTGTGCGCAAGGGGAACGGTCGGTCCCAGCCGCCGACACCAGTCGCCTGGGTCCGAAGTCGACGGGGGAAAGGATCGAGTCTCTTACTCTCTCTTCCCCTCTCCTTCCCTTCGGGAATCCGGGAAGAATAAGGGAGAGGAGGGGAGGCAGAGAAGGGGGACTTCGGAAATCCACGCGAACTTGGCAAAGTGAGGGACAGGGTCGCATCGCCTTCATCGATCCGAGATTCCGCAAAGAAAAACGAGGGAGTCCACGCAGGGACGCCATTCTGGGGGGGAAAGGAAGAAGATGGGAATGGTCGCCGCAACCACTTCGGCCCTAGCGCTTGCGTCCCGCGCTCTCAATTGCTCATCCCAGCATTTAGAGACACCAGATTAGAGAGAGAGAGAAAGACTCCAGCGCTTATATATTTAAAACGGCACGCTAAACATAAGAGAACATAACAGGCTACGTAGTAAATGGATAGGTGGGTTGAAAGCAGGTAGAGTAGCCTATGGTCCACCTAAAAACTATTTTCTTAACACTACTAATCTATGCATCCCTTGGGAAATATAGTTTAAGAAATGCCTGATCAATCAATACTTATTGCATCAGCTATAAAGAATAAAAGCTCACAGAGTGTAATCGACACTATTTGTTAAGACAAAACTTTTTTAACAGGCCTTTTAGCTGCGCATGTCTCAAGAATGCATATTTAACACGTTTCTATAAAGTATCAGTATTGTATCTCTTGGGCGAATGTACGTAGTACGTTGGATGATTATTCATCCCTTGCCACGCACCATCTTGCTTGCAGGGTACTCGTTAATGTAGAAACCGAGCAATGAACGACAATCTGACGCCACGGACACTTCGAATGCCGATTCTGGCTACCGGCTGTTCTGATTTGTGTTTTTACGTTATGGTGGGACACTTCAGTTTACTACGGGTTATATTGGGCTTATTATGTTTCTATTAGGAAGATAAACTCAAGGATATAGATAGTTAGACAGAGATATTTAAAAAAATCCTTTTTCGTGTAGCATAAGTGACAATAATATATTAAATTGAAGTAACCGGGAAAATAATTTTTTTAGGATAGGTAATGGAGATATAAAGCTTTTTGCATACACGCAGGAGACTCGTTTACAAGCCATAATTGTATGTACTTGATTTAGACGACCTATAGCATGTAACTACATATATTTGAAAAGAATGTATGGGGTGCCTGTCCCGCATGACGACAGACTGGAACTGGAATAGGTACTCTATGTACATGAAGCTCCCGTTTTCGATGAATTTAGCTGGGTTTAAAGCGAAACTAGTAATATATATCCCAACAGTATGTTTCTTTACATTGCCTGGTGTAGAGTAACCCCCTGTTATACACCCTTGGGGGGGTTTGCCGGAGTCATGTAAATATAGATGAAGACGGTGGATGCTTACAGCTTCAGTCCTTCAAGATTGAGATCCCTACCTTGGGGGGGTTATTTTCATGAATTCGCGAACACTTTAAAGTAATCTTAACTGAGGAAGCAAAAATATTCTTAATTATGCGTAAATTATTCATTATGGATTAAATGGTATAGAAATGAAGATGAAACAATACACTGGTCGTGTCAATAACAAAAAAATCAGCAGAGGAATTTGCCAAGGGATATCTCATTTATCCACTTTCCAGATGGGTAAAAGAAGACCAACTGTGGTTTTAGGCCAAGAAAACTGTATTTCTTGTCATAATTTCTTCCGAACTGAACTTTGTTTTTCATCTCTGGGTCTCGTCATATTCATGCATTTCTTTATACATAACCTTTTGCTCCTGAAACAACTAATGTACTTACAAGTCTCCTACTCTTCATCAAGATCACATATCACTTCTCCCTCTTTTCACGCCATCACACAACTATCGTCTATTAACTTTTGAAGGCGGCAATTGAGGGGAGAACGTTGGTCAGGAGTGGGAAAAGAATAGGGATTTTGGATAGCATGAGGGAAGGTAAAAGTTATGAAAAGTTCGAGAGGGAAATATTCTAGGACATACATAATGTTCGGCGGTAAGAAGAGTAACCGATACTCTGAACGGGAAGGTTAAAATACGACCGGTTTCGCCCCATACTAAGACAATTACTATCATAACAAGTGCATATTTGGTAATGAAAATTCTGCCACAAACCCTTAGGTGGCTTGCCGGAAACTCGATAGATGAAGATGTGTATTACTTTTTCACGCGCACATCTCATCTACGATACACGATACATCTCATACACGATACCCCGCAAGCCACCGCGAGGGTGTGTGGCAGGGGATCTTAGGTGTGCTTAGAACCTGTAGTACTGAGCTTGACTTACAATAGAGAAATTGGAAAAATTGTACTAGGTCGAAATGATGTATGAGTTAACATAGAAGATCTATTGGGATCGGAAAAACTCTCAGACAGTAGGCTATTGGTGAAATTCGAGGCCAATCTGTTTTTCGGAGTCATAAAAACATTTTCGGTAGAATAGCCCAGGCGAAGAGGGCATTTTACCGAAAGAAGAATGTACTTACAGCTGTAAATAAAAGCGTGGAAGCAAGTAAGCATGGTTGTGGTACTGACACTTACATGATGGCATTGCTTCATAATACATAACAGAATTAGTAACATGGTTTTCCAAATTTATTGATTACGTACAACCCGGGTATCGTTGCGTCGAAAAATCGTCATGGTGACGTTGAATGGTACCTGATAATGTTGCGACGCAACGGAAACCGGGTCATACGTAATAAGTAAATGTGGAAAACTAAGTTACTATTTCTCTTATTATAAGGGAGCAATTCATTTGACCATGCATCTGAAACACGCATCTCTATGAATTGAGGCATGGATCATAACTGCATCAGAGAAGTCAAAGCTGGAAGCATTCAAAATGCGCAACATAAGAATGACGAAGATCAAATGGATCGACCGCATGACTCACGAAGTGATCGTAAGAAAAGTGTAAAATCGTGGGAAAAGAGAAGTTTGCTGAGCACTTAAAAAAAAAAAAAGACAGAACAGTCTAAACTGGTAAATCTGGAGATATGGAGGCCCGATGAAGAATATTGTTGAGGTAAAACTAAATGGGAAGAATTAAAAAGCAAGGTTTCTGAAGAGATATATAGAGCAAGTTATAAAGGATGTGAAACGAAAGAATGATGTGAAAATGAAGAGCTTTGCTGATAGGAGTATCGAATTGAGAGCTGCGTCAAACCATTCTTTTGATTGCTGACTTATAATAATGATGATGACAAGCATTTTAAGAAACACCATATTCTGATCAATTTACTAACGGGCATAATATAAGAGGAGTAGACTACTGGGAGAATAGTCTCAAAATTACTTTCTTTCCGTGAAAAATAAGAGATCACAGAAAGTAATATACGCCTGGCAGTATAGCAGTATATCTAGCAATCGAATATATAAAATCAACTGATTCAGGCGAGATGTAGTGGAAGTTTGACATATTGGAATAAAATATAGGTGCACTTTTCCACAACTAATTTATTACTGCGTACGACGCGTTTCGGCTCACAGAGCCATCATCTGGTACAAGACACCAACATACATGTTCACATCGTATTTATACATATTAGAAGGGGTGGGGGGGGGGGAATAAGTGGGCATGGAGGGGGGGGGGCAAAGGTACGGTCGGGGGAAACAATGAGAGACGGAAAAACCAAGGAAGTATGGAAAGGGGGGGGGGGGGGGGGGGAGAGGGGTTGGTGAATGAAGGGACGCGTGTCAAAAGAAAGGGATACGAGGCGGCAGTTAGCGAGGCAAGGAGGAGGTGTGTGGGAAGTCCCCGAAAGGGAAACTGGGAAAGGAGTAAGGATAAACAGCAGGGGTTGGTGAAGGGATTACTGGCGAAAAAATTGTCAAAATAAGGTGGTGGGGGGAGTGGGTGGGTGGACCGGAAAAAGAAAGAGAAAAACCCCGAGGAGGTGGAGACGGTTGGCTATGGGGGGGGTGAGGTGGGAATTTGGCCGTTGGTTTTCGGGAAGGGGATGTTCAGGAGAGGAGAGTGGTTAACAAACACTTGCTCATTCATGAGTATATTCGAATCTAATTGTAAAATTTCAAGTTGCTCTAAAATGTCTAGCCTGGAGCCCTTCTTTTCAAAATGGAGAATTTCTGGATGGAATTGACAAGAGTGAGAAGTCTGTAATAAGTGTTTGGCTAGAAGTGACTTGTCATCACAATTTTTCCAACATCTTTTGTGTTCTTTCATTCTGGTTTCAAAGTTTCTACCGGTCTGGCCTACGTAGCACATGTTGCAAGTATTACAATTAACTTTGTATATGCCGGATTGATGGTGGGGTTCAATTTTGTCTTTATTACGGCAGAGAATTTTTTCGAGAGTACCGGGATTGTAAAGAGAAACATTGATTTTATCTTTGGGGAATTTACGAGCGATTTTGTCTGAAAGATCTCCCACATACAATAGTCGGCACCATTTTTTTGAATTTTCTATATTGGGGGTAAGGGAGCATAGCTGTGAGATAGCTTTCGTTTTTAATTTTCTCTGTAGTATTTTAGTTACCGTGTTTAAGTTGTAGCCATTCGAAACTGCAATACATTTAATGGTGGAAAGTTCACAATTGAAATTAGTCGAGTTTAATGGTAACTTGACAAGTCTATTTAGCATTGAATGAAATGCGGATAGTTTTTGGGAGGTCGGGTGACATGAGTCATTAGGAATAATGGTGTCGCTATAGCAGGGTTTTCTGTATACGCTAAATTCATGTTTATCCCCAACTATGCGTATGGAAAGATCGAGAAAGTTTAACTGTTTATTAGATTCCATTTCAACTGTGAAGGTAATTTTGGGATGTTGAGTGTTTAAAAGATTGAGAAAGTGGTCTAATTGTCTGACACTCCCAGTCCAGCAGCAAATGATGTCATCCACATAGCGATACCAGTAGAATATGTTGGATAAGATGGGATGCGCAGAATCAAATAATTGGCGTTCTAAATTGTCCATGAATATTTCAGCTAATAAAGGTGAGAGGGGGGACCCCATAGCAAGGCCGTCTGTTTGGTGATAGAAATTCTTGTTGAATAGAAAATAACTTTGGTTAGCACAAAGTTCCATGAGTAAATGAAGTTCATTAGCCATGACAGAGTCTAAGTTGGACACTCTCAGTAAGTCTTTGGTAAGTGACAAAGTTTTTTGCACAGGCACAGAAGTAAATAGGTTTTCGGCTGTGAGCCGAAACGCGTCGTACGCAGTAATAAATTAGTTGTGGAAAAGTGCACCTATATTTTATTCCAATCGAATATATGCTAAGAGATTTTGTGTATTCAACCATATCCCAACAGAATCCTTGTTGGCTCTGGCAATATACGTTTTAAATGTAAATTAGCTAACGAATCAGGAATACAAATATATCGGGTCGTATTTATTTAGTTTTTCAGTAGCATGCACCAAGTGCATGCGTAACAAACATTTTTCACGATGTGATACCTAATTTGTTGGTTACATATTACGCAGGTTGCCCCACCACACACCATGGTGTTATTTCTCAGGACTCTTAGTAGATGTAGATATCTATCGCATTGAGTCGTGATTTGCGAAATAATCAATTAGATTCGCTTCTCTTCAAAATATTAAGCCAGCATTGATAGAAGCATAGATAAATCTAGAAATAAAACCGTATTAATTAATTAATTAATTAATTATTTTATTAATTTAATAATTAATTATTTAATAACATAATATACTTTTTTAATCCTAATCGGTAGGATTCCACGCCCCAAATCCACAAAGAATAAACGAAAACAACAGCGCAGACATCGATAGGCGGTTGAAAATAGCGATTAGCGGACAGCCTTGTGCTATTCAGTCCTTCCGCGACTTTTTCCTGTTGAGCAATCGGTTGGATTTCATAAGCAAAAATCACTAACATAAGCAGGGGCGCCTATTGATATGGCTAAGTTTCAAAATGACTTTTATGTCAACGCCTTTTAGTGACCGCATTAATGTAATATAGCACTTGCTAATACTCGAAAAAAGTTACTTGAAATATCACGAGAGTAGGTACCCTGAATAAAATCAATCCACTAGTCACATTCGAACAAGTATGTACATTTACATTTACAAGATACCCTACGTACCCCCGAGGCTGTGTGGCAAGGGGTGAAAAATCACCAAACACGCAATACTTACATGCACCTTAGAGCTACAATGCTACTACTGCATGGAAGTATTATCCGAAGGCCCAGAAATACATGTATATTAAAATTGAGACATTGATTTCTAGATAAATTTAGCATGAAATAATTTTTCCTCGAAAAATGCACGAAGTTATGGCGGCTCAAAATTTCCCTCTAAGAAACCCTCAAGAAATACTTTTTCACATGTAATTTTGTAGGCCCATTCGTCTCATCTCGAATTTAATCTGAATTGTCTGAATGATCTCCTGTGCCACGATAAGCATAATCATTTTTGTACCATTTTAACATTTAATTACAATTAAAAAATAAATTTCGCAATTTCAGCCTCATGCTGTTTCGTGCTCCGGTTAATACTAATACATTTCAATGAAATTGTTTCCAAAAACACGATCAAAATCGATGAATATTTGAGTAAAAGCCAAATTCAGGTCCACAAAATATGCTGAATTCTTACAACTACATGTATGTACATTAAACCCTTCAAACCACCAAGAAGGTGTGTGGCAGGTGTGAATTCACACCAAACATGCATTATATATCATGCATAAAAAGTATTAGTATTTATATGCTAAACTTCACAGTTTTAAAAGAGATAAAAAAAGCAAGGCAAGCGTGCAAAAACATGCTGTTAGTCATCTAAGTACCGCTAACATCCAAGAACCGTTAACGGTTAAACAAATTCAGGCTTGAGATAGTGAAAGGAATATATATATGCATACAAACAACACTCACACTTATCCACAGAGTTTTTAATTTAGCAAGTGTTTCAATTCATAAAATCATCTTCATGTACAAAGAAGATGTCTCTGTGAGCTTAAACGCGTAGTGCATTGAAAATTCTGTGGGAAGAGAGAGTATTGTTTATTTGAATAACTGTTAACAGATTGTTTCATTTTAAAACAAAAAAATAACTATTGCTAAATTAATAACATACTGTCAAGGCTGATACGGTCGAAATTTATAAAAATGCTGCTGAGAACTGGAAGACCTAGAAGAAGGTCAACGAATACTGCAAAAAGCAGGTTTCCTTGAGTTTCGTAGTCAACAACAACATCGGAGCCGTGAAGGTTTTTGTCCGACCAAAGTAAATGACTCCCACTCCGCCCATGGACCCAAAAAAGCGCGCAATAGGAAAAATAGGTCAAGAGGCTATTGATCCCGCGATTCCCTCCCCCTCGCCTACACTATTCAGTCTTCCGAACGACAGGAGTTCGCTATGCAACCCACGGTAGCACACTTTAAGTATATCGATCCACAATGCCCCAGCTCCTTAATGTTTAAAAAAATATATAAACACTCAAGCCACTGATTAAACTGCATTCATAAATACGTAACCATTCCAATACATGAGTGATCTCGCATTCGAAAATGTTCCGAGCGAGTAGTCGATGTAGGCGGACTGCACCATTACAGTAATTCGTCTTCCTAACCCACTCGTCTGTCATTCACTTAGTGGTGACATTTAGATCGTTAGGAGGTGGCTGCCATATTTGATGAAGTACCATAAATATGAGTTTGGAAAATGGAGGATGTAGAGGGTGCCCCAACACACGCATCAATAGGAACTTTTTACGCCGTAGGGATAACTTTAAATTTCAAAACATTTTTCAATGAAAATTCACTATTGCTGAGTGCTTGTGCAGTTTTACGGCTGATCGACATCTAAGTTATTAACGCCTTGAGCTCTTTCAGAATTTTTAATAACAATTAATCACATTGTATGTTTTGTGAACATGGAGAGTCTTTTCAAGTATTCGTCCTTCGGTGGCTGAGGGCGAATTAGATCTTCGGGGAACAAAGGAGCGCAATTAACCATACTATTAAGATTCATCTCTTGCAGTAGGCACCTGCGGGTTATTAAAAAACAAGAACGCTTCGAATTACACTGAAGGGTAGTCATCGTGTCTCTTGAAAGTGATTTCTTGTATGGGAAGTTAATCGTGTTTATTGACCAGAGCCGACCCAAGGACATGAAGTGCATAATCGTGGTTAGGTAAGTAGTTATATGGTTAAGAAGGAAGTGATGTCCAAGACGATTCAAAAGTTTATTAGTAGAAGAAAATATCAGTACAATTTCTGCGGTACAATCTAGTTAGCACACGTGTTAATGTAGCAGGTGCGTTCAGTTTAACAAAGGCTTCACTATCACGGAGACACAATAATTTACAGGGGCCGCCTTTCGATAAAGAAATGAAAAATAATTCATAACAGCGGAGAAAAATTGTTCCAACTCTTTTACGAATTCAAGCTACATTTTGACTTCTCAGAGGCCGCCTTCAACCGAGTCAAGCCACCTTCAACGCGTTCAGATCAACATCACCAGCCTTGACATAGGCGTATGTGCTCCGAACCGTGACCGGTTTTAAAATACATTAGCGTGGAGCAGTGAGAGCGAGGTGGATTCGCTTTATCATAGAATCATGCCCATTCATTCACATGAGAGACTGAAATATGACATCCATTCCTACCAGCCGTGGCTTAGAGAGGACTCACACACAATCCACTGACGATTCATCAGCTGGAGGCAGAATTTATTTTACGCAGCTAACAGGGCAACTTTGATAATTTTGGTTCAAATCCTTCGAGACGGTCAGAACGGAGGCGTTCAAAAGGAAACTGAATCCAACGTATTTCGCATAGGCGCACTAAATGCGGATTTTACTACTCTTCTCTTATAATATTCAATGAAGGATAGAAGGGACAAGAGATTAGAAAAATGACAAATTGTATGACTGAAATTCCATCGCAGGATCATTTTCATCCACACAAATTTCTTTAAAAGCAGTTGGACCCCTTCAGAATTGTTCGATTGTGTTTCCGGTTTGTTGGAATTCCTGACTGCCTCGAAGACGCTATTTTGCTATTTCTGACAGCACATCTTTTGGTTTATTGCGACGAGTGAGTGCCTAGCGTCGTAAATAGGCCCCCCTGCCACACACCTTTATGGTGGCTTGCAGTGTATTATGTAGATGTAGATGTAGAAATACTTAGGCGTTACCATCACTGAAGAGATATCACGGGGGAAGCACATCAGGGAAATAACTAGCATAGCGAACCGTAGATTAGGATTCGTAAAAAGGGTTCTAGGCAAAGGCGATGAGAGAGTACGAGAAAGAAGCTATTTTACACTTGTCAGGTCTCATTTAGAATATGCGGCTAGTATATGGGATCCACACAAGGAATATATAATAAAGGAATTAGAGCGTGTACAAAGGAGATCATCTTGATTTGTTAAAGGCCGTTAGGATAATTGTATCAGCGTTACGAGTTTAACAGAAGAAATAGGATGGAAATCACTATCAGAACGTAGGTTGAAAATTAGGTTTACCCTTTTAAGTAAATTCGAAACCGATTTGTTTACAAATGACGTTAGATATATATTAAGAACCCCTGCGTATTATGCTAGGTTTGATAAGATTAACAAGGTTTGAGAGATAGATTGTCGTACCAATAGATTTCAAAGGTCATTTTTCCCGCGTACTATAAGAGAGCACAATAGGCAGCATGGCAAAGGGATGGGAAGGTAAAATATTGTTAGAGTAGTCAGTAGTGCATGATGCATGTATTAACAACCAATCCTTTTCTACATCTACATCTACATAATACCCTGCAAGCCACCACAAGGGTGTGGCAGGGGGTGATTGCTCACCAAACATGCTATTATTACTACGTAGACACCAACTGTAGACCCCGTCTGGCAACCGAAAGAACAACTTTTCGAACCCCGTCTTGGGCATGACTCTTGCGTTCTTCTTAGGATTAAGCTTGACATTTGGTTATACTAAATGACATGACCTTTAGCAGTGGGAGCACGTTAAGATAATTATTTTTTTCACAGAGCATGTCTAAGCAAGGGCTTCATCAAACCTACCACTACTTTAGTACTTCTACGTCTGCGTAATGCCCTGCGAGCCAACGCAATGGGGTGCGGCAGAGGGTGAAGATAACCAAGCATGCACTACTTACATTCAACTATGTGATGCAATGCCACTACTTTATGGACACATGGTCAGTAATTTCTTATTACGCCCAGAGTGTAAGGAGGGTTGAGTGACGCTGATAGACAGCGGTCCACACATCATAAAACCTCATTTAAGCACTGCGCATAAACAATTTGTCGTAAAACTGGTTTTAAAAACTCTAGACTTGCACTGCTCTTGTTTAAACACAGGGTACAACGGCCTCTAGAATCCAAAAGATGCAAAATTTCCCCTAACATTTGACATTGCCATTAAGTCACCATGGAGACACTTAGAAATGAGACGAAGGCGCAATTCTTTAGGGCAAGTTAACGACCTGTACACAAGTGTCGCCCTGGGACCAGGAAGAGTCTGACTCGTCCGACTCATCGAGACTACTCGCTCGCGGCGGCGACTATATGAAGAAAACAACTCACTTAAACCCCTTTAAGGCATATGCAAACATAATAAGCCAATTGTAACGAATTTGCATGGATATCGTGACGCATCATTTTCGCTCAGCTTTGCGGACTGATACCTGAGAAAAATCTGGGGGCGCGACAGGACTATACTATCACTATAGATATTTAAAACATTAACCAATACATTTCGCAAATGTTTTTACATTGCTGTACACCATTATTTGGCCTTTATGATGCTGGAACGATGTAAATATCATAGAATTAGTGAATGTACAGACTTATTTCCCTACTTCTTCATCAAGTTGCACGTCAATCCATTGCATGCATAATTATTTCCCTCACCGCGAAATCATCCAAATTTGTTCGCAGAAGTAAAAAATGCCACTTTAACCTATAAAGTAAGATCTTACGAGTGACGGTATATTTGTCTCAAGTCATATTGTGACTCCGGCCACATGTCTACCACCATTTTGCTACATCTATGCCTTACGGAGGTATATCTTCTGAATATAAATAGTACCCTTCCAGCCACCGCAGAGGAACGGCAGGGGGTGACTCTACCATAGACAAGCAGTATCGACGAGAAATAAACTCTAGTATGAATAATTACACCACAGATTTCATTGCTTACTGAATTCACCATGTGGCTGAATTCACCACCATAGTGGCTTCACACACAATACAGCCTCTTAGCTCAAGATAACATCACGCGTAACTAACACTGCGCAATTCTTGCATTTTTCTTATTTTGTTAAAGCACATATAGCCTATGCAAGTAATTTAGAGGTCAGATCCGCGTCTGGGACAAAGCTTCCCCGTTTGTAAAGTTGAATTATCCGCTCCATTTACAAGAAAATATAAAGATAAAGTAAGAATTGAAATATTCATAACATATATGTATTCAGAAAATTTTAATATGCTGAACATAATGTCATTATTAAAAATCATGCAATACTATATATTATAAACAATATGGAATATTGCGCTAAAAATATTTTGCGAATCCCAACTTATTATGGCAGACTGGACCATGATTACAAAATTAGAGAAATTGATTGCCGAACTGAAAGATTCAAAATGTCCTTTTTTCCTCGTACAATTAGGGATATGAATTGCGGTAAATATGTCTAATACGAGTGAATCAATCTATAGCTTAGGTAGTTGCATGTTGGCATAAGGACTTGAAGGTAACCCAACTAACAGCATGTTTTTGCATGCTTACTTTGCTATTTTTATCTTTTTAAATAGTGAAGTTTAGACTAATATATTAATACTAATCTTATTTTATGCATGATATGTAGTGCATGTTTGGTAAGAATTCACCCCCTGCCACACACCTTTATGGTGACTTGCAGGGTACTATGTAGATGTAGATGAATAAAGGACATTTTGTTTGCAAAGTTGTTGTTTTTGAAATGCTAGTTATTTGTTTTTCAAATGATAATGATTTGTATTTTTAATACAAAAACCCTTAAAAATCGATGATTGTTTGTCCTTTAGCATAATTATAGATAATGCTTAATAGTGTAATTACAGGCAATGATAAATACAAATTACTTGTGAGGAATTACCGAAATCACGTATTGAAATGCGAGTTTTTCTTTGGAGACCTGAGGTAACTTGAAATTTAACCGAACCCTCAATAGATAATAGGTATCAGTACAGGGAATATCCTGTCCGAATGCAATGCACTCATTATACTCGAGGTAGACACGGCCCTAGCTACATTCATCACTTCACAGACGAGATTTGAGCACGCAATTTAAGAGCCTCCAAGCGGTCTCGTATCTATAAATCATGCAAGTTACTACAATACCGACTGCACAAAACAAATTCACCATAGTGAAAGTACGTATGTGCATCGTGGATGGGATATCGATGCTTACGAATACTTTCGCGAAAGAAAGGAGCGCCCGTTAGGATAAAAAAAATATCGAGATCGACGGAGGCATCTCGATGCGACGCGGTCATGGGCTAAATTATTCAAAGTCGAAGGGTTGCCCAACCGCCGTAAGCGCACACAAGCCCCGAAAGAATTCCCTCCTCGGCAAGAATGCTCTCCTCTTCTCTGTGGAGTCTGCTCAGTCCGCGAGTCCCTTTACTCAATCGCTCAGGCGAAAACCGAGATTCCAATTCACTTCCGGCAGATCCGAGCTTTACCAAATGACCGCACTTCCAGAAATCGATACGCTCGTCAAATTTTCATCGCATTCCCCTGCCATTGCGGTTGCAAGGTGATTCCCTGTATCATGCTCAGAGTCGTAAACACTGAAATACAATTGGCCAGTGCGGAAGTCATTGCATATTCACCACACTTGTGAGGGAAAAAGGGAACCCTTCGCCTTTCTGATAAAAGACGATACTCTGCATCCGGCGAGCGAGAAGAAATCCATAGTAAATGTACAGCTTGACGGCGTACACATTGTAACTAAGTTTCGTTAATATTGCTTGAAAAGTGCGAGAGAAAACAAAGTGAATGTATATACCTCCAGCGGCACACCCAAGCGGTGTCATGCATGGTATTGTATACATGTAGATGAAACCATCATTTACGAAATATTCGGGAAGAGCAAAATCTCGTATAATGTTCCACCGATTACTTTGAATACGTATCGTCTCCACTTGAGGGCTGTTTCATAAGTTTTTGGCCAAACACTCCTTTTAAATCAATCCCGTCGTTGCAATTCGTGACAAACCATCCCCCCCGCGGCCACGTAAAACTAGGCGAGAAGCGAGTAAACAGGGAAAGTTTTCGACGACGCTACGAGTTCGTGCATATTCGCGCCGGCTGGAGACGCGAGGCCCGCGACATGTTTCGTAACACCCCGCCTCCCCGAAAAAGATAAACGTGACGACGGCTACCAAAACTCGGGAACAACTGGGGCGAATTTCATCAAAATTTCCTATTTCCACCCAATATTACGGCGATTTCCGTACTCAAAAAGCTCCCCCAGCCGAAATACTAGCCCTATCTCGGAATGGGCAGCGGGATCACCGCCCTACGATCTCCCGGCATTCGCTTTAATTCGCCAGGTTGGCACCATTGGTTCCTAGACGCTCGTAGTTGACCTTGGGGCGTAGAGGGCTGAGCGCCGCCTATGCAAGTCTCCCCTCCTCCTTCGTCTAGCCCCCTCCCCTTCGCCGCATCTCGACTCCCCCCCACCTCCTCTCCCGTCCTAACCGAAGGGGAGGGAACTTCCACACACATCCACACACACATATCCCCCTCCCTATACTTCGTCACATTCGGGACCTCATCCCCCGGGCTGATCGAATCCACACGAAATCCCATCCTCCTCCTCCCCAGGCAAGAAAACTTCCAGACTCGCCATCCTCTCGCATGCTAAGGGGTGTTATCCTCCCTCCCGACGAAAAACTCCACCGCCCGGGCTACCCTTCCCCTCCGTCACATGCACATCTCCGCATACGAGAGAACGCGGGGACGGTCGGCCTCGTCGGGAAAGACTCTCTTTCGCTCGGTCGGGAAGCCGAGACGGTCGCATCGACGATGATTGTTGCGTGAATATGTTATGTGAATGTGTGTCCGGACCTCATCCTCTTTCCACCCCTCTCCCAAACCTCTCCCTTCCCCTCTCGTTCCCTCTCTTCCCCACAAACCCCCTCCTCAAGAGAGTCCCGTCCGTCGTCGTGAACTTGGGTCTTCCGCCTTCGATCCCGGTGATTGCCTCCTCCCGAAAGATGCGGGCGACACATGCACACAATTCCCTGCGAGCCACCGCGCATGGGCGTGTAGCAGGGGGTGAAACGTCACCAGACTTGCATTGTTATAAAAAAATTCAAAACAGACTTCAGTCACTAAGATACCGTCACACGAAGAGAAAAGTTTTTTTACATGCTTAAATATCTGCCTCAATTGTTTAAGAGAGCCTTTTTTCTACAGTCATCCTTGCTTAGCATATGAAATGTTAAATTTATAGGGTATCGATTGCCTCAACTGGGCGTAATCTTATTTACGATTACATGTTTTTATCACAAAAGAAATAACTATACATGCCATATGAATTCACCTACCACTTGAATAAGAAGCATGGAAATAAGTGTATTCAATCGTCAGTTCTAAATTGTATTATATCGTTCTAACATTATTATGGCCATTGCTTTATTCTTAAATTCCAAAATAAATAGATCACCCAAATAAATAAATCACGGATTCCTCAATGCTTCTAATGAAAAGTCATCATCCCCTATGACAGGAAGCGCAAATATGCAAATATTTGACAATCTCTGCGCACGCGATGCGTCGTCTGTTTCCATATTTCCGTACGCAACGGCACAGATCCTCGCTGGAGTAACGTTCGAGAGGTCCACTTCCCGGGGGCCTTATTCAGTAAGGACACGGAATTCTCGAGCCCCAACAATACCGAGGTAGGGAAGTCGACGACTCCCATTGTTTGCACGGCAAAATCTCAGGACTTGTCGAGGCTTCGATGTCAAAATGTCTTTGTCGAGGCTCGACAATGGCGAGTCCTTACAGAATGAAGCCTCCATTGTGCACTGCCTGTCCTGCATTGAAGGATGGTTTGAAATAAAAAGCCGAGCTGCATTCGATTACAATACGATAAGTATGTTCAACGTCATCGGAAAAGAGATGAGCTTTTAATTTACTTAAATATGCTGTCCAAACTGTGACATGCATGTAGATACTAACCATGTAGTTGCACGTGACCCTTATGTCTAATATTTTCCATGTTGTATTAGCATTGTAGGCCTTAGTGCATGTGACTATTGCATAATTGGTGATCTTCACCCCCTACCACACACCCTCGTGGTGGCTCGCAGGGTATTACGTAGATGTAGAACCGTTAAGAGAACATTTCATCCTATTTCTTCTTTCAAGCTTTTAAATTAATAAATTAAAACAGTAGGACGTATAACGATCGTGCAGATGCAGTCCTACAGATAACTGTCAAACGCTCAGTCTCACAACATTTGGTGGAAGCTGCATAAACACTTAGTTCACGTGTAGGAATAAAATAATCAGAATTACGATTAAATATGCATGCACTCCACTTAACGGCATGAGCAGCGGCACAGAAGGAAGACAAGGGCTACCAAATTCAACTATGCTTAGAATGAAATGAAAATTGAAAGTGATTCAATCACTTTGGGCAATCCGCAGGATTCTATTTCTCATCCGTTCCTCCGAATATGACGTTTACTCTCTTTAATTATGATTGGAGGTATGTTAATCGATATATCTGCATTTGCACTATGGTGTATAGTTATGTAGATCAGCTGTTGAAAGAGTCTTATAAGCAGGCTCTTTCTAAACTTTATGATCGTCAGTTTCCTCATGGTGTTAAAATTTCGCGAAGATAATCATGATATGAGAGATTAAATGAGAAGCATTTGACCTGTGAGAGAGAGACTCAAATTGAATGGCTTAAAATCACCGTATTTAGATAGAAAATATTTTGATAGCTACATATTCTTTTCCAGATAGTAAATTAGGTTGGATAAAGTACATTTTTACCAAATTTTTGAATGCCTACATGAGACTAAACATAAGCTATTTCAATTTTTTGGCATGATTGTCAAGAAACATTCAATATTTTTTAAATTCACGGGGTCCCTCTCAGATGGTGATGATTTTCATAAGAAGCAGTGTTGCACGTGAAAGCACTTTGTCAATATCAATGTCTTAGGCAATAACAAAATTTTAAAACAGAACCTGATTTGTAGTAACTGTGATAAGTTTTGAATCCTTGGCATTAATGCACGCTTGGCAATGTTTACTACTACCACACACCCTTACGGCAGCTTGCAGAAAATTGCGTGGAAATAGATAAAAATCACGAATGAATGAGTCCTTATGCAGTAGCATATTAGCAGAATTTCCGAATTATGTTTATTCTTATGACAATCGATACAAGCAAAGTGTCTCGTATTCATAAATTCTGTAAAAAAATAAATATCAACAAGGATGTGAGTGACCTATATATTTAAGATCATTATTAGTTGCTAACCCTCAAGTGGCATGTAACTAAGTGCATGCCTGGTGGGGATTCACCCCCTGCCTAACACCTCTTGTGGTGTCGAGCGAGGTATCACTTGGTAGCAGGCGAACAGATGCCAACCCCGGAACGAAATCTCCCCCAACCCCACTCCCTCCACTGTTACATAATAAAATACAGAAAAAAATTGGAGAGAGAATACACGTTCGTCGACCGTGTCCACCGAAGTTCATACTCCCCCGGTTCCCGGGACAAGAGCGAATGCAGTGGCCATTGTTCGAAGATGCTGAGCCCAGCAGCGAAACCGGTCGTTGTTTTTAATAAATTTTACGCGTCAAGAGCTCCGGTCCCGGACTTCGGGTTTGCGGACTTCGGAGTCGCGCTAAACGAGTACCTCGCCGGCGTGGTTTGCAGCGGGTTCCGACTAGGAAGTGTTGCAAAAAAAAGTGAACGATCGCGAGCTTTTCCAAAACTTAACGTCGTTAAACCAGCGGCACACACTGCGCGTCTGCATCTTTCGAATAACCAAAAATCCACCTATAGGATGCGTGGCAGGGGGTTAATGCATATTAGACGTGCACTACTATAAATATCACTCAATAAAAAGAATTGTTCGGGTGGCCAGGCTAGGGTTAGACTTTCATTTCGAGGGCTTTAGTTCGAATCCTGTCTGTGGAAGGGATTTTTCATTGGCTTACCGATCCCAAATTGAGTGCTGTGGGGGGAGTGCTTCGAGTTCAGCATTCCGTCCGTCGAATGGTACGTTAAACGAAGGGCCCCTTGGCGCTTTTGCTCACGATCACGATAATGCTGATGCCGAGTTTTTATCCATTCTTCCTCCATTCCCGAAATAATCCTACCTCTTTCCTGATACCCACCTATCCGCATCGGGCGCAAATGGCCTTAGCTGTCGGTCACCTCCCCCGAATAACGGCTACAACTACAGAGAGAAACAGCTAATTATCTATGTACCATGAACATGCAATTAAACGATTAGTTTCTTAGACTACTACTTAGTTGACTTTTAGGAAAAAGGATGCACGGATTATTTCTATGGAACCTCGTCATTTCCAGAGCGCTACTCTGTAGTATTTGTCGATTAAACAACTCAAGGAAAAAGGATGCACGGATTATTTATATGGAACCTCGTCATTTCCAGAGCGCTACTCTGTAGTATTTGTCGATTAAACAACTCATTCATCAACTCACTTCCCTACGAGCCACCGAGAAAGTGAGTAGCAGTGGTCGAATCGTCATAAATAATTCATTATTATTTATTCTGTTTGTCTCCCATTCACCAAGAACTAAAAACTAAACGATTATTATTAACGAAAACAAAAATTTTTATGGGCGAGTTAGTCATAAGTTTTTCCAACGCCAATACCCGTCATACACGCAAGATTAAATGGAAGTGGGTGATAGTAAATTGATGAGAATAAAAAGGAAAACTAAATAAATAAAAGAAATAAAATAAAATTGATAATAAAAATCAAGTCAATTCCAAATGAGTTTGCAAGAGTTACAGTTAACATAGGTTAATAGAGTTAAATACTTTTTTAATCTCTCTTCCTACGCTACAGCGACCTATTCGGGTGCTTATTATGATCACTTATTTTCAGCAGGAGAAAAGGCATTTGAAATCTATTCGAACGATAGTCTATTAAATAAATACGGCGTCTGGGGCATTCCGTCGACAGATACGTGTTGCTGCACTCGTCTCAATAGTCCCGATGTCATCAACGATTGGAGGATGAGGGAGGAGAGAGGGAGACGCGAGGCTTTTTGCGTCGGAGAGAGGAAAGCCTCAGTCAAAAGATTATCGACCTCATATTTCTCGGTTTGACGTAATGAATCGTTAATCGGATGATATCATACTAAATACGCAATCAATACCGGAGACTGAAGAGTCTTATTCTTCCACCACGCAATGCTGGCACGACGATGTTCCAAATATTTTAGGAGATATCGCTTCCAACGGATAGCGCGTGAATGTAAATTTCATTCATTATTTCAGTAATGAATGAAATTTACATTCATTCCTATGATCCGCAATATTGAAGAATAAAATATTCCCAAAGCCGTAATCTTAAGGGGCGGAGGAACACAAAGGGAGGGAGGGGGAAGGAGTATATACAAAGTAAGGGAGCTCTCAATCACTCATGCAAAATCAAGACCACTAAGAAATATAAATGGAAGTAAATGACACACTCACTCATTTGTGTTACAAACAATCGTCACACTCAAAATTAAGGGAATCAAGGTAAAAGTAAAAAGAACAGTTACTCACACAATCACTCACTCACTGAATTTTGTATACTAAATGCAGTCAACATCGTGAGTTCAATCACACACACAAGCAAAATTTACGAGGATTTTTCCAACGCCAGTACCCGTCATACACGCAAGATTAAATAAAAGTGGGTGATAGTAAATTGATGAGAATAAAAAGGAAAACTAAATAAATAAAGGGAATAAACTTCATAATAAAATTCAACCACTCATTCACGTGGGTTTGCATACGAAATATTACTATACTACTATAGTAATTTATTTTTCAATTTTGCATAGCATACTGCCATAGAGACGTTCACTTCATTGTTCTAATCCTATGATTGTTTGAGTAAAGCCCTTCGTTTCTCCCCATTCACCTCTTGTTCTACTTCATCCTGGTGCTTCTTTTGTCCTAAACCCCTCTTGATTTGGCACAAACACTTATTCATTCCTTGTACGGATAAGAGGGTAAAATGAAGTGGATAGTGAATTAAAATGTTTTTTGAAATGTATTCAAATTTATATCTGAAAACTGTAACTGTACTCCTATTGAAATAAAATCTTTTTGCACTGAATTTTCAACTGATCACGGTTTGAATTATGTGCAATAACAACTAAAAACGGTGTTTTTGGAGGGGTACGCCTTTCTTTTCACAGTGAAATGCCCTTTTTGTAAAAACCTTTTGGGCTCGCATGTCTTCCTTACAGAAACATACTAATATATAAATGGGTCAAATCGTCCAAACAACCAAGCTTTGACCCCAAAGTAAATTCGTATTAATTATAGAAATAGCGGTGCAGCCAGTTCCCTTTAATGAAAGAAAAAATTACATCAAATGCGTTCAACAAGCAGGCGTCTTTAGTGCTTATCATTGTTTTATATTTGATATGCCTATCTTCGAAATAATGATATTGATACAGCAGCGTAAATAAAAAGGTAGAATTCTCAATATGCGAAATGGCAAAATGTGTACAAAAAAATGGCAACCATTTGGTCACTACTGTTATTGTTCTCATTCTTTAAAAAAAAACCACTCGAGTTCTATAAGGTAATTGGTGTTTCATCAGTAGCACTGCAGCACGTGAATTAGCTCTTTTTCTCAGGTGAATTCCACTAATTATAGAATTTGAATTTAACTAAAAACACGTATTGCAGTAACTAAAATAAGCTTTCAATTCTAGGCATTATCGCATGTCTTTTGATACTTCACCCCCTGTCATTACCCTTCAAATGGCTTGCAGGATACTGTGCCGATGTAGATGCAGAAGTTCGATCAAATATAATGATTTAGAGTGGAATTAGGCCCGTACTGAGAGCCAGTACGTTAAATTACCGCCCCTCTAAAAAAGAATTAATATATTAAAATAATCAAAATCATAATAACGTTTACTTACTCGGAGAATTTTGACACATCGGACAAACAACTTCTCATAACAAAACATGCGATAGTGTAATTTACCATTAGGAAAAAAAGAAAAACTTGTTTTCAAAATTATGGCTTTTGAAACGTTTCCTTCCTTCAATGATCCTATGGTCATCTAAATCTACATAATACCCTGATACCATAAAGATGTGTTTCAGCGGGCGAATTCACACCAAACATACATTGCATACCATGCATAAAAAAGGATTAATAATAATAAGAGAAGAGAATGGAGAAGAACAAGCCGACGTTTATTGCATTTGTGGATTTAGAGAAGGCTTTTGACAACGTGGATTGGGATTTAATGCTTGGAATTCTGAAGGGAATTCGACTGTCCTACAATGACCGAAGAATTACACTCTGTCTATACAAAAACCAAGTAGCTGTGATAAAATCTGGACCCAGCTGTGAAGAGACAATAATAAGGAAAGGAGTGAAACAAGGATGTGCACTGTCTCCCATCATATTTAATGTTTACATCGAGAGAGCCATCAATGAAATCAAATAGAAGTCTTCTGGAGTGACTATCCATGGAGAAAAAATAAAGGATGAGAAGTAAAAAACTTTAGCGTTCCACAGGGTAAAGAGATTTATTACGACATGTTTCATGTACATGTACATGTACCTGATGATGCTTCAGTGAAGTGAAACATGTCGTAATAAATCTCTTTACCCCGTGGAACGCTAAAGTTTTTTACTTCTCATCCTATATTATGAAATTCCACAAAGTCTTGGCCTCTACCATCCACCGAGAAAAAATAAGCATGCTGCGGTTCGCTGATGACATAGCACTCATAGCAGAGACAGAGAGGGATCTGAACAAGATTCTAGTAACCTTGGAAAGGACAATGGCCAGATATCAGCTGAAGATAAACAAGAAGACCAAGATATAGGTTTGCAGCAAGAAAGAAGAGGCCAAAACCAATGTCAAACTAGGAAAACAAAAACCTGAAGAGGTGAAAGAGTTCTGTTACCTTGGAAGCCGAGTAACCAACGATGGACGAAGCAAGAACGAAATAGTTAGTAGAATAGCCCAGGCAAAGAGGGCACTCTATCAAAAGAAGAATCTCCTTACAGCTGGAAATACAAGCATAGAAGTAAGGAAACAGTTCATCAGAACATACATCTGGATCATGTTTCTTTACGGCAGTGAGGCATGGACGATGAGAGCAGCGGAGAAGAAAAGGGTGGAAGCATTCGAAATGTGGTGCTACAGAAGAATGCTGAAGATTAAATGGATCGACCGAGTAAGTAACGAGGAAGTCCTAAGAAGAGTAGGAGAAAAGATAAGTCTACTGAAAAGCTAAAAAGAAGAAGGGGCAACTTAATCGGCCATATCATGAGACATGATGGCCTGATGAAGACTATCGTCGAGGGAAAAGTGAACGGGAAGATTGTAAAAGGCAGGCCTCGTATGAGATACATGGAACGGGTTGTGAAGGATGTAAAAGAGAAGAATTACGTCACAATGAAAAGGTTGGATGATAGAAGAATCGAGTGGAGGGCTGCGTCAAACCAATCCTAGGATTGTTGGCCAATGATGACGATGAGTAATAATAAACTAGCCTAAAATTTATAATTTACAAAAATATAAAAATAGCTATGCAAGCATGCAAAAACATGCTGTTAGTTAGGTTAGCTTAAAGTCCTTATACCAACATGCAACTGCCTATGCTATCAATTGATACACTCGATTTTATGCTATTGGATATATTTACAGCTATACATATCCCTAATTGTACGAGGAAAAAAAGGACATTTTGAATTTGTCAGTTCGGGAATCAATTTTATCCAATTTTGTGATTATGGTCCAGTCTGCCTACTTATTTGTAGTTCGTAAAATATTCTTAACGTCATCAGTGAACATTTTATCCTGGTATTTACTTAAGAGATTAAGTCTAAATTTCAACCTATGATCTGACAATGATTCCTATGATCATACGTATCCATCGTATGATGATAGGAAGATGATCTCCCACTATGAGAAATGTCCATCACTGGATGTATAAACATGTCTTGGTGACGTATTTAAAATAGCACAAACTTATAAAAAAGATAAGATACATTGTGAGGAAATATCAATATTACGAAATTAAATGCGATTTTCGCATGGCAGATTAGGGATAGTTTAACCACACTTACAAATTATGTGAAACCTTGAAAAGATAATATTCATCAGAGTATAGAATAATCTGCACCATTGTAATACACACATTGCAACTGTGGTACGCAAAACCTGGGTGTAATACTCCGGGAGTCGAAACCGGGATCAACTTGCCGCTCCACGGTCCGGAACTCCCGTAGCCGGGAGTTAATTAATATTCCAGCTTGACCCATTTACTCTTGCGATCGCGTGCACTTATTTCATGAGCTGTGAACCCGCTGGATCGGCCGAATGCCGTTCCGACTTGACATATCGGAGGGAAGCGTGACTCACGGCGGGATTCAATTATCGGCGACGGGGGTTGGCTTGATAAATGCGGGCTTTTGCAGACGCCGAAGGGGGGGAGGGAAGAGGGATTGCCGGGGATGGACAAGAAACTGCGGACGTCATTATTAATGGTTTCTTTACGCTCGGTTGATATCTGAAACCCTTTCCTGGTGGCACGTTCCCCGGCTCTAAATTCACCCCACCATTTGTTGGCAGTTACGTCACCAAACTCCTTACAAACTTCTTCGTGGGAAACATACTCGGGAGGATATCTGTTCCTCCCTCTTTGAGTCGAGATAAATCGAGTATTAATCACCGTAGCTATAAGGGTGAGAAATCTACTACTTTCACAAATAGAATAGAATAATAGAAAATAATTATTATATTTATATTATATATATGTAATTAATGAATGTATTTAATTAATCATTACCTAGTGTTCCTGTATGTTTCTTATGATTTGTAAACTGATGTCCGTATGAGTTGTGAAACTATGTGTTTATACTTTTCATATCGTTGGTTTCCGCAACAACTAGTGTTGCATGCTGGAAAGTCTCTTGCTCCAGCGCGGGACCTTGTTAAAAAGAAGAGTTTTTATTTACATTAGTTAATACATGACTATTTTATTTTATCAGAGCCAACGGTATTTAATAAAACTGGCACCTGCTAACAAGCCCACCATGGAGATCTTATAGGAACTAGTACGGAGGTAAATTAAGTGCAAAAAGGAAATATGTACATAAGAAGATAATTAGTGCAGAATTATTTTTTATCATCAAATACTAATATCAAACTGTCCTACAAATCACGCAGTTGCTGCACATGTTTCTTTCTATGCGTTGAACGAGGGAATAATTGTTTCATCACGGGTTTTCTCCAACACAATTAGGGTAGTTCTGGAATTCTGTTTTTAGGTGCACCCTTGATATATTATGTCATATATTATGAACATAAATTTAAAGACAAACACCAGGCGGCACTCGAACCCGAGATCCTTGGGTTGCTCGACCGGCGCGCCGGACAGACGCGGGGACAGAGCCGGATGTCATTATACCCATTATATTACCATTATATCATATTACCCATTATATTATATTACCCATTATATGTCATTATTATATTATTATGGCGCCGCGGCGCCATAGCGACCTGACTAAGGTGGCCAGAGGAAATTAATTGTAGCGATCGTCTAATCATGAGCTGCAGTTCGCGGAAATGGGCACATGCGAAGCTGCTGAAGATGTTATAGATTAAACTTTTAGCTGAGATCCCAATTCTAAATGGATAGAGCGACATTTCAGAATTATCTATTTATTTTACGCTCCGCGAACTGGACTAAATCATGCGATACCAATTGATGGTTCTTTCTTAGCAAGTATATTTTTAAAAACTTAATGAACACTTATAAACTGGAACATTTTATAAAAGGAGAAGTAGAATAAAAGATGTTAGATAGGGAATACAGATTGTACAAGGAAATGGTTTAAAGTTTTACTGTCACTCGTCAAAGGAGAGCAGGGGCTCATTCGCAGATCTACACAACGCGCGTGCTCGCTTTATTCAGAAAGGATCAAAAACATTAAGACATAATCACTATAGAAGACTTTTGGAAATGTTAAATAGCAAGCTATTTTTCACGGTCATAAGTATTTCACGGTCAAAAATCCTTAAAAAATTATTTAAAAAATTTAAAAAATGATATAACTAACAGAATCACTATGAATGCTTGAGATTTGCTTACGTAGGACAAGAAAAGAAGCACAAATTGAATAGGAATTTTGGAAGGCATAGGATAAGACAGAAGAAACGTGAAAGGTATGCCATGATCGAGGGGATTGCATGTGCAAACTGTTAAAATCTTTCAGGGTGGAAAATCTACGATGAGCTGTATGCCTAGAGCTAATTTTATGCAAATATGAGATGAAAAATGTCGCATAAATCATTGCATTACGGAATCATATACTACCAGTCATTGAATAAATAACATCTCACTCCTTTACTCCTTTTACCATTGATACGTCATGTTGGGAAAAGAATTGCCGCCATCCACGCCATCGCAAGGTATTTGCCTTAAACGAAAGTAAGGAATTTAAAAATTTCTTTAAAAACGGTAAATATGTGAGTGAATATAATCGATAACATACATATGTTGCATTCCGTGTGCATATTTATACATTTGGTAAAGCAATCGCCCCATTTCAAAGCAATCTACTATTGGCCAAATCCAAGAGGACTTTGACAGCCAGCGTTCAAATCTCATTTCAGCCATGGATGCTATAATTTCGGGTTCCCAGTTTTCTTTGGAAAAAAACCGGAACATATTTTAGACATGTAGCGACTATTAAAATATCGGGAAAATGTTATTTATTTTCTAAAAATAAGTAGCAGAACTGTAGTTTTGTGAAATAATTACGTGAGATGCGAGATTTTTGAGATAACTTTGAGAGATACAAGTATGAGATAATATCTAAAAAATACAAATTTTGGATATTACACATCACGCAGACGAATAATTCGCGTCAACACCAACTTAAAATTCCACCAGTGCCAACAGAAATGTATTTTTTTAAAATTAATGATGATGGCGAACGCAGTACTAGAACAGAATAATTACAAGGATGCTCGAAAACACAGTAATGAACAAGAAAGCGAAAAAAGCGAAAGTGAATGCTACGCAGCGTCACAGTTGAATAGGGTTGTTTACCATATTTTTATTGCCGAATCTGATAGAGTTTATAAAATAAAAATACCCATATTCTTTCGTTCTTCGATCTGTCAAGTAGCTCTATAGTTATAAGCGGCGAAAAACTGACATATTTAGCCCTTTCGGAAAAGTGGGATTGCAAAAGATTCGTACGTCATCCCTTCGTCCAATCACAATAGACTCCGCAGCTGCTTCCCCAACCACAAGGTGGGACACCCAGCTGATTCTGCCAATGGAAGCTGTTGTTACACTCCATGCGAGGGTTTTCGAAAGACATTGCGGATTGGACTACAACGAAATTTGTGAATAAGTAAATAAACTTCAGCGCATATCTATTCACGCCAAAATGTATACGAAAATACTTCGTTGTTCAGTTGTTATGGGTTGTTTACAGGATGCGACAGGATCTGTGCAGGCAGACCTCCCCTTCGGTTCTTTCCCAAAAACGGTCAAGACGGGAGGTGGATGACGTAAAAGGCTTTTGTGCAACTTCTTTTGGGCGTCACCTTTTGCGTATTTTATTTTTCAATTTATGCGTGAATGGCCCTGGTTAGAATATTAATTTTTCCCTAAATTTCTTTCCCGTTTCCATCTATCGATTTCGTGTATAATATAACGATTTCGGTGCCGAGGAAAACCCCCACTGTGCTTTTTTTTTTCAAATACAATATGAACGAAAATTCTAAAATCCCTGCATTTCTGTAGTTCCCTTTGATCTGATTGGCGGAATTCCGGGATTAGTGGCACACCGAGCGGGTTTTTTCGGGACTACGAAACTTACGTCGTGAATCCAGGAATGTACCGGGCAAAGTGGTACGACTGGGAAACCTTTGTTATATTGTCAAGTACTTAATTTTAATTGTTACCAATAGGTAAAGCGATTGGCACCTCATGTCTTACACCATCTCTTTCCTGCAGTTCAGGGACTTTTATTCTTTCTCTTTCCCACCCAAATAGTTTTTCCTCTCTTCCCCGCTAACTCAGATTTAATTCGTCTTTCAATAGCTGGGTTCTCTTCTCCATTAACCTCAATGGCTACTTTCCTGATTCTCACCACATAATGCACTTCCTCCTGAGATTCACAAATAACTGTCTCCCTAACCCTCCATGCTCGTTACTTCAACATTAGTCCCCTATTCTATTTACCGTAAGTTCTTCCTCTTCCTCCACACCCACATTTCAAAAGCCTCCATTCAATCCGTTTTATTTTCTTCCAGAGTCTGTCTTTCTTAGATAAAACACATTTTAGGGTTCTGCACCAATTTTCGGAAAATACTATGTAAAATATGTATAAAAGACCGTCGATGTAACAAGCATTATTGTCGTCATTGTCATAAATCCCAATATTTGTTAGGCGCAGTCACGGGTGCACTAAATTCTCTTATCTGCTAACATCTTCATATTTAGGAAATTCTTCTATTTCATTTCCTAAACAACTTGCCCCATATATCTCATGCGAGGCCTTCCTTCCGATTTACTTGTCCCTCCACGATTATCTTCATCAGTTTATCATGTTTCAATATATGCTCGATTAAGTTGCCCCGTCATCTTTGCTAAGTTTTCGGCAGACTTTTCCTTTCTTCTATTCTTCTCAGAACTTCATTTATCACTCGGTCGATCAATTTAACCTCCACCATCCTTTCGTTGCACCACATATCGAATGTTTACAGCCTTGACTTTTCTGCCACTGTTATCGTCTATGACACTGCCGTAACAAAGTATGCTGTCTGCTGTAGAGATTAGTTTTAGTGGAGTATTAATATCCTCCAAGCTGGTTGGTTTCAAATTTCCAGCTGTAAGTAGATTTTTCTTTGGGTAGATTAATTCGTCTGGGGTATTCTATTGCCTATTTCCTCCTTGATTCCTCCAATATTGCTTAAATGGCTTCCAAAATAGCAAATCACCTTCATCTGTTCATGAGTTTTTGTTTCCCAAGTTTAATATTAGTTCGTTATAACTAGAGCGCGGAAAAAAAGTCTTTTGACTTTTTGTAAAAGTGGGACTTTTGTGGTTTTAAATACAAATATTCACCAATCTCATCAAATATAACAGTTTTTAATGACTTTCTTAGAGACTTTTTGGGACTTTTTTTTGGCGTGGCGGGACTTTTCTGATTAAAAGAGACTTTAATGGGCCTTTTTATTTAAACCACATGCCTAAGTTAATATTTGGCTGTTGTGATCACATTTGTTCAACTGTGTGTTGGACGCATCTGTGTTTTGCATGCGGTACTACACGGAGCAGAGATGTACTTTAAAATGTAAGCTCCTAACAATTGTTAAGGCGAAATTATAATAATAGCTCCGGAAACTGCAATGAATTCTTTCTATTGCTCCACCATTCATGAAATAATCGATATTGATTCGATCGATCGATAGATTGATCTGAAAGAATGGATTGATCTAATTATGAACCAGCTTATTTGAACCCGGGTGGTCTGCTGACAAGTCGACAGCGCTACACTGCATGCTAGCATTCCGCTTTTGTTTAGGAGATTAGTGGAAAAATGATACAATGATATGAAAGATCTAGAATTTCCGACGAGGTGAACGCACACATTGTGTGCAGATGATCATTAAATGAGCCTACATTGTAGCGAGGCAAGTATGACGTAGATGAACCTGGACCCTCGGTTGCGATCAAGCGGAGAAGAAGATTTTAAAATTATCGCGAAGAACAAGAGAAAAAGGTCCTCAGCTTCCCCGAAAATAGGGGTCCTGATCTGTACAATGGACAACAAATAAGTACTTTTTTAATATAAGACACTGTCTCCGGCGTTACTCGGTGGAACTGCTTCATCTTTAATCCGGAGTGTGGAATTATAACCAAGTGTTTTTTCGGATTAAAGAAGTACTTTTTTCTCATTTTCGGTTTTTCTTGAGCAGAAAACTAAGTTTTGAACTATTAAATCATGTTTCAACTGCCTTATAACATTATTGATCCTATGTAAAAACTTGTTTTGTATTGTATATTATAAAATTTTCCCCTTTAAATTTGACTGAAAAAACGCCTTGTTTCCAAGGTTTTACAATGGAGTGTACTTCCACCCTCTTTGTCATCTAATGCCTTTTTAGAAAGAGGTAGGGTGCTGGGGACTTCCAGATATTGAAATAGACGAACAATGAGATAGGAGGGTGAGTTTCGAAGGAAATGAACAATGGGGATTCGGGAGAGCGAATATAAACGACGTGAGTGGTTAAGCGGGGTTGCATAACTTGGAGCATACAGCCCCGCGACGCCGAGGCGTATGTTTCAGGGCGCGCTGGCCTGAACCTGTTCGTCCTACATCAAAATGTTAGAATACCTTTTTTGTTGCTTATATTGTCTACTTTCCGATTATCTGATTAGTTTTTCCCAAAATCAAAACTAAACGATTTAAAAACTTAAAAAAAAGCGATTTTTTAGTGTTATTTTCAAAATTTGGGAGGGTTGCGGGGGAATTTTTGGTGGGAAGTTAGAAATTCGGATTCAGCGACCCAAAAAGCATAGGATAAATCAATTTCCAGAACTACCTCTAATTTTTCTAAGTAAAATCCCCTAATGCCTGGACTAGCATCTCTAGGCTCTTTTCTCCAACAATTCAGTTAAATTCAGCAACTTTCTCACGGATATAACTCAGACTTTTAAGAGACTTTTTTCAAAAATATTGGTGACTTTTTAGGCGAATTTTTTTTGCAAAATTGAAGACTTTTTTCCGCGCTCTGGTTATAACATCCAGAGAAAATTAGTTTATTCTGAATTTTCACCACTGAATTTCGTAGGTAGCACTAACGTTTCACACATGGAAAGCGATGGATTATAATTGGAGCTCAGCCGTTTTTCGAAGCAACGTAGCGTGGTAATGAGATGCTCCAACGCGGTAATCTGGAGGTAACTACAGAGTGCGGTGAGGGGAAAAAAGAGCCTTGCCACGTCGTCTTCTTGCATCGTTTCTTTACTTATATAGCAAAGAGCTTTCTATCCCAGTCCAACCCACCCTTGGTAATTAAATGTCAATGGCACTCCGATCCAAGGCCAATTCACACAGCTATGGGAGCTGTTTTTGGTAAAAGTCTCCAGAAAAAACTGCCGTACGTACGTTTCTCATGATGAAATATAATCTTGGCTTAAGTAGTGTTCCTACAAACCGTCACATTCAAGTCTCGCACAACTTAATATATATCATTATAATAATAGCCATATTAACACTAGGCCGTTTATAAGAAATCCTACGTGATTTCCTTTCGATCACTTTTAATGGCCCATTTGATCGCTCCATTCTTCTTTCTCCCTCAAAGGTTATCCATATTTCGATTTAACTTGCCTCCTAGCATATTAGTGGACTCTTAAAAACTTCTAGGGCACGGTTATCAATTCCACGGTAACGGCATTTAACAACTGTGTTCCGTGCATTTCAATGAACGCCATATAGCAGTAACATCTACGTAAGAGGAGAGCATCGGAAGCGTCCTCTGGGGTAATTTAATGGGGTGAATCTCCACCTAAAATGTGCCTCTCTAAGAATATTCACTTTTTTCAGCAGTCTTTTTGTATAAACTCCTAAACACCATCGATCGCCATCAACAATGACTGCGCGAAAAAAAGTTATAGCAAAAAATATAGTGGGAAGCATGTTATTTAAAGTAAATAAATGGAATAAGACGGTTTTGCAAGTCACGAGCCACGCTTGAATGACGCGCTTAATAAGCGATCTTAATAATCACGCTTAATAAGTGAAATCTCAACTGATAATGCGCCAATCATTATCTAGAAAATAAGAGTTAAACTGTAACTAAAGAGTAACTGGATAAGATTGATGGGGGGAAATATATGAGGAATTGAGTCGGTTATTCGATTTTCATCTCTTAGATTTACTTCGCCGCAGAAACAGGGCTATTACTGAGTTCGACGACTAGGTAACACTTTCATCTACAGGCTCCGTAGGAACAGGAGCTTATGACAGTAACTCAAAATCTAACACATTGGAGAATGTGTTAAAAGGATACAAATAGTGGTATATTAATTCTGTGTCGTGGAAATACCGCTTTACAGAAGGGGTTAAGGGGAACTCATATAATTTGTTTAGATATACGCTCTCTTCTTTGGGTTCAAAAGAACATGGAATTATACATATGCAGGATAGAAGTCCAGTGTAATTGGTGGAATTTCGATACGGCAAATAAAGTTAATTTTACAACACTCCACACTAGTACAAAATAGAATAGAAATATTTTCAACTAACATTAATCAGTATCATTCCACACATTTGCACGGTTCGGAGCATTACTGAGTTTGTTCCATTTTACCACGTAAGCCCTCCTCCATGAAGGGAGGGATAACATGACTATAACTTTCTGCCATGAGACATAAAAGTATGAGAATATACGAGAGAAACTGAATAAATTACCTACTTCATTTCACGTTTGAATTCAGGTTTGATACATACGTAGTCTGTTGCTTCAATCCACACTGATTCAGTTTCGCCTCTTAGCATTCATCTGCGGCATACAATGGATACGTGTGATAGCCCCACCTGCTGTATTGAGCCTTGATTCCAGCATATGAAAACCTGAGATTACCAAATGAAACAAGTCCACAATGACCGCTCTCTTCCCTTTGAGAATTAATCACACGCCATTTCATACTATTGAAATGAAGAATGTTTATAATGCTAGACCCTTGTACTCCCTGTGGTGTTTCCCCTTATTTACGGCAGGCAGTTACATATTATAAATATAATAATTATTTACCAGCACTCAGAAGCAAATCAGCCGTAGCGCATAGGGTGAAGATTGGAAAATATCAATGGAGTTAAACGGAAAATTTATTTTCAAAGCGATTCCGATTTTAGGTCGGACTTTGCTGTTACGGGCATCTGGCATACTGCACTGTCCAGAGCTACATTTTCTTTATCGTTTAAAATACACCGGAGAGAATTTTTTCCGCATTTAAAACAATAGAACTTTTAGGACAATCAACACGCGACGCTGATAGGAATGGTGGATAAGGGCAAACAAGGGAACCAGATAATTAGTTGACCGCCTCGCCATACAAGCGACACCATTGCAGGCAGATTTGGTGCGGGCTTTGGTGTTGAGTGCTGTGTTTTCTCTTCCTAGGGTAAAACGTAGGAAATTTGCGGTTACCATTTAAAACTATTGACGCATTTGTCGTTCTCGCAGTGTTATAGCCAGAATGGCTATTTTCCAGGGCATAACGCGGTTGATTAGATTAAAACCGATTGGAAGAAGAATAACTACTTCAAATGCGTAAGTTAATGCAAGCGCAGTCGCACTTTCAAATTAAAAACCCCTTAATATGGGATATTGCAGACAAATACGCTCAAAATTTATCCCTTTCATAAATATAGCTGCTTGCTGTAATACAGAATGCATTCGAGATAGTAAAAAAATGGTAATGGTATTTTATGTGTAATAAAAACGTCCTAATATTTTTTTCTGGGATTGGTGAGTGTGATGGTGATGGATGAGCCCTAACCCTGTTATGCAATTAAATTCCCCTGACAAACGTCTTCACGAATGAGATATTTAAGTCAAGCAAGAACGGCAAATGTGTAAAAATACTTACGAAGTAGAAAAACATCGAACAACTATTAGTGTTTTCCATCATTCAATAGCTTTATCGCAAATTTATTCAAATTATTTTCAAACTAATGAAATTAAATTACTCGATTGCGTGGAACTTAATATGAAAATATCAATTATAAATATTTAATTCAATTAAACTACCTTAAAGTTACAGTTATGCCATGACGTAAAAGGGCAATATTCCTCTAATTTAAAATAGATACATATTTCTTGTGTGAAGCAAAGAAGCACGCTCGACGCGATTCTCTTCAGAATTCACTCCCTATCCTTGCGTCCATTTCGCTGGCGCACACTAGGAAAATTGCTTGGGCGTGCATCTATCTCCTTGGGCGAGAAGAGGGGGTGAATGCATTGTTGCCGCCTAACCTAGCGAGATCGGAGAATGTGAAAAAAAAACGACGAAGGCCGCCGACAGGAGAATACCCCTCGCGCTTTCCCGTGAAAGCAACATGGCGGATTCACGGTGAGCGAAACTCTCCAACTCGTTCCCGACAGGTGCGGAGAGTGGTGCGGGAGGGAGGGAGGAAAGGGGGGGAAGGAGGGCGCGGTGGTAGCGAGTGTGCGGGGGTTGGAGAGGGGAGGGAGAGGCTATCGCTTGCATGGAAAACCAAGCCCCCCTCCCCCACCCTCTCTGTTTTCTCGTCGCCATTCGGGAAGAAAGGGATGCGGAAGGCAGGGCCACGTGTCTGGAAAGGCGTGCCTTGCCTCCCTCCCGCTCCGAATCACGTGGAATTAATGGCGACGATCGCGGCGAGCGGAGGTTGCGTAGGAGAAAACAAGATTTTGGGCAAGCGGAGGGCACACGCGCGATGCCTTCGGGGAGCGGTATGCGCAGCGATTCTTCGATGCCAACCTCCTGGCGATATCGATGCTTCACCACGGAGGTTGACCGGTGTGGCATCCAATTTTCCATTTCGGCCAAATTATGTAGGTGTACACAGTTTGTGTGACGATACGTCGGCATTACAGTGATATTTATGGGTGAACCTAATAAACCTGGTAATATTTTCCAAACTGCCGCATGTAGATGCACATTTATGCAATAATAAACGTAGTAAACTTTGACAAGTGGAAGATTACCGTCTTTTTTTCAGAAATTAATATCGACAACTTAAATCAAGTGATGCGTGATACAGTCCCATTCCTTCTAAGTGAATATGATAAAGAACTGCACTATCATTCCTCATGTCATTTCGCCACGTCATTGTTAACAATGGTAACTAATACTTCATTATCGTAATTTGACAATCACGATCGTATAAAATAAAAAAATGCATGCTTTACGACAATGATGTCCATATCGTCTCATCGATGACATTGTCGACAATTCCTGCATCGTTTCCATCCACTGGCACTCGTCAAGGGGGTCGTCATAAAAAATATCGAAATATCATTGGCGTCACATACGATCACAAAGACCTCTACGGTAGAAAATTCTTAAGCTTAGTTAGCGGCCATCCTTCATTAAAACAACACGAAATGCAATCAGGGTGTTTTTGAACGCAAAATACTGTCGCAATTGTATTGATTTCTTTAGCTCAGTCAATTTAATGTTTTGTAATAATTAGAATATTGCAATGTTGTAGTTATAGTTCTCCATTTGTGCATAAGGGTAATGATTCATTACTGTGTAACTAATGGATTTAATGACAGGCTTAAAAAGACGCGCCTTTACAAGCGAAGCCTTAGCCTTGTGATCCGAGTAAATTTCGACATTTTTAAGGTATTTCACAATGAACGAACAAGAACAGAGGAGACACTATAACATAGTGATCGAGGTAATGCTAATGTCATACATGGAACAGGAAATGATATGCAATGTTAAGGACGGACCGGGTTATTTAGGGAAGCAACGTATTCACCACTTAACCCGAAGGTAGAGAGTTCACGGCCGCCATGGAACATTCGCAACCGGTTTGGATATGAAGTGGATATATTTTAAGGTAAATCATTTAAAAGTGCGATGAGTATATTGCGAGAAGTAACAAAAAATCCTGTTGCCTTTGTTGTTGACTTTGATGAACGTGAGCAACATCAGTTCCGTCGAGAACTCTGATTTGTTTTCAGTTGTCAACGCCCACGTCATATGGATGCTACCCATGTTCCGATACACTGCACTCCAATGTTCCTCGTGTCGATATCGAAAAGGGACATCGTTTGAAGCCAACCGTAACGCAACCAATGAAGGCCAATTCCTGTACGATGCGATAGTTACCGTCGACTATATCACCTAACTTTCCTGGCACGTAATTAAGCATGAGAAACACGGGATAGATGTTCTTCATTCAGGGAGATGAGAATACGTCCATTCACCAAAAACCTTTTAGGAGACGCTCTTCGATGAGGAAGGGATTCTATAAAACTGAACAAAGCGCATAGAATATCAAAACCTCGAAGCATTATTAGACACTCACGTTTTGTCCGTTGGCAACGATGTCCACGAACCAGTGTCAAAGAGGTGTCTCGGTTTATGCTGAAACAAAAGCGAGAGGCCAACCAGTGTGACATTATAATTAGAAAGATATTTTTGACGCCGGTATAATTAGATCGGAAATAAATAAAAGTCTCTTGCATGGTAAATTAGTGGTCGGTTTTATTAAAAGAGACTTCAAAAGGTCAGGAAATCGTCATGGAAAGCGTCAGATCACCCAGTGATGAGCATAATCGGATTCGCTTTTTGTTACGCTTTTAACCCCAGGACTGGAATGTTTTTGTACCAAAGAAGCTTAAGCGAAAAGAAATTAATTGATCAAATGAGGGGAAAATGAATTTCGTAAGGATAATTGAATTCACTGTGTCCATTTTTAACAATGAACACTGACGCAAAATTTAGGTAGAAATTTTATTACTTTCTTTATCTTTCAGCTACCACTTTAAGCCATATTGATCGGAAGACGGAAAATTTTAAAACACACAGGGAGGGAAAGAAGATGGAAGAACAAAAAGGGTCTTCAAGCGGGATCAAGTGCTCTACCTCCTGAAGGGAACTACCAGAGAAATCGAGTGTACCATCTGCGGTGGTCAGGTCGGTATGGCATTGGAACCTGGAAAACTCGCAACGAAATGCTCTTTGATATAAATGGAGAAGCATATTTCGGTGGAAAAGTTGGAAACACACCGGCTTGACGCACCTAAGATCGCAGGTTCGAATCCCTCCACAGGAATTGGCTCCGTGTTTGTCTTAGGTTTAAGTTATTGGGACAGCGATAAGCTTGTACGCCACATCTCATGATCACTCGCAATAATATTTCACGTTTAGCGGTCACTTGAACGGGTCGCGAACAATGGCCACGTACAAGGCGACACGTCACGGCTGTCTTGGAGGAAAATCTGACGACTATGCGTATCAATGCGCTCTCTCTTCTCCCGATGACGACGAGGAAGCGCCGATATTAGATGACGCCTCCAGAATGCAGAGGATGATGATGTGGTAGGAAAAGAGTGGGTCACGGCAATTCTCGCCCCGCGAAGCCGAATAGGCGGCTTCTTTCGCCGAAGGGAACTAGCCAAGTGGGCGACGTTGCCGAATAGACGACGCATAGGAAAGAAAGGAGGAGGGCGCCCTCGCCACCCCCCTCCCCTTTCCCGACTTTCCTCCCCCCCCTCCTCCATCACCATTATGCAAGCACGCGCCGGCGATGGCGGCACCACGGAGCGAATATGATCGCTCGTTTTTTCTCATCGAGAAACGCAAGCGATCCCGTGGAGGGACGCGTGCGCAAAGAGAACGACGGTTATCGTCATACTACTACGACTACTACTACTGCCACCTCCCACCTTCTCCTCCCCTCTTTAAGGTGAGGAAGTTAAACGGTGGAAGAAATGGTCTCGAAAGAAACTCCCTCCTACTTAAATCGAAAATTCAGCGGCGAATACCCTCAGTCCAAGATGTCGGGAAGGTCTAGTGAAAATGAACGAGAAAAATTTATCTCCCAGGTCGGAATATCTTCTATGCATAAAAATTCCCCTAAAAGCACAGGGGGGAACTATGGGATGATACCAGCATCTGCTGACTACCCTGCAAGCCGTCTCGTAGATGCATGGTAGGGGGTGAATCATCAACAAACATGCACTACGTCCGTGCATTAATGTTTACAATGCTATTGAATGAGATATTACTATGAATATATAGCGGGACACACCAAAAATAACACTTTTCGTCTAAAATTCAAGTAAATATTTAAGAAATGCTATAAACGTGGATCGAATATACATTTATAGTTTAAGCATACATGCATTAATCACCGAAGTTCCACTATCACTATTCCACTATTGGACTGAAACATGATCTTTCCTGGGGAAAACACATACGTGAAATAATGGGTCTAGCTAATCGTAAACTGGGATTCATCAAAAGAGTATTGGGTAAAAGTGATGATCACATACGAGAAATCAGCTACTTTTCCATTGCTAGACCTCATTTGGAATATGCTGCCAGCAAATGGGATCCCTACGAAATCGGTCTAAATAATGAACTTGAACGTGTGCAGCGAAGATCGGAAAGATTTGTAAAGGGACGGTACGATAATTATATTAGCGTAACCAGTCTATTAAAATAATTAAAATGGGAATCATTGTCAGATCGCAGGTTGAAATTTATATTTAATCTCTTAAATAAATTCCACTACAATATTTTCAGTGATGATGTTAAAAATATTTTGCGAACCCCAACTTACTATGGTAGACTGGAACATAATCAAAAAATTAGAGAAACTGATTGCCGAACTGACAGATTCAAAATGCCCTTTTTTCCTCGTACAATTAGAGATACGAAAAACGGTAAATATATCCAATACGAGAGTAGCAATGGATAGCATAGGTAGTTGCATATTGGAGTGAGGACTTAAAGCTAACCCAACTAACTGCATGTTTTTGCATGTTTGCTTTGCAATTTCTATCTTTTTTAAATAGTAAAGTTCTGACTAGTATATCAATACTAATCCTTTTTTATGCATGATATGTAGTGCATGTTTGTTGAGAATTCACCCCTTGCCACACACTTTATGGTGGCTTGCAGGGTATTATGTACATGTAGATATCCCAATCTTATCCCAGGATAACATTGTTTTATCTTCATTAATCTGTTATATTTAATGAGTGCTATTGCATATGTAATGGGAAGTTTTTTATGAAGGCGTCTTTGAGATAGTTCTTGATGTTGCTATGGTCGCGGACTGTGCGAGGGAAGAAAGAATATTTTAACTATCGGCAATGGAGTATACTTTCCAGATCTGTGTGGTCCTATTTGCCGATATAGTGTGGGGCCTGAATACTACCCTCTGCGTCGTTGGAAAATTCAACAGCCCTCACTGTACCTACGCCTTAGCCTGGTTTAATGTCTTCAAGGTCCAAGGGTCTTCCATACCAAAGAAGGGTATCTAGCAACACAGTTACACTTACCCCTTATCATAAAAATTGTTTGCAAATCTTGAAGACCTCCGAATTGTATCTGATTTCCTTTTCCCATGGGCCCCAAACACTAGAGACACATTCCACTTTCTATTGTTAGATTTCTCCGAAATCCAAATTAATTTCCTCATTACACAGGCCTTACGAAACACCTGTCCCATTATATAGCGTTCGATTGCATCCCCAAACAGCATTCGATTGATGGCGTAAAAGTTCATGTATCGTAAAGCACATTTTCACAACCAAATAACTCATTTCTACAAATATGCCATTATTTTTCATTGCATTTTTTGCGTAGTGAGTTTTGCCAGGTCCGAGTAGAGTGCAACTCTGCGTTTTAATAATTGAAAACTTTAATCTAAGCCCATGTTGTGCGATTTCCTGGTGCCAGATGTACTAAAGAGGACACACACAACAAATAGCTTCCCTGTATTCGGGTTTTCAAGATTAGAATGCCACTCTAGATTAGAATGAAAATAATATTCAAAGTAAGGAACGGACCAGATTAGTTGAGAGAGAGTTAACTCTAAGATTTCCTAACGCAATATGCAGCACTGGGATATATGTATGCCCTTATAATAATCAGGGACAGCTGGCTGCTGGATTTCTAGTCGTCATTCCCAAAAAAATATTCGCACCTTGCAATTTCTCTACATGGATTTGTAACATAACTCAAGTATCGACTTTTAGATACATAACGTTACATCTTCAGTCTCACATTCTCATTGTCTAAAGCGAAATCTACATAATCATGGTCACTATAAGTATCAATATCGAGATTAATTTGTCGCAACTCTCCGCTCGATTCTTCTACTTACTTTCTTCTTCATATTGACATTGTATTCTCTTCTACATTCTTCACTACTGACGAAAAGAACCAACTACAAAAGCTACGATCGTTGTACTGACCCTCGGGATATATATTATTCTAGAAAGCTTGAGTATGTATGTATGTACAAACCCCTGCACGAGGGCAAAACCTGTATATTTCTTTCCCCACTACGAGCATGGTTTACAATTTCCCACTCAGTCTCCTTTTTTTCCAATGAAAAGCTTCAGTCGAATACCCATGCTTCAGTGTTGAGTGGTCATCGACTGACAAGGACCATCCGCCGAAACCGGTACAGGGTGGTCGGGTGTCTTCACTGGGAACTTTCGAGAAAATCGAGTTTTGCTTACTTTTTCGGTGGTATTCCTCGGAGTGAATTCCTTCTGTACATTTACCTTACTCAAACTGCCATGCATCTAAACTAGTTATCAATAGTAATAATAGTAAATCATTAGTTTTTTAGCGTGAATATAAATATGTAGTATTAGTCCAGAGCTTTCAAAAATCCACTTCTACTCGGGTTGAGGTCTTATTTAAAAAAAAATGGACCACTCTCAATACTACACCATCTTAAGAATAACAAAAAAGTCATAAGAAAAAAGTTACTTTAAAGATACTTTCAGCGAAATATAAATGCTACTTTTTTAATGTATCTCTCACATCCTCAAAATAAAAGATGCGCAAGAGTAGCGAAGAGAGAGAAGATGAGTGATAACATAACACTTATGAAGGTCAAGAAATATCCAACAACCATTGATAGACTGGAATGTAGTGCAACTAGGATACCTGTAATTGCCTAGTAGCATTCGAGAAGCGTTTGGAGTATAGACAGTGAACAGTTGCCAAACATTTATGAAAGAAGAGTATATTGGAAGGATATTGCACACTTATCATTTTATACTTATTCGACGCATGAGCCAATCAAACCAGAAAGTCGGTCTAGTTGGTGAGGGCAGAGTTCATCAAATGCAAAGCAGACGGTGAGTGAGCACATCAGAACGAGAGGTTCCCTATGCCTCCTGTGTATCCCAGAAAGGTCTCCCGGATTTGAACCCGGGAAGAGCCCAAAGATCTACTAAATGCACTACTGCGCCGTCAGCAAGTATACAAATCGGGTGATTTAACTGGGACATCGAGAAAGAAAACAGAAACTTCGATCAACATATACATCAACATATACCGGACATAAAAAATAACAACATAAGATTGCACTTTTCATCTCCCATGTCTAAAGAATATAGCAAGAAACCAAAGTTTAAAAACCCCCTTTTTAAGATTTCGTCCATTCCTTTTCATTATGTATGTACTTGAGCCATGGCATCCATGCGGAATACCTTGGTGTTAATCAACACCCCGATGTAATAGATGAGGATGAATTTGTTGCGGGGCATGCATTCACACTAATCAAACAGTTCCACATTTAAATTTTATATTAGATTATCATGGCTTTGCCACAGGGAAGCCTCGCGCTCTGATCCTATTATTGGATACTGCGCAGTTAACTCCCAAAATTAAAGGCTGTTTGATGACACGGGACTTGCTGGAGTCCTAAAATAAATGAAAAGAACAACGAAAAAATTTAGTGACAGCTGCATCTAAATTCCACAATGGAAGGATTTAAGCGAACCCTAGCATAAACTATGCGGTTTAGAAAAAAATGAACTGTTTATTTAAAATGGATAAGTTTTATGCACTCTGATCACGACTAATCTAGCGAAATAATTCTGAATGACTTAAGCTCGGTACTGTTTCAATAGAAGGCAACTCCACTGTATATAATTGTCAGGACATCTGTAAATGTACCTGACAATGACGTTAACCGTCGAAACCATGGTAGTAGTACATAGTATGAAATAAATAATTGTGGAATTACAAAGTTTTTCCTATCATTCGTAATGAATACAAGCAAATTCCAAAAAGTTACGCCCGAAACCATCAACCTCAGTAGAAGGCTCCACGTAAACATTGCAACAAATAAAAATGGAACTATTCTACCAGAACTTATACATTCTTGCAAAGGCATTCAAATTGGTATTCGAATGAAATGACTGCAGGGATACAAATTCGGGCCTTAAGCGTGGGATCCTAGTACTATAACTGCAAACCTCTCGGCCTCCTTGTTTCAGGCTGGAATATATCCATGTTTTTATTCTCTTTCCGCACTTATACGCAATTCAGTCCAGGAGGAGAGGCACAAGGACGGGAATGGAAGGGTAATAAGGATGGGAAGAAGGAAACCCAGCGTCGATATTGGCCTACTATTAACAAAAGGCGCCAAGGGAACCACAGCCTACTATCCCATCCGATAGACAGAGTACTTAACTCGAATGGTCTCGTCATAGCACTCAATTTTTACCTATGAGAAATACCTTTCATCATTCGGGGTATCGAACCCGGACCTTTGGTGTTAAAGTCCAGGACTCTAACCACGACATCAATCCAACCCCATTTCTGCAGGCTCCATTCAATATAGGCGGTCACGATCCTCTCTACTACACGCCGCGAGGCGTAAACGAAATCGAGGGGGAGGGTTTGCGAGCCAGGGTTACGCCGGGAGTTGTAGGAAGAGGGGAGACGGCGTGGATAACATGCAAGGGTGAAGGCGCCGCGCCGCTGAGGTTAAGGGTATAAAAGGGACGACGGGGTACGGAGCGAGAGGGTCGGACCCTAGTCGCGATACAGCAGCGCCATCTCGCGACGGCGGCGCGAAGCACACGACACGGCCAAGAAGAAGACCTCTACCCCTAAGTCGGCACCACGGAGACGCATTTCTTGTCTTAATGCGTGGGGAGCGGGCGAACTATTCCCCTTCTTCGTTCCCCCCCTTGCTTCCCCGCCGCCATGGCGGAATCAACGTGTTTTTCGAGTTTCACGAGCTAGAGACAGTCTACCATCCGCCGCCAACCCCGTCTCCCACTCTCTCTCCCTTCGCCATCATCCTCCGAAACAAGGCGCAGATATAAATGGGCGAAGGAGGGGTCCTCGAGGGGACGTTCTAGGAATTTCACTCTGGAACTAAGAATAGTCTTATTTATTCTCAAGAAACCCAGCGCAGTTTACTACGAACGGTCTTCCTCCAGTACCCGAACTCTAGTTTGCTCACAGTCGAGAGAGACTTAATGGATTTTTTTTACCAGGTCATGCTCAAGTTTAAATGAAATAAAGGTAGAGATGAGGTGCTAAAATTTCGTAGGCTTCTAAGCATGTGGAAAAAACATGGGATGAAACGATGAAGAGGTTCATAAAAGGGTGGAAATATAAAAAATCAACACCATTCAGGACGAGCGAATAGTAGGTACCTATATCTAAAGAGCGACCGCTAGGTTTTTTTATTCAGTGGACGACGTCGCTATTCAAGATTATAACAGGGTGGAAAAACCCATATTTTGTACTCTCTGAATTTTTTTAATTGAAAAAATCCAAAATTAAAACCCGCTCTTATTTCTTATTACTTATCTAAATGAGTAACGAGGGAACTTTAATCACTGGAAAAAGGAAATGGTTTCATCAGATAAGTGATATGAAACTTCAATTACACATGATGGCAAAATTTCACTTAAAATTCGGATCATTTAAAATCACCAAAATTTATTTTTAACCATTCGGAAGACTTGCATTTATTCGAAGGATGAAAATTCAAACAATTCCCGAAAGACAGAATGTACCTATCTTCAGACTTGCAAGAAGTTGAAATTAAAGACACTACATGGTAAAATATTTAGAATTCCGAAGACTCGATTATTTGTTTTCCCTTTTTATTCGCCAGTGCAGAGGCTGCAGCTGGAAATGGAATCGCTGTCTACTGAGAGGAGATACTTCACAAAGACACCTCCTGCATCGCAAATGCCTAAGGCACCTCTGATCAGATCATTTGTTTCCCTAATGTTGAACTCAAGAATATTCCATTCGCGTACATTGGAATGATTAAATAATAACGGAAACAAAATATTAATTCTTGTTAGTAGCGGATGCCCACTGTTGCTACCATTCCAATGCGATGTTACAAATGACGACATGAGGCGGTTAACCCAGCTGATATCCCATCTAAGTTCTATACTAGATTCCTACATCAATGAGGATTTTTAGAAGGTTCCGAACTTTCAAAAACAAATGACCTAATGGGTGAGCATATTTTTCCCTTTTCAAGCTTTTCATTCCTCATTAAAGAAAGTTGACTGAAATTTGTATTACAGCCACATACCTAAATCTTTTAAATCGATTGATTTTATTCGCATAATTTCCTCCAAAAGTAGGTGATCTTTTACACGGAAGTGCTGAGATCCTTAATAGATTATTTTGGATGTTTTCCTAACATTTAAGTAAATCATCACTCGTTCCCAGTAAACGAAATGGTGTCTATGAGACTCTAAATCGTGTTCCCATGCTTCTCCAATCTCATGCTTCCCAGGAAGAACCATTGAATTTTGATGTGGCACAATGCATACACGTTCTTCATCATAAATAATCTATAAACTTCAAATATTCAGTCACAATAAAACTGTTGTCCTATGATATACCCAATTTTCACCACTTCCTGCCGTGAAACCATTAGATCCTAGGGAAGCCACGTCACATCAAGAAAAAACGTTAACAAGAAGGTGAGGGAGAGATGGTCCATGTTATCAGGCTCAGTCAGCCTGATATCTCGGACGAGAAACTTGAGCAAGAAATTGGGCCAACTTGAGAGCCTATTGATGTTCAAAAATGAATCTTAAATAATTTAAAACTCAATTTCGAGACATTTCAAAAATATTTTTAACTCTCCTACCAACACTAGATAGAAACACAAACTCAGCCTAATCACTGCAATCGCAAAACAGCGTCAAGTCTAAAATCGGCTTTCGTCCCAAAAGGCATCCATCATCATTATGCTATGATCCGTGGCGTCCAAAGTTCTGATAGCATAGAAATCCAAGGAAATAAAACGATCAATTTGGTCAAAAAGAAAAGGAAATACCAAAGAAGAGTCAAGGTGAGATGGTAGTCTCATATCTGGGCGTCTTTTGAAGAAGTGGGATTTACGGAATCAGACGATGGGCAAATAGGGGTGGGCGTAAAAATGTTCATAAAATAATGGAAATATATTGACTCCGAGCGATTAGCGGTAAACAAATCAATCATCCCAAAATAAGTTTTATTCACGCATGGGAGGTAACGGTGGGCCGGCCCTCCAAAATGACTTTTTCGCTGAGGGGAAAAAATAATTATTAATTTGGTGTTCGTTAGATCCTCATATAATGTTCAGTAGTGAGTCGAAGGGTAAAATACGCCGGAGAGAAGCAAAAATATATCACATCATAAATGGATAAGAATATCATTAAGTTAAGTTTAAGAAGAAAATTTGAAATCGGACAGCAATAAGGTGATCAGCAACATACTATTTTGAGATTACCAAACTTTTCATGATTTCCCCAAACATTCCACGGCTATCCCAGAGAAGGCTCAGTGATGTATCACAATAAGGTGATATACCTAATGCCTATTATTTGTATAGTCAATTCCTCTTATTGGGGGATTGATTGACACTTTTCTTGCGGTAAGGGTAGGTCTTGATGGAGATTCCGACCCTATTTTTCAATTCATATCACCACATTTCCAACCCAACTTAATTATCCATGATACCATTTCTTCTCCTTCTTCGTCCTTGCTTATCAGGCATTCTACCTTCGATAACGACATTCAGCATTCCATTCACCAATTCTCTTTCCTCCTCAGCCATGCTCAACACCTTTTCATTCGTCCGCCATCGCATCCATCCTTTTATATTCATTCTCCTTCCCACACCCGCATTTATAAGGCTTCCTATCTTTTCTCGTCGTCCTTCCCTAGAGTTGGTCTAAGATCCATACGAAATACACTCCAAAAAAGATGTTCACTAATTTCCTCTTTTCATTTTTGCTCAGGATTCTCTTCATTTGTTGAACGCCTGCTCAGCAGTAACCAATATTGAATATAAACAGAATTATTTAGTGGCCGCAAAAAATTTATCGAAAATAATCATTAAGTTCCGATATATGCTTCATATAACTTACACAGAAGAAATAAATTTCCTGTTCCAAAGCCAAATCTCTCGATATTCAAAAGGTCTTTTTTGTTCATTGGGCCAAGAACTTTTAATAATTTACCATGTCAGAAAGGAGGTGAAGAGTGAATATATTTTTGTAAAAGGTCAGTGACTGGCTATTATCTCATCCTGATATAGATTTTATATAATAAATTCATGGTTGTGTATTGTAAAAAAAAGTGTAATATAATTTGTTGGTTACATTGTTAATTTCAAATTATTAAAAATTGAAAGAAAACTATTCTTTATACTTAAGCTTTTATTTTTAGGCATATTCTTCATTCTATTGTTTCTTAAATAGTGTACTCATGTCTAACAAAACTATTGAAATATTATTTTTTACTGATTATTTTCTAACGCATATATTATTGCTAGTAGCTTCCAAACTAGTGTAAACTATTGAAGTTACCTAAACCCCCACTATTACAATGTTATATTTTTACTGTATTTTTTTTCAAGCGGAGCAATAAATTTAACTTTATTTATTGTTATTTATATTTGTCTTTTAAAATAAATCTTAAAAGATATCGCTAAATTCCCTGATTTTCCACTATTCCCTAACGCTTTTTGGATTCACTGATTTCGGATGTATGGGATTTCCAGGTCAAAGACCACCCTTTCAATGTTCTCCTAGACCACAAGTGATACAGATACTACATCCAACATAATTAATAATCGAAGGTCACATGAAATATGCTAAAATATATGAGTGATTTCTCAAGCCCATAAAAATAAAGTTAAAAATTATAGAACACGTAACCAGAGAACTTAGAGAGAAATTATGCCGTTTATTTCTTCCACCATGATGCTATGAATAAAGAAGGAATTACAAATGCCGAACAAGCCCAGTTGCTAGTATATACTCTGACGCCGGAGAACCTCCCCTGGAGGTTAGAAGGAACATCTTGATGAGCAACTATATCTGCAGGATTTTATCGGTACGGAACCATCCGCAAAATGACCATAGTTGTCGACGCAGCCTATAAATCAAACGGAACCATCCATGTTTCAACTTACTTTTTAGACCTCGAATTTTAGACGTTTTTAATTCTCGACCCAGGGCTACTAAGCCTGTCGCCGTTCGTTTTAAAAATCTCATTGACGATTTGGGTATGGAATTTCCCAAGATATATCCAACGGAAAATTTTAAATATCCTCCATGGGAGCATCCCCAGACGCAGTGCTTGGTAAATTACTTGGGCTTCAAATCTAATATCACTCCAAGCGAACTACGAGTCAGAGCACTGGAGGCAATAAACAATTTCGAGACGCACGGAAAAATTTATACCGATGGCTCCAAAAATGATTCCGCATGTGGATGCGCCTACGTATCACCAGACGTAGGCTCAGCGTCCTTCAAGTTACACCCGTGGTGCACTATCTACACGGCGGAGTTATTCGCGGTCAAAGTTGCGCTGGACGCCATAATAGTAAGAAATAAACAATTTCTGATTTGCTCCGACTCCAAAAGTGCGATTCAAGCCATTCGTAGTGGCTGTCCAACTCATCCCTTGCTCCAAAACATTCTATCCACCATCATGTCACTTGACGCCAAAGGAGTAAGTGTCAGGTTTCTCTGGATTCCAGGCCATGTTGGTGTTCACGGGAACGAAGCAGCGGACGCATTGGCAAAAGAAGCCCTCAATAGGGAAGAAATTTATTCAGCGACTATCCCGTATCAGGACCTAAAACTATACTTTAAGACTATATTCCTCGCCATTTGGAACACGACATGGCGCAACACAATATCGAATAAGTTGCGCCACATAAAAGATAACACACGAGCCTGGAGGTCTTCGATCCGGGACAACAGACGGGAGGAGGTAATAGTCACAAGGCTCAGAATCGGACATACAGGCTTGACTCACTCTTTCCTTCTCTCTATGGAGAAGGAGCCTCCAATATGCACAGACTGTGATTCCATTTTGACGGTAAAACATATACTGACTGACCGCACGAAGTACCAAGATATCCGGAACCGTCTCAAAATTCTGGAGAACTAAAAACTATTTTGGGTGATAACCCAAAGGAAATTGACAAAGTTCTAACGTTCCTCCGCGAGACCAATCTCATCACAAAAATATGACCAGATTTTCCCATTTAATACGTTGCACGCATGATATACTGTGTATAGAAGGACCTATAAGAGCAAATGAATGAATAGTTTTGTAATAAGTAATATTCAGGTATAAGCATGCGAAGGTTCGGTATGACCTAAGTTGTCGATGCACCTTAAACCAAACCTACCTACCTACCTACAAATGACTGTAATTCAGGAACAAACGGATGAGAACCAAGGAATATGGGAAGGACTGAAAGAATACAGCGAACGAAATCGAATAACTAGCGAGCTTCTGCGAACCATGAACAAGGGAAACTTTGATTAGAGGTTGACAGGGAAACCGCAAAGGACTTAAGTGGAACTCATGTTAAGGTATTAAAAAAACAATAGACCTATTTAAATCAACTGAACAATATCTACACCAATATTCTGCGATGGGAAAAACAATTCTTTCAGAAAATTTGACCAAAAACACTTCAAACTCTTTGGGAAACTATTCAGTTCACCAATTGCATCAGCGAGTTTAAAATGGCGACTAATAACAGTCAGATTGAAGGTTATTAAATAAAGTAATAATGCCGGCATGTAGAATCAAGTAATCTCTTCCGAAAAGCATTGTATCCGAATGTAAAACACGTAGGGGAGTAATATCCATATAAGTCCAAAAAATGTTTTCCTTTCGTAGATTTATTCCGCATCTAAAACAAGGATTTGTTTTGATGTTCCACACTATACATCTGAAAGGAGTTTTTTTTTGTAAGTAGATGTCGAAAACCTGGCATCCATTATCTCTTTTCACCTTGAGGTGGGCCGCAATCGTAGCCAACGTAAATATACTGAAAAACGGAATCTTGAATTATGTAGATTTTGATAAGGAAAATAGTACTCACCATAAACAAATCTTCCACCCCAGCACAGGCACTACTCATGTTACGGCAACGGAGGAAGAATTAGATTGAAACATTCATCGAAGATTCTTTAGCAGGTCAACGCTCTCCTACTGACTGAACTTGTCGATTTCCACAGCATCATTACAACACATCTGCAAAAAGTGGAAAAGAATGAATTTTACTTCCATGTACATACACACATGAAGAAATATATAAGACAGATCTGATGGCTGTGGCTTTTTAAAATTTCATTTCTAGCTCAAGGTAATAATTCGTTCCTTAAATGAATGGCCTCGGGGCTGAGTTTACAGCCACCGAGTGCGTCCACCGGGTTGCGGTAGGTGGTTCGACCTCTAGATATAGAAGTGAACTGGAAGACATGCGAGTTAACTCGTTGAATAAGCAGTCGTGGACAAAAATCGGCGGCACTCTAAGGTGGTATTGGTCTATCATTCGGTAAGACAGGCCTTTAAATGATACAGAAACCTGTGAAGATGCCGTGACTTGGCGACGGGAGGCCGCCAACAATTATGCTTCCGAGCACCCGGAGGAGATGGCAGCAGCACTTCTTCATATGAGTGAAGGTGGAGACCACAGTGGTCGGTAGGTACAGCGACACTCATTTCACTACTGGTGTGGTAACATTTACTTTTATAGGCTGAAGTACTGCGATATGGAAGGCAAGGGGAAACCACCACATTATTATCCCGAGGAGTCCAGCTACTCCATTCTTTTCTTTCTTATCATGATGTGATGGAACTCTGTCAGGTAAAATATTCCGGAGGTAAATTAGTCCCCCATTCGGATCTCCGGGTGGGGTCTACCCGAGAGAGTACATCAGTCAAGTGTGACAGTCATTTTAGGGTACGAACGTGGAACGTGTGATCACTTCTGCGGACCTGCGGGAGATTGGAGAACCTTAAGGTGGAAATTCGAATAATGGACCTCGACATACTAGGAATCAGTGAAATGAGATGGCCCGAAGACGGAGATTTCTGGAGTGGAATTTAAAGAATCATTCAAACTGGATCAAAAAATGGTAACGCTGGAGTAAGCATAATGCTCAGGAAGAGCGCAGGACTGCCCGTGAAGAGCTTCCTATAGTACAGTGAGTGGATCATAATTGCGAAAATTTAGACCAAGCCTACAGGTACCATTGTGGTTCAAGTTTACATGCCTACGTCGGACTACGAAGATGAAGAAGTGGAAGACGTCTATGAGGATATCACGGAAGCAATAAAGCACATAAAAGGAGAAGAAAACTAAATTATTTTAGGAGATTGGAACGCTGTCGTTGGCGAAGGTAAATATGGAACAATAACAGGAAAACATGGCTTGGGAAATCGAAATGAGAGAGGAGGAAACTTTTAGAATTCTGCACACAACTCAAGTTGGTGGTGGTAAATACATTGTTTAAAAAACACCATAGGAGAAGATATACCTGGAAAATGCCCGGAGACAGAAGAAGATTCCAAATTGACTACATTTTAGTGAAGCAGAGGTTCAGAAACTAGGTGAAGAACTGCAAAAGTTACCCGGGTGCAGATATCAACAGTGACCACAACTTAGTGATAATGAAATGCCACTTAAAGCTCAAGAAATTTAAGAAATCAAGAAGAACGTATGGCAAGTAGAGAAACTAAAGGAACCCCAACAACTGACCTTTCAGAAGGCAGTGGAAAACAATATAGAAGAGGATTTGAATGTGAAATCAGCGGAAAAGAGATGGGATAACATCAAAATCGGGCTACAAGAAGCAGAAAAGAAGCTAGGGGAGAAGAAAAGTTGACAAGAAGAAGCCATGGATTACAGAAGAGGTCTTAGAATTGATTGAAGAGTAAGAAGATATAAAAATGTGGAACCTGAAGAAGGGCAACTTCGGTACAAAAGAATCAGGAATGAAATGAACCGTAAAGCGAGAACATTAAGGGAAATGTGGATGAAGGATCTATGCGAATATGTATGAAGCAACCTCGCAAAAGGAAATGTGGAAGTTGCCTACAGGATGGTGAGAAATCACTTTAAAGAACGGGTTGCTAGATGTAACAGCATCAGGGACAAAAATGGAGAACTCTTAATTGAACATGAGGATAAGTGAAGAGATGGAAGGAATACTTTGAAGAGTTGTACAATGGAATCTATCTTAGAGCGGAAGTAATCGAAGATGTAGTCGATAGTCGATAGGGTAAAGGGGGGTGAATCGGACCAGCGGGTGAATAGGAACGCTTTTCAAAAAGTGCGCTCAGACCCGAAACGGTATCACTTGAGACTGACTACGTTTTAGGAATTGCTTCTTTGTAATCTTGTCCTTCTAGTAGAGTGAAAACGAGAACTCGACGACCGAATTTAAGCAAATGATACTCTGTCGAATGGAAGCCTACCATACGAGAGAGGTGTGAAATTGGGTATTTAGAAAACCTCGTATAGGTTCAAAGTAAGGTGACATTGTAGCGCTTACTCAGATTTCAAGTTTTTCTTTCCTGAAAGGAAATCTAATACCATAGCTGCCACATTAGGTTACTTTTTTGAGCCTTGTATGAATATCAGAGTTACCAAACATGATACAAAATCATATTACTTAGTCGGGTGAAAAGGACCAGCACGCGCAGGAGTTCAGTTCCAAGCCGCTGGTCGAGGGTGAAGCATTGAACCAGTTATACTCAACTGACACTTGGAAAAATTCCTTCTGCTACTGAAAAGTAAGTAGATATACAACTAATATTGATAAAGTGCTTACTTACACTTAATGTTTTACATTAAAAACATCAAATGTTTATAACAATGTTTGAGCGAAAGTGGCTAAAAATTTGTTTTTAGGCCATACTATTTTATTTAAGTATTATAAGAAGTTTAATGGAATAAACCTATTTTAATGCTATTCTATATCACGTTATAGATATTTACTACGTATAACGAGGAGGAGGAAAGAGATTTTCCCCGTCATAGAGGTGAATTATTACGGCGACGAGCACGATTTACAGGCTGAGCGAGAGGTAAGCTACCTTCGTTTGATGTAACATATGTTGTGTACTGTTCCATATATATTAACCAATTATTCGCTGAAACAATATCATAAAACATACGCATTTCGTGATGGAAATTTATTGTTAATAATTCACATTGAGTTCCATACCTATACATTCTACATTACTCAGTGGTCTATATTTTCCAATCTGAAAGAAAAGGAGGTGATATAATGTACGTGATAGAGGGATTGCCAGAGTATTAAATATTATATATGGCAACAGAATTAGTTGTGGAACGCCTTACAACCTCCTTTTGATAGCGTAACATTAGCAAAATTTCATTTAAAACGTATTTATGAAAGTGATAATTTTCGCTTACCGTTAATGTTTTTCCTTTTGGATTAAGATGGGGAAGTACCGGCGAAAAACGGAACAGACATGGACAGAGGAGGATATGAGAATGGCGCTGAAAGCTTTCAGAGAGGGAAGAAGCATGAGGCATTCTGCCGAACTTTTCAATGTTCCCCGTACTTGCCTCTATCGTAGGATAGTAGCGGATACGGAAAAATTGAAGACAAGAGGGGGGCAAAATGTCTTCTCAGTGGAAGAAGAGGAAGCATTAATTAGAATAATTCTTAGGTTATGTGAAATTGGGTTCGGATTGACAAGAGATGATGTCATGAAGGTGGCATATGAATTTTCCATTGAAAACAACATAAAAAACAATTTCTGTGCGCTAAAAAAACGAGCAGGCAAGGATTGGTTCTTGAATTTTATATCTAGACATCCTTTAAGTCTTCGAAAACCCGAAGGTTTGTCAGTGGCTCGAGCTGAGGGTTTAAATAAGGAAGATGTAGACGATTTTTTTTCAAAGTTAACTATTTCGATGGCTGAGGCTGGAGTTATGGATAGGCCCCACCTTATATACAACGTTGACGAAACGGGATGTGTATTAAATAATCGCCAAACCCAAAAGAATGTTGCAAGAACAGGATCTAAGGTAGTCATAAAACAGACGTCAGTGGAAAAGGGGGAATTGGTGACAGTTGTTGCGTGCTGCAATGCAAGTGGACATTACATACCACCTTTTGTAATTTTTAAGGGGAAAAAGTTCCATAAGGAATGGGAGGATGGATTTCCGTTGGGATCTAAAATTTTTATGTCCGATTCAGGGTGGATAAATGAGGATCTTTTTTTGGAGTGGCTAAAGCACTTTCAAGCAAACAGGATTCCTGGCCGATGCATTTTAGTCCTCGATGGCCACGCATCACACAAGACTCTTCCTGTTCTACTGTTCTGTGAAAGGAATGAGATCACTCTCTTATCACTGCCCAGCCACACTACACAAAGGTTGCAACATCTGGACAGGTCTTTTTATAAACCATTAAAGACATACTACGATATTGAAACAAATGCGTATATGACAGTTTGTAAGGGGGATAGAAAGATGACTAAATTTAATTTTGGTCGGCTTTTTCGAAATGCATGGAGCAAAGCCGCAACAATCGGCAACGCTGAAAATGGATTCCGATCAACAGGAATATTCCCTCTGAATCCGGGTATCCTGACGGAGTTAGATCTTCATCCTTCTAATCTCGGAAGCTCACACGCCCCAGAAGAAGCATCAACTCCTTTTTCGACAAATTCATCTTCCGATCAAAAATTAACTGCCAGTCCCTATGAAGAAAGCCAATCCTCGACATCAACATCTGAGGAATCGTCAAATACTTTGGGTAGGTCTTTCCATAATTTACTACCTACACCAGAAAAAAGAATGAAAGTCAATGTGAAAAGGTCAAGAAAGCAAATTGCTCAAATACTTACTTCTCCAGCTGTAATAGAAGAAACAAAGCAACGACTGAAGAAACAAAATATTAGGAACGCGAAGGGAACTTGCAGAAACTTATATGAATCATCTTCAGATAGGGACGGCAATACTGAGAATGGGGAAAACTCAGCTGATGATACGCTTTGTGGCTTCTGCTCCAAGTCTTATAATTGTGCGAATTCGTCAAAGTTTAGAGACTGGATTAAGTGCATGAAGTGTAATTGTTGGTACCATGAGCTGTGTGTAGGTGCTAAGGGGCGAGATAAATTTACTTGTGGTAAATGTGCTTAATTGTTTTGGTAAATTTGTTCTATTTTGTTCTATATGTTCAGATTTGGTGATGTATGTCTATTTGTAAAGTTATGTTTGACTCTAAGAAGGTGTCGTCGAAATATCTCCAGACTGCACTACATTGTTAATAGCAATGATGCAAAATTTCAAAATTTTATGGAATAAAACTTAAGAAAACTAAAATTTATAACGTTATTTTACTGGTCCGATTCAGCCTCTAATCTGGTCCGATTCGCCCTCCAAGTCGTCGGGCGAATAGGACCATGCAGTCTCTTGAAGAAATTGCTCCAGGACCGTTCTATTCAGAGCAAGCACGCTAAAAATTGCGTTTTAAACTGGAAAAACATCAAGTCCTTTGCTGATAATGCTTTCAGAATATAACTGTTTACACAAACGAGGAAATCGACGATTTTCCTTTTTGTGGCCCGATTCACCCCCCTTTACCCTAGATGGAGTCGGATGAATCGAAGATGAAGTCGATAAGGTTGATTTGGGAGCCCCAATCTTAAGATCAGAGTTTGACGCAGCTGCAAGGGATCTGAGGAAAATTAAGGCTTCGGGAATAGATGATATTCCTGCCGAACTAGTTAAAAATGCCGGAGAGAAGACTTTTACTCAGCTGTACAAAATCATATGCGACATGTACTCTACAGGAGAGATACCCATGGACTTTGAGAAGAACATCATCATCCCTATTGCCAAAAAGAAGAGGGAAGAGAACTGTGAACATTTTAGGACCATAAACCTGACGACACATGCCTCGAAGATATCGACAAGAATCATCTCTTGAAGAATAGAACGAAAAGCTGAGGAGTTCCTGGATTGGGACCAATTTGGTTTCAGAAAAAACAAGGGCACAAGAAAAGCGATTTTGGCCCTCAGACTACTTATAGAGAGAAGAATCTACCGACGTTTGTTGCATTTGTAGATGTGGAGAAGGCGTTTGACAATGTGGATTGGAACTTGATGCTAAAGATTCTGAAAGAAATTGAAGTATCATACAATGACCGAAGTCCACAGCTTGTATAAAAACCAGGTGGCCATAGTCAAATGAGGACCCAGCAGTAGAGAAGCAAGAATAAAGAAAGCATTGAGACAAGGATGTACCCTGTCTACCGTATTATTCAATATGTACATCGAGAAAACTATCCAAGAAGTTAAAGAGAAGTCTCCGGGAGTGAATATCCACGGGGAGAAAATCAGCAAGCTACGATTCGCCGACGACATAGCAGTCATGGAGGAAACAGAAGGAGATTTGAAGAAGACACTAGGAAATATGGAAAGGAAAATTACCAGATATCACCTTAATATCAATAAAAAGAAAACTAGGTACTGGCGTGCAGTAGAAGAAAGGAACCCAGGACCAATGTTAAACTAGGAAAACAAAAAATCGAGGAGGTGGAAGAGTTCTGTTACCTGGGAAGCCGAGTAACCAGCGATGGACGAAGTAAAAGAGTAGAATTGCCCAAGCAAAAAGGGAATTTCACCAGAAGATGATTCTGCTTACAGCTGCAAATACAAGCGAGGAAGTGAGGAAACATTTCATTAGAATAAACATCTGGAGCATTCTACTATATGGCAGCGAAGTATGGACAATAACAGCAGCAGAGAAGTCCAGGCTGGAAGCATTTGAAATGTGATGCTACCGAAGAATGATGAAGATAAAATGGATCAATCAAGTGAGAAACGAAGAAGTCAAAAGAAGAGTGGGGGAGAAGAGATGTCTGCTGAAAACCTTAAAAAGAAGACGGGACAACTTAATAAGCCACATCTTATGACACGATGGCCTAATGAAGACAGTCGTCGATGGAAAAGTGAACGGGAAGAATGGAAAAGGCTGGCCTCGTATGAGCTATATGGAGCAAGTTGTGAAGGATGTTAAAGAGAGCAGCTACGTCAATATGAAGAGGTTGGTCGATAGAAGAATCGAGTGGAGCGCTGCGGCAATCCAATCCTAGAATTGCTGACCGATGATGATGATGATGAAATGAATGGCCCATTCAGCCAAAAGGTTCAAGCGTGAGATTACCAATGAAAATATAATTCCTCAGTTGAAAAAATATAATTACTCGAAATGGTCCTTCCGCAGTGGAAATAATACAAGCATTTACCTCAAATCGCATCTCGAAATCTAACTACACAACAGTAACATTCAGGGAAATATATCAAGGTGTCGGGAAATGACCAATTTTTGCAAATAAGAATTTGTTTCGTGCCTCTGATTGCTTTAAGTAATACCAATCATGTTGTGAAAAAATGACTGGTACTGAGTCTATTTTTAAACCATTAGATACATTTACAGCTTCCACCCATACTTTATCGACAAGTGATTTCTAAGGTGAACAAAATGGGATGATAATATATAAGTAGAAATATTTCCATAAGGAATAATTCAAAATTTCTCTTATCACTTTTTAATTACAAAAAAGTTCACTGTTCATACAAAAAACTTTAAAATAAAAGATTTTTAAATTGGATATCCATTAGTGCAATACAGAGAATTTTTTATTTCGCATTAATTTATTCTATTTTTCGTATTGCATTACCACTCAAAATACATATAACAGACCTCGGTGGCGATGGGATAAATCCATCGCCTGATAAACCTTCGGGGTTTTTCAATGCCTGGAACATGGATGTGCATATTCTGGCTTTATTACAATATCATACACCATAAGGTAAATGCCTAAAGTTTAATAAATAAATAAAGATACAGCGTAACGCTGAGATTTTTCTGCTAGTTTATTTTAGCATAGATTATATATACTGGCAGCAAAATGCTGTCCAATTCTACTCCCAAACTGACATGCCAACCTGAATATATAAAAAAAGACATAAATGCCTAAATTAGGGTAGAAATTAAGGTGAAGACTTCTCATTACTAGCATTAAATTGTAAATGGTGAGCGCCTATTGTTATGCAAATTCATTTCCTCTCCTGTGATGAGAAAAATTTGAGAAAATGTTGTACTCTAAGTATATACTTATCTATCATTGACATTTTTAATTTTTGCCAGGGAGCAAATGATATTTACTTCCTGGCTTTACGTTATTTTGAGATAATGCTTAATGTAATGGTGGGTAGTTAGTTAGTCCAACGAGGAAATAATTGATAAATTATCTATAGGAAACGTTTGAGGACCAAGTGATTTGATGGAATATCAACGACAATAAACGTATGACGCTTGTAACCAGTTTAATGTAAAGCTTGAATGTAAGCCCGAATTGATTTGCCATGTGAGAAAATCCACCCTTGCGATAGCTCGCTCGAGTAAATTTTAAAGATTATTCTTTAGCGTTTTTACGGTGAACATAAGCTGAACAAAAATAAAACGTGACGTTATAGTTAAGAATGCTGATCATTTCCTCCAGATGACAAAGGATAGTAGCCGTATCATGGTGAGAAAATGTCGGCTGAAAGACATTTTCAGAATTTTCGATGAGAGTAAATGAACTCAAATCAAACTGAACAGGCATGGATTCTTGTTTTTTCAACATAATTTCCACCTTTTCTCTAGTAACAGCTAGGAAAAAAAATCTTCCTCGATAAACAAATGAGAAACAAATTTAAGGGAAACTATCACCAACTGAAAGAAAATACATTCCAAAATTATTCCAAAGCGTAGCAATTCAATGGAAAAGAATTCTTCATAATCAAGTGTCACAGTGCTATGTTTATGTTGGCGAAGTTCTCCATTCAATTCTCTTATCTGCTAACGTCTTCATATTTACGTCATTCTTCTCTTTCACATCCATAACAACTTGCTCCTTATCTGCTATGCAAGGCCTTTCTTTCCAATTTTTCATTCAGTCTCACGATTGAGTTTCCCCCTCTTCTTTGCAAAGTTTTCAGGAGAATTTTCCTTCCTACTACCCTTCTCGGAACTTCGCTTTTTACTCAGTCGATTCATTTTGCCCTCATCCTTCTTCTGTTTTAACACCGCATCTCGAATGTTTCTAGCCTTGAATTCTTTCAGGTTGTTATCGTCCATGCCGTAAAGAAGCATGAACCAGATCTAGTGCTTCCTTACCTCCAAGCTTGTATTTCCATTTGTGAGTAGAATTTGCTTTGATTAGACTTCCCTTTTCCCTTGGGTTATTTTACTGATTATTTTCGCTGTACTTTCCCTAACGCTAGTTACCTATTCGGCTTCGCTTTAATCTTTAAATTCAAGTTCATGTTTCCCTAGTTTAACATTGGGCCTCTTCTCTTCTACTCACAATATTTGTTTGTTGTTTGCTATACCATTGTTTTCGTTTCATTGATCTTCACGTACACTGCGGTTAACCTCCCAAACGAGGTTTACAGCAATTTATCCTGCCCCTAACAGCATATACCACCTGAATCGCACAATGGTTGCATGATATGAGGTATCTAGACCATCTTTAATTTCTAAGTCCTAGATCTAAAAATTTAGACATGACTATTGGCCTAAACGACCAATAGGAACTCCAGATGCACAAACATCGAGCGATATGACGCCCTTTGCCGTCAGATTTCGCACCGATATCCTATAAGCTCGAGGGGCAGAATATTTCCGACGGAAAAAATCCGACAACCATGTCCACCCTATCACTCAACGTGCATCGATCGATAAGTGCATGCTTCGTGATGATTCACACCCTGCCACACACCATCAAGGTGGCTTGCCGAGCACCCTGTAGATATATGAAGATAAGTTCACCAATGTTCCCTAGGCAGTGGCGCCACCCGAACTTATCTTAAATTGCCACACTTACTGCTTTTTATATTTTATCCGATTCGAAGTGTTTGGTGGCTTTCATAAGTTTTACTATTTAGAATTAGTAAACAGTATCAAAAACCATATACGTTTTTTTCCAATTATTAACCCGTCTAAGTATATAATACGCGGCAACATTTGGCGTCAAGGTCAAGTTCAGGATATTGATCACTACCTCATAAATTTGAAAAGAGAACAACGGCAACCCATGTATTAGGAGTGGGAAGGTAGAAAAATGCTGCGAAGAGGTGGTGGGGCCAAAGACATTTAATAAAAATGAAAATACTAAAGCAAATCGTAGCTGATTTTACGGCATTGTTTAGCCCACACACATGTCTACATCATCTGCATGTACATAATGCCCGGCAAGCCACCATGAGTGTGTGTGGCAGGCGGTGAATCAACACCAAATATGCTTTACCCACCAAGCTAAAAGAAGGTCAGCGACGATGCGGTGAAAATGGCGACTGCGGCTATTTCTGAAGTAACTTGTGTGTGATACGTTATTGAAGTATTTTAATTAAAATATTGAGCAAATTGGAAAAAACGTTGAAATGCTATTATTATATTTTTTGTTTCTAACTCCGACGAATATGAGTGTCGCGAGTCATTAATATTATGCTAATCAAGTTGGGCACATTCAATGACAATTATGTTAAGTGTAAAATAATAAAAGAGGTGAGTCTCCGAGTAGAATCAATAAATTCCTGTCTTTTAATGGTATGTATTAGGAAACGTTTTGCGAGTGATCCGAAATGAAATATTGAAGCAAACTCTCTAGAAAAAGGGAGAAAACAGAAAATTTGGAACACGGCTGCCGAAAAAAAGTTTCCGAGTGCGAGGGAGACCAACCTTCGAGATGAGTATCGGTAAGTAAATAATTTCGTGTTGACCCTCAGCTCAATGATTAATCGCCCGGAACTGTCACCGGAGTTGAGTCAAAAACTTTTTTCACGTCAATGAATGAGACATTTGGTTTAATCAGTAAACAGTTGAGACTCACTCGAAAACTATTCCCTCTGTCGACAGCGTACGGGGGAGTCGAGTAAAAGTCTTAAGTCTTATTTTGAAAAGCTATTTGGCTCGCTTGGCTCATTGGATCCTCAAATGGTTTTCAAAAGGGTCACGAAGCTCGGGTTGAAATATGGTTCGAAAAACAGAAGCTTTCGAAATGGATTATTATACAGCCTATGAGAGTTGTGACCACGCGTAACAGATCCAGACTTGAGGACTGATATGTTGATTCTTCCTGCTGAGTATATTGAGTACTCTATCCTGCTGCGACTTATTATATGTCTATTATCAAAACTGTGGTCCCAGGAACTATGGACCAACGCGGAAGAAATCCCGAAAGACCAGCATCTTCAAGTAAGACAACCCGCGGAAGCCTACACAAGGAATTGATGGAGTCACCTTCCAAGGCGTAAATAGCTTTAATTACCTTGGCTCATTATTAACCAGTGACAATAACCTCAGGAGATGCATCGAGTCGAGGTCGGAAACTGGGTCTTCTATGCCAATTTAAAATTATTCAGGAATGAATTGACAAGCAGAACCCTGAAAGTGAAACTATATGAGTTAGTGCGGCCGTTGGTGACGTACGGATCGAAAGCCTGGACGATAGCTCTGGCAGACGAGAGAGCACTCTGAACAATCGAAAGACATCCTCCGTGGAACACACAGTCCAGTATACGACCAAAGAGACTGGAGGATAAGACACAACGAGGAAATAGAACAGATGATTGAAGGAAAAAACATAGTGAGCTTCATTAAGTCCCAGAGAGTACGCTGGTTGGGCTACATCGAGAAAATGCCAGAGGAGGAAATCCCAAAACGAATGTTTGAAGGAAGGTTGTTCAGTCGAAGAAGGCAGGGACGTCCTAAAAACAGATGGATGGATCAAGTACAGGGTGACCTGAACAAGATGGGAATCCGAGGATGGCGAGCTAAGATTGTAGACCGGGGCACTTGGAGAACGACAGTGCAGCAGGCCAAGGTCCACACCGGGATGTAGCGCCACCAGGAAGGAAGAAGGATGAGAGTTGCGGAGAGCTGCGTCAAAACATTTTTAAAATTGATGGCTGATGATGATGATGAGCCGTTCACCTTTCATTTTCGAACCTGTAGTGTCCAGGTGGGTCTCTGGCCTAACTTCGACCACTGATTCCGAACAAACACCGATTCCCGATAAATCTGAACGGGTGGCAATCTTAATTGTAGGAGGCCTTATTGAATTTAAATTTACCTGGTTCACTTGATAATTGCGTTACGAATTAACAGTGAAACTGGTAGTGTAGCCATTAACATTATGTTTATTCACTCGTCGCTAACATTCTTGGTGTGGAGTCTTCTCGTGCCGCACACCATGGTGGTACCCAGTGGCGGATCCAGGGGGGGGGGGGGGGGAGGGGCACAGGGGGCAATTGCCCCTCCCTCGAGAAAAAAACAAAGAGGTAGTCAATCAAGTATGTACTGAACGTCTTCGTCAAGTTACCAAAAATCGTGAAAGGCTGAGGCCTATTATTAAAACCATTATCTTGCTTGGACGTCAGAACTTCCCTCTAAGGGGTCATAGGGATGACGGCACCGTTAATCCTTTGGCCTCAGCCGTAAACCAAGGTAATTTCAAAGCCCTGTTGCAGTTCAGGGTAGATGCAGGTGACAAAATACTAAAGGAACACCTAAAAAGTGCATCTTCCCGTGCTACCTATTTTAGTAAAACTACTCAAAATTTATTGATAGAATGTTGTGGGGAAGAAATAAGGGAAGAAATCCTAAAACGATTTCATGAAGCTAAATATTGGTCAATATTGTTCAATATTGTTCGACGAAACACCTGATTTGTCTCGCAAGGAAAAAATTGCCTTAATTGTAAGGTATCTGTACAAAGAAACTATAATGGAAGATTTTCTTACATTCATTGATGCATATAATTCTGCTGCAGATATGACTGATGTGCGATTGACAGAAAAGACGGAAACAAAACTTACTGAGAAGACTCTTGGTAAAATAGTCTTAGAAAATGTGAAAGAACTGGGTTTAGATTGTGTAGGAATCGGTACAGATGGAGCATCTGTTTTGACTTCAGAAGAAGTCGGTAGTATCACAGAGATCCAAAGAGAGGCGGTAAATACAAAACGGCTACCATGCTACAACCATGCCTTGTATAATTCTCTTTCGAAGTCAACCAAAATCCAAACCATCAAAAATGCTGTTGCATAATAAAGGAGTTATTTAGTTTTTCAATCAGTCATCCAAAAGAAATGCCATTATGAATTTATTCTTAGGAGGTCAGCTTTTTAGTCTTTGTGAGACTCGACGGGTGGAAAGGCACGATGCTGTAATTTTATTTTACTTTGCCTTACCGGAAATAGTATATGCCTTCACAGAAATAAGTGAATGGAAGGAGTCTGAATCGGCCAAAAAGGCTGCACTATACATTAACTCAGTGACTAACACAGGTTTTATTTTTTCCTGTGTTTGATTGACATTTTGAAAAGAACGCTTCCTCTGAGTAAGTTACTGCAAATGCCAGCCGTAGACCTAAACAAGGCTTCTAATGCTGTACAAGATACTCTGACATCTTTGAAGGACAGTAGAAAAAACTATGATGAGTCCTTTACAGAGATATATTGTGAGGCCAAAACCACAGCCGAAAAGCTGGGAGTGCAGCTAGTAATGCCAAGAATCGTAAAGAGCAACGTCACAGAGAAAGCCATGACGCTGACACAATTGTAGACTACTACAGAAGATCCATGTACAATCCACTTCTGGACAAAGTCATGTTGATCTTCAGACACGGTTTTCCCAAGACACCTTAATGTGTTTTGATCTAAATATATTGTTGCCTGTATGCATTCTGAACTCCAACACCACTGCAGCAAATGAAAAAGTAAATGTCAAAGATAGGCTTCAGAAAGTTGTTAGGAACTTCAAGCATCTTCTACCTGTTTAATCCGAAGCTGTAATCAATAGGGAAATAAATATTTGGAAAACAAAGTGGTTGAGAGAGAAAGAGGAAGGAAAGAAAATTCCGGTTACTTTAAGTGGTTGAAGAGCTGTGATGAAGATATATTTCCCACAGTAAGAAATTTATTGAAAATTCTTATCACACTGCCAATCAGTGTTGCAAGTGCTGAAAGGTCATTCAGCAGCCTTAATCTTGTTAAATCATGGCTACAAACCCGAATTGTTGAGGAAAGATTGAATGGCCTATGTCTTCTATTTATCCACAAAGATATTGATATAAATGTTGACAAGGTGCTTGAACGTTACGCTAAAGGAGGCAAAAGAAGATTACAGTTACAAGTAATTATTTAAAATGCATTTGGTTTGTAAAAGAGTTGTTATTAAATTTCTGAATACTAATTAGTTTGTGCTTTTACTTTCTTAGTCTTTCATGAATTTGGGCATAATTATAAATTATCGTTGTAGGATAGGTGTATTACTTATATCAGAACCTTTGTCCTAAGTTCTTATTAGCTACAAAGTATTCTCATAATCATGTTATTTTGCTTTTTAGTGAATATCTCAAAGCATTAAGCTCAACTTTCCAAAATTCAAAGTGCTTTACTGTCGATGACAATACCTTTTTAAGTAGTTCAGAGTAGCGTAAAACAGTGTAGTAGTTTGGTCATATTAAATACAAGTAAGGGTAAGATTTTCAGGAGAGAAATCAAAATGTCTCTGAACGAAGGTAAACCAAAGTTTTTTGCTGCCTAAGTCATAAGGCAATAGTCAAATAGTATAAAATTTTAAAATGTGAAAATCTGCTGAAAACCAGAAAAACTTGCATGCAAATTCACCATTCTTTTTTTCACGTTTTTACAATTTTCTAGGTGAGAACTCCCCCCCCAATTAGGTGATATTCCATACCACCAATACATCATACAGCATATTGGCAGATATTGCCCCCCCCCCCCCCCGATATATGGGCCTGGATTGCCACTGGTGGTACCTTGTAGGAAAAAATTAAGATGTCGATGAAACGAGGCAGTGAAGATAATGATAGGAGGAGAACCGAGATAGATCGAGTTGCTTATATAAAAGTTCTAAGAGAGTGAGTGAAAAGAAGAGAGTATGATGAAAATGTTAAAAAGAAGACGGAAGAGTCTAACTTTATCCATAGCGTGAGACATGATGACCTGGTGGAGACAGCCGTTGAGAGAAATAATACTTAGGGAGTTTACTTAGGGAGAAAAATTAGGGAGTTTTTTCCTACATGTAGGTGATATTACGTAACAAAATGTCGGACGCTATTTTCACGCAAAAATTCATTTTAATTAGTAAAAAGCTAGCATGTTAAGTGCCTGTCAAGTGACTCATATCAAATCAATTGTTGATGCTTTTTCAAGGTAGATCTGAAAAAAATTGAAAATTCGTTTGGTACGCCAAAAATTACATTTGATTTTTCGTATGCGCGTCCGGAGCTTGAGACACGCGCCGGGAGCTGGAAATGACGTGACGCGAGTAATGTTTTCAAGCCATAAGGAACATAAAGCTTCTTATTTGCCTTTTTTAATATGTGTGCATTGCTATCGATCTCCACCGGCTCTACATGTATAAAATCATGGGGATATAGAAATATTAAGATCTGTAAGTGTACGCGCAATCGCGTTCAAGGTTTCTCCTCTCAAAAGTAAACTTCTCATTCACACCCTAAAAGCCTTAAAATTCCTGTATTTTTTACATGAAACATTATTTTACGTTCCAGAGGGACACTATTAAGGACTTCTTTCCGTTTATTTGCCCCTTCGCCCCAGCAGTCCAAGCCTTTGACCCTACTAGGAGGTTCACGCAGAAAGGTACATTTGGACACCGCGGAGCTTTTGGTTGTTCATTGAGAAAATCTACTCAAATCTTTCATTTTCCCTGCGTTACAATATGCATATCCCTGATTTATACTTCATATTAGACTTTATTCATCTAGGAAAACTTTAGTTTCTACTTTACTTGAATTATGCACGCAGGAAGGAAACAAATTATCGAAAATAGCTTAACATTGAGGCACAACAAAATATATTCTATTCGTCAAAACCCTTAACTTGCATCATTTTTACCCATTCCCTGCTGTTATATAACTATCTCCGTAAAGATGGGAGTAATTGTGGATATGCTAATTTTGAAAAAAAAGGAAAAAAACTTTTTATCATGACTTTTTATAAAATTTTAAAGTTCAAGTAAGTCCTAGTTTTGATTACTGTAAATGAAAGTGTAAAGTGTGTTACACCGCCAAAAAGTTTTCATTTTGAAATTGTTTCCCCATCCCATTCCACTGACATGTGTTTAATTTAAAAAAAGGACAATTTATAGTAAATTAAAAGATAATGTATGACAGTTAAGCTTAAGTGCTCCTCATCTAGAATCAACCAGGGGCGGTGTACAAGTGAAAAATCTCTTCCAATGCCGGGATTTCAACTCAAGCCGTAGGGATGGGAAGACGGCCACCATACCAACCCGATCCCTGATCGACATCAAAGTTACTTAAAATCTCCTACTTTATTTCAATCTATGCTTTGAAAGCGATTCCCATTCGGATTTAACAATACTGATAGATAACACGGTTATCACAACTATCATTTACAAGTCTAGCCGACATTTTCACCAAAATTCCTATAAAAAACACTCAAGTCTATATTGCACGGGTTTCATTGATTAGTGGCGTCTTTTAAATGAGTCCTAATAATGGAGAAGTAGCATCGTTTTGTTTCGTTATCATGGCTGCTTCATAATGAAAATCCTAATCCTAAGGGATGCAATGGGTCGAAGGCGCAAAATTAACGACCGGGACGAGAAAAATAAAACCTTAACAAATATGCCACCATATTAATTAGATAATGCCTAATCCTTAGTGGAGCTGGACCTTAGTCCAGATGGCACATCTCCTGAACAAAACTTCATTGATCATCTCCTCGTCTCTATGCGTTTTGATGATGATTTCGATTCGTTTCCGAGGCCCTCGTTGAGCCGTGATGGAAAAATTAAAAAAAGCTGTTTAAAAGGGACCATTACAATACTGTAATGTGTTCTTGAAAAAATAAAAAAAGATTAAATTTCGATGGGTTGCTCATACTTTAATAGATGATGAAGGGTCACAGTAAAAAATCAGCTTCAGTCAAATGGAATAGGAGCCGAACCAAAAACGCACCATCAACAAACTTACACTTGATTCGAGGCAATAATAAACTGTACCCAGGGCAAGGCATAGGTAACAGTTGTAATATATTTAGCGTCATATACTGAATCTATCTTATCCATCCAGAGAACGAAATAATCGCATTTCCATTGCAATGCAATTACATCGCAATGCATTACAACGCAATTCGAAGCGGCGACTTTCTAAATTATATCCGAGAAAACCCATAAAATGAACTATTTATGCCTCAGGTAAGTCTAATTTTATTTCATAGGTAAGTAAAATTGTGTTCAACCCGAAAGTTGGTCTGGTCGGTGAGGGTGGATAGCATCACACAAGGTGTGAAGTTCACACATCAGGGTAGGACGGGCCAAATTTTTCCCTATGCCACCTGCAGTTTCCCAGAAAGATCTGGTTCTCAAAAAATAACACCATTTGAAATTTTGTGGAAGACGTACAAAGGCAAGATTCGAAACTGAAACCTTCGGTTAAAAGCCCATTCTCTAATCACTGTGCTACCACGTTAGCTTAGGTCCCAAACATGAAGGATAATTATAATCCTTTAAAGCATTAATAATAAAATTAATCATTGTTCATGTTCAACGCAGGTTTACAATCATAATGACAAAATGCTGGAGATAGCGGAATTATTCTATCCCGCAAAACGAGCTTATGTGAAATAAATGGAATAACAAAGATCCGAAAACAATAATCCGAAGATTTAAAAACAAGTATCTAGCTCCCATAAACTGAGAAATGAAGAATTACCAGCGTCAAATTTGTCAGCAGAATGAACTGATGTACAAAATCTATCTGATTTTTCACGATAGAAGGACAGAATAATTGTTATTAAAACCACAAGCTTTATAATTGATAATCTTACCTGACATATAATGCACATGCCGTCTCTCATTCGCGCCCGTAAAATCAGTTTTTTAGTTGATTCCTATGATTGGCATTATATCCTCGAATAAAATAAAGATTGTGTCTTTTTAGCAAAGTTTTGTGCCTCCACAACGACTGTCTTTCTATAATGTAATGGTTCCATTGCAATTGTTACTTGAAATATTTTAAGTACCAAAAAACTCAATCAAGAAAACGGGAGGAGAGTTAGACAAGATCACTCATTTTCTAATTGATACTTTGTGTTCGTGCTGAAATTGCATTATATCCTTTTTGATTTTAAATAATTTTTTAGCAAATTTAACCGCACAAGTTCTAAAGCGGAAGACTTCTTTCAGCATATTGCATGAATATTTCGTGCCTCAATGTCATGTGCCTCAAAGGCATGTAGGCTGCAATTTAGCCGTGAAGCATGAAATTTTACACCAGAATCCCGATTCAACGAGATTAGGTGAAAATTAGTTTTCTGGTAGTTAGTTGACGAAGGGATAAATTAGTACCTATTCGAATATCCTGCGACATTACTTCGTGAATGGACAAAGCTTTTTGTTTTTTATTTACTTCGCAGCGCAAATAGTTTTCATACGGGTAAAATTACGCGTAGGAACGTACATATTAACCAAGAATTCCAATTGGAAAGGTTGTGTCATACTGATTTGGTTGCCCACATACCTCCACTATTTTCTGAATAAAACGATTTTCCTTGCTATGGTTGCATTCACACAATTCCACAAAAAAAAGACTACAATTTTCGCATTACACTGAAAAGCGGAAATAGGTCTCACCCAGCAATACCACGAGCATTCCACTCCGAGAAAATAAAAATGAACGCAAAGTCAAATGAAACGGCCATCACAAGAAGGCCCTCTACAGAACTGTTCAAGTACGTGTTATCCTTTGAGAGAGCTGGCTTAATCGTAAACATTCGTGAGAAAATTCCCAAACTAAGTTAATACTAAATCCAGAATTGAACGAAAAATGGCACATCATAGAGTAAAAATGAGACTAATATATGAAATGTTTTCATTAAAATGTAACCTTAGGTATACAAAATAAGAAAATAATAAATGATGAATTATTCTATTGTTACTTATGATAAAAATTATTGAAAAATTCGTTAGGAGTGACGCGACGGTGGAAGTTTTGGGAAAATTCATCAAAGTCGCTCACAGCGATTATGGCACTCAAAAGGCAATATATATATAATCGTCGTCTACAGAAGCCAGATTGGGTACATGCCGGTCTGGCAACCCAAAGGTCACGGGTTCGAATGCCGCCTCGAAAATGGGCCAAAAAGGTAAGGCTAAATTTAAGATTAAGCTTATATTTAAGATTAGGTTACACTGGTGTGCGATATAACCCAAACGTCGAGAGCAATAAAATAAAAATTCTAATACTCCTATAATCAAATGCCCCGCCGGGCTGATCGATAATCATAGGGAGGCTAAGTAGAACGCACTTCTAAAATTTTCATTTACTGATTCTCAGACGCGAAGAAGGGAGCAGTCGAAAAGAATCTCGTTCCGAATGACCGCCGCAATGAGACTTCGCGTTTTGAGAAACTTACGACCTGTTTCTTTCGCGGATCGGAAGAGAGAGCCAGAGACCTCTCTCGACTTCTATCTAGAAGCATCGGGAAGCTTCGAGAAAGGACTCTCGCGCGATATCTTTCCCGCGTCTATCCATGGCATATTTAATTCTTGGTGAGCCGAATTTAACAACTATGGCTTGGTTACTTTATTAGGGTAGAAGGGTTATTTAATTAAGGTAAATGAAACGGGGAACTGTAATTTGCGGATAGCGTTGAATGGAAGGGAGAAGGATACAATGTGGTAGGAAGTAATCATAAGTTGTGGACAGTTACTCGGGGAAAGGTTAGAACAAGTTAGGAAGTTTCAGAATTATGGTCTAGACGCGACTATTTCCTCCGGCGGCTAGGCCCTCTTTTTCAGCCACCCGTATTGGGTTAGTCATTTACCAGAGATATATAAGCCCCCTTGAGATAAGCTGGGCCCCAACCTAATTGTGAGGTTGGTTCCTCCTTTGTGTCAAACATGCTCGGCAAGCAGTACATTCACGTCCCAATCAGGCAGAACTCAATGCCTTTTAAACATTAAAAACGTAAGCAGATGATTTAATTATGGGCGTCGGCGATTCAATGGAAACTTCGAGAAATGATCACAATGCAGATAATTAGTATTGCTTCAGCTCCTTAACGCAACCAATCAGTTATCTATGTTCCAACCAGCACCGTTAGTGCATTACCGATATCACATTATTTCCGAGAACTCGACAACAGATCACACGTGACCGATGCGAAGCGGATTTCTTATCTTGATTGGTTGAGGTAATAGACCAAGCGAAAGACAACGGTCCCTCGCGTCGAACCATGAGACACATTTTGAAATCCTATGAGGTGTATACTCGAACTTATCTGACTCTTTCCCAACTCCCTGACTTTTTGAAACCGCTCATCCAATATACGAGTCGTAGTAACATGCTAATTATTGACCAGATATACACATTTACTAATTCCGTAATTATATGAAAGTATGAACAGAAATAAAATGCCTCACGAATGGCCACAAGGCCATCATTTTTGGAAGAAAAATTGTAATGCATCACCAGAGAAGTATTAGTTGCATCCATGCATACTTCGATTGTCGAAAACGTCACTTTTCCCGGAAACGATGGACAATAAGTAGGCTATTGCTGAGAATTCGAAAGAAACGCAATAATGTGACATGATTTCAGTTCAATTTTCAAGATAAACTTCATGAGTTTGAGATGGCTTACGTGAGCATTGCCTTCTTACACAATGTATGCACATACGAATACTGAAAGTTCAAGACAGGTGTTATCAATTTAGTTGTACCTCAGACATAACCTAGCCAAGAATTTAGAAAATGCTAGGATTGAGAAACATTGACCCAGCCTGCAAGAAAGAAATAATTTTAATTCACTTTGAGAGGCAAACATCATCTTGAGAGCTAAACGAGCAGGAGATATTATTGATCCTCCCATTTCTGAAATTACAAAACCATGAGTGCGAGCCCAATACGCTTCGGTTGGGTCACTAGAACAGGATTCAAGAGGGCAATTTTATTCAGAGGTACGAAATGATTCGGTTGCATTTTTATACTATGACATCAAGTTCAACATTACAAGGAACTTCCAAAAGACATTCTCCGTCGTTTTTTCCTCAGTCATGGACATAAAAACTTAGTTAATTCCACTCTTGCATGCCTTGGGTCAAAGTAAGTTATGTATTTTAAGAAATTCCTCGCCTATAATCATTATTTTTAAATGCAGAAAATAGTCGCTTAGTTTCACGTGCGTCATGGATGCATATCTAATGTTTCTCTAAAGTAGTTTTTGTGTCCCTCTAAATTGCATGTACGTATGCTGATTATTCATCTCTTCTCATAAACCCTCGAGGAGGCTTATATATATGATGATATATATGTTTTACAGCTAACATCAAATTTTGATTAATAACGATACACGTATCTTTTTCATCGCATGTACAAGTTACCCCCTCTACTTTCCATTAAACCGCGACTGAATTCAGCGCTTGGGATAAGTAGTTGGATGCTCGGGAGTGAGAATGCAAATTAATGGGAGCATTTAGAGCACGATTAGCCGGGATCACGATCACCCAAATTCCAGAGGGTCACAGCCGGCGGACAAAGGACGACGAAGTAGACATATGTGCGCAGTCCCCGCGACCTCCGCCATTATTAACCAAACCAAAAGAGACTAAGCGATAGGGCTAGGGAGAGTGAGGGAGTCAGAGGGCTGCATCTCGCCCGCATGGATTCCCGGAGCCGGGGTAGGAGGAGGGGAAAAGCCAACCCGACAATCTTCCCCACAACCTCCGGGCCTAGGCTAGACCCCATTTCTTCCACACACACACACGAGACACCCCTCCACGCCGCCATACCCAGAATGGCCAACTAACGCGGGGTGGGTGGGGGGGAGTGGAGGGTGTGTAGAGAGAAGATGGAGGAAAGTGGGAGAGAGAGATGGTTGAGGAAAAAAAATAAAATAGGAAGATGGCGGGAATAGGAGATGTTCAAGACGGGTGAAAGGGGTGGGGGGGAGGGAGGGAGGGTTCGTCTAGGTGGCGTCGCCCCCGCGAAGGTCACCTTGGGGGGAAAAAAAAGCGTGGGGCCAATGGCGGCTCCCGAAATCGCCTTCACCCCACCCTCTCTCCCTACCTCCCCCTCCCGAAACCCTCTCGCCAACACTCAACCCCACACCCCTCCCTCCCGCGCATTGAATGCACCTTCCGAGCTCTCTCTCACCCTCCCTCACCCCCTCCGTAGAAAACCCCTTCGTCAAGCTACACCACAAGGGCCTCGCTATCTTGCGCCCCCTGCCCACACACCATCCTTCGCCTACGCCACAACCCTCTCCTCCCAGACCGACCAACCAACCCGGCCCAACCTCCTCTCCTCTCCCATAAGAGGGTGGGGGCGAAAAAAAACCCTTCCCACCCGATAATCTCCGAATCCCCGAAACCTAAAGGACTCGCCGACCTCGAATTCCTCTGGGGAATGGTGTGCTCGCGCGGCCAAACATTTCCTTCTCGCCCCGTCTCCTTACGAGTGTCTCTTTCCCTCTCCTCCCCGTTTATCTTCTTCCTTCCTCTGCTTCCCTTCCCTCACAGCATCTCCTCAACTGCTCCGCTCTCAAGATCCCACTGGAAGTCCCCACTGAAAGACCGAAAGTCGTCGCGTAATGAAGGAACGGCTTTGGACGATAGTCGTGCACGAGCGCTCAGCTCCGTTTGAGCTTGTTGCAGCTGCGTGAATCGTGCGAGTACATGCACCAAATAATTCAAGCCTTGGATCGTATGCGTAATAGATTCACCGGGTGCCAAATAATGCAGATGCTATGCAGGACGTATATATTTTTAAGGATTCTTGCAAATAAAATAATCCAACTTTTGATTCGTTTGTGTAGGAGCTTCACTGACAAATAAGGCTGATGCATTGCGGGGGGCATATATCCCAGGATTTTTGCAAATACAAAGACCCAAGTCTTGAATCTTTCGTTACGCTGCAACCAATGAAATTTGTTGTTTTGACAACGTCATTTATTTCAAGTTATTCGCTTATCCACGTGGATAACAAAATATTACGTTTTCGTTGCTAACGAAAACGTCAATATTTATTCGGTGAGTTACGAAAGATTCAAGACTCGGACCCCCTGTGAGCTTCATAACGATTTCATATCCACGCCCAGAGTATAATTCACAGGATAATTACTTTCACTCCTCGGTACTAACGACATAAGTGGCAGGCTGTCGGAAATACTGTTTTTCCCTGAAGCAAACATACCTCTGCCTCCCACCTGAATTTTTTTAGCTGTTACCCTAGGCAAATGGACTTCATGACTGGTGACGGAATTAAAACCGTGCGTTTTCATATAGAAAATTGAATAAACCAAAAAGGTTTCGCAACAGAGTAAGATTCTTAGGTTTTTACTCTTCGCTTAATTCCCAACTCTTACTCAATGTTAAAAGGTAGATAGTTAGCACCTCCACGCATTTTGAAGAGTAATGCGTAGATGGATCTCCCATCTTAACTCTCCTCACCCATCAGATCGGATCGAGGAGGTCATTCATACAGGAACTAGTTTCCTATGAGGAGGTACGAGGTTCAATTCTGGAATTTTTGTTAGCATTTATTTACGGGGATTATACTTCAACTAAGGTACCCGTCGAATGCTGTTTGGATGGGACATCAAATCCTTTTGGCTCCTTGGATCCGTCGCAATGAGCAGGCTGTTGCAACTGAGGGGTTTATTCTTTCATCCTACCCATGCTCCCTCAAAAATGTCATTTCTACAGACCTTTCCCTTCATCCAAATTCTAATCACTTATTAACTAGCGAATATTTTCATCTACATTTCTTTTTATTCAGATTCATTCAAGCTGAAATTTCTGTCTAACATTTATTACAGCTTAACTTAGTTTGCAAGCCGAAAAATTGCAGAGTGCACAGTTTTTCCTGGGATGTTAGGACGTAAATCAATGACATATATGCCAGGCGGATCTATTAAACGTCATGAGGGAGATGGAAGTAGAGCAATAAAAGGGTACAAGTGAGCTCAACAGATAGATTATAACGTGCAATTTTGATAATGCTAAACAAAACTGGTCACTTTGCTTTGATTATGGTTGAAGCGATGTATTAAAATGAGCTATTTTTAAGTTTTCGGATCCTGGGAGAATTTAAACTGGAATGGAAGATGGAACTGCATCAACCGAAAAATAATGAGATTCCGCAAATATTCCAAGAAAAAAATGAGCCCCTAGGCTCGACTTTCAGTTCAACCTCTGATGTAATGATCCAGCCTCTTGAACTAGTTTTTCATATTTATAGATTTATTCACTTCCTCATAGACAGATAGATTTATTGACAAGTTGATAAGTTCAGCCTCTAATTCACTATTGACACAACTTAATCAACACCATGAGAGATGAAGAGAGATGCGGTACCATCCAAATCAGTATCACTACAATACATCGAAACGTATTACGACTTGGCATTCCCAAATGATGCAATATTCAGTTAACTTATCGCAACAATTTTGTTTCCTTTTAGCTACCTTGACTCCGCCCTCCTGAAAAAGCTGAATCAAGGATGAAAAATTAAATAATGACTCGAATGGTATCAATTGTAAATACCGAAACACAATTCACAGAGTTAAAATTTGGCATTCTCAAATCATGCATCAGTATATGCAAATTGCGTAAAAATCCACATTTTAACATGCAAACCTTCATAAGGTGGCAGGGAGTGGTAGGTCACCAGCCGTGAGGTTGACTTTTAGCCAAAAAAACGTAATTAGTAATGAAGGATGGTGTGTAATGTGTTTGAATGAATAATACTTTGTTTGCGTTGCAGTCGTATATAGTGCGTAGGAAAGAAGAATTCTTGTATTTGTCGGTGCGACTGTTAATTTGTCTTAATTACTCGCTTCTGCTGATTTTGCTGATGTAATACGGTCGAATTCGGATTCAGGTGATTTGAATTTGTCAAGTACCTTTAATCTTGCAAACAGCCGTCTAGTTTATTGTGCTTCACAATCAAGGTCTTCATATAGTCGAGTGACACATTGTCTATGTTCATAGGAATTTGTCACAAAACGCGCCTCTTTGTATCTTATTCAGTGCCCAAACGGAATATTTATTCGTCCGTATGCTAGATGCATACACCACATGAGGCCTTAAAAGTGCTAAATAACAGCTTTCTTTTACTCTTCCACGTGAACACATTCCCACAGTAATGTTGATCGCTTGAGGATCCCTTGACTCCACCGCCTCGCAAAGCTGATTCGACCATGAAAAATTAAATAATGACGCAAATGACGTCAGCTGTCGGCCGCCTCCCCTGATAACCGCGTTCTATCCTCTTCCCCTTTCGCTGTGCGAGAGGGAATCCGTCACCCACCCCCGTCACTCGAATAATTCCCCACAATACTCATCCCCCCACTCCGAACGATTCAATCTCTCCTGCGCGCACACAACAGCCTCCCACGCCTCGAAGGAAACAGCCTCCCTCCACCGACAAAAGTCCCGCCCCGACTTTTCTCTCCCTTTTAACTTCCACGCCTCTCAGCTCCCCAAACCCCTTCTCCACGCGAGTCCTCCCCCTCGCCCTTTCTCAAGGGCCACGTCACCCTTCGAAGGAAATGCGGTTCAGCCACCCACTCATAAACAGGGTGGGTCGCGGGGAGGGCGTGGTGTGGGAGGGAGGGTGGAATATTCTAATAGTCCGTCGTCTGCCATTGCGCGAACCTTCCCCGCCCACGTTCTATGGCGTCGTCCCATTATACCTCCGTCGAATCAACGACCCGTCGCGACGAGAGCACAAGTCCCCTTCTCGCAGGAATCTAAGCGCTGCAAGAGAGAGCACAATTTGGAATCACACTCAGGGGACGTCACCAAATGCGACTGCTTGAGTACGTGGACGCTCTCATACATATGGAATTATGAGTGAGTTGTAGTCGACTTGGGAATTAGATGCTCCAACGACTAAGCTTATATCGCACCAGCTAACCTATGTTTGACGACCACAGCATCCAAGTCAAAGGCGGTATTCGAATCCGTGATCCATGAATTACCAGGCCGGCACGTTACCGACCTGGCCATCATTGCCAACGGATCATGATTTAGCAATAAACTAGGAAACTAGGGCGAACTCCCAGGCTCAATCGAAGGAAGGGGTGAGATCGTAAGGAATATCATTTGGGATACTTGAAAGTGACATTTGCTCATCAAAGCCCAGGTCGTGTGTTAGGTTAGTGTTCTACATCTATCTCCACATCATATCCTGCAAGCCACTATAAAGGTGTGTGGCAGGGGATGAATTCTTACCAAGCATGCACTACATATCATGCATTTAAAAGGATTAGTATTAATATATTAGTCTAAATTGCACTATTTAAAAAGACAAAAATAGCAAACTAAGCATTAAAAAACGTCCTGTTAGTTTGGTTACCTTCAAGTACTTATACCAACATGCAACTACCTATGTTATCCATTGCTACACTCGTACTGGATATATTTACCGCTATTCATATCCCTAATTGTACAAGGAAAAAAGGACATTTTGAATCAGTCAGTTCAGCAATCAATTTCTCAAAACATATGTTTCCATAAAACATACTGGATCACCAAGTTACTCTTTTACTAGTAACAAGTAATATTTTGAATTGTTTCAACTAAGTTACGCCGAAAACATCTGATTCTTTGGAATATCAATTACCATTTATATTTATAACAAAAAGAGACTCTGAAGGTGTGTAGGGTATCTGTCATAGGTCTGCATATTTAAACATTAGTTATGTTTTGACATCCCAGAGAACCTTATCCATCTACATGCTACGCTGTGAGTCGTGGCTGTGGCACCGGTTATTTGCTGACCCGACGTAAACAAAAAATTCAGACGAATAAAGGAGTTTTAATTTGACTAGCAGACCTGCTGCCTGCTTTTCAGGCACTTTTCATATGCATACGAACATATTTTCCGTATTCAGAGAGAAGTAAATGGTTATTTTATAAAGAGAGAAATGTGTCCCACTCTAATTAACCTATATGTTTTTGTACTTTTTTCTACACCATATCTTCATTATATGATGTCCCCCACTCTCAAAAACCACGTTTTTTTGCATTTTTCTCTGCACCACAAACTGATAAAAATACAAAATTACTACCAAATCATACAGACAGAGAATCCACACTCAACGCACCAAACCTCACTCTTTTAGCTCAAAACTTGGGAGAGAAAAAAAGCAAAACGGATACAGAATGACTGACTGACACGCTACAAAATAAATATGTATTCGATTTAACCTGCTGATTTAGCAGCAACACATAATAAACGTTTTATAATCTTCTTTCAACTATTAGAAAAGTACTACAAAACGCCTAGATTTGAAATTCACAATAAATACACAAGATCGGGGCCGGTAGGCAAAAATTGTTTTATTTCAATATCTGCACATCTAAATCGTGAATTAATATTTCCATACTTACAAAATTGATTGAAGAAACTAATTCCACTTTCTTCAACCTCTTCAATCCAATTTTAGCCCCTTTACCAAAAACGTTAACACATTTACTTAGCAAAGTAAACAAATTTGCATTTGCAAATTTGCAAACTGGTTTCCCATGCTAAAAGATAGGGAAAAAACATTTTTCTCTTGCATTTGTCTCTGCATCACTAACTACTAAAAATCCGAAACTACTACCAAATCATACAGACAGAGAATCCACACTCAACGCACCAAACCTCACTCTTTTAGCTTAAAACTTGAGAGAGCGGATAAAGAATGACTGACACGCTAAAAAATTAATATAGATATATAGATTGATTTAATTTGTGGGGAGTATTGTGTCTATAGGTATTGTGGTCGCGTATGCCGCGTGGGAAAAACCTATTCTCAAATAATTCTGATGAACAGTCAATCGATCTCTCTCAATTTGTCGCTTCTGTCTTTCTTGCGGTTATAGTAAGGGGGTAGAAATATATCTATTGATCCAGTCTTGAATTTGAGCGATTTTAATGTATCCATTGATTTTAACCTGCTTTAAAGGAGTTTCGCGACAAGTCCATTCATGTGTTAATATACAGCTCGATGTTCCGTGATGGATCCTTATAGGTGGGATTCTACCTTTTGAGTAGTAGATTTTACACTAAAAATAGGATCTTGGATGTAGTATATCGCTCGTATGTTAACGCAGCCAGCTAGGGTTTCTTTCAAAAAACGTAATCTTACCCCCTTCGTACACAAACATTTCCCTCAAAATCCATTTATTTTCCAAATGCATCTTAAGATCAGAAATAAATTTCTCAGAGGAAAATTCTAAAGAAAAACCTGCCCTAGAGGAATCTGGGTTCATCGTAATAACGTAAAAAAATGCTATTCCTGAGCGGGATACCACAGCTGCCCTCAAAACCCAGCAAAATTTCAGATAAGAAGGCATGGTTAAACGAACGTTACGAATACTTTCGTTAGGTCCCGAAGCATTCCTGGAAGCACCAATGAGCATGAATTTTAATAGAAATATCTTAGGAGAAATAAACCGGTCTCTCAGGCTCTAATCTAACGGTGCGTAACAATACTACAATGGGGAATGGCAGCTAGGTGATACTCCGCAAATCGAGGAAAATAAATGGTGAGCAGACTTTTCCACCAGACTTTACAACCGTCCGACAGCTTCACATCAGCCGCTATCATTCTAAATTCCCAAGAGGGGGAAGGCGGATGCATGGAAAATACAGCAAATAATAATAATAAATACCCTCCCAATGATCCCACGACACCCGCGGAGGAGTCGAGACAGCCAAGGCGATTTTCTGAAAGCCTCGAACCCACGCACTTCCGGTGTTCTAGGCCCTCGAGCGATTCGGGAAGGCGTAAGGGGTGTCTCGTACCATTGAGGCTGCAGAGGACAAAAGGCTGTCGCAATGCCAGGGCCAGGCGAGGCAACGTGTCCCGGTCTCCGATTACAACCCCTCCCTCGCACACTCCTCCACCACTAGATTAGTCAAGTCTCCTGTGATTCGAGTCACGTGACCAGGAGACGAGCTAGCCTTGGTTGGGCCGGGGGGAAGAAGCTTAAAGAGTTGAGGGACCTTAAAGAGGGAGGAGGATGCAGGGGAGGGAGGGTTACCACCTGCATCGGAACTCCTCGAGAAGACGGAGGGGTAATGCAAAGCATCATAGACTTCGCCTGTTGCTTCCGAATGGGAAGCCGAGACACGATTAAAATTCTACGTCCGGCGGCCGATACTGAAGCTTTGCAGGCCCGACTTGAGGGAGCAGAAAGCATAATATCTCGTGTATTGACCCCAAGGATTTAAAAAGTGAGAAGCGACCCCACGACGGTCACGGGTTATCAAAGCGGAAAGAAAGCGGTGCTACATAACACGGAAGACGCATTTTTTCTCAATATATTCAACAAGCTCGTAAAAATATCGTATGCCCCCAAGTATTTAGCACTTTGCATTATTATTTATTTGTTTTCTGTTTCCTCTGACTCGTAAAAGTAACGATAGTTATAATAGTGATCACTATAAATATATTTGGGACACAACAAATTTCACTGTTAGCATCTTAGTAAGTAAATATTTAAGGAAAACTACATTCCACATTTATTGATTCATTCGAGCATGATAATACGGCCACAAATCCATTACAGGTGACTTGAGTTTTATTCATCATTGCCCCTTTTAGTACAGGGAAAGAATCACATCTTTACGCTCTCTGTCCTAATACCTATAGCTAAAATTTTATCTTTTTGATCTAACCTATCTCTAAGTATATTGGATTTTTTAAATATAGATTTAACGTATACAGCATTGAGTTCCGTTGTGAATTTTCGCAGGAAATTTAACCAGCACTTCAAACCTATGATGAGAGTAATTTTCAATCGAAACGTTGAAGTGATTCCCAACCTAATTCTTTTAACGATTTGGACGCACTACTTGTCATGATGCCATTTTACATACTAAGATGCCCTCTGCTGCGCAGTACTCCATTCCGGAAGCAAACCTACTTACTCTGAATCCTATTTTCTATCAATAGTTTAGGGCGCAACTTTGTGAAATCATTAGGTACATCTAGCATAAGAATGAAAACACCGTGATTTGTTGTTTCCACTATAGATTTGTTGAACCGCAACCAGGGTGTCTAAGTAAAACGTCACCTTCACGACTTACCCTGCACCATGGGTCGAGGTTCAGGTTCGTCTTCCCACATAATTTCCATATTATTTATTTTAATAATTCCTGGCTTTATGTTGGCTTGACCGCAATCTAACCTTGACATTCTTGACCTAACTGGTGAAAAAGAAGCTGCGTTTCAGCCACATTGGAAAATTTCGAGTGAATTTAACTGGGCCGAGCGCCCCTTGTGGCGCGAGCCCAAACGAAAGAGGCGAAGGAGGCGAGCCTTGCACGAGCGCCTTGACGAAAACGGAACGGTTGCACCGGGGGACGGCCAAGAAAGAGCTCTATGCTAGTTTTGAAACAGTTTCAAATCGCACCGTATCTGGAGGCCAAGGACGAGTCGACATTGACAATGCCCTTCTCCTTCCCGCTCCCCTACTCTCACACTCCCCCCACAAACACACCACCTAATCCTACGCCTCATCCCCACTCCCCGACCTCCTCCCCCACCACGCTCACCTCAGCCTCCTCAGCCAGAGAGATATCAGCCAGTCCGAATGCAACTGGCGCGCGTGTCGACTAAGGACGAAAGAAGAGAGACGGCGCAAGGGAAAAATGAATGCAGCCGCCGCTCCTCGCTCATCTCCTGCCGGGGCATCGGATCGTGCGTCCGATGACCCAAATGCGATGGGAGTGGAAAAAAATGGGGAAGGAATGGAACTGGGGGTGGGAGGAGAGGATGGGGGAGGAGCGGAGGGGAGGTCGGCGATATAAGAGTCGCGAGTACGACGACGTCATGTTCTTCGGTTCGGGAAGGGAGGGATGGAGGGGGGTAGAGATCAAATACCTCCCTCAAGCGCTTATCGCGCCTGTGTCCACCGAGTGGTGAGGAGCCACGGATTACGCAGTAACCTGCAGAGCGAAACGACGACGGAAATGTCGATCGGGGTCCTAAAGCTGTTTGCTTTGGTATGTTTGGTCAGGTCGCTCGCTCACTCACGTACTCACAGATATCAAACGTAAAATAGATGGTAGCAGATTTACCGCGGCGCCATTAAAATAGAATATGAGTTGAAACAGCCGACCAAGATTGCCGGGTCGGTAAATAAAATAAAATAAATTTGAAGGGTGGGCGGGGACCTTCTGGAGCCCCCATGGCACTTAAACCTCTTTAGATCCATTGCGCCAACCCACATTTAACCTGCCCACCACTTGCAGACAGGGGACAAGAGCACCGTGGTAGAGTAATGGAGGAGGGTCTACCCATCCAAACTCTGTCCGGGCCCAATGTTGCTTAACTTCGGTGACCTCACGGGAAACGGTGTGCCAACGTGGCTAGGCCCTTGCCCGCCGGGTCGGTAACTGCCGGTCCGACAACCTAAAAGGTCGCGGGATCGAATCCCACATCGTGCATGGACGCTTGGTTTTTCTGAGGCTTAAGATTAGGTTAGATGTTGCTACGTACAGTAAACAGTTGGAAAAACTAAAAACCGAGTTCGACGAATCTACTGACGAATGTTAATTCATTAATAATTGATTACAGGATACCGTGGATGTGTGAAAAAGAATAATTGATATTTACACTCAAAATAGTGTAAAGATCTGACCAATTCACATGTATCAGAATCATTAACAATGGCAATAATGTGCAAAACGCTTCCAGTTTCCATGATTAGAACCCTTAGACTTAGAACACGGTAGCGATTTAAATGGATTTAATGGGAATAATTTTAAGCGTTTATTTTCCACCTTAGGATAGCGATATAGGATTAATGAAGTGTCCAGAGGCTTTTGGAAGGTGGAATCGGGGAAATGGAGAGATAAAATGATAACAAGAACAATGGGCAACTGCGAATATGTGAATGGGATAGGTAATCAGAGACAATAGGGTCGTCTAAGGGAATGAATTAAGGGGAGTGGATGATAGGTAATCAGGGAGAAGAGAGGGGGGGAAAATGTGTAAGTAAGTGCTGAGATGAAGGTTAAATTAATTTTGTATTTAAATAACAGAGATATAGCTGCGTGTTGTTTTTCTACAGTCTACATGATAAAACTCGATTTTTTGTTTGAAGCCTTGGTGATTCTGAGCACACCTGTACTTTGAACCTTTATTTTTAGCGTGATGATTTGAGCTTGTACCTACCTTCCTGAAAGAATAGTATTTTGCTGAAATAAAATATCATTGTGGCGACAGTTTAGGCAGGTATCTCGGATTGAATTGGCTATTGTATTGTGCTTTTTTGTTAGGTACATCGAGGAATCCCTTCAATTGAACTAAAAGATAACGAATACGAAAAAAATGGGAATTTAAATACGTGCTTGCCTAAAAATAGTATACAATACCTTAGCCGAACACTAATTTTCGGTACCTAATACATATTTACGTACAGAATACTGCTGAGTACATAAATGAACGCATACCAAAATCCTTACGATGTGAGAGTATCAAAGACGCCTTTGGTGAGATTTCGCTGCTCTTGATCTACCCACATCTTGAGACTCCTCTATATCAGTCAATAGTTAAGAGACGGAAGATAGCTTATAATCGATATGGCACTACTAAATACGACGACGAAAATATAGAGCTTCTATCCACAATTATGGATAAATTATGGATAACGATGCAAGCTTCTATTTTCTAAAAATCAATGTTGCTATGGTTTTGAGAGTGAGAAATAGCCCTCTTATTTGGACTTGCTAGGGAGGTCCCTCCACACTCTCAAATCGCCTGCTGCGACGGAAGGTCTCACGAAACTAACAGAACAATAGCGAGGCCTTATGCATACGGAAGTGGGCTGGAAAATGTTATCCCGCCATTATTTCCGTCTCTCGTGCGTCGCTTCGCCGACACAACATAATAAACAGAGAGGCAGGATCCCAGGCTATGGGAGTGAGGAAGAGCACTCAACCTGGTGTTGATTGAGAAGTCTCGTCCAGTCCTTGGAAGTCTCTGAAGGAAATTAATTGGGCATAGGCTTCAGCGCTAGCGTGCGAGTAGCAATATAAGCTCGGTCCGTCTAATCAGTGGGACGGGAAGTTGAAGTACGGACCCCCTGGCACATTTTACTGTGATTAGTTTAATACCTAACTCTGGGAGCTCTTTTGGGTGGCGTTGCTGTCAAGACGAGAAGGGAAAATCGGCTTCTTACTCGAGGGCGTCGATTTCAAATGAAGAGCTGCAAAATCTAAGCCTCAAGCACATTGATTTATGCTGAACAGCGATTCGATATCGAGAACAGCGATTCGATATCGAGAACAGCGATTCAATATCGAGAACAGCGATTCTCCTCTCGAGGACTTGAAACCCATTGATAGGTTTTCCGGAAAAGGATCAGTGTTTTTCAGATCAACGTAACTACCTATCATATGAAATACTTGCTATTGAAGGCAGATAAAGAAGGGCATAAATGCGTTTAACAACGATCCAATTCACTCCATAAACATCTGTTGCTTTAAATGTTTTAATTCTAGCACAAAATGCTTGCAACCGATTCTAATCTCGTCCAAAGAGCCTCTCTTTTTCTCACCTATTCCTTATTCCATTCCTTATTCCAATTATCAAATATTCACATAGTTAAAGAGGCAGTAAACATCCTACAGCACTAATAACCTCAGATATCTTTCACCAAAATCCCCTCCTAGTTTTCTTCAGCAATTTGCTTTACCCCTCCACCAGATCGAGCATTTTCACTGGTCTCTCATTACCCTTATATTACTCTTTTCACTTCCTCCATTACCCTAATATTCACCTATAGTGAAGACACATCCTAAAGACACCCAATCATTATTATTTATCTTGGATATGTATGAGGTCGAACGTGGGACTGAAGGGTCGAGGAAATCGGCTTTGAAATACGTTTTAATTATGCCGCCCGAATCTCAAAAAGATCTCATGAGACATCCAAATGTTCGGTTTAATTTATAAAAAAGTAGGAATCTATGGAAAGCATTAGTAGGAGGCTATGAATAGAGATTCCAAAAATTAGGTTTGGAAAACGTGGTCAGATGCTACGATGAAATTGAGAAAAGCTAATTCTACCCACGAGATTGCAGAGCTAAAATAGTCATCAACAGCATAATGCAAGAGTGAGGGCTGCAGTAAATTATTTTGATAAAAATCTCTTTGAAAATAGCTGAGCTTAATAGCGTGTAAGCTATTTCACGTAAACAATTCACTAACGGATATATCTTCAAACGGATTTTTTCCCAAGTCGGAAAATTCAATCCTCTTGCAAGACATGCACAAAGAGAGACCTTTTACAACAAAATTCCAACTCATTTCGCTTTGCCAAACTCTTAGAGAAACAATCATTCACTGCAAGTTGATGCAGTGGTTCAAAAAACATATTTGAACACCCCTCATCTTAACCACATGTGCTTGTAGATCGTAATATCTGCTGAGAGAACGAATGTTTATATAAATATAATTTTGATGCATTGATATCATTAGGGGTGGGCAACTGGAGATGCTATTGCGGTGATGAGGCAGTTAGTGGAAAGAAACATAGAATGTAATCCAGATTTTTTGCGTGTTTCATTTCGAGAGTGCGTTCTATTAGAATAAAATTAAGTGCCTGTAATAATGAATGGAAATGATTTGGAAGACTGGAAGGACAGGAGGCTGTTCCGGAATGCACAAAGGGTCCAGATGTCTCAATGAGAGTAGTAGATGGAAGAGACCGATAAGCGGTGACAGCGGTTACACGTTTTAACTTTAACTTTTTAAAATAATAAAACATCAGGAGGAAAACTCTCGAAGAGAAGTTGGTTGGACATGATGAAGAAATAAGGAAAGAGGAAAGAGTTGATTAAGTCGGTAAGGTTTGCATATGATCAAATTGGCCATCCACTCGATGTCATACAAATGTATGTACTAAATGTTTCACAAAATCAGAGTGAACATTTGGAAGGAAGATAAACCAAAAGGAAACAAAAGTGAGAATTTTCTGAACAAGGACGGTTGGATTATGTTTAAAAGTATGACACAAGTTAGAGTAGAAATTAGGTAGTATTATGGTGGATTATGGCTGTGAAATTTGACGTAGAATCGCCTTGGTAAAAAAAGGTGTGTTTACACGTCAAAGGGAACAAATGGTAGAAGAGTTGAGTGGAGATATTTAAGTAAGTAAAAATTCTAATGTAAAGTATAATTTTATGGCGCCGAAATCTGGACTTAGAGAAAAGGGAAGACTATAGATTTTCGGCTTTTGGGATAACGGTTTGAAGAAGGATGGAGAGAGTAAGATGATTGAAAAAGGGTGCAAATGAGTAAGGGTTGCAGGAGAGGAAGTTGATTGAAGAAATTAGGACAGATTTAGTGACTGAAATAGGTAGTTTGAGACGAGGGAGTTTTGAAGGGCGTGATAGAGGAAGGAAGGTAAGCGAGGAAGAGAGAGGGAAATAACTGGCTTCATGGGTGTATGATGTGTGTGATGCTAAAGAAGAACAGAATGTGAATGATTATTGATCCCAAAAAAAATTGGAATATATATAAGTATCAAAAATATTTGTTCTTCTAAACCTACCGTAGCGGGTAGAAGCGGATAGTAATAAGGATTGATTGTGGTACTATTCAAGAATCGACTATGCAATTAGATATTGAATGGACATCAAGAGGAAAAGTATAATACTATCGGCTGAGGAAAAATTCATGTACACTTGTTTTGATAAAATTGTCAACTGGAAAAACTACTAACCACTAATAAAAAAAAAACATCCCGGAATGTAAGCGGTGAAGAAACAAGACTCGTGCCAATGGCGTATTCCTCAACCCCGAAGACGCATCCCAGAAGTCTCGCATTCCACAGAAATGTTTGTGCGCCAGGAGACAACAACAATACACAACTCTTAAGTGGGGTAGTGGAAAGGGAAAATTAGGAAGCATGGATACTGTGAGCACGTATCGGGGTGTTCTTCGACGTGAGTCTGGCTGATATGCCTGATACAATCCACCGCATTGTCCAACCCGATGGTCGGTCTGGTTGGTGAACGTAGAGATGACGAAGTACCCAACGGTATGAAAAATTTACGCATCAGGGAAAGGGCGGGAGGCAGTTCCTTTCCCTGCACCTCCTGTGGTTTCTCAGAAAGATATGTTTACCAGAAAATCATAGGGCTCATGAGTTTATCAGGAGTCATCATCATGAGTTTATGAGGAGCAAGACATGTTCAGATCCCTCTCCGGAATTCAAACCCTTAACATCTGGGTCTCGATCATGGATCGTCTTAAGGCGTGCGCTAGCGTTATCGTTATTTTTTTATTTAACTTACGTCAGATAGAACGTGATAACCGTTCTTCATCTTTCGCATAGCACTTCAAATCGCTTATCACAATCAGTGGAGCGAATTTAATAGACGGTTGTAGTTAACCCTGCGCTACTCTAGGAGTAAGTGTTAACGATACAGATTGCGATAACGCGAAAGATGCATCCGTCATTTCACATCAGGGCAGTATCCCAACACTCTTCACCCTTGGATACCACCCTGGTAAGGTTAATGCAGCACAGGAAAATAATGGCCAAACACGAGTATGGACGTGGCTCTAACACCCGAGGGAATGGGAGGCGGTACCTTGAATCTCGCCACTAGCGTATCATTGTCTCCATACTCCCTCGATAGCATATTTTTTTCTTGCCTTCAAATACAATTGAGGCTGCAAGATTGAGGGTTAGGATAGGGGGGTGTATAAAAGTTTTCTGGGCGTAACGTATCGATGCGATCGAACTTCAACTGCAGGCCTACCAAGAGTAGACGTGACTACAACTCCGCTGTCGCGAATGTAACCCATGTGTCAACACAAGTGATCGAGCGGCTTCACCACACTGACAATGAGATGAATCCATTATCATCATCTCTCAAGAATACCAAAAGTGTTTCGTGTTACCTTTAGTTAAAGCTGTTATTTGAATTTCATGAAGTGGATTGAATTTTTACTGTTTATACAAATTTTCATTTTCTATTATTGATATTTCTCCCAAATGCTATTTATTTTCTGGTCATGGAAATATGGCTTAGCAACGGCTGAAAGTTTCAGCTTTATATTTATGAGACCTAGGCGCTCTCTGATACCAAGAACAGAGCAGACTATTGACGGTACATCAGGTCCCTTGGTCTGTAATTTGTCTTCCTCGTCTATTTTCCGCAAAAAATTGCATCAGTTTGCATCTGTGATTTACAAACGTAACATCTGTTAAAGTCATGGTCGATAATCCTATATATTCCTATATAACTATGAATTATGAAAGCCTACTATATCTGGGCCACAGAAGTCGATTCGGAGGAAGAAAAAAAACTCTGCCTCAATCGATAATTTAAAATTTTAATATCATAACAAAAAATAAGTATAAATTGATTTACGTCATTTCTAGTCATTTTTTAGTATAAAACAGAATGATGCATGGCCGAAAATTCGAAGGAAGGTTTTATTATACCATCACTCGTGGATAGCCCAACAAAAATAAGCATCATCTTCCACGACTCTATCTTGGACAACCGGATTCATACCTTCGCTCTCATTCAATAACTTAGTTCCATACATACTTTCTCACCTTCGGATACAGCCTAGGAGCAATAAATGCCAAGCGGCTAGCGGTCCAATTCAAGAAGACATCCATTCCTGTGAGGTAGGCAACCCACTAAATAAAATCCCTATAGAAGCTGAGATGGGTCGCATATACATATTACGGTTCGATGAACCTATAAAAATTCCTTTTAAAATTACCTCTAAAAAAGTATTTTTTTCAGATTTGTGCTTCATTTTGTACAAAAATAGGTCACACACTGAACGTCCAATGGATAGGAAACCTAAAAGCAAATTCATGGGACCTACATACTTCACACATAGCTCCGGATATAATTATACATTTATCACCCTTACTCAAAATTAACCAAATTAGATCATGTGCCATGTCATTTAGAGCCTCTTTCCATAAAATGAGTCACCACGCTGTGTAGCTGACGAAGAACATGATGCCTGCGTAGTTGTTACGCAGAAGGGAGCCTGTGGAATAGGACGGCAAGACGTCAATAACATAACCGGAAGCTTGGGGTAAGATCGAGAGACCAGGTGACAGGAAAACGAATGAGAAGAAAAGGAGATTCAACTCCGACGGCCCACTTAAAATCATCGTGGCTTTAGACGCCCACATCCTAAAACTGAGGTTTTTACCGGTGCTATTCTCTTTCGCGTTCTGCGACGGCTGATATACACGTCAGTGTGTTTCCCATCCATTCGTTTCCCCAAGTCATTCTTAGTTTATTCTAACCCGCACTAGGGGAAAAACCGGAGATTTAAGCCACGTCCAAATCAACAAATCGCCCTTCTGAGAGAAATGTATCCTTTTGCGATACCATAATAATAATAAATAATAAATTGGAGGGGTGGGCGGGGGCTTTCTTGAGCCCCCATGACACTTAGACTTCATTAGATCCATTGCGCCAACCCACATTTAACCTGCCCGCCACTCGGAGATAAGGGGACAAGAGCACCGCGGTAGTGTAATGAAGGAGGGTCACCCATCCAACCTTTGTCCGGGCCCAACGCTGCTTAACTTCGGTGATCTCACGTGAACCGGTGTGCCAACGTGGCTGGGCCCTTGCCCAAGCGATACCATACTGTAAATATAAGTAGAATAGTAACAATCTTATTCCTCCTCTCTGTGCACTTTCGTATTAATTAGAGCGCTAATTACTTTAAAAATGCTATAAAACAATAGGAAAAAGTACACTCTATGACCATGAGGTTTATATGTCATTATTCTTTTTGATGGAAGGTAACTTTCAAAACCACAGAAAGTTACGTAGTAAGTCGGGGGAGGAGACCGATAGCTACGGTAAGTTACGCTATTTCGAACAGGTGGGTAATTAGGTAAAGATGAATTCAGGGAATGGAGGAAGGAGTGAAAGAAATCCGCCGTCAGTATTAGCCTACTCTTTAACGAAACATGCCAAAAGAGGACTCAACGTCCCATTTGACGGACAGAGTACTGAACTGGAAGTGATCTCCACACAGCATTTTCAAGTAGGAATCCTTATACCACTGAAAAATATCTGCCATATCTAGCATTTGAACCAGGAACATGAAATAAGATCAGTACCGAGATTCGAGCCGTGACCTGTGGGATGGGTAGCCATAACTCTTAATCATCACACTAACCTGATCCCCCACATCACGCCTGTTGGCACTTGTTGGTTTGCTTTTAGCCATCTACATCCATATTTTACCCTGAGTGCCGCCGAAAAAGTGTGTGGCAGGGGGTGATAGGTCTACCTACCACCTAACTGTGAAGTTGACTTTTAGCTGAAACTATAAGTTTGGTGATAAATAATGATGTGTGGTTTCAATGTGTTTGATAGAATCGTACTTTTTTGTATCTTAGTCGTGTACTGTCCGTGGGAAAAAGATTTCCTTCATCTCTGGTTCTGACTTGATTTATCTTAATTGGTCACTTCTGTCTATCCTGCAGTAGTTTGATGATAGAAATATGTCGGAAGTGTCAGACTCGAATTTGTTAGATTTGAATTTTTCAAGAAACTGATTATCTTACGAACGACCTTCTAGTCTCTGGGGCTTCCCAACCAAGCTCTTCCAATATCTGAGTCTTATTTCTTGTACGTTTATAGGCATTTATAACAAAGCCGCTGCTTTCCATTCTACCTCATTCAGTTCAGGGATTGAATATTTATTCATTGGGTTCCAAATGATTTATGCATATTCCAGGAGATGCCGTACAAGTGAGAAATGACATATATGTTTTTACTTTTATATTTCAATATATCGAGGATTTTTGTGCCTTTTTTGTCTAATGGAGCATAATGCCCAATTATATCGTACACGGCTCTTGTTATACCACTAAATCTCGACCGCATATGTTGCTCCCGATGGTTCCTTGCCACCATTTCTCTCCTGTGAGCGTGAATTTTTTGATAATCGTGCCGCGTCAGCACATCTCTCTGCTCTCAAACGTGCGTCAACTGCGCGAGCTTTTTCACCCCGGAGGACGCTTCCGGCCCGGACTTTTTTTTTCATTTCCATTTCCTCCGAAAGGGTTGGGACCAAAGGGAAGATGGCGTGGTGAGGGAGGGGACGAGGAGAAGGGGGAGCGAGAGAAGGGAGGATGGGAGTGGGGTGTGGATGCAAGCTAGCGGAAAAGATTGGAGGGATGAGAGCGGAGGAGGAAAGCATCGGGGATCATTACGGTGAAGTCGGAGCTTGCTTCGGCAGGGAGTCTTATAATATACGTCCAAGGATGCTGCCAGCGCGTTCGCTATGTTCCTGTGACTAATGAATTCGCACCTGGTTCATTCCAAAGGAAGAGAAGTTAAAAAAAAATAAAGCATTCAAAAGTGATCCCATATGGCTCATTTCGAACGTGCCGAAAAGGTCCTTCAAGAGTAAGCATCAGCAGAAATGAATTTATGGTTTGTGGAGAGAAGCGACCGACAGCTAAGGTCATTTTTGTTATTTAAAATACATTGGTAATTTATGTTTAGGATTAGTTTTTCAGGGAACGGATAAAGAGTGGGGAGAAACCCGGCGTCGGCATCACCCTCCTCTTAACGAAAGGCAACAAGGGATCCACGGTTTAGCGTCCTATCCCACGAACTGCTCTAGAAGTGCTCTCCACACAGCACTCAAGTACTATAGAGACCAGTATACCTCTAATAAATCTCTGCCACAGCCGGGATTGGAACCCCGATCCTCGGGACAGGAAGGCAGTACCCTAGCCGCCTCACCAACCCGATTCCCAAAATTCGTTCATTCTTAGCAGAGTAATGGTAGCAATGATTGAACTTGTGCAACAGATAATAATGTAAGATGAAATTACAATGAGTTATATTACACTAAGCGAGGATGTACAGCGATCGATTTGAAGGTTATTTTTAGAGGTTAGGAAATTGTTCGCCTCATACCTAGTGCAAAAGCCATTTTCTTTCCCTTGGTCACTTGCGCTATTCTGAAAGTTCTGATACCTACTAATAAGAACACCCAATATAGATTTTGGAAGGAAATGGTTAAACAGTCATCCGGATTTGAACCTTAAATCCTCAAGTCCATACTCTTGGTCTAGCCACTGATTTAAAACTCCATGATTGATTAATTAAAATAATTTCATATTTCTTAAAAAGTAAAAAATTAAGGACCAAGACCAAAACTTCTTGGAAGACGTTGAACTGTTCTCAACTTTTACAAATCAAAATTGCTGAAAATGAAGCGGATGAATATCCAGGAGCCACTCAAAAGGAAGTTTCGGGATCCTGACTAGCTACTTTTACTCTGATTTGGATTCGCTCATTTTTGAAAATCATTGAAAAACATTAGTCTTATGATTGGAAGGGTTTAATAAAAATAATTATCTTTCGTTCCCGTGGACAACGCAGGGCGAGGGATGGAGAAGATCCGAAGAGAGAAAAAAACCACGAACGATCCCAGAAATCTCCCGACCGCCTCAACAGTGGAAGAAGCTATCCTCCTTCTCCTCATCCATTTCCCATCTCCCATTCTCTCTCTCTCCATCTCTCCGGGGTCGAAAGATGCACGCGCAAGGCGCGGAACGGGAGATATATGGACGGCTTGGCCGTGGTGTGGGAATTTCGGTGGAGGGGGAGGAAGCACTTTGGCTCAGGAGTGCATGAGAGTGTGCGTTTGGGGGAGGGGGATAGTTTCATTCCTCCCGTCGGCGATCACGTGACTGAGTGAGGACCGCGAGAGAGAGAGAGAGAGATGAGGGAGGGGATCTAGGAAGTAGGGAGAGAAATGGAGAGGGTGTGGGATGGCAAGGCGTTATAAGACCTCCCGTTCCTCACTCCGCCACTAAATCCTATCCCCTCTCCCGCCCCCCAGTACACCCGCCTGCACACACCGAGCAACTTCCAGAGGTGGAGGGGAAGGAGTTCGGTCACGGGCGGGCGGAGGAGATGAGGTTAGGGAAGATGGCCAGCGCAGTGAGGGAATAGGAAGGAGAGAGGGAGAGACCCAAGGCGGGCCAAAGTCAAGGTCAAAGGAGTTGTTACTAGCCCTTCTCCTCCTCCTTTCCTCTCCATCACGCCCCCCCTCTTTCTCTCCCTCCCTATCTATCCCCTCTGTCTCCTATTTCTGTTCCCGCCCCTCCGCTCCCTCTAATCCCGCTGCACAAGACTCACTTCACCACCCGATTCACACACATGCACGGACCTACTAAGTCCCTCCCTACTAGTATGCGACCGAAAATTATAATCGAATAAATTTCGATCACGAGGCAATGCAATCTCTGAACTCACCAGGTAGGCTGAGTGAAAGCGCTTCCGTTCAGTGAATATAATGTAAATAGTAGGGGTGGGCGGGGGCCTTCTGGAGCCTACCTGGCACTTAGATCTCTTTACATCCATTGTGCCAACCCACATTTAACCTGCCCGCCACTTGCAGACAGGGGACAAGAGCACCACGGTAGAGGTATGGAGGGGTGTAACCCATCCAACCTAAGTCCGGGCCCAACGTTGCTTAACTTCGGTGATCTCACGAGAACCGGTGTATCAACGTGGCTAGGCCCTTGCCCCCGTTCAGTGAATACTTTTCTATCGAGGGCAGCCACCAAACATTTTTACCATCCATGAAGTGATCGGTTTCAAACACCCCCAAGTCTGTTTCCAAAACTATTCCCTTGAAAGTACTCAAAATCATCTCCCCTTCCAGTGTGATTGTATACGTGTACATAGCCAGGGCCAGGCGTCTGAAATCCCTCCTCTATTCTCGTTCTGTCTCTGTCATTTTTATCCACCCTCAATTTCATTCCATACCCTTAACTCCCCCTTTTATAGTTACTCCTTCCGTCCAACAAACTTGCATTTACAGATCCAGAGTCCGACGCCCGCAGACCCTCCCTTCTCTCTTCATCTCTCTCCCCTTCCTTTTCCCACCCCTGAATTCTCCTACCCCACAGACCTTGGCTCTTCACCCTCTTCCTCATACTATGAACTCGAATACATTTGATCTAGGACCGGACATCCGCATTCTCTACTCACCATGGTGAGGCTGTAAATATAATCCGGAATTTCAGCACGAATATCCCGTCATTCATTTCTCCGAAAGATGTGGTTACTCAAGTTCCAAATAATTTTCTTATTAAGAATATACGGATGACTAATTTAGTATCGTCCCGCTGTCCGAATCCGTACCTCCGATCTGAAAATGGAATCGGTGTTAGTAAAATCAGGTTTAAAGGTGTTCCAAATGCTGAGATTAAATCGGGCAGTCTAACCTACCTTAATCCCAAGTCCACTACTCAGACCAGCTCACCGTCCATACCCGAGGTAGGATTCAAACCCGCGACCATGGTGCGGTCAGATCAGAGCGTTAAGGACCTGGCTAGCGCAACCAACTATTCTGAATCATTCTGGATAATTATAACCTGGTAAATCGGTTCCAAATATTGGATAAGGCAAAAAGTTTCAATTCCACGGATAAACAGGTCAAAATAGGATGATTTAGACCATAATCGCAATGAGGAATACAACTCGTGAATTAAAGTTGAGTTCACAGCTACCTCTGATATTCCGGGAAGTCAAATATCTCTATAGGTATTTTGAGCCCCATTCCAAACCCATCTTATTCTAACTCCATTCCACACTACTACTCTGATAAGTATAACTCGAATTTTACTTCTATAAAATAGACTTGCAAGCAGCAGCCAAGAGACCGACGTCAGATATCCATCCCCTCCGCCAATCTATTTCTTTCCCTATTTCTACTACCCCTTCACTCTCCCTCTATTTCTCCGCCCCGCAGTCACTCAACTCACCATCCACCGACCTCGTATTCACCGATCCAGGCTAGACATTCCTTGTCCTTATTACCCCCTCAAGACTTATTTCCACGAATAGTTAGTTGAAAAGGGAAATTTGACATGCAAAACCTTTTCAATAAGCTGAAAGTTGTAAAAAAAACAATGAAAATCATCAAATAGACAGCTTTTTTGAGCATTTACTGACGCGTTGGTGTAACGACATCAGTGTTTGCGTGATGCAAGTTTTATGGCGCACCCCTCACGCATCTGCTCGTACTTCGAGTTAAAAAGTCTTGATTATTTTCCATTACGACCTCAGCCTCAAATATTTTCCCATTCGTCGATGAGTATCACACAACCCTGTTCGATTCTGGAACATTGCCAAGCATAGCATCAGGCCCGGACATCCAAAGTCCCTCTTCACTCACTTCACTCCCACCCAATTCTACTTGCGTCCTCCTCCCGAAACTATTACTCACATACGCTCACGCACACACACACCAAACTCGTAATGGCGAATCAAGGTCAAACGCCCGATGACCTTCTCTCTCCTCTAAATCTCTCCTTATTATATTCCTGCCCCCGTGTTCCATTCTTCGCCTTCCATGATTCACAGCTCAAACCATTATCCACTAATCTCGCATGCGCAGAGTCAGGGCAGAAGGGTCCAATTTGAAATCTTAAACTGAGCACGTGAAAAAAAGTCCAAACGTCTAAACATGCGTACGTGACGTTGAGTTCATCCGACTTCCCCTAATCCAACCGGATGCGTCTACTCTTTACGTTCATAGATATCGAAGGCTGAAAAAAAAGGTTGCGCCCCTTAAAAACCATCAGAAGAGATGTCGTTTCGCGATGTGACTAATTTGATCCGTTTTCATTACATGTAATGAATACATTAGAGACACATGTTAGAATGTTGTTGTTGCACATAATTATTTTCTCCAAATTGGAAGCATTTGGAATCCGGTGCTAGAGAAGAATGGTAACTATAAAATGTCTAGACTGAGTAACTAATTAAAATGATCAAAGAAGGGAGGGAGGAACGACAAGTCTGATGAAAATTTTAAAGAGAAGAAGGAACAACCTAATCGACCAAACAATCGTCAAGGTAAAATTAAATGGGAAGGAAGGTGAAAATGGGCCTCGATTTTTAATATATGGGTTGAGTAATGACATAAAAATAATGAGTTTGATACATGGAATAAATATAATGTAAAATAAAAGACAAGTGTCAATGTATGGAGAGGTTAGCGGATAGGTGAATTTAGTGGAGATCTGCGACGAATCAATTTTGGGATTTATGACAATGATGACGAGTCGTTTTCCCGGATAAAATGCCAAATTTTGAGTTCCCCATTAAAATAACTAGAATTAAATCCTCACAATGACTTGAAAAAATATCAAGGAAAGAAGTCATTAGGTTTGTCTTCCCTCCAGTAGTATGGGTCCTGGACAATTCACGCACTCGCCGTCGACACAAGAGCATTGAAACACTTGTTAAGCGTTCAGAATGGGTCTATTAAACGCCTGAAGACGGATCCTATTTCTTCTGCTTATAGTAACAACTTTCCTTTCCTCTCTAGCACCTCGATCATTCTCCTCTCGTTGCACCCACTAACTTCCTATCTCTCGCACGTGCATTCATGAATTAAGGGCCGAATTTGGGAAGTTTCTTACTCCAACCTATTTAGGTAGGACGGTATTGGCTGAGAAGGTCTGCTATCCCTTTCCGTTCCCAGTTTCTTTCACCAGCAGAACCCATAAAAGCGAGAGATGCAGTTCGCGCCAGATGTTCATGGATTTCGTCCGATTTCAAAATCTTCTCGACCGACAATTCGTTCTTCTTTTTCCATTTTTCACTTATCTCGCTGGCGGAGCGCGTGGAAGTTGCCCTTTTGATCGTCGCCGGAGGTCGAGAACGATCACGAAAAAGATATTCAGTACAGAGATCCCACTGGGAGGCTCTCCTTCTCCCGCATGCAATATAGTCTGTGGTCTCTCGCGCTCAATCACGGAAAAGAATTCATCCGACCAATGGTAAAAAGTAATCCGATTTATTATTGAAAAAGAAACAAATCGTCCGGAGAAGAATGCTGTCGAGGGACATGGATGAACTGCATTCCATTATCATCATGTTTATAATATCATGGATATTATCATGGATAATTATAAACATCTTGTTGACGACGACACGTACCCGTCATAACTTCGATAACTGAAACAGATTGGCAGTGGTATATTTTCAGAAGCCGTGTAGCAAAGATAAAACAAGACTCGAGCTTATGTGGAAATGAGCCCGATAAAAACAAACATACCAAAGTAGCAGTTTCATAAATTGCTACAAAAAACTCTAAAGCAAAGTAACGATTTACTTATGAAACTTTTAAGACTGAAAATTTCACTTATAGAAAAGAAACTATTTATAAGGGCCTGTTCAAAATATACCATGTGATTTCACAGCTGAAAATTATTTTTGAGCAAAAACAATGAATGCCTATTTCCTTTAAACTTGAGGCTCGGCAGTATTCTCAACTTCCTCAACAGTAGACTCGTTGTTATACATTACTCTAGTTGTTTTATGTCAGGATACACTTCACGTTCAACGAGATTTTTGTGATTACAACAGGTTTATCAGAGAAATAAAGGAGGATTTCACTGCTGCCATGAGATAAAAGGCCATCTATTATTTCTTAGGTAGGTACTCTTCTCAACATTTCCATTAAATCCCAATGATTAATACGTTATTTAAAATAGTACCTGTATCAACACTTTATATATAATCCGCAAAATGAAGCGCATGTTGCTTATTTTCCACAAAACAGACTTAAAATGGGAAAGAAAAGCATTTTCCTCTAGCTCTCTACAACGCATGAAGGGTTATGAGGTTCAGGTCGGTTCGATGGGAACTACGTGGGCGGAGCTCTACAGCTCTTACCACCGGTTCTGTCATCTTGGGAAACCAATAAATTAAAAATAATACTGTCTTGCAATCTGTAGTGACACTTTCAAGCGTAGCCGACACAATGAATAACGAAATTTTATCGACACTAAATTAGGAGATCATGGGTAGTGGCCCACTTTCGATGACACCCGGAAACGCCCCTTGTTCCGTTCAAAACTTGACCTCATCAAGGCGGCCAAAGAAACTGGAAATTTGAATAACGTGTATTTTCGCTCATTTTACCAAGTGTACTTTTCTGTTTACCCCTAATTTCAACTTCTGCGGTTCTTGTGATAATTTGCTTTCTTATTTACTTCACTGCATAAAGCGCTAGTTCCGCGTCGATATCCATTTCCAAACCACTTCTGCACATTAAAGAACGTACGCTGAATAGTGCACCCGAAAACTGAAACAATTTGGCCTGTGCTCTACGGTCCTTTTCAAGATAGGTTGGGTATTTGTCATGAAATTTCCTGGCTTTCCACGTATTAATCTAATCTGAGTTTTCAAGTCTGTACGCGAACTTGAAGACATTTCAGACAGGAAGAAAAGGCACAAGGATAGGAATGGAGGTAGGGTAGAGGAATTCGGCTTAGCCATTAGCCTCCTCTTGACGAAAGGCGCCAAGGGGACCACGGTTTAAAGCCCCATCTGTCAAATGGAGTACTGAACACGAATACTCTCCACATAGCACTCAATTAGGGGTTGGCTTACCAATGAAAAACATCTCCCACTGCCGGGATTCAAAGCCGAGCCCTCGGGGTGGGGTGAAAGGACAGTACTCTAACCACTACACCGCTTACAAACCAATACTCAATCATTCTCCCGAGCACTCAGATTGTAAATATTGCTTAAAAACGCCGGATTTTCCCGACTTCCTGGATCTTTAGCCCATCTACTCATTATAGGATCTGGCCAGGTGATACAATAGCTCTGTAAGTGACCTGTAATGAAAATAATTTCCTCAAGAAAAGACTTAAGGTTTTATCTCGTACCGCGCGGGCAGGAATCTGTGAACTCCGTAAGCAGTGGCTCCATCTTCACAGGCTTCTCGCAATGCATAAACGGTACGTCCAGTCGACGGCCAATAGGAATCGCCTTCGCCTTCCACCTCAACTACTTCCTTCATCCCCCCTCCTCCCCACGCATTCAAGCCTCCGATATCACCTGCACTATTCTCTCCCCACCCCTTCAAATACCATCAACGCCGAACTCCCTGGCCCCGCCTTCCCCTCCCCCCTTACCGGATGCTGTCCCGGCACTGTCGGTGGGTTGGACCTCGCGATCACTGCTTTGAATATCTTTCGGTCCTGTCCGGCCCATTTTTTTTCGTCCGTGGAAACAAGCAGTTGGGGGAACCCTCCCTCTTTAGAATACCAAAGCTGAAAGGAACGCGGTTTTAGACGCTTCGATCGTAACATGCACCGGACAAGGGCAGTGCATTTGGCTGTCGGCATTGGACTCATGCTCACCGAATGGAATCTAGAGAGCGACCAACGAATGGTATATGAAAACGCTCTTAAGGTGAGAGAGCCAAGCTGTTTCAAGCATCAATCAGGTGAAAAAATGGCATGAGCCGATTCATTAGGGCGATGGACTACGCACTCGTAGCTTACCCAACTCCCACTTACCAAACCAGAAAACTGTGGGGCCATACTCCACCTCTGGCAAAATGAACGAAAGTACCAGAAGTCTAAGTTTTAATAAAATTTTTTCGCACAAATATTCCATTATTACGAGCTCAGAGAACTGAAAAGAGATCGCTTAAGACTACCAAATCACAAACAATTCTACGAAATGAATGCAGTTATGGCTACATATAAAATGAAAAAATATAATTGTAATATAGAGAGTCAATTCTGAAATGTAACATGGAAATTACTCATGACACGAAAATAGAAAATAACTGTGAATTACATTGATCCCTTCAATCCATCCTTTAAAAATTCCTCAGTCACTTCAAATTCCAGCCTTGGTGGCAACGGAGTAAACCCCTCGAATGCTAAGTCAAAGGCTTTAGGTTCGAAACCCACCTGGGTGGGATTTTATCCACCCGGGAAATGGATGTGTTTGTTTAGTTAATTATACAACTCTACGTACACAAAATAAACCATATAGGAAGAGTTTAAAGAGACTGACCGTGTTTGAGAAAGGTACCACAATACAAGCACCATGTTGCGGAAAGAAATTAATCATCTGGGAAGAATAAGTATCTATTTGGTCACTTTTTACACAGACAAGGAATTATGGATCAAGTAATCACGCTACCGATATAATCAGAGAAAGGAGAACGCAGCTCAAGGGCCGCCTTCCTCAGCGAGTCGCCGATTTGAACATATCCACAAGGGTGTTTGATATTTAAACTGAGAGTAATGTTTACCGCGCGTTGAGGCAAAGTCAAGTGGTTTTCATTTCAATACTGACCCATTCCTCTAATCTCTTGGGAGGATCGAGGATGAATGCGTGAGGGAGAGGGGGGTAGGGTGACCCTGGGCCCTCCTGCTGTTGCGTCCCTGAATATGCAATACTCAGTCTTCTGCGAAAGAGATTTTTCTCATGTAATTAAAGGATTGGAAAAAGGAGCAACCACACTGCCATCACAGCCATAAAATGTATTGGATCTTTCGTATCGGCGTATTAGCACCCAACTTCATGGCAGTGATCCCATTTCTAGCAAACATTCAACAACAAAACCATGAAAGAACTCGCATAAGTTTGAGTTTATCAGTTGAGATTCCGTTCATCTCAGGACTTTCTGTCAACATAATCAGGCGTTTGGTGCACGTATAGTTCAATTTCACTCGGCTAGCTGGAGCACTGAAAGTTTAATGGCCATAAATCTCACCTAACTACATTTCTTTAATAGTTCTCTGATATGCAGGGATTGGAATTCCATTCCAAATATCCTTTCACTCAACTCTTCATCCATGCCAGACTGTCCTAAAGTGTCTTTTCACGCACGAGATATCTTAAGGTCACACTTAAGCACTTGTGACGAGCCGTAAACAACCGTTACGCCCTAAGAATTGAGTTGGCGTGGCTTTCTTCGAATCGTATGCACAGTCCCGAGAAAGGACACAAACAGCCATTACCAGAAAAAAATGCCCAGCGAAGACGGAAGATCATTAAAACCTTACGCTATCATCAGTTCAAACAAGGATGAAGAAGTCCTAAAAATCAGTAAGAGAGGAACTAATTTTGTAGCAGATATATGGCATACTGGTTTATCGTAATTTCGAGGTAACTATCGTATTGTTTGATTCGATCACCTAATTCCATTCTCCCTTATCCCTTGGCACATTTCTTGAATAAGCCTCTTATTGTTTCAATACAGTATTAACGTACATAATGCTAGAGCACTTTAGAAGGAGAAAGTAATGGTAAAAGGTAATGGAGGCATAAATGATAAAATGTTAGGATTTCCTCCATTTGCTCCAACTTTCTCCCCAGAGAACTGGATTTTTGAAGTTCTGAACAGAGATCTGGTTTTTAAGCCCAAGAAGAAGAAATACTCCCTCTAGTGAGCACATCTTTGAGCCTAAAACTGCTCTATATAATCATAGATATCCAGTTTCTGAATAACTGAGGGGAAAGCTTTTGGCTGAAAGTTCTGAACCGCAGATTTTGAGGCATAAAAAATAACTGTTTCATGAGAAATAGCATGCTGCTTTGCTATTTTATGACCTTGATTACCTCCACCTACATCAGAATAAAACTGCTTACCAGATTCTCTAATAATTGACCTTTTATTTATGCCACAAAATTAAAAAAAAACACCGATGTAGTAAAAAACATATTTTTACCAAACTTACTTGAAGAATGACTCAGACTCAGTTTCAACTTAAAGTAACTAAATTTACTTTCATTGGATTTTTAACTTTTAATTATTGGATTTGATTAAAAATGAAACTTATTTTACATAAGTCAATAAACGTTTACACTTCACCTCCTCAAGTCTGATAATCAGACATTAGAGCGAGCATAACTGACATTTGCTATAATCAAGCACCAATTTTGTTGTACGTCATTCATTGGTATATCTTCCACCTATCTATGAATGACATAGACGAGCACGTTTTTCAGAGGAGATGTAATTCTGTCTGATTGTGAAATCCTGGATCTCTCACTCAATAGATTCGTAGGAGTAAAATTCAAAATTTTGATTTTCATTTAAAACATTTGATTGGTCATATATTTTATTGTCTAATATATCCAAATCGCACTCAACCCTTAAAGAATTTTTTTCTGCATTCATGGAAATTTAAATTAAGGGAACCAAGTTGTTGGGGTGACTAGAGTACTTGCTTCCCATCCCAAGGGCCCGGGTTCGTACCCCTGCACTGATAGATCTTTCAATGCTTGAGCCTGCTATTCTGGTTCCTTATTGAGTGCTCTTTGGAGAGCATCATAAGTGCAGTACTCCTTCCGTCGGATCAGACGTTAAACCATGGACCCCTTGGAATGCCGGGTTTCTCTCCTCCCTTCCTTAATTCCCTGGAAAATTCCTTCCGATATCCAAATATTCATATCCAAAAGTAGTGAACTTGGTTATCGGTCGCCTTCTCTAGCAACAATGACAAGGAAAATTAATCCTCAACTAACGACATGACACTTTTCGGATAATTTGGCTCGTTTTACTCATTCCAGCTATTTTTTGAGATTTTTGAGTCGATTTTGGCACCACCAGAACGAAAAAAATGGGTAACCTACGAAGAAATTCTAGAATTTCGCTCCGTGATCCCTTCCGTGAGGAAATCGCTCCTTACTGGGGAAAAATAAACATTGAGACGGAAAGTAATTAGCCGGGAGTGGGGAGACTTAGGGGGATATTTCACGGAGATTTCCACCCCAATCTCGAGAAGAACGACCTCGGGCACGTGACTTCGGCCATTTTGAGGACCCCACCCTGTTCCTACGATTCCCTCCCTCGCTCACGACGCAGCACCCCCGAAAAATCTCGCTCAACACCCCTCTTTCCTTTCTCCCCACCATTTCGCCCTATCTGCTCCCCCGAACCGAGGGCAAGTTGGGCTATTTCACGCGATACCTCTGCCGCCGTTCCCTTTCCCTCAAAATGCACCCCTGCGCCGAAACCCTGAACTCCTCCCTCCCCACTCAGCACCCTCCCCCCCTTCGTTTTCTCTAGCGGTGGCACGCGCCTATCTGTCTTTCTGTTTGTGTAAACCGCGTCCGGTTTAGTCTGTGAGGGGTGGCGGTGAAGGGAGCAAGCGTTTTCCTCAAAACACTCAACTTTCCTTCTCTTTCACGTCGCTCTATCCCTTTCATCCACACGCACACAGTTATCCGAGCTTATATAAACACTAATATACGCATAAATTCACAGCATTGCCATTCTCTCCATCAAACTCCCTCGGGATCCATCACAATTTTAACTGAAGCGAGTATTTGTCAATCATTAATGCTGGGACTTTAATGACAATATATGTGATGCTGGAAGCTCATACAACATTCAATGAACTACTACCAAAGTCGACTTCATATCTTCACGGTAAATTCGTGGCTCGATCTTTTCCCTTTTTCCCACTCATTTGACGCTCCTCATGCCTGAGGTATTATCTTGTTCTAAGAATACAACTTCAACTGTGCGGCACGCCAATGTTTTATTAAACTTAACTAAAACACAGTATATTTTGGTGGAAGCTCGCAATTCTTCACAAGGTATAATAAATATCAGAAATACTGGTTTCATCTACAAATACTCGGTAAACTGTACTGTAACCCTTCACTCAAGCAAGCACATACAAGCCCTCTCTTCGTGTTTAGGCCCTGGTTAGCATTAAGAATAGAATCATATCATTATCACTTTGCGCAATATTTTCGACAATATCATATTGGACGATATTTCTCTTCTATTTACAACGATTTATTATTTGAAAATATTTTTTTTATGTACACGATGAGTAAAACTCTTTTTCATATGAAAGCGTTTACTGATACAGCAACCGTGCTTATGTCTATCTGCCAGCAATATCGACTGCAAGTTTCCTCTTCCTTCCTGTCACATTCTTAACGTTGTTTTTTCTACTTTCTGTCAACATCTTTTTAATCCAAAAATCTCATCAGCCACTAATTTATTATCAGCGTCTTTACGTTTGGAGTTGTGGTTGGGCAATAATTCAGCACCACGATGTCGACTTTAACGATTAAAGGCTGGTTTTGGATATCCCCAGTTAAATATCGCCATTGAATTCCACAAGACAATATAGAGACCTACCAGCAAAGATTATAGAATCATCAGTTTCTCCCACTTTCGACCATCATTCACGCTATCCAACACTTTCTTCTCCGTACCACACCCGTACAACATTCGCTTTCCGACCAAAGCGTTCGACAACTAACAACCGGTCAATTTATTTCTTCCGCGAGCTTACTCTGACTCCCTTCGATTATATTGACCACGTTCTGCTTTTATTAACCACATCCCGAAGTTTTTTCCAACCACAGTCGTGTCACCAAATTCTTCAACCTACACCCTTTAACTACTCCTATAATATTCAAACCCATTGGGTGCAAGGTTTTCACTACGTGGTCGGTAAGAGACAGGTGGGGTGATTCACCTGAAGTAGTTTAAGTATTATCCACTGCACAACTAGGCATCTCGTGAAAATCCTTCACTACGCTGGACAATTTTTTGCCTGATGCAGCTGCCATTTGTCCACTCGAAAAACTAACCTAGTGGCTTGATTACAATACCTGAGTGATCACAAACGACAAAAATATGATCTGTAAACAAAATAATTTTAGAGAGTGATAAATAAAAAAGTCCCGATAAAGTGAATGGCAATGCTGCACCGTCTATTTTAGACTCACGAATAATCAATAAGCGATTGAAATACAGTCATTATCATCATGGGTCAACAATCCTAGGATTGGTTTGACGCAGCCCTCCACTCGATTCTTCTATCGGCCAACCTCTTCACATTAGCGTAGTCCCGATTTCACGTCCTTTACGACCTGTTCTACATAACTCATACGAGGCCTGCCTTTTCCATTCTTTCCGTTCACTTTTCCCTCGACGGTTGTCTTCATCAGGCCATTGTGTCTTAGGATACGGCCGATTAGGTTGTCCAGTCTTCGTTTTATAGTTTTCAGCAGATTTCTCTGTTCTCCCACTCTCCTTAAGACTTATTCATTTGTCACTCGGTCGATCCATTTTATCTTCATCATTCTTCGGTAGCACCATATTTCGAATGCTTCCACCCTTTTCTTCTCCGCTGCTGTCATCGTCCATGCCTCACTGCCGTAACAATCACGCTCCAGATATACGTTCTAATGAATTGCTTCCTTACTTCTAAGCTTGTATTTCCAGCTGTAACTAGATTCTTCTTTTGATAAAATGCCCTCTTCTACTGGGCTATTCTGCTGATTATTTCTTTTTTGATTCGTCCGTCGTTGGTTACTCGGCTTCCAAGGTAACAGAACTCTTTCACCTCTTCCAGTGTCTGATTTCCTAGTACAACGTTGATTTTGGCCTCTCCTCTCTTGCTGCACACCAATATCTTAGTATTCTTCTTATTGATCTTCAGCGGATATCTGGCCATTGTTCTTTCTATGGTTATCAGCATCTTATTCAGATCCCTCTCTGTCTCTGCTATGAGTGCTATGTCATCAGCGAATCTCAGCATGCTGATTGTTTCTTCGTGGATGTTCACCCCAGAACACTTTTCCTTGATTTGATTGATGGCTCTCTCGATGTAAACATTAAAAACTACGGGAGACAGTGCACAGCCTTGTCTCACTCCTTTACTTATCCTTGCTTCTTCCGAGCTGGGTCCAGATTTTATCTCAGCTACTTCGTTTTTGTGCTGTGTACAATTCTTCGGTCATTATCGGACACTCGAATTCCCTTCAGAATTCCAAGCATTTAATCCCAATCCACGTTGTCAAAAGCCTTCTCTAAATCCACAAATGCAACGTAGGTCGGCTTGTTCTTCTCCACTCTCTTCTCTATGAGCAACCTAAGGGCCAATATTGCTATTGCTCTTGTACCCTTCCTTTTCCTGAATCCGAATTAATCTTCATCCAGGAACCCCGCTTATTTTCGTTCTATACTTCTGTAGATGTTCCTGGTCAGCGTCTTCGATGCATGAGTGGTCAGGCTCATAGTCCTAAAATGTTCGCATTTCTCCGCTCTCTTAGTCTTGGGAATAGGAATGATAGTGTTTTTATCGAAGTCCCTTTGAATTTCTTCTGTTGAGTACATGTCGCAGATAGTTTTGTAAAGATAAGTATTCTCTCCTGCATTTTTTATTAGTTCTGCAGGGATATCATCTATTCCAGAGGCCTTATTCATTCGAAGGTCCCTTATTGCTGAGTCGAATTCCGATCTTAATATTGATGCTCCCATGTGATCATTTTCGACTTCGCTTCCTTCTTCAATCACTTTCGCGTTGAGATTTTTTCCGTTGTAAGCTCTTCCAGATATTCTTTCCATCTCTTGACTATGTCTTCGTTTTCAATCAAAAATTTTCCATTCGTGTCCCTTTTGACATTGCATGTTGCGATCCGTTTTTTTAAGTGGTTCCTTACTATCCTATAGGCAGTTTGCACCTTTCCAAGAGCAAGTTTGTTTTGTACATCCTCGCATAGGCTCTTCAACCATAATTCTCTAGCTTTCCAGGCTTTGCGACTTATTTTGTTCCTTATTCTTTGGTAGCAAAGTTTCACTTCTTCAGTTTCCACATTCTTGTACTTTCTTCTTTCTTCAATCAAGTCGAAGACTTCTTCCGTGATCCATGGCTTCTTCTTCGCAACTTTTCTTCTTCCTAGAGTTTCCTTTGCGGCTTTCTGTAGCCCACATTTAATATTTTACCAGCGCTCATCCACTGATTTCTCAGTCAGGTCCTCTCCTATGTAGTTTCCCACTGCTTTTTGAAATGCCTGCTGGTGTTGAGTCTTCTTTTCACTATCTACTTTCCATATATTCTTCATTGTTTTCTTCAACGTCTTGAACTTTAGATGGCATTTCAACATCACTAAATAATGGCCACTGTCGACGTCTGCCTCAGGGTACCTTTTGCAGTCCTTCACCAGGTTCCTAAATCACTGCTTCACTAAAATGTAAAAATTCCAATCTCCAAAAATAATTAGGTTTTCTTCTCCTCTTTCATGTTTTATAACTTCCGTGATATCTTCGTATACATCATCCACTTCTTCATCTTCGTAATCCATAGTAGGCATGTAAATCTGAACAACTGCGGTATCTTCCGGGTTGGACTCGATCTTCACCATTATTATCCTTTCGTTGTACTGCAGGAAGCTCTTAACACGCATTCCGGCGCTCTTTCTGAGCATTATGCCTACTCTAGCATTACCATTTAATGATCCCGTGTATATAGTTCTATAGCTTCCGCTCCAGAAGTCTCCTTCTTCGGGCCACTTCATTTCCCTGATTCCTGATACGTCGAGGTCCATTCTTCGTATTTCCACCTTTAGGTTCTCCACTCTTCCGCAGATCCGAAGTTATCGCACGTTCCACGTTCCTATCCTAAAATGTCTATAACACTGACTGAGGTACTCTCTCGGGTAGTCCCCGCCCGGAGATCCGAATGGGGGACTCTTTTACCTCCGGAATATTTTACTCGAGAAGGTTTCATCACGTCTTGATAAGAAAAAAAAAGAGTGGATTAGCTGCGACTCCTCGGGATAATAATGTGGTGGTTTTCCCTTTCCTTCCATATCGCAGTACTACAGCCGTTAAAGTAAATGTTCCCACGCCTTTAGTGAAATGAGTGTTGCTCTACCACTGTGGTCTTCACCTTCACTCATATGAAGAAGAGCTACTGCCCTCTCCTCCGGGTGATGGGAAGCGTAATTGTTGGCGGCCTCCGTTGCCAAGTCACGGCATCTACACAGGTTCTGCATTATTTACTGGCCTATCTTTCCCAATGATAGACCGAATACCCCCTCGGAATGCCGTCGCTTTTTGTCCACGACTGATTATTCGACGAGTAAACTCGCTTATCTGGCAGCTAACCTCTATATATAGAGGTCGACACACCATCCGCAACCCGGTGGACGCACTCAGTGACTTTAAGCTCAGCCGCTAGTTGAAATGAAGATAAAAGGAATTTTCAAGGAGGAGATCAGTTGGGATTTAGAAAGAGAGAAAGGAAGTATCAGCATAGCAGCAAGCATTTGTGGACAGTGATTTTAAACAAAGGTAGGATGAATTTGTTCCCTTCTCTCATTCCAATTACGCGCTAAACAGGAAGGAGCGGGGAAATACATCTACATACTACATCATCTCCGAGCGACGGTTAGACATTTTTTTCCACTTTGGCTGCTGGTACGGATAGATCAAAGTGCAAAGGCTATGAGATCCAAGTTCATTCACTCACATTATTCAGCCTTGAGTTATTAATTCATTCGATATACCTTAAAGTAATATCCCGATTGAGATGAATGTTTTTTTTCTCTGTGGAAATCTTACTATAAACATACAGATAAAATTATAAACATAGAGTTCACATTTTACTTCGAGGTACCTCTATCTCCTCAAAAAAAAGTAATTCGGGACTCTGCAATATCATGTACGTTTCGCGGCAGATGACTGATGATTACGTAAGAGAAATTTTCACACAGGTTCGAAAAATCCTAATTAAAACAGGTGTATGCATGGCGATATCCAAGAGGAAAATAAAAATGGCTCAGCTACTGGTACAAATCCGACCGCGGACATGTATACGCGGTGCCTTCATTGGATAAATGTTACGTTTGATGAACGAATAAAACATCAGCAGTTGGAGCACCTTAAACTTAATACTAACAATATCACAAGTGGCTGAAATCGAAACCAAAAACTGCTTGAATGAAAGATTACTGGGATCAGGATTCGTGACACGAATATCACTCCCCCACGATGCAGGCAGTCTTCGCTTCTTTTTTCCCCAGTCAAAACTCCGAAACCCCTCCCACCAAAACCTAGACTTCTCTACGGAGGGAAGCAAGCCAACAGAGGCTTTCGGGCACGCACCACGATGCGCTTTTTGGAGAAATGGCGTCGTCTTATTTTTGGAGCGCCGCATCTCAAGTCGAGCCCTGGAGTAGTCCCTCCATGGCCCTCTCCGGCCGCCCTCTCGAACGCATCCCCTCAAAGGACCTCCAGCCCAGAGGAGCAAAAATAGTCTGCGAAGGAGAAAGTGGAGGGGGCGTGGGGGTGGAGGAAGGGATGGGATGGATGGATATGTTCGTGCGTGGAACGGACCACCAAAGGGGTGAGCAGCGCGCCTCTTTCCCTGAGGGTAGTGGCAGGGTTGTTGCGTCCCCTCCTGTCTTCCCTTCCTCCCCCCATCTCCTAACTTTTCCTCCCCCGTATCGTCAACATCCACCAACACCCCCGCGGTGCTGGATATTCAGCGACTCTAGCACAAAGGAACGCTTCCACGCTACTCCCACTAAATCCCAGGAAAATAAAGGCAAATATATTGAGAGAAATGCGTTTATAAACGGTAATTACTTCATTACCATGAATATAATAACTATCTAGCAGATACTAACCATCCGATTTTTAAAAACAGACAAGTTCACTGAAAATGTTTCGAGTAGGTGTATTGAAAACACCAATCTACTGCGGCAAATCACATAGATAACATTAGATAAATAGATAGCAATACGGAGAGGTTTTGAAATTAATTTTTTTTAAACCCAGCTACACACCCTTGACATGGCCTGTAGGGTAGTCAGTAAATAAATAGATAGTTGCACGTAAACTCTCATATCTAACATGCCTCCATTCAAAAGTAGAGTTTTAGCTCTTAGTAACATAAATAGTGCATATTTGGTGATCCTTCACCTTCTGCCACGCACCCTCTCGTAGGCTTGCAGGGTATTACGTACAATTAGTCTCTTTTCACCACTATTTAGAGGAAAAATGAACGTCAAGCAATCTGTTTTTGTTTCAAAATCAACGAATGTTCATTGCGTAATTTCACTTAACTCTAATTAAGACCGGGAAAAAGGTTGGTGTACGAGATTCGAAATTTTACAAAAAAAATAAAACTTGCGGAAACATTCTTTCAGTTTTACCCTACCGACGAAGTTAAAAGGTACGTACCACTATTCAAAACAACTGAACAGCGCTCCGCAATGCAAAAGCGAAGCACTTTTCAGTGAAAATAAAGTTCAGAGGTTCAAAATGCTGACCACGCATTTAATTAATTTTTGAAAAAAATAATAATTCACTGAATGAATTAACAAATATTTTACAGTTTATGAATTTCTAAAATTTAAACAATCCTAACAAACTCATTTTTAATTATCGTTGGTATTTAGCATTTAAAATCTATAATTAATTCACAAGTACCGTCCTTAATATTTACTTCTGGGAGTAGTACTGTAGAAGAAAGTAAAATTATAAGTTGCCAGAACAGAACTGGATTGATAAACTCGTTGAATTTTCCTGGGTTTAATTTCATTACTTAATTTCTCACGGCCATCATATACTTATAGTTCGTAAAACAGCACTTTCATTAAAGCTACTGTGATTAAATAAAAGACTTCCTTTTTGCACTTGGCACAATTGCACCACTTGTGACTACTACGCTTGGCACCATTTGAGTACTACACACAACTTTCGCAAAGGTCTACGTAAAAATGCTGTAAAAGGTTTGTTTCATCATAAAAATTGTACCTATTACTTTCTAAATTCTTAATTATTTTAGGAATATTTTCTCACCAACAGTCAAGTGATAGAAATACCTTTCGCCAATCATAATTGTGGATGGAATTGGACCAATAAATATTTTCCCCTCTATAAGCTAACAAATATCGTTGTAGAAGCAAAATAAAATCCCTTTATTACATTATTTATCAGTTACGATAATATTCCCTCATCAATCCAACCAGAACCAATTTCAACTTTCAAAATACTACTTGTTTCTTAAATAGAATAATTATTCCCAGCTGGTTGAAAAAACAACCGAAAAAACCGCTAACATTTTGGCAATCAATTTAAGGATGTTATGAAGTGAAAACATACCGATTCGCGTGATCTTCAAACAGAAAAGAAGACAAATAGATAGGCATCCTTCCTCAGCTAGAGTTTAATAAAAGAGGGGACACCATAATGAATATTTCAGATATTTTAAATTAAAAAAAAAACAGAAAATAAGAGTTGGTTTGGCAGTAAATCAATAGGAGACTTTAATAACACATATTTTGTCGCCTATTTTAGCGGAAGATTCAGAATATTTTCCACGCAGTCGTGATCATCGAACCTCAAATGAAATACTTGGTATGCATCAGCGGCATATACGATACTATTCTTTAAATTAAAAGAGATATTCTCCTCTATATATCACGAGATTGGGATACCTTCAAATAATAATCAAAAGTACCGACACTAGCATAATTATGACTTTGTTACTACTAAGGATTTTTAAATTGTTACTAATTAATTATTTATATAAAATAGACTGATGGCATATTACACTGATAATAGGTGAAACATCCGTTATCTCATATGATACTCGATCATATATCAGTGAATTATAAAACTGGAGCCTTGGTATTTATTAATCACCATTGCGATCTACGATTCATTAGAAGGACTGTCAACATTTTTATCAAAGCTGTATACTAAAGAGACCATCTTCGATGTAACCTTTAAGCATCTCGCAAGGATATCCTGTGCACGCTGACGTATATTTGGTCGGACGAAACATGGCGGATCGGTCTTCTGTAAGGGCTTCGCCACTTTTGCGTGCTAACTATCGACTCCATAGCTGCACCGACGTTGTAACTCAATCCATCAAGAGAAGCGCTGCCCGCATGGCTCAACAGTTTTTTATCAACCGGGTCCTCGACGAAAGTCTTTGTCTGTCCTTTCCACGCTTGCAAGTGGCTCACAACCATGGCATAAAGCTCCTCCCCCCGGTGCAGCAAGAGTTCACATTGATGATAATGAGGGACGCGTGGCATGTGGCTATATATTCGCCCATAGGGGACAACAGAGGATAGGAATTGGAGCACGGAAATGAATCCCGTGCAGCCCGGATGGTGGTGTGGAAAAGTATACGAAGCCGCAGTTACTCGCATCTCAACCGAAACAAATTTATCGCGGCGGCATCGGGCAACCTCAAGCTCTTGGGATTCATCCCCTACAACAAAGACACATGTGAATATGCCTTCAAAAGGCCCTAATTCATAAGTATGACAATAGTATACCACTGTAAGTATTTTATAAAAGGCGCCATTTTACAAGCACAAGGCTATGCATAAAGTATGCCGCTTGCACTTAAAACTTTGCAAGAAGAATCTGCAAAAATAAATTTTACTAAGAGCAGAAACACTCGATAAGAAATGCAGAATAATAAAATTTGGATGGATTAAATGATGTTCAATTACTCAGACATTACATGTATATAATCCCTGCAAGCCACCATAAAAGTGTGTGGCAGGGAGTGACTTCGCGCCAAACATGCATTACTACGGAAAACCCTTAAGTGAGGAAGAGAGTAGTATGCTGGATTAAGTCTATGGAAAAGTTCAGACAGGAGCTTCCTTCTGATATCAGCCTAATCATCCCGACCCCAATACATGATAACAGATTAGATACCTATTCTGGGCAGAGAAAGAGTAATGCATTTACGCGATGATTGCAATAAATACTCGTTTACAACCAATTGAGATCATAAAAATGAAAATTTTGAACACCCCGACACATTAAGTAATTTAAGGCTAGTTCGTCATTTTACCACGCATTCACTATTGTTTTATTACTCAAATTTAAGACATTTGTAATTACATAATCTTAGGCTGGTGATGCAATAGTCCCAATAAAAATCCTAATGGAAAGGCATTGAGCATGATGTTTACGTTATTGTGGGGCTAGTATATTATTAGGCAGTTCAAAAGACGATATCAACGTACAATAACACCATTAGTTTGGAGCAAACTTCAATTTCGCTCATGCTGTCCGACATAAGTTTGCATAACTTCTCCTCAAGTTTTTCATTCCAACTGAGACAGCAATCCTTTTCCGTTGCCTTCCGATTTTCCAGCGTCTAACTCTACCACGGTCCCCTCTCGAAGGAAGAACGGTTTCACTTTCACTCAAAAAGTCTCGCATATCACTAGATTGTTATCGGAACATTGGATCGTGTGCCGGACCACCTCATTCAAATTATTTCACTCGTGTACGTCGTCAAGTCCTTATCTTCCCTCCCCTCTCGACACTTCATATCCGGAACTGTGCGTAGGAAACACATGGGAGAATGGAAATATGGCGCTCAGGTCAGCTGCTTCGATTATGCAAGCACTGCACTCGGTGATAGTAAATTTAAAGGGAAGGTGAAAGTGACACCTGATTTAGACTCGCCGTTTATTATCGCGAGATTTATTAAAAACTGAAGTATTCACAAGGGAAATTTTCCTGCCAGAATCATTTATTAACATGTGTGCTGATGACTAATTCTCCAGCATTGAGTAAATAACGAACACATCTACATTAAGTAGTAGTAGTCTTGGATTTTAGGGGCTCCGACAGCTGAGGCTATATCGCGCCGTCGAACCTCAAATCTTAATGCAAATACAACATCCATGCCGCTGGGCGAGCTTTGAACCACGAGTTTTGATTTTCCTTTGGTTTTCTTTCACTGCGTTACTGAACAGACCGCGACATTACATACGGAAAGCCGCCGCAAATGCGTGTGTCAGGGAGCCGTAGGTCACTAGCCGTGACAGACATGCTCGAAAATCTTCCCGGTGTACTATGTCGCTGAATTGTTATGGAATCATAAAAAATGCAGACAGTACGACTCTCCGAGACCGCCTCAGCCTCAATTAAAGACAATATTTTGCACCTACCTCCTTAAGATGTAGGAAATCGTGATATGGACGTAGTTTGGAGATGAAGGGACAAAATGTGATTGTTTAATTGAAATAAGCTTAAAAAAAATAACGAGCATGACGACAGAAAAACTAAATGTTTGAGCTATCGCCAAAATTGAATGTCGAATATGGTGTGGAAGGAACAAGTTAGTTCATAGGTGATGTTCGTGAGCAGTTTATTCAAAAAATTTAGGCAGCAGGGAATCGGGTTTGCTGTGGTGGTCAATCCGGACCCATGGGGATCTTCCGCTAAGAGCAATACCGATGTCTCTCCACCCTCCCTCTACCCATTAACTTCCTTTCCTTTTTCTGATTCCCACATAACTTCATGGAACAAATGCTCATAGTTGCCGGCCATCTACCCAAATAACAACGGTTACAGTAACTGAAATTCCGCTTACGTTTCCTCGCCGAGCGTTGCGGCTACGAGGGAACACTCATCAATACGGAAACAATGAGAGGACGTTGGAGTGGGCGATGGAAAGGGAAGGAAGAGGATGCAGCGCAAACCCTGGTCTTCGTGGACCGGCCTTAACTTATACGTGCATCTAACTATTTGGGAAGGGGGGGGGGGGGGGAGTTGGAAAAGGGGGTGCGGAGAGGAGGGGGGATGCAGCGTGGGGAGGACAAAGACCTCCAGGAGTTTTCTCCTCCACCTCCGCCGCCTTCCTCACTCCTCCCCCTCCCACACCCGTCCCGCCACGGCCCACCTGCCAGCCTAGCCGCCACCGACCCTCCTCAACCCTCGGAGCGACTCTAGGATAGGCCAGGGAAGCCAAAGGCCCCTCTCCACCTCCTCTCGTCTATTCCGGCGACTCCGGGCCGCCCCCCTCCCGCGTCCCCCCGTGAGAGAGACGCACGAAATTACCACCGCGCTAGCATCGCGTGCTCATTAAAACGGCCCGGAGGATCGGATCTCCCCCTCTCTCTCTCTCTTCGGCGGAAGACCGGCCTTTCGGGACACGTATCCCATCATCCACTTCCCGATTCCCTTCGGATGCAACGACGTTCCACGTCTTCTCCTGCAGCTCCTTCTCCTCCCCCCACCAATCTCCCACCCAAGTCTCGGAAAACGCGGTCCAAGCGAAGCTTGGGTTTCATTAAATTGCCGCGCACCCTTATCAGGAGGGCAGAGGGGAGATGAGGAAGCGGGAGGGGGATGAAACATCCCTCGGAGTGACGGCAAAGGGGGAGGGTGAGTGTTACATCGTCCCTTCCTCGTTTTCCTTCGTCCTTCCGTCTCCTTTCCGTACAGCGTCCGAATCTCCTTCTCCTCCGCCTTCCCCTTGTCGGCTTCTCTCCTTCCCCACTCCCGCCCCGCGCCGGCCGTCCGCCTCCCCTCAACCCTTCCCCCTTACGCACGCTCACCTTCGCTTGTTCCTTCTTCGACGCCAGGGGTCGGCAAACTGCGGCCAGCGAGCCACGTGTGACTTTTTCAGTATATTCAGGTGACTTTGAAGCACATATAATTGAATTTGAAATAAAACTATCACCGTTTAATTTTAAAAAGGTTATATCAACATCAGTAAAGGAAACTACCTTCTTATTTTACTTGCTCATAGGGACTTGCAATCTTGCCATAAATCAAAGACTAATACTTACAATCTCTCGGGAAACGAAAGTAAATGAGTTTGAGCACGCTGGCAAAAAACTAACGAGAAAAATATTTTGGTAAGTTTTTCCTATGATAGATATACCATTAGTACTATTACTTTCCCTTCCTTTGTATGTGCAAATTCGTAAGTGGCTCTCAAACTTTGAATCGCTCAAAGCTTCGAAAAGAAAATACGTATCATTTTAGGAAAGAACATTATTCAATGGCTTTTTCCCAACCCTCTGACAGTCATTTACAGGCATAAAACTCTTTAACGCTGAATTGGCTGGATCCTATTGGAGAGGGATGAAAATGCTCCTGTGTTATCGTCGAAAACGTTTCATTTCCTTGTGAAGTCCTAAAGTGACGTAGGTATACGAAATGCCGCAGTTGCTTCGAATGAAAAACCAATGTACCCGTTAATTCGTTATTTTCTCTCGGTATTCCATCCAAATATTGGATTCTTAGATTCAATCACGCTTAGGAAGGAATTCGAGTGGAGCGTGAACCATTCAAAGTAATTATCGCTCGCTGGGGCTATTTACCGCGGCAATTACCCTCACGAAACCGTGATTGGAATGAAGCACCACGGAATTAAGAGACGAGGAAAGTTATTTCTATTTTACCAAGGTAAGAGCAGACTATCATACGCCCAAATATTTTGTCCTTGATCGATGCCAAAGGATAATTATGCCTACACCTTCGTTTTACACGCACCTGGCGCCAAAAAAAAATTATATTCATGGAAGCATAATTCATCCCAGGCATTGTTAATACTTTTTCCTACGATATACTTATCATGTTTACACAGTTCAATGGTTCAACATGGTTTCAATGATTTCTTGTTATTGCTTGAGATATTCAAAATGAAATAAAAGGTCATTTTCCGAGTTTATGAAGTGAGCACGAGCTTGACATTGAAAGAAATCAAATACCTTGTGATAACCGTTTCTTGATAAGGCTAAATAAAATCGCTACAAATCCGCTAGCAGCTAGGTTAATTCTATCAAAACCTAATACAGCATTAGGGCACGGTGTTATGATGATTCTTAAGCTACTTATAAACATGTAAAATAATAATAACACCATACGATTTCTTTAAACGCATGTTCGAAAATAATTGAATGAATGACAGGTGGTTTTGATGATGAATACATCATCAATACCACGGGTTTAATAATTTCGATTTAGGATACAGGGTACTAATAAATTGATGGACCGCGAACTGGCCGCGAGAACGTTAACGGCGGCGTTACCCACTGGAATCCCCTGATCTGGGGATCCGGGTTCGAATCCCGGTAAAGACGAATGATTTTTTTCTCTGTGGAACTTCTGCTATTGTCCAGGGTACTAAGTATAGTAATCATGACTGCTCGTATCTTTAGCCACGAAATATTCATTTCATCCAAGGAAAATAATTAGATATTTTTCTAACTGATGTGTTAGCCATTATCACTACAGTAAAATACAAAAATATTGCCAAGTCAATTAAAATGATGACTTTTAGAAGATAATTACGTTCGTCAATGTTCATGATTCCTCTATGAAGGAGCAAGATTCTTTCAGGAATAGAATACAACTTACACAACCATAACAACGTGCGGTAGAATCGAAAAAAACCGTACGTAAGCCTCTTCCAACAAAGAAAGAGAAATTAATGCCAGTCTTTGACTGAAGTATTTTTTTAGAAATTGTGGCATTCAAGTATCCTGGAAGCAAAATGATTTCCACCCGGACAAAACATGAATATTGAATGCTAGAATAATCAATGCAAGACTGTTTCTAGTAATAAATAAATCACCTCATTTCATACCTTACCAAAAATACACCGAGAAAAAAGCTGCTCAAGACTTCTGCGCAAAGTGCGTTGCTACCAATGTGATAGCATGTCACAGGAAAGAGGTCAAGCAGAAAGAAAACGGCTGTAGGCAACTGAGAAATGGTGTCCATGGAAGGGTGTATGCGATAAGATGGGAAGAGCATCTTAAGAATCGAGAAATATTGAGGTAAGTTGATGACCGTACAAAAGAATATGCGAAGTAAACGAGACACATGGGTTTGTCATTTGAGAGTCATTACAGGCTGATGAACACAGTACTGAAGAAATAGCAAAAGGAAAAATCTGTAGCCTTCTTCTTAGATTGGAGTTAGCGAAGCAGATGTTGAAAGATATGGGAGATAGAACTCAGTTTCCAAAATTAAAAAGGATGATGGTAATAAGTAATTGTGTAGGGCCAAATGATCCTGATGGATTGATGAAGAAGAAAGGTCGTTTGCTCATCGACAGTCACTCCGAATTTCCGAGTTTACGATTACTCAAAGGGGACGCATCATCTCCAATAATTTTAATATCACTCTTATCAAATCCTATTTAATTTCCTATCCTATTAGGCTAGTTCATAATTTATGCCTTAGTATGTAGAAGATCTTATACAAAATCTAGATAAATGTTTATAAATAGATAATTAAATTAAATTATGCTATGTTATTCGGCGGAGGCGACCGACAGCTGAGGTCATGTGCGCCATTTATGATAGGTGGGTAATTAGGTAATGGTAGGAACATTTCAGGGAATGGAGGAAGGGTGGAGAGAAACCCAGCGTCGGCATTAGCCTTCTATTAACGACATGCGCCAAGGGGACCACGGCTTAACGTCCCATCCGACGGACGGAGTACTGAACCTGAAATGCCCTCCACTAGACACTCAAGTAGGGACCGGTTAGCCACGGAAAAATACACCACTGCCGGGAATCGACCCGGCCCTCGGGATGGGGGGCCAATACTCTAGCCACCACACCAACCCGATCCCTTAAATCAAATTTAGCTAGAAATTACTCCCTCAATTACTGTGCACGAAAGATGTTTTTAGTATTTGTATTACGAACCCTCATCGATTTTTAGGCGTCATCGTCTGGTTTATTCTGAAGGTGGAAAATCTTCCCCGGGCGGGATTCGAACCCACTACCTTATTAGGCAAAACTTTACCCCGCCACCACCGATCTTCGCAATTGGATCACCTATTGATGATACTTTCCGAATTGAATGGTATTGGATTAGGTATTAATGTGATGCAATTGCGAAGATCGGTGGCGGTGGGGGAAAGTTTTGCGAAACAAGGTCGTGGGTTCGACTACCTCCCAGAGAAAATTTTCACTTTCCGGAGCATGGATGTTTGTGCTGTTTACTGCACTTAATTGAAAGAGAGAACTTCATACTCCTAATTCGCTGTACAATTAAGACAAATTTAATTTAATTAAACGTCCAGGCTAACTTTGTTGATTCCTAACCTTAATCTTGAAGAAAGCAACATATTCACATCCGAGGTGGGATTCAGACCCGTGATCTTTCGGCTGCCTAGTCTGCGTGTAACCAACCAGCCTGCTAAGAACGGCTTCTACATGAGAGTCGAACGACACTTCGTTGAGAGATTTCCAAGTCGCAATGCGACGACTCCCTGATGACGCGCCGCATGCCTTAGGCGCGGATGAAAACATTAAATGCAATAAAGGCCTGCATTGAATGTCTCTGACAGCGATGACATGTTACTGGGGTGGGCTCCTTCTACGAAGGAGTCATGGGCATCTTTATGTGGGACCTTCCTAGCGAATAATTCGAATCTGTCCCCGTTGTTCCCCATTTAACCCGGAGATGAATAAGAAAAGCGGCCGTCAACTGAGTCAAGCTCGTGAGAGTGGACTGGGCTTGAACAGGCCGGCGAGTGACGCCCCCATCGAAGCTTTCCTTCGGACGATCTCAATCAGGCTATGCCGGTCGCGTCGACCAAAAGGCCTTCGCCTCCGAAACAGAATTGTCACGGAAACCTACGGGGTAATCCATTAAACCTCTAGGAAATCGCTTGGAGCGACACCAATGGTGCGGATTTCGGAGAACTAGGAAAAAATTACCGCATTCCCAAACCATTGAATACGAACCCATTCTGATTGACTCATATCCGAGATTATAAGCACAGCCTGACATGTAAAAAGTAAATATCGGTTCGATTTATATTTTCGCATGAGTTCGCTACGGGGCCTGAAAAAGTAGAGAAATGTCAACACAAAATCAAGCAAAAACCTGTGCTTTCCGCCTGGAATTCGATAATTTCTTCGAGCTTTGCCATTACAATTACATTATGAGTGGCGAGAGATAAACTATTATAATTTTAAATCAAAACGGGGCCATCACACGTAAGTTCGATATAGGAACCTTGAGTAGAGTAATACCGAAACATGACCGGAGGAAATTCTATATATTATTACCCAACTTATCCGTGCATAGTGCCATTAGAACTGGGTTTTAGTGGTCCAGTGCTCATGCTACACCGTATCGTTCGATCAAACTTAATCCTTAGCGTAATCCTAAGACAAATACAGCATTTGCTGTGTTCTGAGATGAATGCACAGGCGGGATTTGATGCCGCGACTATTCGATTGACGTACCGGGATTGTAGTCTTTTTTAAACCTCTTTCGGTCGCTACCGTGACGATGTTTCACATTGGCAAGTCGCCGATGCCTGATCGTCCGTCGATTTCGCGTCATCCACGCCAAATACAGCTTCATTCAATTTTTAAGAAGCCTAATCTGATGATAATCCTCCAACCAATCCAAATAAAGGAAGCAAATAGCATCAGCTGTCAGTCGCTTGCCTTTCACTACGTCCAAATCATCTGAGCATTACATTAATGTCCAGTGCACGCCCCCAATACCCGGAATCACACGAAAACAAACTTCTATCTACACTACTACTTCCTTTCCCATCCGTTTGACGAATGGGGACGGAATTAAATAGCCAACTCAGGGGTAGCTACAGAAGCGAGGCTGCCCCTGTTTTCAATGACGGATCGATGGAGACCTCATGGTGAGAATCGAACGCCAGGCGATCCTAGGCCTCGGGGACCAGAATGCACTTCATCACTCATGGTTGATGATGAAGGGCAATGAACGTAAAGTGGCCTCGCCTTCAACCTTTCGGTCCTCCACCTGCACCGGTAGCATTTGTAGTTGATCGTGGGAGGTGACCCGACAACCGAGGTCATTTGCGCCACTTAGGATAGATGGGTGATTTGATAGTGGTAGGATTTTTTCAGGGAACAGGGAAATAGTGGAGGGAAACTCGGCGTTGGGGTTAGCCTGCTCTTAACGAATGGTGCCAACGGTACCACAGTTTAAAGTCCCATTTGACAGACGGCGTACTGAAGCCGAGCTGCTCTCCACACGGAATCGATAAGGGACCGGTATACTGATGAAAAATCTTTACCACTGCCGGTATTCGACTTGGGCCCTCTAGACTGGAAGCTGGTATTCTCGCCACCACATCACCCTGATTCCCCAGCCTCTGCTGGTGGAAAATATCGAAAAAAATAAGAATGCTAATTCAGAATGATAATAGGAATATCATATAATCACGGAAGAAATGCCGTTTTGCAAAGTGCATAAGATAAATATAACCTATAATAGCCGCTGAGCTATCTTCAGGCAAATGAAGGGCTTGCATTCGCGAAATCAAAAACATTTGGTTTGGCAATGTTGACTTTTCTTCTTGCGAGTCTATTTTCACTTTAAATTGTCCACTACCACTTGAAATTCTGGACAAAAGAAATGAAGTGTTACAACATGGTTACAACCATATGTTTTAAGTTTAATGAATTGAATGATGCAAAGTGCACACACACTATTTGCGTGGAAAAGAACAGCGTAAGTTCTAGTTAAATGCTATTTAAACCACAGGTTTCTGTAATTCGTTTCAAAGGAGAAACATGAAAGTTCTTCTGGTCAGTTAAGTCACAGATTACCTACTGGCTAAGCTTACAGACGGCATGTAAAATTTTCACATCAGACTAGAGGTCCAGTTCCTTTTCCGTGTGCCGCTGCCCTGTGCCCGGAAAAGAACTGGTTCCCAGAAAATGACCTCACTTAGATTTGTCTGGAACACGTTGAAAGGCCACCCCCGGGATTCGAATTCGGGGGACCTCAGGTTAGCTGCCCGATGCTCTACCCACTGGGCTACCACGCTCCGTTTCACAGGAGTAGGGATAAAATACTAAGAATTACTACATTCAAGAGTATCAAAACAGACAGGCGGAAGGAATTGAGCGAAATCCCTAGGAAAGTTACCCCTAGAAGAAGCCCCTAGAAAGTAAATTCGAGAGTTTCGATTAAATTGAAAAAGTCGTAGAGAAATGACACGCTTGATTTAAAAAAATACGAATGCCCCCACGAAGTCACGCTTCCCGCATTACAATGACCACTGGATAAGCAGCCATCTGCCATCATGAACCGCGAATTTCCCCTTCTCCTTAAAACTGCGTAAAACTGAATATCAATGTACTTCCAAACTGTGTAAAATCTCAATAAGGTTGAAAAACAATTAATTCCATAGAATACGAAAAAGCGTAACCATTTACCAATAACAAGAAAAATATTTTTGAACTGACGCCCCAAAGGTTTATCAACGTCCATTTCAAACTGATATCGCTGTCTTTACGGAAAAGAGCTGATGGTAACTAGTTTAACATGCTCATTGTCATACGGGTATTTCTTCTTTAAATTATCCTCATTCTTTTTCTTTCCCTCGGCCTTATACTATCCTGAAACTTCTTGGCCAATGAAGTTCCCATATTTGGGGCAATGGTCCTTGTACATCTTATGATAGAAGAATATAAAAGAGTAAAGGATAACTGCAAGAAAATTCACCTCAAACAAGAATATATTTTAGACTGGTGAGCAATGTCTGCGATGGTGAAAAACTGAGCAAATGGAGGTGAATGGATGAAAGAGATCATACCTCTACTTAAGGATAGATACATAGGAGACATCACTGATTCAGAATTTACTTCAAGGAGGTTACGGATATTAATTAAAATATTCTGGAACCACCGCTCTTTTAATATTTCACTATCCCGATGAAAGTAGCACCATAACCAATTTCTAACATCTCGATATCCGTGTCATCCGATATCACCTAGCTTCAAGCTCACCAATGACGTCCGCGCGCACTTTCTCTACGCCTAGGGAAAACTTCGAAAAATTCCTGCTAAGTTTCATTACCGTTCGTCTAACAGTCTCCACGGGAGAGAAAACGCACCGCAACTAAATTCCTAAGAAAAACTAGTGGCAACGTCGCGCGTCTGCGGCTAGGCGTGAGGCGCATAGAAATCTTGACGAGAAGGTTCGGCCAAATATAAGCATCCCAAAACATGGCCGCTGCAGCAACCCCCGCGACCGAGATGCCAGGATTCGTGTTGCGATATGAAAACACAATATCCAGCAAACGAAAAATTTTACAGTTATATTATTACTGGAATAACTGATGTTATTGCTGAATATCCTTCAGCCAGAGACAACATGGTTAAGATTAATGTTCTATACACGCATATAAGATTCCACACGACACATGTGCGGCTTCGCTGTGTATCTACGTCATCGGGCGCAACCATATGCTGTGCCCATATGCTGCGCCCATATAGTGCATTACTTCCAGACCTACGAGTTGCCATCTCAAACAAATTCAAGCGATTCACGACCGCATTTAGCACATAAATGTCATTTTGCAGCTATTACGACGGGAGAAAAATTAGATAATTTCATTACAATATACGGTCACGCAAGTCAGTATAACTACTAGCAGCGTGTTTTAATGTCTAATTATATACAGCCTCCGCAAATATTGAACAAAGCGAAGAAATGTAATGTGTGGAACATCACTTTCTTTCTTGGATTCATCAGCTTCTTTCATGATTACGTCATGCACCGTCTAATGCTACAGAAATAAATTCCATCCATTTCCTTTAGTTCGACAATGATCAATTGATCGATCGAGTTCATTTGGTTGTAAGGGCGTTAATCTCGCCGGCCACGAAGGTAATAAAAGAATTGACTACAAATTAGAAGATGTCTTTGTGTTACAATAACTTTTTGTATCACAAAAAATTAGTTTTCTCCACAAAGAAAAGGACTTATGAAATGCATCGAGATGAGTGTTTGGAAGTAATTTCGGGTCCATTCCCTTCCGCCGTGGAGCCTAGACCAACTCCGCGTAAGACAGGCCCGTTTCTTTCGGAGAATTAAAAATAAAACAAGTCCCTTATGATATCTGCGGCACGCCAGCGCCTTCCCCACGGCACACTGACGTGCCGCGGCACACCGGTTTTAGGAGGAACCACTCCGACACTTTCGGACGGTCACGTGAGATCATCCCCGGGACCAATTGGTTGGCTCCGTCTGCAACCTCCCCACTCTCCCAACAGACTCATCCCATTCTCAACATACACACACACACACGTATATATATGTATATCCGGAGGAACGCGTACATGCTCCGGGGGAGGGCGGAAAAGAGAGGAAGAGGAGGATGGGAGGCGGGGCGGCGAAGGAAGAGAGCGGTTGTGCAAGTGAGGGTAAAGGAGGGAGGAAGGTGACTTTTAGGCGAGGGAGGGAAGGAGATCTGCCGAAGGGGGCGGAGAGAGATGAGAGGGTTGGATGCCTGTTTTCCGTGGGTACCAATGGTTTTTTTTTAACTCACTCCTCGGGGAAGAGGGATGAGAGCTTTTTAAGGCAGGGAGTGAGACGAAGTGCGCCGCGGGTTCGTCGACCCCGTTCACGCGGATGGGAGTCTGGACGGACGCAGGGAGGATGTCGGCGAGGGATGGAGGTTGGGGGAGAGGGGGAGTTTTTTAAGAGTGGGATGACGGGGGTTGTGTTTGTTGGGGGGAGGGGACGGAGGGAGAGAATAGAGAGAGAGAGAGAGAGGGAGGAAGCGAGCTAGCCGTGGGGGCGTAAGGATATAGGGAGAGGAGGGCTGGATGCGAAGCAGGGTTTTTGGGAACTCAAGCGAAGAGTTTGGAAGTCGTGGAGGTTTGTTTGTGGGAGGGAAAGGGGGGAGGAGAGGGGTTGGCCCGCCACTCCCACCCTCCCGAAATCCATCCCACAATTCCTCACTTCCCCCCCACTCACGAGATCGTTCCCCACGCTCTTCCTCCACGGACGGCGCAGCCGAGCGTTGAGGTCTCTCGGCGTCGGCGGTTGTCTTAGGCTCTCTCCCCGAGCGCGCTCCCGCTCGCTGCATCGTGCATTCCGTCCTTGCACCGTCGCCCACCCCCCCTTCCCTCTCCCTTTTCCCCCCTAGAAACGCGCTCCCCTTCCCCACGAACCGTTCCCCGAGCGAGAGGGAATTTTTTTATTTTTATTTTCGGGGAGTTCGGCTCACGTCGTGAAACAAAGACGGGGGGGGGGAGTGCAGCACGGGGGAAGGTGGCAAGGGGGGTGAGAGAGAGAGGAGCGGGATATAGATCTGGTTTGCCCTGGCGTATAAATCTCCCCCAACATTTTTCGTGTTTTTCCCCCCTTCCCTTTCGCTCTATCTCTCTCTCCCTCTTTCACCGCATGGCAGATGCATCCTTGAATAGGCGGCCGAATTATTTCCCCAACGTAATTAAGCCCTGGGCTTTTTTTATGGGAGCTTCGTGGAGTGGGATACGGAGAACCAAGGTAAGGAAACGGCGCTTGCGTACCCAGGGAAGTTCGGGGTTTTCTTAGCGTGAAAAGTTACGCGGAAACTAAGAAATCAGGCGCTAGGGCAGGTACATACGTATTACGGTTTTACATGTCACTCTCCACTGCTCTCAAAGTCAATGCTGTTTCAGTCTGATAATCACCCGAAACCGCTTAAAGAATTCCAATTAGTTCAAGGTCTCTCAATTTCTTGTTTTTTAATCGCTTATTATATTATATTCATGGTTTTTAGAATCTCCAAATGTCAAGGTTATTTTGCGCCATCTAAAGTTATTTTGCGCCTTAGAAGATCTTAGTCCTAGGATAGACGCAACATTGATATCCTGGGCGTGATTCAAACCCACGATCTTTGGCTTACCAGAACAGCGCGTTACCGACCTGGCTATCACGACCCTATCCCTTGGAATAAAATGAATTTGAGTCCACTGTCACAATTTTATGTCACTAGGCGATAAAAACTACCGCCAACGGAGGCTTGGGGTAAATTAAATTACTAAACTCTCCTAGATTCAAAACGTAAATGGCTTTAATAGTAGTGGATTCATCTACCACTAGGGAAAAGTATGAGATTGACTCTCATGATCATAAATATAATTAATATTTATGTAAGTTCAATACAATACAGTAATATATTTTCAATGTAAAGGGCTAATGGTTGATATCGGCGTTTACTTATCTGTCGGAGGTTGGGGTAAGTAGACTGTTCCGACCGTAAAATAGCTCAGTAAAAGGATTAAACCTACCAGTAACGCGTTTTGAGTCTTCCTAAAGCGCGAGGATCAAATGCAACGATAGTCAGTTGAGATACTTCCCAAACTGAAACCATACTTTTGTAAATAGATAATATTCCACCTGAAAAAACCTAGAATCAAAACAACACCTGATTCAAATTATAATTTCCGACATGAAAAGATATAAGGGGCATTCATTTTGGAAGTTCGCCATTTGAAAGATATTTTGAAAAAAAATGCGTTAAAATGTCGCAATTCATTTAATATTTTTTCAATGAAAGGGCATATAAATTATTTTACCATCTTCAAAAAGACCATGATATAAAACTTTCTTCCTTTCTCAACTCTCTAGACTGAACTTTCCTACGAATCCAACTGATTAAAAAATGGTTTAATTAAATTTGTTCGGTTCTGACACTCAAATGGATACAGGGATCAAAAATTGGTAAGATCCGCATTAGGATCTCTGGGACCTATTTTTACATTTACCTAGGGGTGTCAACTCAGAAAGTATGAGTCATGCGGTGTTTGATGTCTCACAATTATATGTCAAAATCATGACAGACTAACTCATCATCAACATTGGTCATTAATCATGAGTTTGGTTTCAAGCATTAAACTTACTCGGCACTTAATTCTTCTATTGACTAACTTCATACTTTTGTTTTCACAACACTCAGTTTCATCTCTCATGACTTCAGTCTTCTAATGCATTTCTTCATTTTAAACCCTTCTCTACTTTCTTCATGCGTTTTATCAGAGCTCCTTTTGCCGTTCTTTCCATTCCACGATTTCCCTCAACCATCGTCATCAGGACACTCATGTCACAGATAAGATTCCCGTCTTTTGCTCAGAATCTTCATCACTTTTTTTCCCCCGATCTCCTTAAACCCGCTTCGTTAGCTACTCGCTCTATCCATTTCATCTTGTTCATTCTTCTTTTACATGACATTTCGAATGCTTCCAGTTCATGAGATAACTCATTGCCGTGAGATAACCATTCATCAAATGCCAAAGTGGATGGCATCCATGTAGTTACGATAGGAATTGTAGAAGAGACAACTCGGGGATCGGCCGGCAGGCGCACTTCCAAAGTGTCCAACTCGAGACATATCAAAAAATACTTTTCGCGCTGAGGGCGGGGGTGAACTCCCCTCCATTTCTCACTTCATTTCCGGTTTCTCCAGTTTAGGGATTTCCCGCAAGAGGTCACGAAAGAGCAACGTCACAATGCTGCCAGAGTGTTCCCGCAAGAGGACACTTCAACTAAACAGGGAATTCATCGACTATCGACCCCACTTCATCCGAACTCTCAGCACGCAAGAGCAAAGAGAATTTGGTTCATTCCTTTGGACCACGGATATACAAATCTTGCAAACAAAGCAAAGTATTGTTTCCAAATTATCGTCCCCTGGTTTTGTTTCCCGTCAGCTAACATGCGTAGCTAGTGTATGTGTCTGTGACGGGAATTCGCTTATTCTTTTTCACGTCATTAATTATGATATTAGCTCATTTATGGAAATTAAGGGGTGGTTAAAGGTTGATCAGCCGGAGTCCAAGGTGAGATAAAAAGGAAAAAGGATAGAAACAAGTATTTTGATGCCCTTAAAGTTGGTCCCATATCGATATGCTCCCCAGTTGATCGGTACAACATAATGCATCCCGCTTTATGTTTTCCACGGCTGGCTAATTTCTGTAAATCATCGAAACTTTACTCTTGACACAGGAGAAAATATCACTCATTCTGTTGTCTTTATAGAGATATTGGTTCGCCTTTTTGCGTTTAATAGGATTGTACTTTATTGCACAGAAAAAAGTGCACGTATCATACCATGAACGGGGTAAAGTCAAATAAAAAACACGCACCAGCAAAATACTGCAAGAGGATGAAAAAAAATCTCATTGAAACAAATAAATCACACAATGAGCGTTATCTTTAATTTTCTCCAATCATGAACTGCATGACGCACTTAAAGACAAATTTTAGGAGTGTTCGCCTAAAAATGTTCGGTAAAAATCACAATATACGCCTAACGTTTCACTGGGAAGAAACAGAGTTAGTTTCATTGGAAGCCGGCAGGAGGTGCACTGCTGAAAGAACATCGGGTGGGAGAGTGAGAGCTGAGGTGGAATGGACACCAGGACCGCCAGTCATTCGCGTTGAAGGGAGAGGTCAGGCACGTACGGCAGGTGCGATTATTAAAGCCAATTAAAAACCTCTATGAGAATATAAACGAAAAAAAGGGATTACGCCCCTCCAGTCAATTAAATACTGCTCCACACTCTGACCCTGTGTTCAATACTTAATTTGATTCAACTAAAAATCAAATACTTGATTTTAAGTGTGTATCTTTGATTCATAGGTACCTAACAAATATGGAGAGCTTACACTGTTGATTAATGTAGTTAATACAGTGATTACAACTCCGTTTCAGCAAGGTAATTAGGTAGCGCTTGCTTCTGCCCCTTGCTGGAATAGTCAACAAGGACCATTATTATAATTTGACAGGATACATAAACTAGTGCACAATAGTACATCAACGCCAGCCGGGTAGGATCGAAAAATGATGTACTTCTAGGAAAGGGAACATATTCAACTTCCTTATTATTTTAACCTATTTCACTTTCATCAATAAATAAAAGAGTGACCTCTCAGGAGCCAAAACGTTCGCAACAACTCTCGTGTAAATACTTCCAATCCGAGACTTGCTCAACTCACGTCTTTATGGAAGGAATAACTTAGGTCCAATTCCACCATACCATTATATTCAGCGTGTTTTGACGAGAATGGATAACATTCCCGGGCTAGGTTGGTGGGGAGGTAAAAGTACTGGCGTCCGACCTTGAAGCCTGAGTTTAAAGTCCAGCAGTGGCAGCTATTTTTCAAACCGGTCCCTAGTTGAGTGCGTTGTGGGGAGTAATCGAGTTCAGTTCTGTTCTCCATTTTTCGGATGAGTCGTGAATTCCTGGTCCCTAGTGTCTTTCGGTTAGAGCAGGCTGACGATGACGTCGGGTTTCTCTCATCCTTGCACCTTTCCTCCTGATATGAAGTTCGGGGCAGATTTGTTGTGCATAAAGGACATGTGATACCACTTCTGGCGAGCCTAGAGATTAGCTCAAATCGCCAGAGATCGTAGGCGGCAGATACTTTGGTCCTTACTGAACACCTTTGAGCACCTCTAACACTCACATCGAGTGAAGCCATTTCACAGTCACATTTCTGAAGCTTAGCAATGAGAACAAGGGTGATATAGCAAAGATGAGTTCAAAAATTGCGGATCTTACTTCGCCGCACGAATTTTGGGTAATTTCCACAAACAACATTCATCTTCAGACCGTAGAAAATGAATATTTAAGGCAATAAATTCGAGCCTCGTTAAACCGAGATAATGAAGAATGAGGCCACATAAAGGAATAGAAACTTCTAATAGCTCATTACGTCTGGAAGAGCATTTATTGGGGAGGGAAATATATCATTTTTCTGTCATTTCTACTTCAATGATTTCTGAGGATCTTTGATGGGAAAGATTGCTAGATATTTTCATCCATAGAAGGATTTTCCTCTCTTCTAGAGTCTAGACTCGCAGCTCTTGGGAGTAAGTTACTTCCTCCCATCTGTGAATGATGTGATTATCGCCACGTTTTTATGTCGAAGGATGAGGAAGACTGGAAAAGAGAAAAACCACACAAATCGCCGCCCGGAAAAGAAGAGGCTGATGGGCTGGGCCCATCCCGAGGGTTAATGGACTTGAGGGGAAGATAATAAAAGAAAAATCCCCAGGGGATGGCCTAGGGGGAAATACTTAGGGCAAACCAAAGAGATATACACTAGAAAAACTCTCAGAAAGTAAGAGCGGCAATACTGAATGAGAAAGGCCGGTGGAGAGAAATTGCAGTCTGAAGACTCAATCATCTACATCCTGCATCAACATAATACCCTGCAGGCCACCATGAAGGTGAGTGGCAGGGGGTGAGTACACAACAAACATACATTACATATCATGTATAAAATATATTAGTGATTATATTATAGTCTAAACTTAGCAATTTATAAAAAAAGATAAAAAAGCATGCAAAACCATACTGTTAGTAGAGTTAGATTAAAGTCCTTATACCAATAGTCAGCTGCTTATGCTATTCGTACACTTGTATTTATCAGCACCATCATCGGTCAACGATCTTAGGATTGGTTTGACGCAGCCCTCGATTCTGTTATTTTACGGGCCAACCTCTTCATATTGACCTAACTCCTCTCTTTTAAATCCTTCAAAACTTCTTCCATACGTCAATTTTCCATTCTTCTCGTTCACTTTTACCTCGACGATTGTCTTCATCAGAACATCATGTCTTAAGATGTGGCAGATTAAGTTTTCCCATCTTCTTTTTAGGGTTTTCAGTAGACATCTCGTTCCTCCCACTCTTCTTAAGACTTCTTCGTTTGTCACTCGGTCGCTCCATTTTATCTTCATCATTCTTCGGTAGGACCACATGTACATGCTTCCAGCCTTGACTTATCTGCTGCTGTCATTGTCCATGCTTCGCTGCCATATAGTAGAATACTCCAAAAGTATAATCTAATGAAATGTTTCCTCACCTCCACGCTTGTATTTGCAGCTGTAAGCAGAATCTTCTTTGGTAAAATGCCCATTTCGTCTGGGAAATTCTACTGGCAATTTTTCTTTTACTTCGTCCATCGCTGGTTACTCGGCTTCCCATGAAACAGAACTCTTCCACCTCCTCAAATTTTTGTTTTCTTAGTTTAACATTCTCGCGGCGGAGCTTAATGCCACAGAGTGCGTCCACCGGGTTGCGGATGGTGAGTCGACCTCTAGATATAGAGGTTAGCTGCGAGATAAGCGAGTTTACTCGCTAGTCGAATAAGCAGTGGTGGACAAAAGCGACGGCATTCCGAGGGGCTATTTGGTCTATCCCTGGGTAAGGTAGGCCTCTAAATAATACAGAACCTGTGAAGATGATGTGACTTGGTGACGGGAGGCCGCCACTAATTACGCTTCTCATCACCCGGAGGAGAGGGCAGCAGCTCTTCTTCACGTGAGTGAAAGTGGAGACCACATTGGTCGGTACAGCGACACTCATTTTACTACAGGCGTGGTAACATTTACTTTAACGCCTTTAGTACTGCGATGTGGAAGGCAAGGGGAAAAAATAACATTATCATCCCGAGGAGACACATCTGTTCCACTCTTTTCTTTCTTATCAAGACGTGATGGAACCCTCTCGAGTAAAATATTCCGGAGGTAAAATAGTCCCCCATTCGGATCTCCGGGCGGGGACTACCAGAGACAGTACAACAGTCATGTGAAAAACATTTTAGAAATGTGATAAACATTTTTGGGTAGGAACATTAAACGTAAATTCGCTTCAGACCTGTGGAAGACTGGAGAACCTTAAGGTGGAAATACGAATAGGACCTCGACGTCTTAGGAATCAGCGAAATGAAGTGGCCCGAAGATGGAGACTTTTGGGAAGGAAGCCACAGGATTATACATACGGTATCATTAAATGGCAATGCTGGAGTGGGGATCATACTCAGAAAGAGCACCGGAATGCGTGTGAAGAGCTTCCTGCAGTACAATGAAAGGATAATAATGGTGAAGATCGAAACCAAACCTGCGACGGACTACGAAGATGAAGAAGTGGAATACGTCTATGAAAATATCACGAAAGGTATAAAACATTTAAGAGGAGAAGAAAACCTAAATATTTTTGGAGACTGGAACTCCATCATCGGCGAAGTTCATGATGGAAGAATAACTGGAAAATACGGATTGGGAAACCGAAACGAAAGAGGTGAAACACTGATGGAGTTCTGCACACAACATAAGTTAGTGGTCACCAACACATTGTTTAAAAAACAACCAAAGAAGATAACATGGAAAATGCCAGGAGACAGAAATAGATTTCAAATACACTACATTTTAGTGAAGCAAATATTTAGGAACCTGGAGAAGGACAGCAAAAGCTACCCTGAGGCAGACATCGACAGTGGCCATTATTTAGTGATGTTGAAATGCCATCTAAAATTCAAGAAGTTGAAGAAAACAATGAAGAATATATGGAAAGTAGAAAAAGAAAAGGAGGCTCAACACCAGCAGACATTTCAAAAAGCTGTGGGAAACTACATAGGAGAGGACCTGACTGAGAAATCAGTGGATGAGCGCTGGGAAAATATTAAATGTGGACTACAGGAAGTCGCAAAGGAAGATCTTGGAAGAAGAAGCCATGGATCACGGAAGAAGTCTAAGACTTGATTGAAGAAAGAAGAAAGTACAAGAATGTGGAAACTGAAGAAGGGCAACTTTGCTACCAAAGAATAAGGAACGATTTAAGTCGCAAAGCCTGGAATGCTAGAGAAATACGGATGTACAAAACAACCTGGCTCTAAGAAAGGTGGAAACTGCCTATAGGATAGTGAGGAACCACTTAAAAAAACGGAGCGCAAGATTGCCATAAGCGGCAAGAATAGGTACATTTTTAATAAAAAAGGGGACAAAGTGAAGTGAACGAAAGAATTTCTGGAGGAGTTATGCAACGGACCAAATCTCAGCACAAAATATATTGAATAGAAAATCGAAGTGGTAAAGGATTATATGGAAGCATCAATTTTAAGATCCGAATTCAACGCTGCAGTAAGGAACCTACGGATTAATAAGGTTTCTGGTATTGATGATGTTCCTGCAGAACTAATTAAAAATGCAGGAGAGAATACTTATCTTCACAAAACCATCTGCGACATGTACTCAAAGGAAGAAATTCAAAGGGACTTCGAGAAAAACATTATCATTCCTATTGCCAAGAAGAAGAGAGCGGAGAAATGCGAATATTTCAGGACTATAAGCCTGACGCCACCTGCATCGAAGACACTGATCAGAATTATCAACAGAAGAATAGAATGAAAAGCAGAGGAGTTCCTGGATGAAGAACAATTTGGATTCAGGAAAAGTAAGGGTACAAGAGAAGCAATATTGGCCCTTAGCCTGCCAATAGTGAAGAGAATGGAGTAGAACAAGCCGACGTTCATTGCATTTGTGGATTTAGAGAAGGCTTTTGACAACGTGGATTGAGATTTAATGCTTGGAATTCTGAAGAGAATTCGAGTGTCCTACAGTGATCGAAGAATTGTACACAGTCAGCACAAAAACTAAGTAGCTGTGATAAAATCTGGACCCAGCTCGGAAGAAGCAAGGATAAGTAAAGGAGTGAGACAAGACTGTGCACTGTCCCCCGTAATTTTTAATGTTGACATCTAGAAAGCCATGAATGAAATCATAGAGAAGTCTTCTGGAGTCACTATCCACGGAGAAAAAAATAAGCATGCTGCGATTCGCTGATGACATAGCACTCATAGCAGAGACAGAGAGGGATCTGAACAAGATTCTAGTAGCCATGTAAAGGACAATGGCCAGATATCAGCTGAAGATAAATGAGAAGATGACTAAGATATTGGTGTTTAGCAAGAGAAAAGAGGCCAAAACTAAAGTTAAACTAGGAAAACTAAAGCTGGAAGAGGTGAAAGAGTTACCTTGGAAGCCGAGTAACCAACGACGGACGAAGTAAAACAGAAATAGTCAGCAGAATAGCCCAGGCGAAGAGGGTATTCTATCAAAAGAAGACACTAGTTCCAGCTGGAAATACAAGCTTAGAAGTAAGGAAGCAATTCATTAGAACGTATATCTGGAGCATGTTTTCTTACGGCAGTGAGGCATGGACGATGACAGCAGAGGAGAAGAAAAGGGTGGAAGCATTCGAAATATGGTGCTACCGAAGAATGATGAAGATAAAATGGATCGACCGAGTAAGTAACGAGGAAGTCCTAAGAAGAGTGGGAGAAAATAGTAATTTGCTGAATACTCTAAAAAAAAAGGGACAACTTAGTCAGCCATATCTTGAGATACGATGGTCTGATGAAGACTAGCGTCGAAGGAAAAGTGAACGGGAAGATTGGAAAAGGCAAGCCTCGAATGAGTTATGTAGAACAGGTCGCAAAGTATGTGAAAGAGGGAACTACGTTAATATGAAGAGGTTGGCCGATAGAAGAATCGAGTGGAGGACTGCGTCAAACCAATCCTAGGATTGTTGACCCATGATGATGATGAGCTTAACATTGGTCCTGGCTTCTTTTCTTCTACTAAAGCAATACCTTAGTCTTCTTTTTATTGATCTTCAGGTGATATATGGCCGTTGTCCTTTCCGTATTTCCTGTTGTCTTCTTTAAATCTCCTCTGTTTCCGCCATGTCATCGGCGGATCGTGGCATGCTGATTTTCTCCCCGTGGATATTCACTCCCGGAGACTTTTCTTTAACTTTTTGGATGGCTTTCTCGATGTATATATTGAATAATATGGTAGACATGGTACATCCTTGTCTCAATGCTTTCTTTATTCTTGCTTCTCTACTGCTGGGTCCTGATTTTATAACATCCACCTGGTTTTTATATAAGCTGGGGATAACTCTTCGGCCGTTGTATGATACTCCAATTACTTTCAGAATCTTTAGCTTCAAGTTCCAATCCACATTGCCAAACGCTTTCCCCATATCTACAAATGCAACAAACGACGGTAGATTCTTCTCTTTTCTTTTTTCTACAAGCAACCTGAGAGCCAAAATCGCTTCTCTTGTGCCCTTTTTTTCTGAGACCAAATTGGTCCCAATCCAGGAACTCCTCAGCTTTTCGTTCTATTCTTCAAGAGATGATTCTTGTCGATATCTTCGAGGTATGTGTCGTCAGGCTTATGGTGCTAAAACGTTCAAAGTTCTCAGCCCTCTTCTTTTTGGCAATAGTGATTTTAACGTTCTCAAAGTCCGTGGGTATCTCTCCTGTAGAGTACATGTCGCAGGTAATTTTGTACAGCTGGGTAAATGTCTTCACTCGTATTTATACTATTGGATATATTTACGGCTAGTCATACCCAAAATTCACCCTTTCCGTGATTTATATGCCCCTTCTAAGTATTACTCCGCATAACTACAATTATATCAACCTACAAACCCATCCGTAATTAGCTATTTTACTTGTATAGAGGATATGTCAATCGCCCATATCTTAAGACACGATGGCCTAATGAAGACAATCGTCGAGGGAAAAGTGAACGGAGGGATCGGGTTGTTGTGTTGGCTAGAGTACTGGCCTCCCATCCTGAGGGCCCTAATTCGATTCCCGGCAGTGGTGAATTTTTCTGTGGAAAACTGGTCCCCTCTTACTCCGTCCGTCGGATGGGACGTTAAGCCGTGGTCCCCTTGGCGCCTTTCGTTAAGAGTAGGCTAATGCCGACGCCGGGTTTCTCTCCACCCTTCCTCCGTTCCCTGAAAACTCCTACCATTATCCAATTACCCACCTATCCTAAATGGCGCAAATGACCTCAGCTGTCGGTCGCCTCCCCTGAATAATGAACTAATCAAAAGTGAACGGAAAGATTGGAAAAGGCAGGCCTCGTATGAGATATATAGAACAGGTTGTGAAGGATGTAAAAGAGAGGAGTTGAGGGCTGCGTCAAACCATTCCTAGGGTTATTGACCCATGATGATGAATTGTATAGAGAATCTAGTGCTGAATATTGCTTTTCAGTTGACAGAATCCATAAAAAATTCGCCAAATCTATGTGACACATTAACTTAATAATGCGCATCCAATTTCAAAAATATAATTGGTGGGACTTGAAACCCGACTCATGCAAGGACTTTTAGGACATTATCATGCTCATTTTCTCTCTCCGAGGCTGCAAGTTTGAATATGTTTCCGGAGATAGGATGTACAGCAAGCCTTGAAATAAGGATTGAAAAAAAAGTCCGTAAACACATCTTCATCTAAAGTCACTTGGCTACAATTACTCACACGTGTCCTTTGCGTCACTGGGGTAGCCTTATTATTTACAATACAAATAGGATTGTTGGTTTATATTTAAAAAATTTTACACTTGAATCTTTAATTTTCCTTAAAGCCCGTTTCACAAGATACTTGATCCAGTACAAGGTCAAGTATACTCGCTAGTATGCTAGCTTTCCAGTATCGTGTGAACAGAACCAGTATACTGGCTGGCAAGCATGCTAGCTAATATACTCGCTGAGCTACTGGATTTCATACTTAATGCGGTATTAGATTTCTAGTAGGACCTAGTGGCCCGGTAGCCATCGACCAATCAAATCACGTCACAGACGCTGTGCGAACTTCTCTTTCTATAAATTAGTATGGAATCATATGGAATAACCGATTCATAGGGTTCTTCACACGATCATCACAAGGTCGATGATCGTGTGAAACCTCCCAGGACGGTACCAATCACTCTAGATTCCGTCCTTAATATCAAGTAGCGGCTAGCACACTAGGTCTTGTGCTGGATCAAGTATCGTGTGAAGCGGGCTTAAGTTCAAATATGCTATCTTTAAATAATTTGGTTTTTAGGCGCTCCAAGTAATTTGGTTGCAACAATCTTACACTCCATCAAACTTGACGCCCTTTGGGATATTAAACTGTTACCAACCTGGCTACTACAGTGGGCGAAACGTGAAATCTAATTTCCTTCTTTTTCTCATATTATTATTGATAAATTCTTATTAGTGATAATTATCTCTAGGTTCTTTATTTGGCCTCACTATCCGAAGACTTTCTCTATGCACCCCTTGCTCCAATATCCCTTTCCCTTCCGTTGCATAAATACTCAATAGGTATCTTGACTATCTATTTTCTCGCAATTACCCATTCTCCAATGCAGCAATGTTACTTCTATACAATTTCAATCTCGTTCAAAATAAATCATTACAGCTATATTGCCCTTCTGAATTATGTGAATACAAAAATGAACAAATATTGCTATTGTATTCAGTAAACGAATTTATTGAACATTATACTTAAGATGTCCCACGGACCGCTTTCCCACTTTCAGTAGCTAGAACGTTTAAAGTTAATAGTTTTTCTCTTTGAAGACTGTTGACATCAATGAGGCTCTCAGAAACTAAGCATTTTTAATGTTTCTCATTCCGCTGCAATTGGGCCGAATTGGTGCTGCTAAGGGGTAGAAAATTTTCCCAACTGAGTTTACGATTTTCCCCGAGACTTTGACTCGCGCATTAACTATAATGCCAGATTTATTTTTCTGCGACTGTTTGAAAGTCTATTAAGGGAAACATATGAAATAAACGGGGTTCCTTTTGATGCTTTTCACCGGTAGTGAACATGGATTCTATTTAATGCACAATATAGAACCTTGCACTTATGCATTTTACGACCTATTGCTTGATAAAGGGACTATGAAGAAATATATATCCTCTGCTGAACCTAAAAAGAATCCCAACTTTGACGCTTTGAAACCCCATTCTCTTCTTTCCTCCCTTCCTGTCGCCAAGGGCAGAAAAATAAAGGGAAACAAAAATCTATTACCGTCGGAGATCACCAAATTTACCCAAGAGATTACCCGATCGGGTCGATATTATTCCCAAACGATACGGAATGAGCGTACGGGCATGAGCCCTTCTTTCAAACCTTCACCCCCCTCCCCATCTAGCCCAATCCACTCCCCTTTTCTCTCTAGAGGGTTGACCAATCAGCATCGAGGAAAATCTCCCTAAAATGCGGAGGGAGAGAGAGACGGATTTTTTTATTCTTCAGGGTATATCATAACGTGAGCTCATTTCGCGCTACCCCCTTTGTGCCTCGGGTCGGGGGAGAACCTTAGCGAGGGTTTTAGGGGCGTAGAGGGGTGGCGAGGGGTTTTTTAACGGGGAGTGGGGTTGGAAAATTCAGTGCAAGGTTCGATGGAAAGTGCAAGGAAGACAGGCCGCCCTTGTGGTAGGAGTGGAAGGGAGTTTTTATACCTACGTGGATACACGATTATACATAGGTATAAATACGAGAGAAGGGTAGTCTTTTTTGGCGGGGGATGAAAGAGAATGAGACAAGGGGTGGGGGCGATGGCGGAGCACGGAACCTTCGTTCGGTAGGAATGGAAGGAGGGGTGAGGCAAAGGAGAAAAAAAATATAAAGGGAGGGAAAAATATTAATAATCAAGAAGTGGTGGGCGGAGAGGGTGGAGGGAGGAGGGGAGGTGGGGACAAAATGGCATTTCCCCGCAATTTTTGGAATTCTCGCGAACGGCCTGAATTAATAACTCCTTTTCCGTGTCATTTTCGCTCCCGGAATAAAAAATAAATCGGTTTTCTTTCCCGGCTCCCTCCTCGTCGATTCTTTCGTGGTCGCGTTTAGTTCGCTCGTTTCGGTCGTGGCGCGTTCCGTGCGGAATCGGGGGGTTTTCTCGCCCCTGGGACGCGACCGCGTGGTTCGCGATCTCTGCCGCAAGTCTAATCAATAGACGCTATTCCTTTCCTCCGCGGTGACTAAAGGGTAATGAAAAATAAAGCAAAACGGTCAAAGTCCAGGTAATCGCTGCCGTAGATCCTTATTTTTATAAGTAATTTCCGCTTGCGAGTTTAGGTCACAGCTTAGTTTCACGTCCGTGCTTGCTTTCAAAGTCGTTAATGTTGATCTGTGATCTCCACGGTTGTCTTTAATTCTTTATGTTCTAACGGTTCGGTAGGTTTAGATGGACATAAAATTATTCCCACGCAAACTCCCTTCATGTGATGTTCTTCTCTAGCTCAGCATATATCCTTCCTTTCATTACCATACCTAAAATAACCGCTCTTCTCCCCTCTATACTCCGTTTACATAATAATTTTTCTTTTATCATTTCCCTAGGATACCCTTGTCCCTTATTACCCGTTTCATCCACAATCCTCAAGTGTTGGCGACTTTTTCCCGGCAGCTGCGGAAGTAAGCCATGCTGAGTTCGTGCTGAATTGCATGGAGTTAGTTATTAATATATTAGCGATATCAACTATAGTTGATATCGCTAAACTATAGTTGATATCGCTAAACGGGAATTCGCCGTTTATTTGTCTTTATCGCATTAATATCTTTTCGGCGATGACAAAAAACAATTATGGACTCAAAAAATGCAAGTTTGCTCATTTATTCAGTACTCATATAAGGGCACTATGTGATCAAGGAATATTAAATAGCTGGGTTGTTATTACTTTTTCCGTCGTATTTGTAGATAATTCGTTTCCGATATTTTCTTGAATTTGAATGTGATTACATTAATGGTTAACTCTCACCTCATTGTAGGCTGTTATATTACTAAAATGAATCAACTTAATAAGAGAGAAATGTATTGATTTTTGACAGTTTAAGGAGAGAGTAAAAATGACTAATGAGCAAGAGTCGAAAAGGCACATCAATTGGGTATATCTGTTGCGTCATTAATAATTTCAATCAATATTAAGGTATAATTTATTCTCGCTCGTATCACACCATAAATGTCGCCTCTCGTCTCCATAAAAATGTTGCAGTATATGTGATAAAATAATTAGTTTCTTGCCCAAATATGCCTCACCTTAGCGGCCCCGGTGGCAGTGGGGTAAACCTCTGGCTTGTCGATCCAGGAGTTGTGGGTTCGAACCTCCCCACCCGGGATGTTTTTCTCTGCCCGGGGCATGGATGTTTGTACTGTCCAACCTGTTAATTTTAAGAGAGGACTTCATAGTCTGGAATTTGCAGTTTAAATAAAGACAAGTTTACTACTTATTATTATTTATTACCAATCCCATAAATAAATGGGGATGCGCCTACCTGCTCCGCCAACTTTTGCCTTGACACTTGTGGACTCAATTTCATAATGTCTGTCAAATGTTAACCAACTGTTAGTGTGGAAGTTATGTTCATCTAATAATAAAATCTCAGTAAGGTAGCAGGTAGCACGTTCAACTAGTTATATTGCCACACTAAGTTTACCTGAAAAGCGTTACACAGTACTCGGCTGACCATATAAGTAGAATAGGTTATTTAGGATCAGTGTGTAGGCAGTAATATCTGTGGGTAGGTAAAAAAAACCGTTATATAGCTATGTATCAACAGTCTTTTTGACTTAGATAGAATCAACGGTGCTTACCAATTCCTATTTCTATCGCTCAGTTCCAATTTCAACCCCAAAAACACGCAATAAGAATTTCAATCCATCGACTTCAGTTAATCTAAGGATGTCTGGTACCTTCCCATAGCGTCACCTGTCAGCCTCTTCCTTCCATCAATCGTCCATCTCTTTCAGACTATCTGAACATGAATTGTACCTGTATTTTCTCTGCATGCATAGAATTTATGATTTATTTAACAACAGCCTTTAAAACCGGAGTATCCTCGTAAAAGCCCTTCATTACACTTTCCTCAATTTGCCAGTCTTTTTCACACCTCTATTTCCTCAACTCTTCCAAAAGTAATATCTCAGCAATGAATTTTTATTTTGGTGCTTCTTTCTACCATAGGCCTGTACATCTCTTGCTTAAAATTACTGAGAATATTTTCTCCGAGTCATCCATCCTTTCCTCCAGTTCTTTCAAGTAGGCTTTCAACCCATTCGTTTTATATTATCCTTGAGATAAATTTTCGTTAAGCCCTTCCAAAAGGCCTGACCAGACCTGTAGGCCAACTGTAAAGGTGCTTAATGACGATGAAAGTTCCCTCCATGTTTCTGGCGTTGAATCATTAAGCTTCACCTACGATACTCAGTAAATCAGAATAAATAAATCTGATTTTTTCAACACGAGAGCGCCTAATTTATCCTTAGACTTTCTACATACATCGCAATTAAATGAGTAGTCACCAATTAAGAACAATAAAATTCGGATAGGAACCGTAAAAACTATAAAGAATGAAGTAAAATACCTACGGTGATGACCCCTATCACACCCAAAAAAATTGTTTCGGTTTGTTTCGTTGGTAACGAAAACGTCAATATTTATTCGGTTAGTAACGAAAGATTCAAGACTCGGGCCATAGGAAAGGCATAATTTGGTATGTTCTGATCAACTAAAAAATAATATAGATCACGTCCACTCTACTAAAATGGGAACCAAGTATCCGACAGCCTAATATACCAGCCCAAGTTTTAAGGATAACTTTCATCATAATGAACATTAAATTTAGATGCTGTTACTAATGGAGAAAAGAAAAAAATAAGGGAAGAAGTATTAAGCGTGTTAGAAAGTTTTAATAGAAAAAAAGGATTATAATGCTGTCTATGCCCCTAAGCCCTTTGGGGGTATCATATCTCTCAAAGAAACCACAGGCGAAAGGGCTCCGCAACCCATTACTACTGGTGTGTAAATTTTGCACGCCAATGAGCGTATCACTTGGTGAACGCTACCCTCGCCAATTAGATTCGGGTAAGGATTTTTTTTGTTTTGGAGATGAAAAATGACCCAAGGATAGAAATATTGTCAATTACAAGGTAGCAGTTTCATACGAAACATCCAGACATGTCCGCGATGGTGTCTTGTCCGCGAATTTTGCCTTCGAAAGAATGGGTAGGCTATAAATAGAAATCTACGTTGACAAACTTTCATAAATGGAGCCCTGGTCGAAGTTTCGGCCCCACGTGGTCTGAGGGAAGTCTCAGTGCCTCCTCTTAAGCTTGACCTTAGGGGGTTTTCTCCCTCTCTCTCCGTATTTAGTAGTATGAGGAGTAAAAATTCCCCCTATTCCCAACACCCCCTTTTTCCGAGCCGGGATAAACGGGCACGAAATTCACGACCGAGAAAGACAAAGTCCTCTCTTTCCACTGGCACCCAGGCAAGCTGGAGGGATAAAGAGAGCACCACCGAGCAACCCCGAACCCAATTCGAGGCTAGAGGACTAATATGTGTAAGGAGACTCTTGGCCGGTCAATAGGGGTTGCCATTTCGGGAAGGCGGGCGAAAGGAGGGAAGGTGGTGGTTGTAGCGTGGGCGGGGGTGCGGCGGAGAATGGGAGGGACGGTGAGGGGGAGAGGAGAAAAAAGATACGAGAAAACGGAGCACCACCAAGACACCACCCTCAATCGATATCGGTGTGTTTCGCCCCACCTGCCCTCCCTCCCCCTCTCCCTTGGTGTCCCCGGGACCACCTCCCCCCTCCCCCGCTCCCGTGCGTGCCATTTCCCATGGGGCAATGCGAGCCAAACCTCCCCCTCCACACCCTAACTCACCCACGCCACCCCCACCCTACGTGGCTGAACTTATCCCAACCCACACCACTTCGCCAACCATTCGCAGTAGTGTGGAAACGTAAGGGGGAGGGAGGTGAGGGAGGGGTGGGGGGATTTTCCGAAGGGAGATGGGGCGAAAAAGGGGTCGGGAGATGGGGTGAGGGGAACCATGTCGAGGGGGTGGACGAGAAGGGGCAAGGGACGGCGAAAAGGGTGTGGGGTGGGGCTGCGGGTAGTGGGGATGAAGCCGGCGAAGAACACGCGAACGGCAGCCCCTTGTGTCGATTCCGAGAATACGTGTCTCCGTGATGCGTGCGGAGTCCCAAAAAAGCAGGGGGGTAGGACCCCCTTCTCCAGGGGTTGCTTGTCCTCCTCGCGCGCGACCCTCATCCCCCGTGGAACGCACGAGCGACCACGCTTCGGAAAAAAAACTAAAATAAAAAACCACCCCTACCAGGCCGACTCGTAGTGAGAGAAAGAGAGTGAGTCGGAGAGGAAAAAAGGTTCTTTTTGCACTTATATAGTTCGTGATGGGAAGTACACGCCTCAGGCTCAGTCGTGGATGTAACCCATGCTTTCCCATTACTACTTTTTCCCCATCGACTCCTTAATGTCCATTGCTGACCCCAGTTTCGAGGGAGAACCCTGCGCATGAGTCAATTATGATTTCTTCCTAATTCAAAATCGGACGTGGCCAGCAAGTCAACCCCTATTACATGCGACTATTCCACAGGAGCAGTATTATTTTGCATTACAGATTATGGAACTACCACTGATAACACTCTGCTGAAAAAAATCGGCAATATTACCAATAATTTACATAATATCCATCATTCAAACCTCAACGCCTCATCCTTTAAAGTCGATGGACAATTTCAATCAGGAAAAATATTTTAATAGGTCATTATACTAGTACTAAGATTTTGGGAAAGTTACTCGTGAATGGTAATCAAATAATAACAAAATATTGCCTTTCGCGCGATATCACAGGAAAAAAACGGTTAGTAATGTTGTACCTATTAGGGTCGATTCGTTAAGGGTAAATATTTATTAGTTTCTAAGTTGCTAAAATGAAAAAGAGATAGCAAAAAGTTGTGGAAATGCTGTGGTGCTATAGTTAAAACATGGTTATTTAGCACACAAGTCATTTACAAATAGGCATAAATAAACTTTTATCCCAAAATAAATAGTGCGTAATAGAGAAATTGATTAAATTCAAACATTAAGCATTGAAGGGCATCTATGCGTTGCCGAAGAAAAGTTCATAATGAATACCATATCTGATATTTAGACGGTCACATCGAGGGTTCAAACACTATTGAAAAGAAATAATTATGGCGATGTCGCCACAAAAAGATCATTGTGTGTTGAAAAATAATTTAACATCGATGACATCCCTAAAGCAACCTTCTTCCTACTCAAAAAACAGAAAGAACTCAGGATTCCTGCAGTGTGAACAAATTTAGCCTCCATTTCAATAGTCACCATCAATCTCTACATATACGTTTTATTGCAGTTAGGTAAAATGCTATTTTTAGATATTTCCATTCTCATAGAAAATGATTAAACACCGTATTTCTACTCCCAAAATTATAATGTAACGCAGTTATCTTCTCTACTTGCCAGATTTAAAACGCGCGAACATGTAAGCAAAGAGATATTTACATCATAATCGCTTGTAATGCATAAGAATGAAAGAAAAAGTCACAGAGGGGTTATGAGCAACCACTGAGGTAAGATACCGAACTTTCTTCAATTTATTCGGCCATAGTTAATCAACCGAGGCATTTCAGGGAACTTATCGTGAATACGATCCGTGAGATCCTCAGAGCAGAGGAATTGAATCAGTAGGAGGGTTTAAAAATAACTCTAGCCTTGAAAGTCGTAGATTTAATACGCAATTCCGAAAGCGGAAAATTTATGAGGAATAATGGATTATTTCAAATGACCTAGGGGTCGCAGTATGTGAAAATGAGAAAACGGCTGAGTAAATAAAGACTCATTGACTCAAGCGTATTAAAACATAATAAATCTCGCTACCCAGCAATCTCCAGCCTCTTGTATTCATAATATTCCCTCCGGCAATTTTTTCATCCCATATAATCCAACATTCAATTTTAACTCTTTCCTCACAAACCTAAATCGCTAGTCTGAAACAGAAAAATACATCTACATCCATGCAATACCCTACAAGCCATTGCGGGGGTGTTTGGCAGGGGATGAAGATCACCCAACACGCACTATTGGCATGTAACTAGGCTATTCCTTAAGGCTGGGCAAATTCACTAAGTATCTTTGATAAATTATTTAAACCGATCGAGGAGTCGTAATTTGTGAAAACGGCTGTCTGAAGTAAAAGACACAATGATAACCCATCGGCAAAAGCATATTAAAACACACCAGTTCACATCACCCAACAATCTTCAACCTCTTGTATTCACAATCTTCCCTCCGACAGTTTTTATTTTCATCCCATTTAATCCAAGCTGTAGCTCGGAGTATCATTCCCCCGCGGGAGTTCCTTCCGCTGCGACGCACACCTTCCCTCACACATCGGCAATTGCAAGAGAGGAGCGAAAAGGCCCTTGGTCCTTTTTGATGTTCACGATTATGACTGGCGCATACGATGGAGTCCCCCCGGGCGTTAAATTCTCGAACGACCACAGCCGGTGCGTCGGAAGGAATCGTTTCCGGGGGTTGAGACTAAACCGGGCGGAATGAAAGAGGGTTGGCACGCCATGGTGGGTCATCAGAGGCGCTGGCAGAAGCGCTGTCGCACGGGGGACGGAAATTAAAAAGAAAAGAACGTCTTCGCTACGCATGCTGACGGACTACAGACATGTGCCGACTCATTTGATTTCGTGTCCCCGAGTTTTAATCTGGAGAAGTTGTACTCTTATATCTACTATATCATTATTATTAATATTTTTCATATGATTCCCTCTTGAGCCCCGCGTACTCCAACCTCACATTATTATATCCAAACTACCCGTTTTTCTTCTCCCTCTGCCCCAACATTTTCCCTCTATCACGCCCTTCAAAACTCCCTAGCCCCTTATTACCAGTACGGAATATTTAAAACAAAAAGTGATCAGGTAATTAATATAGTCAAGAGAAGACTTAATTGAGAAATTGAGACATATATAGGAATGTTATACTTCATTCATATTAAAATCAAGAAACAATAACTAAAGCGAATATAACTACGTTCCGGCAAGTCAATAAACGAATCTCCTTGGGTTTGTCGCATAAACCACATGCTATCTCTTGAAATAGCTTGTTCAGAAACATTCATTACTCGGGTTGAATACTGATAGGGAGCCAAAGTTACCACGACATTTCCGTTTCTCAAATGCAACACAGGAAAATATACCTAAAAACACGGCTGAATGCTGCAATGCTTTTTTGCCGAGAATGCCACTTCCTGGGATCTAGTAAAATGTTTCTCTTCTTTTTTCTAGAGCTAGCTACTGAATTTAATGTTACTTCATCAAACAACAATAGCCTAACAAAGAGAAAGCCCTAATAATCCGAAGTTATGAATTCCGTGTGGCTGATCCGTTGGCCATTTACAAGAGGAGGATGCCCCTTCTGTTATGGCGCCGCTGATGGCGGCGTATTAATCGCGGGTTCGAATCCCTCCCAGGTAGTATTTTTATTACCCGGGGAATGGATATTTGTGATGTCCTGAATTAATTTAAAAGAGAGAGCTCTTACTCCTAATTTAATTCATTGACTAAAGTATTCTTTGCATTATTTATTTTATTTAACACCTCACATTTTTACAATCTAAATTAGACGTATCATTTTCCATTGACTCCATTTACGAGTTTCCTCCATCTCCACCGCCAACTCCCACTTTATTTCTGAGACTTCCTACACATAATGTACAAGCCAAATACGTACCAAAGGGTTTGTATTCGTTTCCCAAGAGGTGAATTCGCTGAGTGGTTTTAAGATGTGACACCAACATTCAGCGAAAACTCGAGTCTACCGAGGAATAGTTTTAGTCGATTCCTGCAAAGCTTTTCTCAGTCACCACACTCCCTTTCATCACTCTCCTCCCTTATATTACTCCCCCCTCTTAACTCTCTCCTTTTTAAGTATCAGGCTTAATTTTCCTTGTTCCCCCCACTTATTGCATCATTTCCTCCAAACATTTCGTATAAAAGGGGCTCACGGTGAATCTTTGATCACCTCAGTAATTATCATATTGATCTAAGCCTAGGTAGATGAAATAAATTTGTTAATAGAACTTTATATAGTCTTCTTTATCACCTTACTCAGCACGATAGGGTTCAAGTCATTTGTTGCTCTTATTAGAGGAGGCGTCACACTAAGGTCATTTGCGCCATTAAGGACGGGTGAGTACATACGAGGAGGTAGGTAGGACCCGATACGTTCTACTTCGATCGTAGAGTGATCCTTTGACAATAACGTATGCACGTTGAAACCATGGTTGGCTTAGTTGAAAAAACTTTAATGGGCATACGTACAATATTCTGGTATCGTCTAAGAAGAACTTCCGCAAAGGAGCGCTCGGACGTTTTTAGTAGCAGTAGTTGTTTGGGAGAGGTGACGGACAGCTAAGGTATTTTGCGCCATTTGCGATAATTGGGTTAGGGGTTGAAATATTTCAGGGAGCTAAGGAAGGGTGGAGAGAAACCTACGCCGGCATTAACCAACTCTCAACGAAAGTCGCCAAGGAATCCACGCTTTTACGCCCCATTCTACGTATAGTATAATGAACTTGAAGTGCTATCCTCAGAGCATTGAGTTAGGGACCAGTGCACGGATGAAAAATCCCAACTACCGCCGGAAACAAACCTGAGCCCTCGAGATGGTAAGCTGCAACTCTAGCCACCACATCATCTCGAATACGAAAGTGTTTGCTATATTAAAAAAATAGAGGAAAAGTACTAAGTTTTATTAATGCTTTTGATGAACTTCCTCGAAGTCCTCCCGAAGGAGAAGAAAAAAGCTTTCCCAATTCTGAGTTTCGTTTGTTTTCCCTACACGTGACGCCTCTTGTGCAACGGCGCGGCGGGGCTTGGCCATATTGCCATCCTCCACCCGTCCCCGCGAATCCACCGCGCAATCTTCTTCCCCTTTCCGCGCCTCCACCCACGACCCGTTCCCTGGAGAGGAATGAGCGGAAAGAAAGACCTCCAGCCCCAGTCCGCACCACAACCCCCCCCCTCCCAGTCCACCGCAGGACATCACCAACCTACCCCTTCTCCACACACACACATACAAACTTTCGATCCCAATCGAGCGAGGGACGCATAAAGAACTTTTTTACGTGCCGCGCCCCACCCCACTCAGATTGTTTTCGCTCCGACGAGATTCCACGAATCCTCTGACGCATTTCGTGGCGAGGCCTCGTCCCTCCCCCATGTGCAAAATTCAAAGCGCCCCCGTTCTGGGAAATTTTCGTTTTCCCTGACCTTGTATCACGCCACCGCGGGGGCGGAGTGGGAGTAAACAAGTGACAACCCCCTTTTCTCTTTCTCCGGCTCAACTCCGCCCCCTCTAGGTTCCCTTCCCATCTTCAACCCCTCCCTATCTTCAGATACACTATCTTTAGGCTTCGTGGGTGTTCAAAACCTCTTCTCCTGCGCAAGCATCTTATGACTTATTTGTTTATGATTACAGCCACGATCTACAGTTTTTCTCACAGATGTGCTAATAAAATTGTATTTATAATAGCTATGTTTGATCAGAACACTGTACATACTAAAGCTTGCTGAGCACATCTCATAATATGACGTCAGCGATGCCTATACGCTGATAAATTTTGGGAAAACCCAATAAGAGGTTAGAAAAATAAATTAGTTTAAACAATCTAATAAGCCGGCCAAGGTACAAAGGTCGGTAAAGCACCGTTATGAATATGCGCTCGCTTAGCGTAAAGCTGCAATTATTACGCCGGTTCGACGGCACGTGATAATCTCAGTAGCTGGGGTAATTTAAAACCTACTACTGCAACGATAGATTACTCAGAATGAACTTAACAGACCAATAATAACACACAGTAATAAGTTTTGATAGACAATTTGTCCAACCTGCGTTGTTACTCTCCGAACATAATGGAAGACAGGTAAATAAAAAATAGTCGTCACATTCTAGGAGAATATAAAATTATATATTTTTGTTGAATCTTTTTGGTGTGTCATTGCATTACAAATTCTTGCTTTGCTTTCGGTTACACTACTTTATTGTATTTTATAAAGCGCGAGTATACGTCGATCCTCTGCCAGCTTCGTCAGGCAATAGTGATTGTCTTAATTACCGCCCACTCCTCAATTTAACGCCACCTCTGTCTCGATCGAGTCTTAAATTATTTATCTAGAAGAGTCTCAGGTAGCATTATAATCTTTAAAAATAACGTAAAGTGCAATTAATGCACCTCCGGTAAGTTAAACTCTCAGCTTATCTGTAACAACCCAAACTTTTACGGCAATATCTATGTATATATCTGAAAGCATAAGAAAATATCACAGCTATATAGATATACAGTAACCGCAATCTTACTCTTCATACTGTGGCAGAAGTGAAGAGTCATAGTCTCTCATCCCGGGAATGAAAAGTATTAATCCATCCTCTCTCTTGCGTGGGAGTTTGGGAGGGGAAAAAAGAAAGAACGCTTTCTCAACTTCGCCCCTCCCATCCTTTCCCCTCCTTGGGCCAAACACCACACTCTCACCATTGCACACCCACACAATCACACAGCCTCCCTTCGGTGGGAGGAGAACGACTCGAAAAACGAGGGCGAGAGAGAGCGCGAGAGGTCGCGTCATTTGCCTTCCTCCTTCCGTGCCAATTTCGATTATGGCTCGGGAGTGAGGGTGGAGGTGGGGGGAGACGTTGTTTTCGCAGAATAAAGGCTCCGAAATTGTAAGCGGAACGAGTCCGGCACGAACCTTATCTACGTCGGTCGAACTGAAGAATAATTGACGAGGGAAAGCTTCCGTTTCGGAGGAGGGAAAAAAAATCTTCGTGAGATTAAAGGTGGCGAAATAAAACTTCGCCCTTGAACGATAACGGAAATCGATGAATATAATTGCCGATGTTCATTCAAACGTTCGCGCAGTTCAAGAAAGGTTGGGGCCCCAAAATCCCCACCTAAGCCATTTCAGGAGAAAGGAGAAGGACGAACAAGGACAAGAGAAAAATAAAGGATTGCAATATATAGGGTGATTATGTTTTCCTAAAATTAAATTGGCGAGACATATGAGTAAGCAAGTAAAGTCATCCTCCGGTTCTGCTTGCCTAAGAAATATTACTAAAGCCGGAAAGGAGAGAGATCATAAAAAATCTTGAATCCCAACAGATAATCGGCCATACACTACGCAATATTTTTGAAAAAAATCGGGGCCATCAAATACTTACAGCGATACAGAAAAGACTCTTAATGCGGGTTTACCTCACGGTAGTAACTGATTTTCCGACATTATATTTTCAGGTATCATAAATTCCACGCCAACCGATGTACCTAGTCAGTAACGCACTGCCCTGACAACTCTAAAATTTGAATCTGGCCGGGAAAGGGTGCTGTGTTTAACCTAGGACTGATATCTTAGGTTATATGATGCAATATAACCCTAGCTGTTAGAGAACCTAAAACACAATACTAAAACCATGATTTTCGCGGCCGTTCATAGCCTCCTGAAGTCCAAGATAACTAATGAAAGTAGTGAAGTCTTCACTCACTTGATGCTAGGAAAATGTATTATAAGAAGAGGGACATTTTTACCAATAAATGTAGCGATTCAGGATATCCGATCAAAAATATAAAATGACAGAATTAGGACCTGGTCTGGCGAAAAAAATATCCATGAATCGGAGTGAAGCATTGAGTACTTATGCCTAATTAATGATCTTTTTTATTTTTTTAGTAGTAAGTACTGATGCATAATTTTTTACGTCAATTCGGGCGAATTTTTCATCACTTACAGATATCCATGGTTCCATTTTAAATTGCAATGCATAACATTTGCTTGGAAACAAAAAAATATAAAAAATATAACTTACGTATCTTTCTCTATTTCTGTATCAATTGAGTACAACTTTTACTAGCTCATAGAACTGCATATTCCATTTCGTGTGCAAAAACAGCTTTTCATTCTATCGCTAGCCTCGCACCATTTCTCGTGTATTTTGCCGGCCTATAAAGAGAAGCAGGATCAGCAAATTAACAGGATGAATTCGATTTGCAAGGAGTAAAACTTCAGGAGAGCAATGCCTCATTTTTGTCATCTACGCTAATCATGAAGGGAATATTCACCCCGATCGTGTCATTGACCGGTCGCAGCGAGCCCTGAGGACAACGCAAAAAAAATAAAAAACAAGTGGAACCGTCCGCCGAATTGCAACCCGGCCATAAGTTCCAGGAAAAAAATTCTCCGGTCACGAACGACAGGAAACGATTCGTGAGGGCGTAGCCTCCGACATGCAAACTGTTCGCAGAAAATCAGCAGTGTGCTTTGGTGTAGGGAGGGGGTGGCGAGGCGGAAATGTTTCCGCGAACTCCTTTAACCATTTCGCCGTAAGAAATCCATCTCCATGATCAATGTTCCCGTTCTCGGATCGGAAATGCCGGCTCGCCCTTTATTTTTATTCCCTGCTCGTGTCAGGGTAGCATGCTGGCCACCTAGCAAATAATTTACACTATTCCTCGATGCTGATCCGCAATGGTGAGGTCCACTCTTCTTCACGGGTTGAACTTGAGAGGAAATTAGGCCTAGGAAAGCTAAAATTTCGGCCCACAATCACTTTAATATATTATATATATTTAAAGCTCTTATTTTAATTTTGATAAAATAGGCAAAGGAAAGTTAATTTTATGTATGTATATAGTATAAAATAGTATAGAAATAGGAGGGATTGATGTTTATGTAACAAGAAGCAATAAACTACTTCATATAAAGAGGCTAGCTAAAAAACAAGTCGAGTAGAGCGTTGCGTCAAACCAATCTTATGTTAAAATAGCATCAGTGATGATAATCAAAATTGAAGGAAATGTATTTATGAATTACGCTACTATTTTACTAATTTTGCTACTTTACATTGCTATGGTTTCATTGCCTATTCCCATTAAAATACCTATAACATCTGATGGCAGAATAAATAATGAATTTGAAACGGAAAATAGTCTTTTTTTAGGACTATTGCGTGAAAATCTATTCCAAAACGAACTTGCGCGAGAAGCCTAAGGGGATAATATTTTGTTTTTTAATGATGCGCGAATAATAGAATAGCGAATGACGAAGCGCAGAAATTATGTTTCTGCAAAACTCTTGGGTTGCCTGGTTGTCGGCGATGGCCACGTAACCGCCAAGATTACCATGACCGGTTCCATTGGGTATCAACTATACAATAGCAGAAGTTCCACAGAGAAAAAAATCATTCGCCTCGACGGGATCCCGGTCAAGGCGAATATTATACAATTTCAGCGGCCACTTCGAGGTGCTACAATTTGTTTACTATAAAGATTTTCTATTTCTGCCGCTAAGTCTTAAGTAAATTACTATATTTTTCCCTGATGATACTATCTCACTGTCATAGCTCAACTAACACATGTTGCGTTTTTATTGTTCTTTGAGCTTCGATGAGATTTATTTCTTCTATAGGGAAACAGATGAAGTTTCTTCAACTGATAAAATATTTTTCACTTTCATACACAAAATGCTAAAATGATGCTATAATTTAATGGTGATTCTGTGCTCGTACACAGCAATTATCTCGATAGTTTTGTGCTTAGAATTGCTAAAAAGCTAAATTGTAACTTCAGGTGTAATCAAAATACAGTTAGATTACACCTGAATATCTGAAGACTTAGATAATACTTGAATATTTGGAAGCGTGTATAAGCCCTAAAGACTCAACTTACTAAATCCACGGTGACCGAGACCCCCATCCCTTCCATTCCTATCCTAATACCTTTCCTCCCGGTCTGAAGCGCCTATTAGTGCGGAAACAGACTTGAAAACACCCATGAACTAAATCCACTATAATGATAAGTACCTGAATGTGAATGGAATATAGTAAAAAATTAACAAATGATATGTACCTGAATATGAATGACTACCAATGCTGAGCGCAGCTTAAATAGATCTCTTTGGGATGAATTTTAGCCTTCTATTTCAAAAAGGTCTATTTTATTTCACTTCTCTTCACTTCTCGTCTAGATGAACTTGCGACGGCCAGATTTTACATGAAAAAATGGACAATTCAAGGAAATCAAACGGTAGATAATAAATGGCAAACGAATATCCGGAAAACCCTTTGCACGATCATTAAAATTCAGATGGAATTAATATGCAAATATTTTAACAACGATATTAGTTATGGCCAATGAGGAAGTTTGCAAAATCTCGATAAAATCATCTGAGTAGATCCAATTTTCAGGACCGTAAATGGCTATCCCGTTGCTTCGCATGCCAATCGTAGATTGAAATCTGTAACAGAGAATAGAGTCGTTGATTAAAAATAAGTGGGGGCATGGCCATTAAAATTCCCTCGAATCTCTTTCCTGGTATTTCTTTTTGGAAATGAATACAATATATGGAGATAAATGCTTAACCGGCACACGTTTACTCTTCTGTGCTTCTAAATACGATTTTAAACGATAAATAACATTAGGAGTGCGTGCTAGGCACTCATTCTATACGTGAAAACCATGGATATATATGTTCTAACGAGACTGCGAATAGCAAAGGTATAGGTAGATAACAAATTGTTGGAGTAATCTGTAGTGCATGAAGGAAGTTTTCATATTACTATTCTATTCATGCTAGAGAAATATAGATATATATACTTAATGAAAATCTTTCTAACTAGTAATCACTTTCCAACTTTGTAGTCACTTATCATCTAGTTTCATGAGACTCCTATACCCAACTTTTTTTCGCGTATCAGTGTCATTGTAGCTCTTATTTGAATGTCAGCAGTGCACGTATGGTGATTTTCACCCCCTGCCACACACCCTCGTGGTGGCTCGCAGGGTATTACATTGGTGCAGATGTCTCTTGATGACTCTTTCTCAAAGTAATGCCTCTCACATCAATGCCTTAGCTTTTCGATTAGTTTGGTAACTGTACATGTCACCAAACCACCAAAGGCACCTGGCCACCTACAAAACAATGTGATTTAGGAAAAATGTACTAAATCTTGTAAGTCTTGCACATCTACATTTTGCGAGGTACGATAGTGAACAAATTTTAGTTTGAGAATATTTTTCCTCCTGTTATGCTAAAATATTTTTATTTTAAAATCGCGGAAGTGGCAACAATTAAGCTGGAGGGAAACAGATAAAAACGACAAACAATTTTAAACTTTTACTAGCATGTCTTTGATGTACACATAATAATATTATTATCACTTGCTCTTAATGCAATTGACACTTTAAAAGTTTTGTGTCCTATGAATGTACTGTGAACTCTTCTAAGTTTCATCTAATGCGTGAAGACAACCTTGCTTCATAAACTTTAAAGTATTCTTTAATGAGTGAAGAGTTCAAGGTTGCCTTCTATGATCGAAGTTCACTCATCAAATAAAGATTTAAGCTTCCAATTCACGAATATTTACGGATGATGGGATAGCGTAAGGTTAAAAAATGCGCGGACAATTGCTTTGCGCTTGGTGTAACTACGATCATGCAAAGCCAGCTTGTTACGAGCTAAAATAAACTGAAATAAAATCAAAAAAGTTCTAGCTTACATGACATTTAGGGAGAGAGGATGAAAATAAGCTGGCGACTTTTATCATCTGGGATTAGGGAAGAATGGATAGAGCAAGATGGATGGAGAGGAAGAAAAACGTTGAAATGCACGGAAATGTTAGGGGATGAGAGGAAGTCGATTGAAGAAATAGGAGTGAGTGAATGGACCTGAGAATTAGAAGAGAGGGTGCTTTGAAAGGGGTGAGATGCGGGAGAATAATAGTTTAGCATAGAGATGAGAGGAGAAAAACTGCCACTTTGAATTGAATAATGGGAGGTACGAAGTATGCGGTGCTAAAGAAGAGCATAATGTGAAAGATAGTCGGATGATGTTGGATCGGAATGTTTACCAGGGGGGTTATTACGTAAAATCCCGTGCTTCATAACGTCGCGCTCTGTAACGACCAAAAACTTCGCCCCCAGCGATTACGTATCTCTAGGCGAAGTTCTCAACGTCGGCGAAATCGAGGCGCTACCGAGAGTATGAGAAATTTATGCTCGCGTCATTATTCCATTCTGTTTCTCTGCGGTCCGTCCCGTCCGTTCCCTTCACGAATCTTTCCATCCAATCCAAGGCCAGAAATCGGTCATGTGATCGATTTTCGGTAGCAGACGAACAGAAGGGCTAACGATGATGAAGAATTCATTAATGGTTAAAGAATGCGTGATATTAAATAAATGGTGGCCAGTACAATGTGAATTCTATGCCTACATATTGTGAAAGGATTACACTAAGTATTCAATGTTTATTATGTTCCTATTGGATACTGCTTTACGTCCTACCTTGAATACCAGTGGACCTAGGGTGTATTCAATACATATTAGGATACGTATTCAATACCTAGGTAGGCTCTCATACCCAATCAATACGTAGGTAGGCTCTCATACCCAATTAATACGTATTGAATACACGAGGATACATTCAGTACGTATTTGGATACGTATTAAATGATTTGACACAACTGCAGTTGAGTCTTCATGGGAATGTATTCAACCACATTCCGTACGTAAAAACGTTGACAAGAGCTCACTACAGAGGAGCCGTACCCATGTAGCCAAACGAACTAGGTAACAACAAAAAACATTCTAGAATACGTGAATGGGTGCACCTCGTACCAAAATTGAAAATAAGATAAATGCGAATACTAGATGTTGCATACTTATTCTATATATGATTGCACAAGTCATACTTATCATTCTTGTACACGCTATATTTACCTACACACTCTATAGTCCTCATTATAACCTATAGGTTATAACCACCTACTTAATGAACGCCCTAACATCTAACTGATTTAGATATGATGACTATATAGTTATACTATATATAGTTCATTCACAGGTGAAAAGCCTGTAGAAATAATGTTTCCATGGCTGCAGCTTTTATAACGAAATCATGTTAAACCTTGAAACAAAAATACCGCTGCAGCGAGATAGTAATGAGGATTATTGCATTTTCATGTCATGTGCAGATAGCTCTAGTAGCCGACTACGATCGTATATCGATGCATTAAGGGACGAGATTATGCTGTGTTACATTGCATATGTATTTATTTGATAGAGATGCCGATATTTTTATGCAAGCTTACTTCTTAAAGGAATGAATGCGTTTTGGCTTTCACATATTGGATTGTTGGGTGATTGGACGTTATAGCATAATATTATATACTCATAGAGTTAGGCCTAACGATATTAATTCCGAGCCGTTTCGTTACCATATTATTTATCTAAGGTACAGCAACAAAAGCGTAGCAAGATCACTGTGGGACAGACAACCGTATTATAATAAATGTGCGGGCACAAGAAATTTGCCCCTAGCAAGTTTGACGGACCAAGTGGACCACGGACCGAGTGACCAATGGTCATCGAGAGACAATGGAAAACTGTACGCGACCTGTGAAATAAACGGACCACCTAAAATTTAAAATAACACTTAAGTGTGGAGCATAATACATTTCATTTGTAAAATTATTTTCTATGAAACTTGTATACTTAGTAACTTAGCAATTTTTTGTCTAGGCTTGGAAATAGGTATATAAGGGAAAGAGTGGAGCATAATACATTTCATTTGTAAAATTATTTTCTATGAAACTTGTATACTTAGTAACTTAGCAATTTTTTGTCTAGGCTTGGAAATAGGTATATAAGGGAAAGAGTGAGAGAAAAATGTCTCGGCTACACTCAGAGGGGGCTACTACTGGGAATGTTACTGTATGAGTATTTATTTAGTGTACACTCTGACAAACATTAATTTAAATCCAAATAAATTTCTGCTTTTAGTAACCACTTCAATTTTCTATTCCAAGGGCCCAACACCCTAATCAGCATCTTGAATTAACACTATAAAATACTATAAATACAGCAGGCGCTATGAAAGACCGACTTTTGAACGGATGTTATGGAGCGCCCCGGTTTTGACGTTCTGCAGCGTCTCTTGCGGTTCCGTGATCGCTCCTGGCGTTGCACTTCACGGCGGACGTTATGCAGCGACGGCGAAGTGAAAACATCCGATACATAATCGCGACGGGCGCAGAGGTTCTCAACTGGCGTTCTGTAACGTCGAAATGGGGACGTTATGAGTTACGTAGGTAAAAACGTTGACAAGAGCCCACTACAGAGGAGCATTTTTAATTATCCCATAATTGGGATAAATGTATAGTATATCGTTCTGGAACAAGAATTAGCTCAAGTTACTAAATATGCTGTCATCTTAAAATAGATACAACTATCTGCGGTTTAGCTCAAATGAACGGCGGGGCCAGCAACTGAAGAAGACGGCTGATAGTTCCCATATGTATTATTAAAGGAAAACAGATTTTGCAAACATCTACACTTATCGTATTCTAAGCCTAAAATGATCTCTTCGTAAGGGTTGATCCTAATGGCGTCGACCACCTTCGAAGCCAGGAAAAAGGAAAGGACTAGGCCATTAAGAAATATTCCCCCACTGCGTGGGAAAATGGTACGTAATCGCCCTTCCAACCCCACCCCCACATTTCACGAGATTACACCCTCGCCCTTCCACATCGGGCCCAAAGGACTTAAAACTACACGATTTGGTGCGGAAGGCAAAATCGAAATATTGACTAAAATGGTAAGTAGGCACCCTGAGGTCAAGGACCATTCCTTTTTATATTCCTTTTCAAGCATATGTAATGTACTTTAATGTAATCGCATCATTCCTTTTTAAGCATGATATGCAATGTATGTTTGGTGTGAATTAACACACTACCACTTTATGGTGGCTCACAGAGTATACTAATGTAGATGCATTTCTCTCACTCTGCTCTTACCAGTGCAATTCTACCGTAAAATGAATTGGATGTACTATATGGCATCAAGAAATCTTATTTGTGTAAGGGATACATATGCCGAATTATCAAGCGGCACACCCCGAGACAGGTATTAGAGTTGATTTTAACGCGGCTAGAACATCCATTCCAAAGCTCCTACGTACTCCCACTCCTTCATCGGAAATAGGTTTAATCCTCAGAAAACTACCGGAAATGATGATTACATCGGTCTTCATTTTAAAAAGGAACACATTCATCTACTTAATGTACCTTGCAAGCCACTCCAAGGATGAGTGGCAGTAGGTGACTCCACACCATACGTTTACTAACATCTTGATCGCAATTCAAGTTCAAGAACTACAGCTTTACTCTTTGTTAAAAAATACCGAGGAAACTAAACAGATTCCCATTCAATACAGTTTCAATTTTAAAATGTTATTACTCATCCGGGACAGACACACCACAATCGCTTCACGGAGAATAATGGTTCAAATAAAGTTAAGTTAGAAGCCAAACACAAGAGAAAATACCCAAAAAATATTGCACCTTATCTGCTCACTAAAGTACCCTAAAAGAGGGTACTCTTACCTGCAGCACACCCTTTAGGGTGCACCACACCCTTTCGGTGAATAATCAACACCAAACGAGTACTACGTGCATTGGTACAATGATACTTCACTGGAAAATACTGTTTGGGATGCATTCACTAAGCACTGGTAAGTGCTACTTAGTAACTGGTAGAAGTGCATTAATTTGATATATTAGGCATTTGTAAGTACAGTAATCAACAAGTCCTAAATACATACACTTCAAAGTCCCCTATAATCTCAGATCTTTACGCCATTTGACTCCGCGTGAGCGCCCTGAGCCGACCACTCCGTGGACGGTCAATTTTAAAGCGCCTAGGCTCCTCGATTCCTGAGACTCGGAGAAAAAAATCCGGCAACATCAGGGCTTCACCGAAACGTGAGGCCCTGCTCTTTGGCAGGATCGGACGAGGGAGCCGGGAGGAAAGGGTTAAGGGGAGGATGGGAGAATCACGAGAGGGTGGAAGAAACGGGAAGCGGAGGGGAAAAAAAGGATAGGGTTGAAAGCTGCAGGCCTCCGCTTGCACTAGCCCCATCTACACCCCCCCTCACCCTCCATCCTCCCGGCGACCCCTGATCTCCCCCCCGGATCCCTCACGCACAAAACGCTCAAATACCCTCGCTCACACTCCCTCATCTCCATCGGGACGAGCGCGGGACTCTGCGTTGGCAGAGTATATGAGGAACTTGTGGGATGTGGAGGAGAGGAGAGGAGCAAGCGGATGAGGAGAAGGGATTGAAGAGAGTGGTGGCTCTGGGGCCGCAGCAGAGGTCAGGGAAGGACGAAGAGGGATGGAGGAGGAAAGGCTTTGGATCGAAGGGAGTGAGGGTGAAACGGAGAGAGAGGGTTAGAGTAGAGGGTGCGGAGGGCGCTGAGGGGTGGATTTCGGCTGTGCGAGAGGGGGAGGGTGCGAGGGAAAAATCAGAGGAAGACTCCTGCTTTTTTTTCTTCTTTGTTTTTTTTCCCAGCCGACGAATGACTGCTGCAATCCGTGCAGCCTCGCAGTATTGCGGCGTTGCCACGCCGAAGAGTAGACGGGGCCGAGTCTATTCCTCCCTCCTTGACGGGACGCTGACGACGGAGGCGACCGCAGGATTTCGGCGGGAGTAAAACGCGGGTCCGCGAGAGAAACTTCGATGGGAAAAAAATTTCTCCAACGCTCCATTTGCTGCAGGCTCGCCTCTGCTTGTTTCCTGTTCACAATGTCACACCTTTAAATTTGTTACCGATTGTTCCAACTCAACCAATTAAAAATTTGAGAAATGGATGTTGCTTGAATTTTGTTCCCTTATTCAACAAAACTTAATTAATCTATGCCTTCCAACCCAGCACCAATTCCATTGCGGAGCGTGTTATCAGAAGTATTATAATGTAATACTCTTTCGCTCAAACCGAAGGTCACAGGTTCTTGAAGGAGTAACTCCTGTGACATGGTCTCGGGTTGTTAAATATATTAGAAGCTACATTAACTTGAACAAATCCTTGATTATTAAGAAGATCACAATCATGTTCTGAAATTTCTAAAAGAATAAATCACATAACGCACAATAGTCTCTTAACAATGGTATTTTTCCCATTACACTCTTGATGCTAATTCTCACCCATTGACCTTAAGTTCTACCATCTTCCTAGCCAAATCAAACCCAAGCATTTCAATTTTAACTATTTCAAATTCATCAAAAGTATATTTTTCTATTTTTGAAGATTTCTTTGTAAACGAACTTTTACTTGTTGGGCTCATTTTTCCATTTCCTAAGCTTTTGACTTTCAAGCGTCATCGGTGGAAATGAAAAGATGGTAAAAACGGTACGAGCCACGAAAGAAAAAAACATGCTGCAGAGAGAGCACTCAATTTTTCTCCTGGCATTCTCGTTCGGGGTATATATCCGAAGGACAGTCAGCGGCACAACTCCGACTAATCTTCTAAAACAATCTGTTTGGCATCAAAATTTTCAGACTTTATCCATTGCACCACGATTAGTGCATTTCATGAAAACTGGCGGGAAATGAACGAAAAACAGCACCATTATTACGTCCCGGGTCGTCCTGTCTTCAAGCCACACCCGAGACTTCAGTCGCCATTCTGAAAAAAACTCCGTCCGTAGTCACTCAACAAGACTGCACCTGGTATTTCTGTAAAAGAGGAAGGATTGCTCCGCTCCAGAGGGAATTTCACGGTATTATGCTGAGCAAGCAACATCGGGCATGGCCTCCGACGTCGTTAATGACGGAAATTATTTACGAAAACTCACGAATTGGCAGAGTTAAACGCCGCTGAAAACCCACCTCACGTATTCCAGTCCTGATACGCTTTTTATGACCATTTCCGGATATGAGAACTTCTGTTTTAAGTACAAACCTCAATGAAATACCAACATACACAAACCTATACTCGGGTATACCGCTGGAAATAAGTAGTCTTACAACACAAGCATCCATCTATAAAACTTAGATTCAGCTCTTGGGTGAGATCACGATTCCTTATTTCGCGTTATCGTCATCAAAACGACGAGTCATCTAGAAGCGAACTGTTCACTGTAAAAACCCCAATGGCTTGCTTCAACAAATATTTTGAAGAGCCGGAAAAATTTAAAGAATTAACGTCTTTCATCAAGACAACGATATTCATTGTCACTATCGAAAGCACTATTAAAAAAATCAATACTTCGATAGCAAGCGTCATGAAGATCCGTGGTCGAGCCCTTGGATTCCATGTTTTATAGTAGACTCATAGGATGAAAGACGCCTTTAAAATTGGAATTGGTTTTAAAGTTACTTAAAACTTCAAATTTGGAATTTGCTACAGAATGGTGCACCACTATAAATCCATAGTAGTTTCCTATATCGGTAGGCTCTCCATTGGGTTGGATTAGGCTTTGCGCTTTCTATCTATGTATCATCTCGGAGTATGCTTGAAAATATCCAAACCCTCTGCTACTGCGGTATGCTGAGGATAATAAAGCATTTTCGGATAGGTATGTGCAAGTTTGGTGGTGGTACCCAAATAAAATTAAATATGAGCCCACATAAGTATTTATCCTCTAATTTAGTGAAGTCGCAGTACCAGTAGTAGACTTGGGTTTTAGGTGCTACAATGGTTAAGGTTGTATCGCACCATGTAAACTAAGATCTTATTTCTAAGACAAAAGCAGCACCCTTGGGCAGGATTCGAACCCGTGACCACGGACGGCATGTTACTAACTTGGTTAATGCGGCTGGACAAATTTTGTATGCATTGCACTTCCGACGCACAGCAAAAAATATTTAAAATGAGGAAGCGTGGACCCAGCAAACACATAATAGGCCAAAATATCTTATTAAAATGGGGCAAAAAAATTAAACGGTAAGGGGGGCTATTTAATGACTTAGTAAGGGGGCTATTTAATCACTTAGTAAGGGGACTATTTCATGACTTAGTAAGGGGGTTATTTCATGACTTCAGAGAATGATATTCCTTAGTTACATTTTAGATTACGCTCATTTTAATATAGCATTATATATGGTGAGATATTGCATCAATTCTCATGGCGCAATACAGCCTTTATATGAGGTCAGGAAAAAATAACGTCTCGGATAGAATTGAAATAGTTATTCCAATAGATACTTTCACACAGAGGAAATTCTACGAAAGAGCTAAAAAAACACATAACGGACCATGCAAAAAGTAACTTTCTGGATTATTTTCAAACAGATATCTTAGACAACGATACTGAAAGTATTTATACCCAAGGGCTATCCTTGGAATATATATGAATAATTGTTCGAGGTTCTAACTCATGATAAACAGAAAATTGGATTTGCGATGGTGAAATAGTCCTTGATTATCCTGAAAAGGGATTGCAAAAGCATATATGATTTCAGGAAGTAAAACTCTTAACATCCCCTGTAAAATCATAATTTTACCTCATTATTGCACAGCATCAACACATGCCAATCGATGACAATGTATACCCGAGAAAGAGCTTACCATCCTAAGTTTTTCTTTGAAATAGTCCCAATTCTATTCTACAAAAAAGCTCAGTATTTTGGCAGATCTTTCCCCAATATAAGTATTTCAATCCCTCAAAATGATCACAAAACCTGAAAACCGTATAATATAATCAAAATTTGTATATGTATTTTGAATGTAAACAAACAGTCTTTATGATGGGGAGTCGAAGGAAACAATTAGATCTACCACTATTCATTGGTTCGGCCAGCAAACAATGGCTTCATTTGGTCCCCTTTATGGATAATATTTAATTGTTTACATTTCATCTTTAAGAACTTTCTTCGCTTTTTTCCTCTTTAAGGACTGCAATCAGTCGGAAGTATTCTATTTGAAGTTTTTTTTTAGTGATAACAAGTATGATATTCGATTTAAAGACCTTTCTAGATATTTCTCGGTAGCCATCCAATCCATTGCATGTGCTTGGTAAACAATGCTTCAGGAGTCAACTCAAATATACCTATCCCAGCAACCGCGTATTTTACCAATGTTCTCTGAAGTATTTTCTTCTGCTACGAGTTCTTTTCCTGTTCACCAGGCCTAGAAGTAACGACGCTTTGCTTCCAGGAAAAAACATTTCCGCTTAAAGAGGCTCGTCGTCACTGGAAGTGAACACCGCAGTAAACAGAAAACTAATTTATCTGCACATCGCCACAAGAGGGGCTATAAAACTTTCACAAATCAGTGTGAACAAGAATCCCTAAATGGCATGCACCCCACAGCGTTGCATTTTTTCTTCATAACAAACACAGCAGTAAAACAAATTTTTTTCAAGTTTTAACTACAGTAAGCAGATATTTAAATTATTTACAGACGTAATTACGACAACCGCACCTAAGCATTGAAAATGCTCCCAGGAATAGGAAAACTTTGAATCCAATTTATGGTTTAAATAACGCAAGTGAGCGAACTGTTGCGATGATATGATTTTCATGCGAATGACCGCGACTCAATTGAACAGCAGAGTCGAAGAGAAACAACTTCATCCCTTCAAGAAAATGTATATTTTTGTTTAGCAATGTGCCTAAATTGTAAAAAGAATTAGTTTGGAATCATAGTATAATAAAAGCCGCAATGTACTTTGTTCGATAAAATCAGAGTCACAGACATTCGGATAGAGAGATTTAAAATGCGATTGATCCCGCGTAAAATATAGGACAATAATAGATGAAAGCGAATTCACCAGAGAGGTAATAAGATAAGTAATGAAGTTACGTACAATTGTAGGATTTTTTCATGTCTACATGAACATGTAGAACTAACAAGGAGAGGCTACGTACCTTGACCGCGTGATTTGAATGCCGTAAATTTTATTTGGTGCAGGAGGTAAACAGGAATGGTAATTTCATAACAGCTTGGTCCAACTTGGAATAATGTTTTTGTAAAAAATTATTTTTAAATCGTGAAATAGGCATTATAATTAGCCATTCACAGACGCTTGGTCTAGTGGGTAGAGTACGGGATTCCCATACCAAAAGTCGTAGGTTCGAGACCCGACGGAAGAAATTTTTTTTTCCTTGACAATGTATGAATTTTTTCAATTTTTTTAACCATTATTTTTGTTACGAGTGTTTAACTCAATTCACATTTTTTTTCTAATACCACCGACCTTGAAAACCATACCCTTACTGTGAAACACTCAACGATGGAGGGCTTCACTTGCGATATAAGGGAGTCATGCTTTTTTATCCATCTATCCTGTTTCATTCCCTAATCTAACACAGTAATTCCTGTTGTTGTCGCAGATCTACATAATACCGTGCGTACCGCCGAAATGGCGTGTGGCAGGAGTTGTTTGGTTATAAGTTGTGTAATAATAATACTTAACTTACAATCAAGAATTCCCACGAATGCATATCCGTTACTGTTAACATGAGACTAATGGTATAGTCAAACAAATTTACACGTTTGGCAACAATCAAAATGGCGTACAATGTATTTAAAATTCACATGAAGTATACGCAGGCGCCTGTGTTCCTCAAGGAACAGCAACTGAATTTGAGAGATGAAAACACTAGTCCCCTCACCTAATTGAAAAGTTCAATGTTTATTCCTCGTCGCGTATAAATTGTTCGCATAAGAGAAGATTATTGGTGAGCTTGAGAATGCTAAAAAATCCCGTCAACAATGAACGACAATTCATGTTTTCCACAATCTTCTTCCTCTTTGATCCCTAACGCAACCCGATTGTTGAGTGGAGCACGCTATTTGGAGAAAGAGGTCTTGTTAATAATGCTTTGCCCTCCCCGTCCAATACACAATCCAGGCGATTTTTCTAATTCCACAGTGCCTAAAAAAGTAAATTATCTTATTGTTGGGTTTCTGCTCGTCAATGTTAAAAGTTAGCTATTAAATAAGTACAAAACTATCAAAGTATAAACCGAATACTGCTACATAACTTAACATTGTGTAAACAATGACATTTAAGGAAGACAAAAGTCAATAATTAATTGATTGAGGTTGATACTGGATTGTTCTCTCGAAGAAAAGCACAGTTTTTTTCTGATGTGATACTGCGTGGAAACCTAAGTGACACCGCTTGAACTAGTTGTAGCTATCTCTGAAGTGATACATAAAAGATAGACATCTCATTTCTTGCAATATGTATAGTGCAACCACGTCCAGTTCGCTTTTTCCCACCGGAATTGAAGAAAATGTAACGTGGACCCTCACTTGTTCCAAAGAGGATGCCACATGTGCTGTCATATTTTTGCATGGTAAGCTATTTAATTCTGAAAATATTAGTTTTCTTCCCAATGTTCAAAGAAGTTTTTTATAATCGATTTTTAGGTAATGTTAGCTTTGGATTATGATGTTGTTCGTACAGCTCTTTTTAGTAAGAACCTAAAATTCTTAGTTAAATTTTTAATGTGGAAAATGAATGCATTTACTTTCAGAGTCCTTGAGGAAAATGAATGTAATTAAAGATTCTTCAAACGTCAAAATATTGCCGACGGCCCGCTTAATCGGACAGAGGGCTGTTGAAATGTTTTTGTTGATTCTGGAGGATAATATATTTGTAGAAGAAGAGGAGTTGTTTGAGAGTGAAAATGCAGAGGGTGACTTCATTTCTGACATTTGTGAGAGTGAAGAGGAAGAAGAATCCGAAGGAAGCAGCTATGCCTCCTTGCAGAGTCCCGATGATTCTTATGAGCCCTCACCCAAATCGCCAAAGTTTATTCGTGTGCCAATAGAAACCAAGATTAAAGTGGTAAATATTTCAAAACAACACCCAAATTGGTCACTATCGACCCTGCAAAAACGAGGCTCGCAATTATTGAAACGCAAATCCCAAATCAAGGTGTGGTGTAGAGATGTAGAAAATGGTGGAACGCGTTTGGACAAGCATGAAATGATCAATAAGAGCACTTTCGAAGGATTTCGTGAAGCGCAGAAAAGGAGGGAGCAAGTTACCTCGAGAGCAATCCAGCAGTGGGCGTTAAGCGCCGCATTTCCGCACATATCCCCAGAATCCATGTTTTCTGCGTCAAGACCATGGCTTGCTAAATTCAAAAATGAATTTAAAATCAGACAAAGAAAGGTGACTAATTATGTTCCCCGAAAAGACGTGACATATTTGGAGGAGACACTGATGGCAGCGGAAGTTTTCTGCAGACAAACATCACGCCTTATTGGAAAATATGATCCAGATTACGTAATAAATACGGATCAGACTGGATGCGAGTACAGAGTGGACGTAAAGAGGACATAGACGCATCGGGGAGAAAAAACTGTGGAGTTGTGTGTCGGGAATAGGAACAACATGACCCATTCTTATACAGCACCATATGCCATCACCGCCTCGGGAAAACTACTTCCTCAAGTGTTCCTCTGTCTACAAGAAACCGGAGGAGTTTTCGGTCCAAGAGTGAGCCGAAGCGTCAAGGAGTTGGAGGATAAATGGAATAACGTCGTTGTGACATCCACAAAATCAGGGAAATTGACAACGGACATATTCAAACAGTTTTTGGAAAATGTGCTGAAGTCGTACGTCTCTATGAACAATTTTCTGCTTATATTAGATTCCTGGGTAGGTCAAACAAATTTAAATATGTATAATGAAATATTCGAAATGGACATGGAAAATGCTGAACAAAAAAGTCAATTGAAAATAATACCGCCTAAATGTACGGCTCTTTGCCAGCCCTGTGACGTATATTTTTATCGCCAAGTAAAACAGTTCATCACGAGGCTGCAAACATGTTCATATTTAATCCAAAATAACCGTGAGATTAGCTCCTGAGAGGACGGGATGCAGATACATTCACTGATACATCATCAGCTATCGTCACCTCTCTTCAGAAACATGATCATCTGTGCCTGGTACGCATCAAAGTTGTTAGAAAACAGAAGTTTCTTTCAAAATGTTAGCCAGGTGTGCTTTCCAGAGGAAGTTCCAAGGACAATTTGTGCATGTGGCAAGAAATGTTTCGTACGGTGCTCATGGTGCAATATTTTAATGTGCTCCTGTTGCTTTTACGATGATTATCACCCAATGAACTGCACCCCGATATCTTTTAGGGCAGAAAATCAATAAGTGAATGTTCAATACTTTATGTAAAAATACATAAGAGTAAATTATGTGGATATTACAACAAATTCCTTCACGCTACGTCTATATCATTAACTAACCGTGTAATGTCATTTCTCCCAAAGTAGTTCTATTTCAAGGTCTGTTTATTTCATTAGAGTAACTTTTTATAAGTAACTGCTTTTCGTGAATGATATTTTAAGTAACAAAAGTTTTCTTGGTATATTATTTCATAATCAAATAAAATCAAGTGTAATGCATGCATGAATGTGGACAAAGCAATTGAGGTTAGTAAGAATAGGACCCTGCCGAGTGAAGCCTAAAAAAGAAAGCGTCTCTTGGTCTAATGCTGTGATTTGAGCTCCTTTTAAAGCTCCTCCGAAGGGGAACGGCAAAATGAGAATGTATAAACGTAGGTAAGTATCTGATAAACAGGAATTACTGTGTTGGATTCGGGAATGAAACAGAATAGATGGATTAAAAAGGAAGACTCCCTTATATCGCAAGTGAAGCCCTCCATCGTTGAGTGTTTCACAGTAAGGGTATGGTTTTCAAGGTCGGTGGTATTAGAAAAAAAATGTGAATTGAGTTAAACACTCGTAACAAAAATAATGGTTAAAAAAATTGAAAAAATTCATACATTGTCAAGGAAAAAAAAATTTCTTCCGTCGGGTCTCGAACCTACGACTTTTGGTATGGGAATCCCGTACTCTACCCACTAGACCAAGCGTCTGTGAATGGCTAATTATAATGCCTATTTCACGATTTAAAAATAATTTTTTACGAAAAAACTATTCCAAGTTGGACCAAGCTGTTATGAAATTACCATTTCTGTTTACCTCCTGCACCAAATAAAATTTACGGCATTCAAATCGCGCGGTCAAGGTACGTAGCCTCCCCTTGTAAGACGTGTAATTTTACTCAGATATTACCTCGCCTATTACATAAAATATAAACTTTGGAATGCCTATCTCGAATGCTGTTGATAGTAATCTCCAATTAAAAAGCATTGTAACTATTAGTGCAGGCACGTAGTACATAATATGTGGGTAAAATCAGAGAGAGGCATAGGGGCAAGTCATTCGGACAGAGAAGATTAAAATGCCATTATTTCCGCGTAAAATAAATGAAAGTAATAGGTGAAAGCGAAACTACCAGGTGAAAGGAAAGGTTGAAGGAAACTACCACCCCATCCTATTTACTCCCCTGCCACATACTCTATAGGTAAATTCCTGAGTACTTTGTAGATGAAGACTCCTCCCCTGATCAGAAGAATCACCCAGGATTCCTGCCTCCCGAAGTAATTTCAAAATGACTCCCGATCCAAGAGGCCTTTCCTCCCCGAAGCGTTTTTCAGCGCGGTTACCCACGATCAATGTTCCACGCATACGATCCACATGGCCTTCTCGTGTCACAATCTATTTACCTCGATCCATGCGGACGGCCTAAAACCCGACTGAAACCGGTAACTGTTACGGCCTCGACGCATCGCAGGTCGCGAGAGGCGTCGACACCGCCCAACACACCTTCGCTTGTCTCTGTCTCTCTCCTTCCTCCGACTTCCCACTGCTCTCTCATGCTCTGGAGGGGGCAAGGCGCGGCGAAGGGAGAAGGAACACGAAGGGCGGCGATTCGTCGGAATAGCGGATGCAGCGTGGCAAGGGATTGTGGCGAGCGAGGGGTTTAAGAGGGAGGAGGGAGGGAAGGAGGATGGATGGCGATGCGACCGGTGTGGGAGGGGAGGGTAATAAGGGAGGGGTCAGGGAATGGATGGGAGAGGGAAGACGGCGCATGGTACATAATTTATGCGCCGTATGCATTTTGTACTCACGGAGGATAAAGCGCAAGTGAGAAAGGGATAGGTAAAGTGTGAGAAGGGAGGCACTTGTCGCAAGGGAAGACGGAGGAATGCCGAATTCCAGAAGGAAATTGTTTGATGGAAATGGAACAGGGATTTGATCCCTGTACTTGTATTCTGCTATTGTTATTATCTAGGCAGGTGATCGACCACTCGGGTTATTTGCACCATTTATGATGGGGAAGATTTTTATTTGGGGATAGCAGAAGGGTGCCGAGAAATCTGGTGTCCGCCTCAGCCCTGCCTTTAAAGAGCAACGACAAGGGGTCAATAGTTTAACGTCCCATCCAATGGATTAGGTACTGAACTTGAATAGCTCTTCACAAGACATTCAAGAATGGAACGGCATTCAACTGAGAAATCTGCCACTGCCAGGACTTGAACCCGTGAATGAAGTACTGTAGATAGCCACCACACCAACCCGATCCCTTCGCCTATATTTCGGCTAAAAAAAGCCAGAGATCTGTGATTCAAACAGCGATGCAGTCAAACGAATTTACTGCGGAAATATCTAGTGTTTGTACTTTAATATTTTACCAATCCATTTCCCAGGTACTCATTTCACAAGTGTACATCGACGAATTGCATGTTTATGACACTATGTATTCACAAAATCGTTTTGGAATCAACGTGGTAGAATATAAACATCACGAAAGAATGAACTATGTGCAGTTTTCAAAGAGTCCTTTTTTGTGACGCTATGATTTCCTTACAGAACTATAAAGCATAATGAAAACACTGCGTGAACGTTGAAGTATCTCGTACTTGTGTTTTCTTGGTGAAAGGGAAGGAGTCATAACACTTGCGGAGCATGAGGCATTATCATCATAATCCTAAGACTGGTTTGACGCAGCCCTCCACTCGATTCTTCTATCGGCCAACCTCTTCATATCTACGTACATTTTCTCTTTTACATCCTTCACAACTTACTCCATATATACGAGGCCAGCCTTTTCCATTCTTCCCGTTCACTTTTCCATCGACGATTGTCTTCATTAGGCCATCATGTCTTAAGATGTGGCCGATTAAGTTGTTCCGTCTTCTTTTTAGAGTTTTCAGTAGACATCTCTTTTCTCCCACTCTTCTTAAGACTTCTTCGTTCGTCACTCGGTTGATCCATTTTATCTTCATCATTTTTCGGTAAAACCACTTTTCAAATGTACCAGCCTTGACTTCCCTGATGCTGTTATCGTCCATGCTTCGCCGCCATATAGTAAAGTGCTCCAGATGTATGTTCTACTGATATGTTTCCTCACTTCCACAGTTGTATTTGTAGCTGTAATCAAAATATTCTTTTGGTAAACCGCCCTTTTCGCCAGGACAATCTACTGGCGATTTCTCTTTTACTTCGTCCATCGCTGGTTACTCGGCATCCCAGGAGACAGAACTCTTACACCTCGATTTTTTTGTTTTCATACTTTAACATTTATCCTGATTTCTTTTCTTCTACTGCATACCAATACCTTTGTTTTCTTTTCATTGCTCTTCAGATAATATCTGGCCATTGTCCTCTCCATATATCCTAAAGTAATTATAAATTCCGATTTTTCTCTAAGATTGCATTACGTCAACCAAGACATTTGATAACTACAAATAATAAGGATCGGGCGAGAAGTAATGATCTACTTATGAATAAGATGAGGGATGTGTTTAATGGTTGTCATGCTGAAAGGTTAGCTGTCCATGGATTCCTCGAAGTCGACTCCAACGTGTTGCATGCTGAAACCAATCTGGCGACAAAACTTCCTCAGGACCGGTTTTATATTATCTGGTAATCGTTAACCGATAGGGCAGGAAGGTGCTGTAACCAACAGCTCTCGTTTTATGAAGTACATACGTCAGACATTTAATGGACGTGAGCGTGAACGACGGAGATGAGTACCCGCGATTCTTCTTCTACCGCGAAAACGTTTAACAAGACAATGAAAATCCCGCCGCAATGCTTTTGTTCAAATACCGTTGTCGAGGTTAACCACTTTTTGCGCGCAATAATGATGGATCATTCCCGATTTTCTTCACTTCCTCATGCCCGATTTCAAAGATAAAATCTACATGCCTGCATATAAATTTACAGCAATTACTCGCATAGAGGATTGGATATGTATGCATAATACTCTCTCTTGAGAAGAACAACCCTCCCCACCCACCTATCTTTTCCTTCCTCTCCCTCCGCAACCCCGACTCTCACTTGTTTTTTTTGTCTCGAGCGTGGGTTTGTGTGCGAGAAAATAGGCAAAGCAGATGCGGTCCTACCTGCCCGACCGAAAATCGTTGGTATCCATCCTTAAATACACTCATTAAGGAAGCAACCCCTTTGGGTTCCTTAATAGAATCCCGTCCCATTGGCACGGCGGTGCTGGTTTCCTAAGTTCATTCAGTACGGCCGCGCCAAGGGAGGGGAAGGCTCAGTTGGAAATGGGGAGTGCGTTAGTTCTTCTCTCGAGGGAATTTACATATTTCCCGACAGAGCCAGCCAGACAACACAAGGGCGTTCAGCAGGTGTCGAGGCGCTCATCACCGATCCTTGGCGTAGTGCAACTACGAGTGGACAATTAATGGATTTTTAAATAATCTAAGTAGCAGTAAGGAAGGTTGTAAGTGATTCAACACATTGCCCAATGTCGAAATTCCTTTGCCACACCTTATGCATCCCAAGAGTTATATGGCGTTTTATGAATATTCCATTAAAAAGACTCCTATAATTACATATTAATGATTACAACTCCTGTCTAGAAATGTTTCATTCCACTCAAAAACAATTAAATTGTTTCCCTCTGGCAAAGGTCAAAGTTAAATTAGTAAAAACAAATACCTGAAGAGGTAAAAGATTATAACTATCTGGGAAGCCGAGTAACCAGCAATGAACAAAGGAAGAGGATAACAGTCCGTAAAATAACCAAGGGAAAAGGAAATCATACTTTAATAAGAATTTATTAACAGCTGGAAATATAAGTTTCGAGGCAAGGAAGCACTTCATAAGAGCCTGTACCCTTCTCCCGCAGGAAATCAAGACTGGAAGCTTTCGAATTGTGTAATTACAGAAGAATATTGACGGTAAAACGGATAGGCCGAGAAGCAAAGTTAGATGTTCTGAGAAGTGTGAAAGAAAATAGAAGTCTGATAAAAACTTTGAAAGAAACGTTTGGCGAAAACTTGAAAGCGAAGATAATCGACCATGTCTTGAGACATGAAGGTATAATCAAGACCTTAAATACGATTGGCAATTTTCCACAAAATAAAATCGTATTGCCAATCGTATTTAATTATGTTTTTCCACCATATAACGCCTGAAACGACTCTTTTTATTCTAATCAAGGCATTTTCCAAGGAAATGTGAATAGGAAGAATGGTTTAGAAAGGAATTGTATGAGATGTATGTAGCAAGTGATGAAGGAAGTAAATGAGAAGTATATAAGTTGAGGAGGTCGACAGATGGGAGAACCAAGTGGATGACTACGTCAAACCAATGTTCGGACTGATTAACGGTGGCATCGATTCATTTATTTTTACCTAACAAATTTATTTTCGAGACATAAAAACACCACCTGCCATTGCATTAATAGACAAGCATTTTATTTCGTATTTATTTAAATTATTTCAGGCTTTTCATTCATATTTTTTCTTGATTCAAGCTTCTTCAGAATGTACAAAAAAAATAAATACTGTAAAGACATTTTGTTTCAAGCATCGCTAGGAAAGTTACGCATCAAGGTCTAAAGGCTCCAGATCTCAAGTGACGTAGATATCGTGAGGTACAAAGGATGATATTTTTTCCCGAGCAGACTCTTCCCATTTAAATAATCATTGGAAAAAACAATGCGCCATATGATATAAAAAAAAACTTTGCATAAGGTAATGGCCAATTTTTCAAATCACCTCTGCGTGATTTGACTGGTGCCCCAATGCGGTCAGAGACTCCCATTCATTGGATGAGGAGCTAAAAATATTCAGTTCGATTAGGAAATTTCCGCTACAATATTGACTTTTTGAAAGCCCATTGGAAGAGCGTAGAGCAGATAAAAATCTTGATTCCATGAAGATTGAGGGTGATCAGTATCGATCAAGAGATATAACATGGGTACCAATTAATAGCAAATACAGTTCAAATTGAATGAGAATTCATCGAGTTGTCAAATTCACATACCGTACGAAAAATCGACACATCCGGGAAATATGCGGCCGAGCGAAGAGAAAGCTAGGATTTATAAAAAGAGCACTTGGGAAATGTGATGAGAAGACAAAAGAGCGGTGCTACTTTTCACTAGTTAGGCCCCACCTTGAGTATGCAGCCAGTGTATGGGATGCGAATGAATTACGTATGATCAGAGAACTAGAAAATGTGCTGCGTAGAGCAGCTAGGTTCGTTAAAAGGTGTTACGATAGGTTAAGTAGTGTATCAGAATTAATACGAGAATTATGGAGGGAATCATTATCAGAGCGTAGGTTGAAGTACAGATTAAATCTATTACCGTAATTTAAGTTGGATAGCTTTACTGAAGATGTTAGGTATATACTAAAAACACCAGCGTATTATACTAGAGTCGACCAGATAAATAAGATTAGAGAGATAGATTGTCGTACTTATAAATTCAAAATGTCATTTTCCCCCATACTATAAGAGAACACAATAGGGAACATAGCAAAGGGATAGGTAGGGGAACTATTTTAGAGTAGTCTGTTGCGCATGATGCATGTATTAACAACCAATCCCCTAATTACTACGTAGATATTAACAATCTAGTTGCATGAGATCCTATTATGCAGCATGTTTCCATTTAGTAGCTTGTTTGCATGTCAATAGTGCTTGCTTGGTGATCTTCACCACTTGCCACTCACCCTCAAGGTGGCTTGCAGGGTAGTTATCGCGTAGATGTAGATGTATATGAAAATAAGACCAAAACTCACTTTTCCACCTAGTCTACGGGCAATTTATCGCTTTTCCCGTCACCTTTAGTTTCCTATTTCTTTGAGAGCGTGTAAGACCTCGTCACAATGGATTCCTTTGAAAGCAATGCAAAAGCGCCGAAAGCCATCGGCATCATTAAATTTTAGTGTGTTCTCTCTATTTCTTGCACCAACTCTATTTCTTTTCTTGGTGTCTAACTTCCCAAAGTGCCCTTACGTTCCATCCAAGTTGTATGTAATAAGAATTTTTCATGTAGTAGCTCGCACCATTCATAAGAAAAAGCTTTGGATGAGTATCGAAATATATCCTCACAAACAGGAAAACACAATGGATACTTGAAATTTCTCGGCAGTATGGTGAATTTTGAGGAGCGAGTTCTTGACTAGATATATTCCTCTTCCCCCTCGATTTCAATAGTTGTTTACTAATTGTTATGTTCCACCTCAAGATATATTAAAACTGTATTAATATCTTAAATATCCCTCGCAAGTCCGCGACATCACTATTGAAGTCAGCTAAAGAGGAGGGGAGGTAGGATTATGAGATAAGGGAATCTTTCCCTCATCTTACCGCTGAGCGAGGATGAGTGAATGAGGGATGAGGGATTCCACTTGATAGGGAATATTAGTGAAGAAAAAGTTTATTTGCATTACCTACCTCTTAAGTGCGCTGTTTTACGATGTTTTTAAGATGTTTTACGGTGGTCCATCCCCATCTATCTCGTGAAACGCCTATTCCAACAATGTATTCCAAGTGAAGCGGAGAACTTTTCCCCGAGATTCCTCTGAAAATAATTTTTAAAAACAAATTTGAGACTGAATATTGTGAGTAGGTACCTGTCGCAAAATTTTACGGAACATTAAATTTTTGAATGTAAGCTTTTTTGTCATTAGCTGTTAACGTGAAATCTAGACAATAATTAAAAAGTTAACCCGTTGCTCCAGTAAAAACACGGCTAGGTAAGCAGAACTTTAAAATAGGAGGGCACATGTCGGGAAAAGGAGCAATTTAGTAATTTCGGGCAACATTTTGGAAGTAAGGGAGCGCATTACGGGGTGAATCAGGTGAGTTTACGGACAATCGTGTCAGCAGAAAAGGTAATCACCAGCAGGGGACAATTTTTAATAAAATCTTTGCCAGAGCTCTCGAGAAAAGAATACTGAAGAGCTTAAGCAGGAGTGTCGCATCATATGATACGGACACCTGGACCATGGGGAAGATTATGGAAAAATATTACAGCCTTTGAGATATGTTTGGTGGAGAATGGAGAAAGTGCGGATCAAAAGGAAGGCAAACAGGGAAACACTCATGATGACAGGGGAAAGCAGGAAGTTAAAAAAGAGGCAGAGAAGGGATTGAGACGAATAATAATGGTAATGGGATTTCGAATATTTTATTTAAGGAAGAATGCTAAGAAAGAGGGGAAGAGATGTACGCTTCAGTTGGAAATTAATCCAGGAAAAATGGATGCTTGTTTGAAGAGAGAAATAACAAAGGAAAGGGGGTGTTGGAGATGAGTGAGAGAGAAGTTGTAGTGCAAAAAAAGACTGTTTCATCTCAACCACCCTCTCCTCGAAGAATACCTGCAATTCCATTTTTGTTTATGGTATCTAAAATATTAATGACCTGATGGAAAAGCAACTAAATAATCGAAAAAATCTTCAATAGTGCAAGGAATGACGTGTATTTGCACACTTCTCCAGGCATAACTGTTATGGTAGGCCTTAATGACTTCATCAACCAACTGGAAAGGATTTCAAAAGATCTCTTCAAACATATTCCTGCAAACAGTAAGGCAAATAAGTGAAACGACTATATGACCCTCAGATTGGCTTGTCACCCCATAAAATCTTTCGGTCAGATCGGTTCGGTCAGAGTATCATAACTATTCTTAGCGAGTTTTCTTCGCATGAGGGTATCTCTGATGGATAATCCCTACTTGGCATTGCTTTGTATTTCTGGAACGGGTTCGGAACGGTCCACAATACTTCTCTCATCAGAGTAGCGCATATTCTTCCTTTCTTAATACTATCTAATGCACCTTTTCTTTCCATTTAATGCCTCGCTAACCCCGACCTAAATTTCACTAGTTAATAATTGATTTTTTTCTTCTTTTTTCAATTATTTGGCTGATCATAAAATGGCTAAAAGTATCTAAACATATTATGAAAGTGAAAAAGCATGTTCAACTCGACACATGGTTTAAACGTTGATTCTTTTTTTCAATGGGAATAAATTAATTTTCTCTAACGCGTCCGCGCATGAACAACAGATACCATATATATGGAAAATCTTACTTAAGGTAAATAATGCGCAACGATAGCAAAACTTTTTTTCTAGTACGGCTTGAAATGATGGGGAATCTTTGCACAACCTTGTTCCAGAGTGATGAAAACATTTGGACTCCTGCGACAGTCCTCTTTTCACTCGGGCTGTCCAATAAGGCTCTCGTTCCATCATAAACCCCTGGCAAATGAGGATCAAATGAAAAAATTATCTTCTTGACAGGCTATCAGAACACAGAGCAAGAAAAACAATGATATGGTGGCATCGCAAAGACAGAAAGACAGAAAAAATTTCACTTTCGAGACCCAGAGAGATAAGGCAGGAAAGATACTACACAGTGTAACCACGGTTCGCCCAAAGTTATCTCACGACTTGAGGGAGAGCTATCTCGAGGTCCAAGGACTTTTTAAGAAGTGATTCTGAGCTCAAGACTCATTTAGAGTCACCTACACTGCGTAAATAAATATCCGGCCGAGCGGATTCTTCGACACTAAAATTTCTTCCATGACACTACACCAGTAGTTCCCAAAGTGGGCTCTACTGCCCCCTGAGGGGCGGTGCTCTAGTCTAGGGGGGCGAAAAGAGGCAAGTTAGGTGCTTCGCCTCCGGCAGGGGGCGCCGGAGGGTCCTGACAATGTGACATTTGCGAAGGCTCGGTAACCTTCCTTTTGTCTCCGTTTTAAAGCTTCGTTTTTAAAGTTTACATCGTTTCCCGAATCTGGAAGTAATTTATACCATGTGTTTCCTTACATTGTAAAGTAGGAACGGTTGAAAAATATTTCCAAGCCTTTCTCGCACAAGGGAAACTTTTGAAAGGTTTAATTTCATTTCTTCTTCATTTTGAATATTATTTTAACGCTACCGATTGGGGGGCATTGAGTATAAGTTTATGGATCCAAGCTGGCTCAAAAGGTTTGCTGGAGGTGGCTCAAAAAGTTTGGGAAACACTGCTCTACACTATCAGAGAAAATCACTTAATTCACCAATTCTGGATAATAAACATCCTAATAATGCGAAACCGTTTAGTCTGACTGATGTTTATTATCACCCCACTATAAGGAAGAGCACAAGAATGTCTGAGACGTCAAAATACCTGGGGTGATCCTGGATGATACATACCCCAGCGATTTCCTCTCGTCACCATGACAGCATTTAAAAAAGGAGAACAAAAGGTGTAACAATTTGCGAAAACACATAAAAATCATTCGGAATGCGTCGGCAGTGGGGCTAAGGATATTATCCGAGTTATTGCGGATTTAACATTCCCAGGGCAAGTTCACTAAGGAAATTGCTTCTTCTGGACCCATATTTATTCAGCAACCAGAATTTTCCTAAGTGTCAGTCATGAATGATAAGCTGAGAAGGAAAGAAATCAAAGTAAGGGTTAGAAAGTGAGCTTCTAACTAGCTGCAAAAACATCAACTTCCTATTGGAGACAAGGTATGTGCCTCCGTCAAATGAAATCGGTTAAATGAGATTTGACCCACCCGATGGAAATTAGCAACGTTGACCTAGGGTTAAACATTTTTCTTGGCTGTGTGCTAAACTGTTTATATTGCACAGCCCATGAGCAAAGAAACGTCATAAATTCAGAAGGAGTTGAAATCTACGATAATAGGTGGTGAGGTACCAGACAGAAGCGCGATTTCTCTGATTATACTTTTTCCCTCGGTGGCAACGTGGCTCAATTTACCTGTCATTCCATTAGTTAAAATAAATCGCTCGAATCCATTTTGACATTCTTCATACCAATGACAAAACTACTCAGTGGGATTCGATACATCTACTGGATGTGTGGTCTTAACTGAGCCAAAGCATTAATTTAGCGACGATTTCTACATCTGAAATTGCTTCTTCCGTCATGCACATAACTTGCGCGTCGGCGGATAATAGCCAAAATTGGAAGGGTTTCCCTCTATTAAATGATAATAGGATTCCAACCCATGCTTTTAACAGCATGGAAGCGGTTTCAAGCTTAATTTTAACTTGGGGATAATTTTACGAGCTTGAAAACCTGCCGGCAAAACAAAGCACACACTAGGAAGAGGGTAGCATGCCTTTAACAGCATAGAAACGGTAACTTTATTCGGACTAGGGGATAATTTTACGAACGCGAAAACCTGTCCGCAAAACGAAGCACAAACTTGGAAGAGGGCAACATGACCAAGGATACGAACAACACTTGGATCGACTGCAACGCCCTCTGCATCGCCGGTCGACTGCAGCGCCGAGCGGATGCACCGACCGAGAACGCAAAGAGCCGCGGGATCTTCAGACAGGGTGGGGATGAAAGGGAGAGAGAGGGAGATAGAGATACAAGAGTCGGCCATCCGCCGCACGAGGCGCTGCCCTACGCCTCACGCAACGTGGAAAGCGGTGGAGGGGGCGGTCGGTTGCACAGCAACGGGTAAATTGATGGCAGGAGGGGAGGAGGGTGGGTAAGGAAGGAAGGAGTGGGGCCTTCCCGGCACTCCACGGTGTGCGCGCGAGAGTACGGAGAGGGAGGGAGGGGGGAGGGTCAGGGGAGGGGCGCAAGCGAGGGTGGGTTGCGGCGGACCCACTCGGACGGTGACGCAAGGTTAGGAGGGGGCGGCTTGGAAGCAGGGTGCAGCGGGGAATGGGGCGGGGAGCACATTTTTGATAACTGGTTTCCGTCGGGGAGGCGAAAAAGGGGAAGAAGAGAGAGGGAGTTATAAAAAAAATAAGAAAACCTAACGCGCTCGCGCCTTCCCCTTCATTCCTCCCCCCGCCTCACGAATTTCCCCCCCCCCTAAAAAAAAACTCACACCGCCCCTCCCCTCCCCACACCCCTGCACTCCTCAACGATGCACTTCCACGACAGGGCTCCCTCGCGAGTTCTCCTTCCTCCACAGAGCTCGCGTCGGTTTCCTTTTTAAAAAAATGTGCTGCAGAAGAGTCCGAAAGTCGCGTTCGGCCTCTCGCTGGTGCGCCGTTTGAGCGTTTTCTTCATCATTTTTTGTGGAACGAGCCCCCGGATTTTTATCGGGGAACTTTGGACCGACTCCAATATGCCATTTGGAGGGAGGCGATCAAGGGCGCCGACGGAGACTCCCCAACATGTTCCGTCTTTCGACTATTACCCCTCCTCCGTTTATTAAAACGTCAGTCTCCGGCCGTAGACGACGGGATAGCCCAATGGGCAGGGTGCCCATCTGTTGACAGAAGGGCCCGGGTTCATGCACGAGGAAAGCTCTGAGATAAAATGTCCGGCTATACTGAAGCTGTGAGATTCTCAGGGTAATTGATCTCCCTTATGAAGCACTAGCAAAAAAAAGAGAGGAATGGACCAACCTACACAATGGGTGTCACTCGCATTTGGGCAGCATGTGCTTATAACGTCTTGGTTTGCAATACGTGACTGATTCAACCGAGCCCGCTCGGGGTGCACTGGAACCCCAAGTGCATTCTGGATCTGGTTCAATTATCACACCCTAACTCTAGAAAAATTGATACTGAAGAACGAAGTTGACTCGCTTTTCATTATGTCGTCTTTAGTTTCAGAATCGGCACTGTCACAAAACATTCATTAGCAATCATCATTTTCAAAAATAAGAGCCACCACACCACATTTACGGGGATGATTAATTAAAAGGTGGAAATAGTCCCTATTTTGTTCATTGGCTATTCACGGCACGGGGAGGTGACCGACAGCTAGGATCACTAGCACCATTTAGAATATGCAGGTATTTGGATAGAGATAGGATCTTGGGAGTAGAGGAGGGATGGAGAGAATCCTGCATCGGCGCTAGCCTACTCTTGACGAAAGGCGCCAAGGGGTCCATGGTTTAGCGTCCCATCCGACAGACAGAGCACTGCACTCGGAAGTGCTCTCCAAACATCTCTCAGCTCAGGTGGGTATCGGTATACCATCGAAAAATCTCTACCGCGGTTCGAACCCAGGCCCTTCGAAAACCGTTCCCATACCTCAGTTCGTTCACACACTTTCTGAAGCCATTTTCACCCCCAACGCTGAGAAAATCCAACCCCATTCCCGAAAATGTACACGAGGCCCAGTTCGGCACATCGTGAACATCATTGATCACCAGCGCCAGTAAAATTATCAAATCCCACGCGTCGGAATAATGCAAGCAGATAAAGATTTCATTTTGTATGCTAGTCCACAAATATCACTTAGCCCGACCCAGATATTTACCAGTAACTTCACGGTTAAAAGACAACCCTGAGATATAGTCAGACTGAATATATCCAGTAAAAGTTCAATATAGAGGTGGACTTTAAAGTATGTTCTGATGGGTGAATAAAGAGACTGTCGCTATAAAAATGATTCATTTACTAGCAGTGGGTGATGGAATTGGGAACATAGATTGAACGTAGGAAGTGGGGGATGCCAAGCCGAAACATGAAATACAAGTGAAAGACAATAGGCTTTCAAAATGCTTCGCAAGACAAATACAGAGACTGTTTGAAGTCCATCCATGACTTTCCTTAACCGATACTATACCAGCAATAACAATTAAGTCCGTTCTCGATCAGTTTACCGTGGGCAAATGATCCTGACTCTTTGGTAGCGTCCAACACAACAGAAACGGATCAATAGGGAAGCAACGTGGCAACCCACGTCTTCTGTTCCTCGATTTTCGATCAGATTGCTAGGCGAACTACAAAAATCTCTATAAAAACCAAGGTTCACAGTGAACTTGACCATAACTACCAAAACAACTCTACTCTCCCGCATTATTAGCGGTGTCACCACTACGTACACAAAACGGTACATAGATGCATTGGGCAGCAATGCACTGACTGAAACAAAGAGAAAATCTCTGACGAGTTGATGAAGTTCCCCGTCGCTGACCACTACGTGGTTGTTTTCCTCCTTTGTTGACTATGCGCGCTGAGAGATTCCATTTCCTCGGACAAAGAAATTATCTTATTTCCAAACTCAAAGCAGAGGCATCGGATCCCTAACATATTTGATCAAAGATGGTGAAAAAAGTTATCGCTTAGTGACGAAATAAACTCTGAGCAAAATATCTACTCCCAATTTATAGCATATATAGTTTGGTGAAAGCCGTCAGAAGAGAGAGACAATGAAGACAGTAAAAGGGTAAAAGACTTGCTCATGGCCACCCCTATGCAACAAGTGGAATTTATGACGAGCCAAGAATAAATCAAAAAAACGAAACGTAGGGTTATCCAAGAATTTGACTGACTGAAAAGGAGAGATGGCAGTCGTGCACCTTGGTTCCTACATCAAGATGGAAAGAGGGGAACCTGACTTTAGATTTCAAATGATGAAGCTTGCAGTCCTGTTCCTAGTTAGAAAATTACAACCACAAGAGCGTAAAATATATTTAAAATGTAACCGTTGATGTAAAAAATAATACTTTTATTATTCGAATATTTTCTCATGTCAGAGCTTAATTCATCGAAAGATCGGGCATAAGGATCAATGAGAGTAAACCACAGATTTAAGTCACTTTCATATTCACGACCAAATTTCACGATCGTCGAAGCCATATTTAGGAAAAGAGAAACCCCATTACCCTACGTCCTCATTAAAAAAAGCAATTTTAGCCACCATACCAATTGACGAATTTTTTAAACTAAGATTGATGAATTATCCACCTCAATATAATAAAGAATAGAAATAATTTCAATTTCTGGGAATATCGACCGTTAATTATCACTTAGCGGGTAAATATATTTTTCCCCAATGGCGAGTTCCACCATGATTGAATGTAAATAGTCTACTTTAATAGTAGCACTGATTCTCGAGGAGTCTGGTTAGTGTAGTGGTTAGAGTACTGGTCCCTCACCCGGAATCGAATCCTAGCAGGGGAAGATATTTTGAATTAGTAAACAAATTCGATAATTAAATATTGTGAAGATCAATCGAGTTCAATACTCCGTCTGTCAGATGGGGCGTTAAGCCGTGGTTCCCTTGGCACCTTTCGTTAAAAGTCGGAAAATGCCGACACCGGATATCTCTCCACCCTCACCATTGAACCTTCCCTTCCTATCCTTACGATCTGAAGCGCCTTTAAGTTCTGCTACAAACTTGAAAAGCCACGTTCATAAATAAGCCACCGCGTTCAACCCAAAGCTCGGTCTAGTTGTTAAGAATAGAGCTCACCATGAACCATCGCAGTGAGGAATTCACATATCAGGATAAAGACAATTAATAATCAATAAGGAACATTCTATTCATCAGCCGTCTGTAACTTATCGGAAAGATTAGACCAAAATCCTGAGTTCAGTCGGACGTATTCAAAGTGGTATCTCCTGAATATGAACCCGGGATCTCCGATCCACCCAGTATCTCGACTATCACGACGCCGCAGTAGCTGAAAACTACCTGATTTCATAAGTGGTCTCTTCTGAGAGCCATGGGTCCAACTCAGTGGGACAGGACAGGACTGGCACAATATCTTTAAGACTAAATATTAATGATATGAGGATGAAACAGTCTAGACAAATGCCGATTGATAAGCTCAACAATTAGCGAACAACTTTCAGGGGCAAAAAAGCTACCGCTAAGGAGTAAAAGAAGACGGGAATGCACAAAAATGGGAATGAATATCTTATTTAAACAGGACCAATGAAGACATTACGGTGGGTTGATTATAAAAATTGAGTTGCTTCAAAGGGAAAGAAAAGGAAAAAGCAGTACTCTTTATTCTATAATTTCCTTTCAAGTGAAAGGAAATTATAAAATAACGGTGAGATAGGTACTGAAATCAATTTAGAATCAGAATATTGATGAAGCCCGCATTTCAAATTACTTCCTTGAAAGCAAATGAACTCACCCTATACGGAAAATTAGATATTTGAAGGTTCGTATGTGACAAAGAATATTTTAAACCTGTTAAACTCCATTATGCATGTTAAGTGCGTTTCATTAGAATTAATTTGCAGTCAGGAAAAAGAAAAACTTTCAGAAATGAGCTCATTAACATTATCTATTGACACACGTTCTGCAATCTCTACTGAGGTACACAAACTAGTACATCCAAAATTAATCTTGATAACAAATATACAGGGAAAACTAGAAAACGTGCATTGTGCTCTGAGGAAAAGTTTTAATGAATACTTTTTATCAAGGAAAATTATCCCATTCCTCCTCGAAAAAGCATAAAATCTTGTTTTTACGCATACAAGGCCGTTATAGCTTCGAACACCGCTGCCCAAAACTAACACTTCCATCACAATAAATATTCAATCACAATCACAATAAATATCCAATCACAATAAATTACAAAATAAAATTAACACCATGTTATAAAACAGTATAATTAGCACCGAGTGTACTTTCAGTACCAGAAGAAATTTTATATGCATAATTTTGATCGCGGAATGGAAACTCAAGTGTGGTAGAGCGTTAGGTAACGAACTGGAAGATCCTGGTTCAAATTTTGGCGATTCAAGCAAAGACTCAAGTTAAATCCATATAAGTAATCTGGAGCACCAGTGCTCCCACGGAAACCACAGAGGGTACCGGAAAAGGAACTTGCGACTCCTTGCCAAATGGCGATGAGTTCCTCTTCCGTTCCTCGAACTAAGCCTAGCGACTTTCACGTGTTTCCGAGCATAGTCCAAGGTTAGTTTAGCCATACTCTCACACTTAAAACCAACCTTCCGGCTGAATAATATGTTTTTGGTGTTTTAACGAGGTTAAAGGAGTATTTTTCAGGATTGGAAACTAAACGCTGAGATCATTTTATGTGTAGCTGACAACTTTAGGCTTAACTATGTGATACCTTTCCATAATGGAACATAAAAGAATGAAACTTTGTTAGGTCGTCTTTATCTTTAAAGAGGCACAGATAGATGTCCTTACTGTCACACCCATCTTGTTATATAAAGAAGATGTATGCATGATCAGTCACCTGAAGATGTAACTACGTTATGAAACCCGGGTAGTACCCATTGAAATATGAAGTGAACCTAACAAAGTTTCATTCTTTAATTTTCCATCATTTTATGTGAGTGGATAATTAGGAGTAAGATATGGATGAAAGGCGGAATAATAGCAAATGCTAGTAGTAGCTTGCTTTTAACGAAACATGTATTAGGACCAACAGCTTTAATTCAAACCTGAAGAAAACGCAGGCCCCAACCACAGAGGAATGGGACACGTCAGCAAGTACTGGAGACCCATGGGATTCAGGTCACGTTTTTTTCCCTTAGAGAACCTTTCGATATGCTGATCTTACGTCAATGAATGTCTTTCAATCACCACCTCGCGTTCGAAGAGCACAAAATAATATAATTATCAGCATTAAGTGAATGATTTCAATTCCTTCCTACATCAGAGGGGAACGCATACAGACTACGGAAATATGTTAGACACCCGGTTAACATGACGCAACCATGTGCAGACATGAGGCAGACAAGTGAAATTCTTCATCATTTGTCCAAGCTATGAAGGTCTTGGTTTACTGGGTAAAAATCAGCCAATGACTCCGCTGATTTTTATCGGCCTTAAGAGTACATAGTAGAAACGAATTCTGAATTTCGCGTGTTATTAATAACGATATTTCGTGTGCAAAACCCGCTGCATAGCGATGATTATTAAAGTAAATTAGCATCTGAGAAACCTTCGAAAATATTATTGCTACGGCAAAAATAACAATTTTAATATCCATTATCGAATTAACCACGTTCACGACGTACTGCCTACAAAATAAACTGAGTGAAGATATCCTAGATTGTAGAGGTGACGGCTCATGAAAGACTAGCAAAATACGAGGTTGGGTTAGTGCAGTGGATAGTCTTGGATCACAGATCTCACCTACTTGCTATCACCACCCGTTTTCACCACTCGAACCTCTCCGTACATCGTCTCTCAAAATCACCGGTCTTGTGGCTCGCTCCAAAAACTGAAACAACTCGAAGACAGGGGATCAAAATATCGTTCCCTTATGCGCCAAGAAACTACTAATAACCTGAGCGCGCGTTAAGAATGTCCGCGTTCCTTACCTCCTATTCCGATGACCCGGATTCAAGCACCGGCAGTTGAAGAGATTTTTAATTGCGCACATGAACTCAATGGTCGGTTCCCTCCCTTCATCTTCAGAACAAGTCTTGTACCCTTATTTTGAATAATTGATGCAAGAGCTCGTTTCCAGTATTGAACCGTCAACTGGCTGAATGAGCTCTAATGGCAGAGACTAAGTGAACATTCCAATGATATTTCAGGAGGCATGTCCGCATGTGACAAATGTTTCTGAATTCCAAGTTACATGGCTACTGTCCATTATGAGGAAGAGGGAGGCAATGTGTCAATAACGTTAGACGGGTTAGAAAAATATTAGAGAATGTTTCAGGAAATAAATTATTTATTGCTACGTAGAATTAGGACACGGGGGCTGGTGAAATGAAAGAAGGAAATGACGTAAAGTTGTGAGAGGATAAAAGAAGGAATGAACGCAGAAGAATGTTTCAGAAGGCAGCAGGATGAATGGCCAAATGATCACAAATACTTGGTTCGAGCACCATTCTAAACATAGGTCAAATAAATAATATTAAGATAACAGGAATATAATAAATTGACTAAATTAGTGTTAGAACAGGATTTCGAAGTGCCGAGAACGCTCACAGTTCTTATGGAGTGGATGAATATTCCGACCATTATCTTCGTGGAACCTAGAATATTACTGAGTAAGCGGGTGAAATGGAGGCAGAGGACTTACTCATTGATTAGGATGAAAGGCAGTATAAAGTATGCGGATTTAACTTCTGAATCCCTTCTCAATCAAAATTAAGCAAGTTATACAACATCCTGAAGAAGTGGAAGAGTAATAAATTGACTAAATTATGGTTATAGCTATTTGGGATGCAGAATATCCAGCGATGGAAAAATCAACAGGGTTATAATCAACAGCATAGCCTAGACCACAAAGGTATGCTACATTAGGAAAACTTTCATAGCAGCTGGAAATACAAGCTTGGAAGGAAAAACACATCATCAGAACTTATATCTACAGCATGTTCCATTAAAATAGAGATTCGTTCACAATAATAGACGTAAGATGACAGCCACACTAGAAGCATTTGAATTGTGATGCTACAGAAACTGATGAAGATCTAATTAATAGCGAAGCGATTAATGAAGAGGTTTTAGGTAGAAGTTTAGAGTGAGACAAAATATTTTATTGAAAATTCTAAAAAGAAGATAGACCTTATCGAACATATCTTGAAATATAATGCTGTTGAGGAGACAGAAGGAAGATTGAATGTGCAGAACAGCATAAGAAGACCGCGGATGACATGTATGGAGTAAGCGGTGAATGATGTGAAGAGACAAAATGGATTAACCTGAAGAGAGCTTAGTCAACAGTAGAATCGATGGAGAAACTGCGTCCAATCAATATTAGGATTGAACGCAAATGTTGATGATAGCCAAAAGCGCTCATTAAGGCGGAGCAGCCTAATAACTTACAAAAACATCATCTCAAAATGAAATAAAATGTCAATATGGGAGATCACCCTAACAAGCAAGATAAAACTGCAATAATATGCCCCCTAGAAACCTTGTTACGCCTTCGTTACGCAATGAGAGTTTGGCGGATTCAATCATTCCATCGCGTCCAAATATCATTCACTTTTTCTGCTTTTTTTCGGATTCCCCAACCTCTGCCTGCACCTTAGTTTACACTCCTTCACTTGCCCCTTTTCCCGAACATCTTATGTTCTCCATGCCTTCGTCTACATATTTAGTTTGTATACTCAGAGACCTTCCGCAAAAATGTAACGCCAAGCTACATATCAAAACCTTCAATCAGCAGTAGTGTTATTCGATGATCCAACGGCGACGGTCATACAACTTTGCCTACATACAACAAAATATATATATTTATAGCACCTGAGGTCATAGTCCTTAAAGAACATCCGCGCCCGATGAGCCCCCTTTATTCAATAATTCTTACTGGCCTTACTGGAATTCCAGGTCAAAATACATGCCCCATCATTGTACCGGGGTCTACACTAGCATATTACCATAGAATGGTGTGTGGCAGGGGCAGGAAGGACACCAACCACGATTAAGGAATAAGATATAACTTGCAAAAAAGCATAAGAGCCACAACAAAGCGATGAGAAGTTATATGGGTTATGGCAACAATGTAGCAGTTGGGATTACACTGAATTGTACGAGGAAAAAACGAATTTTACTCGATCATTTATTAACATTATCTTTTCATGGTTATCTAACCAGCAGAAGTATTATAGGAGGAAGACTGAATGCTCTATGTCAAGAGTAAAAAATCACACAATTGATATAACTGCGATAAGATCATAGCGGGAATCCAATTATTTATAATAAGTGTATTAGGTGCAAATCTCCGTAATAACTGCATGGGAAAAATGCATAACTCCGCATTAATGTATTGTGGGTAGAGACTGATGATTAGGGTGAATTTCACGTGTGGAAACGGCAGTAAAAAGGTAAGCGGTAGACGGAGGGAGTTGCATGCAAAGAGTCCGCGGTTCCCGCCCTCTAAAGGTCTTTTCCACCCCTTGGCGCAGACGCAACTTAGTCTGTGGAGAGGCGACGGTGGAAAAAAATAATAGTCGCCCTTTCGTTCATTTTTTTTGTGTGCGTGGAACGTCGGGCGTGGGTGGGGAGGGTTGGCAGGAGGAAGGTACTCTCGGTTAGGGGTTATAAGGTTGCTGACGAGGGGAGGAAGGGAGGGAAATAGAGGGGGAGTCTGTTCGTGCGACTATCCACCACCCCGCCGGGTCTATGCCGCTTTCGGCAACGTAGTGTTTTGGTGCACGATCAGGCCGGTGGCGTCGCTGGTTCTCGGGCGAGCAGTTGTCCGCGCGGGCTTACGATCGACGTGCTGATCCTCGAGTCCTAATCTTTCAGTTCAAACGTGATTTGGTGACATGGAGACCATTTCTGTCACGTCTGTGACGCACTCGGCGATTGAATTTCATGAGTCCCAATACAGTGAGCGCTACGATTGATAATAACTTTCAAGTGAACTAATTTAGAGCATGAGAGTTATGTTACATAGAAACCCTTAAATACAAAGCCGGTACATTTACGACGAGTTACGACCCTCTCATTTCCGACCTACGCACCAAGTTGAATCGATGAATGGAGGGCTTTAATTAGTGTTCTGGTCGAGTTTTAATGCAGAGAGGGATGAGTTTAAAAAAGAGCGGCAGCAAAATTAACTCGTTATTTCAAGTCTTGGCAGGTAATTGTACTGATACCGGAAAAATGTTGCTCTCTAAAAAACTAAGGGTACATTCACCCATGGACTCAAGGGGTGGAGCAATGTGAGATTTCCATAACGATTAAAGGGTAGTGCGAAGGGCAATGCAAATGCTGTATAATGAAGAGGAGTCAAGAGTAATGAATGAATGCACAAACTGTTACACACTACAGTGGTATAATTCGTCTTTTATTTGAAGTTTTATGCTGTAAATATGAACAAAAATTAAGTGTATCGGTCAGTCTCAAGTTTTGAGACCCAATGATCTGATTGAGTTGGAAAGAATTTGATGGAAAAATAACCAACTGAAATACACTTTTAAGTTGGCAGAGTCCGTACTGACATGCTTCGGCGAAGCAACGTAAAATAAGCAAGCATGCCATAGACATAGAAAATAAAGAATTTTTCCAGCTATATGATGGCCTCTCATTATTTTTTGAGAAGGAAAGAAGATTTCACAAAGAGACATTGCAAATGCTAAGCACGGAAAACTGGGAGCAGTAACTGCATACATACAATTGACGCCCGATTGCCGAGATAAGAGAAGGCTCTCAAATTTAGTTGCATAAACGGGGTCTTAGAATGGTAGTTTATCCGTTCATCCTCGGTATACCCGTGCATAATCAAAGTTACTACCCAAGCGGTGTGATTTTTTTACATCACTGCATTGAAGGAAACTGCAGGTGGCACTGGGGGACAGCAGACTTCCGTACACGGAATGCGTGAATTTTCATAAGAGTGCCAAATTATATTTCCTAGAATACTTTGAAATGATGGCCTACTCGGAATCATATGGTCTCAATTTACTGAATGGCTCTATCCCTGTAAACTCTTCGCCCCTCATTACCGTCCTTCTACCTACTCAACCCCAGTCCACCCTCTTTCCCGCATCTTAACCTTGCAAACACCCTATTTTCTTTCAGTTTACCGAAACGGCATATGTAATTGCACCCTGAACCATCCCGGAATTTTCCCCTCTTCATTTCTTCGCACCTTCAGAGATCCTTATGTTAAAGACCCTACCATACCGCTTCTTGCCACCCCACTTGATAATGACGTGGCGGTAGCGTCGAAACAGGTTGAGGCGATATAAAAAACAGCGGAATTTTACTAAGTTGTGTGTTTTGTTGTACTTCTGTCGCAGTTCCACGAAGTGAACCCGTAGACTATGAACTTAATGAATAATTTACAGTTTGTGATCGTTCTCGTGAGTAAAGGAAAATACTACTCATTTCCAATGATATGTACCACTCTCAACTTCGTTAAATACACTGCATTGGAAGCGAAGAGGAAAATATACTCTGTAAACGTACTCTGAATGTCAGTTGTAGAAATTGAAAACTATAAAATTTACTGTGAAATTTTTTGGGACGACTCGAATTATATTTTATTATTTCCACCATAATTTAGGAATAATTATTAAAGTGCCTGAGTTAATCTTTGGATTTCTCCTGCAACCAGTATCTGCTTCGTGGTAATCATAACCTCGAGAAAACCTGTTTGAATCCAGGTCGTAATTAGCAATTTTAGAAATTTCAAATTAAATTTTTCGATTCTATCGAAATAATTGTAGATGTAGATGGCTAATTTTCGGCAGAAAAAGCAACGACGCAACTTGGGTCTCCTCTGGAAAACAGCTTAATGAAGAAGCAGGTGTTCCAAAAGTAGTGCAGGAATGCATCGTAGGTTATTTTTTCAGAACCACCACACAAATTACGGTCTTCTCCAATTTTTATGTGGGTTTCCAGAAGCTAGATCGAGGAGCAGCCTTCGAGGAGGCGAGGACAACCAAAATAAGACACATTAAATTTGATGGGAGTCATCGTAAGGTTAAATTGCTCAGAAGAATGAATAGAAGCTCTATTGCGCCTTCAAGTACCACAAACAAAAACTTTCCGCTCAATAACGCGCAGGCCAATCCAAAGGTCGAGGGTTCGAATCCCACCGGATTGTACTGTAGGTTTAGGGGGCCTATACGATACAACCTAAGAAGTAAGGACACCTAAGAAGTAAGGAAACCTAAGCCAGCCGCGGTAGTCAGGTAGGTAACGCGCCGCTCCGACAACCCAATGATCGCGGGTTCGAATTCTGCCTCTGACGTGGGTTTTGTATCTTTGGATCATGCCTATGACTATATGTTTGGATATACGGAAAAATATAACTTTTGAAGCATCTTTGAACCTAACTCTTCTTCTCCTGTAGCACCTAAAGATTAATTCTACTCCGACGAATATATAGCCTATATTAGTGTTCTACCGGTTAAGGTAAGTTTATATGGACGCAAGCTTCTTCCCACACTACCTTATTTTTATTTTATTTGATGTATTTTTTAGCGCCTACTTAATACCTCTCATCATTCCCTCCAAACTGCTCATTCTCTTCCAGTGGCGGATCTAGGTTTGGACCAGGGGGGGGGGGGGAGAATGGAGATGGGCTAACCAGGGGGTCTGGATGAAATACCCCAGCTTAAGGGGGTGTCGGCGGCCTCCCCCAAAAATTTTGGATTTTCAAGACTCAAAAACGGCCGTTGTAGGCTAATTCTTTGGTAAAAAGATCACGATCGCGATCGCGTCGACGCACATGAAATAGGTCGTTTTATTAGTAAAAAGGGTTATTGAGGTCATTATGGGCCTAGATTGAAATTACGGTAATATTAATAATAAAAACTTATGATGATACTTTATCTAGATAAATTTGCCGGAAAATATAACTAAATACTTGCACAAAGTGATACCTACCCTCCAAAAATTTCGATTTTATATAGTGTAAGCTTTTACCCAATGGAGGGGGCTTTAGCCCCTTTACAGCCCCATCCCCCCCCTCCCCTCCCCCGAAGACCCGCCACTGTCTCCTCCTCCTTTCACCCACTTACCCAAGAAACACAACTATGAAAAAAATCCACTTTTGCATATGCCAGGGAGTGATCAAATTTTTGAGATGGAAGAAAGGCAAACGTTCCCCTCACAGCAGTATAAAAATTATGCCAGATCCATAAATATATTTACATGATTAATGAATGATATTTTATGAAGATGGAAAAGGTAAGAAATTTGGTTGTACAAAGAGATACCTGGGGGAAAAGATTGGTGCATAGGAAGATTACTGACTTCCCATCTTGAAGGCCTGTGTTCGAATCCTGGCTAAGGTGGAGTTTCCATTGGTAGACCATGGCTCCCACTTGGGTGCTGAGTGGCTTCCTCCACTTCGAGTTCAGTACTCCGTCTGCTGGATGGGACATTAAACCATGTTACCCTGGGTGCCTTTCATTATGAGTAGGCTATCATCAATGCTGGGTTTCACATTACCCTTGCTTCTCCTAAATGGTGCAAATGACATTAGCTATCAGTCAACTCCCACAAATAACTACAACTACAAAAAATACCTAACCAGATTAATCAAGTACAGGGACATATCAAACCAGAAGTAGAATTAATGAATATTAATGTTGATGAATGTGACCATTTATATGCAATGCACTCCCAAAAACTCTGGTACCAAGTTAACTGATTCTTATATATAGCACAATTACTTCATATAATTTCTAAGATTGCATTAAAATTTTATAAGGACTGATGTAATTTCCTCAAATGTAAATTATGTACACTAAAATATCCTCATTATAAGAAAATCATGTATTTTCACCAATATTTGGACAAAATGACCTCTCTACCAAATTATAGCAACTGCATGAAATGTTTGAAAGGACATGTTATTCATTCTACCTCACAAAATACACAGATTATTTTGCAGTGTTTAAAGAAATTGCAATCCCTAGTTTGCACCTCAGATTTCCAACTTGCAGATAGTGTGAGATTTCTTGGTGTTCCCTGATTGACCCACAATTTAAATGATCTTACCATATCTATAATTTCTGTAAAAAACACTCCATTCTGCTTAAGCAATTACTATACATTGTTCATCATTTAATACTCAACTAGTATTGTGGTGCTCAAGAGTTTTTACAGTCCATTTGTTATTCTCATTTGTTGTATTGGGTGCGTTGTAGCTCATTGTTCTTTGGGGTTCATGTTCCCAACCATTAAATTTTTAAAAATAAAAAAAATGTAAGATAAATGTGCCATACACAGTCAGGAGTTATTGTCAACCACTTTTTTAAAAACACAGGTCTTTTCACTGCGCGATCAATTCATATTTACCATAAGTATATACATTAGTTTTTGCTAGGATAAAAAATTTGTACACTAAAAATAACATTTACCATGACCATTTTAAAATTAAAATAAACCAAAGATTTACATCTGTAAAAGCAAAACCTTAAAATCTCTTCATCAAACGGTAGGTATAACATACCCAAAACTTAATACCTAATATCATATGCTTGTAGAATGGCTCCATATATATGATGATTTTATAATTAATATAATACAAAAACTATGAAATAAAGGTTAGAAGTTAATGGTAATGGTTATTTAAATGGCTTTAGTTTCATTGATTTCAAGCAAATACATCCTCTTAAAATTTTTATTGCCATAGTCAATAAATATTTAATTGCCCATTAGAATTGAAAGACCATTATGAATAAAGAGAAACTGAAACTGCATGCAATCTTTGATCATTGAAGAAAAAGCCAATTAGTTGCAAGAGCAATGTACCATTGCACATTTGTAAATTATTGCAGGGAGCATTTATGGAACGCTTAAAAATGGTTGCAGAAATATTTGCAGAGCACTTCCGATTGGCTGCTAAATGCTTCAGAATGGTTGCAAGAGCACTTACTGAATGTTTCAGAATGGTTGCACGAACATTCAGTGAACACTTTCTCTCTTCAACGTTCAAGTTGAGCGTTGCAGAAACATATCAAGTAGTGGCATTTTGAAAGTTCAGGAAACCATCATTTGAACGTTACTGCAACTTTCCTGCAAGTTATTGATGAACGCTCATTTAACATTGCAACAACGCCCTGGTGAAAATAAACCGTGACAGACAGTGTGACAACAATGTGTATCACACTGTGCAAGTATATTAGCCACAGTGTATGTACACTGTGCGCACAGTGTGCTCCCTTCAAAGCGTGATGGACAGTGTGACCACAATGTGCTGCACACTGTACAAGGCTATTAGTCACAGTGTACGCACACTGTGCTCCCTTCAAAGCGTGATGGACAGTGTGACCACAATGTGCAGCACACTGTACATGGGTATTAGTCACAATGTGAGCACGGTGTCCACACATTGTGTGCACGGTGTCCTCACACTGTGTGCACGGTGTCCTCACACTGTGAAAACACTGTACCGTCACAGTGTCTATCACGCTTTCTGCACGCTTTTGAGTCCCAATTTACGCTTTTGTCACGGTGTATGCACACTGTAATCACACTCTTGTCACATTCTAAGCACACTGTGTTCACGCTTCTGTCACACTGTCTGTCACACTGTCTGTCACGGTTTATTTTCACCAGGGCGTTTCCGTGCAACACGGCAGACGCCCAGAATTGATTTTAAGAGGAAGATTATCTGAGGAATGATTAATTATAATATCTTTTTACCTCTAGAAGCTATGAAAACAGGGACTCAAGACAATATTTTGTGCATAGAGAATCGAGGTACGAAAATGTCAGCAACACTTACCAACTTTTCATGGATTAAATTTTGTTTCAGTTTCGCCAAACACTGAACAGCTCTACCTACTATGTTTTCACAGAAATTACTGCAACAAGCATTTTCACTGTAAAACTGTCCCTTGCTATTTAAATGACCTTTTCCAAAAGGGAAATAATGAGCAATGCTAGCGCAGCAGCAACGTTTCCGTGCAGCACGTCAGACGCCCGGAATTGATTTTAAGAGGAAGATTATCTGATAAATGATTAATTATATTATCTTTTTACCTCTAGAAGCTATGAAAACAGGGACTCAAGACAATATTTTGTGCATAGAGAAGATGTACGAAAATGTCAGCAACACTTACCAACTTTTCATGGATTAAATTTTGTTTCAGTTTCGCCAAACACTGAACAGCTATACTCACTATGTTTTCACAAAAATTATTGAAACAAGCTTTTTCACTGTAAAACTCTCCTTGCTATTTAAATGACCTTTTCCTAAAGGGAAATAATGAGCAATGCTCGCGCCTATTTTATACGGTCCGCTACAAGTGGAGGCACTTTTGCATGACAAAAGACGAGCGTATTGTGGGGAAAAAAAGGTTAACCAGGTAAACTATCAACTTCTGCTTTACGCTGATCATGATCACTAGATATCTGGTTTTCGTGACGGTGATAAATATTTCAATTAAAATGGCGTGGCTAGGTCCTTAATTTTGTTTTCCCGCTTGTAAAAGAGCCCTCAAATGACTTTCGTTTTATCTTAAGTAACGCGCGCTCACGAGTTTCCGAAGGCATAAACCTCTTATAGTTAACGTTTTCTGAAACTGCCAGGGAGGTATCTAGAGAGTTATATGAGCGTTACGATTAGTGCCAAGTAAAATAGAGGGAAATCATATGATATGAAAGAATTTTATCTATTTTAGAGTGGCATAAAATCTTTGTCACAGCATACTGATCCACAGAGTATACTCATGGATCCTTTTAAGAAATGTGAGTGGTGGGCGGGGGCTTATGGATCCATAGTGCCAACCCACATTTTACCTGACCGCTGCTTGAAAACTGGTCAAGAGCACCGCGGTAGGGGTATAGATGAGGGACACCTCTCCACCCCCGTACAGACTCAACGTTACTTACTTGGTAATTCGACGGAAATCGGTGTTTCAACTGGACTAGGCCCTTAGGGCAATTGCCCTAAAATATAGATCCTCTTACGTCCTTGATACGTCATTTGTACCATCGTGAGCGTTCTGACACCCCCACCGAACTGGTATACAGTAATAAAGTTGATGAAATGTGATGTCCATGATGTTAAGACATTTTCCATTGAGGTGTAAATTAAGTGAGCTCCTAATTTCCTATGAGCTAGTTATATGTCCTATGGCATAGCTGTATTCTTTCCCTTATTTGGGCCATTTTCTGTCAAAAATTTGAATTTGTAATAGCCTTAGCGTCAATGGTTTGAATCCCAGTCATCTACTTCTCTTGCATTTTCCCCCACCACTCTCTTAAAGAGTTTTTGGATTATCCAAATTGGTTCTCTTCCCTGAATATTAGATTATTAAGACTGAGCTTTTTAAAAGGAGGTGAATACTGGAACAGTGTGTAATAACTCTAACCCTCCTGTATCAAGCCAATCATCATGTTGACAACTGAGTGATATCCTCATTAATAATACTGTTATTGGTCCAGGAGATATGTTGATACATATCATAAGACCCATCATTGTGACAACAACCTTTGCCACTTTCTCAAGCATGTTAGATGATGTAATTTTCGAACGTAAATCTCCAACTTTTCAGTGGTTTCCAACTAATTTGTATTAAATAGCCTGACACTGACTGCATGTTTCACACCCATTCACCCCATGCTAGGTTGCGAAATTGGTTCCAAGATCAGATCAGCTCTCTCAAGGATGATACTGAAATTAAGTGAATATCACAACATACCTTCACCAATGTCGAAAACAGTTGATTACTGGCAATTGATGATTCCAGGTACTTGATTGCCAACTTTTGCTCTTTGATCCACCCCAACTAATATGTGCTTGGGTATTTTGCCAAAGGTTATCCAGCAATTTTATGGAGGAAGATATCCCTCACACTACTCTTGACCAGCCTATTAGATAAACCTAAAATAAGTGATAATGACCAATAAAAAAAAGGTGTGTTCCACCCAAAGGGGAGTCTGAGACAGGTTCCTTTCCCTGGGCCACCCACGATTTCATACTAAGTTCTGACATGCAGAAAATCAAAATCGTGATGATTTTAGGCGGGGGTGTCCAGAAAGTCTTGCCCAGGATTTGAACCCGGGACCCTCCGGTCGGCAGCTCAGTACTCTACCCAATAGGCCACCATTGACCAATTGACCCATTGACCAATAAAATCACTCTAAATAAATCCAAAACTAAGGAGGAAGAAGAATTTCCCAAAGCTGTAATCTTAAGGGGCAGAAGAAAGGGGGAAGTGGGGGAATCATGTGCTCAGAAAGGTAGAAGAGGGAGGGAAGGGGAACGGAAAAAATATGTATAAGATAAGGGAGTTCCCAATTACTCATTGTTTGCACAAAATTCAAAGAAAAATAAATGAATACGAAGGATGCACTGATGTATTCACTTACTAGGGCTATTAAAGCAATTGACAATTGCTCGTCACACACAAAATTAAGTGAATAACAAAGTAATACAAGCAAAGGGTAACTCACACAAGCACTCACTCACTTGAATTTGTATGTGAAGTGCAGTTACCTTCATGGATCCCACACATGCTGGGTTTAAGAGGATTTCTCCATCACCTGTGACCCATTGGATACACATACAAAATCAAGAGGAGGATTAAATAATAATTTAAAAAAATATAATATTAGTTTCTTTCACAGATAACACAAATGAAACCTAAATCACTCATATTGGATGGATTTCATGGAAAATGTGAAACAAAAGGAGGCTGGGGAACTGTAATTTTTTTTTAAATAACAGGGTTGATTAATCTACTGTTGGATATGGGGTTCACTGATCATTATAGGCAAGTATGGAAATAAGGCTGAGCTATCCATTATGCTGTTAAACTTCAGGGAGGGCAAAATTATACCACAAAGGCTGGATGGGGATAAAAACAGAGGAGCTATAGCTCCTCTGTTTTTATCCCCATTAGCCTCTGTTTAGCTATATAGCTACACTGATAATCAAGTCATAAGTTTCCAGTCAGTCAAGGAGTATACTGATGGTGACCATTGAAGGATGTATCATACCAAGGATAGGATTCCAATTTTAGAAAAGAGTGATATCTACCAATTTCAATGTGCTTGGCCAATTACATTCGGCAAACAGTGCAAATTTTAAGAAAGGTTAAAAGAACATAAATCTTTTTTTTTTAAATATGAACACAAGGTTACATTTTGCCAACCACTCAATTGAAAGTGGACATTCTAGCGACTATATTCCCAAAATCTTCATGTGGAGAGAAAAGGTACCTAGCCTAGACACTCTTGAACAGCTAGAGATCACAAACAGCATCAATTCAAAATGTAACAATGTAAATGACCTTTTGTTTGTTCCCTGCGTACTCCTCTATTCCAATCAACCCAATTACACAGGTGAACTGGGTTCATACCAACTTTCCATTTTCAATTTCCCTGACTTTTCCCTGATTTCCAGTTCCAATTTTTGAAATTTCCCTGACTTTATATCAATGGCAAAGCAGTCATATATAGGGATTTTATGGGAAAATGCAGCAAGGTATATTGTGAAATAAAATTTATTTATTCCAGGAAAGTAACATATTCAATTCAAAAACAAAACAACGGACGAGCCCGAGCAAGCCGCCAAGTTGGCACTACCCCGTGCCCACCAGCCAGGACAGCAAGCCGATGACAACAAAATGTGCACCTTGCCACTTGAGTGCAGCAACGCTCCATGCGTTCAACCACGATATTCATCTTTTTCCTGCGCATCTGGAGTTTTCCCTGACCAGAATCTAATTTCCCTGACATTTCCATGACTTCCAGTCCCCATTTTTATTTCCCTGACATTTCCATGACTTCCCTGACCAGTATGAACACTGGTATACTCCTCCCCTTTTTCTTCATGGTATACATACCAGATAATTTGTCCTCTCTAGTTACATCAGAGAGGTCGAAACTGGTTTGTGAAGTACCGTATTTCCCAGCCCATTAGATACAACATGATTTTTCATGGTGTGTCTTGTCGTACGAGAATTTCATCTTTACTTCCATCTAATGCATTGTTAATTGCACATTTTTTGAAAAACTTTACAATAATCTAGCTCCTTATTTGCAGTAAGGTCTTTTTCACCCATTCGCACCACTAGAAATCCTGTCGGTGTACTGTCATGAGTTGGTTCCTTAATCCACTTGATCCACACTTCGTGCATAAATCCCTTGAATGGTTTTCTTCACTGAAGCATCCAGTGGCTGTAATTGAGAATTTTATCTGCCAGGAAGTACAGTACGGTGAGTCTATAGCTCTTTGGATAGGATTTTTCCTGAATCTGTTATATGTGATGTCTTAAACTGATCTGTTACCTGAGAAGACCCCCTGGATGCTCGGACCACACCTTCTGTCGCCACAACTTCATTCCTTCTTCATCCATCCTTTGGGATGACCCAGAACATAAATTTCATGTGGAATAGTACATTTACGCAGTGTTTTTCTCTTGAAGATTAATAAAGGTGGGAGTTTTCTACCATCAGCACAACACACAGGAACAACAGTGAAATTAATCTTCTTGTTGCCAGAAGTCTTTATCATCACTGTCTTAGCACCTTTTATAGCCACCATTTTCTTTGATGGAACATCAAACGTCTAAGGGATCTCATCCATGTTTCCCATTAGTACTATCTCAAAGCACATTTTCCCCTCTTATTTTTGTAAATCTATAGTCTTTCAAGAACAATAATAAAAATCATTGAATACCCAGTATTCGCTATTCATAACCTTTTCTTCTCTCTTCACCAATTTTAAACATTCCCCTCCATCAAATCCTTTACTACACCACTAATACATCATTACTAATTCCATCCAATCATTCTGAATCCTCCTAATGTCTTCAATCAGCTTCCTGTCCTTCCCTGCCATCTGCTGCACTAACTCATTAGTTCTTTTTATTCACCTTATCTTCTCCATCCCTCTCCACAAAATGGCATCTCAAAGGCAGCCAGTCTTTCCTTTCTTTATTCCAGTCCTACATAAGCCACAGAAGATATCAGACTCTTCACCAGTCTCTTCTAAATGTCCCTACTCAATAAGCCTTTATTTAATGCTCTCCCATGAGTGAATGCCTAATTCACTTAGGCAATTCTCATTTGAACATTACAGTACAACTCTACTCTCATTTCCCTACAACGTACACTCTACCAAGTAGCCAAAATTTTTCTCTTCCAGCTTTAGCTTGGGTCCTCCTCCTTGGATGTTTAATTCAGCTTTCTTCCCCATGAAAAATTCCCTAATTTCCAATATTATGGCTTAAAAAAAAGAATTTGTACATAAATGGGGATAGCAAAGAGGAAAAAGTAAAATGTTTTCTATTTCTATTTTGTTGAAGAAAATACAGTAAAACTTAACTCAATAATTATCTCTGTTAAAGTGGCTACTTTTTCCAGAACTTTTACATGTGATACATTTAAATATGTATCTCCTTCTTTCAGTGGTCACCTTGTTCAGCGGCCAATGGCCACTCTATTCTAGAACAGCAGCCAATACTTGGGTGACCATCTACCAACTTCTCTGTTAGGTATTTAAGTTTTCTCTCCACAAGCGAAGTACCGTATTTGCTTGTGTAAGCTGCATACTTTTTTTCCGAAACCCCGATGAAAAAATGGGGGTGCATGGCTTATACAAAACCTGATTTTCTTGTAAGCTGTTTTCTTCAAATTCCTATTGTTTTAAGTATCGCACATTCTTTCCCCATTTCCTATATTTTACCCTATACCTGTTTCTTCAATTTTTAATAAAGAATGTGCTTCCAAGTTCTGGCGAAAATCATCTTTTTTTTCTCCTGAGCCTGCCAAAAAATGGGGTTGCACAGGATACACAAGGATGCAGCTTATATGAGTAAATACAGTATTACTCGAGTATGATGATCATCAGATGATCACGACAAAAGTTGTTCACAAGGTGTATTCATTCGTTTTGGAGTTAGATCAGGAAATTTCTCTATCATACACTAAATACAGAAAGTCATTAACAGTTCATCCTGTATATTGTTGGATAGTACATAGACTCTGGTGGCCATTTACCCCATAGATGAAAAGTGACCAACCACCTTAGGTGGCCATCCACAATGAGGGTGTGTGACAGTACAAGTCCAAGGTCCATATCTCTGGGCTAGCCTTAATGCCACTTTATGCATAAAGCAAGACCTTCTTGGTAGCACAATGTGAGTATTAGGGAATGTCTCTGATGGGTTAGATAAGTAGTTTGGGGAAATGCTCGAATCTAAGAATGATTAGAAGTGGTCGCACAATAATAACCCCAAGGTGGAGTAACTACAAAAAGTTTTTATTAAAAACCAATTGGTTTAAAAAATGTCTTTGGGTTTACTTCGCCACTTCATATGAATTATTGAAGCTGGTTACAAGAAGAACAAGATGCAACATAAGCTTTTCTACAATACAAAGTTTTTACGGCATCCAGTACTCATATTTATTCGAAAAAAGACACTGAATTACAAAATGAAGCACATAATGCAATAGACAAACCGTGCGACAAACCATTGCAACAAGTAATTATTGACACATAGCAAAGATTCGGCCTTTGAATTTTATGCCTTTAAAACATATAATCATAAGCAAAACACCAGATCTGAATAGTTCTCATAGCTGGGTATATAATATACTTGTTCCCTGAAAATTTTTATTCTTTAAAATGCATAAGAATAATTCACATTTTTAGCACCCTATTTTCTGGTTAGATTCTTTAATGGTGCAACTGGAACTAATCTTTTCTGAAGGAATCCTAAGCAATATCCCCTTTTCTTGACTGTCATACACATCAAATGGCATTCCTGAAGAAAGAGAAAGAAACATCAGAACTCATGAAACACTCTCCATAAGGCACATTTCTAATCAAAACAGTTACTTAATCAACAAAAGGCAGTTACCAGGCATATTCCTCCCTTAAAGATTATTATATTTCTTTATTTTTTACTATTTTATTTTCATTATTATTTACTATTTTATTTTCTTTATTATTTACTATTTTATTTCAAGGATACATTATCACCAAACATTTCAAAGATCACAAATAATTATACATATGTTACTATTAATCTAGAGTGTGGCCTTTACTTCAGAAATCATCATTTACCCTATGAAAATGCATTTGTGGCAGACCAGAGACAAGAGAATGAAAATTTCTAAGTGCAATTTACACATGCAAACAGACCAGCCCAAAGCAGGAACTTATTTTTCATTTGTATGCAGATGAAAGAATTTTAAGTCTAAGATAAAGGCACATTAAAGGTAAATTATATAAGTCAGATCATAAAAGGAATAATAAAGAATAAGAGTACCTAAGTTATGTTTAACTCAAAGGTTGGTGTAGTCAATGATGGTAGATCTCACCATATACACAGACTGGTAACATTTACGCATCAAGGCTGGACAGCCAGTTCCTTTCCCTGTGCTGCCAACGATTTCTTATAAAAATATGGCATCCAAGAAATAACCTAACTTGGAAACGAAAATTCCACAAAGAACTCTGTGGGATTCTTCCTATGGTGCATACCAACAGGTACCATAGGAAGGGTTTTCATGTCTAGTTCACAGCCTTGAACCCATGCTTGGGTTTGGCTGGACATGCTCCAAGACCTCTTCAAGACATACCTAGGAACTCTGGTCAGCAGCCGAACACTCAACACACAGTGCAAACATGCTCCATAGTATACATAGGGGACATTAATTAAATGGATATGATTACTTTAGGTCATCATAAGGCCATATCTTGAGACATGATGGCTTGATGAAGACAATCGTCAAAGAACAAGAGGATGGGAAGAATGGCAGAGGAAGGCCTCACATGAGATTTTTAGAGCAAGGGATATGAAAGAGGAGAACTATGGTAATATCAAGAGGTAGGACAATTGGAGAATCCAGTGGAGAGCTGCGTCAAACGAACAATCTTAGAATTGTTGACTGAATATGATGAAAATAAAACTCCATTAACAACTACATTTTTAGTCTCATTATCCCAAATACTATTTCAAAAAAGGACAAAAAAAACAATAGATAATTGGATAAATTTAATTTTGCAATCCTACTATCTTCCTACATGTATAAAAATGCCAAATTAAAAGGCCTAAACAATAACTCTACCTCTTTCACACTGCTATCAGGATTTGAAATCATACTATGGTCAATAAAAGAAAATTCATACTTTGTCATGTAGCTATTTACTATCTAAATTAATTTCAGTATGCTCCTGCAAAATATTTTTAACAATGACTGTTGATGCAAAGCCCTTGAGCTGTAGCAAAATTAGGTGCCAAGATACTCAGACTGCTAAGGTAATACTGCACCATCTAATAAATAAACTTAACCCTAAGCCTATTCCTAAGACCATGCCTGGGGCAGGGTTTGCATCTGTGACCAATGGATTGTGATGCTGGATTTTTTTAGTGGCATGACAACTGCCTTCATCCCTCAATTCAGACATCTATTATAATCATGACTTTCAAGAAATGCTCCAATTCATTCTTTAACCATTAAATTCAAACAAATATAGTTGCCATTGGAGAATAATTATGCAACAGTCTGCTTAAAAATTTTACACCTAAAAACCCTCGAGTACTTCAGATTTCTACCAGAGGAACACACGTAGCCATATTTAGAGTAGAGGCTTCCCACATCAAGAGCCTGAGTTTAAATCCCAACAGTGTTATAAATGTTTTAGAACAACCTCACTCCCTATTTGAATACTGTTTAGAGAACATAAAGTTAAGCATTCTATCTCTCAGAAGGAACATTAAACCTAGGAGCCTCTTGGTGCCTTTCATTAACACATTGCATATGGCAAGGTTTAAATACCACATACCCCTCTGTTCCAGCAGACATTTAAACGATACATATTTTAAATGCACTTTATGATTTGAAATTCTACTGCTTCTATATTCTTGGTTATTTTTAATTGGACTTTTTTTTAACTTACTTACCAAAAATGCCAGTAATCCTAATGTGATGCAGCAGAAAACAGCTACCTTTATGCAGTGGTACACAGAAAATAATACACATATAGCGAGTTTCTCATCTAACTTTTTTGATATGCACACTTTACACACCCACGTGTGATACTCCTTCTTCCCTTTCCCCACTATGAGCTCAAGATGATGCATTGCCAAGTCCCCTGAGAGCCTGGACGGGTGATCTTCCTTGGAGGCCCGCTGTGTCAGCACATTCACCAAAGATTTTATTTCGCTGCTTGGCTCACCCATTTCTTGGCCTCTCACTGCTCTCTGTCCTCTCCTTCAATATGCTGAGAAGAAATTGCTTGAATCTCATTTTGCTGTCTTAATTTAGTGTTTTGTAGACAAGGAAGGAATTGAAGAGGGAATAAATGATCAGCCACAACATGACTTTCTGCGATCACTTCATTGTTTTTCTAAGTATCGCGTAGTATGATAAATACATATCTGCTCTATCATCACCCTTCATGCATTATTCATTATTATACTTTTCATTCATTATACTTCACAATACAATGAGGCTTCTTCACCACAAGTCCTGTTTTTTTTATTTATTTCAGTCGTTTTACTCATACAAGCATCATGAATGGTCATGATCTTCCTAACGTCTCTTATATCCTTACAGTTTAGGAGAACTTAGCCCTTTTCAGCAAAAGGTCTATTCTCCAGAATTCAGTTTTTTAATCTTTTTTTATAAATTCTGGAAGTCCCCTATTCATTATAATTGTTCCATAGACTCTTGTTTTCATGAAAAGAAGAGTTTCTGCTATTTTATACTATTATAATAATTGTCCTGATAGATGTGATGTCACTGGCCGATGCTAGGCTTCAAGACTGATTTGATAGTTTCTTCAAGTCTTTATCCTGTGCTGCATAAATCTCTAAGTTATAAAGGGAATTATTGCAAACAAGTAGTCAATTTTTGACGATCTTAGCTGGGTTGTACATGCAGGATTTCAGTCTTTCTCTCCAAGGAATCATTGCTTCATTTTACGATTACTCCTGTTTGGGCTTATAAACTGTCCAAAAATTTTTGACAGTGCAGTCTAAAACTGATTGAATTTTGAAGTTTGTCAGATGTTTTATTGGAAAACAAATGGCTATTGTTGAAATGCCAAGCTTTCCAAATATTTTCATATCTGTTCCTAGACAGCTCCATGACCTCAGAGATGCCTCCTAAGCAATTAGGCCTGAGTCGATCACCAGGTGTGCCTTTAAATTCCTCTAAATTGATTTTTACATCTTGTTATTTCCACACACTGAAACACACTGAAAGTCGCTACCATTTTCACTCTCACTGCTATCTTCATCGCCCTCAACAGCTGCATTGGAATATTCATTGGCACACAAGTCTTCTAGAATTTCATCTTCTCCAATTATTTTTCTATTGGTGATACTTGCAATGCTTACACAATTTCACAAGTGATACTACCACAGTAAGAAAGTGTAATCTCTCTGGTTTGCTGAAGTATATAGGCACAAGAAAATATTTCAATGTCTGGTATGTAAAACATCCTATAGCACAGCACAGGAACACTTTGAAAACTGAACTTCAGAGGAGAAACCGTGTGAGCAAGGATCTCATGGGAAACTAATGTAAAACCTTAAAAATTTTCATATGCCTTTAATGAGTGCATCTCATATAGTTAGAGCACAAAACACATGATCAAGAGTAAGCCAGGATGAAGAAAGCCAGATATGCTTGGGTGAGTCTTTTTATGAGGACCAAGTTGTTGATAAACCCATAGTACTTGGGCGAAAGAAGATGAGCTAGAATGAAGTGTTTGTTGATGCAGCCTTATGAAACTTCTCCATAATGAGAGCACACTAAGTGAGGTCAAGAAAACAGGCCCTATGGTATGTAGCGAGGGCCATCTGCTTCACGAAAACAAATGGAGGTCCGAGGGATAAGCATCTGGGGCAGCATGGAAATAAGAAATACATAGCTTTGAAAAAATATCCGGAAGTGAAAGATATGCCTTGCTTTGTTCGGCAATAGGACTCCTATTGTCAAAGATTGTTCCCTTGCAGAGGTAGGCCCGAAATACCGTTAGGACGAGGAGTGCAAATGAATAAAACTACGTAAATTTGCTATTGATGTGAATCTTATATGCAACCTAATAACACTGACTAACTACAATTACTAATCCCCCAATAAATCTATTTGAATAATTATATTTTACTTTTATGTTTCAAGCTCAGTATCACAATATGTAATCACCTGACCTAATTACATATTTTATTCGGGTAATTTTTACAAAATAACACTATTTACTTTGCCTAAGAAAAAGTAAAGGTAAAAAGATTAGGAACAAATCTTTTTCCTCCTACAAAGTCAGTTTACTTGTACATCCAGTAATGCGAATAAACTGCTGTAAATGGCTCTTGTGTGAAAAGATTCAAAGATATGCCTTTACTTTATACTGCCTATTATTTTTTTTAAGACAACGCAAAATATAATGATTGATGATAAATGACCTTTAGATGCAAATAAAATGCATATATTTCTGATAACTTTTTAGAATAAACTCAGTCAACAATAAAAACAAGAATTTTCATTATCCATTCTTAACGCAGGAATGGCTCTTAACTTAATGGCTCAGAAAAAACAAAGATTCTCATGATCTGCATGCAACGTGTTAAGGGTAAGGTAATGCTGATGCCAGGTTTCACAGTACCCTTTCTTCATTCCCTCAAAAATACCGACTTGTTCCCAATTAACCACGTCAATGACATTAGCTGTCAGTCACTCTGGAAGACTTCTACTCTGGAAGAAACCATGATTCATCAAATGCCCTAAACCTTTATACAGGGATACAAACCTGGATCTCTCCAATTCATCCTGAGTGAAGCTGTGAAGAGTGAAGCCAGTGAAACTACTGAGGCATCCTCCTTCCCAGTGAATTTCTAGTCTTCAAAAGAACTAGATGGCAACACAAACTGCTGTATATACAATGCCACATAGCAGCCATTACGATACACACCACACCACTGTCCATGAGGTTAAGACAGCATTAAATACTAAGGAGCTTACTTTTAACAAATTTTAGGATTGCAAACTAGTCATAAAAATCCTTGATGGAACTGATATCTAATAGCAGAATTTCTACAGAGGAAATGCATGTGCATTAACATCTAGTTCCTTTAGTCTCTATAAATCCATAAGAAAGAAAGAAATACCCTTACGTCAAAAATAAAAATCCAAAACGATAATATTCATATTGTCAACAACCAACACAGAAGAGGAACAGAAGTGATTTATCTGTCTCATTAGTCTATTTTACTCACAATTATCCTTAGTGCATGTCCCCGGGGTGATATTTCCATCAATACGGAAGATGTGACGTCCAGGGACGCTATTGCACCCACCAACTGTCAAGTCCCATATTTTTGGAGATTGTGAATATGGGTGATATTCAAAACTACCAACACCATTACCAGCATTGAAACCAACCTAGTATTTTTTATGAAAGGAGAAGTTTAAAAAATATACTGTTAAGTTATAACAGGTAATAACAAGTTAATGCTAGCAAGTTAATATAATAACAGGTTAAGTATAAGGTTTGTACAATGGGACTAAATGTCAACATAAACTGCAGTACATACAATGTCACATAGCAGCCATTATCATACACATATTGCACTGATTCCTTCCTCAAAAAGACGAAGCGGATTTTCAGATTAAAAAACATTTGGTATTAAGCCCTGATAAAGTTGGATAAACAAATATTAATTTACCAAGATTCAAAAGTATCAATTCTCATAAATTTTAAAAGAATTGAGGCACATAAAATTAAAATGATGTCAAACATTTGAAAAATTATAAAAACTTTGTAAAATCAACTCAATCTAATTAGTGAAGGGCAAGATAGTTAATCTCCAAATAATTGACCAAAATATTAATAATAGATGTACGAACTGCACAACATCACAAATGACAATAGTTTAATTTTTGAAAATTGAGCATTGGGTGAGCTATGCCATTTCAGTAATGAATATACATAACTTTTTCAATAAAAGAATGTTTTGGCATTTATCCTATAATTCCTATGAAATTTTATGTGCATTGTGAGACCCTGCATAATTATTATGTATATCTACTCAATCTAAACAAATCACCCAAGATTAATTGTAGCTCAATTTTAACTCAGAATACATATTAAGAAAAATGTTGAAAAAAATCACTCACAAATGCTGGCACACCACCCTGCCCAGTTGAAGTATCACCACCAGCCTCAGTGTGGGTCGTCCATGTAAGCAGTTCATAGTTGTACATAGCAAAAGAAGTCACTTCATCCGTTGCCAGAACCATTTGAAATGTGTTAGTCTAAAAAATAAAGTTACAGCTATGAGATTGGACTGATTCTAGAAGAGCAATTGCATAAAATCATACGAAAGTTTCCACTGGAATTCCTGGGCAAAGGTATGGTTATTTCAACTTCATGCAATTTGCTTGTGGTTTGAGTTTTGGAGGTATTTTGCATCATTTAGCACATTCATTAAGGGGGGATTTACCTCAATTTTGGATCACAAAACTGCTTAGCAAATTGAAGGGCAAAAGAAGGCTCTCGACATGATACCAAGGGCCATCTTTAATTACTGCCCACAATAAACACATTAACTAAAATCAAATTTAATTAATATTTTTAGGTATGTGCTAAGAAATTGGCAAGTAGCACCAACCTTGTGGAGAGCCATGTCAATGCCACCTGCAAATGACACATTCCTCCATGTGACAATCACCACGTGGTTGGGGTTAAAAACCTCAGAACCTGCATTTGCCTCTCTAATGTCTTGTGTTACTCTCTCACGGACTTCCACCCCAAATTGGTCAGTCCTGTTCTGAAGATTGCTCTCTACTCTGTAGTACACACCCGGTTTTCTCTTGTCCTTATCCCATTTATCAGTAAGCCCTAAAAGAAATGGGTTTCAGATGTCACATCAACCGCAGTAATATTTACTTCTGATTCCATTGAGATTAATGGGAGATGAATACATACTGGCATCACTATGGAGGGCATAATGAGATGGATCCCCAAGGTGAGAGAGAAGAGTTTTGCTCCCACAATTCTTCAATGAACAAAAATTGAATAATTTGAGAAAAACCCTAATAAAATATCATTCACAACATCATGCATGCCATAAATTATATCAACCATACATGGAATTAGATGCATGCCATTATTTCCTCCTGCTTCCCTTCCGCTTTTAACCATATTTGATTAATTAGTTGAAACAAAGGAAAATATCACCCCTTTCCTATGAAGGACTTTGAGAGTGCTTTGATTCTTCATGCTACCATGTAATACATTTTCATGATGATTTCAATATAAGTATTTCTAAAGTTTCATCAGATCATAATTCCTTCTTCTTACTTCTCAGTTCTATTAAACAGCTAATCACATAGGTAACTCTTCTGAACGATGCTCAGCATTCTGCACTACATACTCCATCTAAAACAACTGTATTCTAATTGTTTTGGAGTCAATTTATTTCCATTATGGAATGGATAAGTCATAGAGAAAGTAGCAGAGCAATTAGACATCCTATACAGAAAACATTATTTTCTAGGAATCAATTCAATGCTGGCTCTATGTCAATCTAACTCTGGTATAGGCCTCAGGCTCTTGGCCTTAATATAATTCAACAATAATACTGCCAAAAAAAATATTTGCTCACACTTGAATTATGCTGGCATTGGGACAGTAGGCCAACTTTCTCATCATGAAAATTATTCCATTTACTTTATTATCAACTACATCTACTGTCCATGCCAAGATCTTGTAGACTCGAGTTTAAGCCTAAATAACTCCAAAACCATTCATCACATTTTCATGTTATTTGCATAGTAATTTAGATAATTTTGTTGTTGACTGACAACATTGTTAGAATAATTTTTAAAAACTAATTTTGGGTCTGTTTCTTACGTTAGAGTAAAAAAAAGGGCCCATTTCTTTTAGCACTACGGCGCCAAGTGTCAATTTGACGTCTAATAACTTCCAAGCAAAGCGTTTGACTAAAACAAATTTTTTATACAAGGTGAATTATATCTTTATTATTATGTTTGCGAAATTTCAAGGTTTTAACTTTAGTTCTTATTGGTATGCTATTCCATTTATAACCACACTTTTTCTCGCCAACTATGCATCATGGTGCCACAAGACTAAGACTGTCATCTTCCTCTTTAAATTTCCAGAGCGAAGCAGATATTATCATCTAGATGAAGTTAGCACCTTATTTTATATAAAATTTTATTTTTCCTGAAAAAATGCACGAGCCCATAGCAGGACCATCCTCCGACAATGCTGCACTTTTTCTGTGCTGCGTTTTTTCAGGAAACATAAAATTTGATATAAAATAAGATGCTAACTTCATCTAGATGATAATATCTGCTTCGCTCTGGAAATTTAAAGAGGAAGATGACAGTTTTAGTCTTGTGGCATCAATATGCATAGTTGGCGAGAAAAAGTGTGGTTATAAATGGAATAGCATTCCAATAAGAACTAAAGTTAAAACCTTGAAACTTCACAAATGCAATAATAAAGATATAATTCACCTTGTATAAAAATTTGTTTTAGTCAAACGCTTTGCTTGGAAGTTATTAGATGTCAAATTGACACTTGGCACTGTAGCGCTAAAAAAAAATGGGCCCTTATTTTACTCTAACGTAAGAAACAGGTCCAAAATTTATTTTTTAAAATTATTCTAACAATGTAGTCAGTTAACAACAAAATTATCTAAATTACTATTTTAATAACGTGAAAATCCGATGAATGGTTTTGGAGTTATTTAGGTTAAAACTCGAGTCTACAAGATTTTGGCATGGACAGTAGAATTCTCCTACCCTTCCATCAGCAGCATAAATAATATAGCTGTAATTAATAATAAATAATTTAGCTAACAGTTTTCAAGCTCAACTTTTAAATATTTACATGGTGAACTTAAGGCAAGGTCTTAATGAAATAAGTTCATAGACTCTATGTATTTTGCTCAATGCCATCAATTATAATTTCTAGAAACTAATAAAGCATACTCAACTAGAGGTCCAACTCGAGAGATACATCTCATCACTAATTTATAGGGTTGGGGCAAGGATTCGAAGATTCTGTCAAATTCAAAGATTCGATCGAATCAATGGGTTAAAGATTTGAATACCAGTAGTGCGGATTCTATGTACCACTGGCGGAGGACAACATATATCTTTTCTAACAAAAAATTGTTAATGATTGTGATAGTCTTAGCTACGGATACCTATAATTTCTAACATTAATCTAATCTTTGCCCACATTGTCAGCTAAATTGCAACATCAAAAATTATCAATATTTTAACCACTGTGCATTGTTACCTGTCAAAGAGGTTCATTATTGGTACATATTGGATTATATGACCATTATTCATTTATTATTTACTTTAAGAAATAGAATTCATCTTCGATTGGATTTCATTATAGAATTCACGAGAAAGGAAGCATTATTTAATAATTTACAGATAAAAGGAAGATTTGAATTTAATGAAATTGAGGAGGATTAGGATTTGGAATTATGATTAGAGATTCGGATTTGGGATTTGGATTCAATAAAATTTTGGATTTGATCCATCACTGCTATTTTACCCTCATGTTTCCACACCATGTATAATTTTGAAACTTCTAGTATCGTTAAGTTTGCTCACAATATCCTATTTCCAAGTTTATCCCAAGATATAAGTGTTGTACTTTCCACATTCAGATATAAATATGAATGCTTCTCAGGGTTTATGGACATATAAGTTCATTAGTAATGATTTTTTTAATGCATTTTCCTTAACCTACATTTATAATACATCACCCAGGCAGACATGAAAACAAAATAGCTACTATGAACAGCGGTGTCGGAAGTGGGGGGCAGGAGGAGCCAAAGGTCTCCCTCAGAATTTGCTGGGCCCTTGATACATGAGCAGTCCTTATTAATAAAAATTAAATTTCACTTGTTATCAGCTTGCTTTTTCCCTTCTGACACAAATTCTCACACCTTAATATGCTCTTTTGTAAAATCTAGTCCCTACCCCCTCCTATTCGCAAAAAAAAATGCTGACCCTTTTCAAGGTTGGCCCCCCCAATGGAAATAGACCCTGATATGAAACAACTGAAAGGCTCATCCAATGAAAAGACATTTCTACATACTTAATAGAAATAAGAAAATAAAGTTTGGGCATAATGACCCAAGGAATTCATCAGAATAAAATTTTTTAACTGCCAGGAAGATGAGAGAGCAGATTCTTGTATTTCTAAAGCATTAGCCAAAAAGATACAGCAACAGACTTACCTATTCTACATTTACTGAAGAAAACTCCAATGAATGATGGGTCATTTTTCGCAGGCCATTCTGGATTAGGGAACACGAGAGGATAAGTGTAGTGTTCAGGAGGATCACTGAATTCCAAATACCCACCCAGGTTCACCTAAATAAATTAAATCGTGAAAACAGTCAAAGTATATTGTTCTATGCCACACTTCTTAACTTTATCAAGAGATATATTCCCTGTCAATTGACGGTATAAAATATTTTAACTTCTCTATTTCGGCTAGGCAAACAGCCACACAGTCTATTCAAACTGATAAGCTCTAAACTGCTGTACTCTAAATTTTAAGGTAATTTTACAAGCTTCAAACACCCCAATCAGGGTGAGACTACTGAACATAAAGGATGCAAAAGCTGTAACAGAATTATGAAAATAGATTCCCACTGGATCTGATGGATCATAGTTACACATTATGTCCATTTGAATTAATCTGAAGAAGGCTGAGCTTAATATGCTAATTTGATGAATCCATTTTTAGGAAAGTATTCAATGAAGACTTGAATGGTACATATTTTAATCATTACCTATACTCAAAATACATGATGGAACATTTGATTAAGTTTTTTCCGTGAGTTCATGAACTTACTCTTGTGTAGTTGTATCGGGAACCAAAGAAAGGCAGCACGAAGGTTAAGTTCTTGTTGCCCTGAGGAGTTGAGCTGTGGATACCTGTCTGGTAATCACCATGGTTTTGGTCTCCTCCCTCATCAAAGTACCAATACATTAACTCGCTCCGTATTTCCTTCAGTCTTTCTTCAGTGATTACATAAGCATTTTCACCACTTGTGGAGCCATGACCTGGTGGGGCTACTCTGCTATGCAAGTAGTCTACACAAGAAATAATACATCAGATATTCATCATTAGCTGAAAGTTTTTCAAAGGTGATAAACTTGAATGTGAATCATTCATGCAGGCAGAATATATCACCAAAAGCACATTAGAGAATAGATATCTCATGCAGTACACTAACTTTTCTATTCCATAAAACAGACTGACAAAGGATGTATTATATGCATTATCATCATTGGATTAAAAAGTCAACAGATGGAAACCTTTTGATGGATTTCATTTCATAAATGGCTTCCTTAATATAGAGCATTAATGACTATGTGAGAAATTACTGAAAGCAACAACAGTAAAAATTAAATGATTAAATAATATCATTCAGCTTCATGCTGATAAGCACAGGGATATAAAAATATAATTCTGCAAGATTTTCGATGCATGACATATTATGAAAATGCCTGTTGTAAATTAACTAAATAACCAGAACAACCTAGTTTTGTACCATCCATTTCACATCTAGCCTAAAAGGATGCATTCTCTACAGGTAAATTTACCTACTTTGTTCATAACTTAGTGAATAAACAAATACCTTACAAATAGAGCTTAAACTCAGAGTTGAGGTTTTGCAGTAAAGCAACCTGACTGTAAACCTTCCATGTAAAAAATTTCTCCAAAACAATTCATAACTGTAATTACATTCTTTCAATTTTCAGCAGAAATTATAATGCTACAGACCCAGATCTCAATATCTAGTGAGGTTGGGCATGGAAGCTTATAAATTCAACCTCAAGGCACAGAGGGAAATGTAATGACCATTAGGACTAGGATGTATCTGATGCAAATTATTTCAGGTTTTACTCCAATTATATATGAAACAGACCTCACTCTTTCAAGATTATTCATCAAAGGTCATAATACTCAACAAATCTGTACTGTAAGATCTGCAAGTATCAATGAAAATAATCATAAAAATACTATGAGAAAGAAATTTATCATTCTGCTTTAGAATTCCAATCCAACCAGCAGCAAACTCCAGGACAACTAAAATCAACAACTATCAACTGGCCTAAGCTAAGTATCTTTGGCCAGATGCAGTCCTTCCAAAGGGTGATACATCCAACCTCCCGAGGGTTGGATGGATCTATACGAACTGAAAGTAACAACATGATACTAGACGCACGGATTATGGGCCGGCTAGCAAAAATCCCCTGTTATAAGATAAAATCCGCCGACCCCTGTACAACTGTTTGGGTCAAAGCTTTACCGTGTTTATGGTTGTCTAGTTTCAAGGGGATAAATCAACCCGAGTACTCTGCCGCTTCGAGATGTATTAACGACGCAATGTCGCCGAGTAAGGCAAACGTAGACTGGCGCATTGTAACAGATACATTAGTTTGAATGAACCCCTCCCCCTCGTCATCCGTCATAGGTTTTTAGGCGACCCTTCTTTCTCGGCTTCAACTATGTAGGATTGACGACATGGTCACCGAGTAAGTTATACGAGCCCTCCAGGACATTTTCTTTGCGTCGTTTCGTGTTTTCTCGTCTGAGGGTGCGTTCCTAAATTTTGGCGGTCACTCCCCTAAGCCCCGCTTATGTTTGGATGTATTCGTCTGTCTGGGCTTATTCATTGCATTCTTGCACAACTACCGTTGCATGTTTAGATACCGTTTTATTTTCCCATTTGTCTGTCGGGCAACCTTTGCGCCCACATTCGGTCAGGTGCAGAATTTCCAGGTCCAAAAATTAGCAAAAAAATTAACTTAAGTTTTTTTCTGTCAGCGAATGCATAAATTTAACGATTAAAAGGTAACTCGTCTAAAAAGTAACGATTAAATTAAAAAGTTGACCATATTTTTAACAATTAATGTTAATCGTTCATCCCAACTATGATGGAGACAAATGATAGATGGACGTCTTTATACGGGCAAGATTGAGACTCTATTAGCCCCTTCTTCTATCAACCCCCTAAGGAAGGGTGGAGAGATACCTGGCGTGGCTATTCACCTACTGTTAACAAAAGGCGACGAGGGATCCACTGTTTAACGTCCCATCTGATGAACGGAGCACTGTCCTTGTATTTCTTTCCACACAGTACTCAAATGGGGACAGGGATCCCACGGAAAAATCTACCCCTACTGGGACTCGAGCCCGAGTTCTCTGGATGGAATTCCATTACTTCAGCAAACATTCCGGTCCGATCCCCTAAATTATCTATTCACCCTTCATTATAACCATATTACGTTCATCCTAGGTTCTATTTTTATATCTACAAGGTGTTTTCCCTCTCTATTTTTTGCAATCTCAACATTCTCTTCTCCGTTACCCTCTTCGAAACTCCTCTAACAATTATCTTCATCCACTTTCGCTACCTCTAACGAATTATCCAAACTTTCCTATTATGTCTCATTAATCTGTATTACTTTTAGCCCTCTGAAACTAGAATATCCTCTTAACTCCCATCAATACCCGGTCAACTCCTACAATACCCTACTATTATACATTCGTGGTAGTAGTCATCCGGAGGGGGTGACCAACATCTAAGGTCATTCGGTAGTCTATTGGACATAGGTAAACATTTTACTGAGAGTGAAGGAAGAGTGGAGAGAAACCCAGTTCCAACATTATCCATCTGTTAACGAAAGGCGTCAATGGGACCAAAGTTCGATTCCCATTCAACAAACGGAGTACTGAACTCGAAGTGCTCTCCATAGCTCTATAATTGGTATCGGTATGTCCATTAAATACCTCTCCAGAGCCGAGGTTTACACTCAAGTCCTCGGGATGTAAAGTAAATACTCTAGTCACTACACCAACCTGGTCCCATCAACACCAATCCTCTTTCGCAAGGAGCCAAATTTTAGATCCATATGACGCTCGAGTTTTAGCACATCTAGTCATATATCATCTTGCTTCTCTTCGTGAACGCTCCCATAACCAACACAACTATTCTTCCCTAATTTTATTTGTTCCGCACTTTTATATAATTGATTTCATACACTAATAACAGAAAATACCTTACAGTAATTTGTTTCGATTCGCCAATAGCATTTGATCCCCCCTCCGATAATAAAAGGTGAAACGAAACTTTTTAATTGATAATAATCGATTCGTTTTCCGGGTAGTATTTTGGGAGCAAATCGTCCCGATCCACCTGATTTAGCACCCCAAAGCTCAACCACTACCAATAACAATACTAAAGTAATTGTATGTTCCTCAAGCTGATTATCCTCCTAGACAATCTCATTTGGTATATATGTGCAAATCCATTGAATACTAATCACAATTGAAAATCGCCCTTGAGGTTCATGTGTACACTTCGATATAGAGACCAAAGTTAGAACCTACAATTGGGGGTAAGGGGTAAGTGACTCCAGGGTGCGACAAGGGCAGAACATGCCCATGAACCACCAAGACCGTCATGCGGGGTGAAGAGCCACATCCTCCTCGAGGTGCCCCTGGTATCGCTGAACATGACGGATCTAGAACTGGCGGTCAATAAACAGCTCCCATCACCACGGTGCATTTCTGTGCCAAGGGTGACCTCAGCCTTGGGGCGGAGGGTAAGAAGTCGTTAACAGAGAGACTCCGGATACTGGGCGACCTCCGATTTTATTTAGCCTTACCCAATCATACTCTGTGTGGGTGGACCCTTTATTTCCCTAGCTACTCGTGGGACTATTATGGACCTTAATAAAAATAAAACTCCTTCGGAGGACGCTGGACGAACTCCGAGCATGGACTCTAGCAGTCCAATTTAAAAAATGGATCAGGAAGCACTGTTGGGGAGCCCAGGTGGGGAACCCAATGGGAGCTTCTCCTTTTCTACCTTGACCTGTGGAGACCTTACGAAATTAGTGAGGCCGCACATGGCACGAGGTTCGTCATAGGGGTGAACGAACCATCGGCTGACTTTGTCTCGGGGCCAAAATTCAATGCCTACATCGGCATGAGAAAGGTGGACATAACCTTTCTAGGCAAAGCGACGGGCTCTGAGAAGCCGTCCAAACCCTCGGAAACTAAGGCTCATGAGGACTAGGAGGGAGGGGCAGCAATTCAAGATGGCGGGTATTCACTGCCTCCAGGCTAACCTCCAACATAGCAAAGCTGCCTCAGGGGTCCTTCAGAGGATCCTGTTAGAAGGTAAGATTAAGATAGCCCTCATTCAGGAACCCTGGGCCTCCCTGGGGCGAATCAGGGGATTAAGCATGACTATGGGTAAAACTTTTTATTGCACAACAGTTGATAGACCTAGAACGGGCATCTATGTAAATGGATTAAATGCTATGCATTTACCAGAATTCACCACCAGGGACCTGACAGTAGTTACGTTGATGCTTGGAGGCGCTGAAAACAAGAGGAGGTTCGTCATCTGCTCCTCCTACCTCCCCTATGATGCGCCAGACCCTCCACCGAATGTTGAGCTGGTGAAACGGGTAAGTCATTGTAAAAGCAGGAAATGGGACCTCCTAGTCGGGTGCGACTCCAACTCGCACCATATTGTGTGGAGCAACGGGGACACGAACGGCAGAGGTGAGGCCCTCCTGGAATATATTATGGCAACTGAGTTGCACATTTTTAACAGAGGATCGCAGCTTACTTTCTCCAATAAGGTGAGAGAGGAAGTGATAGAAGTCACTCTTTGCACCAACTCTCTGATGCAGAGCGTGGTCGAATGGAGGGTGAGATTACTCTGTCAGACCACCGACACATCCTCTTTACTATCCAAGAAGCCAGTGGTAGGCAAACAACATACAGGGACCCAAGGAACACCAATTGGGGACAGTATAGAGAGAAGCTGAGGGATTCCTAGATCAGGAACCTCAGTGCTAGTTTAGGAATGTGGATGAGATTGATGCCGCTGTGGATTATCTACAGGAGAGCATCATTACATCCTATGAAGCTAGCTGTCCCATCATGACCATGAGAGCGGGGAATAACCTTCCCTGGTGGGGCTCGCAATTAGAAGGCCTTCGAAGGAGACCAGGAAACTCTTCAATAAAGCTCTATCACAAGACTAGGATAACTTTAAGTTAGCCCAGTGGATGTATAAAGCGACCATCAAGCGCTCGAAAAGGCGCTGGAAAACCTTTTGTGGAACTATTGAATCTGTTCCACAACCTTCCAGAATCCATACCATTATAACAAAAGACTCAGAGGCGGGAGTGGGAACTCTGTTGCTTCCCTCGGAGACTACACGTCTTCTGACAAGGAAGCATTGAAGCTATTGCTGGATACCCACTTTCCAGGCTTCATGGAGACAGAGAAGATGCACGATCGGAGGAATCTTATCGTCCTGCATGGACGGAAGGGAGATTGGCCTCCAGCATCGTAACGCACAATGCGAACAAATGGGTTATAACAAACTTCAGCCCGTTCAAATATGCTGGAGAGGATGGGGTCTTTCCGGCACTAATTCAGGAAGGTTAGGAGATTCTGCTACTCCCCAATGTAGGAATTTTTCGCTCCTGCCTAGCATAAGGTTATCTCCCAAAGACCTGGAGGACTACAAAAGTTGTCCTTATCCCCAAACCAGGGAAGACAGACTACGAAAGCTGACTCCTTTCGTGGAATCAGCCCAATTTCTTTCTTTTTGAAGGCATTAGAAAAGGTGGTGGATAGGTATATAAGAGATGGGCCCTTAATAGACCATCCCCTACACCCTCACCAATACGTATATCACGCATCGGAAAGGAAAGTCCGTTGAAACTGCACTCCACAATCTCACATTTAGGACTGAAAAGGTGCTGGTACATGGTATGTATGGGATAGGAGTCTTCCTCGATATTGAGGGAGCCTTCAACAATACATCATATGATCAAATCTGCACTGCAGCAAGAAGGCATGGCATCCACGAGCACATAGTAAATTGGATCAGATACATGCTGGAACAAAGAACCTTGAAGGACACTTTGAGGGACACCTCCATGAGGGTGTCTGTGACGCGAGGATGTCTTCAGGGTGGGGTTCTATCCCCGCTCCTATGGAACCTAGTGGTTGACACTCTTACTAAGCCTAAATGAAACAGGTGTGTATACTCAGGGATATGTGGATGATGTAGCAATGCTGATCACCGACAAATACCTTGATACTATTTCTGGACTAACGCAGAACGCCCTGGACTGAACAACGAGACGGTGTTCTGAAACAGGGCTAACGGTGAATCCACAAAAAACAAAACTCATTTTAGACTCCAAGCTAAACTGGGGAGAACATCTAGAGGCAAAAACAAGGAAAGCCTGTGCCTCTCTATGGTCTTGCAGGGAAAGCTCTGGGTGAAACCTGGGGGCTACAACCAAAATCCATGTACTGGCTATATACAGCAGTAGTGAAGCCTAGCTTTCTGCACTGCTCACTTGTCTGGGGGACAAGGACCCGGCAGAATGTTGCCAGGGACAAACTAAACCACTTGCAGAGTATGGGCATTTCGGGGGCAATGAAGACAACCCCAACTTTAGCAATCGAGACCCTCCTGAACCTCACTCCACTCTATGTGGAAGCTGAGGTTCAGGCCAGGGCATCAGCATATCGTCTTAAAACCATAAACAGTGGTATGACATGGGAAATTTTTCCGGTCACAGAATTATATGGACGGAGCTCAAGAAGTCAAGCCCGATTTTCGAAATGGGCGGAAGGTATTTAAATTCACATGGTTCCTAGACAGGAAAAATAGGCTCTTTTTCCATCCCAAGATATCGTGGAACTTGTCTCCTTCTGTTATGCCTTCAAGTACATATTTAAATAGATAGATATTATCACCTATTGTCATTTTAAATGTGGTGTTACGGAGGAATGATGAAGATAAAATGAATCGACCGAGTGACGAACGAAGAGGTCCTTAGAGGAGTGTGCTGAAACTTTAAAAATAAGACGGGACACCCTAATCGGCCACATCTTCAGATATGATGAAGGCACTCGTCGAGGGAGAGTGAACCGGAATAATGGCAAAGGAAGGCCTCGTGTGAGATTTTAAAATCAAGTGATAGAGGGTGCAAAAAAATATTTGGGTAAATTGCAGAGGCCAGCTTTTTGAATAAATGGGTGAAGAGCTACGTCAAACCATTCTCAGGACTGACGATTAGTGATGAAGATCACAACCATGGTCTTTATATAAGGACCTTGATCACAACGTTCGATTCCACTGCACGTATTAAAAACAAGAGGGGGTACGGGTCAGCCACGAGCTCACACCAGGTGTTTTTTTTCTACAATGGCATTGCTGAAAAATGAGGGAGGGTAAAACGTAAATGTAAAATGATGGTCACTCCTACAGATCGTGCTTCCTGTAAAAGCACAGCAAATATTGATCTCCAACAGCGATATCTTTGTTTGACAACCTTCCCAGGCAGATACAAGGATTATGATATCATTCGAATCCGCCCGGTACATTTAAATGCGATGGCAGAAAAGCCCAGACTGTAAAATACTCAGTGCAGCAAGTGCTAACCAGAGTAAGCGTTGTTTGCTCTGATTAACAATTATATTCGCTGAGAAAAAATATTTCGGGTTCTTAGAGCTCCGCCTATTTTCGCCTGAAGTAGAAGCGCTAAGATTACGTAAGAGCAATGCCATCGGGGTGAGTCATAGGGTGAAAAAAAATGGCAAAGACGCTGATAAGAACCACTGATATCAACCTGGATAATCTATTGGCAATGTTTGTGAGTATTTTAACCGAGGAAAGGCTGGTTTCCGACCGTAAACTTACCTATTTTCTCAACGTCTGCGTACACACCGTTCTACATAGATACTCCTGAAGAGAAACAAATATCCTCATTCCATGTTTTTCAGGCGTCGCAAAACTTTTTCGACTTCGAACAGGTAAAATTTGAAAAATCGGAAGCTTCAAGGATGGTGTCTTCATTTTGTATTTTATCCTAATATTCACAACTTCATTTACAAAGCGGAATTCATGGGAGCGAGAGATTGCCCATTTACTAAATCCAAAAATTAAAAAAGAAACTATACGACGAACTATGCAAATTATATTAGGTAGATATCAATGGCGGAAGACATTAGGAAACATACTAATCACATTTAGTCCGGGGCGAATCCAGCAATACGCCAGTGATCGCGTAGGTTTCCCCATTCCAAGGACCTCGGATCGACTCCTGACGGCGATTAAGATCTGGCAGTGATATGCAAGTATTTGAGCTTTCTTGTGTGCTGCGTAGTGCACAACAAGTTCAGTACGTATTCTGCTGGACAAGATATTAAATCGTGGACCCCTATAAGTCTTTCGCTGAAAGGCAAACTGAAGTCGACACCGAGTTTCACTCCACCTTTCATTCATACTCGGGAAAATTCCTGCTTCCTTCCGATATCACTATCGTGGCGCAAATAACCTCAGCCGCTGGCCTCCTCCCTCGGGTAACTATTAATGCCACCAAAAGAAGGCATTACTCGTCAAGTGATTAAGTAAGTTGTGTCAATCCAGATGCAAATATATCATCGATATCCGAAGTAGACCACATATTTTTCTCATTTATTTACTTTACTTGAAATAAATCATTGTACTAGGTAAAATGAGTCCACCAATATAACTGGCTAAGTTCTCACAGTAACATGTTATTCTATTGAAGTGACCATTTTAGGTATCTGACGTCCTTTTGTTGCTAAAAATACTGCAGCGGTTCTACGTAGGAATAAATCTATTAAGAATAAGAAATATAAGTGGCTTACTATGTAAACTTAGAGACGCAGGTAAAGATAAAAAAAATATTGGTTGAGATAAAGGTAATTCTTCTGCGTTTTTGATAAACACATCATGAATGCGTTGAGGCGAGGCACCAGTGATTAGACAAACGATAACGCACAACCCCTAAAATCGTAAAATCCAACCAATTAATTAAGTACTCTCTAAAATATCATGTCAATAATTTCTAAAGGGCAATAAACCTGAGCATGGACAGTAGGACAATAAATATGAATATATCATGTCAAGAATTTCTAAAGGGCAATAAACCTAGGCATGGACGGTAGGACTATAAGTATTAATAGTAAGCAGCTAAAACTAGAACGCCATTTTAGGCAACTTGCATTGCAATGATTTCGGAGGAGTGTTCTTCCGAAACGACCAGCGGCCTCAATGTATTTCTTGCAAACATACATACTTCCTTACCCTTGATCACCACAGCAGGTTTAGTTTTAACCTCCGCCGTCGCCACTGCCAGCAAAGCAAGCAGGAAACCACAGCAGAAACAGTTCCGTAACGTCATTGTCCACTTTCACTCTCCGCGAGCAGCTTAGAACTTGGGTATCTCCACACAGGCGAAGATACGATGGACACTGCGTATTAGGCACTGTAGCAGGCCAAACTTCACCTAGATGATTCTCAGCGCTTCGGTTTTATCGTCAGTTTCGGCACCTCCCTTTTATATATACTTATAGCGTTGATAAGGTGAGATGAGATAGGAGGCGGGAAAGTGAAAAATATAACTATTGAGCCAGTGCCGCGAGACATATGGTCAGGAGGGATACAAGTATTCACAGATAAGAGCGTCTTCAGGGTCGTAATTTTTTCAAAATCTTCTGGTACTCCGAAGCTGTGTCAGACTTCGGATTGCCACCTTGTACGGGACGTAAAAGATAGGAGGGGATAGCATAGAAAAGATATAGAAAGGGAATTCTAAGCATGGTGGAAATACCCCCTTGGGGGAATTTAAGGGTTTCACGGAGGGTATTGGGACCACTATTTAGACAAGTGTGAGGACCTGTAGATTAGGTACGATTAGGAAAAGCAGTTTCTTTGTAACTTGATCAGTATACATATAAGTTAATCGAATATCTCAGATTAAAATCGATCCTTGAACATGCAGCATCTAGTTCGTTTGTCAAACTAAATTATTACTTAAAGACCTCAAAGGGAAGGGAGGACGATATTCTGACTTGTGGTCAAAGGGAGCAATGGAGCAAAAAACGTTGAGAACCCCTGATATAGAAGATATTACGGGCAGAAGGTCAGTTGTTCAAATTCAGAAATCGTCCTTAATTTGGGTACGACTAAATTAATACAGGCACCAGTGGCGTACCAAGGCTACTTGGCACCTGGGGCTAACTAGATGGTAGCCGCCCCCGGTAAAAAAATATTTTTTCTTAAACTAAAAAAAGATGTTCTTCGGTTCTTAAAAAAAACGCTGCACGCAAGTATGCAGATTACTTTCTTACAATGAAATAAAATATAAAAAAATATTACATATTTGCTTTTCGGAACTCTGACCCCGCCACCCTGATAACGGATCTGTCGCCCAGTGGTAGGAAATCGAAAAAATCTGGACAAAATTCCAGAATAGATTTTTTTTTAGATATAAACAAATACTCAGAAAAGATTGCTGATTAAGGAATAGTGCATCATTTGTCATGAATATTTATCATATACAAATAATTTAAGGAATCCCAATTTACTAGAAAATTAAATGTTAATCCTAAATTCATTTGAAAAAGACCAGAAATGGTAGGACTACGGCAGCCTTGTTGATGACGCGTACAATGACACCTTCGAGTGTACAGAAGCATGTGCAGAATATATACGCAGAGCCGTCCATAAATTACGTAACACAACTGGGGGGAGGGGGTAGGGAATGAGTTATGTTACAAGGCACTGACGACAGAAAGGAGGATAGGGTCCAGTTTCCCATTACTTTGTGAAAAAGTTACACAATAAATACATTCTTTCTCCGAATAATAATGATGATACACTTCATAATTACGAAATTAATAATGGTCTTGAAGAATGAACAACGTATTTATGAAGAATACTGTTTTAATATTCACAAAAGAGAGGGTTAATTGACAGCTGGTCTTAAGAATGTTACGGAGCGTTATAGGGGTGAAGAGTGGTTAAAAAAAGACGAAAATCAACGTTACTTACGTAATATATGAATTGCCCCATTACCTTCGATGTCAATTGTGTGAATTTTTAATTGAGTCAAATTCCAGAAAAATAAGTATGAAGATTAGAGTTCAAGTGATCTTAGCTCTGTTGATGAGACTTGTATGCATTAAGAAGGGCGATTAAACGGATACAGCACCCGTTCCTGGCGTCAGACACGTTGCTGGTTTTCCCACTCACATTGGCCCAACTCCTTTTCCACTACACCACACTAAAAAAATGGAAAACATACCAACACAATTTAATTTGATTTTTCCACACATAAATTTCATTAATCTGGGTATTGGTATGCATCTAAGATTAAAAACTTAGTAGGCTTTCATATATCTCAAAGTAAAAATAATATATCAATGACAGAAAAAAGAAAAATTGTAGTTGGAATTAAAACTATCAGCTTGATAGAATTAAGTACGGAAACGACATTGATTTATTTGAACCGGATGATTTATATCACAACACATTGCGTTTTGAAATTAAAGATAACATAAATTTAACGAAGGATTAAGGGACATAGAAGAGCAAAACTGTATTTTTTCCCCATTTTCAACAGTCATCGTCGGGAATAACAATTATTGCCTCATGTCCACTTCGAGAATAGAATTTACGATCTGCCTGAATGGAATAATGTCAATATCAGAAAAAGTTCAAAAGAATTCACCACTTCCTGATGAAAATGACCTAGGGGATAATAATGTTCCACTCAAGTGATAACACTATCTTATCTATCATCGGAAACTTAAGTTAACGAATCGTCTTCCCCGACAGAAGGTTAGAAGATTACTGCCTACTGTCTCAAACAATAAGGTCTCAATATTTCTACAAAGCAGAAACTATGATTATTGTCAACAACCCCTTGCAAACTTTAATTAAAAACCTTCAAGGACAAGATGGATCCATAACGAGTGATAATACCAGCCTAAGGATGTAAGCTGAAAGTTAATTGTCATAAAAACTCTCTTGCCACTCCAATAATAGGTTACTAATAGGCAGGTTAACGATACCAGTTGCCGGAAAAACTATGGGGGTCGGGTTGGTATGGTACTGCTGGTTTCATGCCCCGTGAGTCCAGGTTCGACTCCTGGCAATGGTAAAAGATGTTTCGATTTTATACCAGCTGTTTTTGTAATCTGGGGGAGAGCGACAACTTCGGTCATTTGCGCCATTTTAGGATAGTTGGGTAATTGAGTAGAGATAGCATTTTTCAGGGAACCTAGGAAGGGTGGAGGGAAACCCGATGTCGGCATCAGCCCGCTCTTCACGATTGGCGCCAGGGGAGACATCTATATGTAACGTATCACCCGACGGACGGAGCACTGATTTTGAAGAATACACTTGAGTAAGGACCGGTATACCACCGAAAAATACCTACCTCTGCCGGGATTTGAACCCAGCCGCTCAGGAAGCCAGTACTACTCCAATGACCACACCAACCGATCGCCGGTTATACTGGCCCCTACCTTACGTTGTGGGGAGAATACTACAAGTATCTCCCCATACAGGTACATCATGACGCATGTACATTGGCGCCTTTCATTAAAATTGGGCTAATGCTCTCTACTCTATCTCCACTTCCAAAAAGCCTACACCTATCCTCAATGGCAAACATCCCTAAATCTATTGGCACATCACAATATAAAGAGCATTCACCTTCGTAGAACTTTTATTTCCCGAAGATATTACATGAATTTAGTAGTCAACATTCATAATCGCAACAGTTACTACCTCGTGAAACCAGAAACCCCAAGTTTTCAGGTGGATGGTCGATCTGTTTCGTGAGGAGGGAGTTCTTCGTTTTAATGCCAACGGAGTGTAAAATCCACAAATCAGGATTATAGGAAGACCAGTTCCTTCCCCTGTCTCGCGTGTGATTCCCCGGAAAACTCTGGTATCCAGAAAATCAACTAACTTGAACTCGACAGGGGGTATTCACAAGCCTTTAGAGGATTTGAACCCGGGATCTTAGGCCAAGATCTCATTGCTCTACCCCATGTGATATCACGCCGTCTATGGCATCAAAATAAAAGATACTGATCAGACTGCTACTCATACAGACTACTCAGTAAGTTTCAAAATGAAGCAATTTCAGTTAAACAAGTAGTCAGGCTAGGACTGGAACAGCTGAGGTTATATCGCACCGTCCAACCTTAGCGCGTGACCGACATGACTACCACGGCTCTACGAGTACTTTTGGCTTAAAAGATTTTTCACCTAAAATGCAGTTAGCTTCATTTTGCAACAAGATATTCAATGGAGCTCAAAGGTATGTTATATTAATTTTATCAGGCTTCTCACATTACGCACAAGACCAACGTAAGAAAATACACCAAAAACAATATTAAACCGGAGTCTTAGCCGAGGAGAAATACTCTAACCATTACTTTTTACAACCCCAATATTAGAGGAATAAGCCATTTGCAGGAACTAGGTTAGTAGTACACTTGAGCCTTAAGTGCACCAACGGCTATGGAAATATCACACCGTGCAACCTAAGATCTTGTTATTAAAATAAGCATTTCAGTGGCCACTTTCGATTCCAACCTTTCTCGGATAGCAATTGAATCGATCATCACGAATCATGGCAAATAATGAGGGATCATTACAAATATACATTCATGTAAAGTTAAAAAAAAATTCCTGTCTGCCACAAAACTTTTTTATTTAAGGAATAACGAAAGTACGAACTTTTAAGTTGAATTATGTACCCTGTGATATTTTAAGCTGGTAAATACCGATTTTTTCTTATTTCCTCAGCTGTATCCTAAAAATATATCGAAGCCGAGAACGGTGCGTTCGAACGTATGAGCCAAATTTAAGCAAAAAGCGCCAAACCATTAAATAGGGGAAAACTATTTGACCACGATTGCTAGGAGACTGCAATTCAACGGATAACTACGGTCTTGCGAGGAATTAACGTAGGGAATCTACTGCATTAAAGGTCATCATTTGAAAAAGAAAATACATTTATAATAATACTATTCATTATAATGACCTCAGCTTATTTAAGCACACATGATACACAAATGATAAGTAAATTTACCCCATTCTAATCTCCTCGTACATCATAAAACAAAAAGTGTACACAATAAGAGAGAAAAGAGATCAAATTTAATTCAAAGATATGGACAGGCAAATTCCTTATTATTTCTTCGAAATTACGTACATTTTGAAAAAAAGTTAAATAATAATTTTTCCTCTAAACTTCACTTTTCCCGTTCAATTAGTAAAATATCTATCGGTGAATCTATATTTTTGAAAGTAGATAGTGACCCTCAAGAAAGTGATCCTGAAAAAAGTTGGCATTGTTTGGGCCTACGACGGACTACCACAGAGCTGACGGGTAAGGATAACGGCGCGCGCTGCGAAACTCGGGAGCTGTTGGTTCCCCACGAATATCACTGCAATATTCCGCTAAAGGAATAGAAGTGGAATTCTTCTGTTTCCATTGGTTTTGGTTTTCACAATTTCCCATAAATATTGCGCATGTGGCAAATCCCTAACTCAAAATTCATGCTAGCCTTTTAATACTCGCGATAATACTAGGAAAGGGAATAAAACAGCAAGCGATATCTCTGTTCCATTCTCGGTAATAATAATGTTCATCAAGTGACGTCCTTCCCTCCGTGGAACAACAGAAGCGGGTTTTCCCAATGCAATGTGCTTAAACACGGTAAGCGCAACTACGTCAACGCTTCCATTCACGAGTCCTTGTACTGAGCATCTTTGAGCGGGATCGCTAAGCATCTATCTGACTGGAACGTCAGCATATTCCCTCGGTCAATTACAAACCTATGACTTCTTGCGTTGCAGTACCGAGACACACAATTTTTATTTTGGCTTGCTATCAACACAATACGCGGTGCTGTTGGAGAAATTACGCTGCTAGGTAAGTATATGGTGCAGCAAAAAATGTTATCAACGTCCGAAGCGATAGATTTCCAGTTAAAAAACTTTCCCTCGATACCTATAGGTGCAGATGGCAGAGAGGGAAATACTTAACTGTCAATCTTGCCTGCTTGAGATAATCTCACAAAAAGGTAATGGGGATTTGAAGCCACTATTTAGTTTGTCTTGCACACGATTACCTGCAAACCAGAAAGAAATATCACTCACTCTTTCAAGTGTTCAACCAGAAGATTGGTTTGATAGATGAGGGTAGTGGTTTGTTTCTGAGTTTCAAAGTTTTGTGGGGAACCAAAGGCGACACAGGGAAAGGAACTGGTCATCCTATCCTGACGGCTCTACCATCAGGATCCAATGAAACCAAACTTATCCTCCTAAAGAAGGGGCTGATGGTAGAGCTAACCCAGTACTAAGCCATTGGAAAGCAAAATTCACACATTCAGGTTACGGGTGCCAATTCCTTTCCCTGGGCCACCAGCGATTTCACTCCAAGTTCTGATGCAGCAATAACTGAATCGTGAGGATTTTAAGTGGGGGTGCCCAGAAAGACTTCTGTTGGGAACCTCTGACCCTCCGGTCTGTAGCCCAGCACTCTACCCACTGGACCACCACGACCCATAGAATAACATTAAGAGGGAACATTTCAAAATTAGCAGTTTCATCCTATTCATCGATAGAGCAGGCTGTCCTCAAAGCAAATGAGTCAACGTGCTGGTTTAAAAAAATACTGTCCTAAAACTGTTTTAATCATAGACTTTCTTGGTATAATGAACTATATTTCACAAAAAATTGATCCAAAGATGTTTCTTTAGGGTATTTTTTACCCAGAGAAATAAAAATTTAAAACGATTTTGAATGTCATGGATCCAAAGTGTTTTTAATGGAAGCTAGAACATCCCTCCCGCACAATTCCTTGGAATTGTAATTGATTACACTCAGATATGGAATAGCTGTCATTTCTGATCTAGCTTTTCCCTCTAGATAATTTACTGCACATCAGTTTTGCTGGCCCCAGTGGTAGCAGGGTAAATCTCTCACCTGTCAATCCCTGGGGAGGATTTTCACTGTCCGGGGCTTGGAAGTTTATGTCACTATCTGTTACTGGTTAAAATCCCCAATGTAAAAGACCAATTGCACTGTTTTTGGGTCCATTAAAATAAATAAATAAATTTAAAAAAACCTTTTTAAAACCCAAATTTTTCTTGTAACTACTGCTCTAATTATTGTAAATTTAATTCCACACAAATAAAGGCACAGATCCACTATTTATGAAGGTGGATTTTCGCTCCTGCATTATTCGCCAATCTTTGGCACATAAATTTTTCATCACACTATTGTATATGTACTAAATTATAAATTTTTGGCTAGCAGATGTAACCATAATATAAGGTCAAATAGTATTAAGTAACCCGAGACCAAGTTAAGGATAACATTTGCAGAGATATGTAGCCTAAACACCAAATGTCTATTAACTTAACAGGTTCTGATTTAAGCTGATTTTTGCCGGTCCAGGACTGCCTTTTAAGTGCCAAGTCACAAATTCAACGGGGCTGAGTGTCATCTGTAGCACCATTAGATCTTGACTGCTTCTCATCTCTCCTTCTCTCAAAATGTCACTCAATCTGTAGCATAACAATTCAGTGAAAATTACAAAGGTTGAATTGAACTGGGACATTCAGAACTTTTCGTATCTTAGGATAAATTTCATTTCACTCCTTTACGCAGCCACCTCAGATTTCTGGCTAAATTCATACAGGTTTGTAAGATGTTTTTAGAGAAAACATTGATAGGATATCAGATGAAGGGTAATAAATACAAAAACTCAAAAATGTGGCAAAGAAACATTATTTGGGAGGCAGCATAATGAGTGACTAATGAGGTAAGAGGAAAGAATCGAAAAGAAAATTCACTTTGTACATTCCACACACAAGTTTTATTGACTTCGACCATGGTTTCGACACTTTTGTCATTTTAAATATGTAAAAGAATACATGTCCATTCCTTAAATACTCTAAAATTAGGAGCTGGGGAGGGAATGTAAGGATGCGAGTGGGATGGCGGCGGAGACCATGATAGGTGAGTAATCCCTGTTTGGACAGTTGGGGGGTGGGAACTAGTGGAAGGGGCCAGCAAAGAAAGGCCAACTCACAGAAAGGACAGCAATGATGTCAATGCAAGAAAACAGGAGTCAAATACAGGACACAGGCCATTAAAAATTTAAAAGAGATGAATGACTATCAAATAGTACATCATTTATTAGGTTAACATTAGAATTCTTCCTCGCTTTTGTTATATGATATTGTTCTAGAAAATCTAATTTTTTTATCTTTGTTCTCAACATTGTAACGTTTGATTTGAATTGTGTTGTGGATGCTGGGTTGCTGGGGAGTTGTTGATGGAGGAATGGGGGGATTGTTGGGAAGAGGATTTAGGGGAAGGATGCTGGATGCATCAAGAACATTGTATTGAAACGAATAAAGAGTTTTGAAATGAAAATAAACGTCTGACGTTGCAGACGGAGGTGAGAACCCACTTTTCTGGGTCTTCCTCCACCGTTTAAAGAATTTTGTCCAGGGATGTTTAAATACTTACATCACTGGACAAAATTTTACTGAGATTCCGTTTTAGTACCCCCTTTGCCAAATGGCACCACACCCGAACACGGTTCCCGACTTCCAAACTATTTGCTGTCATCTATTGCCCTGCTTAGCGCATCCGCGTTTTTATGGGCTGACCCCGGCCGGTGTACAATCTCAAAATCGTATTGTTGAAGCATCAATGACCATCTCAACAGCCTTGGATTACTTCCTGACGTTCTACCAAGCCACCGTAAAGGATTGTGATCTGACACTACTTTAAATGGTCTGTGGCCATCTAGATAAACGTGAAGCTTTTTCACCCCCCAAACTATTGCAGCACATTCCTTTTCGATGGTGCTGAACTTACGTTCTGTTTCACTGAACTTCTTACTCAAGTATAAAATTGGGTGCTCATTTCCTTGGTTATCTGTTTGACTAAGAATCACGCCAATTCCCAAATCCGAATCATCCGTTTGCAGCACAAACTCTCTGGAAAAATCTGGTGCACTAAGAACCGGTTCCGCCACCAGCATCTTCTTCAACTTAATAAATGCTTGATTGCATTCTTCAGTCCATTCTATCTCACCTTTCTTGGATTTTCCTTTTTTGCATCTGTTAACGGTGCTGCTATTTCACCTCTTCTCTTTGCCGCTCGAGTCTGCAAAGTATTTATCCAATGCTTTTGTTGTTGCTCTGATTGACATTTTTCAATTAGTCCTGCGGTAGTATTTCCCAAAATGTAAACACCGCGATCCAAATCATTCTGTACTACCACAGCTTTCCCAAATACTCGACTGAACTCTCCAATTACTTCTACTTCTGCTATAGGAAGATAACGATCGCGTACCTCTAAAGCTTGCTGTATCCACACAGTTTCTCCCGTATACATGTGTGGGGCAACATATTTCTGGGCCACTACATCGATTGTTGCACCAGTATCTCGTAATATCTTCATTGGATATCCATTTACCATTCCCTCTGACAAGTATTTACCGAACATCTTTTCATTAATTTCATATTTTAAAGAACCAACGAATTCTCTTTCTTCCTTATCCTTCGGTTTTTTCTTTGGGCAAATAGCAAGGAAATGTTGAGTGGAACCACACCCGTAGCACTTGGGTTGAAACCTCCTTTCAAAATTTAGTCCCGAAGGTGACATCTTTTCCATACCCACGTCACGTGTTTCTTCATCAGAATTTACAGAAGCAGTCTTCGGCTGTTCTCTCTCCCACATTCCTTATCATTTCTGTGGGTATATCATCAATTCCAGAAGCCTTATTCGTCTTTCTCAAGCCTGCTTTTAAGGAAAGGCACTATGGAAACCACGGTTTAACATCCCATCCAATGGACTGAGTACTGAATGAGAATGTTCTCCACAAAGCACACAAGTAGGGGCTGGTTTATTAATGAAAAGTATCTTCCACTGCCAAGATTTGAAACTGGGCCCTCTGGGTGAGAGGCCAGTGCTCTAACCACTGCCTACATGAGGTTTTCCATATTTGTTTCAATAACACCACATTATGAATACTTCCAGTCTAGCGTTTTCCTCCAATCTTGTTGTCCATGGCTCATTTCCATGATGGTGCAAACTCTATTGAAGTGCTTCCTCATGTCTAGGCTTGTGATTACAGGTGTTAGTTAAGTCAGACAGGTCATACAGGACAAGTAGACAGGTTGGTAATGCACTGGCCTGACCAATGCAGAGGTTACGAATTCAAATCCCCCCTGCATGGATGTTGTTTTTTTTTTGTCTTAGGATTAGGATTTCAGGTTAGGTGGTGTAAAATAACCTCAGCTGTTGGAGTCAGTTTAGATGCTCCAACTAGGTGCTTCTAAAACCCAAGACTACTTCTAGATGTTTGTAGATTTTGGTTGTCGTAGAATGATTTTTATTTTACAGTTGACTTATTCTACACATTATTTCCTCTTCTAACACGGGTCAACATTTGAGGCTTCACTTTGTGGAACCATGAGATTGGAAAAGAAAATTCACTTTCGACACTCCTCACACAAGTTTTATTGACTTCGAACATGGTTTCGACACTTTTTTATTTATAAATAATTCTCGGGTTTCTAGCGGAGTAAGATTTTGCATTGCTGACTTTTCGACGGAATACTCCTCCATCGTCCTCAGAGCAATAAAGCTTGCAGGGCATTCCGCCCGTGCTTATATTGCCATCTAATCCAGGGGGCATTGTTGTCTCCTTTTTTTGTTATTTTTTCTAATTAACGGTTTCCATTCTCTGCTGATGATGTACCCAGAATCTCGATTTAATGTGTTATCTTCGAGCCTAATTTCTACGGACTCTTTAAGGAGATGATCCCAATACCCATTTGCTTTGGACACCAAGCGAGCCTCATCAAAGGAGATGATGAGATCTTCCCATAAGCTATGTTCAGCCAAGGCAGATTTTTCAGGGTGGAACAACCTAATACACCTCCTGTGCTCTTTTATTCGGATCTTTATCGTGTCTCTCCGATGTATATTTTTCCACACTGACATGGGATACGGTAAACTCCAGGCGTTTTGAGTCCCAATTCATCCTTGACTCGCACTAAATCGCCAGGCAGTTTTTCCGGTGGTTTATGAATTGTTTTGATGTTCCATTTCGCTAGGATCCTAGAGATTTTTCCGGCAACGGTTGAAGCATATGGCAGACAAGCTCTCGCAGTGGGTTTTTTCTCTTTGGGAGACATTTCAGGACTGAGGAGACTATCAACACGGCATTTCTTGTAATCGCGACTTCTCTTTTTAGGCCCAGCGAAATCTCTCTCTCCATACACTGATTTTGGTGGAATGTTTCCCGTAGGTGTTTTATTTCCATTGGCAGGCTTTCCTTGTCTGCTACAGTGTCTGCATGATGCAGGAGCGTAGAGATGAAAGCTCTTTTTTGGGATGGATGGTGGTGACTTTGGCCATTTAGGTAAAGTCCGTGTGTGTAGGTTTTCGATACACTCTGTGACCCAAAGTACCGTCCTCCTTCTGTTGGATTAAAATATCAAGAAATGGTAAGCTATTATTTTTCTCCACCTCCATCGTGAACTGAATGCTTGGATGTTGTCCATTCATGTGTTTAAGGAAGTTCTCTAGTTCCTTGGGCCCATGTGACCAAACAATAAGTGTCGTCAACGTAGCGGAAGTAGTGCTTTGTCTTAAGCGTGGCTGAAGACAGGGCTCTTTCTTCAAAGTCTTCCATATAGAAATTCGCAACGGCAGGAGAGAGTGGTGATCCCATTAGAACGCCATCAACTTGCTTGTAATATTTTCCATTGCAGAAGAAATACATAGAGGTCAGCACAAGATGAAATAGACTGACTCTTTTGGTCAAAACGGGCTTCCAGGAGCTGAAGCATTTCTTTCAATGGAACTCGAGTGAATAAGGACACAACATCGAAACTAACCATGATGTCCGTTTGAGCCAGGTGGAAATCTTGTAGGGTCTTCAAAAACTGTGCCGAGTTCTTTATGTGATGCTCACATGTTCCCACGTAGGGAGCTAATTCCCCAGTGAGACGTTTGGCTAGGTTGTAAGTGGGAGGGTCAATGGCACTCATGGGCGTCAAAGGTATCTCTTTCTTGTGTATTTTTGGCAGGTCGTATAGCCTTGGTGGTACCGGAGCTTGTGGCACAAGATTCCTTCTGGTTTCTTCCAGGATATTTGCTTTCTTAATCAGCTCAATAGTCTTTCTGACTTTGCAGTCAGTGGGGTCACGGTTTAAAGGATGATATGCCGCATCTTGAAGGTTCTGTTGAAGTTTTTCCTTGTAATCATCGATCTTCATCTCCACTGTTGCATTTCCCTCATCAGCTGGAAGGATGGCGAAGCCGAAGAGGGAGAAGCGAGTGAGAGGAGCCAGGCACGGGCAATGGATGTGACTTGCAGGGAGAGGAGGGGAGATGGGGGTATTTTGGCAAAAGAGTAAGGAACTGACGTCATTTGGGACAGGCTGGGGGGGGGGGGGGGGGGGGGGGGGGGGGGGGGGGGGAGAGAAGCTTTGAGGGGTGGTGGGGCTTTTGAATGCGGAAGTGGGGGGCAGGGGGGGCATTCGGCCTATGGTGCATATTCTACCACCTTCATATGCACTTTTAGCAGAATTCTAGTCTTTACCCCCTCCTATCCACAAACCATGCAAGCCCTTTTCTTTAGAGCTGAGCCCTTTTCAAGGTTGGCCCCTCCCAGCGAAAATAGTTACGACGCCCCTGGCCATAGGATGGACAGTGCGATGTAACCATAGGATTTGGGTTGTATTGTAAGCAGGTAGAATAAAGAGATTTGGTATGAACAAGGAATTTATGGGAATTGAGTCCTCATTTTTCACCACATTGTCTTCATTTCCAGAGAAGCAGACATGGCAACCATATCTAAACATGATTCTTCCACATTGTCCATATCACCTCATGGACTTTTGATGTGGAACATTTTTACCAGGGTATAACTTTATCATCATATGCCATAAAATGGTGTCCATTTAAGTTAAATTCACTTCCTTTCCAAACTGGTTACAGGAATAAATTGGACATAAAAAAGCAAGTTTCACACGTGTGCTCATTAGTATTACTGTGATTCTCCGCCTACACCAATGCGTACTAGGCTAAGAAATGGCTAATTTATATGAAAAATCATTTCTCCACCCTATGCAAAAAAATGTTGAAAATTTCAACAATAAATTGTGCCAACTGCTGACATTCAACAGTAGCTGTTGAAATCCAACAGTTTTTCTGCATAAGTATTCATCTACATAAACAGAGAGATTCATCATATGAGCTTGAAAGAAAATAGAGTTTGAATGTAACGCCATTAAATCAAAACGCGTAAAAGAGTCTCTGTTTAGACTGTGGCCAAACACTGCAATAGTATAGTAGCACATTCCTCATGTTCAATGGCTAGTAAAACTGTAGAAATCAATTGCTAGATACACATGAATAAAAAAATTGACAAAGTGGTCTGCCTCAAAAGAAATTTGTCCGAAAAAGGAGTGGAGTTACAAAACTGGGCTACTTTCTTTCCACTAAAGCTACAATTTTTATTTCATGTCACAAACAACTATGCATGTAGTTCTAATATTACATGTGTTGTCATTAACGTTTATCAAATGAGTAAAATGAAAAAATACCTTAGTGGTTTTTCCTTATAGTTAACGGAAAAAGAAGATAAAACTAATTATTGTACTAGACTTGACAATGGAACTGAATACCTGTTCAAAGAAGTTGCTCATCCGTGGCAATTACATCATCCATATTTGATATTTTGAACTATTACATCTGGATTATCATGCTTTAAATTGTACTAAAAACATTAATCAGTAGGTTTGATTACGAAATAATGATTTAACATGTGAATCCAAATGACTCAATGTGCACTCGATTTGGGTGGTTTGGGCGGTAAAAGTTAACAGAAGACAAACGATTGTCTCTACTGGTTCATTGAAGGTTGGGTAGATGTCGCCCTTTTCGTGAAGTCTTTTTTAGGAACGTGGAGACGTGAAAGCTAAACGTGTAAGTAAGTTAAAGAAATCTATTGTCATCCTTATTTACTCTCTGTTAATAATTTGTTAATTTATGTTTCCTTGATAATATGATAGTTGCTTATATCTACCACGTCTATATTTTACTTAACGTTTTAATTGTAGTCGATTGGCGAAGTATTTTCTTATCAACGACGGAACACGTTGTATTTACCTTGAAGTTGTCTTACGTTTTTGTTTTAGGATGGCGAAGCCCAAAGGAGACAAGAAAGGCAAATCTGCCATAAATGAAGTCGTTACCCGAGAGTACACCATCAATCTTCATAAGCGGTTACATGGCGTTGGCTTCAAGAAGCGAGCCCCCCGCGCAATCAAAGAAATTAGAAAGTTCGCCGTCAAACAAATGGGCACTCCTGATGTTCGAGTGGATACTAGGCTGAATAAGCAAGTTTGGTCCAAGGGTATTAGGTGAGTGCCATGGATGTACTAGAGTTCCGCCCGTATCTACATGTGCAGATTACCTTGCAAGCCACCTTGACGTATGGTGGCATCTTGTATTTGTTGAAGTTTTTGTCACCACAATCAAGAATATAATTGGCTGTTTAATTGATGGATTCGGTAGTTGTACCAATTGTTTCATTGTAACATTCTCAACTATTCTGGAGTAGGTTTTTAAGGGCAGGACCCCTGCCCCACACTCCCGAGGTGGTTTGTAGGGTAGTCGGTAGATGTATGTTATTCATGGCCTAGTAATCCACCTTTAGTTAACTCACTGACCTGCGACCTCATAACTAAAGGAATGGTGGGCTAATTACCTATTCATTCATGCATCTTATTGGTTCTTTAGAACCTTTTTATAAACAGTTTTTCTCAGCGTGTAAGCCGAGGACATTGTGTCTGTTACTTATTATTTTCATTTATTTGGTGATGCTAACTGGCCCCTATGGAAAATAATGAATGGTGTACGCCAGTATCATGTGCTTAATACCAGTGATAGTAGTGTGAAAAATTAGGTTAAATGAAAGCTTACATTACCGAATATACGTAATTGGAACAGAGGAGTTACACGAAAATACGTTAGTTAAGAGTTAAATGATTACAAAGTTCGGCTCACGTATGCCGTATTGAGCATTACTATTATGGTTGGAGGTTATTGCATTAAAAAGAAACCATTGTGTTGTCATTATAAACCAGATAAACTGAACAAAATAAAATCTCTTGAGCATTTACTCATATGGGCCACTCATACTCATAATCTCTGTTCTGTTGTATAATACCGGAAGATCAAATCCTACGGGTATTCTAATAATTTTATTTGTTATACTGAACTTAACGGGTGTAGAAACGTGGTAGATAATGCATTATGTATCTGATGAGATACGCTTAAGGAATTTTTATACATCAAGGAGTACTGTTATACCACCTTCTTGCTATTTTGAATTGTTTCTCTTAGCGTACTGCCAGGGATAATATCAGTGATAATTTGGAATGGGTGCTTGAAATCAAGGTAAAAAGGCATTATTTTAGTTTTTAAAGTCAATAAACGATGCACAGTAAATGTAATGATCGAAATTCTAAAGATGCAAACTGTGAAGTGAAGAAGTTGAACAGGGAGTCATTGAACAGCCCTACTTAGTTGGGTTGTACAAGCTGAATAGTGCCTAGGTACTCAAGAGAAAGTGCGTAGTTCGTTATAGTTATTGATATATAGATTGATTTTTGCTATAATGATTGCATTGGCACACAATATTTTCAGTTATTTTACAAATTCCACCCTTCTCTGAAATTCATGTCCTTCTTGGGCCCCACAAAAAGATCCCTTTTTCCCATTGACAGACTCTTTCTCTTTCTAATATTTGTGTAGATTAAAACTTCAAGGTTTGTGATTTCATTGTCTTTCTGAGGGTGTTATCTTTCTCTTTCTGTAGGAATGTACCTTTCCGTATGCGTGTCAGACTGTCAAGAAGAAGGAATGATGATGAAGATTCCCCCAACAAATTGTACACACTGGTTACTTTTGTTCCAGTTGCATCATTTAAGGGTCTCCAAACAGAAAATGTAGATGCTAGCCAAGATTAATAAATGTAATTTATTCCAAGAAATAAAAATTTCCTGGAATTTAGCCATTTCATTTCCGTGAAATAACCTGTTACCCTCCTATGATGTGTAGGTCATGTATTTTCCTTATGGTGGAATCTGTGTTGGGGATTCTTTCTGGATTTACGATGTTCTGTTCCTAGCAGTTAACATCCTGATTCCTACTCAACTATTGTATGGTAAATACGTTTTTAGAAAATCCAGTAATGCAACATTATGATGCATTTTATAGTGATTTTCTTGATGCATTGAAGACGTTGACTTCATGTCAGTTTTATGGTAGAATTTATCGCTATTGTGATTTTGATCAAATTATTATCATAAAAATGAAATGAACTTCCAATTCCATATTATCTGCAGTAGTGGTTCAAATGCAGATTGCTTGTTACAATGATACTACCAATTGCAAGAAATGAGTAGGTCAATAGTTTCCATAACGTATCTTGTTGATTTTACTAGTGTTCTCAATTCAATATGGTATATTCTTCATAGGGATAATCTCTTCAAATTTACTTGTTTATGGAATAATAAAACATTATGCATCCAGAGAATTAGCTAAAAAAGATAACATTATTTACCTATTATATCTCTCCTCTTTGAAATATTCATTGATTCAAACTTCACTTAAAAAGATTTGGTTTAAAAGTTTTAAATAATGGAGTTATGTATATGTGTGGCTAAATATGCATGAATTACATGTAAAATATTCTGAAAATCATAATTGGTTAGTGCTAAAAACACATGATACCATATAGTGACCTGCATTATGAATATATTGGTACCAAGACGCGTCTTTTTTTCCTTTGGTTTATACCTACTTATTTGTGTTGAACTTAAAAGTATTTTTCACATATTTGATAGAGAATACATATACAATAAAAATGAAAATTCTTGCTTTTGGTGGAACCAAATGCATGCCTTGCATATATTATTTAGTATTCAATATGCTGGACCACACGATCTTCCCCCTCCCATTGTGAAATTATAATAATTCTCAAAAACTGGTATCCTCTTCGTTTCATTGGCAGAGTTTCACCGTATAATGAAGGTCAGTATTAGTTTATTTCAAATGAGTTGGCGGATAGGAAGCCCGGGAGAATTAGAGAAGAAATTACCGGGAGAGTAGAGAATTCGCCTGTTATGGTCAGAACCCCTCTAACTCTCACATGGGAGAGGAAAACAGGTGGGAATGGGGAGGTGTGAATACCACAAAGGCAATATGCATCATAATGCATGAGTTAGAACAAACTGTTTATGCCAAGCGCTTTGGCATGTAACTGGATGCAGGGAAATAGTACCACTACATCTAGGCACAGGATACTGTATGGTGCATAATACAGAATAAGCGAGCTTAGCGACTGAATGCTGCACAAGATCCAATGCACAATGTGATACATTTTATAGTGGCTGAGATAATTTGGTACTGTCTTCCTCATATTTTTCCTCTTCATCAGTGTGTCTGTAATTACTTCACGAATATGTAACAAATTGCTAGACTTCACTTTGTGGAACCACATATTGATAATGTAAGTAAATTCACTTTGTAAAATCCCACACATTCTGTGGAATTTTACAAAGTGAATTTACTTACATTATGTCCGTAATTGAGTTGCAAAGTGGTGGGGTTTAAAATGTCATCCCTGTCACTCAGTGAATTTCGCTCTGGTTGAGATTGAGAACAAAAGTAAACCACAGGAGTACATAAGGTATTAATATCATAAATTAGATAAGTTATATAATAGAAGAGTCAATCAGCAACACTGGCTGTAAGCGTCCTGACTGAGAGAAGTGCCGATGACAATAACCACAGTAAACACACGAACTTTAAATACAGATTTTGAATATACAGAATAAGTGGCAATGCAGTAAGCAGATGTTGTATGTGAAGAAAGCCAGAGTAAGACTAATTCCTAAAAGGTATTTTCCATCCCACACTCATATTGGTATACCTGAAAACTGCATGGCCGATGCCAAGCAAGTGAACAAAGTTAAATATTTCTATCAGATTTGAGCTGTTTGAATTTATATACAGCTACAAGACTGGAATGTGTGATGACAGCTGTGTTTGCCTTTGTGGTAGCTTACAGGCTTCAATATAAACTTAAGTGAGCAAGTAGTTTAAAGATCTAGAATATCATAGCCAGGTAAGTGGGCAGGATTGATGTGAGAATAGAACACACGCAAACAAATAGGTCATGGATTTTTACCTTTATACTGAGGTTAATCAGCTTAGTCAAGTTAGAACAATCATTTGTAGTAGATAGTTTCCCTGTCATTGCAGCAGGCACTTCCTGGCGTGAAAGGGACTGCTGCAAACCAAGCAAAAGTGCCGTAAGTAAAAATGATCAAATGCAGTCATCATCATCGGTCAACACTCCTAGGATTGGTTTGATGCAGCCCTCCACTTGATTCTTCTATCGGCCAACCTCTTCGTATTGATGTAACTCCTCTCTTTTACATCCTTGATAACTTGCTCTATATATCTCATACAAGGCCTGCCTTTTCCATTCTTCCCATTCACTTTTCCCTTGACGATTCTCTTCATCAGGACATTGTGTCTTGAGATGTGGCCTATTAAGTTGTCCATCAAATGCAGTACATCCCTGAAAACCAATCTCTTCAACTGCACCACTCCACAGAGGCCTTCAGGAAGAATTAATTATCTGTGGTAATTCTTGACGTATGAAAACTCTTAGTGTAATGGGTAATATGTAATAGAGTTCCTCAAGTTTTAATAGGTTATATGGTGTAGGAAAATAACAGTTCCTTTATCATTACGTCAGTAGGGACCACCACCACTCATTCCAAACATTTTACACTGGTGGCACCCTTCAGCTCAAGGTTAAAATCCTGGGGCACCCTTCTGAGAATTTATTTATCCAATTGGCTTATCTCTCCATTACCAAGGATAATCTGTGCTTTGCAAAGAATAGTCCTTAGCTAGGGAGAAGTGCTTCCATTACTTTCATCATCTGTTTGGCATGAGAATAACCAATTTAGAAGTGGCCCTGCTATACATTTTACATTTTCCCCATGGTATAATCTTGCAGCACCCCTATCGGTTTTCTCAGCAACCTGAAGTGCCACACAGCTTACCATTTGGGAACCACAACTGAATAATATTGCTAACATTACTGCATTATTTGCGGAAAAGTTAATTTCTTTGGGAGGGCTCAATGCCCTTGATGAAAACTGAGTGTCTGTTTGTATAAAAAACACTGATGTTAACAAATATACAAACTTTAATACTTCACATCAATGATATAAATAACAAACATCATTTATACAGGTTAAATTCCTTTGAAAGATGGTTTAAACAGTTTAGTTCCTCCCACACCACTCAGTGCAACCAAATTATTCCAGAAACCAACATTAAAGGTTGTTATTTTAGAATGTGTGGGTGCATGAGCTGCGTATGTCAGCTCCTTGAATCCTGCCACTCCCTTGTACTGGTACACTATGAATGGTTTTGCAGAATTTTTTGTTGAAATATAGAGCACTAGTTCATCCGAAGAAAGTATGGAAAATTTGACTGCCGAAGGTAGTGTCACATCCAAGTTGACCCAGTTAACGAATATCCCCAACTCTGGATTAACTCTGCAAAGTTTTTAAGAAAAATGTATTAGTTTATCAACAATATTATGATGATATTTCATTTGTTAAAGCTTTTACACTTAACATGTTTATCAATGACCAAGGACTAATTGAATTCTTTGGCCACAAATTGTAAGTTTGGCTTTGGTGGGGTACTGATACTATATAAATAGCATGCACATGCCTTGTATAATTAGTCCTTATCTTTGCTCAAGTTATTTCTTATAACAGTTTGAAAATGGATTTTGGAATGGATCATTTACTTCCATAATTAGCATTGGAATTTATCATCAAGATGTGCAATATGTTCCTAATTGAGAGGATTGGCAGCATACTATTAACTATGTCAATGACAGCCAAAACAAATGCGAATTTCATCACTATTAACTTTGTGAATTGGAAATTTAACTATCATTTGAAACATTCACTTTGGCAAATAAAGGTAGCAAATTAATTAAATTGACCCAATGATTAGCCCTATTTTCACCACCTGCATTGGGAAACTCATTCAACCACAGTTTCTTACTCTGATGTAAACTTGAGCCATAAACTGAATTGCTAGAAATAGCAGTGCAACCAACGGTGTCGGAAGTGGGGGGCAGGAGGGGCCCAAGGCCTCCCCCCCACCCCAGAATTTACCCCAGGCCCTTTCAGGTGAAGTGGGCCCTTTTGGAGGCCTTCCAAACTTATAAGAAGTGAGTGGTCTTCATTGATAAAAATTAAATTTCACTTGTTTCCAGCTTGCTTTTTCCCTTCTGGCACACCTTCATGTGCTCTTGTAGTGAAATTCTGTCTCTTCCCCCTCCTATCCTCAAAAAACATGCAGGCCCTTCTCCAAGCTGCCTCCCCCCCAGGCAAAATACTTTCGACACCCCTGAGTACAACCGAGTTCCCTCATTAAGGTCTGTACACACCGGCATGGGATGCTGGAGTGAAATTCGCACAGGATGAAATTACTCGGTGGGATACCACTATACTAAGATGACAAATTCCAGTTTGCTGCATGCAGCATTTCCCACATCCCATAAATCTAGTCTAGAGTGAAGTTGCTGTGAGAAATGTTGACAGAAGAGTTAATTGAAGCAGTTAAGAAGTATCCATTGCTGAAACTGAAAATCAATTAAAATATGAGGTCAAATACTTTTAGGCATGCTTTTGAACATTAATTTCAAATAGTATTTTTTTAATTAGGAAGTATTGCATGCTGATATACCTTTCATAGTTTTAACACTGTAAGTGTCCACTGAATCAAAGTACTTCATCCTGTAGTCCCGTGAGTGTTTCACTTCGTGCATCCCACTTTCTCGGTCAACGCCAGTGTGAGCAGACCTTTATTGTACATTAGATACGCCATGAATTTTTGGTCAAAATTAATTCCAACATGAAGATAGAGAAATTAGAGCCCTGCAATATTACACCAAGGTCCTTTAATTAAGTATCATACGTGAGATTGCAGCACTCTCTTTTTCTGTTTTCATTATGGATAAGCTCTGCTGAGTGACACCTGAGATCACTTCCCTAATGCCAACAGAATGAGACTATCATTTGGCCATGGTCAGAGCTTAAGTATGACACCCTAGGCAAGTGTTGCCACCCCTTCCAGTACAGGCGTGATCTTCAATACTTCAGGCTTGAGGAGTCAAGTAGGTATTTTCTATTGCTGAAGAATAGATTTTTTCTCAACAGAGAAAGCATTAAAAACTAAGTAAAGTGCCCACCTGTATATTTTAACCATGCCTGGTGAAATTGCACCAGGCACACCACCAGAGGTTACTGCAAGGTACGAAGTCTCACGGTATTCTATGGATGCCACACTTTGTGCACCATCGATGAGTATTTCCTGTATTAGTTCAAAGTGCTGGGTTTCATTAGCATACATCCACACGTGTAACTTTGATCCTCCCTTCTCAAGGATGTCGTCAGCTTCCATGATGTATGCTATGTAGGGTGAGTTGCTGATAAATCCAGAGGAAGCCTAGAATAAACATGAGTTCATTGTGATGCAGTATGTGTAATCGCTATTCAGTGAGAATACTTACTACTAAATTAAAATTAAATTTACTGCCCTTTCAACAGGGATGTCTCTACAATTCATGGTGTTGTGTATCTGCATATTATTTTTAAATGGTGCTTCAAGGTAATACAAGGGGTTAGAATCTAGAATTCAGATTTTTTTCTCTTGACCAGAAAATTGGAATGTTTCATCACCAAATTTATAAAAATATCAAGCCACCCTCGGATAATATTGGTATACTAGCTAGCATGTAACTTTCATTTGTTAGTTTTGTACATGGTCTGGGTTACTTTGCATTAGCTGTCACCAGGGAATGCATATATGAGGCACCTAGTGCATAACTCCTGTCAGTAATCTCAACCATCCTCTGCATGTTCCTTAGAACAATTCAAGTGGTTTGCAGTAAACATATGCACTAGCAAAGGTGGTATTGCCATAAAATTGGTAATGTCAGGGCTTCCTACATAGCATTCCATATTCCTATTTAATTGTAGGTAATTATAGGACAGTGCCCATTGAGGAAATTTTTACATGTTTACATATTTAAATATACTTGTAGGTGCATTAATTTTCAACTGTAAAGCCGAGTTTACACGATGCATTTACCCGCGCAAGTACGTTGCTGGACAGATGCGTGGACGACTACAAATTGCTTGCACACATTCACCAAAATAGAACAGGGGCTATTTTCTGTTCACGCATTTGTGCAATTTTGAGTGTTTACAGGGTGCAATTTTGATGGTGAATGTGTTCACGCATCTACCAGCGCGTGTAAATGCATCGTGTAAACTCGGCTTAAGAGCTATTACAAATCTTAGATTGGGATGGGAGGGGCAAAGAATTGTGATTGGTTATGGGAATAGAAATAGATTTCACCTTTAACTTCAGGTTATGGTCATAATTGGTTTGCCCTGGGTCTAGTAGAATCATTAAGAACTACTGGCTAAAATTTTCTCTTGATGCCACTGGCTTTTGTAATGATCTTCCACTGCAATGAAGCCAAGATTTTTGAATTTGAAACCATGTCCATCTGTGTACTATAACTTCATTGATTATCTGGTCATGGTGCACATGAAACCTAGACCACATTTTTAAGAAAATTCACCTCACAGGGAAAATTGTAGCTTGCACTTGAAATGGGATGTACTGCATTTGTGTTGAAATTTTCATGCAGCATACATTTAAAATTAATTATTAATCACACATTACATTAAATTATCAATCTTAGAAATCAGGAAAACCACAGCTCAGATTTCATTGATGGGAAATTTCTTATTCTTTGCCTTATTTGACTTATGAATGCTTGATTTCATGTTTCTCCAGTAAGGAGAGCAGGAGGGCACTACACTTGCCAGGTTTTTGGTATTACAAATAGATAAACTGGTTTATAAACAAATTTTTTTTTCTGAAAGACTATCTGATCATTTTTCCTGAGAACATGGCTTGGTCGTAATTGGAGTTCTTCACTTGTTTTAATCAAAAAATCTGATTTGTAGGTTTTACTACCTACCTCTACAATTTTACTTGCTGGAATTTTCTGGAAAACTACTTGGTCTAATGACCCCTTTTTACACAGCACCAAAGAATGAGGGCCATACCATTGACCCAAAAAGAAACAGCAATTGTTTTGGAGAGGGACTACAACTGGTACCGCAGATGATGTCCCTTTTGTATATGTCATATTCATTTTTTCAAATCCATGCTTTGCTGAGTACTCCAGAAAGTAGCCTGCAATGGAACTACCTGCAGGGAAGTAGAGAAAAAAATCAAAGGCGGTATCAATACAGGTCTTTCACTTGTGGCTAGGCATGCACGTTGTCACTGTCATTGAAATGTGGTCATTAAGTTTGTCTTCATCTCATACAAAATGCAAATGCCTGTCTAAAAACAAAATGGCATTGGTAACATGATGCCAAAGATCATTATCAGACAACAGCCTACTAACTATGAAATTGAAATTAAAGTTCATCATTTAAATATGTATAGAATCAACCCATGGCAACACATTCTTAATGAAAGCTTTGGTGGTGAAGTGTTGAAATAGGATTTCTGCTAGGGTATCTCCCATGCAGGTTCAAATAATGTGGACCTATGTGGTAAATAGCTTAGAAGAAATTCCAATAAAATATGGTAATCGTAACTCAAGAGTACTTAATAAATTGAAATGAGTACCCAATAGATATCCATCTAATGATCATAATTTTATTTTTATATAGATTTGGAGCCCAGTATCAACCATTAAAATTACATGCTAAGAATGTTGAATTAATCAGGGTAACACCTAAATAGTTGCCCACATCTAAATATTTGCATTGGCTCTATAAAATATTTCAACTTACTAGTTTTCATTCAAGTAACCACATAAATCAAAATTCTGTCATCTTAGAAACTCACCTTGATCTTCATAATTCTCTCTCGTCAAGTTAAATTCATTTTCATTTGAGAATTCCATGTATAAAAAGAATGCATCAGTACACTCCAATGATGCAGCAAAATTTAGATTTTTTACTTCAATGCCCAGTTCACCTAAAATATAAAACATATCACTTTTTACCATAGGCATTTGTAAGTGGTTGCATGCATAAAATTTGCCTCCAAAGAAAATTAGTACATACATACAGCATTTCCTTATGGCCAATCACACACTATAGTCCTTCAAGACAGAGTAAGTTCATGATTTAAACTATTTAAAATGAATCAATAGATATATTTTACATTCTATCATAAGAGGAAATATTTTATTTACTTCAATTGCTTGCAGGTTAACCTTGGAATATTGGATTGCTTATTTTTAGGCTTGGGCCAATACCGGGATAGTGAGTATCGAGTATCAGCCATTTCCTCGATACTTTCGAGTATTCATTTTTTTTTTCAGATACTTTTACTCTAAAGTATTCGTTCGGTGAAAATCATCTAAAAAAATTAATTTTTAAATCCCACCTTCTTCAACTGACTTACCAACGTATTGTGTATTTGTTTACTTAGCTGCGATCTTCATGACAGTATAAGAGTGACAAGTGCTTAGAAAAGGCTATGGGAACGTCGGAGGCAAAAAGCTCAACCTCCTCAGAAAAGTAGACGAAAATCTACATATGAAGAAAGTTTGCTGAAATAGAGGCAAAAATTAAACTTCTGCCGTCAACTCCAGTTCGTTCTGCTCAACTCATATGTTGTTCCGCGTTTCCGTCTACGCTCCGAACTCTATTTCACAAATGGAAAATGCAAATAAAGTATTGTGGCATAGTCAAGTACTATGGCATCAATGAATCCGCATTAGAAAATTTAAAATGAAGACGAAGATGCTCGCGTGCCTCCAATGTTCCATACTTACGGAGAAAACCCAGTTTCGTAAATTGACAAGAAAAACTTAAACAAATGTAAGAAAATATTTGAATCTTGGACGGACATGATGGCAAAAGTACAATTCATTTTCTATCAAAATTTCCTTTATTTATTTGTGCATTTCATATTGTTATGACAATCTCTAAAGAAACGCAGGCCACTGCGACTCTAAGAAATGTGCCAATTTTCATCCTCACTGCAAAAAAACACCTCAAAAGTAATTGTTAAAAAAAGTCTGGTGCCTGCATTAAACAAAAGGCTAAGTTATCTACATGCTGATATGCTCTCTATGAATTTCGCATCTTCCTTTTTTGGGATATTAAGCCTCAAAGTTGAGTCTACATATACTTTTTTGCATGAACAATATACACAAAACGTTCTATTTGGTCATATAGTCATCATTAAGTGTTGAGTGCACATCAATTCAAGGTATCACAAACATCTTTTGAGAGGCATAATAATTGAAAATTAAACTTTGTTACAATAAATTAACACCAGCAATAAACTAACTTGGTGGCATGCTTATTGGTCCCCAGGAAGTTACGCAACCAGCACTTACGTCTTCAACATAACCCAAGAAGGTCTAACCTGTTCAGCAAGATATCCTCATTACCATGTTCAGGATTTCGGGTCCCTGCAAAAATGTGCTAACAAGAATCCACTGTATTTGGGTGTAACTGCAGGTTTAGAGTTTCCTGGGCAAATGTTTTCAGAAACTAGTACATACTATGGTCCATATGGAAGCACCCTCTTAACTGCTGAGCATGTTCAGCAGCTCTTATTTCTTAAAAAGCATTTTCAGTATTTACAAAGGCAAGAGGGATTAGTGTATAAAATCCAATTCCAGTGATAATTGTAAGAATAGCAAAATGAAAGAGTTGTCACAATGTCTTTCTCTCTATAATCAGGTGGATTACTTAGTTGACTTCATGAGAAGGAAAGCACTTATCAATTTTTTTGAGAAAAATAAGTAAGGTATCGGCAAATAATACTATCAGTATCGGCCACTGGTATCGGTACAAGTCTATTATTTTTTTAAGATGTACCTACAACATTGTCAAGATTGGTTTTGTTGGTAAATATGGGGTATCATTTTCAAGCATAACAATCGAGAAGGTCTCTGGGCAAATAAATATTATTATTATTAAACTGATTTCAGCAATGCTATACTTACATCAGATGGGGATTGGACCCAATATCATATGGTACCTGACATCAAGGTGCTTGCATCAAATTAGTAGACTCAGGAGCCAAACTTTTTTTTAGGGAAAAAGTATGCTATCATGACAGTGAAATTTCAACAGAGAAAGTCATTTGCCTTGTGTGAGACTCGAACCCAGAACGTCTGGATTTTTAAATACGTGCTTTAAGCAGCTAAATTATCAAGGCATCCTTCCTCCCTGTGGATGTCTTGAGACTTCAATGGAACAAGTTGCCATATTGTTTTTTTAAATCTTCAAAAAATGTTTTATGGCTAATTTGCAATCCGTGAATGAGTTGTCATGAGTTTACACTTTCATTTAACAATGCTTTCTGGCATATGTTACAGACTCAAATCTAGCAAAACCACTCTGGCCTCCATTCTCCTCCAATAGTGGATTAGCCTTTAACAGCCAGCATTTAAATTACTGCTTATGGTTCTGCTGGCCTCAAGAATTTCGGCCATTCAATTTTGATGTGAAGACAAAGTGGGAATATAGTTCCCTTTTAACCTGCAGGCCCCATTTTTTGCAAAGTAAAGTGCATTTTTTTCTAGTAAAGGTTAATGAAGCTTGAAAAACTGTACAGGCCAGTTATGTCATGCTTCAAGTGAAAATTTCATGCAATTTCCCATTATGCATCCAAAAATTACTGGCCCAGTCCATATCGATTCAGGCAGCCAAAGAAAAAATCTTACCTTCATAGTCTCAGATGTTATTGAATTTAACATATGTCAAACTTCAGGACGAAGTAAGTAATACGTATATTTTAGTTTTGTCCAAAAAAATTTTTGGCCCGAGATACAGTCCACCGAACATGGGCCCGCGAGCGCTATTTTTCAAATGCGATTTTTGACAAAATACTAAAATGCTCATATCTCAGGAACGGTTCAAGATATTTTGCTCCTTTTTGTTTTATTTGAAAGATAATAATTTTGTGATTAAAATGATATCCTTGATTTGAAAATGTGTGTCCACATTCTCTTGCTGCAATTTTTTTATTTTATTTTTTTTTTATTTAAAAAAATTGTTTTTCTTAAAAACGCCAATCCTAAAAATTTTTATTTTTTTACTGTTTATCGGCACCATAGAGTACTACAATCCCTGAAAAGGAGAACTTCCACTTTTCAGTTTAACAGGTTTTATAAACAATTCAAAAAATTTCCAAACATTAAGCCAGTTTCCATTACCACATTCTCAGATATTGGTCACATAAAAGCAAAATCTCTAGTCTTACTTGACATTTTTTTCTTCTTAAATATGGGTAACAGACACAAGTTTCAAACATCAATAGCTTTCAAAATATATGTGCAGGTTAAAAAATGTACAGGTTCCGAAGCATACTTCTGTGCACTCTGCTTAGAACTGAATTTAGCAATTTAATGAACTAAAAATTTGTTCAACCGCATCAGTATCTTCCTTTGATATTAATTAAGTGATGTCTTCCTGTTGAACCAATAGGAACTGGGGCACCAAAAACAATTTTCAAAACATCGCGAATTGGAAGTGAGCACTGGTGGTGGTGTTGCTGTCTTTCATCTGGGAATCTATACCCAGCAGCCGGTCCATGTGGCAGCATAAAGTTAACAATGATTTCACTTAACCCACAACTAATATCTATAATCTCTGCAATCCACCAGTCACAGTCATACACACAGGCCACAAACATTCCTTTTTGTATTTCGTGAATTTGAATATTCTCTTGGCATTTATGAGATCTTGGTTGGAAAAATGAAATTTCTTCTTTCTTGCTCTTTAAAGTTCGTGCAATATAAGTTCGCCCATCAATTTGAGTCCAGACATGTGTCTTCTGAATTCCTTTCACAGGGGTAGTTTGGTTCGACCATTCTTTTATTTTCTGCTGGCGGAATTCTTCAACTTCCTCTTTGGGCAACAGGATCAGGTTTATTGATGTGTGTGACTGCACCACTCTTGTAAACTCCTTGGCATTCTGAATTGCAGCTGTACTTGGGCTGGAAAGATTATGTTTTGTTGCATGGTGCTTCAGCAGGCCTCCTACACTATCACAAGGCCCCTTACCATGTCCAGTAGCACTGTATACCCACTCCATTGGAACAAAGACTTTGCAAGTTCAAATAGTTGGTAACGGTTTTTGAAGTGACTAGGGGCACCATCAGAAATAATTATGATCTTCTCTACCTGTGATTGCAGTGGTTAAATAATTTTGTGTATTACCAACAATGCATGCTGAGTCATGTCCTCTGTCATCACTTATAAACTCAACACTTGTCGTCTTGTTCTGAAAATATTTCACTCCTGTAAAAATTGAAACTTGGTCATTACTCCAGTGATATCCTTGAACTTCTTGTGGTAGAACCACAGACCAGTTCTCAGCAAAATCACAGTGAAGCACTAAACATGCAGCCTCTACCCATCCCTTCACTTCTGCAATGTGTTCTTGTTGCAATTTCTTCAGATGTTGGTGTGTTACTGCTTTCACTGTCCACCTCCCAAGTTCGTCTATGAAGGTATCAATGGCAACAGTTTTCTTAATGAGTTTATTTTCTTCCCATGTTGCATATGTAACTTCAGAGGAGTTATCTGCTACACTATCCACTGTAAGTCGAGTCCCCCTTTCCAGGGCACTCACCACAGTCCTGAAACAAACATATCTCTCGTTCTATGTCACAGACCACTAACGACTTCACATGTCCAACCAAGGTGTCATATGTCATATCTTCAAGTAAGTTCTTCAAAGCTACCACGCAGTTTAAAATTTGCACAGTACAAGCATAAACAGACATCTCTAGGTGGATGTGGAACAACCCACTTAGGTCGTAATGCATAAAATTTTGATCTTTCAATATGCAATGTTGAATGTTCCTTCTTATATATGGTGAAAGTTTTTTAATGCTGCGGGTCATGTATCTTTTCACTTTCACCACTTTTTCTCCTGCAACTGTCATAGTCATAATGTCTTTTTTGTTGGCACTCTGGCGAGAACAGTCCCACTTATCTTCCAGATAAAATGACTGTGCAATTTGAACATTTGCTTCATTCACAGGATGACCATAAAATGGATCTGGTTTTCCAAAAACTCCTTTTGCTGACATCAAATTTCTTGTCTTGTCCATCATGTATTTTGATGCAGATGGAATGTGGTGCAAAATTTGGTTCTTTGTAAAGGATACTGGGATAATTGTTAGAACTTGAACCTTATCATTGTAGGATGCACATGATTCAACAGCTGAACTGATGTTTGATAAAAACTCTTGGCAGGTTGCACAAGCTCCTTTTGGTTCATTTTCTTCTGAAGTTGAAATTTCTACTTTGAAGAGTTTGGTCAGTTTTGTTCTGGTATGCTCATCCACTGCTCCAGAAATTTCTCTGTGTTTTCTTGATGAATACATCTCATGAATTGACTTCACTGACCATGGTTTCTTAACAGGACTAACACCAACCTCTGTAGCTGACTGATTCAGGATATGTAGTTCTTCCTCTGCAGTTACAAAATCTGCATCACACACAACATGGGGGGCTTCTTGTTCACTTATTGTCATGTTTGATATTGTGTTAAAGCATTTAGAACACAAAAAGTCATCACTGGAAACATTTTCACTTTGAAACAGAGTCTTAAAATGAGCACTCTTATTTCCAACCTGAAGTCTTTTTGCTAGTCTTATATATCACTCTTTTGTGGATATGAAAATAGCCAGCACACTTCACTCTCCTATGGCCCCAGTCAGAAGACATTTCAAATAGTCTTTTCCACAAACACCACAACCCAGTCAGTCAGCAGAATTCTCAAAAACCTTCACAGGTACTGTTAACAAAAAAATTTTTTAACTACTCTCTTTGTTTGACTGTTCACAACTGAACTGTCAGTTCATGTGTCCTCCCTTTTATATGCTAGGTCAAACATTTAGAATTTTCTGGTTAGTTTCAGATTGTTCTAGAAAGTTCTGTTACATTCTTTAATTATGTGGAAGGTTCCACATCGTCCTCAGAGGTTTTCGGAAGTTATCTGGAAGCTTCCACATTGTTCTAGAGTATTTTGTTACATTCTGGAATTATTTGCAAGTTTGTAGGTTGTTGAAGTGTGTTCTATTATGATCTGAAATTATCTGGAAGCTTCCAAATTGTTCTAGAAGGATCCGTTACGTTTTGGAATCATCTAGAATCTTCCACATGATTCCAGAAGATCATTAATGATTTGGAAGGTTATTAATAAAGAAAATCTAAAAAAATTATCAACATTTAACTAGTTCCTAACTTTGTTTCATTTGTTGTTTTTAGTTAATTACAAACAGTACAAATTTTTTGAGATTGGTGTTTTAAAATAACAAATATATAAAAACTTGCAATCAAGAAATTCACCATGGAAGGTAAAAAATTACATTAATTTATAAAACCTGTTAAACTGAAAAGTGGAAGTTCTTCTTTTCAGGGATTGTAGTACTCTATGGTACTGATAAACAGTAAAAAAATAAAAATTTTTAGGATTGGCGTTTTTAAGAAAAACAACTTTTTTAAATAAAAAAAATAAAATAAAAAAATTTGCAGCAAGAGAATGTGGACACACATTTTCAAATCAAGGATATCTTTTAATCACAACATTATTATCTTTCATATAAAACAAAAAGGAGCAAAATATCTTGAACCGTTCCTGAGATATGAGCATTTTAGTATTTTGTCATAAATCGCATTTGAAAAATAGCGCTCGCGGGCCCATGTTCGGTGGACTGTATCTCGGGCCAAAAATTTTTTTGGACAAAACTAAAATATACGTATTACTTACTTTGTCCTGAAGTTTGACATATGTTAAATTCAATAACATCTGAGACTATGAAGGTAAGGCCCCTGCCTGAATCGATATGGACTGGGCCTACCCAAGTAGCCACCCAATATCGGGCATATGTCGGGCCGATATCATTTGCCAATGTTCTAATGTCGGCCCAATATCGGCAGCCAATATTGGGCCAATGTCCAAATGATAACGTTTTGCGTCATGTAGCCAATATTGGCAGCCTATATCGGCCAAATATTGGCAGCCAAGATTTAGCCAATGTACCGGTGTTCACCCGATATTGGACCGATATTGATCCGATTTCTTCAGCCATTGCTGGACCAATATTAGCAGCCAATATAGGACCAATGTATACTCTATTGGAAATTTCTCATAAGTCTCATAAGAAATTTTCTCATAATAAATTGGCAATGAGATCTAATGAGAAATTTTCTCATAAGTCTTATAAGAAAATTTCTCATAAGTCTCATAAGAAATTTTCTCATAGTAAATTGGCAATGTGGTCTTATGAGAAATTCTCTCATAAAATTTTGGGCGGGGAACCGCCCTGGAACCATTCCAGGGGGATCGGCTCCCTGCTGTTCTCTTAGGAGAATTACAAAAATTAATAGTAATTACAAAAAAACCTATAAGCTGCTCCTGGAGATACGTCGTGGAACCTTCTCCTACTCCAAAAAAACTGAGGAACTAGAGAAAGCTGAAATAACACGACCTCAGATCGGATATAGAATATCACATTTAATTTCATTCGGCATAATTGCCCACTATACACATAATTCGACCGAACTAAATCCGTGAACGTTTAGCGTTTCTTGATGTCACATAACGAATTCACAATTTTATTAACACACTTATGAGAGTTAGAATTTTAAACAAAGAGGATAGTTTATAAATTTATTATATTTATTGACACTACTTCCAGTTTCAATCATTGCATTCACTTGCCTTTGTAACACACAAGATTCCAAATATGAGCCATAATCTATAAAATAACCAATGTGACAATAACAGTATTAAATAAACCACATGAAATGAGAATGAAAAGCTGTGATCGAGCTTGCTTAATGCATAAGATTTTATATTAATGGTTGATCAAGGTGTTCAACAACCAGAAGTCTTTTCTTTTAATAACGCTCCTCTAAAACGTGAAATTATATTTTTGTAATGGGGAATTCGTTTAAATTTCACTGAAAGTCATCACTGCACTGTCACAACACAAAATATTCACGTTTATCATGTAGCTGAATCAGCTGAATGATGATATGCATTTTCATTGGTTCATTCCGAATGTTCCAATTTCTTCATGACTTTAATGTGCCTGAAAAATGATAACTAAATTCAATTCCCGTGTCAGCAATTCAAAAAGCCTGCATGGAAGGCACATTGAAACAATGACAAATTCGTTCAATACAATCGCTTGTCATAACAATCAGTCACTCACCGTAACGGTATTGTCCATTAGAATTAAAAAATAAGCTTCCATGATCACTAATTAAAAGAAAACGTAATTACTTGAGGAAATAATTCTTTCTCACGTTTCTCGCTATGATGGCAGCCATTTTGAATTTCGAAGTGGTCTTGCAATTAATCGATAGTAGTCTATTCGATATTGGTCGATACATACAACTTTCCACAAACCGCGAACTATAAAAATGTGAATTTTCACGTTAAAATTACTCGTGGGCACGAAAGTTGTTATTTATGGTTTATGATATTGTTCTTTTTAAGAAAGAAGTTTCCTAAACTTTATTTGAACTGAACGGACTTGGAATTTCATCGTTGAAAATTTAAACTCAAATTTTTAAGGGCATACCTACAGCACAGTCTAAACATACATATACTAGTCTATACATATGTTTAGACTGTGCCTACAGTAAGAATTTTATTTCCCATTTTCATACTATTAACGAAGGATTGGTTTTAAGTTTAATACAGCTAAATCGTCAGTGCAATCTAGCTTTTTTCATTATTATCAAGGAGGCAAAAAGTTTAGCGTTTCTCCGCGTTTTCAGGTAGTTCTTGACTATAATTATACTTATCAGTGTTTACAAAGAAGGTTATTATGGTGGAATAACCATATGAGATTTACAGAAAATTTCGAAGTATTGAGGTAAATAACACTTTGGGTTGTAATTCCATCAGGATTTAAACAAGAGAACTGGAGAAAATCAGAAAAATGCAGTACATCATTTAGCAAATTATAGCCAGGCCACAGGCTTCACACTAAAACTAATAAATAATAATAATAAACTAAAAATTCAATGCATGCACTCCCTCAAATCACCTATTTTCTCCATAGACTTCAGCCTCGCATGACATGAAGCACGCTTCTTATAACACAAACAGATATTTCTATAATACTCATATGGCTTCTCATAACACTTACAAGAAATCTTATAAGTTCTAATGAGGGGTCTCATAAGTTCTCAAAGCTTTTCATAGGATCTCATTAACTTCTCATAAGAATTCATGCTTCTCATAAGAATTCATGCTTCTCATAAGGTCTCCTGAGATCTTATGAGAAGGCTACAGGCCCAGCCACAAAAATGGTGAAGTCCCAAGTTGTGTGAAACAGAAAAAAAAAATTCCCCAACCTAATGTTTAATCCGTTCCATTGTTTGTGAATCGAGTTTTAAAACATGGTTTCAGAACTTCGTCAATATTCGCCTCATAACAGAAAATTTTTGACCAGGCCACAAAAATGGTTAAGTCCCAAGTTGTGTGAAACAGAAAAAAATTTTTTTTTTCCCAATCTAATGTTTAATCGGTTCCATAGTTTGTGAATCGAGTTTTAAAACATGTTTTCGGAGCTTCGCCAATATTCGCCTCATAACATAACATCAGCAGATGATGTCGGTCCATTGTAGGCCGCCTATATCGGGCCAACATCGGCAAAACGACGGCAATGAGGGGCCGATGTGCCAATCTGAAGCCGATATTGGGCCAATATTCAGCCGACATTCATGGCTACTTGGGTACTATTAAATTAATGAAAACTATAAATAAATAACCTTTACCTTTAGTAAGTAGCCCAGACATGTCATCCCACTTGTACATATCTAAAACATAGATGGATTCATTTCCTTTGCTGATGACTGCTACGTGTGGTTCATCATTATCAAATGTCCTAGGCAAAATCCATCTCCTTTCTTCCATATCCTGCACCAACGTGTAGTGACTAACATAAATAGCCCTCCCTGAAAGATGGCATATTATTTTTCATTCATTTTACAATTCCAATGACACTGGGGGCAGTCTTTCTTACAGAACCCAATTGGTTTAAATACAAAAACATCCACTTGTGTCTCCTTATAATGCATACAGTATATTTTTCAGCCCCAACAATTTTCCAGAATAATGAAGCTTTGCATCACCATCAGTATGGTTCCGACAATTCTTACAGCCCCTACATTATGTAAATAAGGTATTTTTCCCATGACACATCTGACCACAAAGCAGAAAGTATGAATTTATGGATGCATAAGTGACATGGAAATAGACTCATTTAGTGTTGCAGATTATATGGTAAACATAAAAGGTTCCTGTGACATCTACTATTTAATTCCAAATCTTAATTAAATTCATTTGCTTGTGACAAGGTTATTTATGTCTGATAGCAATCAATGAAAATATCTATAGAATCCGTTATGGGTCTGCCTTAGTAAAATCATGTTTGACATTCTGTTCTTAGTAACTGAATTCATGCTTATATAGTAGTGGAATTGTATGTAGTCATATTTAATAAAGGTTGCATTTCCAAATACAGAATGATGGTGAGCACATGCAGCTCTAAATCAGGATTCTGATGATGAATGATACTTAAGAAAGAATAACAGTGACCAGTCTGTCATTTGGCAGGGAAAAAGTTGTTAAGGAATAATTTGAGGGGATTTAATGTATATTGTATTACCAATGACACATAATGCAATCCCACTCATTGTTTTCCATTGAACAATGTTTTTGGGAACTGTAAATATTCAATCAATATGTTGAGACTTTCTGAATATAGGTAGTTGATCAGTAGCTGTTCTCCTGGTTTTGATAGGCTTCAATGGAATGTTCATACTTTGCTTTCTCCTTTTTTGCTTGTTTGCTAAGAGTGTTCTTTAGTAGAAAATGTTGTTTTTTTGTGGTGTATAATTGAGAGGTCAATGAGTCTGCATGGCGTTGCCACCTATGCATCATTTGGTTACTAAGATAAATGAGCGTCGTCTTCCAGTCACGTATGTTCACTATGGTGAATTCTTTTTTGGGCTCCCGTAAATCCTCTGTATCCACTGTCTGAATGAATGATCGCAACAGAAAATCACAAGCCCCACTCAATATTGCATTTTTATCGCAAATTTATCATGAAACTTAAAGAACAATCAAAGGGAAATAGGTAAAAGCTTTTTTTAAATTGTCTAATGCTTTCTATATTGTAGGTAGATGAGTTTTTAAAACAATAATATGTTCTGTATCCTTGACATGTCCTATACATGTATTTATTACCATCCTGGGGTCATTATAAGAATTATTATTATTAACTTTTCACATTCTGCAAAACAAATGTACATAATTACTAAGAGTCCTTTCATCCATTAAATGGCAGTTCAACCCAGTTAGTCTTTAATTCAGACCAATATGTTGAATAAAGGTATAGTTTCATGAAACCATCCGCATATATTTTTGGGAATTAATAAAATAAATATTTTTCTACACAAGTCATTACTTTGCAGTCCTCTGATTCTTAGGCTCTACCCTCTATATAATGATTTCAATTCAGCATGGAAAAAGCAACTATTCAGAATTTTATTTTACCTTCAGGTCATGATGGGTGAAAACTATAGAATACCCTTCTAGTTGCCTTGAAGCTCAAAACATTCCATTTTCATTGTACAGTTTCAATGAAAATAAAGTACATAATGGAACAGATATTTAAACAATCATCATTAGTTCAAAATCTAGAATTAAATAGATGCAAATCTATACTTAAGTCTAATTAAAGCTACATCTCTAGAACCATGCACTATCCTACTCAAACTTAAGGCTAAATGTATATAAACATAAAAACACTCACTCGTCAAACTTTCATGAAATAAGTAGGATGACGTAGAATACAGTTGATCAAAATTTAACAGCATTTGTGAGTGTAAATCGGTGACTTTACCAAGGCCAATTATAGATAAATTGACACCATGATACAATCCTTCCACAATCACATTCTCTGCTGCCATAGAGTTGGTAAATGTTTTAGGCACTGTGAATGTTATATCTTCATTTACATGGACCTGTTCCAAACAAATTATAATAACCATTATTTATAAGGCTGCAAATCTTCAAGCATTGCAATTGGTAGGAATTCAACTTACAAGCCCACTCAGGAATTCTTGAATGTTCACACCATTTAAATTGCCATTAACATCAATTTTATCAGCGCTTAATACAGTTTTATCATATGACAAGTGATTTTTGAATATCTTCTTTCCACTGACTGCTTGTTCTTCTGAAACCAGCATGATATGGTCACTATCAAACTTTAACTCATTTAGTTTACCTTCTAGCCTGGAAAAAAATGAAAAAAAAAAATTCTTTGAGACTCATGGCTCAAAATCTCAAATAATACAAATATTTTTTATCCTTACCATAAATTACTCCTGAATTCTGCATCTACTAAAGTCTTTGTGCCTTTGAGGACTTGAATAGAATTTGCTTCATCCCCATCAATCTTCACTGCCATCTCTCTCCATGTGGGAATATCAACTTCTTGGACCCTCGCTCCTTCTCCCATGAATAACTTATCAGCATAGACTGTGCTAACCTCCAGTTTTCCTTTTAAGATATTCACATCTCTATCCCAAAGCATTACATCTTGACTTAGGTCCAATCCATTGACTGAATTCACATCAAGATCCCCTAGAGTAGATTATGCCCAATTAACTGGATCAAGGTTTAAATAATCAACACTTGCAGGGCTTTATCACCTTAGGGTTAGTTATAAAAAATTCTTTTTTTAGCAATGAATTTGGTATATTGGTTGTCTTTAAACAAATGTAATGTTACTTAGTGGATTAATATAGCTTAGCCCATTGCCTTTCTCACCAGTGCAATCAACATTTACATCATCATATAGGATTTCATCTCATCAGGCAGTTGTCATAATAATCTATTGATCACATGTGGTGATTTCATAGTTCTTCTTTCATTTATTGTTAACTTGGTGTTACTGTCATGACTTAAAGCATTTCAGGAGTCATATGTTTAAGCTGTTTCCTCCACAAAAAAATAAGCTTTTATATTGTATAGTAATAGGGATCAAACTACATATGAGACATGGAAAAAATGCAAAGGTCTATAAATTGGAAGCCAAGCTATACACATGTTTATGTACACTCTTTGGTTGCCCAATTCCACCTTTTAAATGAGACAGCTATGAGTATTTCTGCATATTCAAGTCAATCATTTTTATTTATATGACATGGAAGTAGTAATTTTAATTTTTCTTAAGTGTATCCCTGGATACAGTCTTAGGAACAAGGAGAGGGGGAAACTAAAAAAAAATTGTAAGAAAAGAAATACCTTCAATTATTATCTCTTCAAATTTTGGAACACCAGTGAAATTTTGGTCGGGACCACTCAAAAGAACACCAGAGATGAAATCTTCCAGAATCATCCCTGAAACACGGCCCTCAACAAAGGCCTTAGGTGCTGTCAAGGTCTTTTCAAAGATAACTCCACCAGGAAAATTGGCCACTCCATTGATAACTTGATCTTTTGTCTTGCTGAGATATCTTTGTGGTAAAGACTTGATATCTATTCCATCAACAAGACCCTGAAGACAAATTTAAAGTATTACTTTATTATTTAGTGTTAGGAAGTACATGTAATCTCTGAATAATATACTAGCTAGCCCATTTCCACCCAGAAAAATTTTTGTTTGCTATTTTTAAGATTTTTTGGTATTTTACTCATATGGTCACCTGAAGTACTGATGCGAAATATTTTGGTGATATATAGTCATTTCAACAGAATGACCCGTAGCCATATGGCTACGCTGAGCAGTAATGGGGTCAATATCTCGCGTACTGCGATTTACAGATGTCCAAAAAAAATAATGAAAGGTCTGTGCAAACAAAGTTTGGTATTTAGAGTAAGTAACTTCCACAAATTGAGCAATAAAATACATCAGAAAATTTTGTCTCAGTACTGGCCCAATATTTAGGCACTTTAGAGGTAAGTAAACAATTTCCATACAAATCCTTAATTTCTTCAATTAATTGCATCTTATGGCAAAATAATGAGAGCATTAGTCTTTTGTGACCAGGACAGTGGTAAGATAACTTTTTACTTATATGCGTAAATTTGATGGAATATTTTGCAAAATTGTACCAGGGTGGCGATCATCAGGGAAAACCGGGAAAACCTGGAATTGTCAGGGAATTTTGTATTTCTGGAAAAGTCAGGGAATTATCGTGACAGTCAGGGAGAAACATTCAAATTCTCGTTATTTTTCTACCATATATACTTTCCATCGGCCAGTCTTTCCCGCCCTTTATTTCACCAACTAAGACTAATATCCGTCGCCGACGTGCATGGAATAAACCCCATCAATGTGTGGAACATTCAGTTGTGATTCTTATTAGTGGTTCTACTTCCTACTTATTTCTTGGAGGATTAGGCATCGTCATTGTAATTTTACCGAAGGAAACATATACGGCCTTGGAAATACGATACACGGCCACGCATACGCGGCCGCGGAATGTGTATGAAAAGTGCGTATAGTTTGCATGAGGGTTTTACTTATGAAGTTTAAATATAATTTTTCATCAGGGTATACTTGTAGCTTCTAATGTATTCATTTTAGGTTTTAACATTTTCTAAGTTTTGACGGAAATTTAATTCAGCAGAAAAAATATATTCAGATTATAGGAGCCCTTTTGGCGATCGGTCAGGGAAATTTGTGAGTCCGTCAGGGAAAAGTCAGGGAAAGGTCAGGGAATATAAAAATTGGGTCTCAGTAGCCACCCTGTGTACACACACAAAATAAGTCTTCCACTGAGCTACTTTAGATACAATAAGAACAATATATTAGGCCTATAAAGCTTATGGTAAAATCCTACTATCACCGTCAGGGAAAGGTCAGGGAATATAAAAATTGGGTCTCAGTAGCCACCCTGTGTACACACACAAAATAAGTCTTCCACTGAGCTACTTTAGATACAATAAGAACAATATATTTGTAGGAACTATGTATCAGTACAGGCCTTAGAAATAGGCCTATTTCTAAGGCCTGTACTGAGACTTAGGCCTATAAAGCTTATGGTAAAATCCTACTATCACATATAAGCTTGTTTGTTTGAAAAAAGTAGTAATCAAAATTAACTTGGGTACATCTCACTACAAAAACTTCCGCAAATTGAGCAATAAAATATATCGAAAAAGTTTGTCTCAGTACTGGCCCAATATTTAGGCACTTTTAGTAAAATTGCATGTAAAAGTGAAATAAATGTCTAATGCCAGAAACTCAAAGTTATCTTTTAAAAACACATGCATTAAAAAAAGCATTTCCCATGTTTTTGCACAGCAGTTTTGCATTAATTCTTATGATAACTTTGAAGCACGGAATGCTGAATCTAAGGAGGCATTTAGAACAAGACTTGCACACTAGGCTGCTGGAGTACTCGCCAGCAGACCGTAACCTCCCGCTGTCTGTTTTCTGAGCGATGAAGTGATCCAAACAGTCAAAATGAATGATTATGAGTGGAATTGCCAACCGTCAAACTATGACCAGGTCCCAGACTCTTGTTTTGTATCACACAAAGTGGGTCTGGTGTAGAAGGTAAAGGTGTACAAATTGAAGAACAAAAACCAACAATGTCAAGGGCACTTAAATTTTTTTGAGAAACTGCAATACATAAATGTATGCATGTACCACATTGTAGAGTAATGAGATTATTAGCTGGCTTTTAAAAACTTTTATTCCTAGGAAAAAGATGGCATGTATAAAAAGTATGCCTGTTGAAAACTACCCATGAATTATGGATATCCAAGGTCTGAATCAACATACTATCAGAATGTCGCAAGTCAATGACCAAATGCCAAACATGATCACCCACAAAGCTGTTTGTACACCTCATGTGTTTCTCTATTTGACTCACAGGAAAAGATTGGCATTGAGTTGGATGACAGAAAACTCTGTTCATTCAATTTGTTCTTACCATATTTTTTCCTTTTACCTGTTACTTCCTTTTTCTCACAGTGAATGATCAGTTTTGAGAAAATTTTCCAGCTTATATAACATCCAGTGCATTAAGTTCCTTGAGCTATATGTAATTCACATTATGACTAAATGGTGCAATATCAATAGATTAAACTTAAGTAACAATCTTTTTACTACTGCAGAAAAATGTAGTTTGATGGTAATTTCCTTTTGGGTACCAAGTTAAGCAGTGACCTTAACTTGGTTGATCATGTAAGTTTTTTTGATTTTTGTACTTGTTTAAAGTGGAATATACACGTGAACATTTTATGTACAAAAATCAACACTTGTACATTCTCTGCTCTAAAATATTCTGTAAGTCTGAATGTTTTGGATACATTACACTACTCAAGAGTACCATACAGAATAATATTATGGGGATCCTCCTTTATTGTGAAGCATATGCTGTAGAAGAATGAATGAATAAGAATGAAGATATCTTCATTCTTCAGAAACAAACGTGATTAACATTTGTAAAAAACATCAGAGGCCTATTGCCATCCATTAATTGAAACCTTGGGTATACTTAATAACTGTCCCTTGTATTTCTACATATCACTCTATAATTTTACCAAATTTCGTAGTGGCGATTCAAGAAATGGTCATAATATCCACTCATACAAGACCTGAAGTGTTATGGCATACATGTCAGGCAAATAAAGCTGACTGTTACATCCAAAGGTTCTTATGCTATGTGCACTAATTATTTAGGCAGTTACCTTTCACTTAAAAATATTGAGAGATTAACTTATATTTTTTAAATGGTCTTTGAGTATGCGGTTGATAAGTGTATTTTTACAGTACAAATGAATACTGAAGTCCTTGGACAAATAAATTACAGTGTGATTTAAAGATATTTTTTTACTTTAGGAAAAATGCATTTAACATTCGACTTAGTAAATTTTAGTGGATCCTGCATTAAAAAATTAATATAGCTCTTACCTCCACTTCCACTTCACCATTGAAAATCATCTCAGAGAACCCCTTATAACCACTCAACTCAATGTCTCTATCAGCCATCCAAATTTCAGAAGAGATATCCTCCAAGTTTTTGTCATTTATATTTACAACATTTGGTTCATCTTCCATCTCAACATTTCCTTTGGAGAAAAGACGAATTTATAAAGCCTTCTCAGTATAATAAAACTAACAATCATATCTCAATCCAGCAATGTAAAAGATTTTATATACTCTTCCTATTGCAAGTACATTAAAATGAAATATAATCTTACCCTCAACTGTCAATACCATTTCAGTAGGTGACTTATTAAAGATGAGTTCACACATTTTTTCAAAATTGATCTGATTTTCAATGGCATTCACCTGAAGATCACCTTCTATCACAAGCTTAGACTTAAATACTTTCTTAGCTCTGATTTCTATGACTTCTTCAGCACCTCCGAAAACTATGTCAGTTAAATTCATGCCTTGAATCAACCCATCCAACTGCAGTTCACTTGTTGTGACTTTATCTGAAAATAATATATTTCTCAGTCCACAGTATCTTACACACATTAGGGATATCCCCAAAACACATGCATGTAAAGGATAATACATAAAAAGAACAAATTCATACTACAATTTATCCTCCAAATATTCATAAACACCACAATAAGACTTGATTCCAGGAATTGACATTTTCTTAATAATGATAGTCAGGGAATCAACCAAATTTTTAATGAAATCACACAATTATAAGGCAAATAGAAAAGTTTTCCAAATATTCCTGTTACATTCAATCCCATTACAGATATATTCTTTTATATTATCCTCACTTTGTTCATATAATCAAGACTTTTTCTCTAAACAAACAAAGAGACCAATTCCATTGTATTTCTGAAAAATAGGTACCAATTGAGGTCATAAATTATTAATAATTAAACACACCACTGGCAACCTGTGCATGAAAAAACATGGATAGAATTAATTTTGGAACCTCATGACTGTCACTGCAACAACTAGTTGAAAGCATATCAATCCATGCCCATCCATCTACAATTTTACTATGCCCTGAATTTCTCAACTGCAAGCAGATTAATATGCTCAGTTGATTAATAGGTAACTATGATTAATTAATAGGTCCTTTAGGTAAGCAATATAACCAAATTTTGTTACAAACTAATCACAGTAAGTAATAGAGAATCCATTGCTTTTGTCTCTGTCTATAATTTTTATCTTGAGTTATCATGAATTATCTACTGCATGATGCATTTAATGCTTTGCTAAATGCATGATATTTCATTTCATAATAGTGATTAATTCTACATATGTTGGAAAACACTTAAATGGACAATATTTGTCTACTTAGGAGCTGGTTACTCACCAAGTTCAACTGAGCCTAAAGAGCAATTCTCATTCACCATGGCAGCATTTTCAACTAAGTCCTTCAAGTTCACTCCATTCACATTTCCTGACAGTAAAACAACATTTTTATTTGCTGTCATGGATCCAAAAATCTGATCACCTCTAATTGTCTGTTCACCACTGTGAAGTAGCCATGATGAACCCAGTTCCTTATCAGAAATGTCATTCAACCATCCTGAAAATCAATGCAGGAACAAAATTAGTGATTGTGGATTATTCTTTGACCATTTAGAGAGTTCTCTACGTACAAGAAAATCTTCAAAAAGTACAGACCAAAGTACAGCCCAATGCAATGTGATTTCAAGCAAGTGTTCACAGGCATGTGGTTTATTCTGGTCGGTAAACCTCACCAATTTTTAATATCTTCTAGTTAAAATAGAAATCTATCCTGGTGTATAAAATAAGTTAATAACACAATATTCATCATCCTGCATGTATCCTCCAACTTTATGAAATAATGACATCTGTAGTAGTACCTAATAGTTTATTCGCTGTAGGCAATAGAAAGTTGCCTAGCTTCATCAAGAGAATACACAAGCAACATTACAAATATGTACAAGTACCATGAAATGTAGATAATATAGTAAAAATTGTAAATTACACTCATTCTTGTATGCACAATGAAATAGTGAAAAGAAAAGTACAATGCATATAAATAAAATATATTATAGAACGTGTTTCAGAAGGATGATGAAGATTAAATGGATCGACTAATAAGTAATGAGGAAGTCCTTAGAAGAGTAGAAGAAAGAAGTCTGCTGAAAACTCCAAAAAGAAGATGGGACAACTTAATTGGCCATATCTTAAGACATGATGGCTTGATGAATACCATCCTCAAGGGAAAAGTGAACGGGAAGATTGGAAAAGGTAGGCCTCATAAGAGATATACAGAACAGGTTGGTCGATACATGAATCCAGTGGATGGCTGCGTCAAACCAATCCTAGGATTGTTGACCGATGATGATGATATTATAGAACAATCTTCCCTAGAGCAGAAAGCTAATGTATTTGGTTTGATATCAGTTGAGAGAGAACATTATGTATTAGTAGTTCCTTTTTTCTTTGCACTGTGGCCCACTGCTTCCTGTATCAGATCCTATTGAGTTCAGCTTTAACCAAAATTTTTCATTCAAACTATACCACCATATGACACAAATCTATTTAAAAAAACAGTAGAGAACAAATGACCAGTCACAGTTATGACAGGTTGTACCATTCACATACATGTACAAGTGACTAGGACATGTATAAAATGACAAATTTCTGTACATTGGATAAATTCTCCTTCTTCAACACTGGGATTCAAATATACTACAGGAAGATCCTTTCCAACAGCTATCTTCACGTCATTGTGACGATAAGTTCATTGGATGAGAGCGCTCAGACCGAATAAGTTCTTGAATTCAAGGCCGTTCCGAAATTTTTTATAATTGTGATGCATGAATATTGATCAGTTTTTTTTTACTATTGGACCATGTAGAAATTCCAAAATTCAAGTGTGGTTTAAATTTATTTAAGAAAAACTAAATTTATATTCACTATATAGAGGTTTCAAGCATAAATAGAGCAAAAATGTTTCAATTCCATTCCCACTGAAGACTTACCGGTAAGATAAACATTTTTAATGGAAGTAGGTTGATCTATGATGATTGACCCTTCTGCATTGGTAAACTGCTTATCATATAGCAACTGAAAAAGCTTCCCTATGTCTAGAACACCAACTTTGCCAGACACTTCCAAATTGTCAAATGTTATAGTTCCTTTGAATGTTTTTTCTGCTTTGATCTCTGGATCCTCATCTGTAAAAAAAAATTAAATAAATATTAAGTCCAGGCCATCAATGATCTTGTCAAGCCACTCTGCCTTTAACATTAATTATAGTTTTGCGTTAGTTATTCACGTGAGGTGACTGACAGCTGAGGTCATTTGTGCCATTTAGGATAGGTGGGTAATTGGGTAATAGCAGGACTTTTCAGGGAAGGGTGGAGGGAAACCCGGCATTGGCATAAGCCGACTCTTAACGACAGGTGCCAAGAGGACCACAGCTTAACATCCCATCTGACAGATTGAGTACTGAACCTGAAATGCCCTCCACTAGGCAATCAAGTGGGGACCGGGTTGCCACTGACAGGAATCAAACCCGGGCCCTCAGGATGTGAGGCCACTACTCTTGCCGCAACACCAACCCGATACCCTTATAGTTTTGACCAACCCTTTTTGTAAACCCAAACAGTAACCATATCTTAGCTCTTTGTGCTGGCAGGTGTGAACATTACTCAACTGACCAACTATACAAGTAGGTATCTATTTAAATTATGTGTATGTGGTAAGTTACAGGACATTCCAAGATATATACTTGCCATAATCAAAAAGAGTATCCTCAATAAGTAAGTCTAGGTCATATCCAGCCACATATCCTTCCACAGTCAGGTTACCAATTGAAAGGTCATGCGACACACTAACAGACCCATGGATAATGCTCATCCCATTTATTTTTTGGATCTCATTAGAGAACATCAAATCATTGCATGTATGCTCTCCAAAGAGGCATTCCCCTGTAATGAGCCTGTGAAAATACATATATGCAAAAGGAAATGAGAGCAAAACATTCTTAACATTATGTAAAAACTTAAATACTACCATGCTAAATAGTTACATTATACTTCTACTGACTTCATATTGGTTCCAGGAATCTCCATTGCATCAGTTGTTTTTTGGACAAACGTTTCACCCTTTTTGCACTTAAGAGCTGAGAAGCATTGGGAAAAGTTGAATTGGTAAACAATGAGATGATGTACATCCCATTTACCTCAACCCATACCTAATTCTTTGAAGGAAATTCAGACAGAAGTTCCATAGGTTCCACCAGAGCCAACATCTGGAGAAACACTGCACTACAAAAGTCCTACACTGACCAGTTTGACTTTGAACTAAGTAAAGATATTCGAACAAAAGGCCTCAACTTTGTTCTGACCCCTAAAGATACACCAAAAGAACACACCATCACAGGAGTTGAAGATGCCATCTGGAAGCCGCCAAAATATATGGTCAATAAAATAAGGGAAGGCATTGCTCTGATCCTCCAAAACGTGAGCGACCCAAGCTGAATGTTATGGTAGAACATAGAGCCCTCAAAGAATTATACAATATAGAGTAAGGAAATTTTTATCTTACTGGTGGACTAGAGGAATGTTACCCTCATAATGAAGAAAGAAGACAATGGCTACAAAATTACCAAATTATTTAATGACCTATACAGAGTGGAAGGGTACACCAACACTAAGAATACATCACCTGTAACTCAACAGATATAATTTCAAATTATTCAAACAACCATAATTGGAGAAGGGGATGTACTACTATAGTGATGCTCCTTCACCTATTATTACTATAAGAAGTGTTAGTATAATATGGCCTAGCACTATAATAGACACCAAAGTAAAGAGAATTATCTGACTTTGCTAAATGTATATGTGACCCAAAGTTGTGGAAATGGGTATTAGGCAGTGAAAAGACTGATTCTGATATTGAACCAGAGTAGATAGATAAATGAAGACCCTTCTCCCCCATGCTTGAAACCAAAGTAAATACTCTATTTCAATTTTCAAGGGTGAGTGTGTTATCATGACCACCCATTCAATACACTGAAAAGTGGGCACATGATACATCCATCTATGGTGTAAATTTGTTTAAATTAAAAGGGGTCCTAACATATTTCAAAGAACAACATCAAACCTGGTGTTGACACAGCTGATAGAAGACATGCTGGACAATTAAATGATGTCTGGCCTAAAACCTAAAGTTGCATTTCATACCTTCTGAGTGCCTAATTCAATTGGTGCTTCATCCATGACATTTCATTATAGATCTTTTTTCCAAAAATTTCACTGCTTGTTGCAGAAGTGCATAAAGCCATTTGAAATAAAAATAACCTCTGTAAAATTTGGCTTTCTATAAGATACAGCTGCATGAATCATGTAAAAAGTGGTACAGAACATCACTATCCCACTCAGAAGAGCTTACAGATTAATATATTCTTTCATCATACATACAACATTTCAGACAAATTATTTACCGCAAAGAAATGCATCTGATCTGAATGCTTGATAACAATAAATACCGGATACACATGGACCTCTTAAGACCACAAAGAAAGAAATTAAATAATTGGCAAAAGTGCAAGACTTGATCATAAACATAATAGAGGAGAAGACTGTCAGCTGCACATGTCACAATTCCATACAATGCAGGGATGTAAGAAAGTTAAGCACACTCCTTCAGAAGTATAGTAACTGGCTCTCTACCACAAAGAAAATACGAGATGTCATCCCTTAACCGGCTACAGGATTCCTGATCTCATTCAAAATCAAGTGAGGGAAAATCCTACTTTGGGCAAATGGGGAGAGCCATAATATTCTTAGTTAAGGAGCATCAGAAGGCCAATAAATAGAAAAAAAATCCCCTACTGAGGAATATGGGTTGTTTGAACCTGGACATCAAATTGAGTTTGACCATTCAAGAGTGCCGGAAAGGAAAGATTTATTTTGTTCCCAGGCTAATCAGAGAGGCTATAGAAATACTGAGGAATACATATAACTTAAATCTGGAGTCTGGATACCCTCTCAACTTGGAATGGTAATAGACCCTACCCTGAAAGCACAAAGTTTGCAGTATACCTAATGTAAACCCTATTTTAACATCTGCATCTGTTCTATGTCTGGTGTATACCAAATGTAAACATTAAAATTGGGTTTACAATAATTATACTGCAAACTATGTGCTCTCAGGGTAGCAAGGGACAGCCAATCAGGATGCACAGGGTAAATCAGAGTTCAGTGCTACCAGACAGAATGGTCAAGGGCAGCTGATGGATAAATTACTAACTTGATATATAGCAAACAAAACAAAAGGTAATTCGAACTGAACACACTCCAAGGGTGTGGGGCGAAAGTTGTCCTAAAACCGATGTGGCACAGATTCCTGGGAGAAAAATGAAGCCATCAATTAGTCATAGAAGTCTGAAGAGAATTACAATGTTTAATGCTAATACTGAAGAAAAATGTTGTGAGAGATATAGAAATTAATACATTTTATAGCAGGTTTTTAAAAAAAATGAACCACTAATGCCACTTTTATCTAGCAATAAGAGAATTTATATTTTTAACTTTATTGTAATTATGTACAAACAAAGCATTAGAAAATTGATTCATTTATGCATTACCAAAGAACAACTTTGGTGAAAATGAGTACAATATTTATTGTGAACCATTAATGTAAGAAGAATTGAATTCTCAGCTAGACAGATTTTGGCACCTTGTGCTCTATTCAGGAGCCAAAAGCCTGGTAATGCTGAGAATAAATCTTATGAATGGAATCCACTAAGTTAATTCTTTTTATATTATGGATAAATTCTAGATAATGAAACCTGAGCCCATTCAATTCAACACCTTGGTAATGCTGAGAATAAATCTTATGAATGGAATTCACGAGGTTAATTATTTTTCTTTTATGGATAAATTCTAGATAATGAAACCTGAGACCATTCAGTTCAACAGCTTGTTCAGAGATCAAACTGCATAACAATTTTAAAAGTTACCTGTAGGTAACAGGAACACTAATGTGATTACATGTGATATATTTTATATCACATAAAATCACTTTGCAACAAATTGCTTTTATCACATTCTTAAGAAATCAGGGACAAACAGGCCAAGTCAACCATGATTTCTTATCATGCATTGTGCATAATTTAGTGTCTGTTCAAGAATAGGCTCTCAATTAAAATCATTCAATACAATCAGAATAAACTACATTTCACAACAATAACATACCTTGATGCTTCTAAATGTTTAAAAAGCTTAAGTCCATCGATTGTTTGATCCCCATAGGTCTTTAGCACATCTGCATCCAATGCTACTAAATCCACACCATTAATGAGACCTGTAACTGTGATAGGCTGGAAAACCTCCATACCATCACTGAATATCTTCAAAGCTGAAATAGTTTGTTTTCCATTCTGTATCACCCATGATTCTGTCCGCACTCCATTTATAGTTTCTGCTTTCAGATTGCCAACCTATTCAAAATAACCAAATGTGAACCAAATTAATGATACATATCCAAAAAGATTACAGTTGAAAAAATATACATATGCACACACTACCTCTACATCTCCAGCGAGTGTCAATGATTTCCCAGCAAATACAGGATTTTCCAACTTCACTCCATGCTCCAAGACTTTTCTTATGGAGTATCTGCCACTATCATCCTTAATATCTCTAGCCTTCAGATCTCCATTGATGGAAAATTTACCACGAATTTCTACATCTCCTGTGAAACATTTTACTCATGAAATGAACTGGATGATTATATATTTCAATCACACTCAGTATAGGTACACGACTTTATTACCATTACATTCCTGTGCCTTGTGCAACATGCACAGATATAGTTTTTGTGAGTGCTCTAGAAAACTACATTCTGGGAATACTAATGGGTAAAATGAACTGATTAGAGAATTGAAAAGTAATACCATGCTCATTCTGAAAAACTCTGTATGATGGAAACATTACAATATTATTTGCACTTCTTGGTGCATCCCATGCCAGACAATGTCAACTTGCTTCACTCACGAGAAATGCCATATCTATTTCTCAAGATTGGTTTAAGATTTTTAATGTAGCATGAACATAAGAATCAGCCCACTAGAGGGTCACACTGCCCTTATATTTGTATATCAAAATTGAAGGAGCAGTTAGTTTGTGATCAAACATGACTGTCTCTGCCAGATTAATATCTCATTTTCAATATTGTACTACCTTCCGATAACCAATATGGCCTTGAAATTGAAATCATATGCAGAGTTGAATGTGTTAATTAGCTGAATTGGAGAAGGGAAACTGTTCAGCTAATATGGACTTGCATACTGCCATGGCAAGTTCTATGAAGTGGAATACAAAATTATTATGTGCAGTAGGCATTATATTAAAATCTTTCTAAATAGAAAAAAAATGAATTTTTGTAATCCAAATAATATTAAAATTTTTATGAATTCTATCCAAGCATAGAATGGTATTACTTCATTGCAGTATGATGTATACACATTTCTGGATTAAAAATGGCTGCATACGCCATTACGAGTAGGAATAAACTATTGCTACATAGTTCTTCTAAGTAATTTCTCAAAAGAAATAATGAACTCCAGATACCTTAACCCTCTCAGTACAGTGGATCGATATACAGGCTCTTGTTTAGAATGAAAATAAATTATTATATTTTATGTATGTATATAGTCATAGCATATGTTTTACTGCATATGAGTTTAAAAAAATATATTTCAAACAGATAATTGCCAGTGAAAAAGATTAAAATCTTTAATAACAACAAAATTAAAATTTCCATGGTCTTTCCTTTTCTGAGGTTTCGTTGAAATCTAATTGGCATCTCTCACCAATGCAGAAACATATATATTTGGAGGCATTGGATGTCATAATAGACTAAAAATAGATTGATTCCTTTAAGAAATAAGTATTTCACAATTTCTAGAATTTTTCAACCAATGTTTAGTAAATAAGCCTCCTTTTTAGTGTACTGGAATCATATTAGTTTGAAGTTCACATTCTTAGAGGTAGTCACATTATAGGTATTAGCAAATGACTAACAATACAACCACATGTATACGGACAAAATCCTATGGCATGCTATAGGTTAGCTTTAAGCAGTGAAAATTTACCATCCTTTTTGTGTATATTCAAGACCCAATCACTTCAACCACTAACATTTTGGTGGAAATCAAAGTGAATTAAGATAAATTCTATTCTATCTGCTCTTTGGCAATGCATGCCATTCTGGAAAACATAAAAAAGGCAGAACTAATTCATGAGCAGCTTCAGGCTATAACATGGAACTGTAACCAGTGCTTACTGCTTAGCTTGATGGGATGATGTACTGTTTCCACAAAATTCAACTCTTCAGTGTTTATATCATTTAAACTCTCCAAAACAGTGAACTCTGACTTCACATGTAGTGAGTCAAATTCTTTTTTGCCAGAAATGGTCACAGTCTTCTCAGGCTGGAACAGAAGAACATCTAGCATTCCATCTGACACAGGTATTCCATTGAAGTCACTTTCCACATGAAGATGTTTCACATTCAAAGGGGCACTAAATTCTAATGCTCCATCTATGTCGTATTTAAACCCATTGATTTTCACAAAATCCTCCAAATTGTGACCAGAAAGGAGGCCAAGAGTGAAATTTCCACATCTCAATGTCTCAAAACTCCAATGTCCTACAAAAAGTAAGCAGAATATTAGTACGCTGCCCAATCTTTACCAAATAACCACTTTACTACAAACATGTGCTCACCATTCAAAAGTTGATCACCACAAGCTTTCAGTGTAGAGTTGACAATGGATTCTAAATCCACACCATTGTAATTACCATTGATCTTCATAGATGAAACTTTTACATTTCTCAACACGGTTGGTGCATATATATCATGATACCCTTTACTTTTAACTGTTCCACCAAATAGCAAGCTGGCATTCACATTATTAATGGTTACTGCATCCAAATTGTTCACTGACACACTTCTTAAGGAAATGGAACCTGGGAAAGGTCAAAACAAGATTTCACTAAGCCGATGTCCATAAAATTATGCCTAATCATAGATAAAGATTATAAAAATATTTTGATAAAAGTAAACATGATGACCTGATTAGTACTTTAAGGGTAGAACCCACTGACATTCACTTTATCTCATGGCAAAAAAAAAATGTCATTCTCATTTATCATTTTTTTTTTCAATTTTATCACTTTTTAAAATGATAGCTTCTTGATCACGATTAGGATTTTACAGTTGAGGCTAATGGCAAAAATAGATTCAATAGGTCAGCAGAATTCTACCAACTAGATTAAGTTTGTCATATCACTTACTACTTGTAACCTCATAAACACCATTGAGATCAAAGATAATCATAACTTTGAAAGCTCATCTACTCTCAATATGAAATATGCCATGGATTGTTAAAATTTCATTAAGCAAGAGCTTGGAAAGTCAAAAATTAAGAAATAATTTTGCCAGAAAAGATTCTCAGGTTTTGCATGCAGGGATTTTTGTGCTCATCAGTATCCTGAAATCACAAACTGGTTGAGATTACTTAACATAAAATGGAAACTTTGGACTAGGTATGGGAATCAATGCCTGTTGATACTTTGATACAGTGGTATCAAAAGAATCTAGTATCAACTAAATTTCATGATATTGTAAATTCAGTACCAACATAAGAATTTAAGGATGATATAGTGTGAAACTTATGTATTCCCTCCTTAATCTTACATTTTCCATTATTTTACACTTTTTGGGCACCAGTGAATATAAAAATTAATTTTATTTCCCTTTACTTTTTTTCAATTTTACATTTATCTTTATGTGGAAGTGGCCTGAAAAGACCCTGCAAAGAGTAAAATAGAACTCTAATTGTATGTTTATAAATAGCTAAGCATTTATATGTTATCATAATAATATATAAAAATGTAATGGTGTCTTTCTGTCTGTAAGTTCTATGTTTGTCACACATGTCCTCTAAAACTACTGAACCGATTGAGATGAAATTTTGTAGGATTCTAGCATATACACCAGAAGATTGGCAATATAAAAAAAAACCTCAGGGCCTGGGTTTGATTCCTGGCACCTACTATGTACATATTTACTTCGTTTTAAATTGACTTTTTCAATTTATGAAAGAGCAAGAGTTTTGTCTTTTGCTCAGAAAAATAACTAAATGATACTCTATTTCTTTCATTCTTTTTGTATTTTATGGGAAGTATTGTAAACTTTATTATTTTTTCAACCGATTTGCACTTTGCCCTCGATGTTTCTATAAATTGCATAATTTAAGTTTGAGTTTGTAGTTTTTTCCGTTCCTTTTTGAGCGTTGCCAAGGCCATTTACATTGTTGCCTCCAAATAATGATGATGGTTAAACCACTTAAGCTGTGCATCCAGAAGAGATGTCATAACACGCATTGTCCATTTCGCGAAGATATTGGAAGGTGTTAAATGAGGCACTGCAGCTGATTCTTGACACTACCTCGGCCATTTCATTTGGCACAAATATACGGGCTTGATACTATTGTTACTCAATAATGTTGGAACTCTATGTTGGATCAAGTTGGTTTGCATCCGGTTAACTTAAGAGCATTTAAAAGAACACTTCCGTGGGGTTCAATTTGTGTATTTTTTTTTCTTTCTGCATTTGTCCAGTGGAACCTAACTTGGACATATGGAAGAGAGCTGAAATGTTGACGAAATTGTCGTCAAGTGAGATGGACAATGGTGATGAGGAACCTGAACATAGTCTAACAAAAATGAGAGCAGTGAGTCATAAAATAAAATGTAATATAAATATGCATCTAATAAAATTTGGAGAGTATAAATATACCGGACCTAACGTATTTGGTATAAATATGTTAAATTTGTACTAGATTATAAGAATAGAATGTACTCTAAATAGAATAAAAGCATAACTACGTATCCATAGGTTTATTGACCCCAATGCAATGTAGTTAGAGAATTAATGCACTAATAATCCACACAAAAGGCCTGAAAACAAATTTTTTTGCCAAGGCGGCAGGTCATATCCTTTCCAAGTACCTCCTGGCCTCATCCTAGCATGATAGGTATGGAATACTATTCCCATTATTGTAAAACTGCATGTTCAATAAAAAAAAAAGTTGTGTTCAACCCGAAGGTTGGTCTTTGATAGGTGAGAGTAGAGCTCACCCCATACTAAGCCAATGGCGTGTGAAATCCACAATATTAGGGTAGGGGGGTTAGACCCTTTCCCTGGGCCACCAGCAATTTCCTACGAAGTTCTGACATGCAGAAAATCGAATCACAAGGATTATAGGTGGGGGCACCAGCCCGGGATTTGAACCCGGGACCCTCGGTCGGTAGCTAAGTGCTCTACCCACTAGGCCACCATGTTCGATTAATGACAGTATTTATGTATAACAATGGTTCATAATATATTTGCGGCTCAGATTGAGATTTGGAGAGAAAGTTAGCTCTAAAATCCAAGTAGGGTGTCATTCCTTAACAGTAAATGTTAAAATTTCTTAATACTATACCTACATCTGATTTTTTTCTCACTCCCATTAAATTTCAACAGGCACCTTCAGCTAGTATTTTAATAATTGAATTTATGGAATGTATGGTATAAAATATATTCACAGTGTACTGATTCCCATCAATATATGAGTAAATTTACTTGTGATATTAAAGGATAGAGTATCGAAAAATATAGGTATGTACTGTGAAAATTTTGGTATCAAGAATCTAGGATTGGATTTTGAGCATCAGACCATCCCTAACAAGGATGAATTTTAATTGATCCTACTGATACCTTACACTTAGAATACATACGAATACTCATAAATCAACATGTCTCACCATCTAGTGATTGGTCTCCATCGCTGAGTAGCAAAGTCCTCGAGCTAAATGGCAGTCCATCAACATTTCCATGAACAGAAAGACCATCAAGAAAGGTGGCTGTGCCATCTATCAGCAATGTTCCTAACATATGTGCCTCTTTGGACTTCCCCACTAGAGCTGTGATTGGTTTCCCATTGAAATACTGCGGAACATCTTGAAATGACTCAACTGTCACATGTTCAAACATCATACTTTCATTTGACACCAATCCATCACTTAAATATACAATATTATGGAGAAAACGATCAACATTTTCTCCATTCAGGGTTGTTATGTAGGCATCTTCAAACTTACAATCCAGGCATGTCATGGAGATATTTTTGAACTTTAATGATCCTGTGAATGAAAATATTACATAAACATGAGCATTTGCCAAGTATCAAACAGCAAAATGTCTTGGTGCCAAGTTAATGTATCATACATTCAACTAAAATGTATTGAGTGCCCCTGGAAAATCTTTAGCTTTACTTTTAGCTCAAATCTTAAATCAACTGCATAGTACTGAAGCTAAACTGACCCTAATGATCTTGTAAATGTACTAACAGTCAATAAAAGCTTGAAAAATCCTGTAATTGATACTTTACAAATGGCTTCTTTTCCATAAAGTATAAAAATCCAATAACTGATTACCAGCAGAACCAAAAATGGACAAAAAAAAACAGCTATCCTGTTTAGCTATTCAGAATTACATTACAGAATTTTGGTGCCCGACATTACTGATCACTCACACTTGAATAATGCCTAGGATCAGCGCTGGTAGAAATCCTAATAAAGAAATTGAAAATATTAACAGTATTAAACAAATTAATGCTGGGCCACAAGTGTGGCCTGCAGGCCTAATGGGAAGACAAAATTTCACGTGCCCACTGAAGCATTAAATCACATAAGTATCAAAATTTTTTTGCCAGCCTATCATAATGGATCTCAAAGAAAAAAAAAGAATTGGTTAATTTTCTGGAGTAGTTTGGTCGATAAGAGAAAACACCAATTTAGCATGGCATTTCCACTGGACACCACCACTGCTCCAATAAATAGGAGATAATTACTAAATACAGATCAAATACACTCCTGGCAATGCAAATGTTTTCTTTCCATTGATTAACCTCACTACTAATTGGATTGAAATTTGTTAAAGTTAATAGTGCCTGAATAATCTAAGTTAGTATAACAAATATTTCCTCTGTGATAGCGGAGAGCTCGAACTCCTGCGCTTCTTCCTCATAGTCCAATTCAAATAGGTCGTCTGACTACCACTAAACTAAAGAGCAACTACGTAAAGAGATTTTATCTTTGAAAGAGAAATTCCAATTAATTTGTAAGAACCCAGTTGCCCCTTGTTTATAACTAAACATATTTTTTATATTTATCCGGGGCAACTGGGTTCTTACAAATTAATTGGAATTTCTCTTTCAAAGATAAAATCTCTTTACGTAGTTGCTCTTTAGTTTAGTGGTAGTCAGACGACCTATTTGAATTGGACTATGAGGAAGAAGCGCAGGAGTTCGAGCTCTCCGCTATCACAGAGGAAATATTTGTAAATTCAAACTCTTTTATTTTTCTAATTTGATTTAACAATCAAATTCTCTTATCGACCAAACTACTCCAGAAAATTAACCAATTCTACATAAAAATATAGTGGTCAATAATATAAATCATTATAAGAAAAAAAAAGAAATGAAGAGGCCTTCCATTCATTTTAATGGTGTTAATTATTTAAGAATTGGTAGCTGATTGTGATATTCTTTGATTAAATAAAGTCTTATCTCACAGTAGAGTAACCTTAAACCTAAGCAACCATCAGTTTTCTACTGAACATTAAAGAATAATACACTTAAAAAATACAAATTACTAGAGATTTGGATAAATTCTAATTCATTAAGTGGTAGAAAAAAGAAAATTTCGTCAAACCTTTAATATAATTTTCTCCAGAAGTCTTCATTGAATTCTTGACAGTGGTGCCAACTGTTTCCAGTTCATTTGCTAGGTAATTCATTTTGGTGGTATGATTATTTAATTCAAGAATTAAATCTTCATTCATTATGATACTATCTCCTATTTTCATCTGCAATGAAAGATTACACTAAATTACGCCATCAAAATGCGTACAAGTTTAAAGGAAATTTATGCTAGTTATGATATAGAATTTATATTTTTATTTACTATACAAAAAATATCAGCCTAATTTGAAAACTGGATACAGACTCATAAAATTAAAAAAGTTTGAAAATTGTAGTCATTCCCTCTAATCACGTGGGGATTGGAAGGATGAACACGTATGACAGTTGCCAGCATTTGTATAAGATCCTGCTACAGCTAAAACTCAATTCTTAATGTTTAAGGAATAATTCTCATTTATGCAGGTTAAAAGCAGTTATAATCAACTGAGTCAGTCTATAACAGAAACTCTTTAAACCATCCATCATTTAATAATAATAATAATAATAATATTTTTTATTTGTCCAGATCTGTAGCTTGTACACAAAATACAAATATAGGATACGTCAGTATAGATACATAATCAATAAAAATTGAATTGGAATATATAAATTATGTGCTACAAGTGCAGGAAATCATTAATGGAATAAAATAGATTTTTGTTCAGAAACTTCAGTAGTTTCTTCTTAAAGACCGAAGTTCTCCTCTCATTTAAAAATCTTCAGGCCCATAGGTTTAGGACCTTGGGCAGTATTATGAGTCCTGATTAAGTTTTGATGCAGGTCTTAACAAGTTCTAGTGTTGTGGCAGTGGTATAAATCATTGGGTGTATACTGAAGAATGTTATTTTTTACATTTATACTAATGACATAGATGTATATGCATGAAATTGGCAGGATTGGAGGTTGCAATGTTGATTGTGGTCAGCTTTGGATTCTTTGATGATTTTCCAAATTTCTTTTGATTTATTGTCAGCATTTACTATTCTATGATTGTTGAAGGATTTTTTTTGCTGTTTGAAGAAATTTACGGTATCTTTTCTTAACCGCCAGATACTCTAATCGATCCGACAGCTCAATTTTATGTTTGTAGTGTATGGCAACCTCCTTCATCTCACTTGACAGACATCTGATTTCATCTGTAACCCATGGCTTTTTAAGTTTCGAAAGTAAAGAAGGATTTTTCCCCTTCTTCAGGACTAAGGGAAAACAAATGTCAAAGTAATGTTGAAAAGTAGAATAGAAGTACTGAAAACTATCATCAAAGGACATTAAACTATACATTTCAGACCAATCATGTGAATTCAACGTTTCTTGAAAAGCTGTTATGTTCTGCTCCGTAATATGTATATCTTTTGTAGAAGCTGCTGGAGTAGGGGGAAGATGGAATGTTTATTTTACAGAGAAGAGGATAGTGATCTGATATATGAGATTCGATCACTGTGGTGTTGACGTTCATCAGATCTATATTTGTCATTATATTATCTAGAACAGTCTGCGAATTACCACTAACTCTAGTTGGTTCAGTGTTAGTAACAAAAATATTAAAAGATAACAGTAGTTCGAACAAGTCACATTTTGCTTTGGAGTCCACCATAAAGTCACAATTAAAATCACCTGTTATGATTAGATGGGGATTCGGCGATGACTCTTATATTAACTCTAGAAAGTTTGCAAATTTGCTCAAAAAAGCATTAAAATCACTCGAAGGTGAGTGGTAAATAGTTATTATGTGATATACAACATCATTTACACAGACCCACGACATTACATTCAAATATTTTCTCTTCATCGAGGAATTCGTGGGCAAAACGTGGAGGAACAAGGCACATACCTTCGGATGCAAGAACCAAAACACCGCCGTTTTATATACATAGTACGGCAGAATACATCCACAATGAAGTACCCAGGCAGATTGAAAGAATTGATTTCGTGGAGATTTAACCAGTGCTCGTTGATACATATGATATTTGGTTTACAATCACACGCTAGAACCTCAAGGTCAAGTAACTAATTACGAATACACTGTATGTTTACATGTAGAATCGAAATGATGCAGGAATGTGTTAATGCGTATAAGTGCGTACCCAAAACCAATAGTGAGTAGTAATTCAAATAACTCCTGGAGTATACCATCCCTCACTCAAAATACATGCATGATGGCCCGAGATTTACTAGGTTTTCTACACTCAGTTTCTTCTATCTTTCAACTTTTAACAAGGGTCTTTAGGTTACATAATGAAGATACTGATAACCCAAACAAACTGCCTGGGATCTGAACATAGCCACAGTTAATGCCTGTGCTAATGCAATAGTTTATATTATTTTCAAGGAAGAAGTTTTTCATGCCGAATGTTTAATGTGCACAAACAGCAACAGGAGTGTAAACCAACCCTCAATTTCCACATTTCACAAGTAATAATTTCACTGAATGACTCACCTTAGACTTAAGTACCACATTCTTTCATATATTTAAATGTTGATACATCATATAAATATTAATATTAATCCATGTATTTAGAAAAATCTTACCAAATTGGTTTCCAATTTATGTATACTTCCATCTTCTATAACTAAATCTCCTGTCACATACAGAGTATCATCATCCTCCTGTGGTAATGACTGGATTTTTTGAAGTAGATCATCTAGATTTTCAGTTTCAATATTATCCATCATAGCCTCACACCAATTATGCAGGTCTGAATGGAATTCTTTCAGATCGTATTTTGGTTTGAACTTCAAATTAAATATATCAGCATAACCTGAGCGCTTGTTTTTATTGGCTACAGCTGAGAGAAAATTAACAAATTCCTTAAGATACTTCATAAAAGAAACCTATTTTCACCTAAAGTTAAGCAAGCATAAACTTACAGAAACATCATTATAGCTAATACACAAACCTAGAACTGGTCCTCCTCCAAATATGAAAGACCTCATTGAAGATATTCCAGGTCCCAGTGAATTAGAGGAATGCTGAACCTCGCTCTCCACAAAACGCCATCCATCATACTGGAATGTTCTGACACCAGAACTACAAGCAGCAATCAGTACTAATTCTCCACGTGGACCCTAAACCAAAATAATAGTCATAACTGAAACTGCATTGTCTTTCTCCCAAAATTATTCATATTATAAAAGCATGAGCTAGTTTTTTCTCTCCCCTAATCTATCTCTTTATCCTAGAATTGTTCTTTAGTGATACTTTCAAGTAGTGAACAGAAATACATCCTAAAAATTTGTCATATGTAAATTGGTACCCATGTGGTGTTTCAAGTATGTTCGCTAGTAAAGATGTGTTCTAGCAATGTGATCGTCTCATTAACAATCCTCAAAGATTAAACAGTCGGTAGACAGCCCTCGCATGATGCATGCAAAATTGGGAGGGAAAGTTAAGACAGACGGAGTGTGACATTCACACAATGGCAGGAGGGGTCGTTCCTTTCTCTATGGTAGTTGTGGTTTCTCAGAAAGATCTGAAACCCAGAAAATCATGCAACTTGTGTATAGCTGGACAGGTCCAAAGATATCTCCCCGATTCAAACCTGGGACCTAGGGTAAGCAGTTTAACATCACCCACTTGCCTACCAACCCATCTTGTAAATGGACAGCTGGATGAAAAATCATGCAAAGACGTGGATTTGATCCCCATACGGGTCGGGGGATTGAGAATACTCCCGCAGTATTTCTGCTTGTCGTAAGAGGCGACTTAAAGGGCGGAGAGAAAACCCCGAAAACAAACCCACGTGTCAGCAAGGGATGCATCCGAGCAACGTGTGGGTCCGTTGCTTGTGAGTGATCATACCAGCTGGTTCACGATCCACCCATGTGTTTGCCATGCATGGAGTAAGGGGGAGAAAGGGATCCTGGAGGGTGAGTTTTCGGCTCCCAGCTGGGTGTAGGATGCCCGGTATGGACCGAGAAACAATAACCCTCTTTGGCCCTGGATTTCCTGTAAACCGGAGGCCGGGAGCTAGCCACTCCCAGTAAATCGGCTCCAGTTTGCTCTGCGCTCTGGTGGAGAGTGCTGAGGTGGTGTGGGTCCGCATAGGGTGGCCGGAGGTGCGCGGGTTTTTGGTGGGCTCGCACAAGGAAGGTCTCAACCTGAAACGGACAACCACCACCAGTAGCACTATATTCCTCGTGCTAGCCCTGGCGACCGCACTGGTTTGCGGTGCGGAATCCCGAATGTGTGTCTCCGTGGTGGGTGGGGAGGCCGGGGGACGAAGTGTTGTTTTGGCATGGATAATACACATACACCAAAACCAAATAGATCTGGTTCGGAAATGGACGGGGAAATCACAGTTAAGACGAGCAATAAATATCTCGTGATGAAATGCAGTGGAGAAGGAGAGTCCCTGAAGAAACTGTCTCCTTTTCTAATAAAGAAACTATTCACCTCATTAGTGCCAGGAGAAATTAAAATGGCGAAAAAGTTGAGAGATGGTTCCCTTCTCATAGAAACTGCAAACAATGCCTAGAGTGAAAAGCTGTTAAATGTAAAAACCTTTAATAATCTTCCGGTAGTGGTTGAGGCACACCGTTCCCTGAACTCAAGTCGGGGAGTTGTGAGCCATTACGATTTTCTATACATCGACGATGCCGAGATCGCGAGAGAAATGGCCCCACAAGGTGTCATGGGTGCTCGCCACATAACTCGCAAACGAAACGGGGAAACCCAGCCTACCACATCCGTTCTCCTGACATTCGCTCTTGACCAGCTCCCTGACAGAGTTTTCGTTGGGTACGAAGCAGTTCCAGTGAGGCCCTTCATTCCCAACCCTATGAAATGTTTTCAGTGTAAACGATTTAGGCATATCACGAGGATTATATTTGTGAAGCAGAACCACTATGCGTGAATTGTGAGGGAGCTCACCCAGTTTTCTCTCGTGATTGCCCAAAAATGAAAGAAGAGAGGAAGATAATGGAAATAAAGACATTGGAAAAAATACCCTATCTGGAGGCAAGGAAAAAGTACCACTCCCTTGCGGTGCCTACTTTCTCCCGCTCCTTCGTGAACTTAGCTTCAGTTAACAAATGCAATATGTCTACACAGACGGAACTACCTAAAGAGAGAGAAGAAAATATCAAGGCCAACAAAAGAAAGGCCGATAGTGTTGAAACAATCCAAAACCGGGGTCTCTCAAGAAGAACCCAATAAAAACTACATCGGGGGCCACCCCCGTTAAGCAGGGAAAAACTCCCTCCCCCAAACCCTCCGGTAAGGCGAAACTACCAAAGCCGGAGGCAATGGAAGAGGATGACAATTCTTCTGAGAGTGAAGCCCACTTCATAAAAATAAAGGAGAAGAAGTACCGCATTAGACGAATATAAACGGACGTTTACCGCTCGATTTTAACTAAGTTATTATATATTTATTTTATTTATATATATATTTTATTTATTTATGGCTTTTATCCTGCAGTGGAACTTCAATGGTTTTTACAGGCATAAGGAGGAGATGGTGGTTTTAATTCACGATCCCAGACCCTCTCGCATGAGTCTACAGGAGACTCACTTTAAAGACAAAGACAAGGGTGTTATAAAGGGATATACAGTTTTTAGATTTGACGACACCAGCGGGCAACGAGCCCAAGGTGGAGTCGCAGTTGCGATTTGGGAGGCCCTATACACCTCTCGAATTCAATTGAGGACACCGTTCCAAGCAGTTACGGTGACTGTTAATATCCCGGAGAAAATAACCTTGTGCAATGCTTACTTTCCTGAGGGTGCACCAGTAACTTGGTGCAATCTCGAAGCCCTTGTCCGACAGTTGCCTAGCCCATTCATCCTTATGGGCAATTCTAACGCTCACGACTCCCTATGGGGAAGTTCAAGGGCGCAATGTAACAAGAGGGGACGTATTGTATCCGATTTTATAAATAGTTTCAACCTCTACTTATTAAACAACGGGGAAAACACCCGTTTCAACAGTTTTAATGGAGAATTCTCCTCAATAGATCTATGCATTGGTTCGAGCAGTCTTACAAATAAGATGACAATGTCCGCTTATGCCGATCTATGTGGTAGCGACCATTTCCCCATTTTAATTCATCATGGCCGTGATTTTAATACAAATTTAATTAGACTGAGCAACTGGGTCATCCAGAGAGCCGACTGGCCTCTTTTTAATAAGATGTTTTACTACAAACTTTACTACAAACACGATGACAGTAACGATTCCCTACGCAACATTGATAACCTCTCCAAGGCCATTGTCGAAGCCGCAAATTGCAGTGTTCCATGGACATCAGGCCATACCCCTCGACCACCCCTGCCGTGGTGGAACAAGGAGTGTGCAAAAGCAATAAGGCTTTGGAAGAGAGTGTAGCGGATTTTCAACAAATACCCCACTGAACGAAATCTAGCATCTTTCAGACGCCTACGAGCCAAAGCTAGGCAGGTCGTAAAAGAAGCCAAAAGGTGTTCTTGGATGGAGTACATGTCCAACATTAACCATAAGACACCCCTTAATCAAGTTTGGAGTAAGGTGAAATGCTTATCAGGAGCTGGTCAGTGATACGGAGTCTCATGCTTGAATATTGGAAACAGGATGCTCACGTCCCCTCGGAAAATAAGTGAAACTTTTGGCAGACAACTTGCCGAGATCTCTAGTAATGCGGCTTATGATGCGGCGTTTGCAGCCGTAAAAAAGCGTTGCCAAGAGACCGATGTTAGCTTTTGCAAGGCGCGTGAAGCCCATGACTACAACGAACCATTCTCGCTGTGGGAGCTGAAGGCCGCAATTGTGGACTCCTGGGATACCTCTCCAGGACTAGACAAAATCCATAATGCCTTCCTCCAGAATCTAGTGGAAGCAGCTTTGTCGGAGGCCCTTCAAACCTTCAACCAAGTATGGTTGGAGGGTTCTTTCCCACAGTTCTGGAGGGAGTCGGTAGTAATACCTATCCATAAGCAGGGGAGAGATAGGTCAGATCCAAACAGCTACCGACCGATCTCGCTAACGAGCTGCCTATGTAAGCTTTTGGAGAGAATAGTAAATCGTCGCCTAGTCTGGTGCCTTGAGCGAAGAAATCTTTTCTCCAGCATTCAGTGTGCCTTTAGGCGCGGTCCATCTACCGTCGACCATTTAGTATGTGCGGACAATTTTATCCAAGAAGCTTTTCTTCTCCACCAGCACGTCGTTGCCGTATTCTTTGACTTGGAGAAGGCATACGACAGGGTCTGGCGCCAGAAGGTTATGAAGGCTTTGTATGATTGGAGTTTTAAAGGGAAATTACCCATATTTATAAAAAAATTTTTAACTGACCGTACGTTTAAAGTCAGAATTGGAAACTGCCTGTCCGACTCTTACGTTCAAGAGAATGAAGTACCACAGGGCTCCGTTTTGAGCGTAACACTCTTTGCCATTGCAATAAATGACGTAGCAGAATGTATCCAAGCACCATTGATGGGGTCCTTGTTTGTAGACGATCTAGCAATTTTTTGCCGATCATCCAAGCTGGCAGTGCTCAAGGCAAATACAGATGACCTTGAACAAACTCCACACCTGGGCCACAAATAATGGATTTTGCTTTTCGGCTGAAAAGACAAAATTCATGCATATCTACCGCTTGAGAGGACTACACCTATCGCCGCCATTGCGTTTGGTGAACACATACCTAACCTACGTCCAAGAAGTCAAGTTCCTCGGCATGATTTTAGACTACCAGTTGAATTGGCGAGAGCACATAAGATCTTTAAAGGACAGATGTATGAAGACTTTAAATATTTTAAGGTTTTTATCAAATACGACGTGGGGAGCCGACCGCTCAACCCTAACTTTATTGTACCGCGCCCTAGTAAGGTCAAGATTGGACTATGGTTCCATAGTATATTCTTCTGCCTGGGAGTCATATTTACGACCGTTGTCAACGGTGCACAATGCTGGGCTATGGATGGCAATTGGTGCCTTCTCTACCTCTCCAGTACTGAGTATCTATGCAGAGTCGGGCGAGCCTCCGTTGAATGTCAGGAGAAATATACTTATGTGCAACTATGTTGCCAAGGTTTTAGCCTCAAAGGATCATCCTTGTTTTAATATTGTTTTAATATTGTTTTTAACCCCCGTTTTATTGATATTTTTAATAGACGAACATGGTGCACTAGACCACTAAGTGTGCGGTTTAAGTCTTTTAACGATGACTACAGTATTTCACACCCTGAATTAAACGAAGTCGAGCATTTCAGAATACCTCCGTGGCAAGTAAGTCAGCCAGTCTGTAACTTCAGCTTACAGAGATACTACAAGTCTTCCACCATTACTGCCGAGTACCAGCGCTCTTTCCAAGAGATTATTAACGCACCCCCCGACTTAACCGCCATTTACACGGACGGTTCGAAGATGGAGAGGAGACATGTGCATGTGCGGTGACCTCAGCCCACCATGGAGTCATTTGGGCAAGGTTAAATCCCATGTGTAGTATATACACAGCGGAACTGCTTGGTATAAGGATGGCTCTGCGTGGGATTAAGGGACGTAATATCTCCTTTCTAGTCTGCAGTGACTCCATGAGTGCACTGCAGGGCATTTCCTGCTTTTTCCCAATGCACCCCATTGTCCAGGATATTCAACGTAGCCTAATGTCCCTCGAGAAAAAGGGAATTCATATCGAATTCTTATGGGTCCCCGTACATGTGGGGATAGCAGGGAATGAGGCAGCGGACTTCGCCGCTAAAGAGGCGTTGCGAGAGGCCAACACTGCCATGGCACAAGTACCTGTGGAGGATCTGAGGGCTGCTTTGAGGAACGTATGCCTTCAGCAGTGGAGGGAAACTTGGAATCAACAAACCACAAACAAGTCACGTGAAATTAAGGCCGACATAGCAATGTGGTCCACTTCATTTGGGAGGACCCGGAGGGAGGAAGTTGTCATCACACGGGTGAGGATAGAGCACAGTGCCCTGATCCACTCTTACCTCTTTATGGAGGAGAAGATCCAGCCCCGTTGTGATCGGTACAACTCCCCCCTCACTGTGAGGCACCTCCTGACGGAGTGTTATGTCTATCGTGCTGCGCGAGAAAGATTGAACGTTGTGGGCAATCTAGGACAAATCCTAGGTAATGACCCCAACATGATCGACCATTTACTTTCCTTCTTGAAAGATACCTCTATAATAAAAAAATTTAACTTCTAGCATTTTAGTATTCTTACCTTTTTACATTCTCACTTTTTAATGATCATATGTACTCGTTAATAAAATATTTAGACAAGGTGCAAAATGACCTTAGCCGTCGACACACCTTAAAAACTGAAACTACTACTACTACGTGGATTTGATTGAAATTTCCCACAAGAGCTAAAAAAAAATCACGACAGCAAGACACTTCTCTATTCCTCCCCAACCAAGGCATGACATTAGAAAGATGTCATCATTGGTGGGACATATTTATTGTTAGGCTGTCCAGGCAAAACATTCCCACTGTATAAAATTAAAGATATACACTGCATATTTGACACTCACCGTGGCTTTGACCTCTTATTATCATCTCGAGATAATGATAAATATATTTCCTATCCAGCCCAAAATCAACATTTGCTTAGGCTTTAACAGCATCCATGCATAATGAGTAGATGAAACAAATAATGTACCCAATTTCATTTGATATACATTGGTAATATACTCACGCTAATGTGTAGCCATTGGGTGGCAGCATTCAACAATATGCTCTGGAATGGCACAAAATAGTCATCTGCATATTTATATATAATTGATCCAGTTTCATATATCCTATTGCCATCCAAGCCTGAAGAAGATTAATTTCAACATTTCAATTATCTTGATAAGCATCAAGTAAATAAATTTTGATCCAATTATTTGAAGTAGCTAAAGGTCTTACCCATTTCAAATGAATTAGCCACAACTATGAAGTGCTCTCGTTTTCTTTTGTTGGCTGAGCTGAAAAACTTAATGTCCATTGCACCATGAGTCCGGATTTTTTGATGTGACACAAAACGGTCTTCATTAAGATTGTACTTGAAAATTTCCGAGTCAATATCAGTTTCATCTGAAAAGTTATTAAGAGTAATTAGCAATACTCGAGGAAAATCTTTCCAAGATGAAAGTGCAAACAATCCTTACCATGATTATTCATATGATTAGCCACTGCCAAATACATTGTGCTCCCAATTTTAAAAGGTGTTACACACCTAGCATTATAAGTTTTCACAGTTGTGATCAAATCAAAATGCTCTCCTAACCACCGAAATACTATACTATCAGCTTCATAGCTAATTTGCATTGACTGATTAACCTGGGAAATTGCCACAGCCATGTACACCTCATTCAAATCTTCCCTGGAAGGATAAAAATCATCATGTCGTTTCATCAAAAAACAATCACCCCAAAGGTAGCAACATTTAGCTTATACATACCAAATTGATATATCAGAAGGATATTTAGTATTTAAAGTTTGAACATTTTGCAGTTTTCTATCAACAAGCCTGTAAACTACAGATCCTTCTAGGGGCCTTCCACTTGATCCAGCATCATATTCAGCACACACTATATGTGGAACACCTTTGATTTGAAAGCTTTCTATGTCAACACCACCCATAACTGGAGCTTTATCCAGAAATTTGAACCTATCACCCTAGAAATAAAAATATAATCCTTTTTTCATTTTCATGATTAGCACAGTCACATAGGGTTATGAAAACAAAAGATATGGACAGGTATCTTTATAATTTTCCCACAGTAAAAAAAAAAACAAAAATTAGATTGGTTCTTACTAGAAGATTTCTCAGAAAAATTTTGAGAATGTTTGCAAAACATTTTTTTTCTGAAACTGGAGAATAAATACAGAAAAAAATTCATGGCTTTCTTTCCCATAGGCCTCATGTTACGAGAAAATTGTTTCTATAGAATTTCATTCCGTACAAATCCTTTGCATTACATGGCCCTTCGTAGCAACCACCATGGTGGTTTCGCGTAATATTTTGTACTTTCTGATTAGTGGCATGGTTTCGAGCCTAACCCATGGCATTTTTTTCTGGTTGAATATCTTGCAGAAACGATCATATGATGCCCACATGTACAACATTAACATCTGCATTTTCACTTATTGACTCTATATGCTGGATTTTCAATTATCCTTCCGGGAGAGCTGTGCTAATTGCAAGATTCTATGATTTGCCCAAAAAGATACTTCACAAGCAGATGGTGTATCATTGGCTGAATATTTTCAGATTTTGAAAATCTCAAGATATTCTGGGGCGGGATAGAGCGTGATTGGTGTCTGGTATTTCTGGAGGTCATTTAAACTCACTAGCTAACTTCACCTGCCTTCACTGCTCATGCATGCAGATGCAAATCCAGCATTGTTTACAAAAGATAGGTATTCCAATTACAATTAGGAAGATAATTACGAATTATTTAACCATGGAAAAATGCCACAGGAGAGGCTCAAATCCTCTCCACTAATCAGAATCACTTTTTCTGTATTTAATCTCCAGTTTCAGAAAAAAATGTTTTGCAAGCATTGTTAACATCTTTTCCATGATGACTCCTTGTTAAAAAAAAATTTCACTCCCCAACTCATAAAGCCTGACTTGTGTTAATGTCAATCCTTAAGTAATTCTTGATATTTCGACTTTTTTCAACAGAAATTAATTTATAGTGTGAATGCTTTGTGATGCACATCAGCTTCAGCTAAGAGGACAAAAATCAAATCATTGATGTGACCTTTGGGATGGCTAATTCGTGGTTCTGTTGTCCACCTCTCACTATATGTCTTTGCTCCCAGGAAAGCATATCTACTTAGTACGGGTGATGGATAGCCTATATACCTATGTGTGTGCAGTGGAATCCTCACAAAAAGTATTATGAGGTACAGGTAGGCAAGGGTCGTGGTGGCCTAGTGGTAGAGCACCGAGCTACTGACCGGAGGGTCCCAGGTTCAAATCCTGGAGAAGAGCCTTTCTGGACACCATCTACAATCCTCGCGATTCGATTTTCTGCATGACAGAACTTTGTAGTAAATAGCAGGTGGCCCAGGGAAAGGAACTGGTCCCCCTACCATGAATGTGTGTATTTCACACACCATTGGCTTAGTACGGGGTGAGCTCTACTCTCACCTATCAAAGACCAACCTTCGGGTCGAATCACTTAGTGAGGTAGGCAAGATTGGCAGAATTAAAAATCTATTTGTATCTAAATGCACTATGCATTATGTAACTGTACATTACCCATTTCTAGCATCTGGATACATCAATTATTTATTTATTTAATTTAAAATGAAATTCAAAACAGCCAACGAGACCTTTACATTGGATTTTTCAACAAATGATATATAACACAATTATAAGACATAGGACAAAAAAATAAAACAAGTAGAATCAAAAATAAATAGTGAACGATAAGCTAAAAGAAAGTGAGTATGATAGGAGGAACTATCAAGCTTACCCCTTTAAAAAAATCATATTTGATTAACTGTACAATGGATTGTCCTCCAAGGAATTACCAGTAATATTTTCCTACTGTGGTGAAACCCTGGTGCTAAATGATATTATTTACAATATTTTCACATGAAAAGAAAGATATCAGTTTCACACCAAAATTATTACCATGTTAACCCCACCTACTAAGTTAACTTCCACAGAGTAGATCTTACCTCGTACTTGTACACAACCATCATGTTAGCCTTCCCAAGTTCTGGATCTTCTTCAATTGACTGCAAAGTTGCAGCAAAAATGTCACGAACACCTTTATCATTTGATAAGTAGAATAGAGTGATGTCATGTGGATACTGAGCTGTAGTATCATATAGTTCTTCAATTCTTTTAAGGGCATTGACCCCTGGAAGACCATGAAATGAAGCATAAAAAAAATATCTCAGGCACAGGACTCTCTACATATAAAATAACACAAAATCTAATAGCTTGGTTTGATGTTGTTGAACATATCCATAAGAGATAAAATGATAATAACTTGGTTATAGCCTCTGATTTTACTGTCTGGACCTGACCTGGTTTCAACAGTTAATGTCACCTTCAGATGAGGAAAACAGATCTATAGAGTTAAAGGGGAGAAGGGGGGAGAAATAGGAATAGTAACAGGATTGGTTTTAAAGAAATGTTAAGTAAACTATTTGTAACTGGCACCACCTATGCCACAATTTCCTCCCGATTAATGAGCAGGTATACTCCCCTCACTCTTCTATTTTCTTCCTTCCCCTTTAGATCCCTTGGTAAAATGGAGAAGAGAAACAGACTAAAGTCATCTAGGACACATGCACCATAAACAATACGTACTAGGCAGGACGTGGAAGGAGTGCCTGACATTGTACAAATCCTTCTCCTCTACACCACCTCCTCTTCCCACAGTTTTTCCCACTAACTTCCAACACTCAAACCCTACTGCATGAGGTGACTGATATTTGTGGCAATATAAGGGTGATAATAATATATTTTATTTGTCCGGCGATTTGTAGTTACAAATATAGGATACGTAATGGTAGGTAGAACAATACAAATGCAAAAATTATGAATGGAGAAATTCATTAACAGAGTAAAACAATTTTCTCAGTAGAAATTCTCGAAGCTTGTGTTTGAAGAGGACCATTGTATTTGCACTCTTAGCTTCATGAGGAACCTTGTTACATAGTAAGAGGCCCATATTCCAGGGGGCATTATCAGAGTTTTTGGTTCTTACATGTGTTTGATGGAGGTCTGTAGACCTTCTAGAATAATAACAGCGATAATGGGGGCGTTTACTAGGAACCGAAATCGCAATTTTGTACACGAAATCGTTAGATGGAAACGAAAAACGAATTTTAGTGAAAAAATTAATCTTCTAACCACAACCATTCACTCATAAATCAAAAATTAAAATAAGCAAAAGGTGACGCCCACCGAAAATTCTGCTGTGATAACATTGACGTCATTTTCCTCCCGTCCTTGACTGCTTTCAGGGGAGGGGGAAGGGAGTGGAGGGGGGTTCTCAGAAGGTCTGCTCGCACAGATGCTGTCGAAATCGCTCCCATTGGCCGAGTCAGCTGTGTCCCCCCCTTTGCGATAAGGCGAAGTAGCTTCGCGGGCTCAGTTGTGATTGGACGAAGTCGATATACGTCAGTGTTTGCACCACACCCACTTTTCCGAAAGGGTTAAAAACATCAGTTTTTCGCCGCTTATAACTCGAGAAATAATTGTCGGATCAGAAAACGGAAAAATGCGGGTCCTTTTATTTTACAAACTCTATCAGATTCGGCAATAAAAAAAATATGGTAAACGACCCCATTGTCATTAAAGATTTTTTTTAACACAATCGCAGCAAGCATATAGACACAAGAAATAGGCAAAATACAAAATTTCTGAAAGAGAGGGTGACAGTGCATGGAGAGGTGCTTTGCCTATCAGCCACAGAATCCTCTTATGAATTTTTAATATTATTTTAGAATTGGGTGTAGGGTCCCAGAGGAGAATACTGAACATAATCTGGGAATAAAATTCCCCATAATAAATTGTCAATAGTACACCATTGCGAACAGTTTGTCTAATAGACCAATTCAAAAAACAGAACCCAGTTTGCTGTGGAGTTTCTGAATATGAGCCTCTCAAGAGACTTGACAATCTAGAGTGACACCTAAGGAGGAGGAACTATTATTTTTTGGAATAGGTTTACCATCAATATTAACAGAGATAAGAGATTGATGTTTATTTTTATTAGAGAAATAAATTAAATTTGATTTCTCCACATTGAGAAGGGAATTTTGGTATTCAAGTATTTGGAAAAATCAAGTTTATTCATTTATATTGTAATGAATCGTTTCCACCATGTTACAGCCGATAACACCATCTACATCAGAAGCACTCGCTATGCGACAAAGGCCAATATCTACAGAAAGTTATCTATCAAGTACCAAATAGCATCAGTGAACATCATCTTCAACAGCTGGTGCATCAGATATGGCGTCTCACCTAAGTACATTGGCCTCAAAGCAAAAGACTCCTGGTCACCATACGGGAAGTATGCAGCAGAAATAGAGGGAGAGCTTGATTGAAAAGAGAGCTTCATTGGTGGTACATCAAGAGAGACACTATATCCTTCTCCTGTACACAGAATTGACACACCTTCTTCACTGGGCCGAGTGGACTTCCTTCGATGACAAGATACGTCAAGAAAGCAGTGAAATTGCTTTCCTCAAGAGAGCCACAATGACCCGGAAGCTTAAGGCATTAGTGAAGAGAAAAAATTTAAAGTTCCCTCAACATTTAGAAGTCCAGCCTAATTTCAAACCCCTAGTTAACAGAATAGTTAATTTATCGGGTTTTGATTTTCAACCTAGCGAGGTGGAACTACTAGAGAAAGTTTTGAAATATGTCCCAAACACCCCAATCACAGTCAGCGACGTAAAAAAATTTGGTAGTGGATCTTGAAGTGGTCCTCAGCAAAGAGAAAAACTGCGAAAAACGACTTGTGGCCCGTTAAATTGAAAAAAAGTTACCATCCTGCCCGAACTCCTGGCAAAACATCAACTTCTCTTTTATGGAGTGTGCCCCAGGGAAATCCATCAAATCCACTTTATCGGCAGAAAATCTGGTAATTCAAAAAGAAGACGGGCAATTCAGTGGTGATCATGAAGAAACAGTGCTACATATCCAAGTGCGAAAATTTCATCAATGAGAACAGCGTTGAACGGTTCGACAACGACCCAACTGTGAAATTATCCCTAATAATTCTCAAGTTGCATGTGAGTATACTCATTCCACTTCAATCAATCCATCTCCATCCCACCTTCCACTTCTCAGCCAACATCTGGCACTGATAAAATCATTCTGTATATATCTGAAACTGTGCTTAACTTAACCATAAAAATAAGTTTTTGTGATGGACTCTGCTTTACAGCACTAATACGTTTGGGAAAGTGTTTTTCTTGTACTTACCAAGTTTGCACAAACATTACATCTTATTTAAAATGTAAAACCAATTCCACTCTCGGACTTAACAAAAGCATTGAATAAAGATTTCTAATAATGGTTACATGGAGGCATATGAACTCTACTGAAGGAGTATATCACTTTCACCTTAACAAATATAAATGGTAAATCCAATTGGAACGTTTACGAACTTTACTTCACTAAAACAAATTAGGCATCTTTAATTTTAAATTAATCCTCTTTATCTTACACGAGATACCATCTAGTAGTTGTATACTGAAAAGGTGTCAGAAATAATATAGTCAGAAACGTATAAGTAAGGGACAAGGGCTAAATTTAAGGGAATTCGAGAACAAGGAGAACAACTTGGACCGGAAAGAATTCCACCAGTGAATGTAGGAAACAAAAATGTTAATAATTGACCGAAGCAATCTCAGTTTTGGAAAAATATCATCATATCTAAAGCATTTGAAAAATTCTTTACCTTTTTCAACACCTTCACTTTATTTGATTAATGGTGTTTTAATAAAAAACACACCTAATGTAATTGACATTTTCTCAATCAAAGATGAAGAGCAGCGAAAGGCAAAAAGCTCCTATGTAAAATTTTCCCTCACGATTTGCCGATGATGGTGAGATTTCCGTACTTATCCCATCCAATCTTGTGATTAAATCAGCATCTAATGGTGTCTTTAGCTTGCATGACCGCGCTAATATCTCTTTACTCATCTTAAATACATTTTCCGATCCCAGAGAAGTCATACTTCAATCCTCGTCTCTCTGCTGCTGCAAATTCTGGGGCATCTAGCATTTCGCTTACTCGAAGGGTCACTTGGCTGGTATTCACCGCTCGAGTAGCCAGCAGTCGAATATGAGTCATTTTGGAGGCTGCCGGGTGGTTCGAGCATGGCAAATCCACTGAGCACTCGGCTCCGTACCACGTGACTCGCATTTGATGTTATAAGATGAGAATAAAAACAATCTCAAACATTTTGCCAAATTGATTTAGTAAGGAAATGGGTTGATATGAAGTCATGCGTTGTTGACTACCTACCCTTTCCTTTGCACAGAGGATTAACCTTAACAACTTGAAGAGGACTTGGAAATATACTGATCATAAAGGTTCATTAATTAAAAATAATAATGGTACCTTTATTGCATGAAAAGACTTATATTATGACAGCTGGAATCCTGTCAGTGCCAGAAGTGAACTTGTTGTCTAGCTTATGGATTACATTCAGTAGTTCTGAGTCCGAGCAAGGATAAAGAAATAAGGCATTGTGGGGGCTTGTTGCAGAGAATGTTTCTTATATTAGGTGGTATTGGGTAATTTAGGCGACAAAAAGAAATCATTGGGCAGTGGCCATTTGAAAGTTATCATCAAGAACATTACCCCGAGAATCAAAAAGTCTGACCTGGTACTCTTGTGATGCTTGGATTCTTTAATAATTTTCCAGATTTCTCTGGTTTTGTTTTCAGCATCATTGATTCTTTGGCAGTTGGGGGTCCTTTTGGCATTCTGAAGTATATCTCTGTAATTCTTTTTCATTACAGGTTATTTGAGTCGATAAGTGGGGTCTGCATTATTGTGGAAATATGAAGCCATGCCTTTCATTAGCCTGGATAAGCTGCAAATTTCTTGAGAGACCTAAGGATTTTTGGAGCTTCATTTGGAATAGTCTCTACATCTTTAGGGCAAAATAGGAAAACAGTAGTCAAAGTAATTTTGGTTAGATGAATACAAATGTTTGAAGCTGTCATCAAAAGAGCACACATGGTAAACATTGACCAATCAAGAGAATTCAGCATTTCACAGAAAGTGGCAATGTTATCATCAGAGGAGTCTCTTATATAAAACTGTATACTTTCTTGAAGAGCTAGCTACAATTTTAGAAGTAGTGGAAAATGGTCGGAAATATGATACGAAGACATTATAGTTTCCACAGACATTAAGTCAATGTTTGTAAATATATGATCAATGATAGTTGCAGAAGTATAACTGACTCTAGTAGGTTTTTTATTGGTAATCTTCAAGTTGAAAGAAGAAAGGATCTCTAACAAATCCCGCTTTCTATAGAGTCATCAAGAGGGGAAGTGATAGATGGTCACTAGATTAACATCTGTATGTCAAGCTGAATGTAAGTCACGCAAGATTCAAGCACCTGTTCTTCGTTAAGGAAATTTTTGGGGAATTTCACCGAGGTATATCATAAATTCAGAGACAGGAGAATTAAAACGCCTCAATTCCTCACAGCAGATCGACAAAAAGCATTGCGACAAAATAACCAGGCAGATGGAAAAAGTTCACTTCGTCGGATGTGAGCCAGTGCTCATTTAGGCAGATTACATCTGGGTTATGATTCCTCACAAAAACTTCTAAATCCAGTATTTCGCTGTGCACACACAATATTAATATGAAGGGCCTTTAGGGGCTGCACTATCCCGTAATATTCCCCAACCATTCTATATAGTCTGCACTCTAAACATTTGCAATTCAATCAGGCTCAATTTAAAGTAAACCTGATGCAATTCAGTGGTGTACAATTTTCATCTCATATATTTCAAATGTTCATAAGCTATGAGAAATAAATTTCATTTTAATTTTTCTGCCCAACATGGATAGAATCATCCTGTCAAAGTCTGTGTTGAGTAATTATTGGTGGATAAAAATTTCCCTGAGAGGTTCTTCGACTGCTTCATATTTATAATCACTTGAAAATCACCTGCAAAATTATTAAAGTATTGTATTCAGGACTACCACATGTTATGGAAGATTATATATAAGCTTCATATATGTAGCGGTAGTGATGCAAGATTTTATTCCCTTTTCGGAAAACATTTGGCAGAAATAAACGTGCATAATAAATGGGTCAAGAATTCTAATTATGTACAAAATTTACGGACCAAAACCATCTAAAAATCAAATATTTCATTAAAATTTCACAGCACAGACTATAAAAATGTTTAAATGAACAGGATTTGAATATCAATTTGGTTCAAAATCAACTATATATTTACATGACATTATGACAATTCAGGTGATTGTATGGTGGCTAATGCCAGACACTACACACTTGCAGCACGCCTTGAAATCAAGGCATATGTTTAATGATCAAAATAAAGTGAAGAGCAAGCTTGCAGTATAGTATGCATCTAGCTGAAATCCCAGATCATCATTTAAAACATGAAATGCTGGATAAGAAACTATGGGATAAACAATCCAATTGTTAGAGCTTTTGGACTACACATATGCATGAGCCATCCTTAAGTATATACAGTCAAGTAGCTCTATTCCTTGGTGCCAAAGAAGATGGTACCAACTCAAATAGGCAATATTTAAGCTTGATTAAACTTGTATGATGCCATGACATAGTAACTGTAGAAAAAATATCCCCAAATAGAAAAGCCTTATACGAGGCCTACATATATGTTCAGTGATAATTGAATTTGGCGAAGCAAAGAAATGCAAAGGAAACTTCTTAAATTCATGGAATTTTGTGCATAAAATACTCCCTTCTATTTTTAGGAATCCATACATGCTATGTCCACTAGTCGACGCTGCTTCAATTAATGCAATTTATTGCTTCGCGTAAAACGACCTTAGGAAATATATTTTCATTATAACTCATCCGAAATCCTTCCGATGTAATTATGTTTACATTCATTGTTAATCTTTCCCTTCTCGTTCAACTCTTATTGTAGTTTCATTCACGAGTTCATATATACTTCCATTTGAATGAGGCTCATAGACTGGCATCACGCTTCTCGTTACACATATGTTTCCCGAAACGATAATAACGTAGCACTCTAATTTCACTATCATCGTATTAAAAACTGAATTTCTTTATCCAACTTGGATACCATTAAATGTTGTAATTTCAGTACCTACTTTATATAGTAAAAATAATTCGTCAAAATCTAGATACTGGACAGAGAGGAAAACCCAACCACATCGACAGTAGATGTTAGATGGCTGTCAACCTGTCAACAAACGCACGTGAGAAGTTGCGGATGGGAGTGCATAAAAATTTGTGGCGTATATGTACGAAATGTCTTGCTCAAAACAAGGAGAAATCGAAGATGAAAGCGAATCAGAAATTAATTTCAAGGATTTAGAGGATCAAATTTTGTCTGTCGTGGAAAGAAGCGAGTTGGAAGAAATGTTACGACTTCAACTCTCGGAATTTGAAATGCTTCAGTCAATGTTTCCAAATGCAGGTGAATTATGTATTGATGATTATAGCATTGTCGCCGATATAAACGAATTTTTAGACGGAAAGTGCTCTACATTTCCCTCGTGCCTTGATTACGCCTTAAATTTACAACTTGAAAAGGTAAGTGAATTTCGGTAAAAACCTATGCATTACCTCTTGTTTGCAGTGTGAAGCAGAGGATCTGCCTGATACCACATTTCGTTTCAGATTAAATTAGAAGTGTACATTACACTTCCTCACGAATATCCTGCGGTGGAGCCTGACATATTTGTTCGAAGTGAGAAATTGAGTCGAGATCAACAACATAATTTGAACAAAGACTTAGGAGAATTTGTTAAAACGTTAGACCGTGGTGACATATGCATTCTGCAAGCAGTATCGTGGCTTCAAGAAAATACCGAGCAATATGTTCAAATTGACGAAGTTGTTACCCCTGCACTGTGTTCGGACGATGAAGAAAAAAATTTTTCTCGGCTGTGGATATATTCTCATCACATATTCAGCAAAATAAAACGGAGAGAGATATTAGACTTGTCACACGAATATGACATAACTGGATTTTGCCTTCCTGGCAGGCCAGGAATAATTTGCATCGAGGGTTTGTCGCGTAACTGCGAAGACTGGTGGTTTAAAGTAAGCACCTTAGTGTTCCCATCTTTATTGTTTTGCACAATTCCGAGGTAATGTGTGTAATTCATAGTGTGTGAGAAGTATAATTTTCTTAATCGTGCGTTTCAGATTAAGCATCTTAACTGGAAGAAGATAATGTGTCGAAAGAAAGAGACAACACCAATTGGAAGGAAAGACGAGTGTGATGCCCTTCGAAAATTTTATACCTTTGAAGAAGTGTCTTTCATGGGAGAGAAAAACAGTTCCAAGGGAAGAAATGGCCATATGGACATGGGGGGTCTTCTTCGATACTTAGATAGCCATCAGTGTGCACATGCATTTCGTGATTACTTCGGTATCGATGGAAAAGTGTGTGAAGCTGCAGCCTCCCAATAACCTAATGAGCCACAAAATCCTTGTGTTCATATAATATGTACATAGGTTTTTTTTATTTTTTATGGTGGAATTTCTCAAATATCAATATATGTATACATGTAGTGGTGTTTTGGTTTTTTTCCTTCCCCTAATGTATCATGTTTGAGTTTACTACTGAAGTGTGTGGTTCACTTTGTATTCACAGATTTTGTAAGAAAGAAAAGGGCACCATTTGTAGATTCACTATTTTAATTTTTTAAACTGCCAATAATGCTTAAATAGATTTATTATAAATATGTTAAGAAATTGCATGGGAACACATTCCAAAATGTTGTAACTAAAGACAGCAGACGTGTTGGAATCAAGTATACTTTAATTTGAGTAAGTGTACGTTCATTAAGTTCATACTGCAGCTAAATGCAGGGCTAGTGCGATTAAAAACTGTAACGCTCAGCAAAAGAGAAGTAGTTCAATTTATATTTTTTGAGAAAGAAATATTTGTTTAGCAATTTGCTGACTAAACAATGATACGACTGTGGACTCTTGCTGCAACGAAGGGTCGATGTAGCCTGCTACCCAATTCCAAGGAAAAGGCCTGAGCACTGCTGCATTGGGTCCCAGAACTTAACGTGTGCCTGCCATCACCAGGAAGTGGGAAAAGCAGTGTCAGAAATATTCTTCGTTTGTTCGCTTGCATAAGAAAATATCTGATGGAATTATCTGACGTTCGTCATCCTGGACAGTAAAGCTTCTATCACGTTATTTCCGGCATTCATAGCAGAAGGGTTAAGTTTCTGAGACTAATCTAAGAATTGTAACTTAAATGAATGAAATTCATATTACCTAAATGATGATCTTACATGTTGCTTTGGGATTATTGAAACAACATGATATAATTAATTGTACAAAAGGCTCACCATAATAACAAGTACCTACCTAAAAGCAAAAAAGTCTGATGATTGATCATCTCTCTGGCAGTTAAAAGTATGAATGTCTCCATTTAGAAAGATATTATAATGTCAGCTAATAGACGATTGAATTGGGAAACCCTATGAAATAATCTAAATAAAAATAAATTGGGGTGGGCGAGGTCCTTCTGGAGCCCCCTGGCACTTATACCTCTTTATATCCATTGTGCTAACCCACATTTAACCTGCCCGCCACTTGCAGATGGGACAAGTATGGAGGAGGGCCACCCATCCAACCTGTCCAGGCCCAATGTTGTTTAACTTTGGTGATCTCACAGGAACCGGTGTGTCAACATGGCTAAGCCCTTGCCCTATGAGATGCTCAACTGTAAGCAGGTATTCTGGGGAGACAAAAAGCTAAAGCCACTTGCGATAGATGGGTAATTGGATAGGGGTTAGAATTTTTCAAGGAACAGAGAGGGTGGAGAGAAATCTGGCTTTAACCTTCTATGAATGAAATGTACCAAGGTTATGTCCATGTTCCGTCCAACAAATGGAGTACTGAACTCAAAGTGTTCTATTCTTAACAATCAAGCAGGGACTGATATACCAATTGAGAATTTTTTGAGGTAACTGGTATGTGCACTAAGTAAGCATTTTATGATAATCTATTGCTTTTTAATGACATTACTGACCCTCAGTTCAGTATTTTTAGCACATTAACCATTGTGCATATTCTTCAGTTATTTGTTTTGTATTATTTTGAGAAAAATTGAATTAATTAATCCTGAAAGCTGAAAACAGTGTAAAACAACCTTAAATCTCTAAAGCCTATGGTCTTTCACTTAATATAGCAAAGCTGCCTTGCATCCTTTGAATCTAATTTGTTTTAATCATAAATACTAGGTATATGTTGCATTTTTTTCAGGTTGATTCACTCTGGCAATGTTTTTTAACCTTTTCTATTTAATGTGGGGTCGTGGTGGCCTAGTGTGTAGAGCACTGAGCTACTGACCTAGCTACTGACTGAGCTATGTAACAGGGAACGAACAGACAACAGTGAACAGACTCTTAACAGGCAGGGGCCGGTTGGTTGTCTGTTTAATGTAACAGGGAACGAACAGACAACAATGAACAGACTCTGGACAGGCAGGGGCTGGTTGGTTGTCCGCTTCTCCCAACTGAGAACGAACAGACAACAATGAACAGACTCTCAACAGGCAGGGGCCTGTAAATGTGAAACAATTTACAATTTCACTTAGTACTGTCTCTCTGATCAGCTTGGTACGCTGCGGTTGTAATACGAGAGTTTTAATGGTTTAAGCGGAGCAAACAATTTTAGAAGTCTAATTGTAGTGAAGAACTTTCCGAAGTGCCGATACTCTAAACTTTTCACCTCCTTGATAACCATTAAAAAAATTCGGTACGGGCTGACAGTTCAGTTCTAATTAAACTTAAAACCATTTCTTAGTTAACAATATTAATATGAGAAAACATGTCTTCAAACAATTACGTTTTTATTTTCAATGATGAAATTTAGAGTCTGTTCAAACTCATTAAAGTTTGGAAAACTTTTGTTTTTTTAATTAGAGGACTATCATCAATGATAAATCACAACTTTGGTGCTTACGAGCAACTTTAACCCAAACATTCATTTAATAGTTCGCGGTTTTGGTAAGGTATCGACTGTATCGATATAAGTGCTCTTTATCGACTTCTGCATTCAAAATGGCAGTTGTGATGATTGTGATCATGTAAAGTAAGGAGAATAGAGAACAACTCTCCTTGATGTAAAGTCAGCACGGATGCCAGCAACTGGAATGAATTTAATCTCGAAGTATAACGTTTTTATGAAGCTCGTCACCATAGAAGCTTACTTAAAATTTAGAAGTGATGGTTAAGGTATGTACCTACGGCAAGTAAATTTTCGTCCTTACAAAGCGAGTCTCTGAAGAAAATTCACGAATTTGCAATTGTTTTTGTTGTGATCTGCCTTCCATATGTTCTTGATTGAATTATTTACATAAAAAGTGACGGCATTTATTTATTTTTACAGGCACATTATATCTTAAACGTATTGGGACAGATGAGTTTACGAGAATTCCAATCACCATTGAACTGTGAAAACATGAAAATGTTTTGTGTATTCCTCAGTGCAGTGACCACCTTCGATGAGACGTGAAAAAACTCCCTCTTGAAAAATCTACCTTTAATTTTGAGTGGAACTTTTTTTTCAAAAGACCCGTGGTTACTGAATCGCCAATAAACCTTTTAAAGTTTAGTGTTGTGCCACAAGCAAGGACAGTCGCAACATTTGATTCTCATGCCATGTGGTGTCACATTGGGCAATGTCACGTCATGGATTATGCCTGAAAAGTGGAATCGTATTTCTTATCTGCTACGTAGGCAAGTGAATGCGATGATTGAAATTTGAAGTAATGCCAATAAATATTTAAATATACAGCTGTTTTTGTTGTGCTTTCGAGTTGTTCCTGAACGTTATATTAGGACGATTATTGGTAGTAGCAATGTTAGTCAGGAAAATTCCTATACCTATCTCATTCTCTTTCAGTTATATTCTTAAGGGATTTTATCTATCAGTTTTTTAAGGCCTTCGGATTTGAAATGGAATTCCTATAGGTCTAATAGCATTTTCTTTGGGGTTCCTATAGGTATCTTATAGGTCTGATAGAAATTTCCTATAGGTCTTAAGGCCGAAATTCAACAGAAAAACTGTAGGAGTGGCAAATGGGAAATTCTTGATAGGGAAGTAACCCTCATTTCACAGACACAAAACAGACCAATTAATTTTACAAACCAACACCAAACTGTTGTCACTCGAGCAAGGAACAGGGAACTAACAGCCTTCTGAACAGCCAGTAAACTGGCAGTGCACAGTTCCCAACCTGTTCACTGCCTGTGGTCCAACAAGTAAGGAACAGAGAATGCCGCTACCCACAACAGAGAGAGAACAGGCAAGTAACACTCTTCTCACAGACATGAAACAGACAAGGTGTTCCAATTTACATTCTACGAACAGTCGCCTGCCTGTTGTCTCTCGGAAAAGGAACAGGGAACCAACAGCATACGAACAGACAACGAACAGGCATTATTGTTACAGAAATCGGCAGGGTTGCTTAAGAGTTAAATAATCACTGGGAACAGAATGAAAGAAATCTTTCTGAAGTAATCTATGTAACTTCCATTGTACAGGAAGGTTACTCATTCATACAATCTTCCAACCAATATATTCACTAAATTGTAATGGTTTTAAAGTAGACATGAATCCCTAGTATTTCCCGTTGCATCTGTGCCCTTTATAATGCATTCATGGTTAGAGTTGTTAATGTCAATTCATGAATACCCATTCTTCGTGAAAGAAAGAATGATAAGTTTTAAGACTGCTTCAGGATTTAAAATAAATGCCAATAACCAACCTTGGTAATCTCTAGTAATGGTTAGCTGCTCATCAGTACCTCTCTTTCCAACATTATGCTGATCCAAATTGTTAACTTCCTTTATTTTTTCAACATACTTTTTCATCACCTTTTCTGCTTTTTCCACCCATTCCTCAGAAAATGCATCTGAAATCAAGAAAGTAATTGCGTAAATATTTAAGTGTACATTTTTTGTGACATTGAATTAAATGCCAGTTTTACACTAAAATTAAGATTTTGTCAGTTTTTGGTTTTGGTGTATTGCATCTTCAGGTTAACAAATATAGTGCTCTATAATTCTCTGTATATATAAGAATACATTCTTATGTGTTTAAGGAGGCACTTAGCCAATATTTGGGACAAAAAATTCTTGGGATTCATCATGTGCACATGAATGCAACTTTTAACTATCTTAAATTCCACTTTGAGACAAGATTGGGCCTGTCCCTTCAGTAAATAGTTACACCAAATGTGATAAGGCATTACGTCAGTTAAATGGGTGAGGAAATAACTGAGTCCATACTCACCTCTAAGATTAGGAAGGAGCAGTTTCATGCCCTGTGATCCCATGCTTTTGAGGGTAATGCAACAAAAAAATAATTTTAAGTTCATATGGGAATGCGCAAAGGGAAAGTTTTAGTGGGACATTGATGGAAAACCCAGACCAGCCCCAATACCCTATCTCTTGGACATTTATGCTACCACAGTAAAAGTACCTATTAATCTAAATATTCAGATATTTCAGAATTTTGGTGACAATCCTCTCCAAAAATACCCAGTGGAAACTTAAGTTCCCACTAGGTATACCCTCATATTTAAGTAAGCCCTCTTCTAATATTCATGGAACTATCTCTATCTCATGAGGTTATTGGTGGAGGCATCCGATGACAAAATTTATTGTATTATGGGTAGGTAAACGAATGGTTCAAAGCAGGCAGGAATTTTAAGAGTGGAGATAACCCAGGAATTGGCAATAGTATTCTCTTGGCGCAATTGGTTCAATATTTTACTGCCCATGCAATGGACAGTATAGTCATCTTTTAGTACTTATCACTCATGGTCCGCCACATAATTGAAAAACCTCCCACTATTGTACCTTCTGTATGGGAGCACAGTGCTCTACCCATCACACCAACCTGTTCACCATGTATGACATATTGGACTGTACACTAGTAATTCCTTTCCATTTGTGAAGCCACATAAATAAAAATTGAATGGCCCATATAGAAGTAGAAATTCAGGCACTTCATTATGGAGATCACATTACCTGGTGAATCAAAATCCAACTCTTGGGAAAATGCCTTCTCCAAAAAATCGGCGCTGGCTTCCAAAATATCGCTTATTCGTTCACAGAAAACATGATGGAAGCATAAACTTATTGTTATGATTAAAATTAGGACGGAATTAAAAGCGTTCATTTTCATGCTGTAAGAGAATATTGAAGTACAATTACATTACGTACAAATATGTGAGAATCGTTGATATAATATATTGATAACAAAATATCAATTCCACCCACTCCGCGAAAGCTTATTCGTGACACCTCATGGAACATTCGACGGCACAAGAACGTGGTTGAATAGGCCCTGAATAAATTCTGCAAAATCAAATACGAGAATTTATTCTGTATTTACTTTATTTTACCCTGACGCAAGGAGTGATCGTAAGCATATCACAAAGTTGACTAAGTCAAGTTTTAAAATGAGTTTAAGCCAAAGCAAAGATAATCATTAATTAATGAAAGGCACAAATATATTAACTAAGGCTAATAGGATCAATGAATAAATAGAAAATCAATGAAGAACTCACCAGTGTTGAGTGCCTTATTTAACTTAAAATGATCACGACACACGTAAGCCTGACAGAAATCCGATGCAACTGATCTGTCCTAACAGTCCTAACTTCCGCGAACGATTCATCGGGGTGAACAGAGTAGGTGGCGCTTTCGCGCCAATGGATGAGAATAGTACACCTTGCTTGAATTACGAGTATCAATATTATTTCTTATATTTTCGACGACACTTTCTTTTCAATTTTAAGAGCATAAGTTTTGCATTTTTATTCGTGCTGTATATTTTTTAGGACCCTCGAGGAAAAATAATGGTGAAAAATTTTAGGAGAAGAAAAAAGAACACAATCGTACAATGCCCCAAATTTTAAATCGATAAAAAAACAATCAATTTAAGAATACCGGCTAATTTTTAAATAACATTCTGCTTAGCGTTTTGTATTTTGAGATACAAATAACAATTAATTTAATGTCGATATCTACAATGCGGCATAAATGATACTTTTAACGTACGAAGTACCTACGCACGGAATATTTAAAATTAATCTACTGCAATTTCTAATGCCGAAATTCGTGATAGACGTAGTAATGACTGTAAGAGAATTTGAGGATTGCCACCATGTTTTGAACATCATACAGCACAAATATAGGATCTTAATTAACGATTGCGTCATTATCACGATTTTTGTTTTATGTAAGCAAGGGCTTACATAAAACAAAAATCTACGAAAATCGAACTATTTTCGCTGGGAGGGGCGAACGTTGGAAAGGGCTCGGCTCTTAAGAAAAGGGCCCGGCTCTTATGAAAAGGGCCCTTTTCATAGGAGCCTCATGATGACTCATTTCTCAAGGGCCCGGGGCAAATTCCGGGGGGGGGGGGGGGGGGGGGGGCGGCGAATGCCCCCCCCTGCCCCCCAATTACGATGCCGCTGTATACATGTTACTTCGCCAATTGATGATGTTAACTCAATTTCTCTTTGATGGGCAGTTGAGTTTAGATCACTAATTTTTTGTTAACCCGCAATACCATCATTACAAATAGAGTAAAAGCAGCACGCAGCGAAATTGAAGATATATGCATTTTTAAATCACTTCTCGTGGAATTCACTGCATTTCTAGCATCCCACATAGGGCAGCAAATATACCCATTTCCCTTAATTTTCATGGGATTATCCCCAAACATTCCAAAATTAAAACATTTTCCATATTTTTTTTTGCCTCTTAAGCAAATTATTGTCACCATAATTATTTCACTTGGAATGACTGGAAATGTTTTCACTGAATTTCGGTTGAAATGCATATTACCATTCTTTAGGATTCAGAAAATTTTAGAAGAATACAGTTTTGCAGTATCTCTATTGTATGAGTTATGCAGACAGAACATAAGATATTCATGAAAGGCACTTGTTTGGCCCTCCTAACATCTCTGGTGTCACGTAAAGCCCGTTTCACACCATAGTTAAAACTTTCACTGACCTTGCTTCAGATCATATTATTGGAAACAATTCTTGTAAATAATAATCAGCACATTTTATCATCTAGCTTTTGTTTTTTTATTATTTGATTTTTCTTTGTTGTTTACTTTATCTTCATTGTGACTGTTATTAGTGCACTTTAAATTGGCTACATTGCTGAATGTGTACCATTTCTTTAAAATAAAATAAATAAAATAAATACTTGATCCAGTACAAGACCTAGTGTGCTAGTCGCTGCTTGATATTGAGGATGGAATCTAGCATGATTGGAACCGTCCTGGGAGGTTTCACAAGATCATCGACCTTGCGCTTGCTACAAAGGGGTTATTCCATACGATTCCATACTAATTAAAAAAAGAGAAGTTTGCAGTGTCTGTAGCGTGACTTGATTGGTCGAAGGCTACGGGTCCTACGGGGAGCTAATAGAAATATAGTACTGCATCAAGTACGAAATCCAGTAGCTCAGCGAGTATGCTAGCAAGCACGCTTCTATTCACACAACACTGGAAAGCTAGTATACTCGACTTTGTGCTGGATCTAGTACCATGAAACAGGCTTTAACCCCTAAAAATCCAATTAGCCTCTTCTCTTTCATTGTCAGGCTTCCCAAGCATATCATAAAATAGTACTAAAATCAGGCTCAAGCCTGTTCATCTAAACACATTTCATTTAAGTCGCAAGGATTAATATTATAAGATGTACTGATACGTACGTATATGACCAATTTAATGTTTCTATCAATATGCCTGGTATCAATATCCGGTATATTAAAAGAAGTTACAGGCAGCATTGGAAAAGAAATACATAATCAGACAAAAATATATTACAAAGGCCAAACATAGAAGAACCAAAATATTGGATGGAATAATTGAATGAAATGCCAAATAAGAAACTTCTAAAGAAAACTGTGAATATGCACCTAGGAGGAAGAAGTAATTGAATCGCATAACACAGCCTGCATTAAAGAGGGGGAAGGATACTAAAGCAGAGTCAAAGTGGTGATTAATTATTTTAGCAATATGAAGCATTTAGTTCCGAAATATAATTTCTGGGGAAAGAGAATGAAGAAACTTACATATATCAAGTGAGCGTGAATAAAAGGGAATATAGAGGATTTAGAGGAACACAAAGAAAAGTGAAAAATGTCTGAAGACTGGTTTCGGAGATATTGTTTTTTTTCCTACTTTAATTGGCATTTGGATATTCTGGTCTTCGGACATTTTCACTTAAGCCAAATTAGAAGCTCAAAAAGAAAAGTGGAATAAATATACAGAGGAGAGACAAGTCCATTGCAGATTGAAGTAGTTTTTACGTGCTATCTTTAACCTACTCTAGTCAGCATTTTCTTCATTATATGTTAATTCAAAATATAGCTACTCATAAAAACAGAATCATGAATATGGTGCCACCATGGTAGTCAGGTCAGTGACACGCTAACCAGACAACCCAAAGGTCACAGGTTCAAATCCCACCCACAGTTGTTGTGTGTGTCTTGTTGTTTGTCTGGTTGTTTGTCCTGGAAATATAACCTTAGGTTAGACAGTGCAATATAACCACAGCCATTGGAAAGCCAAAAACCCTGAACTACTACTACAAATATGGGTGTTACATATGATGATGTAGTTATGTAACCCTTAGGAATCATGAAGAGATAGATGTTTCATTTGTATCCTAGGTGAAACATGATCTAGCGACTAGCAAAGACTGATGAAAATAGTTGAGGTGATATCCATGTACTGAAATTATGGTGTAATCTCCAGTTCTGTGGCATTTGCATGGAGAAAAGTGGATGGAAAGGACTTAATAGAAATGTAAAGAATAAACCAAATGTATGTTGAGATCTAACAGATAAGTAATGAAAATGCATGCAGTTCACCAGACTTCTATTACTTCTGATTCTTTCATAAACCTGCATGCAACAACCCTGAATCAGCAGGTAACTCTAAATAAGTAACAATCTCCTTCCCATGCCAGCCACAGGACAAAGGCAGGATTTATAGATGTTGACAATATTCTGTTACTTGTTATATTTTTGAAGGATTAATGTAATGAAAGCACATAACTTTCTATATCCACTCAAACTTTATTATCACACAGTTTTGATATACAAGAGCATATTCTGGAATCATTTATAAGTCATTTAATTTTTGTAGGATGGGATGCACTATAATTGCAGGCGGTCATGGAGATGAGGATAGGCTCATTGGCTGGGTAGGGGCTAAGGGATGGAAGCTTTGAAGCATCCAATTAGGGTACAATTAATGAGTATAAAATAAGGCAAGGAGGCCACAAATGTTTAGACTTAGCATATAAAGTAACAACTAAGAGTACTGATTTAGAACTTATGTTTTTCGTTTTGTAGAAAATAATATCCAGAATGAAAATATTGCCTAATAATGAATATATATTGAGAATCTAATGTTCATCTAAACACATTTCATTTAAGTCGCAAGGATTAATATTATAAGATGTACTGATACGTACGTATATGACCAATTTAATGTTTCTATCAATATGCCTGGTATCAATATCCGGTATATTAAAAGAAGTTAGAGGCAGCATTGGAAAAGAAATACATAATCAGACAAAAATATATTACAAAGGCCAAACATAGAAGAACCAAAATATTGGATGGAATAATTGAATGAAATGCCAAATAAGAAACTTCTAAAGAAAACTGTGAATATGCACCTAGGAGGAAGAAGTAATTGAGTTGAGGAATTCAACTAATGTTTGGATTTTTATATGATGATAATGCATACTTTACAAAGAGGTATTCCTCGGCAAATATCACATCAGCATAAATCTTCATCTAAGATGATTTCACGATGATTATGGTTATACCTCTGAAAATATCTTTCCTTTATTAAAATATTATCAGGGAATAACAATTTTACACATGGACGGAATATAATCACCTTCTGGAAATGGTAATATTTACACAGTGAGGGAAGTGTGACCTCTTTACTGCTCATATCAACAGTAAAACTAAGAGTCTGGTGAAGCTCAACAGTCATCTCTTCTTTAGGCGTGAATTAAGTTCCTTGTTTTCCGACTTCAGCCTCTCAACATCTGCATTCAGCTCTCTGATTCGTTTCCCTAATTTTAAAGCCAAATCATTTGCTTCTTGCTTCCACCTATTAAAGAAGAAATTATTGCATTGACCCTTAGATTCACAACAAAATACACAAAAATCCCAGGTTCTTACATGAGATTGCAAGAGTTCTGATGAATACGTTTGTAGGAATTAGAACATGTATTTGCCTAAAGATCATCATATTTTATTTATTTATTTCATCACCAAAAATGGCACAAAGGCTATTACATTGGCTGACATAATCGACAAATAAATAAAAGATAATCACAAACAAAGTAGGCATAAACAGTAATGAGGTAATCACAAGAAATGGACTAAGGGATTTGAGAGAGGTGAGTTGTACAAGTGGCGTTTCAGGGAGTATTTGAAAACGGTGAGGGGAGAAGAGGTCCAAGGAAGGATATTTTGAGGCCAAGGAGTTAAACAAGGAAGGGATTCGGAGGAAAAGAGAGTGCTGGGAAACGGAAAGATGGAAACGGGGAATGCGAAGCAGACCGTTACTACGTAAAGGATGAGGAGGAACATGAAGACGAAAGTGAGGGAGAATTTGTCCGTAGAGACCCGCTGAATATTCTGTGTAGGAACATGATATCCGATAGGACACAGTGGTGAATTATGTTTGAAATGCCAAGGGAGGAAAGGATGAAATCACGGGTGGAGTTTCTGAAGGTGAGGATTCCATGGCGGGCTATGGCAAGAAAGAAGTTGACTGGGCGGTGGAGCAAATCCAAGGTCATTGGACAGGCGGTAGACCAAATTGGTGCACAGGACTCCAAGAATGGGGAGAATACAAGTGAAAAATACAGTTTTCAGAGCCCTAGGGTCCTGAACGTCAGTGAGATGGTAAAGCATGCCAACTATGGCCATCACCTTTCGAACTATTTTTCTTATGTGGTCATGAAAGTTGAGTTTGGTGTCAAGAATTACTCCCAAGTTGCAGTGGGAAGTCACAGGAGGGATAGGATTATTTGAGCGAGTGTAACAATGGGCATAGGGTTTGTGATTTAATGAAAATGTCATTAGTGCCTATTTTGAGGGGTTGATTCGCAGCTGCCAAGTGCAGCACCATTCGGAAACAAAGTTGATGGCAGATTGAAGGGAGTGTGAGTCGGATGGCCGATCCACCTGCTTGAAAATTTTGCAATCGTTCATGTACAGAAGAATATTGCACCCAAGACGGATTATACCGTCCACAATGTCATCCACAAAGAGTGCAAACAGAAGGGGACCAAGGATGCTACCTTGTGGTATGCCAGATTCAACAGGTAGGTAAGAGAATGAGGTGCCATCAATGAGTACATGTTGATAACGGGAGCTGAGGAAGCTGTTAATTAATGACAGGAAATTTACAGGATGTTGTACCGGTGTTGGAGTTTATCTATAAGTAAGCCGTGGTTCACGGTGTCGAAAGTTATGGAGAAGTCGATATAGCAAACATCAAGTTGTGAGTTAGATTCGAAAGAGTGGGTGATGTGGTGGTGCAATACTGCAAGGTTAGAGGGACACGACCCGCCGGGAAGGAAACCATGCTGATGGGGGGAGATTAAGGGGGTAAAGTGTAGAAGATGACTATGTATATTACACTAAAAAAATATGGATAGCACGGGTAAAATGGATACTGGGTGATAATTCTCAATGATACCTTTGGGGCCAGATTTTAATATATATGATATAAGACAAGTCAATGTATAAATACATATATAACCCCTAAAAATAGTGCTTACAAAGTAATGGTAAATGCTTTGTTCAGACATTTAACTCAGCGTTACAATTTTGAATGTCTAAGTGCCTTATTACACATTTAAAAATGTTTACATTAAAGCCTGCTACACAAAGACCACCACCCAGCATAGGGATACTAAGTTTTCATTCTGAGAATCATTATTTTCACAAACACATGCAATGAACTATTGGACCAGAATAATAATAAAGTTGACCCTATATATGTACTATCATTTGCAAAAGTATCTATACATCCACGTGCCCCACTATTTCATTGAATGTGGGCGAGGTGGAAAACTTTGAAGGTTTGGCAAAATCCTAAAAGCTCTCACTAGTTCTGGTTGCGGCCTTTGCTGGAGTAGTTTTACGTAGCGGAGAGCCGAATAGGTTGGAAGTGGAAGCGACAAGGTTAGCGAAACCGGAGTCAAATCAAACACAGGAAAAAGAGCCCCTGCGGATGGAATGCACTGAAGGAATTCACGCTCTCGACCTGAGGCTTTTCTTTCGGGCTCGCCTTGAGGTTTTTGTTCCAGCACGAAGTGATAGAAGCTATATAAATCAGTGTTTAGACATGCATGGTGTAGCGGTGTGAAGGTCGTACGATTGAGACTCCTCCGGGAGAATTTTTTTCATTTCCTTTCCAAGTATTCTGATAGATAGTATTTCTTCATTGATGGATAAGTGTGTATTTATCTCCATCAAATTCGAAATTTTCGACCTGAGATCAATTCCGGTAAAGGAACCCTAGAGGATGTAGAGCCAGGGCTGCATGGTAAAGTCACGCCTACCTTTGAAGATGCACATTCTGGTCAACTTAAATCTAGTACTTATCGATGGCTACTGGTTTACATGAATACCACTGATTTCTCTTTGCTACAGGCATCAAAATCAGCATGAACACCTTCGAGGTCAAGAAATAATTCATTCTCCTTGTTAAATACGTCCTTCTCAGGAATATGTTGATGGACATAGTGCTATTTTTCTGATTAATGTGGTCTTTCTTAATATTCCAGCATTCAAATAGTCATCGATGACATTAGTTTTCCTTGCAGTATTAGTACTTATTCGAGGGAGGGTACTGACCGCTGAGGTCTTTTGCACAATTTAGGATAGCTAGTAGTTTGGGTAGAGGTAAGATTTTATCAAATAACTGAAGAAGTTCCTTTGCTAAAAGTACACTAATTCCGAATTAAACATTCTAACATAAGTTTCACACCTCATCAGTTTTGGGTGAAAAAAGCTAGAAAAATACCCTTATGAGATATTAATGTTAGCAGATGCTCTTGTGTACCCGCAGTTACTTCTATCTAGGACCTTACAACAAAAGCATCCCTCAAATTTCGAGGGGCTAACTTTCATTGCAGCTTTCACGGTCATATTTCCATAAATGAAAGAAAAGGGTAATCGTCATTTTCGAATAAATAACATTCTTTCAAAATGCTTGTCGAGTCAGATTTTCGGAGGAAGGGCATAGACGCTATATGCGAGTGGCGGGCAATGTCTTATACAATCCTCTTATTGCAAAAATATTTTGGTTTTACCTGTATACAGTTTTGCTTGGTAATAATTTGGGATATGATTTTGTAGTACATTGGTTTCAAGAGTACCTAGTACAATTTAATGAGCGCTATTAGTTTGCAGCAATGAAAATTATTATTATGGAAATCCAAGGATTAATGAGGGATGATTATATTTCTGTCAGGTATTGTGGCATTTTTTGGTACCCCCCCCTCTCCCCTTGTTGGACATAACCCCTCGGCGGACTAACTACCCTCCGGACTTAGCCGAAGGACTTGAACGACAGGCGTAGCTAACGACAGGCGGAGCCAACGACGCCAACAATGCCTACGATTCCAAAATGCATCGATTCCGGACTGCAGCGTTCCGACAAAGTGTGCCGCCAAACCGTGCCGTCATACCGCGCCGTCTCCTCACCCTGGGTGCTCTCACTTATATAGCCCCCAGAGCGCGGAAGAAGACCAGAAGTTAGGCCATTGTACAAGCCGTTATTTGGTGTTCCCCCGCCGGAGTCAAAAAAGAGTTCCTGATGACCCAATAATAAGCTTCCACCTCCCCCTCTTCACATCATGCCACTTTCCCTCCCCTCAAATTGTACCTATTGACGATTTCCACGTTAAACCCCATTGCACTTTGACCTTGCCGAAAATACCCCCTCCTTACCCCAGAGAATACCTCCCCTCTCATGCCCTCTGTTCGAGTCGAGACGGCAACGAGTTCACTTCGTGGCTAGGTCAGCGGAGACTTGGTGATTCTCAAGTCTCCTTAGCGCCATGGACTGTTGGTGCAAGTTGTTAGCATTTCCCTGAATTGTGAAGAGTATTTCAATTTTGTTGGTGGGTACTTTGTCTTTTGTTGTTGAAATACAGTGTTTGATTAGTTAGATTCTCATACTTTTGTTGTTTGTTCTATATTTGACCTCACCTTGCTCACCCATTTTGGAAAGAATTTTTGTCCCCTGGACAAGTGTTTCTCGTGAACTGTTCTTCTTTCAAGAAATGCTGCAGTATGCAATAGTTTTTCCTCTCCATTGTATTCAAATACACGATCCATTGAATGAAAATTTCATATGCTTCTTCTTGTTGCTTAAATTTTATGAATACAAACCAATTTTCGTTTGGGAATTAATCAGTCAGTTTATAGTTATAACCAAATACCCATACTCCAACACTTAGGCTAGTCTGGTGAAGCAATATTTAAAATGGTGTCTCCGATATAAGTCTCCTTTAACATATAATAAGTGATTTAATGCGTCTCCTTGAATTAAATTTCACTTAAGACATGTTTTAATGAAGTCTTTCGTTAGTTAAAATACCAAATATTGTGTAATTACCGACAGTGGTATCCAAAAATATGCATCCTTCTTGCATTGTGACGTAAAGATATATGACGCATCCGTTTTACATAGGGACGGGAATGATTCGTATTTTTATACTTCGTGTGTACAATATTCCACTAAAACATTTAAATATCACTTACTATTTGAAAGTGGCAAGGGTAATTATTTATGAATTCAAAGCATAAAGGGTGAAGACATCATGTATTTAAAATCTTGAAAATATGTCCCGTAAGTGGACTGTCCTTCGATATGATAGTACCAGCTTCCGTGTATTGCAAATTTATGATCTACCTAAGTCAACGAAAGCAAAAAACCCTCAAAATGATTAAATTTTCTGTGAACAGTTGAAAATGTTCAGTTCATCAATTTATTAAGAAAAGCGAACGAATAGGCTAAAATATTTTATGCTTCTCTTTCACATTGGTCCAAAATTTACACTTGCAGCTCAATCACTTCATATTTTAATGAGGGAAAATATAGATTCTAAGCACGGAAATTTTTGTGTTCTCCGTCTTATCCCATTTTAAAAATGGAATCCTCTCTGGGCTTGCAGGCGCAGACGCAGGCAAAAAAATCTCTGTTTTCCGTGTTCCCTGACTCATCGAACAAATAGCAAATTTGCCTGAATTTCATACCTCTAAATCTACTAGAAATACCTAGGAATTTTTACCAGTGAGTGAGTCAGTTCTGTAGCTTTCCTAGCTGAAGGTGCCCGTTGACATTCAATAGGGAAAAAGTTTTAAATATAGACGGTATTTTTAAAAGTTCGATAAAGGGTCGGTGCCACTCTTGTGCACTTCAGCTCTCATTCTCTCAAATTCTAATTTAGAATTATAAATCTAATTTAAGCACATAAGCACTATGTAAGCACATAAGCACTATGTAAGCACATAAGTATATTCAGTAAATTAATCCGGGAATTCACAAAACCGAGGATAATTTTCGGAAACTTTCTGCTGACTATGTGAAAGCAAGTGGGTTTGTACAGGTGGGGGCATGCTAACCTACAGGTGAAAATCATAGAACTTACTTAGTAATCTTTATGCTAAAACGAAGCCAGAATCGGAAGGATTAGTTCCCTTTTTCTCGACATAAGACGCTTCCCTTTCTACGGCCTCTTATAAATTCATTCGTGGAGGCTTTCACGGTGTACAGGGTTTGAAATATGATTTATAACCCAAAATTACTACGGACCTGAAGATGCTAGCTACCATGTTGGAGAACTGTTGTCTCTATAACATGGACAGATGCGGAAGTAACCCCGGAAGTTATTACATTTTAGACGTAGTACTCGTTTCTTTAGCCATGAAATTTAGCCATAAATTGGAAACAGATAATTGAAGGAAATTCAATACCCAATAAATTCATTGCAGTGGCATTATGGCTGTCCTTAATGGAGAATTTTTAAGGAATTTAATAATACATTTTGTTTCGTTAGGAATTTCTAAAACCTGGTACAAACGTATCATATTTAACTAAATTCATGGCGTTTATGTGCTGATTTTAGACTTTGCACTCAATTTGATGCATTTTTTAAAATGTACAATTCATTTCCATCTTACCATTATTGTGTTGAAATGTTTTCGCTGTTTTTCCGTTTTCGCATGTTTTGTGCAATCCATTATTAACCTTAAGCCCGTTTCACACGATACTTGATCCAGTACAAGGTCTAGTATACTCGCTAGTATGCTAGCTTTCCAGTATCGTGTGAACAGAACCAGTATACTGGCTGGCAAGCATGCTAGCTAGTATACTTGCTGAGCTACTGGATTTCGTACTTGATGCGGTACTAGATTTCTAGTAGGACCTAGTAGCCCAGTAGCCATGGACCAATCAAGTCACATTACAGATGCTGTGCGAACTTCACTTTTTTAAAATTAGTAGGAATCATTTGGAATAACCGATTCATAGCAAGCACAAGGTCGATGATCGTGTGAAACGTCCCAGCAGGGTTCCAATCATGCTAGATTCCGTCCTCAATATCAGGTAGCGGCTAGCACACTAGGTCTTGTGCTGGATCAAGTATCGTGTGAAACGGGCTTTACAACTCTTAGTTTTACCGCAAGCAAAACCAATTTCATCCATGAGTAGTGCAAGCAGTCAGCCTGAATGCATATGCCGAATAATATTAATAATTTTTCTTCGCAAATCATTTGCGATTATGCTTCCAGTACCTTTTAATATCATTTTGAAAAAAATAATGCCACTAACGGCATTACTTAAGGAGGAACCATCATTTTAGGCATGCCAGATAACCTACCTTGATTTTTACGTATATAATAGTTCATTAATTTTCCTTTTGAATGGCGTAAGAATATTGCTTTGTCATTGTCCATTTAAAGATGTATGGATTTGAAAATGAAGGTTTTTCATGCTGAATGCATTGTACTTATGGGAGTATGATGACCTTCCCTTGCATAGCAATTTTTATCTCAATTTTGGCCCGAGAAATGTTTTTATAAAACTAAGGCAACGTGCACGAAATATTGAGGCATGTCATATATTTTTTTTTCAGCTTAGGACATCAGAAGTGTAAAGCTAATATTCTAGTTTAAAGAACATCCTTCCAGTTTCCTTCCGTGCAAAGAGCCTGCTGCGGTGAATAAGGGAACACTGCGAAGTACTGGGAGGTAAAATGTAAATTAGGGTATAGAAATTAAGTAGACGGCTTTTATTTTAATCGTCATAATGCCTTTAGGAATTCGATTCGTAGTTTTAAAGAACTGAAATCGATTTAGACATGGAATCAATATGATTCAACCAAAGAAGATGATGGCGAAAAGGGATGATGAATATGAATTATGAATAAAGGTGAGAAAATGAATGATGCTATGAACGAATGATTGAAATGAAAACGTTAGGAAAAGAACCGGAAAAAGCAGTACATTTTTATATAAATTACATATTTTAGAGGAACCTGGATCGCAGAGCCTAAAATGATGGCAAGAATAAGAATGTTTGAAGCCTTGTCTCTTAAATAAAGAATAAATGAAAGATCTCTATTGCCATTTTTTAAATGAATTTAAGGGAATGAAAGAAAAATGTTTTGCACTCCCTTAAATTCGGGTTTTTTTACGACGCTAGAATCACGGCATCTCTCTAGAACAAATCGTTTTAATGAAGGGGAGGATGGATGTACTGGCGGATGGGTGGACAAGAATGAGCATTCGCTATTTCTTATCATAGATAGTAGATAATAAGGTAACGTATTTATTCAAAGTTACAACATTCGATATTAATTTGTCAGGATCAATTGCTCTCGGTACTTCATATCTTGACAAAAGTGAACCTAAAACTTTCTTTTATACGGATCTTTCAGTAACAGCAGGCTTATGCCACCGTCGGATATCTTTACTCTATTCCTCGCTTCCTCGAAAAATTCCGACATCTACCCAGTTGCTGGTGAAGTCTTCACGGGTTCTCCACTGGGTCAGATAGCCATTAGCCGTTTCCCGGTGGGGAACCCGTGAAGACTTCACCAGCATTATACGCCGGGAAAACACCAGATCTTTCACCTACCCAGTTATCCATGCATACTTAATCGCGCAAATGACCTCGGCTGTCGGCTACCTACCCCAAACAACTACTATTGCTTAAAAACTAAAATCGTGAAGGGAATAAATTCACGTGTTCAGCAGTAAGGATTGTCATCCTAACACATGTGTAAATACATAAAAAAAGAAAAATCTCCATTGGAGGCTCAAACTCCCAACCTAGAGCTTTGGATGAGAGTGCAGAATGGTAGCCACTTCACTACGCGGGCCTCTAATACGAATAGGCATTCTTTTTGTTTCGTTGCCTTCTTGTATGAGAAAGAAAAACAATCGAGACGGAGACCGAAAGTCAAGACTTGCGATCGTCCTTCCAACCAAAGATCGGCCCAAGGAGATTGTGGACTACAGTTTCTTCAGCAGTGCATACCTTCGGCTGGGGCTTCTGTCCCATGAGTTTATTTGACTCGTTTCGCTAGCCCCCTTTTGCATTAGCCGCCTTACCTACTCTTCGGCCTCCAGTGACGTAAAGCTATTCCAGCTAATGCCGAAGCTGTATGCCAACCATGCCAACCCAAAAATGTTTTCCAAGTTGACCCCATTCAATTCAAGAAAAATGGGGTGTGAGGGTGTATAGATACAAATAGATATATAGACATATAGATGCAAATGATAGTACATACATATATGTAGTTAACTGTTCATCATAAAAAACTTTCTAAAAAAATAAGAAAATCATTTAAAACTGGAGTTTATAAAATGGTGTTCAAAGGTATTCATCACAGAAAAAAAAATCTTCAAGAACTGAATACCTATGTATTTCAAATCACTCAAGTCTTAGGTGGCTGACCCATTGATTGATGCACCCACCATCAGTCACAAAAACAATATTTGGATGATTTATTGCATCAAATATACTAACAATGATAAGGACTTACTTTTGCTTCATTTCCAGTTGGGCCTTTATAATTTCATGAAGGTCAGATGAGTTCATCATATTGGATGGTAGATACACGATGATTGGTTTCTGGACCTCTCTTGGAATTTCTTTGGTGCTGAAAAATGAGGGTAACAAATGTGATAAGTAGGGATGGATGGATCCTAAGATCCATAGATCTTTCATTTTACTCGGTTCCGGATTCGGATCCAAAGACAAAGAGTAAAATCGGACTAGATCACAGATTTTAAATTATCGCGGCCTAGCGACCGAAGCATCCTGTGAATGAAATGTAGGTGCGGTATATATTAACAAGGAGAGGTTGTGTGACTCAGGTCATGATATTAGAAGACCATCTATTATCCATGCAACTAGAAGCCAAAGAAAAGAATGCCACGTGGGTAGCCTGCATTCACCGGGATCAAGCGGACAACGAGAGCTAGTGTACTGCACGAAGTTTGATTTTTTTCTTACAGTCATTGCATCGAAAACTTTATCATCTTCAATTTCAAACCCTTACATCTGAATACTCACTTTTTTTATGCTTTTATTGTTTTAATTAGATTAACGAATATATCACTCAAAATTAGGGATGGTCAGGTCGGATCCAATGATCCACAGGTCTTTCATTTCATTTGCTACTGAAATCAGATCCAAAGACAGTATAAATTCGATCTGGATCAGAGATTTTTAAATTTTGCAGCTTAGTGATTGATGCGCCCCGCGAATGGAATGTAGGCAAGGTAGGTAGATACTGACAAGGAGAGTATTTGTGACTCGGGTCTGGAATATTCGTGACCCAAGCCAATATTTTCATCTCAATATTGAGATTAAAAATATTTTCTGTGCCACTAGAAAAAAATGAAGTCTTAGCTTATTTCTCCATAGGCCTGGATGTGCAGGGAAAAAAAATAAAGCAGAATGTCACGCGGGTCACCTACATTCGCCAGACTCGCATGACCCTATGATAAGAGTAGTTGTTAAATATGAGCTCTAGTGTACTGCTAGTCCCATTTTTCGATTTCGATCCTTAACACTGTCTTGGAATACTATTCCTGGGGTAAGGCAAGCAGGCAGTTAAAAACAGTAGATTATCAGAAATTCATTTCAATTTATAAGTCCACAAATTAAACATAAAAATAATAAAATTTGGCAATAGTGAAAGTGATTGAAAAAATATTACAGAATTAAAATCTTGGAAATATTACAGAATTAAAATCTTGGAAATATTACAGAATTAAAATCTTGGAAATATTACATTTTCTTTACAATGTACTTTTGAGCGATGCATTTGTAAATCTACAGGGTGGCTACTGATAACCAATTTTCAAATTCCCTGACTTTTCCCTGATGGCTTTGCCAATTTCCCTGACCGATCGCCAAAAGGTCTCCTATTATCGGAATATTTTATTTCTGCTGAATTAAATTTTCATCTGAAATCAGAAAATGGTAAAAGCTGAAATCAATACATTAAAAGCTATAAGAATGAAAAAATACATGGAACCTCCGCCCAAATGAAAAAATATATTAAACCTTCACAAGTTAAGCCCTCACACGAATTGTACACACTTTCAATACATTTTTCGCGGCTGCGTATCAGCGGCCGTGTATCGTATTTCCATGGCCGTGTATGTTTCCTTTGGTAAAATTACAAATTGACCATGTCAAATTCTTCAAGGAAGAGGTGGCGTGTCGTGGTAGTTCTGGGAAGTTGAAGATTACTAAAAAGGCATAGAAAGGAAAGTTAATGGCCAATTTATTGGTGGACTCTGGCACAGGTATCACTAAGCTACGTGAAAAATACAAACCAAAGCCAATTTCTTGGACTGGATCAAAATCGGATGGCACGAGTTTTAGAAGCGAATAACAATTTGATTAACGTAGTCATAACCCCTTGATTGTAAGAAGGAATCAAAAATGTAAAAATATTTGTACAAACAAACAAAACGTAATCGTGCCACTGCGAGCGAAAGTAGGAGGCAAATAACAACGGCAGCGTCATATTTGAGGTGGTTTGTGACCTGACTAAATTGCTTCAAGAGGGAGCTAAGGGGGCCATTCAATAATTACGTTGAGCACGAAAGGTGGGAGGGGAGGAGAACTCTTATATTCTCGCTAAGGGGGGTATGGAAATCGAAGATGATCTCACGTAAAATTTTGTTTACACTTGTGATCGTACTTGTATTACCATTTTAATAATCATCATTTCGTATTTTTAGAACTGCATTTACTGCAACCTAGTGTGCTACAACTACCTCTCGACCGAGTCTCGGAAGTTAAAAAAAACGCGAGGTAAAATCTTCCGAAAAACATAGCCTCGTATTCCTTGTGATGAGCAGAATACACGGTGATCATGAATTTTAACATTACTAGGCAAATATCGCACTAAGGATATACACAAGGAATACACTGTACGACTGATTCAAAACTAAACTAAGATTCACAACTGAATGTTCAACGAATTGACTGGGCTTATTCTATGCACTTTGGCGACGGATATTAGTTTTAGTTGGTGAAATGTTTTGGTGAAATAAAGGGCAGAAGAGACAGCCAGGTACATGTAATGGTAGAAAAATAACGAGAATTTCCTATCCTAGTTTCTCCCTGACTGTTACGAGAATTCCCTGACTATTCCCTGACTTTTCCAGATTTCCAAAATTCCCTGACAATTCCAGGTTTTGATGCAAAGGTTGAAAGAAAATGTTTAAATAGCGATAAGAATCGAACTTGCAGTTCGATTCTTATCACTAGTGTGGGGTGTGTACCTGTAGTGTACTTGTGTAACAATAGTAGTGTGGGGTAGTGTACTGCAGGTACACTACCCCACACTACTATTGTTAGCTTACCCAAGTTCAGAGAATACATGTCATTCTTTTTTTCTCGGGATCCTGGGCCAATGGAGAAAAACATCGAGACTCATATTTCTTCATTTTGCTTCTAGTTCCATGAAAAAAGGCTCATTTCATTCCATGATCCGAGTTACACAACCTCTCCTTATGAGTATAAAGCTCACAAATTCCATTTGAAAGGTTATTATTAATAAGACATCGGAAAATTAAAAATTTAGCAGCTTTAAATATCTATAATAACTTTTTCGTCATAAAAATGGAATCCTCACATATTCCATAAATGTAATATCCTAACTGCATTAAATTTTTTTTGGTTTTTAAAAATGAACTTGAAAGCATTCAAGAATTTGATTTACAACAGCAACCCAAGTTAATGTAAACCCATTGTTTACTGAATTGATCTTAGGTTTTTGATTTTGTTTATTTACTATTCTATATTATATTATTCTTGGCATGTGATACACTCAGAAGTCTTTTTTCTATATTTACATTAAAATCTAGATAGTGGGTATTACAATATGGCATCACTATGATCTTATCTTTTGGGAAAAAAAATCAACTATTAATGAAAATGAACTTATATTGTTTCTTTTAACTGCTTTTAACTGGGGGGGGGGGGGGGGGGAGGGGGGGGGGGGGGGGCAGGAGCTTTCACCCTTCTGCCACTTCTTGTAGTCCCAATTTCGGAATTGGTAGTCTCTGAGTGTCCTTTTTCAACAGGTGTCCTCTGACTCCTGAGAACACCTGGAGTACCTCTGTTTTCTCTGGCGAGTTGAGGGCTTCTATGAGTATCACTATTTCTTGGTGCCATACGTTCCTCTAATAGCATGAGAGGGCTTTGTAATGACACATTTCTAGAGAGGTTATGGCGTAAGTGAACATCATTATGCCTTATAACATTAACATGCTTATTTTTAACTAACTTTAGGACAACTGTGCTGTTCCATAACAGTGCCAGGCTCCCACCATTCATTATTTCTTGCCTTAATCCATACATTATCTCCTCTTTTTGAATTCCAGCCTCCAGGAGGCTCTGTCGTAGTATTCCTTAACTTTATCCTGCTTAGCCTGGAGCGCTTCATATATACTTCTTTATACCCATGGTTTCAAAGCTTCCATTGTGACATGAAGCTTGGAGCGCAGTTGACGGCTTAACAATATTTGGGCTGGCGACACATTGAGCCCTTTAAGGGGAGAATTCCGATAATCCCTCAACAGGTCCCTGAAATTTTTAAGCTAATTCTTGGCTTTTCTGAAGAATTTGTTTGCCAATATGCACACCCTTTTCTGCAAGCCCATTAATTTGATGGTAATGGGCTACTTGTCCTCAACTCCATCCCATTCTCTCTGAAATATTTTTGACAGTCATATGACATGAAAGGCATGCTGACTCCAGTGCATTCCCTGGGAATGCCATGAGTCGCGAAAATGCTCTGTAATGCATTTATTATAGCACTAGTAGTTTTACTTGGTACAGGAACGAACTCCAACCATTTAGAGTAAAGGCCATTGTACAAGGTACAATTTCTTGTACAAGAACTTGTACAATGCGCAAATTGTATCGTGTACGAAGGGGTTCATACAATTTCTTGTACAAGAAATTAGATCATGCTCTATATTATTGGATGAAACCGTCCAAGACCCACTCCGTAGCTTCTGCGCATGACATGTGACGATAGTGATGCGTTCCTTTAGTATTTGTAAGGTTGGTGTTCTGTTTGCGATTACTTTTATTCCTGTAAGCGTGGAAAAACTTCCATTTTTGTTGTACATATCGTGATATTCTTTGCTGCTTCCATATTATGATATTATTTGTTGCTTCCATATTGAGACATTCATCTGTAGCGTCGGAAGTGTTCTTTTTCTCAAAAGATGAGTTAGACACACTGGGAAACATTAAACCTCAATGAAATTTAGATGACATTATTGAACCAAAAATAAATATATGCAACAAGCAAAAACATGATGTTTGGACGATAAATGATGGGTTTTATGAGCCAACGAAAGAGTGCAAGTAACCTATCGTAAAATTTCATTTTATTAATGCTAGGATTAATTGTAGCAAATCATTGTAATACCCTGTTTCCACTACTAGCGTACGTACGTGCATACATACGCATGTGACCAAAAAACACCGTGGGAACGCACGTAAGGATCATCGTAATTCATAGTTCCGAACCATGCCATTTTTCACTGGTTAGGCGCTGGCGGTGGGGCAGAAACTACGAAAAATGAATCACGATATACTATAAAGTTGAACAAATTGGATATTTGTAGGCTGTACATTGATGAACAAGTGTGAATGAGTGTCTCATAATTTTTTAAACGGCAAAAACATGAAGAATGTGCTGGAGATCTTAATGTATTTGTAAACTACTTATACCAACAACTTGTTCAGTCAGATGCCAAGGGAGGGCAGCACTGAGTTACACGAGTGTCGTGGAAACGCATCGCTGGTTGGTACGCACGTACATACGCTAGTAGTGGAAACGGGGTATAACCCAGTAACTATGGCAGTATTTTCAAAATACTATCGTCATCGGATATCGCGATTCAGCTGTTGGACAGAAAACGATATCTGCGCATGTTATTGACGCACAAATTGCATGAAAATCTTGGATCCTGTATGACTGTGAACCAACTTCTTGTACAATTTCTTGGTCAAATCTCGCCGTTCAATTTATGGTACAAGATCTTGTACAAGAAATTGTACCGTGTACAACGGCCTTAATAGTCAACAAGGACAAGATGGAAAAATCTAAAATGTCACATGCAACTTTTTCAAATGGCAACTTAGGTACCTCATGAGGGAGTAATGGCTGTTTCCTGTTTCTGGGTTGGAACTTATTACATACTTCACACTTCTTAATTATGGTTTCAATGTCCCTTGACATTCCAGGCCAATAGTATAACTCCCTAGCTTTAATGAGAGTCTTTTCGATCCCTGCATGCCCTTCATGCAGTAATTTTAGTACATAGGATTTAAGAGCATTAGGTAGAGTCCCACTGAAAGCTCGTGGCATCTGCGCAGAAGCTCACATTCGACCTGGGCAAGTCCATTGTGATGGACTCGAGCTCGGAGGGGGTGCGGGTGAAAGTGGTCATTCTCTCCCAGGAATTGTCTCAGGCCACGTGCGTTTGCTGCCAACCAAACTGCTTTTGCTTCATCTTCATTTTCAGTATTTAGTTATTTTAGTTATAATAGGACATAGATAGCTTAGGTAGGTTATAGTAATGTAAGTTATTTTATATTTTGTCATTCTTAGTATAGGCATAGGATTGATTATTGTAATTTAGACGTATTATTTTCAATTTGTTCATTAGTTTCTTAGTCCGATCTTTCATTTATAATATCATTTCTTGGTGTAGATTCGTTAGTTATCTTAACTGTTTTGTTTTCAGTAGTTCGTACTTCAAGTTTAATATTGCATAATTTGTTTCTTTCAATTTTAACTGTTTCTTGAATACTTAAATATATGACTAAAAGTAACTAATAAAATATATGACTTTTACTCTTTTTTTTTACTTTTTAGTCTTATATTTTATTTTTAGTCATACTTTTAGTCATATATTTTATTAGTTTATCATTCTAGATTAAATAATAGGTTAGAACAGATATAGCATATGTAGTTAGATAGATTTATTGTTTATAGCATAGGGTCATCGTTTATCGTAAGGTCATCGTTGCTTTGTTTTGAGGGTTTTTTGTTTTTCGTGATGGAAAATGCAAAATCCATAGTAGGGGGTAGGAAGATTCTCCACAGCCAGGTGCGAGAAATTATTCATAGTGTGCTGAATTTTATGAAGAGCGAAGCAGAAGAGGGGTTGCAAATCCCTCTGAAAAGGGTTTATGATCCTGTCGTTTCTAAACACAGCTTGGTACTGTAATGGTTCGACCATTATGCAATGCTCCCTGGCCCGACCGCATTCCTCCCCCCCCTCCCCCTCGTACCCCCCGTCAACCCCCTCTAGACTCGACCCGTGGAGGAAGGTGAGACTGAGTGCGAGCGGGAGTGAATGAGTCATTGAACGAGCAAGTGAGGTGATATGGGCCTGTGGCCACTGTGGCCTATGACCCACAGTTCAACCCCCCCCACATCGAGAACCCCCCCCCACCCCATCGTCATCCCCGGGGTATATAAAGCCGGCAGCAGCAACGCCTCAAGAGAGAATTCCAAAAGAGTGAGCCACGGGTGAAGCTTATGCCCGTCGCCAGGGCGGACGAGTTGGGAGAGAATTCAAAGAAAGCGAGCAACGGGCGAAGTTTATGCCGTCGCCAAGCCGGACAGGTTGGCGAGATTGTTTCGTGGACGACAAGAGAAAAAACATCCTGAAGGAGCCTCCCTTGCATCTAGTGCCAGACGCCGCTCCAGTCTTGATACGAAGGAGCCTGTGGTCGGAGAAGCAAAAGCAGGGAGATCTCCAGGACGTGGTTGTCGCCGTGAGGCCAAGTAAGGTTGTCGACGCCCGACCAGCTTTCAAAATAAACCCCCCCCACTGTGTTCAGCTGCTGCACTAGCTTCCCCATGAACTCCTTTGAAGCGGTGTACTAAACTTTATTGAAGTGTAACGAGTGCTCACAGAAAGAGGGAAGGACTCAGAATTACCTCCCTCCAGAAGGCAGAAATTGATAAAATTTGTGTCGTTGCCCACCGCCTAAGACGGTGTCATTTTTTTTTCAATTTGTAAAATTATTTTCACTTTTCCTGTCATCATCCCTGTTCATAAAATCATATTATTCATTCATCCCTCATTAAATTTAGAAAAAGAGTATATTATCCTTTGTCAAATGTATCAATTTTCCGTTTTGAAATAATAATGTGTGTTATATGAATGGGAAAGTGTGTGTGCGTCGTCTTTTTCCGCGGGTTGGGAGGCGAGGCTCCTTATCACCCCCACCCCATTCCATTCTTATCCTCCATACGTTTCGCCCCGGCGGTAAAGCCAGGGAGTGCGTGAAAATTGCACATGGTCGGGAACCCCCCACCCGCTTGCCCTCTCTCAAAGAGGCGTATGTCTATTTTTTCTCGTACCAGGTGACGCAGTTTGGCTTCTCGGACTTAGCGCGGGAAAGGTTCGCGAAGATTTTTGTTATTTTCTATGTACGTGTTTCTTTCGGCCCAAAAGTTTCATCCGGGCGGGCCGTTGAACCATTACAGTACGGATTGCTAACGAGGGAGCAGCAATTGCCAGTGGTTCTAAGGCAGAGTTTGTCTCTTCGAAAAAGAAGAAGCCTCAAAAGTGCCCAAAGTCTACTGTGGATGATTTTGATGTTTAGGTGATAAGAAGAACGGTGCATAATTTCCATACTGTGGAAAAAAGGCATCCCACACTCCAGGCTTTATTGCCGGTTATTACAGAACAGACCGGTTTCAATGGAAAATTGAGTTCTCTCCATGAACTCATGAAAGTATTGGCTTCAAGTAAATGAAATTATCAGAAATGAATTTTCAAATGCATGTTTACTTGGTCTAACTTTTTAATGGTCATGTTTTCCCCACAGATGGAAAAAACATCTAATAACAAGGCAATTTTAAGAGAAAAGTATGATATTCGCTTGAAGAGGATGGCATATCTGCAGAAAATCATGAAATTCAGAGAAGAAGGGCGACCCATAGTATTTACCGATGAAACCTACATCCACTCATCCCACACCACGCCCTTCCAGTGGACGAGTGGAGATGCACATGGGCTGAGAGCACCAGTATCTAAGGGACAGAGATTAATTATCATTCATGCTGGTTAGTATAGAAAGTAATTTTTAAACTGACAAAGATGACTCATTACTGACCCTGAAATATGCTTCGTAGAGTTTATGTTTATAAAAAGCTATCATTTTTACAGGTGGAGAAATGGGATTCATTCCAGGAGCTCTACTAGTATTTAAATCAGGACTGAAAACAGGGGATTATCACGGTGACATTAATCATGAAAATTATTTTAAGTGGCTAAGAAATCATCTCATTCCAAACCTGCCGTATAATTCTGTGGTTGTGTTGGACAACGCGTCGTATCACAATATACAACAGAATTGCAGTCCGAGCATGACTGCTAAGAAGGATGCCATGAAGGCGTGGCTGGACACCCGAGGGGTGAAATACTCAGCGAAGCATACAAAGATTGAGTTATTTGAAAAAATGAAAATAAATAGGGGGTTTGTGATATACCAGGTGGACAGTATTCTGGCTGAATATGGACATTCGACCGTTAGGTTGCCTCCCTACCATCCGGAGCTCAACCCAATTGAAAAGATATAGGGAATTTCAAAAAATTGGGTGGCAATGCATAACGTTTCTTTTAAATTGGACGATGTGAAAGTTCTGGTTCAGCAAAAATGTGCTACAATTGGTAAGGACAAGTGGTGCAAAGTTGTGAAAAGGTGAAAGAAGTGGAAAACAATTATATAAGCAATGAAATGGTGCGTGATGAAGTCGTGAATGAACTTTTAATTACTCTGTCCAATACTGAAGATGCGAGTTTTTCCAATTCTGAAAGTGACTATTAATCCTCCGACGGTCACGCGTATGTAGGAGATACACACATGGTGAATTTGGTCTAAAATTGAATAACATTGTATGTACTGCACTGTGCCTTCCTTTTCTATTCATTCCAGATTCCATTGCTTTACTTATATCCTATTCTGACGTTCAGTGAGTTGTCACTGTTCTTCCTCAAGTCAACTTTGTATTTCTGACATATGCACAACCATTCCGATATTTAAAATTCCATCCATGACCTTCATAGTTTCTTCCCTCCTTTACATGCTTACATTGCGTTCTTTTATAAAATAAATGCAACTGTTACTTATAGTGATGAACGGATCCAGGTTTTTTGTCGGATCCGGATCCTTGCCTGGGTTTCGGATCTTTATCTTGGTTTCGGATCCTTAGTTTCAGATACTCGATTCCGAATTTCATTTTCTAATCATAGACTTGTAATAAATACATAAAATACAGCATCAATAGAATTGCCAAAAAACAAGTAAATTTATTGTAGAAAAAATCAACTTCCTATCATCTATGTGGATAATATTTTCCTGGATCAAGATTTACGGATGCAATCACTATATCTTAATACTTCTACTATAAAGATCACCTTCCTTATCACATACTCATCAAGCAATACATTTTTGAAACCTGTACAACTATTCTTTAGAGTGCAGTTAAAAGAAACATTATAAGTTCATTTTCATTAATAAAGGAATTATTTTCCAATTATTAATCAAATCCTTGAATGCTTTCAAATTCTTTTTTAGAAACACAAAAAAATTTTAATGTGGCGAAGAGATCCCATTTATGGAATATCCGGGGATTCCATTTTTAACACGTTCACTGCGGAGATGTTTAAAGCCCTACTCCTCAGAGCACGGCGTGACCAACCGGTGGGTCACACTCAGCCTTTTGCATGGTCAGTGTGACCCACTGGTGGGTCACAGTCCTTCTGAGCTTCTGGCCACTGCCGAGGGATGGTGGTTGAAGCGGCAACACTCAGCTGTTTCCTGAGATCAGAGGAAGGCTGGGGGAGGCTACTCCCAACTTCGCCCCCAGCCCACCCCTCCCCCGGCCACCTAGGGCACGCTATCAGCTAGACCCTGGCGTGGGATGGGGGAAGAGAGCGCCAACAATACAATGCATGTGGTAAAGATTTGCTGACGTTCGGAAAACCCAGGAGACTCCCACCCGTCTCTGTTTATTTCACCTGCCCTTGTTCGCGCCCGTCTGTGAGACGTAGATGCCCGTCCGTGCATACCGATTCCCCAGCCCTGCTCACACTATGAGAAAAGGGAAGGGGGATCCTTTGGAAAGAGTACATAGTGGTTTGTCTCACTCAGAAAAAAGTAGTGTCTGCATTTCGGAAGACGTTCACCCAGCAAGGGCACGGTCACTCATCCACCACTGAGGGATTGGCTCAAGAACGCTACGCGACTCTTTCCCAATTGCCCTTCCGTAGAGGGGGGGGGGGAGGGGGGGGGGGGGGGGGGGGGGGGGAAAGGAAGAGAGAGAGCCAATCTCTCACACAGCCGGGCGAGTGCAGTTCGGACTGTTTAGTTTACGAGTAACTGACAGACAGCCAAGAGGTTGAGGAGAAAAAAATTTCCAAAACATTTTCATTATTTTTAATAAGTTGATATGCTTTACTATATCGAGTATTGTTCATCCTTATGTATAAAAATCGCATAAACATGAAAAAAAACAAAAAGAAAGCAAAAAATAAACGTATTCAGGATATAATACGCTAATATGTAAATTTGTTTGTGACCCACCGGTGGGCCACACCGCCCACGCTGAAAAAAGTTTCAAGAGGGGCGGCATGACCCACCGGTGGGTCACACTAAGTGTCACATAGTAGTCTATTATTTTAACAGTGACTAACCTCTGGGTGAAGTCACTTAAGAAGTTCTCGATTCATACTCTCACAATACTCCTCGCAAGTTACGACAATTCACAGAATTTTATGGCCGCGGCGCTAGACTCATCTGCGTGACTCACCGGTGGGTCACGCCGCAGTGAATGTGTGAAGACAAAAAATTATTACAAAATATTTCAAGTTGCTAAACTAGTAATTTTGCAATGTCTTATTAGTAATAACCTTCAAAATGAAATTTGAGAATTTTATACTCCTAAGGAGAGGTTGTGTAACTCTGATCTTGAAATGAGATTAGTCCTTTTACATGCTACTAGAAGCAAAATTTAAAAAGTCTCAGATTTTTTCTCCATTGGCCGGGATGTGCAAGAAAAAAGTAGAATGACATGTGCAGAGCATGTATTCTCCAAAATCAGGTAAGCCATCAATAGCAGAGTGGGATAGTGGACTTCAGGTAATGAAGTTCGATTCTTATCGCTGTTTAAAATTTTCTTTCAGCCATTGAATCAAAAACTTTATCATCCTTCATTTCCAAACTTTGTGTGTGGATACTGACTTTTTTGTACTTCTATCGTTTAAACTAGATTTACAAATGCGTCTCTCACAAATACATGGTAAAGTTAATGTAATGATTCCACGATTTAATTCTGCAATAAAAAAATTTCCAATCATTTCACTAACGCCAAATTTTATTATTTTTTTGACTTATGAATTAACATGAAATTTCTGATACAGTTGAGCACCCTTAATCCGGGAACCCCTAATCCGGGAGCTCCCATAATCCGGCAATTTCGCCATGACCAACTACCTGGTACTTAGTGGAAAATGCCAAAACATTTTTAACCGGAACATTGCTTCATAACCTGCCGAGATATTATTCTTATGTTAATACCGAGATATCATTCTTAACGTTAATTTTCCCAGTTCGAGAATCAGAATAATTAAAACATATTAATTTCTGGTACATCGTGTACACTGGAATTATTCTGGACCTTGAACATATAAATTTGAAGACATCGCCGAGACGGACTACAACTAATTTACAGATCGGCCACTTTCAATGGCGCGCGCATTTTTGATTGACCACTAGAACAGGACCACCACCACCGTAATATGATAAAATTATTGGTTATATTCTTATGTTTCACCCAAAACATGTCTCATCCAAACAGTTGTGGCAACAGCATAAAACGTTAACCATCGCAGGAAAAGTGCAAGTCGTGAAAAAGCTTGACGCCGTTGCATCAGTAAAGCGTTTGACTGAAACATACTACGTGGGATCTTCAACAATATAGCACATTAAGAAGCTGAAAGAGAAAAATCATCAAAATTTTACTGTGAAAGTGACACGAAGAAGTAGATAACAGAGATAAAAACCACGAGAGAAGATTTAAGTGCTGATTTAGATAGCCTGGTTTCGATTACGTTGAAGTGAAGGGCTTAGGTAGTATTTCTGGCCAAATGCTAATGGAGCAGGATAAACTACTTCAGAAATAGACGTGATCAATCCAAAACGTGATTCGGGAAATTTCACATGCAGGCAATAGCATTTCACCATCCGTTCTATAACACGAGTGGTTTAAATTGTGGCCTGCGCTATGGTTTGATATAGACGAAATATAAGTGGTGATTTTAAAAAATTTCATGTTTCTGAGGATAAAAATATGATGATGGAGTTTGCAAACATCGTCCATAACCCTGAATTAAAGGAAATGGAATTGGTAAATTTAGACGAAAGGATAGATAGAGGCCTCGATACTCGAGGCCTCGATATTAGAGGCCTCGAGGCTCGATCACATATCATATCATAGATGATGAAATCATTGAAATGGTAATTAATAACAATAAATCCGAGTGGGGATGAAGATGATCAGCCTGAAATTGTTGAAGGAAGACTACTATAGTGATGATGGTCTTTATAGAATTATTCAGTCCGGTCGCCAGCAGCGACGTATACAATTGTGATGGGCGGCCGTGCACGCGACACCCTCGCGTTGGCATCACGCTGAATCAGCTGATAATAAATCGAGCGCGGTAGGAAATTATGTTACGCAAAGCACAGCATAAGAAATATCAAATTTACCCTTTTCCAATAATATGAAACTTAAATGTGCAGCAATAAGCACAATGCTTATATTCCATTATTTTCACTCACTGCGCAACATCGATAATTTTAAATAATAACTTTGTGTATTAAGAAACCATGTCTTTCTGATTATTCTTGGTAACTCTTTTTAAAATAATGTTCAGTACATGGAAAACGAATATATTTTGTTAAAAATAATTGATTCCTTTCAATGAAAACATCCCAGGCGTCAGAAATAGACCAGTTGCCATGCATGACCCATAATCCGGCAAAATCCCTAATCCGGTATCACCTCGGTCCCGACTGTGCCGGATTAAAGATGCTCAACTGTAATCTACGTTTTTTAACTGTCTACTTGCATTACCCTAGGAATACAGCATGGCCTGTATTCCTAGGCAGTGTTAAGGACCGAACTCGCGACCGGCAGTACACTAGCCCTCATTTTTAACAACTACGCTATATTAGAATCACGGGAATCTGGAGAATGTAGGCGACCCGCGTGACATTCGGCTTTATTTTTTTCTCGCACATCCGGGCCTATGGAGAAAAAAGTCACGACGAGCATTTTTTTATTTTGTTTTTGTAGCACGGAAAAAATTCTTCTCGTTTCGTGACCTAGTTACACAACCTCTCCTTGTCAGTTTCGACCATACGCACATTCCATTCGCGGGGAGCATCGATCACTAAGCCGCGAAATTTTAAAATCTCCGATCTGGATCTAAATTTTTACTGTTTTCGGATATGATTGCAGAAGCGAATGAAATGAAAGACACGTGGACCCGACCCGGACCATCCTTAATTTATTAATGGTACATTAGTAAATCTAATTTAAACAACAAAAGTATAATAAAGTGAGTATTCAGATGCAATGGTTTGAAATTGAAGATAACATTTTCGATGCAGTGACTGAAAGAAAAAATTAAACTGCGATAGGGATCGAACTTCGCACAGTACACTAGCTCCACGCTAACTCCACTAGCTCTCGTTGTCCGTCTGATCCCGGCGTACGTAGGCTACCCGCGTTACATCCGACGTATTTTTTTTCTCGCGATACCGGGGTAATGGGGAAAAAAGTCATATATCATTATTTTGCTTCTAGTTGCACGGGAATATTTTCATCTAATTTCGTGACCTGAGTTACACATTCGCGCTTCGATCGCTAAGCCGCGAAAATTTAAAATCTACGATCCGGATCCGATTTTACTCCGTGTCTTTGTGGGGTGACTAGTGTACTGGCTTCCCATGGCTAAGGCCGGAGACATTGCAATAAAGTTACTATGAAAATAAAAATTGCAGGCTGAGAGCGCGCTTGCTACAGGGCAAAAATTCTCTTGTGTTGGCTACACTGAGATCCTGCTTTCCCCTACGCTCCCGAGCGGAGGGGTATACACTTACCTTCCCCTCCGCACTAACGCCCCCAAAGGCACCTTCCCCTCCACTCGCTGTCGTTCCGCGCATTTAGGTGCCACGAGCTTTCAATCGGACTATACTACAATTTTGTGTCCCACAAAAACTAGTCCACCTTCGATGTAGAGCTCATCTCTTAGCTTATAGAAAAGTTGAAGTACTGTGGATATTTTTCCATAATTTGGCCACCCCCTAGTTCACATTCTGATTATTTCACTTAAAACTTGATCAGTGTTAGTGTTTTTCTGAAAATCTTCCCTCTGTTCCCTAGATATGGGAAGATAACTACTGATGGTATGAACCATCTCATGTATTTCAGGCTCATCTTCAACATTCCCCTTGATGTATGACCCTGATAGCATATCTACAATATGAAAATCCTTTCCAGGGATGTAGTACACATTCAGGGAGTATCGCAGCAGTTTGAGTCTTAGCCTTTGGAGTCTTACTGACCCTATCTTACTTACACTTTTTTTCATAACTGACACAAGTGGTTTGTGATCAGTTTGGACATCTACAATGAGCACATATATATAATTGTGGAATTTAGTGGTGGCAAAATGAATGGCTAGCAACTCTTTCTCAATTTGAGCATAAGTATTTTGCTCACACTCGCTCAAGTTTCTAGAGGCAAAAGCAACAGGCTGTACCCCTTACTCCCAACTTCTCCTTGTAACAAGCAACAGCCTAGACCCGATTGAGAGGCATCACACTGAATAGTAACTTTTTTAGACGGATCAAATGATGCCAGAACTGGGGCAGTTGACACACTTTCCTTCAATTTCTGAAATGCCTGGCTGTGGGAGGGGAGCCATTACCATTCTGTCCCTGCTTTTAGCAATTCGCGCAGATGGGTTAATGTTGCCATGTTTGGGATGAAACTACGCACATAATTAAACATTCCCATTCCTCTTTGCAATTCTTTCATATTAGATGGGAATTCTAGGCTTACAAATGCTTTCACCCTCACAGGATCAGTTTTCATCCCTGCCTCTGAAAAAAGATGCCCCGCGTATTTTACTTCTTTCACCTTATATTGCAACTTTGCTGGATTGAACTTTATGTTCAGTGCCCTAGCTCTTTCAAAAACTCGTTCAACAACCTTATCATGCTCCATTTCTGTATTACCCATGCACAAGATATTATCCATGTAGATAACGGTACCTGGAATATTGCCAAAATTTTGCTCCACCATTCTCTGAAATATTTCAGGGGCACAAGCAATACCGTACGGCAATCTTAGATATTTGAAGCAACCAAAGAGACTTGTGAAAGCACATTTGAGGGAGGACTCCTCATCTAATTTTACCTGATAGAACCCTTCTTTCAAATCAAATACACTGAAATATTTATTGCCACTCAATTTCTCAGCTATGTCACTCACAGTTGGAACAGTGTGATACTGCCTAACAATAACCTTGTTTAAGTCAACAGGGTCAAGACAAAGACGCAAATCCCCATTTGGTTTCTCAGTAATAACAAGGTTACTGAGCCACTCTCACTGTCAGGCTTTCTGTCCTAGAAATTATTTTCTTTGCCTGAAGCCTCTCCAACTCCATCTTTAACCTTTCTTTCTGACCGAAGGCACCCTCCTGGGTGGCCTTGATGTCGGCTGCACATTGTCTACTATTGCTGTATTGCACATTTGTGGTATAAACCCCAGACCCTTAAACACAGACATATACATTTTAAGAAATTTGTTTTTTGATGACAGCTGGTCAATATTAAATACCCTTTTAACCAAGTTCAAAGATACACAGCCCGGTAATCCCATAAGGGGTTGCAAGTCATGGAATTTCAAAATCAAGGAAACATTGAGCATGTTTATAATTACATTTCAGAGTGGTGATGCCTTCAGGCTTAATTTTCATGCCACCATACGCCTCAAGTCGCACGCTTGTAGGTTTAATTTTAACACTTTTCTCTAACTTCTGTATTGCCTGCATTGGCAGGACATTCACTTGAGCACCTGTGTCCAGCTTCATTGCAAACACTTTTCCACCAATCTCCACCTTTTCAACCCACTCATTGGGATAACAATTAGCATCCACCGAATTAACGCTCAAATTCACAGACAGTGCATAGCAGGACACTGGCGATGTATCTGACAAGGAGTCAGTTTCTACCACGTCGTTTTGGCATACATTTCTCACCCTGCATGCCACAGCAAAGTGGTTGATTAGTCCACACTTCGTGCACTTCCTTCCATATGCTGGGCACTCTCGAGGGCCATGATTCGTTTGGCACCTGTTACAATGAAACTTTTTCACTACTTTCCCCACACTTTGGCTTGCACACTTTTTCACTACTTTCCCCACACTTTGGCTTGCACACTTTTTCACTGCTTCCCCCACACTTTGGCTTGCACTTGAGCCCACATTACCTCGAGAACGGTGATTCCCTCTCTTCTTCTGCAAAACGCCGATGTGGTAATCTCCACCTTTGGGCTCAGCCGTTGTTTCTTTGATCGGCTTCGCCTGCCTCCGACTTTGTTCTACAGCTCTGCAGTGGGCTGCCACTTTCTCCAGAGAGAGATCCTCAGGGCCTCTGGCACCGTCCAGAAGCAGGGCCTCCTGCACCGTCTTATCTCGTACTCCGTAAATGATGCGATCACGAAATACGGAGTCCTCTTGAGGTTCAGATCTGGAGAATCCACAATGTTTAATGAGGCGCAAATGAGTCAGCAAAGAAATGCTCAAAACTTTCTTCTTCTTCCTGGACTCTCTGATTAAATATGAAGCGTTTGAAGGTCTCATTAATTTTGGGCGCAACGTACGACTCGAACACTTTTAAAACAGCTGAGTATGACTTTTTCTCTGGCTCAGTCAACGGAAAAGTAGAGAACAGCACCATCGCACTTCCTCCCAGCATATTTAATAAAATGGTTATCTTTACTTTGTCAGACTCTTCATCCCTCTGGGTGGCTGCTAGGAAATTTTCAAATTCCCAGACAAAATTAGTCCAGGTGGCATAGGCACTGGGACCTTCGAAATTCACGCTTGTCGGTAGTTTAACGTATTCAGTAGAGATGGGTCGGATAGCAGATTTCTCGAACTCTAATGTCGAATTCAAATATTTAATCATAGCTCGAATATTAGAATATCTCAAATTTTGAATACTGGAATTGCACATAGCATATTAAATGTTATTCTACTACTTCATTTGATGAATGTATAAATAAAAAGGTATACAACCAAATAAATTTTAAAAATCAACTTTTTTTATTTCAAATTTAATGAAATCATATGCATCAATAACATCATTTGAAACTTATTACCTATGACAGATTTTTATTTAGAAAAACAAGCATTCTAACTCGTTCAGGATCTACTGTGCTTCTTTTCCTGTCACATATCAAACCTGAGGTGCTAAAGGGACGCTCAGAAAAAACTGTTGATGGAGGTGTGATTAAATACTTAGAAGATAATTCCTTCAAGTGAGGATACAGACTGTTCATTTTCCAGGAATCAAAAATGTTGTCACAAGTAGTCACAAATGTAGTCACAATTCTTCTTCAAGGTATCTTCGAATTTCTTCTTCTGGAGTATCCTGACTCTTTCTGTGAGAACCTGGTGATGTTAACATTAATTTTGAATAAAGACCCACATTGTATGCTGTTGCTTTACATCACCTATTTTCAGTTGCACTTTTCCTAAGGTATCTGTTTTTTTTGGGTGACATTGTTCAGACAGATTAGTCATCTCCAAAGCCAATTGATTTTTTATCATCTCAACATTTTTTTAATCTTGGAATACACTGATTTTGAATCAGGGATCAAGAATTGTGGCAAAAGTGAATAATTGTTCTTTTTACCGACTTTACCGGATAACCGGCTTTTAATGGAAAACAGCAAATCATTGACGAAACCTTGTAGATTACTATGCGAAAACTTCTTAGTTTCTAGGAAATTAATAATGCTATTCACAAGGGGAATAACTTCAGAAACTGGGACTGCACTTCCACTAGCAACAAATGTTGCTCTTTCAAAAACATCCAGAACATCAATCAGTTGTTTGATAGCATCCCACTGTGGTGGAGTTATGTCTACATTAAAACTCAGGTTAGAGGCAGCTAATGTTATAGCTTGCTTCTGTTCCAGAAGACACCTCATCATTTGCAAAAGGGAGTTCCATCTTGTGGGTTCATGAGCTTATGCTTTTTAATATTCAGTTGTACTTGGGCCACTTTAAGTTGTTTTGTTGCTTTAGTAGAATGCTTGAAGTGACCCACAATGCTGCGGCATTTTTCTGCAAGGTCTTTCACCATCGGTTTGTTGAGGATTCCATCTTTAATCACTAATTGAAGAGTGTGAGCTAAGCAAGAAATGTGATTGAATGGACTCCCTTCAAGGGCAGATACAATATTCCTCCCATTATCTCGGACAAGGAGGAGGAGGGTATGTGAGGAGCACAGGGGTACCAACCACATGAGAGTATACTCCGACAACACTAGACACTTAAAAAAATTAAGAACCACTATAATGTAACCCTCAACTCTTTACGCTGAAATTACTTATTTTGTGTGTCCGCACAAGCATGCAAATAAGTTCATTCTGCAAAGAATGGGGTATTGCAAAGAGGGCAATTGTTGTGGAGGACTTAAGACAACAAAATGCAAAAGAGCCATGTCATTAACCCTTTGAGTGCCAACCGATTTTCTAGGAACTATGCTAAAATTGCTGAGGCACTTTTGCTGATTTTGCAGTAGTTTAGGAAAAAAATAATATCTCAAATAAAAGTGAAGATAAACATTTAAAAACTCATAGAAAACTTTATTATACGTGGTTTTACCTTTTCCATAAATTATTTGATGATTATTTTACAAAATATGAGTTCAGTAAGAATTTAAACAAAATATAAAATGCTAAAATAAAATGAATATTGACTTGAAGACATAATTGTAGGTACCTATATTTTAATATGTAGTCAACTTTTGATAACATGAGTAAGATATCTAGAGCATTATTTGTATGCATGCAAAAAAATTTTTCCTCAATGTCCAATAAATAATGAAAAAAAAAATATTTAACTTTTTTTCACAAATCAAAAATTTTCAGTATGTACACCATACTTCTTGTATCTCTTCTTCAATTACTAACACTGGTGTTTTCCTACACATAGCCCATGTAGCCCTTTTCCACACTTGGAACACACAGTATTACATCGCTTTACAGGTCCTCCATCTCTATTGCTGCATACAGCACACCACCTCAAATTTCTGCCGGGCAATTTTTGCAATAATGCACCAACCTCTTGTATTGTTGGTACAGGTGTGACTGCTTTATTCCCCTTTACAGCCAGCCATTCTTCCTCAATTGCCTGTATAATAGAGGAAGTGAACTGGATACGGGACATAATTCTGCCAGATGTATTCTCCTTGTATATAATGTAACAATTTAATACCATTCTGGCAAAGATACTGAAAACCACCTTTTTCCAATATTTTAGTGTTCTTCGTTCATCTAGGTAGGTGTAAAGCATCATATCTGATGCATCTACTCCCCCCATGTATTTATTGTACTGGTTTATTATTGCTGGCTTGGTTATTTCTCTTTCATGTGAAAATCGTCGTCTTTTCAAGGTTTCACTCTCAGCAACTGCATGAGTTGAAAGAAGCAAAACTGGCTTTTTTTAAATTTTTTTTCTCTAAATCCACACAAAAGAACCTCATCACTACGGAAGTATTTCACCTGTCCTACATCATACCCTACTATAATATCCTTTGGGAGGCCCCTTCTGTTTGATCTTATTGTTTCAGTGAGGTAAGTTGAATTTTCAAACAGGGACTTCGACAGAGCAATACTGGTGAAGAAGTTGTCAATGACCACATGATATCCCTTATTTAGGTAGTTCCCAAGTTGGAGCAACTTGGTCACTACTACGTGACCAAGGCCATTCTTTTTTATCTCAGCCTTTTCTTCCTGACATTTTGCACCTTTATAGCAGAAAAAACCTACACAATAATGTACAACAGAGTCGCACAACATCCAAAACTTTATTCCCCACTTGCGAAGCTTCTTATTTGGAAGATATTGTGTTAGGCTTGAATGACATTTGGTGCCAACCAATGACTCATCGATGGATAAGTACTGATGAGGTGTGTAATGTGATCTGAACACCCTATTTGCATGCTCAACAAGGGGGATGAATTTTGAACAGGGATCATAATTCTGTCTGGTGACCTGGTGGAAACAGTTTTTTATTGTCAACAAGATGAAAAAACTTCAAAATCAGTTGGAATCTATTCCTAGAGAACATGATCCCAAACCATGGAATAGCTCTACTATTCCGAACCCAGTATGAGAATATGGTAGGCCTGCGAGTAATTCCCATTTCCAAAAGCACAGCCACAAATGCCTTCATTTCATGTACATTTACAGGCCTCCATTCTCTGACTCTAGCATTGGGTGATATTTGCTGCTGGGAACCCAAAAACTGATTTGCATACCTATTTGTTTCAGCCACAATTAGATTCCACAAAGCCAAGGTGAAAAACATATCAAAATATAGTATAGGCTTGGCATCCTGCGGAGGAGCATGCTCTGGACCAGATGATTCAAGGAAAGAAGGACCAGACTGGACGTATGAATCTTGTCCAGGTTGCGTTTCCTTAAACCCAGGAACACTGAAATTATTAATATCTTTAACATTTTCACAAATGCTGTCACTATCTGAACTTTCAGTTATCACAGGAATTCGTTTACTTTTCAAAGCAACAATATCACTGTAATCACTTTCAGACTCTGAAATGATCGGACTGTCTTCATCACTTTCACGGGAACACTCGTCTTCAATGTATTCCTCAAAATCATGATCTTCACTGTAAGAATTGACAAAATTGGCTATATCGTCGTCACTAATAAACGCAGACTTGGATGTTGATGCCATTTTGACGTATTCAGGTAGCAAATCTAAGTAAAGTTTATAAAAACGTAACACATGTAAAACCAAAGGAAGATAAACACCAGTGGTCAATTTAGAAACTACAAAGGTTAAGCTTCATAAGCAATCTGCATTTAGATGCCATCTGTCATCAATCAGTGAACTACCAGCATCTAAGAGTGACACTGAACGAGGAGCGCTATCGCGCTCCTGGCACTTTTCACGAGAGACAGGAGGAGTGCGATAGTGCTCCCCGGCACTCTAAGGGTTAAAGAGGATCAAGGGGGGACTATGATGGCAGATATCATGGCTGGAAGAAGCTATTTCCCAACTTTACATAACAGTCATCAAGAACTACATCCTCAACTCCTTGGGTAGGTGGTTGCCTCATTGACATTATCATTTTGCTTCGTGGGACATCTTATCAGAACCTTGGCATCGGCACTCCCCTCACACTTCAACAGGAAAGGGTCCAGCAGTACACATCGGACACAACTGGGCCATTTCGAGGCCAAGGAAAAGAACTCTCAATTGAGTCATTACTTATACATAATTAAAGCAAAATAACTATCCTACACATGGTATTGTTTTTTACCCCAAAGTCATATCTTTCAAGGTTCAGCATCAGCTAGATTTTCAGGGGAAATTGAAGGAGGCCGATTTTCAGAAAAATTGGTCAACTTTGGCCCCAATCAAATGGATGTGTGATACCTAGGACACATGGCATATGAAACCAAATGCACTAATGAATAAAAAATCACCATGTGAAGTGTTAAAGAAGTCGGAGCTGAAAAAAACTACTTTTTGACTTTTGACCAGCTTTTTTCGATTTCAGCCCAATGTGTGGCAAAACTTATGTTTTCTTCATCAAGTTTTGTGGCTAAATAGACATACCTTCCCTGGACTTTTTCAGAAACAGAAATGTGCTCCAGCCTCGATATCTGTTCTTTCAGTTCCTGAGCAAGTTCCATTGATGCTGACTGTTTCCTCTGGCTTATTTCTCGTTCTGCTTTAACTGATTCTGTAACACCCCAGATGTGCTGCTGCCCAGCTATATCACCTAATCTATGGAAACCAACAAATCACTTAGACATAAAACACAAATGTAAAAAATGCAAGTTTACCATTAGCTCACTGATTTTTAGCATAAGAAAATCACAAGTAGTAACTGTAAAGATGATACATACTGAGTTTAAGGTAATGGGGTACAAAGTATTGCGACGCCACTTCAGAAAGGACAGAAAATATTTTGTTGCCACATGGATACATTAAGAATAGAAGAAAACATTAATGCAAACAGCTGACATAACTGTGACAGCAATTACATATTTTCAGTATAATTTTCAAGCACAAGAATAGTGTTGAACACAACATTGAATAATTAATACAAGAGTTTCTCTTTACATTTTCTTCTGAAAAACAATATGAGCAATTCTAAGAGGCAGACCAGCTGAGGAGTACTTTTTACTCTTAGGATGGATATGCTGCCCTTTCCTACTGAGATGGCCATTTACTTCAGTAGCAAATTTTATAGGATATATAATAGCATTATAATAATGATTCCTTTCTCCAGAAATATCAAGAAAGTCACCGAATGATCTATTATATTCAAGTACCAAGCTTGGCTCCTTTCTTCACCACACCATGAAAATGTATCTTGCTACAGACAATAAATCCATATATACTACAACTATCCTCCGCAATGCAAAATATCAAAACTCCAGGTGTTTCTCAAATATGAGGAAGTTTTTTGTACAGTTTTCAGGAAAAATTGAACTGTATGGATACAACTACGATGTAATATTCTAAATCTATACATGAGATATTTTTTGCCATGGGAGAAATTGGGAATGTTGAAATCCAGGTCATATATAAATAATTAAACGATCATTATAATAATGGATGCAGTGAATATACTTAGGCTCCAAATGAAGAGAAGGCTTAGATATAAGGTATTGAGGTCACTGGGTTTTGATGTGAGCAATGTGGACAGTCCACCTTCTTAGCAATGTTTTGCAAGTCAGCTGGCATAGATATAAGAATATGTTGGAGAGAATTCCATTACAGAAAGAAGCATATGTAAGAATGAATGATGGCAAAACTAAGTTAAATCCAAGAAAGATATTGGAGCAGAATGAATTAAAAAGTATACAAACATTCAAAACCTACACACCTCCTCTCCAATAAAATCATTTCATTCTCCAGCCTTCTCCTCCCATCTCTTTCCATGGACAGCTCTTGCTGCAGCAGCTTTATCTGTTGTTCATAAAAGCCCAGAGCAGGGCCAGTGTCAACTGAGGCACTGGGCACCTTGGCTCCTTTCTCTGCCAATCTCTCCAAACACTTCTCAAGCCCTTTCCTCTTCCTCTGACAGTTCTCCCATTCCTGTCTTAGCCTCTCACTCTCCTATGAGGAACAGAATTATGTATTATTTAAGATATCCCACTTCTGTGAAGGTCTAACTATAATAAACAGCATGTGGGTAAAAAGGAACTTCCACAAAAGTCAATAAGAAAGATGTGTATGGATCATATTGAAAAAAACCTTTTCTTTGAGAGCCATTTCTCCAATCATTTCTTGGATTTTCAGGTTGAACTGTTTCCGCACAATATCTACTTCTTCTTTCACTCGAACCCCTGCATCTTCAATCAACTCAGCCATGGTCTTCCTCATCTGGTTCACCTCCTCTGTCAAAATTGAATACAAATATTTATATAAAAAAATAAATAATGCTTTTGACTCCTTTTTTCCATGAAGAAGCAATTGAATCAAGGACCAAAATTACTCCAATTAGTCAGTATCTACCAAGTATGTACTACCGTTAATGTAACATTTTTGTACCGGCAGACTACATAGAAAAAAGTAAAATAATAACAGTCTTTAGTATCTCAAATCATATTTTTACTAACAGAAATTAATGCAATAAAAATCCTAATTCCTGTGAGCGCATCCTGAATATATCTAACAAACATCAGCAATTAGATTTCTCAAACAATTATAGATAGATTTGTAAAAAATATATTGCATAGCCTACCAGTAAGCCTGATTACAATGTACTTACAGTAATGTACGCTAAATCATAAACAGGATTTAAAAAATACTTTTATAACTAAGTCATAGTAGGGTAGGCAGGGGCTAAACGAATCATGGGAACACGGATCTCGCTTAGGTCTGTCGCTTCTCCAATCCAAAAATATACATCTTCTGTATCGCTGGATTTAATGCTGAGCAGTGGCGTGCGGTACGATGAAGCAAATGAAGCACTGCTTCAGTAAAAAATTGCGTTTGTATAATTTATTCATTATTTGTTTAAAAGCTACTAAATTAACAGTATAAAGGCATTATAAGCTCCCTTAAATAGTACGGATGTTCATTATACCCCTTAAAGCAATGGCAGCCGGCAGACGGTTATGACTGCGATCCCGGTGAAGCTGTGCGCTCATAGCTTGGGTAGACAGCATGCGCACGCAGACAATTCCCGAGCAGCGGAAAAAGGGGAGCGGGACGGGTTGCTAGCGTAACAAAGGGCAGAGGAAGCTAGCTTCGGTTGACGGCGAAGACATACGACTGTAGCCGAGTGCAGCCGATATCTACTGTGTTCACCGCACTCGGCGAAGTTGGCGGCGTGTACGAAAGTGGAATTTACGGTAACTCATCCTAGCGGTGTGCTAACGAATTTCCGACGTCGATATAACGTGCTACCGAGTTACAGAAAGCCCCTGCTGGTCCTGATCTCACAATCAGCCACGGTTCTTTCTGACGCCATAGTCAGTGTACGTATGTAAACAAACTATACCTTTCTGTTGTGGATATATGGCGTTTTAATATTCTTGTTATGTGTTTAAAATAGAACTACAGAATTTTTTTCCTGTTTTAGGTTACTGTAAAATGGCCCAGTGCATCATTAAAAGTGTTCTTAACTCTCCCTTTTCGTCTCGATCATACGAAGAAAAAAAGGAAATAATAAAACTTGGTAGGCCTACTCCAGATTTGCCAAACTTGGTGCAAAAATGTGGAAAATTTACTCGGCATTTCCAATCGAGTTCATATAAGAACTGTGCGTGGTTAGCGGGTAGTTCAGAGCTGAATGCAGTTTTTTGCTGGAACTGTTTATTGTTTGGGAAAGACAGAAATACTAGTTGGACAAAAAGTGGATTTACTCATTTAGGTAACTTGGTGAAATCCATTGCGGGTCATGAGATATCAGTGAACCACTTACAATCTTCTCTATGCATTGCATCCTTTGGGCAGAGCAGAATTGAAACTGCATTAGATGCCCAGTTACGGGTGGACATCTCATTCCACAATCAAAAGGCAAAGCGCAACAGAGAAATTCTTAGGAGATTAATCAATGCTGTTTTTTGGGAAAACAGGAATTAGCATTTCAAGGTCATGACGAAAAAGAAGAGTACGTTAATCGAGGAAACTATGTAGAACTTTTGAAGTACACGGCTGACTACGACCCTCTTTTGGAAGAGCACTTAGAAACAGCTACTGTTTTTAAAGGGTTGTCCAATCACATCCAAAATGACCTTATTAAAGCAGTGAGTTCATCTCTTTTACTGTCAATAAAAACTGAGCTGAAAGAGGCACATTTTGTGGCTGTATTGGTAGATGAAACGACCGATGTTTCTAACAAAGCTCAGTTTTCCATTGTCGCCCGATATATTTATAATGGGAAAATTAAAGAACGTTTCTTGGGCTTCAGTGACATAAGCTCAGATAAGAATGCTGCTGCTATTGCGCAGCTCATTATTGAATATTTAATTAAGTTTGAATGCAGTGAAAAAATTATTGCACAAACATATGATGGTGCCAATACAATGTCTGGACACTTAACTGGAGTGCAGGCCAGAATTAAAGAGATTTACCCGGAAGCATTGTTTGTACATTGTTATGCTCATGTTTTGAATCTGGTGCTATCTCAAAGTGTTAGTGAGATTCCTGAGTGCAAAATATTTTTCAGCACACTAAATGGAATCTCAGCATTTTTTTCAAGATCCCCGAAGCGTGCTGCATTCCTTGATGATTTTTTGAAAAGGAGAGTGCCCAGTGTATGCCCCACTCACTGAAACTACTCATCAAGGCTCGCAAACACAGTTTTTAAAAACAGAACTCAACTGTTTGATGTGTTTAATGCAATGCTTGAACATCCAAATGAAATTGAATGTGACATACTTGCTCCAGTTAATGGGTTTCTGTCAGTATTAGATGACTTTCAGTTTGTTTTTCTCCTTAGTGTCTTTGATAACATTTTTGCTTTTACAGACGTACTTTTGGATGCCCTGCAGCACCAGGCAAGTGATATTGTCTACTGTAGAAAGAAAATTGAAGGCACTCGTCTGAGTATTGCCAAACTTCGTGACGATTTTGAAAAATATTATGAGGAAATAGTTGTGGAGGTAGGACCACCCAATAAGAGAAGACAAACGAACTACAGAAGAGTCTACTGCGAGATCTTTGACAATATAGATGGGCATTTCAAGTCACGCTTTGAAGATTACTCAAAGTTGGACTTCTTGCAACTTCTTGCAACTGAAAATTTCTCCAAGCACGAAATCAATTTCCCGGAAATTGCTTTAAAAACCTTGTTGGACACATATGGAAAATTTTTTGACCCTATACGCTTAAAAATGAACTTACAGTGTTTTACTCTAGTGAAGAGTTCAAAGGGAAGATGCTGATGGAACTTTGTCAACTTTTTGACTCAAACATCATGCTAAAGTCAACTTTCCCCCAAATCAATTTATTGGTTGCGTTGATATACACAATTCCAGTGACTACGGCATCAGTAGAAAGGTCCTTTTCAGCACTAAAAAGAATAAAAACGTATTCAAGGAATACCACTGGACAAAAGAGACTTTCTCACCTGGGTATAATATCTATTGAGTGTGAACTGTTGGCAGAAGAGAAAATGAAGGAAAGTTTTTTTGATGAAGTTGTTAACGAATTTACCACTAAGGATAGAAGAATGGACTTCCAGTTTCATTAGGACTACTCTCATATAGTGGCATCTATCCGTCAGTTTTGTATTTAATTTTTTGTGTGATTATGGTTTTGCTAAGGGGTAGGTCTACTTTTTAAAGCTACTCTTGTCCGATATAGTCCTGAGATATTTAATTGTTCAACAATACAGATTTTTAAGCACAAATGTCTCCCATTAATTTTCTGTTTTTATCATAGAGTGTAACAAAGAAAACATTTCTATACATATAGGCTATTATGTATGTAAGCAAGCCTACTGCCTGTTTTACAGAATAAATAGTAGCAACTGTTGTTTTTATCAATATAAAAATAATATCAAGACTTAGGTGGAACTAAATTAACCTTGTTGCCTCAATATTTCATATAGCAACACGTTTGTTATATTCTTGTAATTTGATACGTATATGTGTGTGAGAAGGCGTTTCAGGGGTTTTTAACGTTATTACTTAGTTGTCTTGTCCAATTTCACAAAATTTAAATAAATTGGAGTGATTTTCTTTTATTATTGTTATAAATGAACTTGATTGTATTTGCAGTTAGTTTTGTGTCATAACACAAATTCCAAGACTTTAAAAATCAACACTTCTCTCATTGGCTCATAAATTCTTTATATGCACAACTCAGATGCTAAAATTTCAAATAATTTTCCAAGTGACATGACAATTTGGCGTAAAAATACATTGAACTAAAATTACAAACAGTTTTCGGGGAGGGGTTGGCCCCCCTCCCAGTATATATCTACTGCTTCACTGGCTATTTGATCCACCGCACGCCACTGATGCTGAGTGACTTATCTATTGGCACGTATGTACATGTACTGCATAGACAAGCGGCTGGAAGTCTAGCGCTCATGTTGGCGGCCATTCCCGGAAGCGTCGCCGAACCATGTGAGCTTCTTTTTATCGTCACTGTAATTATTGTGAACAACATCAAAGGATTTCTCTGCTCAATGTACGTTATATTTGCAATTTTTTTGCAATCTAATTAAGTATGTAGTTGCTGTTGAACAATGATATACTAAATAGTGTTCAATCATTATACATATATTCAGTTACTTTTTACGATTTTTTAAATTGACGTTTGCTACGCGGAGCTAGCTGTCAAAACGAGAATTTGGGCTGACACCAAAAACGGCAAGGAAATATGCCTTTCATTATTGTGAACGCATAGAAATCACTCCCAATTTTAACCAGGAAGCAAAATTGGTTGGCAAAGATTGATTCTATAGATTCCTCAAACGAAACTGTAATCCATCTATTATAAAACCAGAGGGGCTATCGCGAGCAAGAATAAATGGAATGCAACTAAAAAAGTTGCTGAATTTGATAGAGCCTTGGAAGAGGTCCTCAATCGCTTTAATCTGAAGGGAAAACCCGAGTGCATATATAAGAAGTTGAGACTCCTTTGAGTAATCGTCCACCCAATATCGCAGTGGAAAAGGGAAGCCGTCAATTCATTAGTATGATCAGTGCCCATGTAGTACAGACGGTTGGGCCAACGTTGGGAAACGGTGCCATTCGTACGGTTATATATGATCCGTTGGGCCAACGTTGGGAGATGGTGTACGGGGACTGCCTGTTTACAGCGCAGCTAAGATGGATACTATCTCACTTAGCACATTTTCAGCTACATTGCATTTGTTATCCAAGAGTTTTAGCCTAAGTGTAGTGAATCCGTATGGAACAACTCTGAATAATGACCCTTTAAGTAATAATTTTTTCATGCACCTATTCGCACGTTTCTCTTCATCCATCCTATATTACTGGATTTTACACATCCATTGCATAGCTTTCCTCCCTTGTTGACCTAATATTCTACCATTTACCTGACCTTAGTTCCATTCAATGAACGTACTGTGCTAATGTATACACACAATGTGTTTATCACTATCGTCATACCCACAAGGCACAAAATATCTACTAGATATCTACAGCATATCTTCAATGTCTTGAATATCTTAAATGTTTATAAGATGTCTAGAAAATATCTTAGACGTCTCCTAGATATGAAAATTAATTTTTTATTTGTCTCATATGGATTCAAATGCCATATCCATTCAAATGGATATCCATGAATGGATGATTTTTCTTAGTACTTCATTGACGGCATCGGACTTGGAGAAAATATGGGTGCGCTCACTGGAAAAATCTAGGAGGATCGGTGAGAGTGAATGTACATCTGAAATGTGGTTTTAAACGCAATTCACCATCTTTAAGAACGATAGAACACTGGTCCACAGATGATTTTTCTCAGTCCCTCGTAGACGGTATCGGACTTGGCGAAAATACTGGTGCGTTCACCGGGAAACAGGTTCTCAGCATTATGGAGGAAACTCTTATTTATCTCTCCTGGAGTTGAAAGAATATCAGGTACGCATATTTATAATGGTCATGCTTATTTTTAACCACAAATTATTAGGGAAATGTTTTAACGGTGAAAATTATCCTTGTCAATCTTTTAGTAAAGTTAATAATCACAAACGACTTAATGCCAGTCAGCAGCTGTATATATATGGCCTCCCAGTTTCCTGCCTGCAATTGGAAAATGTGTCAGGTGGTATATCAAAGGATGAAAGGCAGCTGTGTTGTTAGGTAGGTGTATCTGTAGTATACGAGGTACACTCGTGATCAGAGATCTGAAGGGAAAGACAGCAAAAGAAACTCAAATAAAATTTTACAAAATAATGGCTGTCCCCACATTGCTATACAGATTAGAAACCTTGACACCTAGAACAAGAGACCTCAAAACAGATTGAAACATTAGAAATGAAATTCCTTGGAGCTGCGAAAGGCTGTACACATCTGGACCACATATAAATAAATACATAAGGCAAGAATTAGAAGTACAACTAGAAACAGAAGTAGCAATAAATTACAAAGAAAGATGGAAAGAACATATTGAGTGCATCCTGGAAAGGATTAACAGAAAGGTCTTAGAGTATAAACCTTTAGGGAGAAGAGGTGATGGGAGACCGAGATTACGATGGTGAAGCCTAAAAAGGCAAATTGCCTAAACCTGGAAAGCCAGAAGAAGAAAACTGCACTTCACACATTACCAAACACCCAAGCATAGATGCTTATATAATATTAGAAGCATAAATAATATGTACCAACAAATTTCCACAGAGGCAAAGAAATGTCAACAACACAATATCATGATTATGCACTTTTATAGGAAGAGAGTCATCCATTTATCGTTCCCAAGAAAGGATCCAATGCTGGTGAACATGAAATGCTACAAAAAATCTGATGAGTTCAACACGAGTTAAAACATTAATACAGAAATATAAACTAGAACAAAAGAAATTCAACATGCAAACTCCAAAAAAGTCAAGGAGAAGATCAGAAAACAGAAGATGTTGAGATGATCCGAAAACAAATATGATGTGAGGTGAAAAGAAACAAAGGAACAGTAAATATGCAGAGAATCAAGACGAACCAAAGTGAAGAGGGAAGATAAAATGTGACTACTTTATTATTTAGTAAGAAAGAAGGAAATGGATTAATGTGATTACAGAGTATTCACGTGGTGGGGAGCATGTATGTATCCACCTATTTTACATTTAAACTACATACAGTAAAACCTCTCCAAACGGCCACCTCTATTCAGCGGTCACCCCTGTAAACGGCCATTTTTCCCAAGAACGGAATGGTTTACCCTATCTTCCCCTTGAAAAATGACCCCCTATTCAGCGGTCACCTCTCTTCCCGATCAGCGGCCAGAGCGTAACAACAAGATACGGCCACTTCCATGAAATCTCAAATTCAAATCTCTCTCTGATTGGCCTTAGAGGAGCTTTATTGCCCATGCTCACATGTACACTTGATACACTTACATTGACAAGGCATTACATTGTTTCGTTCCCTCTGACGAAGGGAATATCGGGGACCATCCGTCCGTTCCTCGATTATACTTACGAGCGTACTTATAAGCGACTTACATTGTAAGCTGCTTCCTATTTCTGCTTCCGGTCCGACACCTCAAGCAAAGGAGGCAAAATATCAAATGTATTCGCGATTGGCACGGTGTGTTGGGCGGTTGGAGCTTACGGAAGATTTGGCAGTGGATTGCGAAATGAGCAGCAGAAGCAAAGTGGTGTTGTCTTTAGAAGAGAGAAGAAGTGTTCTTTTTGACAGTAATAATGGGATGTCAGCAAGGAAAATTGCCGAAAAATTTAAGTGCGGAAGGACACAGATAAACGTTATCATTAAAAACAGGGACACTATTCTACAAGAGTGGGAGGACAACAAGAATCGAGGGATAAAAAGGAAGAGAGATCAGAAGTTAAGTGAAGTTAATGATAGGTTATATGAATGGTTTATGTGTGCCAGAGCAAAATATTTGCCGGTTAGTGGTCCAATACTGCAATAGAAAGCTTTGGACATTGCAAATCAACTTCAGATTGAGGGATTTGCAGCTAGTAATGGTTGGTTGGAACGTTTCCGGACCAGGAACAATATTGTTTTTAGATCAATTAGTGGTGAAGGAGGAGATGTTTCTCCAGAGACTGTTAAGGAATGGAAATTGAGAGTGTCGTCTATTGTGGAGGGTTATGAGGCCAGAGACATTTTTAATATGGACGAAACTGGTCTTTTTTACAGAGCCATTCCGAACAAGACACTTTCTTTGAAACATGTCGAGTGCAAAAGTGGAAAACTAAGTAAAGAAAGAATAACAATTATGTTTTGTTGTAATTCAGTTGGAGAAAAGGAGCCCCTATTAGTGATTGGAAGAGCACTTAGGCCACGGTGCTTTAAAAACGTTAACATGGATCTTCTTGGCGTGAAGTGGTGTGCAAATAGTAAATCGTGGATGACTTCTGCAATTTATGAAGAATGGTTAAGTGCCTTTAATAAAAAGATGATCCAACAAGGAAGAAAGGTTATTTTATTTTTAGATAACGCCCCTTGTCATCCAAAAATACATCTTTCGAATGTGAAACTTCAGTTTTTACCACCAAACACAACAGCTCGCCTTCAACCCCTAGATCAGGGGATTATTCAATCTTTTAAACTGAGATACCGGCGAAAGGTTCTATGCAGCCTACTGGCAATGATGGACGACGCTTCATGTGTTAGTGATGTCACCAAAACAATCAATGTGGGAGAGGCTGTGTCATGGTCAAAATCGGCATGGAAAGAAGTCGAGAAGGAAACCATCAGGAAGTGCTTTGTTTCTTGTGGAATAATAGCAGGTGAAAACTGTGAAGAGGAAATTCCCTGCAGCTCTGATGGCAACAATGCGCTGCACCAGGAGCTCCAAATGTTGGCGTCGACTGCACGAATATCATACGATACCACAGAAGAGGCGAATGTAGAGTGCTACGATGACTTGGATGGAAATTGGGAGTCTCCCATTGGTGGCAAAGGTAAGGGTTGTTTCATTTTTCTTTCGAAATCTTACGAATTTCATCAAACCAAGAGATCATTCATAACAAGCTGTTTCTTTCTTTATTAGATGCAGAAATATGCGATAGTGAAGAGGAAGAAGTGGAAAATGAAAATATCACTGAGATGAGCGTAAAGGAAGGATTAGATTCACTATTAAAATTAAAATCATTCTTCCAAAAAATTGACAAGGATTTCATTGAAAATTTAATGGAGTCCTATGAAAATCTCCAAAATTGTTTAGAAAATTTATTAATTAAAAGAAAATGTAGCCAATAGGGTAGTTTCCTTCATCAAAGAAAACAGACTTCATTAATTGCGATTTGTGCCCTACCATAAGTGTATTTAATTTACACAAAAAGTTTGTATTGAGAAATCCTAGTTTACTAGAAAATTAAATGTTAATTTTAAGGCCATTTGAAAAGGCTCTGAAATGGCGGGGTGCGCTGCCTTCATGCTGACGTAACAGGTAGGTAGTTTACGTTGCGAAGCATAGGAAAATTCGTCTCCTGAACTTACCGTTGTATTTCAGGGCCCCTCAGCTCTAGTGAGTATTTATTAGTATTAACCTGTAAAAACTATCAATGTTGGAAAAGAATTCTCAGTTAAACATGGTATTATTAGTAATTTTATAGGCTCAAGGACGTCCTGCTCGCTGTGTCTTCTGCTACGACGAAGCATGGCGTGAAGGTCGTGGGGCGATAGGCGAACTACATGATATGCTTGTGAAAGGAATACTAACTGGTTTTAAATGAATCAACTGCATAAGTAATGTTAAATAAATAAATAAAAGTTAATTATAATTAATTAACGGAATAAATATGCACCCAATACTTGTTCATAAGCTTTAACGGATTACGGCGTCTATATGGAAGCGTCCGCAGCACCACCTGGTGGCAGGTAGAGGAAATAGTTCGACGTCACACGTAGGATTAACCGGCATGCAATAGTTTGCCGTCGCGTTTTCGCGCCATTGATTTTTTTCACTTTTTAATTAATGAGGAAAAATACTTAACGTCATTTAAAAATCGAACGGCTTAAAACGCATACTCCAGAGGTTATAAACTTTCGATCAAGACAATAAAAAAATAATAGGAAACTACCCTATTGAAACAAAGTACTTTGACAGGTTTTTTCAAAAAGTAATTATAAACCCTATTTGTTAGCTGAATATGAAATAAAATTTTATTAAAAATAAACTTTATTACAATAATTTTAGAAATGAACATATGTAAGTATTTTATGTAATTTATCCTAAAAGCCCCTATTTAGCGGTCACCCCTCCAAACGGCCACTTTTTTCTGGAACCGGCAGTGGCCACCTTAGAGAGGTTTTACTGTAATTTTCCCCTCCATAGTAGTGGAAAGGAAAAATTTATTCACTGCTAAAGAGGTTAAGATGGCTTAAAGTAAATCAAATGATATTAACACAAAAAAATAATGTGACAAAACCTGTTAAATGGAGATAAAAAGCTTTTACAGGTTTATGTGATATTCAAATGAGAATATCATCAATTCCATTCTTCTTTGAAAAAAAATATTAATATTTAATTCTCAAGTCAATGTCTTCAGAAAAACCAAGAGAAGATTTGAAAGAGGTCAACTAAAAGAGATAGAAGAGAACTTCAAGAAGCACAATGTCAGAGACTTTTATCAAATATATTAGTCTAAACCAAGGAGGCTGCATGAGGAGGCCCCAGAACTCAAGGGGAAAGCGGATTTCTGCTGTCACTTACGGACAGCAGAAATACGGGCTTACGGAACAGAAGCCTGTTCAAGGCGAAGGTAAGTAAGTCCCCTCAGGTGAAGTATGATAAGGTGAAATTCTTAAATTGTATCATATATTAATTACTCTACGCAAGGTGAATACTATGAGGTCATTGGATGATTGTACTGGTTAGCTATCGCCAGTGAATGTAACGCGTTGTAGGGGTTGTAAAGGTATTGTGTGTGTAAACAGTGAGATGGTTGCGATGCTCCTCGTGCTATTAATATTAAAATATCAAGTTGAACTAGATTTGTTTTCCGTCTTCTACCTTACTCAGGTTAATGTAAGTGCAGTTACACATGACAAGACATGTCTTTCACTTTTCAAAGAGTTTTTTCTGCTGTCAGGTAGCACTATTTCTGCTCATTCACTAATTGTAATTTATTTCCTTAATTTCCAGGTTCTCTTGATATTTTCACTTCGATTGGATTGCGATGAGAGGAGAATGTTGAACTACTGCACGCAAATGTTTTCCAAAGTTTGATTTCAGTTTACACTTATATAACAAGATAAATAGAAGTTATGACGATATACCTTTCTCAGAAATCAGGAAAGAATTAGAACCCTAGGAAGTGGGTATAGAGAATTGTTAGACGATTGTTAACTGCAAGTGTTTATTCCTTTAAGGCTGATTTGGAAAAAACTAGTGCATAAAGATTGTAATATTTCATTGCCGAATATTTGGGAAATAAGTCCCTCGATTGTATCTAAAGAATCACAGTCTTAGGTTGAATGTACATTTTATTATGGCTTCAATATCACAATACTTTCTATGTAATGTGTATCATACAAAATGCAATTTATTACTTGCATCGTATGTTGGTTTTCTGTATTTGATCCACTGGGCAACTAAAAGTTTATAATGTATTTTTCTGAGCGACAATAGTATCTTATAACATATAAAGTAAAGTGTAAAGTTTTGATTTCAAATAAATAGGACCAAATAGTCAGCATGATTACGTACTGCTTATTTACATCCTATTTTTATGAGTTTGGTAATGGAATTTTCATTGACATCAACTGATCGCCAGTATTGTTGTTGTTGTTAGTTGCTATTATTCTTAGACTTTACATTTCCTGATTTAAGTCCTAAAGTGCCAAGCGTTGCGTATATCTGCTAATTCTTTTGTTATTATTGTATTTTCGATATTGATGGGAGGATTCAAATTCTAGTGATACCTACATTTAGGTCTAAATGAAAATCGCACAACTTCCATAGAATTTCTATGCATCCACCTAGGGGAATGTAAGAATTATTTCATCTTTGGAAAATATTCCGTTACGGTAATTACTGCGATAATCAATTTCTTTCCTTTGCCGGTAGAGATATTGTATCAAGGATACCAAACACTTTATAGGTTGGGACCAGGGCGGCCCAGCTTGGTCGGGGATTGCTGAGGCGCCTGGCCCTCTTCGCATTCTCAGTCCTTTTCACCATTCACTAAGGGGCCCAAAATTTGTTTGCAGCCGAGGGCCTCCGTCGATATTAAAGATGAAAAAGTTCTTGGGACGTGGTGGATACGTGAGTTACTTGCGTATCATGTGTATTGCTTGCGAGTGCATTAGCGGTGTATACGTTCCAATATAACGCTGATTAATGGTTCCTCTTTGAGTTTCAGCTGTAAAATTGCATTCTGGTTGATGACAGCAAAGTTCAAAGTGTTCCTGCAGTGTTGACAATAGTAGCACATGCAGTATATATCTGATTTACGCAAACATCAGTTCTGTTTCCCACTATTGCCATGTTAATCCCCGTGAAAAACGGATCACTCCACAACTAGCGCCGTGAGTGGCGACTTTTGCAAACTCAATAAAATGCGCGGTGGGTGACAGCGTGTCTAGCGGCCGACTCAATAATCCTCTAATATAATATTCGTGGTCTAAACTTAAAGGTTGCTCTCCACCCAACAACTGCTTCAAGAACATGCATGAATTAATTCTTAGAATACAAAAGAACTGTAAGGATATGGCTACATACTCAAATAACTGCTCAATTGTGAACAACCACAAATGAAATTTGAAAAAACCACAAATTAAACTTCAAAATCTTAACTCCAACAAGCGAAAAATAAATAGAAAGGATCATTAAGGGCCTCAAAAACAATAAACATTCTGGCAAGGACTCAATGACTGTAGAACTTCTGAAATATGCCATAGTCAAGGTTTTAGCCCAGCTTGAGTCTTTTTAAATGGATCTGGATGATAGAACATATACCAGATGAATGGAGGGATGTAATTATCAACCCACTAGACAAGAAAAGAGACAAACCAAAGAGCATTACCTATAGAGGAATATCACTGCTACCAGTAACATATAAGATACTGCCCAAAGCATTCCAATACAGAGTAGAAGACCAGAAAAATCCACAATAATGGGAAAACCAATTGAGATTCAGAAAAGATCATGCGTGGAACAGATCCTTATCATGACGACTCTGATTAAGTCCAAAACAACAGCAGCCAATACGAAGGTAATAATGATATTTGTATATTATAAAAGGACATATGACTACATAGATCAGGACACACTGATTAGAGTATTGAATATTTGGAGTGTATGATAGGACAAAAACATTGATACAGGACATTAAAAAACACTGTATCACAGGCTAAATTTTTGGGTGAATTACCCGAACCATTTGAAATCAACACAGGAGTGATACAAAGAGGTAGCCTTTCTCCAATTTTATTTAACTGCATATTAAAAAATTGATCCGAGAGTTGCAGAAAGAAATAGATCAACACAATATTCCAAAAGGCATTCAATCAGGCTACAAGAAAACTGGGATTAATTTTAAATGCTAGCCTTTGCAGATGATGCAGTGCTTTTTCTGAGAATCTTGAGATTAACACTAAACAGAAGTCCTACAAGAAATGGCAGCAAAAACCGGACTACAAATATCCTTTGAGAAAACAAAATATGTACATGAACATCGATGCTAAATATTGAGTCTAGACAATGAAGACCAAGTATGGTGACATAGAGTTCAGAAATTCAAATACCTTAGTGAAGCTTTGATTCCAAACATTAATGAGAAGTCAGAAATAGAAGAAAGGGCAAGAATAAAAGGAATTGCATTTACACTGTTCCAGATGACATATACATACAATTCCCTATCATACCTAGAGATAGGCAACTTGGTAAATTACCAACACCCCTGAAAATTGCTGTAATAAATGGCAATTTTAGGAATAGTTCTTTTTCATAAAATTTCTTCCACACGAGGAAACCTCTTGGAATGGGTGATGTTATAAATTAAGTAGCTTAAACGATTTTGTTTACATCGAGTCCGTGATTAATTCAGAGTAAAATAACAAATGCACACTGCGCAGAGGTATGTCTTTGGAAGGAAAATTTCTCATAGTGTGACAAAAGAGAGGCAAATTGCGTGTTGCTACCAACTTCGTTATAATTCTTTTAATGAGTTATAATAGATAAACATCGTGATATGTTTGATATAAGCATCGGCATTTGTATCGCAATGCTATTTGATTTCATTTTGAGTCCTCTGATAAGGATTTGCAGCTCAAAACTTAAAATTACTGGAAAATTAAGGTAATTTTCTAAAATTACCGTAATTTACCACGGTAATTTACCTCAATTGAAAATTATGGTAATTTACCTTATCTAATCATACCACACTAAATTCAAACACTACAGTACGATGGGTAAAGGGCAAGGGCCCAGCCACGTTGGCAGACCAGTTCCCATGAGATCACAAAAGTTAAGCAACTTTGGGCCTGGACAGAGGTTGGATGGGTGACCCTCCTCCATAACTCTACCCTGCTCTTTTCCCTGTTTGCAAGTGGGGAACACGTTAAATGTGGGTTTGCACAATGGATCTAAAGAGATTTAATTGTCAGGGGGGTGCCAGAAGGCCCAGCCCACCCCTCTAATTTATTTATTTATGATGGGTAAACCAGAATGCTTGCATGCAGCAAAAATGGTAGCTAGAATGGGTCTCTCAGAATAAGAAATAAAGGAAAGGAAGTTTTAAGGAAGATTCTGGGATCCCAGAAAAAACAACAAAGGAATTCACATTCTACCTAAGATCAAATGATGAACTATATAAAAACTTGTTTAAAGGTACGATTTATAAATAGTTAGGAAATGTTTATATACCTAGTTTCCAAAAGTTATAGAGTTAAATATAGTTGAAGTTACTATACTATAAAATAGAGTTAAAGTTATATAATATTTCCAAAAGTAAATAAAAAAATAAACAACATCACCAAGGGAGTGGGAGAGTAAATGACAGAACAATGGTAGAGACCAAGGAGGAAGCAGACGTGAACCAACAAGGGGAGGATTGAAAAAGAAGAAGAAGAGAGATTGAGGAGGAATCACACATGAAACAATGAGAGGACGATTGAAAAAGAAGAAGAGAGATTAAGTAGGAAGCCGGCGTGAATCAATGATAGGACAAAAGAAAGAGAAGAGAGAAGTAAACGATGTACAGGAAGAGGTTACAAACTCTGAAAAGATCTCCACCACAATAAAAAAAGACATCTTTCTATGGACACATTAAAAGAATGAAACCAGAAAGGATAGCTTATAAGACTCTAAGCTTTCAGGAGAGGGGAAATACACAAGTTTCATTGGTGAAAAATTACATTGCCATTTTAAGAAGACTGAGATAGGGAGGAGGACATAGAACACAGAAGGGTAATTCAAAAGAAAATAGCAGCAGTGAGAGATTTCAATAAAGAGAAAGTGATATCTAAAAAGAGTATTTTCAGAAGACCAGGGAAAATTGAGAAAGTGAATTAAGGAATAATGGAGGAAGGGAATGGAAGAGAGCATATGGAGTCATGTTAATGCAGCCCATAGATGGCTGACACAGGGAAAAAATTTAATTTTCACCTCGTGCTATTTCCTCTTGCATAATGGCAGCATCTTTTTCTCTCAAAGCATTGTCAGCTACATTAAGGGCCTCCTCAATTTGAGAAATAGCTGCTTCTTCTTTCTTCAGTGCAGCCTGCAGCAGTTCTTTCGCTCTTTGTTTATAGTTCTTGAGCTCAGTTATGTCCCTCAAATACGCAGCTTCATTCTTTTCAGCTCTCTCCTCTCTCGCTTTAAGTTCAACAAATTCTTCACATAACTTTTGATATTCCATTTCAGCCCTCTGAACATACTGGTCCATCAAAGTCTCATGTTTCTCTCGCTCCTTAGCCACCAATCCTCGTAATGAGTCCAATTGGGTCTCTAAGATATAAATCACCTTGGAGTATTCCTCTCGAACCTACATTCAGAAGTAATAACAGATATCAGGATTATATTTTAAGGTACTCCAACTGCTAAGGTTACAGCTATTTATTATTATTAATTAGTTAATTTATTGGTCACACAAGATAAGAGGTTACATATATAGGACCTGTCAAGATAAGGAAAATAACAAAAAAAAACATTTACAGTTGAATAACACAGTATCAATATAAATTACAAGCATGACAAAAGTAAGAATATCATATTACAAAAAATATAACTCTTGAACATACAACATCAATTCATGAATTGAAATATCCATTCAAAGAATAGAAACAATTGGTCAATAGGTAATGCTTTAGATTCATAGCTGGGAAAGGTACCAAAAAAATTAACTGATTGAAGTTAATCTCTGTAAAATGTAACTATGTAGTTAAAGTTAAAAGTTACTTTTCTGAAAAAGTAACTGATTAAAGTTAAAGTTTAAAAAAAGTAACTTTTACGTTAAAAATACTTTTTCAGTGACTTTGTCAAATTGGATGCTGTGGGTATAGAGGCCTTGATGGTTTCTTTTTGTTTTGATAAACAAAGCAAACACTGAAAACTGTCATTGTGGTTTCTTCCAATATTTGAATTGGGGATTTTCTTTGTAATTCCATTTAGAGCCCAGAGTGTTGTTGGTCAGTGAAGATGCAGGTATTCCGGGTTTTCCTTCGCATTGGTCCATGATTCCTGGGACAACAGTCTTCACTACAATTAACCCGCAGAAGCCTACACTAGGATGTTGTTGGTCAGGTTTCCTAGTGGCTGCTGAAAGGATTCAAGAGATTTTTCTGAGGTGGAGCACCAATTCCAGGATTTTTAAGTTGTCATGAATGTAAGACTTTCTGAGGAACCATGGTGTGTCTGTAATTTTCCGCCAAAGATTGTTCTGAGCAGTAGAAAGTGCTTCAAGGTTAGTTTTTGATATTGATCCCCACATTGCTATGTGAAGTATCCCGGTATCCCTTCACAATCATAAAATTTCAGTGGAAACGGCTTACTTAAATAGAGTTACAGTAGATGCCGAGGGTGTGCCTGCACACCTTTTCTCGCAATTCACTGGGGGCTGATGTATTGACAAAGCAATGTCGCCGAGTAAGGCATACATAGACTGGCGTATTGTAACAGATACATTACTTTGAATGAACCCCTCCCCCTCATTATCCATCATAGGCTTTTAAGTGACCCTTCTTTCTCGGCTCCAACTATGTAGTATTGATGACATGGTGTCACCGAGGAAAGCATACGAGGCCTCCAGGACATTGTCTTCAAGTGGTTTAGTGTTTTCTCATCTGAGGATGCGTTCCTAAACTTTGGCGGTCACTCCCCTCAGCCCCACTTTCATTATGATGTATTCATCTGGGCCTATTCATTGCATTCTTGCACAACTACCCTTGTATTCTTAGATACCGTTTTATTTTCCCATTTGTCTATATGGCAACCTTTGCGTCCAAATTCGGACAGTCAACATTCGCCCAAAATTAACAAAAATAATTAACTGAAGTTAATTTTGTATCAGTTAATGCATAATTTTAATGATTAAAACTCTTCTAAAAAGTAACGATTAAATTAAATCGTTAACCAGATTTTCAACAACTAATTTTAATTGTTAATCCCTACTATGTTTAGATTGGCTTTGAACTTATCTGGAGCCTTCCAGTCTTTCATAGATTTAGGTAGGTAGTTTATTGTAAATTCTGCCACTCATAGTGATGGGGCCAGAATTGAAGACAGAGAGGTTATGTTGTATCACTGCATAATCATCTCTGCTTCTTGTAAAGTAGTCATGATTCTTGATAAGGCACAATTTAGATTCAAATTCTCTGATTAACATCACTGCACAGAACACATAAATACAAGGTAAAGGAAGAATCTTTAGTTCTTTAAATAAATTATGACAGCTGGCTTGTTTTTTGGCTTTGCAGATGATTCTGACAGCCCATTTTTGTAATTTAAAGACACAGACTGCCTTAGGGGAGAGACCCCAGGCTAATATGTCGTATTTAAGTCTACTATAAATATAAGCATACTAGATATAAGTTAAGAAATAATATTCCATTAAACCTAACTTTATTTTCAGGATGAACAAATAATTCAAGCCAGAGTTTGGATTGGAATCCATCACATTTGTGTTGCCAGGGCAGCACATTACCAACCTGGCTACTACAGCTGTTACCTATACTAACAGGAAGCACTAATTGCCCTAATATGGCAAACATCAAAATATCCATAATTTCTAAATACAGAGAAGTTTCTACTTAAGCTTAAAGTATACTTGTTTTATGCTTAGGAAACACATCAGTAGATAAGATCTACCACGATGTAAAAGCCTGAGGATAATTTAACTCCCTAGAACGTGACGGAAGGAATACATGATTAACTAATAGGACCTGAGCCTTCAGAAAATGAAATACTTTTTGTGCATCTCGAGACTGGAAACACAAAAATAGAATTTTACATTACTACTTTCCATTAATTGCCAAAATCATAGATAGCACACTAGTAGCTCCAGCACCCAGCTTGATCCCCACAGTAAAAAGTTATCACACCTAAATATCTTTGTACTCGGAGCCACAAAGTTCTATTGTATTGAAACCTTGTAAACACAATTATTAAAAAAGCACTACGGAAAACTAAATATAACTGGAGTTGTATGTAGATATCCTTTGAAGCAATGATCTGATGCTAAATCGGCTTCCAGTGTGGCCATGTGTGAAGCACGACATTGCGAAAATATGTCCTATCACGTTCGCATGCCAAGTAGCAATATAAAATTATCTCACTAAACAAGATTTTTTGTTGATTTCCAGACAAATTATTACAATACACTTCCAATTACATGAAAAGCAATTAAAATGGATTCTTAGCTGTAAAAGATAACATAAGAATTGAAAGGATAGATTAAAATGAAAATCACGTTACTTGGCATTTATTTCTCACGAATCGGAAACTATAGCTTCTAAATGAGTGAAGAAAAGATTTATTTAGTAAACAACAACCCATCAGGATGATTAACTACACACTGGGATAACTTAGTTATCAGTTGATGAAACTCATTTAGGTTTCCATCATGGTAAGTGGCTCCATGACCAACGCTTTGACAGCTTACTTCTAACAGGTCCTACGGCAGCTTAGATTCTCAGGGTGATGAGTGGAACTCACCACCCTGAGGAGGACAGTGGATAAGATGTTGAAATGTTGGTCATGGAACCACTACCCCAAATGGAAACCAGAGAGACTTTCAACTTAATTTACTGGGAAAGCCTCAAGTCATTCAACTTATTTGCCATTTCTCAAAAAATCACAAAGCTACAAATTTATCTACATAATTACCCTAAAATCCATACAAAACATTCCGATCCAAACACTGGTAGATAAGTTCAAAATGCTGCACCATTTATTACAATAAAAAGACTAGTAATTTTTAATACGATTTCAGAAGGTTAAACATCAAGCAGGGATATCACTGAGAACAGGACAAAGAAACATTCTAGTTCTTTCAAAATCAGCCATGAAGAATCAGAGAAGAGTAACTTCATGAAACACATTTTAAATACTAACCACAAGAGTATTTTAATTTCAAAATATTGAATTTTACCATAGACTGACCTAAGATTAATGCTTTAGAGCAGCTCAATCCATTTTTAATAAGAAATCATGACTCCAGAGTTAATCTCTGGAATGAATGTCTACTCCCCTCCAGCTCCCCCAATCTGTCGATTGCTGTTCAGTAATCAGTAGCCACTTGCAAAATTCTTTCCTTCCATCCCTCCACCCCCCTTCCTTTCACTATTTTGGGAGTATAAATAGAGTTACTGATCATTTTCATGAATCACTGGAAGATGTTAAGGCATTGAAACCCAGGTCATGGAAGTATGAATTTATTTTGTAGTTCATAAAAGTTTCCACCAGAAAATAAATTTTAGGCATGGAAATAACAACCTTAAAGCATGCAACTGCTTGAGAAACTCCGAGGAGAGAGGAAGAAGTTACACAAATATTTATGGACTATTTCTTCTCTTCCCCTCTCTTTGATGACTTAAAAGACTTTATTAAGTCCGACTGTCAACCAAATAGGAAGGGGCCACAGGGATTTGATCATAGGATGTTAAAACTGAAGCATGGCGACACCTTTCACTGAAATATTAATTCACTGCTATGGGTGGAAGGATAAAAGAGCTTCAGCTTCCACAGCTCTTTTATCCTTCCTCCCATCATGCTGAAAAATATGCAGAGGCCAACAAGATTATATTATTTCTGTGATGAGAATGGAAAAGCACTTAGGGCAGCTATAGGAAAGGATTAGATTTGAGATATGGGACAAAGGAGACTGAATGGCCGTGAGCTATGATATAAGCCGCTGACCACAAAAGTAGAGACTTTTCTTTCATCTCCTCAATGTCACTGTGTTGAACAGCTGGGTTGTTCTGACCCAGAGACTACTGCCTTGCTCTTATGGATAAAGTAGTGGAAATAGGCAGGTCAGCACTTCTATCTTTAACCACACAAGGGACAAGACCCAGTGCCAGTGGAATAGAACCATACTGTTTAAAGACCAAAGATAGTGAGCTTTGGCTAGTAAAAGGAATGCAGGCATATGTTTCTTGTGTGCCCAAAAAGGGAAGTACAGATCACAAGTAAAATGTAAAGTTTGAATGCGGACTATGCATGGCTTAGGGTTTTGAAGAATCCTGTGCAAAATAATTTGGTTTCAATTATGTTTTTGTTAGTTACAAAAGAAAAATGGTCTTATTTCCTAACTCTATTTCCATTTCTAATCTTAATTCAGGCTTAATTTCAGATGAAACATCACATGTACATACTGTAACATAATATATTATGCGTATTTTGATTTGCATGATTTCCAGAGATTAAAATACTTTTCTTGAACTCATCATCATCAGTCAACAATCCTAGGATTGGTTTGACACAGCCCTCCACTCAAGTTTTCTATTGGCCAACCTCTTCATATTGACCTAATTCTTCTCTTTTACATCCTTCACAACCTGTTGCATGCATTGCCTGCCTTTTCCAATCTTCCCGTTCACTTTTCCCTCGATGATTGTCTTTATCAGGCCATTGTGTCTCAATATATGGCAGATTAAGTTGTTCCGTCTTCTTCTTAGGGTATTCAGAGGACTTCTCTTTTCTCCCATTCTTCTTAGGACTTCTTCGTTACTTACTTGGTCAATCCATTTAATCTTCATCATTCTTCTGTAGCACCACATTTCTAATGCTTCCACCCTTTTCTTCTCCTCTGCGGTCATTGTCCATGCCTCACTGCCGTAAAGAAACATGCTCCAGATGCACGTTCTGATGAATTGTTTCCTTACTTCTACACTTTTATTTCCAGCTGTAAGTAGATTCTTCTTTTGGTAGAATGCCCTCTTTGCCTGGGCCATACACTATTTCTTTCTTGCTTCGTCCATTGTTGGTTACTTGGCTTCCTAGTTAACAGAACTCTTTCACCTGTTCCAATTTGACGTTGGTTTTGGCCTCTTCTTTCTTGCTGCACACTAATATCTTAGTTTGCTCCTTATTTATCTTCAGCTGATATCTAGCCATTGTCCTTTCCATGGTTACTAGAGTCTTATTCAGATCTCTCTCTGTCACTGCTACGATAGCTATATCATTAGCGAATCGCAGCATGTTTATTTTTTCTTGGTGGATAGTCACTCCAGAAGACTTCTCTTTGATTTCACTGATGGCTCTCTCAATTGATGTAAACATTAAAAAGTACGGGAGACAGTGCACAGCCTTGCCTCAACCCTTTCCTTATTCTTGCTTCTCCACAGCTGGGCCCAGATTTTATCACAGCTACTTTTTATATAAACTGTATGTAATTCTTCAATCATTGTACGATATTCCGATTCCCTTCAGAATTCCAAACATTAAATTGCAATCAATGTTGTCAAAAGCCTTTTCTATAGCCACAAATGCAATGTAGGTTGGTCTGTTCTTCTCCATTCTCTTCTCTATTAGCAGCCTAAGTGCCAATATTGCTTCTCTTGTACCCTTACTTTTCCTGAATCCTAAGTGATCTTCATCCAGGAATTCCTCTGCTTTTTGTTTTATTCTTCTGTAGATGATCCTTGTCAATATCTTCGATGCATGTGTTGTCAGGCTTATAGTCCCAAAATTTTGGTATTTCTCAGCTCTCTCCTTTTTGGGAAGTCTATTAACTAGTTCAAGAAAATATTTTAAAGCCAAATTTAAATCCACCACCAAGAGACAGCAGGAATGTACATCTAGCAGTCACAGGTTACAAAGGACTTTTAATCTATCCTTTCCTAACTGTTCAATTTGGCCTTCAACCATGGTATATCGCATCATTAGATTTTTTTATCACTCCACTCAGACTAAATTTTCTGAAATTTCTAAAAAGGCTAATTCATTTCCCATGTTGTTGTATTCCACACAATTCATCCTATTATATGAAATATGATGAATTGAGTTTTACCTTAATTAGGTGATCACCCAAAATGCCATCTTCAAACCAATCACAAATATTAAATGAAACTTGACTAATACATTACTTTGAATAATGAAGAATTAACATGAAGAAAGAACAGAAATGAGAAGAGATCCTACTGATCCCTCTACTTTTAAAAATAATAAATGGATGCACACTCCATGTTCACCCATTTAAATTTAAAAAACCAGGGGCATTTCATTCATGCTACAACTAACAAACATAAGACAACGATTAGCTAGATACATAAACCTAGAAGAAAAATACTTGTTTGGATAAAGGGAAATTGAATACAAATTGCTATTTGAAATCAACATAAATGTGCCTACTGAAAAATATGAAAATAAGAAATTATCAAATTCTCTTTACGCAAAAAACGCTACAGGAACCAAGGTTAATGGTTAGCCAAGGTTAAAAACTCAGATATTTCAAGAGAAATTGATTTAACATTTATCATGCTAAAAAAAAAAACTTACTGCCTCTACCTCCAACTTAGACTGCTCTATTTGTTTATCTCCCTTGAGACTAGCAGCTAATTTTTCTTCCAGAAAGCACATCTTTTTAAATACAACCTCACAAAATTCAACAAATAGAGCTTTCTCCTGAAATACAAAAATAGTAGTTTATTTTTAATTGAATAAATACATAGTTAAATGATATAACTATAAAACAAAATTTACACTAAGTGAGATTACATCAGAAGCCAGATCAAGCTGCAGCAGCAAATTGTTGGCAAGTATGGTAATGGGATCTCGATCTTCATCTTTGCCTTTCTGGCCTTTTAAGCCACAGAGTAAAGTCTCTCTCAAATTATTTGATAGGTCATAATTATCTTTAACAACCTCTACATATTTATCTTTTAGTTTGGTAACATTATCCTAGAAAAATAAAAACAAACAAATGGTTTAGTACTTGCGCTTTATTAATGAGAAGTAATAAATTTCCTTCACAGTACTAAAGGTAAATATTCTAACCTGAAAAACATCAATCTGATCAATCATGGAGTCCAGGACTTTATCATACTCATTGGAAAATATTTCCCTGAAAATAGAAAGGGCAAATCTCATAACATGGCCACTTAGGAGAACTACAGCGTAAATATGTCTCCTACAAATCCTTAAATTATAAAGTCAGTTCTACTCTCTATGAATTATACAAATTCCAAGTAGTGTGGAATCCAGAATAGCTTGACTGAGAGCAATCAATACGCCATTGCTATGCATGCTAAAGTAGGCTTCCATGAAGCATCCCTCATCTTCTGCGAATAGCATTTTCTGAATGGCTCCTGCCATGCACCACCTTTCTTCAGATCTGGATATACCTTTTCTTCACACGATTTAAATGCTCTTTCTTCCCTTTTCCTCACTTGCCTATACCTACCTTCAATGATGATCTTCAGCTCTCCATTTCATATAATTACGGCCATTACTTCTGTACCGACAACATCCATTATACCTGATGCTATGCTACAAAAAAATTAATATTACTCAATCCACCCACTCTGCATCGTAATCTCCACCATTAATTTCCTCTCCTACCATATTCTGACAACACTATGACTCACTTTTTTTTGTCCATCATACTCTATTTGTTTATACACCCACATCTCTTTACCCTCCAATCTCCTCTTTATCTCTCCCAAGAGTCCATGTCTTGGATACAAGGCATTTAAATATTCGTGAACTGTTCACAAAAGGTTACATTTAATTTACCCTCCTATTTCATTTCCATTTGTAATATTTTTGTATACATGAACATAGATGTATTGCAGAATCTGGGCTATCTAACTTTAGACCAAATAAACACAAAAATAGTAAAATTTTGAACTACTTTCTAAGTATGGACACCCTGCTAATGCTTGCTTCTAAAATTGTGTATATTTTCATAGTTTTCGTGATTTACGAGTAGCCGAACACTACTCACTCTAATATTAATTGTGGCTTTTACGGAGATAATACGTACCAGAAGTTATTCAAGAACTCTATTTGAACCCAGGTAGTAGAAATGCATTGAATTTGACACACAATGCAATAATTTAGTGGGGAAGACATAGCCACGCATGCTACATGTAGCCTACACGTATATATTTATCAGTATTTGAGCAGATAAACCAGCTCAAGTTTCGTTTCTCACTTACGTTCGCACCCTATGGTATCCTACAAGGGCTGCTTTTCCACGAGATATTTTCACAAGCTTCTATCACATAGTGGATAGAAGATTAGTTTTCCGTGTTTACACACGAAAAACCTTTGAGCCAATTACATACTTAATACAGGCACCATCATGTCAAAAATTTTTGATACAATGCCACTAATAAAATATGAAGTACTCACTGCTTGCTCGCGAAGGATCCGTGTTCCTTAATAACATCCTTTTCCATTAGATGCATATATTTTCAGATACAAAAGCTTGGGTTTTTCTCACTGAAGCATATGCATTGAATTGCTCATGATTGAAATGAGCAAAAAAGATAGATGATGGTTCCAAATTGATATCTGCTGTAAGGTATTTTGCTTTTTGGATTTTAGCGGGAAGCAAAATAACATGGCGGATGTTTTGTTTACAAATAATACCAACTTAGCAAATTGAGAGCATTTCAAATAAGTAGCTCAAAAATTCGTCAATCTCTTCAGAATAATATTTATTTCTGCGATATATATTAGATAAATATTTGACTTGCTGCACAGCAAATGATTTGATGAATGCGATGCACCACTTCAATAATTCCCTTCCATATCCATGACATACGTAATGAAACAAAGCCAAGCTGCTATATCCATTTTAAATGCAAATTCCTAAAGAATATTAGTGTAAACGAGTGACTTGAACTTTTCATTTAGGCTTTACATATCTGAATCAATTGAAATACGACGTGCACATGATAAACGTGTTGTTAGATTTATATTCACTATCATAGCAGCGATAACACTTCCTTCGCAACGTCCGCAACAAATTGTCTTTGAGTTTCCGACTGATTTCTGTTTTCTGTAACCATACAGTTGTATCGTACACGAGGTCATGTAAGGCCGAGCTCATGCCATGCTCGAATTGTCTGAATGTTGCACAAAATTTGCAACATTTGGTCACCTTGTTTTGCGTAGAGAAGCATCTGTAGAATCATGATAGATCTGGGTAATGTTTACGCTAATGTTTTGGTGGGATTGGTAGAGTGACAGGCACTTTGAAATGGTATTTGCTAATAATATAAAAATTAAGTCATTGCCCTCATGCATTGCACTAGATGATTACTTAGTTTTCACCCGTTTCAGAAATGTTCGTCGTCTGTGTATTTTGAAATAGAGCCCCATCAGTTGCCAATAATATACAGATCGGAATACAACGTTCGTTTTTGTGGTTTAGAGAAGCTTCATCCATTTGATGCGGCGAAATGGTCCCATGTATTTCATGTGAGTAACGCTATCGTTATTGGACATTTTAATGTCAAATATTGAATGATGTCGAAGGCTGATGATGTGATTTTTCAGTACTTGAAGGAAGCGATGCTGGTCAATGATCATAGTATAACGAAGCCAAATGAAGTTCAACCAGAAGATTTGCTAGTGGTTCACACGCATGAGTACTTAAAGAGTTTGAAGGTACATCGTGATCTGAATGCTAATGTTCTAGTTCATGAACATGTCAGTGAACGTTCGTGTTCGTATTTCAGTGGAGCTGGAATGTCGCGAGAATTGCTGAAATTCCACCGCTCTCTTTGGTGCCTAACTTCATTGTACAGAAATGCTATTTGAAGCCTATGAGGTGTGTTATTCATTTTCTCAGGTTGGTTGGGGAAATGATTTTTTTCAATTTCTTGTACTGACTTTTCACGCAATTTCAGGTATCAAACTGGTGGAAGTATACTTGCAGGAAAACTTGCACTTGACAGAGGATGGGCCATAAATATTGGTGGCGGTTTCCACCACTGCAGTAAAGATAGAGGTGGAGGTTTTTGTCCATACGCCGACATAACTCTTCTTTTAAAGTTTCTTTTTTTGCATGGAGGGAAGGTTAAGAAGGCAATGATTGTGGACTTGGATGCTCATCAGGTATTTGAGAATTTTTCAGGATCTACTTCACCATAAATATTTTAAGTTAAGATTCTAATACACGGGTTTATTGGTATGTTACCAATTAATGGTGCATATAAGGGTAAAAATACTATTTCAAAACTGAGCTTTCAACAGTTAATTCCTCTCTTAAGATCTGTCCAGTTTTCACTGATTCGCCTCATTCTCCCAAGTACTCTTCAGTAAACCTTGGATGTTTAGCCTTTCCTCTCTATATGTATTAGCTTTCATTCTCACCTCTATATATATAGATCTACTCCCTCTATATTCTCTATACATATCTAATATATATTAGGTACATTATACCTTGAAATTGAACTAATCTAGGATTAGTTAATAGACTATTCTTCAAATTTCTAATATTGTTCCCATACATAATTAGAGCAACTGGAACTCTTTGAGTTGCTAGATAGATAGATTGTTGTTTCTTGTGTAGTTCCTCCAAGGATGCCCTGAGCCAATTAGACCTATTGGTCATTGTGTCAACCACCCTTCTGGCGAAATCACCCATATAGCCCAATCGCCTTGCTGAAGGCCAACAGGTCTATTTGGAGTCCTCATCACAGCAGGACACTCTAAGAGTATGTGGGATGTGGTTTCATCCCCTTCTTTGCACCACCTGCATCTAGGTGAATCTATTTTCCCAGGAGGTGCAGGTGCCTCATCACCTGGTAGTGCCCAGTGAGGAGTCCCACTACCGTTCGTAATTGACCCGTTTAGTGACAGAAGTCTTTTGGCAAGCCCAGGCCTAGGTTCTCCGATATGCAGTTTTGCCTGTCTAAAGACACTGACATCACCATGGTGATGTTAGTGTCTTTAGAGCTGCCTGACTATCCGTGCATATGCTTATCAGTCTGTTGAACATCCTGATCTCCTTAATAGCATATGCGCAGGTCAGAAGTGCATATATACCTCTGCCTGGAACACCATAGCATTTTTCCGAGAGGAATTGAGAGCTTTCTTGGTGTGCTACAATTGTAGACCTCTGCTCTCACTCTTCCTTCTTTCCTGGAGCCATACCTCAGCCACAGAATGAAGTTCTTTCCCCTTTCCTCTAGCCTACTGTTCCCTCTCCGGGAAGTGGGTTTTGAAGTAGAGGGGTGATTGGTTGAACCAGGCTATCATTCCATTGCTGCCCATCCGGAGGGTGGGACTCGACTTCCTGAGCTCCGTCGAAACTTGTCTGTAACCAAAGGAACTTCCTTTGTCATACCACAGTCCTATACATTTGAGACGATAAGCCACTGCCCTTGCCTGCACCTCTGCTTCCACATGGAGTGGAATGAGGTTCAGCAGAGTTTCTAGCACCAGAGTTGGGGTCATTCTCATTGCCCCTGAAATGCACATACAGGCCATTCATTGGAGGTGGTTCAGATTATTCCCTGCAGTTTTCTGCTAAGCTCTCTTCCACCAAACTATAGAGCAGTACATGAAACTAGGTCCATATAAATACATGTAATGGCTTTTGGCTGAAGTCCCTATGTTTTACCAAGGGCCGTCCTACACATCCATAAGAAGGCACAGGCTTTCTTTGCCTTTGTATCCAAATGCTCTCCCCAGTTAAGCTTGGAGTCAAAAATAACCCCAAGATACTTACCTGATGGCGAGGGGCATAGAACCTTACCCTGCAGAGAGGGAGGTCTAAAGCCCTCCATTTTTATTCTATTGGTAAACAATTCAAGCTTAGTTTTCTCCAGATTTACCATCTGCCCTGTTTCTGCACACCACCCTATTGCCTTATCCAGGGCTTTCTGCATGAGTTCAGAGACAGTATCGAGGTACTTTCCAGTGATGAGTATAATCACATCATCTGCCTACCCTTGAATATATGCACCAGTCCTATTCAGTCTTACAAGGAGACTGTCGACTACCATATTCCAGAGGAGTGGAGATTTCACTCCTCCCTGAGGGCAGCCTTGTGTCACAGCTACCTTCATTGAACTGTCTCTTAAGACTACCTTGACAGTTCTCTGTTCCAACATGTATCTAATCCAGCTCACAATGTGAGCATGGATACCATGTCTTCCTTCTGCAATGCAGATTTGATCGAAGTACGTGTTATTAAACGCTCCCTCGACATGTTGAAATGCCCCCAGTTCATACATTCCTTGTTCCAGCACTCCCTCAATCCTGCTAACAAGATTGTGGAGTGCTGTTTCCATGGACTTTCCTTTCTAGTATGAGTGTTGATACAGGTGCATGGGCTGGTCCCTTAATGGCCTATCCCTTATGTACCTGTCTACTATCGTCTCTGGTGTCTTCAATAGAAAAGACATAAGACTGATTCCTCGAAAGGAGTATGCTCTCGTGTAGTCTTTCTTGCCCGGTTTAGGTGTGAAAACCACCTTGGTGACCCTCCAGGCTTTTGGAACATATCCATAAGCCAGGCAGGAGCAAAATATTCTCACCATTGGAAAGAGGAGCAGATCATGCCCTTCCTGAAGGAGTGCAGGAAATACCCCATCCTCGCAGCAGCCTTAAAAGGGCTAAAAATCATTATAGCAAGATGTTCCACAGAGAAAAAATCATTCGCCTTGACCGGGACTCGAACCCGGACCCCCTGATTTCCGTCCAGGTGCTCTACCAGTTGAGCTACCAAGACGTCCTCTTTCTCTGTGGAAATCAACGCCGCTTTAAAGGAACTAGGTGTTACCGGACTGCGGGACATATCATGTCACAATGCAGCCGTAGTCGTGTGCATGGCACCACCATCCACGAGGTTAAAGCTGAATTTGAAACACTAAGGTGCTTACTTAGAACGAATTCAAAGATCGCGAACTGGCTGCGGAAACTTTAGCGGCCTCACCCACTAAAATTGCACTATAGCAAGATGTTCCACAGAGAAAAAATCATTCGAAATCAGGGGGTCCGGGTTCGAGTCCCGGTCAAGGCAAATGATTTTCTCTCTGTGGAACATCTTGCTATAGTGCAATTTTCAGCGGGTGACACCGTTAAAGTTTCCGTGGCCAGTTCGCGGTCTTTGAATTCGCTAAAAATCATTTTGCCCATTGCCCATTTAGTAACTTCGTACGTCACAATGCTGGAGGAAAGTCTCCATTCTGTCCGAGCAGGACGGATGGGATTCCTCCCATGATGCATCTCCCTCAACTCCCTGGAGCCTGGAAAGTGGGTCTCCAGCATTAGCTTTAGTGCTTCCTTGTCGGAAGACATGAAGTTTCCTGAGGGAAGCAACAGAGACCCCACTCCCTCTTCTGAGTCTTTTGATAGGATCTTATGAAGTCTTGCCATCTGTGGAACAGTCTCGACGCTCACACAGAAGCCCCTCCATGAATCCCCATTAGAGGGCTTAATCACCATTTTGTACCTCCGTTAGGCAACCTTAAAGTTTTTCCTATCCTGAGGCATTCTTGTCCTCTTTGCCTTAATAAAGAGTTTCCTAGTCTCTATGCGGAGACTGTTTAGTTCTGCTCCCCACCAGGGTAATTTACATCCTTCCTTCCTGGTCTTTACAGGGCAGCTGTTTTCGTAGGATGTGATGACTGTTCTCTGTAGATAGTCTACAGCAGCAACTACCTCATCCACATTTCTAAACTTGCACTGAGGTTCCCCCTCTAGGGCAGCTCCCAGCCTTTCTCGATATAGTCCCCAGTTGGTGTTCCTGGGGTTCCTATATGTTATTTCCCTGTGATTGGATTCTGAAAGAGGTAAGAGTATGTGTCTGTGGTGAGACAAAGTTATCTCCCCTGACACTCTCCACCCATCAACACTGTGCTGCAGAGAACTGGTGCATAGTGTAATATCTATCACCCCTATCCTAACACTGTTTGCCAAGGTATGTAGTGATCCTTTGTTGATATATGTAACTCTGTAGACATAAGATACTCCAACAGGGCCTCTCCCCTTCCGTTGGTACTTCCACTCCCCTACACAATGTGGTGTCAGTTAGCATCACAATCTATGAGAAGATCCCACTTGTTGGTCTTACAGTGAGTCACCAGCCACTCCATCTCATTCGATGGTGGAGGAGCAGGTGAATTATATGGTAGATAAGAGGAGACAACAACTCTCTTCCTATTCTCATCTTCCCCGAGGGTCAGCAGGACTGTTGTCTTATCCCTTGAGCTAAATTCTGATAAATGCATTGCTTTTATCCCATTCACATAGATACAAGCTCTAGGTCTATCAACAGTGGTACAGTAGAATACTTTACCCATAGTCATACTAATTCCTCTGACTCTGCCCTGGAAAGCCCAAGGCTCTTGAATCAGAGCTACCTTGACCTCACCTTTTGAGAGGATCCTTTGCAGGACCCCCGAGCCAGCCCTGCTGTGCTGCAGGTTGGCCTGAAGTATGACGATGCCCACCATGCCTAGGCCCGCCCAGCACCGTCTTCCTTCCCCAACACCTTCCCTTTCGAGGGATGATGGACTTTTCTGTCCAAAGGAAGTGGGGGCTTCTCCTCAGCCCCGTCCTTGCTCAGAAGGGTCACCTTGACCTCTTGTAGGCCAATGGTCCCTCTGAAGCTTGGTGCAGTCAGGCACTTAACCCTTTGCGGTCCAACGTTGAGGCTGGCTCGACAGGCCTAGCTCTAGCAGCAGGTCCAACGTCAAGTTGAGCTCGACATCAGATGGCGCTGCGATTATGTGCATTTTATGTAAGGTGCTGCTATCTTATGTCACTTTTGTGAACTTCTAGTACCTTATGAAGCCTTTTCACCTGTTTTGCAAATAGTATTTCTTTCGGCTACTATTTGAATTCCACAAAAAAAATTGGACCGCAAAGGGTTAATAGGTGCCTCATCCACTCCCAGGACAAACCGTGTGCTATGGGGGGTGTCACATCTTTTGTACAGCCTCCATAGGGCTGTTTGCAGCCCCGGATTGACCCTCTGTAATCTCCCCAGGAGGGTTTTGGTGTCTGGTTTGCTATGTCCAGGGACCCAAATCAACACCCTCCTCCTGACGAGATTGTCTGCCTCCACAGCTTGGAAGATGATCCCCTCAATAGGTCCCATCTTCTTTGCTGCTTCTGCTAACCAGGCTCCAGAATCGTTGTCCTCACATGTAATCTCTAACAAACCTGGTCCCCCAAAAGCCAGGGAGGTCCTGGTCTTCTGAGACTTCATCCCAGAGTCTCTCCTGCCATTCCGCTATCATCTTCACCTGAGGATACCTTACCGGGATGATGGCCATCTTCTTTCGGTTCTTAGACGCCTCTTCATATGAGGGCAGAGACCCAGTCTTGGCCCTCTTGGTGTCCTGAACCTTACTAGTAGGTGTATCCCCTGGGATACACCACCTCTTTGTGGCAGAAGCGAAGGGAGTGTCTGTGGGCCCTACTCCCCGCTCCGAGGCCCCACCAGCAATTACCTCACCAGCGGTTCTCCCATGAGCTGGGGGATCCACTAGCCTCCCACCACGTCCCTTCACTCCCTTCCATCTCCTCCTCCTTGCTGCACCAGTCTGCTATCCTCCCGTAGTGAGCATCTCCATTCTTTGAGAGATGCTCCCTATCGTATTACCAGAGGCCCCTGAGTCACACTATGCCCCTTTGGGGGGGGGGGGGAGACCTGACTCAGTGCCTCATTTATAGGTGACTTCGAAGAGTCAGAAAGGTTGCCGAACTTCCCTCAAAGGGTTGGAGGGGCAACTAGGGTAAATGGGTACATTGGGACCCCCACAGGTAGGGATGGTATAGTGGAGGCTGCTTCCTCATTGCGAGCCCTGCAGGGGCTCACCAACAGTATCACTTCCTCTACTAGGGAAATGAGACTGCAAGAGTCCATGTCAAGAGTGTGCTTTTCAGCACCCTCCATTAGGTTTTTCAAATTGGTTTCCATGTATGGTCCCACGAGTAGCTAGGGAACTAAAGGGTCCACCCACACAGAGCCCTGGATGCATGGGTAAGGCTAAATAAAACCAGAGGTTGCCCTGTATCTGGAGTTTCTCTGTTAGCAACTTCTCACCCTCCACCCCACAGCTGCATTCACCCTTGGCACAGAGATGTACCGTGGTGATGGGAGCTTTTTATCTACCAGCCAGGTCTTGATCCATCATCGCATGATGGTCTTGATGGTCCATTGGTATGTTCTGCCCTGTGTCCCATCCTGGAGTCACTTACCCCTTACCCCCCCTTTGAGTTGCTTACAAGTTACTTGAAAGATGAAGTTGCAAAGTGATGTATGGCTATGGCCAAGATAGTACCTATAACCCTGGGTGATGTGCTGTTATTATATTTTAATACATACATGGGTAAAAACCCAATGAAATCATTAGAAAACAACAAAATTATATGCCTAAGTAGCTACATATATGTAGAAAATTACAAGTACTTTAATAAGTACATATGTCGTTTACATGTGGCTAAGTTATTAAACCTGTCAGTGTGGATAAATGCAGGGATATAGATAGTTGCTCAGAAACTTTGTTTTGTAGATAGTTATTGAATCTTGGTTTATGACAAGATGAAAGAAATAAAAGATGGGTTACTAAAAGAAGACAATCCTTAAAGGTTAATGGTTGAAAATATCCATGATTTTTTCAGTCTGATTTAATTCATATCTTTATCATCAGCTATAGCTATGTGTAAGTTTAGTATACTCAACCTACACATAGAGTTGTTAACTTATGACCATGTTTGGTTCTGTCTGGCCATATGTCAATTTGGACATAAGTTGATATTCATAATTTTCTGGTGAATTTAATTACACTTAAGTACCCATGACATTCTCCTCTGATGAGGCCTACTTGACGCAAACACCTGGTGTCAGTTTCTTACGTTGGGCTCCCCTCCCCCATTCCCTATCCTTGCTCCTTACCCTGTGTGTGTGTGTGTGTGTGATGGGTCACTGTCAGTGTTCAGTGATTTAAATCACCAGATTTTTTTCAATCAATTCATCAAATCAAGTGATTTAAATTAAATTCTATCTAAATAATATTTCATTCTTGAGTGTAAAAAATAGTAAAACATGCATGCATTATTTTGATATGCAGTGCAACCTCATTAAAACAACACCTCATGGTGCCCAAGAAAATCCTTGCTATAGTGAAGTATCGTCTTACCGAGGTTGGTGTGATTAATCGTCATGAAACTTACTGTCAACAATTTTCTAGGAATCAGATTGGTGTGGTGGCGAAGTATTTCCACCCGGAGAGTCTTGAGTACAAATCCTGAAAGAATGGGAAAGTTTTTGCAGTAATTCATATCCCTACTTAATTTACCAACTAACCATTATATCATAAAGCACCGTACCTACTCCAAAAAAAGGAAAAAAGCCTCAAATTGCCGACCATTTTCCCAAATGAACAACTGACCGAACTACTCTTTTCTAATGTTCTTTCCATTTTCTAATGTTCATTCCATAATTTTGATTAGTTTCGACAAAAAGTTAAACCATAACTGATAAATCAAAAATGTATCGCCTTTATTACTAACCTTTACGCTTTCCCTTGGTTATCTTAATTTTTATGATCAGTATATTCACATTCTTTGTGACATTTCGGGGAAGCCATTTGGAATAACGTATCGCATTTGTTGAAGCAGAAGAAGACTGTGGAAGTGGTGGAAGGGATCCTGGCTTGGAGGGTGTTTTCTTTCCTCTGATGTAATGTCCACATTCAAAAACTATCTGCTTTACCATGTATAACAATATTATTGAAATAGCAGTTGTATCACAACAAGTTCTTTTTAAAGCTTTCGTTAGGCCCTCAACGTACTTACAGTAATTTTGTCGGGTGTATATGCGCAATGGTAGTATGATACAAAGGACTGAAAAAATGGGTCTAATGAAGAGCCCTCATATACCAACAAATGTGTTAAGTATTAATTCATGTAATTTCTCAATAGTGCCAGCAAAACATAGAAAGCTATATAGAGTGCTATACGCCTTTGGCACCCCATTCATCACATTACATCAAGCAGTTACAAGCATAGGGAACAAATAATAATTTGCTAACTTCAATAATCTCGTAAATTATAAAATGAACCCACCCAAATGCTCAACATTGATAAATATAGAGTGAAAGAGAATATGAAAACAAATTAAGGATTGAGTAGCTTGCCGTTTTTCCCTTCCCGACTTAAGTGTTTTACGTTTCTGGTCCATGGTGTCTATTTTGGAAATGCTCTCAACTCACAGACGTGCGAGTGTGCTCTTGGCCGCCTGGAAAACAAAAGAAGATCAAATACGTATTCGTAACTGCGGATGCTGCAGGAATTCCACCAATATTAACAATAAATTAATCGGATGGTGATTTATAATGTGCAGTTGATACGTAACACTTCACATTAATTGCATTACTAACAGATCACAACCTATGGCAGATGTTGGCCCAATTATGATGTTTGTTTGCCGGTGACGGAAACACTCACAATGGTGGGGGCCAACACCAAAAGGGTCTCGTAAAAACTGTATTTTTTTACATGGCAATCATAGGGTCAATTGACGGTGCTCCTGCAATCTCTCGTAATGGCGGGGGTCTTGCAATAGCCCATACTCGTACTACCGTGGTTCCACTGTATACTTATTTGTAAAGACACTGACTATGCATGTGTCAATTACAGGGTTCATACCGGTCAGGGAAGTCATGGAAAAGTCAGGGAAATAAAAATTGGGACTGGAAATCATGGAAATGTCAGGGAAATTAGATTCTGGTCAGGGAAAAACTCCAGAGGCACAGCAAAAAGATGAAAATCATGGTTGAATGCACGGAGCATTGCTGCGCTCAAACAGCGATGTGCACATTTTGTTGCCATCCCGTCTGTGTGGCACGGGGCAGCACCAACTTGGCAGCTCACTCTGGATCTGGCTGCTTGGTCTGCTCGTCCGTTGTTTTGTTTTTTAATTTTGACTGGAATATGTTATTTTCCTAGAAAAATAAATTTTATTTCACAATATACCTTGCTGCATTTTCCCATAAAATCCCTATATATGACTGCTTTTCCATTGATATAATGTCAGGGAAATTTCAAAATTTGGGACTGGAAATCAGGGAAAAGTCAGGGAAATAGAAAATGGAAAGTTGGTATGAACCCTGTTTGTCCAATTCTATGGCAATAGGCTTCATTATTAAAAGTAAGTCTTCCACACTGCGTTTTATGCCTATGTTTGATACCCTTTTTGGAACTAGCTTTTCTATTTTAGTATTTTTTCTTCACAAATTTATATTAAAGGTGCCCAGTTTTTTACATAACGCGATCCAAAGTATCATCTACAGTGCTCCATTGAATTTCAGTGAGAATTACAAGACAAGATGCTGCTTTCGCAGTTTCTAATTTAAATTGTAATGATGCAAAGTGATTGTTCTTGAATTACTTAAAGACAAATGTTATATGTTCTGATATATTATTCATATGAAGATCTTGACTAAGCAAATTGAGAATATGAGCAGAACATCCATACGTTATCACGTCCATTGAGTTGTCATCTTCCAATGCTTTTCTCATTTTCTTCATGTTGGCTGAATTGTCAGGAACAAACTTTTAACTCCACAACCAACTTCTTTCTCACACTTTTCAATCATCCCTGTTGCTAAATACTTCAAGTACTCCAAAGTATGGGGATGACCTGACATATCTACAGCATCAAATAAAACTGACCTACCACTTTCTCCAGAGATAAGTAGACATTGAGTGGGAAAATATTTTATACATTAAATTACAAATAATCAATTCTTGTCAGTCACTTTGCTGTAAAGGGATCCAATCGAACCAGATTGTGGGAACACTGATAAATACAATAATTATACATATTAATTTAAATCAAATCAAAAAGTTGACATGCCATGAACTGCCTACAACTACATAAATACCAAAATTGCCGGAAAAACAATTAATGATCATGTCATGTGTTCAGTACAATTATATATGCAGTGCACTGCAATTAAAGATCACATAAATAAAGTTTTCGCTGAAAGACTATTAAAATTAATAAAATCCATTTTAAATCAAAATCCAATTTATATCTAAAATATTAATTTAAATCAGAAAATTATCATTTATGATTTTTTAAATAAAAAATCATGATTTTTATCAACCTTGGTCACTGGTGAAAGAGTTTCCTCGTAAACCCTGATTGTGTGTTTCAATGTTATTCATAAGGGTGACAAGCCCAAATTTGTGATTGAGTAAAAAGTCCCTAAACCCTGCTTGTGCATGTATGTATGGATGAGAACCGCAAAGGTGACTATATTGTATACAAACTCAAGGGAATGAGTGCTTTATAGTTAATATAATATTTTTAAAATAATTATATTAACCCCCCCCCCCCCTTTGTATCTTTATTATGTGTTTGTGAGGGAGGTCATGGTGGCCAAGTGGGTAGAGCACTGAGCTACTGACCGTTATAGGGTCCTGGGTTCAAATCCCGGGCAAGAGCCTTTCTGGACACCCCCATCTGAAATCCTCGCGATTCGATTTTATGCATGTCAGTACTTTGTAGGAAATCGCAGGTGGCCCAGGGAAAGGAACTGGTCCCCCTACCCCTAATGTGTGGATTTCACACGCCATTGGCTTAGTACGAGGTGAGCTCTACTCTCACCTATCAAAGACCAACCTTCAGGTTGAACTGAGTGACTGATGCTAGTGTGACTGGTCACTGGTGTTGGGATAATCGTCGTAAACCCTGCTCGTGTGTGTGTGTGTGATTGAACTCACGGAGTTAACTGTATTTATGATACAAACCTGAGTGATTGAAAGACTGTGTGAGTCAGTGTTTATTATTATTTATACCTTGTTTCCCTTAATTTTGTATGTGACAGTTGGTTGTTGGTTGCTATACGGATTTCCCCATCGATTTCAGGTGAATTTGAAAAATATTGATGTTGATTTTGACTTCCTATATTGTTTGATATTTTAGTTAAATGACCATAATAATGCCTGAGCTAACCAGCTAAAAAGTATGTGTGAAAGATCCCAGAAGAAATTCCAATCCGACATATTTCACAACTCAAGCATTCAATTAGAATAAAAATATATAATAAAATAGAGTAAGTATAGTATGGAGGGCTCACCACATAAGGCAAAACTGTTATCCATTTTGGACATACATAGTACTGGAAGATTTCCATAGGGAAAAAATTTTCGTGTTACATCACAAACATTATGTATCTCCTCCATTGCTTTTGTTTTTCTAATTGACTTAAGGGGCACATAACATAAGCTATTGCTGTGGTTTTGTTATTTTATTATATTATTGCTATATACCTTTATCTAATGTCAACAGTCACTTGAATAAGTTGATTTTTCTCTCACTATTAAAGTAAATATATCTTGTCACAGGAGGGATTCCTTGTTGTTTCATTAAAAACACATAATCCACCACTGCAAGGACCAGACTACAAGAAACTTTTCGATTGTGCAAGTCAATTAGAAAAACGAAAGCGATGGGAGTGATATGTATCATTTGTGACGTAAAGCAAAAAATTCTTCCCTTGCCATATGTGAAAACCTTCCAGTACTATCTCCAAAACGTATAACATTCTTGCCCTATGCGGTGAGCCCTCTAATATTATACTTACTCTATGATAATAGGTTTGGTAAAGTGAAAGTTTTGTGACATGAGAATCAGGGTAATCGATAATAGAAGAAGAAATAAGGAAATAACTTGTATAAAATCCCACAAATGGTGGTGTATGGAGGTTGTATAAAATGTGAAGGAGTCATGCACATTACTAACCCATGTAATTTGTAATCTACAAAGATATGAAGTAGTAGACCGAAAATGCTTTAGGATTCATGTTATCCTTGAAATGTCATGTTTTGCTGTATGCTAAATGTGAACTTTTCTTTTAGGGGAATGGATATGAAAGAGATTTCTTGGATCACCATGATGTGTATATTCTTGATGTATACAACAAAGGGATTTACCCAAAAGATGAACTGGCCAAAAAGGCTATAAAAAGGCATATTGAATTATGGCATTTCACAGAAGATGATGAGTATCTCACTAAGGTTGAAATGTGAGCATTGATAAATATTTTATCTGAAGTTGTTCCCTTGAGCATACATTATGGCCTTTGCTGTTAAGGCTTTTGCTTAAGCTATTTATATCTTTTTTTGCAGAAATCTAGAAAAAGCTCTAAGAGAATTTCATCCAGATGTGGTTGTCTATAATGCTGGTACAGACATTTTAGATGGAGATAGACTTGGGCTTTTAGCTATTTCTCCTCAGGCAAGTCAGTTAATGACAATATTCAATTAATTTTTCTTAGCAGTTATCAGCAGCTCTTATATTCATTTGTCTGTTACTTTTTGCAGGGAATCATTCGGAGAGATGAACTTGTCTTCCTTAAAGTTAGAAAAAATAAAATACCTATTGTTATGCTAACAAGTGGTGGTTACCAGAAAAAGACTGCCAGAATAATAGCTGATTCAATTTTAAATTTAAATGAGAAAGGTTTGATTCCTGGCCTTGAAATTGCCATTAATGAGTGAATCATTTCTTTGCGTCGCTAACGATGAGGATGTGCTTCCATCATTCTGAATTTACAGGTTCTATTGAGGTTTGTAAAAAAATTATATAACATCATTACCTTTATTTCATCCATATGATCTCATAGCAAGTTCCATTTTTAATGGCTGTGCATGACTTATCAATTTCTTGTAAGTAATGTAATGTTGGATCATGCTCAATTTCCATCTTGGTGTGGGTACCATATTTTCTTTGCATAATTACTTCATCTTCTGTATACATGCTACAGTTGCAGACCATCCTAAAGTTATGGACTGAAAATTCAATCCACAGTTAAAAGAACTTATGAAACTATGGCTGTTGATAGTCATATGTTTTATTTAACTTAAAGCCAATTGGAAATAATGCAGTTAACTTTCCAATTTTACACTCTTGCCTATAATAATATTAATTTATAGGCCAAAACCTGAAAGAATCATTAAATTTTAAGGGAATGGGAAAGAAATACTGTAGTAAATGGAAGTTATGAGGAAGAAAAAATGGAAAGTCAGCTCAAGTCACCTGTTCATTGCTTATTTCAAAAGTAGTGCAACCCATGATTTAGCTCCAAGTTTGTTGCTGTAAATTTGAGAACAATGCCAAATTATTTCCAGTGGAAGAAAAAATTACTCATTTGCATCCAACTTTTATGATATTTTATTGGAATTCATGTGATTATTAGTGAATGAGATGAAGGCAGCTGGATTTCAGGAAATGAAAGCATTAGCATAATGCAATTAGGGTGCTGATATCTGAATAATAAAGAAAAAGTTAAGTAATACCTCTGAAAATACCCGACTTACCGGAATATACAATGTCCTTTTGTGGTGATTTCTGAAACAGGTCATAAGTCATAAGTGCTACTTGAGGACTTCAAGTTACATCTTACCTCTGAGGTGGATTGGTATGTTGTCATCTGAGTCTATGGATAATTAATAAGTAATCATCAATATACTCAAAATAAAATTCTACCACTGTTGTCCCAGCATAGGGATAATTGTATGATTTTAGGTTCTTCTTTCAATGCAAAGTTTATCCAGTTGTGATGGTATTAAGGTAACATCTTCATTTACTAATCCTAAAGCTGAGGGTTGAAATCCATCATGTATATTTGCCAGAATATGAAACCCAGTGTTCATTGGTTGAGTGAAAATAGACTTCTATTGTACATATATTTGTGGAGCTTAACAAGGTAAACACTAAATTATTAATAAATATATTAATCTAACTGGATTGAAGAATTACCTCATCATCCAGAGATTAATAGGTAAATTTCTTTTTAGCAAATAGACTGGAGATTGTGATGTTACATTCTCAGCATTCTTTTAATGTGATGTGACCAATAAATATCTATTTTTTCCAGGCAGAGAAAGTTGTTGTAGCAATAATTTGGAATTTTATAAAATGATCCAGTGTTATCCCAAAGTACCTTTTACCATGAGAATCGGTTGGAATAAAGGAAAATAAGTACCTCTACTCTAATACATCTCATTAGCCCATCACAAATTCAAGTTCTTCTTAGAAATGTCATTTCACTCAGTAGGGGGATGCCTCTTGTTTTGCTGAATTCATAAAGTGAACGTTGGGAAAATTCATTCCAATTAAAGTAATGAATGCCACTCCAAATTTGGGGTGACATTTAATGTATTTTGCAAAATGGTTCATGACAGGACCAGTAGCCATTTTTGATAAACATTTAACAAGAATACAACCAGTTGTGGACATACAACCTATTTCGATATATGACTGTTTGACTTTTAGGGTGTCTACCAATCCTGAAAACAAAAAAAATTATTTGGATTTCATTTGGAGCCTGAAAATCTGGAATTTGTACCAACCTTGAATTTTAAAGAGTTTCATGTAATACTCTTCCCTTTGCAGAAATAATTTTTGATAATTTTTTGACAACTTTTAACAAGGTAATTTGATTGTGATTATTTGAATGCTATTTTTTTTGCATAACCTTGTTTATAGAAAGAACTACACAATACATAAACCCTACAAATTGACAATAAGGTATCTATAAACCTTGAATCCTGTGTGAAAGTTATGAATGTCATTTGGGCCTTGAAACTGGAAATTAGATGGGAATTCTGGGTGCAAACTATGAATTTCAATAAATCTATGAATGACCCTAATAATCTCAATAATCCTCTTTCTCTGCATGGCAAAGAGGATATTTAAAAAAATATATTTTTGACAATCTTGTGGCATCATTTAATATGAAAATTTGGTTGTTATTCTTGAAACACGTTTATAAGAGCTATAGAGCTAGAAATAATGCATTGTTATTTAATATATTTAAGGGATTTAGAAGTGAACAGTCATTCCTTTAAGTGTCATAACAATACCCAAGATACTTCTTAGCAGTATCTAGGCTTTTATGTATTGTATTTACAAACCACACTAACGACCTAATACACACATGGAATTGGTATACTCCTACACTCCACCTCAATTCTAGAAATGTCAGCAATTGTTATTTAATATATTTACATTCAATGCATTCAAAACATAGAAATAAATATGAAAACAATAAAATTAATTTGAATAGATCTAAATAAGGTATTCTCTTGACAATCTGAAAATTGAATACACTGGGTAGACATTTTTTTGATACCACAACTGCAAGTAGTCTTTTAGATGCAAATTAGTTTAGGACATTTGTTTTACACTCAAACCAGTATGATACACGAGGAAAGATTCACCCACTAGTCCTTAAGTTAATATGTCAGCGGGCAAGGGCCTAACCACGTTGACACACCGGTTCCCATGAGATCACCGAAGTTAAGCAACGTTGGGCCCGGACAGAGGTTGGATGGGTTGCCCTCTTCCATATCTCTACCGCGGTGTTCTTGTCCCCTGTCTGCGAGTGGCGGGCAGGTTAAATGTGGGTTGGCACAATGGATATAAAGAGGTCTAAGTGCCAGGGGGGTTCCAGAAGGCCCCTGCCCACCCCTCCAATTACATTTTTCAATATGTCAGCCCTCTGTTGATCAGATGGTATATATCCTTTGCGTTTAGCACATCCTTTCACAACAAGATGAGCCTTGCAGCAAACATCCTTGCGGAAAATGTCCTCATTTTTAGTCCGCTTTACTTGGAAAACCAACTTGCGGTCAATTGCTTTCCTTCCAGGGGGAAGTGGAGTTAATTTACCTGGTTTCATTTTCATGAAGAGTCTTCATTTCCTCATTAACTGCATTGTACCACTTGTCTTGATCCTCTTGTCATTGATGCTGGAGAAATCCTCAGGTACCTCATCCAGATATGGTTTGGCACTCGACACACATGCTTTTCCATATTCTGAATCCATTTTCTTCCATCTTCTAAGTGGATTTCTTCTTTCTGTGGTTGACTTTCTGTTTTTGTTTTCTACTTCTGATTCTCCGCATGAATTCTGGTCTGTCTCTTCCAGGGAATAGTTTTCCTTTCAAATGTATCTCAGTATCCAAATTCCTTCTCTCTTTTCATCAAAACTACATCACTTCCTCTGACTTTTTTCAAATCCAGATCCCAAAGTCTCTACCCATTAGTATAGTCATCATCATCGGTCAACAATACTAGGATTGGTTTGCTGCAGCCCTCAACTCGATTTATCTATCGGTCTATCGGCCAACCTCTTCATATTAACGTAGCTCCTTCCTTTTACATCTTTCACAACTTGCTCCATATACCTCATACGAGGCCTGCCTTTTCCATTCTTCCAGTTCTCTTTTCCCTCGATGATTGTCTTCATCAGGCCATCGTGTCTCAAGATGTGGCCTATTAAGTTGTCCCATCTTCTTTTTAATGTTTTCAGTAGACATCTTTTCTCTCCCACTCTTCTTAAGACTTCTTCGTTTCTCGCTTGATTGATCCATTTTATCTTCATCATTCTTCAGTAGCACCACATTTCAAATGCTTCCATCCTGGACTTCTCTGCTGCTGTTATTGTCCATGCTTCGCTGCCATATAGGAGAATGCTCCAGATGTATGTTCTAATGAAATATTTCCTCACTTCAACGCTTGTATTTGCAGCTGTAAGCAGAATCTTCTTCTGGTAAAATACCCTTTTTGCTTAGGCAATTCTACTGGCAATTTCTCTTTTACTTCATCCATCGCTGGTTACTCGGCTTCCCAGGTAGCAGAACTATGCCACCTCCTTGATTTTTCGTTTTCCTAGTTTAACATTGGTCCTGGCTTCCTTTCTCCTACTGCATGCCAATACCTTTGTTTTCTTTTTATTGATCTTCAGATGATAACTGGTCATTGTTCTTTCCATATTTCGTAGTGTCTTCTTTAAATATCCTGTTTCTGCCATGACTGCTATGTCATCGGCAAATCGTAGCTTGCTGATTTTCTCCCCGTGGATACTCACTCACGGAGACTTTTATTTGACTTCTTGAATGGCATTCTCGATGTAGACATGAATAATACGGGAGACAGTGAACATCCTTGCCTCACTCCTTTCTTTATGCTTGCTTCTGTACTGCTGGGCCCTGATTTGATTATGACCACCTGGTTTTTATACAAGCTGTGGATAACTATTCGGTCATTGTATGATACTCCAATTTCTTTTTGAACCTTTATCATCATATTCCAATCCACATTGTCAAATGCCTTCTCCAAATCTACAAATGCTACAAACGTTGGTAGATTCTTCTCTATTCTCTACTCTATAAGTAGCCTGAGGGCCAAAAAGTTTCTCTTGTGCCCTTGTTTCTTCTGAACCTGAATTGGTCCTCATCCAAGAACTCCTCCGCTTTTGCTCTATTCTTCTATAGATGATTCTGCTTAATATCTTCGAGGCATGTGTCGTCAGGCTTATCGTCTGAAAATGTTCTCAGTTCTCACGTCTTCTTTTTGGCAATAGGAATGATGATGTTCTTCTCAAAGTCCGTGGGTATCTCTCCTGTTGAGTACATATCACATATGGTTTTGTAGCTGAGTAAACGTCTTCTCTCTGGCGTGTTTTATTAGTTCGGCAGGAATATCATCTATTCCCGAAGCCCTATTTATCTTCAGATCCCTTACAGCTGCATCCAATTCTGATCTTAAGATTGGGGCTCCCAATTCATCCTTTATCGACTTCATTTTCCTCTTCGATTACTTCCGCTCTATGATAGCTTCCATTGTACAACCCTTCCAAGTATTCCATCCTCCATTCTCCATTTTTGTTCCTGATGCTGTTTCATCTTGCAGCCCGTTCCTTGAAGTGATTTCTCACCATCTTGTAGACAACTTCCACATTTCCTTTTGCGAGGTCGCTTTGTACATCTTTGCATAGATCCTTCATCCACTTTTCCCTTGCTTTTCTTGCTTTTCGGTTTATTTCATTCCTGGGCAAGGGCCTAGCCACGTTGATACACCGGTTCCCGTCAGATCACCGAAGTTAAGCAACGTTGGGCCCGGACAGAGGTTGGATGGGTTGGATGGATTGCCCTTCCATACCTCTACCGTGGTGTTCTTGTCCCCTGTCTGCGTGTGGCGGGCAGGTTAAATGTGGGTTGGCACAATGGATCTAAAGAGGTCTAAGTGCCAGGGGGGCTCCAGAAGGCCTCTGCCCACCACTCCAATTTACATTTTTTTTAGAGATGGATTCTCGAATCCACCTAACCCCCCGAATCCACCGAATCTTACTGGATTCGAGGATTCGAAATTTTTGGCTGGATTCGATCGAATCCAGTTTGAATTCCAAAGAGCAATTTTATTTTATCAAACCTTTTTTAAAGCTTTCTTAAGAATATTACTGTAACCTTCATTGCCATAACCACATAATTCATCGTTTTCACTGTCTCTCTTAAACACGTCAATTTTCACTGCATCAAAGCGTAAGATGCAATTTTCATCATAAAAATGTGATTTAGATGTAGATAAATGAATGAGGAATTTCGCTCGTGAACTTGTAGGCGGAGATAGCTCTCCATTTGCCGTAAGATGGCAGGCACAATGCAGTCGTTAGTGTTATTACGGGGTTTACCAACATAGGTACGATATTTTAAAATAATATAGAATTTTTTTTTACTGCTAAAGAAGGTCAAACGTAAATAATGTATACTATCTTAAAGAAAAAAATATTTTTTTAAAATGCAGTCTTCAACTACTGAGTGATCATGTGAAATTTCTTTTGTTCTATGTGTAAATTGGAACAAAATGAAAAATGTATAATTTTGTCGGAAACACATTAGTGTATCCTGAATGAGTTCATTTGTTTTGGTTTTTCAGCAATAAATATTAATAATATGGTCAGATTCGATTTAGATTTTTTGTAGTGTTATGTTGTTTATTAAACTGCAGATATAACAAACACTTGCTGCACATGCATTCACTTTTGCTTTGCATGATAACTATTTGAAAAGGAAACATCGCCTGTCATCACAATGTTCATAAACGGAAAGGTAGATTCGGGATTCGATTCAAATCTTAGTTGGATTCGATTTGGGATTCGGATTCGAGGAAAAGGTGGATTCGACCCACCTCTAATTTTTTTATTTATTTCATTCCTGATTCTTTTGTAGTGAAGTTTCCCTTCTTTAGTTTCCACATTTTTATATTTTCTTCTCTCTTCAATCAATTGTAAGACTTCTTATGTAATCCATGACTTCTTCTTGACAACTTTTTTTCTCCCCAGAACTTCTTTTGCTTATTCCTGTAGCCCGATTTTGATTTTCTCCCATCTCTTTTCTACTAATTTCACAGTCAAATCCTCTTCTAGTTTGTTTTCCACTGCCTTCTGAAAGGCCAGAAGGTTGTTAAGTTCCCTTAGTTTCTCTACTTGCCATACGTTCTTCATTGATTTCTTCAATTTCTCAAGTTTTAAGTGGCATTTCATCATCACTAAGTTGTGGTCACTGTTGATATCTGCGCCTGGGTAACCTTTAAAGTTCTTCACCTGGTTTCTGAACCTCTGCTTCATTAAAATGTAGTCAATTTGATATCTTTTTCTGTCTTCGGGCATTTTACAGGTGTATCTTCTCCGTTGGTGGTTTTGAAACAATGTGTTTGCAACCACCAACTTGTGTTGTGTGCAGTATTCTATAAGTCTTTCTCCTCTCTCATTTTGATTTCCCAAGCCATATTTTCCTGTTATTCTTCCATCTTTACCTTCACCAACGACAGCGTTCCAATCTCCTAAAATAATTAAGTTTTCTTCTCCTTTTACGTGCTTTATTACCTCTGTGATATCCTCATAGACGTCTTCCACTTCTTCATCTTCGTAGTCCGACATAGGCATGTAAACTTGTACCACAATGGTATCTGTAGGCCTGGTCTCAATCTTCTCCATTATAATCCTCTCACTGTACTGCAGGAAGCTCTTCACGCACAGTCCTGCACTCTTCCTGAGCAGTATGCCTACTCAGCGTTACCATTCAGTGATCCGGTGTGAATAATTCTGTAACTTCCACTCCAAAAGTCTCCTTCTTCAGGCCATCTCATTTCACTGATTCCTAATGCATCGAGGTCCATTCTTCGCATTTCCATCTTAAGGTTCTCCAATCTCCCGCAGGTCCGAAGTGATCACATGTTCTTACCCTAAAATGATTATCACACTTGACTGATGTACTCTCTCGGGTAGTCCACGCCCGGAGATCTGAATGGGGGACTATTTTACCTCGGGAATATTTTACTCAAGAGGGTTCCATCACGTCATGATAAGAAAGAAAGAAGTGAGTAGCTGCGATTCCTCAGGATAATAATGTGGTGGTTTCCCCTTGCCTTCCACATTGCTAGGGACATGACATTTTCGCGAAACGTTTTTTGCGACAGGATTCACGAAATAAGCGACAACCAGGGTTTAATCGCGAAATTAACCGTGTCTTCTTTGAAACGCGATTTTTTAACGAAATTTGAGATATTTTGCAAATGCCGAATTTTTGTAGCATGAAATATTTTCTTTAGTGATGGCCGGATCGGATCTTTCATTTTTCTCGGTTCCGGATTCGGATCCAAAGACACGGAGTAAAATCGGATCCGGATCGTAGATTTTAAATTGTCGCGGCTTAGCGATCGAAGTGCCCCGTGAATGGAATATAGGTGCGGTAGATATTGACAAGAAGAGGATATGTAACTAAGGTCACGTAATTAGATGAAAACGTTCCCGTGCAACTAGAAGCAAAATAAAGATATATGACTTTTTTCCCCCATTACCCCGGTATCGCGGGGGGGAAAAAAACTTAGGATGTCATGCGGGTAGCCTACATTCGCCGGGATCAGGCGTACAACGAGAGCTAGTGTACTGTGCGAAGTTCGATCCCAATCGCAGTACCACCCATTAATTAAGGATGGTCAAGTCGGATCTCAAGATCCACATGTCTTTCATTTCATTCGCTGCAGAAATCATATCCAGGGACAGTAAAAATTCAGATCCGGATCGGAGATTTTAATATCTCGCGGCCTCGTGATCGATGCACTCCGCGAATGGAATGTACGTATGGTAGATACCAACAAGGAGAGGTTAAGTAACTCGGGTTACGAAATGAGAAGATTTTTCCCGTGCCACAAACGAGGAAAACAAAATAAAAAATATTCGTATTGACATTTTTCTCCATGTTTGTCCATGTCCATGGTTGTGCGAGAAAAAACTTAAGCCGAATGTCATGCGGGTCGCCTACATTCGCCATATTTCCCGTGAACCAATGAGAGCGTAGTTGTTAAAAATGAGGGCTAGTGTACTGCCAGTCGCGAGTTCGATCCTTAACACTACCTAAGAATACAGCCGTGCTGTATTCCTAGAGTAATGCTAGTAGGTAGTTAAAAAAAGTAGATTATCAGAAATTTCATGCCAAATCATAAGTATAAAAAATAATTAAATTTGGCGAAAGGAAATGAATGGAAAAAATTTATATTACAGAATTAAATCGTGGAATCATTACATTAACTTTACAGTTTATTTTTGGGTGACGCATTTGTAAATCTAGTTGAAGCGATAGAAGTACAAAAAAGTCAGTATCCACACACAAAGGTTGGAAATGAAGGATGATAAAGTTTTATATTCAATGGTTGAAAGAAAAATTTTAAACAGCGTAAGAATCGAACTTCATTACCTGCAGTCCACTACTCCACTCTGTTATTGTTATTACCATTATCTCATTAATTTGCCTTTAACTTAATTTTGCCTACTGTGTTTTTTATGTTGCGTAGGGTAGCCATAACTTCTGTGTTGGATCTCAAATGTATGTACTATTTACTGTTTGTTCACATTGGTATGAAGTCTTTATTAATAATATTTAAAAAAAAACCTTTCTTTTGGACTCCTTTTTCCCAACATTAAACACAGCTTTTACCTTTTTAAAACTATTTTATTTACCGTACTTTTATTTTTAAACACCGCTTTTGATGATTTTTATTCACCATTTTTCAGTGTCCCTACACATTGCAGTACCACAGCCATTAAAATAAAAGTTACCATGCCTGTAACCAATGAGTAAACTCACTTATCTCGCAGCTAACCTCTATATCTAGAGGTCGACCCACCATCCGCAACCCGGTGGACACACTCGATGGCTTTAAGCTCATCCCCGAGATTAGTATTGCACCCAAAAAAAATATATTGCTTGCATCTCGGTTCTAACTTACCACTCATCAATCCTTTGGAGGTATGCAGGTAGGCTGTACATCCAAAAATCTTCAATTTACTAAGGTCTGGTTTCTTTCCATACCAAAGATGAGCTGGAACTTCCTTTTCCTGGGCTTTTGTGGGAGTCCTGTTTATTAGGTATTCATCAGTAAGTACTGCTTCTGTCCAATAAGCTTTAGATATCCCAGAGCTGTGTAGCTTGCATTTTTAAACATAGTATGATATAGTCGTTCCACTACTCCATTTTGCTGTGGCGTGTGCGGATTAGTTAATTCAAATTGTATACCTCATTCTTCAAAATAGTTCTTTATTTCATTAGTGACATACTCCCTCCCATTATCACACCCAAAATGGCTTTACACTGAAATAAATTGTTGCCTTTTTTCATAAATCTTAAGGTAACAGAAGGCTTCTGACTTGTATTTCAAAAAGAACCCTGCTGTGAAGTGGGTGTAATCATCCACAAACGTATTCACATATTTCATCCCATCATAGGAACTTTGAGATATAGGTCCAATGAGATTACTGTGGAGTCCAGGTGTGGCTGTTTTGTTTTCCAGCCAAGCAATACTCACATGGATCCTCGAATTTATCCTCTTTAATTCCATCCACCAGTGTGGCCTATTTCTTCAAGCCATCCTTGGAGATGTGCCCAACTTCAGTGCCACAGATTTTCAGCATTTATTGCACTGTATGTGTATCCTCTGAAAAGTTAAATTATTTAGTTTTTCCACAGTGCCTGGCAACTGCCATTGTGTGGCTACCTTTCAGTATTGTTACTTTTCCATATGGGAACAGCACATCATAACCACATGAATCCAATATTTGAACATACAGCAGATTCATCCCAAGATCGGGTACCTTTAACACTTGGCTATGTGAAAGTCTATCCATTTGCCATTATTAAAAACAACACAATTAATATCCCCTTTTTCCTTGGCAGTTGTCAACTGACCAGTTTTGGCAACATTTATGTGAATGGGTATCTTCAGTGGAGTAATATAAATGAGGGGAGGTAGTTTCCCATCCTTGGTAGCTGCGGAGTCTAAAGTAAAGGTTACTTCACTTTCAGATAGTGAGCTTATCCTCATAGCAGTTGATTCCTCTTCCATTGTCTCACTATAAGGGGTTAGATGAAGAAGGGACTTATTAGTCTCAATCTCGCCCCAATAAAGACGCTTATCTATCTATCTATCTATACTCTAGTGTTACAATTCTGAATCCACAGTTGTACTCCGGTGGTTCCTCGTCCTCTTTGGCTGCATGAGCTTGTCAATTTTTGTTTTTAACTTTCCTGCACTCAGCTCTAATATGAACTGGTTTACCGAAGTTATGACATTTGATATGAGGTTATTTGTAATATTTACTTTCATTTGTTACCTCAAAGTTATCAATTTTTGGAGCATTCCGAGTGTTGTTCTTTCCTCTTTTGCTCTGTGTAGCAAATGCTGTCGTATGTTGTACCTTAGATTCAGATTGCGCTGTTATTTTTCTGCTACCTTTATTACCTGCTATTTTCCATAAGCCTGGTACGATCACTTAGATTCCTCATCAAGTAATTGGTTATTCACTAAGGCCAAGGTTAGTTGATCAGTGGACATGGTCTCTATTACTGTGAAAACTAGTGTCGATTCTCGATACCTATTCTCGATATTACTGATTCTTGAGGAATGGTATTGAGAATCGATCGCCTAAAGTCGATACCGATACCGTCTATACTTGGGATGGATGGATCGGAACCGTCCGATCTGCAAATCTATCATTTTACTTGAATCCGGATCCAAAGACAGAGTATAATCGGATCCGGATCGTTGATTTTAAAATTTCGTGGGTTAGCGATCGAACCATCTCCCTGCGGTACTAGGTGCAGTAGATATTGACAAGGAGAGTTTGTGTAATTCAGATCACAGAATTAGATGAAAATTTCTGGTGCAACTAGAAGGAAGATAAACATGACTTTTTTCCCCATTACCCCGGCTACACGAGAATGAAATACGTATAATGTCATGTGGGTAGCCTAGATTTGCCGAGATCAGGCAGACATCGAGGGCTAATGTACTAAAGGAAGTTCGATCCCTGTCTCAGTTTAATATTTTCTTTCAGTTATTGCATCGAAAATGTTGTCATGCAAATTACAACCCATACATCTGAATACTCACTTTTTTATACTTTTATTGTTTAAATTTAGATTTACGAATGTATCACTCAAAAATTAGGGATGGTTGGTTTGGATCCAAAGACCCATGGATCTTTCATTTCATTCACTACTGAAATCATATAAGAATATTATGATATCATATCTGGATCAGAAATTTTTAAATTTTGTGGCTTCCTGATTGATGCGCCCCGCGAATGGAATGTAGGTACCATAGATACTGACAAGGAGAGGATTTGTAACTCGGGTCACAAAATAATATGAAAACTTTTCCGTGCTACTAGAGCAAAATAAAGAAATGCATGCCTTGCCTTTTTTTCTCCTCCGCAGGCGGGGGAGAAAAATAAAGCAGAATGTCACATGGGTCTCCTACATTCGCCAGACTCACATGAACCGATGATAATGAAGTTTTTAAAAATGTGAGCTAGTTTTCTGCCATTCGCGCATTCCTTAACTCTGCTTAGTAATACGGTCATGTTGTATTCCTAGAGTAAGGCAAATAGGCAGTTGAAAAAAGTAGATTATCAGAAATTTCATGTCGATATATAAGTCAACAAAGTAAATAAAAATAATAAAATTTGGCGTTAGTGAAAGTGATTGGAAAACTATTTTATTACAGAATTTAAACCATGGAAACAGTAAGTTAACTTTACAATTTATTTTTGAGTGATGCATTTGTAAATCTAGTTTAAGCGATAAAAGTACAAAACAGTCAGTATTCGCATATAAGGGTTGGAAATTAAGGATGATAAAATTTTTGATTCAATGGCTGAAAGAAAACTTTTAAACATTGCTAAGAATCAAACTTCATTACTTGCAGTACACTACCCCACACTACTATTGTCAGCTTACCCCAGTTCAGAGAATGCATGTCATTCTACTTTTTTTCTTGGGATCCTGGGCCAATGGAGAAAAACTTTGATACACATTATTCTTTATTTTCCTTCTAGTAGCATGAAAAAAAGCTCATCTCATGTCATGATCTGAGTTACACAACCTCTCCTTATGAATATAAAACTCACAAAATGCATTTGAAAGGTTATTATTAATAAGACATTGCAAAATTACTAGTTTAGCAGCTTGGAATATTCTATAATAATTTTTTCGTCTTAAAAATGGAATACCTAGATATTCCATAAATAGAATATCCTGACCGTATTAAATTTTTTTTTGTATTTCTAAAAAGAGAAATTGAAAGCATTAAAGGATTTGATTTACAACAGCAACCCAAGTTAATGTAAACCGATTGTGCATTGAATTAAGTTAAAGTTTTTGATTTGGTTTATTATTTAATATTTTATATTATATTATTCTTGGCATGTGACATGCTCGTCTTTTTTGTATAATTACATTTATACCTTTCTTGATAGAGGGTGATACAGTATGGCATCACTGGCATCCTATATTTTGGAAAATATTTCGAATATTAATGAAAATGAACTTTAAATGTTTCTTTTAACTAAACTTCAATGAATAGTTGTACAGGTTTAAAAAATGTATTGTTTGATGAGTATATGTGATAAGGAAAGTGAACTTTATATTAGAAGCAATAACATATATAGCTATTGCATCCGTATATCTTGATCCAGGAAAATATTATCCACACAGATGATGGGAAGTTGATTTCTTCTACTATAAATTTACTTGTTTTTTGGAAATACAATTGTTGCTGTTTTTCTGTATAGATTAAAAATCCTAAAAGAATACGAAACTTGAGAGTTTCTCGTCAAAAATGGGAAACATATTTAGCACAGCAGGAAATTTTTGTGACCGGAAAAGAAATTTCCTTCATCCAGAGGGGCTAAAAATGTTGGTTTTTCGAACAAAAACCTAAAGTAGGCTCAAGGGTTTGTGTCATGACCTTTTATTCTTATTCTTCATGTTGAAAGAAATGTTGAATTATTATTTAGGGTAGTGTTTTTATTACTCATAACTAATTGTTAATCATATTAAAATTCAACTTATGACATGACAGTCATATTATTTTGAATCTGTTATGAAATTTTTTGTCTGTAACCAAATATGTTTTGTTATTAAACATGGCATTTGTTATTAAACATGCCCAAAAAAATAAAACTCTTGTTTTATCAAATGTTTGATCGTTTGATCAGAACGTTTGATTTTGAAAATAAAAACTGTTAACAGTTTTTATTTTCAAAATGTCCTCATAGTGGAATGTCAGAAGTTTTTTCCCAAAGTAAATAATATAAACAAATTTTTGTTTTGTAAAATTGTATTTTTAGATTTCATGGAACATATAATAATAATGTATAGGAAAACTAGGTAAAAAAACGTATATATAGGTTGACGGTATCGAGAATCGATAAACTTTGGTATTGACTCATTCTCTAGTGAAAACCATGTTATATTCCTGCGGCAAGGTAAGCAACAAGTGACAAATAGTATCTGGTTCATTTTATTCAGATATTATATTCACTGGTACATTAGCACCTGTTGATTTCAGTTGACAAATTACTTGCTCGAAACAATGGGGTATGGGGTATGGGGTGAGCTCTACCCTCACCTATCAAAAATCAACCGTCAGGTTGAACACTTCCATCTTAAATTTTAAACTTGATTTTTGCAGGAATAGTACTGCTTTTCTTATATTTTGTATACATAGTCAAAATTAACCTTTCGATCATCAGGAGTAGGTCTCTCTATGAAATATTTTTGTTCTTATGTTAGTTGGATTTTTTAAACTTGAAAATTTAGTAATCATTGTTGAATACCTTAAGAGACCTGGAATTTTTGTTTTTGACTTTGGTAGACACCCTGAACTTTTAACAGCATTTGGCAGTGGTGTTATAGTGCTGATTGCTTAGATTATGCTACGGAATACTGTCTTTGAGCATTGAAAAAACTACAAAATAATATAAAGAGAACAGCATGAATGAAAACACATACTAAATAAATTCTACTTTTTCTTTATTTTATATTAATAATATTATAAATGCTCTAAAAATATTTGAATCCCTGCCATATTGGAGCAAGAAAGAAAGCATTTCTATTGAAATCTACCAACAAGTTATGAATTCGCTTGCATCCAAATTGGCTTGTGACCAGAATGTCAGAACTGAACATGGTCATAAGTCAACAACTAACTACTGTACAAAATTGAAAAGAAGAACCAATACAGTATTGCCATAAAATTTTCTATGCCTTGGCAAATCACAGCATTTCTGATAAAATATTCTATGTTGTACAAATCTCGGTACTCCACAATGAAAATTTATGAATATGAGTTTCTTCAAAGTAAAAGAGATAGTGATTTAGATAAGGGTCTCATGTAAATTTATGACCTAGTTTTGGTAGAGATATGTTCCAAGTGCCTGAAAAATTCATTACTCCAAAAACCTCAAAGTGCTCTTTGAATCATGGAAATAGCAATTTTGGAAATCTATTTGAAGAAATTGTGGAGATTAAAAAGCATAAAGGATTAGCAATGGACTTGTACCTACCTTCAAATTTGAAGTTACCTCACATTCTTTGGAATAGACCGTTACCTATAGTATGATCCACAAGAAACTTGTATCAAATAAAATAAAAAAAACTAAAATCTGAGCTTACCTTATGCTTGCCTACTGTCTCCTCTTGATTATTTCATCACGTTATATGGGTACTGGGAACCTAAATACATGTCTGCTTATTATTTAAATTCTGTTTTCCTCACACTATCAGTCACACAATTCTTAGCTGGGAAGAGAATATAATGTAGATCAGGACTATTGAAATGTATCTTCCAGAGTTTCTTTCTACCCTAAGTGCATAGTATATGAGGCAGGTGTTTGACCACCTAGAAATTTGGATTAACCATTAAGGATAGGTGGGTAATTAGAGTGGTTGGAGTGTGGAATTTTAGAGATCAGAGGAAGGATGGAGGGAAAACTGGCTTCCACTCTAGTATGCTCTTAAGAAAGGCACCAAAGGGTTGATGGTTTAACATTGTATCTGATGGATGGCATGCTGCACCCGAAGTGCTCTCCATACAGAATCAAATAGGGATCGTTATGTTACTGAAAAATCTCTGCCACTACCAGGATTAAAACCCAGGCCCTCAAATGGGAAGAGAGTGCTTTAGCTGCCATAACAACTGAATCACACATTGCCTTTGCCCCCCACCATCAAACATGGTGACATTCAAGAAGAGGCTTTTTGGTGTACACATCTTCAGTGATTGTGTTTTTCCAAATATGTAGTATTATTCCTCTTTTCTTTATTCACTCCCTTGATTAGCCACCCTTCCCTCAGGTTCATGAGATGGGTGTGATGTTTTGTAGCAGAATCGTATTCGGAGAGGAAGCTGTTGCTAAGGCACTGTATGAATGACTGTTACATCCAAGAAAATTGCCAAAATCCAGAATCAGTGAAAATATTCAATAAAATACATTGATGAATAGAGAGTTTTAGTATTTGAAAGAATTTTTTTTAACTTGATACACCAACTCAACTGCTCTATATGTGTGCTCAATGTAAGACTTGTCTCTTGAGCACACGTTCAGATGCATCCCTGTCTTGGTGAGTCCCAGTAACATTTCATTGGTCTTCATATTGGTGACATCTGACTCTCATACTTGCGACGTAAACATAAAACCATGGAAGTAACATTAATTTTGGTCATTAATTCTTTTATGGCTTAGCAGTACAATGTGATTATGCTCACAAGCATCATTAATAAAACTCAACAACAATACTAATGGCATGAGAACATGATGGCCTTGCTTTTCTTTGATTATAATCAAGGCATGTTTTAAATGTGAGAACAACAGGAATGAAGGGGAAAACTGGCATCATTAGATACATTGTGAACTTTCAAGAATAGTTTTTGTGCTTATTATCTTCTAATAATCAAATTTATAATTTAAAACTTCTCCTGGCTGACTTTTGAAGTGCCTCAGATAATTCGTTTCAAAGATGATTTTATCCATTAATCAGCAGTACTTGTATTCCATCTTTTACAGGCAAATATGTATTAAATAGGCAAAAGTCATATGTATCACCAACATTATTAATGGGTATATATTTTGTAGGTCTGTGGTAGCTTGTATGCATTAAAATGTGGTATTATGCATTGAAATTCATGATCCATTTTATAATGTACCTGGAAACTTAGCATGTGTACTATGGTATAAATAGTACTGTGTCCCCTTATAACTTAATATGTGATTGATATTTACTTGTACTGAATAGATTTAAAAATCTTCATCTCAAAATGTGCTAATTGTACAGTGTTAAAGTTGTGAAAAATATTTTGAAGCAGTTACTATCAATGTGTCTTTATGTTTGCATAAATATGTAATTAGCTTAATCGATGAACTTGATTCTTGTAATTTATGCCCCTGTAATGTTGATAATACTATACATATTTGAATTTTTGTACCAACTTGTATATCTTTACATGAAAAATAAATTACCGAGGCAAATAAATGCCATTTAAACATTAAATGTAAAGTGTATCTTAAACTATATTGGCATAACTTAAATCATTACATGATTTTTGCAGCTATCCACTGGTGTTACTTTAAAAAAAAAAACATTTAAAATGATATTGCAAGGTCATGTTGTAAAACCATGCCCCAGTTACCCCCGAGCACCTTACTCAAGAAATTCATCTAAAATTCACCAATAATTATGACCTAATTATATGTAATGTTCCTGCATGGCCAATGGACTAGTCTCTCTGGTTTCGTGTGTGACTTACTTAATGTACACAAGTTCCTCGTTTTCTGCCCGGGGACTTACTGCTGTCCACAAGGACCGAGTGCCACTCCTGCAGTCAGGTGACATCAGCAATCCCACAGTTCTTATATTAGCAACTGAACATCGTATTTCTTACAATACATTATATGTGATATTTACTAATCTCAATAGTCTCATAAGCTCTGCAGTGAAAGAAGACTTCATTATCTCAAATCTTCACCATTAGGAATTTAAAAGGTCTGTCGTAATTGTCACACTTAAGTGCAGGGCCATATTTACCATAAGGTGTACCCTGCGGCCGCCTGGGGCCTCGCGAGAGAGAAAATGTAAATATAGTTGTAGTGACATGGCACCTACTAGCAAAGTAAATTAATAGTGATAGATATTTGTACTCATTTTTTTTGTCTTAACACGTTCAACCCAAAGGATGCGAATTCGCGTCTCTTAATGACCGATTTTCATGAATTTTTATTTTCCTCGTTTTTTAACAAATACTTTCTTTTTCGATGCTAGATCCTTAATTATACCTCTTTCTTTGTTTTAAAGACAACAGTTTCCAATGGGCTATATTTTTTTTAAATTATTCCATGAAAATGTAGTTGGATGTATGACGTCACTAAATCCTGATTAATGAAGATATTACCGTATTATTTCCTATCAGTTTCATTATTCCTTAATTATAAGTTACTTATCAAACCTTTTCTTGCGTAATATTTGGAGAATAATCATTTCCTCCGCCTTTAGAAGATTCGATGTGATTTGGTGTTGTATTCATTGTCCTCAGCTTGACATCGAGCAGTAGACTTCAGACCAACCATTGTCCTCTAGTTTGTATGTATATTAAGTTTCATTCACGATACGGGTGAATAAGGAATACGAATGAAAGTGATCCTTAGCACAATCTCTGAGAAAGTTTGCAATGGCCACAAGACTATGTACACCAAACTTGCGACACACGCCCCGCGAGGATGTTTGATTTTAGTGGCCAACACATATAGAAAAGACTTATGAGTGTTTAGCTAAAATGTATACGCAATGAATGTTACCGGAGAAGGAATACTATATAAGACAGCTGAGTCGTGCAGCAGCCTTATTCGAGCGAAATCATTCATTGCCGCTGCCGTATATCACAAGACCTCTCCCGCTGCTGTCTTGGAAAATCCACCAGGAAAAATTACTTCAGCTTGAACCCAATAATATCAGGTAATGTATCTGGAGAAATTTCGTTGTTAATGTTTTATTTATTTATGAATATTTTTCTCAGTTTTTTGGAAATTTATTTTCTTCTCTAGGCTGTTGTATTCATTGTGGTATGGATTCTCAACCATCAACCTCCGGAGTGGGTCGCCGGCGGAGGATGTGTGAAATTATAAAGGAGGATGAATTGGAAAATGCTTTGATTGAGGAAAGTGACTGTAATTCAGAAACATCAGAAGAGGATATTCTGGAGGAAATCGGACCTTTCGACCTATCCGACGATGAACGGAATGATGAAGAGTAGCCTAGTGTCCTGAGTGAGGAAGGAAAAGATATTGTTTGGTTTGTCAACCGGCAACAAATAACTGGCAATATTGAATTTACTGGTAATGCTGGACTGAGGGTTCCTAATCCTGGAAACGACCCCATGGCTTATTTTACTCTTTTAGCCAATGACTCGATGCTCAATTTCATCCTGCAAGAGACAAACATTTATGGTGAGGTGCAAATGAAGGAAAATTGGGTTGATATTTGTTTGGAAGAGTTTCGAAAATTCCTAGGGATTATTTACTTGACGGGAATTCTGAGACTTCCGTCAATTGCTCAATATTGGTGCAAAAATGACCTTCATAATTTTCCTGTTTTCACTGAAGCAATGCCAAGAGATAGATTTTTAGCCATACTGCAGGCTCTCCATTTTGGTAGGAACCCCCTTCCTGGTGAGCCGAAGCCAGCTGATCCCCTTTATAAAATTAGAAATATTATTGAAGCCTTCAGAAACAACATGAAAAAAATATTTTATCCAAAGAAAGAACTTAGTCTGGACGAGTCAATGGTTATGTGGAGGGGAAGATTGTATTTTAGACAATATATTCAAGGCAAAAGGCACAAGTACGGTGTTAAAATTTATATGTTAGCACAGCCAGATGGACTTGTTATAGATAACTTGATCTACGCTGGATCTCACGACAAAGAAGTAGGTGGAATTGGCCACACAGAAAAAGTCGTAAAGAAACTTCTTTCAGATTATGAGAATGCCGGGCATGCAGTATACATGGACAATTTCTACAACAGCCCAAGTTTGTCACTGGAGTTGTTAAAAAAAAAGATTTTTTCCACAGGAACATTACGCTCATCCAGGTACGGGGTTCCTAAGGACATTATACCTGCTAAATTAAAAAAGGGTGAATGCATAAGCCGCTACACAAGTGAAGGTCTCTGTGTCACTAAATGGAAGGATAGAAGGGAAGTCATGACCTCATCGACTGAATTTGGTGGTGAGGTAAAGAGAATAATTAACAAGAGAGGGAAAGCAGAAGAAAAGCCAGAGCAGTTCATTCATTATAATAAGCATATGGGCAGAATTGACAGGGCAGACCAGCTTTTATCCTATTATTACGCTGAAAGACGAACACTTAGATGGAACGTCAGGGTAGGCCTACACTTCTTGGAGATGTCTTTAGTAAATGCCTATAGTCTCTATAACAGATGTAGTGGGAGTAAGTTGGTCCTATTGCAATTCAGGGAATTTATTATTAGAAAATTGTTGGAAACAGATCCCAATGTGACAACATTTAGAAGGAAATCCACGGAAAAAATGCATTTGCCACAGTTCATAAAAGGGGACTCCAAGGGAAAAACAAAAAGGAGAAAATGCAAATTGTGTCTAAAAAATAAGCTGAGAAAAGATGTTTCTTTTCATTTTGCCATGTGCCCTGATGAACCTGCTTTATGCTTAGAACCATGCTTTCGATTGTACCACAGTTATTAAAATTTTATTTCATTTATGAAGTAATCCTTGCAATGTGAATTAGTATTACTTCAATAATTGTGTTAATTCTTTTGTAAACATTCCTTTCCAATCATTTCATATTTTCTTTGCAAGTACTCAGAATTATAATGAATTTCATTTAACTGAATCCAACCAACTGAACTGGAGGCTAAGATTGTAATCCCAGGTTTTGTGATACATTTGGTCACACGCAGGGTGAAGTGGAAAAAAGGGAACATGTAGGTATCGTTGCTAAACACTCTTCAGACTAAAGCAATTAGTAGTGGATCAAATGTCATTATTTAAGTTTTCGTTTTTTCTGAATTACAAAATTTATGTCACATGCATTGTCTGTGTATTGAATTACATCATTTCCTGCATTTCGATGGGAACGTATTCAATAGCTGTGATGAACATGTATTTCTTGAATGTGAAGTTTTTTTCTTTGACGAAAAAAATGTAATAATTTTAAGGTATGTGTATTTTTAAGCATATGCACAGTAAGAAATCATGTTTTTCAGGTAAAATTATTATAAAGTTGTAAAATACTTTATTTCTGATAGCTAAAAATAAAAAAATATTTTTTTTTCTGGAACATTCCATTATTTTCAATGTCACGGCCACCCAAGCGATCCTCAAAACCCTAAGCAATAAATAACTGCTCCTGCGCTTCCCTATTTACTTAATATTGTATTGTTTGAAGAAACAGGAAGCCCTATCCTTCAACTTTCTTTTAGCCGTCAAATAAAGCTTAGCCTAAAACTCAATATTGGCAGTTTCATTCTCGGATGCTGTTTCTCTTGGTATGAGCACATAGTTGGGTAGAGAATCACAGAAAATGTAACTGAATCCAACCAACTGAACTGGAGGCTAAGATTGTAATCGCAGGTTTTGTGATACATTTGGTCACACGCAGGGTAAAGTGGAAAAAAGGGAACATGTATCGTTGCTAAACACTCTTCAGACTAAAGCAATTACTAGTGGATCAAATATAGTATGATGGTTCTTAGAACCCTTTTTCTGCCTGTGTGGTAAACCCCATAATATATTTACGCAATGATCACCGAATGATTATATCAGCACATCATTTCTCGACTAGTTACTCTCAGTTTACCGACTTATAAATGACCTGCGTCCCCATACAATAACTCTCATACCAAGAAGATACACGAGTAGAGTAGGTCGGAAGTATTATTGAAATCGATAGACCACATCATATATTGTCGATATTGCATACCATACAATTGATAAATTAAAAAATATGGTGCTTAAATCCAAAACCATATCTTGAGTAGCACAAAAGAAAACTGTGGATGGGTAATTTAACAGCAAGAATCGTGAATTATTTTGAGGGTATTGCAGGGTTGCATACATTCATGACTTTGCCAAGATAGCTAAGGACGTGAATTCGCGTCTTTAATAAATTAATGAGTTTTGTTATTCAGAAAAATTTTTAACTTATTTTAAATTACATTTGGGTGACTGGCAAAATTAATGCGGCAGAAAAAGCTTTCCGTTTTTGATGATTGCACACTATAAATACTCCGGGTTGAATGTGTTAATATGCAAGGAAAAGTCTACGTCAAGCTGCCAGGTTGCAAGACTATAACAAATATGCATATCTTTTTTCCAGAAGAAACAAAAAAAATGGGTTAAAGAAAGCAATGGGTCTGTATGGAGCAGATAATAATGGACAAGAATGTTTCAGAAGGAAGAATAGTCAGTTTGGACAGAATGATGCAAGGAACGATGCACAGAAAAATGAATAGCACAAAAATAATGAGGTAATATTGGGGGCCTCATTCTAGATTCCGCTGGGGGCCTCCGAGGTCATAAACACGTCCCTGCTTAAGTGTCATTAACTGAGTCCAATTCTCCCAATGAAGTTGCTGGAAAACACACGCATTTTATCTGGTTTACTGATTAGGTGACTGATGTCCCAAGGAACCATGCAAAGATTTAGTGGTATAGCCATAACCGATAATAGTCTTGCCTAAAAGAAAATAATTTCCCAATATCAGCCTACCAATGTTGTTTGGCCGCTTGGGCCTTCATGAATCATATGTAGCAGCTACACTCAAACTCAGGGTTGATGTCGCCTGGTACATAATAAGAGTGCAAGGGCTACTCATACTTAAGAACATGAAAACAATGTCATATTTTTTTCTGTGACTTACTCGGAAAAAAACAACACTAAATTCATCCGAAGTTGAGCCCTCACTAACCATTTAAATGCTGCTTTCAATGCCAGTGTCTTTCCCAATTCACCACCGAAAACAAACTCATTAGTAATATGTATGTACCTTTGACTTGACAGGTCAGCATGCATTTGGGAAAATATGAGCAAGAATAAAGTCAATATGGTTCTCTTACTAACACGTTTCTCATTAATGATCAATGCAGTAATCTGCTGGGTAAACCACGGCTTGTATAAATGTTTGGCGCAGCTATATGACAATGATGTTATGGTTAGGATGGAAAACCATCCAGTTAATCTTCCCGCGAGTTTGAGAACCTAGTGACGTCACCAACATCACCGACAATTGACAAAATTGGTGCGCTTTCAGCACAGTAGTCGTGAAGTACCATGAATAACTGTAAATGCCTTCGTTTCGATAGAGAATTAATAACAGTGAAAAAAATAAAGCACTGCTTTGTGTCTAGCGGACAATTGCTGCGTGTTAGGTTTCTGTTTACCTAACGATGAATGCGTATGTTTTGATAGCAGTAAAGGCCAAGTAAGGATTGGTTTGATTCTGCCCTGTTAAATCCTTTCGCTCTTGTAAACACTGACGATTGTAGGGGCGGTTTAATGTAGAACTCATACGGCGACTGGTGGAACCTAATACCACCTAATACTGGTGTTAGTCATACCGTCATCAAGTATACTTAGACACCTTTATAAAGGGTCCAATTGGATTCTGATACGAGATTCATTTATTGTAAATAGTAATGTTTGCTATTTTTTTTAAACTTCTGGGTTGATGAAAGATTTTGTAGTTCCTGAACAGTGTACTATATTCGGCCGAGAACATCGACTCTCTTAACAGAAAGATATGTGCGCAGATACATGAAACCTGTTTCAGTTCATTGGATTGTAAATTTTTAGGTTCACTCCAATGAAAAGCACTAAACTCGAGAATTTGTATTAAATTCCAAATGTACTTCTCCGAACAACAAATTCCTTCTCGAATCTGTTGCCATTTCAACTGACAAAGCGTGACCTCCAGCAGTGCTCGTATGCGTGTGATTGACCTGTCATTAATTTGCAAGGGCGCATAGCGGTCGTTGAACTCATTAGATATTTTCTCACAAATTTTCTATACCCCTGTATGTGGTTAAATAATGTTACTTGCTTTTGACAACGAGAAATAATCTTTTCCATATTGACGAATGATCATCGTGGTTACATTCCTCATTCAAAATTTCTATTCATGCCTATTACAAAACACCCCTTTGTGAACACTAGCGACCTTATTATCCTTCTTATCAAGAATCTTGTTCCGTCACCAATTTAACCCATTCCATGTAATGCGTATATCAGCGCTAGATTTGTGATTATTAATGCTGTCTACTTCGGTTTCAGCATTCTCTTAATTTAAGATCTCTCTGCGATGACCCGACGTGATAAATTACTGCAATTTGTTAATTGCTATATCCTTCGTGACCATCAAATAATAAAGGAAGATTTGTGGGTGAGATGTGGTAAAATTTTCAACCCGGAGAAAATATTTTTTGATGAAAAAATCAGCGCCGACGAAAAGATAGACTGCAATGGGTTTTTGTTGGCACCAGGATTCATAGACCTTCAAATTAATGGTAATGTGTTCCTCTGTGTTTTACCTCTATTATATTTATGTGAATTGAGATGTCCAAAGTATTACTCATCACTTGACGCGATATTCCTGGCCAACAGGTGGTTTTGGGGTTGATTTCTCGAATGAAGTCGATAAGATAAAGGAGGGAGTGAGAAAAGTTGCAAAGGGGATACTATCACATGGCGTGACTTCTTTTTGCCCAACTGTGGTCACATCACCGACATACGTCTATGAAGAGGTACCAACATTATTTTTGTGTTATCACTCAATTGAGAGATGTTTTTTCCAAATAAATTTACGTCATAACTCTCCAATTTTGAAAGGTGTTACCCAAGATCCACAAAGAAGGAGGTAGTTGTGAAGGTGCAACTGTACTGGGAATACACGTTGAAGGGCCTTTTATAAACAAAGAAAAAAAAGGGGCTCATCCAAGCAGTTGTATAAGAACATTGGATAAGGTTAGCCCCTATGATTTTAAACTGATTGTACGTAATCTGCGAACTCCATACCTTGTCTCTGACCTTATTCGTACCAATGCATTGCATGTCCAGATCAACAAAGTTCCAATGTTATCAATATATCCTCCATAAAGAAAATGTGGAAAGCCATTGAGGCTAGTAGTATGACAAAGAATGTTATTTTCCAACAGGGATATGAGACACTGCTGAATGTTTATGGAAATATTGAAAATGTAAAGATCGTTACCCTAGCTCCAGAGCTACCCAATGCCTGCCAAGTGATTGAGTATCTGACTGCAAAAGGAATAACAGTTTCACTTGGTAAGATGTATAGTATGTTTGGCAATTTGCTTCATACCCCAGTGAAAAATCCCATATCAAAATTCATATTCCCTTCCATGCCATTCTTATTGTGGAGTATTAATGTAGCATTGTTAAACTTTCACTTCTGGATGATTTGCATCATTTTCTTAAGGTTGTCAATTAACATATTGTATCACATGGAAAATCTAACAAGTCACTCAAAAGGAAGTGTGTTTCTTCCCCAAATCCATGATATCACACGGCATGGAATTAGGTATGACAGTGTATACTCACTTCATCGGCTAACATTAGCCCAAACCATTTTCCTTAAACAGATGCGTTTAAAAAAAAAGAAAGATTTTGGAAGAATGGAGGCTACAGAAATTAAGGGTTAGGACTCTTTTTTTGTGTCCATTAGAGCAGCAGACATTGCCATAGAGTGACGATTGCATATATTGTATCTCTTTAGGCAATAGGAAACCCCTGCTTTCATTCCCAAGTACTTACTGATGGATAATTAGTATAATTAATCTAGAAAAATATAGGACCCAACCCCCTGGGGTAAATACTGTACCTGACAGTGGAAGAGGAAAGACATTGCCATTGCACATAAATATTACAGTATAGAATGGATTACAATATAAACTTACACAGAAGTTTAACAGATAAAATAATGGGAGTAATCAGGAAATGAAGTTTGAACGAGATTAAAGTATTTCCAATGGATGTGTTAACTTTGTAAGAGATCAGGTGTAAGAACAGCTATTCTGTATGGCAAAGTTGCCCAGGAAAGAGAGGAGCAGCCCCAGCATGGAAGGCACCTGTGAAAATCTGAGGAAAGGGTGGTGAGTATAGAGTTGGTGAGTGGTATATTATTAGGAGGCATCCATTAATCATGAAGGGGGGTAGGTAAAAAGTTACGAAACATCACCTACTGGTAGGGGATCGTCTTTTGGTGAAATACTAATGTTTATATCATCAATTTGACCACATCTGGTGGCTGATGATGATGCTTTAGGCATTGAAACACGTAATTTACAAGTCTGCATTAAAAATAAGTGGACGGTACAATTTGTCCATTTTAATTTAACAACTTACATCATTAAGATGGATCTGCCCAGTTAAAGTTATGTTTGTGCATAATTCCAGCAGTCAGAGACTTGTCTGTTTGTTCGTTTTAATCAGATTTAGTCTGTTCATATAGAAAAAAATCACTACCGAGTAAGTTAATGCTCCTCCTTTGAGGAGAAATACTCCCACTCTCGCCACCACCTTCCATTCATATCCATCACACCAGAATTGATTTTCCATTGTTCCTACCTTTGGTACCTATTCTCGATTTCTGATCTCATATTTGTAAGTACTTCTATCTCTGTTTAGCATCACAGTAGTTTGTGTAGTCACAGTAATTCCCTAAAAAAATTGCTGTGAGAACAAATTGTGGTGTCTATTCAAATGCCAATGAATATCGGTAGGGGTGGGGACACGAAGTGACCTGAAATGTATCATATCATTGATGGACGTCTCTTTACTGGTGGTAATGAAAGTGAACACAGCTTTCCGATCAACAAAATCAGCTTAACAACAAGCAGTGAGAGATGGATCACATTGATGGCAACATTAAATAACCTAAGGAAAGCAATTACAGCATTCTGTGAATGAAAGTAGTGATGGGGGATTGGGATCCAGCTGAGTGTGTGTCAAAAGATAGAATTAAGGTAGGAGTAATTTTTACAATTCTTTATGACTAAAGTTCAACAGTAGTTAAGCAGGAGAAAGGGTGTGGTATTAATGAACTCCTGGTAGGTGTAGGTACTTGCATATAATAGGGAATATACAAGGTGGTGTCCAGTAGTACCCATTATGTATATGGAGTGGAGTCTTTGGATACCCAATTTTAATGTCTAAATCGGTGTATACTGATTTAGGCATTAAAATTGTACGACCGAGACGTATACATTAAAATAGGGTTTAAATTACATATACTGCAAACTTTGTGTTCTTGAGGTAGATGTTAAGTTTCATTTCTGACAGTTGATTGACGGTCGTAAACTAAAGCAACTTTGGAAGAGAATAGGGTGATAGGTACTCTTTTACACCTGAGTTCATGTGTTTACAAGCACACAATCAACACTGGTCATCAATGCTAAGGCTAGTTGGACAGTTATACTTTCTTTTCCAATCACTCAACCAACCTCTTCATACTAACATTTTTATTCTCGGTAACAGATCCATTTATCTCATGTCTGGGTAGTTCTGAGCATTCACTTAGCCCTCAGTGCCTGTCTTCATGAGACTGTCATGATAGAAACACATAGTCGACTGGTCATAAGTATACATGTTAAGTACACCTACCATAAATATACTGTTTACTTGTAGTTTACAAGCATATGGCAATTATTGTTTGTAATAGAATAATTTTGTATATACACCACTAAATATTACTTTGCCATGTAGCTTCTGTATTTTTTCGAGAAACTCTTAGAGTGTAAGTTAAATGTTTAAAAAATTTGGCGAGATGTTAACTATTTCATAATTGATTTAAATCGAGGAAAAAAATTAAAAGCATTCTGAAAAAATGCTCAGCCACCTAGATTTAAATCCCGAGAGATCGAAGCTAACACTGCAGACATTTCTACTATCACATACAGCAGCAGGATGGAGATATGTGACTAATTACTAGAGATTAGCTACCAAACTGAGAGAAACAATAACTTGTTTTTCTGACACAGAGTACAAAGTTACACTGTAAACAAAGCCTAATTCTTTAAAAAAAATATGGATTGTTCCTCATATTTGTTTCCTTTTTTGTTCAGCCAAAGTCTTTTTAAGTCTGTAGATCATTTTGGCCTATATTCCCTGCCATACAGTATTTTTGGCCTGCAGGGGAACATGTAGATGTTAAAGATGGCCATACAATGTATTTTTTTGCAATGGATGTTACCCACATATATAACTACAAACTTAAAATGCCAATAACAGGCACTGCCATAGATAGATAAGTATGTTTAATCTAGGTATATTGCTCTTTACACAATGATGTAATGCTTGTGGCTGGAATTATAAATTACATTTTGGGTGTAAAAACCAATAATTCTTCAATTTAAGGGCACTCAATGGCCAGTCTTCATGAAGGAGAAATTGCTGTGAAGCATGGAGCAAGTTTTATTACACATCTCTTTAATGCGATGCTCCCGGTGAGTATGAATTACTCAGTTACTGCTTTTATAGCAATTGTCATGTGGGATAATCTTAATTACAACTAATTCTATATTTATAGAGAAATATTTGTGAAAAACCAAATTTTTGCAACATAAACAACTGGATAATGTTAAACATCTTGCTTTACTAAGGGGTATAAAAGTATCTTTTATGAGAAATATTTGTCCAATAGGTAATATACCTTGAAGAATTAAAATTATTTTACCTATGCTCAAGTTGCATATAATGGGTTTCTTGTGGCAGAATACTATTGTTTTTTGGTGCTCCAACCTTAAAATTTTCCAAACATTCTTACCCTTGTTATCTGAAGACAACATCTTCAAATGAGATGGGATTCAAACTACAAGAGCTGTCATGTATTGTAATCCCTTATAGTGCAACCCTAAGTGGAGGGCAGAAAGTACTGGTAGGAAGCAGTAGCATATGCTAGCCTATGTGTAATAATGAAGTCATAAAATATTGTTTTGCAAGGCCTCTTATTGAGGCTACATCTGTATTAAAATATAAATAACAATGAAATCATATCAAAATTTCATTGCAGTGGCATCAATTTATCTCTCAAAGGCTATTTATTGTTGGTATTAAAGTATTTTGTTACATTGAGAGGTAATTCTATTATCAAAACTGGTTCAAATTTAACCTAATGATTTAATACATATGTATTTGGCATGTTTGCACACTTTCCTGTGCCTTTGACGAATTGAAAAAAATACTTTCCATTATTCATCTTACTATGTATAATTTTTATCGCATATTTTTTACACAAAATTTACTATAATTTTTAGCCCATGAAAAACAATTTCATCAATATGAGTATCACAAGTAGCAAGCCCGTATGCCCATACCTACCCTAGATGGCCACTGGCTCCTTAAATCATCTGCGATGCCTCCTCCAATACATTCTAACTTCCTTGTTCAACTCAGTGTTTTATTGGTAGCTTACCCAACAATCTTCCCTCAATCACGTCCTTCAAACACCATTGACCTTTATGACCTTCTCCATCCACACTTTCTGCCTTCTCCTAATTTCCTCCATCAAATTTCTTTCCTCTCCTACCAACTCTAGCACTTCATTGTTCATCCTCCGTTCGACTCACTTTACTTTCTCCATCCTTCTCCACACCCACATCTCAAAAATCCTTAGTCTGCTTTCATCCGCCTTCTGCAAAGCTCACCTTTCTGCACCATATAGTGCCTTGCTCCATATTGAACCCTTCATTAGTCTTTTCGTAGTAGTAGTAGATTTGGGTTTATAGGGTGCGTCGACAACTATGGTCATTTTGCACCACGCACAATCTAATTTATAACAATAAATATGTAGAAATATAAATATGTAGACATATAAATATAGAGTAAAAATCAGAGGCAGTATAAAAGGTCCAGATTTATGACACTATTATATTTTACTCATGAGGTTTGTTTCTTTTAAAAAATTAATAACATGGCATAGGCGATCAGCATCGCTGCCTAGAACGTGTTCTAGGTCGCCGCTGATACCTAGCCTGTTACGTGTGTCCCGGTATTTGTCACACTCCGTCAGGATATGTCGCACACTGAGGGGACAGTCACAGTCATCACATCGCGGAGGAATTTTCTCTTCTGTAAAGAGGTACGAGTGGGTCAGGGCGCAATGCCCGATTCTTAATCGTGTGATGACCACTTCCTCTCTGCGACTACCCCTGACGGAAGTGGGCCACCCTGACGTTACCGGTTTAATTGTCCGTAACTTATTGTTTGGAACACCCCTCCAAAGTGCACTCCACTGCTCTAGGACTATTTTACGGAGAGAGGCTTGCAGATCCTGATAGGGTACTAGCGTCGTTGTCGGCTCAGGGATATTTAGCGCTTCCTTTGCAGCTGCATCCGCCTTCTCATTTCCAGCAATACCCATATGTCCTGGGACCCAGAGAAAAATAACTCTGATTCCCTTTCTATTAAGGGATAAAAGGGTAGTATGTATTCGCTGGACAATAGGGTGTGGTGAAGAAAAAACGGAAATGGATTGCAGCGCGCTCATTGAGTCCGTGCAGATGACAAAAGACCCCGAAGAACCCCTAATTCCTTCAAGGGCCATCTTAATAGCCAGAAGTTCCGCTGTGTACACGCTACACAGCGTATTGAGCCTGGACTGGACGACACCGTGATGGGATGAGGTAACCGCGCACGAACAGGCTGCATCCGACTTCGATCCATCCGTGTATACTGGGATGAAATCGGAGTGGCGACAGAGATATTCATTCAAGAGGCGCTGGTATTCTAGAGCAGTAGTGTGGGATTTATGGCGCCTACCGAGTGCCATATGGATGTTTGGTGGCGGAATAATCCACGTTGGGTAACTCGAGTACCCAACAGGATAAACATCTGGGAGTCTTAACCCGACACCCTGAATAAATAAATTAAAACGAATACTGAGCGGCTTGGTAGCTCTTGTCCGTCGATTAAAAAGTTCCATAAATCTAGGGTTAAAAATCAAATTAAAACACGGGTGATTCTTGGTAGCTAAAATTTTCGCCACGTAAGAGCACATCAGTGTTTCCCTACGGTACGGTAACGGAGGCTCCCCGGAATCAGCATAAATGCTGAGGACCGGACTGGTCCGGAAAGCACCAGTGGAAATACGAAGCCCTGCATTGTGTACTATTGTTAAAGGCCTTAAGTAGGAGTCACGACTGGAAGCGTAAACAACTGACCCGTAGTCCAGTTTGGAACGTACGAGTGCGCGATACAATAAAAGCAGGGACATTCGATCGGCACCCCAAGTTGTGTTACTTAAAAATTTTAAAATATTTAGAGTCCGTAGACATTTATCTCTCAGAATCTGTATGTGTTCACGCCAGTTCAGTCGGTAGTCAAAAGTCATACCGAGGAATCGGACAGACTCCACATACGGGAGAGTTTTGCCATTAAGTGACAAAGCTGGCGGAATGTAATGTCCCATTTGCACTTTTCCGAGGAAAACTTAAAGCCATTCCTCCGCGTCCAAACCTCCAGTTTGTTTAGAGCCAACTGAGTCACTCTGGTTGCAGTGGCTATTTTGGACGACCTGCAAAATATTGCTAGGTCGTCAACGAACAAAGATCCCATGAGTGGAGGTTTAATGCATTTAGCTATGTCATTGATTGCAATTGCGAAGAGTGTCACACTTAAAACTGAACCCTGTGGAACTCCAATGTCCTGCCGATAAAATTTGGATAAGTGTCTCCCTATTTAACTTTAAAAACACGGTCAGTTAAAAAATTCTTGATAAAAATAGGTAAGTTGCCCCTCAAACCCCACTCATGTAGAGTCATTAATACCTTATGCCGCCACACTCGGTCGTATGCCTTCTCCATGTCGAAGAAGACACCTACGACATGTTGATGGAGAAGAAAGGCCTCCTGGATGAAATTGTCGGCTCTGACCAGGTGGTCAACGGTCGATCGGCCGCATCTAAAGCCGCATTGAATATTCGAAAGAAGATTTCGGCGCTCTAACCACCAAACGAGACGCCGATTTACCATTCTTTCCATTACCTTGCACAGGCAACTAGTAAGGGAGATGGGTCTATAATTATTCGGGTCAGCTCTATCTTTACCCTGTTTGAGAATAGGGATTACTGTGGACTGCCGCCAGGAGGGTGGAAAACTACCCTCATCCCAAATTTGGTTGAGGGAGCGAAGGACTTCCACCAATGCCCCCTCCAGAATATTCCGGAGAAATGCATTATGGATGTCGTCCAATCCTGTGGCCGAGTCGCGTGAGTCTGCAATGGCAGAACGCAGTTCCCAAAGGCAGAAGGGGATATTATAGTCTGCCGTCCACCGCTTCTCAGTAAAGATAAGTTTCTGAAATTCCATGCGCCTCTTCATGTGTAGGAATTCTTCCTCATAGGTGTCGTCGCTGTATGTATTGGCGAGTGACTGCCCAAAAACCTCGCTAATAGCCGACGGAGATGTTAGTACCTTACCACCGATATTGAGGAATGAGACGCTGAGCTGATTGTGGTTTCCCGAAATTCGTCTAACCTTGTTCCATACCTGTGCAAGGGGTGTTCTACAATTCACATCAGATACATATTTCATCCAGGAGGCCTTTTTCGCCTCCTTCACCACCTTTCGAGCTTTTGCTCTGAGGCGCCTGAAGGAGGACAAATTTGTCTCTGTGGGGTACTTGTTAAAAATTCGTAACGCCTTCTTGCGTTTACGAATCGCTTCAGCACAATCATCGTTCCACCAGGGAACTGCAGGCCTAGTTATGCAATGCAGTGATCTGGGCACACTGCAATTTGCGGAATCGATGATATTGCGGGTCAGCATTTCAATGTTTAAAGTCCCATCACGGTTCTCGTCATGTTTAAAATTTATTTTTTCCCTAAAAGCGGTCCAATCGGCGTTGCGGACAACCCAGTTGCCCGGCCGTATTAAGTCAGGGTTAAAATTATTTTCTCTGTGCAGAAAAAGGGGGAAATGATCACTGCCACAGAGATCATCGTGAACAGACAGATAAATCTTGCTCATTAACGTGCTCGATGCAATACAAAGATCAATACTAGAATACTGACCGTTAAAAGAGTTAAAACGAGTGTGTTCCCCTTTATTCAATAAAAACAAGTTAAAATCAGTAATAAAATTAGATAAAATACGCCCCCTACGGTCACACTGTAAACGCAAACGACCCCATAGGGTATCATGAGCGTTAAAATCGCCAGATAAAATAAAAGGTCTGGGCAACTGACGAACCAGGGCTTCCAGGTTGGATCGAGTGACCGGGGCCCCCTCCGGCAAGTAGACGTTACATAACGTCACAGCCTCCGGGGCATGCACCGTCACTGCGACCGCCTGGAAAGGCGTTCTCAGCTGCACTCGGGAGGTGTAAAGGGCCTCCCGAGTAGCAACCGCCACTCCACCCTGGGCACGTTGGCCACTGGTGTCGTCCCATCTAAAAACGTTAAAACCATTTAAAATGCCCTTGTCCGTGCTTTTAAAATGGGTCTCTTGTAGGCAAATACAAGAGGGGTTAAAGTCACGAATTAAAATGCCCAGCTCCTCCTTATGGCGATAAAAACCGTTACAGTTCCACTGTAATATAAAAGCCATTAAAATTTAAAGGGGATAAAATACAATAAATAAATAAAAAAGGACAAGAGTCGAACTCTGAACACAAGTGGTCAGCGTCTAAGGCGATTTTTCTTGCCTTTTTGCCTCGCTACGAGGATTTCCGTCTCCGAGAGACTTTCGTCCTCCTCCATTTGTTCCTTTTCGTTACTTCCCTACTTTATCCCTGTAAAGTAAATGCCTTTGAGTTAAAGCCTCTTTTGCCAATGTGGTTCTCCTTTTCACTTCAATTCTACTATACCATATTTCTGTTACGGGTTAAATAATATCTTGAGATATCGGCTTTAAACTGAGATGTTTTAATAACGAGTCACAAACACATCCAAATTCCATTTTACAAATTGAACGACTGACAGAGAGTTGACAACAACAATATAGATAAATAGTTACTGTCATAAATAACAACATATGTTGCCAACCCAAAATTAAATATTAGATTACAACTCTAACAATTTCCTCCAACACCCTACCTAGATAGTTAAATTGCTACACCTGCTCTACCTTCTGACCTCCTACTTTTATAGTTAAACTGGCCTTTTTTGTTCTTGATAATAACACCTCTTTCATTTTCTTCTGATTTATCTTCATCCTTTATCTTTCGCACTGTGCCTGCTGCAACTCATCCAGCATTTTTTGTTTGCCTTGGGCTGCCTAGCATTTGGTCATACACGAACCTCACCGATTTTATCAATTTTCCACCGACCTTTACCCCAGCCTCCAGCTCATCCCAAGCCTCTCTCACCATTTCTTCTGAGTATATGTTAAAAAGTACTGGTGATAATGGACAGCCCTGCCCAACTCCCCTCCCTATTATGGTCCAATCTGATACTTTATCAGCAACTCCCCAAGGAGAACATCAAGGTCAAAAAGAGGTCGTGAAGACGTCATTTTGACGGTCAAAAAATCCTCTCAATCCCAGGTCAATAATACCTATTTCCTTCCCTCCACCATGACCCAACCACGACCTCTTCTGGTTGGTCAAAAAGAGGTCGTGAAGACGTCATATTGACGGTCAAAAAATCCTCTCAATCCCAGGTCAATAATACCTATTTCCTTCCCTCCACCACGACCTCTTCTGGTTGGTCAAAAAGAGGTCGTGAAGACGTCATTTTGACGGTCAAAAAAATGGTGTAAAATACACCAAGAAGACATATTTTCTTCCCTCCACCAAGATCCAAGGAAAACCTCTGAGTTGGTCAAAAATAAGTCATAAAAACGGGAGATGAATGGTTATTCTTTAATTAAGTAAATTAAGTAACCAAATGAAAACTAAACAAAGAATTCAGTGTTTTCTATAAGGAAAAGTATATTGTCCGAGAAGTGAGTTACACACCATCCCTTCTTGGAATAGTCATTTCATTAATAAAAATCAATTCCTGAAGGGAGCATTTTTCAACCACACCTTAAGTCTTTTCTGCTACTTCAAGCCGGGAAGTAGGTATCTTTTTTAACACAGCAACTGCAAAATAAAAAAATAACAGAAAAAATGAGACCAAGTGCATCACAGGCCATTTCTTGAAACTAAAAACTAATTAGCGATATAATCATGAGCATAGTTGGGATTAACGATTTAATGTTTTAGTCATGATCACCCATAGAATATATAAGCGTAGAAATTACGGGTTGAATTATCGTGCAGAGCTAATAAAATACTAATAGAAAGCATGCAGATACTTACAGGTTTGCCAGTTCCTTCACCTGCCGTTGAGTCTTCATGCCTCGTTTCCATAATGGAAAAATCAAAATGTGACGGGAATGAAGTCTCAGGACCAAGAACTATATTTTTTTAAGAAAAAAACTGACTCGATTTCAATATTTCACAGATACGGCAGCGGATAGCTCGAGATATGGCAGCAGATAGCTAGAGATACGGCAGTGATGCGATCTAATGTCGACTCAGATACCACAGATCGCTTGCGATGGGCGATTCGCTGATCACTTCCGGTAAAGTGAACCATGTGACCAACGGTGGAAATGAACTCAACTGAAGAATATTAGAATTCTAAATCTTAAGCGAGGCGAAGAAAAAAAATGATATATAGGCCTTAATTATTATTTAATATTATTTATGCCGGAAAATATGCCATAAATACATGTCCAAATAGTTTTGCTTCACCAATTATCTGCATTTTGAATAGCGGTCTAGAATGTCGTCTTTTTAGACCACTTAAAAACCAATCCTAGACCACGATAATGGTGGAGTAAAAACATTCAGAAATAGTGAGTTATCAGCTGAATAAGATACCAGAATGTACTTGAACTGCCAAATTAACTATTTTAACAGATTATATCCAAATATCTTCACTTCAGAATTACTGTGGTCTAGGATTGGTTTTTAAGTGGCCTAAAAGACGTCAACGAAGACTACTTCAAGATGTAGAGAAATGGACATGATATATGCCCGTTTAGGTACCTATATACATGTGCAGTGAGTCAAAAATGTATTAATAGTTAGTGTTGCTTCACCAATTTTCGGTATTTTGAGGGTCTTAGGTGACGTCTTTTAGACCACTTAAAAACCAATCCTAGGCCACGTTAATGATGAAGTAAATATATTTGGAATTAATGAGTAATCTTTGTGAAAATGGGTTCCAGGATGTCCTTGAACTGCCAAGATAACAATTTAAACAGATTCTGGCCAGCATTTTCGCAGGTCATTTTTTTTCTTTTCAAGACCAAAGTAAAACCATTGACCATATGGTGACCTTTCTGACCTCTTAAAGACGTCTTCATGACCTCAGTGTTCTCCCTGGGTCTCACTTGCACATTCTGTGCCATGCATAAATCCAGATCAGTCTACTTTCAGTCTTTCCAGTCTACTTCTATCTTCCAAAATATTCCCATTAACTTTTCCCTCCTCACTCTGTCGAATGCCTTTTCGAGATCAACTAAGCAAACTAATAGGTACATCCTGATTATATTCTAGATTTCTTTCCACTAGCATTCTCATCACTGCAATCACATCCCAAGTGGCTCTCCCCTTCCGAAATCCAAACTGATCCTCACCTAGAAATTGCTCTCTTTTCCATTCTTTTGATGATTCTAAGTACCTTTGCCACATGAGAAATCAGACTTATTGGTCTATAGTCTTCACATTATTTTGTCACCTTCTTTTTCTGCATTGGTATCAGCATAGTTTTTACAAAATCCTCCAGCCAAGCTCCGTTTCATGCTTAATGTTTTCTAGTTTCCCTTCCCTTAACATCATCCCAATATTCCATGCCTTGATTCTTAGCATTGTTGCTCCCTTCTCTGGTTTCTTCATTGCCGCTGCTACTGCCTTTCTTTCTGTGCTTTCAAGGATTTTGTGAGATGACAACCGCAGAGTCATTGCTTACCCTGCTTCCAGTCATGACACCTGCCCCACTCATTTGGACACAGGCTCCATAGATGCCAGGATTCAATTATCTAATATTCAAGTCCATTGTTTTCTTGGGAGAGTGTAATTGAGGTTTCCTCTTGCCTGCCTCAATAGTGTTTTTAACGTGGCACCATCACATGATAGGCTGCCCCACTGGGGTCAGAGACCTTCTCACAGCCACCTCACTGAGAAACAGATGCTTCAAGTAAGGTACATGGACTACCTTTCATCAGCCTCCTAATCATCAACCATTCTGGTATGGGTGACCCTACCAAAAGCAACATTATTTGCTCCCACCAGTGCAGCTCTAGGGGTCATGGGAACACACCCCAATCCCACCACGACAAGGCATAGTCCTTGGAAGGGGTACGGATTTATGTATTTTCATTAACCACTGTAAAGTATTTTTAGCATGTACCGTTTGAGATGGACCCTTAATATTTTTCTCAAAATAAGCATATGAAAAGTGTTACTATAAGTTGATGGTGAAACTGAGATGCTGTTTGCCACCATGAAAGTTGAAGTTATGCTTCTCCCTCCCTTATAACATTGCTTCTTCATGCCAGGACACAAGTGCATTAGCTAAAAATTAAAATTATATTTGCTGTCCTCTATAATAGGTATTGGATGCCAAAGATAGGGATGGATCCAAAACTAAAAGTCTCACTGAACTGGAAAAATTACAGTATAACAGACTGCATTAACATAATTGAATTCTGGAAGGGAATTTCTTCCAGGATACAGCGTGCATTGGCCCAGATTACAGTGTCACTGACTGCAATTGTTATCCAAGCAATATGAGCATAAACTGGAGATACTCCGGAGTAAAGTCCCCTATGACATTTGACTAGATTAGATTAGATTGTTTTGCGGTGGAGTTCCTCCAAGGAGGCCCTGAGGCACTTAGACCTATTGGCCCATTGTGCCAATCACCCTTGTAAGGAAATCACCCATAATGGCCTGTTCGCCTTGCTAAAGGCCAACAGGACCCCTATGGGGATTTCCCTTACCGCCCTGGGTTCCAAAAATGGAGACCCCAGGTACAAATTTGGAGTCCTCATCACAGCAGGGCACTCGCATAATATGTGGGATGTAGTTTCATCCCCTTCTTCGCACCACCTGAATCTGGATGAATCTACAATACCCTGGAGGTGCAGGTGCCTCATCACCTGGTAGTGCCTGTGAGGACTCACACTACTGCTCGTAATTGACCCCTGTTTAGTGACAGGAGTCTTTTGGCAAGCCCAGGCCTAGGTTCTCCTATGTGTAGTTTGGCCTGTCTAAGACTTGGTGTAGTTCGCCAGATCTCAGAATGCCGAGCTAAGCCCCACATTCTAATTTCTGCTATCTCTATTGACGTAGCAATAGGTATGATTGGCTCTGGCCCAATCGGATTTCGGCTGGAACCGGCCCTTTCCAGCTCATCAGCCATCTCATTTCCGGATATGCCTGCATGACCAGGCACCCAGAAAAGTTCCACCATGCCACATCTGCCTATATCATTGAGTGCCTCATGACACTCCTGCAGCAGCTGTGATTTGCACCATGGTGATGTCAGCGCCTTTAAAGCTGCCTGACTATCCGTGCATATGTGTATCGGTCTGTTAAACATCCCGATCTCCTAAATAGCATAGTGGTGTAAACTGGGGAACAGTCCAGGGGATATTTTCATATCTTGCTGGTAAGAAGCTATTCACTGTGATGTTCAAACAGTCAACCTACCAATATTATTTATCAACATAGATGTTTGACTATCCAACTGGCAGGAACAGAAACATGCAAGGCAATGGAATATGTTTGACATGAACTCATTCACTCAATGCATGTTGAGTGTATGAGTATCAGTGAAGACAATTCCTGACAATGTATATGAGTTAAAGGATCATAAAGGTTTGACAACATACTCTTTAGAGTACTCCTCAGTCCCCCTATTGATAGGTGGCATAGACATTTTATTTTGTCTTGGCCCCATGAAGAGAGATGCTTTCAAATGGATGTAGCTCATATGCATCAATGGCACATCAACGTTAAGGGTCATTTTAGTGTGTACCTACCTAATGTGAGAAACCCTTTATCAAGCTATTTCAATTAGTTTTGATTACTCTGTTCTTAGTATCTCCAGTTCGAGATCCATATTGTTAATTCCCTCCTTTCCACCAGTGGTTCCTTGTTCTAGGAAATTTTTCTCCCACTCTTCTTACGACTGAATCAATTTTCAAATGCTCATAAGCCCACTGTCAGATGATTCATTTTATTCCTGCTCACCATAGTTGGGAAAGTTACCAAAAAAAAATTAACTGGTTAAAGTTAAGCAATCTCAGTAAAAAGTAACTAGTTAAAAGTTGACTAGTTAAAAGTGAGTAAGTTAAAAGTGACTTTTCTGAAAAAGTAACTGATTAAAGTTAAAAAAAAGTAACTGGTATGTTAAAAGTTACTTTGGCAAATGGGATGCAAGATGGTGATAGAGGCCTTGATGGTTTTTTGTTTAGACAAACAAAGCAAACACTGAAAATTGTCATTGCGGTTTCTTCCATTCATATCCATTTGTTTTAAAATATTTGAAGAGGGCATTTTCGTTGTAATTCCGTTTAGTGCCCAGGGTGTTATTAGTCAGGTTTCCTAGTTTCTGCTGAAAGGATTTGGCGATTTTTCTGAGGTGGAGCTCCCTTTCCAGGATTTTAAGCTGTCGTGAATGTAAGAATATCTCACGAACCATGGTGCTCGTGTAATTTGCACAAAAGATTGTTCTGAGCGGTAGAAAGTACTTCAAGGTTAGTTTTTAATATCGATCCCCACATTACAATGTGAACCCTGTAAACACAAATTGCTGCTGCAGCACGTCACAAGAATGTCAGTGCTGCAAGTGAAGCACATGTCAACTGAAGGGTGACAGCATCGTCTCACCAGTGCTCTCATAGAGCGAATTATTGAGAAACGCATCCAAAGCTCGTGTTTGAAAAGCTGCATCCGCAAGTTGAGAATGCGCTGCCACAGCGCTGCAGGTAGTCTTTTAAATAAGGCACATCCATACTAGTGGCGCTACATGGTGACAAAAATCGTTAAAGGTTGAAAATTCGCAGAATTGTATGTGCTCAGAAGATTCCAAAAGTGAAGTAAGTGGAAGATGTTAACTTGTTTTCACAGCATCGTGAATTCTTAGCTAGCCAGCTACTCTGAAACCTGCGAGTAAATGCAACAAAAACGTGTTGCTGCAGCACTGTGGAAGTGCTTCAATAGTGCTGCTGACATGGGAATATTGGAAATTTGATGGTGTCAGGGCAGCATCCGCTACCGCAGCACTTTGTGCACGTCAGCACAGTGTTTACAGGGAAGTATTTCTTCACAATTGTAAAATTGCAGTGGAATCAGCTTAGTTACATAGAGTTACAGTATGTGCTGGGGGTGTGCCTGCGCATCCTCTTTCGCGATACACTGGGGGCTGATGTATTGATGACATGATATCCCAGAGTAAGGCATACGTAGATAGATAAGTATACTCAAAATAAGGCCCTTGATCCGTCATAGGTTTTTAGGTGACCCTTCTTCCTCAGCTTCAACTATGTAGTGTTGATGACATGATGTCGCGGAGTAAGGCATACGAGCCCTCCAGGACATTGTCTTCGTGTGGTTTCGTATTTTCTTGTCTGAGGGTGCATTCCTAAACTTTGGCGGTCACTCCCCTCAACTCCACTTTTGTTTGGATGTATTCATCTCAGCCTATTCATTGCAACTACTTACCCTTGCATTCTTAGGTACCGTTTTATTTGCCCATTTGTCTGTTGGGAAAGCTTTGCGCCCAAATTCGAACAGGTCGACATTTGCTAAAATTAGCGAAACGAATTAACTTAAGTTCTTTTCTGTCAGTGAATACATAAATTTAAGTTATGCATTCACTGAAATATTATTGTATCAGTTAAAGTATAATTTTAACGATTAAAAGTTAACTTTTCTAAAAATTAACAATTAAATTAAATAGTTAACTACATTTTTAACGATTAATTTTAATCATTAATCCCAACTATGCTACTCGATTTATTCCTTTTACTTACAGAGTATCTCATTACCTTTGTCTTGCGGTGATTGGTTTTCATTTCTAATAGGGAATACAAAGAAAGACACTACATTCACAGTAGCATTATTTCCTCTGGAAGTTTTGACTCCTATAAGCTTAACTATATATAAGAATACCTTTTATCTGTTAAATAGACTGCCTATCTATAGCTTCTATTGCTACAAAAATGTTGACCAAAATAGATCTGTAGTGACTGATTTAGCTCAATGAACTTTAATTTTAGAACTGATGTAGCTTATGTGTTTACATCCTGCCTCAACACAGGATATTGTAGGGTTAAGTATGTATAAGATGTTGTGATATAACTTAGTGGATCTGGAACACCCTTCTCCCAAAAAAGAGGCATAACAAGGTGCAGCATTTGATGAACTTTTTTAGTGTTATGATTGCACCCACTCAGGAGGCTTTTACCTGGTATTTGGTAAAGAACCTAGTCCCATGCTGGGTTCTGCCTGCCCTGTACATTTATTCTCATGAGCAAATCCTTCACTGTCCCTCCATAAAATTAAAGCAAAAGGAGGAGAGACAATCCCCTGCTGGGTCATGGTTGGACAAATAGATTATACAGGCAGAGTGAAACATTAAGGTTTTACAAGGGGTAATGACTGCCTTCTTGGCTCTAGTGTAAATCCAAATACCTCTTCCGGGATTTAAGCATGGAACCCCTGATCAGCAGCTTAATACTCGACTCACTGGGCTACCACTCCAATACCTTACTTGAAAGCATTAATGCAAGAAATAATATCTGATTTAATACTGTGGAAAAAAAGCATCACTGTCATAAAGAATGTGTAGAGATGGTTCAAAAGAGAATTATTCATTATCGTATGCAAGGAAAAGTGCAATTGAAACAAGGGAAATTTCAAGTAATGATACGTAAACATCTTGGACTGACAGCTTAAACAACAAGATGATGTATTGCAGATATTTTTTTGTTTAAATTATATGTATAGGAATAAGTTTCTGCCTATTTTTAAAAGGTAGCTTCAAAGTACTTCTTTCATATTTTTTGGAATATAACACTTTTGAACGGTGGTTGTGTGTGCTTTTTACTTCAGTTGTTGATATTCAATCGAAGCATAAACAAAAATCATTTTTCTCACATTAACAATGGAAACAATTATTCCAACCAAGCAACATTGGGTCATGCGGCAAGACTTTATTCAGAAGTCAAGTGCTGTGGCAATGCACAATTGGTAATGGATATTTACACTGTTGATGCTCCATTAAATACGTGTATAGAATGGGTTCAGTGAATTAGAAAGTGATTTTGACATTATGGGCAAATAACATCATGATGCACCAAATAAATTTGAAAATACAGATTTGCAAGAATGGTAAACACTTGAAGTGGTCAATCAACTTAATGGAATTGTTGATCCACAGTTGGAAAATGTCTACTTGCAATGGAGATGGTCAAGAAAGAGGGCAATTGGATTCTAATCATGTTGAAAGAGGGGTACATCAAAAGATGTTTAGTCACGCTATAATGGCAGGAGAGAAAATTATTTTTTGCATAAAATAGTCACCGGTGATGGAAAATCAATCCATGGTGATGATCATAAATGTCGAAAAGTATGGGGATGCTGGGTGAGCCAGGTCCAACCACCCCCCGAGTGAAATGTTTATGGTTTAAAGGTTATGCATTTGGTGGGATGTAGAAACCACCTATGGCAATAATTATTGCCTGCAAATTTTACATTAGAAACAAGTTTTTAAATAAAAACAATCAGTACCAATCAGTTTCCTCGTACTATTAGGGATATGAATAACGGTAAATATATACAGTAAGAGTGTAGCAATGGATATGATTGGTAGCTGCATGTTGGTGTAAGGACTTAAAGCTAACCCAACTAACAGCATGTTTTTGCATGTATGCTTTGCCATCTTAATCTTTTTTAAATAGCGTAGTTTTGAACAGTACCTATACAAAGTCTAATTATTTTTTTTGCATGATATGTAGTGCATGTTTGGTGGGAGTTCACCCCCTGCCACACACCTTTATGGTGGCTTGCAGGGTATTATGTAGATGAATCAGAAGGGAGCAACAGGCACAATAAAATGATCCTGCTACATTACAAAGCAAAGTCACACATATTGTAAGAATAGTTAATAAATACTTCAAAGGAGCCAACTGGGAACTTCCACCCCATGCATTCGTCCTTTCTTGGCGAGTTCACTTCTCATTAAAGTATACAGAAATGGCTTAGTGAATGGATTGCTCCTATAAAGCATCACATTATTTCATTCAGGGAATGGCTGCTTAAAAGGTTGGAGATGGTGTTGGCTGCCAATGGTCTATACTTTGAATGAACATAGTTTTGTATTTTTGATTGCAAAACTTTTTCAATAATTGGGCCAGAAGAATTCCCATACCTAATACATAATAAATTTACATCACACAAAGCTTAAATGCAGACAATTCATCTTGAACCCAGTCTTTATACTAGAGTGATTTATGTCACAGAGATTTTTATGATACTGTTTATATCATTGTCCCTCAGCCAAAATGATGGGTGAAGTTTATGTTCTGCCAATATTACCGATGATGCAGTAGTGTACAGGGAAATTCTATGCCAAAATGATAAAGAATATTTAAATGATGTCCTACAAGCAATTGAAAAATTGTGTCATACACGGCAGTTAGAATTAAATTTTTAAAAATGTGTAGTAATGAATTTTTGGAAAAAGAATTGTTCTTCTCCTAGCACGTACAAAATAAGTAATAATGAATTAACAAATGTGGAATCCATTAAATATCTTGGAATAAGACTGACAAATGATCTTTCCTGGGGTAAACATACGTGAAATAATGAAGCTAATCGTAGACTGGGACTCATCAAAAGAGTATCGGGTTAATGTGATGAACATGTACCAAATCAGGGCAGGTCAGGAGTTGATCAACAACCATAAATGCACTACACACAATGAAATTTAAATAAATTCCAAGATAATATTTTCAGCAATGAAGTTAAAAATATTTTGAACCTGAACTTACTATGGTAGATTGGACCATAATTACAAAATGAGAGGAATTGATTGCTGAACTGACAGATTCAAAATGTCCTATTTTCCTCGTACAATTAGGGATATGAATAGCGGTAAATATGTCCAATAAGAGTTAATCAGTCCATTGCATGATGGTATAAGGACTTGAAGGCACGTTTTTGCATTCTTATATCTTTAAATAGTGCATGTTTGGTGAGAATTCACCCTCTGCCACAAACCTTTGTGATGACTGGCAGGGTATTATGTTGAGATTTTGTTTCATTGGGTGTTAGACGACTGTAGAAATATTTAATGAGTGTAATATTAAAGAAGATTGAAATTCACAAATTATTAATCCAGTTCGTATTAATATTTTGTAAACCAAGTCATTTTTGTCCGTTTAAATGACATATCTTATCTCTTGAAAATACAGATAACCTTAAACTAAATAGTGCTTTGTCAAGCCTTGAATTCTGTATTAATATTTTGTAAACAAAGTCATTTTTGTCCGTTTAAATGACATATCTTATCTCTTGAAAATACAGATAACCTTAAACTAAATAGTGCTTTGTCAAGCCTTGAATTCTGTATTAATATTTTGTAAACAAAGTCATTTTTGTCCGTTTAAATGACATATCTTATCTCTTTAAAATACAGATATCTTTAAACTAAATAGTGCTTTGTCAAGCCTTGAATTCTCTTGTTTTTTGTTTTTGAGCCTGGTTGCATGTGTATATATATATCTAACCTTTTGAAACTCCTGGGTAGTGAGGAAGATGCTATTAACTGGCAATTATTAGGAAAATATATCGCAGGAATAAACATGTTTTTTGAATTAACTAAAAGCAGTCAGAAACAAATAAGCCTTGGATTATTAGGCTTCAGTATTCTGGTCTACAGTAGCTAACAACCTATATTTGCCCCCTAGTTTCACCATAGAGATCCAGGACTGGTTGGCCTCCTAACATCTGATGCTATTCCTTCAGATAAAACCATGCACTTTGGTATTATTTCTGATGGAATCCATACTCACCCTGCTGCACTGAGAATAGCTCACAGAAGTCATCCAAAAGGTAACGAGTATTTACACTAAAAATCTTTTTAAAGATACTATAGCCACTGGTCTATTGTCGGAACAATGAATGTAAGGAGATAGAAATTATAATACTAATGATCATCAATATCCCTTGGCCTATAACTACTACACGGTGCAACTCTCCTTGGATTAGGTGACATATTTGATTATCATATCAGAAATCTGGATGTAGATAATTATAAAATTAGGTTTAAAGGTGTACCTATTTACTTTCTTCATCCCGCATCAATTGTAACCCAAATGCAAAATGTGGTTAACTCCTAAGATAGATTACAGTGAAGTGGATGACCACATTTGGAAAGAATAACACTAAGGGGTCAATCAATGAGTGTATGGTATTGAGGGGAAATGTTGGAAAGAGGACTCTTTGATGAATCTTTTCCATGAAGTAGTAAGAGGCAGATGATGTAGTCAAAAAGTTGTCAGGACAAGTAGACAAGAGAATGAAAATAATTAGTAATCAAAGTCAAAATCAATTTGTACTACTTCCCTGTAAGACATTAGATATTCTTCAAGCATGTAGCTGTGGTGATTGAAAACTGAAGAGGATTACGACAAAACCAATTACTGCTCGGAACATAAAATGGAGCATTATATTATTGAAAATAGAATGACATTCACAGTTCAATCTAGTTAATATGCATGACTAATCAGTAGCCAAAACTCAGAACCCTGTACTTATCAATTGATTTTCTATTACTGTCTATTTAAACTAGGTTTGGTACTGGTGACAGATGCCATTTCAGCGATGGGGCTGGAGGAAGGAACACACAGAATTGGCCAAATGGCAATTGAAGTTCGAAGCGGTAAGGCATTTGTGGCGGGGACAGACACCCTTTGTGGAAGCATTGCAACTATGGACAAATGCATCAAGTTTTTTCAGGAGGCTACATGTAAGTAGTAGTGTGGCTACGATAGCGTGGCACCCGCAATTAAACACCCAACTGATATCAACTAATCCGGAAAAGAAACCATGTCACAAACTACGTGATGTAGCATAGCCGCATGACTCTCCGCCCGAAAGTCTATATCTAGTAACCCTTTCATAATGTACCACTTCTTGTGAGAAACAAACGGTAACAACCAACCAAGACACTGACAATAGGCCATTGAAGTTAGACACGGAAACTGGCACGCACGACATAAAAAGATAAGTCTTCACAATTGTGGTTAAATACAGCAGTCTGCAAAGGAGTATTACTACTGAACTTTGACCAGCAACTGCTACTTGCTGAGGTCACGTCATTGAAAGCACAAGTACTAAATTGTCAACACTATTATCAATGTGAGCAGGCCTGACAGACACTTCGACAAAAGAAATATGAAAATGTCACTTCGTAAGTGCTATGGACAACCTATAGAGGTATGGGAAAACCCACACGAACTGGTAAGACAGTATCCTAAGATAGATTCGAGCAATCCGCCAAGCAATTTCACCTTCGTAACCTTATAAAAATATAAATTGAAGTCATACTATTCAGCCTAGGAATGTGTAACCGCTTGATAATGCAAAGAACAATAGTGAGGTTAACTGCCGTACCATTTACAATAAGTTAGGTTCACTATACAATTCTGCAGGGGTGAGGCCTGTTGCACCCATTGATCACAAATAACCAACACCGCTGTACGAACAAAATTCTTCCTGGTATAAAATCAGGGTGCTTTTGCATAATTGATAACATGAAATCTTTTTTCCCTACAGCATGTACCATTGTAGAAGCACTTGAAGCAGCCTCACTGCACCCCGCCACAGCCATTGGGATTGCCGACACCAAAGGAACTTTAAATTATGGAGCAGATGCAGACTTCATCATCACCAGGGATGGATTCGAAGTCTTATCTACCTGGATAGCTGGGGAGTGCGTGTTCAAAAAACCACATTGACTGTCCTTGCTCGCCATACAAAGCATCAAATAAAGGTTTTCCACAAAAGACACCCATCTATTCATTAGATTCTGTATTTTTATATTTAACTGGAAGATACAATACTGTGACATGGACCTTAAGAAATAGGTTATTATATAATCACTCACCATTTAAAATTTACCATTCATTTACTGATACCACTGAACAAATTATCAGCATTAATTATTTATCAGGACTAAACAATGACTGAATGTCACAAGGCACTTATCACACCACTGAACCAGTCCAACTGGCCACTGAGTCAAAGCACTCTGACACCACTAAATGGAAAATACACCAGGAAGAATTTTGTAAAAGATTTTGACAAAGTTAGAAATTTCCTACAGTGGACCCAATGAAAATACATATTGACAATATCTCACTTGCATCTTAAATATTACAAACTAAAACCATGACAAACATTAAATAACGTCTATGATCAGGGCGAGTGCAAAATTACCAAATAAAATGGCCAATTAGCAAGTGTGTATTACCACACGGAAAGTAGGTGCTTACAAAATATTTTTTGTTTAGGTTTATTACTTCCTATGCAACATAAACACTGTCTTTCCCATGGTAATAATGAGAACAGAGCATTTATTAAGAGTTATGTTAAGTGCCAAACCGTGGCATCCCAACAGTATTTGCTAAAATTAAAATTAACAGTACTGCAATTCTGAATTAAAAGTGTCTACTTTAATGTACACATAGAAAGAATGATTTTCTCCAGCAGCAATACATTGGTTTCTCCTTTCCTCAGTCACATAAACAAATTTTGCCAAGAAAAAGGAATGTTTATGAATGACACCCGAGAATAAACATGAAGAGGCAGTCACACGAATTGGCACAACTACCCAAATCTTAAAAATTCAAAGGTGCACACTCTTAAAAAGTTCACAACTTCAGAGCTCCACCAAGGTCCTTGATAGAGTTCCTGTATCTTGAATACCCTCTTCCATGAAGCAGGATATACACACGCACCGTATTAAACACCTTGCAGAACAACCACTCCATTGAATAACCTGTCATTCGTCATAGAAATAAGACAGCTGAGGAGCGAATCACCAATCTATTCTTATAAAGGACACGAACAATAAAAAATCATGAACCATGAAAACGATACTGGCGAACACCAAAGCTCACAGCAGGTACACAAGAACACACACACTTACAGATAAACCTGATCTCAGTCTGATTGAAGAGGGATATAGTTAAATGGAGGGGAATTTGTGGGTCACAGGACAACCTGCAACTTAGGATCAACCTGTTTGGAGTAAAAAAAGGAATAAAGGAAAAGTGGCACAAATGAACAGGGCTTTGGTGGTGGCCAGCCATCATGTTAAAACTTGGAACCCGTAAACCAACTCCCTGACAAAGATGTATTCACACAACTGGCTGGATTGAAAAGTGTCATTTTACAGTGAGCCTGACATTTATAAGGGTCGGAATTAATTAGGGCCAACCCAACCCATCAGTCCCGGCAGAACAGACCTTGGACCTGTCCACACGGTAACTCGGGCCGGCCCGCCGGAAGCCAGGTCACAAGGGAACCGTCGGTAAGTACGAGCAAAGACCCAAGTTGTGTACACTGGGTTGAGAATGAGATGATTAAAGTATGTCTGCTCTTTCCACAACAATGAAACTCTGCTTTCAACCTTTCTTAGTCTCAGAAGCTACTACTGTGCACACCCTACTCATCATCATCCTCATCATCGTCATCCCCATCCTCTTGATCATCTTCCTCCTCCTCTTCATCGCTCTGAGGTTTCTTGACCTCAACCCTACTTTTCACAGGGGAGGTGGGGAGATTCTTGGCTTTCTTGTATGCAGACATCTCCTAAAAAAATACACAACAATAAATAACCTGACAAGACTTGGTAGGCAATGCCAAAAATTCATCGGGTCCCCACCTTATCATAGCGAGCTCTGTCCTTCTCTGCCATGGCCTCATACTTAGATTTAGTATCAGGATCAGCATCAGACCACTTTCTTCCCAGCTCCTTAGCTATATCCCCCACACCATACTCAGGATTAATTGCCTTCACCTTGGGTCTCTCGTCATTGCAGAACCAGAAGAAAGCAGACCTAGAAAAGAGGCAGTTAATTTAAGACCAAAAAGGATGTCTGAGCATGAAGAATATGCAACTAAGAACCATACATACAATGAACGCTTAGGAGCATTTGGATCCTTGAACTGCTTCCTCTTCTTCCCACGCTTCTCCCCCTTTGGAGGTTTGTAATCTTTCATTTCGGCCTCATAACGCTTCTTGTCATCATCAGCCATTTCGTGGAATCTTTTCTTCTCCTTCTCCACCATCCCCTATTGACGAAAAATAACATCAACCAAAATCCCACTTAAATACCAGCGATGTTAAACCCAAAATAGCAAACGAACATACCTTCCACCTTTCTGCACATTTCCTCGAGAATTCGGCAAACACTACATTCTCATCAGGGTGCCTCTTCTTGTGTTCCTCGCGGCAGGTTTGCACAAAAAATGCATAGGCGGTCATACGACCCCTAGGTTTAGCTTCAGCCTTAGCACGGGGCATTCTTCCACGAATCTGGGGAAATGAAAACAAAGTAAATAAACTGCATCAAGTCACAAGTACCACAAACTGGCACGGAACTAATTAAAAAAGAAGAAGTACAGTTAGAAAACAGGAAACTCGCACTAAGTAAAACCGGCACTTAACCGAAAAAATAGAACTTTAAAAATTTAAGGCGCCGGCAGCAGAGCGTCCTGTTTTATAAATTGACAGATGTTGCGAGCGACAACAGCGAGAAAAGGACTAACTAACATACCTCATTCGGGCATTGATCTAACTACTATGAGAACCTCACGGAATGACCAAAATCACACACCATAGTGGGATTAGTTTTCGGGTACCACCATTGCGTCGTGGATGTAGCGCTCAATGCAGCCATCGTTGGAATATTCCCGGGCTGATAGGCGGCACTCCCGTTGCCGTGAATTTGGGCGAAAGGCGGCGGTCCGGCGGATGCACAAGCCCCAGTGTCGACACGATCCGGCACTTTATTACCATAAAACAGAGAATCGCGAGCAGCTTGTTCATTACCGATACCAACGAAATCAACAACGCTATCGGGTCCTGCGAGACCATCCCCAGCTGCCATGGTCGCACCAACGCCGGGGAGACCAGAGGCCACCGGAGCGGACGGCCACCACACGGCCTCCTCCCTTGCGCCCCACTGCCCCTCCGACATTATAAGCCTCGCTTATTCGAGGCCACCTCGAATTTTTAAGTCCCTAAGATGAACCTGGGGCTTGCTCTACCAGTGCTCGACTGCCCTAGCAATGTTGCCAAACGAGCGCGTCACCCCTGCGGCACAAAGGAAAACCAGCCAATCGACTAGGCAAACCGCCGCCGCTTTGTGTGCGCATCGTCCAGGGATGATGAAAGGGGGGAGGGGAGGGGAGGAAAGGAGCGTAATGCCTTCCGCGGGCACCAACGGCCACAACCAGAATTCGTTACACAATTATTTCACGATAATGCAACGAGAAAAATATGTGCAAATACGTCACGATTCATAATAAATGGCAACCCACATGATTGGAAAATGAAAAAGTAAAAGCGCGCACAGTGCACGTCAATGTGGCAAGCGAAATTATATCGATTTCTGGCAATAAACGAGTATTAAAAAATAGGGTGGCGACGTTGGAAAACATGGCAACGTAGCCTTCAGTGACGCCTGACGAATGCAACGCCCTCAGCACGCAGCGGTGTGGATAGAAGTAAAAATCGAGTAATGGCGAAAAATAATTCTCGTGAAATGAAAAGTAAGATTTTAAATAACTGGAAACTTGACGAGTGATATGGGCAATATCCTTGAAAAAGACCTTAAACTGGTATTAAAATGGGTCAATACCTACTCGAGAGACTATGGAACCTGGATCAATACCAATCGCAGGAGCGTCAACCAAGCCGAAAACTGCCGCGGCTGACCTACGCGTAGAGTTAAGCTGAGCAAGAGTATGACGCTGTCAGCGAGAGGAAAACAACCATATAACCCTTATAATACGTTCTAACTCTGAGAATACAGAAATGCTCACGTAAGGATTACGTGAGTATGACCGAGAGATAAATGGCTACCGGCTGTCACCACGCATTCACTAAGGAAAAGAAATTAATATGCCCAGAAATTTAATTACTTATTACCTACCGCGCCAAGCCGTAATTGCCGCATACGTTTCATACATTAAAGTTCCCATGGTACACATCTCATCGTGACCAATTACCGAAGAACGACGCTCCTCCGAATGTTTAACTGCCCTAAGTCCATAAAACTTAATAAAATTGCACTCTATTTAACTCCAAAATAAGTTTTACTAACGCTCAATAAATTAAAAATCTACAAAAGAGGAAACGGAGCTCATTACCTGGCAACCAACAACGCGGACATTATCACCTTTATTAAGCTTCAACAACAATAAAATAACAAAATCTACTAAAAATCGCATTAATTTCATCAGTAAGCGAGGCTGACATGGTATTTAAACACCACGCATCGAAAAAAATAATTTTTACTATCATGGTAGTGAAGTGAGATTTTATTGAAAAATTTAGCAAAAATACAGGTTACGACCTTCAATTCCCCTTCCCGCCATGTTCATGGAAGTTACAGAACGCCATTTTGTATTATTAATAAACCCAAAATTTCCGAAAACCAGCCAAACTAAAAAAATTGTCACACTCATTGCCCTAATGCTATACCCATATGCATGGCCAGCCCCATAGTAACATATACAGCGCAGATGCTGGTAGGTTGCAACTGAAGGGTGGAAAAAATAAAGATGAAGAGCCTAATGTTTACAGTTATTTATCAATTCCAAGGTCAAGTACGACGGCCTAAGCATTAAATTCAACATAGGCCACCATGAATACGATTTCCGAAGAGAACACACGGAGAAATAGAACGAAATGTACCAACGGTCATTCTTAGCTTCCTTTCAAAGTTCAAAATCTGTGAACGTGTAACTCTGAATTTACGTTAAGTGCCCAATTAATAATTACCTGAAATCGATATTTTAATCAAACAGTTTCCGAAAAAGTGAACGTAAGCTGCTAGTCAACTTCCAACACCTAATAATCAAAATGCGTCTCCGGCGCTTGTTACATTTCTACGGCGGCCATTTCGGTGACGGTTATACGAAAGAAGCATTTCGACAGTTTTGGAAAACTTTGTTCTCAGCCTACCAATTACTTCTAAGTTACGAAACTCTAATATCGAATACATCACATACCGATCTTTAAATGCTCACTTTCCTAAGTTCTGACACTACTATTTTCAAGAGAAATGAAATAAACTCACTTACCTCGATCACTCCTGTAGTATGTTAAGGATACAGTTCTCAGAGAAGCGCGACCCACGCCACTTATGCGGTACACGGATGAACATAGGGAAATTTTGAACTTCCTCATTGGCTTATTTCGGATTGGCCGCAAAATTTTAGCCAATCGTAGTATCCCTTTCCAAATATGAAAGCGTCGGAATTATAAGCCAATGGGGTCATCTGTTGCAACTTTACTAGTCGCGGGCTCAAGACTGATCGCAGGGAGCAGACGAGAAGGGACAAATAACTTTCGAAAATAATTGACGCCGAAATTCGTGAATTTCCGTTGAAGATACGCCATTTCATTGTAACAAGTTTCTCATCTCTTCGGTGATGATTTATTGTCAGATCTTTCATCGTTCTCTGTTAGTAGACGCTGTGATAGTTTTGCTGTCGTAGTTGTTTTACCGAAATCAAACTTTGTTAGAGGAGTTTTCGTGAGGTCTGCTGCGTAATGAGAATGTTCTTCGCTTATTCTATTACCTCCCCTTCATGGTAAAGTTATGAGTGCCTGTGAGTTGAATTAAGAGTGTTGGAAGAAAAGACTTCCAAGTGTATAGACATGATTGTGGACGTATGCATTCTTCTCAGCTAATGGAACAGTAGCCACTTGTTTGTTATGAATGAACATTTACACAGTATTCCTACAAACAGGTAAAAGTTCGTGCTTTAATTTTTGCAATTAGTTGCGTAGTCGTGGGAGTATACGCAAGTTCTTTCAACAGGTTGAAAATGAATGGATTTAGCACGGGAGAAGAAGATTCTCACGGACCCCCAGACCAAATTTGTTGCCTGGTAGATGATGGAGACCGATGCTTAAGGCCTGCAGGTAATGCATCATACAGCAAAAGAATTCAAAAAACTGTCACACAGCGGCGGCTTAAACTTCAATTGGACCATTCCGTAAGTGTATACCTCGTAACTTGCTGTGAAGTAATTGCAATTTTCATTGTTTAACAACTCATTCTTGTTGCCAGGCAAGACACATATATATTTGTGATTATCACAAAGGAGTAATTCAGTCAGCTCGTACGAAGAGGAGAAGAAAGGATTCGGAGGATGATTCTAACGAAACAGACACCGATTTACCTGAAGTGGATTTATTCCAGCTGCAAGTGAACACCCTGAGACGTTACAAAAGGCATTACAAGGTTGCTACACGACCGGGGTTGAACAAAGCCCAGTTAGCTGATGTAAGTTGTCGTGTAAATGAGTCCTGTGCTCGTGTAAATGAGTCCTGTGCTCGTGTTCTTTCTGCATTTTATGATACGAGTTAATATGACCTTTTTTCAGACTCTAATGAAGCATTTCAAAACAATACCGGTCCTCGAAAAGGAAGCACTGACATTTTTCATCTACATGGTAAAATCTAACAGTAACAAGCTGGATCAGAAGAATGGCATAAGCAGTGACAACACATAAAATTCGACGGGAGAGTGATTGCTAATTGGAATTTGAGAGTATATTTATTATCGGAGGATGTTCTTCTAAAAATGAATCGCATGAGAACTTTGTGGGTGAGGGGAGACTTAAGGTTATGCTGTATCCATCTTAGTGTAGATGTGATAAACAATCGGTAAAATCCTAGTTACGGGGTTGCCCGTGAAAGTGAAGAGACATTATCTCTCCATCTAAAGTCTCAAGTGTGATTACTTTTTGCTGTCTCCTATGGAGTTCGAATTGCTTATTTTTATGTTATTTTTACTATTGTTTGATTTTGAATAACATTTTGTTATTAAAATGTTGGTGTTGATGGGAGTGAGATGCTTTGATCGAGAAATCTTGCATTACTCATTTATAGTACGTGTGTTTGTAATTATTTACAGATAGAGGTTTTTATTAAAACTTGGTAAATACGATGTCTGGCTCGCTTGATTCACCTATTTCTCTTTGGTTCGTTTTCGCTTGTGTGGTGTGCGAAACAAACTTTGGTGTATTTTGTTCGTATGTTGCATGTCAACTGATTTCCCCCTTCCTTGGCTGATTGTTCAATTCGTAAGTGTTTCACGGAAATATATCATTCAGCAACCAGGTAGAAATGTCTACATTGCTTCGTTATAACGTTTTTGTGGTGGATTACTGGTCATTGGATCAAATGTTACAGGAGGACGCTTGCTTTGAAAATATTGCATACTCTAGTACGTTGAACCAGAGTATTATTGCATGGGATTGGGCAGTTTTCTAAACAGCCAACTGTGTGCTTTTGGCAGTTAGAGATAAACGTGTGCTTGCATTTTATTGCATGGTTCGTCCCTGTAAGTCCTGAACCAGCACAACAGAGGTGGAGAATTTAAGGTATTGCACTTTCTTTGGAGTTTCCTCTGTTCATTGCAGTGATGTTGCCACTGCATTCGTGTAGCTATACTGTACCGTGTAGTTTTGAAAAATGCTACTGTGAACGAGTACAAGTTGCCCAGGGAATTTATCCCGATGATTAAAGTTTTAATGCATGATTGGTAGAGAATCATATTACGTAATTATGGGCACAAGATTCGTTACAACGTAGTGCACTGTAATAGGAATTGAGTTTCCGAGCAAAATTAAAATAGTTTAACAGAATGTAGCTGTTGGATCATGCATTTACTTTATCAAAAATACAATGCTTTGGTCCCTTGTGGCGTAATTGGCGGGAATGGAAGGAAAAAGTTTTGTGGTAATTTTATCAGTTTCGTTTGTACTTCGATTAGTGAATGAAGTGAGGGGGAAAATTGAAAGGAATTCGGGGCAGTGGAATGTTGGGGCTTGGATGGTTAACGTAAGGATGAGTGATGTGGTAACCAGAATGGCGGGTAAAGAGAGAGACGAAAGTAGACCTGGGCCTCGATCATGGATCTTCATAACGCGTGCGCTAGCGTTATCGTTATTTTTTGATTAAACTTATCTCAGAGAGAACGTGATATCCATTCTTCATTTTTCGTACAGCACTTCAAATCGCTTATCACAATCAGTGGAGCGAATTTTATAGACGGTTATTGTTAACCCCTGCGCTACTCGAGGGGTAAGCGTTAACGATAAAGATTGCGATAACGCGAAAGATAGATCCGTGATTCCACACCTGATGAAATTAATAATGCACGCATGGAGTATTAAGAAACATGTGCCGAACTTAGTCCCTATCCGTCGTCCTTAGACCAACTGCTGCCATGTTTTTGTTGGGGTTGGCACAAGGACCGGCTTGGGCTACGAAATATAACGAACGGGGATAACTCAAAGCGAAATAAGAGTGCTACCATACCAAAGGTGGTGATGTTATTTAAATAAGAAATTTACTTTCTTACGTTCCAATAATGTAGAACCCTGTCGTTAAGGCATTTCTTTTTTAACCAAACCGACCAAACAAAAAGTGATAGATGAGAGACTTAAGGAAACAAATGAACATCAATTATACGACGTTGCGTAGTTTCGTCAAATTAGACTGAAATATACACCTTAATCTGAAAATACTCGATTCACGAGTCCCAACCCTTGTACAAAACGATCATGTAGTTGGCAAAATATTAGCCACCATACTACCTGTAGGGATGTAGGAAACAGAAACAATGTTATTAGTGATAGCATCCCTAATTAGGGATGCTATCACTAATAACATTGGCGGCCTTATCAGTTTCGTTTGTACTTCGATTAGTGAATGAAGTGAGGGGGAAAATTGAAAGGAATTCGGGGCAGTGGAATGTTGGGGCTTGGATGGTTAACGTAAGGATGAGTGATGTGGTAACCAGAATGGCGGGTAAAGAGAGAGACGAAAGTAGACCTGAGGAAATTAATAATGCACGCATGGAGTATTAAGAAACATGTGCCGAACTTAGTCCCTTAGTACTTAATTGTATCGTGTAAAGCGGCCTTAAGGCCGCTTTACACGATACAATTTCTTGTATAAACTTGACGAAATTGTTTGTTTGTCTGAATGGAATTAGAACAGGTTATATTTTCCGTTCAGTCATTCGCACAAGCGTTGTAACAAGAAATTGTATCGTGTAAAGTGGCCTTTAAAAAATTATGTCGAATATCAACATGCTTGGTCCTGGCTCCTTCTGTCTTCAGCCCTTACGAAAAAGTACTGGTGAAATCCATCAGTTACTGGTCAAATTTCACCAGTAACTGGTGAGATCAATCAGTTATTGGTCAATTTTCACCAGTAACTGGAGAACTCTTTAAAACTGGTCAAGTCCATCAGTTATTGGTAAGTTATTGCAAATTACTTAAAAACATTCCCCAGCAACTGGTGATATCTATCAGTCACTGGTAAGTTGTCACCAGTAACTGGGGAAGTCTATCAGTTATTCATCACTTTTCACCAGTAACTAGTAAACACTCTTTAGTGACTGGTTTAGTCCATCGGTCCATTGATCAGATTCTGCAAATGACTGAAAAACATACTCCAGCTGCTGGTGAAATCATTCAGTGGCTGGTTAGTTTTCACCGGTAACTGCGGCGAACACTCCTCAATGACTGGTGAGGTCCATTAGTTACCTATTGGTCATTTTCAGTACCTACCATCTCACTCCAGCAACTGGTGAAATCCATCAGTTACTGGTTAATTTTCATCAGCAACTGGTAACACCCTCCAGTGACTAGAAATCTATCAGTCACTCTTCAGCTTGCATCAATATCTCTTGTGCAGTTATTTCAGTAACTGCTAAACTTTTAGGAGCTACAGATGTTACTCATCCCCAGTTTTTTTCCTTCTGTTAAAATCACCTCACTAGCTACTGAACTTTGTATTCACACCTCCAGTTTTAAGCAACTGCCCATACGTTATAGGTCAGCTTGCTTACCAGTTATTGATATGAATATATTAGTCTTTTCACTTAAAAGCCACCTTATGTCTAACTTATCATCATTGCAATGGTTTTCATAGCTCTCTTAATTTTAATAAAATACCTATGTTAACAGCTGGATCCCACAATATTTGAAACAGTAAATAATAAAAGCATTTTGTTTCTGGAAGAAAGATAGGATACCTTCGATGTAATATTAATACTTTTGAAGCAGTATGCATAATTTATGTACGCTTCAATCATGTTATTTGCACGTTTTTATCACATTTTTCGCACGCTTTTTTCACATTCTTTCCATGCTTTCCTCACACTCTTTGCACACTTTTGGAGCACTATGCACACTTTATGCACGCTTCTATCACATTTTTTGCACGCTTTTCTCACATTATTTTCACGCTTTTTGCACACTCTTTTCACATTCCAGTAGTCCCAATTCACGCTTTTCTCACACTTTTTGCACACTTTTGGGGCACTATGCACACTTTATGCGCGCTTTTTTCACATTTCTTGCACGCTTCTCAGAACGCTTTCTGAACACTTTTTGCACACTTTATATTCACCAGGGTTAAGCTGTGTGTTTCCAATACATATTGGATACACCTATTTAATATGTAGGTATTAAGGCAGCGCATTAGTTATGAGTTCCAAATACATGTGAAATATATGACCAAGGAGATGTTCTATCATTGAAGCTTTCGCTCCACATCAGCTATTTTTTTAACAGTTAAAACTAATTTCCTATGACGTAAAACCAAAATTCCTCTTTTCCTCTTGTATTAATATTGTTAATAATTATGAAATATTGAGAATCCCCCTTCTGTACAATGGCCACCACAACGGTCCAGTGATTGCACCTTCTATTTTATCTTTTATTCAATTTGTTTTTAGCGCTGCATATAAATACATATTTTGATGTAAAGCTCTGAATCATCATTTGATTAAATCTGGCATGCTTGCAGGTTAATTAAAAAGCCGGAAAATGAAGAATTTAAAGAGTCCTCCTAATGATGGCTCTGAATATTGAAAAAATAATTATTGTTCATTTAAGCCTTGCACAAATAAATCTCTACTGGGTAAATGTTCTTAATTCAAATGCAATTAGCCACTGATATGCTTATAATAGGAGTGACTGCCATGACTAGCCACTGCTTCCTTCTTGCCTATATCTATCCTGCGCCTATCACTTTCGATTTACCGAACTTACAGCTTTTTTGATTTCGTAGCACAATTCCTCATTTTTATCAACTATCAGGGGTCTGTAGTCATTCATTTTGAAATAATTAATGATAGTATCATATGGCAAATAATGCATGCCCCCACTTCTAAAGACTCAGAGCATTCTTTTATTTCTTGTGATGCCAAGATACAGCATGTATACCAATCCTAGGTTGTTTTACATTCCTTATGAATAGAATTTTCATAACTCCATATGTTGTGTCTCTCATTTCACATTAATACATGTAAATAATACCCTGCAAGCCACCATAAAGGTGTGTGGCAGGGGGTGAATTCTCATCAAACATACACTACATATCATGCATAAAATAGGATAAATATTTATATATTAATCTAAACTTCACTATTTAAAAAGAAAAAAATAGCATAGTAATCATGCAAAAAGATGCTGCTTGTTAGGTTACCTTCAAGTCCTTACACCAACATGCTACGGATTACGGATATGCTATGGATTGATTCACTTGTATTGGACATATTTACTGCTATTCATGTCCCTAATTGTGCAAGGAAAAAAGGATATTTTGAATCTGTCAGTTCAGCAATCTATTTCTCTAATTTTGTAATCATGGTTCAGTCTACCATAGTAAGTTGGGGTTCGCAAAATATTTTAAACGTCATCACTGAAAATACTATCTTGGTATTTATTTAAGAGATTAAGACTAAATTTCAACCTACAATCTGACAATGATTCCCTTTTTAATTCATTATTAGACAGGTTACACTAATATAGTTATCATACCATCCCTTAACAAATCTTGCCGATCTTCGCTGCACACCTTCAAGTTCATTATTTAGACCGATTACGTAGGGATCCCATATACTGGCAGCATATTCCAAATGAGGTCTAACAAGGGAAAAGTAGCTGATTTCTCGCACAATAGTATATTATAGTTTGGACTAGTTATGTGCTTACAGATGGTAAGACTATTTCCTATCAATCATTATATTCTTCCTAGGATTTGATTTGATGGTTTAATAAGTCATTAATTGATTAATCAAATAATACCTACATTAAATTTCATTTTAGAGTTGTACTTAGATTGTGCATGGTAGGAACCAATATTTTCCTTTGTTGTACATAAAAAATGGAACGTGACAGGTAAAATTTGATGGCTCAATCAAAATATTTGTAGCCACTGCCAGTCGTTTTATATGCATTATGGGATTGCATAAAGAAAAGGCGATGTTAGATCAGTTCATGTGGTGTACACCAAACACAGGAGAAATATTCATGGTAGGTTCCAGAGGTGTTGTGGATTTGTCAGTCGTAGGAGTGCCACAAGAGGGTCATCTACAGATTTAAGGCAGTTGGTCCAATGAGAGAGAAGGCGACGATGGGCACCTGAGCATGAGGTGAATACAGATCATCATATCACAGCGAAGAAAGTCCCACAATGGTTCACTGATGTGCTTTACCTGTGGTGGGACCTGGGCATAAATACTTCCAGGGTTGATACATTGGATACACCTGCAACTTAAGTTGTAGGTGTATCTACTGCATTGCATAATTATGTCAAGAGTACTGTCACATTCAGAATGCATGCACCACCACCAAAGCAAAGATAGTGTATAAAGAAAATGCAGAAGAAACTGTGGAAGATGAAGTTGAGGACTTCAGTCATTTTGAGGGTGGAGTGAGTGTATGTATTTATTGGCAGTGATTACATCTGTATCTCTGCCCCACTTTTTATATTGCCAAGTGCACCACACCCATAAATATCCGTATGAATAATCACTGTGCATCCTGCAACCCTTCTTCTCCACACTCCTCTCTCTCTGTCCCTAAACATGTCTTTGAACATGATTCTTCTTTCAACTCTAGCTTCAAAGTTTCAATTCTTTCCTCTCTCCCTCCCACAGATCCACCCATTAAAATGCATACTATTGAACTTAGTTGTATTTGGATCCTGGAAGCCTTTAAATTTCTTGGCCTCAGTGTGATGCACTAGCCCCGCCCTCTCCATTCCCCTTCCAACCATCTCCCTCTTCACCAGAGTATTCCTCTTCTCGTTGAGAAAGGTGGCTGTGACCACCGATACATCCCGTACAATATGTGTGAGTGTTTAATTTGTGTTTTCTATAAATACTTTTCAGACCGGTGAACTTTATTTATATACATGTATGTATCTCTCTCTTGAGTTTGTGCATTCCTATGATGCGAAATGGAACTCAACACCTATAGCTAGAGAGATGTATGCAGATTATAGTGGTGCAAGAATTTGTGAAACCAAAGAATTCTGATTTGGGGGAAGAAGTGATGAGGATGTAAAGGGAAATTGGAGATGAGATAAAAAATATTATAATGCCAATGAGACTTTCGTTTCTGGTAGTACAACTGTGGGTGCTGGCGGAGGACAATTGTGACATGTTTGAGGATATTGTCAAGTGTGTTCAAAGCACGCACGACAGACGTCAAGGGAAAGGTTTGTACATAAAAATGACTGCGAATGACAAAAAAATTGCAATGGGGGTTGAAAATATTTTCAGGTTTTGATTACAATAATTTAGATGATGCAATTATTAACTGGTTGTCTGGGAGCTTAGTCTGTTGTCTGAGGCAAGGGTTCACAAAATGCCAGTCAGGATTGCTTCCCTGATGGGGCATTCCTTTTATGCAGAAGGTGAAAGTGAGGTTAGAGCGTTTGAAAGGGGAAGAGACTATTGTCTAAGATCTTTGAGTGTGATAAAGATTATGTGCCATTATGGGATGGAAGTGGCTGGATGCCATGGGGCCTGAGTAGAGGCAGATGCTCCCATTTTGGCTATGCTGAATCCCAAGTGAATGCTGTGGTGGATTTGAAGGGTGATGCAGTTCAAACAAGATCTCAAGCTAAAATAATAATGGTAATTTTTATTCCACCTCAGAGAAAAAATAAAACCTAGAAATACAAAGAATACAAAAAACATACATTTAGAGGGGAATATAGGTACCTCAGAGGATTACCTGTGTTGGGGTTACCATGATCAACTATTGAAAGCAGCAGCTGGTGCTAATCTATACAAGTATTAAACCTAGTGGCTAATAAACACTTCATATATTCAAACATTGTGTTCAAAACTATGAAATATAAAAAATAATAAATGAAATAATGAATGAAGCATTAACAATATAACAGTACTGACAGTATAAAAATTAAAAAATTTAACAGTCTAAGTACTAAATATCCAAATATATTTAGTACTGTTTCCAGTTCTTGCATTGAGTGTTTCATGTTAAGCATAGCTTTGAATTCTTGGGATAAGGTTTCACAAGAGTAGTATTTCAAAATAATACATGGTGCCATAGAGTGAAAGGGAAAGGGCTGGCCCTACAGCTAAGCTGAGAGCTAAAATCCAGGAAGGTAGATATGTAAGAGTAGAGCCTGCGTTGCCAGTGCCAAAATCAAACTGGGGCACCAGAGTGGTCCATGACTATGAAAGAACTGTTAACCCTTATATCATTGTTGATCACCATTCTTTGCCTCGGCCTGTTGATATTTTCAATACCATGGTAGGGCATAGAGCGTGTTGGACTGTGTAGATGCATTTATGACTGTGTAGATAGTGTCACAAGATGCTGGTGTTAAATACTTAGGTTTGCTTAAACCTAGAAGGCTGCCGTACAGATGGGTAAGTGCTAGTGTTTGCTTTTAATCTGTCTTTGACCAAATATTAAGTGGGTTGCCCGTAACAAATTTTTTTATGCCATCAATTAACACCTTAAGGTGCAAATTAATGGTAAGGTAGCTTAGGGTAAAGTAAAGTAGTGTAATCTTTATGCAAAGTTAGGGAGTAAAACTTTGTATTTCCACACAAACAAATTACAAGGGCACGACCAGTTTCACTCGCTAGGGCATCATCGGGTAAATAACTGTACCTGATGATGCCCTAGCAGGTGAAACTGCTCGTGCTATTGTAATTCGTTTGTGTGGAAATACAAAGTTTTACTTCCTTGTGATGTTGAATTTCCATAAAGTTACGCCTAAAACTGTTAATATTTTTAAAGTTAAAGAGGTGAATGGGCATAAGGTGAGGGTTAAGTTTGATAAGATCAAATTGTATGCCATGAAAGTTGAAATTCTGAGTAATGTGTTGGAATCAATCAGTATCACGCCTTGCACAAGAATGTCAGGACAATTACTGATTGTCCAGTGCCCCAAGATGCTCGGCAAGTGCACTCTTTATGTCGATAACTTAAACTTCTATGCCAAGTTTTTGGCAAATGCGAGTACCTTGTTTAAGCTAATACATCACTTGTTAGGTACAAATTTCACAAAAAAGGTCCTGGAAACCTTGAGATGAAGTATTCCAGTTAAGTAAGCAAATATTGCAGGAAAGTAAGGCCTTGGCCCTGTATGATGCATCCAAACCATTGGCTGTTGTGGTTGATGCGCCCCCTGTAGGCATAAGTGTAGTGCTTGCCATTCAGGTATAGGGAATGCTGAATACCATGTGGAATCCATGTCAAAAATGCACACAGTCATGCAGCAGTGATTACCACAGCTGGAGAGTGACCCTGACAAAATTAAAGGGTAGGAAAACGACACAATGGGCTGCAGGCAGATGGTAGTGGTACCCACAGCTTACAGGCAAGTAGCGGTAGTGGGAAGGTAATTTAGAACATCCAAGGGTATGGAATGGTAGAGCAGCTGTAGGGGAATCCTTTTGTGATGGCCCATCTATGTCTCCCTGGGCTGTGGAAGGCAGCACTTGCACCTGTGAAAGGTAGGGGAAGGATAGGGTGGTGATATGTCTTGAAATCTGTTTCTCTTGCATATTTACTTGATATTCAGCATAGTGATATAACATTCCCAGTTATTGGTAATGATGCAACCATCTTTCACTGGTTACCACTGCCCCTGTAGTAGACTTGTTTTTATTTGAGACTCTGACAGCTAACATTATATCTTGCTGTCTAACTTGAATTATTCGTTCCAAGACGAATACAACATCAATGCCCAAGGATATGAACCCATGACCATTGGGTTGCTAGGGGACAGCATGTTGCCAACCTGGCTATACTGCTGAAGGTCTACCGTGGTTGTTGCTTACTGTCTATGCTGTATACTGCCAAAGGAGGGAAATATGTGCTATGTCAAATATTAATTGCATCTCTCCTCCTAATACTGTCCTATGGTGACTGAAATCCTTGACTTCTGACCACACAACAAATGGCTAACTGTGCAGCACTGTTGATACAGAAGAGTAAGACAATATGGTATGCCCCATGTCTATGAAAGCTATAAATTCTGTGTCGAGTAGATATCTCTATTGGAGAACAATAGCATCAAAATCATCCACATGGCTACAACAGTTAACAACAAGACAATAAGCAAGTTCTTCATAGCAAAATATAAAAAAATAGTTTGTTATATGCAAATAGTTTGCAAACCATACAATTAGTTTGTTGATTCAGAGTTCAACAGGATTCCCAATATTCCCTAAATGTGCATTGCTGAGTTCAAATGAGCAATGAAATGTTTGCAAAATGTCCAGCATGCTCCTTGAGTACAATATGTGCATTAAAAGTCATAGATATGACAGCAAGTGTAGAGAAACTTGGCCTCTTGAACAAACAAATATTTAACAGGAATGAAAATAGCGTATTCATATTAATGTGTGTCAATGAAGTGCGTGAATATTGAACAACCAGTTTCAGGCTTCACTTCGTGGAACTCTACATTGAAAAAGAAAGAAAACTTTAAAAGAGTGATCTACACAATTTATTAACACCACTGACCAAGATTTCAACAAATCACTGTCATTTTCAAGGTGTCTATAGCACCAGCAATGCACCTGTATGTATATCTACAAAGGAGGGGGTAAGATAAGGGAGGAGATAGAAGATAGAATTGGAGGAAGTAGGCTGGATTGGACAGCAAGGGAACTTTAAGAAGAAAAAAAAACTTTTAAATTGGTTCTCCATTATAAGCTCTTTGCGGATGGAGAGACCCCTCTCTCCACAAAGGCCTACCCATGGCTCAAGATTAGCACCTTCTTGATTAGGGTATCCAAGTTTTGGAAGCTCTCCATACCTTCAAGCAGACCTCTCCAAAAGTGATAAAATTCTCTGCACACTTCTACGATAGGTTTTACATGCTTCAATCACTTCAGTTTTGGATATGAGAGTTTGAAACTCCGTAATAATACGATCACACACTTCTGCTAAAAGACAGTTTTTTTGCATGGAATAACTTGACAGTATTGGACAATTTAGCAATACTAAAATTAGGATAACTAGTAATTAGAGCTGGGCCACATAATGTGACACACTCACGTTGACTTGTACTTAACAGGTGACTGGACTATATGACCGGGGATCGTCGAGATGCAGAGGGATAGACTAGACGACATGCGGACTTGACTCGGACTCTGAATGACGGACACCGGACATGTTGTTTCAACAGAAGCACTTTAATGACTGCCACAAAATTCATACCAGTCAAGGAGTGAGTGCGCACTAAAAACAAAACACTAACAGAACAGAAATGGCGCATCCACTCCCCACTAAAAAAAGAATACAAAGTTATTACAATGTTTTTAAATAATTCTGGGCATTACAATATAAAAAAAAATTCTGCACAAAACCATGCGACTATACCCTGAGATGCTATAAATCCAACCGTTTAGGTGAACGCCGTGAGCGCTCAGATCTTCGATGAACCATGGGTGGTGGTGAAGGAGGTGGATCCTGAATAACAGGGGGTTGAACAGTTGGTGTTGCAATAGGTTTTGGGAACAAATCAACTGCTGGGCTAGGAGGGGGGTTACATAAAACATCAGATGGCTCAAAATTTGGAACTGGTACATGACCAGGTGTGCGTTGTTCAACAGAAAGTGGCACATGGGACAATTTCACTTGGTTTAAATGACAAAGTTTTAAATTACCATTTACCAACACATAAAATGCAAGTGGAGAGACAACTTTAACAATTTCTGCTTTCTGAGGATAATCAGACCTTCTCATTCGCACCCAAACAATATCTCCTTCCTGAAAGGCTGGGAGAGTAGGTGTTGTCTTATTTCTACCTGGTTTTAACATGGACAGAGCTGTGCGTGGAGGGGCTTTTAAAATCATCTCAGCAGGAGACGATCCCGTGGTGACAGTAGGGGTATTACGATAGCTAAACAAAAATGCTGCAATCAATCTCTCTTTCTTATGAGAAGACCTTTCCTCTCCACAATCATCACCGATTTGCTTTAACACATCCTTCGCCAAATCCATTTTTTGCAAGTAATGTTTTGACACTTTCACATACCCTTCAGCTAAACCATTAGACTGTGGATGGTAAGGGGGAGACTTGGTTACAATAACACCCCTTTTGGTACAAAACCGTTCAAAAGCAACACTGTCAAAAGGAGGACCATTGTCCGTTACAACCTGCTCAAAATGACCAAAAACACTCATGTGACATAGTAAACAATATTCTACATGTTCAAACCTAGTGGATGGGACCAACCACACATCCAACCATAAACTAAAACTGTCTATCAGCAACAAATATTGATCACACTTATAATGAAAAAAATCAAGATGCACCCTTTGCCAGGGATGCTGGGCTTTAGGCCATGAAACAGTTACACTTGATGAAGGCCTAAAATTAACCATTGAACACGGTTCACAATTTTGCACTTTACTCTTGATATCGTCATCGATACCTGGCCACCAAACATAATTTCTAGCTAGCATCTTCATGCGACAGATGCCTGGATGACCTCTGTGCAATAAATCCAGCACACCGCTTCTCAAACTTTGAGGGATTATAACTTTAGTCCCTGAGAGAAGACACCCTTCTTCAACACTTAAATGATGCCTAATAACAAAAAAAGGTTTAAGTACTTGCTCAGGTAATACGTCAGACCAACCAGAAACAGTATACTCCTTAACCTTAGACAACAATGGGTCACTAGCAGTACTCTCCGCTACTACTACTGCTGACAAAGGCAAATCATCAAACATGGTTACATGTGACACCTCCCAAGCATTCTCATTTGCAACTACCTCTCTTGGAAGTCTCGAAAGAGCATCAGCTGGGGCCAACAAAGAACTTTTCCGATACTCTACCTCGTAATTATATGCTTGTAGAGCAACAGCCCAGGACTGGATCTTTGGCGATGCCACAACAGGCAAACCCTTGTGGGGAGAAATAAGATTTTTTAGAGGTAAATTATCTGTGACAATCTTGAACTTCTTTCCGTACAAATACTTATGCAAAGCTGTCACTGCCACTTTAACAGCAAATGCTTCTCTCACCAACTGCGAGTACTTTTGCTGACTGGGGGACAAAGACATGGAATGGTACAGCACTGGCTTTTCTTTACCATCTACCTGATGACACAAAACACTTCCCACCCCATAAGGTGATGCATCTGTATACAATATTATTGGTTTACTCTCATCATAGTGAATCAATAAATTCCTGTCTAACAACCAATTCTTACTTTCTTGGAAACAATCCTCACATTGCCTGGACCACCTTTGTGCAAAAACAGATTCATTTCCCTTGGCAATGTTGAGCAGCTCATTGAGTGGCTTCAATCTCTGGCTCACGTTGGGAATAAAGTCCCTATAAAAATTCAGTAACCCTAAATATGCTCTCAATTCGGTGACATTTTTAGGAGACCTGGCCTTTGTAATGGCCTCTACTTTCTCGGGCATAGGCTGAAGACCTTGAGCATTTATTATGTGCCCTAAATACTGGACTGATGTCTTGAAAAACAAACACTTATCAAAATTAACTTGCACACAATGCTTTTCAAGCCTATTTAAGACTTCCTTGGTGTACAGCTGACACTTCCCCAAATCTTCTCCTCCAATTACTATGTCATCAATGTATTTTCCCACCTTCGGAATACCTGCTAAAATGACATCCATGACCTGCTGAAATAAAGGGGCTGCACTTGCAATTCCATAAATTAACCTGTTGAACCGAAAAAGACCCCATGGAGTATTGATGGTCAACAACTCCTTTGACTCTTCCGTGACCTCCAGTTGCAAATATGCTTCAGACAAGTCCAAAATGGTGAAGAATTTACACCCCGACAATGTGCTGAATATGTCTTTCACCCTGGGAAGAGGATACTGATCAATCCTCAAATTCGGATTGACAGTCCTTTTAAAATCAACTACTATCCTAACATTCCCATCTCTTTTCAACACAAACCAAATGGGTGAGGCCCAATTGGAGATGGTAACCGGAGTGAGTTTCTTAGCTTCCACCCACTTCCTAATGATGACTTCGACTTTAGACCTCATGCTAAGGGGAATGTCGTAGCACTTACCCACTACCGGAACTGCCTCTTCTTTCAAAACCAATCTTGCCTTGAACCCGACAATGGCCTTACTCTTATCAACCGAAAATACACTAGGGTATTTTTTCCTCAAATCCCACTCCTCCAACTTACTAAGACCTTGGTTTGTGGACAAATTTCCTTGCATGGTATTACCCACACACTCCTGTAAAGAAAGAAATGGAAGAAAATGGCTTCTCCACCCAGGACACAGAACGTCCAACCATGATCGGCCAAGGAGGGGCATAAAATTATTTCCACCGTCACAGATTAACAAATCCAAAACCACAGATTCTTTATCACCCTTTAAAATGTTCATTGCCGATCGACCGTGAATTCCAATAGATAACCCATTGACTGCTTTTAATTTGACCTTGGCAGGTTGAACCTGTTTCTGAGGAAACATTGACTTAAATTTTTCCTTAGACATGAGAGAAAAACCTGACCCAGTGTCAACTTCCATCTGGACTTGACATCCATCCATATTCACATTGACTAATTGGGCCTGACTGACAGACTTAACAGAAACTGGATTACCATTACACAAAGGAGAGGGCTTAACGCCTAGACACACCTTCACCACATTACACTCATCACATGAACTGACAGACTTGAAAATGTCGGAATCAAAGTCGCAATCTACGTTGATGTGCGACACCACATGAACCTGTTCGACTTCTTCGTCGAATTCACCAGGGTGACCATCCTGGCCAACAGTTACTACCTCGCCCACTCTTTGCGCGCACAATTTTGATGTGTGACCGAATTTTCGACACACGTAACACTGCCAACCTTTCGCAGGACATGTAGTTGGGTCGTGGAAACGACCACATCTCCAACAACTTGCGTAGTGACGGGCATGGAGCTGCGAGGTTTGGGCTGGACGACCTCTTCGCTGCGTCTCTGGTCCACCTCGAACCGGCTGTTGACCTCTCGTAGGCTGAAACTGCTGCTGAGACTGCATACTTGGCGTAGAGAATCTGGAGCTCATAGATGCTCCTCGATTACCAGTACGGCCGCGGTGATGAGTTGAGTCTCCGCGTCCTCCTCCTTGCTTCGGGTGTGGATTTCCACTGCTTCCACTCAGCTTCACTCTCGCTACCGCCGATTGCGTCGCCGCTAAGGCTGCGGACTCCACCGCCTCAAATTTCACTGCTGCTGCGTAAGCGGCCTCAAAAGTGACATTCTGAATATCCCACAATACCTTTTTGAGGGCTATGGACCGCACTCCGTTAATAAAGGCTTCCGTCAGTCTCTCATTTAAGGTGTCTCCGAATTGGCAATTTCGCGCCAAAAGTTTCAACGCTTGTGAAAAGTCGTTTATGGACTCAGCCTCCCTTTGTACTCTAACGGCAAACTTCTCCCGAACACAATACTTGATGTTGGAAGGTTCATACGTGGCCTCTAGTTTACTACGTAGGGCTTCAAACGGTAAAGTTTTAGGCTGGGCCGGTAGGCACGACATGTGCAACGTATTGTACATCTCCGATCCGCAAGATGACAATAATAGACGGACTTTCATGGGCTCCGAAATATCATTAAGCTCACAGTAAATTTCAAATTGTTCTAACCATATAGTTAGAGAGTGGACTGACTTATTAAAAGGTTCTAACCGGCCATGTGGGGCTGACATTACCGCCATAATTGGTAACGAACCTGATTCCATTGAATTTTCCGCCGAATTACTACTGCCCGGCATGGTTCCGTAAATACTCGTCGCCAAAATGGACTATATGACCGGGGATCGTCGAGATGCAGAGGGATAGACTAGACGACATGCGGACTTGACTCGGACTCTGAATGACGGACACCGGACATGTTGTTTCAACAGAAGCACTTTAATGACTGCCACAAAATTCATACCAGTCAAGGAGTGAGTGCGCACTAAAAACAAAACACTAACAGAACAGAAATGGCGCAGTGACTTGGAGATTAACGTTTGGCATAATTTAAGCAACGAATCTTTGCAATCAGTTTTGAATTTCTACAACTTCTCTGCACTCGATTAAGTTTCTGCAGCTCAGCTTTAACTGCAGTTCCTAACTTCAAATGCCTGTAAGGTGAGAAGTTTTCTGTTTTCTTGAGATCAACATAAGGTCTCTAATCAGAGAAGACAGGTATGTATACAAGAATGGAATAATTGGTTACTTACATTGATATGCCTTCAGGAAGGGTTTTCATTTTTGAGAAACATATCCAAAAAAGGATAACCTGGCAGGCAATAGCTTTCCCTTCAAACCTGATGTCATGTTAAAGTAGCTCTTTGAATCAATACTGAGTTTTTCTTCCTTACATCCTTCTACAAATTTGGCTAAGTTTGAAAGTGATTTAGGAGCAGTTACAGCCACTTTCTCATTTTGTAGCAATCGCACAGAAATTTGCAGGAAAAACACTTTCTTTACTGAACCTAAAATAATCACTTCTCCTAGCAGGTGCATCTTTGAACACACAGTAAATTCCATGCAAGAATTCAACCATTTTCTTATCAACAGCCATCCACCCTTAAAACTATTATTGGCAGTATGGAGACCACAGGATCCCATGTCAAGAAAAATAGGGCTATTGGGTTCGTTTTGTTCAAGTACATAAGCCTGAAGCTCTTTGAGAAAAGTCAAGTTGACATTAGGGCCATCTATTGAAACTTGAAGCATTTTGGTAAGTGAGAGCTGTTTCAACTCTTGTTGAAAGGCCTTGCAGAGGTCGACAGTCTTGCATGCATTGTAGGGAGTGATACTACAGAATGCAATTGCGAATTGTTACACTGTATAACAGAGGTTGAAGGGGAGGGGGCAAGCGACGGGCGATGGACTCTGCTTCACCAAGCCCATTGCTTGGGGGTGAAAAACAAAGTCCAAGTCGGCCAATCCCAAGGTGGTCTAAGAAAAGGTAACAGTCAACTCGGTGGAAGTCTGGCAATGTAATGCAATAGGTGATGAGCGTGTAAAATGAGGAGGGTTTGGCAATCTCGTGGCCCCCACAGCAGCAACGTCCCCCTACTATGCACTTCAATGAAACAAACAAATAAACGCTTCGTGCTTCATTAAAATGCCAAAACACTTCTATTCCCATTTATTTAACTACATAGCATGAAAAGACAAGTAAAGCAGCAAACAGGTTTTATGCCAGACATTTAATTAAAATTAAACTAAGCGGGATCAAAAATGTAACATTATAATGGTATATAGCGGTAAAAAAAATCACGAGTCTGGGACTCATCAATTCTTTCACTGACAAAAGCGTCACTAGCGAAAGTCTCTCTTGGTGAATGTTTACATTTGCTACATGTTTGCCAGACAGAACGAGAATAACTTTTTCGTCGCCAGAGAGACGAAGCGAAGCATTCCTGGCGAAATTGATAACAAATGAATATGAATGCACACACTGTTCGCCAATCTTTTTGCCAAATTGTGCAGGATATGGCCAGAAAGAACCAGAATAGTGCCCCTGCATTGCCTCCGCAGTGAAACCAGCCTGAGGCCAGTCGTCCCCTCCTTCATCCCGCCCTCCGCTCCTACGTGCAGTTTTCGATCTTTTGGCGTTTTCAGGTGATAAATTCCAAAATTTGACTGTTTTGTGATTTTTCCCTAATCCTTCATAAAATTCCCTGACTTTTCCAAGATTTCCAGGTTCTTATAAACCCTACTTTAGAATTTGCATGCTCTTCTCTCTGCCAAAAGGATCCAAAAGGATTATAAAATGAATATTTAATCTTGTCTTTCAGTAATATTTTCAAAAGGTAATGTGTTAACTTCCCCATAAAACTTACAAGAGCTATTGAGCATCTCAGGTAAAGAAGGTAACAAGGAAAAGGTGAAAGAAATTACGTGCTTTTTGCATATTGCCTAGTAACAATTAAATTAAATTTTTATAATAGTCATTAACTTCAGTTATACATACAATGGTTGATAATACAACATTACCTTGTGTAATGGGCGTGTTAACTAGGTGATACAGCATTCAATGAAAAACTGGAAGTTTATGAGAGAGGCGATGACACGAGTTTGCTGGGATTACTGCATCTGTGCTGAAAATTGACAATTCATGCTTATTCTCAACTAAGGTAGGTACCAGTTAAATCTAAAAAGTTTTTCATTTCCCCAACTCCCACAGTGAAATGAATTTTCTGTGCTGATTGTTAAAAATGGAAGTAAATCTTTCCAATTGACACTTGCTACCCTTGTTATAAAAATATCATCAACATAACAATGCCAATAAAATACATTTTTCAAAAGGGGATGCTATACTTCCAAACAAAATGTTTTCCAAACAACCCATAAAAATATGTATCAGCTGAAATAGGGGACCCAATAGCAAGGCTGTGGTAAAATATTTCATTAAAGATAAAATAATTGTTTTATCAAATGTAGGTCTCTCAATTCTTGAACCACAAGACAATTATCACATAAGTTCCTAACAAGTTCCATGGGTAGATTCACTGCCTCAGTAAATGGAATATTAGTACATAAATTGGGAAGGTCAAAGCGATATTAATTTTACATGGCATGAAGGATTCACATTCACCAGTTAAGTAGCTAACTTCACCGAATTTTGGATGCCATGTTTTGCTGAAAAACCATCATGATATCTTAAGAGATAATTCATTTTTAAGGCTCATTTGAGGCAAGAGGCTGTTGTATGTGAAGTCACTAGTCTTAGAAAAGTCTACTTTGTGTGTTTCAACTAAGCCATTAAGTCTTGGGGGCAGGGCAGCGGATTCATATTGAAAACATGATAATTTATTGTCTTCGTAAAGAGTTTAGGACAATTGCTAACTGAATGCACAACGTAACGCCTGAAGGAGTAAAAACAATCTTTGGAATATCTCAACAAGGCATACAACATGAGGAAAAATAATGGAGAATTAATTACTGATATTGGAGATGCAGATATGACACAGTGTGGGGAGTGGGGAACGAGAAGTAATGGAAGGTGATTTTGCCCAGCATGAGTGGAAAAAAATGAATGGAAATATTTTACTTTCATGGGAATTTAAAGATTTCATTGATGATGGTGCTATACCATGGTCTTCATAAACAAATGAGTACATTTATCAAAAGCACCAGTATGAGTCAAGGAGTGCAGAGGAGAAGGATGCTCCTAATTTCAGGCATTTATGTTCCTGAAAATATTTTCATGGAAGTTTAATCATTTTCTGTGACCAAAAGAAAAAAATAATACCAAACAATCTACTTAGGATTCCTATTATTCCACCTTGCATTTATTCAATTAAACTCAGTCTAAATAATTTATAATTAGTATTTCATTAAATGTACAACATGCTTCAAATCGTATTTTTTTAACCCATCATTAATAACATATCATGTCTTTCAAACTAAATCCAAATCAAAATCCTGAAAAACAATACTTTGTGAGGAAAGTGTTTAGTGCCGAGTGAAAAAAATGTCAGAAGTTTAGGAAACAAAGATATTCCACAGATGCACTGCTTTTCCATCATAGGGATTTTTGAAGTGAATTAAAAAAAACACTAAGAAATGTGAATTAGGTACCTGGCTCATTCCCAAATGTTGCCATCCAATCAAAATTGACTTATACATAAAAATTACATTGAGCTAAAATGAGCAAATTTCAAAAGCTAAATTAGCATCTAATGATGGATTTGGTGTTGATGAAACCGTGTGATTTTGTTGGAAAATGCTCTTAAATAATGAAGAAATTTCTATCAAAAATCTACTTCAAGAAACTATAATTATCAAATTTGTGTAGCTATAAAAAAAACCATAATTGCCAAAAGTGCTAACTAATGCTCTTCCATCGGATGCATATACTTATCAAAATCATAGCGTGCTGTTGATGAATTCTTAAATTGAAACAATATGTGGATATAAAGACGTCCCTTTCATCCAAAAAAATCTTAACTAGGTGAAGAGAATATCTAAGAAATCAAAATTAAGAAGAATGAAAAGTTAGGGTCACTGATGCAGAAAGCACTATGAAAAAATTTGAAACACAATACCAAGTCTAATTCATACTCATGGCTTCGATCAGGGTTTCATTTCAAATCTAAGACCTATTAAAAGCAGTGCATAAATAGTTTCCTTGAATCTAAATAATAACCGATTCTCCCAAGTGAATAAAATATAAAAGAAACAAAGATAAAATACATACTCTCTATTCCTTCTTTTATGTTTAATAACACATTCCTGTTTAATGGAATTAATGGTTATGTGCTTCTCGGGACCTGACAAGTATCAAAACCTGGATCATACAATGACATATGCATTTCTAGTAGAATTTATGAAGTGAATGGGCTACTTTAAACAATGTTATATTCCTCTTAATTTTGTGCTACGGTCACATGACTTGAATTTATAGATTAGCTACAACCACCTCACTTCTGTCCACCATTTTGAACGAACTTCCTGCTATCCTTTCTTGGGCATTGCTAAGAACGCATGCTGTCAATTTTGTCATTCTGAGAATGACAAAATTCCAGAAAATGGTAGCACTAGTCCTGGTAGTAGAATTTCCTTGCAGGCTAATGTCAAGAAATGGCAAGAAGTAAAATCGATTGAACTTTTCCAAACAGCATCAAGCGATTCTGACAAAGCCACAACGATAGTCAGCATCCAGAATAGATAAGTCAGAAGTGGATGCACATAGTGCATCTTTCATCATCATTAACTCCATTACACACCATGAGTTGGCAACCCAGGTGCTTGGTAGAAGATTATTACATATATTATTATGATAAGGTTGCCACTATCAACCATTCAATCAAACTACATCCTTTCGTTTCAAATTTGGGTTGGAGATTCCATCCTCAACAATTCTTCCTAACTTACCATAGGAATCAGTAAGGAATTGACACTTTCACAGCAAAGGATATCACTTTCCCATAAAATAACTGATGTTGCAATGGTTATTTTAAGCAATATTGAAAACATGCAGTTTTATTTCCCATTACTGTCCACCCACTGACTGCTTCACATGTTTAGGTCTTGCATTAGCTTTGATATTCTTTTCAAGAAAATGTTTTTTTTTAAGGACATAAAGGATAGCACTTAAAGTTGGCACTATCATTTACCCCTATTGTAACCATGCATTTTTTCTTTACTTGTGTTAATGGACCCATGAGGATCTAGGGGAAAGTCAGTTTTGGTAAAAGAGATATCAATGTAACCATGTAATGAACCATAACTGATTATAGCTGGAAATATTTTGAAGAAATTATACTTTTTGTAGAAGTCATATGTAATGGAGCTATAAGTCCACATGACATAACATCCCGGTCACATCATTTCATGAAACTTCAGCCAAGAAATTATGAAATGCATTACGTCAAGCATAATCTGAAAGCTGTTTCCATGAGTTTTGTCAGATGAAGGCATCATGGACTAATTCTCTTAATAGACCCCTCAAGCATGATATTCATACCCGTGAAATATCTACTGCATTGAATCCCACCAGCTCTTAGATATTGCCCACTGACCAGCAGTTAAACTCTGACACTTTATATTTTACAGAGTGAAATTTCCCCACTGACAAATGACACCTCAAGTTTTTTTTAATAACCCCCAAACCATCTTTGAGAAAGAACAAAGATACACTTAAGTGGATATCTTTCATGTATTTTTTAAATAATGAGTAGCAAAGAAATTCCTGATCATTCAAAAAGATTCTAGATTCTCTGTAATTTTCAACATACGTTGTGCATGATATTTTCCAGAGAATTCCAGGAAAGATTACCTGTCTATCGCTAATTGGAGAATTTTGCATATAGAGCCAATTGTAGACTTACAATCTATTAAACACACAATTCAACTTATGACAGAACATTTAGCAGCAGAGTGAATGGTTATGCTCAGCTGGATAATGCTACAATGCTCACAATTGTCAGTCACTTATCAGGAGCATTTGTGACTACATTTATTTTTGTCTTAATTGAACGGAATTTTGGCTTACACCAATTTTGTAAATGGAAATTAAAGAACTTACGCTTTATTCTGCCAATGTAATTAGATCCCTGGCTGGCCTCCAAAATATTTTCCTCAGGGAAAAGATTCCATCTGTAGAAAGTATTTCTATTGATAACTACCAAAAAATTAAGAATACTTGGCTTTTGTCCAATTTCAATTACTGGACTGTTGCAAACCCATACCGAATGTATGTGTAAAAATCACAATTAGAAGAAATTTCTTCAAAAAAAAAGTCATGATCTAAATTGAAAATAATTCAAAAGGATTTTAATGAACAACATACAATCATAAAATAGCACATTACTATTTACATTTTGTTGATTTATTGTGCATTAAACTTTTTTCACTCATGGGAAAAATAGACACATCTCACCATAGACAAGAGCAGCTGCATGATAAAGGTACCCACAACAGCTTGATAAGTTCTCTGATCTGGGATGTATCATGCTAGCTTTTTGTATAACAAAATTCCAAGTTGTAAACAACATTAACAGTCATAGGAAACAAATGCATGGCCACAAAGGAAATTAAGAATTCCACAACACCTGATGCCATGTTTGTCACATCCAATTAATAATGACTCAACATGCCAAATTCAAACTAAAGGAATTTCCATCACAGATAAATGATCCAGCATTCATTTGAACAATTTACAATGAGTTCTTAGGAAAGTAAATGAAATTAAAATGCAAATTTTAAATTCAACAGTATATCATTTCAACTATGTTATGCTCTCCTTTTCTTTTTCTTTTTGTTCCTACCATACTTGGAATTCTCCTCAGGATCTGTATCTTGCCTGTAAATAAATAAACGTTTTACATTAAAAAATGTCTCAGGATAGACTGGATGGCGACTCAAGATATAAAATAAAAGTATAAAATTTTTAGAGGCAAAATATGACCTTAATATTACCAAATAAAGGGAAGAGCTGGCATACACTTAGATTTTAACAGAATGGCATGTGATTCATCAATTTCAACAAAATCTTTAAAAATGGAATGAAAATGGTAAAGGGAAACAAAAATAAAATGACTGTTTTCAAGTAAAAAAAATATCCCCCCTCTCTCTTGCCTTGGGCAAACCCATCACTAAATTGGCCACTCCGCTGTTGCCAGATCTCAGTTTACTACAGTATCACTGTTTTAGGTAAATCATGTAGATAACTGTCTGGATTAATTAGGCTAAATTACTAGATTACTGCTATGAAAAAATAAAGAGAATGTGCAAGAATCCAGGGGGATCTTATTGTTTAGACCAGAGGAGCAGGAGAGGTGAAATAAATCACTCGTGAACACAAATGTCACTGATATGATTTGGATTTCTTAAAAAAAAACATTTGTGATTTGAATGTACTACATGCAAGATTTCACTCTCTGCTTGGAATCTTGTGGAGTGGAAAGGATGAAGGAGGTAATTCTGTTCCTAGAGATCAATGGTTTTCTAGACTTGCAGAGGAGAGTATTTAAAGGCTAGACATGTATACTTGAAAAGGGATTTGACCACCTAAGTTATACATTCAGACACGCTACCTTAACATTTTGGACCAATTATCTGCAATGGGTAGAGTTAAAAACTGACTCCTTAAAAATAATCATCCAACATTTACCTTCTAACTCTTCCCTGTTATGCTACATTTTCATTCAGCTCAAATAATTACTTTAGCAAAAAATGCAACAATTCTCATTTTCAATCCAACTTATGAATGAGAGCTAGGAACACCCTCTAAAAATGACAATACCTTTGAAACAAGCAACATTACTGACAGTTTAAACCTCACAGGAAGAAGGGATAATAACAAAAATTTCTCATCAGTGGTTAATTTACAAGAGTAATTACTCGACATATTTCCCAAAAAACTATTTACTAAAATTATACAAAAAAAGGAAAAATTAGTGCAAGGTGCAAAAGACACCAACAAGTAATTTTACCCAGTTATACATAACTAGAAAAACTTAAAAAGCCTAGGAAACAAAACTGAAGCATTGGGGAGATAAATGAGTACTTTATCATGGAACTGGTAACCTATATACTCAAATACAGGCTGAGATGCTGCATCTAGGGCATTGAAGATAAAATGGCTGAAGGCAAACCACTAGTGTAGTGAAATATCATGCGATGAGTTACATGAAGGTAATGCCACAAGGCCGTAAAATATGTTTTTATTTATGTAGCTAAAAAAAGAATAATATGTTTCTAGCTTTCTATATGAAAAATGAGAATTTAAAATAATACAGTTGTGTTGGGGACAATTAACAGTCATGAGAGAAGGAAACTCAAATGGCTGGCTATTTCCCTTTTGCTATAGCACAACCTTTTAAATCAGATACCCTGGGATGAGGTGATCTGACAGAACAAATTGTGCAGTAGTACTTATTATTATTATTGGTGATCAACCAGTTATGGTAGGTTTAGATGAACATAAAACACACACCCTGACCCTTATATTTAAATGATGTTCTCCTTAATTCAGCAACTTCCTACCTACCATTATTCTATCAATACTACCTTTCTTCCCCACTTCCTCAATATCCTTCCCTCTATCACATCCCTCAAAACATCCTAGCCTCTTATTACCAGCTCCATCCAGCCCACCTGCCTTTTTCCAATTTCCTCAACTTGACAACAAATGGGCAGAAGTACTTAAATGCCACATAAATAAGATCACAGTAAAGAAAAATAATAAATGTGAGGTACAAAATGGTGCATTTGAGTTAACTAAAACACTCGTAAACTTTGAATAAACACACCCATTTGTAAACTTCTCAAATAAACTAACTTGTTCCAAACAGGAAAACATATTTTTAATTGCCACTATAATGGCCATTTTTAGTAATGGGGCGAATCCAAAATTTGATCGAATTGGAATCCGAATCCTGTTTTTTTATCTAATCCAAATCTCGAATCCAAATCCTCCTCAATTTCATTAAATTCAAATCTTCCTTTTATCTGTAAATTGTTACATAATGCTTCCTCTATCCTGAATTCTCTAATTAAATCCAATAAAATCTGAATCTTATTTCTTAAAGTAAATAATAAATGACTAATGGTCATTTAGTCCCCGCTGACTGAAATTAAGGACATGTTCGAGGGCAAATATAAAGAATGAATAATTTCAAAAGTAAATCAGTTTAATTTTTCTTAAATAACTTTGAAAATTAATGAAAACATATTGCAAGTTATATTTAGAAAAAGCAGCATTTTCACTGTCAGGATCTAATCGATTTCTTTTTTATCAACCAAATTTCCAGCAGTACTGAAGCCTCTTTCTGAAAATACTGTTGCTGGAAGAATGCAGAGGAACTTTATTTGTTAGAATTTTCAAATTGGGGAATTTCAAAGAATAGATATGTGGACAAGAATTATTAGTTTACAATATGCTATGTAATCATTTCCTACCATGGTATTTAAGATTTAAATGCTAAAAATCCGCAATTAGAGTAAGTACTCGACTTACGCGGATCCGAGTCACATGGATCTGGAGTTACGTGGATGATCAGTTAGGCCAGTGACATGCTTGCGTTTCTCCACATTTCTGTTGCTGCGACAGATTCAACCATGTGACGGCCCACGACTCAATGCCAAGTACGCAAGAGTTGATGCCAAACTACGGGTGTTCGGAGCGCCAATTTTGGTTTAAGACATTACATATTCGATAGGGGTTATTTGATCATCATGATGGTGAAAAAGTCTGATGCAAACAGGCATCAACGTCTTTTTTCGGCGTAGTTTGACCTTCCCAGTTAGTCGACCCATAGTTAATTATCTACTCCATAGATGATGCCTGTTGTCCAAAGCAGCAAAAAAGTTTTGGGTAATTAAACTTATTTTAGATTTAAATATCCAGTGAAAGAGATTAGATTTGTATTACTCTCAGCTTTCTCATATTTTGTTAACTTAACGGCCTCTCAAAATAAGGCATTTTCTGTAATTGTAGCCGATGTCACTTTCCGGTATCGCTTCTGGGACTTCCCCTTTTTGTGATACATTCAGTGAAATCACAGTATTAATTACTGTCAAATTCGAGTTATAGTTAACCGTATTTATAGCAATTAAATCTGGTAGCTATTAAAATTATTGCTGTGATTGTTCAGTCTCCGCATACTACTTTTTGGAGATAATTTATTTTCCGAAAGGCGAAGAATTGTCCCCTAATTGCCTCGGAAGGAAGCGGAAGTGGTATGGGGGTACCCTCCAAAAATGGAGAATCTTTCCTCGGAATTTCTTACGTTTCATCAGGAGAACTTTTCCCTTGTGCTAGCTGGGAGAGGTCAAAATATTCATAATTTTCAATGTTGCGATTTAGCTGAGTGTGAGCAAAGATTAGATTAATGTTAGAAACTAGAGGTATGAGTAGCCAAGACCTTCACGATTATTAATAATTTTTTGTTAGAAAAGATATACAGTACGTCCTCGACTTACGCGGTTGATTCATCCTAAAAATATCTGTGTAAGTAGAAATCTGTGAGTCGAAACACCAAAACTCACCTATCCATTTTTGAACCATTAGCGGTGCCGCTTTCAAAGCGGCAATTGGTGACAATTATAGAAAACACCATCTTTTGAGAGGCTGTTCAGTTAACATAATATGACAAAGCCAATAGTAATACAAATCCAATCTTTTTTCACTGGATATTTAAATCTAAAATAAGTATAATTACCCAAAACTTTTTTTTGCTGTATTGGACAACAGGCGTCATCTATGGAGTAGATAATTAACTATGCGTCGACTTACGCGGGAAGGTCAAACTACGCCGAAAAAAGACGTTAATGCCTGATATCATCAGACATTTTCACCACCACGATGATCAAATAACACCTATCGAACTATGTAATGTCTTAAACCAAAATAGGTGCTTCGAACACCCGTAGTTTGGCATCAACTCCTGCACCCTTGGCAATGAGTTGCGGGCTGTCACACAGTTGAATCTGTCGCAGCAACAGAAACGCAAGCATGTCACAGACATAACTGAAAATCCACATACCTCCGGATCTGTGTAACTTGGATGCGCGTAAGTTGAGTACTTACTGTAGTTCTCTGCCACTGGTACATAGAATCTGCATGACTGGTATTCAAATATCTAATCTATTAATTGATAGAATCATTGGATTAGATTGTATCTTTTAACCAAGGATTCGATCAAATCTCGAATCCATGGATTTGATAGGATTCAACCGAACCTTCGAATCCCTGCCCCAACCCAAGTCATTTTACATTATGGGTCATTTCATTTTAAATTGGCAAAATTTTCAGAAATATCTTGATTCACCATTTCAGATTGTAACATAATTGGGGTATAGATAGTGCCAACCTTCATGAGCCAAAAGCCATTCCTTATTTCAGCAAAAAAAATTTCAACCATGACATACAGTAGACTTCCATTGCGTGAACTATCGAAAAACTTCTTTTTATGCTATATTTCAACAAGCAGCAGCGGACTGGCTTTATGTGCCCCTTTATGTGGCTTTATACCCCCCTGCCACACACCCTCGAGGTGGCTTGCAGGGTATGTTGTAGATATAGATATATATGTGATGTACACACGTAAAAGGTATCATGAAAGAAAGCTAATGAAGTGTTTTTGTTAACAAGGTACTTTTAATCCTTTTGCTGCAAAGCGTTTTTTTACTTCTTTTGTATTTATTTCCTAAAATATTAACTCTTTCTGCGTTAAAAAAATATATACCTATGTTGAAATTTGTTAATCAAATTAGGAATTTGTTTTTGGCATAGAGCAGGTTGGATAATTACCCATAGCATTCATATCACAAAAACAAATGGCATCAGTGTATGCCAAAAACAAATTCCTAATTTGATTAACAAATTTCAAGGCGTGTAATTTTTTTACACTGAAAGAGTTAATATTTCAGTAAATCAATACAGATGAAGTAAAAAAATAATTAACGGTTAATATGAAGTAATTTTGAACAAAAAAAACCCCGTGCAGCAGAAAGATTAATTGATTAAAGGATTACCTTGTTATCAAGTACACTTTGTAAGCTTTCTCTAACATTACCTTTCACGTGTATATCACATACAGCCAGTTTGCTGCAGCTTGGAAATGAAACATCACATTGTACTTTCCACACACACACTTAATTACAGTATAAACTCAAAATTATGAAGTCAATGGAACTGGAAAAATTGACACTTTGTGATATCAAATATCATAGGAACTAGTATCCTTAACATGGTGATGAAGCTATCCCCCCTGAAATATATGTACTTCCACAATGCACTTGCATGATTTACAAGTGTGTTTGCATGTTATAATTCATGAATGTATCTTTAGATATGAATTCATGCCAGCAGGGTTCATAAAATTCACAACATGGATTCTGGATTCACAACATGGATTCCAATGGAGTTCCATTCACAACATAATAGACTCAGCAAAAAGTGAAAACCTAGTAATCACAAAATCAGATAAAGGGAACTCTATCGCGATAATGGACAGAAATGATTATGTCAATAAGTGTCATGATTTCATTAGTGGCAACGAATTTCAGCTCCTACCTAAAGATCCTATGAGCTCATTCAAAAAGAAAACGCATGATGTGATCCACAAGAGCAATGGACTGTTTAGCTTCAGAGAAAAAAGTTGGCTGTTGCGGAAGAACCCCTTCCCACCACGATTGTATGGTTTGATCAAATTACACAAGGATAATTCCCAATTAAGCCGGTGATTTCCAGTACTTCCTCACCAACACATAAATTAGCAGCAAGACTGAACCACATAATTAAATATTACACTAAGTTTCCAACATACGGCATCAATTCAGTAGACAATTAGATCGATTCGGCAACAAAAATTCCTTAGACTTAATTGAGAGACTCAAGGATTTAAAGCTACCACACAATGCAAAATTGATCTCCTTTGATGTCAACGGTTTATTCACGAATGTCCCGAAAAATGAAGTGTCACCAAATATTAGGGATCACCTCCAAAACAACCAAGTCAATCCCATAATAATAGAAGAGATATTGGAATTAACGAACACATGCCTCAATCAAAACTACTTCCTGTTTAATAACAATTATTTCCAACAATTAGAAGGGCTTTCTATGGGATCACCCATCTCACCTCTACTCGCAGAAATGTTTCTGGATGAATTTGAGTCAAAATAGTTTCATTCAGGTCATGATTTAACTAAATATGTTAACTATTGGTATAGATATGTTGATGACGTTCTATGCTGTTGGACACCACAAGGCAGTTAGAACAATTTTTCACTTTCAGTAACTCAATGAACAACAAAATTACATTCACCATGGAAATAGGAAATAAATCAAACAATTATCTAGACTTAAACATTCAGTTAAAATAAGGGAAACACCTATTTGACATTTATCGCAAACCCACCTCCATATATGTTATTATTCCCGTGGATTCATGCCACCCTTTTCAACACAAGACAGCAGCGTTTCACTCATTAATGAACACTCATTGAAATTCCCCTCAGTGAACACAACTATGATAAGGAATGGAAAACCATACAACATATCGCCAAGGTTAATGGCTATCAACCAGCAATCATTGAAAATATTCTCAATCAAGCCTGCAGGAAACAGGCCTCGTCAATTGTCTTCCTCTCCTCTATCAACACTCCAAAAATGTGGTGCAGGCTCCCCTTCTAGGATTCCTTTCTAGGAAATATTTCCCACTCTGTTACCTCCAGCTTCCCAAGGGAAAATTACAGGAGAGCATATTATACCCTCTCAACTCTCAAAATAATGCTGTTCAACTGCAAATATCGTTTCCCACCCGAAGAGAGAAGTGGCATATACTGCCTTAAGTGCAAAGATTGCGACAGGATATATATAGGCAGAAAGGAAAGAAGTGTCAACATTAGAGAGAGCATCAAAATTGTCACAAAAAGAAGAAAGAGCAGTCAAACTTTGCTAACCACTTATAGACAGCAACCATTAGAGTGATTTCATGCCGGAGATCCTCCACTCAGTGGGAAACAAGAGGAGACTCGACGCCCTAGAAATGTTAGAGATAATCCAACATTTATTGAACAACATCCCCCTGGTCAACCAAGTGCTTCCCTCCCACTCCCCACTCTTTTCCATTCCCATTAACGAACTTCTACAGTGAAAATCAAAAATTCCACAGTGATCACCCACCTATGTGCAATTAACTCATTTCTGGAAATTGTACCAATCAGTGCTATGTACTCGTAAAAATTCCCCTAGTGACCTATGTGCTATTACATTTCCGGGAAATCATTATCCCAGTGCCCGCATCATCAACAGTCGGACCCATGAACTACCATTGTGCCTTGTAAAACATAATGCACCCCCGCTAATCTTTCTTTTCCCCTCCTTCACCCACCTTACCTCAACCCTCCTTAGCCCCTCGTTTCCTCATTCACTCCACCGCTGGTCGAAGACCCATCAATGCAGGGAAATCCCTCTACTTAACCTAACACCACTCCTTCCCCCTCTATCCCTTCTCATCCCACTCCCGACAGATAGATGTCCTTATTGTCACACCCAACTTAGCATATAAAGATGATGTATGCATGATCAGTCTAACATAGTTTCTTGTGGGTGAGTATATCCACACTTAACAAATTTACATTTTGTTTGACTCGTTGTTGGCAAAGCTGAATGTATTTTTAGTCGTAATGGTGCCATATTTTATGTACTACTTTGCCTATGGTTCAAAATCATCCTAATGCATAATGTGCATGCCAACAATGAATGATTAAGAGCCTTACTCTGGCAAAGGGCATCTGAAAAACGCTACCATGATCCTTCATTATTCATAAAAACCGATAACTTTTTCATGTGGGGACCGAGGCCCGAGGTTCGTAATTTCAAAATATCGTTATTTCGTAATATCGAGTACTGTTACATGTATTTAGATACCCTGGCCAGAACCGAAGATTTTGCTTCGTAAAATCAACATATTGTAATTTTTAGGATCATAATTTTGAGTTTCTACTGTATCACTATTAAATTTTCATCGTGATTAACGAGAGATTTTCCATGGATGTCAATATCATTCAAGTATAAAAAGCACTTTATACCTCACAATCCTGAGAGCACAATGTTCATTGGCCACTGGAAAGTTGATGGTGCTCCAGTAAATTCAATTGGTATTCTATTTTACTGGTAATGTCCAAAAGATGTGATGAAGGCCATATTTACTTGACCTACATCCTTCAAAGGGATTTTTTGGAAGCTGCTCTACATGTTGTCGAAAAGTAGCATACACTTCCTATATGATCCTCTGTGATGGTGGGCAAGGGGATTCGCAATCACCAGATTGCCTTATACACTTCATTAACCTGCACCAATGCAGTGTCAATCCCACACCTGACACTAGTTTTTCATGTAATGTCCCAAGTGATTGGTTTACAGCATAAAAGGAGCGTAGACATTGTGTTCCCAATATCAGAGCTTTGCAAGAGCTACTTGACCACAAGTGCACTGGCTCGAGTGGCTAAGCTGGCATCCTGGGATTTCAACACTAAAGATCAAAAACCAAAGGATTGGTTGAGAGAGCAGAAGTTTAGTCAGACATAGCAACAGACCACTATAGCCTTCAGAGTATAATGATTTTAACCCCCGAGTCACGGGGTTTTCAGGGTACATATATGTATATACACTTAAACGGAAGGAAGAGCTCTTAGAACACCCAATTTGGAGAACTGATACAACTGAAGATGGATTAGGTAAATGCTCTTGTCTTAATACAGTAAAATCTCGGTAATACGAAGCACAATATTACGAAATTTCGATTATACGAAGCAGAAGAGGCAGTCCCGATGAAAAGCCTATAGTAAATACATGGCAATATTCTAAAATACGAAGTTTCAAAAATATGATTTTTTCTAAATTACGAACTACTGGCCAGGTTCCCAGGTAGAAATAGAATTCGTTTTTACGAACTTTAGCTAAATACTGCTTCAGCAAAACTATTTTTGACGGCATAGACACCTTACAAATCAGTGTTGCCAATTATGGTGCATCAAAAAAGAAATGCGTGAATTAGTAGTGCATTCATCTCCCACATATGCCAGTCTCTCCCCACCATTTTCCGCATGCAACTCCGTGATTCACTTCGACCTTTAGTAATGTGGAAATCGTAGTCAATGCCATTATTTATCCTGGCTATTTTTTGTTTTACCTGTTACCAGCATTTTCATAATGTTCACGGTTCTCTTTTAATTAAAGGTTACATGAGACGACACACACCATGCTTGATACCGTGCACCTGGAATTATGGCAGTTCAAATTCTCCATGAATCCTACCTTGTCCTTTAAGGCGAGCACTCCTAGCTCAGCTATCCGTGAACGGGCGCTCCGTACCAAACTCTTGTAGACAGGAGTTTAAACATTAATAACTCTGAAATTGTTCATTTGAATTTAACATAGTTGTAACCTCATTTAGATAGTATTGTTTTCTATTCTACCAATGGGGATACTAATTTTTAAGAACAAATTTTGAAATAATTTGGGTGATACAGTAAAAAATGGTACCATCTTCTTTGCACCATATGTAACTTTGATGTCTAATAAATGATAAAAGATTGTTTTGAGAAAGAAGAAATTTCAATGCAATCTGAGTCATAGCTTTATTACTGTATATTCACGTGTACTTCGTGCCCTTGTGTAATACGCGCACCCTTGTTTTTGGGCACTGACTTTTGGGAAAAATAGAATTTGGAAAAAAAAAATCGGAAACAATATTCTTAACGAGAAAATAATGGCATATTTGGAACCCGATGGAACTGTTTTCTAAAGTATTTTTACGCAAATACCATAATAAGAATAAATCAATATTTAAAAAATAATCATTTAGCACCGATGTTCACTATCATGGTCACTTGTTAACAGGAAAACTGCATTCATGATTGTATTAAACATGAATGTGCAAAAGGTGATATTAACAATGATTTAGAATCAATGCAAAGTAAAAAGGCAAATAATATAGAGAAAATACGCAAGCTTTGTTACTAACTTTCAATTTTCATCAATGCTACAATGCTATTGTTACAGTCATCGCAGTCTTGCTATAAGGCTTTCATCTGACACATTTCCGTCGACAATGCAAATGCACGTTGGCATCTGTCTTGAATGCATGCTGAAAGGTTTTTCTCTATGCCAGGATATTTTGCAGCATTGCCTCTGAATGCTCTTTTATCGCTGTTACTTGAAAGAAGTTTATCTTTTTCTTCCTTCCATCTCGCACGTAAGACTCTGCCATGTCATATTTATGACCTGCTGTACGACTGCCAATCTCTTTCGCAACTCGTACGGTCTTAGGTTTTTTGCAAACACTAAATGAACGTAATCTTTTACCACTGTTCATTTTATATAATATTTAATTGAGAAACAATGAATTTGCTGTTGGTCAATACATTGGATGGCCATAGACTAAAGCAACTGCCTCACGCACTATGCACACGGAATTTACTAATGGAGGCGTATGTATGTGAAGCAGAAGTAATTTGATCAGGTGGGCCAAGTAATAGAAAAAGAAAATAAACTCGGCTGGAATTAACTCAATCTATTTTTTGTTTCAATGTAATCCACTTTTTTCCTATTCTCCGTAAGTGCTCACTTTGTACTGATGTTTTGTATTTCCTCGTGTAATCAGTGACAGTTTCGTAATTCTTTTGTAAACACATGAACTTGCTACAAGTATAAGGGAAGGCTTTTTGCCATGTTGCACATTTGTGCATCCTCGTGTATGACACGCACCGCACTTTTTGATGCTGATGAATGGGGAAAAATGTGCGTGTGGTACATTAGAATATACGGTACTCTGTCTACCAAGTCGCAAGTTTTTGACTAAAGTGAATATAAGGTAACAGTTAGTGAAGGCGAATGGCTTCCAGAGTACCAATTCTCTGAGCAGGTGTTTGAATGATTGTGTGTAATATGTTTTCATGGTAGCAAAATGCACGCAATCTCCGGGCGTAGTGTGTGTTGCAGAGGCGGCAGCTGGCTGTCTATTGCTCTGGGAGCACTGAATCATGTGGAAGGGGCCTAAACTAAATACACGAGACAGTGTGAGGAGGGTCTCAGTGGGTAGCCGAGGCTTGTGTGTGTCAGAACAGCATATCAGTGTCCCGGTATCTCCAGAGTTTTTGCTGTGAGTTGATCTAAAATTTTTGAATATGGAGTCCTCACAACCGAAAAGAAAAAGAAGAGGAGAAGATGTAAATTGTTGAAGATGTCGAATGAAAAAGGTTGAGCAAGAGTGTTATTGCAGAAAAATTTGGAATATCACTGGCTACTCTGTCAACAATTTTCTCCAACCGTGGGAAAATTCAGGAAAAAGTTTTGTTCGGAGTTTCACTTTAAAGGAATAATTTGCACAGTGCTAAGTTTACTGAGGTTGAAGATGAACTGTACACATTCTTCTGTAATTGTCGTGAGCAAAATCTACCCATCTGTGGCTCTATTTTGCAAGAAAAGGCTGAGGACATAGCCTTGAAAAAGAAAATTGAGGACTTTAAATGTTCAAGTGGCTGGTTGGGTATGCTCAAATCCAGATTCAATATTGTTTCCCTTAACGTATTTGGAGAAGAAATGTGGTGGATAAACAAATGGTCGATAAATAGCACACGAATAATGATGCCACATTAAATGAATATAGTCCCAAAGATCAGTGTAATTTTGATGAAACTGGACTGTTCCTTCACGCACTACCTGATGCAACCCTGGGCTTCAATGGGGATAAATGCGCTGGAGGGAAAAAAGCAAATTACGCGTGACTTTAGGGCTCTGTGTAAATCAAATGGGTTCAGATAAAATTAAGCAGATTGTAATTGGAAGTTTTGAAAGGCCACGATGTATGAAAAACATAAAAATGGAAACCCTTCTGGTTTTTTACCACTTCAATAAACACAGCTGGATGACCCGTGAAATCTTCCAACATACAGTAATACGCTGCAAAGGAAAATAGCAAGGGAAAACAAGAAGATTATTTTAGTATTGGACAATGCCAGCGTGCACAAGTAACTTGATTGCCTAAAATTGGCCAATGTGCACGTAATTTACCTGCCCCCGAACACGACCCGCAAGTCTCAACCTATAGACATAGGAATTGTTCAAAATTTTAAAGTCCGGTATCGTCAGAAGCTGGTGCGGTATTACTTACAAAGGATAATAATAATAATTTATTCCGTCCTGGAGACATTACAAGAATGTATTGAACAGGTCAGGTATATACAGCAAATTAACACTGCATAAAATACCTACTCTTGCACACTGTAAAAACATCAAGAACTTCCTTAGCTGGCATTTGAATGCAGACATTGTTGGAGTGTTTTTTTAAATGCACAGGAAGGGCATTGTACAAATGAATACACATAACTCTGGGACCTAAAGAAGACACCATTAAGTTTTGTTGAATCACATGTAGATCAGTTGCATGTCTAGTATTGTGTTCATGATAACACTCATTTATAATAAACAAAGATAAATTTTCCTGGGTAAAAACCAATGTACAATAAATATAAATAGACGGCACACAAAGCAAGTCTAATTTTTTAAAAAGAGGTCTGCAATGGCTCCTATACTGAGCATTACACATGATCTTAATATCTTTTTTGAATTCTAAAAATATTGTCTAGTAAGGAGGAAGAACCCCAAATAACAATACAATATGACACATGAGAAAAAAAATATGTATAATAAACACTTTTGAGCACATCAACACTAAGCGAGTGTTTAACTGTGGACAATAAATAGTAAGCCGAGTTTAATTTTTTACCCAAATACTCAATATGGTAAGACCAATTTAATAGTGGATCAATTAGGACACTGAGAAAATTAACCCGATCCCCCAGTTGAAGATTTGCATCAATGCAGGAATGCAATTTATGAAGACGTCTTGTGGAAGCCGAAAAGAATATAGTCTGTGTATTCTTCTCGTTCAAACATAGTTTGTTGCCCCAGCACCAATGAGACATCCTAACCATAGTCTCATTGCAAACCTCCACAAGGCCTGGTTGGTCGCTAAGGACATTTACATCATCAGCATACATTAAAGCCTTATTGCGTTCTTTTTGCAGCAGGGTCACTGGTAGGTCGTTAGCAAAAATGAGGAAGGGGACTGGACCCAAGATTGACCCTTGGGGAACTCCAGCAGAGACACTTATACATCAGAGTTATACCTTTTCCCATCCTTACATATCTCTACTTCCTGCTGACGGTTGGACAAATACGAATTTAACCAACTATATACTACATCTCTTATACCTATACAGTCACATTTCCTGAGAAGTAACTCATGATCTACGGAATTGAAGGCATTAGTGAGGTCAAAGGAAATTCCCAGGGCAACGTGACTTGTTTAGCTGTTCAACAATGAAGTCAACTGCAGAAAAGAGAGCTTGAGCAGTTGACTTCCATCTGCAGAAACCAAACTCTGACTGGGATATTACATTATGCTTCTCCAAGAATTCCATCAACCTAGTACAGTAAACATATTCCATTATTTTGGAATATTGTGAAAGAAGAGATACAGCCTATAATTACTGATTGAGTTCTCATCTCCTTTGTTTTAATACACTGGAATTACTTTTTAGATTTTGAAAATGTCAGGAAATTCACCCAGTAGGAGTGATTGGTTAATAAGATACAGAAGTGGTTATTTTATTGCATACCCACAATCTTTAAGAAGTGAGCCAGGGATACCATCAAGGCTCGAGGATGTTTTATTCCCTACTTTACTTAAGTATTTTGATAGTTCAGAAGGACAGTAGGGTCGAAGGAACATTGAGTGAAAAACTGCTATAACATTATCTCTTGTTGGAGTATGGGGTTGGATAACTGTGGCAGTTGGAACTGGCAGTTCAATGAAAGAATTATTAAGCTCATTAGCCAACTGTGTTAGACCTGGAGTGCCTGAAACATTTTCCACAAGAGGCAAGATTTTACTTTTCTTAACGTTTACAGCTTTGTTTATTACATTTCTTGCTTAATGATAACATCGGATCTGAGAGGTTATACATCAGAGTTATACCTTTTCCCATCCTTACATATCTCTACTTCCTGCTGACGGTTGGACAAATACGAATTTAACAATTTAACATCGGATCGGTATGTATACATAATTTTAGCTCTTGTGTTTTTGGAAATAGCTTAACTTTTTTTCTATAAGGTCATTATTCTTCCAAATACAGTAAAACCTCATATTTACGTTATTGGAATTTACGTTTTTCCGCAATTTACAACATTTCTATCGGGTCCTATATCTAATTTCCTATATCTCCAATGTATGGAGAACCTTGTATTTACACAATGACTTTTCCATTTTCCCGCTGTTTGTATTAGATGCGGGTAAGAATGCGAAAGATTAAAAAAAACAAAATTCCCTTCTATGAAATTTAGCCATACATACCGGTCTATATAAAACACTGTTTTGCCTCGTTTCGTGCATATACACTGCAAATATGCAAAAACAAGAGAGAGAGCAGTAATGTGCTCCGTTTTACAGAAGAATTTGAACTATACAATATAACACAATTACAAGACAATATGAAATGTTAAAAATACCTGAACTGGACTGGTGGATGATAACAGAGGATCATTCGTCCGACCATCACACTGCATTAATTCAACAGTTTTACTATACGTTACAACAAGATGAACTTATTGAAACTAGTTTTATGGAGTGAAAACAGCATTAAATGAATAAAATTATTTTGTTGAGAAATTTTTTGCCGTTGGATAACTGCTTGCGCTGGCCGACAAGCGAGGTAGCTCAATATTCTCATGTGTTGTTAATGCTATCCTTAATTACTCCAGAACATACATTTTATTTAGCTAAGAAATGGGATATGGATGTGAATTACAATATTTTCAGATGACTTGGGGGTTTTCGGGTTTCTTCTGCATTGGTTCATACCTCTGGACGACAATTTCGTCGGCATTCTAGATGCCATCTTCATGTCCGAAGATCGAGTCCCATCCAATTTCCTAATTCTTCATTCTATATAGTTCCCATATCTATGTACTATATATTTTCTATACTTCGGACCTGAATATGCCGTCTGGAATGCCGGCGAAACTGTCATGCAGTAAGTTGAACCAACGCGGAAAAAAAACTGAAACCCTCAAGTAATCTTCTAATCACCATGGGAGCCTTCACAGCAACTAGATTATATTCAATTTAGGCATAAATGAAAATTGCGGATTCTCATGATGCAACTCGCACTGATATAGCGAAATATCTAAGATTACCAGTCTCTACAATGTATGCAATTATGAAAAATCACAATGTGATTCCGAAACATGTTAGCTAGTTGAAAAAGAGAAAATGTCAAGAAATCATCGTTTGAAGGAATACCAACTTAAAAAGTGGTTTTTAAGTTCTAGATCATCTTATATCGCCGTGAATGGTTTCGTCATAAGAGAAAAGGCACAGCATAGTGTTAGCGTACGGCCGTAAGAGAGGTCCAGTCGGTGCTGCCCCCCAGGGGGACGCCATAGAACGAGGCCGACGCCGCCGCGCGGAGTAGTGACGCGACAGCAGTCGGCGGGGAGCCGTGAGTGTGGCGGGTTGGGATAGACGGTGCACGAGACGTTTGGGAAGGGTTGACCACGCGAGCAAGGGGCTCGTGGCTGTATCCAACCTTAATAAAGTTGGGAGTTACCTTGGGAGTGCTGTGTGTTTCAGTGTGTTGGTGAAATCTGTTCCCAGTCCGTGTCTCCCCCCCCCCCCCGACCTCCCCTCACAGTTCAGAAGTGGGATTAAGTGTCTAAAGGAGCCCGTAGTGAGGTACGTGTCCGACGAGCTGCAGTGGACGAGAAGTTGTTCGTGTCCAGCTGACCTCGGTAAATGGGTGCCCAGCCAGCCATCAGTAGAAAGGAGAGCATCAAACCCTACCCAGTGTTGACCGAGTAAGGTGAGAGAGTGTGGTTAAAAGTCGTAGGGATGGCTAGTCCGACAATTGCGTCGTGGGACGGCGAGTGTCGAGTAGGAAGCGAAGACGGGGCCCCGCGAGTTGAAGGCAGGGACATAGTGGACTCAGAGGGAGTGTGTCAAGACCTGGCGCGAGAGGCTAGTGAGAGGCCGCGTGAGACTAAGGTCGTGTGGCCTTCGGGCCCGTCGACGCCGTTCGGCGTGAGAGTCACGACCGGAGAGGATATTCAGGCAATGGGACCTTCTGAGAAGCCGCGTGAGGCTACCGCCATGTGGCAACCCTGCGCGTCGACACCGTTTGGCGGAGATATGGCCGGAGAGGCTAGGCAGGCAAGCGGAATCGTTGAGAAGCCGCGCGAGGCTACGGTCGCGTGGCCTCCGAGAGGAAGAGAGCCGATGCTGTTGAATTGGCGGGAACCGGACGTAGAGAGTAGCGTCCTTCGGTGTGCAGCGGAGAGGGAACAGATCCTGTTGCGACACGAGAGAGAATTGTTAGCGAGAGAAAGGAAACTTCTAGAACGCGAGCGCGAGCTTGTAAATGGCCACTCGTTAGTTCTTGAGAGAAGCGTGGTAGCGCATCGGGAAATAGCAGAGCGATTACTGCCGGAGTTTGAACCTTCGTTAACACTAGGGTTTACGGCGGCACAATGGGTCAGGCGAGTAGAGAGCATCGCATCAGCCTACGGGTGGGACGAGTCAATGTTGTTAGCCCAATCCGTTAGCAAGCTGCGGGGAGCGGCGAAGCTATGGCTGAATAGCGTGGCCGATGAAGTGCATTCTTGGGAGGCGTTCAAGAGAGGACTATTATATTGTTTTCCATCAGTGGAGGATCAAGCCGATGTGCACTTGAGCCTTACAAAGAGAAGGATGCAGCGTGGCGAGACGCATGAGTCATATGTTTACGCGATGAAGACTATCGCTAGACGTGGTGAAGTAAATGAAGCGTCCCTAATCAAATACATTTTAAATGGTATGTGGGATAGGGAACTGGTGAAACTGTTGACTATGTGTGACTTTGAAGATGTGGAAGGACTACTACGCAAGATAAAACGATACGAGAGCGTCACCGATAGGGCGAGAATGGGAGAGAAAGCAACTTATCAGAATCGACCTCCTGCGACCAGCGACAAGAAGATCGAAGTCAAGGAAGTGAGGGGTGAAAGAACGCTAGCCCAGGGCGTATGCTTCAATTGTGGTAAAGAAGGACACCTTGCTAGGGAGTGTCGAATAGCCGCCCGTGAGAGACTTTGTTACCGGTGCAAGCAGGCGGGACATCTGCAAAAAGATTGTCCGCAGGGAACGCCGAGAACGACTCCGCGTGAGAAAAGTTGGAATATTAGGAAAATCGCACGACCCAACTGCAGCATAAAGGATGAATACCACAAGTGGATAGAGATAGATGGCGATCGGGTCGTTGGCTTCGTTGATTTAGGAAGCGATGTTGTCACCTTGAGAAGAGACGTCGCTGAAGAACTAAGAGTCGAGTATGAGGCAAGCCGTAAGTGTTTAGTAGGCTTTGGATCCGGGAGTTGTAAAGCTATTGGCTCGAAACGGATGAACTTGAAGGTGGACGATGTGAACGTGGAGGTAGAGGTTTTGATCGTCCCAGAATATTCTCAGGAGGATGCTATCATCGTAGGGCGGAGTGCCTTAGACCAGCCAGGAGTTCGGGAAACTCACTATTTCCAGAGAAGATGTTGTCATTAAGAAGGGAAGGAACTCTCAAGTGCGGAGAGTGGAAGAGGAGGCACGAATCCAGAAGGACGAGATGGACGTGAATGAGAACCTGTCGATGCAAGAGGAAGAGGCAATATGCGACCTCGTAAATAGATTCAGGGGATGTTTTGCTAAAAACCTAAGTGAGTTAGGCAAGGCGAACTTCACCAGCTTCAGCATTGACTTGAACGACGACAGACCCGTGACGGCACGGCCGTATCGCCTACCTTACGCCAAAAGAGAGAACATGCAGAAAGCGGTGGAGGAGCTGATTAAGATGGGAATAGTCCAAGCCTCAACGTCAGAATATGCTAGCCCAGCTCTGTTAGTGAAAAAGGCAGATGGAGAGAATAGATTATGCATCGACTACAGAGGGCTGAACCAGAAGACCAGGAAGGAGAAGTTTCCAATGCCAGCTATTGATGAACAGTTAGACAGCCTCGCGGGAAACCGATATTTTTCCACTTTAGACTTCGCTTCGGGTTACTATCAAATCCCCGTGGCGCCTCAGTCTAGGCATCTTACGGCCTTTGTGAGTCCGCAAGGATTGTATGAGTTCAACTGTATGCCCTTTGGCCTGGTAAACGCGCCAGCCGTGTTTAATCGGATGATGAGACAAGTCATCAGGAAGACGAAACCAGGGGATGTTTTGGTATATATGGATGACGTGCTGATCCCGAGTAGAACCGTGAAAGAAGGACTTGAGAAGTTAGAGAGGTTCTTGGGAGTACTCAAAGACACAGGACTGACATTAAAGTTGGCGAAATGCGAATTCTTCAAGGAGCGTGTAGATTATTTGGGGTTCGAGATAAACGCAGATGGAATTAAACCCGGGGAACGAAAGATTCGAGCTGTGAGAGAGTTCAAGCGACCGGAAAGTGTCCACGAAATCAGGCAATTCATTGGACTGGCCGGCTTCTTTAGGAGGTTTGTGCCAAGATTTGCTGCGATTAGTCAACCGTTGACGAAATTGACAAAGAATGGAGTGGAGTTCGAGTGGAATGAGGAACAAGAGGTAGCCTTCCAAGAACTCAAGAGGAGATTAGTCGAAAGACCGATGCTGGCGCTTTTTGACGTGGGTGCGAGGCACGAGGTCCACACAGACGCCAGCAAACATGGATTAGCAGGAATTCTTTTGCAATCGCGAGATGAGGAACCTTTGAGACCTGTGGCTTACTATAGCAGACAGACTACGGATGCCGAGAAGTCGTATCACAGCTACGAGCTTGAAGCATTAGCGGTAGTAGAGGCGGTCGACAAATTCAGGATGTACTTGTTGGACCGGATGTTCAAAGTCGTAACGGACTGTAACGCGTTAAAGACAGCGATGACTAAAAGGGAGCTGTTGCCAAGGATCGCCAGGTGGTGGTTGAGACTACAGGAGTACGACTTTGAAATCGAATACCGACCAGGCAAGAGCATGGGACATGTAGACGCCCTTAGCAGAAACCCGGTAGATAATGCGGAAGAACCTGAAATGGTAGACTCTAGGATATTCACCACGAGAATTCAGCAGGAGGATTGGCTGTTGACCATGCAGCTGCAAGATCCGAGTCTCCAGAAAATTAATGCGATGTTGCAAAAACCAGCAAATACAAATGAGGATAAGCAAGTGCACACTGACTACGTGATAAGAGACCATCGAATATGTCGAAGAGTTGAAGGAGGAAGTCGTTGGGTCGTCCCAGGAGATGCCATTTGGAAAATAATAAAAGGAAGCCATGATGATATGGGACATTACGGAGAAGAAAAGACTTTGGAACATCTGAGGAGATATTTCTGGTTCCCGAAGATGAGGAAAAAGGTAAAGAGATACATCGCAGCCTGTATTGAATGTGCCTACCACAAGTTACCAGGTGGGAAGAAGGAGGGAATACTATATCCAACTAAGCGCGAGGGTACACCCTTTCATACCGTGAACGTAGACCACTTAGGGCCGTTCCCTCGGAGCAAGAGAGGCAGTGAGTATGTCCTCGCATACCAAGACAATTTTACGAAGTTCATAGTACTTCGAGCTGTGAAAAACACGAGGTCGAAACCAGTTTGTGAGGCCCTGAGTGAGATTGTTAGCTTGTTTGGTTGTCCGGACCGTATTATTTCGGATAGAGGAACGGCATACACGTCAAGAGAATTTGAGGAGTTCTGTGAGGAACATCAAATAAAACACATCAAGACCGCTACTGCGACCCCCAGGGCAAACGGACAAGTAGAGAGATCAAACGCCGTAATTACTCGAGCAATCACGACGATGACTTCATCGGAGGATGGAAGTGATTGGGATGGGCGCTTGAAAGACATTCAATTTGCCATGAACTCGATGGAGAACAAGACGGTAGGGTCCAGTGCTCATGAACTGTTGTTCGCGTACCGCCCCCGGAACGCGTTAAGAAACCGAGTGATAATGACATTGCAGGAAGATGAACCTAAAGTGAGCAAAGAGGTGGTAGAGGAGATTAGGAAGGAAGCTATAGGCAGGATGGTAACATGTCAGGAGAGACAGAAGAAAAGGTTCGACGAAGCTCACAAAGAGCCAAAGAGATACATGCGAGGAGATCTAGTGTTAGTTGAGCGAGAAGCCCAGGCGACAGGAACGTCTCGAAAGCTAGCACCCAAGTTTAAGGGACCATACAGGGTGGAAAAGGTCTTCCCCAGAGATAGATATTTGTTGATAGATATCCCAGGAGCCGCCAGAACCCAGAGGAGGTTTCATTCTGTCTTTTGTGCGGATCGGATGAAACCATGGTGCCAACCTCCCCATGACTATGCCCCAGTAGCAGAAGAAGAAGACGACAACCCACTACAGAGCAGCCTCCTAGACCAGGGAGCGCAAGAGCGGATCGAAGAGGATACACCCAATGCTGAGGAAGAAGAGGGCAGCCAACAGCCAGATCGGGCCGAGGACGGCCCTGAAATCAGGAAGGGCCGACTGTTAGCGTACGGCCGTAAGAGAAGGTCCAGTCGGTGCTGCCCCCCAGGGGGACGCCATAGAACGAGGCCGACGCCGCCGCGCGGATAGTGACGCGACAGCAGTCGGCGGGGAGCCGTGAGTGTGGCGGGTTGGGATAGACGGTGCACGAGACGTTTGGGAAGGGTTGACCACGCGAGCAAGGGGCTCGTGGCTGTATCCAACCTTAATAAAGTTGGGAGTTACCTTGGGAGTGCTGTGTGTTTCAGTGTGTTGGTGAAATCTGTTCCCAGTCCGTGTCTCCCCCCCCCCCCCCGACCTCCCCTCACAATAGTGTATAAGTTTGGGAATTATGGATTTGACAATCTCCAATAGTATGCTGGGTTTTTTGAAATATTGGTAGAAATATGTTGTACAAGCATAAATCAGGACAATTCTATTCTTAAAGAAATAATTAATAATATAGCTTTAATTCAGTTTATTGGTGCTTCTTATTTATATACAAGCTGTACCCGGCCACGCGTTGCTGTAGCTCAGTCTGGTTAAATGGAAAGCACACATTTATAGTATGTTTAATTTCACAATTCTTACGGGTATACAATATTTTTTGCTGTTCCATTGTCTGTGCAGATATAGAGATTGTCTGGTTTGCCGACTCTAGAACATGCAACATACATGCAACAAAATACACGTACATGTGAGAAGCAATCTGTGTCTAGATCTAACCACTGTGACCTTTGACCCCTGAGTTACCCTTGAAGGTCAAGGGATGAAAAGAGGGATCTGTGGACCTTACCATCGACATTGGTACCTTTTGAAACCTATGATTCGATACGTGTTTAGCATAATTTCACCTTTTGTCACCCTTTGACCTTTGACCCCTGAGCAACCCTTGACGGTCAAGGGATGAAATGAGGGATCAGAAGACCTTTGCTTCGACATTGGCACCTTTTTAAACCTATGATTCGACACGTTTGTAGCCTGGATTCACTTTTTCCATCCCTGTAACCTTTGACCTCTGAGTTACCCTTGAAGGTCAAGGGATGAATATAGGGATCTGAAGACCTTAAAATCGACCTTGGCATCATTTTAAACCTATGATTCGACAGTTTTGTAGCCTCATTTCACCTTTTGTAACCACTGTGACCTTTGACCCCTGAGTTACCCTTGAAGGTCAAGGGATGAAAAGAGGGATCTGGGAACCTTACCATCGACATTGGTACCTTTTGAAACGTATAATTCGATACGTGTTTAGCATAATTTCACCTTTTGTCACCCTTTGGCCTTTGACCCCTGAGCAACCCTTGACGGTCAAGGGATGAAATGAGGGATCTGAAGACCTTAAAAGCAACCTTGGCACCTTTTTAAACCTATGATTTGACAGGTTTGAAGCGGTGATTCATTTTTTATATCCCCTGTGACCTAGACTGTGACCTTTCAGGGGTCACGGTTGCAATTTTCGACCTCAAAAGTTCTTCCATTGTGTTCTTTGTGCCCAAAAACCTATTAGTTAAAAGTTTTGCAAAAGAATTCTGTCTTTTTTGTACTTGGAATATTTTAACATTGAAAGCCCATAAGGCAAAATTTGGATTTTAGGTTGGACCCTATTTCTGGAGTCAAAAGGTCATATTTTTTATATTTTGCATAGACTCAACAAAACTTACAACCTTTTTCTAGCCAGGTACCAAATTTCATCCATGTGGCTCGAAAGGAAGTGCCTAAAATTACAGGTCAGAAATGACACACGATCAATGGGACACACTGTATATTATATTAGGAATTGAGAACCATGCGAGAAATTACAGAAAAAAACTTTCTTCCAAAACTTTATAGCATGTCTTTCATCTAGGCATGAATACACCATCATATCAGATGTGTCTATTCCTCCCATGTAACTGTTATGTAAAGTTATTATTTGTGGCCTAGCTATATCTTTGACTTTACCATGCCTCTTCTTACTTACATGAGAGCTTTGTGCTGTTTCTTCAGTGGAAAGCAGCAGAACAGGATTGTTGTTTTTTTTTCCCCCTTTGCCCTAAGAAAAGAATTTCATCACTTCTAACATACGTATTTCTTTTCCCCTACGCTAAACTTTTCTTTCAATTCTTTGGGAATGTTCTTTCGATTCCTTCTCAATGTCCCAGTCAAATAAGTTTGATTTTTATGTAATTCAATTGCCAGGTCAGCACTCGAAACGGAGTTGTCCACAACAATATGGTATCCTTTTATAAATAATTACCTATTTTCAAAAGCTTTATCACAACCACAAAACTTAGTCCATATTCCTGCAATTGTTTCTTATCTTCTTCATTCTTTGCACCAAGGCCAGACAATTGTGGTGATGTTTATTTGGTAGATATTGAAGAAACTGTGAATGGCTTTAGGTACCAACTAAAGTTTCATCTATGCTAAGGTGTTCATGTGGTGTATAATAATGGCAACATAGGTGATTAGAATGGTCAACAATGGGCTGAAATTTAGCGCAAGGGTCATACTTTTTATTCCCAGGAGGAAAAAGTTGGGAATTGTCTGTGAAATGGAAAAACTAAGAATCAATTGAAAACGATCCCTAGACATCATTTTCCCGAACCATGGTATAGTAGGAGAATTCTTTGCCCAGTAAGAAAAGATGGTTGGTCTTTTTGTTATACCCATTTCTAGTAAAATTGCAATGAATGCTTTCATTTCAGTTACTGTCACCTTCCGCCACTGCCTCACTCTTGATTTTGGCGAAAATGTATCATGGGCAGCAAGGAACTGCTCAGCATACCTGTTGGTTTCCTGTGTTAATAGATTCCATAGCATGGGGGTGAAAAAAAAATTGATGTATGCTCTGGGGTCAGCCGTCAACAATGGTGCATGCTTGGGACCTGCTTTTCCTGCATAAGTGAAGGCATTAGTATTCCAAGTGTCACGGCCTTCATATATCACGTTGAACTCCGGTTGTGGAATTGCATCGGTCACTTCACTGGTTGTATCATCTTTATCACTTTCCTCAATAACTCTCGGTCTTTTCTCTGCATCACAATGTCAGAGTTGTCAGAATCGAAATTCTCTTCGTCATTCAAATGCTCACTCTCGTCATCTTCCTCTGAGTAATCATCATTGTCACTTAGCGATAATAGGTAATTGACTAATTCTTTATCTTCTTTTTCTTTAGAAGTTGCCAGGGCAAGGGCCTAGCCACGTTGATACTCCGGTTCCCATCAGATCACGGAAGTTAAGCAACGTTGGACCCGGACGGAGGTTGGATGGGTAGCCTCCCTCAATACCTCAACGGTGGTGCTCTTGTCCCCTGTCTGCAAGGCAGGGGCAAGTTATATGTGGTTTGGCACAAGGGATCTAAAGAGGTCTAAGTGCTAGGGGGGCTTCAGAAGGCCCCCGCCCACCTCTCCAATTTACATTATACATTTACAAGTTGCCATATCGGGTACCCAAAACGAACACAAAAATGAAACACACAGGTTTGCTGAAATTGCTTCCGACTCAACCACACACTTGCAAGGGAAAAACCTCACTGAACTTCCTTGGTCATAAGAGAAGAGACTTGTTTTCCTCATATTCTATCATCAACGATGTATTCACTATCACAAAAAGAATAAAGAATAAAGCCCTGACACACAAAGAAGTGTTGACAGTGTAATCCCATTCCACATGGCCCAAGTGATTAGCTTGGAAGGATGAAAGGAGATACCAAAATGATTACATAGCAATTCTTTCATATGCGGCATATCACCATATACTAAGTATGCAATTTTGAATCAAAACCACCTCACCAAAACACATTCGTAAGATAGCAGAACTATCATGTTATTAGCTTTTCAGTGCTTGTTCATAGTGAAAACAATACTCAGTGAAAAAAATAAGCATAAGATTAGGCTGAGCTTCCCTACGCGAACGCGAAAAAATGGACGCCAAAATTATTGCATGAATTATGGTTTAAGAAATGCATTTAAATAAATTTTTAGTGATAAATGTTATTTTTCAGGCTAATCCGTGTACTCTTTTCCATTTGGTAATGAAGAGAGGCAATCTTAAACTCTAACCAGGAACTTTCCCTCAGCCTTCTAGTTCCTTCCCTTTATTATTTCCTAGGAAATTTACATTCTTCCAAAACTTCCTCCTCCTCACACCCACCCTCCTACAGCCTCCTTTCCCCTCCCCTTTTCCTGTGTTTACTCCCTCCTACAGCCTTCCCTTTTCATTCACTCTTCCTGGACACCCAACATACTCAATCCCACCCTCTTAGCTTTGGCAGCAGTCCTCGTAAACTTAAGAGATGTAAAGTATTGTTCCAGGCGTGATGTGGTGAAATTGTGAAGAATTAACAATAGAAGACATTGCAGCGTTTCCACTGAGAACTTTATTTGTCAGAAAATACTTGTTTCTTGTTGCCGCAACATTTTCAAGTGTACAGAAACGCATTTTACCAGCGTTTATATTGTGAGCGTGGATGGGGTGAGTGAGGGTGGGTGATGCCGTTAGGAAATTTGGAAGGGTTGTGCTGGTGGGGTTAAGGATTATGACGGCCAGGGAGTTTGGGTTTATGGTGTGTGGGAGGGAAAAGGGTCAGGTTGGGGAGAGGGAAAGTCCCAGTTGCGGGCGTATCTTTATAAGCCGCTTTACACGATACAATTTTTTGTACAATTTCTTGTATGAGGAAATTGTACCGTGTAAAGCGGCAAATTGTACGAAAACTTGTGCGATTGTCTGACTGACTGAACGGGAAATAGAACCTGTTCCAATTCCATTCAGACAAACATACAATTTCGTTAAGTTTATACAAGAGTTTGTACAAGAAATTGTACAAAAAATTGTATCGTGTAAAGCGGCCTTATCTGTCTTGCTGAGTGAAGGGGGGGGCAGGGGGACAGTGTGGAGGGGGTGGGTGGTGGGCATTATGGAATGTCTGTGACGTTCCTTCTTCTTCGGGGCAACCCTGGGGGGCCCGTGCCGGTGGCTGATTGGAACCACTTCGGGTGCTGAGTGGAATGGGGAGGGTCAGGGATGCGGCGTCCTTTGTTTTCAGGAGGGTCTTTGACCCTTCCTCTCACGCTCTGACACCTCTAGACCATCCCTTCCCCTCCCATATCCCTGGAAGACTTACCCATAAGCCCATAAGCAAATGACGATGCATATCTGACACTTCCCATCCCACTCAGCACTCGAAGCAGTTCCAGTTAACCACCTGCACGCACCCCCTAGGGTTGCCCAGAAGAAGAGGAAGGAATGTCACAGATGTACTGCGATGCCATTACCCCACCTCCTCTCCACTTTTCCCCTCCCTGGCTCCAAGCTCAGCAAGAAGGATAAAAATATGACCGCAACTGAGATCTGCCCTCTCCACAATCAGACCCTTTTCCTCCCACACACAGTAAACCCGAACTCCCCAGCCATCATATAATCCTTGAGGAGATGATGCGAAAAATATGCCCAATCACGCCCAATTTGTCATCAATGTCTTAGTAGTAGAAATGACACAATATTACTCCCAAGATCATTTATTCAGCTGATGATACGGAAGATGCTACAAATGACCTGCATGATTTTTTTCTGGAAACGGGCTTAGTTCATGCTTTTTTTTTTAGCTATGATTGGGCGATAGAGGGCAACTAATGTGCAGTTGGGCCAACTGCCATCATAACTGCGTAGATGTTGGAAGCAAATGTCTATTTTTAGCGTCTATACGAGTTACACGTCTCTACTGACTATTACGAAAGTAAAATTCTTATTACAAATTGTTCAACTTTTGTTTTACATGTGTTTTCGATGCTAGGACGAAATTTTGTCAACATGATGATCGCTGACTTTAAACCTTTTAAGTAGGAAATAAAAGTAGGTATTTATTTTATGATTGGTGGTAAGGGGTCAGTGACTCCAGGGTGGGACAAGGGCAGAACATGCCTATGGACCACCAAGACCATCATGCGTGGTGAAGAGCCACATCCTCCTTGAGGTGCCCCTGGTATCGCTGAACATGACGGATCTAGACCTGGCGGTCAAGAAACAGCTCCCATCACCTCGGTGCGTCTCTGTGCTAAGGGCGACCACATCTGCGGGGCAGAGGGTAAGAAGTCACTAACAGAGAGACTCCGGATACTGGGCGACCTCCGGTTTTATTTAGCCTTACCCATGCATGTGGGGCTCTGCATGGGCAGACACCATATTCCCCTAGCTACTCGTGGGACCAAACTTGGAACCCTTAAACAAAACTATGGAGGGTGCTAAGAGGCGCACTCTTCACATGGACTCTTGTAGTCAGTCTTCTTCCTTGGGGGATGCGATACCGGTGGAGAGCCCCGATGGGGATCCCAGTCGGGATGCACCCTCTACTACCTTAACCTTGCCTGTGGGGGTTCCTTCTGGGAGACCCACACATCCCAGTTGCCGCTCATACCCTTCATGGGGAGAGGAGGACGACATCCTTTTCAACCTCTGTGGGCCCACCTTCAAGGAGTCACCAAGCCTGGTCTCCCCCATGAGGGTAGAGTCTGGCTTGGGAACCCCTGTGGGTAATGGCCTAAGGGAAGGCTCCATACCCCCTCGAAGAGAAGGAGACAAGGGAGGAAGAAGATGTGGGCGGTGTCGAACCATGGCTGGCATAGCCGTGCTTCAGGCCAACCTACAACACAGTAAGCAGGGTGGCTACTGATATCCAATTTTCAAATTCCCTGACTTTTCCCTGATGGCCTTAACAATTTCCCTGACCGATCGCCAAAAGGTCTGCTATTATAGGAATATTTTATTTCTGATGAATTAAATTTTCGTCAAAACTTAGAAAATGTTTAAAGTTGAAATCAATACATTAAAAGCTATAAGAATGAAAAAATACATTAAACGTTCAAAAGTTAAGCCCTAACACAAATTATACACACTTATAATACATTTTTCGCGGCCGCGGGTACGCAGCCGTGTATCGCATTTCCGTCGCCGTGTATGTTTCCGTTGGTAAAATTACAAATTGACAATGTCTAATTTTTCAAGGAACAGATGGCGTGTCGTGGTAGCTCTGGGAAGTTTAAAGACATCAAAGGGAAAGTTAATGGTGAATTTACTAGCGGACTCCGGTACAGGTTGCGCGAAAAATACAAACCAAGCCCAAGTTGTTAGACTGGATCCAAATCTGATGGCACGAGTGACGTTTAGAAGCGAATAACAATTTGATTAACGTGGCCATAACCCCTTGATTGTAAAAAGGAACAAAAAATGTAAAACTATTTGTATAAACAAACAAAACGAAATCGTGCCACTGCGAGCGAAAACAGGAGGCAATTAGCTTCGGCAGCATCATATTCAGGAATATTATACTTGAGGTGGTTTGTGACCTCATCAAATTGCTTCAAGACAGAGCTAAGGGTGCCATTCAATAATTACGTCGAGCGTGAAGGGAGGGGAGGGGAGGAGGACACTTCTTACTATCTCGCGAAGGGGGGTATGGGAATCGAAGATTATTTTACATAAGACTTTGTTTACACGTGTGATCGTAATTGTATTACCGTTTTAATGATCATCGTCTCGTATTTTTAGAACTGCAAGCACGTATTTACTACAAGCTAGTGCGCTGAAACTACCTCTTGACCCGAGTCTCGGAAGTAAAAAAACCGCAACGTAAAATCTTCCGAACAACATAGCCTCAGATTCCTTGATATGAGCGGATAACATGGTGATCATGAATTATAACGCTACTAGGCAAATATCGCATTAAGGATATACAAAAGAGATACATCGTACGACTGATTCACAGCTAAATAACTAAGAATCACAACTGAATGTTCTACGAATTGACAGGGCATATTCTAAGCACTTCAGCGACGGACATTCGTTTTAGTTGGTGACACGTTTTGGTGAAATTAAGAGCGGGAAACTCTGCCCGATAAATGTAATGGTAGAAAAATAACGAGAATGTCCTATCCCAGTTTCTCCCTGACTGTTATGAGAATTCCCTGACTATTCCCTGACTTTTACAGATTTCCAAAATTCCCTGACAATTCCAGGTTTTCCCGGTTTTCTCTGACGATCGCCACCCTGGTAAGGCTGCCTCAGGGGTTCTGCAAAGGATACTCTCTGAAGGTATGGTCAAAATAGCTCTGATTCAGAAACCCTGGGCTTTCCAGGGAAGAGTCAAGGGCCTGAGCATGACAGGGAAAAATATATTACTGTACCACTGTTGATAGGCCTAGATTTTGTATCTATGTGAATGGGATAAGTGCTTTGCATCTATTGGAATTTACCACTAGGAATCAGACAGCAGTTCTGCTGACCCTGGGGGACGGTGAGAACAGGAAGAGGGTGGTCATCTGCTCCTCTACCTGCCATACGATGCACCGGCTCCTCCACCATCAAATGAGATGGAAAGGCTGGTGAGTCATTGTAAGACCAACAAGTGGGATCTTCTGATCGGAAGGGGAGAGGCACTGTTGGAGTATCTTATGCCTACGGAGTTACAAATACTCAATAAAAGATCACAACCTACCTTTGCAAACAGCATTAGGCAGGAGGTAATAGATATTACACTGTGCACCAGTTCTCTGCTGCACAGGATTGATGGGTGGAGAGTGTCCTGGGGGGATAACTTTGTCTCACCACATACACATACTCTTACCTCTTTCAGAATCCAATCACAGGGAAATAACATATAGGAACCCCAGGAACACCAACTGGGGACTATATCGAGAAAGGCTGGGAGCTGCCCTAGAGGGGGCACCTCAAGGCAAGTTTAGAAATGTGGATGAGGTAGTTGCTGCTGTAGACTATCTACAGAGAACCATCATCACATCCTACGAAAACAGCTGCCCCGTAAAGACCAGGAAGGAAGGATGTAAATTACCCTGGTGGGGAGCAGAACTAAACAGTCTCCGCATAGAGTCTAGGAAACTCTTTATTAAGGCAAAATGGACAAGAATGCCTCAGGATAGGAAAAACTTTAAGGTTGCCTAACGGAGGTACAAAATGGTGATTAAGCCCTCTAATGGGGATTCATGGAGGGGCTTCTGTGTGAGCGTAGAGACTGTTCCACAGATGGCAAGACTTCATAAGATTCTATCAAAAGACTCAGAAGAGGGAGTGGGGTCTCTGTTGCTTCCCTCAGGAAACTTCACGTCTTCCGACAAGGAAGCGCTAAAGCTAATGCTGGAGACCCACTTTCCAGGCTCCAGGGAGTTGAGGGAGATGCATCATGGGAGGAATCCCATCCATCCGGCTCTGACGGAATGGAGACTTTCCTCCAGCATTGTGGCGTACACAGTTACAAAATGGGGCAATCATGAGTTTTAGCCCCTTTAAGGCTGCTGGGGAGGATGGGGTATTTCCTGCACTCCTTCAAGAAGGGCAGGATCTGCTCTCCCTTCCAATGGTAAGAATATTTCGCTTCTGCCTGGCTTATGGATATGTTCCGGAAGCCTGGAGGGTCACCAAGGTGGTTTTCATACCTAAACCAGGTAAGACGGACTACACAAGAGCAGACTCCTTTCAAAGAATCAGTCTCATGTCTTTTCTACTGAAGACACAAGAAAAGATAGTGGACAGCTTCATAAGGGATGGGCCATTGAGGGATCACCCCCTGTATCCACCTGTATCAACATGCCTACTAGAAAGGAAAATCCGTGGAAACAGTGCTCCACAATCTTGTTAGCAGGATTGAGGGAGTGCTGGAACACAGAATGTACAGACTGGGGGCATTTCTTGATGTCGAGGGAGCATTTAATAACACGTCCTTCGATCAAATCTGCATTGCTGCAGGAAGACATGGTATCCATGCTTACATTGTGAGCTGGATTAGATACATGTTTGAACAAAAAACTGTCAAAGTAGTCTTGAGAGAGAGTTCAATGAAGGTAGCTGTGACTCGAGGCTGCCCTCAGGGAGGAGTGTTATCTCCACTCCTCTGGAATATGGTAGTTGACAGTCTTATTTTGAAATTGAATAGGACTGGCGCATACACTCAAGGGTACGCAGCTGATGTGGCTATACTCATCACTGGAAAGTACCTTGATACTGTCTCTGGACTCATGCAGAAAGCCCTGGATAAGGCAATGGGTTGGTGTGCAGAAACAGGGATGACTGTAAATACGGAGAAAACTAAGCTTGTATTGTTTACCAACAGAAGGAAAATGGAGGGCTTTAGACCTCCCTCTTTGCAGGGAAAGGTTTTATATCTCTCACCATCGGTCAAGTTTCTTGGTGTTATTCTGGACTCCAAGCTTAAATGGGGAGAGAATTTGGAGACCAAGGCAAAGAAAGCTTGTGCCTCCTTATGGATGTGCAGGAGGACCCTTGGTAAAACATGGGGACTGCAGCCAAAAGCCATTAGATGGATTTATACAGCAGTCATTAAACCTAGTTTCTTGTACTGCTCTATAGTTTAGTGGAAGAGAGTCTGGATCAAAACTGCTGGGAAGAAAGTGAACCACCTTCAGCGAATGGCCTGTATGGGCATTCGCTGAAGGTGGTTCACTTTCTTCCCAGCAGTTTTGATCCAGACTCTCTTCCACTAAACTATAGAGATATCGGGAAACGAAATATCGCGATAAAATACCACGATATCGCGTCCCGATAAAATATCACGATACCGCGCCCCGATAAAAGAAAGTTATATTGCGCACGTTCAATATCGCGTAATCACGCCCGATGAATTATCGTGATATTGCACCGGCTAATCGTGTTGGAAAAAGACAGCCGTTGGGTTGGCCTTTGCTTAAGCTGGAGCAAGAACGTCACCTATCTGTCCACGCAAGTACGTCAACTATTAGACCACTGAAATTGAAAGAGAGTGTGAGAGAACTGCTGAGAATTTGAATCGTGATATTTTCTCGGGGCGCGATATCGTGATATTTTATCAGGATGCGATATCACGTTATTTTATCGTGATGTTTATCGTGATATTTATAGCGATATTTATCGTACCCCGATATTTTATTGTGCCCCGATATCTTATCGTGCCCCGATATCTTATTGTGCCCCAATTATGAATATCACCCATGCCTAGACCTGACTCTCCTACTCTCATCTTGCTCGTCATCCACCCCTTCCCTCCCACTGATGACTGGGCCTAACAAAAGAAGAACGTAAAATGGGAGCACGTAGAGCGTACTGAAGGCTGTGATTCGCTAATGTTTGGACATAATTGGCTTTAGGTGTTGTAGATATGGCACACATCTTGTATTTTTAGTTTAATTCGCAGATAATACAAAACACAATAGTTTATTTTTGCTAGGTGGTGTATCGCCCTCGAGAGATATCTGTCGTAATACTGAGCGTATACCGTGGAAGGAACTTTTTGGCCTCGCCTTATCCGCTATATTTTACATGTAAAACATAGGCCTTTTGGCGGTACAAAGACAATCACTCGCTATAATGCAATTCTTGCAATAAGCCGTACTCACTATACCGGGCTTCTACTGTATTTTACGATTTTTAATACATGTGATACAGTGTATACAAAGGTATCTTTTAACATGTTCACTGCGGGGCTGATTAAAGCCCTACCCCTCACAGCGCAGCATGACCCACCGGTGGGTCACTCTCAGCCTTTTGCATGGGTGGTGTGACCGACCAGTGGGTCACAGTCCTTCCGAGCTTCTGGCCACTTCCGTGAGATGGCGGTTAAAGCAGGAACACTCAGCTGTTTCCTGAGATTAAAGGAAGGCTGGGGGAGACGACTCCCAGCCTTGCCCCCAACCCCGCCCCTCCACCTGCCATGTGGGGCACATTATCGGCTCGACCCTGGCGTGCGATGGGGGAAGAAAGGGGCAACAGTACAATGCATGTGGTAAAGATTTGCTGACGTTCGGAAAACCCAGGAGACTCTCACCCATCTCTGTTTATTGCCCCTGCCCTTGTTCATGCCCATCTGCGAGACGTAGACATAATCGATTCCCCAGTCCTGCTCACACTATGAGAAAAGGGAAGGGGGATCCTTTGGAAAGAGTACATAGTAGTTTGTCTCACTCAGAAAAAAGTAGTGTCTGTATTTCGGAAGACGTTCACCCGGCAAGGGCACGGTCACTCATCCACCACTGAGGAATTGGCTCAAGAATGCTACGCGACCCTTTCCCAATTGCCCTTCCATAGAGGGGGGGGGGGGGGGAGGGAAGAGAGAGTCTCAATCTCTCTCATAGCTGGGCGAGTGCAGTTCGGACTGATTAGTTTACGAGCAACTGACGGATAGCCAAGAGGTTGAGGAGAAAAAAATCGTGCGTTCTTATTATCAAAACCATCAGTGAGCTAATTAGTACCAACTCAAGCGCTGCATCCCATACTATGCGAATTATCGCAGGGAAGGCAAAGAAAGGAAAGCAGCGTAATCTGCCACACCAAAAGTGCTCCAGTTTTGCTTGGACTGCGAAGGAAATCCTGCCATGTGCCTGCCCTGCTTCAATTCCCACAATTAGATTTGGGATTTCAGATGAAAGGCAAATGTTTTATTAAAACAAGCTTGAAATCTTTATTAGAACTTTAAATGTCATGGTCCATAAGCTTCTTAAGGGGGCTGCCTAGCTGAGGCCACTCTCATATGTAACGGCTTTTCTATTGTAGTTCTACGATTCCCCGCATAGGTGGCGGGATTAAAAAGTGGAAAGGGAAGGCCCTCTCCCCCCCCTTCTCCCCCTCCTCTAGATGTAACATGATAGCTTGCCGAGCATCGCTCGCCTCCGTCTAAGTGGTTTGTTATCTCCCCCTCGGTCAACCCAGATGTCTCAACTCGACCTTTTCTTATTTCTGACCTGATGACGGGGTCTCAAATCTTCCAGTACAGTTTCTGGGCATCGTTTTCACGTTTGATAATGGAAGAATTATTCCTCCCGACTTGCACTTGCAATGATTTTTTGTTTAGACCCCCTCCCTCCCCAATTGGCAAGTGAAAGTCCCTATTTATCGGTTCTCGCAGGGCACAAGCCGTAACGCTTGGAATCGGAAGAAGAGAGGGGAAAGAGGAAGAAGGGGGGGGGGGGGAAGGAAGGTTTGCCTGCGGAAAGGCAAAAAGCGAAATTTAATACTTTTGATTAGCAGTCGTAGCTGATAAGCGAGAGGCAAGGATGATGGTGAGGGAAATCCTCATCCTAAAGAAGTCTTGTGGGTATTACCCTTCTTCGGACCGGGAACAGTGCTGTTAAATTAAAATTTTCAGTCTAGAAAAGAAATTTTAGAAATTGTTACAAAAATCTATGGCTGCATATTCCCGAATCGACAAGTTTTTTTTCAGCCCCTTGGAGAATACACATTCGCTTTCCTTAGCAGCAGGCGTGGCCGTTATGAATTTTATGCAGCCATTGTCATTCTAGCAGATAACCTAAAATCTTGTAGGTACCTATGCCCCCGTCTGGTTGAATTTATTTGAGATTGCCACTAACTAACCGCGGTATTACCCGTAAAGCGACAACGGCAAGGTAGAAGCGCGACGATGCCGCAGAGGAAATATCGTTCGCCTTTATCGGGAATCAAACCCAGATATCTCTAGATTTTTTGCTTGCTCGTCTATATTTTACGCCCATTATGAAATTCATCTTTGTCTAAACTCATGAAACTCCGAGTTAGAATATGCACAACAGATGTAGGATGAAAAGTGGAAAATTTGTGGCATAATTTAAAAGAATAGTTCCAACAAAGTATGACAAAAATCTTTCATTGGGCTATTGGTTTCAGTGTAGGCCGTTCTATGAAATTCCCCCAAAATAAGCCAAGTCAAAAATACAATATACTCTTCAAACACGGATTATCTAAAGAATGTTTACATATTTTAGAAATGCAGAGTGAAATTGAACAGCAAATGTCAACAAACGGCTTTAAAAATATCACACTGCTATGAAAAACAAGGGAAGCACACGGATTTGCATAATATATTTGTTATATTAGTAATACATGAAAACATGATAAGAGAAAACAATTCGCATGCTATTAAAATTTTGGGAGAACTTGATCCTGCGTTAGTATTTATAAAAGGATAAGGAACATGAATAAACAAAGTCAAGGAAAAATGATGAAAGCACTTCAAATAAGGCTAAAATCCACACTCTCAGAAGATGATTAGGTCTCAAAGGGAAATGGAATGGTTTTTCAATGAGTGTCAGGGTAAGTATTATTCTCCCACGTCACCATCAAACTCTCGTTCAACAGCTTTTAAATGTGATGTAGAATTTCTGGCAAAAGGCTTTCCTTGTAAAATTTTTAAAACTTATCCTCCATATATTTTGACCAGAAGTCATAATCTCTGTCAATCGCAAAACTGCCATACCTAACTGGCTCCAAAAAATAAGGTGGCAGTATTTCTTCTCCGTGATATGGAGTTGACCTTGGATCTAGTAAAAATAATCACTCTTTACTTTCAGAGCAGCTTCGCCATCTATAATCTCACAAGATGCTAATTTCTTTTGAGAGACAGCATGCGTTGGATGCGCATCCATGCATACGTATGGACATTTCACCTCGACTATTCCATCGACATCTGACAGGACGCCATCTGGCGTTGCTGCTATGTAGGAGGTCCTCCTATCGACAAAACGTCCTGATGGGTTAACCGTATTGCCCCTGAATCTCTCGTACTCCGCTGTCGCCAATGCCTCACCCGCAATTCCATAGTCGGTGGCTTTATTTCCGCGAAAAGATGGGTAGAGTAAAGACTGAACAGTCTTCTCCCGAGAGGTTCCAGCTCTTAATTTACAAACTCGAGCAAAGGTAGAGGCGGTGAGCCTTTTTCTCCGCTAAACATGCCATGTTTGACAGAGGCGTTGAGTTTTGGTAGATGCTTCCAGTTGTCTTGTTTGCTCCTCGCCTAATTTCAGGGAATTTAGTAAATCATATCTCACAGTTAAGTCGATTTCAAACTCCTTCTCGATATTTTGTGGGCCATGCAGGCCATAATGCTGGGCAGGATGTTCCAATTGTCCTTTACATTCAAGACGTCGCTTTGCTCGCATCTCTGCCTTTTTTCGCATCTCTGCCTTTTTTCGCATCTCTGCCTTTTTTCGCATCTCTGCCTTTTTTCGCATCTCTGCCTTTTTTCGCATCTCTGCCTTTTTTCGCATCTCTGCCTTTTTTCGCATCTCTGCCTTTTTTCGCATCTCTGCCTTTTTTCGCATCTCTGCCTTTTTTCGGAGGCCAGTTTGAATATTTTCGTAAAAAATCCTGGACTCTTGTTTGTGATGCTGCTGTGTATCAATGTATGAACATCTGGTCCTGCATTGAAAGCTGAAGCGGCCACTTCACACCTAGTTTGATATGACCCCCGCTTAAACGTGTGCAGCGAAGATCGGCAAGATTTGTAAAGGGACGATACGATAATTATATTAGCATAACCAGTCTATTAAATGAATTGAAATGGGAATCATTGTCAGATCGCAGGTTGAAATTTAGACTTAATCTCTTAAACAAATTCCAAGGCAATATTTTCAGTGATGATGTTAAAAATATTTTACGAACCCCAACTTACTATGGCAGACTGGACCATAATCATTAAATTAGAGAAATTGATTGCCGAACTGACCGATTCAAAATGTCCTTTTTCCCTCGCACAATAAGAGATACGAATAACGGTAAATATGTCCTATCGGAGAGTAGCAATGAATAGCATTGGTAGCTGCATGTTGGTATGAGTGCTTAAAGCTAACCCTACTAACAGAATTCCGTTGTTTCAGGCGTGACTTCATGGAATTTGCTTAGCATATTGAATGAGAAGCAGTAACTTTGTAATTCCACATGTATTTATTGCAAACGACCTAGGTTTCGACGTAGCACGTCATCATCAGGTGTTGTCACCTGATGATGACGTGCGACGTGCTACGTCGAAACCTAGGTCGTTTGCAATAAATACATGTGGAATTACAAAGTTACTGCTTTTCATTCAACTACTAACAGAATGTTTTTGCATGTTTGCTCTGCAATTTCTATCTTTTTTAAATAGTGTAGTTCTGACTACTATATTAATACTATTCCTTTTTTATGCATGATATGTAGTGTATGTTTGGTGAGAAATGACCCCCTGCCACACACCCTTGTGGTGGTTTGCAGGGTATTATGTAGATGTAGATGAAAGCGAAATTTACTCTTTTCCCTCCTACATATTTTGCCACACATGAGTTGAAGGATTCTGCTTGATTGTTGGTTACGTCCAGGATAAAGCTGGGAGTTTGGTTGGCCCAGGAGTTTATCTACTGACATGATATCGTCCCATACCCCAAAGTTCATCAACAGAGGCACACGGTTCTCCTCATGAGACTTTGGTCCACGACAAAAGTACGCCGCACATTTGCTATGATCCTCGAAAACAAGCCGGGGGCCATTCATAATGTCTTTCTGTAGCTCCTTGGGGTCAGCAGTTAACGTACTCTTTCTAAATTTTATGGCAGAAGGTACCGCATTCCTTAACCGATGTAAGTTGTCTCCAATATTTTTCCTAATAGTTACTGGTGCATGGCATTTCCAGTTATTCGTTTTCCTTACTACATCTCTGATGCGGTTGCAGTATTTCGAAGCAAATGGTTCGAGCATTCCACCTTTAGAACAGGAAGGTCTACACCGTATGGCAATACAAGTCTTTGCATGATGCTAGTATCTCCATCGCCTTAAAAAATTATTGAATTTAGTGGAGCATATAGATAGTCGTCTTCTTGAAAACTTGACACATACTAGAGTACTTCTTACCTATGAGTGTATAGCACTTAAAATTATACATTTTAACACTGTTTTGAAACCTTCTACTATGGTATCTGCTTCCATTGCCGTATAAGAAGAACTACAGTTCTTAAAACATGTGTGAGGCCTTTCATTAATCGTAGGGTCTTTTGAACTTGCTTGCGTACATACTGCAGTACTTATTTCTTACTCCAATAAATGTTACTTTTTTAGTTATAAATCCCACAACGTAAGCCTGAAAATGTGTTTGCATTAATAGCGACCGATTTGGCGTCCAAGAACAATATACGTACGTGTTAGGTATACCTATATATAGTTTGTGCGGTATGATCTTTTTCCCATGATCCGTCACACACCACCGTTATCAAAGGTGTACCATCTTAATCCACTTCCCTGCTTTGATCGCAAATTCACTTTCATCCATAGCCGCTTTCTTCATCTCCTCCCAAGCAACATCATGTATGGCAGGAGCGATGTCGACTTGCTTATTCGGGAATGTTTGGCTGGCCATGTGCGGAACGTTAAAAATTGTACTCATTTCCGCCATTCGGGCGTAACCTAGCCCTATACATATCATATTGGTGACCGGTAATTCAGTTCGGTAATTTTTTATAGCTGAAAATGTTAAAATAATGACCCGATGAATTTTCTTCATGAATCACGTGCTCTTCACTGAAATAAATGATACGTGTGATAAACGTGATAAGTAACCATGCCGTTTTCAATCCATTTCTCGTGGAGAATCTTTATTTAATACGTGTAGTAATAACATTTCCACATATTCGCGAATTTGCCATATTAAACTTATGAGCCGTCATCGAAATATGCTTTCCAATGTCCACGACTGCCAGAAAGAATTCCTCGGCTCCTCATCGACTCAGCTGGGGGGGTGTTATCTACGAAGAGGTAACCTGACACCGCTCTAGAACCCTCGCGCTCTCTCACAGAACTAACACATCTGGAGTTTCGTAAACAAGATGGGTGGAACGCCTTAGGGAAGGAGTGGGGGTAGACCGCTAAGGCAGAAATCTTCGGTCGGAACTTCAGCGCACAACGAGTTTAAAAACGCAAAACATGCTCCACAGGGTTTACTATTATGACCTAGCTATAGAAATAGCATCAAAAGTTGTTGTTTGAATGTGTAGATGAAGGATCAAGCTTTCTCTAGAGTGGAAGCAAAATCCTCTGTTCCTATTCTAGGCTTCGCAAATAGCGACTAAAAAGGGACAAAAATGGAAAGTTTGGCTATTTTTTATACACTAACAAATAAACCAATAAAAAATCCATTCCATTTACGCAAAAAAGCAATTCTTTTGCTACAATGGGAAAATTTTTCAAAATAACAGCAGCTACGATAAAGTCGTAGTCGCGTTCATCTTAAGCATCGCCAACGGGCTTTTAGAGGCAACTAGGGAGCACCCTTAAGCTATGCTGATTATTAATCAATTATCTCATTTTGTACGATTGTTATCTCAATTCTGTGTGTCTTATATTTGTACCTAAACATTTTCATTATTTTTAATAAGTTGATATATGATTTACTACATCGAGTATTGTTCATCCTTAGGCATAAAAATCGTATAAACTTGAAAAAAAATACAAAACAAAAAATAAACTTACCTATTTTGGATATAATATGCTAATATGTAAATTTGTTCGTGACCCACCGGTGGGCCACACTAAGTGTCACATAGTAGTCTATTATTTGAACTGTGACTAAACTCTGGGTGAAGTCACTCGAGAAGTGCTCGATTCCTACTCTCACAATACTCCTCGCAAGTTACGACAATTTGAAGAATTTTATGGCGGTGGCGCTAGTTGCATTTGCGTGACCCACCGGTGGGTCACGCCACAGTGAGCGTGTTAAGAATGCTTTCACGAACAATGACCAAAAAACTTATACAACGTTGCCAAAGACAACAAAAGTTAGGGAAAACAATAATAAATTTTTTAAATAATTTATTGAAAATATCCGAAATTTCGAAGTGCCAATTTTTCAGTCCCGTTGACTTCGTATTATCAAGATTTTAATATAGCAAAAGCATTAGGAGAGTGGGTGCATTTAAACTCAGCATAGGCATGTGAACTTTTATTGATGGTAAAAGTGCCCATCAATAAGGTGGTGCCAGAATGCTTTTTGGTTTTTGATTTTATTTAGAGTTGTTTAGGAGGAATTCAGTTTCACTAAGTCTTCTTAGGTTTGGGACAGCTGAACTCAATTTTAGGAAGATTGCATCTCTTCTGACCTTAGATGCGATCATCTGGCACCACGTAGGTAAGAGGAGAACATAAATTCTGGGTAAGAAATAAAAAGAGTAAATACAGGCTTGCATTACAGAAAATCACATCATATGAATTATGCAGGGTTGACACACACAAAGTCTTCTTCCCTACTTGGACCTATTTCACCACTGATGTTAGACATATTAGGTAAGATTAACCATCTTTTGCTTATTCTATCTTGGAGAGGGCAGGAGAGAAAAGTAATCTCACGCCAAAGCTACATAGTAACAAATAAGAATCAGCATGTGCATTTACGGCACTAAAATGTCATAATTACTACTTTAACATTATGAGCCCAAAAACATCAGTACTTCTGAGATGTCCTTAAATAATAAGATAGGAAAGGTAGTCTGACAACATTTCAGAGAAGGAAAAGTGGTCAACACATTATGTTAAATTTCATGTGAATAGTATCAGTTAACAGCGGTAGGTCTTGGACCATATCACATGTGAATAAGAGGGTTCTAACAATTTATTTAAATTATAAACAATGGCTGAGATGAGTACTCACGAGCTGATTGAGTCTTGGTCAAGATTCATCTCCTTTGGCTGCAAAGTTACAACTTCATCTTCTTCACTACCACTGAGATCTATAAAAAATTCAGACGTTTTCATTTGTAGAGAATTCCTTCATCAATCAAGTATTATGAATAAGCAATAGACATCAGTTATTAACATAGTCTTTAACACTGATAAACTCATGTTGAATACTTTTTTATGACAATTGATAATGTTCTTTAAGCAAACATTTGACATATTTGAATACCTTCACATATGAAACCTTCTAAAGATTATTTTAACATGGTTGGAAGCCATTTAGTTATATAATCAAGTAATGAAAAAATGTAATAAAACTACTGCATATTCTTACTGGTAAATACTATCAAAAGAAATAAACAGCTCAGGATGTTTGCTTTATCAAACCATGGCATTATGATCATGTGCAGTGAAATCTAAAAAGGAACCCCATAAACTAATAACACTTCTAATCAAACTGACTTCAGAGCACACTATGCATGCTACTGCTTCAAAATCAATAAAGACGCAATGGGCAAACTTAACTCAAACAGAAGTAAAAAAATGAAATTGACACAATGAAAAATTCTGCCAATTTCTTATTCTCACAGCAGTATTTTCTCTCTCACACACACAAGTAAGAAAGGAATCTAGCAGTTGTAGTTGTCATTTGAGGGAAGTGATACACAACTGAGGTCATTCGTGCTATCACGGATGAGTGGGAAATTGTAAAGTAGCAGCAAAGTTTTAGTGAACAGAGGAAGAGTGGAGCAAAAATCTGGTCATGTGTCAGTGACGAGGGAGTAGTTGCTAAGTCCAATCAATAAATGAAGCATTTCGTCATCAATTACCGAGGTTTGTGACTTCCAGACAAGCTGTGAAGAATTCCATTGGCACTGATGGCTATCTGAAGAAATGCAAAACTTAGTGATTGCGCTAGTGATATAGACTAAGGAGGATTTTTTTATATGCTCGAAAATTAAAATCTAGTTTCATATAGGAAATAAGGCATAATGACAATCTCGTATTTGTGAGATAAAAGTGTAAGGATGGATTCATGATTTGAGACTGAATTCAAATGAGTGAAAATAGCTGACTTTCTGGGAGATATCGATAAGGAAGAAGAGGCGTATCACAAATCTTACTGGTAATGATTTTAAGGTACTGCACATGAGAAATTTGACTTTTATTTAATTAGTTTTGCCTTTTTCATATACTTACTCTAATCTTCACAATTGAAATAAATTTTTTCTGACAATTGAATTTCTTTTTTGTGTTTCACTATTTTTTTTACTTGGTCACAGATAAGGCAATAAAAAATTAAAATGAGAAGATGACTTCAGGACTTTATCATGCAGAGGCAGTCTGAGAAAAGCTCGTAAGGAATCTTACTGTTGAAGAGAGGACATTTTTAAATCATCAAAAAAGAATTGACAAAAAAGTCCTCCTACAAAAGATATGCACAGTGGATATTCATTACAGATATAGAAAAGAAATCATGGGGAAGGCACGTCACTCTTGACCGCTAACTAGTATTTTAAGGAAATCTCTTCCTCGGCTTTTCCATTTCAGGGGTCTCAAAGTTCAATTACATTTAGCAGCATTCATCCATCGCATATGGTGCTAAAATAAGATAATGATGATATTAAGCTGTTCGAGTAATAGTCGATTATTCGTTCTCCTGTGCAGAAAACTAATGAAAACATTTATTCGGACACCAGTAATTCCCTAAGTGGATTCCTTCAGGCCGGAACATGGAAATGTGGCAACGCTGACTGGGGGTCGAGTTTGGAAGCATGGCGACTATGTGCAACATCATTCCGTGTGATTAAAATGCATAATTTCACTGGTTAAAAAGACCGACCTCGGCTTTCTTTGAGCATGCTGTGGTGGCTTAAGGTAAGTAAAATAGCTTTAAGAAATTTTCAATAAGTTGAGGGTGGAAAATCAAGATTATTTCTTCTAAAGCATTGCGGCTATGAGCCGGCCGGCCATTGCCGGTGGGAGTACGAAAATGCAATGAAGATTATTTCTATGGCATTTATACGATATTATGTGTTTGTGGTTTGATATTATTATTGATTTAGCAGTTATCATTCTTTATTCATTTGGTGGGCCTTACGATGTGGCATTATGAATTTGGGTTTATTGCTGATTAAACAACGGTCACCTCATATCTCTTGAGTAATGATATTAGCCCAGAGTAAGAATCTATGGTGTTACTAATATTTTTTAGAAAGAATCATTGATGTCCTGCAATTAGATTTGTGTAGATAAACGATTTTTTATTCCAAAAACTTCTCTTTTTTCAGTTAAAGATGCATTGGCGTTGTTGCTATGTATGTACATTGGAGATACTGTGCATTTCAAGCAACACAAAAACTACGTTGCCGTTTGTGTTCCAGTGCATTGAATAACAGTGAGAGGTTAAAATGTGCATGCTTTGATGAATTTAATCGGGGTGGTTTGACAATACCAACGACAATAGTGGTTGATTGAACAAGTGTGCAAAGGCAGTGAATAATGACTTGCAGTGCAATAAGGGGCCATTGTGTGCAAAGTATAAACTTAGTACGTTGAGGTAACTAATTGCAAAGGTAACGTTAAAGTTGTTTTTATTTATTGCATAGATTTCTTTGCATTGCATAGATATATCACCATTATTATGTAATTTGGACGTTAGTGCAATATAATTGTTTCTGGTTATAAAACCTGTTTTGTTCTTGAGTGTTCTTAAGTTTTATGTTTATTTGATTGAATCAAAATGTTTGTTAATAAATGGACTCTGCAAGTACTAGTATGTGTTAATGAATTTCAGTTCCAATCCTTGTTATATAATTATAATCGTAAAAGAAGTGCAAGAAGTACTATGGTTAGCCACTAGGTGTGATTTAGTTGCCTTTTAGACTGATAGATGGCGTTGTCCTCAGACGGCATCACGAGCCAGCTCTTAGTTCTCTTATTATCCGCTATGTGCGCTACAATCGTCCAAAGATAAGGGATATCTGTTCGGTTGCCGAAACCCATATATACGATTTCTGTCGCATTTCCCTTCACTTTCCCAAGTATATACAGAAGGTATTTCCTGCATGGGAAGTGATTTCTATTCGATATCTGAGTACTATCTTGAAAACTAAAGGAAATCCCTTACAATGTGCTACCGATGGACCGATCCAGGTTATTTCTCCGATCCAGATCCGGAACCGGATCCTTTGCTGGGTTTTGGAAATTTATCTTGGTTTTGGATCCTTAGTTTTAGATACTGGATTCTGAATTTCATTCCTTTTCTAATCCTAGATTTTTAATATACAGTAAAACCTCGTATTTACGTTATCAGAATTCAAGTTTTCCTGCAATTTACAACATTTCTATCGAGTCCCATCCAATTTCCTATATCTCCAACGTATGTAGAACCCCGTAATTACACAATGACTTTTCCATTTTCCCGCTGTTTGTGTTAGATGTGGGTAAGAATGCAAAAGATTAAAAAACAAAATTCCCTTCTTGACATTTAGCCATACATACCAGTCATATTGTGACAGACTGGCCGTTTTATTTTTGTTTTTCCACTGGACGCGCCTCCCGCGTCAGTCATTTGCGTCCCAAGCCGGGTCCCCGTTGCGTGAGCGAGGTGAACGCCTGCCTTTTTCTGCGTGGATATCTGGTAAAATGTTCCTTTGTCTAGCGCATTGGATTTTTTAAAAGTGAGAATCACACCACTTTTGTGTCAACCCAGGTCATTGGGCAGTGTAAGCCATGAACCTATTGGTGATTTTTTGAATTGAAGTCACGTGAGAGGGGGGGGACGAGAGTTACAGGAGACGAACGAGGGCAGTTGGTAATTGGAGTCAAGCACAGAAGCTCAGGGTGTGCTGGTGAAGGCAGACGAGTGTGGACGGAGAGAGAGAGAGGCGATAGTTGGAGACGGAGATCACCACGACATCCGCGAGGAATTGACAAAGTCAATTCCTCGTGGATTTTCCTGCGGAAAATTGCAAAAAAAAGCAAAATTGCGGTTTTTCCTGCGTTCTGCCCCAGAAGAGGAACGAGACGCAGCGGACCTCGATCCTGGCATCCCAAAGAGGAGGTGCGGTTTCGGGTGGATAAGGGCGACAGACCGCAAAAGGTAGCGAGCCGCCGCATCCCTGGAACCAAAGGTTGGACGAGTTCCTTTCAGTCGGAAGGTGCATTTTCACAACAGGAGTTGTTGAATTCCGTTCTCCACGCCACCATACCGAAAACTCAACGGTGCAGTCTCTCCGCGCTGGATTTCGCCGTCAAGCTCCACACCATCTCATCGCCACACCCGTATTTCCCCAATCCTAAGTGGTTTCAACCCTCTTATTCACGCTTCCCCACTGTGAAACCCGTGTGCGCCAGAATAAGTGGTGTACGAGATATCCAAACAGAGTTAAAGTCCCTTCAGGTTAAGAGAAGAGACCCAGTCAAACTGATCCCAAGAGTGGACAATCCTAGTCCTATGGGACCATAACTTCTGTATCACTCTCTACCGTCCTCATCATTAGTATTCAAAAAAGGACGAGGAGCTTGTAATTCTTTTCATTTTGTAGTTCATTTTATTTTTTTCATATTTGGTCATTTATTTGTTCAAAGTGTTAAAGAGTGATTATTTTATTTTTGTTGATTTCGTTCCATTTATGCCTCGCCATTCATTCACCTTTCATCCCTTATTAGTTAGTAAGACATGTGTTAATTAGCTGTAGTGTGCCTCCTTCGTGTTCATTTTTATGCTCATTTCGATGAATAAATGTTGTTTGTGTTAATTGTAGAAAAGGCAGAGGTTCATTCTTACGCTTCGCGTAATATATCTCACGTGCTCGCATTCTACGGCGCTCCCTGTTTTACTGTCCGCCCTGGCTTAAAATCCCCCCAACCCTTGAACATTTAGGATCGTCCTTGCTTTGCCGGCTGAGCTGGTTCGATGCTGCGGTTTTGGGGTGGCGCCCTTCTCAAACACGCGACAAATGTCACGATATACCTTTTTCTCAAAACCATTTCCCACACGGGAAAGTCCGAAGTAGACGAGGTGTCGAGGCAAAGGTAAGGGGTCCATTTCTCGAAGGCATAAGGACTGCGGCGGGTCAACAGGCAAAGGAGAATCAAGCCTGTTCCGTCACAATATAAAACACTGTTTTACCTCGTTTCGTCATGGTGTCTACTAATATATGAAAAAGAAATTCAAAACTTTTTCAAATTTTAAAATTCCAGACCAAAAAGGCTAACTTCTTGATGTGTCATCGTGATGGTCAATAGTTCAATGCCCAATCCTACCTAATTTTTCACTTGGAATTGGCCATCATATTATACATATACACATTATTAAAAGTACAAGCACAGCACCTTATCTACTTCATTCATGATTAAACTCCTACTAGAAATTAAAACGCCGTATACTCGAAATGGACTGTACCGTGACATTCATGGCTGTTTTTGAGGAATGCACGGCGGCACGCCGCACAGTGGCGCAGGATCCCTAGTAATTGGTATTTTGGATTAAAAAAAGTTCAATTTATATGAAATTTGGTCTATATAGGTTTTCGAGGTCGCTGAATATGAATTTAGATTCAAAACTTATGTAAACTAATTTTTTCGCAAAAAGTTTTGCAATTTTTTTTCTTAAATTAACTCTTATTTAAAACATCACGATTAATGTGAACAAATATACGTTTTCTCAGTCGCTGAATGCTAATTTGATAATCATATTTTCGCTAATTACTTTTTTCACAAAAGTATTTGCAATATTTTTATTACTTAGTTTTACTTAGACAAACTAAAAATTCTAGTTTCATTAAAAATTATAGCACAAAGGTTTTCGCGATATCTGAACACGAATTCGATGTTAATATTTTCACAAATTAATTATTTTGCAAAAATATAAAAGTGAATTAAAAAAAAAGAATTATTTTTGAACAATAAATTATGTAAAAATAATAATTTTGCAAATTATACTTGCAATATATTAATAAACAGTTAAATAGCACCTACATTCAGTTACAAAACCCATTTTTTAGAACAAGAATCGGGACAATACACATTATATTAGAGGGAATTGAAGGTGAAGCTGTGCCCGCTCCTTTTCAAATGATGCACTTGTTACCAGCGCAACATTTTATCTTATCTACCAGAGGAGTAGCAACAGCGATATGTCCTTACTCAAGATGGTTTTGAATTCGTCAATCGGTGCATCCAAAGTATATGCACAAAAACCCTATATAGAAAGTTTTTCTAGACTCATAAATGCAAGTATTAGGGATCCTGCACCACTGTATGCCGTACACGGCGGTCGGGTTCGTGCCATCCCGTGTGAAAGGAGCCTTTGAATGAAATGATGCCAGTCACCAGTCCAACCAAAGGCACCTCTTGAGCACACACCAACTCGAAGACTGACGAACCAACTCAACTCGAGCTGCCGAATGCCGAGTTCTCCAGTAAAAACGAACGATTTTGTTGCAAACTCGCATTTGCCGACAGATGAACTAGACTTTCCGGCGGCTTTTGAGCTAGCGAGTTCTCCAGGAGCCAACGACATATTCGTCGGTGGCGGCAGTATGGCGTTGCGACGACGCATCATCGGCGACAACGTTACATAATGAGTGAAAATTTCTCGGGTCTTCCACCGGGTCAAAGGCTCCATCTCTGCCTACGTTTCGGAAAACGACTCATTTTCCATCTTTAGGGCTGTGAGCCAGGGACATCTTCACAGCCCTGAAGATGGAAAACGAGTCGTTTTCGGAAACGTCGGCAGAGATGGAGCCTTTGACCCGGTGGAAGACCCGAGCAACTTTCAAACACCTAATCCGCCGGGAAAACACCAAAACGTAATATAATGTTTTTACTTTCCAGGGGCTAATCTCGGTTCTTTCACGAAGACGTTATGTTTGCGTAGAAAAGCAACACAATTCAATGGGAAATGCTAATAACAAAATGGCAAATGGTAAGCTTTACTGAATGGATGAGAGAAAGAAAACATTCCAATTCCACAGTAAAGTTAATTAATCCTACCCGATTATGATGATGCGCAGCATAGAAACTTAGGATGCGATGGTTTAAATATAATATTTCTAGTGGATTTAATCGAGTTACACCCTCAGAGGCATGGCAAACGCAAAATGTCACAATTGTACTAGAGTACGATCTATGGATCGCCTGAATCTTTGGGAGCGTTGTAATAACCACGGTCAAGGTAATTTTTTCGAAATAGCATTCATGGGCGGGAGGGAAGTATACGATCTTCAACCTGCAACCGACCAAGCCGATTTGTCACGCAGCGGCATGCAGGAAACGGTGCCCAGTCTAGTGCAATCGAATAACAAAGGTCACGAACTCACAAATACTGACCAGAGGTTTAAAACAACACCTCTTTGATAATGACAAATAAAGATAAAGGGAAACAATATCTCATTTCGTAATGCTATGTCTGCCGTTCCAATTTTTATCCTGAGGATTTTCAAGCAACCATTTTTCCTGATTTTTTATTATTTTGCAACTTATTCCCGACCTTTTCCAGATTTTTTCCCGACGTTAATAAATTCCTGACTTTTTCCCGGATTCCCGACTTTTCCCGACTGGTAGGCACCCTGTTCGTGCATATACACGGCAAACATGCAAAAACAAGAGAGAGAGCAGTAATGTGCTCCGTTTTACAGAAGAATTTGAACTATACAATATAACACAATTACAAGACAATATGAAATGTTAAAAATACCTGAACTGAACTGGTGGATGATAACAGAGGATCATTCATCCGACCAGTGCATTGCATTAATTCAGCAGTTTTAGTACATGTTACTACAAAACAAAACTTAGAAACTAGTTTTATTGCGTGAAAATAGCATTAAATGAATAAAATTATTTTGTTGAGAAATTTTTTGTCGTTGGATAACTGCTTGCGCTGGCCAACCAGCAAGGTAGCTCAATATTCTCATTTTTTGTGTTATCCTAAATTACTCTGGAACGTACATTTTATTTTACTTGGAAATGGGTAATGGATGCGAATTACAATACTTCAAGATGACTCGAGGGTTTCGTTGGTTCATCCCTCCGGATGACAGTTTCGTCACATTCTAGATGCCATCTTCAGGTCTGAAGATCACGTCCCATCAAATTTCCCATGTCTTCGTTCTATATATTTTCCATATCTTCATACAATATATTTCCTATACTTCGGACCTGAAGATGCTGTCTGGAATGCTGGCAAAACTGTCGTGCAGTGAGATAAACCAACACGAAAAAAATACTGAAACCTTCGAATAATCTTCTACTCACTGCAGACATCTTCGCAGTAACTAGAATATTTTCCATTTGGCGTAAATAAAAATTTTGGATTCTCATGATGCAACTCACACTGATATAGTGAAATTCTAAGATCAATGGTTTCTAATGGATGCAATTGTGAAAAATCGCAATGTGATTCAAAAACATGCTAGCTAGTCCAGACAGCTGTCTAAAAAGAGAAAATGTCAAGAAATCATGGTATGAAGGAATTCCAACTTAAATGGCATTTTCTAAGCTCTAGATCGTCTAATATCGCTGTGAATGGCTTCGTCATAAGAGAAAAGGCATTGCATAATGTATACGTTTGGGAATTACAGATTTGACACCCTCCAAAGTTTGGTTGGGTTGGTTGAAAAATTGGTAGAAATATATCGTACAAAAATAACTAAGGACAGTTCAATACATTAAGAAATAATTAATGTTATTGCTCTAATTCATTTTATTGGTGTTTCTTATTTATATATTTACTTTATATTGTAAAATTATGAATGTGAAACTGAAAATTGTCCTTTTTTCGCTTTTAGCATTTTCCCACAATTTACACTTTTCTAGCGGTCCCTAGAAAAGCATAAATAAGGGGTTTTACTGTATATAGAAAAACAGCAACAAAAGCATTTTCAAAAAACAAGCAAATTTATTGAAAAAAAAAATCATCTTCCTATCATCAATGTGGATAATATCAGCGCCTGGAAACGCTTACAGGACTTCCTGGTATGCTCGCGCGCTCGTATAGCCATCTGCGAGAAGTATCGTTAACTAAAACACTTGACTGTCGAAAAGTAAGGGCGGCAGAGGGGGGAGGGCGAGAAAACAAACCGTTATTCAAGATGGAGGCCTGCTTACCAGACAGCACAGCCACTGGTATACAAATTGTAATTCTCTTGTACAGTTACAAATTGTATAGTTTTCGTAAAAAAATTTGTAATACAATTGCATTACAGGACATTTCATATACAAATTTGTATAAAAATTGTATTACAATTGTAAAACGAAAAATAATACAAACATCTTGTGCGTGCGCATATGAAGGTACCCATGTAGCCACTGGTAAAATGATTGTAAAACAGCATTAAAATACCAAGAATATACAAATTTGTATAACCATTGTATTACAATTTTAACACGAAAAATAATACAAACGTCATGTGCGTGCGCATACGAAGGTGCCTATGTGGCCAATGGTAATATGATTGTAAAACAACATTAAAATACAAAGATTATACAAATTTGTGTAACCATTGTATTACAATTGTAACACGAAAAATAATACAAACGTCTTGTGCACGCGCATATGAAGATGCCTATGTGGCCAATGGTAATATGACTGTAAAACAGCATTAAAATACCAAGAATATACAATTCGGAAAGCCAATGTATTACATTTGTAATAATGAAAATAGTACAAAAGTATTGTTCGCGCACATTCAAAAGGTTGGTGTGTTTCTTTAGCGCAGGACACCGCTAGTATCGCTAATTTAAGTTTGTTTATTATGAATCCGCCGACCCACAGCAACATTATAAGTAAGCTTTTAATCATGTGCGTGCTTTAGTCCTAAACGAGTTATACTGTTTGTGAGACGTTATGGCAAGTGTAAATGCTTTTGAACATAATTGTTACTTTTTAGATCGTGGTAAGAGTATTATGTATTTTTCCTTAATGCCTCTGTGCATAATAATTTAATAGCCTCGATTTACGTGGAGCGTAGTTAGCAACAAGTTCAGCCATGGTTTATAGGGCCTGGTTACACGATGCATGAACCCGTGTGATTCCATGTTCGTGTGGATGGACGAAATTATAACTGGTTCTATTGCATTGACGAGCAGTTGTTACGTATGGTTTCAGGATGATATTTTAATGGGGCGGATGAGGCATGCTTTAGTACATGAACTTGAACAGTTTATGCAATGTGTGACCAGACCTACGAATTGTTCACCCTTGAACTGCGAATCCGGTAAATGTGCATCAGCGTTCCACATACTTTTAACGTCTTCGTTCCTCCACGGGATAACTGAATTCACGTAGGTATCTTTAAAAAATGCCTGAGTTATAAAGATGAATGTTATGTGTAACACTTGTACATTTACCAGCGAGCTCGTTAATGAAATTATTTCGTGGAGAATATCGTAGATATTTTTGAATATAGATAGTTTTGTATACGGTTGCTATGTATACTATTTATTTGGTGGAAGTTCATGATAGCAAGAGGCATTGAGGAGATACCCGTTTTGCTGTACTTAACAAACTATGTTTGACCACAGTTCTCTTTTGAATAAAAGAAATTTAATGTTACAGAGCAATTACTTTTATTTTTACTTGAAAGTCCCGTATTTCCTACAAAATTACAGGGGTAATACGAAATATTGTTTTTGTAAAACAATTGTAATTGAGATCTAAATTACAACAATAATACAATTCGTAAAACGATTGTATTTTGTCACTAATATACAACGTATACAACCATTATACAATTTGTAAAATGATTGTAAATTGTATCTAAGTTACAAACGTAATACAATTTGTAAATCCCTTGTATTTTGCCTCTGTAATACAACCGTATTACAATGGTATTAGAGGACATTTGACACAGTATTACAACTGTAATACAATAGTAATACAAATAGCCCTCTTTTGTAATATGATTGTAATACAATTGTAAAACGGTAATAATACCAAATCTGTGCTGTCTGGGTTATTGAACACATTCTTATTTCTTGCAAATTTTGAGGAAATACTGTGCAGTTTTGGAGTATGGGACCCATGTTTTAGTGAAAATTGAACTGTGAAGATATATCCGGTTTCTGTATCGAAGATATTTCGTGTTTTTTGAAGAAAACTATCGGTAAGTAAATCCTTTGGTATGTCTAATTCTCGGTACTTTAAACCATCAAGTTTCCATGATAGTTACGCATAACAAGTGCATTCTTGATATATGTGATTAAATTTTCGTGGGTAATAAACCAGAAACATGGTGGCAAAACACTAAAACGTCAAAGCCGTAATTTTTCTAAATGTTCAGCCTACCTTGTTTATAGAGGTATTAGCACCATGACTATTACCGTTCACTCTGTACATTTTGTTTTCAGATTATTACCTGTCATAATACGGAATAAACTCAGGGTATTTCATAGCATGAAGGTGTGTCTGCCTGTCCCGAGTTAATTTCCATGCAAGCCAAGGAATAATCAGCATAGGGCACGAGGTAATTACTTATGGCGATTTATGCAAGATTTATATGCATATTTAAAATGTTTTCAGTTGAATACACTATTTTCCAATTTTGTTTCCTAGGATATCTTGGGAGACAAGGCTTCCCAGACTGAAGAGTGCATCAGGATCCTACCGGAAACGTGCTACTCATATAGTGAGGATAATTTTTTATTAAGTGGACATTATACTTGTTTTTTCCGGCATTTGCTGTTTACTTGGCAAGTAATGGTTAGTGATTGGCATATCTAACTGTCACTGTTTATCGAAGTGGCGTTGTGTTTAAATAAGCATGTTGGACATTGATACAAATTTTGGTCATTTTCTTACATTTCATTATCACACTAGCATATGACTAATCGGTCTTAATACTTAAGTGCTACTTGTGGTGGTAAATTCATGTTTAACTATCGTATGGGTTGCCGTAATAATTTTCCCTGTATTCTCTTAAGTGGTTTATTAGGTTTATCTTGGAAAGTGGTTATTTCATGTCTGGTATCCATTCTTGTTTTCTACGACAACTAGTGCTTCTTATCATATGTTGCTGATGTAAACCTTATGGAAAAATAAATGTATGTGTTGCTTAATCTGTTATTTTTATTAGTTAACCCTTATTGCAATAAAATTAGTTAAAAAAAGCTTCCAACGAATAGTATTGGTATCGGGCATTCAAAAAAGGCGAGAATGCGCGCGCTTTTCCTGTGCTGCCATCTGTTGGAGGTATTGGCAAGGTCCGTCTATATCAGGTCGTGACACGCTCATGTGATCCGCCATATTGGCTCGGATTTGCGGCGGGAATTCGAACTTACCATGCAAACATACGTAAGTCATTGCTGCAAAGAACCATAATTTGCCGTTTAACTATACAAGATACGGCCATATATTTTTTGTGGTTTATAAACAACATTAGGACACTTCAGAAACCGTTGTTTTATTACACCAAAAGGTAGTTGGTTTGACTCCAGAAATCGCAGAAAACTCTACTTTACCTTGCAAATATACGCAGGTTATATTTATAAAGAACCATGATTTGCCATTTAAATAAGAAACACCGGTGGATGAATTTTTTGTGGTGAGTAATTAACATATTGAAACTGCGGGAACCGTTGTTGAATAACACTCAAAGGTCATGAGTTCGACTCCAGAAATCCTAGAAAACTCAATTTTACCATGCAAACAAGCAGGTTATATTTACAAAGAATCATGATTCACCGTTTATATAAGAGACACATGTTAATGATTTTACTTTGGTGAGTATAAGGCATGAGGAAACTTTGGAAACCGTTCCTGCATCATACCTGAAGGTCTTCGGTTCGACTCCAAAAATCCTAGAAAACTCAGATTTACTATGTAACCATACGCAGGTTATTTATAAAAAGGACCGTGATTTGCCGTTCATATAAGAGAGACAGAGTTGTGAATTATTGGTGGTGAGTAAAGGATATAAAGAAACGTAGGAAACCGTTCTCGCATCACAGCTGAAGGTCTTCGGTTCGACTCCAAAAATCTTAGAAAACTCGAATTTACCATGCAAAAATACGCTGGTTATATTCACAAAGAGCCATGTTTTGCCGTTTAAATAGGAGACACAGGTTTATGAATTTTTTTATGACAAGTAAAAGACATTAGGAACTCTGGAAGAAGTTTTCATACCACAACTGAAGGTCTTGGGTTTGACTCCAAAAATCCTAGAAAACTCGTTTTACCATGTCAACATACACATTTTATATTTACATAGAGTCACAATTTGCCGTTTAAATAAGATGATGAATTGATTGAAAATGATGAAAGAGATTTAGATAATGAATATTTTGTGTTGTGTAAATGACACCAAGACCTATTAGAACTCTTACTCGAATTGCACCCCAAGGGCATTGGTTCAACTCCAAAAATCCTAGAAAACTCGATTTATCCATACAAACATACGCAGTTTATATTTACAATGAACCAAGATTGCTGATGAAATAAGAAAGACAGGGAATGAATGAATCTTTTTGGTGTGTAAACTACACGAAGGCTATATAAAATCCTTTCTCTAATCAGAACCAAAGGACCTGGGTTCGACTGCAAATGACATACAAAAACTCGATTTTACCATGCAAACATATGCGGTTTAAATTTGCAAAGAACAACGATTGGCAATTTAAATAAGAAAGAAACATTTATGAATTTTCCGTGGTGTGTGAACAACATGAGAACACATTGGAAGCCGTTCTTGTATCGCACCTAAAGGTCTGGAGATCGCTCCAAAAATCCTTGAAAACTTGATTTTACCGTGCAAACATGCGCAGATTAAATTTACAAACTTTTGCAGATTATATATGAGAGATGGGGTATGACTTTTTTGTGTTGTGTAAACAATACGAGAATACGAGATTCAAGGTAGGGGGGGCGAATGTCTGCATAGTTAAATTGAGTTTGATGGAATTTTTGGAGTCGAACCTCTGACCTTCGATTGTGATTCGAAAATCGATTCTAAATTGTCCTCATGTCGTTTACACACCGCAAAAGACTCATTACCCTTTTTCTTTCTTATTTAAAAAAATCTTGCTTCTTTGCACACACAGCGATCGTACGTAAGAACGATCGAATCGAGTTTTCTAAGACTTTTAGAGCCAAACCCACGACCTACAGGTAAAATACGAGAGGATCTTTGGAAGGGTCCTTAAATCCTTTACAAAGGGTAAAAAATGTGTAGACCTGTCTCCAATATTAAAATAGGAAATCGTGGTTCTTTGTAAATATAGCGATCGTACGTTAGCGCGGTGGAAGTGAGTTTTCTAAGAATTTTGGAGTCGAACCCAAGACTTCTGGGTGCGATGCAGGAACGGCTTCCAAAAGGCCCTTATATCCATTATACAGGCTAAACAATTCATAGACCTGTCCCCAATAGTGAAACAGCAAATCTTGGTTCTTTGAAAATATGGCGATGGTACGTTAGCGCGGTGGAAGCGAGTTTTCTATGATTTTTGGAGTCGAACCCAAGACTTCTGGGTGCGATGCAGGAACGGTTTCCAAAAGGCCCTTGTATCCATTATACAGGCTAAAACATTCATAGACTTGTCCCCAACAGTGAAACAGCAAATCTTGGTTCTTTGTAAATATGGTGATGGTACGTTTGCGCGATGGAAGCGAGTTTTCTATGATTTTTGGAGTCGAACCCAAGACTTCTGGGTGCGATGCAGGAACGGCATCCAAAAGGCCCTTGTATCCATTATACAGGCTAAAACATTCATAGATCTGTCTCCAATAGTAAAAGAGCAAATCTTGGTTCTTTGTAAATATGGTGATGGTACGGTGGCACGGTGGAAGCGAGTTTTATAAGATTTTTGGAGTCGAACCCACGGCCTCCGGGTGTGATGCAGGAACAGCTTCCAAAATGCTTTCGTATCTATTATACAGAGTAAAAAAATTATGGACTTGTCTCCAATAGTAAAACAGCAAATCGTGGTTCTTTGTAAATATGGTGATGGTATGTTGGCGCGGTAGAAGCGAGTTTTCTAAGATTTTTAGAGTCGAACCCAAGACCTCAGGGTGCAATGTAAGAACGGTTTCCGAAAGGTACTTTTGTCCTTTAAAAGTGAAAAAAAAAGTCCATATATTTTCTTGTAATAGTTAAACGGAAAATTGTGGTTCCTTGCATCAGTTACCTATGTTTGTTTGCATGGGAAATTCAAATTCCCGCCGCGAATCCGAAACAAAATGGCGAATTACATTAGACAAATGCGTGTCACGACCTGATATAGACGGACCTTGGTATTGGTAAACTACTGTGCTGCCACCTACCAAAGGTATACTTTTATGGGAACTACGTGGAGAGAACATACCACCGTTTTACACGGCAGCTCCCAAACCCTGATAATATTTTCCTGGATCAAGATTTACGGATGCGATAACTATATCTTATTACTTCTAATATAAAGTTCACTTTCCTTATCACATATTCATCTAATAATACATTTTTTAAACCTGTACAACTATTATTTAGAGTGCAGTTAAAATAAACACTATAAGTTCATTTTCATTAACATTAGAATTATTTTCCATAATATAATATTCTGGTGATTAAATCACCATTGTATCAAGAAAGGTTGAAATGTAATTATGGAAAAAAGAATTCTGAGCATATCACATGCCAAGATAATATAATATAAAATAATAAACAAAATCAAAAATTAATTCAGAGCACAATGGGTTTACTAGGTTTGCTGTTGTTAATCAAATTCTTGAAAGCTTTGAAAATTCTTTCTTAGAAACACATGTGTGGAAACTAACGTGTGGAAGCCGGTGATCCAGAACATACGAGAAGAGAGAGAGAGGATTGGAAAGAGCCAATCAGGAGCAACCTTGCGGAGCCTTTATATAAGGTCCCACTGAAGTACACGCTCCACCTCCTGGAAGGCCACTTCGACCAAAATATCATCAGTCTCTTCCAACACGTCCTGACGACTTCTTATTTCCAATATTCTGGGAAATTCTACGAACAGATGGAAGGCGTTGCTATGGGATCTCCTCTCTCACCAGCCATAGCCAACCTGTTTATGGAAATTTTGAGGAAAGGGCCCTCGCCTCAGCATATCAAAAGCCGAAATATTTCTACCGCTATGTGGACGACACGTTCATCATATGGCCACATGATGTCGAAGCCCTTCAAGAGTTCCTTGACCACATGAATAACCAGCACCCCAACATCAAGTTTACTATGGAGATGGAGGAAAACCACTGCTTGCCCTTTCTTGACATCCTAGTATACCGGAAGGAAGATGGATTGCTGGTTCACCGAGTGTACCGGAAGCCGACTCATACGGATTTATATCTGAATGGAAAAAGCCACCACCATCCCTCCCAGTGGAGTGCAGTACTGTCTACACTCATCCACAGGGCGCAATCCGTGGCGGACGAGGATAGCCTTAATGAAGAAATCAACCACCTCCGCAAGACATTCAGCCGAAACAGATACCAGGAGAGGGAAATAGAACTGGCCCTTAAAAGGACCTTGGGCTCCCACCATCCAGAAAAAAGACAGGCCCCCGAAGAAGGACATTTGGCCCCGGAAAACACCGACGAAGAGAGGGAAAATACCACCGCTCTCCGTCAGATATGCTCTCAAGCTCATGTACTACGTGATGTTGTAACTCTTGAAAGAAATAAATGGTCTAAATATTAAAAGTACAGTGTTTTTTGCCAATTTTTGAAATGATTAGTTTCAGTTTATGACCAGTGCATGGTTGAGCAAAAAAGGACACTGAAGAAGTTGTGGCCGTGACTCTGTGAGGGCTCAATTGTAAATAGCTGGTTAAAGTGATTGCTTAGTTCATAGTAACTTTCTGTTGACTCATCTTCTATTTTAATAGGTAAGTGATTATGGTTGCCAGTATTTATTCTGATTTATGATATTCCAATTTATTTCGATTTATTAGTAGATTCAGCAATTCTTTCATTGTTAAAGGCAGTTTGGCATTTTTAAATATTTTATGATAATGATTTTTCAGAGATTTATATTCTACTTTCAATTCCTGATCATTGCTCAATTTGCAAAAGAAAGCAAGATTTTTAAGTTCCTGTGACATCTGCCGGATTTTACATGTAACCCATGGCGTTTCTGTGGGCCACTTTGCCATTTTTACATGCTTTAGTGGAAATTCACAGTGAAAGTTATATTTCAACTTGTTATTAAATAAGTCAAAACTATCATCAAAATTTTTTGCGTCATAAACCTCTTGCCAACTTTCTTGAGCAAGACAGCCAATAAATGAGGCAACATTTTCTGCATTAAAAAATACGCTTACACATCGTGATAACTGGGGGATTTTCAAAATTAAATTCTCAGTGGATGGGAAAATGGTCAGAGATTTCAGTGTCAAGAACAGCTGCTTTCATAGAGGAGACATTAACATAAGTGATTACATTATCAATCAAAGACAAAGAGCTATGGTTACCCTTGTGGGAACATCTAAGATCAAAGGGGCTCATGAAAAATTTTGTAACAAATATACAAAGTCCCTTTTTACAGCATAGTAAATTGCAATGAAAATCACCGGTTACTATGATTTTAGCATCCTGATTGCAATCTTCTACATAGTTGAGAAGGCTATAAAATTTATCCAAAAATACCTGAAAGTCACCTGAGGGTGAACGATGCATAGAGATGCAAATAGTGGTGCTTGTACCATGGGTAATTTTACAAATAGCATATTCAAAAATTTTCTCAATACATTCCTCATAATATGTTAGACTAACCGTATCACATTTTAAGTTACTTCTGACAAAAATAGCAACACTGCCATTCCGGAGTTCTGCGCCACAATAAGAATTAGTTAAGAAATAGTCATTAAGTAAAATAGCAGAGATTTCATCCTCCTTTAACCAATGCTCACTCACACAGACTACATCAACAGGATAAGTAGCTAGTAGGAGTTAAAGTTCAACCATTTTGCTTCTTATACATTGAACGTTGATATGCAACACTGACAGAGCATTAACATTAGTGATAACATCATCAGTCACAGACAAAGAGCTATGAGTTACCCTTGTGGGAACATCTAAGATCAAAGGGACTAGTGAAAAAGTATTCAGATAGAACTTTATTAAATAAAATTTTGCGGAAACTTGGATTAATAATAAATTGAGAAAAAATTAAATAAAGAAAAGAATTATGATGGATCCTCCTTTGCAATGAAAGATATTAATTTTTTTTCAAAGAGCTACCAAGTAAGCACCATGCTTTGAAGGATGAAGTAAATAATATCACTTATAGTAGCATTACTAGAGATGTACCTGTAGTAGTATAGACTAGACTACGTGCTATGCACAGCCAGGTCTAGGGAATTACTTTCCTTTAAGCACCTAAGTTTCTTAAAACCTAAGAGAGCAGACAAGCTCTATGCTTTAATTTACCCTGAGCACAGAAGCCTATAATGATAACCTTATCTCACCTACCTTCTTTGCAGTCAAAATTTAGAGAAGTTAATACTTCTTTATGAATAAAATCTAGTGCATACCACACACACAACTTCAAAGTGATATTTGAACCTTGGTTTAGGGCTAATCTGGGAATAAAAGTGGATAACACATTAACTGTCTTATCACTAAGAGCAACAAAGAAAAGTGTATACCTATTTCTGCCATTGGAGGTCTGTCTGCTCGTGACACTTGGGCAACTAATTGGACTTCTTCTTCTCCCTCTTCTGACTCTGAGCTCACACTCTTCTTTGATGCATCCATGTCCCACTGGCTGGGACCACCCACACCAATATCTTCTTCTGCATTCCTAGGTAATGGGCCCTGCCAGTCTCCAGCATCATCTTCTGGGATCAACACTGCTGAGTCTTCAAACACTGACTCTACAACCATGCCTGAAACTGGTGGCTTGGGGTCACTCTCCATCTTCTCACCATTTTCCACACCTTCAGAATCTTCATCAGCATGCTCATCCTTAGCCCCACCCATGGACAGCTCACCCAAGGCAGCAACCATTGCTTCTTGGCTCAAGGTTGTAATCTTTTCCAAGTTGATGAAGTCCACAAAGCTAACCTTAGCCCTTTGCGACCTGGAAAGAGAGAGGACAAGGCACATAGTTGAGTGCTCAGCTGACATAGCATGTTCCAACCATTTACGAGTCATTGAGATAGCTGACGTGTGACAGTTGGCTATTTGACAAACAAAAAGTCAGCAACTAACCCTTTGTGTTCCATGTAAAGCATGCCAAATGACACACGCTTTTCTGCAAATGATGGTGATTACACAGAAAGAGAAAAAGAAGAAAAAAAAGAGAACAAGAATTCAATGATTTCTCTAGACTCAGGCAAAGCCAATTGGAGTAATGAAAAGAAATAGCCGTGTAGCAGCTAAATAAGGTGTTATGTAATAGCTGATTTTATAACCCAGTTGGTAGAATTTAAAAGAGAACCACTTCAATTGTTAGTGATTCTATCAGACACTATCGAATACATAGACATTTTTTAGTACAGTTGAGCACCCTTAATCCGGGAACACCCATAATCCGGCAATTTTGCCATGACCAACTACCCGGTACTTAAGCCCGTTTCACACGATACTTGATCCAGTACAAGGTCTAGTATACTCGCTAGTATGCTAGCTTTCCAGTGTCGTGTGAACAGAACCAGTATACTGGCTGGCAAGCATGCTAGCTAGTATACTCGCTGAGTTACTGGATTTTGTACTTGATGCGGTACTAGATTTCTAGTAGGACCTAGTAGCCCAGTAGCCATCGACCAATCAAGTCATGTTACAGACGCTGTGCGAACTTCACTTTTTTAAAATTAGTATGGAATCATATGGAATAACCGATTCATAGCAAGCACAAGGTCGATGATCGTGTGAAACGTCCCAGCAGGGTTCCAATCATGCTAGATTCCGTCCTCAATATCAGGTAGCGGCTAGCACACTAGGTCTTGTGCTGGATCAAGTATCGTGTGAAACGGGCTTTAGTGGAAAATGCAGAAACATTTTTAACCGAAACATTGCTTCATAACCCGCCGACATATAATCCCATTCTTAACGTTTATTTTCCAATTCCGAGAATCAGAATAATTTAAACATATTAATTTCTGGTACTTCGTGTACACTGGAATTATTCTGCAACTTGAACTAAACAAGCAAAATTGAAGACATGGCCGAGATGGACTAGTTTACAGATCGGCCATTTTCAATGGCGCGTGCATTTTTGATTGGCCACTGGACGTAATTTGATAAAATTGTTCGTTATCTACTTATGTTTTCCCCTAATCATGTCAAATTGATGCACTTTTAGCAACAGCAGAGGAGTGAGCATCAGTACAAAACGTTAACGATTGCAGAAGAAGTGCAAGTTGTGAAAAAGCTTGACACCGTTCCATCAGTAAAGCCTTTTTCTGAAACATACTGCGTGGGATCTTCAGCAATATAACACATTAAAAAGCTGAAAGAGAAAAGCTTCAAAATTATACTGTTAAAGTGACAGGAAGAAATGGACGACAGTGAGAAACTCTATGAAAGACGATTTAAGTTTTGATTTTACATTGCGTGGTTTTGATTGCGTCGAAGTGAAGGGCTTAGTTAGTATTTCAGGCCAAATGCTAATAAAGCAGGCTAAACTATTTCAGAAACAGATATAATCTAAAAGACTTAATGTGGGAAATTTTGCGTGGATGGAATACTATTTCACAGACAATTCTAAAACACGCGTGGTTTAAATTGTGGCCTGCTTTCAGGTTTGATGTAGACAAAATAAGTGGGGATTTCAAAGGCTTTCATGTTTCTGGGGATAAACATATGATGATGGGGATAGTTGACTGTGTAAACAGCATCCATAACCCTGAATTAAATGAAATTGGTAAATATAGAGGAATGGATAGCTGGCAACCACAAAATCTCTCATCACACAACATTTCACCGATCACTGAAATGGTAATTCACAACCATAAATCTGAGTGGGGATGAAGATGAGCCTGAAATTAATTTGATTTCCTCAGAGAAAGAGGACGTCTTGGTAGCTCAACTGGTAGAGCACCTGGCCGGAAATCAGGGGGTCCGGGTTCGAGTCCCAGTCAAGGCGAATGATTTTTTCTCTGTGGAACTTCTTGCTATAGAGTCTGAAATTGTCGAAGGAAGACTACATATTAATGATCTTTTAAGAATCATCCAGTCCGGTCGCCTGCGACGTAGTGACAGGTGGCCGTATAGACGACACCCATACGTTGACATCGCGCTGAATCAGCTGATAACAAATCAAGCGCGGCGGAAAGATGTTGCAAGAAGCAAAGCATAAGAAATATCAAATTTTATATACCCTTTTCCAATACTAACAATACACCTTTAAATGTGCAGTAATATAATGAACACTATGCTTCTCTGCCATTATTTTCACTCACCGCGTAACTTCGATAGTTTTCAGTAGTAATAACTTTGTGAATTAAGAAAGCCATTTCTTTCTGATTATTCTCAGTGACTCTTTTAAAAATTATGTTTAGTAAATGGCAAACGAATATATTATGTCATAAATAATTGACACCTTTCAATGAAAACATGCTGGACTTCAAAAATAGACCAGTTGCCATGCATGACCCATAGTCAGGCAAAATCCCTAATCCGGCATCACTTCGGTCCCGACTGTGCCGGATTAAAGATGCTCAACTGTATTCACCCAAAAAATTTGTGAATATGCTGCTTATTATTTTATGCAATTTTTCCATTGCCATTTTTGAATTTAATCACATTCTGGAATGATTAATGGAATAAGTGTTTATTATTTCTTCCTCATATTTTCATCCACTATAACATTTCATGTCCTTGCAAACCCAGACCCAAAGGGATTAAGGTTGAGAGGGTAACCTTGGATTGTCTTCGCTCGCATGGTCACAATGCCTCAGAATATAATTGACACTATGTCCACCCACTTAGCCATAGGCCGGCAGGGGGTTTTGCTCCAGAACAGTACAGGACAAACGATCATTACAGTTGAGCACCCTTAATCCGGTAATCCCTAATCCGGGAACACCCATAATCCGGCAATTTTGCCATGACCACCTACCCGGTACTTTGTGGAAAATGCCGAAATTTATTTACCGAAACTGCTTAATAACCTGCCGAGATATTACCCCATTCTTAACGTTAATTTTCCAATTCCGAGAATCAGAATAATTTCAACATTAATTTCTGGTACTTCGTGTACACTGGAATTGTTCTGCAACTTGAAATAAAGATATAAATTTGAAGACATCGCCGAGACGGACGACTAATTAACAGATTGGCCACTTTCAATGGCGTGCGCATTTTTGATTGGCTACTAGACGTAATTTGATAAAATTATTTGTTATCTTCTAATGTTTCTCCCAAATCATGTCTCATCCATACAGTTATGGCAACAGCAGAGGAGTGAGGCATCAGTACAAAACGTTAACGATCACAGGAAAAGTGCAAGTTGTGAAAAAGCTTGACACCGTTGCATCAGTAAAGCGTTTGTTGGAAACATAATGCGTGGGGTCTTCAACAATGTAACACATTAAGAAGCTGAAAGTGAAAATCGTCAAAATTTTACTGTTAAAGTGACACGAAGAAATGGATGACAGAGAAACATTATGAAAGAAGATTTAAGTGCTGATTTAGATCGCGTGGTTTCGATTGCGTTGAAGTGAAGGCCTTAGTATTTCTGGCCAAATGGCAATGGAGCATGATAAAACTCTTTCAGAAACAGACGTGATCAATCTAGAATCCGTGATGTGGTAAATTTCGCGTTCATGGAATAGTATTTCACAGTCAGTTCTAAAACATGCATTATTTAAATTGTGGCCTGTTTTAAGGTTTGATATAGACGAAATAAGTGGAGATTTAAAAAATTTCATGTTTCTGAGGATAAAAATACGATGATGGAGTGTGCAAACACCATCCGTAACCCTGAATAAAAGGAAATGGAATTGGTAAATTTAGAGGAAAGGATAGTCAGCGGCCACGATATTCTCATCACACAACATTTCGAAGATGATGAAAACATTGAAATGGTAATCAATAACAATCAATCCGAGTGGGGATGAAGATAATGAGCCTGAAATTGTTGAAGGAAGACTACCATTGATGGTTGTCTTTGAACAATCACCCAGTCTGATCACTCGCGACGTAGTAATGGGTGGCCGTGTAGACGACACCCCCCACGTTGACGTCGCGCTGAATCAGCTGATAACAAACCAAGGGCGGTAGGAAATATGTTGCGCGAAGCAATGCATAAGAAATATCAAATTATGTATGCCCTTTTCTAGTAATAATATTATACTTTTAAATGTGCAGCAAAATGATACACACGATGCTTAGATTCCGTTATTTTCATTCTCTGTGCAACTTCGATACTTTTAAGTAATAACTTTGCAAATTAAGAAACCATTTCTTTCTGATTATTCTCAGTGACTTTTTTTTAAAAATAATGTTCAGTAAATGGCAATCAAATATATTTTGTTATAAATAAGTGACTCCTTTCAATGATAACACCCGGACGTCAAAAATAGACCAGTTGCCATGCATGACCCATAGTCCGGCAAAATCCTTAATCCGGCATCACCTCGGTCCCGACTGTGCCGGATTAAAGATGCTCAACCGTATTAATAAAATTACCAAAGTGATATAAAATATTTTTATAGGATGCTCTAGAAATTAAGACGAGAAAGAAAAACATTGAATAACACCTTGGAGCCCACCAATATCATATTAAGCTAGAAAAATATTCAAAAAGAACACTTTGAATTGTGTCTCTCAAGCATTTCAAGACCATTTTCAATTAAATAACTTCTTATTTCACTAAGACCTATTGTTAATACCAACAACTTCTTGGAATAGCATAAAATATAATCTAATTACCTTGCTTCAGAATCTTTTGTTAATGTGGTTTTTATAATGCTCACAACTTCCACGGCTCGTTGGGCTGCCAGAGATGCACAGGTCATCACCAATTGGTTTGTGGCAGGAGATCCAGTGCCCCCAAGATGAAGGGCAGTCAGTTCCCTGTATGCATTGATTCCAACAACAATTTGTGCCTCCGCTGTGCGTTCTTCTAACACTGCTGGATCTACGAGCACATTTTTCCTAAATGGATCACAGACAAAGAAATTAAATAATAAAACACACATCCCATAACAGGCAATATATACTCAAGTTTACTTGAAGGACATGAAGTCTTTGGGCTGACTTAGTGAGGAAGGGCATGACAATGGTTTACTGATTTTCATTGTTAATTGGCCACCAACTTGTTAAGATAGGTTTCGATGGAATACCCCTTGTATGCTTTCTTTCCTACATACAAAAGGGAGGAAATGAACAAAGATAAAGATGTTGTGCAATAAGCTTGTTGGTAAATAGGTCTCCAATTCAAAAGGTTGACAGGAATATCGTTGCTGAGCTCAAGATGACAGCAATTACAGTAAATGAAGTAAATTGCAAGTATCAGTACATTTGAAAGTAAATTATGGTGTCATCCCAAATGGTAAACACCAAACAAGGTCCCCAAGGCAAAAGGTCACCAGTAAATATAGTAGCAACACTAGTATCCTAAAGCAAATGAAGTCTCCTTGTATTCAAAAGCAAAATTATTGCATTGTGCATAAACATTGATGGAGAATGGTCACTGTGCTGAAAGGATTATGACGACTTCATTAACCAAATTTTTTGTGATGATTATACTCAATGTTGTCTTCTTAACATAATGACATACAGTCGAGCCTAGATGAATGATAGCTGGATAAAAAGATAAATCTTTACAAGTGAAAACAATTACTAGAACCTGTCATTTACATCCCCAAAAACCTCTCCAATTGAAAAAGTAGAAACCTCTAAGAGAGTCATTCTTCATGCATGAGACCACATTGTTGTATGCCTCTATAAGCAAGAGTATCTCCTAGGAAATGCAAGGCATAGTGTGTTCTGAGAGGTCACATGCAAATGTTTCGTTTTTCTGAATTGGGACAGGCATGACTTGCAAACAAAAGAAAATTAATTGACATGTGTAAATCACCGAGGGAGGTGTGTCCAATCCTCATGTCTAATTGAAAAATTAAAGATTTCATGGAGTGATAAACTTAAAACTAAGAGTGCATTCAAGGATCGGAAGCCTTGTACAGTAAAATCTCTACCTAGTAAACCTCTTCATATCATAAACCTCCGTTTTTCATAATGACTTCGAGGTCCCACCAAAATTTGTAAGCAATTATATGGAGAAACCCCTTCCCATCGCACCTCTATATTTTCAAAAAACCTCCACACATCATACTGAGAATATACCCCCATGACAAGCCAACCACCACGAAAGAGTAAAATATTCAGCATATTCAGCTATTATGTTAATGAAAATGATACCAAAACTAACCTCTGGTCTAAACAGAACTTGCAAATGACGTAAACCTCTCAGATGAACTACTTCATACCCACGTATGAGATTACCACCTGACACAACTATTACACCTGAATCCGTATATTATATATGTTAGGGTTCAAATGCTTTTTGAACTGTTCTGAACTTCATTTAACTGTCAGTTCTCTATAAAATCTTGATATTGTTGCGACCATACCCTTAGAAAATAACATTACATTTATTCCCTGAGAGCACAAAGTTTGCAGTAGACCTAATGTAAACCTAATTTCAACGTCTACATCTGGTATTCAGCTAACCATAAGGTTTGCTGAATTCCTAGATGTAGACGTCTTATTTTGGTTTACATTACGTCTACATGTGGTCGAAAAAAGGTGCAAATGTCCGCCATTCGTGGTCTACTGGTGACCTCGCAAAGTTTGCAGCAAACCTAATGTAGACCTAATTTTAACGTCTACATCTGGTACACAGCAAACCATAAATTTTGCTTCATACCGTATGTAAACGTCTTATTTTGGTTCACATTATGTCCACATGTGGTCGAAATAAGGTGCAAATGTCCGCCATTCGTGGTCTACTGGTAACCATTAATGTAGGTTTTCAGCATACTAGATTTAAAAGAAATAGTTTTCACGGTAGTGCGATAATCAACACAAAAATGTAACAAGGCAGTAAACTTGGGTTTTCCACACAGAATATTAAAATACCTACTAACTACGTAGTTTAATATTTAATACACTAACTACGTGTTACGTACGCTTCTACGACACGTCAGCATCGGGTGAACTAATAATTACGCTGCGTAGTCGAAACTTATAGTGGTACAGTACAAAGCTCACATCTACCAACAATTTATTTGACTATTACAAAAAAAATGACTTGTCAAATATGCCTGAAAAACACCAAATCCAACAGCTTCTACAGGAATTACGCTAGAAACCATCAACGTATAACAAAAATATAATAATAAATACCTTTTATTTATCAGAAGACCAGTGGAAATGAATTATACAAAATTTACACAAGAGCACCTCAACACACAATCAATAGCACTTCCTCAGCGTTTTCGAAGACACTGTCTATGCATTACCAAAATTTTAAACGAAAAGAAGTTCGAGAAAAAGAGTTCACCGATATCACACTATTTTGTTGACAAACACGGTTATTCACTCGGCAATATAATGCAAACCAAACAAAACGGAACCTCACTTGGCATAAATTACATGAAAAAGGTCCAAATACCCCACAATAGTACCATATCTGCTAGCAGTAAAGTAACACACGTTGAAACTTCAAGGATCCTTCGTTCAACGACGTATTTTTTAACAACTTCGTAATGTTACTGGTAACTTCGGAGAACAAGTATTCTATACCGTATATACGGTTGAAAAAATCTGTAAAGACAATAAAACGCAGATGCTACAGAAAGAAAAACGGGAGACATTATTCCATTGCCTTTAATTTCTAAGTACACTTACCACTACGAAACAGCCTCAGTACACAAGTACCTAGCGGATGAACCGGAACCAAATTATTCTTTAGAATACAATAACGCATAAGACAACTGTATATTATGTAACTAGAGTGCGTAAAATAACACTAAGATAATAAATTTCAACTACACTCCAATAAGATTCTGCATATGTTTACGTGTGTTTCTTGCGTTTCCATGCGCGGGCACGATTTAACAAAAGAAAACTGCCGAAGCAAGCGCAGCCAACTTGGCCATATAAGCGGAATTTCTACCGGATGATATTGTTTAAGCGCAGTAATGGACTGATAATGACGAAATAATGTCTGCCTATATACCAGTAATTCCGTTTTTTATAAATATTTTAACGGGTCTCAAGGTGAACTATTGAAAACATATTATGTTACATTTGTTTTGGTTGGTAATTTTTGGTTTCAAATGTGGTCGACAGCATCCGTCATTAGGAATTTATTATCGTGTCTACATTAGGTCAATTCTTGGTCTACAGCAAACTTCAATCAGTGAAGTTATCTGTAGACGTTAAATTGACCAAATTTAGACGTCTACAATTTTTAGTGTGCTCTCAGGGTTTCCATGCTTGCACCTCATGCCAGTCATCTGTTTTTCCGAAGTATCTTCACCGCCAATTTTAACTCCACCACTCTTGAACAATTATTGCTGTCCCCCCATAAGCAACATAATATGTGATAAGAGTCACATTTTTGTAATTAAAGACGTCGGTCAGTGAAATATGCCTCACTTCTGCGTTGAAATTACCATTTATTTATTTGATAGCCTTATACATATTAAGAATGTGCTTACCTATTTTTAATTTGATAATTTTCTATCAATATTTGATTAAATAATTTTCTATCAATTTTTAAATATTTGTCAGTAAAAATGTACACAAATGTAAATTACACTATACATTTTAGGTCCACGATGGACATGACAAATCTAAAAAACGAAGCAGTTGGAAACAAATTAAATTAGCAATTTTCCAAGCCATTGAATAGGGGAAGCGAAAAATAGACGTTGCTTCGACGTTTAGAATACTACCATCCACCCTGATATCCATTTTTAAAAAACCTTTACAGGGTGTCCACAAAATTCAAAATATTAAATTCAAGCATAATTCAAGGTTTTCAAGGCTAAATTTATAAAAATTTCCAGGCTAATATATCACGGTTCTTGAATGAGTCAAAAGTGATGTTTTTCAAGTTCTATGTAGAATATGGATTTTTTGTAGTTCAACCCATAATATAGATAAAGTAATTAAATAAGAAATAATTGATAAATTAAAGCAATTAAATATGTAGTTTTATTGGTAGTAAGAGACTCTCTTTGTTGGTTGGGAAAGATAAACTACTTTTTGATTGAACACCCTCTTTCTAAATTAGCATTTCCATGAGAAATGAAAAATTATTCTACAATAGGAACTTAAAGAACCCACTGGCTTAAGTCTTCAGCATTCAACCACTGTTCTTGGAATGATGATTTTCTATGTTAATATTTTTTGCCATGCTTTTCTATTTTAAGTCTCAAAGCCTCAATTTTCTGTTCACTCAGAATCAGAATGTAACATTTTTGTACCAGTAGACTATATAGAAAAAAGTGAAATCATAACAGTCTTTAGCATCCTACACAATCTTTTTCTGACAAAAATTAGTGTAAAAAAATCCTAATTCAAGTAAGCGCATCCTGAATATATCTAAAAAACATCAACAATAAGATTTCTCAAACAATTATAGAAAAGTTTGTAAAAAATATATTGCAAAGCCTACCAGAAAGCCAACTTACATTGTACTTACAGTAAAGTATCTGATCATATCAAATGTGCAGTTAAAAGAAACATTATAAGTTCATTTTCATTAATAGAGGAATTATTTTCCAATTATTAATCAAATCCTTGAATGCTTTCAAATTCTTTTTTAGAAACAAAAAAAAATTTCTTAATGCGGCCAAGAGGCCAATGCGGCCATCTATGGAATATCCGGGGATTCCATTTTTAAGACGAAAAAATTATTATAGAATAATTCAAGCTGCTAAACTATTAATTTTGCAATGTCTTATTAACAATAACCTTTGAAATGAAATTTGAGAATTTTCTACTCCTAAGAAGAGGTTGTGTAACTCTGATCTTGAAATGAAATTCGCCTTTCTTCATGCTACTAGAAGGAAAATTTAAAAAAGTCTCGGATTTTTTCTCCATTGGCCCGGGTTTGCAAGAAAAAAGTAAAATGACATGTGGGGAGAATGTATTCTCCTAAATCAGGTAAGCCGACAATAGCAGAGTGGGGTAGTGGACTGCAGGTAATGAAGTTCGATTCTTATCGCTGTTTAAAATTTTTCTTTCAGCCATTGAATCAAGAAGTTTATCATGCTTCATTTCCAACCTTTTTGCGTGGATACTGACTTTTTTGTACTTCTATCGTTTAAACTACATTTACAAATGCGTCACTCAAAAATACATTGTAAAGTTAACATAATGATTACACAATTTAATTCTGAAATAAAAATTTTTTCCAATCCTTTCACTAACACCAAATTTTATTATATTTTAAATTATAAATTCACATAAAATTTCTGATGATCTACTTTTTTTAACTGCCTACTTGCATTACCTTAGGAATACAGCATAGCCTGTATTCCTAGGCAGTGTTAAGGATCGAACTCGCGACCTGCAGTACACTAGTCCTCATTTTTAACAACCACGCTATATTAGAATCACGGGAATCTGGCGAATGTAGGCGACCCGAATTACACGCAGCTTTATTTTTTTTCTCGCGCATCCGGGCCTATGGAGAAAAAAGTCACGACGAGAATTTTTTTATTTTGTTTTTGTGGCACAGAAAAAATTTCTCATTTCGTGACCAAGTTACACAACCTCTCCTTGTCAGTATCTACCATACGTAGGTACATTCCATTCGCGGCCCGCACATCGATCACTAAGCCGAGAAATTTAAAATCTCCGATCCGGATCTGAATTTTTACTGTCTTCGGATATGATTCCAGTAGCGAGTGAAATGAAAGACCCGTGGATCCAACCCGACCATCCTTCATTTATTACGGGTACATTTGTAAATCTAATTTAAGCAACAAAAGTATTATGAAGTGAGTATTCAGATGTAATGGCTTGAAATTGAAGATGATAACATTTTCGATGCAATGACTATAAGAAAAATTAAACTGCGATACGGATCGAACTTCGCACAGTACATTAGCTCTCATTGTCCACCTGATCCCGGCGAATGTAGGCTACCCACGTGACATCCTACGTATTTTTTCTCGCGATACCTGGGTAATGGGGAAAAGTCATATTTATTTTGCTTCTAGTTGCACGGGAACACTTTCATCTAATTTCGTGACCTGAGTTACACATCCTCTTCTTGTCAATATCTACCGCACCTACATTCCATTCATGGGGCACTTCGATCGCTAAGCCGAGAAAATTATAAATCCACGATCCAGATCCGATTTTATACCGTGTCTTTGGATCCGAATCCGACACCGAGTAAAATGAAAGATCCGTGGATCTTTGGATCCGACAGATCCGATCCGGCCATCACTACACGTTAGGCATATGTTTGCGTATCATGGGCTTAGTCCGATGTCCAATGAATGAGAACAAAGGGCACTTGACGTGACGCTGAAGGCATCCGTTCGACAGTCGAACGGTTGAACGTCTCTGATCCACAGAGCGCTGACAATACATTGAGCCTAAATACTTTTCCGTCGTTTATTTATTCATTCATACCAACGGCAAATCCATTACATCTTGTACAGTTATCAAATCATATATATATTTATACATATATATAAATCTTAAAGTCATCGTTGTTTATCCCATTTATAAAATAAGGATTTTTTGTCTTGAATTAAGAATTTTTAAAATTCCCGACTCAGACCAGAAAATCACGAATAATCCACAAACAATTCCCTGCATTGAAAATTCACGAATAATTCCCGATTTTCCAGGTTTTCCCGGTCAGTGGACAGACACCCTGCCAGGGTGTCCACAAAAGTCAACATATAAAATTCAAGCATAATTCAAGGTTTTCAAGGCTAAATTTATAAAAGTTTCCAGGCTAATATTTTGCGGTTTTTGTACGAGTCAAAAGTGATGTTTTGCAAGTACTATGTAGAATATGGATTTTTTGTAGTTTAACCCATAGCATAATATAGATGAAGTAATTAAATAAAAAATAATTGATAAATTAAAATAATTACATATGTAGTTTTATAGGTAGTAAGAGACTCTCTTTGTTGCTTTCGAAAGATGAACTACTTATTGATTGAAAACCCTCTTTCTAAATAGCATTTCCATGAGAAATTACACATTCTCCTACAAGAGGAACTTTAAAGAACCCATTGGCTAAAGTCTTCAGCATTCAACCACTGTTCTTGGAAAGATGATTTTCCAGGTTAATATTTTTTAGACATTCTTTTCTATTTTAAGTCTCAAAGCCTCAATTTTCTGTTCACTCAGAATCAGGATGTAACATTTTTGTACCGGTAGACTATATAGAAAAAAGTGAAATAATAACAGTCTTTAGTATCCCACATCATCTTTTTTCTACAAAAATTGATGCAATAAAAATTCCTAATTCAAGTGAGCTCATCCTGAATATATCTAACAAACATCAGCAATTAGATTTCTCAAACAATTATAGAAAAGTTTGTAAAAAATATATTGCATAGCCTACCAGTAAGCCTGATTACAATGTAATTACAGTAAGGTACGCTAAATCATAAACAGGATTTTTAAAACACCTTTATAACTAAGTCATAGTAGGGTAGACTGGGTCTAAACGGATCATGGGGCTGAACGGATATTGCTAAGGTGTGTCGCTTCTCCAATCCAAAAATATACATCTTCTGTATTGCTGGGTTTAATGATGAGTGAATTATCTATTGGCACGTACATGTACTACATAGACAAGCGGCTGGAAGTCTTGTACTCACGTCGGCGGCCATTCCAGGAAGCTTCGCTGAACTGTGTGGGCTTCTTTTTATTGTCACTATAATTTTTATGCACAACATCGAAGGATTTCTCTGCTCAATGTATGCTATATTTTCAATTTTTCGCAATCTAATTAAATAGTAGCAGTTGAACAACGATATACTAAATAGTGTTAAATCATCATATATTGTTATTTTGCTACAATTTTTTAAATTGGCGTTTGCTATGCGGGGCTAAACGGATCACAAAAAACAGGGCTAAACGGATCAAGACCTTCACTGTTACGTATGCTTTTATCTTTAACATTAATTAAAATTTTTTACTGTAGATGGTTTGTACATATGTTCGTTGGATGTTCCGGCATACGTGGTCAGAAATAGCCATGAAAGAGGTGTGCAGAAAGTGAAATCTAAAGCTATAACTCTGAGCCAAGCTGCCGAACACTACTCAGTACCTAACACATCGGTTCAAAGAACGGTTTACTCTCTGACTGGTATAATCAAAGTCATGGCGGCTAAACCTGTAATGGATCTCGAATCCTAAAAAAAGATTTGCAGATAAAGTATTCATCTGTCAAAACGAGAATTTGGGCTGACACCAAAAACGATAAGGAAATATGCCTTTCATTATTGTGAACGCATAGGAATCGCTCCCAATTTTAACCAAGAAGCAAAAATGGTTGGCAAAGATTGATTATAGAGATTCCTCAAACGAAACTGTAATCTGTCTATTATAAAACCAGAGGGGCTATCGAGAGCAAGAATAAATGGAATGCATCTAAAAAAGGTGCTGAATTTGATAAAGCCTTGGAAGAGGTCCTCAATCACATATTCTGAAGGGAAAACCCGAGTGCATGTGTAACTAAGATGAAACAGGACTTCCTTTCCTTTGAGAATTCGTCCACCCAATATCACAGAGGAAAAGGGAAGCCGAAAAGTCATAAGTATGATCAGTGTAGAGCGTGGTGAAAACATTTCAGTAAAAGCGTGTCTGAATGAAACCGGCCCGAACATTCCACCGTTCGTGCTTTTTAAGGGTGTGCGCAAGAGGAATGATTCAATGATTGGTACGCCTCTTGAGGTGCAAGTCATGATGACAGAAAAAGGATGGGTAACTGAAGAAGCTTTCCTAGAATTGGTGCATAATTTCAATAAACACCAGGGAAGGTTGTTTTGGTATTAGATGGCTATCGTAGTCACTGATCGACTCTGGTTATTCACATAACGGCACTGGAGAAGCTTGCAAATTAAAAATCTGTACAGTTTGTATGCCAGATAGGGATGCCAATTAAAATGTAATGATTTTTATCAATAAATTACTAAAATAAGTTTATATTTTATCACTCACTTATACATCCCTTTTCTGACACATACGCACCATGATCCGTTTAACCCCCTTAGTGGGGGCTAAACGGATATTGGATGGTTGATTGTTAATTACATTTTTGTGAAAGTTTTCACAGTAATACAGTTATAATCTTCCTCATTCGTGTTAGAAAGAGTTGACCTGTAATTTAAACAAGTTTAGAGAAATTTATTCACCATTTTTTTTCGAAATTAAGACCTCGGTCAACCCTATTTTTCCCTATGTAGACCGGCCTACCTAAAATAATAGCTGGGGATGCCGGGTATTAAAATTTGGCAAGAACGCAGAATGCCATACGGCCGGTATTGGCCGACTATTCGTCTGTCATCCTGCGACAACCCCCTCTCCTACTCTTCCTATCCGTCCCCCTCCCCTTCCTACTACCGCTCTTGTTTGAACACTCAGCCAACGTTCAAGTTGACAAAATTGCTACATTTTGCTCTCGCTCACAGGTTTCGTGCAATAGGCTATCCAATTACGCAGATGAGTGTTACATTACTTTGAGTCTCCTGAATCACTGCGTAAAGTAAGTGCTCCACTGAATTGGGGTGGTCGTTGACCTTGTTTTCTTCGACAGCCAGACGAGTAAGCACAAAGATAAGGGACTCGGAACTCTCGGGGGCCAGCACCAATTGCTGCAGAAGAGACATGTGCCTGGGTTACTCTAGCTTCGGATGAAGGAATCCGACTCCGAGGAGCTGTTGCCTTGCAAGTGTGCATCAACTATCGGGACGTTTCTAGGAATTGAAAAGAAAGTGAAGTAAATTTTGCCAATCTTCATGGTCATATTCCTCACAATGAGTGTAACGCGTGTTTACATGATGTATGTTATCGTGCAATTACGTGGCTGGACAGATGTGTGAACTAATGTTCCAAATTTTTTATAATGGCCACGCGTTCAAGCACTTCTGTAATATTGCATATTTATACCATGCTAATTTTGATGATGAGTGTGTCCACGCATCTATTCGCGCAGGTATATGCATCGCGTAAACACGGTTTAAAACGCAAGGACCTTGAATTTAAATGCAACTGAACAGAAAATACGGGCAATTACCACAAGTAGGTATAATCATAGTTACGAGAATGTATAGAACGGAACGCACTGCATGTCTCGAAATACAGTAACCTCCGATTGTTCCACAAATTGATAGAAGATTTATTGCATACAAGCAATAGTCATTAATTTTAGGCAGTGAAATGTTTATGAGAACTAAATGGAATGAAAGAATGCCTGATTTTGCCACAAAAAGCGTTTAAGAAAGCATGGCACTGAAACCAAGGCCATAACTACCACACAGTTGAATGTGATCGGATTATCTGTTTGGGCTTCCCCCCTTCATTAGCATGGATAATCAGCACTCTACTGTATTCGAAACCGATATTTTAAAACTGTTGCAAGACACTGGGAGTATTAACAATCACACGGGCCTAAAAATATCGGGTACATGTGTTGGTTCAATATCACGTTTGGCGTTTGCGTATCATGTCCTTGGCTTAGTCCGATGCGCAATGAATGAGTACAAAGGGCACTTCACGTGACGCCGAAGGCATCCGTTCGACGATATTCGATCAGTTGATGTCTCCGATCCACACAGCGCTGACGATATATTGAGCCTAACTACTTTTTCGTTGTTTATTTATTCATTCATACCAATGGCAAATCCATTACATCTTGTACAGTTATCAAATAATACATATACATAAATCTTATAGTCATCGTTGTTGATCCTATTTATAAAATATTGATTTTTTTGTCTTGAATTAAGAATTTTCAAAATTCCCGATTCAGACCAGAAAATTACGAATAATCCACGAACCCCTGCATTGAATATTCACGAATAATTCCAGATTTTCCAGGTTTTCCCGGTTAGTGGACACCCTGTTCTGCTGATGACAATTTTCATCATACACTACAACCATGGTTTCCACGATTAACGTCATCATCAGGTGTTTTTTGTTCATTTTTTAAATAATTTTCATATTCCACGCTTGTTCTACTTTACGGTAACACTGATAAAAATTTAATGAAGTGCTAGAGTTTTATATAAAGAAAGCAGCAAAAGGGTCAGTGAAAGCTGCCCTGGCGAGAAGGTTATCTATCCAAGCTTGTGTATGAATTAGTGATGGACGGATCCAGGTTTTTTGTCGGATCCGGTTCCTTGACTGGGTTTCGGATCTTGATATCGGTTTCGGATCCTAGGCTTCAGATACTCGATTCTGAATTTCATTCATTTCAAAACCTAGATTTTTTAAAATATATAAATACAGCAACAATAGAATTACCAAAAAACAAGTAAATTTATTGTAGAAAAAATCAACTTCCTAACATCTATGTGGATAATATTTTCCTGAAACAAGATTAACGGATGCAATAACAATATCTTATTACTTCTAATATAAAGATCAACTTCCTTATTACATACTCATCAAGCAATACATTTTTGAAACCTGTACAACTATTCCTTAGAGTGCAGTTAAAATTCATTGTCATTAATAAAGGAATTATTTTCCAATTATTAATCAAATTCTTGAATGCTTTCAAATTCTTTTTTAGAAACAAAAAATATTTATGCGGCCAAGAGATCCCATTTATGGAATATCCGGAGATTCCATTTTTAAGACGAAAAAATTATTATAGAATATTTCAAGTTGTAAAATAGTAATTTTGCAATGTCTCATTAATAATAACCTTTAAAGTGAAATTTGAGAATTTTATACTCCTAAGGAGAGGTTGTGTAACTAAAGATTAGCCTTTTTTATGCTACTAGAAGCAAAATTTAAAAAAACTCTCGGATTTTTTCTCTATTGGCTAGGGTTTGCAAGAAAAAAGTAGGATGACATGTGGGAAGCATGTATTCTCCAAAATCAGGTAAGCCGACAATAGCAGAGTGGGATAGTGGACTTCAGGTAATGAAGTTCGATTCTTATCGCTGTTTAAAATTTTTCTTTCAGCCATTGAATCAAAAACTTTATCTTCCTTCATTTCCAACCTTAAGAAATCACCTAGGTAGTGTTAAGGATCGAACTCGCAACCGGCAGTACACTAGCCCTCATTTTTAACTACTATTTAAAATTATTATTAAAAAAAATGAATTTAACGTAAAAATTTTGCATTCATGTGAAAAAAGTTTTAAGTTAAATTATTTAGAAATCATTGAAATTTTAAGACATTCCATTTCACCTGATGCATGTATTTTAAACGACTTAACTAATTTTAAATCCTCGCAGATGTTTTTAACAGTTTTAAAATCTGACTTGCTCGCCTACCCTAATTCCCGCCACAATACCCTCACCACTAATTGTGACCCCACTGCTGTCCTTGACAGTACCCAACTCCCTCTCTCCCTCACTCACACTACCACCCCCTCACTCCCATCCAATACTGTCCCTCCCCCTCAGTTTGAGTCCTTCCCCCACTCCTCAGTGTACTATATAATGCCTTGGTTTGAAATGTTCTGACAGTTGGCCCCCCCTTGAAAATGACGCAGAGTCGTCAAAATTGATCGGGGAAGTTATAAAGCTGAAAGTGGATAGTACAAAGTCGTTTCATTTACAATGTTTATCGATTATTCAACATTCATCTAACATAAGCCCTCAACTAAGGAATATTGTTCTCAGGGTGAATTCAACCATCGTGACTCACCCTGAAAAGAAACCAAAGAGAAACGGAGTGGCAAGGTGAGGTTTCTGAAAGTGACTCCGGGGTAACCCTTGGAGGGAATAGGATGACAAGAGGAATCTTGAAATTTTATCATCGACTTGGCACCCATTTAAACCCAAGGCTGCGGTTACACTGGCAACTTATTTCTGCAAATAACTTCTGCCAGAAATTGATGCTGTGTTTACACTGAGAAAAAATATTGCGGAAGATTGTTCCACAAATGTCTTCTGCAAGTTATTGTCGTTAACTTGCAGAATAAAATTGCAGGGTCATTTACATTGGCTGATTTCAGAATTTTCTATTTGCTAGTCCGCCATGTTTATTACCCGCAACCTAATAAAAGTATCAGCCCTGCGTTGATTATATTCCCTCGCAATGGCTTTGAACTGGTTTTAAAAATACTTTGAAAAAGATGCATAACAAATGTAGGACAACAAGAGCAAGCATAATTACTTCATCGGAAATTAAATAGAACTGCGCGCGCGCTGTGGCCGAAGTGATGAGCTCATTTGGAAGTACTATTTCGACTGGGCGAACAAACGGAAGGAGAAATGCTGTATACGTACTTCTTATTATCCTGCAAGTTATGTATTCTATTTCGTGAAAAATTGTGGGCGTACTATGCTTGGGCGAACTTCACACGTACCGGATTTTGAGCGGTGTTTGCAGGGATACTACCATATTTACTCGTGTAAGCCGTGCCCTCGTGTATCCCGCGCACCCCTATTTTCGGGAAGGCTCGTAAGGAAAAAAATTATTTGTCAGAAAATTATTTTTTTTGCTCTTGAATCTGCATCATTTTGTCATAACATGAATGCACGTTCTTTAAGAGAAATTATGTGCCTATATTACATGTACGTCTTCCTCATTAATTGATTTAATTACGTGTTAATATCGTCACGATCGTCATCGCATCGTGCATCGATGCACGGCGGATTTACTATGCATCTTTTTCTCGTAGCATCTCACAGTAATCACAGTTACATACGACACATCATCCAACTATAAAAATGGCATCATTTCAAAATAACATCTAACTGGAATAATTGCAGAAATATGTACAATTTCAACCCGTGATTACTTTATTATTACGGAAATCCGTTGGCATATCAACAAATAAAAGCAGAATGCCATCCGTACCATAGCGGTGGTCTCGTCTGCTCTCTGCGCAGTAGCTGTGGACGATTTAACAACACCGGAAAGTCTTGGGAACACACAGAAACAACTAAGCTCAATTTAATAACAATTATAATTCTTATAAAACTAAAGAAAAACATATTCGCGGAAATAAAATCGTAAATCACTAATGAATATTCATATCATAATAGTTCCCATTTTTAGTTTTCGTCACTGCTAGATTCAGATACACCATATTTCCTTCCTGCAGCTCGATTTTCTGCTTTTTCGGCATCGCTTATATGCTGTTTTGTACTCACGGGAAACGATCGCAATTTCACATCAGAATTCATTTTTAGGGTGATAATTGCAAATTATTTTAAAATGCTAAATGATCGATTCGAACTCGTTTACTACACTCACGCACGGATAGTAAGAAGGTATAATCTCTCAGCATACGACTCTTGCCACTATGTGACAAATTCTTGTCGTATCTTTGCAATGTAGCTTTAATGTGTACACAAAAGGAGCTATCTATTGCTTAAAAATGTTGCTACAGATACGTGACCCTGAAACAAACTTCGCTTACGACTTTGAAAAGACATAAAGACGCCGACCCCTTGTGGCAGCTTACAGGATACAATGTAGATTTAAATACATATCAGTGCTACTAAGTGTTGTCCTAAGTACGATCTATACACGATAAATCTATTAATTTGTCAAGTGGTGTTTCGGATCTAGCGTTTTCAAGTACCGTCGTACGCTCCGACTTTTGGATTTTTATTACAAATTACTTCGAAATTTCAGAATACTTTACATTGTAAGATTTACTACTAGACCATACTTACCAATTAACGTCGATATGTTTACAGAATGCGAAACTTAGGAGAAAAAAAAACAGGAATTTGAGGAAAAATAGTGCGCGGTTTACACAAAAATCTGGAGGATTCGTGTAAGCCGCGCACCCCTATTTTTTCACCGGTGTTTCGGGAAAAAAAGGTGCGCGGCTTACACGAGTAAATACGGTATATTAATATGATTCCAGAGTCCCGCAAAGCCACTGATACCAGCCCAGTTGCGTAAAATAGGTTCCACCAAAGTGGCGCTGGCATCGCGAAGTGTCCGCCAAACGTGAGTGTACGCCCGTAGCAAATACGTTGCTGGGCCATTCCATGAAAATAGGTAACTTTTGGAAAAAAATATTTGTTTAAAAATTTAATTTATTATGTCATGATTGTCTTCTTATAACACTATATTAAGAGTATTTACTAAGAATTTCAGTCAAATATGTTTTAATGTGTAGGTAACCTTGGGTCAAAGTTGTCTCTTCATCAGCTGTTCAAAATTTACTGTTTTCATGGGTTGTGTTGCCATACCAAAGCTTAAGTAAATACTATTTGAATTAGTCTTTGTTATTGTAATATCAAAATATAGTACCAAATAAGAGTTTCTATCACCAAGTTATATTTAGTTTGCATTTATATAATGATAAAACATAGTGTTTAAAAATACATTGTTTCATTGTCCCGTACGTAACATAAAAGAGATAAATTTCTTTTTTCAGCAAGTTTCTTGACAGACAGCTACTTTAAATATGATTTTCTGTCCAGCTTTTGTGTAAAACTAAATGCTTATAATGTTGTAAAAAACTAATTAAATGTAAACATACCCTAATGTTCAATTTTTTTGTGTCCCGTACGTAACGTTACGTACGGGACATTACACAAAATAATGTGCAATACACATAAAAACGAATTGAATATGTGATTTCATTACTAAATGGTGATAATATTTAACTCTAAAAGAGAAAATGAAGCCATATGTATATTTAGGCCACAAAAGTCTAGGTCTATTGCAATTAAAACTAAAAATTGTGCTCAGGGCACTCATGAATTTTTAGGCGAGGTTGGGGGGTGTGGCATGATGCATTGGTTGGTAGAAGGGCCAGGAATTAGGTTGATGTCATAAGATTACAAAGTAGCAGTGGTTGAAAGGATACATTGTAGTAAACAGAAGAACAAGTGAAAAACCTAAGTCAACTGGTGCTGCTAGAATAAAGAAAATGCATGATAGACTCAAAGCAAATGATCGTGATGGGTACTTAGAAAAAGAAAGGAAGAGGATTAATGAATTAAGAAAAAAACAAAGATAAAATATTACTGACAAAGAAAAAGAAGAAAAGAAAAAGTATGAAAGGGACAGAAAGCGACAGCAAAGAGCAGCCAAACTTAAGCTAAAAAATCCAGCTCAGGTCAGTTCTCCTGAATGCAATTCAGGTCCCTCGCCCTACAGCTGCAAACAGACCTTATGTAAAGCAGTCTTAAAAACTGTTCGAGCACTTCCAAAGTCTCCCCGAAAAAAGAAGGCTGTCGTCCAAGGACTAGTGAAACGCTTGAATTTGGATCATTCTGATGAAATGGAAACAAAATTAGATGAAAAGCAAGAGAAAGAAGATTACAAAATTGTGACAGATTTTTATTTTCGCCCCGACATTGTCTATACATTTCCAGGCATGAAAGATGTTATCACTATTTGGAAAGATGGTAAAAAAATAAAGCTGTAAAAACATTTTATTACCATGTTTCTAAAAGAAGCCTATTATGTATTTAAAGAACTCCACAAGGACATTAAAATTGGGTTTTCAAAGTTTTGCTGCTTAAGGCCTAAAAATGTCCTCCTCCTGAAGCAAACTCCTTCTGAACAGTGCAAGTGCAAAATTCATGAAAATTTTATTTTAAAACTAAAATCTTTAAAGATCCAATACAATAATGACTTTTGAGGAAGTGATTTGGAGTGATGGTCCCTCCTCTGAATTAAAAAAAAAGTTTATGGTAAGAACCCTTCAAGTTTTGTCAGAGAAATTTAATAGAGACTTCACATGGAAGTATTTCGCAACATCTCATGGCAAAGGTATTGTGGATGGTGTTGGTGGAAATGTCAAGAGGCTAGTGAGGATGAAAATGATGGCACAGGGAGAAGGCTGCTCTATTCAATCTGCCAAGGACTTTGCAGCAGTCGCTTCAAAAGTTTGTTCAAAGACCCAGGTATATTATGCTGGAGAAGATTTTATAAATGATACCATCACCAAAGTAAAGCCTTGGGACAAAGTTCAAGCAGTACCAGGTATCCTTAGCTTTCACGTGATATCTTACGCAAATAAAAGTTTTTCAGGACAGAAACACGCTAAAGATATCAACTTGAATCTAGACCCATTTGTTGAAGTGAAGGCAGAATTTAGAGAAGGTCAGTGCCTTCTAGTGCAATATAATGGTGATTTATTTCCAGGAGAAATCACAGAAATTGTCTCAGAGAAGCAATTGAAAGTTACAGTCATGGTACCCACAGGTCCTCCAGGGCCATTATAAATGGCCAATTCCACATGATTGTATTGTATACAATAAAGAGACAGAGGTGATTAAAGTTATTTCTCCTCCTACAGTGGTCAACCACAGAGGACTATATAAATTTAACCTTGAAGATGTTAAAATATGAACTCTGATATCTTTCTAGTTGTCTTTTATATTAACACCATGGGCCAATATTTTAGTAGTTGTATAATATTTTGATAACTCAATTGTATTATAACTAAGCTAAGCTAAGACAAGTTAAATGATCAAGAGAATAATGCTTGTAAACATACTCTCTTCTTCTATTGTAATTTGCTTAGTAACCTTTTTTGATAAATGTGTTTTTTTTTACCATGTTAACTGTTTATTTTCAATTACTTTTAACCTGAAGTGTACGATGTCCCGTACGTAACACCCTTGTCCCGTACGTAACAAAAGGTAAAAAAATTGTAACTTAGTTGAAAATGTTTTGTTGATAATGTTAAACATATGTACTTGAAGCATCCTTTTTAAGGTATATGAAAAAAAATAGCACAGCATTACGAAAATTCTAATTGAGCAGAAATACCATTTTTCATAACATGAGCCAAACAAGTGGTTGACCCAGCTTGTCCCGTACGTAACAGGCACTTTTTTTTTCTTGCAACAGTTATAACAAAGGGTTAAGGCCAAAACTATAGCTTGAAAAATCGTTTAGGCCTACACCTAACAATTAATAATTGTTTCAATAAAAAACAAAAAATATTAGGGGCAGAAAATAATATTTAAAAGTTGTAAAAATTAGTACAAATGTCCCGTACGTAACGGTGGAATGACCCTGCTAGAGGAGCATTTTCGTTCGAAAACAAGTAATGAAGGACTGAAGAATAGAATTAAAAATATTGAAAAATCCCTGGTGCTATGCTCTACACAATATTACGGTGGGATCAATTTTTCCGTAGGCTCTCCTGTTATTTTGCTATTTGTATCCAAACTCAATTTCTGCATTGACAGTAAGTCAGAAGCCGATGTTCTTATATATCTTAAAAATGGAACAATCCTTTCTGAGCTTGCAGTTTGCTGAGAAAACCAGTGTTTTTCCCTCACTAATGAAAATAATATCAAAGGAATCGCTTATTTAGCCTCTGTCATAAATAAATTGAAAAAAATGGTTAGGCTGCGTATTCATGGCTTTGAAAAGTTGGTCGAGGCAAGATGGCGGCGCTGCACATCGCATGACTTCAAAATTTAAGGAGAACTACCTGGCCTTGTATTGTGCCCCTGCCGCAAGGGCTGCTGGCACTATAAGTGTTAATATTCAAGAAAATGGTCATGATTTCCATCTAAAAACACTCCTGTAATACTTTTTTCATCTGCCAGAATGCATGCTTCAGCATCAATGTTTTCTTTTGAGGGTAAACTCCAGGAAGGGGATTAGGTTTGTGTGGTGGCCTAAAACCTGGCCTCCCATCACGAGGGCCTTGGTTTGAATCCTGACGAAGGCACAGATTAGAATTTTTTTTAAATCGAAATGACAATGCTAAAAGTGACACACATTGGTAAAGCAATCCTTTATTGAGCAATGAGTGAAGAGGACTTTGAGTTTAGACTTCTGACTGTTAGCTGGAATGTTATACCATGAATCCCTAGACCCCTTTCATCGAGAGAAGGCTAGTCCCAAAATACTCATATTCAAACACTCACCTACCCTGTATGGTGCAAATGATGTTAGCTATCACTTGCCTCCTCTGAGTAACTACAACCATGTTACAGGAAGAATTTCTGAGAGTAAAGGCTGCCCATTCTGATTTTAAAGAAGCCATGCATGAATGAATGAATATAATTTTGCCATTTTTTTTTCATGCATCTAATATGGTATATTATGATTTACATGTGAAGAATAACTTTGTGCAATAAAAATAAAGACAAAATGAATGCTAGCTGGTATTATTTTAAGCCCTGAATTTATTTAGTGACAGGATGAGTTTTCTTATAGATTTAAAATACCATGAACAAATGTAGAAAAATGACCATCACAAAATCATTTAAATGTTTGGTGATATAAGCCATTTCCAATTTTATTTAGCACAAACTTTATTGCCAGAGCCAAGGAGGGAGGCATTCTGACAGAACAAATTGTGCAAGACGTGTTTGGTATGGAGCCCTTTTTCCCAAATTTTCTAATATGGGAGACCAAAAAACAAAACAAGAAACTTTCATAGGCTTTTGAATTAAAAAATAGAATTTAAAAAATCAATTTAAATGACAAAGAATTTCAGTCTGGCATTTGGCATTTAAGGATCTATTTTCAGCTTGCTAGGTTGCCAGTTGTTTCGCAATTTAAATTGTAGAGCTTACTAATTCTGCATCATTTACCAAACGATGTCCTGTGCATAGATATAATATTACTACCATTTTGCATCCTAGCCTCAGTAAAATGCCGAAACAGTTGCATAAAAACCATTACTCTAACTTCTGCATTGCTATAGACAATGTCTTGCTGACAATCCTTCACCTCCTACCTAGTCCACAATTTATCCTCTTGTGCAAGAGTAAACAAGAGCTGACAAGAACCACTGAATTCTCACACACCAACCCATTTCAAATAGACAATAAAAGCCATGTACAACAAGGAGCAGATACTACTATGACTGACTTAACCATATGTGCTTGCCTAATGGAGAAGCTGGGAAAACGAACGCTCTTACCTAAGTATTTTTAATTCAGCTACATGGAATATCAAACAAACATACTCAATCAAACATCATCAGGATGAAATAAAGTGAAAAAAGTGAGAAATATAATCCAACAAAAATAAAAAATAATCAGCAATTAGTTATTTCAACTTCTAAAGTACAAAAAATGCAGGTTAATGAATTTGGCCAGCTCAAAAAAACAATGCCAGCTTAAAATATAATTCATGCAATCATTTAACTTTCATTCTTCATAACTTAGGAAATTTATTAAATGTACTAGATAATACTTGGAAAGAAACTTCACTTGGAAAAAGTGTAATAAAGGTTTGTGATGTTGATTTAATGTGGGAAAAATGGTAGGAAGTGGATTTGTTGGGATTTAGAATGAAGAACTGTAAAATTTGTTTCGGTGACGTAAGAATTCATACTCGGCATGACGACAGGTATACAGTAGAACCTCTATTTTACGAAGTTGAAGGGACCCAAAAATTTGAGCTTTGTAAATCAGAGGGTTTGTAAATTGGAGGTTATCTTCCACTAACTCCTCTGTCTCCGGAACTGATGTGTCACCAAAACCAGCTAATCTCCAACAGTAGGAAATAGTTTTTGCAGTGACACTCACATGCTCTGTCAACACCTCGCACAGCATGAAGCAATGCCCATGGAGGCATATCATGCACATGAGAGGTTTGATCTGCGACAAATGTACGTCTACTAAAACTCTGCTAACAAGAATGCGAGTATACTTTTAATGCAATTAAAAACTATACTGTACTAAACTTGTCAAATAGTTATGTTAGGGTTGAAATCAAACTAATTACTATAACAAATAATAGTCATCTGCTCATTCAGGAAAAAAAACAACAGATATTACGTGAAATTCTGTGTGCAATGTAACTGCAAGAAATTGAAAGGATTTAAAAATTAGACCTCAATTGTATTGATACGCTGTATAGCATAGGCGTTATTCCTAAGGCTAGGAGACTCACTTAAGTAAAAGAGAATGAAACAGTCATGAATTCCAAAAAAAAACTTAAATATTTTTCTACAAATTTACAATGGTATGAACTTGGCTGCTGCAACCGGATTAAGTTCTTGTAGCTGTTCAGTTGGTAGATCTCATAATAAGGGGAATAAGAGAATTAACTCATCCCGTGGAGTATTTTAAGCATATGCAGTTATGCATTAATTAACAAAAGGGGTATATTTAGTGTGAGTCAATTTGTGTTTAAAGAAGCCATTTGAACATGGGAAAGCCAGGAATGCATTTTAACTACGAAATTTCAAAACAAAGTTCCAACTGACCCAGTATATTTCAGTGAAAAGTCCAGGAAATAACTTTTTTGAAGAAAGCGTATCATTTGAAATACATTTAATAATATTTCGCAGCTGATGAAAGTCAATTTTAGAAATTCACTCAGTTGATTTGAAATTCCCTCTTTTTTAATATGCGTTCTACAGTGCTGACTTCTAGTGGTGATTTGCGAGAACTATTTACCTGCGGCTACAGAAAGAGATCACGATCGCAAATTCTTACCCAACGACGTAAAACACTTCTAACGAAAAATTAAATAATCAAATTGCATCAAGATTTGAGTAGAAGTAATTTATTATTACAAAATTAGTATTTTTTAATGAAACTAAGTTCCACGACAGCTGCAGCAAAGAACTTCCTAAAGTAAGGGTTCCTTTCCCAAGGAACTATTTTCAAGTGAAAGGCTGAACAAAGTTCTGAATTGGGGTTGCGGCGGCTATCTTATAGCTAATTTTAAATAATTCCAGAGAAAATATGGATCCTTTGTGATGACGAGTTAGGTATTCGCAATACACAAAATGATAGAAGGGGAATAGAAATTACCAAGCACTAATCCGATTATTTTATGAACTGGAGCATTGTTTTCGAGAAGCAGGCGTCATGCCATGCCTCTTTGAACATTTTTTCCTTGGATCATATAGTTAGGATTGAATTGCGATTTGGATGATCAGTCTCTGGGATTTTTGCTACAGTTTTTTTTTACAGATTTTTGCACTTCAAAAAGGGCCCTCTCAACAAGACCTATCTGGTTTCAGCTGCTCCTGTCGCGGTATACAGCGATTGTTATTCCATTGTACAGAGTTCAGTGCTAAAAAATCATTTTAACTTCATTTTAATTTAATTTAATCAAACTTCGTAAAACAGGGGTCAATCACTCCTAGGGACCGGCCTCTCACTTCGTAAATCAGTAAAATGAGGTTTCGTAAAATAGAGGTCATTTTACAGGGTTTTCCTATATACAAAGATCAAGACCGGCAGAATAGTTCGTAGATTGGTGTCATTTCGTAAATTAGAGGATTGTAAAAAAGAGGATCTATTGTATCTCTGATATTAATGAGCAGCTGATGTAGTCAAATTTACAAAGATAGTGTGATAAGTCGTCATACACTGCATTATAAGTGAAAAAGCATAAACCATAGTGTTTTCCGTGAGATAAGTACTGTTGGAAAAACATTTACCCTGTCAATCACATCCTCATTGTTCTTATCATGTAAATGTTTTGGTGATTTTGTGGTATTGCATTTATTTTTCAAAATAAAATGATAGTCAGTGTCAAAAGTAAATTTTTAATCCGTATGGTAAGAAATGAGTAGTTCCTATGTGGTTGATGTCCATGATGAATAGAATGCCTTGAGTGTGAACCTGATTTTCTGAGGAATAACTGTGTTAATACAAAGTAGAAGCCTTGACTTTAGTTCAGCGTAGAATGTCTGAGCAAATTAATTTAACATGTAGAATCAGCTTGGTGAGTGAGGGAATCATTACAAGATGCATAGACTAAGGCAAACTAAAGAGAAGGATGTAGGTGCACCACGATTTATCGTTATGGTTTAACACATTTATTTCAGTATTTTTGACAATTTTTAATGTCTTGTGCAAGTTATTAGATTCACAGGGATCAAAGTTTGAACCCAGTGTAGGTGAGTATTTCAGTGTTATCTATCTCAAGCCAGTTTTTTTAATTTCAATAAACTTATAGGGAGTCTCGTAGGACAAGAGCTTTGATCTGCTTGCTTTCCTCGGTAAGCTTACTCTCGCTACTGCATGTGCATAACCATTTTTAAGGAGACTTTATTCATATAGCACAGGGAATAGTCAAGGAGAGGGTCGAGGTTGTTGTAATAAGAGTACGTAGTTGAGTATTTGGTGAGAATTCCTTTAAGATGTGGGACAATTACATTATTTCTTGCCGTTAAACTTATGTGTTCTAAACCATGAATAATGCATTACAGTGCCATGGAAAATAATTCCCTTTCAAACGACTTGAAGTTCCCACAGGGTAATTCGCTGTAGCGACAGTAAATTGTTCTGTACCTCAAAAGTTGGCAAAAAAAAACTGTGATTTTTAGCTTCTCTCATTGGGGGAAAATCGATGTGCCATCATCAATTTCGATGGCATCACTGCCATCTAAGGCCACACAGACTTATACGTGTAAACGCTGCTTTACGTGCAGAAAGGATGCGCAATGGTAGGCCTATCGATAGTATATATCTATTCATGGAATATTTCCGACCAAGGCCGCTGTATCAATGGTCCGAATGGTTTGTTTATGTCTTCTGACTTGTTTAGAAGTGATGCAAGATAGATGAAATAAAGTATGGTGTATATTTAGTAATTATAATATTCATTATGGAAAGCTTTCTAGATACTGAGGTTTGCGTTTATCGGAAGTGAAGTAGAGATATTAATAATGAATCGGTATGGTTTAATTTTCGCATCTACTGCTAGTGTCCATTACAACAGTGGCAGCCACAATTTTTCCGGAGAAAGCTACGAGAGAGGAGAAATAGAGGTCGAGGTACGTTAGGCCTGATACAAAATAAACTGTTTTTATAGGAATATGAGGCCTATCGTAATTCACTAAGAAAGACGTTGGAGTAATTTCGTAATGCATTAAATCTTACCAGACGTGATTATGAAAGATCGGACACGACGACGAGAGAAACAATTTCGGTCACAAGAGATACTTGATCAACCTTAGGTATACATGTTTATAACTATATTGATATTTTACAATTCGATTCCGGCTGGCTGTCACGCTAAGATTTTATGGCGACGGGCAAATAGTTTCCATGACCGTATGCAGCTATGACGTTCCCTGATTACTCAGCAAGAATTTATGAGGGTTATAAAATATGTTTAATTACGGTTGAAGTGTGTAGGAGTATCTAATGTGAGAAGTGCACTATTTACATTTAAATAATATAGTTTTAGAGGTTAGATACTTGCTATTTGTTTTTATTTATCCTTTATGTAACACCAACGTTTCCACCATGGACGACTCATCCATCGTCTTCAGGGTGAGTGAAGTTGGTGTTATATAAATATTTAACCCAGTGGAAATCCCGAGAAGACCTCACCTGAATTGTTGCTAAGTGTTTTTCGTAGCGTTTGTTAACTCAGGATAAATAAAATCTCAGAGGTTCAAATAAATTGCACATTCCTTAATCCACCTTAAATAACGATAATTGGGCTCAAATGTCTCGACTAATATCTAAAAGTAGCAGACGAAATCACCTGCATGTTCCTTTTACAGAATTATCTTGGATAATAACCTTTCACCTCGCAAAAACCTCCAGTAAAAATATTAACCGAGATAATGCCCCTAAACTGAGTTAATAGTACTGGTGGAACAGAAAAGTCACATTAACTCGGTTAATCCCTAAATTAACCGAGTTAAAAAGATTATCTTTGTTGGTGAAACTGGCCCTAAGTCTCACTTTACAATAAAGTGACTCTTTGTAAAAGGAGTTATTTCTCAACTATGAATCAGAACCTAAGCAATATGAACTTGAGTTAGAAATATAATGTATACTCTTGACAATGAAAATCCCCAATAAAGGATAACAAATGGGTATATCAATCAGCTATCATTATTAAAAATGATTCAATGAATCCCACTATATAACAGATCAGAATAAAATTAGACTTTTACATTAAAGTATGTCAGCATATGAAGGTACTACATAATTCTTTACTCGATTTTCCATTTCTACAATCTTTATAACTTCCACTTATGGCCACTGGTAATATGAAAAATGTGTTCTAGCAAAATTACATAAAATGACATAAAGGGAGGTGAAATTGGATTTCTGAGATAATAGATATTCTTTTATACATGGAAATAACAGATGCTTTCTAAAGAGCTCATATTGATGGAAACAAATGTAGAACTGATTCAGGTTTGATGTAGTGGAAGGAGCATACATAAAATCATTTCTGCAGAAAAGTGCAAGTGGTTTGATTTATTGTGAAACAAATATGCTTGATACTAACCCACCATTGAAGAGGCCAAATGATACGCATACTGGGTGGTGGTGGAGAGAGAGTGGTAAGAAGTCTCGTTCAGCAGGGTCCCGATGAACAACCACCTCCTCACCATCAATGGTGACATCAGGACGACGAAAATGAGCTAATGCTGCTAAGGCAGCAATTGAAGCCGCATCCACCAGAGCACCACCATCATTAAGGACTGAGACATCAACCCGAATTTGCCACACCTAAATGAGAAGAAAATGACATGAAGCCCAAAAGTTGCATTCTTGCATCTTTAGTTATTTCAGGGGCAAATAATTTTCCACCACTAAGAATTTCATGATGCAAGTGCAATGCAAAATGAAATTTTTATCTGCTTGCATTCCATCATGTATCCATTCATGTGATGTCTCTGCCAGCCATTTATGTATTACCATGCTTAGTCCATTAGTCCTGGGATAGGATATTATCTTCTGGTGAGGGAATCACTTATGGTAATTGGCTTGACAAATTAATTTCCTGTACATCTATGGAGAATGATAAAATACTGAGTCTTGGGAAAGTAAGGTGTCCTTTTGAGTGAGAAATATTTATGGCAACTGGAATAAACAATCAATTTTGCAATCCTGGAGAGAATGATAAGAAAGATTGGATATTTCAAAGGTTGTGGAGATTTCGGGAAATTTTTTATGAGTACCTTAGAAGGCAATACAGATGACAAGGTCTGCCAAAATTGGATTTTCCGGTTTGGGATATATATTCAATGAAGTGTATCTAAAGAGCACAGCTATGGAGTTGGGGATGGAGGTTTCATGTGGGATTAATAAGTTACCATACCCAGCTGAATTTCCCAAAGAAATGGCTTAATTGTTCCTTTATTATGTCAGTGTTGTATATTGTTGCAAATGCTTCAAGACTGGTGACACACAATAGCAATTTACGGGCCTTAATTCCCAGTTGGGGCCTCTATCAAGTGCGGACATAATCTTGCTGAGTGTTATGAACATGAGCTCATGTAAAATTTGTAAAAAATCTGTTCGGAATTCAGTACAGATGGAGTGGATACATTGTCGTCCATGGAAACTGCTTAAAAAAAACCGTCTTGACTAAATAGGACATAGATGGCATTTCTTCAAGTGGAAAATTTTGGTGGCACACTCAGTGTAGCTAAAAGATCAAGCATGAGTGGTGAAAGTGGTAAATCTCCAAGTGCATCAGGTATCAGTTCATTCAGCTCTGTATCGACAGATACAATTTTTAACTTTATGCTGATCTAAACTCTATTGAGATTAATCTCGGTGAATCTATCGAGATGTTATGTAATAGATTTAGAGAGCTCATGAGAAGTTTTGGAGACCCAAGAAAGCAAATTGAGGAGTTCCAAAATTGAGTCATTAGAAAGTGAAAATATTTTTCCAAAGAAGCAAATTATGCAGTTACCCAAGCAATTTGATGCCCTTGAGCAGCATATGCTTTCCAACTCGGATAAAATTCACTGTTATCCATATCAAAAGAATGAAAATGTAACGGCAATTATCTGCTGAATCTAGACTGAATTGGAGATCACAGAGGTCACAGTGGCATCCATGTGAAGTTCCTTCAATAGGAAGTTAAGGATGAAAGCTTGGCTAAAAGAATAGTGAAGAGCGGACTTTTCAGCAAAGCAACTAGATCTGGGGGTTACGCCAGCTTCTCTTTATGCCAACAAAGCTCTCTGTCTGAGAGGAGGATAGATAGATAGATAGATAGATTGTAATAGAGGTGGAGTTCCTCACAACGGAGGCCCTGAGGCACTTAGACCCATTGGTCCATTGTGCTAACCACCCTTTTGAAGAAGTCACCCATAAAGGCCGATCGCCCTGCTAAAGGCCAACAAGTCTCCGATGGGGATTTCCCTTACCTCCCTGGGTTCCAAAAATGGGGAACCCAGGTACCTGTTTCGAGTCCTCATCACCGCAGGGCACTCGCATAACATGTGGGATGTGGTTTCATCCTCTTCTTCACACCACCTACATCTAGGGGAATCTACGATTCCCAGGAGGTGCAGGTGCCTCATCACCTGGTAGTGCCCCGTGAGGAGTCCCACTACCGTTCGTAGTTGACCCCTGTTTAGTGACAGGAGTCTTTTGGCAAGCCCAGGCCTAGGCTCTTCAATGTGTAGTTTGGCCTGTCTAAGGCCTGGTGCAGCTCGCCAGATCTCAGAATGTCGGGTTAGCCCCCACATTCTAATTTCTGCCATCCCTACCGACGAGGCAATAGGTATGATTGGCTCTGGACCAATCGGATCTCGGCTGGAACCGGCCCTTGCCAGCTCATCAGCCATCTCATTTCCAGATATGCCTGCATGACCAGGCACCCAGAAAAGTTCCACCTTGCCGCATCTGCCTATATCATTGAGTGCCTCACGACACTCCTGCAGCAGCTGTGATTTGCACCATGGTGATGTCAGTGCCTTTAAAGCTGCCTGACTATCAGTGCATATGTGTATCGGTCTGTTAAACATCCCGATTTCCTTAATAGCATACGCGCAGGTCAGAAGTGCATATACCTCTGCCTGGAACACCGTAGCATATTTTCCCAAAGGGATTGAGAGCTTCCTTGGTGTGCTACAATTGTAGACCCCTGCTCCCGCTCTTCCTTCTTTCCTAGAGCCGTCCGTATACCATACCTCGGCCCCAGAATGAAGTTCTTTCCCCTTTCCTCTGGCCCACTGTTCCCTATCCGGGAAGTGGGTTTTGAAGTAGGGGGGTGTTTGGTTGAACCTGGCTGTCATTCCATCACTGCCCATCCCGAGAATGGGACTCGACTTCATGAGCTCTGTCCAAACTTGTCTGTAACCATAGGAACTTCCTTTGTCATACCACTGTCCCATACATTTGAGACGATAAGCCGCTGTCTTTGCCTGCACCTCAGCTTCCACATGGAGTGGAGCGAGGTTCAGCAGCGTTTCCAGCGCCAGAGTTGGGGTTGTTCTCATTGCCCCTGAAATGCCCATACAGGCCAATCTTTGAAGGTGGTTCAGTTTGTTCCCAGCAGTTTTGAGCCGGACTCTCTTCCACCAAACTATAGAGCAGTACAAGAAACTAGGTTTAATGACTGCCGTATAAATCCATCTAATGGCTTTTGGCTGAAGTCCCCATGTTTTACCAAGGGTCCTCCTGCACATCCATAAGGAGGCACAAGCTTTCTTTGCCTTGGTCTCCAAATGCTCTCCCCAGTTAAGCTTGGAGTCCAGAATAACCCCAAGATACTTGACCGATGGTGAGGGATATAAAACCTTTCCCTGCAAAGAGGGAGGTCTAAAGCCCTCCATTTTCCTTCTATTGGTAAACAATACAAGCTTAGTTTTCTCCGGATTTACAGTCAGCCCTGTTTCTGCACACCACCCCATTGCCTTATCCAGGGCTTTCTGCATGAGTCCAGAGACAGTATCAAGGTACTTTCCAGTGATGATTATAGCCACATCATCTGCGTACCCTTGAGTGTATGCGCCAGTCCTATTCAATTCTAAAATAAGACTGTCGACTACCATATTCCAGAGGAGTGGAGATAACACTCCTCCCTGAGGGCAGCCTCGAGTCACAGCTACCTTCATTGAACTGTCTCTCAATACTACTTTTACAGTTCTTTGTTCCAACATGTATCTAATCCAGCTCACAATGTGAGCATGGATACCATGTCTTCCTGCAGCAATGCATATTTGATCGAAGGATGTGTTATTAAATGCTCCCTCGACATCAAGAAATGCCCCGAGTCCGTACATTCCGTGTTCCAGCACTCCCTCAATCCTGCTAACAAGATTGTGGAGCGCTGTCTCCACAGATTTTCCCTTCTGGTAGGCATGTTGATACAGGTGCAGGGGGTGATCCCTTAATGGCCCATCCCTTATGTATCTATCCACTATCTTTTCTAGTGTCTTCAGTAGAAAAGACATCAGACTGATTCCTCGAAAGGAGTCTGCTCTTGTGTAGTCAGTCTTACCTGGTTTAGGTATGAAAACCACCTTGGTGACCCTCCAGGCTTTCGGAACATATCCATAAGCCAGGCAGGAGCGAAATATTCTTACCATTGGAAGGAGGAGCAGATCCTGCCCTTCCTGAAGGAGTGCAGGAAATACCCCATCCTCCCCAGCAGCCTTAAAGGGGCTAAAACTCATGATTGCCCATTTTGTAACTGTGTACGTCACGATGCTGGAGGAAAGTCTCCATTCCGTCCGAGCCGGACGGATGGGATTCCTCCCATGATGCATCTCCCTCAACTCCCTGGAGCCTGGAAAGTGGGTCTCCAGCATTAGCTTTAGTGCTTCCTTGTCGGAAGACGTGAAGTCTCCCGAGGGAAGCAGCAGAGAACCCACCCCCGCTTCTGAGTCTTTCGATAGGATCTTATGAAGTCTTGCCATCTGTGGAACAGTCTCTACGCTCTCACAGAAGCTTCTCCATGAGTCCCTTTTACAGCGCTTGATTGCTGCTTTGTACCTCCGTTGGGCAACCTTAAAGTTTTCCCAATCCCGAGGCATTCTTGTCCTCTTTGCTTTATTAAAGAGTTTCCTAGTCTCTCTGCGGAGACCGTCTAATTCTGCTCCCCACCAGGGTAATTTACACCCTTCCTTCCTGGTCCTTAGGGGGCAGCTGTCTTCGTAGGATGTGATGATGCTTCTCTGTAGATAATCAACAGCAGCATCTACCTCATCCACATTTCTAAACTTGCACTGAAGTGCCCCCTCTAGGGCAGCTCCCAGCCTTTCTCGATATAGTCCCCAATTGGTAGTCCTCGGGTTTCTATATGTCATTTCCCTGTAATTGGATTCTAAAAGAGTGAAGAGTATGTGTCTGTGGTCAGACAAAGTTATCTCCCCTGACACTCTCCACCCATCAATCCTGTGCAGCAGAGAACTGGTGCACAGTGTAATATCTATCACCTCCTGCCTAATGCTATTTGCAAAGGTAGGTTGTGATCCTTTATTGAGTATTTGTAACTCCGTAGACATAAGATACTCCAACAGTGCTTCTCCCCTTCCGTTGGTGCTCCCACTCCCCCACACAATGTGGTGCGAGTTAGCATCACAACCGATCAGAAGATCCCACTTGTTGGTCTTACAGTAACTCACCAGCCTCTCCATCTCATTTGATGGTGGAGGAGCCGGTGCATCGTATGGCAGGTAGGAGGAGCAGATGACCACCCTCTTCCTGTTCTCACCTTCCCCCAGGGTCAGCAGAACTGCTGTCTGATCCCTAGTGGTAAATTCTGATAGATGCAAAGCACTTATCCCATTCACATAGATACAAGATCTAGGCCTATCAACAGTGGTACAGTAATATATTTTTCCGCCTGTCATGCTCAGGCCCCTGACTCTTCCCTGGAAAGCCCAGGGTTCCTGAATCAGAGCTATTTTGACCATACCTTCAGAGAGTATCCTTTGCAGAACCCCTGAGGAAGCCTTACTGTGTTGTAGGTTGGCCTGAAGCACGGCTATGCCAGCCATGGTTCGGCCCCTCCCACATCTTCTTCCTCCCTTATCTCCTTCTCTTCGAGGGGGTATGGAGCCTTCCCTTAGGCCACTACCCACAGGGGCTCCCGAGTCAGACTCTACCCCCATGGGGGAGACCAGGCTTGGTGCCTCCTTGAAGGTGGGCCCAGAGAGGTTGAAAAGGATGTCGTCCTCCTCTCCCCACGAAGGGTATGAGGGGCAACTGGGATGTGTGGGTCTCCCAGAAGGAACCCCCACAGGCAAGGTTAAGGTAGTAGAGGGTGCGTCCCGACTAGGATCCCCATTGGGGCTCTCCACCGGTATCGCATCCCCCAAGGAAGAAGCGTCCCGACTGGGATCCCCATCGGGGCTCTCCACCGGTATCGCATCCACCAAGAAAGAAGACAGACTACAAGAGTCCATGTGAAGAGTGCGCCTGTCAGCGCCCTCCATAGTTTTGTTTGAGGGTTCCATGTTTGGTCCCACGAGTAGCTAGGGAAATATGGTGTCCGCCCATGCAGAGCCCCGCATGCATGGGTAAGGCTTAATAAAACCGGAGGTCGCCCAGTATCCGGAGTCTCTCTGTTAGTGACTTCTTACCCTCCGCCCCGCAGATGCGGTCACCCTTAGCACAGAGACGCACCATGGTGATGGGAGCTGTTTATTGACCGCCAGGTCTAGATCCGTCATGTTCAGCGATACCAGGGGCACCTCGAGGAGGATGTGGCTCTTCACCACGCATGACGGTCTTGGTGGTCCATAGGCATGTTCTGCCCTTGTCCCTCCCTGGAGTCACTGACCCCTTACCCCCCTGAGAGGAGGATAGTCCTGAATGTGGCAAAGGCAGCCAAGCAGAATACGCACTAAAATATCTATGGCTACACGGAGGTAAAATTCAAATGAGGAAAGCTGGGAATGAAGCTGTATATGTTTTGACATGTGTAGATGATACTGGTACTATGTGAAATTAAGATGCCTTTTTCCCTTAGCAATAAAAAGTTTCATAAAAATGCAATATCTATTGTGTATTAAAATATCCGAAGTTTCAAATTCAATTTTGATTTATTTGTAGCCTGTATACATAGCTTACAGTTTTTTCCTGATGCTATAATACTTACTGAAATATGATTACACTAACATGAATTGAGTCTTTATCAGTTATGTGATTGTAATTATATTTTGCTCACTGCTGTGACAGTAGCCAAGCCAGAGGTGTCATTGTTTATGTTAAAAATACTACTGACTGTTACCACACTGTGTAATGAAATCAAAACTGAAATATATTAAATTACAATTAGTATCTATAGAGACAAAAATTGCAGTTGCAAGTTGCACAAAAAAGTTATATAGTTGTTGCTGGTGAGATCAATGTTAATAGTACGGTGGTTACAAATGACTCTGATCATTAATTAAATGTGACGAGGTCTTTAGGATTAACTATCTCAATTGATGTTCCCATTAGAGTAACCTCAAAATCGGGAACTTGCATTGACCATTTGTGTACTAGGATATACAACTCCTACAAGTATGATCTACACATAAATATGCTTCATGAAGCAATAACAGATCAATCTGTAGTGCTCATGCATCTGGGAGTAGATGCGGATAAATGCAAATGGAAACTTGGTGACCTTTCATAGGAAAGACATTTTCCAAATGCATTCTAGTGAGATTCACCACTAAAAAGTGTTGTTTTTGAGTTTCCCAATAACCAAGATTTAATTAATTATTTACTTGAAGTTCTGACTCAGATTCTCACTAAGCCATTGACCAAGGAATGTTATGGTGTCCTCTCAATGTGTGAGTCCTCCAGTTTATTAGAGACCTTTAATATGGCAGGGAATTACTTAATACAAAATTGAACTTTTTTTAAAATATAACAATATAATAGATGAAGACCATGTAGCCATGTCCCAAATGGAGGATCAGACATCATAGACAAGTTGGTTTCCAAACACTGAATTCATTAATCATAAGGTGGCATGAATATTAGGGTGGGCCGAAAAAAGGTTTTTTTTCCGGATCAAATTTGCCCTATGCGGGAAAGTTGTGTACTGATATCAGGATCTTGCATGCAAAATTTTTTCAAAATCGGATAATATTAACCACTGCCGCCCGAGCTCTAAAGTTTAAAATTTTGTGAAAATTCAGGCGGAAATGGGAAACAAACGGTTATGGAGAATAATTTGTTGCAAATACTGGAACATTGGTAAATATCAACGGTAGATACATGTGTTTAGATTACAACACTGAAATGTGAAGTTTATTTGACGAAACCTATGGCTTATACGATGCCTAAGAATAAACGGCTAGTTTAGAGTGCAGGCAACCCGCACAACAACAAAAATTTTACACGTTCCAAGCATCACTTCAAATAGATCACTTTTGGGAGCCGTATTTGGGATAAATTAATATTTTTTCGAATGCGGTTCCTTTATAAATGTCTCATACTTCATTTGGGTATAGATAATACATTAAAACAGACGGTAAAGTTAATTTTTTAAAACTAACCTCAATTATGATGAAGAATTTTATGCATGTTGAGCTATTGCCACAAAAAAATCAGTTAATCAAGGTAGGATCAAGGCACAGCCTGATCACCAAATATTTATTTAAGTAGCTCTTTGCTATTTTCGTGAAGAAACTACCCAGAACTCACCACGAGGAGGTGGCTACCTACTATCGAGTTCCACCCGTGCCCTCCAAAGCCAGCCTTCCATAGGGCACGTTTGTAGGTATCTGGCTATCAATGGTTCTTATTATACCTTATGCTGTGCTTTATATTCAAATTTTGGTTGAAGTTTTCGGCCTTTTATGCATAATAATGCCCATCCATGCCTGCTTTCTGGACTGCACACGGATTTTGACGCCACCGTGATCATTTGTACCATCCTTTCAACTGCTTGTGTGTGGCATGCAAATGGGGGTACTTTCAACAAAGCCCCTTTTTTCAGAATGTATCCCAAATCTTTGCTTATGATATCAGCTATTAAAGGTGGTTGAGTTACCGATTTTGTTTCCCAGTCAACTAAGTAGACGTAATCTTGTGTATCAAAATTCATAGTTGGAAGTTCGAATTTCCTAAATTCCTTCTTCTGATTTTCTTCTGATTTTAATATTTTTTCGACGGCCATTTAACGGATCGGTCCTCTCTCATCGGCTAGCATTGCAAGCAGAATATTCTCTGGGTGAGCAAAAAGAGCGTTTCCCTGAATGATTGAGTAAAGGCGTAATTTGATGTCTCGATTCATATATTTCATGAAATGTATTATGTTCATGATATTCTTCGGACCTTCCGTGCATTATGGTCTTAATTTCATCGCGAACCACATAGGAGTTTATACTTTCATCACAAAAGTGGCCAATGTCATCTGTTCTTTTGAAGGAGTTTCGGTTGAAACATATAATCGAAGAATGCGAATTGCTGTAGTGGTCCACCTGGAATGAATCATTTTCCCCGGACTTCTCGCTGAAAGACTCTCCAGGCATTCTCCACTTGAAAAAGCACGTGGTCTCCTTGAGAAACATTCCCGATATCAACTAGAAGCACGGATGCGAGTGCTGCAGCAGCTCGTTTCGATTTACAGAATCTTTCACAGGCAGACGTAAATCTAGACAAATTTAAATTATTTACACACACCTTTTTTCAAAAAATCATCAGCATCACTTGCGTCGGGTAATTCTTCATCTGCAGACGTTTCATCACATGAGTCTTTCCAAATCTCAGGAACGTCTTGCTCAGGTGTCGTGGAACATTCTAATGATCTTTTTATTTCTAACTTATTTCATTTCCTCTTCCTCTTGTTAGTTTCCTTGACATCAATGGCACTGATATTCAATTTTCTATCACTACTCTGGTCCTGAAGGAATACACGTTCTAAAAATGGCACTTTGGTGGTATTATCACAAACCCAATCAGTTCCACTAGAGAATTTACATGCCGCAACATGAAATAGCTGACACGCGTGACGAAGAAAGTCTTGCTTCAGATCAACGAAAGTCTTCATGTTGACAGATCGAAGATTATTGCGGTATTTTCCATGGTATCGAATAATTCGTCTCACAATTTGCTTATGTCCGACAACTGGTACAGAGGATGTATTCCAGATGTCTTCAATGGCATGAACCACCGTCTCCGCGATTCCCAGCACAGATGTATCGGTATTTCCACTTTCTTCTTGAATGTACCGAGAGTACAAATACATTTTCATCATCTCCTCATAAGTAAGCAAAACATTACCCGCGAACTTTTCGGGTGCATCAGGCACTCCTCTCTACACCATTTAGGCTTTTTCTGTATTTTCGCCATTACTTTAATCTTCTTGCAGCCGAAACCACAGTACGCTGCACAATGTAGTTATTCACTCACAGCAATGAATACCAACTGACTGACTACCTCAAGCTTATGAAGTGAAATACGCATCTTGGCCGACAACGGATGGAATCCCCAAGGAAAATAAAATATTGCAACAAATATGGTGAGTTTATGAGTAAGATAGTAACAGCAGGAGATGAGGGAGTTTAAACATCAGTTACGAGGGTTTACAATGGGATATGTCTTGTATGAGAATTCTATGCAATTTTATCACCGAAGTATTCACGATCAACTCATCACTGGGGCCAGAGAAGGATAACCTCCGTCATCCGTCTCATTCATACTTCCTTAACTCTACCACTGGCCATCTTTATCATACCTGACTCATGTCGAACTAGCTGTACCTGCTATCGCTTAGGCAGTAGTTAATTCCCGGTTTTGCAAGAAAGTACCGTTCGGAGGAACACGTATATACCGTACATAGAGATAATGCGTTGATTATGGAACTTTTAGGTTTATCATTTCATACAGTGAACCACTACAATTTATCCAAGTTCTTAGAAAAAGCTACGATCTTCTGATGAGTATATCGTAGATATATCAGCCTTTTTTAACAAAAGAATTCGTTTGGACTCCACAAGTGTATTAAAATGTCTGATTCGTAGTATATTTCCCAGCGCGCAGCCCGCTTTGTCTCCGAGTGAACACCCACTCCTTTTGGAATCTAATTCACAAGCATTTACGACCCACGAATTCGTTGGATTTTCGAAGAATATCTGCAGCTCAGGGGGACAAGAACCAATTATTGGATATTGCAGTATATAACGAGGAAATTAAATGTTTGAATCACCTTTGTGGTGAATATCAGGCCGTGATTCATCGCCATAATTGAGGTTAGTTTTAAAAAATTAACTTTACCGTCTGTTTTAATGTATTATCTATACCCAAATGAAGTATGAGACATTTATAAAGGAACCGCATTCGAAAAAATATTAATTTATCCCAAATACGGCTCCCAAAAGTGATCTATTTGAAGTGATGCTTGGAACGTGTAAAATTTTTGTTGTTGTGCGGGTTGCCTGCACTCTAAACTAGCCGTTTATTCTTAGGCATCGTATAAGCCATAGGTTTCGTCAAATAAACTTCACATTTCAGTGTTGTAATCTAAACACATGTATCTACCGTTGATATTTACCAATGTTCCAGTATTTGCAACAAATTATTCTCCATAACCGTTTGTTTCCCATTTCCGCCTGAATTTTCACAAAATTTTAAACTTTAGAGCTCGGGCGGCAGTGGTTAATATCATCCGATTTTGAAAAAATTTTGCATGCAAGATCCTGATATCAGTACACAACTTTCCCGCATAGGGCAAATTTGATCCGGAAAAAAAACCTTTTTTCGGCCCACCCTAATGAATATATAGAAACGGCTCATATCTAAGTTAGTGATGATGGAGATCAATGATGAAAATGATGAACAATTTAAGAAACATCACTTCAAAACAAGATATGATGAAATAAGATTGATTAATCATCAATGATAAATACACTTTGTTCAATAAAACTGATTTCAAAAATAAAGTTGAAAAACCAAGACAGTATAATTTTTTTCTCTTTTATTCAAAAATACATGATATCTACAAATAACTCAGCAAAACTACTATAGTCCTGTTTAGTTGTTTCAACAAAAAAAGGATAGATTTATCACAACTGGCTTGTGATATTTCAAAGAATCCCATCATTGGAATTGGATAATTTCAAAGAAGATAGCAGGCCTATACATAAATTGGCAGTAGGTGAAGACAAATTTTACTTTCTAAAATACATGCTAGGAGGCAAAAGTTTTTTTGAGCATATTGCCAAGAATACAAATAAATACGCAGAATATATCCAACTTTCCACAGGAAAGGTCAAGAAAGACTGGCTAGATGTCACATACAGTGATGTTGTAGCATACATTGGAGTGTTCATATACAAGTATTTTCGATTTACCTGGAAGCAGGGTTAAGTGGCATAGTCATGATATCGACTATGCAATAAGTAGTTCACAATTGTATGACATTTAGAAGGTATTCAAAATATTAAAATTTTTCACGTACAGGACATGACAAGAAAAAGTAGGGAGAATAGGGTTTCTCTTCAGCAATGAATTGTCAGACTTGGAAGATGACCTATGGGCCTACCCTCTCCATCATCCAAGGAGTGCACGCCAGTGTACAGCCCACCCCTACACGCGGCATTCCAGATGGCAAAGAAGAGCAAATGCTAGAAAGACTGACCATGCATGAATTGGGCTTAGAGGTCTAAAACTTCTTCTTTCACTTCAAGACAGTGGAGTGGTAGCCATCAGATTTTGGTGTAAATTGGTGTACCGTCAGAACTGGAGTAAATCCAATTGTGCCAGTGAAAAGATATTCTTAAGAATAAAAGAAGAATGTGACCGTAGCAATGAATTCGATTATTCACCAATATAATAAATGCATGGACCAAAACATCAATGTTACCATATCAATATACGCAATAAGCATTGGTGGTTAGGGATTTTATCCTGGATGATTAATGCCATCAAGCAAAATTCCTGTGCTCTCACCTAAGGACACAAACAGAGTTTCACAAGTAGATTTCAGGCATGTAATAGCAGAGACATACCTCACAAAATATTGTGTTTATCCAAAAAACTCTGGGCCTTCTGGAAGATTTACATCGTCATCACAAGTACTGATGATGCAAGGTTTGACCACAGGGACCATTTGGTCACCCACAATCCAGAAAAAAACAGAAAGAGATGGCTATTATGGTCATTTGCAAGTGAGAACCACATGCCAAAAGTGTAAAGCAGGGCTTTACACTTTGCTACCAGAAGTTAGTTTTGAATCAGTTAATGCATAAATTAAATGATTAAAAGTTAACTCTTGTAAAAAGTAATGGTTAAATTAAGTAGTTAACCACATTCTTAACGATTAATTTTAATCATTAATTTTTTAATCGACAATCCCAAATATGCTCCTGTGTCAGAGTACCTATTTGCTAAAGATTAGAAGTCCTGAAAGCTCCAGTAAGCAATTACAGTAGACTAAGGAAAGGCTTAAAGTAACTATCTCAGTGGGAATATAGCTGTCTCATGATCGTATCTTGAGTGTATGGGCAAACAGAATTGTAAAAGCACGGCATGTGTGATCAGCAATCCACATCCTATGACCTAAAAAACCATAAAATATTTACAACCTAAAAACATAGCTTTTGTCAAATAAGCATGTGTTCTTGCCTGTGTACAGTGTTGTTGTGTGACTTCTTTCTATGCAGGTTAACCCTCTTAGTGCCACTGAATTTTGGTGATACTAGTGAAAAGTGCCAGCATGATTATGAGAGTTTTGTAACTCCTTTTGAAAATTATAAACAATATGAAGTTACTTTTTAGATATTAATGTAATATTATTTTTATTGAACAAAAAATGGATTAATTGTTTTTTATGGTATTCTGATACATTGCATAAAGGATTAAAGTAATTATTACAACAAAAATAGCTTAAACATTAATTCTCTCCTTGAGCCGATATATCGGCTCGTGGCACTTTTCGGCCGTGGAGCAAAAGCCAATATATCGGCCCGCAGCACTAAGAGGGTTAAGTTTTATCCACCATGGCATAATGTCAGTAGGTTGTGTGTACCTTGAAGCTGCTTAAAATGATCGAATTTTGTATGAAAACCAATGCTTTGAGACTACTCATCAATTTCTGAAGACAAAGCTTGATGTGCAGTACTATTACCTTAGACGACCCCCAAAAGTTGGCATGGTCATTTACAAAAAAATGATCCAATCACCAGTGTTCTGATACTCTATCATGTCATTCATTATGAGGGTGAGGTGTGTTACACTTAGCACAGAGCTTTGTGGCATCCCATTCTCTTGTCCAAAAAATCTATTAAAAAAATACTCATTTCAAAAACTCAGATCATTAAAAAATTATGGAAAAATGGGAAACTAGCTCCTGACAAGTCATGAAAAGATGATGCTATGTTAGTGGATGAGGAGAAACTTTTCCTGCATCAATGTGTCCAATGTTTAGATGAAATCAAAGTGAGTGGCACTGATGCAAAGGAATGTGGAAAGTAGGGGATGATGGGCCGGGGAGGGGTAGAGAGAAGTAGAGTAAGGGAGTGGCAGCACTAGCAGCTGGAAGAGGTGCCAAAACAACTTATTTGCATTTAAACATCACAAATATCTCCATACACTCCTATGCTTACACCCTGTGGATTACTATGCCATCCTCCATTAAGCAAAATCACAGAAGAAGCCGCTGCAAAAGACACAGCTCTGACATCTGCTGATCTAAGAAACATCTAGTCAGTAGGTTCTGTGAAATAAAAATCTATTTTGTAAACACTGTTTTCCTGTGAAAAGGTAAACAACGTGTAGTAGCACACAAATGTTATATTTGTTCGAAAAAGAAGAAGTGAACCTAAAAAGGCACATCAGAGGATGAATTTAAAAACCAATTCTTACAGCTTTCTATCTATTATTTTTAATTTTTCTGAATTAGGATCTAGTCCATTTGGTATATTCTGGGGACCCAGCATTTTGAGCTTAGGGTCTGCTTCCTAATGAAATCTTATAACTGATGTTGTTGTATGGGCTTTGTGAGAGTTCATACTATACTGGGACTATAGGCAGAGACTTGAGAACTGTGGTAGAAATCTAAGTGTCATGACTGTTGTTGTAAGAGCACCATACAATTGATGTATCAAAATCTTCCACAGTACTGACTGCAGTAATTCACAATCATCAGTTCACATAACAAGTAAAACCCCCACGCTAAAATTTGCTTTTCATCAGTCACTCATCATCATCATCAGTCAACAATCCTCGGATTGGTTTGACGCAGATTTCCACTCGATCCTTCTATCGGCCAACCTTTTCATTGTGACGTAATTCTTCTCTTTTACATCCTTCACAACCTGTTCCATGTATCTCATACGAGGCCTGCCTTTTACAATCTTCCCGTTCACTTTTCCTTCGACGATAGTCTTCATCAGGCCATCATGGCTCAAGATATGTCCGATTAAGTTGTCCCTCTTCTTTTTAGAGTTTTCAGCAGACTTCTCTTTTCTCCCACTCTTCTTTGGACTTCTTCATTTGTCACTCAGTCGATCCATTTTTCTTCATCATTCTTCAATTGCACCATATTTCGAATGCTTCCACCCTATCTTCTCCGCTGCTGTCATCGTCCATGCTTCACTGCCATAAAGAGACATGCTCCAGATATACATTTTGATGAATTGCTTCCTTTCTTCCAAGCTTGTATATCCAGCTGTAAGTACATAGATTCTTCTTTTGAAAAAATGCCCTCTTTGCCTGGGCTATTCTACTCTATTTCTTTCTTGCTTTGTCCATTGTTGGTTACTCGGTTTCCCAGGTAACAGAACTCTTACACTTCTTCCAGTTTCTGTTTTCCTAGTATAACATTGGTTTTGGCCACCTATTTCTTGCTGCACACCAATATCTTAGTTTTTTTCTTATTGATCTTCAGATGATAACTAGCCATTGTCCTTTCCATGGTTACTAGAATCTTGTTCAGATCCCTCTCTGTCTCAGATATGAGTGCTATGTCATCAGCGAATTGTAGCATACTGATTGTTTCTCCGTGGATGTTCACTCCAGAACACATCTCCTTGATTTCATTGATGGCTCTCTCGATGTAAACATTAAAAATTACAGGAGACAATGCACAGCCTTGTCTCACTCCTTTCCTTATTCTTGTCTCTTCACACCTGGGTCCTGATTTAATCACAGCTACTCGGTTTTTGTACGGACTGTGTATAATTCCTCAGTCATTGTAGGACACTCCAATTCCCTTCAGAATTCCAAGCATCGAATCCCAATCCATGTTGTCAAAAGCCTTCTCTAAATCCACAAATGCAATGAAGGTCGTTTTGTTCTTCTCCATTTTCTTCTCTATGAGCAGTCTAGGGGCCAATATTGCTTCCCTTGTACCCTTACATTTCCTAAATCCGAATTGATCTTCATCCAGGAACTCCTCTGGTTTTCGTTCTATTCTTCTGTAGATGATCCTGGTCAGTATCTTTGATGCATGTGTCGTCAGGCTTATAGTCCTAAAATTTTCGCATTTCTCCGCTCTCTTCTTCTTGGGAATAGGGATGATGATGTTTTTCTCGAAGCCCCATGGAATTTCTCATGTTGAGTACATGTTGCAGATGGTTTTATAAAGATGAGTTAATGTCTTCTCTCCTGCATTTTTAATTAGTTCTGCAGGGACATCATCAATACCAGAAGCCTTATTCATCTGAAGTTCCCTTCCCAAACTTCTCTTTCCTCTTCGATCACTTTCATGTAGAGATTTTCTACATTGTATAACTCCTCTGAAATATATGTTCTGTAAGTGTGCGTGCAGCAGTCAGCGGTCACGTCGCCCTGGTGTTGGTTGTGGCGGTTATGGTAGCTGCCGTATGTGGCGTCACATTTAGGTGTGGCTCCTCTAACACCTTGCGGCGCCTGGCCGTGGGATCTCGCCCCGCGAGGAGTCGCATGATTAGAGTGGAAAGCTACTGCCATTGCCGGCCAATAGGAAGCCCTCGAGGGGGTCATGGGGTGACGCCGGCGTTGGGCGTGGCGCAAGGGCAGGAGAGACTCTGGGAGTCTCTCTCGGGGCAGCCGATGGCCAACATGTAATTGTGGTGTACGTAAATAAAAGCATTAAGACAGAACGTCTTAACGCTTAACAAAAAGGGAACGCCTGACTTGTTCCCTCTCTGCGCCTTCTCCAGGTCAAGTCCTTGTACTGAAGCGGAGTGCTTACAGTTCACATTTTTTTGTCATACTTCCCATCGTCCTCAGTTTCGTTGCTATTTTGTTATGCTGTCAATTGGGAAGTATGTACCAGACTGTATAGTTTCCTTGGCAGTAATAAAACGGTTATCAACCAGTCAAGTCATGTCAGTGTCTCTGCCCAGCTACTTATACCTAATATAGTGTCGAGTCCGAGAATCACCATGCGCATACGACAACTGGCGACGAGGATATAAACGGTTAAACGGAGAATTTAGTTTTGGGGAAGCAATAATAACCTGTATGACCGTCTTTCCGTGAGATATGTTAAATTCAACGGTTCCCGTTGTCTCACAGGGTCGTATTGAGTCTTTCATAAAAGGACAAAATTTAGAAGGATGGCTAGAATGTTTCGAAATTTATTGCGAACTAAATTCTATCGCTGAAACCCAGAAAGTTCGGTTACTATTGTCCTTAGCCAGAGATGAGGTGTACGAGGAACTTCGTATCACGTGCTTACCAGTAGAACCAAAGACAAAAACTTTGACGACTGAAAAAGGGTCGAGAAAACAGCTTTGTTCCGCAATCCCTCAACTATTGTCAGAGAGAGAAATTGAAGCGTGTGCGCAAGGCGATTGTCAAACTATAAAAGATTACGTATGCTGTCTAATGAGTGTGGGTTCAATACTGATGAGTTGAACTCCAGGATATTGGAGCGATTTATGACAGGTGTTAAATCAGTATGTCTGAAACGGAAGCTGTGGTCTTCAGCAAAGGCAAGTGACGATTATAAATTTGCTGCTGCAGTCACAGAGGCTCTGGAATAAGAGACGATGGAGGAAGCACACTTGGCACCAATCAACAGCGTACGCACATCTCCCTGTCGCCGGCCTACTCCAAGTCACAGTCAGCCCAACCGAGAGAAGCAGAACTGGCGGACTCATTCATTGGTTCGAGACCCGGTGGTGCAGCGTTCTCCAGTTCAAGGTCGGTCCCAACCCAGTAGATGAGACCGAATGGTATCTTCTTCGGCTCGGGGACATGGTCCGGCCCCACATTCCAACCTTAGGTCCAACAGCATAATATGTGGACGTTCTGGAAGAATTACCCATGTCTCAAACAGCTGTCCAGTGCTGAAACAGCAGTGGGAGTGTTATGTGCATCATAAGCGTGGCCATATATCTAAAATGTGTTCATCTACAGTCCGAGCAGTTGACAATGTCCCAGAAGACTCTTCAGATCCAGTTACTTTAGAGCAAGAGATATCTGAAATAATAATTTCTAATGAGGTAAATGTGTGTGAAATTGGAGATAATTCCAGTGTGGAATTACTTAAGAATGTTTGTGAGGTAACAAACGGTCCCATTGTGAAAGTGCTTGGCAACTTAGATGAGGTACCAACCCATCTAGGTCAATCAGAAGTGATAATGTTGAATTCCTTGACGCAGAGTTCTCAGGAAAAATAAATCAAAGCCACGAGTCATCCTCATTTAGTTCCTGTGATAATTGAAGGTAAACCTGTTGTAATGGAGGTTGATACAGGTTCAGGTGTATCATTAATATCGATCCATTTGCTTAATCATTTGTCTCCTAACCTTAGCCTCAAACCTGTGCATTTGTGTCTGAAAGGGGCATGCGGTAACTCGTTGAAAGTTTATGGTCAAGCGCAGGTCATGGTGAAAGCTGATAATAAGTCGGTTTCATTAACACTTGTTGTATTTGAAGGTTCTAAAACTTTTCACTCTTTTATTAGGTAGAACATTGCTGGACGCTTTATATCCTTCATGGAGAAGTCTGTGCATGAAATTTAGGGATCAGAGTGACCTTAATGTGGTAAATAACGCCTCAGCTTCACTTAGTGGAAAAACCAGTCTTGTTGGCATGTCAAATTGTCCCAATAAATTGTCTGTGGTTCCTATGAGTGTAGAAAAAGGTATATTACCCAAAAGTCAAGAATTGGCATTGAAATTCCCTCATGTGTTTTCTAAGGATAAGTCACAGCATATTAAGGGATTTAAGATGTCCTTTGTTCTTACACCTGATGCGAAATCCTTTATTCATAAGGCATATGAATTACCATTACGTCTTAGAAGACCGGTAGAACAACTAGTTAATAAAATGGTAAATCAAGGGAAGTTAATACGAGTCTTACATTCGGATTGGGCATCCCCTGTATGGGTAGTTCCAAAAAATGATGGTGATATCAGGCTTGTAGTTGATTTCAGTAAGACTGTTAATCCTCAGCTTAGAGTAGAACAATAGCCTCTACCTTAGATGAAAGATATTTTTATTTCATTATCTGGTTGTGCATATTTCACAGTATTTGATTTGTCGGAAGCATACATGAAGCTTCAAGTTGCAGAGGAAAGTGAAGAGGTACTTACAATAAATACCCCCTGGGGAATGTACTGTTTTAAAAGATTAATTTATGGAATAGCTTGTGCCCCAGCTATGTTTCAGCAAGTTATGGATTTTTTACTTGCAGGTCATGATAAGGTAGGCAGATACTTGGATGATATCATTATTGGAGGGAAGACTCACTGAGTGTAAACTGAGAACACTCAATGTACTCAAGGTGTTTGAAAGACATCATGTTCAAGTCAACTATGACAAATGTAGGTGGTATTGCAACTCCGTAACATACCTAGGTCATATTATTGATGCGGAAGGTATTCATCCCCTGTCAGAGAAAGTAGAAGCCAATTCTAAGGCGAGATCCCCATCAAATCAATCCGAGTTATGTGCTTACTTAGGAATTTTAAATTTTTATAGAGATTTCATTCCTCATTTGAGCTCAAAGCTCCAACCTTTAAATAATTTGCTGTTGCTGTGTAAATCAGAGTGGAAGTGGTCGCAAGAAGCTGAAAATTGTTTTCAGAAGAGCATGATGTATTTACTTAGTAGTATCGTGTTGGCTTACTTTGATGAATCCAGAACCATTGTTGTTTACACTGATGCTAGTCCATATGGCATTGGCTCAGTATTGTGTCAAGTAGTTGAAAGGCCTGTTGTGTATCATCCCAGTCTCTATCTGACTCCCAGAAAAGGTATGAACAATTTGAGAAGGAAGCCTATGGTGTGAAGGTGGCACTTAAGGCACACCATAAATATCTTTGGGGTCGAGGTTTTACTTAAGTCCTGATAATTTACCTCTTAAGAATATATTAACTCCATCTAAAAGTTTCCCCATTATGTCATCCCCCCGAATTCAAAATTGGTCAGTAGATTGGCAAGGCTACAATTTTCAAGTGGAGTAGAGAAAAAGTTCATTGTTAGCTCCTGCAGATGTGTTATCTCGCCTCCCATCAGATAATATTTGTGATGAAACTTTCCATGTAGATCTTGCACCAGAATTGCCAATCACTCCAGATATTATTTCTGAGTTTACAGCAAACGATCCCTTGTTACAAAGAGTAAAGAATTAACTGAACAAGGTTGGCCTAATGTCCAGAAAGATTTACAATTGAAACCTTACTTTTTGTTGAGACATTTCTTTCAGTAGAACAAGGGTGTGTAATTTTTAAGACAAGATTATAATCCCCCTTGATCTTAGGAGTAGAGTGGGGGTAAGGGGTCAGTGACTCCAGGGAGGGACAAGGGCAGAACATGCCTATGGACCACCAAGACCGTCATGCGTGGTGAAGAGCCACATCCTCCTCGAGGTGCCCCTGGTATCGCTGAACATGACGGATCTAGACCTGGCGGTCAATAAACAGCTCCCATCACCACGGTGCGTCTCTGTGCTAAGGGTGACCGCATCTGCGGGGCGGAGGGTAAGAAGTCACTAACAGAGAGACTCCGGATACTGGGCGACCTCCGGTTTTATTTAGCCTTACCCATGCATGCGGGGCTCTGCATGGGCGGACACCATATTTCCCTAGCTACTCGTGGGACCAAACATGGAACCCTCAAACAAAACTATGGAGGGCGCTGAAGGGCGCACTCTTCACATGGACTCTTGTAGTCTGCCTTCTTTCTTGGTGGATGCGATACCGGTGGAGAGCCCCGATGGGGATCCCAGTCGGGACGCTTCTTCCTTGGGGGATGCGATACCGGTGGAGAGCCCCGATGGGGATCCCAGTCGGGACGCACCCTCTACTACCTTAATCTTGCCTGTGGGGGTTCCTTCTGGGAGACCCACACATCCCAGTTGCCCCTCATACCCTTCGTGGGGAGAGGAGGACGACATCCTTTTCAACCTCTCTGGGCCCACCTTCAAGGAGGCACCAAGCCTGGTCTCCCCCATGGGGGTAGAGTCTGACTCGGGAGCCCCTGTGGGTAGTGGCCTAAGGGAAGGCTCCATACCCCCTCGAAGAGAAGGAGACAAGGGAGGAAGAAGATGTGGGCGGGGCCGAACCATGGCTGGCATAGCAGTGCTTCAGGCCAACCTACAACACAGTAAGGCTGCCTCAGGGGTTCTGCAAAGGATACTCTCTGAAGGTATGGTCAAAATAGCTCTGATTCAGGAACCCTGGGCTTTCCAGGGAAGAGTCAGGGGCCTGAGCATGACAGGCGGAAAAATATATTACTGTACCACTGTTGATAGGCCTAGATCTTGTATCTATGTGAATGGGATAAGTGCTTTGCATCTATCGGAATTTACCACTAGGGATCAGACAGCAGTTCTGCTGACCCTGGGGGAAGGTGAGAACAGGAAGAGGGTGGTCATCTGCTCCTCCTACCTGCCATACGATGCACCGGCTCCTCCACCATCAAATGAGATGGAGAGGCTGGTGAGTCACTGTAAGACCAACAAGTGGGATCTTCTGATCGGTTGTGATGCTAACTCGCACCACATTGTGTGGGGGAGTGGGAGCACCAACGGAAGGGGAGAGGCACTGTTGGAGTATCTTATGTCTACGGAGTTACAAATACTCAATAAAGGATCACAACCTACCTTTGCAAATAGCATTAGGCAGGAGGTGATAGATATTACACTGTGCACCAGTTCTCTGCTGCACAGGATTGATGGGTGGAGAGTGTCAGGGGAGATAACTTTGTCCGACCACAGACACATACTCTTCACTTTTTTAGAATCCAATTACAGGGAAATGACATATAGAAACCCGAGGACTACCAATTGGGGACTATATCGAGAAAGGCTGGGAGCTGCCCTAGAGGGGGCACTTCAGTGCAAGTTTAGAAATGTGGATGAGGTAGATGCTGCTGTTGATTATCTACAGAGAAGCATCATCACATCCTACGAAGACAGCTGCCCCCTAAGGACCAGGAAGGAAGAGTGTAAATTACCCTGGTGGGGAGCAGAATTAGACGGTCTCCGCAGAGAGACTAGGAAACTCTTTAATAAAGCAAAGAGGACAAGAATGCCTCGGGATTGGGAAAACTTTAAGGTTGCCTAACGGAGGTACAAAGCAGCAATCAAGCGCTGTAAAAGGGACTCATGGAGAGGCTTCTGTGAGAGCGTAGAGACTGTTCCACAGATGGCAAGACTTCATAAGATCCTATCGAAAGACTCAGAAGCGGGGGTGGGTTCTCTGCTGCTTCCCTCGGGAGACTTCACGTCTTCCGACAAGGAAGCACTAAAGCTAATGCTGGAGACCCACTTTCCAGGCTCCAGGGAGTTGAGGGAGATGCATCATGGGAGGAATCCCATCCATCCGGCTCGGACGGAATGGAGACTTTCCTCCAGCATCGTGACGTACACAGTTACAAAATGGGCAATCATGAGTTTTAGCCCCTTTAAAGCTGCTGGGGAGGATGGGGTATTTCCTGCACTCCTTCAGGAAGGGCAAGATCTGCTCCTCCTTCCAATGGTAAGAATATTTCGCTCCTGCCTGGCTTATGGATATGTTCCAAAAGCCTGGAGGGTCACCAAGGTGGTTTTCATACCTAAACCAGGTAAGACTGACTACACAAGAGCAGACTCCTTTCGAGGAATCAGTCTGATGTCTTTTCTACTGAAGACACTAGAAAAGATAGTGGATAGGTACATAAGGGATGGGCCATTAAGGGATCACCCCCTGCACCTGTATCAACATGCCTACCAGAAGGGAAAATCCGTGGAGACAGCGCTCCACAATCTTGTTAGCAGGATTGAGGGAGTGCTGGAACACGGAATGTACGGACTGGGGGCATTTCTTGATGTCGAGGGAGCATTTAATAACACATCCTTCGATCAAATATGCATTGCTGCAGGAAGACATGGTATCCATGCTCACATTGTGAGCTGGATTAGATACATGTTGGAACAAAGAACTGTAAAAGTAGTCTTGAGAGACAGTTCAATGAAGGTAGCTGTGACTCGAGGCTGCCCTCAGGGAGGAGTGTTATCTCCACTCCTCTGGAATATGGTAGTCGACAGTCTTATTTTAGAATTAAATAGGACTGGCGCATACACTCAAGGGTACGCAGATGATGTGGCTATAATCATCACTGGAAAGTACCTTGATACTGTCTCTGGACTCATGCAGAAAGCCCTGGATAAGGCAATGGGGTGGTGTGCAGAAACAGGGCTGACTGTAAATCCGGAGAAAACTAAGCTTGTATTGTTTACCAATAGAAGGAAAATGGAGGGCTTTAGACCTCCCTCTTTGCAGGGAAAGGTTTTATATCCCTCACCATCGGTCAAGTATCTTGGGGTTATTCTGGACTCCAAGCTTAACTGGGGAGAGCATTTGGACACCAAGGCAAAGGAAGCTTGTGCCTCCTTATGGATGTGCAGGAGGACCCTTGGTAAAACATGGGGACTTCAGCCAAAAGCCATTAGATGGATTTATACGGCAGTCATTAAACCTAGTTTCTTGTACTGCTCTATAGTTTGGTGGAAGAGAGTCCGGCTCAAAACTGCTGGGAACAAACTGAACCACCTTCAAAGATTGGCCTGTATGGGCATTTCAGGGGCTATGAGAACAACCCCAACTCTGGCGCTGGAAACACTGCTGAACCTCGCTCCACTCCATGTGGAAGCTGAGGTGCAGGCAAAGACAGCGGCTTATCGTCTCAAATGTATGGGACAGTGGTATGACAAAGGAAGTTCCTATGGTCACAGACAAGTTTGGACAGAGCTCATGAAGTCCAGTCCCATTCTCGGGATGGGCAGTGATGGAATGATAGCCAGGTTCAACCAAACACCCCCCTACTTCAAAACCCACTTCCCGGATAGGGAACAGTGGGCTAGAGGAAAGGGGAAAGAACTTCATTCTGGGGCCGAGGTGTGGTATACGGACGGCTCTAGGAAAGAAGGAAGAGCGGGAGCAGGGGTCTACAATTGTAGCACACCAAGGAAGCTCTCAATCCCTCTGGGAAAATATGCTACGGTGTTCCAGGCAGAGGTATATGCACTTCTGACCTGCGCGTATGCTATTAAGGAAATCGGGATGTTTAACAGACCGATACACATATGCACGGATAGTCAGGCAGCTTTAAAGGCACTGACATCACCATGGTGTAAATCACAGCTGCTGCAGGAGTGTCGTGAGGCACTCAATGATATAGGCAGATGCGGCAAGGTGGAACTTTTCTGGGTGCCTGGTCATGCAGGCATATCTGGAAATGAGATGGCTGATGAGCTGGCAAGGGCCGGTTCCAGCCGAGATCCGATTGGTCCAGAGCCAATCATACCTATTGCCTCGTCGGTAGGGATGGCGGAAATTAGAATGTGGGGGCTAACCCGACATTCTGAGATCTGGCGAGCTGCACCAGGCCTTAGACAGGCCAAACTACACATTGAAGAGCCTAGGCCTGTGCTTGCCAAAAGACTCCTGTCACTAAACAGGGGTCAACTACGAACGGTAGTGGGACTCCTCACGGGGCACTACCAGGTGATGAGGCACCTGCACCTCCTGGGAATCGTAGATTCCCCTAGATGTAGGTGGTGCGAAGAAGAGGATGAAACCACATCCCACATGTTATGCGAGTGCCCTGCGGTGATGAGGACTCGAAACAGGTACCTGGGTTCCCCATTTTTGGAACCCAGGGAGGTAAGGGAAATCCCCATCGGGGACTTGTTGGCCTTTAGCAAGGCGATCGGCCTTTATGGGTGATTTCTTTAGAAGGGTGGTTAGCACAATGGACCAATTGGTCTAAGTGCCTCAGGGCCTCCGTTGTGAGGAACTCCACCGCTATTACAATCTATCTATCTATCTAGGAGTAGAGTACTCGAATTGATACATTTGAACCACCCAGGTATTTGTAGAATGAAATTACAGGCTCGAAATAATGTTTGGTGGCCTCAGATATACCAAGATATTGAGGAAAGAGTCCGAATGTGTGAAACATTTGCAATTCTTAATTTCAAGTCTAGTACAAATATTACAAAGTCATGGCCAGAATCATCCCAACCATGGAGTAGAGTACACCTTGATTTTTTTCAAGTGCAAGGGGAATATTTTCTCATTTTAGTTGATACTTATGGGCTGATATTTGGTCAGTACCCTCTACAAAGTTGGAACATACCTTAAGGTGTTCATCATATTGCTACAATTGGCATCTTTAATTAATTAGTTACTGATAATGGCCCACCATTTGATTCCCATGTATTTGAACAATTTTGAACAGAACATAATATTGTAATGACCAAGTCTCCACCATACCATGCTCAAGCAATTGCTGTTGCTGAACGCTTTGTTCGAACTGCTAAAGAAGGATTTAAGAAATTGTTAATACAAGGAAGCTCATTACCCAAAGAGGACAAAATTCTTCAATTTTTAACAACATATCATAACACTCCGTGTTCTGTAACTTGTAAGATTCCTGCTCATGTTATTTTACGCTACCCCCCAATTACCTCTGTCACTTTGTTAAAGCCTAGTGCTTGTGACAAAACCCTGTCTTTACCTAAATTTCAGGAAGGTGATGCTGTACTGGTCCGATTAAAGAAAGGTGATATTGTTCAAAGGTACTATTTTAAAGGTGGTCTCACCTATGACTGTTTATGTCTCTGTAGACGGTGTAACAAAACTGTGTCACTTGAACCAAATCAGGATTTCTACACTCCCTGATGTTGTCCCTTGGAACCCAGTCCCAGTTACAGCTGAACTGATACCTCCTGTTCCCCTGTCTCTATGTTATCTGCTACCCTGCCTCCACCCGTGTTATCATCTTTTACTCCACCCACTTCAGATCCTTTAGCACCCAGTCCTCAAGCCTCCCCTCAGCTTACCCAAGCAGCCCCTTCTTCACCACATCCTGAAGCTTCACTTTGTAATTCTACCCGTATACGAAAGGTTCCTCAACGTTTGAATTTATTACTATATTTATAACTTGTTTTGTTGTGGTTGCATATTATTCTCTATTTTTTTGTACCGGAGGGAGATTAATATATCAGTTTATATTTTTTTGTCATACTTCTCACTGGTCTCAGTTTCATTGCTCTTTTGTTAAGCTGTCGATTGGGAAGTATGTACCAGACTGTATAGTTGTATGACTGGTTATAGACTGTATTGGCTTATAGACTCTATGTCCTTGGCAGCAATAAACGGTTATCAAACAGTCAAGTTGTGTCAGTGTCTCTGCCCAGTAACTTATAATATATTGTTAAGTCCGAGAATCACCATGCACATACGGCGCAGATATTCTTTCCACCTCTTCACTTTGTCCTCATTTTCAATCAAAATTTCTCAATTCTTATCCCTTATGGCATTGCTTCTTGTGCTCCGTTCCTTGAAGTGGTTCCTCACTATCCTGTGGGCAGCTTCCACCTTTCCAAGTGCAAGGTTGCTTTGTACATTTTTGCATAGATTCTTCATCCACATTTCTCTAGCTTTCCTGGCTTTGCGACTTACTTTGTTCCTTATTCTTCTGTAGCGAAGCTGCCCTTCTTTAGTTTTCGCATTCTTGTACTTTCTTCTTTCTTCAATCAAGTCTAAGACTTTCTCCGTGATCCATGGCTTCTCTTTGGCAACTTTTCTGCTTCCAAGAACATCTTTTGCGGCTTCCTGTAGTCCACATTTAATGTTTTCCCAATGCTCTTCCACTGATTTCTCATTCAGGTTCTCTCCTATGTTGTTTCTCACTGATTTTTGAAATGCCAGCTGATGTTAAGCCTCCTTTAGTTTTTCTACTTGCCATATATTTTTCTTTGTTTTCTTCAATTTCTTGAACTTTAGATGGCATTTCATCACCACTAAATTATGGTCACTGTCGATGTCTGCCCCAGGGTAGCTTTTGCAGCCCTTCACTTGGTTTCTAAATCTCTTCTTCACTAAAATGTAGTCTATTTGACATCTTCTTCTGTCCCCTGGCATTTTTCTTATCATTTAATATATACATTCGCCACAGGATGAAGGTATACTTGTCAGAGCTACATTCACACTTTCTTAGCAAATTAAATCTTTTCAGAAACTACATGTTACAGATTCTGAAATTATAAGCAATTGATATTGGACCATTTGAATCGGAATAAATGTTAAGCAAAGGAGTGATTATGGCTAAATACCTACAACCTGTTAGAATGCAGGTGGTAAACATCTTTTTTTTTTATTTACCTACATGTGGATGTCACCAATAGCTTATGTTGAATGTGTAATTCTATTGTCAACCTTTTTATGATGACAACCCTTGCCATGGTGATAACACACAAATAAATGGAGAGCGAAAACGAAATCCTGTTAATTCTGATGATTCATATTTAACGCTGAATCCACTGCACAAATAACACAACCGTCTGCTCATTTTAGCTCAACGCTGAGGGTAACGGAAAGTTAATCTCAGGAAAAATTGCGACCATTGATAAAACGGCTCGGAAACTTTGCAAGTTATTATTATGCCACCTGTTAACATTTACATGGACACTTGAAAATGTTTATAAGTTCTACACGCTATTACTAAAAGTAGGAACGTTTATATTGAGAAATGACGTAGAAAACTGGTACCTTTTCATCTGAGACAATGCAGAGAGATTCCAGGTCAACACATCTCGATTCCTTCAAACATTTTTCGATTAGCCTATTGCACTGTACTGCTTGCTCCGACGGCCTTCCAGGCTCAAAATGAGGCGCTCCCATAGGAGAGAACTCCACATTAATAAACAGGATACCTTCATTAGGCCTTGTAGTTTTTGGCTGCTGGATTTCACAGGATGCTTGAGCTAGCACTCTGTAATTGAAAGGGAATGAGTAAGAGGACTGTACGACGTAATATCAAATACGCAAATGAACTAAGAAATTACTTAGTATCACCCAGGCAAACAACACAGCAACCCCAATCTCCACCATAATCAATTCGTAGTTTTCTGTATTCAAATGGAGTTCTTCCATCCAGACGCTAATGAAAAAGACCGGAACAATGTAATTAGGAGAGATGAAGACCTGCAGTTTTTCACCAACAATTGCACTTTTCCCACCGCTTTCCGAAGTTCCTTAACCTTCGGGCATTCAAACGTATTGGAGGTGAAATACGCTCCTTCATGACAAAATTCGGGATCAATCAAACCAGAATTCCACAAATCGGCTTAAATACTGCGATTGATAGAAAAAGCATGCCGCTGAGCAATGAACTTTTCAATCTTACCCTCCCCTCTGACAAGGCACGCGGAATGAAATCCTTTTCACATGTTGACAGAAGTACTTCTTTCATCTTTTCTGGAACGATTTCTCAAATCAAATTAAATTAGCGTCGATTTTTTAGGTCTAAACACCCGTTAGGTCCATCGCATGCATCCGCCTAATTTCAAACTAGCACCCCCTAGGAGAACTTACGAAAACGTAGTAGTTCCATGTTGCTGCCGTTAGTAGTCGGTAAAATGCACGAAGTATGTTTGTAAACTGGGCAGCGATCGGGAAAAATTTCACGTGTTACCCGCTACACGTAATAGCTACTATTTCAGTGACTTTCGTTACTTTAAGGAATATACGTTCTCTCATCGAACTTAATAGGAGCAATCTTTATGTTCGCCCACAATGAACTATTAGCGACAAAATACTTACCTCGCTTGCGGCAGCTGATGGCTGCCCGTACGGCTACGAGTATAGGCATCCGCAAGGTGGGGTAACCAAACGCTGTTTAATGTTTAGACCTTCGTTAAACAATACGTCATGAGAAAATGAGATATACGGCGTCATTGCCCATTTTTTATATTGTACACCTGTTAAGTTTATTTGTGTATTTTTACGCCGGGAAATATGGTTTGAAATGTCAAACTACTCACTTGTCAAGGTGCAGACGACGTCTTTCTCTTCGGACAAAGCCGGCTAAATTGAAGGTTTCTTTTCGCTCACAATAATACCTTCGTCTTCTGTGGCAGAATTGTATATCGCTCTGTTATTTGTTCAATATTCCGTCGTCTTACGTGTGTTTTCTTTCTTTACGACGTAAAGTAACTTACAAACCTACTTTCTAAGTCATCTCATTTATTGTCGTGAGCATTCTTCGTGATTGTGGTGCAAGGAATCTCTTTAGGGTAATTGAAAATCGCCAAGAACATAGTAGGTAATCATTCTTTTTCCGAGTTTATTTCGGAACCTAAATAAGTGTTTTTCTTGCTCGTCAAGGACCTGAGAAGTAACTGCTAAGAAGTTTTCATTGTTAGTGTTGTGAAATGTGGGGAAGTGATAAGGTGTTTCTAATTTGTTTCCAGAGTCAGAACCCATGTCGGCTATTAATCCATATATTTTCTGGCTCTTTAAAATACTCCTGTGGTTAGCTGAATGAAGATACTAAGAGACAACCATGCAAAGCCTGGAGGCTGCATGTGAGAAGGCTGAAGTGAGTATATGCATAATTTTTTCTCGAATTCATTCCAAGAAAATAATATCTTTCACATTCTCATCCTGGCAATCGACATTTCAGCACATAATTCACATTGCTACTAGAAAGCCTTCATCAGTGCAGCATATTCAGGAAAGGAATGGCTCAACATTTGTTTCAATACACCAAAAATTGAGAGAACTCTACGAAGAAGAGTCAGGATTCGCTTCTATTCCAGAATTAAAGGTATTTATTGGGTGTTCATCGTCAATTAGAGTTATCAAATATGCACCATGTTTATAGAAGCCTATTTATATTTTTATGGCAGATATTTGCTTATGAAGAAAAGTGTCTCCAGTTTGCCCAATAAGATAAACCTCAAGGGAGTTGAATTCTAATATCATGCCATGCAAACGATTCATTTTACTTTGTCTTATCTTTGTGATTTATAATGTATAGTATGCCAAAATATTAATGCATAAGGTCTACTGGTAGGTGTTGTTGATTTTTCCAGTCATGTGTGGGCCCTGAAATAGGGCTCTTTCTTGTTCAAAAAATTAGGGTTGATATTAGATTCGATTATATTCCCACTTTTTAACTTACATTATATTGTAGTGTACCTACCTTCCTAAGTCACAGCTGAAATATGGCAGGTGCTAATGTCCAACGCCTAGGTTAATGGTCGGTATTTTTCCAAATTAGAATTATACGCTGTGTTATTAGGAAAAAAATCAGCACTAGGAATCCTGTAGTAGTTTCAGGATAGGTTTCAGGTGAATCATCGTACATTTGTCCTCTTCCGTTTTATTAATTCAGTTCATAGCTTGATAAACTGTCCATCAGACTTATATTCCATGGTTAGGTCATCGCCCCTATTTCTCTGCTGTTGTAAAATGCATGTTAGTTATTCTTACCTTTTAACTTATATCCGGTAAAGGTTGCTGTCGCATTAATAGGTGTAATTACAGATGTGTTTTTTTAATGGTCTAATGGACAGATCCTTTTGAATTATAGTTATTGTAATCACCCGTATTACTTCATAATTCAATACACTTATATAACCTTAAATACCGTGACAAATAGTAGCCTTAACCTTAGTATGTATGCCTTACAAAATGTTTGTGCTTGTTCTTTGAAGTTTTTTATCCTTGGATATATAGGTAGTAGTTCATTGCCATTTATTTGCAATAGTTTGTTGTATTGGTAATTAAGAAAAATATTTACTGGCATTATACTGTATAATCCCAGGATTTTCCAAAAATTATGAGAAATGAGAGGTCAATGAACTCCCTTAAGTTTAATTTCTTGCACATTATAGCTTAATTAACTGTTTTAAAGGAATCTGAACTCCATTTTCTTGTGAGTGTGAAATAGTTTATAAATTATGATGTGAAATTTATGTATTATTTAGTAGAATGTCAGAATTGAGATTACTAGAAAGGTTGCTTCTATTCTTCCCTTAAATAAATAGGTATTTAACTGTTGACTCTTTGAATAGTGTATTACTAACATTTTTAAGCTCATGATTATCATTGTTCTCAAGTTATTGAAAAGAATATTTTACAAACTTTTCTCTGAAACAAAGGAATACCCAAGTGTGTAGTAATCACCCACCTGCATCTTTATAGTTTTATTTAAAAGTGGTCCGTGTATAATACTTAATTTGTTTTATGAAGTGCTTATCAATTGTCACTGCCAAACAAACCTTTAAAACCTTGCTAGTACGTATTAATTGCTACATTTATATTTCATGTTAGGAGTTTTGCTTGAAGTTGCTGCCGAATGAAGATTTATCCAAATGAATGAAGATGGTTGCCTGTATTATTTTATGATATTTAAATCTGAAATTTGCCATTAGCCTTCTTTTATTCAGTTAAATTTTCCTGATGTGAATTTGCCTTACCCTTTATACTTTAAGCAGGCATTCATTACAGATTGTCTGGCCACCCTTTGGGATATATTTAGACTCACATTTCCTACCTCCTAGGTTGCCATTTGTAGTATTCAGTTGATACCTTAAGTGGCAGCTCCAGATTAAATTCACAGGCCTGCAAATACCACTACTCCTATGATATTTTTATGCCACATTTAGGCAACTTGACTTTTTAGGCTAATTACATATTTTAATCCAGGGAAATTCTGAGGGAAAAAATGTTACCATGAGATTTTGTATTATTCTCTAGATTATATTTCTGTGGGTACATTCCATAGTGTAGTGCTTTAGATTGTAGCAATGCATATATTTTAATCATCTACAAAATCTGAGAGTTTTAGTGTGTAATGCATTCAATATGGGAAATATCAGTACTAATTTGTGCTGATGTCAAGGATGATTTAATTGTTTTATAACTTCATAAGTGATGAGCATTATGAGGATGCCTCGGGCAATTACTTTTTTTAGTTCAGTTTGATACCTACCATTTTACACTTATGTCTCTATATACCTTCTTGGCCTGCTCTAAATCTATCTTTGTAGATGAGTGGGGCCAATATATTATGATTATTAATATATTAAATAATCTATTCAGAAACACAATTACATTAGGAATCTCACTTTTAAACACCTTTTCTCTCTTGAATCATGATAATTCTAATGCCTTTTTGGGGTATTTATTTATTTATTCTGGGCTAGATGAGGCGATATGGCCCCCTCTGCCCCTAGCCCAGAGCAGTCCAATAATATTGGCTTTCTGCAGATAAAATTTGATTTTTGAAGGTAGTCTACACATTAAAAGTTGCTACAGTGGCTTATAATCTCTTTTTCACTTTCCTTAATTTTCTTCATGTTACTCAGGTTTTCTGTGATTGAGAGAGTTGCTAATCATTATTTTGTTCTCATCTTCCACAGTTCTGTGGGAGTCTGTACCGGGGTTATCTATTATAGTTTCGAAAATGACATAACTTGCCTTTAATAAATAGTTCTTAGCACTCTAATCACTTATTATGTGAAGTAGATTTGTCTTCACATGAAATAATTTCTGCCACTTTTTTCTACTTTTAGCACCTCAACCCAGCATCCTTCCTCCTCTCCAAACTAGTCGAAAGAGAGAAACTTAACACGCTGGTTGTCAATCTTTATCCTGGTAACCGTGGATATTCCTTGATGGTTCGATCACGGTGTGTGCCAAGTGCCAAGGGAGTGGTGGGTGAAGGGCTCGCCCAGGCTGATGATGATGATGGGGTGTTGGAGGTTGAAACTGCTCCGTTACCCTATGAAAGTGATGAGCTCCTGCGATATTTGGACAATGAAGAACTTCCTCAGCCCGTGGCAGAGCTTCTTGAGAAGGCTGAGGGTGTAGGGAAGAAAGGGAGCACCAGTTACTTTTACAGTGGGTGTGTTGTGGCTGAGGTGCGAGATTACCGGCTCCCTGTGGGCCATACATTGGAGGAGCATGCAGATCCGGACAACCTTTCATCTCTTGGTTTGGGACAGCCAAGCATCTGCAGGACTCACTACGTGTTACTAAGACCCACTACCCAGGTGATTGCTGGGTGAAAAGAGTGCCGATATATGCTTGCTCTTTTTTTTTGCAAAGGGGTGGTCATGTTTTCAAAACTTGGTGAATTGTGTCTCATACCTTGACCATTGAAATTCCATCCATAATGTCACATTTCACGGTGTGCCTGAGTTTGGAACATGCTTTTGTGTGATAGGAGTTGCATGACCTATAGTTTTAAAATGTTTTTTCTTTATCCTCGAGAGCATTTCAATTTTTCTATTTCTATTTTTCAATTTTAAATGCTCGAAACATTCCAGATTACGTCATCCTGCACATGAAGAAGGATGTAAGGGGATTGCATGGAAGGTTATATCATTAATGATGTGCTGGATGACAGGTAATTGACTAGAATCAAGATCCCAGTCAACACAGAAACCATGGCCCCATATTGGCCAAAATAGTAGCGTAATGGCCTCACCGTGGCTGCATGGAATGTGGCCGTAATGATGCTAAACCAATTCAGATCCCACAAATTGTTGTAATATATATTTATAATTTTTACTAAGTGTGCAATTTCCTTGTTTATGTGTGTACACCTATATACAGATATGCACACACATTTATTGACTGAAAAAAACACTAGGTCATGAAATGAATAATACAGTGGAAGCACAGTTTAATGAGTGTTCTCAATGGCTGGGAAATCACTTGCTATAGCGAGCGCTCATTATATCCGAAGGTGATGTATTAAGACTCTCAATTCCCTCAGTTGTTCTTACTTTCCATTTTTCTTTCGTTACCATGCTATTAGAAACAGGTAGAAGGGCTGTTTTCGTGCACATTGCATATTTATCATTTATTTTGCGAATTAAATCTTCCAAATCAATAATTTACGCTTTGCTGAAGTATTCAAGTGTTAACTAGTATGTCCATTGGTTAGGAAATTTCCCATAATGATTTGCAGAAATACAGCATTTTCTTCCAAGTCATTCCTAAAATTCACATTCGGTTATCCTTCAAAAATTAGTTGCAGAGAGTATTTATTTACACAAGCAAATGCCTCCATCGGTTGCGATGCACATCGTGTGTCGTACTAGTGCTGCCATCTGGAGGATCTACAGCGAACGGAGGTAACTACCGTGAAATACTATTGCTGAGAATTATTGATGCATTACCTCAAAATTGTATGTATCGGTGAAGTCAGGAATCATAAAATAAAAACTTGTGGAACGGGATAAATTTTAACTATTTACATAACATCGGCCCTGGCAATATTTACAAAAACATTGAAAAATATGCACAAATTAGCAAATGTACCAGAAAACATAAGTAGTTATTCCCATTTCTTCTGCTAACAGGAAAAATAATGGAAACCAGGATGAATCATAAAATTTTAAGGATACAAATAATTCTTTGGCTACGGAAAACTTTGGCAATTTCGTCACGATGATAAAAAGCATAACAAACTAGTGTTGGACCTTTTGTATCACACGTACCCATGCTTCACATTAACAGCACAATACTTTCAATTTCTATTCCACGCTGAAAAATCATTCAAGCATCGTCTGCTTCAGTCTACTGGTAGTTGCCGAAAGCGCAGACACTTCCACTTCACTAAATTTGCTAAAGTCGTTGGCGGAAGCATCACTGGCCCGGTAAACGGTAAATTTTTCTAAGAGCCTGCTTTGCTTTAGCTGGCATAATTGGCATAGGCACTGTTTCTTCTTCTGAAAGAGAACTAATGTAGTCGTCACCTTCGTTTCTCACCGAGCTAATCAACTCCTCGTCCGTCAACTATTCCCGCACTGGCAGACAAAAGCAGGTGGGCTGAACTCCGACCCTTACCCAAACCACCGCTCTCCGCTGTCGTGTGACTGACTAAATGCTTTTCTGCTTGTCCATCTTCTGCATATTCAGCTCCTATGCCTCCTTTTGATCTTGGATTAACAAAACAACAACTAAAAAGTGTGAGTGAAGAGAGAGGTACGCCAGGGCTGGCCATAAATTGTCACTGTGTGGACTTGATTGGACTTTAAATAATGTAGAGATGGAACAAATATTGTATTCTAAGTTGTAGTTGACGAATAATGCTACTAAAGATAAATACTATGTGTTAATTTGTACTTTGCAGTGCATCACCCTCAAGAAATGTCGCTTATAATACTGAGCGTATACCGTGGCAGGAGCTTCTTGGCCTCGCTATATCCATGTTATTTTACATGGTAATCATGGGCCTTTCGATGGTACATTGCCAATCACTCATTATTGCAAGATTCTTGCTATATGCAGTACTCACTATAATGGGCTTCTACTGTATATTATTTATTCTTTCCTTGTTGGTCATGTGCATATGAGACACCAGGAGGCATCAAAAAATATATTACCGACAGCTATACATAATTGGGTCACAAATAAACAATCATTCATAAAAATAATTGCATCATTTATCCTAAATATCAATCATGGTCACACACAGATACTTAAAAGATATTTGTTCAATGCATGCTTAAATGATACAGGTGGGAGACATTTAAATCTTTAGACAATTCTACTGATAGTGAAATTCAATATGGACAATATCAGTATTTTTCTATTTAAGAACAGTAAATGGCAAAATATAATGCACATTTTCAATTAGGGCTGGCTACATTGAATATAAACACATTTGAAGGCCAATTTTTTCAATCATTTACATCATTTTATTCTATAAAGTCTTTGAAGGCTCACTCTACCACTCATAGAGAGCATGTATAATCAGTATATTACCAGTTATTTATTCTTCATCCTTAGGAATTAGGAAGTCTACACTGGACTAATGCTTATAATATCTGTAGTACCTATAACTCATTATTAAGAGCAATTGATACACAAATCAAGTCCTACAATATTTGAGATCACGTACTTACTGTACCAGTGAGCCTGTTTTCTTTCATGACATTTTCTACCAGTCTTCTACCGCATTGGATTCACTAGTTAAAGGAAGATTGCTATTCACAAATCCTTCACAAGTGTAGCATGAAATCACACCACTAGACCTGCCAACAGAGGAAGATGCACTCAATGTAAATATTCAACAGTTTCTGAAGACCATTCTAGCGAATCTAGTCCTATTAAAGCATTAGTTTGGTCAGCCTATTTATGGCAAACCAAGCATAACCGTAATTGATCCATTCTAGGGGAAGGTTAAAAATATGGCTAGAGCCATAATTGCCATAGGTGACCCAAAATAACGCCAGAACATGGCCATATTTTCTGTGTTGACTGGGATATAAATTAATAGTTGAGAACATATTTTAAGCTTATCTGTTCATGAAATTTCGTATAGTAATGGTTGAACAGAAACATTTCAGCTGCAGCAATGAAATTTCCTTTCAACTCTTTCTCGAATAAGTGATATTAATAACACACTAATAATAATATAAAAAAAACTTGGAAGGGTTGTGGAAAAGGTCACGATAAAGCTATTGGTTGCTGTTTGAAATTAAATTTTCTCTGCCAGTTACCAGTTTAGATACTTTTAGTTTATCGTTACTCTTTAGTCTTTCTACTAATCAAATATGGTAACAGCATAAGACTTGTACTTATGGTTGAAAAAAGAATGGGTCTGATCTCTTTGTGGGCTCACTGAAGGATTGAATCTTAGTTTCAGAGGGGTGAGGAGCCTGATCATGGTTCATTAGTTGTTTGTCTTCATAGTGCACTGTTGTTGGTAGTTAGTATGAGTCAGTAACCTGCTGTTTGGAGTCATAAAAGAGTGCTGTCATTCCTTACTTCAAATCTAATACTTAAAATGGCATTGCCATTTCTTTGGCTGTCTTTAAACGTTATCAAGTAATGCTATGCTGTCTAGTGATTCTAAGAAATCGGGCTAATTAACTGCATTCTTCAATCTGAAAAGTCAGTATACTTTTCTCATTCTGTTTTTTTGTGAGTAGCTCAGTGCTATAGCAAACAACATAGCACTTCTCTGGTTTACATGTGTCCTTTAAAACCATATCTATCTTGTTTTTCATCCACTGCCATTGGTTAGCCATGGGTACCATTCACATGTGTACTCTTAGTGATTATTTTCATGCTCTCTTATAATGTACTAATATAATTTGAAATTTCATGATGGCCTAATAATCCAGAGAAATATGGCTCTTTCAAAACCTCTTTCTTTATATTGTCATACTGCTACTAACTTATCCTAGCAAGCTTGGTATTGAAATCTGATTGACTGAGATGTCAAAGATAGTGACTCAAATATGTTTGATGGAGTTTCATTTGGTCATTGGTAATTGTAAATCTAAATAGATCCTATCAGTAAACATGTTGTAAAGTGTGTGATATCAAGTTTACCTTCTTCTTATTGAGTCTAAGTTGATACTTAGTTGCTCAGGTGTCCATGTCATTAACAATCATTACACCGATGACTTTTCTTATGCCACTCAGGTAATTATATATGAAGAGTGCCTGGTGAAGTGTATGGAATTGTTTCCAATCTTTTTTTACTTTGCAGAGTATCTTGAGTGATGTTGGTGCCTTGACCAGTGGTGGAGGATGGAGTGCAGAGGAGCGTTTGGCCTTGGAGAGTCAGCTTGTATTGGCAACTCAAGGCCCCCTTTGTCTGGATCCATCACCATCAGTCTCCGTTGTAGCCAACCGATTGCATCGTCACCACACTCTTTTAAGCTCTGAATCCCTAGTTAGGCGGGCACGCAAATTCTCATGGGTATGTTTTGTATTTTAATGATGTTTATGATTGGTGATTTAATAAGTCAGGCTAGTTCAACACCAGTGTCATTTGGGGCCTTTGGATTTTCTTAAAACCTTTGTCATGAGCCCCACTATCTCTATTGTACATTTAGCTCCAAGGCTGTTGGCATTTAGCTGAAAGACTATGTGACAATGACATGTTTATACCTTAATTCTGACACATATTTATTTAAATGAATCAGAGATTACTGTAGGATTATTGAAATGATCTAATTGCTTCCTTCTGTTCCTGTGGTGTAGCAATCCATAGTTTTATCTTACTTTCAGTTAATAAATAGCCTTTCATTTAATATGTTATTTTTAACCATTATAATTGTTCCATGCTTGACATTAATACCATTTATTTGTCAATCATGCTACAGTTGGTGGAAATACTTGGTTATTGGTTATCGAGCTTGGTCCAATACCAAGTAGATTTCTGAGGATATGATTATTTTTATAAGCTTATTTTTTCATCATGCATTCAATTGATAGAAAATTGCCATTTCTCATGTACTGCTCTTTACTTTTATTATTACTTCCTTCATTTTTTACTTATCACTTCCAATAAATAAAAACTTCTCAAACTCTACTCCAATGCCAACAGTTTGCCAACTGATGGAAATATCAGAAACTAGAGGTCCAGAGTCGACATTGATGTGATAGTTGTTAGTCATTCCCGCTTTGCCAGAACAAGTCGTTGAGTATCTTGTTGCAGCTAGAGTACTGGCCTCTCATCTAGATTTCTAATCTCGGCAATGGATGATAATTTAGCGCATTGGTAGGCTGGGTGTTTGCTTTCCAGTAATTGAGTGCTTTGTGGAGACCATTCGAGTACAGTAATCTGTCTGTCGGATGGTACGTTAAACCGTGGTCCCTTTGGTGCCCCTTGTTAATAGCAGCCTAAATCTGATGCCAGGTTTCCTTCCTTTCTTCTTCCATGCCCTTCGATTCCCATCCTTTTACCTTTCCTCTTGCTCTTAAGCACATTTCATTGAGGAAACAGACTTGGAAATCACTGGTGAGATAAGTACACGTTTACACCCCGGAAATCTCTAATCCAAATCATTTTGCTGCATGTGTAATATCTTCATTGTATTCTAAAGCCAGTAGGGATCTTGAAGATAATTTTCATGAGTTTACAAAGAGTGATGAAGTAGTTATCTTTGACAACTGTTGGGGTGTCCTTGAGAAATGCATTTGATGGAATTTTAGGAACAAAATCCTAAAACTTGGCAAAACAAATTTTATTTAAAAAACTAAGATAGAAATAAAATAGACCTTGGTGAGAGTTAATAATGTACTGTTCCAAAATGCTAATTGTATAAAAATAGAGTGCATTATGCATGCATAAAAGTAACCTGGGTGCTCGCTGTTACCATATTTTGAAGTCCTCAAACTAGAAAGCTACTATTAAAACCGTGATTGACGACTAAAAAATAACTCCTGCTTCTACAAACATTGCACTTTTCAAGTTTTGTGTGAGAATGTTCCAACATTGATAACTGCCCTTATCGTCATGAGGCAATAATCCTAACATTGGTTTGATACCATCCACTCGATATCAGTTAACCTCTTCCTGTTCACATAATTTTCACATCTTTCACTAATTATTCGAGATATCTCATATGAGGCCTGCCTTTTCCTTTCTTCCCATTCACTTGGCCCTCGAAGATTGTCTTCATCAGACTGTCATATGTGAAGATTTAAGTTGTCCGTCAAGGTTTTCAGCAGACTTCCACTCTTCTCAGGGCTTCTTCGTCACTCACTTGGTAGATACATTTGATCTTCATCATTCTTTTGTAGCACCACATTTCGAATGCTTCCAGCCTTGACTTCTCTGCTGCCCATATGGTCCATGCCTTACTGCCATTAATTAGCATGCTCCAGATGATATTCTAATGAAGTGTTTCCTTGCATCCAAGTTTGTAATTTCAGCTGTAAATAGATTTTTTGTTTAGCAATATGCTCCTTTCACTTGAGATATCATACTGACAATTTATTTTCTGCTTTGTCCATCATTTGTTACTCAGCTACCTAAATAACACCATTCCATCACATCCTCAAACTTTTTCTAGTTTAATGTTAGTCTTTGCCTCTTTTCTCCTACTGCTGATCTTCGGGTGATATCTGGCCATTGTCATACCCATTTTTGCTAGAGTTCTATAAATCTCTTTCTGACTGTGCCATGACTGCTAAACTCGAATCGCATATTGCTGATTTTCTCCCTGGTATGTAATACCTTTTCACTTTGAAGACTTCTCTTTGATTTCTTGGATGGCTCTTTCCACTAGATTTTGAAAATAATGAGAAATAAAAGACAACTTGGTTTTACTCCTTACTTCCTTCTTCACCGCTGGGTCCTGATTTGACAGAGCCAACAGAATTAAAAAATAAAACTATTGCTGATTTTTGTGGATAATGAATGTCTTGTCAAATTGGTCCTAAAATTTTCTCAGCCCTCTTTTTTTTTGAATAAGGATGATGATTTCCTTTTCAAAGTCCAATGGTATCCCTTCTGTTGTGTACTCATTACAAATGGTTTTGTACATATGAGAACTGTATTTTCTCTTGGATTTATTATTAGCTCGGTAGGAATTAGGAAAGGTCTTATCTATCCCCTTATCCTTTACTGCTGTGTTTAATTCTGATCTCGAGACTAAATCTCCATTGCAATCCTTCCGGACTTCATTTCCTTATTTGATAGTAATCAGACTGAGATTGCCTCTATTGTATAATTGCTGCAAATATTCCTTACACCTCTTCACTTTATCTTCTTTTTTAATCAAAGGTTCTCCAATCTGGTACATTTGTGTTTTACATCTTTTGAAATGGTTCCTCTGACCTTGTGTCAAGTGAATTAGTGTTGTTTTCAAAGCTTTAGAAGGCTTTCTCCCCCACTAATTTCAATTTTCCAATCCATATTGCCTACGATCCTTCCATCTTGACCTTTGCTGATGATAGAAATTTAGTCTCTCAAAACAAATTTTCGTCTGCTCTTACCTGTTTTATTGCCTCCATGGTATCGACACAGACATCTTCCACTTCTTCATCTTTGTAGTCCAACATAGGCATGTAAACCTGCATCACAACAGTATCTGTAATCATCATATTTCCACCTACAGGTTGTATAATCTTTTGGTAGTCCAAATAGTCTTACCCTTAAATGTTTGTTACACTTGATTAATGTACTCTCTCAGGTAAACCCTGCCTGGAGTTCCAAATGGACAATTGAATTCAGAGAGGTTTTTTATTAAACTGATGGTTTGCAGCTCTACAGTGAAAATGGCAAATTTGTTGTTGGAGCAATTTTGTACGAGCACAATCATTGCAATTCCAGCTTTAAAAAAACATTCCCATTCTATGATGTTCCCTATGGTAGGGTTTTCTTAACTTAGATAACTCAGCATATACGCATTAACCAGGGCCATTTTGTTCAGCAACTCCAGCTTAAAACTTTCTTAAAATTTCCACGCCAGTGTTTACAAATAAAATGACTCTGGACTGTCTTCCATCTCCAAATGACACTAGCGCCACTAGTTGTGATTTGAATCTCCTATGAACTTCCTTGTCTCCGAGCTTAATATTCTTGTGAAGAATTTCCTATCATCAATTTCCAGTTTTTCCCAAAAGCCTTTTTTATCCATTGCCTGAAATTCAGCTGCATTAAGGGCTACTGGCCTCACTTCAGTTTAATAGTGTTTTCATTTGGCAGTAATTTTTGTTATACATTAGAAACTCCATACTAACTTAGTAGAATATCCACAGAGAAAAAATCTGCTTTGACGGGGACACGAATCTGGAACCCCCTGATTTCTGTCCAGGTGCTCTGCGAATTGAGCTACCAAAGCTTCCTTCTCTCCTGTGGATTTCTTGTGGAATTTTTTTCTCTATGGAAATTCTGTTATTGTGCATTTCAGCAGCTGACTCTGCTAAGGTGCTAGCAGTGAGTTCAAAATCCTTGAATCAACACTGACTTATTTGTTCCTTTGCTGTAGCTTGTGAGTCTTATAAGATTACAAGGATTATCGTCAACGAATTCCAAAATGTTCACCAATTAACTTCTGTTCATACATTCTATTTGGATCCCATCCTCTACAGGCTTAACAGCTTACAGCTCTAATCTGTTTTACCATTCACATTTTAATTTTTCTAAATGCTCTTGAACTGCAGAGGGGTAGCCCATCTCCTTGCCGGGCCCCTTTCTCTATTTCAAATATTCAAAGAAACTTCTACTCTACAATTAACTTTTTATTTAGTCCTCATCAGTGCTTGCTGGGTGATCCCACTCATCTTATTATCAAAATGACATCCTTCTAGGGCTTACACCAGAGATACCTTGGCTATTGAGCTATAAGCCTTCTCCAAGTCTATGAAGTTTGCTACAAATTATGTTGCATCTAGACTTAAGATAACTGATATATGATTTTGTTCTTTCTCAGCGAATGATGTTAATAAGTAATTCTCGGGTTTCCGCCAAGTAAGATTTTGCATTGCTGACGTTTCAATGGAATACTCCTCCATCGTCCTCAGAGCAATAAAGCTTGCAGGGCATTCAGCCTGCGCTTATATAGCCGTCTCATCCGGGGGTATTGTTGTCTCCTTTTGTGATTATGAATTTTAAGTACAAAATCTGCTCAGCTCATGTATACCCTTTTTTAAGTCATGCTTCTTGTTGTTTTTTGTTATAGTGATTGAGTTTTTATTTTCAAATAATTTATAATATCTATAATTAAGTCTTCTATATCCAGAGATAGTCATTATCGTTGTCGTCGTGTGATTAATAATTGCCCCTTATCAACTGCATTGCTCATACCAATTTGCATATTATCAACTTCAGTCTTACTGTTTTAGTATGACAATAGTGTAAAAATTGAATAAGTAATGATAATATTTAGTGATGGCCGGATCGGATCCAAAGATCCGCGGATCTTTCATTTTACTCTGTTCTGGATTCGGACCCAAAGACGCGGAGTAAAATCGGATCCGGATCATATATTTTAAATTTTCGCGGCTTAGCGATCGAAGCACCTCGTGAATGGAATGTAGGTGTGGTAGATAATGACAAGGAGAGGATGTGTAACTCAGGTCACAGAATTAGATGAAAATGTTCCCATGCGACTAGAAGCAAAATAAAGAAATATGACTTTTTTCCCCCATTACCCCGGTATCACGAGAAAAAAAATATGTAGAATGTCACGTGGGTAGCCTACATTCACCGGGACCAGGTGGACAACGAGAGCTAGTGTACTGTGCGAAGTACGATCCCTACCGCAGATTAATTTTTTCTTTCAGTCATTGCATTGAAAATGTTATCATTTTCAATTTCAAACCATTACATCTGAATCCTCACTTTATTATACTTTTGTTGTTTAAATTAGATTTACAAATGTACCATTAATAAATTAAGGATGGCCGGGTCAATCCACGGGTCTTTCATTTCATTCGCCACTGAAATCATATCCGAAGACAGTAAAAATTCAGATCCGGATCGGAGACTTTAAAATTTCGCAGCTTAGTGATCGATGCGCCCCTTGAATGGAATGTACGTATGGTAGAAACTGACAAGGAGAGGTTGTGTAACTCGGTCACGAAATGAGAAGGAGGTATTTTCCGTGCCACAAAAACAAAATTAAAAAATACTCGTCTTGACTTTTTTCTCCATAGGCCTGGATGCGCAAGAAAAAAGTAAAGCCGAATGTCACATGGGTCACCTACATTCGCCAGATTCCTGTAAATCTATGATAGAGTCATTGTTAAAAATGAGGGCTAGTGTACTGCCGGTCACGAGTTTGATCCTTAACGCTGCCTAGGAATACAGGGCATGCTGTATTCCTAGGGTAATGCAAGTAGGCAGTTAAAAAAAGTAGATTATCTGAAATTTCATAGTCAAAAAAATAATAAAATTTGGTGTTAGTGGAATGATTGGAAACATTTTTTATTGCAGAATTAAATAATTACATTAACTTTACCATGTATTTTGGAGTGACGCATTTGTAAATCTAGTTTAAACGATAGAAGTACAAAAAAGTCCAGTATCCACACACAAAGGTTGGAAATGAAGGATGATAAAGTTTTTGATTCAATGGCTGAAAGAAAAATTTTAAACAACGATAAGAATCGAACTTCATTTCCTACAGTCCACTACCCCACTCTGCTTTTGTTGGCTTACCTGATTTTGGAGAATACATGCTCCCCACATGTCATTCTACTTTTTTCTTGCAAACCCGGGCCAATGGAGAAAAAATCCGAGAATCTTTTAAATTATTCTTATATGTAGTAGCTAAGTAAGGTTGTCAAGCTTTTTCACAACTTGCACTTCTTCTACAATCGTTAACATTTTGTACTGATGCTCATTCCTCTGCTGTGGCCACAGCTATATAGATTAGAAATGGTTTGGAAGAAACATAAGCAGATTACAAATAATTTTATCAAATTACGACCTGTGGTCAATCAAAAATGCACCTGCCATTGAAAGTTGCCGATCTATGAACTAGTGTAGTCTGTCACGGCGAAGTCTTCAATGCTGTATGTTTAGTTCAAGTTGCAGAATAATTCGAGAGTACACAAAGTACCAGAAATTAATGTTTAAATTATTCTGATTCTCGGAATTGGAAAATTAACGTTAAGAATGGGGTAATATCTCGGCAGGTTATTGAGCAGTTTCGGTAAAAAATTTTGGCATTTTCCACAAAGTACCGGGTAGGTGGTCGTGGCAAAATTGCCGGATTATGGGTGTTCCCGGATTAGGGATTCCTGGATTAAGGGTGCTCAACTGTACATGTTTCAAAAATGTATTGCTTGATTAGTATGTGATAAGAAAGGTGATATTTATATTAGAAGTAATAAGCTATAGTTATTGCATCCGTAAATCTTGATCCAGGAAAATATTCTCCACATAGATGATAGGAAGTTGACTTTTTCTACAATAAATTTACTTGTTTTTTGGTAATTCAGTTGTTGCTGTATTTATATATTTATTAAAAATCTAGGATTAGAAAATGAATGAAATTCAGAATCGAGTATCTAAAAATAAGGATCCGAAACCGAGATAAAGATCCGAAACCCAGGCAAGGATCCGGATCCGACAAAAAACCTGGATCCGTCCATCACTAGTAATATTTAATGTATAACTATATGTGACATTTACTTAATACAGAAAGATTCCATTGTCTCAGGTGTGACTTCGTGGAATTTACTATTCATTGTAAATGATAAAAATAACTTTTGTTTTTCCACATAGGTTTATTAAAATAAAATAAGACGACCTAGGTTTCGATGAAGCTCGTCATCATCAGGGACATTGGTAGGAGAAGACAGAAAATATAGTCACTCAAAAAGGGGGAGGGAGGAGTGGGAAAAGGGAGTTCGGACATTGGTGAGGGGGCTGGGGAGGGGTAATGGTCTGTAATATGGAATTTTGAAAGGAATGGTCAATAAATAGGATTGTAAGCACATTCCATCACAAGTACCATTGCCAGTAATAACAACATACTGTAGTGCCACTTTTATGTAACTAAGCCTTTTCTGCTTTTTTTCGAGCAAACATTTATTAATATCAATTAATCAAGTGTGGTAAGGCGAGCACTTTTTTATAATGCTAAATTGTGCATAAAATTGCGCATCTTATGTTTGTTTTTCGTCAAAACGACATTTCTCGTTACATTGTTAATCTGCAAATTTTACTGCAAGAGCCATGCTCTGCCATATAACCACGTATAAAATAGCTGATTTTCAACGTCTTTTTTCTTCAAATATACGTGGAAAGGCCTCATTATTTTTTTTGCCAATCAATAGAAGGGCCAAAAAATGATGTCCTGAAATTTTCACAAAAATGACATCTACTTCATGATTCGGTGGAACCTCCTTTAAGCCCCTAGAAATCCACAGAGAAGAAGGACTCCTTGGTAGTTAAACTAGCTAAAACATCTGACTGGCTATCAGGAAAACCAGGTTCAACTCGTGGTCGTGACTAACAATTTTTTCTATGGAAATCTTTTGAGTTTAGCCGTATTTTATGTGGGATGAAGACAGATAGAAAGTACGATTATCTGAAGAGTGGTGTTGTGTATGGAAAGGGAATACCATTATTGGGAGGGGAAGTAAAGCAGGGTAGGAATTTATCATAAAAATCCCCCATAATTGGTAGAATGTCACAAAAAGTTATGGATGAACTCACCATCAAGGAAATTTTTCTTTAACATTATTTCTATGAAAGATATACAGTGGAAGATTGATAATCTGGAATGGTTGGGACCTGATGTGTTCCAGAATTACAATACTTCCTGTGTTTAAATCAATTTTCTTTTAGTGCATAGTATCATTGAAAAACTATGGTAATTCATTGTTTAAGATACTATGATCAATGAGGTGGTAAGTGATGTGAAAAACATTCGTTTATATTACCTTGCGAATTATTTAACGTAAATTTGGAACGTAGGTTTTCGCAGCGAAATCAATCGTCGTCAGAGGCTATTGGGTGCAGCTGCGTTTTACGCATTGTCAGTGTGCCTACCGACAACGCATAAAAGGCAGCTGCACCCGAAAGCCTCTGACGACTATTTAATGTAAAAGTATTCAATATTAAGTTTTTCGTAATAAATAGAATAATCACTTGGTAAGATTCTGCAAATTTATTAAATCACCGACCTAGGTTTCGATTGGTTAACAATCATCAAGGTAAGCGCGGAGAGTCTGCGCTTACCTTGATAATAATAATAATAACTGTGATGCCTCTTACATTGGTCAAACCGGATGAGCTATTTGCACCTGTGTGAAAGAACACAATAGCTGTTTAAGAAAAGGGGATTATAGCTCCCAATTTGCCAAACACCTCATCGAAGAAGGCCACACCAGTGACTTCATCCCCAAAGTGCTCCATACCCAGTGCAAAGGCCACCAGTTGAACTTCCTTGAACAGTTGGAGATAACGTCTGCTACCAGAAAGAATGTAGACCTGTTAAATGAATTTATGTTCCCTTCCAACTCTCCCTTCCTGACCTTACCTTTTCTCTCCTCCCTAACTTGACCCATCTCCTTATACCTCCCCCCTCATCCGGCCAAGTCACAACTATTTACTGCTCCCTCCCTCCATTTCCCATTGTTGCCCCAACCCATGAATCACGTGAACACCTTGTGGGTATATAATGAGCTCGCGGACTCTCCGTTCGTACCTTGATAATGATTGTTAACCAATCGAAACCTAGTTCGGTGGTTTAATAAATTTGTGGAATCTTACCAAGTGATTATTCTATTTACTATTATGTGGTTCCACCAAGTGAAGCCTGAGGATTTCCTTTTTATTAAGTTTTTCATTCTCAACTGATGAATTGCGAAGAAAATAGGTGAATCCAGATGCTTGAAAATGAAAAAAATAGCATTTCATTATGTAGGTAATCTCACAAGATCGTCTGTCTTTAACATGCCAGTGTTTACCTACATTAAACTTTTTTGATTGTATAATCAGTCTGGTCCTTTGGGCTGAGATTATAAGAGCTATGTTTTCTTGCATCCAATTTTATGCTGTCTTTCCATTCCTGTCTTTCACTACTGACCATGTTGTGGCAGGGAGTTGGGGGTATGCTCTTGACATTCACTTGTCATGAGTGCATTGGGGATACCTTCTCTTTAGTGAAGATGGAAAAACTTGTACACCACCTAGTCCAGCTAATTGATGATAGGCCCACATATACAGTAGAAGCCCGGTATAGTGAGTACGGCTTATTGCGAGAATCGCGTTATAGCGAGTGATTGTCTTTGTACCGCCAAAAGGCCTATGTTTTACATGTAAAATAAAGTGGATATAGCGAGGCGAAAAAGTTCCTTCCACGGTGTACGCTCGGTATTACGACAGATATCTCTCGAGGGCGATGCACCGCCTAGCAAAAATAAACTATTGGGTTTTGTATTATCTGCTAATTAAACTAAAAATACAAGATGAGTGCCATATCTACAAAACCTAAAGCCAGTTATGTACAAACATTAACGATTTACGGCCTTCAGTTTGCTCTGCGCGCTCCCATTTTACGTTCTTCTTTTGTGAGGCTCAGTCATCAGTGGGAGTGGGCAGACGACGAGCAAGATGAGAGTAGGAGAGGGAGTTAGGTCTAGGCATGGGCGATATTGATAATTTAATATCGGGATACGATAATTTTAGCATATCATAAGGTGGCGATAACGATAACTCAGCGTGACGATAAACATCGTCCTATCGTGCCCCGATATGTTATCGGGGCCCGATAAGATATCGGGGCGCGATAAGATGTCGGGGCGAGATAAGATGTCGGGGCGCGATAAGATGTCGGGGCGCGATAAGATATCGGGGCGCGATAAGTTATCGGGGCACGATAAGATGTCGGGGCACGATAAGATGTCGGGGCACGATAAGATATCAGGGTGCGATAAATATCGTTATAAATAGGTATCGCGATAACTATCACGATAAATATCGTGACCATGATAAATATCGCGATAAAATATCACGATATCGCGCCCCGATAAAATATCACTATATATTATCGCGATAAAAGATCGTGATATTGCGCTCGTTCAAACGTAGCGTGTTCGCGCCCGATGAATTATCGTGATATTGCTCCAGTTAATCGAGTCGGAAAAAGACAGCCGTAAGTTGGCCTTCGCTTAAGCTTGAAAAATATCTACGACCCCCGAAACATGCCGTATTTCAGTGACCAATTTTCCCAACTGATGGACGTACTGGTTAACATTCGAAAACTCGACAAACCTGATATTATCGTCATGACATTTTCGCAAAATTATCCAAAAACTTCCACAGTATACCTAATATTTTAATTCCGACTAGTTACGCTGTCTTTACAGCTTTCTTCGGCATTCGAAAAATAGAAGAACTGAAAGAAAAACATCGAAACTAGGGGAATTAATATTTTATATAATGGAAAATGTCCTGTTTCTTTCATGAAATATGTTGATATTCTACCAGATTGTGCCTGAAATGACTTTTTTGCTGTTTACCTTCGTCAAATACCACGGAAACAAAAGAAAAACTGTAAATATGAACGACTATAAGAATTAGGTGGGTTTTTTCAACACCATCGGATATAACGAGCGCTCGATTTAGCGAGTGATTTCCGAGGGATTATGAGCACTCGTTATACCGGGATTCCACTGTATTTCTCCCTCAATTAATTCTAGCTGTGGAATTGGATTCTGTGGCAAAGTGCAGAGTTTTCTCTCTATGTCCCTTGATGTCATAGATGTCGACTGTCCTACAGCACATCCCTGATGAAGTTGGGAAACACTTAATATAATTTTCCCAGGAACTCCAATTCATGTTGTAGAGAGAGTTTGTCTCTTTCTCTTCAAGCCTTCTACTTCTTCCATCATTGAATGAAAAGATTAAAAATTTGACCAAGATGCTAAGGTTTCCACTGCTCGACGAAACCTTATGATAAATGCTATCAGAAAGCAACTAGCTGTAGGCCCTAGTCACTGAAAATCACTGGGTTCGACAGAGGATCCCTGCTTTACAAGTTAGTTGTTCTTGTACTACTGATGTTTCACATAAACCCTGAATTCTAATGATACATTGTGAGCAATTGTTGGTATGTCCGCTGTGCATTGTGAGCAATTGTTGGTATGTCCGCTGTGCATAAAGTGTTAACTTTTCCCCCACCTCCACCCCTATCATAGGGATGTGAGGGATGGACAGATAGTGGAGTTGAATGATACATGTTGCTGATGATGTTGCATCATTAACAGTGAATGTATTCATGGATAAGGAATAAGATATGCTTCTTCAGAGAGAAATTGTGATTTCATTACACTGGCACCCGTGGAATTTACACTTTGCCAAACAGTGTTTTGAGGTGGATTATTTAATAGCTAAATAGCCATCATTGTGGAGGTTTGTTATAAAAAAATGAACTTCCGTAAATTCTGGGAAAGATTTCACTATTTAAATACTTCCTTAGTTTAGAGTTCTGGATTATCTATCTTCTACTTTACTTCATTAATTTACTTATATTTTAATGCCAAACTTGTTTTTTTTCTTTTGTCTCATATTGACTCAGCTGTGTGCTAAGTATAACACTTGGCATTCTCTTTGTGGTTTGTGAGGTGAAGTGCTGATATCTCTGCTCTGATAAGTTGTTACAAAAACTAGACAATATGTTTTGTGTGTCAACTGCCTGCCCAAGAAGTTGAGGATATTTCGTGAATGTTATGCAGACAAAGTGGCAGAATAGCTCCTTCATTCATTTCCAGACACCACATCTGCTGTCAATGCTAGTCCTCAATTAAACCCTATTATTGATGCAGCTCATTTGCATGTTGTGATCTTGTAGTCCTCTACAACACCTGCCTTCTTGTCATTTTCTTCTGTTTCTTGTCAGGCACTCAGCCTGTGTGGGCACGCAAAATTAGTCTACTCGGCATTTAAAAGTTAAGGCTTAAGTCAATGTCAACTGCCAAAAGCTCCAGGTAGCATCAGGATAGGAATGCGTTGAGTTATTTTAATTCTTTTGTTAGGAAATATATCTGTCCATCTAATTGATGATGTCACTGGGTTGTCACTCATTTATGAAAATGGTGGGGCTGAAATACAGGAGGAACATTTTTACTGGAGGATGACAAACATTTCCTGAAGCATAGAAACTTATAGTTAACCTTCTGATGTTTTATTAATAAATAATTCGCTGAGAAAGAATGGAATCCTATATTCTTATAGTTAACCTTCTGATGTTTTATTAATAAATAATTCGCTGAGAAAGAATGGAATCCTATATTCTTATGTTTTGTCCTTATTTTTGTTGTGTTGTATAATTCACGTACCAGCTAATAATATGTAGGCCTGTGCGAGTCTCGACTTTTCGAGATCTGAGCAAGATAAAAGTACTGCTCGAACCTCGCTCGATTTCGATCTCAATACGCTCGAAAAACAAGTCTCGAGCTTGTCTCAAGATCTCCGTTGTGGTTTACGTAATTATACTGGGCCTTGCTTTATAATGCGACGTTGTAAATTAATATTTATTCCCTTACTTTTGCATGAATATTTCATGATTTCAGGCCACAAAATGTCGAGAAATCTCTTAGTCTTAGACTCGAGAAGTTAGGAGAGCCTAGGCCTCGGCGCAGGACCTAACCGAGTCCCTGCTCCATTTCGTGATCAGAGGCCTAGTGCCTACTAACAAATGACGCATAAAATAGGCACGCATGAACGTGGGCTACTTCTAGCACTAGCATAGACCCAATAAGTTAAAACAAAATACAGAAACATCCGGTTATAACGCGGGTCAGGTGGGACGGAGTTTACACCCGCGTTATCGGTAACCTGCGTTATTAACGGAAACTTCGTGAGAAACAGTAAAGAAAACCTATAGAACTAAATTTTTTAACTGATTTATTTGCAGAATACAATTTAAAATGATGTTTTATGGTTTAAATGCACACCGTACTTTAACGGGAGTTAGTAAAATATTCTGATATTTCTTTTGCCGTGGTAGTTGTTGGTATTTCTTTGTCACATAAGTCTTAATGTTTTGCAAGTGTCACAAATAAAAATGATCGCAATCGCTGTGTCTCTCTAGTCAATTCATCTGTTCACCAATGTGATCAAGTACTTTTTCTCTTCTAGGCCTCTCACCCAACTCCCAGAATAAACTTCATTTTATATCACCACGTTTCACTCTGTCGAGTATGCCCAACCCCTTTAATTGTATAAGTTAATTTCCTTTTGGTAGACATCGTTTCCGCTAAAATTAAAGAATATATAATTTATATATTCATACAAATTATGCCGAAGGTAGAGGTGAAACAGCACATTCATCACAGAAATGCTCTAATACTGTAGAAAGGTAATTACGCGTGGTTTTAGCGCTGCGGCAGAAGCGTGGAAATCTACCAGCTCGGGAGTAATGCGCATGTAATTCACTCCACTGATTGTCAGCTCTAGTTCACAAGATATAATGACCAATTTCGATTTTCTGGGTTGTTAATTTTGTTATGAAACAATGTATGTGCTTTCATTCTCGCGGTTGTCTTTCTTTCGTATCAAACTACATATTAGATGTCGCCGATCGCGTTGGTGTGATCTTGATGATAGCTTACAGTGGTATGAGCACCTGAAGTAGCACCGCTGCGACGCTTCGGGATAAAATCTGCTCAAGAGTAACTTTCCACTTACAATCAAAATAGTCAATGGAAACATTTAGGGGGACATGGTGAGACCAGTTTTACTGTATAGACATGTGGCCGACCATGTAGATCTCTTGAAGTTGCGACGCATCGGCCGGGACATCGGGATAAAATTCGTGAAAAAGTTATCTACTTCTAGCACTTCTAAATAGTCAATGTAATCATTTTGGGGGACATGGTGAGACCCGCGGTGTAGTGGGGTGCGTTATAACCAGATTTTACTCTATCTATCTAATTTAGGCTTAGCCTATCACGATTTACATGACCGACAATCTGATCTAGTGAGTTCGTAAATAATTTAAGTAATAAAAAAGTAATAATTTAATGAAGACCAATCTCAAGTTTGAAATCATGTTATGTTATTTTATTTGAAATGTATTTATGTGAATATAGGCCAGGCATATAAAAAGATACCGTGTTAAAACATGGGGTGAGACCATTATCCTTAGGTGACTGTATTTATGCTCAAAAACGTTTTTAATTTTAGTGGTGGAAGTAGGGGTGTATTCATAATTCGATGGAGGTCTATCATCGCATAAATACAGGATACCTTCATCCTAATAATTCCACATAGATGTTGATCTCTAAAAGTAAATGCTAAAGTTATGCTCAACAGAATTTGGTTGATAATGCCTAAGCTTAAACTTATATTTGGGTAAATAGAAAATTAGTACCTACATAGATTAAAGTCTGCACTGTAATTTCAGTGCACTCGAATCTTGCTTGATCTCGCTCGAAATTCAAGATTTTTCCAAATTCTCGTTCGATCTCGCTCGACTTAAAAAAATCCTTGCTCGTACAGCCCTAATAATATGTATCACATTTGCTCTTTGGAAAGTTATGCAAACTTACCAACTGTGCAGCAAGTCATTACTATGTAAGAGAACGCATTATCAGTTGTTGTATTATTGTGTTATTACAATGGCCATCTGTAATTTTGTAAAGCCTCCTCAAAAGATTACATTTAGTCAATTTTGCTACAATGGTCATTACGTTTGCAATTCGTGGACGGGCTAATAATAGGACGGGCTAAACCCTATCACATGGGTGACAAAATTGTATTATTTCTCTATGAAGCATATGCTTTTGATGCATTTACTGATAGATTGTTTCAGATACTTAGTGGTTAATCTTCACCATTATTAGTCACTGTTACATGATGATAGAATGCATAAAAATTCACTTGGGTTATATTGATTGCACCTAATAACAAGCAAATTTACTACTTTCGTCACCACTAGGTATTGCAGACTTCCACTGTACTTATTATTGTGCTGCTCTACATTATATCTTATCCTGTAATTTTCTGTTTTGCAGGCGTCAATGAACAGAAAGAGGAAATTGGACCAGTCACCTGTTCTTCCTACATTACCTCTGCTGGAATTCCTCGCTCAAAGAAAATCAAAATCCCACAATGTGCCTGCTCCAAGTGCCAAGTTGGCCAAACAGGTCATTGATTTATTTTATTTAATATGTTGACCATCTTACTTACCTTTGCAGAAAATGCTGTTTGTTTTGTACTTAAGATTTCTTGTAGACTTTCAGAAATAGTGCACTTACAGTTGCATTCAAATATGTGTTTAGAATAATAAAAAAAATGTGTTGGGCTTTTGATCCTATTCCTATAACCCCAATGAAGGCTCAAGTCATGTTAATTTATGACTAATAATAATATTAAAAGATTTTGCTTTTAAAATTAGGAAGGACAACTTTGTAGTGTTTGTATTTTTCCCAGTCTCTGAAATACTCATATTTTGTGTGTACTTTATTTTTGTTAACCATAATGTATGAACAATTTTGTGTAATATTTTTGAAGATTTGTTGTATATAAGGATAATTTTAGAGATTTGTCTTAAGTGATTCTTGCCTGATACTCCTGAATAGTATGGTGAAAGCTTGTCTTTTAAAATAATACATAAACACATTAACGTCAGATGGAAATATTTTACCATTTTTTTTAAATCTTCCTTTCAGTTGGTGGAAGAAAGTGTGGATGTTCCATTGGCTGTGCCGAGTCCTCCTCCTTCAGTGGATGTTTTGCGCTATGCCAGAGCATATGAGCGTCCCCGTGAGACAAATGACTGTAGTCCTCAGTTGGTGGAAGAGTACGTTTTGGAAGCGGAGAAGGGTGGTTCCAGTGCTGGAACTAGCCAGTCAGGTGCCAGGGTATACCACATCAGGCTTACAATACTTCAAAGACCCTCCAATGGGGAGTATCTTGGCGAGTTGTATGTTGACAGGGATTATAGGGAAGGAGTGCAAAATGGAGCGTCATGTAGGTGAGTTTGTTGGTTATCTCTCTCCGACTTTGAGAAATAGTTTTTTAAATTACATTTAATGTGGTAATCACTCTATTTCTTATGTTAAGTTGAAAAATGTAAGGCAAAGAATGCATATTGATGTAAGAGTTTTTTTTAGCTTACCCTTGAATTCTAATTTTTGATGTTCCTTTTTGAGTACCCAATCTCAGTTGTTTGGAATGACCTGATGGGCTTGGTTAGAGAAATTGTGTTCATTCCTTGAAACAGTGTTCATCTCTGGAGATTGTTTGTGTAGAAAATTTTTGATGAGTCATTCATGACTCCAAACTGAGTGTCATGAGGAATTTCAAATTGATTCAATTTCTCATTTCATGCTGATTTGTCGGCCACAATGATTGTAGATGCCTTTAGCTCTTGAACACCATCGCAGCACATGCCAGGGCTTGGAATGATCTGGGACGATATGAAAAAATCTTCCCAGAGGCAAAGAATTTGCTGGGATGGTACGGGACAAAATTTTGGGATGGAGAAAAGTCTTGATATGTTATGAGGTGGAATTTTCAGGACAAAAAAATGTTAGGATTTGACTGGATGAAAATCATGGGACAAAGATATTGTGCAGGATGAGAAGATACGAAAACACAGGATGAGAAGATACGAAAACACAGGATGGGAAGATACGAAAACACAGGATGGGAAGATACGAAAACACAGGATGAAATATGTTGTAGAAGGAAAAAATGAACATTTCAGGAGGTAAAATATTCAATGAGAAAAAAGCTGCTCAAAGTCCCTTTAAATTTTCATGCCTATGTTGAGAAATGGAAAAGAGAATCTGTTGGGTCATCTTTAGACAGTTGGGTCATCAACAGCAGTAACATCAACGACATGTGAAGTAAAGATGAATTTTTTGCTGTGAAATACATGTGTGGAATACAATTAATGTGGAATACAACTATCAGCTAAGGAAAGTGCTACTACAGGGTGGCGATCGTCAGGGATAACCGGGAATTGTCAGGGAATTTTGGAAATCTGGAAAAGTCAGGGTATAGTCAGGGAATTCTCGTAACAGTCAGGGAGAAACTGTGATAGGAAATTCTCGTTATTTTTCTACCATTACGTTTACTGGGCAGTCTTTCCCACCCTTTATTTCACCAAAACATTTCACCGACTAAAACTAATGTCCGTCGCCAAAGTGCATAGAATAAGCACCGTCAATACGTTGAACATTCAGTTGTGAATCTTAGTTAATTAGTTGTGAATCAGTCATACAATGTATCCCTTTTGTATAGCCTTAATGCGGTATTTGTGTAGTAGTGTTAAAATTCATGATCACAGTGTGTTCTGCTCATCACAAGGAATCCGAGGCTATTTTTTTCGGAAGATTTTACCTCACATTTTTTTTTTTAACTTCCGAGACTCCCCCCTTAGCTCCCTCCTGAAGCAATTTATTCAGGTCACAAACCACCTCAAATATGGCATTACTAAATATGATGCTGCTGTTGCTAATTAACTCCTGTTTTCGCTACACTAGCTCGATTATGTTTCGTTTGTTTATACAAATATTTTTAAATTTTTGGTTCCCTCTTACAATCAAGGGCTTACAACTACGTTAAACAAGTTGTTATTTGATTTAAAAACTTGTGCCATCCGATTTAGATCCAGTCCAAGAACTTGGCTTTGGTTTGCATTTTTTGCATAGCTTTGTGATACCTGTGCCGGAGTCCGCCAGTAAATTGGCCATTAACTTTCCCTTCGATGCCTTTTCAGTAATCTTGAATTTCCCAGAACTACTACCACGACACGCAACCTCTTCCTTGAAGAATTAGGCATTTTCAATTTGTAATTTTAAGGAAGGAAACATACACGGCCGTGGAAATACGATACACGGCCGTGAAAAATGTATTAAAAGTGTGTACAATTTGTGTGAGGGCTTAATTTGTCAAGGTTTAATATATATTTTTTCATTCTTATAGCTTTTAATGTATTAGATAATTTCAGCTTTTAAAATTCTCTGAGTTTTGAAGAAAATTTAATTCAGCGGAAATAAAATTTTCCGATAATAGGAGAGTTTTGGCGATCGGTCAGGGAAATTGGTAAAGCCATCAGGGAAAAGTCAGGGAATTTGAAAATTGATTATCAGTAGCCACCCTGTACTACTAAAAGGGAGATTTTGAACTCAAAGATAATGCTTCTGAAATACACACGGCTGGCTACAAAAACAGTCTTGCATTGTCTTTATAGTAAAATATGAAAAATCAGTCAAGGTAAAAAAAACATGATGAATACCAAAATCAAGGCTAGAATAGAATGATTCCAGAATGAAAAGATTGTGCTAGGTATAAAGGAATGAATAAATCTGGAAGTGGCGAGACAAATATTTTGAAGACATAAATTTTCAGGAGAAGACAAGACAAAAATTTTGGGACACAAATATTTTGTGGACAAAATAAGAAAAAAATTTTGGAATGAAAGTTTTTTCACTTTGTTCCAAGCCCTGGTACGTACTGGAATGGGTTAATTGAAAAATGTGGCTAACAGGACAGTAGAATATAACTAATGGTTTCAGGATTGACAATGCGGAATTTCACCATCATGGGAAGAATGAATTAACTTAGTTAATTCCATAGTTGTATTTTATTCATACAACAAGGTTTGTGTACTTAGCATCAACTTCAGGTATAATTATTTTGCATTTGTACCTGAAGGGGGTAAGTACAGTAAAACCTCATTAATTTGAAATTCAAGGGACCAAAAAAATTGGACTTCGAATATCCGGTTTTGAACTTAAAATACTTTCTGAAAATATCCTGTATTTCTGAGATAATCACTGTTCTGCTATATTTTTTGATAAAAAGGCAAAGGAAGAGATTTTCCCGAGAAGAGATTCGTACAATGAAATGAATGCATATAGGACACAATTTATAATTTAGGAACACCTTTGGGAGTATATTTAAACTGTACCGAAATTCATATTACGATGAATGAAAATGAATTTTTGGTTGTGAATTGCAGTATTATCTCAACTTGAAGGTTTTCGGGTTGCTTCCATGTTGATTCATCTGGATGACAGTTTCATTGGCATTCCAGATGCCATCTTCAGGTCTGAAGATCGTGTCCCATCATATTTCATATATCTTTGTTCCATATACAGTTAAACCTCATTAATACGAAATTCAAGGGACCAAAAAAATTGGACTTAGAATTATCCGGGTTCAAACTAAAAGTACTTTCCAAAAATTAACGAAAAATATCCTGTATTTCCGAGATAATCACTGTACTGCTATATTTTTCGATAAAAAGGCAAAGAATAAGCCCTAAAATTAGGAGTTAATTGCCAAAATTCTTCTCATTTATCAGATTCAAGTTTAAGTTGGAGAAGTATGCACCATCAGATGCGATCATGCAGAGTATAAAAATAAAGTGAATGTTTTCGGGCATGTGTTCAGTAATATCACATAAGGTGTATTTCCAGGTTACCAAAATTTTTGCCGTAGACCTTTAAATTTCTCATTTCCCCAAAGACTTCTACTGTGATTAACTGCTGCATCATCTTCCTTCCCCACTAGAAGTCCGTTATTTGTTACGACCGCAAACCAAAAGTATCACATTTCACTCATTGCTTTCCCACGCCCTATCTTCGTTACCTAATAACATTACCTGCATCGCTGAGGGGTGGAAAAGGCAACTGAAATGCTGAATTCATTAAATTTCATTACAGAGAAATCAAGCCTTATTATTACTGAGAGACATGGATATAAATTAGTTGCAAAACTTATATCATGACTTGTAAACATATTTGAAAAAGACATTTCTTGCTAAAAAAAATAAATCCAAAATAGTTTTTTTACTTTTCTTTTCGTGTAGTTTGTGAATTTGTTTACATGCAACACCCATGGCTTTCGCCGTGTTCAGAGCCATCGATGTCAGCTTTCTTCCCAGAGGTGCTCTCATCAGCATTGCATTCTTCAGAAGTGGCGGTCACGTAATCGCTGAAATGGTCGTATTCCGAAAAAATGGTTGGACACTCTATTTCACCATGAATTCCAGGCCAGTCGAAGTCTTCACTGATGTCACTGCCATTGGATGCAATTCCTTCACCAAAATTTGCTTTTCGGAGGCAGTTTTCTATAACTGAGCAAGAAACTTCATCCCAAGAAGCAGCTATGTTCCTCATCGCATCCAGTGCATTCCATTTTCTGATTTCATAGGCGGCAATATTTCTTGACAGTTTCTCTAATCAAATACCTCACAAGTTTCTTCCTATATGAGCCCTTCAGGCTGTAAATTATACCCTGATCTAGGAGCTACATGTAACATGCCAAAGTGTGTTTAAGTTTCGATGGATGACCCCTCAGTAAGGTTTCTCAAAGAACTTGAAAGTGAAGTCAGGCGTGATGAAGACCATCCATATCTTCTTGAGTGTGCTTAGAAAAATTCTAGGAGGGTTTGACAGAGGAAAGGATTGTATAGATCACGTTGTGTTCTCAGCAATGGACAAAAAAAGACAAAAACATTTGGCATTGTGTCAAGCTTTTACTTATACAGTAAACTCCTGATTTCCCATGCTCAAGGGTGCACGGATAATCGGGAAACACGGATAATCCTCTAATTGGTTCCTTCCAAATTCATTTCTCTAAGTTGCTCCTCCAAAATAAATAATCTCCCAAAGAAAATAACACAGTCTGCTAATGAAAAGATCCTTGCTGTACATAATAGCATTTTATGACAAAAAAGAATCCAGTAGAGCTGTTCCATCCACTATTAAATGTTTACAAGCCTTGGGTGGCGGCACAGAGCCTGGAATAAAACACTGACCTGTCGGCAGGGCCATAGTGAAAGTCACGATGAAGGAAAATAACAAAAGTTTACTTACATTTGAGACCACTGCCAATACATTAAATACATTGGCGATGCAGGGATAATATGCAGCCCGGATAATGCACGCACGGATAATCAGGTGTTTACTGTATTGCCTAATGGGAAAGCCTTTGTTGAGGGCGGCTTCTCCGTGAAAAAAGACATAATGGTAGAAAACATGTTAGAAGATATATTAATAAGGCTTCATCATATTTGGTACTACATGTCCCGTCACGATGGTTATGTCAAATCCATCATAATTACTAAGAACATGGTGAGGTACATACGATCAGCACACATGTATTACAAAGCTGCCTTTGAAGCTAAGGCTCAGGTAGAAAGGGATAGGAAGAATTAGTTATAGATACAGAGGGAGGAAATAAAGAGAAAGGTGGAAGAATCTGAATAGTTAAAGCTTGTAAAGAAGACACCAGAAACACTTGATAAGCTGAGCAAAGAAATTATCAAAAGATCCAAAAAGTAATTAAAGTATATCTATTATTGTAATCCAACCTACAGATCTCCTTGAATGATTTCCTGTTCTTGTTTGCAAGTTTTGATCGGAGGCCTAAATTTAAAAAAAATTCAATGTTTCTATGATATTTTTACTGTAAATTTGTGTTCCTCTTATGCCTTAAACTGCATTTTGCACAAAGGCGCAATGGAAAATGCAGATTAATACAAATAAATGCACCCTGAAATGTTTTAACAGTCAGGGAAAGTCATAAATTTTGGTCAGGGAAAATAAAAAAAATAAAACTTCTGGGCACCCTGTGTGGTCGTGCATAATACTGTTTTATGTTGAGATATTTATTCTTTCCCTTCAGGTTTTCCTTGGGAACACGAGCGCATGCCAATCGTTATATACAACAGTTTACGGAGATATTTACAGAGGAAGGGCGAAAGTCAGTGCGTATCTCCCACACTGTGCCTGGTCAGCGCCCTCGTGTTACTTGCACATCTGGTATGCGTGAGAGGGTTGCGGCTGCTGCTGCAGTGGCTGCAGCTGCAGCATCCGCATCGGCTTCTGCACCGGCAGCAGTCTCAGTGGCAACCCCTGTCTTACCAAACCAAGTGGTTCCAACTCCTGCAGTTGCTACACCTGTGGCTCCCATGACTCCAAATGCAATCATTGGCAATCCCACTGCCAACTTAGTGGTCCCCAATGGAACACCAAATACAGTGGTTGTGGTGAGAATGCCTTTCTCAGTTTTCATTGATTGGCATAATATGCCTTCTCCAGTGATGGGTATGTGTGATTTTTGTGAATTTAGACACCATAGGTGTGGCTTGTTTTTACTTCTTACAATACAATTGAACTACCTGCTCTTTTAATCTTCCCTAAAATTATTTAAATTTCCTAATCTAACTAGTAATTTTGCATCAATATAACTGAAAACATTTAATGAACATTGTTACTCCACTTTGCTGTAATCCCCAAATCATTCCTAAAGCTTTATTTATTTATTAGATTGCCCCTTGAATCAGATATGTGATTTAAATTGCGGTTCTGTTTGGGATGATTTTATGTGGTGATGATACCAATGCTTTTGGCAACCTGCTGCTGAATGTAATCCTAAATGTTGTTCCCTTATAATTTTCCTGTGATTGAGTTTATTATACATGATGGCCTGCCATACCAGTAGACATTTAGTTTTGTTATTATTCTGCATGGACTGTCATTTGCTCCAAATGAATCCTTGAAGTATAGTTAATAATTTAAATTTTATGTTCAAAATTTGATTTACTGAATGACTTTCCTAAACAAGAGATCATTATCTAATATGTAAAATTTTGATTGTGCTGTTATGGTATAGATTATAAGTAGTTTAGGTAACAGGTTTGGGTTTAAGGTAATGGGGGTGTGAATTGTGTAAGACTGGGAAATAAACTTATGCCCACATGTCCAACTCTGAAGTAACTCTGAAATGGATAGATGGACAACACATTTGTTGTACGGCAGCATAGAAGAGAGATACTAGATAACTTCCCTAATGCCTGAATGCACAACACACAGCAATCAAGTTTACTATGGACGTCAAAGAAAAAATAGGTTTCTATTCCTGGAGTCATGGTTACTAAGAAGAAGCATGGATACCCAGCCACTTCGTGTACTAAAAAAAGATATGCATGGCCTGCTACCTGAATACTTCCTCCCATCATCATCCCGTACTGAAAGCATCCCATATCAGGAGTTCCATCGAGCTTGTTCCATGTCAGATGTGAAGTCTCTGACTTCAGAGAAGAATCACCTGCTGCACACTCTACATAAGAACATTTTATTAGAGGGGAGCCATCCACAAGAGATCCCACCTCAAGAGGCCCAACTTTTGGCTTGGATCAAGAAGTGAGCCTTGGGTCTAAAAGGGACTGGGGAGATATATGAGGAGGAAAAGAAGAAACCAAAACTTGTGGCTTAAGCAATAATTCTGCAGACCTGGGACCACAGAGAAGATAGCTGGGGTTTTGGCTAAACGTGATGTGGTGACCAGGTTTAACTGTGCGAAGAAAACCAGAAACCTGCTGTGTAAGCCCAAGGACTGCATCTTATAATAATTAACCTCATATGGTGCAGTTTATATGTGGTGAAATGCAGCTGAGGAAAATGTTACATAGGCCAAACTGGAAGATCTCTCAAATGCTGACTTCAGGAACACCATGGCAATAAATATGAAGCAGTTCCTGTCTTTTTGCCATTGCAGAATGCTTGGTTGGAATCAAGTTCCACTTGGAAGAAACAAAAATTGTAGCCTGACAAGGCTGCTACTGCCCACAGCTATTAACCCTGTTATGCGGTGGTCCGGTATATTGGCTTTTGCATCTTGGGTGAAAAGTGCAGCGGGCCGATATATCAGCCCAATATCAATATATTGTTCAACTTTGTGGCACTAAAATAATAACATTTATTTTTCAGTCAACGTAAAAGAATTGTGTCATTATTAGTTAGTTCAACATAAGAAAAGTAAAAAAAACACATTTGGATATTTTTAACGATAGCTTCATAATGTTTATTTTCCTAAGATGCTACATTTCATTAAAAAAACCCTCTGCATTTCTCGCTAGTACCCCAGAAGAAAGGCTTGCACTAAGAGGGTTAAGGGAATTGATAGCTAAGTATCAATAGAAATTTAGCGGGGAAGATGGATACATTCTCCACAACTCGTGGAAAAGTCCTCCGACCTTCCTTCTCTGCAATTGGTACACACTAACTCCCAAACTTGACTTTTGGTTGGTTGACCATTGACAGCCTTGCTCTTGAGAGAGGCCTATATAACTCTTGAGAGTTTTCCACTAAAATCACTTTCACCTGAAGACAGCCAATGGAAGCAATAGTCAACCCAAGTCAACAAGCATTGTGGTAACCTTTCTGCATCAAAACAATTATTTGGAAACCTTCGCCGTAATTACATTCTTGGAGGTAGTGTATTAACCATCATACCTTGCTGTAAGAATCAGTATCACAAAAATAATCTTGCACGTTCGTTTAGAGAAAGTATTAAGTAACAAAATGTGACTGTATACAAAAAGTGAATAGCTTTAAATTTTCATAGCTTATGCAATACAGCATACTAAGTGTATAACCATCATGAAAGAATTATTTTACATTCTGGTTATATTTCCAGCATGGGTTGTCTGTACTGGAAAGCCTGAGTCTGATTTTGTTGTGTCCGCATCTGTTTTGTCTCACTGTTGACTCCTGTCAATGCCAGCTGGCAGTAAGTGGAAAACAGCTTTCTTTATGTTTGCTATCCACTCATTCCGGCATGGGAAATCTCCTTGCCTTGGAAAGCCTGAATCTGATTTTATTGTGTCCTTCTCCATTTTGTCACACAGTTACATTCTTGATATGCATTGGTGCTGATAAGCAGGAAAGTTACTCCCTTTGAGTGCACGGCCAAATAAAATACAAGAAAACGGATTGTGGTGTGAGCACTGCTTGAAGCACTGTGCAGTTGACAATCTGAAAACCAAAAACTGTGTATTCAAAATGAGCCGAAATGTAAAATGCTGGACTGAAATGGTCCAACTGTACCCATACATCAGGCTCTTGGCATGTACAAAGCAAAAGAAAAATGGAAACCTAATTATAATGATTGGCAATGTGCCTACTGTGTAGGACATTTTTAGGACATGCTCAGGACTAATCATAACTTCATTTGTTATAACTTAAAAAAAGCATACAAAATGATGACTAGATGCCAAATGATATTTATAGGGTACACATATGGTGTACAATAACTTTATTAGTTTATAAATTGTAAAAACAAGGCAGGACTTGTATTAGATACATGGAACAGGTTGTGAGGGATGTAAAAGAGAAGAATTTTGTCACAATGAAAAGGTTGGCCGATAAGAGAATCGAGTGGAAAGCTGTGTCAAACCAATCCTAGGGTCGTTGACTAATGATAATGAAATTCTAAATTTGAATTCCAAGGTACTTAAGTGAAAAAGTTGGTAGAAGAATGGGAATTGTGGTTAGTTGCCACCTGATGAAACTCAGTCAGCATTGAAAGTGAAAGGCACCAATACAATAGACCTCTGGACAATTTTTTAAATTGCCTTGAAATGCTATTTAAAAAAATTGTTAATCATACTAAAACACTTAAACGATGAAAACTATGCATTTATTTAATATATTTTTCGTGAAATAAGCAAAAGAAATATCCAAAAAACATGCCCACTTTAATTGTGATTGGTCAGCTGAAAGTGACATCAGGTCCAACAATGGAGAAAAAAATGCCAGTATGTATTGTACCTTTGGACGTTGTTTTCAACAGTTGTTGTTGGATTTAGATATCTTTGGTGGGGTTAACCCTTTGCGGTCCAATTTTTTTTGTGGAATTCAAGTAGTAGCCAAAAGGAATACTATTTGCGGAAATAGGTGAAAAGGCTTCTTAAGGTTCAAAGTTCACAAAAGTGACATAAGATAAAAGTGACAAGAGCAGCACCTTACACAAAATGCCTCGACGTTGGACGTGCTGCTAGCACTAGGCCCGTCAGGCCAGCCTCAACGTTTGACCGCAAAAGGTTAAAGAAGGCTGCCAACATATATCATTTCTTTAGAAGGTATGGAGTCTGAGTTTGTCTAAGTTGACGCAAGAAATTTTCCGAAAATCTCAACATTAGCAATGTTTTCATACGTATCAATACCATGTTTAAATGACACTTCGTTCAATCTTTGAAGAAAATATGATTCAAAGGGAAAGCCAGAGTTAAGATGGCGAGGTAAAAGCATGTCAATGTTTGAAAATGAATTTTCACATTTGAATTTTGTAATATTCATAATATGGCAAAGATGAATGTATTGGTGTTCTTGAGGAACACGGCGATGATGCCATCAGCTATGTGCAGGTTAAGCTCAATAATAAGTGTTTGTGTTGTTCATGCTCGTGTTTGCCCCGAGCAAAAACTAAGATACAAGCGATATGTCATGGAAGCACGTATTTTGATGGATGGCGAAGACAAGTAGATAGTGAGCCTTTTGTGCAAGGATTTTACGTCAAGTTCTGGAACGTAAAAATAAAAGTACTATGGGCATCTACTTTATCCATTTGTTTTCATTGAATTCCTACTCCAGTAAGTGACGACCTCTCTATTTTCAGGCACATTATATCATTAACATATCATTTGTGATGGTTTCCTTTACTGAATTGTATTGAGCCCATATTAAACATCAATATTACTACCAGCAGCACTTTTTTTTGACCTAGTTTCTGCACAATTAAGATACTATTAAGTTTAAATAAGCTTCCAGAATTGGTAAAATAAATATAGACAGAGTGAACACTCAAAAATGCACACGTTTGGTTGCAAATACTTAGCTTCCTTTCCCTGCATTTCTTTATTCACCCATATTATCCTGTTTCAGGTAATTAAAAAAAATACTTATTGGAGGCATTTCTGTTGGTGTCATTATATTTAGGCACAATACAACATTTAAAGCAACGCTTTGGCATATTCAAAAAAGTGTATTTATGAAAGACATTAAAAATGTAATCTCCTAAACGCTTGAAACTTCGCATAGAAATATATGCACCGCGACCACTGTTGCAGGACCTGATGTCATTCAAGATGGCAGCAATGCTAATTACGTTTTTGCGAGGGACCAGCTCGTGGCAATTCAAATGCTTTATTTTAAAAATAAAATACTTTCTGTCAAAACTGCTTTTGCACCAAGTAATTTTTTTTGTTTAAACTCAACGAAAATGTCTTTATTGGAATATGTGCTCAGAGACCTATTTAAACGGTGCAGAATGAAACTGATTAGACAGAAAACAGATGTTTTTTAACCCGGAAAAATCTGTTAGCTGTGTATAAATTCCTCCATACTTAGTCCCACGAATTTATATTGTTATGCATATTCTGTATCTGCTGTGAATCTGTTGCTGAAAACCATTAAATCATTACTGTTGTTTTAAATGCTCACTCTGAATCTTTATTATCACAGTGATGGGGTACTTCAAACCTTTCTTATGATATGTCTCAATTCATGTGTCCGTTGTCTTTACCCGCTTCATTTTAATACCTCTGCAGCTGATTATGAAACAGATGCTGAGGTGTAAATTGCATTGCTACTATGCTTAAGTGCTTAGTTTCCAGAATATTTAGGCATAAAATAACTTTCTTGTATGACTAGAAAATTTATATTATTTAAGCTTTGTATGACTTTTTATGGTTTCTCATTTCATGTGTATTACAGCAAAGACCTGTGCGACAAGAGGTTGCTCAACCTGCAGCCCCAAGTCAGACAAAACAAACTGTCTCATCTCCATGGCCTGTAACCCACCCCGACATCAGTGCCCTGGTAACAAGCCTTATGAACTCAGCCATTCAGTTCCAAAGAGCAAAAGGTGAGTGTATTAAAGAAACTTTTTTATTTTGCCAATTTCAAATACCAAGTGGTATTTGTGCTTATTTCTTGGAAATTCATTCATATTTGCTATATTGTATTTCTTCCTGAGTCAATTCCTGTATTGCTGAGCATATGCTGGTTCTAGCCCCTGTTGCCCCAAAATTCATCTATATATCTTTGTGGCGGATGCCATAAGAGGAAGGGGTATTAGAAATAATCTGTTCTCTCATATTATAAGAGATAGACTTAAGCTGGGTTCACATGGTGGGGAAGGCAGAAAGGCATCCAGCCAATCAACTTGCACTAATATGGGAATGGACCAGAGGACTTGAGATGGAAATGAAAATTTAAACGGCACCTAGCCAATCAAAACCTCAAGCTAATGAGATCAAGACCTCTCCATTATGAAAGAAATCAAAACTTTCACATAATCGATCGCTCAGCTCATAATTATAGCATTTCATGCACCACCGAAAGATTAAGTACAAAAGCCCCTCAGCTCTTTTTAAGCATTTGAAAAGTGATTCCAGAGGTTGGTGTGGTTTCTATTTTTGTCATGTTGGCTCTAATTACAAAATTTCCCCCATTGCTTGAAAGAAGTCTTAATTCATGTAACATGTGAGTGATTTCATCTCAAATCAGGGGGTGTCAGGTGACCATCAGCAATTTTCCTAAAAATTACATGTGTGAAAGTAGTATTCCTATGATGAATACTGATGCCTTTATCTGAGCACAGAACCTGACCAAAATAAAGTTATGAACATTTGAACACTGCTGCCTCAAGGGTGTGCACAGAAAATGGCAAATCACGTAAATGCTAATAATTATGAAAATGTTTCGCTATAGGAGCAGCAATTTCTGTCTTATTATGAAGATAATAGTTTTTGGAACCTAATAATAAACAAACATAACTCATTTTAACAATAAAAATAGCAATAATGTCATAATTAATGACAAAAAAATTCCACCTTTTATTTTAATAAAAGTTTCAAAATATCTAAAATAAATGTTGTACTCTTGGGATTTTTTGGAGTTATTGAGCAGAGAATAAAATGAGGTTACGCACAGCACATTTTTGTACAACCGTGTATTTCAAAGGACATCCAGGTACTACTTTCATAGCCAGGGCCGGTCCGAGAGGATTTTTCCACACGTAATTTTTCATCGTTCATTTTTTTAATTGTTAATCTCAACTATGGTAACAACATATAGTAGTAAACTTATGCGGAAAATAGATTACTTATTACAATACAGCATGTACTAAAAAACACAATAATAAGGTAGTGTTATTACATTTTTGTTTTATGATATGTCAAAGTCAGACATGTTTTCAACCCAATCAGTAAATTCACTTGTTCCCGTCCATCAGAGTTCCAATACCATATGATTGTGAAAATAAATTTTCATTATAATTGGAATGCGATTGAATAAGTAGTATGTAGGTGAATCATTGATCACATCATATAACAGAATTCACGTTCAATTTTGCATACCTCAATGGCTTCAAAATGTATGCACCACCACTATTGACTTTTTGTTCAGGTTCTGTGCTCAGATAAAGGCATCAATATTCATAAAGGGAAAGCTGCTTTCACATTGCTAATTTTTAGGAAAATAGCTGATGGTCACCAAGGACATGATTTTGCTGAATCTACCAAATCTGAGATGAAAAGTCCTATGTATGACATAATTACCCATACATAACATAATCAAGTGATCAAGTGGAACTCCATTATATTCAAAATTATCTTTTTTTTGTTCTTTTGCCTTTTGACGAAATAAGATTTCCTATCTATGAAAGGAATGATGTGATTCATCAAAGGATGGATGATAAATATAAAATCCAAAGTGAAAGTCTGTAAGATACAGGATCAAATTAGTGGTCTGACGACAAATACATCCAGAGAGAGTTAATCCAGAAGTGCAAGGTAAACAAATGTGATAGCAGAAGAGGTGAGCTTGTCACGGCATCCCAAAAAGAAGTCTGCTTTGTTTCGTTTTGCAGTCCAGTCCCATTCCTTCCATTCTACCTCTTTGTTGTGCATTTCTGATTGGTTTCCGCAATTTCCACCTTTTGCATTTTCCGCCCTATGTGAACCTATCTTCAGTACTATTCCACGCAAATATTTAATGATCCCTACCAGTTGTGACACTTTCCTGTCATTATCAAAATGGAAAACATTTCCACTTTGGTGAGATCACCCTCTCAGAGAAATATGAATCCAAATGTGAAGGGAAGGCAGATGGATTCTAGGTTATCAAGGTGGAAAAGTGGATTGGTGAGAGGGGACAAATACATTGCTGAAGGGTAAATGGTTGGTGGTTATTTATTGAGCTAGTCATTCACTAGCTTAATTCCACAGCTCTGGCTTAAGTATAATTTCAAAACTTTCAAGGAAATCAAGTCTTTTATAACAAGCTTGTTAAATGGTTTATAGGAACCTGGAAATCCTGGAAAACCTGGAAAAGTCAGGGAAAATGAAAACAGCCATGGAAATCCTGAAAAAGTCAGGGAATTCAACATGTGGTCAGGGAAAAATCGCAAAACGTTCAAATTTCGGAATTTATCACTTGAAAATGCCAAGCGATCAAAAACTGCGAATAGGAACGGAGGGCAGGGTGAAGGAGGGGACGACTGGCCTCAGGCTGTCTTCGCTGTGGAGGCAGCCCAGGGGCCCTATTCTGGTTCTTTCTGGCTATAGCCTGCACAATTTGGTGAAAAGATTGGCGAAAGGTGTGCGCATCTCATTTTCATTCGCTAGCGATTTTGCCAGGAGTGCTTCGCTTTGTCCCTCTGGTGACAAAAAAGTTATTCTCAGTCAAATTTCATTTCACTTAGCCAAATTTGTAGAAGGATGTGAGGAAGAAAATATCAAGATTGATTCAAAGACCTACTTTAACATGACATCAGGTTTGAAGGAAAAGCCAGGTTAGCCCTCTTTGCATATATTTTTCTTCAATTAAAACCCTTTCTGAAGGCATATCAATGTAAGTAATCATAATTTTTATTTTGTGGACTTAAAGTTGTTGATCTTTTATTATATGAAAATAAACCTACAATTTTTCATAAGTTCAGACTTCTCTGCTTCCTCACTACCACTTTTATCTCTATAAATGACCGAAATCTTGGAGTTTTTAAGGCACTCAAAAGTCAGGGAAAATCACTAATAATGGTCTGTAATTCCTGGAAAAGTCAGGGAAAATGAAAATGAAAACCCCTATAAACCCTGGTAAAGCTAATTAAATAAATATAAGTTCCACGAAATGTCTTTGCATTCTATCCAGTTTAGATCTTTCATTCTATCAAAGAAAAAATTAGGTCTCTTTTACCCTCATTTCCTTCATCATCATCATAGGTCAACTAACCTAGGATTGGTTTGTCGCATCCCTCTACTCAATTCTTCAATCGGCCAATTTCTTCATATTGCTCTTTTACATCCTTCACAACTTGCTCCATGTATCTCATACGAGGCCTGCCTTTTTCATTCTTTCCGTTCACTTTTTCCTCGATGATTGTCTTCATCAGGCCATCGTGTCTTAAGATGATATATATTGGTTAGTTATTTAGGGGAGGCAACCGACAGCTGAGGTCATTTGTGCCACATAGGATAGGTGGATAATTGGGTAATGGTAGGAGTTTTCAGGGAACGGAGGAAGGGTGGAGAGAAACCCTGCGTCGACATTAGCCTACTCTTAATGAAAGACGCCAAGGGGACCATGGCTTAACGTCCCATCCGACGGACGAAGTACTGTACTTGAAATACCCTCCACTAGGCATTCAAGTGGGGACCGGTTTTCCACCGAAAAATCCACCTCTGCCGGGAATCGAACCCGGTCCTTCGGGATGGGAGGCCAGTTCTCTAGCCACCACACCAACCCGATCCCCATGATATATATATGTACAATATTTTAGGTCCATTTGACAGATTCCTTCATTGGGATGTGTTCTATGGTCATGGACACTCAAATCCAAATAGTTGTAACATTGGGCCATATTGTGCATTTTACTTCCATGGGGCATTGGTCATTACAGTACTCATGCCAACTTAACTATATATTCACCTCTTCATTTTATCTCCTTCAGTCAGAAATGTAATATTATGTCATTGTTGTCCTGATTACAGAGGCTTCCAACAGCTCATCAACCTGCAGTCCTCCACGGCCCGCAGTGCCGGCCCGAACAATTGCAAGCCAACCTGTGCCAGTGCAGAAGACTCCCGGGAGGAAGAGCAACCCATTGCCCCACAATGCCCGCAATCAGAATGCCCCACACTTGAACACCTCACAGCCCCAGCAGCGCAGTCCCCGTCAGCAGCCTACCCCATGTGTGTCTCGTGTTCAAGCATCCTCACCCCTGCTGGCATCTCAACTCTGCTCCCCCCCAGTCCTCTCCTCGCCTCCCCAACTACTCGCATCACCCCTGCCAGCCCCATCTGCCGCATCACCGTTCAATGCCACAGAGCGGGTCACTCCGTCTTGCCCACCCAGGGTCATGCCAGACCCATCTTCCACTGTTATCAGCGAGGGTACATCAACCTCAAGTGCAGGACTGTCTGTTCCGGGTTTGTCAGCTCTTTTGGCTGGTAAGTCATATTAAACCTTAATATTGTTGTGATATGTTTTTAATGGGGGGCATCAAGAATTTTCATTTTCATGTTTTTCTCCGGAGTATGACAGGTAAAATTTTTGTGATAGTATGTTCTTCGTATCATTGCCATTGTGTGTGGAGTGTTTTTTCTACTAGCTGTTGCAAAATTACTATTTGACTTCCATTCGGTGAAAAATCAAGTTTTAATGAGAAAAACACATAACCCTTGTATATTTACAAAAGATTTTTAATTTTTTGCAAACCCTTTCAGTGCACACGCATCACCAGAAAATGATGTGTAAGCATTGAAACTGGTCACTCAGAATAAAAAAAGTACATGGAAATTTGGTGTTGGTTTAGTGTTTCTCAAGTTTCTTTGCATGTTACAGTTTTCAATTGTAATGAAGTCCACCATATTTGGCTTAATGTACTGGGATTTCTTCCTATGGGACTAAGAAACAGACAAGTATAACTATAAATTCTGACTTTTTTATTCTGAATTTTTTATTTTCACTAACGTTTTTCTTTTAATGACTTTGTCATTTCATCAATATGTCTTTATACCTCATTTTAGTTTTATTTTAATTTATAATGATTCCTTTTTTTTTTTAATATGTGAAGTATCATTTGTGTTGAGATTCAGGCCTCTCGTGGTGGGACTCAAACCCGGAATATGTGGGATTCTTGCCCTTGGTGCCAGGAATCAATGACTCTAAAGCAGCAATATTTTTGATAAAAATTACTAAAATTTATCAAGGCACCTCTGGTATCAAGTCTCTCCCTCGGTGTTCGGCCACAGATGTTAATGGGTGTATGTTAGAGGCTTGGCCCACAGAAATAGGAATTTGTGGAGTTTCCTGAACTGCTTCACTGGCCAGAAGGGCCTTTGGACAATGGAACATCTTGAAGAACTTGTGGAATATTATGAAAGGCAAACTAATGTGTGGTGGAAATTATGAAAAGGTGAAGTGTACAGAGAAGATCACAGTAGACTTGACATTCTAAGCTTACCACTTTACACTCACATGTTACTCGCTCTATCAATTGACAGAGTAACGAGGTGGACACCAAATCCCCCGTTTACACATTTTGGATGGCTTTATAAAGGTCCAGTATGGTCCTCTATGCCTCTTCTACCTTTCAAGTAGTGTATGTGGACACTTCCTAAATTTAAAATAGAAAATCCCAAATACATATGGTAAATTCGAAAACAGCACTGTCTAGTGGGGGACATCACTAGACTGATTTTGGGAAATGTCTTTCTCATTTATGATCACCAAGTTTCCATTCACATATATCCACCTCTACTCCCTTCCAGATGCTGGCCTATATACCAGAGTATTTGTGAACACTACTATACTCCCTTGTTTCCATAATTGATCAGCCTCTCTTCGAGATTACACACATTTTATCACCTCTCTTATTATGAGACACTCTTACCTCCAGCTTAACCCTTTTCCATGTATTTATTTCATTCAACCACTTAAAAATCCCCACACAGATGAGTAATACATAGAATTGCAAAAGAAACAAAACAGAAGCACTCCTCTTTATCATCAGAATAAGTGAATAGGTTCGGTATAAATGAATTTTTGGGAACTCCAGAGCAAAATAATGGATACTAATGAAATAATAAATTTTCCATCGAGTTAAAGATAAGTTTATTAGTTTTGAATGATGAAACAAAACAAAAACAAAATGGAGTGCTATGAGAAAACAAAATAGCAAAACACTAAAAAATAAGTAGGATGAAGGGTAAAAAAAATAGCGCTCCACAGGTTAAAGAGATTTATTTACGACATGTTTCACTTCACTGAAGCATCATCACTGAAACATCATCACTGAAACATGTCATAAATAAATCTCTAACCTGTGGAACGCTAAAGTTTTTACCCTTCATCCTACATTATGGAATTTGTCAAAGTCTTGGCCTCTACCATCCACTGCAAAAAATAAGTAGGTAACTTTCTCTTTAACTGTGCCCTACAAATGTGTATTTCCCATGCAATCATAGAAATCATAAGTTGGTATCGAGAGAATCTCCATCGAAGTAAATGGCAGTGGTGGAGCCATCCTTGTCTTCCTCCTGTGCCTGTGTGGGTGGGTCTCTGGATTGTGTAGGCCATTGTGAAGAGGTTGAGTACTCTCCCAAAGTAACTCCCACTCTCTGAGGAACCATGGTATCTCCCTAGTGCCTTAGTCTGTCCAGCATCTGCTGAAGGTGCTCCGTGGAGATACTGGTACAATTGTCGTACATGGCCTTCCACTGCTGCACATTGCCCTTGAGTCTCTGCTGCTTCTCCACAGAAGCATAGCTGAGGCATGAGTGCGGAGTGTCCTCTATTCTCCTGGGCATCTCTGGAGAATTCAGCAGTGATGCAGTATGCTCATCCTTTGGGGGCACTAGTCCTAAGAAAAAATCTCTGAGGCGTGCGATGATTCTAATTTCTCAATCAGTCGGTCCCCCAAAAAAGATTTTTATTAGGCAATTGGCATTTCTCGGAAGGTACATCGTGGTACAGAATTAGAAGAAAAATACTGAAAGAGGTAGAAGATAGAAATATAAGTAACAAATCAACGAAAGATTAACACAATTCTCATAATTTTACACCTAGTTCCCATAAATAAGAAAACCAGAAACCAAAGAAAACCATAATATATAACATAAATAGAACGAGACAAATCACAATACTAGATTAATAACATTCCTAAAGGTGGTTCACTCCAGGAAGAAGTTTGATGGGTCCATGGCTCCAAACATAGTATCTGCATGGAAAGAGGAAAGGAGTGTGGAAGATGCAGTGGAGGGATTGTGGGGGTGAGCTCTTGAACACTGCACTGAGGAAGACGAGCAAAAGGGAAAAGGCAATTTCTCAGCTTCTCCAGCATCATCCTTTACCGTATTTACTCATGTAAGCTGCGCACTTTCTTTTCCGAAACGCCGGTGAAAAAATGCACAGCTTACACGAAACGTCCAGATTTTCGTGTAAGCTGCACACCATTTTTCCTCTAATTCCGGTTGTTTTTTCTCCTAAGTTTCGCATTCTGTGAACCTAGCGATGTAATTGGTAGGTATGGTCTAGTAGTAAATCGTACATTGTAAAGTATTCTGAAATTTCGAAGTAATTAGTAATAAAAATCCTTCTTTATGTAAAAAGGCATCTTTATGTCTTTTCAAAATCATAAGCAGAGTTTGTTTCAGTATCACGTATCTGTAGCAACATTTTTACATAATAGATAGCTCCTTTTGTGTACACATTAAAGCAAGATTGCAAAGACACAAAGAATTTGTTGCGTAGTGGCAATAAATAACAAATTGAAGGTTCGCGAACTAGCCGCGAGGACCTCAACGGCGTTACCCGCTGAGAATTTCTGCTATAGTGGCAATAGTCGCATGGTCAGAGATTATACCTTCTTACTATCCGTACTATCCGCTCCGAGCATGAGAGTAGTAAACAAGTTCAAATCGATCATTTAGCATTTTAAAATAATTTGCTATTATTACCCTAAAATGAATTCTGATGTGAAATTGCGATCGTTTCCTGTGAGTACATGACTACATATTATAAGGGATGCCAAAAAAATAGGAAATCAAGCTGCAGGAAGGAAATATGGTGTATCTGAATCTAGCAGTGACAAAAACTAAAAATGAGAACTGTTATGATATGAATATTCATTAGTGATTTATGATTCTATTTCCGGGAATGTGTTTTTCTTTAGTTTTATAAGAATTATAATTGTTATTACATTGAGCTTAGTTGTTTCCGTGTGTTCCCAAGATTTTACGGTGTTGTTAAATCATCCCAGTCCACAGCTACTACGCAGAGAGCAGACGAGACCACCGCTATCAGATACGGGTGGCATTCTGATTTTATTTGTTGGTATGCCAATGGATTTCCATAATAATAAGAGTAATCACGGGTTGAAATTGCATATATTTCTGCAATTATTTCAGTTGGATTTATTTTGAACAGATGCCATTTTTATAGCTGGATGATGTGATCGTGTGTAACTGTGAAATGCTACAAGAAACAGATGCACAGTAAAAGAGGCGGTGCATCAATGCATGATGCAATGACAATCGTGAGGATATTAACACGTAATTCAATCAATTAATGAGAAAGACGTACACGTAATTTAGGCGCAGAATTTCTATCAAAGAACATGCATTCATGTTATGACAAAATGATGCGGACTCAAGGGTAAAAAAATGTTTTTTTGATAGAAATAATTTTTTCCCTCACGAGCCTGCTCAAAAATAGGGGTGCGCGGGATACACAAGGGCACGGCTTACATAAGGGCATGGCTTACATGAGTAAATACAGTAATTTTTTCTGTGCATTGGAGAGGTATCCTAAGTATCATGCACAATGCTTCTTCTTTACTTGACTCATTGAGTGTCTCTGCTATCCCACGTGTTGCTGATCACCAGCAAATACCTTGATACTGTCTCTGGACTAACACAGAAAGCCCTGGACAGAACAATGAGATGGTGTTCTGAAATGGGGCTGATGGTGAATCCACAAAAAACAAAACTCATATTGTTTACCAATAAGAGAAAAAGGGAAGGGCTAAAACTTCCCTTACTACTAGGAAGGTGTTTACAACCTTCCTCATCAGTTAAATACCTTGGGGTAATTTTAGACTCCAAGCTCAACTGGGGAGAACATCTAGAGGTAAAAACAAGGAAAGCCTGTTCCTCTCTATGGTCTTGCAGGAAAGCTCTGGGCAAAACATGGGGCTACAACCAAAAGCCATGTACTGGCTACATACAGCAGTAGTGAAGCCTAGCTTTCTGCACTGCTCACTTGTCTGAGGGACAAGGATCCGGAAGAATGTTGCCAGGGACAAACTAAACCACTTGCAGAGAATGGCCTGTATGGGCATTTCAAGGGCAATGAAGACAACCCCAACTTTGGCAATCAAGACCCTCCTGAACCTTACTCCACTCTATGTGGAAGCTGAGGTTCAGGCCAGGGCATCAGCATATCGTCTCAACCCTCTCCCTATCAAAGTTTAAATGCCTCAATTCGCTCTCCCTCCTAACCCGGCCGAAACCGGCCGGTGGTTTTTAATCCTCTCCCTCCTAAGTCGGCCGAAACCGGCCGTCTTCCCCTGCTGTACTAAGGGCAATCTTTTGAGCCTTATATGATTCCATTTCAGCTTGAAAGTGTTTATCGTCGCTAATGCACGCATCTCTCTTATCCTTAGTTCCTCTGAGATGAAACAGAACCTCATAATATCTGTCACAACACCCACAAGGTCCCGAAGACCTAATGAGTCTTTGGGATAGCATATTATCACCAGCGAAGAAACGAAAGAAGGTTCTGGAGCCATTGTAGAGGAGGGCTTGTTCGCTGAGACGTGATGAGCCATGGTTTCTTGAATGAATGAATGGGACACTTTGTGATGAGAGAATAGAAGATGAAAACACCACGGCTGCTATGGCTTGCTTAGGCGGCCCAGGCGTCATCTCTCTCTCTCTCTCCTGTAAGATAGCCGAAAATGGGTGACCAGCATTGGCTTGAGAAGAGCTTTCTTTCGGTCCTTCCACGCTTCCGCCGCCTCTAGGGAGTATTTGTTTTTCTAACTAAACGCCCATTCCTACATCACGCTCATAGAGACATGTGGCGCAAAAAAAGAAAAAAATCTTTTGGTACGCCGGACGCATTCTCAGGCCCCTTTCGAGTGAAGTGCTGAGTGATGGCTCCTTAGGTCATAAGACCAGTTCCCTTGACCTGTGAGGTCTATGCGAGGGAGCGTTATTGCAGGGAAAAGAGACTTAAATGTTATACTGAAAAGAAACAGACCCAAGTTGATCTTAGAATTTCTTAAAGATGTCTGGCCCCGAGGATTTGTCATCGCTAAACATGCGTTTTCCTTATCTGGTGTTCGTGGAAAATGCAGAATAGTTTCAGAGCAAGAAACTTCTTCCAAATGCCCCTCAGTTCTGACCATGGCTTCTTTGAGTGCAGGTGATATAGCGAGAGAAGTGGTGAGAGATGTTTCCCTTAGTGATACAGTGCGGAGGCTCTTCAGACGAAGAGGAGGAATTGCTTGAACGAGCCAGTTCTGGTGATTGTGATATAGAAGAGGATAATACCCCCAGTATCAGTGATGCGACAGGTGATAATGCACTCCGCCCTAAATGGGAATATATTCATTGCATTACGAAGTTCCACGCGGTTTTGTTGGAGGGAGGGGGCCAAAGCACGACTTACCCGTAAGATGGAATGAATTAGATTATTTGAAATGTATGTTAGGAGGTGAAGAGTGTTTTCACAGAATAGTAGGAAATGTTAATAAATAGGCAGAATATCGCCAACGAAAGGCTGGAAAAATAGATAGGCATTGGGTTGACGTTACTGATGTGACGTTACCAACCTGAGTGTGATGGGTTGGGAAACTGGGTTGGGAAATATGTAAATATATTCTTATTCAGAACCCATAGTAAGGTATAACACCTTAATGGGTGGAGTTGATAGATCCGATTAAAAAAGGTCTTATTATGATTTTGGAAGTAAGACGAAGTGGCGGAAATATATTTTGGCGTATGTAATAAACACAGCCATTGTAACGAGTTACAAACTTTATAAAGAAACAAATGCTCCCGCAATCTTAAGGCATGGAACAACACAAAAGGATTTTCGGCTAGCTCTATACAGACAGATGATAGGGAACTACTCCTCTCGCATGATTTTAGGCTGCAAAAGAACCTAAGCTCGTGCCGCTAGTTTTCCGGTGCCTCCCCACCAACTTGTGAAAATTGACGGAAGAAAAAGAGTGTGTGATTGCTGTAGTGCCCAAAAAAGGAAGACAAGAGCTGGAAGGAGTGTAGAGACCTCTTGGAAATGTCTTCAATGTGATTTACCATTGTGTAAAGTAGGATGTTGCTTCGAGTACTACAGATAAGTCGTTTAAGAAATGGAGGCCAGCCGTAAACCATAAGCTATGAACCTGGAGGTATGTCCATTAGTTTTAATAATCTATTTTTAATAAAAATCTGTTATAAATTTGACGAAAGGGTTTCAGAATGTATAGTTGGAGTGTAGAAATGCAATCAACACACTAGGCAGCTGCAGCAAAATTGAGCTCTTCTGGGTAACTGGTCATGCTGGTATTTCCAGAAATGAAATAGTGTATGAACTTGCCAAAGCAGGAGCAAACCGAAAACCGTTTGGTCCAGAACCATTCGTACCTATTGCACCCTCATTGGGGAAAACTGAAATCCGAATGTGGGGCCTTGCTCGACATTCTGAGATCTGGCAGAAAGCGCCGAAGCTAAGGCAGGCCAAACTTAATACAGAGGGATCCAAACCTGGCCCCAATAAGAAAGTACTCCTATTAAATAGGAATCAACTACGTACGATAGTGGGACTGTTCACCGGACACTACCAAGTAATGAGACACCTTCATCTCCTGAAGATTACTGATTCAGCTAAATGTAGATGGTGTGAAGAAGAGGATGAATCAACCTCTCACCTTCTTTGTGAGTGCCCAGCCATAGTGAGAACTCGGAATAAATATCTTGGCTCACCTTTTCTGGAACCCAATGAAATTAAAGGGATCCTCATAGGAGACCTCTAGGCTTTTAGCCGGGTGATCGGTCTCTATGGGTGATCTCCTGAATGGTGGTTGGCACAATGGGCCAATAGGTCTATGTGCCCCAGGGACTCTTAGAGTACCTCCACCTATATTTTAATCTATCCCACATGTTTTAATCCTATAATTCATGGGTCCAGTTTTTTCCTGGAAGGCTAGTATTGGCACCCCATTCAGTCTCCTAGGGTTCTTATTAAGCTGGCATGATTGGCACTATGCTCAGTACTTGGCCACCTTGCCATTCATTTATGGCCACCAAAACTTGGCCTGAATTAACCCTTTGTGCGTCTCACTCCCATTTGACTCGCACACAGGGAGTCATAAAATGCTTTAAAAAATTCCTTTTATTATTCACCTCTGACCCTTTCTGAATAAAAAACATCTTCTCATAGTTCTAGGAGCCACCAATTATTCCTTTGGCCCTTCACGAAATAAAAGGTTTCCTCTCTCATTTTAGGCAACGATCCCTGATCACCCTCAAAGCCCATCAATAGAGATAACAACGGAAATATTTTATAGCCCATACTACCTCAAGGCTTTCCTTATCTGTATTGCTGTAATTTTTTGTAGTCTTTAGAAGTCTTATTTAATTGTTGGCTAGCATGAATGACCACAAACTTGCCTCTTGGCATCCTCCTGTCCTAATATCACCCTTAAAGCTTCTCCAAATTAATCTGAGTGCAGGAAAATGGCCTTGTGAAATCTGGAAATTGTAAGATCTCTTCCCTCCATAGGAAATCCCTCAATGTCGTGAAAGCTACCGTGGTCTCCTGTGTCCATAAAATTTTTCTCATTTCCTTGTTAATTCCATAAGAGGCTTTGCGATTTGCATGGTGGAGTTGGTGTCTGAAGGGAAGTCCGTTTGAGTGAAAGTGGGGTCCTGCCACTGCTTATCTGCATGCTACAGTTGTGTGGGTCTGCATCATCCTGGTAGTGGGATGAGTGGTCCCACGCTGTCAGATGTGGGTGAAGGGCCTTCTTGGTTGTGGTGGTGGGGTGGCTTCCTTCCCTCTCGGAGACCCATGGATTGGAGGGGGTGGGATCAAGTGACAGGGAAATCTTTGCGATGGAACATTCTTGTGACACACTTTAATTAGATGGTCTGTTCAATTGTGTCTAAAGCAATGTACCAGGTTAAGTTTACCTTCCTGAGCAATTTGCCCGAGTTGGCTACACTGAAAATACATAGGCTGCAAGATTTCCTAGCACAATTTTTCCGTCCATGTCAGCTCTTGGGGGTCAGATAAGGTGTCCTGAGGGGTTCGCTGAAAACCTGCACTCTTTCTGAATATTCCCCTACCAACTCTCAAGAGGCCTGTTTGCATTCTAACAGTTTGCAATGCTAGAGTTTCATGAACTGAGAACATATCAGTCAGTGCCCTTTTCAATTATGCCCAGTTGCTTCCTGATTATTAAACTTATAAATTTCCTAGCGTTCCCTCACACTCTTAATTTCAACACCATTATGTGATGTGCATCACTCATATGGTCCAAAGGGGCCTTAGTATCCAAGGAGATTCTAAAATCTTCCATACTACCTTCATCTTTACTGCCCGAAAAATTATCAATAGCATAAAGTAATCCCGTTACATTAAGTGGGGCGATCCCTGGAGGATCTACATTAGGATCCAGCATCTTGCCTCTCTTAACACACAATAGAAAATTTAAAAAGTCAAACAAATCGACCCACTTTGGGATCTGAGAGGGGGTAAAGAAAAAAATTGAAACAAAACACGCAAAATAATATGTAAAAAGAGAGATACCTAAATACAGGTTGGATGCAAATTATGATTCTGATGCCTGTAAGGTGCTTCAAGTGGGCCTTACAGTCCTAGGCAGCTCGTACAATTATTTTATTCACGGATGAATTCCATATTAAAGCGCAACAACAAAAAACATGGGGAGTAGGGGAAACCAAACAACATTCACAGAAAAGAAAAATCCACCCTAATGAATCATTGCCACCTTTTATCCCTTTAAATAAAAATGAATTTAACATCTTCACCATGAAGGAGTTCCACAAAATAATGCCACCCACCATTGCATTTAAAATGAATTTACTTTAGCATTTCTCTCATAGGAATTTTTTGCACCCCTGTCCAAAATATTAGTCAAATCTTCCCCAATCCTTCCATTTTAATCTGGTTTTCCATCCTGCCCTCATACGAGCAAGTTAATCCCGACTTTCAAGAAGCCAGAAAATCACAAACAGCTGCAAACATCCAGCCCCATGTGTAATAATGGGGGCTCGAACCCGCAATACATGGGTTCCAGCCCTAGGTATCAGAGATCAATCAGTTACAATAAACTGCATATTCGATAAAACAATGAAAAAGGGATTTTATGTTTAGGAGTGGTCTCTTGTCTTGCTGTGAAGCATGATCTGGTGGAAGCAGGGCAGCTAGAGGAAGCATATATGTGTTCGGGGGTGTAGATGGCACTCAGGAATTGCTGACCTTTTGAATGGATCCCACAAGATAGGCATAGGGCCCCTTGCTTCATGTGGCGCAGCTTGCAAGTTTCATAAAATAGCCTACCCAACTCTGTGCATTCTAAGTGAAATAGCCTGAAGGGCTCTTGCAAGCAGGCAGGCAATTAGGAGGTGTGAAACTGTGCAGGAAAAAATGTTGACTTCAATTATTATTACTCATTTTGTTTACAGTCAGCGTCAAAACTTTGCATGCACTCTGTGATTAAACTTCAACTGACCTACCTTGTGCCTGTACATTAGGGTTTAAATAAGACCAAAAAGAGGTCCTTTATGTCCTCCCTCCTGCTTGTGGGAAGCACATTTGTGCACTTCTTAAATTTAAAATGCCGAATTTAGTTTGGGAAAAGGTGAGAAGTGCACTTCATAGTGCTGAGTATCACCAAAATGCATTCGATAAAAAAATGTATTATTGGTCACCAAGCTTCTATTCACCCAAATTCCTAAATATTTGTGGCACCCGGAGAATGAGAGTCTTGCAGAGACTACTCATTTTCATGAAAAGAGGGAATGTCATGGTGCTGGGGAGGGCCAGGAGAGAGAAGAAATAATAGGAGAGGGGGGAGATCAATCCCAACTGTGACTTTCTTAAAACTCCAGTTGGGATGACATGATCACAGTTAGATTTTAGTGCTGAAGAAAATGTAAAATCAATAATGTCACAAACTTCTTGGAAATTGGCAGTTTTTGCAGTCTACCTGTAGGTGTGTATGTAGTCAGTAAAATATGTAGTTAAATTTCACTCTCCATCACTTCTGTGCTGCCAATCATAAATATGCTTGTTTGGCTTGGAGAAACTACAGACAAAGTCTTTTCTATGATTTTTATGTGAGGAGAACACTAATAGCCTACATATTTATTTTCATTTTACTGGTTATGTGAAAATGTGACCCATCAAAAAACAGGAACAATACAATGCAGTACAATATGCAACATCATTGCTTAATTATCATACAATTGCTTTTCTAATGATAATAACATTATCTAGAGATGGGACATTCGAATCCTCGAATCCCTCGAATCTTGAAAAAGATTCGAGATTCGAATTCTCGAATCTTTGTGCTATTTTCATCATTCAAATCTTTCGAATCCTAAAATATAAATAAACACCGAGTTCTTTATGTAATAAATTAGAACAGATTAGTTTCGACCGATAAAAACGTTCATTACAAATAAGGTTAAACCTCGCTTTTACGTCCCCGCAATTTACGTTTTCCCACAATTAACGACTTTTCCTTCAAGTCCTAATAATTTTTATATGCCCGCAAACAAAATCTTCCCTTTATTTACGCTAGCAAATTTTTGAATGGTTCGCCATTTGCGTTTTACGAGACGATTTTGCCGTGATTGTCGTCCTGGCATACCTGGTGGATGGACTCAATGCTCCGTGAAAGACAAAGTAAAAACTCATGCAGTAAGTTACCACTATGAAAGATAAGTAAAATTTTCTCAGATGTACCACCAATTATCGTGACCTCAATCATCCGTGGAATCGTAATGCCGTGAGAAATTACAGTACACGTACGTAATATTTTCCGCGATTGTTGTCCGGGTTGCATAACTCGCAGATTGGCTGATGCTATCGCATAGGTGATGAAATTTTTTTTTAATTTAAGAAGTGTATGCTTTTCAGCATTTGCGGCCTTCTCTTTCTTTTTTGGTAAGGTATTAATACAGATTTTAAAAATCCTCCAGCCAAACTTCATCCTCATACATCCTGCGAACAAACCAGTAAAATCATCATGTTCTTCTCAACCTCGATTCTTAAGTAGCTTTGATAGGATAACATTGTAGTCTCTAACACCTTTTTTTCTCATAATGTTTACCATAACTTAATAGCATGGCTGGACTCCTGGTCCCAGTTCATCCTTATCTATATCCTTCTCTTCTATTCCCAAGTTCCCTTGCCTATTGTTAGTGCCATGCAGTTCTTGCCACGTATTCATTAACCCTATGCTGAATCTCTTGTAAGTTCTATCAGCAGCTCTCCTGACTTAACACTAATGCACAATATCGTATTCCACTTCTTACTGCTGAATAACCTTCTAACCTTTGAGTACAGGGCGCCTATTTCTCCCTCTCTCTGGAACCTCTCAACCTATTTACATTGACCTTTTTGCCACTTTTCTCTCACACTTTTCATACCCCTCCTAAGTCTATTGCTTGTTTCCTTTAATTTTATTTCGCCTTGTTGTGTTTAAATCTTTCTATTTCCATCATTCCTCAATTTCCTCCATAGTTTGTGCCAACACCCAATGTGTCTTGACCACTCTTGTGTCTACTGCACCATACTGCTTGCTTTTCTGCATCTTTCCTCATACACCTGTAAACTAATTACAGATATTCTCTCCAATTTACAACTACAATTGTTTCACACTGTTCCTTATCTTGGCCCAACCATATGTTATCTAGTTAATATATTTCCCCGTGTCCCCCTGCATACAATGCAATACAATGTTTAACACACGAGGAATTGTCTCCTGCAAGCAGCTCGTCTATCACTGTGAATGAGTCTTGAAGACGTGACAATATTGGAAAAAAGATATCGTTTTTAAACATGCAATTCAGTATCAGTTTAATAACTTTTTGGAAACATATCATCCTCCTAGAACTTTCACATGCTTTCATTTCATGCAAAAAATTTTGTGTATCATGTTTATTACTTATTTATGTTAGCTCTTCAAATCTTATTTGTATTATTGCAATAAAGAGTTGTATTTTTGAAAACTATTCTTAAATTTGTTTTTCATTAAATGCAGCTGCTAAAGTATTTTCTTTTCTGTTATTATCAACTTTATATGTAGGATTCGAGAGATTCGAGGTATTCGAGAGATTCGAGAACCTCTTAGGATTCGGGTTCGGATTCGAGAAAATTTAGGATTCGTCCCACCTCTAATATTATCTTAGCAGTTTCCTCAACTCAGATTACAAATAATTGATGTATCATCATTTGGCTGATTAGCCATTAGTTTTTTATTAGTAATTCTATCATCTGTATTTACCATTATGATGCAATGGAAAATGTAATACTGCAGTTACTCTCATTAATGGTATATGTGTACTTTATATTCCTTTTAAACGTAGAGGTTTCGGAATTCATTACTTATTATAAGTTCACAGCAATGCTTAAAATTTCCATCAGAAGGAATACTTCTGTGTAAAATATTCATCCTGATATGACTTAAAGATGGATTTTGGAAGATAAAACAGTATGGATTTTTCGTTTTCTGCTTGCTTTCCATTCCACTGTAATCATTGTACCTTAATAGAACATTCAAATACGACCTTTCTTATTTATGATGTCATGCTGATTATGATAGTCTGTTCTATGAAGCTAATGGCTATTTCCTTTGCAGGCACACCTTCTGCAGATAATCCAATTCCAGGCATCAACTCAGGCTCATCACTTTTGGAAAGACTGACTGCCTCCTCATCAACAGGGGGCAACTGCCCAACTCCCACTCAGAACTCTCTTCCTGTTGCCCAGAATGCTCTCCCTCAGGTGGCCGCTAGAGGGACCAGGGTTCAAGTCCCACCCCCTGCCATACCCATCCCAGCCCCTCCCCCTCCTCCCCCTGGTCCTGGACCAGGGGGTGTCACATTGGCCAACCTCAACTTGCAAGGTCTCGGTTTAACTGGCATCCATAGCCTGCAAAATGTCCAGGTGAGTTTACAGTTGGGATAAATACATTACCAATCTTATCTTGAGATCAATGTAGCTGGCTTCCTATGTCCTGCAGTTTGTAAATATCATCTATGACAGGGTGTGTAAGAGACTAATTAAAATGATCACTAAATGAAAATTTTGAGTATAGTTTAAGTATCAACTTCATCTATTATTGTGTCTGTCATGATGGCTGCTTAGCAATCATAAATACCCTTTACATCGGACTCTCGTTAGCACGTTTTTGTATGGACTCAAAATCCTGAACGTGGTAATGAGGAAAACATGCTAAACAGGTTAGGCCTTCCCAGGTTAAGTTGAAGACATGTGTGAGATGCATAACTTTAAGGGGGGAGCAATATTCCTGCTTCCAAGTTAGTTCATTTCATAGATTGGCTGGTGTTCGTTTATTGCAACAAAGTTTCATTAGCAATTATTACACCTCTCAAGAAAATATGTGTGATACCTTGCATTGATGAGAACTCCATAATTAATTATGGTGATAATGACCAAACAGCATGATTTGCATATACAGTCCATGCAAAAATACTCGAATTTAAGGATTTATATATCAAAAATGGTAGAAGCGATATTCATACAGAACATATCAGCATTTAGATAATTTAGTCTTTCATATAATGCAGGTAACAGACTTTTTTTGATAATCACATTTGAGGCATGTTTTTGAAGTGAGGATGAAAAATGGCACAATTTGTTTAGAGTCGCAGAGGTGATCACATCACTTTGGTGATTGTCATAACAATATGAAATGTGCAAAAGAAAGGAAATTTTAATAGAATGTGAATTTCACTTTTTCATGATGTCCTTTAAGTTTCAAATGATTGACTTATATTTGTTTCAGTTATTCTAGTCAATTTACCAAACTGGGTTTTCTCCGTAAATATACAACATTGGAGGCACGCGAGCACCTACATCATCAATTAAATTTCTAATGAGAATCCATTTTGTCTTGAGATGTGGCCCATTATATTCTCCCGTCTTCATTTTATATTTTTCAGCAGACTTCTCTTTTCTCCCACTCTTCTAAAGACTTCTTCGTTTGTCACTTGATCGATCCATTTTATCTTCATCATTCTTCGGTAGCACCACATTTCAAATACTCCCAGCCTAGACTTCTCTGCTGCTGTTATTGTCCATGCCTTGCTGCCATATAGTAGAATGCTCCAGATGTATTTTCTAATGAAATGTTTCCTCACTTCCACCCTTGTATTTGCAGCTGTAAGCAGAATCTTCTTCTGGTGAAATGCCCTTTTTGCTTGGGCATTTCTATTGGCAATTTCTCTTTTACTTCAACCATCGCTGGTTACTCGGCTTCCCAGGTAACAGAACTCTTCCAACTCCTCGATTTTTTTTTCCCTAGTTTAACATTGGTCCTGGCTTCTTTTCTTCTACTGCACACCAATACCTTAGTTTTTTTTATTGATATTCAGATGATATCTGGTATTTGTTCTTTCCATCCTTACTAGTGTCTTCTTTAAATCTCCACAATGTTTCTGCCATGACTGCTATGTCATCGGTAAATCAAAGCATTCTGATTTTTTCCCCGTGGATATTCACTCCCGGAGACTTTTCTTTGACACGCTGGATGGGGTTCACCTTTGGTTGTGGCTGCTTTTAAGTCCTTTCTCCCTTGTGTTGCCATCCTTGATGGACCGCGAGGGCTCAACATCTAGTACCTTGAACCTCGGTAAAATTGCCATGCGAATTAGGGATCCTGGGTAGCGTAGTGGTCTGCGCAGTGGCCCGGAAAGCCAAAGGTCCGTGGTTCGATTCCCAGTCCAGGTGAATTTTTTCGCATGGCAATTAATGTGCATGCCACAATACTTTATTTGAGTTTTATGCATTTAGAAAAGTATTTGTAGTGAAGGAGAGAAATGCCAAACATCGTAATCACGTTGAGTAGAATGATCTCGAGTGTGATATGTACGGCAGGACTTTAATTTTGGCCACTTTATCAACATGATTTTTACATGGATTTTCTTCTACTTTTGGAAGAAGGTTGAATTTTTCAATGGAAAATTTTCTTTTCTCCTCAGGCTAATTCTAAGCACTTGTCTTACTTTTACTGTCACAAAGTATTGGTTATCGGCATGGCCTGTATTCCTAGGCAGTGTTAACGATCGAAGTTGCGACCGGCAGTACACTAGTCCTCATTTTTAACAACTACGCATTCATAGGTTCATGGGAATCTGGCATATGTATGCGACCTGTGTGACATTCAGCTTTATTTTTTTCTTGTGCATCCGTGTGCATATGGAGAAAAAAGTCAAAACGAGTATTTTTATTTTGCTTTAGTGGCATGGAAAATTTCTTTTCTTTTTGTGACCCGAGTTACACAACCTCTCTTTGTCAGTTCTACCATACCTACATTCCATTCACGGGGCGCATCGACCACTAAGCCGTGAAATTTTTAAATCTCCAATCCTAATCTGAATTTATACTGTCTTCGGATATGATTTCTGTAGCGAATGAAATGAAAGATCTGTGGATCTTTTGATCTGAGCCGACCATCCTTAATTTATTAATGGTACATTTGTAAATCTAATTTAAACAACAAAAGTAATAAAGTGAGTATTCAGATGTAATGGTTTGAAATTGAAGATGATAACATTTTCGATGCAATGATTGAAAGAAAAAATTAAACTGCGATAGGGATCGAACTTCACGCAGTACACTAGCTATCATTGTCTGACTGATCCTGACAAATGTAGGAAACCCACGTGACAGTCTACGTATTTATTCTCGCAATACCGGGGTAATGCGGAAAAAGTCATATCTCTTTATTCAGCTTCTAGTTGCATGGGAACATTTTCATCTAATTTCGTCACCTGAGTTACACATCCTCTTCTTGTCAATATCTACCACATCTACATTCCATTCACGGGGCACTTCGATCGCTAAGCCACGAAAGTTTAAAATCTACGATCTGGATCTGATTTTACTTAGTGTCTTTGGATCCGAATCTGGAATCGAGGAAAATGAAAGATCTGCGGATTTTTGAACGGATCCGATCTGGCCATCACTAATATATACTCATCTCTCTCCTGGGTCCTTATTCTCTTTCTGAAACTCTCGTGGTATCCAAGGGATAACATAGGTTTTTCGGGACTCGCGTTAACTTTTTGTAAACATTCTACTGAGGAAATCAATGAAACGCAACCTTGGTTTCGTTGCTGGGGAGATAACTGAGGTTACGTTTCAAACAAGAATACGGGCCCTGGTGGGGGGTGACCCCCACTACTCACTCCACTGGGAAGGGGGAGGGATGGATATATATATACAAGACATCTACTTCCTTATTGAGGCTTCCGTGTAGTGTCTGGTTTGAGGATCCATTCGTTGCGGGATTTCTTCCGCGTGTGTACATTCTTGGGTGACTACAGTTTCGCAAACATTTCAGTTCGCGTCTTCAGGTCTGGAGTGTTTCATAGCAGTTTTTTACCGTCTTATATACCATTTAGTCCTGCACTCTGATGTTCAAGTGGGCGCATTTTCATTGGTGGTTTTACTAGTTTTTTCAATTAGGCATTTCCAAGTATGGGAGAGCTTGTAGCTATCCTCTCTGTTGAAATTGTTAGGGTTTTTGGCCGTTTTGATTGCCTCGCATATGAGCATTGGGAAATTCTGCATCAGACTAGTAAAGCTCTACTGAGAGAAAGAGTCCAGCACACGAGAGCAGAACTCCATCACTGTTCCTCGGAACTATACCACCTTAATCTAGAGCTTGGCGCCACCCTGACAGTCAACAACTGGGACAAACTAGAAAAAATCACCTGGGACTCCTCACGTAATTTTTTTTATGACATGAGAGAAACAGGTGAATAAATTCGAGAGACTCCACACCCGCCAGCACAAAATAAGAGGAACTCTGGGTCCTGAAATGGACGGGACGGTACTCAACCTGAGTGGCCATGACCTCAGTGATGTTGCCATCTCGGTGCTCTCCAAAGGGCTTAACTATGCTGTGGCTCCCAGGAGAACTCCCACAGAAGAGATCATTACATGAGTGGAAGATACCATCCGCAAACTTAACAGACCAGAAGCAGACGAAATCAGGAAAGAAGTGGGACGCATCCTGCTCAAGGCGAAACCACCAAAGTCCAACATAACCAGGGAAGAGAAGAGGGTGATCAAAGAAATAAGGGAAGCAGAAAATTTAGTTATCCTTCCAGCTGACAAAGGCAATTCCACGGTCGTGATGGTGAAAGAAGATTACTTGGACAAAATTGCCAGCCATATTCAAGACGACGCCTATCTTGTGCTGAAATCAGACCCCATCAGAAGGATACAGCGAGAGACTAAGGCCATCCTCCAACAGTCTTCGATTTCACCTGAACAATGTAGATTCATTATCGAGCCTGCTCCGAAACCACCACGCCTATACGGTTTACCAAAAATTCACAAAGAAGGCATCCCGCTCCATCCTATCGTTAGCGCCATCGACTCTCCAGCACATAAGCTGGCGAGATATTTAGCCAGATTGCTGCAACCCTTTACCAGTAGGACATCCACCTGCATGAAAAACTCTTCGCATTTTATTGAAATCATCAAGGATTTGAGAGTTAGCAGAGACGACCTATATGTTAGCTTCGACCTAGAATCCTTATTTACCAATATACCCGTCAATGAAGCCATCGAGATTACCAGATCTTTTGTCTCAAAAGGACTGGTCGTCGCCAATCTGTTTATGGAAGCATTTGAAGAGAAGGCTATACTATCCCATGAGAAAAAAACCAAAACTTTTCATGAGATACGTGGGTGACATATTTGTTATATGGCCACATGGACGAATTGAACTCGATGGATTCCTTAAACTCCTCAACCAGCAGAGCAACACAATTAAATTTACGATGGAGGTTGAAGAAAACGGGCAACTTCCTTTCCTGGATGTGTGGGTAAAGAGGAATGACGATGGGACCCTAGGTCATTCAATATTTCGCAATAAAACAGAACACCGATCGATATTTGAACGCTACCTCGCACCACCACCCACGACAAAATACGGCTGTTATCCATACTCTTTTCAACCGAGCCCTTTCCATCTGCGACGATTCGTCTATTGGAAATGAGAAACAGCATCTCTTTAAGGTTTTTCAAGACAATGGCTTCAACCGACTCACTATCCACCGAGTTGCTCAGAGAGAAGAAGATAAACGAGTTTTGGCCTTGAGCAGGACCGACGAGAGTACTACTACAGGGAAAAGAATGATGCCACTTTTGCCATGATACCATACGTTGGTGGAACCACAGAAAAAATATCCAGGGCCCTTGCCAAACATAACGTCCTGACCACCTAACACCTGCGTCACTAAGACAAGGGACATTTTGTGCAGAGGTACCTTGCCGATGGAAGAACAGAGTGGCATATACGAGGTCCGATGCGATTGTGGGAAGGCAACAACAACATTATAATAATAATTTTTATTAATCCCAGGACTTTACATAGTAAAATATAGGACAAGTCAAGAACACTAAATACATACACATTCAAGATCATACACTTCTGTGGTAAGCGAAATCCTCCAGAAACTCATTTGTGCTATAATAGCCTTTATTTAACAGAATAAGTTTCAGATTTATCTTGAAATTTGCCCTCGTAGGAGCATTTTTTACGCTTGGAGGCAGAGCGTTATACACCTTGGTAGCCATGTGAAAGGGGCTCTTATTGTACATGGCAGTAGAGTGGCAGTACATATGTACATCCCCACTATGGCGAGTGGTACATCCATGCACTTGACCATTAGTAATAAGGTCTTTTATATTATCTCTGACATACATACACAGGTGATATATATACATAGAGGGTAAGGTTAGGATTTTTAATTCCTTAAAATACGGTTTACAAGATTTCCAATGGGGTATCTTTGCTATATACCTTATACATCTTTTTTGTATAGAGAAAACTCTACGAAATCCAGGTGATGATCCCCAGAAAATAATTCCATAGGACAAATGGGCTTGAAAATAACCATAATAGACCATTTTCAGACCATTTAAATCAACAATATCCACAAGATTCCTCAGAACATATCCACTTTTAGCCAGGGTCGAGCATAGGGCATTGGTATGGGTCTCCCAGTTTAGGGAATCATCAATGGATAAGCCTAGAAACCTGGTACCATTTACCCTCTCTATGGGCTGACCGTTTAAGACTACCTCTAACTGTGGCACTTCCTTCTTTTTTCTAAATTGAATATAATTAGTTTTTTTAACATTTACAGAGAGTTTATTAAGGCTAAACCACTTTTCTAGGAGTAATAATGAACTCTCCAGCTTGGTTTGCAGCAGCTTAGGATCCCTGTGGCTCATTGCTAAAGAAGTATCATCAGCATATAATACAATATCATTGTTTTTGATAAACCTCGGCAAATCATTTATGTACAACAAGAACAAGAGCGGCCCCAGAATACTGCCCTGTGGTACCCCTACATTTATTATTTCTGGGGGTGATAAGTAGTTTCCAACTATGTTGTTGATTGAACATTGGAAGACAACATTGGGCAAACCTCGAGAGCCTTAAAGACCCGTATTCAAGAACACAGGAGACCGACAAGCAACAGACAACCGTGCCTTTCAGCTATCGCGGAGCACTTCTGGGATGGCCCGGCACACAACATCAATTTTGACAGAGCCAAGCTGATCAAGACTGAAAAATGCTATTTCCCAAGGCTCATATGCGAGGCGATCGAAACGGCCAAAAACCCTAACAATTTCAACAGAGAGGATAGCTATAAGCTCTCCCATACTTGGAAGTGCCTAATTGAAAAAACTAGTAAAACTGCCAATGAAAATGCGCCCACTTGAACATCAGAGCACAGAACTATATGGTATACAAGACCGTAAAATCTGCTATAAAACACTTCAGACCTGAAGATGCGAACTGAAATGTTGGCGAAACTATTGTCACCCCAGAATGGACACACGTGGAAGAAATCCCAAAACGAATGGATCCTCAAGACATCTACTTTTCCAATTTTTTATCATTGCCTGATGATGCACCCTGCAATGGCTTGTACTGGGACAATTCCCTATATGCAGCTGCTCCCAAAAGCCTCGGACAACAATGAATTTCGCTGCGAAAACCTCATGTTCCACATTCGCTATCCTGTAGGGCGAGGAAATCAACCAAAAGACACGAAGATTGGTCTCTGAAAGAAGAAGTTCCGGCTGCTCTCTTCCTTTTCTACAGCAATGCCGTGACTCCGACACCATTCCAACCTGTGTTCAAGCAACTCAGCACATCCCAAGTCGAGATGCCAAAAAGATTCTCCATTGCACCAGCTTGGCACTTCTGAGAGAATGTGTGAAATTCATGAGCTGTTCCCTGCACCTAAGCACCAAGGAGCTGTTATCCTTACACATGGAGCTGTTGCTGATCCTGAGACCAGAATATTGGAGCTACATTGACCAAATTAACTACATATCCTCCAGCAGAACCTTCACTCTCTGACAAAAGCTCTCTATGAGGAACAGCATCCAGAGCCACCAAACAGCGATGCCTAGGTGATTTGCAATTTAGCGGCCATCCCCCTGAGCAATGCGGCCATCTCAGTCCTAGCCAAAGGACTTAATTTTGCCTTCTCGCCGTGCCATATTCCACCGGAAGAAATAATTACCAGAGTGGAAGTCACTCTGCATAATGCCAACAGATGAAGCGGAGGAGCTATGACAGGAGGTTGCCAACATTCTGAAGTCCAAACCGCCATGAGCTAACCTACGGACCAAAGCTTAAATCCAATCCTGATATATTTATTTACCTCCATACAAAGGGAATGCCACTGTCATCATCACAAGGGAGGATTACAACTCCAAGATAAGACAGAAACTGACCTATGGCATACTGAAGAGGGACCCATCATCCAAAATAGAACGGGAAGTAAGGGAACTCATTAAGTGCTCTTCCATTCCTGCACAAGAGCAATTTCCCTTAATCTCTTCATCCTCTTGTTCTCCTCACTTATACGGTCTGCCCAAGATACACAAGGAAGGCGCACCTCTCTGTCCCATCATCAGCTCCATCAGGTCTCCTACCTACACCTTGGTATGACATGACACATTGCCCACCATCTCCAACCATTTTTAGTACATACGGGCACCTGTGTTAGGAACTCACAGCATTTCATTGAAATATTTAAATAACTGACGGTCAACTGAAAAGCCTTCCTTTTCAGATTCGATGTTGTTCCCTCTTTACGAAGGTCCCAATCAAGGAGTCAGTGGACATCATAAGTAGAGGTCCATGAAAGTGGTTTTATTTTTTGCTAAAATTCGTTTTAAAACTATGTGATTTCGGTGTTATAGAAAATCTTGGCGGTGTTAATATAATGTTACAATTTTTGCGCATTTCTAGGCGTTTTATTATTTTTGGTACACATTTTGTGAATGCTTATACTTTTATTAAGCATTTTGCATAACAAGAAAGGCAGTGAAAGAAGCACGCATAACTACACACCATCGGAAACAAAGAAACTTGAATTGAAGAAACTTGAGCCAATTTACCTTTGAATCGTAATGAGATAGAGCGAATGAATGTCAGCAGCGTTAAACAATGAAGGCTTAGGCTTTAATCGATTATGACTCTTTACATGTGATTTTTTCGCTATTTCACGTAAAATTCGCGAAAAAGGCGAAATTTCATTTTATTTTCCAATTTCGCATTATTTCGCGATATTGCGTCTCGCGAATTTCACGGATCTCTAATCATCAGGAATCTCACAGAATTCGGACTTACACGGGATTTCCCAAAACTAGCCGACTTCTGCCTGAGGAATAATTATTTTCTACGGGGCGGATAGTACTGCCAACAAAAGGATGGGGCAGCCATGGGGTGCTGTCTCTCACCGGTTGTGGCAAACCTATTCAAGGAACACTTCGAGGAAGATGCCTTAGCCTCCAGCAAATTAAGACCGACTTGCTGGATAAGATACGTATATGACACGTTAGTCATCTGGCCACATGGGCAAGACACCCCGGATGAGTTTGCATCTCACCTAAATAGCCTGGCCCCTGCCATACAATTTACCATGGAAACGGAAGTCAATGGAGCGCTAGCCTTCATGGACGTACTGGTGCAGAGGGACATAAATGGGTCCCTCAGACATTTTCTACTGCGAAGCAACCCTTACCTACATGCTGTTTCCCACCACCACCCTCAATGGAAAGCGGCGCTCATCAAAACATTGCTTCACAGAGCCAGAGCGGTGTCAGATGACCTCTCCCTGAGGACCGAAGAAGACCACATGAGGGCAGGGCTTTGACAGAATGGCTATTCCGAATCCTCCATCTGCTGCCATTCCAGGATTTCGAAGACACGCTCATTACAAGGCACTTCAGGAAGGGAGGATACGAAGCCAGTCATCTACGCAACCATTCCGTATGTCTCCGGAACCAATGAAAGAATTTCCCACGTACTGAATAAAGCGAGAATCATGATGTGTCACTGGGCCCTAAGGAAAATGAGAAACATTTTTCCAACCGCCAAGGACTGCCACCATCCACTTAACTTTGAAGGCGTTTATAAAAGCCCTTGCTCTTGCAGGAAAGCATACTTTGAGCAGATTGGGCACTCAGTGGCATGCTGAATCAAGGAACATCAAAGATATTGCATAGGGATACAGGGAAATCAGCCATTGTGGAACACACATTTTCCAAGGAAGGGCATTACATATATTTTATTTGACAAGACGTGGGTGTTAGCCCAAGAAAGATTTTATCTCCACCGACTGATCCGGAAGGCTATTGAAATCGAGAACTGCCCCCTGAATTTCAACCAGGATGACAGCATTAGACTTAGCTAGCCCAAGGTGGAAAAGACTTAGAAAGAAAAAGAAAAGACGTGAAAAAGGAAATGCCTGGATGTTTCCAGAAGAAGATAAACAATGACAAATCTGTTTGTGCTGTGATAAGGAGGCAAAGTTCACTGACTCCCCAAGGACAGGGCTGAGTGGCAGCCTTCTTCTGACGTCAGGTTGCCCCCTCCCCCTACCACTCCACTGGGAAGGGGAATGGATGGATATATATATGTTATCTACGTTTCCAATTTTTTTATCATTGCCTGATGATGCGCCCTTTAATGGCCGCAAAAACTTGTACTTGGACAACGTGCTATATGCAGCTGCTCCTGAAAGCCTCCGACAACAATGAATTTTGCTGCGAAAACCTACATTCATATTACCATGTTTAACGGAGGAGATTTTTCGAACTTTGATAGTTTTCATAGGCTATTTTTTATACATATTCACTAGAGCTGAGGGGTTCTGAAATACAATGGTAAGTGCAAGAGACGAATATTTCCTATGCCCTGCAATGTATACTACATACCTGTTACATCAGCAAGAAGGCAGTGCATTCCGCCAATTTTAAGCTTTTTCAAATGGTCTTAAATTAACATTTAATGCTCTAGTAAACTGGGATTTCTCAATCCAAACTTTTTGCCTAAAATGAATACATTTATGGTAGGGCATGAATCACAATTAATGAATATGTTTTCTTTGATGAAGAAAACTACCCTATTGCATAAATGTGAAGAGGATAGGCAAAAGCAGAATCAAGTAGAGAGCTGTATCAAACCAGTCTTAGGTTTGATGACTGGTCAAGATGAGTTTTCTTCTCTGGTTATTTATCTTTAAGTGCTAGGTTTTTTACCCATTATCTTGAGATATATATGTTAGGGTGTCTATGTATTCATTCTTTACCAGTTATTTGGAAATTGGATATTTTATGAGATTTTTAAAAATTAATTAATTGAAATTAATTATTCTCAGGTGTCCATTCCCGGCCTGGCTGTGCCCATATCCCTCTCCCTTAATGTATCTGCTGCTGGTGGTGGAGTGACTGGAGTTACTGCTGCTCCTACTGGTGTCTTGGTGGCAACAACAGGGGCAGCTACCCCATTGAGTAGAGCACCACCCCCTCTTACTCATAATGCTGTCTCCTCGGTAAGTTATTGTTTTTAACCCTTTATAGGGCAGAAGTCCCCAGAGCTTTTTAATTACTTTTTTAATTGATGTATGTTATAGGGCATCTAGTTAATAGTTTAATGTGAATAGGTAATTTACAACAACAGTATTCGCCTATGTCATAAATGGGTGGTCGCCTAATCGACCACTTGGCATTCCACGCAACAGTTAAGGACAATAGTTTAACAATCAGATCTTAAGGACAATAGCGGGAACAGACAGAGGTCGTCAGGGCTGCAAGTCGGTCATTATTACCATTATTAGTCATTATTTCTGATCTTGGTCATTAAAAGTCATTATTATGCTAAAAAGTCACTAAAAGTCATTATTTTACCATATTTACTTGCATATAGGATGAGGTTTTTTGTCACTTTTATCCCCTTAAAAAATCGGGGTCTTCCTATGTGTGGGAGTGAAGGATTCTTTGCTTTTTTTGGATTAGTGTCAAGGTCGAAATCAAAGTCACCTTTGTTGGATGGTGTGATAATAACATTGTATGACAGGTGACTTGTCGCTATTTTTGACTCTGTGGTGGCAGATGACGCCACGCTACATTTGCTTCGGAAGGGAACGTATAGATGAGCCCAGCACGGTGGCCGTGTCATCTGATATCCAGGCGCAAATCGACAATTTCTGACTAGCATCTTAGTTACATATTTAACAACAATGTAGTGGAGTTGATCGATGGAAGGAACCAATGCCTCCTGCATACAGCCTGCTTTGGTTGACCATGAAGGTAATGCAGTCAGGCGACAGAAGAGTAGCATTGTTGTAGGGGCGAGATTACAAAATGTACGAAAGTAACAAGCGAATGCTCCACCACCACTACTAAATTTCATTCAGGACAATACAATGTTACAATACCGACAAGAATCTTATGTAATATGGTTCCAGACCCTCATACATAAGACAATGTAAGATAATCCCAACCCCCCACCATCCCCCAAAACGTCTTCCGTTATACTTAAGGAATTTATACGTTACGTTAATGAACGAGTAAGGAAGTCCAATTTTTTATTTTTTGTCTCTAAAATCCTACCTCGTTCTATGTCCAAAGTCGTCCGATATGCGAGTAAATACGGTAATAGGAAGGGTCCAAAACGTGACAAACCTCACATCAGTGCTACGAATAAAACAGGGCAAGTGAGGCAAGTGTAGCGACTGCTTTAGAAAAGAAAGACATGGAGGGAGTTGCTGTAGCCCAAGCTATGCTTGAAGGAGCGGAGACAGTCCAAAAAGAAGCTACAGAAAAGAGAAAGGAAGCTGAGAAAACTCAGCAAAAGGTGGAGCAGTGCACCTCTAAACTTATATCGGACTTCTTCTCCCGCAAGCCCAAGGACACATAAATATGTATTTACTAATTCTTTGCATTTTTCCCCTCGTTTTGTTCTTCTAGTCTGGAAAATGTGTCTGATGTAATCACATTATATTTATCACTCAACGAAGTAAATATTTTATTTTACTATTTTGTTACCGTACTTTTCTAGTTAGGAAGTATGTGCAAGTTATTTTTTTTTTGGAAAGTAAGAGTTTTTTTTATTTTGCATTACTTTCATGTGGATAAAGTTTTATTTGACACATTTTTTAATACGTTGTTCAATTACTTTCCCTCTTCAAAGGCACGATATGTACTAGAAAAGATCAGAGCCCTGCATTCTCTGCCATGCATTCAACTCCCAGACTGGGCCCTAAAAATCCCTTGCAATGTGCGAATTGAAGATGCGCAAGTACAAGATATGTGTTCGAATCGCACATTTTACAGATTTTCATTGCTTAGTCGGCCAGTTGGCCACCAGTTTGCGAGTTGGCGGAGAATGCAGGACTCTAGGAAACATATACCCAAGTATGTTTGACCGGTTTCAGTAAGGTTTTGGTTGTATTTGGTCAATTTTTGGTCATTATTTGGTCATTACATGGGCAAAAATTAGTCATTTTATCATTAAAACCAACGGGTAGGACCGCTTGCAGCCCTGGAGGTCGTTTGAGCGACTACCTGAAGCCACATCTTAGGTAATGAAAATAAACATGTTTTTAAAAACATAATATAATACTGATGAAATATTTATTTATAATAATGCTAGAATTAATCATACATACATTGAAAATGATATACTGCTAATAAAATCAATAATAACTTATCATGACAAAGTTTTATCCAAACAATGCAATGAAATTATAGAAACAAATTAATTTTACATTTGAAGTCAAAATTAAAAAAAAAATAGAATCAAGCTTGATGGAAAGAGTTAAAGCATTCCAGGCACAATGCTACTTTACATTTTTTGCATATAATCGAGGATCGTTTCACCTTCGTTTTTGTGCTGCAATAAGCGCACCTTCTACTTGTACCTTTGATAGGCAGATGTTCCCCTAGAGCTGCATTCCACGTAATATTTGGTTTTACTGCAGTTTTGGTTACTGCAGTTTCCCTTACCCAGTTTCCCAGTGACCAACTTACTACAGAACTGCAGGTGTGTAATCAGCTTTTTTCCAAGTAAACGCAAAATGCTCCTATAGAGTATATAAGAATTTACAATGGCAGCCTCAAAATAGTAAAAGAAAAGACTCATCCACCACCTATGACTTTTCCAAGAAATATGACGAGAGCAACATCAAATCGGTCAACCCCTCCCATGTAGACATAATAATACGCAATGCTTTTGGGACAGTCAACTTGAGAAGTTGAACCGTCATTGTTGCACTGTTTTATTTTTTTTTCAGAAATTATGCATGGTGCTAAGCATTGATACTGCTTTTTTTGCCTCGGTCCATCCATTTATTAACGGAGACATATTTGTGTTGAACTAAGTTAATTTCCTGTTTTTCAATTTTTTTTGTTTGTTTTCAGGATTTTAGGATAATTTTGTCTGTCTGACAGTGTTCCACAAGTAAAACATTTTTCTTCTAACATACCTTGGCAAGGTCGAGGCGAGAAAAAAAATTGTCATAAAAAAACAGTACCCTTTCCCTTAGTAATAAGAGGACATATTTTTTACAACTTTGCGTCCAAGGGGTTCTGGTTCTCTACTTTTCCTACCCTCATTAACTTCCAAGTGTAATGTGCACCCAGTTTCATAACAGCACAATGCCCAAATTTTGAAGCCCCATTTTATGGGTTCTTGGGTATATACTGCTTCAAAGTGGATCTTCCTTTGAACTTAGCCATTGACTCATCAATAGACAAGTACCTACTTGGATTAAAATATTTTTTTAAATTCAGAATTTAAATCCAAAATAAGGAGAGTAACTTTATGGAGATGTTCATAATTCAGAGAACCTCTCTCGGGCATTTTACAATTATTGTTCAGATGCATGTACCGAAAAATGCTCAAAAACCGCTTCAAAGAGAAAACCTCTGTAACCCTGTTGACATGAAAATTGACATGCCTTGACCAGTACAGCCGCAAAATGGATAGCGAATGGAACCCATGAAAATCAACACTCCTAAAAAAGCCAAGAGTTCCTGGACTGTTAAATTGATGTTTTTTCATCTGAGTTGCATACAAATTCATTTGAGTTACAATCAAATTCAGTAACTTCTCAAAAAAAATTTTTTTTTAAAGGAAATAGGGTCCGTAATGTCCATTTGTTTTCCCGGAGTTGGCCCAAAGTGTTCGTGAAATATAATATTTTTGAATAGTGTCGGATTTCTGTCTATCTTTTTGTGCGAGATGATTTTCTCCCACGAATGACCTTGGGCAGTTGTAGTTTCTTTCTCACATTCTTTACCATTTTCTACAGTGGCTTGTTCTTCAATAAAAAGGGGCATTTCTCCAGAAACAGGGTCAGGAAAAGGAAGATAGTCCTCTTCTTCGGGTAAAATTTCCTCTTCCTCTAGTGAAGGTGCAGCGTGAGGGGATTGCAGGTGCACTGGAGCCTATATTACCAGCCCTCCCCTCAGCATAGGAGTACTTCCCCTAGAAGTCGCAGACTTCGGCGTAGAGGAGGATATGTATCAAATAGAATTCTTCACCATCAGAATGCCCCCCACTGTCCAAATTGTCAGCCATTAGTTATCAGTCATCAACACCTCCTGAATTGATGTCTTAACAATGACCGAGGTTATACACCCTTCTTACCGCCATCTGAAAAGCAGACAAAGCTAAAATTTACAGGGATGATACAAATTTCAATAAATGTTAAAAGATGTGACTACTTTTTGCATCAAAGCATATCAAAGAAAACTAAACTACAGTGGAACCATGGTAGTACGAGTATGGCCTATTGCGAGACCCCCGCCATTATGAGAGATTGCAGGAGCACCGTCAATTGACCCTATGATTGCCATGTAGAAAAATACTGTTTTTACGAGACCCTTTTGGCGTTGGCCCCCACCAATGCGAGAGTTTCCGTCACCACAAACAAACACCAAAAGAGGCCAACATCTGCCATAGCTTGCGATCTGTTATCAATACAATTAATATGAAGTGTTACATATGAACTGCATGTTATAAATCACCATCCAATTAATTTATTGTTAATATTGGTGGAAATACTGCAACATTAGCAGTTAGGAATACGCATTTGATATTCTTTTGTATCCCGGGTGGTCGAGAGCACATTTGTGCACATGCAATCAGTTGGTCTTTTCTTTCTGCAATGTAATATGTACCTATGCATACCTTGCATAAATAAGGGCAAGAGCCTAGCCATGTTGAAACACCGGTTCCCTTCAGATCACCGAAGTTAAGCAATGGATGCCTGGATGGAGGTTGGATGGATGACCCTCCTCCATATCTCTACCGTGGTGCTCTTGTCCCCTGGCTGCAAGTGGCGGGCAGGTTAAATTTGGGTTGGCATAATGAATCTAAAGAGGTCTAAGTGCCAGGGGGGGCTCCAGAAGGCCCCCACCCACCCATCCAATTTACATTTTTTTTAATGTATGTAAATTAATATAGACAAGAAGTGTTAGACAGAATGACGTTGCAACTCATAATTTTGATTACCAGTGTATAAGATGCACCCCTGGAAGCTGTAAGCCTTCAACTTCCCATTGGATCGCTTTGATAAATGTTTTTAATTGCCTGTAGTAGTAAAGTATGTAATATGTCTTAGTAATGCATGTTTAAATAATGTAATACTTTCTTAACCATTAAATGTATCATTAATTTAATTTATGTACTGATACTTATTTGCATTATGCAGTACATGTACTTCAAATTTATGCATTTCATATGTCTTGAGTTCGTAAGCATTTAAAATATTTGTGTGTTTATAATTTCAGATGGGTACACCATCAATTCCTGGAGTGCCAGCTGCAGCTGCATCCTCATCTCAAGTGATGGCTGGTAGTTCTGCCCCTACCACCATGGTGCTCACCAGTGCCACAGCTGGCATTGGATCGCAGGGTTCAGTACTTTCTCTGCCTGTCGGTAAGGTTCCATAGTATCTCATACTTACATTCATTTGAAATGGAAAATCAGTCTTTCATTTTGTTCACAAAGAAGTAAGGTATATCCATAGTAAATGCACTTTGTACTTTTCCACAAGTTTATTGATGGTATGATGCATTTCACTGCCTTGTGGCATCGTCAGGTAAATGCAAAGGGTGGACTCTTCTCCACAGGTATATATACTCAGTACTGAGGGACATAGTGGTAGGGGAAGTGGAGGGAGTTAGAGAATTTCGGTGGGGGTGTTTTGGTGCAGAAGTGGTGGTTATGATGTGGACCTGGGAAGGGAGTTGAGGTGAATCAGATATGGAAAGTGTGGCGTGGTCATGTGGGAAGAAGGGTTGATTCTTAAAGGATAGATTCTCAGAAAGGATTTGGGAGGGTTGAGGAAACAATTGCTCATTCCATAGGATCTTATTGGGGTCTGCCAGGTGCCTTCTTATCTCAATCTTATTCTGGCCAATAGCAGATATTCCACAGAAAAAATCATTCACCTTGATCGGACCTTGAACCCAGACCCCTTGATTTCTGGCCAGATGCTCTACCAGTTGAGCTACCAAGGCATCCTCTTTCTCTGTGGAAATTATAGAGGCTTTAAAGAAACAAGATGTTCACGGACTGCTAGACCTGGCCGGAAATCAGGGGTTCCGGGTTTGAGTCCCAGTCAAGGCAAATGATTTTTTCTCTGTGGAATATCTGCTATTGTTCAACTTCAGTAATGCCGCTAAAGTTTTCATGGCTAGTTCATGAACTTTGAATTCCTTATTCTGGCTCCTAAAACTTGACTTGTCATAATAAGAAAACAACATAGGTTTCAAAACATCAGGAACTACAAGTTTTGCCTGTCCATTCCTGGATTTTCGGTGCAAGTTCCCCTTCGATAACACTAATTTCCCAATAATTTCTCCAGTGGATAATCTCTTCCTTGCTTTATTTAATACAGTTGAGCATCTTTTATCCTGCACAGTCAGGACCTAAGTGATGCTGGATTAGGGATTTTGCTAGACTATGGTTCCATGGCAACTGGTCTTTTTTTGACCCTGGTTGTTTTCACTGAAAGGAGTCAATTATTTATAACAAAATATATTAGTTTGCCATTTACTGAACAGTATTTAAAAAAAAGTAACTGAGAATAATCAGAAAGAAATGATTTCTTAATTCGCAAAGTTATTACCTGAAAGTATCGAAGTTGCACGCGGTAGGAAGTAGGTTGCTTCGTGCAACATACTTCCTACCATGCTTGGTTTGTTATCAGCTGATTCAGCATGATGTCAATGCAAGGGTGTCATCTACACGGCCGCCCATCACTATGTCGCCGGAGATCAGACTGGATGATTGTTTAAAGACAACCATCGATAGTAGTCTTCCTTCAACAATTTTAGGCTCATGATCTTCATCTCCACTCGGATTTATTGTTATTATTCATATAACAATAAATCCGAGTACCCAAATAATGCATATTTGGGTTACTCTTTAGATGTGGAGGAAATGCTGACCTTCAGTGATATAAATGTTTATTTATCAGAAATATCTAGCTACTATTCAAGAATATTTTTTGGTGTATGTATTAAAAAATTAATATTATTTCTTTCACATTTTTTTGAGGATACTGAAGAGTAAGGAAAAGTATTTCCCTCAATGTTCATTCTTATGGAACATGAAATCTAATAATTACTTTCCTTTTGAATTATGAACATTTCCACTAATACTTAGTCTTATAATATTTGACCAACCAAAAGGGATATTAGACTCATTTATTCCATTCTTTGCTCATTTGCAGCTCAAATTGTGGCATCTGGAGTGAAGGGGCTTGGGCAGCAGGGTATTCGAGCTGCCACGTCCACTGTATCTATTCCTCAGGTTAGTGTGGCTTCATTACTTAAGATTTTAATTTTTACCGCTGAATCCAGCTCTCAGATTTAATGTAACTTTAGTGTATGAAGTATGATGGTCAAAGAAATACAAGGCTGTTTAGTTGATTCTGAAGTTGAAAGTGGATTATTTTATGATAGTATGCATGGGTAACTTATAGGGTAGGGCCAGGGATTGGAATATTTGGTCGAATCCTATCAAATCCATGGATTCAAGATTCCATCGAATCCATGGTTAAAAGATTCGGTCGAATCAATGGATTAAAGATTTGAATACCAGTCGTCTGGATTCTATGTAACAGTGGTGGAGAACTACAGTAAGTCCTCGACTTATGCGGTACCATGTTACACGTATCCGGAGTTACACAGATTTTCAGTTAGGCCGGTGACATGCTTGTGTTTCTCCTCGTTTCTGTTGCCGCAACAGATTGAACTGCATCACAACCCATGTCACAGTAAACCCTGATAGTGTGCGTGAATGTGATTCACGAGGGTGACTGTACTTTGTGAATGTACAAACCCGAGTGCATGATTGATGAATAGTCCCTGAACCCTGCATGTGTGTGAGAATCACGAGGGTGACTGTGTATCGTATGCAAACCCACGTGAATGATTGCTTGAAAGTTACTATCAATTTTATTTATTTACTTTAGTTATTTACTATCCCCCACTTTTATTATTTTTCTTGCGTGTATGATGGGTCACTGGAGAATCCTCGTAAACCCTGCTTGTGTGTGTGATAATAATAATAATAATAAGTGAGCCAAGTCGCAGGGGATACATGGCGAGGATGCACTCTTTGTGGTGTGAGATGCATCCTGAACATAACCATCTGTCGCAGCAGAATCTGCGCGACTACGCCAATCACCTGCGCAAGAAAACGACACCCCAACCGCAAGATCAGAGTAGCACACCACTGGCCAAGGCTCTATCTCCTACCAAGGCAGATGTACCTCCTACTGCCGGTGCTCCCGCCGAACCTTCGGCGAAGGGAGACGAGCCGAAGGCCGATTCTGATCTGCTTCAGCGGTTGGAAAACACGATAAGCTACGATGAGACGACTACCAGATAGAGAAATATTCATCATAAAATTTCTCTGCGGGACAAACAGCTGTCCCAGTTGAATGACATCGTAGATATGATCCTGACCGAAACGAGTAACCTCTGGGAAATAGACTGCGTGGTATATGCTGCCGCCACACTGTTGGCATCTCCCCGAGTGCCTGCCACTTGGGAGACTAAAGCAGCAAACAGGCTTAAACAGCTTAATGCCAAAATCACGCTGGCAAGACAACAGGTGTCGAGATTTCAGTGTGTGATGGATTACCTTTCCTCCGGTCGGGCCTTTACGCCAAAGGTCAAGCGCATTGCGCGTGCAATCCGGAGAGACCACCACACACTGAACAAAAGAGTACTGCTTATCCTTAAGCAGCACGAGGTGGATAGAGTGCGGGCACTTACAACGGCGAGGAAGAAGTTGGTCAAAAGGACCAAGGCCAGGAAAGAGAACTCCACCTTCTCCTTTCAGCCGTCCCGCCTCTTCCGACCCCCTCCACCTGTTGTCCAAACACCACCAACTGTCCCGGAGGTGGAACGTTTCTGGAAGGACATCTACGAGACTAGGAAGCCATTCAACGAAGGTTCTCCAGCTATTGCCCACTTTAAAGAGTTTTGTGACCGCCACCTAGACGATATGGATCGTCCCATCTCAGTCACGGAAAGTGATGTGAAGAAGGCCTTCTCTGGCAAGAAGAACTTCACTGCTCCAGGAATGGACGCAAGGAATAACTTCTGGTGGAAAAAGTTCTCTTCCACGCACAAACACCTGGCCAGAATCTTCACATCCTTCCTGTCAGGAACGGAGCCAATTCCGTCCTGGCTGACTGAGGGGCGAACGGTCCTAATACCGAAAAAGGAAGACTTGTCCGATCCGAAGAATTACCGCCCTATAACCTGTCTCAACACTGTATACAAGGCGTTCACTTCCATCTTGAACGACCTTATCCTCCGCCACGTCCAACCGGTATGGGAGGAAGTGTACGAGCAGAGGGGCTCCAAGAAAGGCATCGCGGGATGCAAGGACAACCTGCTCATTGATAGGTGTGTGAGCCAGGACGCTTGTCAATACAAGCGTAACCTGTCAATGGGCTGGGTGGACTACAAGAAGGCTTTTGATTAGTGATGGACGGATCCAGGTTTTTTGTCGGATCCGGATCCGGAACCGGATCCTTGCCTGGGTTTCGGATCTTTATCTCGGTTTCGGATCCTTAGTTTCACATACTCGATTCAGATTTTCAAAACCTAGATTTTTTAAAATATATAAATACAGCAACAATAGAATTGCCAAAAAAAGTGAATTTATTGTCGAAAAAATCAACTTCCAATCATCCTTGTGGATAATATTTTCTTAGATCAAGATTTACGGATGCAATAACTATATCTTATTACTTCTAATATAAAGATCAACTTCCTTATCACATACTCATCATGCAATACATTTTTGAAACCTGTACAACTATTCTTTAGAGTGCAGTTGAAAGAAACATTGTAAGTTTATTTTCCTTAATAAAGGAATTATTTTCCAATTATTAATCAAATCCTTGAATGTTTTCAAATTCTTTTTTAGAAACACAAAGTATTTTAATGCGGCCAAGAGATTCCATTTATGGAATATCCAGGGATTCCATTTTCAAGACGAAAATATTATTATAGAATATTTCAAGCTGCTAAACTAGTAATTTTGCAATTCTCATTAATAATAACCTTTAAAATGAAATTTGAGAATTTTATACTCCTAAGGAGAGGTTGTGTAACTCTGATCTTGAAATGAGATTAGCCGTTTTTCATGCTACTAGAAGCAAAAATTTAAAAAGTCTCGGATTTTTTCTCCATTGGCTCGGGTTTGCAAGAAAAAAGTAGAATGACATGTGGGGAGCATGTATTCTCCAAAATCAGGTAAGCCAACAATAGCAGTTCGATTCTTATCGCTGTTTAAAATTTTTCTTTCAGCCATTGAATCAAAAAAATTATCCTCCTTCATTTCCAACATTTCTGTGTGGATACCGACTTTTTTGTACTTCTATCGTTTAAACTAGATTTATAAATGCGTTGCTAAAAATACATGGGAAAGTTAACGTAATGATTCCACGATTTAATTCTGCAATAAAAAATTTTTCCAATCATTTCACTAACTCCAATTTTTTTTTTTTACTTATAAATTGACATGAAATTTCTGTTAATCCACTCTTTTTAACTGCCTACTTGCATCACCCTAGGAATATAGCATAGCCTATATTCCTAGGCAGTGTTAAGGATCGAACTCGTGACCGGCAGTACACTAGCCTTCATTTTTAACAACTACGCTATCATAGGTTCACGGGAATCTGGCGAATGTAGGCAAACCGCGTGACACTCGGCTTTATTTTTTTCTCGCGCATCCGGGCGTATGGGGAAAAAAGTCACGACGAGTATTTTTTTATTTTGTTTTTTTTGTACGAAAAAATCTTCTTCTCATTTCGCGACCGAGTTACACACCCTCTCCTTGTCAGTTTCTACCATACTTACATTCCATTCGCGGGCCTCATCGATCACCAAGCCGTGAAATTTTAAAATCTCCGATCCGAATCTGTATTTTTACTGTCTTCGGATATGATTTCAGTTGCGAATGAAATGAAAGACCCGTGGATCCGAGCCGACCATCCTTAATTTATCAATGGTACATTTGTAAATCTAATTTAAACAAAAAAAGTATAATAAAGTGGGTAGGTATTCAGATTTAATGGTTTGAAAGTGAATATGATAACATTTTCGATGCAATGACTGAAAGAAAACATTTAACTGCGAAAGGGATCGAACTTCGCACAGTACACTGGCTTTCGTTGTCCGCCTGATCCCGGCGAATGTAGGCTACCCGCGTGACATCCTACGTATTTTTTTCTCGCGATACCGGGCTAATGGGGAAAAAAGTCATATTTCTTTATTTTGCTTCTAGTTGCACGGGAAAATTTTCATCTAATTTCGTGACCTGAGTTACTCATCCTCTTCTTGTCAATATCTACCGCACCTACCTTCCATTCACGGGGCGCTTCGATCGCTAAGCCGCGAAAACTTAAAATCTAGGATCCGGATCCGATTTTGCTCTGTGTCTTTGGATCCGGATCCGGAGCCGAAAAAATGAAAGATCCGCGGATCTTTGGATCCGACGGATCCGATCCGGCCATCACTACTTTTGATACCACCTCTCATGAGCTGATTATAGCCATGCTGAGGTACATGAAAGTCCACCCAGAGGTTGTGTCCTGCATCGAATGCCTGTTACCACTATGGAAGACGTGGTTCGCCTTACCATCTGGCAAGAAGACCGTCTACACGGATTTGGTAACATAGCACCGTGGCGTTTTTCAAGGCGATAGCCTCAGTCCCCTCCTGTTCTGTTTATCTCTCCTCCCACTGTCCGTTCAGTTGAGACGAGGTAGGGGATATATGTGCGGTGTCCCGTCAAAAAGGGAGTATAAGTTCACCCATCTTTTCTATATGGATGACCTGAAGCTTTATGCTTCAAGCGCGAAAGACCTGCGCCTGGCGTTGGACACCGTACGCAGATACAGTGAGGATATAGGGATGGAATTCGGATTGGACAAGTGTGCGACCATCCATCTGGCGAAAGGAAAGATTTCGGAAGACCAGGAAGACGTGCAGGTTGTTGAAGGAAACGCTATTAGTCTTCTTGATGAAGACGAAGCGTATGAATATCTTGGCATCCCCCAGCACCGGATGCAGGAGGTGAGAGCAGTGAAGGAAAGGCTTGCAGCGAAATACAGGCAGACTCTCAGGCGAATCTGGAGCTCTGACCTGTCAGGCAAGAACAAGGTTCTTGCGACCAACACCTTCGCGGTTCCAACACTGCTCTACACCTTCGGTTGCATCAAATGGAATGTCAACGAGCTGCAAAACCTCGACAGGGGAACGAGGAAAATGATGACCATATACCGCAGTCTTCATCCGAAGTCTTCCGTCGCCAGATTGTATCTCCCGAGAAGGCTAGGTGGTAGAGGGCTGATAAGCCTGGAGTGCCTTCATGACAGAGTAGTCCTGAATACGGCTTGCCGCGTGTTCCACAGCACGGACCCCCTTATGCTGCTCGTGAAGAAACACGAGAGTGTCGGCAAAGGGGCGTTCCTATTCCAGGCGGCGAAAAGGGCAGCAGACGGCCACGGTTTGGACTTGGACCTTACTTCTAGCGGAGAAGCGTGCGAAAAATCAATCTTGTCGCTGGAGGCGGACGTGTTAAAGCTCGAAATAAAGAATGCGGAGCAAAAGATCCTACTCTGCAAGCATACCGAGAAGCCCATGCATCGAAGTTTCTATCGAAACTTGGAAACGCATGGGCTATCGAAGGAGCTCACGTTCGCCTTCCTGCGCTCCGCAGGTCTGAAGTCCGAGACCGAGGGATTCGTGCTTGCGTGCCAGGATGGTGTCATCAACACCCTTGTGTACCGTCGCCTCATCTTTGGGGCAAACGTGACGGACACGAGATGCAGAGCGTGCCGAAGGCAGCCGGAGACATTAGGTCATCTACTCTCCGGCTGCAGCTTCTATGCGAAGAACGCATATATAAACCGGCACAACTCAGCTCTGCGGGTGTTGTATTACCATCTAAGACACCATTACGGCATAGACACGAATCCGGTGCTGCCTTACGTCCCTGGAGACATCGAGTCCGTCGTGGAGAATGATAAGTGTAAGATCTGGTGGAATTATTCCTTCTCTACCTCCAGGCAATTGGAGGCGACGAAGCCTGATATCGTTCTCCTCGACAATCTCTCTCATGCCATGTTCGTGATCGAGTTTTCGTCACCGGCCGAAATGAACATGGCAGCGAAGGAGATTGAAAAAAGGACTAAATATCAAGATCTGCTGTGCGAACTCCGGCAAATGTACGCGGGCTACTCTGTGAAACTGGTAGTCCTCATCGTGGGCGTGCTTGGTGGTGTCAAGAGCTCACTGGTCGAAAATCTCAAGTGCATCCCAGCGTGCAGGGCGCGAGCGGATGCACTTGCAAGTGCAATGCAGAAGGCTGTCCTTCTCGGGTCTCTCCGCCTGCTTCGTGCGCATGACCCTAATGCCGGGTAGCCACCTATCCACCGGTGGCGGACGTGGCTACCCCTAGGCACGACCCCTCTCGAGTCCCCGGCAATTATGACGGCAACGAAACCTGATGCTAGCCGGAGACTCGGAGGTGGATGTTACAAAAGTAACAATTAATAATAATAATAATAATTTATTTTTGTCCAAAGATCTACAGAAAGATATAAGACACGTAAAAAAAAAAGAGGAGGAGATTAGTACAAATTAGTAGTTCACAAGCATCAAGATGAAATGTTACGTGCAAAGTATATATTAAATTCACATACAATATATTTTTAACATAAACAAGAAGCACTAGATTGTAGGGTCAGTAAGATATTCAGTCACAGAATAGTAATTCTTTGCGAGCAGGAATACTTTCAACTTCCTTTTAAAAGACAGCAATGACTCACATGGATTTAAAATGGTGCGGGAGTTTATTGTAGGTTCAGAGTCCCATTTCTCTTGGACCTAACTTAGTCCTGTTTGTCCTCACTGTATTGTAGTGAAGGCTTTGCCTATTTCTGGTTTCATACTTATGAAAATTGGAGTTTTTTCAAACATGTCTAGATTTTTATGAGTAAAAATTAGCAGAGATAATAAATAGACACATGGTAATGGGAGAATCTTCAAAGTTTTAAAGATGGGGTTGGAGGGAGCATCATATGGTCTTCTTAATATAATTCTAATTGCCCTTTTTTGCAATGTGATTGAACTCATGAAGGTGACTGCATTTTGTATACAAACCTGAGTGAGTGAGTGATTGTGTGAGTCACTGTTCGCTTATTTTTACCTTGATTCCCTAAATTTTGAGTGTGACGGTTGTTTGTAACATGTGAGTGAGTGTGCAAATTTATCATTTACTGCCACTTAAGTTTCTCCGTATGCTTGATTTTGAATGGTGATTGAGAGCTCCCTTTCTTTGTACATACTCCTTCCTTCCCCCTCTTCTCCCCTTTTTTATTCCTTTACCCCCTTATGGTTACGGCTTGTGGATATTAATCTTCATTTGTTATTTATCACAGCTGTAGATACGTTCTTTTCATTGTACCAATAGTATTATTTGCCGATACCTTACTTATTTTTCTTAAAAGAATTGATAAGTGTTTTCCTTCTCGTGAAGTCAACTCGGTGATCAAAAGTGTCTTAAAATAGCACCTAATCATTGAGAGAATGAGATTGTGACAACTCTCTTATTTTGCTACTCTTAAAATTATCACTGGAATTAGATTTTATACACTAAGCTTGCATTTGTAAATACTGAAAATTCTTTTTTGAAATAAGAGCTGCTGAACATGCTCAGCAGCTTATATTTGAATGTATTGCTCATTGACATATTGTTGACACGGCTGCTGAACGTGCTCAGCAGTTAAGAGGGTTCTATCTGGAGCATAGCACTAGTTTCTGAAAACATTTGCTCAGGAAACTCTAAACCTTGAGGTACACCCAAATACAGTGGACTCTCATTAGCATGTTTTTGTAGGACCCGAAATCCTGAACATGGTAACGAGAAAAACATGTTAGGCCTTCTTGGGTTACGTTGAAGGCATATTTCGGGTTGCATAACTTACAGGGGACCATACACGTGCCATCAATTTATTTCATTGCTAATGTTAAATTATTGTGACAGTTTCATTTTCAATTATGAAGCCCAAAATATACATATGATACCTTGCGTTGATGTGCACTCAATAATTAAAGATGTTTACATGACCAAATAGTACCGTAAGTTGGGGCGAGTTTGGACACTTTTTTGTATATAATCATTATTTGCGTAACGACGTATTTGCCGATTTGCGCAAAAATCGAAATTAAAAATCTATAAACCTTTAGAAACATCATGAAAAGAAATAAACTGATGTCGCTTTTTTGTAAACTACGAAAAATATTCAATGACATCATTCGAACACGCCTCACGAAGTGGGGCGAGTTCGGACACGCGCAAAATATTTACGTTTTCGTTCATAGTAATCACTTTGGTGCCGATAGGAAGAACATATATGAATTTAAATATGTTCTTATATTAAAAATATAAATTTATAAATATTTTTGTTGTGTTAAAAGACTGCAAGAGGCTTTTAGTTACTGGTTTTTATCAGGTTTTTATTGAACTGGAAAAAAAATTCGAAAAATATGTATGATCGTCGCATTGATGGTTGTGACCAGGCATTTAGTTATTTAACATAGTAATTCTGTAGATTAAATTGAGAAAGTGAATTTGCTTCATTGTTAAGCATTGTTAAAAACCAAAGAAATTTGTTGCGTGGTTAATATTTCTTTTATTTAAACCTCTACATCACACCGACAAGAACGTAAAATCTCGCAGGTTTGAAATAATTCATGATGAAGATGGGAATATATTTAAATGAAATAAACCAAATATATCAAATTTAGATCACATATTTAATGATGCGTTTAAAAAATGTACAATGAAATGGTCTTCTCATTCATTGTACACTATTCAATCAAAAAATTTCAATCTCCCTGATGGATGCAACCAAAAGCTTTGACACCTTCGATGAATAGGGAACTTAACTCAGCAAAAAAAAATACACATACGCATTAAAATAAATCATTACAATGACAAACAATACCATTCATGACAAAATAAATAAATCAACATCATTAATGTTAGTTAAACCACTAAAAATGAAGCGGCCCCTTCGTAAGTCCCTTGGTGGAGCCAGCTGACGAACAATTTGCCTTCTGTGCACTAGGCACTCATCAGCAACATCGGGAAATCTGAAATAAGTCTCCTTGACTGTGGCTTTTTTCCGGACACACTGAACGCGGAATCTGTTGTTAGAACAGGCTTCCATAACTTTTCCCATGAAGAGACTGTCGCGTTTTTTTGTTTTGAACTTAAATAAAAGGAATGCATTTACAGAGAAAGAGCCGGGAATTTCAAAATTACTCTCATCAGTAGCATTGTTATTCTGCAAAGCCAAATCATTAATCTCGTCAATCGATGCATTATTCTCCGAGGAAACGTCTCCCACTTCCTCAACTAATGATTTAGTCACGCATTCAGCACTCACATTTTTCCCTGGATGAACTTGAAGTTTTTCCCCCTAGATTTTTGAAGCACAGGTGTTTCTACACGGGATGATGCTAACCATTGCAGAAATGCATCTGACCACGCAGATCCCCCGGCGGCATTGTCCGAATTTTCCTCAGGATTTAAAGAAGGAACTTTGTTAATAACTCGACTTTTGTCGAGAGGTAAAATTCCCGCAGCTTTAAACCCTGCCTGATAGGTGAGATCCAATGGAATCAAAGGCAGATTTTAATAATCTGGGAAACTCACTTTTTGGAAGAACCCCGCGATTTTTGCATTTCCATTCATTGACATTTTCGCCATGCGATCTTAAGGGGTCTATAAAAAGCAAGATCGAGAGGCTGGCATAAATGCGCTGCATTAGGAGGAAGCATAACAAAATTTATTCCCATTTTTTCGCACAACCTAATCACTTCTATTGAGAGGTGACTCGAAAGATTATCTCCGATCAAAAGTTTAGGCCCTTGCCTGTTTTTGAAAAATGGCACACACATTGTTTTGAACCAGTCTTCAAAGCAAGCAATGTCAAACCATCCACTCTTGTTCCTGTTGAATCTTGCACCCTCAATGCCACCTTCTACCCACATAGGTTACAAGTGCACTGCTTTGTACACTGTGTATGGTGGAAGCAATTCCCCGCTTGCAGCTGCTGCGATCATCACAGACACGCTCATTTTGCTGGTTTCCGTAACAACTGATGGATGTTTCTCTCCCCTCTTAACAATCACCCGAGATTTTCCGGGATCGTCACAAAAATTTGTCTCGTCATAGTTTACTATATTCTCTGGAGGAACACCATCCAAAGCCAGTTGTAAATTTTTTAAATATTGTTATAAAACCTCTAGTCACTGCTGCACTGGCCCTTATAATGTTTTCCCCCAAACGCACTGTGAGTTCTGGTCGTCTTGTCATAAATCCCCGCACCCATTCCATTCCCGGGCAGTTATCTTTAAATGTTTTCTCTTGTCGTCCCATCCTATTAAAAAATTCCTGTACGACTAACTGCAGATCTATTGCTCGTAAGGGAATCCCCCACTCTGCACACTTAAGAATTCCTTGATTTAGCTGGCTTTCTTCTTGGTTGGAGAGAACAGTTTGTCCCCCAGATTTTTTCGGGTGTTTTCCCTTCAGTTTATCATAAACCGTAGATTTAGGCACTTCAAACTCCTTACATGCAGCCTGAAGTGTCATTCTTCCACATTTCACAGCCTCAACGGCCTTATTGATGTTCTGCTCATCGTGCCCGTGTGAGCACCGGCCTCCAATGACCCTCGCGTACTTTCTCACCATTCCGCCCCCGGAGCTACATGAAATCAAATAATGCGTTGTAATGGATAGAATATTCATGTAATTTGAAAGTAAATTTCCACATGTTATGAGAAATGAAGCAGCTTTAAAAAGAAATTAATCTCATAAAGTTCAGAAGCACTTACCAAAAAGCACAGTAGTTTCTTTTTGGCGATACAAAATTTCACCCAACTGTTGCGCCGCAAACTAATCGATTGACTATGACGAAAAGCACGAGATCCACTGCTTTTATACAGAATATGCTACATTGTATCATTGTTTGTCTCGAAGACATGATTAACTTGTATAACAATGTGAGCTTCGGGAGAAAACACAATGTAAGTACCAGTCGGCACGATCGTCCGAACTCGCCCCACATGTCCGAACTCAGCCCAACTTACGGTACGTTTTGTGTATACTGTTCACGCAAAAAAGTATGTATAGACTCGACTTTGAGGCTTGATATCCCAAAAAAGGAAGAAGCGAAATTCATAGAGAGCATATCAGTGTGTAGATAATTTAGCCTTTCTTTTAATGCAGGTACCAGACTTTTTTAGTAAATACTTTTGAGGCATGTTTTTGCAGTGAGGATGAAGAATGGCACATTTTTTCGAGTCAGAGAGGGCAGCGTCACTTTGGAGATTGTCATAACAGTATGAAAAACACAAATTGAAGGAAATTTTGATAGAATATGAATCGTACTTTTGCCATGATGTCCATTAAGTTTCAAATATTTACTTATATTCGTTATTCTAGTCAATTTACGAAACCGGGTTTTCTCTGTAAGTCTGCAACATTAGAGGCACGCGACAAACACCTTAGTCTTTGTTTATTTTCAGTTTGTTTAGTAGTAAATTATGCAGCAAAACTCATCAACAGACTCGTATCTCCTCCGTCCTTCCACGGCGCATACAATTTAGTTCATCAGCATGCCAAATATAGGACTGTATGGCACAAAATTCAAGGTATTCTAAATTTTCCTTGTTGCATAACTATTTGAAATGTCAAATATCGAATACTTCTAGTACCTATTCAAGGTATTCGAGCATTGGCGGGTAGTATTTGTACATCTCTAGTAAAAAGCAATTTGGCTTTAGAAGGGGGATGGCATCTCATTTTACCATTGAGGTAATGAGGGCATTAGTGGAAAGGAACTTGCTTAAGTATCAGGGTATTTTTGCTTGTTGGAAGAGTCAAGTAATTGGAGGTGAGGGAATACTCAACTGTTATATAAGATAGAATGCTGAGGTAGAAAGGCAGAAGAGGGAAAGGTGTTGACATTTTTAAGGGAGGTTTGATTTATCGTGAACTGAATGTGAAAATAGCATGGGGGAAGGAACGTTAACACGTTCACTGCGGAGCTGTTTAAAGCCCTACCCCTCGCAGTGCGGCGTGACCCACCGGTGGGTCACAGTCCTTCCGAGCTTCTGGCCACTGCTGAGGGATGGTGGTTGAAGTGGCAACACTCAGCTGTTTCCTGAGATTCGAGGAAGGCTTGGGGAGGCTACTCCCAGCTTCGCCCCCAGCCCACCCCTCCACCGGCCACGTGGGGCACGCTATCTTCTAGACCCTGGCGTGGGATGGGGGAAGAGAGGGGCAACAATACAATGCATGTGGTAAAGATTTGCTGACGTTCGAAAAACCCAGGAGACTCCAACCCGTCTCTGTTTATTGTGCTTGCCCTTGTTCACGCCCATCTGTGAGACGTAGACGCCCGTCCGTGTGTACTGATTCCCCAGCCCTGCTCACACTATGAGAAAAGGAAAGGGGGATCCTTTGGAAAGAGTACATAGTGGTTTGTCTCACACAGAAAAAAGTAGTGTCTGCAATTCGGAAGACGTTCACCCGGCAAGGGCACGGTCACTCATCCACCACTGAGGGATTGGCTCAAGAACGCTACGCTACTCTTTCCCAATTGCCCTTCCGTAGAGGGAGGGGGGGGGGAGGAAGGGAAGAGAGAGAGTCAATCTCTCACACAGCCTGGCGAGTGCAGTTCGGACTGTTTAGTTTATGAGCAACTGACGGACAGCCAAGAGGTTGAGGAGAAAAAATTTTCCTAAACATGTTCATTATTTTAAATAAGTTGATATGTTTTACTATATCGAGTATTATACATCCTTATGTATAAAAATTGCATAAACATGAAAAAAAACAAAAAGAAAGTAAAAAATTAACGTATTTTGGATATGATACGCTAATATGTAAATTTGTTCGTGACCCACCGGTGGGCCACACCGCTCACGCTGAAAAAAGTTTCAGGAGAGGTGGCGTGACCCACCGGTGGGTCACACTAAGTGTCACATAGTAGCCTTTTATTTGAACAGTGACTAACCTCTGGGTGAAGTCACTTGAGAAGTTCTCGATTCCTACTCTCACAATACTCCTCGCAAGTTACGACAATTCACAGAATTTTATGGCAGCGGCGCTAGACGCATCTGCGTGACCCACCGGTGGGTCACGCCACAGTGAATGTGTTAAAAGGGTGATATGTAAAGGTTAAAGTTGAACTATGAAAACCTGCTCTGGTTCGTGGAACTACACTTCTAGAAATGACCTGAGCAAACTAAGCTGTTTCTCTGACTTCTTGAGATTGCACCACATTGGGACTGTTGATTCCTGGAAGAAGAGCAAATTTTTGTTATTCAAATGTGTTGTTATTTGTACCTTGTTATGTTGTTTATTCTATTGACTATATATTCAGTGCCTATTTTATTGATACCAAAGCAGGTAGCTCCTCAGTCTATTCAAGTAGTCGGGACTCTTCATAAACCACGTGCTGGAGTAATAAGTGGCACCGTGGGTTCTCCTGCTAAGATAGGAGGGGCTAGAGGAGTCCTAGGGGAGCAGCCAGGTATTCCACTCACCGCTGCCTCTCTCAGGATGGCTGTGACTTCAGGTAGGTTCTATCTAGTTTGTACAAGTTGACTCTGGTATGCCAGCATTTGAGAATGTTTCATCAGTGTACAATTCACCAATGCAATTTTGGTGTTTCTAATTTTTACTATGGGTGAGAATATTTTTATTGGTGTGTAAGGGATGGTTGTAGTAACCTGGTGCAATAAGGTTGGGTATGCCATTTGGCTTTGGTTATTTTTGTGATATCTATTGATGAGAGGCCACAGAATTCCAAGTTACTTTTGAATCACTTTTTAGACAACAGAGTGGAATGATTTGGTATTTTGTAGGGCCAAGCCAATAATACATTCTGGTATAAATACTGGCCAATATGTTGGTATTGAAGCAGACAATTCCAATAATTTTTTTCACAAGCAAGAATTTCTCAACACATATAGTAAAACTTCACTTTTACATCCCTAAATTTACGTTTTCCACCATAAATCTTTCTATTTCCATCACTTCTTAATTTCCTTTTCCTCAACTTCCAATTTTGTTAACTTGTCTTTCAATGAAATCAGATATTGAGTCGGCAAAATCAAGAAGTATGGCGGTATTCTTTAAGGCATAAATTTCATGAAAATATGCATATCCTCAGTTAACACTTTCCTTTGATTTGCACTTTTTTCTCTTGCTCCCCACTAAAGTGTAAACGAAGGATTTTACTGTAGTTTAATATTTAGGGATTGAATATTTTATATCAGTGAGCTTACTGAATTGTGTTTTTTGGAACCCTGTGAAATAATCCACTGGTTGGCACTGTATTCTGATAACACAAAAAAGCACAACAAACTACTTGAGGCACCTGCTGTATTTTGCGGTTTTAAAACCATGTGAGTAACTGAAGTGATTGGTAATTTCAAATGTCAGACATGTGGAGGTATATTGTTGTAAAGCACTATGACCCTAGTAAGGCATCTTGTAAACTTTTCTTCAAAAATATTGTAATATATATGTCTCATGGTGAAAAAAACTCTTGGTGTAGTCAGCGGGTGACTCCACTAAGGTATTCGCGGCTAGTTTGCAATCCTTGCATAAGCTGTATGATGTTATTGTAAACAATGTCATGGTGAATGATGGAACAAGTAAACAGATGTTTTGTTTTTGATTGATGACTGTAAGTAGTAGACTAATCCTTAGTCGACTGATTACTGATGTTGCCGCTGAAAGTTGAACTGTCCAGTAGCAGTAATTATCATACTTTCACTCTGTTTTCTTGATAATTGTGTGGTAATTAAAGAAGGCACACTTTTAGAATGATGCTTCTAATCTTTGAATTATGTACCAAGTTCATAGGCTTAAATCCTAAAAATTTTGCTCTTAGGTTTTTTTTCTCAGGGCCTATCTTAAAGCCACTGGGTTGTGGATGGTGGGTATCTCTCCTGTAGAGTACATGTCACAGATGCTTTTGTACAGCTGAGTTAATGTCTTCTATCTGGCGTTTTTCTTATTAGTTCGGCATGAATATCATCTATTCCCGAAGCCTTATTTATCCTCAGAACCCTTACAGCTGCTTCAAATTCTGATATTAAGATTGGGGCTCCCAAATCATCCTTACTGACATTCTTTTCCTCTTCGATTACTTCTCTCTAAGTTAGCTTCCATTGTACAACTTTTCTAAGTATCCCTTCCAATTCTTCACTTTATCCTCATGTTCAATCAAGAGTTCTCCATTCTTGCCCATAATGGTATTGCATTTTGCAGCCCATTCCTTGAAGTGATTCCTCTCCATCCTGCAGGCAACTTCCACATTTCCATGTGCGAGGTGGCTTTGTACATCTTCGCATAGGTCCTTCATCCACATTTCCCTTGCTTTTCTCGCTTTATGGTTTATTTCATTCATGATTCTTTTGTAGTGAAGTTGCACTTCTTCAGTTTCCACATTTTTTTATTGTCCTCTCTTCAATCAATTCTTCAAGACTTCTTCTGAAATCATGGCTTCTTCTTGACAAATTTTCTTCTCCCAAGAGCTTCTCTTGATGCTTCCTTTAGCCTGATTTTAATGTTCTCCCATCTCTTTTTCACTGATTTCACAGTCAAATCCCCTTCAATTTTGTTTTCCACTGCCTTCTTAACCCCTCGATGCTGTCCTGCATACCCAGTACGCATGTTTAAATCACCGTATGTCACCGTCATGCATACCCAGTACGCTTCCTGAACTGCCGAATTCAATAATTTTTCTCGGTCTGAAATTGCATATTTAGTCCAATATGTTTACTGTTTATTGTGTAGATATGTTTAATCTTCGCATAGTAAAATATGCAACATTTTTAGCCCTTTAGTTGTTTTTAATTTTACAATTAATTTTCCTTCCAAACGCGAGAGTAAATGAATTTGATCTTTCCTGTCTTTACGTTCCTCCTTCCTAACTATCTTGAAACCATGTGCCTATTCTAGTGGTGAGACGTCAAGAAGGGTCAGCTACTTTCGTGCATGAGAGACGATATCTTTCTCGAGAGTTCTCTGCCTTCTCTCGATGTCCTTCCCTCGTGCATCATCACCTCGAGCCCAAAGAATGTTTTCTTCATCGAATCAGTCCCAAGCGAAGGGGCCATGTGCTTTGCTCTGCGTTTCTTTGCTCCTTCATTCACAGTCCATAATCTTTGAAGATAAGAGTGGACATAAACAGTCAGCATAAAACTGAGCCCCCTCAAAATCTTTACTCATCCCTCGAAGGAGTTTCGAAACCAAGTTGTTCAGTCCACTGGAACCTTTCATGGTGTGTAGTGTCCTATCTTACTGTGCGATAGCATTTTCCTCTTGTGCGATTCGAGCAATCAGTTTTTATAGTTATGTTGTAATGGCTTCCACTAGTAGAAAAAGACTACCATATCCAAGTGACGAGGAAATATCAAAAGTATTACTTGCAAGTGATTCTGACGACAGTGTAAGTTCGGAAAGTGACGAAGAAAATTACATCAATGATCGCTCTGAAATGGATACACTCCAGCCGATTTACGATGAAGTTGAGGATGCGGATGAAGTCGAAACCTTGGTGTGGGAGGGTATGAAAAATTATTTAGGTAACAGAGAAACATTTGTTGGTGGTTTCGGACCTCAAGGCGTAGCCAAAACTTTGTCCAATCCAGTGGATATTTTTCTGTAATTTTTTGACAAGGAATTTGTTCGTGAAATTGTTTTAGAAACGAATCGTTATGCTGAACAACAGATTTCGTCTATTGAGCCCCTCTTTTCGCGAAAGTCAAGAATAACTGCTTGGAGACCTGTGACAGCAGAAGAATTGTACATTACCATAAGACTATTCATGCTCATGGGAATTGTTCAGAAGCCAACACTTTGAGCTTACTTTTCCACAAAGAGAGTAATATCGACTCCAGGTTTTGGGGATGTAATTTCAAGAGACCGATTCGAGATAATTTGTTAATTCCTTCATTTCAACAACAATGAGGAAGAAGATCAACGGAGTCCTCCCAAGCTAAAAAAGATTTTTCCCGTAATTGAACATCTAAATGAAAAATTTCAGAGACATTTTTTACCAAATCGCAACATTTCAATTGACGAGTCGTTGACACTATGGAAGGGTAGGCTCTCCTTCAAGCAGTACATTCCTTTGAAGTCATCAAATTTGGAATCAAGACCTACGAGCTTTGTGATGCAAATACCGGCTACCTATGGTCCTTTCTGGTGTACACAGGAAAAGATACTGCATTTCCCTCAAAAATCACTCCAGCTAATTCAAACAAGACAACGTCAGTAGTTTTACATCTGATTGAGCCACTGCTAAATCAAGGACGATGCGTTTGGATGGACAATTTTTATAATTCTCCTGTCCTTGCAACACTACTGAAAAGTAAATACATGACTGATTGTGTTGGAAAGTTGAGGTTGAACAGAAAGGATGTTCCAAAAATCGTGAAAGAGAAGAAATTATAAAGGGGCGAAATGTGTGGACGACATTCTGGGCCTGTTGCTGTTTTCAAATGGAGGGACAAAAAAATTGTCACGATGATCTCCACATTCCACAGTGACGAAATGAGAACAGTATCCAAAGCCAAAAAAGAGACCCGAAAGCCAATTTGTATGTTGGATTACAACAAATTCATGGGCGGGGTGGATCTCAAGGACCAGCTGTTGCATACGTACTTGATTGAAAGAAAACGACATTACAAGTGGTATATGAAGTTGTTTAGGAGATTATTGAATATAGCAGTCCTAAATTCTTACGTTATTCACAGGGAAAATGCGAATAATAAATTAGACCACCTATCCTTTCGTATACAGCTCGTAGAGGAAATATTTTTGAAATATGCTCCGCTTGGAAGACAATGTGCACCAGGGCATCACTCTTTAGATAATTTAGTTCCACGGCTTACAGAGAGACATTTCCTGAGGAGGATTCCCGCAGCTGGGAAGAAAGCAAAGCCCCAAAAGAGGTGTGCAGTGTGTACAAAGCACGGGAAAAGAAGAGACAGCGTTTACTGGTGTGAACCGTGTGCAGTAGGTTTGTGCTTGGATTGCTTCGAACCTTATCACACGAAGCAGAATTACTAAGGTACCGTCATATAAATATAATTCCTTACTAACATTTTACACCACAAAACGTGGATTTCTGCATGAAATGAATAGGGAATAATCTTTCAGAGCCTAAGAAATATACGACGTTACGAATATTTATGTCATTGCTACGGGTAATCATATCGAAAGTAACCGTAGGATTATGAAGTCCATACAATTTTCTACGAAACTTAAGTATGTCTCTATCAATAAAATGCAAAGTATGTACATTAAGGATCGATTAAAAAGAAACAAAAAAAATATAACACTTTAAAAACTTAAGACGTATACATTGTATAGAGAGAACGAGGAAAAAACGATAAATGTTGATCCAATTCATTTCAAAATTTAGCGTAAATTAAGACAGTTTTTCAAAAGTTCACAAAAAATTTCAAAAAGATTAGTATCATATGTTGAAAGTTATTAATTATTGAATGATACAATGCAGAAAAGCTGAAATCATTTAAATCTCCTCCGGCTGCCGGGATGGGATTTAATTAAATGTCCTCCGCGCTTGAGGGGTTAAAGGCCAGCTGTTGATGAGGTTCCTTAAGTTTCTCTAGTTGCCATACGTTCTTCATTGATTTCTTCAATTTCTTGACTTTTAAGTGGCATTTTATCATCACTAAGTTGTGGTCACTGTCGATATCTGCACCCGGGTAGCTTTTGCAGTTCTTCACCTGGATTCTGAACCTCTGCTTCACTAAAATGTGGTCAATTTGAAATCTTCTTCTGTCTCCAAGCAATTTCCAGGTATATCTTCTCCGTTGGTTGTTTTTAAACAATGTGTTTGCCAACACCAACTTGTGTTTTGTGCAGAATTCTATAAGTCTTTCTCCTCTCTCATTTCGATTTCCCAAGCCATATTTTCCAGTTAATTTTCCATCTTTATCTTCGCCGACTACTGCATTCCAATATTTTAAAATAATTGAGTTTTCTTCTCCTTTGACATGCCTTAATACTTGTGACAACCTCATAGATGTCTTCCACTTCAACTTCGTAGTCCGACATAGGCATGTAAACTTGTACCACTACAGTATCTACCGCTTTGGTCTCGATTTTCACCATTATTATCCTTTCATTAATCTGCATTAAGCTCTTCATCTGTGGGCTTGGTTTCAATCTTCACCATAATAATCCTCTCACTGTACTGCAGGAAGCTCCTCACACACAGTCCTGCACTCTTCCTGAGCATTATGCCTACTCCAGCATTACCATTCAGTGATCCGGTGTGAATAATTCTGTAACTTCCACTCCAAAAGTCTCCTTCTTTGGGCCATCTAATTTCTCTGATTCCTAATATGTCGAGGTCCATTCTCTGCATTTCCATCTTCAGGTTCTCCAGTCTTCCGCAGGTCCGAAGTGATTGCATGTTCCTACCCTAAAATGACTATCACATTTGACTGATGTACTCTTTCAGGTAGTCCTGACCTGCAGATCTGAATGGGGGACTATTTTACCTCCGGGATATTTTATTTGAGAGGGTGGCATCACGGCTGATAATAAAGGAAAGAGTGGAGTAACTGCGACTCCTCAGGATAATAATGTGGTGATTTCCCCTTGCCTTCCACATCGCAGTACCGCAGCCATTAAAAGTAAATGTTACCACGCCTGTAGTGAAATGAGTGTCACTGTACCGACCACTGGTCTCCACCTTCACTCATATGTAGAAGAGCTGTTGCTCTCTCCTCCGGCTGATGGGAAGTGTAATTTTTGGCGGCCTCCGTCGCCAAGTCACGGCATCTTCACAGGTTCTGTATTATTTAAAGGCTTACCTTACCAGGGATAGACCAATACCCCCTCGGAATGCCGTCGTTATTTGTCGACGACTGCTTATTCGACGATTAAACTCACTTATCTCGCGGCTAACCTCTATATCTAGAGGTCGACCCACATCTGCAACCTGGTGGACGCACTCGGTGGCTTTACGCTAAGTCGCAAGATATCAAGTTTAATGGCATAAATCTTTTTTCCAAAATCATGGCTCAAAAATTCATTCCAGGGTATGCAATTGTTCAGCTTTCTACTGGCTTAAACTCAACTAGGGATGGGCAACTCGGTAAATTACCAACACCCCTGAAAATTACCGTAATGAACAGTAATTTTCAGAAAAGTACTTTTTCAGAAAATTTCTTCCTCATGAAGAAACTATTGGAATGGGTGATATTATAATTAAGTATCTTAAACAATTTTGTTTACATTGTATCCGTGAATAATGCAGAGCAAAATTCAGAGTAAAATAACAAATGCACATTGCGCGAGGTATGTCTTTGGAACGAAAATTTCTCATGGTGTGACAAAAGAGAGGCAAATTGCGTGTTGCTGCCAACTTCGTTTTAATTTTTTTAATGAATTATAATAGATAAACCTCGTGATATGTTTGATATAAGCGTCGGCATTTATATCTTAATGCTATTTGATTTTGTTTTGAGTCCTCTGATAAGGATTTGCAGCTCAAAACTTAAAATTACTGGAAAATTACAGTAATTTTTGAAAATTACCATAATTAACCTCAGTTGAAATATACGGTAATTTACCCATCTCTACTCACAACTAATTGCTATTTTGACTCCAGATAGTCAGTACTTCCCATGCTGAGTCCATTGTAATTTTTCAAATAGATATTTTCTTATGCATATTATTTATCATAAATGTGAATAATGTTGCAGTTGTGATTGCTCTTTTTGAGTCACTATGCTAGTACACATATCATTTTGCTTTCTTATGTAGTATTGATGATATGAGTGAAATATTGAACAACCTAGAATGCCACAAGTTCTGTGCCAAAAATGAAGGTACTAAAGATTTCTCCTACAAGGTATAAAAGGGTTAAGATACAAAACGGTGTGTGTTTTCAGACATATGCCCGCAAATGTGGTGTACTGAAATGGGGTGTATCAAATCGCCCAAGATGAAAACAGTTTTTAAAATCACAAAATAAAATATTGGTATTTATTAATTATCAGTGTGTAGGTGTCATCTTCTGGTCCGAAGTTCTAACGCAAAATACAGTCTATTTGGGCTTTCCACCAAGCCAGGTTAACAGCTGCTGCTGACGTTTTGATGGCTAACTCTCCCATCATCCTCAGCCATAGCCATTGAAAGGTTGGCAACAGCCATTCACCTGACCAGGTGGAAAGCCCAAGAAGACTTCATAAACATCATTTGCTGGGAAAAAAACAAGATATTTCAACTTACAGTTTTGGATATCTCCATTGCAGCATGAGGGAGGAGAAAGGATGGAGGATGAATTAAAAAGAGTGGGGAGGATTAGAGAGTCGGCCATGGTAGGGTGAGGGTTGGGCAAGCTAGAAGCTGCTGAAGACAAATGAGAGAGAAAGAGGGTATTGAGGAAGGGATACATGTGCAGGAGGGAGTTCAAGCCAGGGAGATGAGGTGGCTGGCAGAGGTTCAGTTCTGTCTTTTGGTGAGGGAGACAGAGGTTATTCAAATAGGATGTCATTATGTGAATGAGTTATTGGAATTAAATGGTGTATCGATATTTTTCACACAGTGAACTTCGGAAAATTGTAAGCCATCTTACTAGCCCAATGTTAGAGAAAAGGGCTTTTAAGCCAATTGTAAATCAAATCCAGATCCTGAATATTGCCACATATGTGCTTTGTCATAATTTTATGTTGTAAAGTGAACTCAATGATTAAAGCACTTCTAGACACTGTTGCTCCCATTTAAGTGACAGGATTGAAGATCCCACCTTGACATTAACCCTCTTGGTTCTGTGGGCCAAAATATTGGTTTCTTCTCCTCAGATGAAAGTACTATGAGCCGATACAACAGCAATCACATTGACCAAAAATAATATATTTATGACATATTAGCATTTACATATTGACTATTTAATTTTTTTAAAATTTCCAGTGAATATTTGTTTATAAATTACCTACAGGAAATTTCAAATTGATACCAATAGAATTAAATTATCCAGTTTTTTCTTTACTAAAGTATTGTATTTTTGCTAAAATCCCCTTAGTCACTTACATTAGTTATTCTGTCATTTTTGCTCAAATCCCCTGTTTATTTTATATATATATTTTTTTTTGTTGGCTCTATAAGGGTTAAAGTTTAATGTGAAGGAGATGTGTAGAAGTATCACTAACAGCTTTAACAGCTCTTTTTGATGAAATAATGTTTCCATTGCTATGGATTTCATTGTTGATACTTCCCTCCTAAGTTCACGCCGAACTTGGAATTCCTACCCTGGATTAGGAAATTTACAGATTTTTTGGTCATTATTAAGAGTATATTCCCATCTTATGACCACTTTAAGTCATTAAATGCTCATATTAATGTTCAGAGAAGGCACATGGGATGGTGATTTTTTAATATTATTAGCCTTATTTTATGTGGAAAACCAAATTTTGAATAAGGGCTGTAGTGAACTTGAATTTATTCCCAGAATGCAAATTTTCAAAGGTATGGGAACTTAATCGAGATACACAGAAAATGGATTGGTATTTATCCTATCTAACCAGACACCGTATGTATGTATTATTCCTTTGTTATTGTATTCTGTACTAGAATTGCAAGGTGCATGGTGTCATTTCCTCTTTTGACTGATAATTTTATTAATTGATTCTATGGCAGGGCCCTCTGCTGGTGGTGTGCCAGGAGTCTCTCCAAGTGGTGTGGTCAGTCCCTCGGTTGCACTGCCAATGAATTCACAGCATCAGCTGCAGATGGCTCTTTTGAAGCAGGCTGAGCAGTTACAGTGTAGAACTCAGCAGCATCAACAAGTTGGAACAGGGAAGCCGGCAGTGGCCGCAGCGAAACATCGGAGAAGACCAAGCAACCCTCCGTCAGCAGTGACCGCTGTGACTTCAGTTGACCCCAAACAGTGAAGACAGTGCCCGATAGTTGTAAACATATTGGTTAAACAGTGACCTCTTGCTGAGTTCTGAGGCATGTGGCAGCTCGCTAAGCAGGCTGTGAGCCTCCCGCGGATGGTGGCACAGAAATGTTGGAGGCATGCGCAATTTGCCTCCATTTTGTGAATTTGTTTTTTTTTCTGGAATTGTTATCGATTGGTGCAAAAGGACGTGCCTGATTGCCACCCCATTGTCAGTGCTCACCAAGTGCATTAACAAAGCAGTGATCAATGCTCTTAATTTTGCTTGACTGGAATTGATTAGGAATGCTGATCAATCAGCCGCCTTCTGCCGAAGGTGTAGGAGCTGTGCGTTTCAAACCTTGGTAGGCTGTGTGCAGATAACTTTATTTCATACTCATGTATGATGTGGTACCTCCCATATCTTGGAGAAAATGAGAACTTTTTTTAAAGATGAAGCATGGGTGGAGATAGTTAAATGTTTCCGGATTGTGCTTTCTTTCAATGGTCGAATTTAGGGACTGAAGGAAACACTAAACAAAACTTGTTTAAAAGTTTTCCAAACCACTGGACCCTTTGTCCCATTGTATACTCCCTCATTAATGTAATGCCTTCAAGTGTTGACTTGTTTATCTCTAAAATGAAATTTTTATTTGTTGATGTAATCAGGTACATAGGGAATGAGCAATGGGAGACAATGGTAAAAATATCAAAATGTCAGAAAAATATAAAAAATCACAAGTCTTCTGATGAGAGAATTTTCAGTATTGGTTTTGTATAAAGTTATGAACTGGAAAGTATTTTGAATGTGGTGTCTATGAGATAATGTACTGAAGAAAAGGAAGAGCATTGTGCAAGTTGCCTTTATTTCCACAGGGCTCATTTTAAACTGACTCTTAACTGAATGTAAGACGTAAGCTCTCTCTCTCATCACCATATTTCAAAACCTATTATGTACTACTACCACTGCCAGAGTGCTCCCCCACACTTGTTGACATCTGGTCCAACAAGGCAATGACTGTCATTATTTTTAACAGTGCAATCCGTTTATTAGCTGCTTTAAGGCCATGGAAATGAAGCCATGACACAAGCGTATTTTGTATCCATTTTGGGAACTACAGTACAGTGCATGGTATAACCTGTGTCTCATTCAAAAGTTGTGGAGAGAGGTGTAAAACAATGCAAGGCACCAATTCCGAAAATGATCTGGGAAGTATTTTTACTTTTTATTTTCTGCATATTGCCACTGTTTGATACTTAAAAGCCAAGGTTTTAAACAGCTGGTGTCTGAATGGCTTCATGTTGATTTCAACCACAAAAATTTATTTATGGAGATTCAATAAATTTCTATAGAAGAGTTGCAAAATTAGTTAAGATTTTATTCACAAATGCTTGGACCCAAGAGAAATTAACAATAAAAATCAGCCAAAAACACAAAGATCATCCTCGTGATGAAGAATCTGAAGTAGCATTGATTAATTCAAGCACAGCAGGTACTCGTTTCTTCGCTCGGTCTATACAACCCTCAAGTTGTTGCTCAGAGAGTGGACTCCCACCTATGGAAAAATATTAACTTGATTTAGAATTATAATTCACAGGTACTGATTCATTAGAAAGTTATTACTAGTGACTGATAGAAATACAAGACAAAGATGCAATTATGTATACAGATAATACTAAATAGCAAATTTGCCATGAAAACCTTAATGGTGTTACCCACAGAAAATGCACAGTATCAGAATTTCCTAGTCGTGGCGAATTATTTTTTCTCTCAGTGGAAATTCTGCCATTGTGCAGATAATAATATTACATAAGAAAACATGTCAATGTCGCTATTACACTACTATATCAATGCACAACTACAGGACAGGAGATATAAACTGAACAAGAAACAATCATATGGAAACAATGACTCCTTAAATCATTTGACCTAGAGGTGATAGGGACTTGAGAAGGTGACTTTTATAAACATTAATATGTAGTTTCATTTGAAAATTCACAAGAACCATATCTTAAATAATGATAATGTAACAGATGGACTAAAATGAAATTAAACAATATTACCATAAAAAATACAAAGGGCCATGACCACAATGGCACTCGGACAGATAAAAACACTACATACTTCTGAGTTGAGTAAATTTGATTACATTCCCATACATCTAGGCTCCTAATATTTACAAAGAGAACACACACGAGGGTGGTCTGAAAAGTTCAAGAATACGTGAAAACTACTTCAATTTTTGGTATACACCTTTTCCATTTTTCATCACAGTCTCCTTTTAGGCTTATGTATACACTCCAATCTTCAATTCTTTGGTTGCATCTAAATAACACGATTGATCCACTTGTTTGACTAAAATCCGCCATTTCTTCATATTGGGGAACAGATAGTAGTCCAAGGAAGCCAAATCTGGAGAATATGTAGGTTAAGGAACAAGTTGAAACCATAAAGCCATCAGTTTTATGGCCACAAATGCAGAGGAATGAGTGTAGAGCTCTCAGGATCTCCACCGGGTCGGGCTTCCATCGCTGCCGACATTTTGATAAACAGGTTATTCACCGAAATGTCAGCGACGATGGAAGCCCTGACCCGGAGGAGACCCTGAGAGCTCTGCATTCAGTCCATATGCCGGGAAAGCACCAGATCCTTTTTTGCAGAGGAACGAGTAGGTAGGTGTATTGCCATGACTGAAGACTTTTGTGGCCCAATTATTGACTTTTTTCTTGCAGCTTGGTTTTCAAACAGTCCTATAAAGATAGTATGCCCCCAAAATAATTTCACCTTTTCCCAAATATGTAGTCAATAACATTTATTCCTTGCAAACCCCAAAAAACAGTTGCCATACCTTTCTGAACTGAAGATATTTAATGGTATTAAATGTTTAGTATCACTTGTGCTCATAGGGCCATGGCAAAAATTTTGAAACCACTTCTAAACCATTCAGACTGAAGGTGCAGACTCGCAATAATGTTTGATCAACATAAAAATTTTCTTTCATCCATTAAAAAAAAATAACTTTACTTTCTCTATTCAAACAAACACCAAAAACAAAGTAACAGACTGATCTTGCCAAAACTTAAGTGTTTCTCTAAGAAATTGTACTAAAAAACTAAACTCTATATGCACCTAGGCTATAGTAGATATAGGTTTCACCTATTGGACTTAGCATGAACACTCTCGTATCCACAAAATTTCACTTGTAAAACAAAAACTACTTTAGATAATTTATTGAAAAATATTTGTTTTCCCATGAAGCTTCATTTAAATACTTTATAACAAACTATATTCTTACAGGAAGTAACTTATATACTCTAATATATAAGGCCCCCTGAATTTGTTCTTATAATTTCTATTTTTCTTACATATGTCATGTATGATTCCGGTTTTCTTTCCCAGCAATAATTAAATACTTCAAAGTTAATTCTTTTTCTTAAAGTAGGCATTGCTGTTTTTAACTGGATATAAGTCCTACTCATAGCTGATTTGAATGGTTTAATTACATCTTAACCCTCTTAGTGCTAACCTATCTTCTGAGGTATAGTGAGAAATGTGGAGGGTAATTTAATAAAAGATAGCACCTTAAGAAAAAATTATGAAGCTAATGTTATAAATATCCAAGCACGGTTTTTCTTACATTACTTAAGTTGAACTAACTACACTAAAACCCCTTATTTACACTTTCCTATGGACCACTAGAACAAAGTGTAAATTACAGGAAAATGCAAATAGCGGGAAAAGGACAATTTTCAGTTTCACATGCATACTTGAACAATATAAAGTAAATATATGAATAAGAAACATTGATAAACTGAATTAGAGCAATGTTATTAATTATTTCTTAAAGTATAGAGCTGTCCTTATTTATTTTTGTACGATCTATTATGTTTCAGCCAACCCAACTAACCAATGGAGGGTGTCAAATCCATAATTCCCAAACATATGCATTATGCAATGCCTTTTCTCTTGTGACAAAGCCATTCACGGCGATATTAGATGATCTAGAATTTAGAAACTGCTTTTTAAGTTTGTATTCCTTCATAACATGATTTCTTGACATTTTCTCTTTGTCGACAGGTGTCTACACTAGCTAGCATGTTTCCTAATCACATCGCAATTTTTCATAATTGCATCCATTGTAGGGACCGGTAATCTTAGATGCTTCGCTACATCAGTCCAAGTTGCATCATTAGGATCCACAATTTTTATTTATGCCAAAATGGAAAATATTCTAGTTGCTGCGAAGATTTCCACGGTGATTAGAAGAATACTCGAGGGTTTCAGTTTTTTTTACCACGTTGGTTCACCTCACTGCACGATAGTTTCACAGGCATTCCAGATGGCATCTTCAGGTCCCAAGTATAGGAAATATATAGGTCATACGAAGATTTGGGAAACATATTTTACTCAGTAATAAAACACATCAAAGCATAGGTGAATCAATTGAAATACAATTCCAGAAAAAACCTACAAGGATTTATTCCAAAATTTCCACACTTAAAGGCCTGGTTACACAATACATTGACACATACAAGTTCATGTACATTTGCGTGAATGGTTTCATGTACGTTTGTGTGAACGGATTCATGTATGTTTGTGTGAACGAACGGATGAATCAGTGGTTACATGGTGCATGTAACCGTACATGCAATCGCACAATTTTCTGGGTACACATTTGCGATTGTTGATGTTTTCATCTTTACTAAGTGTAACATTCAAATAGTTAAATACAACAATTCATGATTACTACCAATACTACTACATATTTAACAGATCGATCTTTCTCAAATTGAGCTTTCAATTTTCAGCTGCAATTTTCCACAGGGACACCTAGTGGCCTAGTGGTGTGAAACGTAAGCGAGATATTCACATTCAGTTTTTTGGTAGTTGGATGTGGGATTATGCTTGCATGCCGATCGGATTTTTATATTAATAGTTTGACCTCTCCTTCGTTTGGACTTTGATTTACTATTTGACATGTGCTCCTCCTGGATTACCCCGTCCGACCCTTAATTTTCCTCTCGCCTTTGCTGGACATTTTTCTCCCGTTTTCGATCGTGGCACCTCTTGAACAACCGGAACGGAAAGTTGTTGACCTACTGTTTAATTCTGATTTTAGCCCGTCTGGACACTGAGATGGATTCCGACGAAGCGAAAAAAGCTGCCATTGCCGCAATTATTTGTATATGATTTCATAATCCTACCTTGCAGCACAGATCTCCTCCGCTACCACTTGCATGGCAACTGCCCTCCTCCCCTTGTTTTTGTACAAGGTATTCCGGGAATTGAACAAGTACAGCCTCTCACCAATTAGTCTACCTGCCCCCTGGTCCAAGCCATTACCAGCATCGAAATTTGATTGTCCAAACGGTATGATGGTAGATTACGGGAGGAAAATGTCAGAAAAAGGCAATAAGTCAAAAATGGTTCCTTGAGGATAGTCCAGGACATGCTAAAGGCAAATGGTAAAACACAGAGAGTGTCCAAACGAAGCAAAGATCAAAAAAATACGAAAAGGCAGTCATATACGAACGATCCAAATTCCACTAAAGGTAAACAGTGTGTTTCCATGTTCTGCCACCAGATGTCCCTGAATCACGAAAATGTACGAATGCATGAACCAAATAGAACAGGTTCTATTTTCTGTTCAGCTATTCATTCATTTGTACATTTTGGTGTGGTTACATGGTGCATTTTCACGTTCATGCATTTACACATTAACTTGTAAGTGTTAATGTATCGTGTAACCAGGGCTTTAGAAATTTTTCATGTCATCAACCGATATACTCTCCACATTGATGGCAACATATTATGCACCAACCAGCAGATATTTTCTTCTTCCTCTCAAAAAGTAAACCAGTTATACGAAAATTAAAGCAAAGCCAGCATGTCAGCAGCAGTCAACTAAGGTACAAGTTGCTGACAAGAAGCATTTTCACCTGAACTGTATTTTTAAAAGGATTTACTTCAGGATTAAAGTAATATCAGATAGAACGTAATGCAACACACACCTGGCTTAAAGAGTGAACATAATTTTCCATCACATAGCACCACAGTGACAGTGCCTGAGGCCAAATCTTCTTCTTCTCCAGTGGGATCTAGCAGCAGGACATCACTGTAATTCAAACATTAGGACAATTAGTTAAAATGCCAGAATTTGAATGTGTACTCACACACTACTGATAATTGATCTTTCCAAGAGATAGAAAATCAAATCCATATTATTGATCATGAACATAGACAGCAGGTACTTCATAATTAATTTACTCTGCAAAATCTTATCCTTTCGCAACTCTTCGGTCTTCTCAAATTCGGATGTGTCGTATTTTGATCTGTCATATTTTGATCTCAGTATAAGGGTGCCCACTGGATATTTTATTCAAATTTCAATATTTTCCAGGTATAATCTACATGGCTAACTGTATAAAGTTGTTTAAGAATATATTGGAAGCTTTAGAAACGTGGGGTTGGCGAAGAATGGACAGAGGGATGGACTTCTAGAAAATTGGATAAATGAAAAAGTTGAGCATAATAGGGGAGGAAAAAAGATTGCTGGTGAAAGCAGGGCATAGGCAGAGTAGGAGGGCAGAAAAGATACTTATAAACAATGGTATGCTGATCTGGCACAGTTAGAATGTTGGGTAACCAAGGTGGAGGAAGGAAAAGAATATGTATTTTTGATATCATGAAGAGAGGTGGGAAATACACTGGTATAAAAAAATAGTGATGAACCCGAAGGTTGGATTTTGATAGGCGAGGGTAGAGCTCATCCCATACTAAGCCATTGGCATGCGAAATTCACACATCCAGGGGAGGGGGACCACTTCTTTCCCTGTGCCACCTGTGATTTCCTACGAAGTTTTGACACACAGAAAATCAAATCGCGAGGATGTAGGTAGGGGTGTCCAGAAGGCATTGTAGTGAGAAATATCATAGGGAAGAAGGCATTTGATGAATTAAGTTTAAAGAAGACTATGGACACTATCACAATCAACCCTAACCAGCAGAAGACTATCAATCAAGTGGTCGTCAAATAAACTCCACAGAATACCCCAAAAGGTGACTCCAGTGTTATGTTCAGCCCGATTGCAATGTAGGATGCTCTCAAATTATACTTATTGTATTATGTATAAGAAGGGCACTGACATCCCTCATTCAGATGCATTGTCTAGGTTATCTTTAGGGGATTGTGGAGGAAGTGAAAATGCAGAAAATATATACTCCTTTGCTGTTCCTGGGGAAACACTCCTCAGGGTTGAAGATATGGCTAGGGAAACAACTTAGGAACCTATTTTGTCTAAGTCCTGAGCTAAACTAAACATAGATGGTGGGATTCAATATCTGAGCTGAATCTAAAGCTGTTCTTCACTAGATGGCAAAAGCTGTCAATGGATTGAAATTGCCTGGGATGGAATGCTAGGGTTATTGTCCCATCATCCTTATAAGGCCTGGTTACATGATACAGTTGCTTGTAAAATCTCTTCTGTGATTGTCTGAATGCCAGAATGAATGTGAAACTGTATCGAGTAACCAAGCCAAATTGTATGACTGTATGAACAGGTTCTATCCAAAGGATAGAACCTATTTTAATTTCGTTCAGACAATCGTACAATTTTTGATGTTTCAGAGACACCTGATGGTAGGTAAGGGAAACCATACTTTTACCTGTTTGTTTACCTTTTTGCCTTCAACATTCCGTGTGCCTAAATGTGAATGATGTGATTTCATTAGTTATTCACATCTTAATTAGCAAGATTTAGGCCTCTTAGTGTTATTTCCTTTTACCTCTGCTACATTTGGATTTCACTCCACTGTTCGACCCCTACACCATGCCCATATCTTCCAGACAACAACCAGGGAACAAATATAACTCTTGCCTTCATTGGCCCTAACTCTTCCATTATCGTCATTATTCATCTTTTGCACTTCCTAATGGGACATTTTTCACCTACACATTAATTATTCTGTTGGTACTGACGTTGAAATGAATTTATATTCGTTATCAATAACAGCAAGCGGCATAATGGAATGACTCCCTTTTTAGTCAAAATAATGGAATCGATGCTGAACAATGGACTGAAAGCTATGTGCTTTCTGTCCTTTGCTCCAATACATATTGCTACGTTTCGCAAGGTGTCAAACTTGGGTAATGGTCTCTCATTCCATACATGATTGTGGTACCTGACGAAATTTCGCATCGTTGTGAAAGGGTTTTAAATGCAATATATCATTCCCATAAAAGCTAATCTATGAATGAGTATTAGTAGTAACACCTCCAGGTATTTTCCTTTCATATCAAGGTAGATGTGTTTGGAGATGAGGGGAATAATTCAACCAATCAGGCAGAGGTAAATTCATCTTGAATTCATCATTGACTGAATGCTTAATAGTTGCCAAAAACCGTAAAGTTAGCAATAACCTGGAACCATGTATTTTATTCCATCAAGTAAACTTTCACTACAACGGCCAATTAAAAATTTAATCAAATGGAGAAGTCCAAACAAAGAGGACATCAAATTAAAGTCTCACATAAACAAATAGGATCCAATAGGTCCACTAACAACCCAATAGTTGATTTACCACAAAATTTCTCCACAAAAAATATCTTACACAGCTGAAAACACATTTAGAGATTAATATTTTGTTTCTTAATAGTCAATGAATATTTAAATTTTGCGCTTTGTAAGGGAAAAACAAGAAAGTGCACAAAGCGTACCAGGAAATTGCATTAAACATTGTGTGAAATCTTTCACCGAGTAATCACTAATTCTGAATCTTGAACAGACAATTGTCTGTTCATGATTCAGAATGAGTGATTACTCTGCAAAAGATTTTGTACAATGTTTAATGCAAAAATATGCACAAGAAAAGAGACAAATTCAGGCAATAATTTTTACAAGAAGTTGTATCATGTAACCAGGTCTTAAGAAGTATTAGAGCTATTACAATAAGATCACCCAGGCATTGTAAGGATGGAAAAATTGTGGAGATCTGAGGTGTGGTGGCCCTTGATAGACCAGGATATTTCAAATAAGGTTGCTAACTGTGATTCTTGCTGAATTGTTAAATTAAAACCTAGATACATACTTGTAGATAGTGGCAGTAGTTGGATTGAAGACTGGCAAATGATAACACCAAGGGATTGTTGTGATTGGTAAATTGTGTTCATATTTTGCTCTCATGGGATTCCGGAAAGTATTATTACTGATAATGGGCCTCCCCTTGGTTCTAGTGAATACATGGGAGTTTTGCAAAACAAGTGGGATTAAAGTGATTTTGTCCCCACCTTACCATCCTACCTCTAATGTTTTTGTTGGAGGCACTACGAAAAGGTCCATCACCGAGGCATTTTAAAAGCATGGACCACTGATAGATGTTTTATTCCAGGCTAAATTAGACAGTATTTTGCTATCTTACAGAACGAATCCATTGGCCCACAGTGACCTTAGCCCCTCGGAATATGTACTTAAGATAAAATCCCAAACTAAATTGTCATTACTAAAACCAAAGTTTGGAAAAAAACAAAGATACTGAACAACAGGAGGACAGAAACAATACTCCTGAATTTGCAATAAATGAGGAAGTTTTGATTATGATTAAACCATAAGTATTACCAGTGAGGGGGATAGTATGGGACAAGCTGTCTTAAGGAGCATATCACATTGAGGTTGCAGGAAGGAACAGGATGATTCATGCTAATCAAATGAAAAGGTACTTAAGGGGGTGGGGTGCAAGATAAGGAGTGAGGGAGTCAGAAATGATCCTGAGCAAGTAATAACATTATGGGCTATTGAAGCTGCCAAAAATAAGAAAGGATTACAGTCTAGGCTGGGGATGTTCAACTACGTCAGATCTCATATTCCGGATAGGTGGATGGTTACTAAATCTTATTCATTTTATATACAGCTTAAAAACATTTAAAAACTTAATTAATTTCGGATTTATACACTTATTAGTTGGTTCAAATTAAAACAATTATTAGGTCTGAATAGAAAACATTCTCGAAAGAAATTATATGCCAGAATTACATTTTTGAAGAATAAGGACTAACGTCAACACAGGTACTTCACTATCTATATGTATAAAAATGAATGTGTGTGTGTCTGTCTGTGTGTCCTTTATGCATTACTACACCATTCATCGGATCGCCATGAAACTTTGGGAAGTTGTTGAGTACATTCCCGAAAAGAGGACTACGGAATCGATATTTCAATATCGATACTTTATCGATATAATATTGCAAAAGTATCGATAAATTGATACATTATTGATACAAAATTGAGGTTAAATTATTTAGTTTTTTAAAAAATAAAGTATCGTTACAATTTCGATACTGTATCGAATGTATGTAATGTGTTTATCCTTTACGCATTACTACAACATTCATCGGATCGCCATGAAACTTTGGAAAGTTGTTTTGTTCACTCCATGAAGGTTTGTACAATATCGAGAATACAATATCAACACTGGAGACGGGATGTGCATCCCATTGAACTTGCAATTCATTGAAACAGTCACGTGCAACATATTCAAATCATCTGGCATGGGACAAATATTTCAGAAATGCCAACTTATTGCTTGGGATGAATGCAAAATGGTGCACAAAGCATCGCTTGAAGCTCTGGATCAATCATTGCAAGATTTCCGTGGAATCCTGAGACCATTTGAGAGCGCATTAATATTGCTTGCACGACATTTCAGGCAAACATTACCTGTAATTCCTCGATTGACACTAGCGGATGAAATAAATGCTTGCCTGAAATATTCTACTTTGTGACGACATGTAAAGACGTTAAAATTATATACAAATATGCGTGTCCAGCTGCAAAACAATCGATCAGCTGAGATATACTCACATAAATTGCTGGAAATTGGGAACGGAAAGGTGCCGGTTGATCTGACCTCAGGTAAAATTCATTGCCTCATAACTTTTGCAATTTAGTAACGTCAAAAGAAGAAATGGTTGAAAAAGTATTTCCCAATATTCAAATCAATTATAAGGATCACAATTGGCTAATTGAACGAGCTATTCTTGCGGCCAAGAACAAAGACTTCTGCGAACTAAACAATATTATTCAGTCTAACACTCTAAGCGACGCAGGCACATATGTACAAGACCATCGACGATGTTGTGGAAGCAGATGAGTCAATTGGTTATCGAACGGAATTTTTGAATTTACTCGATCTGCCAGGGATGCCACCGCACATACTGAAATTGAAAATGGCGTGCCAATTATCATGTTGCTAAATATCAACCAGCCAAAGCTTTGCAATGGCACGCGGCTTTCAGTAAATAAATTAATGAGTAACATCGTAGAATCCAAAATCTGGACAGGAACTTTCAAAGGCGAAGATGTCCTCATTCCTCGCATTCCTATGTATCCAACAGATATGCCATTTCAATTTAAGTGATTTTATTCCCAATTCGATTGGTATTTGCATTCACCATCAACAAAGCTCAGGGCCAATCTTTAGAACTATGCGGTTTAGATCTAGACACGGATTGCTTCTCACATGTACGTGTATTTTGTTGCGTGTGTGTTGCGTGTTCTACGTGTATGTTGCGTGTTCTAGAGTCGGCAAACCAGACAATGTCTATATCTGCACAGACAATGGAACAACAAAAAATATTGTATACCCATAAGAATTGTGAAATTAAACATACTATAAACGTGCGCTTTCAATTTAACCAGATTAAGCCACAGCAACGCGTGGCCGGGTCAGCTTGTACATACATAAAAACTACTATAATGAAATGATTTGATAGACGCAGAAAGTCAATGTAAACATCTCCGTGGCAGATGTTGGTTTGAGCCATTTCCAAGGCCACCGCTGGGTAGCCGAGCTCGTATAGTGGTCGTCGTCTTACGTAAAATACTGATCAGAATTCAAAATCTTTCGAAGGAGTCTTTTTTATAATATGCCCATTCTAAAAGTTATTCAGAACGAAAAATTAGTGCTGAAAATCTTTTGAGTGATAAAAATACAGTAAAAGTACTTCACCTTACAAATTCTCTTTCCTATTCCCGTGTTTGGTACAGGTTGCACAGTGTCTTTGAGGTCTAGCCTTATTACGTTTAGGAGGTATTCTTTTTATGAAATGCCTTTCACTTAGTCTTGGAAGCTTATTGTCTGGTTTATGGAGGCATGGCACTTATTGTTGTACAGCAGAAAATATTCTATTGTTTGTATTACTAATTTGATCTGCATAACAATTAGTTTAACACATTCACTGTGGGGCTGATTAAAGCCCTACCCCTCACAGTGCGGCATGACCCACACCCAGCCTTTTGCATGGGCGGTGTGACCCACCAGTGGGTCACAGTCCTTCCGAGCTTCTGGCCGCTGCCGAGGGATGGTGTTTGAAGCGGTGGACTGGTATTACCGATAAAAAATTATCTTTTTCCTTTATAATTAGAAATGTCCTTCCAAGCACAATACAAAGTTTCGTCCTCTACCTCATCCAAATCACAATATAACAACGCGTCAACTTCGGAGTGATTTTCATTCTCACTGTCACCATCAGAACTCAAAGCACTTTCATCACTAGCCTTTCAAGCAAGACGTCCTCAGCCTGTTTATCACTCAACTCCTGCAACCTTTTCTCTCCTACACACATCATAATTGATGGTAGATGAGTAACAACCCTGATAAACACAAACACTCACAAATATTCCGAGATTTGAACCATACAGCTTGCAGAACAAAGCACTTACGGAGGAAGTAATATAAAGTGAAAGGCTAAAATGTTCGTAAGAACAAAATAACACTCCTAATATATTCTTTCCAGAAAAGCGACTTAGGTTCGACTGACTCTGACTTTGGTAGGTTTACTGAGCTGCACGTCTTGAAAGAGATCTTGAGTCTCTTCTCTACAATTTGCTCTCCCACACTCCCTTTCCACGTCGACCTTTCGACACCATAATCTTTTGTCATGAGCGCTTGGGTCTGAATGAGTTCCCCTGTCCCGCGGTCATCTCTAAGCTATGAAAATGGTGCACATGGCCCCCCTAGATACTATGCTGGGCTAAACATAAGAGATGAAAACATCGTCACTCTCACTGCCCTTATCCACATAACTTGTTGTCTTTCCAAGCCGAAATGAAGCTCGTCCTAAAGGGGCCTTGGAGAAACCAGGCGTCAGCGACCGGATATGTTTTATGTTGACAGGTCATCAAATTTTTATCCCTGTGTTGAATATACTCTCCCTTATCCTCCCAAGTGGATGGAAAATTTCTCTCCTTAAAATTTCAAGAGTCTGAGATAAGAGCCAATTGCATTCTCAATTAGCCAATTGCTTAGGGACTCTCTCAGGGAATACACCTTTAGCTGGGTTTACAGTATCACCAGCTCAGATACTGATGTCTAGGAAACTTAAAACTAAATTGACAGTGACTAAAGCTGGTCTTAAACCCATGTTGGTCTGTGATTATTATGATCAGTTACACATGGTGCAAATGCAAATGAAACAGCATTACGACAAGATGGCGAATAAAAGAGAGGAAGTATTTAATGTAGGTGATAGAATTGTGGAAAGAGCAGGAAGGACATGAGAATGCAAGGACATGGGAACCAGGGATCATAGTGCAAATACATGAGTCACCACGGTCATTTGTAATAAGGAATAATAAGGGAAATTTGGTCAGGAGAAATTTAGAACATACTAAACCCCAGCCACTGCATGACGTCCATTTAACATCCTGACATCCAGAAGTCCCTTATGGACATCCATTGGACGTCAGGAATAGGACATCCCTAAAAGGTCCATGCAGGACATTCTTTGGATGTCAGGAATAGGACATTCTGTGGATGTCAGGAAAAGGACATTCTGTGGATGTCAGGAAAGGACATCCATTGGATGTCAGAAAAAGGACATCCATTGGATGTCAGAAAAAGGACATCCATTGGATGTCAGGAAAAGGACACCCTTTGGATGTCCATCCAATGCCATGAAAATGACATCCTAAAAATGTCCATGCAGTTACATCAATATGCAGGCCAGGAAACGATGTTCAAAGTTTTAGTTGTAAATGAGCATTGAAGGGTAATCACGATATACACAGGCCTGCTACATGGGATGAAAACTACTCTGTTACGTCTAGAAAGAAATAAGAACGAAAGGTATTGCTCAATTGTTTCCCCGGCTTGTTTATAAGATTTTTATTGTTGATATTTATATGTTAATGGTTAGGAGTGTGAAACATGCTGTTTTAATCGTACTTGCGTTTATTTGCATTATTTGTGCAATATTACTATTTTATATGTTTCATTGTGGTTTTGGAATCCTACGACGGTGAAGTGCACGGTGGTAAACAAAATTAGACAGATAATAACATGCCTATTTCATTCTTTACCTTGGCGTACTAGGTTTCAAGTTAAATCCCTTCTCATTTCCTCGTAACTGTTATGAAATACTTTATATTTTCTTTGGGTGTATATATGTATTTCGCCAGCAATCTTTACCTTCGGGAAAACTTGAAAGGTGTATTTATTTTAGTTTCTATTTCTTTTAGTTTCTCTATCTCTTTTAGTTTCATTGTGATTCACTTTGTATTCGCATAGTTTAATGGCTGCCAAGAACATTTTGAATTAAGAAAACCTCAGTAGCGTTATTATTATGCATGCTGCTTGCTTAGAACCAAATGAAGTTCCCAACTTAATTGAACATATAGGTAACTTTTAGTGACGACAATTTTCATGCCTCACGCTAATTTTTTTAATTATGTAATTTTTCTCTATTATGATCGCACTGCATATGCCTTGCATCTGTAGATCCCAAGAAATTGAAATATTTGCCTATATCCTTTTAAAGCCTTAAATTGGACATCCATTGGATGTCCACAAGTGGCAAATTTGGACATCCATAGTACGTCCTTAAATGGACATCCATTGGATGTCCACAAGTGGGACATTTGGACATGCATAGGATGTCCATTGGACGTCAAATGGATGTCCATGGATGTCAGTAACATCCATGCGGGACATCCAATCGATGTCCAATGGACGTCAGTGCAATGGCTGGGACACTCCAAGACAAATCATGAAGCAAAGCCGAAGAGGTCATGGTCATTGTGGTATCAAATGCTATCTGACAAAATCCCAACCAAGCCCACTGAGTCTAGTATGATGCCCACTGAGTCTAATATGATGTCACAAAATAACAGGGTACAAACCAGGTCTGGGAGAGTGTCAAGACCTCCAGATAGATTAAATTTATGAAATCTATATTATATTTAAACATTTGTTGATTTCATGTAGTCATTTGAGTAGGCTTAATATTCAGTTTGATAGAATTTGTGAAATCTATATTGTATTTAAACATTTGTTGATTTCATGTTGTGATTGTCATTGGAGTTGGATTAGTATTCAGTTAAACTGAACTTGTGACATCTACTATATTGTATTTAAACATTTGTCGATTTCAATTTATGTGATTGTCAGTTGAGTAGGATTAGTTTTATTAGTGGGTTTTGGTTCGGATGTTCTAGTTACTGAAATTATTATTATAAAGAAGGGTGAAATAAGTTTTTTTATTGGAAAAGGGAAGATGTTGTGCTGTAGTTATACCTAGAGAAGGCAAGAATGAGGTCGTGGAGAGAGTAGATAAATAAGGAGAGTGAGAGACAAAATGTAAAAAGGAAGTCTAATAAATAAAAGTTTATTAAAAAGAGATTATAAAACATGCAAAGATCAGTCTCTCTTCGTAGAAGTTAAAATAAGACGGCACAACTAATCCTTTTCCCCATTAATACATTGGTAATGCGTCATCAGTGGAGATGAAGAGACATAGACTTTGGTAATTTAGAACTTACTCATCAAAGACCGCATGGGTTGTAGCTATAGGCATTGAGTTTATCAAAAGAGGCGTTCTTTTGGCTTTTACGGTGGTAGAACTCTTTTCCACGTCATATTCAACATCGGGCAACGTCACTGAAAAAGGAAATGTCAACTGAGAAACGCCATCGAATGGAATGGGTAATGGACATTCCGACAAATCCGGATCTCAACACTACCCACAAGCTCAGACCATACCTGTTATCAACGCTGCCATCAATGCCAAAAGAGATGCATCTAAAATGCTGCCGTCATAATTCAAGCATATTAGGTCACAATAAAGTACCCATGCAAGTTTGTCAGGTACAATGCAAAGACTCCTAAAATATACAACCGAAATCACCAATTATACATTATTTTGAATTAATTCAACATTGGAACATCAGGACAACATGAAGTTATCAAAAACAAATTAACGATGGTTTTAAGGGAGGAGCATATCAAGGAAAATAAGCAAACAATATATACCTGGTGTCTAAACAACATGAGTTCGTAAGAACATCAAATATAAATTGGCTGGCGACTTGCGCTTCTTCACTGGGAGGTCCTGGTCTAAATTTGGAAGAACTAAGAGGTGATAGTTCAACATTTGGCACAATAAAGCCACGGTTTGGTTCCTCAGGTCGAGGAGTGGAGAGTTCCTGATGAGTGGATAGTAATAGTTATGAGTGAATAATAATGATGGCAACACAGGTCTGGCACACAAAAAGCACGAAATAAATACCTACCGCTTTGATGCCACACATCACAGATGTATTCCCAATTTTTACTAATGCTGAACCGTCTGCTGAACTGATTGACTTAATATTTAACGCCATGGGGCGAAACTTATGCAGCGCTCTTCCATCTGGTCTGACATTATGAGCCTAAATTCAACAGCAAGAAGTTAGCTATGTACACAATTGAGGAAATATTACTACACTAACACCATTACTAACCAGGAAATCACGTAAATATTTCACAGGATGGATGGTTCTGCAACGATATTGGATTATAAGATTAGTGATTACCAGCAGATGAATAAGTAGTTTTCGTAACCAGAACAAAATTGCTATTACACTTACTTGTATTGAACTGCCATTGCTATACGTCTCAAATTATCATGACCTTTCTATTCCCAAGGATTATTAAAGCCCATTTATGACATTGAAATAACTAATGAACCATGCGTTTGAGTTTCAAGGCATGTCTTGCACGTCTCTTCACTAACGCAAGTCCGGACGGTTTTAACTCTGAGACAAAAACTACGTCCATAGACTTAAAAATACAAATTGTTCGTTAAATATCCCTATTATCCAGTTGACATACTTGAATATAATATATATTCAATTAAACCTGTACTGCTTGCACATTCCGCATATGATGGAATAAACAACAACATACCAGTATGCCGAGTATGCCGGTCTTGAGGTAGCGGAATTTTTTATCGAGTAAAGAGAAAATAAGTAATGGAGGAATGGTCAATTAAAAAATAAATATTTATGTAGCTAAAAATGTAATCAACACTTTTTAATTTATTTTCACATGTGTCTATTATTTCACCAACTCCTCAGGGATTGGTCACGTGACACGGCGTTCGTATTTCATTGGGCCATTTGTAAATGGAGCGGAGGTTCAACTGACAGTAACGTATTTGGGGAGTCAGGTGAAGGAAGCCGCTGGTGGTTCAATTTCAGGTGCGTTGGGAGTGCATTACGTTTTTGAGTTAGTGTACTACACGTGGTACGTAGTCTTTGGGTTAATGAGTGTCCATATATTAGTGTGTTATCTCTAATTAATTTAAGTTTTCGTTGTCTCGAAGAAGACCAATGGCTTCTTTTCAAATTCACGAAGATCAAGAAAATAGAGGAATTGGTGGACGTAGGCTAAAGAAACAAGTAACTAATGTGTCACAGGAGTCAAAACGGACGGCTTTGGGCATTCTCTCTTTACAAACCAGCAATAATAATGTGCTGAAAGCTAAGCAGGTACTGAAATAATTTTCATATGCTATTGCTATGCTGGAATTACGTATGTAACTAATTGAATTGGCATTTTACGCTTTGTGTGTTCGATATTGTTCCCTTATGACTGTTGGAGCAATTCTTGTTTTAATTCGGTTGTTGAAATTAGCCATTGCAGAATATCGCTGGTGAAAATGGTTGTCCTAAGACCAAGCTTCCTGTTGCTCAGCGGAAAGCACCTGTCAAGATACGCGAGGATCCACCCCAAATTACAAAGGAGATTAAACCTTCCCTCACGATACCTATCGCATCTACGTCTTTGAGAACCTCAATACCCTTGAAAAGTGAATCCCTTGTGGTTGCCAAAGGGAAGAATGTATTTGAAGATCCTGAGCCTACTACCTCCAAAGTCGAGGAGCCTATGTCCGAGGGAGAGACGGATTCTCCTATGCGCATCGATAAATCCCTCGACAATACTGTGGAGAAAAAGAAGTGTGATAGCTTGTTTTATGTGGATGAATATAAACATGAAATACACATGCATCTGAGGCAGATTGAAGTAAGTCCATGTTTCATCCATTACTTCTCTTCTTTAATGACGTGCGAAGATAACTCTTAAGTTTATCTTACTCAGGTTCTGCGGAGACCGAAGGCAGGTTATATGAAGAAGCAACCAGATATTAACTTTTCAATGCGATCTATATTAGTAGATTGGCTAGTGGAAGTTACTGAAGAGTACAAAATGGATCCTGAGACGTTGTATTTAGCCGTTTCTTACATTGATAGGTTCTTGAGTTACATGTCTGTTGTAAAAGCAAATTTGCAATTGGTTGGAACTGCTGCTATGTTCATTGCGGCGTGAGTATATCAGCTATCTGAAGATAATACTTTTTTTGTTGATTTCCATACTAAATCGTGCATTTTACAGGAAATATGAAGAAATATATCCTCCAGAACTTGGTGAATTCGTTTACCTTACCGACGACACGTACACAAAGGCACAGGTTTTGAAAATGGAGAATCTTATCCTAAAAGTTCTCTCCTTTGATTTGTCTGTGCCTACAGCCCTATGCTTCATAAAAAAGTACTGTTTGGAAACCCAAGCTAGTGATAACGTCAAATCTTTGGCCATGGTTGGTTGCGTATGCATAAAGTACAGTGAAGTTATTCAGGCTAAGAATATAAGGCTAATGGAGGATTTTTTTCTTTCAGTACTTGAGTGAATTGACACTTCTGGAAGGAGATCCTTACCTAAAATTCTTACCTTCCGAGATTGCATGCTCTGCAATTGCAATTGCTAGACATAATTTTGGTTCGGAATTTTGGAATGAAGAATTAGAATTGATTACTGGTTATGTTTTCAGTGAATTCAAAACTTGTTTCACTTGCCTAAATGAATCTTATTCAAAAGCCTCTAAGTACCCCCAAAAGGCTGTTTATGACAAGTATAAGGCGTCAAAGTGAGTAAAGTTCTCGATTTTGGTAGTTATTTTATTTATATTTATATGGTTCAATAATTTTCCCAATTCTTTCAGGTGGCACAGTGTTTCTCTGCTGACACCACTACCATTGCCTTGCTGACATCCTGCTCTGCAATAGTCAATGTTTTGTACATTTTTACGTACCACTGTGTTTTGTGGGGTGATGTCTAAACATCGTATGATGCTCTTATACTGTGATAAGTACTGAAAACTCTTTTAGAAGAATATTTTTTTCTATTGAATGGTAGACATTTTTACCCATTTTGTGTTCATGTTGGAATTGGAGGTTATTAATATATATCTTTGTTTAGAGCTTTTCTTTGGCAATTTTCATACACTCCACCACTTTTTATATCCTTTTGCTTTTGGGAACTCTCTTGAAATATTTTTGTGTTGTGATCAGTGAATTTTTTAAAATGTTTTCAGGACTTAATACATTCGCATTATACTGGCCCTTTTACATCTAAAAGTGATAATATCTAGTGAACAGCTGTTTCATTCCCAGTTGTTTTGAAACATTACATAATGGGGTTTGTAAAAATATTTGTTATAATTTTGTAAAAATTTAAACATCCCAAGTATGCATAAATTTGATGTGGTGGAAAACTGGTGAATGGATGGATGAACTGAGGATGAATGCATTGTTTTATATTTATGTTCATACGTAAATCACCCGACCAGTTGAAACTAGTTCATTGGCCTTCAGTTTTTCAGTCATTATATTATTTTCACAGCAGGAACTTGGTGGATTTGTGCAACTATATTGTTTTTTACATTGTTGCACTTGTTCACCTTGCATATCACAGAAATGTGTTTTTTGTGCAAACCCTGGTTGTACAATCCAATTAATTTGGCATCATTAAATGTTCTTCTAGCTCAACAATATCTTATGTTGTACATGTTATGTTATTTATTAAAAGCTGTTACGTGGTCGTCCTTAGGCAGTATATGTTATCAGAATTAAAGTTCAAAATGCCCTGTTTTATGAAATTAAGAATTTTGTTGAGCAAGAATGTATGCGACTTGTGCAGATACTCATGCACTGAATATATTTGTCAACAGCAAAAACATGTAAATAATGAGTTTGCAAAAAATTGCCAACTTCCCACCTTATATTGAGCATTACTGCCGATAACTGTTTGATGTGATGCTGTTGGGTTGCATGAGCCAATAGGAAGGGTCCTCTAATTGGAGAGAAAGTTGCCACTTTTGATTTAAATGAGCGAATTTTAATGAAGGAAATGTAGTGGCATCTAAACGTGACAGGTAGTCTGTTTTTCGCGTGATTGGTGTTTAGTGTGAAACTACTGGGTTAATTCAAAATTAAGGAATGATATTGAATGTTTGTACTTTTACACTGAGATGATTAACCTTGTGGCTAATAAAATTTTTTGCTACACTTGGTTTTTATCTTTGCACCTTCCTTGTTAATTCTGAGATGCATTAAATTTTTTCTTGCATGACCAACTGCTAAATTTTAATGTATGCATTATCAAAGCTTTGAGGTAAAGTTGAATGCAGCTATTAAGGCCCAGTCCATATCGATTCAGGCAGCCAAAGAAAAAATCTTACCTTCATAGTCTCAGATGTTATTGAATTTAACATATGTCAAACTTCAGGACAAAGTAAGTAATACGTATATTTTAGTTTTGTCCAAAAAAATTTTTGGCCCGAGATACAGTCCACCGAACATGGGCCCGCGAGCGCTATTTTTCAAATGCGATTTTTGACAAAATACTAAAATGCTCCTATCTCAGAAACGGTTCAAGATATTTTGCTCCTTTTTATTTTATTTGAAAGATAATAATTTTGTGATTAAAATGATATCCTTGATTTGAAAATGTGTGTCCACATTCTCTTGCTGCAATTTTTTTATTTTATTTAAAAAAATTGTTTTTCTGAAAAACGCCAATCCTAAAAATTTTTATTTTTTTACTGTTTGTAAGTACCATAGAGTCCTACAATCCCTGAAAAGGAGAACTTCCACTTTTCAGTTTAACAGGTTTTATAAACAATTCAAAAAATTTCCAAACATTAAGCCAGTTTCCATTACCACATTCTCAGATATTGGTCACATAAAATCAAAATCTCTAGTCTTACTTGACATTTTTTTCTTCTTAAATATGGGTAACAGACACAAGTTTCAAACATCAATAGCTTTCAAAATATATGTGCAGGTTAAAAAATGTACAGGTTCCAAAGCATACTTCTGTGCACTCTGCTTAGAACTGAATTTAGCAATTTAATGAACTAAAAATTTGTTTAACCGCATCAGTATCTTCCTTTGATATTAAGTGATGTCTTCCTGTTGAACCAATAGGAACTGGGGCACCCAAAATTTTCAAAACATTGCGAATTGGAAGTGAGCACTGGTGGTGGTGTTGCTGTCTTTCATCTGGGAATCTATACCCAGCAGCCGGTCCATGTGGCAGCATAAAGTTAACAATGATTTCACTTAGCTCACAACTAATATCTATAATCTCTGCAATCCACCAGTCACAGTCATACACACAGGCCACAAACATTCCTTTTTGTAGTTCGTGAATTTGAATATTCTCTTGGCATTTATGAGATCCTGGTTGGACAAATGAAATTTCTTCTTTCTTGCTCTTTAAAGTTTGTGCAATATAAGTTCACCCATCAATTTGAGTCCAGACATGTGTCTTCTGAATTCCTTTCACAGGGGTAGTTTGGTTCGACCATTCTTTTATTTTCTGCTGGCGGAATTCTTCAACTTCCTCTTTGGGCAACAGGATCAGGTTTATTGATGTGTGTGACTGCACCACTCTTGTAAACTCCTTGGCATTCTGAATTGCAGCTGTACTTGGGCTGGAAAGATTATGTTTTGTTGCATGGTGCTTCAGCAGGCCTCCTACACCATCACAGGGCCCCTTACCATGTCCAGTAGCACTGTATACCCACTCCATTGGAACAAGAGACTTTGCAAGTTCAAATAGTTGGTAACGGTTTTTGAAGTGACTAGGGGTACCATCAGAAATAATTATGATCTTTTCTACCTGTGATTGCAGTGGTTGAATAATTTTGTGTATTGCCAACAATGCATGTGCTGAGTCATGTCCTCTGTCATCACTTATAACTGCAACACTTGTGGTCTTGTTCTGAATATATGTCACTCCTGTAAAAATTGAAACTTGGTCATTACTCCAGTGATATCCTTGAACTTCTTGTGGTAGAACCACAGACCAGTTCTCAGCAAAATCACAGTGAAGCACTAAACATGCAGCCTCTACCCATCCCTTCACTTCTGCAATGTGTTCTTGTTGCAATTTCTTCAGATGTTGGTGTGTTACTGCTTTCACTGTCCACCTCCCAAGTTCGTCTAAGAAGGTATCAATGGCAACAGTTTTCTTAATGAGTTTATTTTCTTCCCATGTTGCATATGTAACTTCAGAAGAGTTATCTGCTACACTATCCAGACCAAGTGTCTGTAAGTCGAGTCCCCCCTTTCCAGGGCAGTCACCACAGTCCTGAAACAAACATATCTCTCGTTCTATGTCACAGACCACTAACGACTTCACATGTCCAACCAAGGTGTCATATGTCATATCTTCAAGTAAGTTCTTCAAAGCTACCACACAGTTTAAAATTTGCACAGTACAAACATAAACAGACATCTCTAGGTGGATGTGGAACAACCCACTTAGGTCGTAATGCATTAAATTTTGATCTTCCAATATGCAACGTTGAATGTTCCTTCTTATATATGGTGAAAGTTTCTTTAATGCTGCGGGTCATGTATCTTTTCACTTTCACCACTTTTTCTCCTGCAACTGTCATAGTCATAATGTCTTTTTTGTTGGCACTCTGGCGAGAACAGTCCCACTTATCTTCCAGATAAAATGACTGTGCAATTTGAACATTTGCTTCATTCACAGGATGACCATAAAATGGATCTGGTTTTCCAAAAACTCCTTTTGCTGACCTCAAATTTCTTGTCTTGTCCATCATGTATTTTGATGCAGATGGAATGTGGTGCAAAATTTGGTTCTTTGTAAAGGATACTGGGATAATTGTTAGAACTTGAACCTTATCATTGTAGGATGCACATGATCCAATAGCTGAACTGATGTTTGATAAAAACTCTTGGCAGGTTGCACAAGCTCCTATTGGTTCATTTTCTTCTGAAGTTGAAATTTCTACTTTGAAGAGTTTGGTCAGTTTTGTTCTGGTATGCTCATCCACTGCTCCAGAAATGTCTCTGTGTTTTCTTGATGCATACATCTCATGAATTGACTTCACTGACTATGGTTTCTTAACAGGACTAACACCAACCTCTGTAGCTGACTGATTCAGGATATGTAGTTCTTCCTCTGCAGTTACAAAATCTGCATCACACACAACATGGGGGGCTTCTTGTTCACTTATTGTCATGTTTGATATTGTGTTAAAGCATTTAGAACACAAAAAGTCATTACTGGAAACATTTTCACTTTGAAACAGAGTCTTAAAATGAGCACTCTTATTTCCAACCTGAAGTCTTTTTGCTAGTCTTATATATCACTCTTTTATGGATATGAAAATAGTCAGCACACTTCACTCTCCTATGGCCCCAGTCAGAAGACATTTCAAATAGTCTTTTCCACAAACACCACAACCCAGTCAGTCAGCAGAATTCTCAAAAACCTTCACAGGTACTGTTAACAAAAAAATTTTTTTAACTACTCTCTTTGTTTGACTGTTGACAACTGAACTGTCAGTTCATGTGTCCTCCCTTTTATATGCTAGGTCAAACATTTAGAATTTTCTGGTTAGTTTCAGATTGTTCTAGAAAGTTCTGTTACATTCTTTAATTATGTGGAAGGTTCCACATTGTCCTCAGAGGTTTTCGGAAGTTATCTGGAAGTTTCCACATTGTTCTAGAGTATTTTGTTACATTCTGGAATTATTTGCAAGTTTGTAGATTGTTGAAGTGTGTTCTATTATGATCTGAAATTATCTGGAAGCTTCCAAATTGTTCTAGAAGGATCCGTTACGTTTTGGAATCATCTAGAATCTTCCACATTATTCCAGAAGATCATTAATGATTTGGAAGGTTATTAATAAAGAAAATCTAAAAAAATTATCAACATTTAACTAGTTCCTAACTTTGTTTCATTTGTTGTTTTTAGTTAATCACAAACAGTACAAATTTTTTGAGATTGGTGTTTTAAAATAACAAAATTATAAAAACTTGCAATCAAGAAATTCACCATGGAAGGTAAAAAATTACATTAATTTATAAAACCTGTTAAACTGAAAAGTGGAAGTTCTTCTTTTCAGGGATTGTAGTACTCTATGGTACTTACAAACAGTAAAAAAATAAAAATTTTTAGGATTGGCGTTTTTAAGAAAAACAATTTTTTTTAATTAAAAAAAAATAAAATAAAAAAATTGCAGCAAGAGAATGTGGACACACATTTTCAAATCAAGGATATCATTTTAATCACAAAATTGTTATCTTTCATATAAAACAAAAAGGAGCAAAATATCTTGAACCATTCCTGAGATATGAGCATTTTAGTATTTTGTCAAAAATCGCATTTGAAAAATAGCGCTCGCGGGCCCATGTTCGGTGGACTGTATCTCGGGCCAAAATTTTTTTTGGGCAAAACTAAAATATAGGTATTACTTACTTCGTCCTGAAGTTTGACATATGTTAAATTCAATAACATCTGAGACTATGAAGGTAAGGCCCCTGCCTGAATCGATATGGACTGGGCCTTAAGAGACAAGATTGACAATCAGTTGTGCAGTCAATTAGAGATGGGGGTTTGTGAATTGATAGTGAGATGATTGCTTCAATCATGCTCCATTCAGTTGAGCATTAGTCATTTACAATAGTTATAATATTTCGTCAATTATTTTTAAATGTGCTAAATGCTTGACACTTCATTGTGAATGTTTAGGAAATGGTGATCCTGATCTGGTCCAGAAAAAATTTTAATAGAAGAATGAAGAATACATTATTACTTTTGGAAAGTGGTAGGTGACAGGATATACATCCTCTTAAAATGGCATTTTAAATGGTTTAATTGGAAACAGGAGAACATCCTGGATAAGCTACTGGCGTCAGATATCCTTATACTCCCCTGGCAAAGAACAAAATAGGCCATAAAATGGAGTTATAAAAAGTGCACTTACTTGCCTGCACAAAAAACATTAGGAAAGGCGTAAAACAAATGCAATTGAAATAACCAATACTAATATTTTTTTACTCCACATATCTCTGTAAATACTGTGGCCCATAACTCCGCCGTATTAAATATACTTTCGCGTTCAAGATTCAGACCTATCTAAATAATATGAGCAACATTGTGAATTAGGTACATTAAGCAGATACGGGGAAAGGAATCACAAGATCCCTAATGAGGGGAAATAAATCAAAACCTTCAATTTAGCCTGTCAAACCATCCAATGTACGCTTCCACCAAATTTTGCTCATTAGGTACCATATAATAATATTTATTGTTCCGTTAGTCAAGAAAATTTGACACAGAACATGGTCATGAAAACATAAAAATACATTTTACACAATACAAACATTTATAACACAAACTCTAATTTACAGGATACTCTGTTCATTACATTATAGTCTGTCAGAAAAATATTCGTTTACACTGTAGTAGCCTTTGTTGAGCAACATTTTCTTTAATTGGCATTTGAATGTATGAGGAGATTTTATTAACTTAATTGATTGGGGCAATTTATTGTATACAACGGTTGCAGAGTGATGCAGTCCATGTTGGGCAGCAGTCGGATTGTAACTATGAAGGTGAATGTAGTTCTTGGAACGAGTGGAGTGCTGATGAATGGTTGAACTTGATGGAAACAGGGAGGGATTATTTTTTACGAAGGTGCAGCATTGTAAACTATACAAACAAGGTAGAGTAAGTATATTTAGTGCTTTGAAGAGAGGTCTTCCAGGTGCTCTGATGGATACTCTAACAAAGGCTTTAACTGATCTTTTTTGAGAAGATAAAGCTTTAATTGCAGCACTACTGTTACCCCAGAAGATAATCCCGTAGGACAGGTGGGAATGAATTGCAGCATAGTAGACTAGTTTTAAAGTGTCAGTTGAGGTGTTTGGGGCTAGTTTCCTTAGCATGAAGATGCCAGTCGAGATTTTCCGTATAATTTTATTAATATGGAGAGACCAATCAAGATACTCACTAAGATGAAAGTCAGTGGAAGAAGAGCGATGAATACTCTTATTATTGATTCTTAATAGTAAGGTAATGTTGGTGGTGATATTTTACAGTGAAAATGCATGAAGCAAGATTTACTGTTGTTAAGGATAAGGTTGTTTTCAAGACAGCAATTCACCATACTGTTTAAGGTGTGCCTTGTGCTGATAGACAGGTCATCCCAGAGTTTATGGAAGAAGTGTCATCAGCATATAAAATTGCACTGCAATTGGGCAATGAAAGAGGAATCCTTCTAACCTCCTTGATCGTCATCCCAATAAATACATAAAACATTTGTTGAATGCCCACATCATAGAGCACAAGGAAAACAATTGACTCTTACAATGTAAAAGCAAAGACAATTACAGGGACCCATTACAATTATTTCGTGTTCTTTCACACGATTGACGTGTCTGCGGCAAGAAAATAATGACGATCGGGTACTGTTGTGCTTCTGTTTCCGAGGCGCCTATTTCGAAATACTTGTCTGTTCCACCGTGTTCCGAGCAGTTTAGAAATAGCCTTTATTTCACAGACAGTCGCTGCTGTTTGCAGATAAGTAATAAATAATAATCCAGTAGAGAGAAGGGGGTCTACGATTCGGCAATTAAAGGCCCATCAGTGAAGGAGACGCGAAACATCTGGTCTCGGAGCCTTTCAAGTAAAAATGTCTGTTGACAGTTTGTGACAGACAGTCGGTCTGAGTCCAAAACTCCCTTCACTATCCACACGTACTCATCAACACAAGGCGTGGATGGGCGTCCAAACCGTTGTTCATCGTCGACGTCCTCTCTCCCCTCCTGGAACATCTTGTGCCTCCAGTAAATCATGTTTTGGGACATCGCATCATCCCAATAAGCTTGTGTAAGCATTGTGATGGTCTTGGAGCCTGATTTCCCTAACACAATATTTAATGGCATATCGCTGTTCAGTGAATCGTGGCATTTTGATCTCCCAACGCATCACTTGAACACTGGTACAAACTACGAGCAATGGGCAACTGGAGAGGAACAAGTTGCCTTCCCAAGACCCCCCACCCACTTTTCCCCCACCAGTCGCAACACTGCATCCTTCCAGGTTGGCAGGAAAAAAAATCATTCAACTTATTTTCCGGACATACACTGTACAAGCACCAAGTATTACATAGGCATTATGGCAGTTCCATCAAATTGGAAAAAGGAACGTGAATAAGTTCTTCTTCACCATCTTCCTGGAAAACATTAAGGGGAACCTCCTTCAGACACCTTGTCGCGGCAGCTTTCACGGCATCTACTGTCCCATAACGATGACCCTTTAAGCTTCTCTTTATTCGAGGAAACAAAAGGAAGTCAGCTGGTGCCAGATTGTGAGTGTATCGTGGCTGGGGCAGGACCATGCTGCTCAGTGGACTTCATAAAAGCCTAACCAATTTGCTACAGTAGCCGCTACTGTCAAATGCCGATCTGGGAGGCCATAGAGACAGTAAGGGTGGATTGCAAGAACGAGGTTTAAACCGCGGTTTAGACGGTGGTTAGGGAAAATGGCCGAAACCGCGGTTTTTTGCTTGCATGAACGAGTTTTACGTCAGACGCCGTCTAAACCGCGGTTCAAAAGCCGCCAATTCCCGAACCTCCTGCTGGGTAGGTTTAAGCCGCGGTCTGCGTTCGCGAGAGACACCAAACATGGCCGGCCGGCACTTTTTGACGTTCGCGAGGCGGAGGAAATAGAATAAATTACAGATATTGAGGATGCTGACGTTCCACCGATAAAGATAAACAGATTAATTAGGGACCGAAGTGATCTATTTTTATCATACATCGATTCAGAGTTTGAACAGAGGTAAAGATTTAATAAAGAAGTAACTCATCAGCTATTGGGAGAAACGAACTATCATATCAGACTTTCGACGGACCGCTGGGGATTCCAAGTGCCACCAATTATTCAATTGCTTATGTAATTAAGGTCTTTCGTCACTGCAAGTTTTGTTTTAAGGCTTTAGGGGATCAGATTGATGTTCATGAATCAACGGCGTTTAGGTGCTTAATGAACTTTTAGGTGCTTAATTACGTACGCGAAGCTCATTGTGCTCATTGGACCTAAATATTACCAAATTCCCCTTAATTGCCGCAGAATTACATGATGTGATAGCTGGATTTTCTCTCTTATCAGGGTGGGCATGAATTACATTTTAAATGTGAAGTAACGTTAAGAAAAAATAACGATAAATAGGTTGCGTTTGTACAGTTGATTGATGATTAAAAATCGTGCTCCAAATTAAGTGAAATTACCCATTCTTAGCTGTTAACCTATGGGGAAAACCTCTAAATATTTTCGCTAGTGCTTTTCGGAAAATGCATGGAGTTAACACAGAACTAATCGATTTATTAGATACATAATTTATTAGGAACAACTTCCCTGACATTGATTCTCTGGACTACACGCATATTAAAATTTCCTGCCCAGACCTACGTCAATATAAAGGGATATTATTCAATCTGCGTACAAATAATAGGTTGAAAATAGGGTTATTTATTCATTTTTTTGGCGTTTAATGTTCACTCGACACATACATAATCACAAGACGTACAATCAAAAAATATAACTACAAAAATAAGGAATAAATTGGTTACAGCCACAAAAATAATAACTTAACTGCCTTGATCATTAAGTCACTTCACAAACAAATTCTTCGCTTCTTTTAAAAAGTTTTCTTTCCTTGCATAAAAGTCCAGTTCATTGAAATGCATTACACTTTTGGGTTGTTGGCATTATACTTTCCACAAATATCTTTCGATTCCTCCTTTTCCCTATCCAACGTGGTCGCGTAATACGCCTTACTCTCTAGTATTACATACTCTGATATAATAGAAATCAGGAGCAGCTTCTCTTCCAGCGAAAAGTTTTCGTTTCGTCCACTGCACATTTTCACTAGATACTCTCACACGCATCCAAACTGAAGTTCACGGTGTTTATTTACGTCGCTAAGGAGCTTACAATTGCTTTTCGGGAAACAAATGACAGTAGTCAGCGTTGCCACATAATCAACAACGACAGGCCGCGGTTTTCATAGACCGCGACGAAACCTTGTTTATGCAAGCGGAAGGAAGATCGCGTCCAGGCCGCGGCTCATGAAGACGCCGTCTAAACCACGGTTTGAGCCTCGTTCTTGCAATCCACCCTAAATGTCCCTGATAATTATAATGAGCTGGACAGGTTAAATCTGTGGAATTGGAATTTGTAAGAGGGTTTTCCAGCCTAATAACTAGATATGGCTCAGCTAATCAGAGCCAACCAAGGGCTCTCATGCACATGTATGAGACCAACAATTCCAATGCTCAAGTATGTCTGACCTGAAGATGCCAATAGGATGGAAGGAGAAACTACTGTCGCCAGAAGAAAATTTAAATCAGAGGAATGCCCAGAACCCATTTCCATTGAGAATCAACACCGTGAATGCCTTAGATCCATTATCAATAATGGAATTTGTTGAGTTAAATCATAAGATGCATAAGATTATTGTTTCTAATATTTGCCATAATAATATTAGAGTAATTCCGAGTTTCAAATTTACAGTGGGAAATTTATCAACTGGCAAATATAAGTATGTACCTAAATAATTTTAACTTTATTGGGAAGCCATTGCACTAGGACTTAGAAGAATATCTTTATACCTCCTTTGAAGCCTGTGAGTTCTTGTAGATTTTAGTTACTGCTTCTGCTTGATCTTATGGAGATTTTTCTTGAGCAGTTGAGTGACTGGATAGGCAACCCAGTAACATGTAGAAGTCTTTACACTTGCTGTAAGATGGGCCACTTTGGTATTTAACCTTGTAATATGTAAAGGTAGTCTGGGGCTTAAAATTGTGACTATTATCCCTCATCTTTACTAAGACCCAGCCAGCACAGCAGATATTCCTTACAGAAATGAAAGCGAAAAAATGGGGCGAATATATCGCTAGAGAAATTACAGGGTAAGAATTTCCCTTCCTTTTCGGTTCGTAGAGAGCCCGTAAGATCCTTTGGGTCTAATGCTAATAATGCTGTGAATTTACTTTTAAATTATATTCGGAGGACTAACGCGGTTGGAGAGATAATTGATTTTTCTTACTCCACCATGCAAGAAACAATTTTAAGATACTTTCAAGCATTTGAAAATCTTGAGGTGGACGTCTGTGCACGAAAAATTGTTATTATGTGAGTACTACAACTTTAATTTGAAGAAGGACTTTGTTCACTTAGGTCTATTGAGGAATTACATTTAATGTTGATATTAGAGCAACTTTATAACAACTCATCTGCATTTATCTGGCACGTTTTAGAGGACGAGATATCCCTTATACCCTTTTTGAGACGTTCCCTGTCTGCTAACCGGAAGAGAAGACCGAAAAGACTATCGATATTATCGATATGAATGCAATCGAAATGCTCTTCCGCTAGCAACCACGAATCTGTTGTATTCTCGTGCTCTCTGACAATGAGCGAAATATGTAGAAGTGATTGAAGTGGACAAAGTATGCTGTACCATCGGAACCTTATCTCACGCCCTGAAATTTACATGGAGGAGTAGTGTAGGAATTGGATCTGTATTTCAAGTGAGTACCATTTATTTCTCTTTCGTTATTATTCTTTGCACATTAGTCTGGTTATCGAGGACTTTGTGACCACGCCTTGTCGATTACTAATACATTATGTACTGGAATGCCGTATTCTATAACCATATTTATGTACATGTTCGTTCATATTAACATATGAAATGTGCATTTCTTAAATATATCCCAGAGGAATCACGCGACTGGAACTCGATATTGTTGGTGTTGGTGTCTATTCCTCAGCATGAGACGCGAGTATCATTATTGTACTTCCACGAGTAATTATTGTATAAATTATTACAACTAATATAACTAACCGAGAAATTTTTCGGTCGCTTATTTTATATTTAGCTAATGTCCTACTGTTTTTTGCAGAGGTGCTGAAAACAAAGGGGAACACGGCCCCAGATGGAGCTCCTTACAGTGGGAAGGAGCACGGGCGAATTGTTTCGCCTAGCAAGGAAGGTTAAGAAGTAAAATGTAAATGATGGTGCAGCAGATGTGCCTGAATAAAGATCATTTGTTATAGACTTTTGAATTTATTTTGTGTACAAGTACCCCATTGTGAGAAATCCTTTTTTTGTTCAAAGTTAGCAATAGTAACAAGAGCAACTTGTAGGCATGTTGATTACTGTATGGACGTGTTATTATTATTGTTGATGTTCAGGTTGTGGATTTTTAACTAATCAAACCACTAGATCCCTTTGTTGTAAGTTTGTTGCAAGGTGAGTCTTTTTATTTCCCTAATTTCGGCAACTTAATGGTTGAACGAATGAACTTTTCTGTAGCATATCATTAGTAGCAGAGTGGAATATTTATTCATTCATAAATGTATGACATTACATAGAGTAGACCTCATAAAGGGTGAGTGTAGGAAGCGAACGTAGTACAAGTAATGGCCGTCAGATGGCGGTAGTGTGCCTAAAAGATCGCTGTTAGTTCCTCCTATGTCCGCTAGGGAGCGCCCTTCTCACTGTTAGAGAAATGATTTCTATCGAATTTCGGAAACCTTTCGCTTTGATTTCTCTAACTTGCTACTGCCATATACAGAAACCATTTCTCTTTCCGTATATGATTTCTCCGTTTTATATGGAAGGTTTCTGTATATGTTGGTTCTATTTACAACCTTGTGCTGGCTGGGGATACATCACAGTTTCAGCCTTTCACCTGAGGTAAGCGTACATGTATGTAGTCACTGGAAAATGCTAGAGAAATGTCCTTATATGTTTGACCATGTCCCTTCTTCAAACCACTTCCTTATTTTTATGACCTAAACTTGATTTTGTACAAAGATAAGCTGTTGGTTATTCTTATTCCTCTCCCGAACTGTTCCTCCCCTCCACACTCATTAACCCTTCAAGCGCGGAGGAGATTTAAAGGAATCCCATCTCGTAGGTCGGAGGAGATTTAAATGGAAATGGAAATTAAATGGTCGCCGCGACGTAGTGACTACGTCGCTCGACGGCATATGAAGTCCGGGCCCAACGTAGTCACTACGTCGCTCGACGTTGAAGGGTTAAGGGTCACATTAATGTGGAATTCCACTGCCACGAAGTATTCAACATCAATATATTGGAATCTATATAGGGAAAATCTATGGATTCACAAATGTTGTTTGGTGTCAAAACAAACAAAATTAAAGGAATAATTGCCTAATATTTACTTGCTTTCAACAATTGTGAGTGACTCAAAAAATTATTTTTGGGTTTAAAGTTCTACTTAGTCACCACTGGCCATCCTCTGTGGGGAGTGAGAAAAGAAAAGGCAGTAAAGGAAATGATAAGGGTCTTCTTCTTGGTCAACCGTTTGCAGTGAATGGTGTGAAACACAGGTTTCCATACATGGCTGTGTCCCCCCCCCCCCCCTCCCCATGGGGAAGGGGGGCAACCTCGAGGTTCCTGGGATTTATAGCAAATTCAGAAAACTGTCATTCACCCAAGATATACAAAAAAATTACTTCCGAGACCTCAAATTTACTAAACTTTCCATAGGAGGGCTCCTTGGACCCCCCACTTCTTAAACATATAATGTAATGGCCTCCTTGGAAACTATTCAATGGGTGCCCATGCTATATTGCCTTTAGGAGAGACATAAGAGGGAAAGTGTAAGAGTTGAAATATGCGTATGATATATCTTCTTGTATTTGTTTAGAGCAGCAATACATCTGATATTCGGTGAGGATTATGTGGACATCCAGATATTATACTATTAGGGTACTCATTGTATCACTTTTTTCATCTTCTTTAGCTTCACCCATTTTATCCACTTCATCCAAAGAGGATGCCCAAAACTCCCAATTTTCTCCTGAAATGAAACAGTTTCATAAAACCTATTGGGATATGATATCCTGTCCTGGTTAGTTTATGTATGACTCATTGAGAAACTAAAAAAAAAACATTTATGAGCAGTTTTCTCTAGCATAATGCCCTAACATGGAAGAAGGAGCTCCTCCCAGACTGGCTCCTTCACATACTGTGGCTCATGTTCATGGGTGTTTTCAAGTCTGTTTTCAGACCGGGAGGAAAGGTATAAGGATAGGGATGGGGTCCGAAGCTTTCTACTGTGGCTCATCCTCCTTCCATTTCCCTAATATTTGACTAATTTAGGTGATTTAACGATCACTTAGACGTTAATTTATAATAAATAAACGAAAAAACAGATTCCAAATTGAAAAAATGATAAGAATAATTTTGGTGTAAATAATCTTAATATTTCTAGCAAATTTCTGGATTTTAGTTTCCCGGTCTAGACTTATGCTGCAACCTAGCGACAAATCTTTTACTTTGCCCTGCGGGCGATGGAAATGTCTTTGCTTCCCTATCCGTTGATTTTTAAAAACAAATGAAGAGATATAAATGTAGTGCGTACGTCAACATCGCGGTTATCTCTTACGTATTCCGAATGATAAAGTTTCTGAAAGAGATATTGAATGGCATTACTTGAGCACTAAGTTATGCCTCCGTGTCATTTTAGCAAATGTTACAGTTAAGAACTACATTTCGGTCAGAGAAAATCATGTGCATGACAAAATAGGTTTTCCTACTAGGAATAATGCTATTAATTTCTACCAAAAGCCGCGTTGCTTTTTCCATTGTCATTTTGGATACGTGTAATAGCAATATCAACAAATTTTCGAAATGCTCAGACGCAACGTGAGACACCTGTGCAAGTTTCTATTAGTGGCTAGTGTCACAATGTTGGTGACGGCCACTCTTTTTCGAATTCTTCGTAGAGGGAAGCATACTCTTGAAGGAGGAATGCCAGGAGACATCAATCCGGAACGCAGAATCGGAGTAGATAATGTGCTAGATTCCATCCATCCTGGTTCAGATGTATGTATTTGTGAGAAATGTTATAGGTAGTTGTGTCTTGGGGGAGTCAATTGATTTCTTTTGATTCGCCTTCTGCTTTAGGTTATTGATGTTAATGACGTAGGAAAGATAGATTGGCATGATTACAAATTAATAGAAGAAGAACTAAAGAGGAAAGGTATGCCTTAAAGCATGTGTTTCCAAGCGTTTTTATGGCCAAGAAAATAAATTTTTTACTAACCCCTTCATCAATTGCAGGTCCGGGTGAGCATGGAGTAGCCTTCTATCTTTCCCCCAAAGATGATGATAAAAAAGCAGAGTTGTACAAAGTGAATGGTTTCAATGCATACCTCAGTGATAAGATTGCACTCAACAGGTCACTTCCAGACATTCGACATGCTGGGTGAGAACATGGTGTTCGTTATTGGAATTGCGGTTCAGTAACGAGCATACATTTGTTTTGCATACTGTGAATCTTTCAGCTAAGAATTATCGTAACTAACACTACTCAACATAACCGAACAAGCTCCTTAATCCATGTACTTTTCTTTACTGTCAAACCAAAATAATGAACGAATCGTTGCTGATACTTTTCATTTCAAATATAAACTAATACTTTGCATTTCAGGTGTAAGAAGAAGAAGTATTTACCAAATCTACCTACTGTTAGCGTGATTGTTCCATTCCATAATGAACATTGGAGCACATTGCTGCGTACAGTTTATAGTGTCTTGAATAGGTCTCCAAAGCATATCATTAAAGAAATCATTTTAGTGGATGATTTCAGCTCAAAAGGTTTGTAGATTTTCATAATTATGTAGGAGGCTTTCATTCTAAATTTTCAGTCAGCTGATCACACTAAGTTTCACACACACACATACTCTCCCTTCATTACATAACATACTCAGCACTTCATTTATTTTCTCAATGTTGTCATAGCTTTACTCCTAACAATGAAAGGAAAGGACTCTTCTCACTGTCTAACCTGGAGGTCAAGGCTTTGAAATTGAAAAACCAAAACTCGAATGAAAAATCTTCTCAGACCTAAGTTTAATTTTTCAGAGTTTTTCTCCATTGTCTTCCTGTTAACAAAAATTTTGCCAAGATGCACCACCTCAGATTTCATGACCATTTTCCTTCACATAATGCCTCATTTAGTAATTAATGCTAGGCTATATTCGAATCCATCCAACCTAATGATATGTGTGAGAACTTCCATCACTGCATTGGCATCACCTTTTGTTGTTTCCTTGGCCATTGTTTTCTTGGTACAGGGTAAATTAAGATATGTATTAGTATTTATGTAATTTGAAGTTTTTGACTGATGAATCCTGTTTTAGCTAGGGAACCATATTCTCCTTCAATGAACACATCATTAGCCACTGTAATTTTGTTGCTCAAAACCTGCTGGTGCCATTGGCCGAACATACCAGCTCTTACCATCTTCACACTAGTGACTGCTTAATAGTGAGAATAATTCATGTTCTCCCACCACCCTATCCTACAAGAAAGCTCTGGCATTTGGAGCTTGCTAACACTTCTATAAAGATTTAATTATCCACCTGTCTACCAGCTGAAATACCCTTAAAAAACCCTTCTGCTGATGTGATGTGAACCCGTCCTATGGTATGGGAGAACTCCACTGTAGTCAAAACACTAACCCTATGCTCATTTCATACCCATGGTCAAACCTTTAGGCCTTTGTTGCTTTAACATAATTTTATTAATTTTGTCATGAAAGCAATTTTTTTATTAAAGGTCATACCAAGAAACCCCTGGATGACTATTTAGCCACCCATGTGCCTAAAGCACGAGTTATACACCTTCCTGAGAGAATGGGACTTATCAGAGCCAGACTTGCAGGAGCTAAGAAAGCTGTTGGGGAGGTTCTAGTGTTTCTTGATTCTCATACTGAGGCCAACATCAATTGGCTTCCACCTCTCTTGGGTAAGTATTTATCATAACCTTTACAAACATATCTTTCTGGTGAGTCAGTCAGCAGGACTGGAAAATCGGCACTTCATAATTTCTAACATTTTCATTAAGTTGTGATAAAAATTAGTGATGGACGGATCCAGGTTTTTTGTCGGATCCGGAACCGGATCCTTGCCTGGGTTTCGGATCTTTATCTCGGTTTCGGATCCTTAGTTTCACATACTCGATTCAGATTTTCAAAACCTAGATTTTTTTAAAATATATAAATACAGCAACAATAGAATTGCCAAAAAAAAGTGAATTTATGTCGAAAAAATCAACTTCCAATCATCCTTGTGGATAATATTTTCTTAGATCAAGATTTACGGATGCAATAACTATATCTTATTACTTCTAATATAAAGATCAACTTCCTTATCACATACTCATCATGCAATACATTTTTGAAACCTGTACAACTATTCTTTAGAGTGCAGTTGAAAGAAACATTGTAAGTTTATTTTCATTAATAAAGGAATTATTTTCCAATTATTAATCAAATCCTTGAATACTTTCAAATTCTTTTTTAGAAACACAAAGTATTTTAATGCGGCCAAGAGATTCCATTTATGGAATATCCGGGGATTCCACTTTCAAGACGAAAATATTATTATAGAATATTTCAAGCTGCTAAACTAGTAATTTAGCAATTCTCATTAATAATAACCTTTAAAATGAAATTTGAGAATTTTATACTCCTAAGGAGAGGTTGTGTAACTCTGATCTTGAAATGAGATTAGCCATTTTTCATGCTACTAGAAGCAAAAATTTAAAAAGTCTCTTTTTTTGAAATTTGAAAAAATTTTTCTCCATTGGCTCGGGTTTGCAAGAAAAAAGTAGAATGACATGTGGGGAGCATGTATTCTCCAAAATCAGGTAAGCCGACAATAGCAGTTCGATTCTTATCGCTGTTTAAAATTTTTCTTTCAGCCATTGAATCAAAAAAATTATCATCCTTCATTTCCAACATTTCTGTGTGGATACCGACTTTTTTGTACTTCTATCGTTTAAACTAGATTTATAAATGCGTTACTAAAAATACATGGGAAAGTTAATGTAATGATTCCACGATTTAATTCTGCAATAAAAAATTTTTCCAATCATTTCACTAACTCCAAATTTTTTTTTTTACTTATAAATTGACATGAAATTTCTGTTAATCCACTCTTTTTAACTGCCTACTTGCACCACCCTAGGAATATAGCATAGCCTATATTCCTAGGCAGTGTTAAGGATCGAACTCGTGACCGGCAGTACACTAGCCTTCATTTTTAACAACTACGCTATCATAGGTTCACGGGAATCTGGCGAATGTAGGCAACCCGCGTGACATTCGGCTTTATTTTTTTTCTCGCGCATCCGGGCGTATGAGGAAAAAAAGTCTTGACGAGTATTTTTTTTATTTTTTTTTTGGTACGAAAAAATCTTCTTCTCATTTCGCGACCGAGTTACACACCCTCTCCTTGTCAGTTTCTACCATACTTACATTCCATTCGCGGGGCTCATCGATCACCAAGCCGTGAAATTTTAAAATCTCCGATCCGAATCTGTATTTTTACTGTCTTCGGATATGATTTCAGTTGCGAATGAAATGAAAGACCCGTGGATCCGAACCGACCATCCTTAATTTATCAATGGTACATTTGTAAATCTAATTTAAACAACAAAAGTATAATAAAGTGAGTATTCAGATTTAATGGTTTGAAAGTGAATATGATAACATTTTCGATGCAATGACTGAAAGAAAAAATTTAACTGCGAAAGGGATCGAACTTCGCACAGTACACTGGCTCTCGTTGTCCGCCTGATCCTGGCGCATGTAGGCTACCCGCGTGACATCCTACGTATTTTTTTCTCGCGATACCGGGCTAATGGGGAAAAAAGTCATATTTCTTTATTTTGCTTCTAGTTGCACGGGAACATTTTCATCTAATTTCGTGACCTGAGTTACTCATCCTCTTCTTGTCAATATCTACCGCACCTACCTTCCATTCACGGGGCGCTTCAATCGCTAAGCCGCGAAAACTTAAAATCTAGGATCCGGATCCGATTTTGCTCTGTGTCTTTGGATCCGGATCCGGACCCGAAAAAATGAAAGATCCGCGGATCTTTGGATCCGACGGATCCGATCCGGCCATCACTAATAAAAATTTTAATTTAATTAAATAAAGCTTTGTTTTTTCTAACTTTTGTTGTCTTCCACAACATTGTATAACTATTTTGGTCGTTGTTTCTGAAAGTTTCCTTACGAGTGAGCCATCAAGGGATGTGGGGGGTGGGAATGGAAAGGGATGATCTAGAAATGTCAGAGTGCAAAAGGAGGGGTATAACCGTAAACAAAGGGTGTCACATCCCTGACCCTCCCCATTCCACTCAACACCTGAAGTGGTTCCAATCAGCCACTACCACGTGCCCCCAGGGTTGCCCAGAAGAAGAGGAAGGAGCATCACAGATGTTCCATGATGCCATCCACCCACCCCTTCCCCATTTTTTCCCTCCCCCTTTCAAACTCAGCAAGACAGATAAAGATAAGCCTGCAATGGGACCTTCCCTCTCCACAACTGGACCCTTTTCCCCCCATGAACCCCCACCATCACAACCCACCCAAATTTCCAAATGGCATCATCCACCCTCACTCACCCCATCCATGCTACAAGATTTTGGTACAGACAGCCCCTTCACGGAAAGCTGAGCAAGGAGTGCTTGCCTTAAAGGATGAGGTAGGGTTCACAGAGACTTAGACCTGCCATAATTCAAGCCACATGGCAGCAAGCATGGTATGTGCCATCACATGTAAGTTTTCATCAAAAGAGAACAGTACATAATGGAAATGCTGCTAACAGTTATAACACAAAATAACCACTCTATAGAATAAATAATGGCATTAACTACGACTTCCACTTGCTCTGTGGGGGAGAGAGAAAAGTACATATAAGTTTAATTGTGCACAAAATCTCGGAGGTGCGCTGGGAAGTGCGCTTGTTGGCCTCCCCGTGTCGTCTTTCCCACCCCAGCGGTCTCCGCGGGAGCGTTGTCGGATTCTGCGGCTGAGGGTTGAGGTGGTCATTCCTGCTCAGAAGTAGGTGCCTTCTTCTCCGTGTCTTCACATAAGCCGGCTTCCGGTGGTTAATCGCCACCCGAACGTCGTGGTTGCCAAGCCGCAGGAGAAAACGTTTCTCCCCCATCTGGAGGACCTTGAATGGCCCATCATAAGGCGGCTGCAATACTCCTCGCACCATGTTGTTCTGTACAAAAACATGCATAAAAGATGAAAGTGCACGGAAAACAAAGGTTTGCCGCTCTCCGTGGCGAGAAGCAGGTCGTGGGCTCAGCTTGCGGAAGTGAGCCTTCAGCTGTGTGATGAAGCTGGTAGGATCCTCGAGGTGAGTCACCTGTGATGGCGAGAGGAACTCTCCACAGAGTCGTAATGGCACACCATATACCAACTCTTCAGAAGTTGTGCCGAGATCCTCTTTCCATGCTGCCCAAAGGCCTAGGAGGATGGCAGGGAGGATGTCAACCCATGAATCGGTGGAGTGACAGCGGATAGCTGCCTTCAGCTGATGGTGGGCTCTCTCCACCATCCCATTTGCCGCTGGATTATACGCCACCATCCGTAGATGCGAAACACCAGCCATCAGGGAGAGTTGCTGGAAGAGCTGGCTTTCAAACTGCCTTCCCTAATCCGTCGTGACTCTTAATGGCGTGCCATCCATCCCGTGAAGAAGGCTCGTGCCACAGTTTTGTTAGAGATGTCTGGAAACGGGATAGCTTCCAACTAGCGGGAGAACCTATCAATTAATGTCAGGCAATAAAGGAACCCCTGCGATGAAGGAAGAGGACCCATCAGATCAACGTGGACATGTTCAAAACATGCCCCTGGTGAGGAGAAAGTTCCCACTGGCGACGAAACATGCCACGTTATTTTTCATTGCTGGCAAGCGATACATTCCCTCTCCTACTGCCGTCCTTCTGGATTGTAGGCTATACAAAATGGGACATCACCAGCTCAGCGGAAGCCTTGATGCTGGGATGGGCCAAGTTATGTAGGGGCAGGAAAACTTGCTTCCTCAAGGGTGCTGGAACGAAGGGTCATGCGGTCTCCGTGGACAGGTCACAATAGATGTCCTGGGAACCTGCAATAGAAACTTTCCAGAGGTTGAGAGAGGATTCTGAGTGAAGAACAGCTTTCAATTCTGGATCCCTTTCTTGGGCCTCGGCCAATTCATTATTAGGGACTGCCTCATTCACTTCTGCGCAACGTGATAAAGCGTCTACCACCACATTCTCACTACCCGAAGCATGTCAGACATCAGTGGTGAACTGACCGATGAAGTCTAGCCAGTGAAACTGTCTTGGGAAGCACTTCTCACTTTTCTGCCGAAACCCGAATGTCAAGGGTCTGTGGTCTGTCAACAATATAAAAGTCTGGCCTTCAACCATATGGCGAAACTGTTTCACTGCCATATACATTGCCAACAGCTCCCTATTGTAGGCACTGTAGTTTTTCTCTGTGCTCATCAACTTCTTGGAGAAAAAAGCTAATGTCTGTCACCCCTCGGAAGTCTGTTGCTGGAGGACGGAACCAATTCCATCAGCGGATGCATCCGCCATCACTCCAAGTGGTGCATTCTGGTCTGGATGCACCAGGAGCGCCATGCTGGTGAGTGACTTCTTGCACTGCGAAAAAGAACTCTCCAGCTCTGGAGTCCAAGTTATTTTTGCCGCACCTTTCACCTTCGGGCCACTTAACACAATTTAAAGGAGTTGCTGGGCGGCAGCTTGGGGAATAAACCTGCGGTAAAAGTTCACCATGCCTAAAAACTGTCTTAAGTTCCTTCACTGTAGAGGGCCTGGTAAAGTGCTAAATAGCATCCACTTTTTCGGGCAAGGCTTTATGCCCTCTGCCAACACCAAAAAGCCGAGAAACTTCACCTCCGAACTGCCGAAAATTCACTTGCTGGGATTTAACACCACACCGTATTCGTCCAGTCTAGTAAACACCTAACGTAAATGTTGGCGATGTTCCTCTTCAGAGGACGAAACAATCAATATATCGTCTACATATACACATGCACAGACAAGCCCACGCAACACCTCATATCACTCGCATTTACGGGAATTTGATTGTACGCCCAGACTAGGTCTATGGTCGAAAATATAGTCTTTCCCGAAAAAGACATTGTAAAGTCCTCAATGTGTGGCACCAGGTATCTGTCGGGAATAGTTTGTGCATTTAGGGCACGGTAAACGCTGCACTGCCTCCATGCCCCTCCCTCCTTAGGTACCATATGTAGAGGGGATGATCAGGTGCTTTCAGAGTGCCTATCGATGCCCATTTGCACCATGCCCTCGAACTCTTTCTTGGTGGCACGAAGCATTGCAGGAGATAAGTGTCAGGGGCAGCAGGGCACTTTCAGACCAGGGGTGGTCCGTATGTGGTGTTCAATCAAGTGTTTGTGGCCCTTTGGGATCCCTGCTGGGTGCGTAATTCCCAGAAATTCACACAATATTTTGGAAAATTTTGAGATACTATTACTAAAATAAGAAATGCTATGTACAACACTATTTAAACTTCGGCCAGTCACTGATAAAGAGGTAACTCCGTCAAGGAGTTGCTGGTGGCGTATGTCTACGAGCAGTCCATAAAATGATAGAAACTCTGCTCCTATTATTGCCCTATCCAAATCAGCAATAATAAAATGCCACTCAAAAACACATCGGAGACCTAATTCAGAGATAACACTAGCCAAACGTTCATGTGAATTGTGGACCAGTTAGCTGTGAAAAGGTCGTAGTCCGTCACTTTCGGCTTACCTTTGATGTAAGTGCGTGGGTACCACACAGATCCGATCCAGTGTCAACCAAAAATTGTACTTTGGTATGGGAATCGTTCACGAAGAGGCGGCGAGGTCCGGGGCTACTATCAATGGCCGCCATCAGTGATCGCCCTCCCCGTTTTCCGTGTTGTAGTTGCACGGCGATCTGCAGTTCCTTGCCTTGATGCCAAATTTATCGTGGTACCAACACCATGAAGATTTTCAGGGGCCCGACTTGCTCCGACTGGGAACAGAACCGGGGACTCGATGAATCCAGAGCTTGGGTGAGAGAGGCTACTTGGCATGTGAGCTCGTCCATCCGCTGCATCAGGGCATCGATCTCCAGACTCCCCGATGCATTGGCCACCTGCGGTAGGGGGGCAACCTCGTGGATTTTGTCCGCTAGCTGTGTGATGCTGTTGAGATCCACGGCAGATTAGGTGGCCAGGATGGTCTGGCAGGCGATTCATCTTCAGTGACCTCAGAGTCATCCGGAACCGCTGAACCAGTGACCGCCCGTAGGTGGTGCAGGAAATGTGACGGCTTCCGGTCGCCGATAAACGCGAAAGGATTTCCGTCTTAAGGATCCCATATTTGTTTGCCGTGGGTGGATTTGTGAAAATGTCCTGCACCTCTACCGCGTACTTGTTGTCTAACTGAGACACGACATACATGAACTTCGTGGTGTCACTCGTAATCCCCACTAGCGAAAACTGTATTTCGAGCTGGGCGAACCATAGTGCAGGTCTGTCGGTCCAGAATGGTGGAAGTCTTAAGGCCACACTATGCACATTCATGCTGGCGTCTGCTTGCACTTCTGCCTCTGTCGAATTGCCATCGGGAATACATGTCGTGCGAAATACTAAATGCAATCAACTCCCTATAACCGCATCACGTCGGGGTCACCAACTCTGGTCGCTCAATGCAGAGGGAGTGAGGATTAACACAAAACACACGCGTAGTTGATAACAATTTATTTGGGTCTCGATATTGTCATGGTCCCCGTCATTTGGCAGCTAAAAGGGCTATTTGTGTAAATGTGTTTAAGTGTAAGGTTACGTAACTGAGTGCATACCTGAGATGAGTAACATTAGTTCGATTTGTGTACACCATGTCACTACCGTCGGAGCGTCTAGCAGACGACCCCGCGCAGTGAATCATGGGAAAGACTGAGGAGACAAAAAGGAGGAGCATAGGCTCAAGGAGGTCAGAATGCATATCACAAAAGCAGAAGTGAGATTACGGTGAATAATGCGACGAGAGCACGTCGAACCAGGTGACGGAGCGCATTAATCAGAGGGTGCGAGAGATCGGGAACGGGAGTCATAGTGAAGAGAGACGCCTGTCCGAGGGTAAATTGGATCAGCACAGAGAGAAATTCCTGCCGCTGCATGTTTGAAGACGCTATGTGCCGTCGGCCCGGCAGCGAACTATCACCGCCTGATGACTACCCTCAGTGGACCGCGTAAGCTATATCCGGAAAGTGATCCTGCCCCTTTATTGTTCAAACAAGCTCCTTCCGAAAGTTGACTCGAGTGCTTTGGGGGGGCTGTGTTTCGTGATCCCGTAATTGTGTATGGGAAGAAAGGAGACCAGTCCACGTGACTTTTCACCGGGAACGTTCAACAGAAGTGATCAACTATTAATGATTGCTTGTGATTTAAATGTATTGTATCAGGGTATTTGCATTTCCTAATATTAATCAATGACAGTGATTTAAATGTATTGTCTCAGGGAATCTGCACTCCAACGTATTAACTATTGCCTGTGAGTTAATGTATTGTATAAGGGTATCTGCATTTCAACGTATTAATTATTGCATGTGGTTTAGTGTATTGTCTTGGGGTATTTAAATTTCCGTGCCTTGTTGCAAAGTGAATTTAGCTCAAAGAGTGAATCATTGGCCCTGTTTGAATGTAGTATTGTCAGTTACTTTAATTGAAATTGTTCAATCCACTCAGGGTAAAGTGAATGATAGGGCATTTATTTAATTTACAGGATTTATTTAATGTTAATGTTATTTTTGTTGGATTAAATTGTGTGTGTCAAACGGAGCTCTGCCTTTCACGCTGTCATTTGAGGGGGGCCTCATCACCTCTCCCTACGATCCTTCTTCGTTGTTCTCATTTTCAGGACTTTTGGCAAATTAAAACGGCGCTGGACGCTAGAAATCTCACGATCCCTCCTCTGGTCTTGGAGGTTGGTTGGAGCAGGTTTGATCAGGCCTCTAAGCCAGGGAAAGAAAATAATTACGTGTGCGTGTGGCCTCACCAGTTATCCTCACCCGCGCGTGTCATTTGGGGGCGGTGGGAGGGGATAAACAGCCAAGAAGGTGGGACCGGCACAATATACAAAATTGCAGCATACAGCCCGATAGCCAGTACACACTGCACGACCTTTCACTTTCATTCTTTTCCATTTCACTTTCACTTTTTCCATTTGTCTCCCTCCGGGGCCTCGTTGCTGGGCCCTCGCCCAGGCCCTCGCCTGGGCCCCTCGCAGTGGACCCTCGAACTCCTGGCCCTCCCAGTTGGCCCAGGTTGGCCTCTCTCGGCCAATTCTGGAATTCTGGTGGCGATCCTAGATACAAGGCCGCCGCAAATGTATGAAATTTTGTACAGGATTTGAAATGTACTTGCCATCTGCCGCTTGCATACTGGTTGGGTTTCCTAGAGATAATTTGATTAATAGCAGTTAAGGAGGCTCCACCGAATAATGAATTAGATGTCATTTTTATGAAAATTTCAGGACACATCATTTTTTGGCCCTTCTATTGATTGGCAAAAATATAATGAGGCCTTTCCATCATACATTTGAAGAATAAAGACATTGAAAATCAGCTATTTTATATGCGGTTATATGGCAGAGCATGGCTCTTGCAGTAAAATTTGCAGATTAATAATGTAAAGAGAAATGTCGTTTTGACGAAAAAATAATATAAGATGCGCCATTTTTTGTAGAATTTAGCATTGTAAAAAATTCCTCGCCTTACCACACTTGTTTAATTGATATTAATAAAAGTTTGCTCGAAAAAAGTAGAAAAGCCTTAGTTACATGAAAGTGGCACTACAGTATGTTGTTATCATTACATTACAGCTACATATGTTGTTATCATAGTACTTGTGACGGAATGTGCTTACAAGTCTATTTACTAACTTAATTTAGGAATATACCGTACCAAGGCCCTTCTTATATTTTTTATGTAATTTAAACATTTCATTGGTTATTGACATGGTGTAATTAATACCAATGCTTCCAAATGGTACCAGCGTCATTGTTGCCAAGCAATTTTCAAAATTATGAATATCAATTAATTTAAAGCAAAGAGTTGTGTTTACAAGGGAATAGTTTAAGACTAAGTAAGAAAATATTTAACCTATTTTAGAATATGTATTAGTGGGATTGAGCATGTATTCTCATTTTGTAAATTAAACTTGGCAACAACACGTCTGTCATGCTCCGAAGTCAAAATGAGATAAAAGAGCTTGTAAAAAATATAATGCAACTACAACGCGCTATATAATAGCATACTCATACATTTGTTGTGTATGCGTCATCACCCTATAGATGATTTTCCATATAGGTGTTTTTCTGGATTGGTAATTATTCATTAAATAGCATAGCTCTTTTACTGGATTTTGAATTGTGGAGACACGGTGGAACCTCCTTAACTCTTTTGTCTCTGAATGCATTTTTGACTTTTACATTTTGATTTGTAGATTTGGAATTTCGTGGAATGAACTGTGTTTCTCTCTTATTAGTCATTGTGACTGATTTCCTTGCATGTCAACTCATGGGAATATATTTTGCTCTGATTTTAGAACCCATTGCTCAGGATCCTCGCACTTGTGTTTGCCCCTTTATTGATGTGATTGATTATGAGACCTTCATGTATCGGGCCCAGGATGAGGGAGCTCGTGGAGCATTTGACTGGGAGTTCTTCTACAAGCGCCTCCCCCTTCTTCCTGAAGACCTCAAGTATCCCACTGAACCTTTCAAGTATGCTCGTTTTTCATAATATCTATCTTTCTTAGTTGTATGATTATTTTTCTAATTATGTAGGCATTCATTATTTACTGTACATTATTTGTGTTGGTTTTGAGCATTAAAATGGAGTAGGTCCTCATTTGTGATAATCTATCTCTATTCTGTCTGGAGATAAGTACAGTAGAAACCCGGTATAGTGAGTACGGCTTATTGCGAGAATCGCGTTATAGCGAGTGATTGTCTTTGTACTGCCAAAAGGCCTATGTTTTACATGTAAAATAAAGCGGATATAGCGAGGCCAAAAAGTTCCTTCCATGGTATACGCTCGGTATTACGACAGATATCTCTCGAGGGCGATGCACCGCCTAGCAAAAATAAACTATTGTGTTTTGTTTTATCTGCTAATTAAACTAAAAATACAAGATGAGTGCCATATCTACAACACCTAAAGCCAGTTATGTCCAAACATTAACGATTTACGGCCTTCAGTTCGCTCTGCGCGCTCCCATTTTACGTTCTTCTTTTGTTAGGCCCAGTCATCAGTGGGAGTGGGCAGACGACGAGCAAGATGAGAGTAGGAGACGGAGTTAGGTCTAGGCATGGGCGATATTGATAATTCAATATCGGGATACGATAATTTTAGCATATCATAAGGTGGCGATAACGATAACTCAACGTGACGATAAACATCGTCTTATCGTGCCCGATATGTTATCGGGGCACGATAAGATATCGGGGCATGATAAGATGTCGGGGCACGATAAGATGTTGGGGCACGATAAGATGTCGGGGCGCGATAAGATGTCGGGGCACGATAAGATGTCGGGGCGCGATAAGATATCGGGGCACGATAAGATGTCGGGGCACGATAAGATGTCGGGGTGGGATAAATATCGCTATCTATCTATCGCTATCGATAACTATCACGATAAACATCACGATAAATATCGTGACCATGATAAATATCGCGCCCCGATAAAATATCACTATATAATATCACGATAAATATCGCAATAAAAGATCATGATATTGCGCTCGTTCAAACATAGCGTGTTCACGCCCGATGAATTATCGTGACATTGCTCCAGTTAATTGAGTCGGAAAAAGACAGCCATAAGTTGGCCTTCGCTTAAGCTTGAAAAATATCTACGACCCCCGAAACATGCCGTATTTCAATGAACCTTCAGGCCAATTTTCCCAACAGATGGACGTACTGGTTAACATTCGAAAACTCGACAAAGCTGATATTATCGTCATGACATATTCGCAAAATTATCCAAAAACTTCCACAGTATACCTAATATTTTAATTCCGACTAGTTACGCTGTCTTTACAGCTTTCTTCGGTGATCGAAAAATAGAAGAACTGGAAGAAAAACATCGAAACTAGGGGAATTAATATTTTATATAATGGAAAATGTTCTGTTTCTTTCATGAAATATGTTGATATTCTACAAGATTGTTCCCGAATGACTTTTTTGCTGTTTACCTTCGTCAAATACCACGGAAACAAAAGAAAAACTGTAAATACGAACGACTATGAGAATTAGGTGGGTTTTTTCAACACCTTCGGATATAACGAGCGCTCGATTTAGCGAGTGATTTCCGAGGGATTATGAGCACTCGTTATACCGGGATTCCACTGTATTACTCAATGATCTTGAACTTTGTAATGCTCATGAATATTTGTTAGCCAGTTAAGTCCTTTGAACTTAGGTGTAGTGTGTATATTTAGCTGTTGTATCAAACCTTTCATTCCCTTTAATAATCTTATGCTGTCATCTATTTTGACCTCACCCTGTCTTTTTTGATTGTAGGGATTTTGATGGCAAATGTCTTAAATTTAATTAGCTTTGTACATTAGTGTGTTAAAATTTGATGCTAAAACTTTGGGAAGAGTACTCCTTTTGCCTCTGTGGGGCATTGCATGAAGTCACTTGCTGTTTTATTGAACTCACTACTATTAGAGAAATTGGGATTGGTCCAGGAATCAATTAATCTATTTTTCTTAGGCTTATCTGGGAAGTAGATTAGATTAGATGTACTTGTCGGTGGTGTTCCTCACAAAGGAGGCCCTGAGGCACTTAGACGTAGTGGTCCATTGTGCCAACCACCTTACTGGTGAAATCACCCATTAAGGCTAGTTGTTTCACTGAAGGCCAACAGGCCCCCAATGGGGATTTCCCTAACCTTCAGGGCTCCGTGAAAGGTGTACCCAGGCTTTCTTTTTCTGTTCTTCTGAGTCCTCATCACATCAGGATACACGCATAATATGTGGGATGTGGTTTCATCCTCTTATTTGCATCACCTGCATCTGGGTGAATCTACGATTCCCAGGAGGTGTACGTGCCTCATTGCTTGGTTGTGCCCAGTAAAGAGTCCCACTATAACACAAATGACTCATGTTCAGTGAAAGAGGTCTTTTGGCAAGGCAAGCCCTAGGTTATCCTATATGTAGTTTGGCCTGTCTAATTGTAAGACTTGGTATGGTTTACCAGATCTCAGAATGCCAGGCTAAGCCCCACGTTCTAATTTCTGCTATCCCTATTGAAGTGGCAATAGATATGCTTTTCTCTGGTCCAATCAGATTATAGCTGGAACCAGCCCTTGTCAGCTCATCAGCTAAACTCATTTCTGCATATGCCTGCATGTCCAGTTACCCAGAAAAGTTCTACCTTGTCGCATCAACCTATCTCATTGATTGCCTCATGACACTCCTGCAGCAGATGTGATTTGCACCATGATGATGTCAGCACCTTTAGAGCTGCCTGACTATCAGTGCATATGTGTATTGGTCTGTTGAACATTCTGATCCCTTTAACCTTTTCCTCTCAGGTGTCGAGTGATACTTGACACAGCGTAGCTCACTACCAACTCGTGTGTCGAGTGTCACTCAACATACGACATGCATAATCCAGGGGCATTTAAAATTAAATTCCGAGTGGACTACTGCAGTATAGAGGGTGAAAACATCTGAGTGCAAAGGGTTAATAGCATATGCACAGGTCAGAAGTGAATATACCTCTGCCTGAAACACCGTAGCATGTAATATCTATCACTTCCTCCCTAAAGCTGGGTCTTCACCAGACACTTATGTCGCGACACAAGTGTTGCGACACCAGACATTGCCGTCTACGTGGAGGCACTCTCGCAGTCTCCGACACCCGATCACGACACTCGGGAGAGCTGCTCTACTGCAAGCAGTGTCCCGTGCGTCTTAACGCACACTCTCAGACACTTGACTGCCGAGGGATAGAGAGAGAGAGGAGTGTGAGACAGGCAGGGAAGCGCAGTTCAGAATGCGTATTCTCTTGCAGCTGCTGCCGTTGCAGCTTCAATCATAGCTTTATGTAGAAAAAGAAATGAATTTTTTGCTAAATGCTGGTCTCTCTATTTAAACTGACTGGAATTCAGGCATGAGCTACCCTGCGCTTTTGTATATCTTCGGGTCTCCAAAGCACAAGTGGCCAAAACTATTCCTGAATGTTGCGCATCCATATACAAAGGCCGAGTACTTTAAGATAAGTAGAATTAGTTGTTTTATCGGTAGTTTTATTCAAACTGATTTACATGCCTTCAAAAAATAAATTCCTTTCTGTGTAGTAGGAGAACAATTTCATGTCCAAAGAACTCCTTTCCGTGGAGTGGGAATTTTCCTCCAGCTCCATAGATAGCATAATCTCCCACCTGCTTTTTTTTAAAACTCCTGCATATTGCTGCCACCATATTATTCCTTAATGAAGACGCAACCAAATCCCCAAACATTTGCTCCTCGTCATTGCACCTTTGTCGCCTTTTCAAGAAACTCTTCTTCTTTAATTTTTTCTCAGTCATTGTATGGAAATCCCTCGCTAAATCGTAGAACACCTTATTTTTAAAATGTTTACTCTGAGGAATCTTATGACAAACTAAGCGCTGTCTGTCACTCTCTCGTGATGCTTTATGTTGAAGGGTCGTATCCTTCCTGCATATGTTTTATTGCTCCTTCCTAACGGAACTTACGAAATTACCCTCGGTACCCTCTTTCATCTGTTGAAGGTAACTAACGACCTGGGAATTACAATGCCTCAGTTAAATAAGAAAATCCATTTCTTCTTATTTTCGGGAGAATAGACCATGCCGAGGGTGATCTCTTCGGTATTGGTGCTTGATACACAAATCTGAATGCTTACTGGATTTCTGCCTCGTTAGCAGAGTTCTCAAAATTTATTAATTTCAATTGCATTATCTTTGTATGCCCTGAAAACCATCCACAGAAGTGTATATAAGCTCCAGTAGAACAGTGTCCTCTTCAAGCACAGCCCTATGCCAAGAATCGACGTTGGCGGGAAAGTGTTATGAGGCAGATTTATGATGCGGGAATAATTTTGCAACATTAAAAACTTATAAGTCCCTTGATATTTTACAATAGTAAAAACTTATAAGTCCCTTGATAATCAAGATAGAGCCCTAATTTTTTCACTAAAAATAACTTAAGGGTTTCATCAAACTTTCATTTGCTGCACATATGGGTCTATTTCTTTAGATACGAAAACTAGTAGGCGACCACTTTTTACCTTACATTTTTCAAAACTTCCGGCCGTAAAGGTAGTTCAAAATTAATTACATAGCTATAGATGATTTAAATCCATTTATAATTTGTGTGTTGCAAGGAAAAATGTCTAAGAAATAAACCTTGCAATTTTGGAGCTGTTCTGAAGAAAGGTTTGCTTAAAACAGCGGTAAGAAGTGAAAATCGGAAAAGTTACTTTACATGCTGAAATTGTTAAAACCATTTTTTATAACTTTTCTTTAAAACTAAATTGGCAAACAAATGTCACTGTTCGATCCGGCACTTGTGTTTCCTACAGGAAATTTTTTTTTGCGCCGCTTAGTGACATGTTAACTTCTCTGCTTACTGTGCCTTTCTAAATACACAGCTCGCTCCCCCGACACTGCGACACTAAATTCAACGGCTGGAAAACTGCTAGAGCTGTTTCTGAGTGTTGGGAGGTGTTGCTGCGGACCATCTTCACGAGACAATGCGGTCAAGGACACAAGTGTCAGGTCATTCTGAAGTCGGTGTTGAGATACTTGCAAACTTGCCGTCTTCACATGGACACTCAGTGTCAGACATCGAGTGTTAGACATTTTAGTGTCAGACATTTTAGTGTCTCGTGAAGACCCAGCTTAACACTATTTGCTAAGGTAGGTAGTGATCTTTTGTTGAGTATGAGTAGGGACACCGAAAAATGGTAAATAAAAATCATCAAAAGCGGTGTTTAAAATGACAAATGTGGTAAATAAAATCGTTTTAAAAAGGTGAAAGCTGTGTTTAATGTTGGGAAAAAGGAGTCTTAAAGGAAGGGTTTTTTAAAAATATTATTAATAAATACTTCATATTTCTCAATAAGTCATATTTCTTTATTTTGTTTCTAGTTGCACGGGAATATTTTCATCTAATTACGTGAACTTAGTTACACATCCTCTTCTTGTCAATATCTACCGCACCTACATTCCATTCATGGGGCACTTTGATCGCTACAACGCGAAAATTTAAAATCTACGATCCGGATCCGATTTTACTCCGTGTCTTTGGATCCGAATCCGGAACCGAGAAAAATGAAAGATCCGATCCGGTCATCACTAAAGAAAATATTTCATGCTACAAAAATTCGGCATTTGCAAAATATCTCAAATTTCGTTAAAAAAATCGCGTTTCAAAGAAGACACGGTTATTTCGCGATTAAACCCAAAAAGTCTCTTATTTCGTGAATCCTGTCGCAAAAAACGTATGTCATGTCGCGAAAATGTCATGTCCCTAAGTATGAGTAACTCCATATATATGCATAAGATATTCCAACTTGACCTCTCCCTTACCGTTGGTGCTTCCATTCCCCCACACAGTGTGGTGTGAGTTGACATCACTACTGATAAGATCCCACCTGTTGGTCACAGTGACTCATCAGCCTCTCCATCTCATTCGATGATGGAGGAGCTGGTGAATCACTTAGCAGGTAGGTGGTGCAGACAACAACTCTCTTCCTCTTCTCACCTAGTGATGGAAAAATGTCGGTCAAAATCGATTTTTTGAGCAAACGATTTTTAATCGAAATGAAAAGCTCGACTTTTCAGCAAAAATCGAAATATGAATCAAAAGATCGATTAATCGAAAAAATCTACGGTTCATTAAAAAAAAATGCAGTCGGTACAAAAACATGTTTATTATTCATTTTAAAAACGTTCATAATACATATTTGAATAATATAAAAAAATCCCTAAAAATGTACTTATCTTGTATATTCTTGAATTATTAGTCGTAAAAATTTACAATTCACTTTAATGTGGATCACCGCTTGGAACCATTTGGCTTCACTAAAATTTTTAAGAAAGATCAACTGATTGAGATGTTTTCTTGATGATCTAGGGCGTGCCTTTCCAATTTACCGGCCTTAGAGAAAAGTCTTTCACATGGGATGGATGACGTTATCATACTCAGCACTCTGATCGCGAAACGGTACGTGTTAGGGTATTCACCCTTTATCTCCTACCAGACTTTCAGAGGATTGGGGTTGACTTTCCTATCGACGGGTGGCCTGTTGAGTTATTTCCTAACTTCTCCTGGCATCTACTTCTAACAAGAAGTGACCTCAGTGGCAGTTCATCGAGGACCTCTACTGACTACTATGCGCTGCTGAGATCAAACGAAATGGTCAAGATCGAAGTTGAAAAATCGAGTTTGGATCGAAACTCGAAGATCATGGCTCTATCTTGATTTCCTCGATCTTTGACTGTTAAAACTCGATTTTCGATTTTAATCGAAATCAATTTTTCCATCACTATTCTCACCGTCCCCAAGGGTAGTGTAACTGCTGTCTGATCCCTGAAGGTAAATTCTGATAAAGTCGAAGCATTTATCCCATTCACATAGATACATACTCTAGGCAGGGTGTCCACTGACCGGGAAAACCTGGAAAATCGGGAATTATTCGTGAATTTTCAATGCAGGGAATTGTTCGTGGATTATTCGTGATTTTCTGGTCTGAGCCGGGAATTTTAAAAATTCTTAATTCAAGACAAAAAATCCTTATTTTATAAATGGGATAAATAAAGATGACTTTAAGATATGGATTTGCCGTTGGTATGAATGAATAAATAAACGACGGAAAAGTAGTTAGGCTCAATGTATCGTCAGCGCTGTGTGGATCGTAGATGTTCGACTGTCGAACGGATGACTTCAGCGTCACGTCAAGTGCCCTTTGTTCTCATTCATTGCACATCGGACTAAGCCTATGATATGCAAACATATGCCTAACGTGTATTGATGGCCGGATCGGATCCGTCGGATCCAAAGATCCACGGATCTTTCATTTTTCTCGGTTCCGGATTCGGATCCAAAGACACTGTATATAATCGGATCCAGATCGTAGATTTTAAATTTTCGCGGCTTAGCGATCGAAGTGCCCCGTGAATGGAATGTAGGTGTGGTAGATATTGACAAGAAGAGGATGTGTAACTCAGGTCACGAAATTAGATGAAGATGTTCCCGTGCAACTAGAAGCAAAATAAAGAAATATGACTTTTCCCCATTACCCCGGTATTGCGGGAAAAATTACGTAGGATGTCACGCGGGTAGCGTACATTCGCCGGGATCAGGCGGACAACGAGAGCTAGTTTACTGTGTGAAGTTCGATCAGTATCGCAGTTTAATTTTTCTTTCAGTCATTGCATTAAAAATGTTATCATCTTCAATTTCAAACCATTACATCTGAATACTCACTTTTCATACTTTTGTTCTTTAAATTAGATTTACAAATGTACCATTAATAAATTAAGGATGGTCGGGTTGGGTCCACGGGTCTTTCATTTCATTCGCTACTGAAATCATATCCGAAGACAGTAAAAATTCAGATCCGGATCGGAGATTTTAAATTTCTCGGCTTAGTGATCGATGCGCCCCGCGAATGGAATGTACGTACGTATGTTAGATACTGACAAGGAGAGGTTGTGTAACTTGGTCACGAAATGAGAAGATTTTTCCGTGCCACAAAAACAAAATAAAAAAATACTCGTCGTGACTTTTTTCTCCATATTATCGCGGATGCGCGAGAAAAAAAAAGCCAAATGTCATGCAGGTCGCCTACATTCGCCAGATTCCCGTGAACCTATGATAGCGTAGTTGTTAAAAATGAGGACTAGTGTACTACTGCAGGTCGCGAGTTCGATCCTTAACACTGCCTAGGAATACAGGCTATGCTGTATTCGTAGGGTAATGCAAGTAGGCAGTTAAAAAAAGTAGATTATCAGAAATTTCATGTGAATTTATAATTAAAAGAATAAAATTTGGCGTTAGTGAAAGGATTGGAAAAATTTTTAATTGCAGAATAAAATCGTGTAATCATTATGTTAACTTTACAATGTATTTTTGAGTGACGCATTCGTAAATGTAGGTAGTTTAAACGATAGAAGTACAAAATAGTCAGTATCTACACAAAAAGGTTGGAAATGAAGGATGATAAACTTTTTGATTCAGTGGCTGAAAGAAAAATTTTAAACAGGGATAAGAATCGAACTTCATTACCTAAAGTCCACTACCACTTCTGCTAGTGTCGGCTTACCTGATTTAGGAGAATACATTCTCCCCACATGTCATTCTACTTTTTCTTGCAAACCCAGGCCAATTTGGAGAGAAAATCAGTCTTTTTTTCATTTGTTTATAGTAGCATGAAGAAAGGCTAATTTCATTTCAAGATCAGAGTTACACAACCTCTTCTTAGGAGTAGAAAATTCTCAAATTTCATTTCAAAGGTTATTGTAAATAAGACATTGCAAAATTACCAGTTTAGCAGCTTGAAATATTCTATAATAATTTTTTCGTCTTAAAAATGGAATCCCCGGATATTCCATAAATGGGATCTCTTGGCCGGATTAAATTTTTTCTGTTTCTAAAAAAGAATTTGAGAGCATTCAAGGATTTGATTAATAATTGGAAAATAATTCCTTTATTAATGAAAATGAACTTGTTTTTTTTAACTGCAAATTTTATTTGATCGATACTTTACTGTAAGTACAATATAAGTTGGCTTTCTGGTAGGCTTTGCAATATATTTTTTACAAACTTTTCTATAATTTTTTGAGAAATCTAATTGTTGATGTTTGTTAGATATATTCAGGATGCGCTTACTTGAATAAGGATTTTTATTACATTACTTTTTGTTAGAAAAAGATGGTGTAGGATACTAAAGACTGTTATGATTTCACTTTTTTTCATATAGTCTACCGGTACAAAAATGTTACATTCTGATTCTGAGTGAACAGAAAATTGAGGCTTTGAGACTTAAAATAGAAAAGCATGGCAAAAAATATTAACGTAGAAAATCATCATTCCAAGAACAGTGGTTGAATGCTGAAGACTTTAGCTAGTGGGTTCTTTAAGTTCCTCTTGTAGAAGAATTTGTAATTTCTCATGGAAATGCTAATTTAGAAAGAGGGTGTTCAATCAAAAAGTAGTTTATCTTTCCCAACCAACAAAGAGAGTCTCTTACTACCAATAAAACTACATATTTAATTACTTTAATTTATCACTTATTTCTTATTTAATTTCTTTATCTATATTATGCTATGGGTTGAACTACAAAAAATCCATATTCTACATAGAACTTGAAAATCATCACTTTTGACTCGTACAAGAACCACGATATATTAGCCTGGAAATTTTTATAAATTTAGCCTTGAAAACCTTGAATTATGCTTGAATTTTATAATTTGACTTTAGTGGACACCCTGTCTAGGTCTATCAATAGTGGTAAAGTAAAATACTCTACCATTGTCATATTAAGTCCCCTGACTCTTCACTGGAAAGCCCATGGCTCCTGAATCAGAGCTATCTTGACTTTACCTTTGAGAGGATCCTTTGCAAGATCCCCGAGCAGCCCTGCCAGGTTGGCCTGAAGCATTACAATACCCATCATGCCGAGCCCCTTCCAGCACCTTTCCATTCCCACGATGCTTTCCCTTGCGACCCCTCTTTCCTATATCTACCTGATAAACTCAGGTGCCAGGTCTCCGTGACCGCCAGATTTTGCGATTAAGGCCGTCTTCGGCCAAAACCCACCCAGATAGGCTTCAGCTGCGACGATTGGCAGGATTCGTTAAAGGTGACAGGGGACGATTAACATTTGCATTATCGGAATTTATGTTTTCCTGTGATTTACAACATTTTTATCGGGTCCTGTTTGATTTTCTATATCTCAAATGTATGTAGAACCCTGTATTTACTCCATGACTTTTCAATTTTCCTACTGTTTGCATTAGATGGGGGTTAGAATGTGATAGATTAAAAAAACAAAACTCCCTTCTATGAGATGAGATGAGATTTAGCCATACATATCAGTCTATATAAAACACTATTTTACCTCATTTAGTTAATATAAACTTAAAAATACATGAGAGAGTGCAGTAATGTGCTCTGTTTTTTGAGAGAATTTGAACTTACCAGAGTAGCAGGACAGTACACAGCGCCACTAGTGACGGTAAGGTGAAATATTTACACTCTAGATCCTTTTCCCGGAAAGAGATTTGTACAATGAAATGAATGCTTATAGGATGCAATTTATATTTAGGAACACCTTTGGGAGTATATTTAAACTGTACCGAAGTTCATATTACGAAAATGAATTTTTGGTTGCGAATTGCAATATTATCTAAACTTGAAGGTTTTCGGGTTGCTTCCATGTTGATTCATCTGGACGACAGTTTCATCGGCATTCCAGATGCCACTTCAGGGCTGAAGATCGTGTCCTATCGAATTTCGTATATCTTTGTTCCATATACCGTTAAACCTCATTAATACGAAATTCAAGGGACCAAAAAAATTGGACTTCAAATTATCCGGGTTCAAACTAAAACAGGGTGTCTACCAGTCGGGAAAAGTCGGGAATCCAGGAAAAAGTTGGGAATTTATTAACGTCGGGAAAAAATCTGGAAAAGGTCGGGAATTCGCTGAAAAATAATCAAAAATCGGGAAAAATGGTTGCTTTAAAATCATCAGGATAAAAATTGGAACGGCAGACATAGAATTACGAAATGAGATATTGTTTCCCTTTTTATTTGTTTGTCATTATCAAAGAGGTTTTATTTTAAACCTCTCTGGTTAGTATTTGTGAGTTCGTGACTTTCGTCGTTCGATTGCACTAGACATGGGCACCGTTTCCTGCATGTCGCCGTGTGACAAGTCAGCTTGGTCGGTTGCAGGTCGAAGATCGTATATGTACTTCCCTCCTGCCCATGGATTTATTTTGAAAGAATGACCTTGACCATGGTTATTACAACGCTTCCAAAGATTCAGGCGATCCATAGATCGTACCCTAGTACAATTGTGACATTTTGTGTTTTGCTATGCCTCTGAGGGTGTAACTCGATTAAATTCCACTAGAAATATTATATTTAAACCATCATGTCCTATGTTTCTATGCTGCGCATCATCATAATCGGGTGGGGTTAATTAACTTTACTGTGGAATTGGAATGCTTTCTTTCTCTCATCCATTCAGTGAAGCTTACCGTTTGCCATTTTGTTATTAGCATTTCCCATTGAATTGTGTTGCTTTTATACCCAAGCATAACGTCTTCGTGAAAGAACAGAGATCAGCCTCTGGAAAGTAAAAACATTGTATTACGTTTTGGTGTTTTCCCGGCGGATTATGTGAGTGAAAGTTTCACTGGTCTTCCACCGGGTCAAGGCTCCATCTCTGCCGACGTTTCCGAAAACGACTAGTTTTCCATCTTCAGGGCTGTGAAGATGTCCCTGGCTCACAGCCCTGAAGATAGAAAACGAGTCGTTTTCCGAAACGTAGGTAGATATGGAGCCTTTGACCCGGTGGAAGACCCGAGTAACTTTCACTCATTATATAACGTTGTCGTCCACTACGCCATATGTCGAATATGTCGTTGGCTCCTGGATGATATACTGGAGAACTCGCCATTTGCCAGCTAGTGTGGTGGAATGTCTTTGTTATTCATCTGATGGCGAGCTCGCTAGCTCGAAAGCCGCAGGAAAGTATAGTTCATCTGTCGGCATGTGTGAGTTTGCAACAAAATCGTTCGTTTTTACTGGAGAACTCGGCACTCGCCAGCTCGAGTTAAGTTGGTTCATCAGTCTTCGAGTTGGTGTGTGCTCAAGAGGTGCCTTTGGTTGGACTGGTGACTCAAATTTAATATTCCATTATATAATATTTAACATAATTCCGACTGGTTGGGGAAGGGCAGGGGCGGATTCAGTATCAAATTTGGGGGGGGGGGGTCATGACCTGGGTCCGGGGAGTATGGAATACTCCCCCTCCCCCCCGGGAGAGAGGTGCATTCTCCCGTGTAAATTTTTTTTAAAATACCCATTTTTTTACGCATTTTGAAGCCTAAAATTTCATTTGTATTCTTAACAACAGATGAAATTGAACAATTTTAGACATTTAAGAAGTTTAACAATGGAGAAGAAATAAAAAGCCAACTTGAAGTTTAAAATAATTATAAAATATTAATGTTTCATACAACAGAAAGTGTGAAAAAATTTCATTGGAAACGGTTTACAGTGATGATAAGCACAAACATAAAAGTTAAAAACTATCTGTTTAATTAGGGACTTACTAAAAAATTTGAGTTGGGTGCTAATATTGCTGTACGGTATCATCAGTATCGTGAAACAAAAGAATTTATAGAAAGCCAACTCATGATCAGTTTTTTCAAATTACGAAAGTGGGAAAATCTAGAAAATAATGGCATACAAAAATTAAAAAAAAACCGACAGCTGAGGTCATTTGCGCCATTTAGGATAGTTTGGTAATTGGGTAATAGTAGAAGTTTTCAGGAATCGGAGGAAGGGTGGAGAGAAACCCGGTGTCGGCAGTAGCCTACTCTTAACGAAAGGCGACAAGGGGACCACGGTTTAACATCCCATCCGACTAACGGAGTACTGGACTTGAAATGCCCTCCACCAGGAACTCAAGTGGGGACCAGTTTTCCATTGAAAAATCTGCCACTGCCAGGAACCGAACCCGGACCATCGAGATGGGAGACCAGTACGCTAGCCACCACACCAACCCGATCCCATTAGTCGGTTGTTTATTTCTAAAGATGGTTCATTGTATGTTAGTAAAAAGTAAAATCTATTGTCAAATGCTGATACATGGAATCGGTTTTCCTCGTGAGTGGTGAGGTCACCTTTTTCTCCTAAGAGATTATCAAACTTTTTAAGGGGTTCCTTAACTAATTTCTCAAGTGGAGTCACGTTGTGGTGGACACTTTCTAAGCCAGATGAAAAAAGTACACAATATTTACAGTACAGCCCCCTGTCTTTATGAGACAGCACAAGCCAGTGAAACTTGTCAAGATGTGATCTCTGTGCATATTTTTTGTAGGCTTTCCTTTCTTCATTACTTCGTTATGAGGGAACTGGTAGTCTAAAGGAGGAGTCCACGGTTTCTGCAACAACGTAGCCTTCCCCACGGAGCATCATGATATCGGCCCAATATCATTTTTACACCGTCACATATCACTTATTGGTCAATCCGATATTGGCTACCGATATCGGCAAATGTCAAAAGTGAAAACATTCGCCATTATAAAAATGACATTTGCTGACAATAATGGGCCGATATTAATTTGATGATAAAAAGACATATGTCACCACTATACAGTGGCCTAAAAATGATATTTGGCCGACGTATATTTGATATTACCATGGGCTGATTTTTCATTAACATGATATTGGGATGATTTAATAAGTAAGATAGCTAAAATGTATCCTGGATAAACATGTTACAAATATTTATAATAAGGGATGGTCGTACAATAAAATTGCGATGGAAAAAGAAATTGCGAGAGGTAGTTTCGATCTAAGATCGTTCATATTGAGAACCCTGCATTTTAGCCCTGACCCAACTCTCCTTATTAAGAAATGGGTAATTTTAAGCGTTTATGATAGTAATAAGACACCTACTTGTAACCGAACTTCCCTTACTGAAAGACACGTAACTTTAAGCGTTATCATTGCAATAAAATATTTCTAACTCGTTTTCTGTTGAAGTTATTGGAGTTATAAATCAATGTGGGGGGTTCACATTAATAGGCATGTGAAAAAATTCACCTGGACCGGGAATGGAACCACGGGCCTTTGGCTGCTCAGACCATTACGCTACCCAGGATCCCTAATTCGCATGGCAATTTTACCGAGGTTCAAGGTACTAGATATTGAGTCCTCGCGGTCCCTCAAGGATGGTAATACAAGGGAGAAAGGGCTTCAAAGAAGCCACGACCAAAGGTGAACCCCATCCAGCGCTAAAGCCGCGCTTGGCGGTAAATGTAGGATATTCCAAGCCTTCCGCGTGAACGGCAATTTGTAAGCAAACATCGAATCCTGACTAATTCTGAAGATTCAAGCGATATGGAGTGGAAGTGAAACATGATTACGCAGGCTCGTGTTTTTTTCTTTCTGTGTTATCGAATCCTTAAATAGTCATATTTCTTATTTTATATGTAGGCCTCCAAATGGTTTCTGATGTTCTGACCAATCACAAATTTTTGACTTTCTTCTCCCTGACGTCGGAGGAAAAAATGTGACTACTCAAATTATAAAATCCAACGACCAGAAAAATATGATCATTTTTATACCCTTTATTAGTCAGCTCAGCTGACATCATCTTTGCATCGGAAAATGATATCTATTAATTATCAATTTAAGATACGATCGACGATATCAATTTTACATCGGAGAAAGGTATCATTTGTGTCATTTTTATATCGTTTCTATCATCAGATGTTAAAACGACATTGGTGACATCAACATGTCATTGGGCCGACGTATAACTGCCATACGATGCTGCTTGGGTCTTATAGCCTTCCTCTCATCCTCCCTATTTTCTCTTTTTCCTCGCCGATGAAAAATTTCAGAGGGGAGATGGGGGGGGGTGTCTAACCCCCCTGGCTACGCCCCTGGTGCGACCCTGCTATTCCATCTTAAATCATATATTGGCTATTCCTACTATTCAAGGGTCGGTGAAGACTCACTTGTCTGTCAGTCGAGCTCCACGAGCTTATCACGAGACATCGGAAACTGCCGAACATTGCCGAAAGCACTGAGGCACTTCCGACTATGCGGGCTCTATAGCTGTGTCCCAATGCACCAGATAAGTACCATCCCAGAATTTATGGAGGACGCCATCTAGGAAGGGTGTCCCAACTCATTAGGCATCATAAGGGAGCGGATTTAGGTACCTTTTTCAGCCGCCAGATTTGGGCATCGTGCATCCTTTTCCCATGCTTTAAAGCATTCAAAGCGAGAGCAGTGGACTCGATGAAGATGGCTACCAATGAGGGAAAATATTTTGGCTGAAAGTTTGTTGATATTTTTATAATTAGTCGTGTTGATTCGTTATCACAATACAATATCGTTATAGGGAGTAGTGACATGACGGACAGATTCATTCAGAAGTAGAAGTCCGAATTGTTCTACATTAAAATAAATATATTATCTAAATTACGGAAAATATGACAAGATGCAAATCTACGGTACCATAAACTCAAATTAAATTCTCTTTACACAATGGCATGAGAAAGTTAACAATATGGATTGTTTAAGATTTTGTACATCATTTGTCATCCATTTCACATTCTCTTGTTTTTCATCGGTTTCGATCCCAGCAGATAGCAATACCGGCATAAGGATGTCCCAATTCATGCACCCTTTTGGGTTAGCCAGCTAAATTTTAGGCACCCAAATCCATTCTCCCTAATGCCTAACGAGTTGGGACACAGCCTTTTTTATTTTTGAGCTTGTTTTTTACAGTAGGGAGTGCTACGCTCTACGATAAATACAACTCAAACTTCTCTCATGTTTGGGACTTGTAGCCATGCATTTGCATATGCACTCCCTTTACTCCTTTTCAAGGATACAAAAACTATGAAACTAATAAAAATTAAAAATTTTTGATGAAATTTGGGGGGGGGGGGTCATGACCCCCCCCCCCCCCCTCCCTAAATCTGCCACTGGGGAAGGGAGGGATGGAAGTGAGGTTGAGGAGATTGGGATAGGTGTAAGAAATGGCCATGGTGAGAAAGCAGTGAAGTTCACTAAACGGAAGGGGGAATAGTTTATTGAACATCCTTATATGGTTTAAATACCACATGTTTATGTACCCTTGGAAAATGCCTGGGAAAGATCAACGAAAGGGCTTTTTCTGTTTACCACTATACCAGGTACATATTTACGAACACTAACTTTGACCCCACAAGAGCTAGACTTAAGTGATGGTATGTCAGAGTGGGTCATGATTGCTGGATAAGCTCAGTTTATGGAAGGAAATAATAGTGTCTTAGGACATGATTAACTAAAAGCAATAGAAGGGAATGTTAGGAAAATGTACTGTTTGTTGGGGAGAAATTAGATTACACCGTGATAGGATGAGGATGGATTGCTGATATCCTCAAAAAACCTACAGCTATGATGAAGCCTTATCATATTATTATTTATCACTTATTATTTTCTATTTATCTATCACTTATTATCATATTATCACTTATTTAATGTTGAATTGAAACATTATATTGTATTACAGAGTGGAAATATGAAGTGTAAGACAGTGGCTATCAAAATGTTGTTGATAATATCCATAATGAAGTATAGTCGGTCATGTTGACACAATGTCAATCATATGCCACAATATTTACATCTGTGTGGCTTAACTTTAATACTTAAAAGTGTTCTGAAATTTGCCCAGATGGTGGTATCAAAAATAAGGATAAAGGGTGAGGAAATGGGGTCCTCTATGTCATTTCATCAAATTTAAATGGTTAGGCTGATGGCGTGCCTATTGATGATGCATGCAAAAGCTGCAGAAATTCTTAAAATAGAGTGGATTATTATGCTAAAGGCCTGGTTACACGATACAATTTCTTGTATAATTTATTGTCCGAATGTCTGTCTCATTTCTAGACTAAATTTATGTACAATCGTCTGTTCAAGAATCTGAATGGAGTGGTTACAGGGTGAAAGATTTCATACAATTTTTCATGCAATTTCATGGTATGCATTTCACGATTGCTTTTGTTTTCTCAAAAGTGCAAAATTTAATGTTTTAAATCAGGGGTTATTTATCGTTTACTGAAGCACAATATTAATCTCAAACTTTATTTTCAGTTGTCTGAGGTAGTTATTCTTGGGGAAATCTTTTGGTAGGTGACGAAAATGACCTGGGTGGCAATCGTCAGGGAAAACCGGGAAAACCTGGAATTGTCAGGGAATTTTGGAAATCTGGAAAAGTCAGGGAATTCTTGTAACAGTCAGGGAGAAACTGGGATAGGAAATGGTAGAAATGATACCAAATGGTAGAAAAATAACGAGTAATGTTACATTTACCGGGCAGTCTTTCCCACCCTTTATTTCACCAAAACATTTCACCAACTAAAGCTAATGTCCATTGCCGAAGTGCATAGAATAAGCCCCGTCAATTCGTTGAACATTCAGTTGTGAATCTTAGTTATTTTTGTTGTGAATCAGTCGTACAATGTATCCCTTTTGTATATCCTTAATGCGATATTTGCCTAGTAGTCTTAAAATTCATGATCACCATGTATTCTGCTGATCATAAGGAATCCGACGCTATGTTTTTCGGAAGATTTTACCTTGCGTTTTTTTTTTTTAACTTCCGAGACTCAGGTCAAAAGTTAGTTGTAGCACACTAGCTTGTAGTAAGTACGTGCTTGCAGTTCTAAAAATATGAGACGATGATTATTAAAATGTACGATCACACGTGTAAACAAAATCTTACGTGAGATCATCTTTGATTTCCATACCCCCCATTCGTGAGACCATAAGAAGAGTCCTCATCCCCTCCCCACCTTCATGTTCGACGTAATTATTGAATGGTCCCCTTAGCTCCCTCTCGAAGCAATTTAGTCATGACACAAACCACCTCAAATATGACAGGGTTTATAACAACCTGGAAAACCTGGAAAAGTCAGGGAAAATGAAAATGGTCATGGAAATCCTGGAAAAGTCAGGGAATTTACCGTGTGGTCAGGGAAAAATCACAAAATGTTTAAATTTATCACCTGAAAATGCCAAGAGATAAAAACTGCACATAGGAGTGGAGGAGGAGGGTGAAGGAGGGGACGGCTGGCCTCAGGCTGGCTTCGCTGTGGAGGCATCCCAGGGGGCCTATTCTGGTTCTTTCTGGCTATAGCCTGCATGATTTGGTGAATAGATTGGCGAAAGGTGTGCACATTCGTATTTTCATTTTCATTCGCTAGCGATTTTCCAGGAATGCTTCGCTTTGTCCCTCTGGCGAGGAAAAAGTTATTCTCAGTCAAATTTGAAGTCACTTAGCCAACTTTGTAGAAGGATGTGAGGAAGAAAAAGATTGATTCAAAGAGCTACTTTAACATGACATCAGGTTTGAAGGAAAAACCAGGTTAGCCTTCTTTGCATATATTTTTCTGCAATTAAAACCCTTTCTGAAGGCATGTCAATGTAAGGAATGATAATTTTTATTTTGTTGACTTAAAGTTGTTGATCTCTTATTACTGGAAGTTCATATGATTAATATGATAATAAACCTACAATTTTTCATAAGTTTAGACTTCTTTGCTTCCTCACTACCACTTTTATCTCTATAAATGACTGAAATCTTGGAGTTTTCAGGCGCTCAAAAGTCAGGGAAAATCACTAATAATGGTCTGGAAATCCTGGAAAAGTCAGGGAAAATGAAAATGAAAACTCCTATAAACATTGTATGACATTTCTGAATACGATGCTGCCATTGCTAATTGCCTCCTGTTTTCGTTCGCATTGACGCGATTACGTTATGGTTGTTTATACAAATATTTTGACTTTTTTGGTTCCCTCTTACAATCAAGGGGTTATAACCATGTTAATCAAATTGTTATTGTCTTCTGAATGTCATTCGTGCCATCCGATTTTGATCCAGTCCAAGAACTTGGCTTTGATTTGTATTTTTCGCGCAGCTTAGTGATACATGTGCCGGAGTCCGCCAGTAAATTGGCCATTAACTTTCCCTTTGATGCCTTTTCAGTAATCTTCAACTTCCCAGAACTACCACGACATGCCACCTCTTCCTTGAAGAATTAGACATTGTCAATTTGTAATTTTATTGAAGGAAACATACAAGGCCACTGAAATACGATACACGGCCATGGATACATGGATACATGGACGAAAATTTCAGCAGAAATAAAATATAGGAGATCTTTTGGCGACCAGTCAGGGAAATTTGTGAAGCCATCAGGGAAAAGTCAGGGAATTTGAAAATTGTTTATCAGTAGCCACCCTGATGATGCTTTCGGTTGTATAGTAGGCCTGTGGGATTTGTTTTATGCGCAACTTTGTTTGTAACATTTATTTTGATGTCTACTTCATTTGTACTTCTCGATCTGATTAAATTTTTAATTAGCAGTTATAGTGAAAGTTACTTAATGGGATGAAACCATAGTTCCAGGTAATCACTGACCTTACGATTTTTGGCAACTGTAGTAACCTACCGGTCAACGATATATTCAACGAGAATTCCCCACAGCATGATTGTTGGAATTATTTCCCTTGTCTGCGAAAGCGTCTACTTCAATCTGAAAAAAAATACTTGGAGGTGTATGCTATTCATAGATTAGTTTTAATGGAATGATATAATTCATTAAAAACCCTTTAATGACAATGCAAAAATTCCTTGAGTACAACGATCGCGTATGGAGTGGGATGATCTTGCACTTAAATGCACATTGCACTTAGTGTATATTGGAGCGAAGGATAGGAAGCGTGCATAGTTTTCAGCCCATCGTTTGCCTCAGATCCCATTATTTTGACTACAAAGGGTGTCACTCCTTAATGCTGCTTGTATTCGTAGATACTGAATGTAAATTAATTTCTACGCCAGTGACAGCGGAAAAATTAATGAGTTGGTGAAAAATGTACCATATGGGTTGTACAGGACATGACTAATGACAATAATGGGAGAGTTGGGGCCAATTAAGGCAAGTGGTAGGTAAATATATTTATTCCGAGAAAGTTATGCAACCGTTGCAGGAGTCAAACAGCAGAGCGAAGTCCAAATGTAGCAGAGGTCATGATAAAAGTAAATCACACAAATAGGCCTAAATATTGCTAGTTACAGCAATATTAACTAATAAAATCACAGCAGTCGCTTGTAAACACACCGAATCGTGAAGGCAAAAATATAATCACACAACTAGAAGCATAGTTTTCCTTGCCTACGTCTAGATGTCTCTAAAACGTCAAAAATTGTATGATTGTCTGAACGAAATTAGAACAGGTTCTATTTTCTGTGCAGTCGTTCATACAATCGTACAATTTGGACTGGTTGCACGATACAATTTCACATTCATTCTCGCGTTCAGACTATCATAAAAGTGATTGTACAAGAAATTGTATCATGTAACCAGGGCTTAATAAATTTGGTTGTTTCAGGAGCCCTGTCATGGCTGGAGGATTATTTGCAATCAGTGCCAAATTCTTCTGGGAGCTTGGAGGTTATGATGAAGGACTGGACATTTGGGGTGGAGAGCAATATGAGTTATCTTTCAAGGTATGTGATTTTATCAGCATCAAAATTTTAAAATTAAAGTAATTTGGGTAGATTCAAGTATAAATGTTCTCTATTGGAGTTTGTTTTATTTTGTAATTGTTCAATTCTGTGGATCACTCAACTTGCCCGTATCTTTAATCTTTATTTTGTGGGCACGTTCCTTTTTCAAAATGCTTTGCTGTTACTTGTTCAAAGTGGTTGACTTTTTTTGCGAGTTTACACTCCCACTTATCCCATAAATTGAAAGGTTTGCCTATGCATGTGTATTTTATTTCCTCTTAATGTTTTCTCCATTATCTACAAAGTACGTGACTGGTCAAACATTTGGTGTTTGATTATGGTCTCCATTATTCTCTGCAGATATGGCTAACAAAATAATCTTAGATAGATGACTCTCATATTACTGCTGATGAACCATAGACTCATAGGTGTTTTTTGACCTGAGTAAAGGATAGCGACATCCCTTTGGGACTTACCCCAAGTCCATATGTGCCTCTGTTGCAATTCCTGAGAATTAATCGAAGTCTTCACTGCTGTGGGACATTTGATTTTTGTGTGGTATCTTAACCCTCCTCCTTGAACTGCCTGCTCTTTGATGTGTCCTTGATTGTAAAGGATGAAATGTATGGTCACTTGATAATAGCAAATAATTATTCCTCTTCAGTTCTCAGTTAGCCTTTGTCATGTAATTAGAGCATCATGGTGTAACACTTGACCTTGGTCTTCAATCTCAGGTTTCTGTGGCGTTGAACAGTTGAGACCAGCATTCTTTCGGGTTGAGTCTGTGTACATTGTTTTTCCACAACAGTTTCACCGGCAGGAGAGCTAGCAAAACTGTTGTGGAAAAACAATGCACAAGGAAGCAACCCAAAAGAATACATGTCTCAACTCTACCTAGGTCCTTTGATATTATGCTAGACCTGCCCAAGGGCTGTGGAAACAGTCCCAAAGTTGATTGATTCAGCTGGCTGGCAAAAGTAAACTGTCTATGCATCGATTATGGCTTACGTATTCTAAAGGCCGTTTTACATCGTGAATGATCATGTGAATGAAATCATGCACATTAAGTGCATGCGTCGTGTAATACGGAAATCTCCTCACATGAAATTCATTCGCATGATTCCTTGAATGATCACGTGCTATGAGCGCATGACGTCCATCTTTGTTTTATGAGTGGGTAGAAGAGGATAATCTACTATTCTTAAATTTGTTTTTCATTGAATGCAGCTGCTAGTCTTTTCTATTATTATCAACTTTATATGTAGGATTCGAGGTATTCGAGAGATTCGAGAACCTCTTAGGATTCGGATTCGGGTTCGGATTCGAGAAAATTTAGGATTCGTCCCGCCTCTAGAGAATACAATCAAAAGGTATAGAAGAGTAAACAACACTCATTATCTTTATAATTACCTAGCCTAAAACTATGAACAATTACATGAGACTCTGTAAACCAAATTTTATAAAATAAATAAATATGAGAGAGAGAAAAAACAAACATTTAACATTAAAATTACAGCTATGTTAGAAGCTGGTGGTCGATTTAGAAAGGTATTTGTAATGGTCGGAGGGACATGGGATGGAAGTCCGTGGGCTACCTTCCGGTAAGTGAAGACAGATGGTATATAAATACAGAAACCATAAGTAAGAAAAATATTTACTCCCAAAATAACATATGATCATAATAGTGATGAAGTACCAGAAACACTACACTCTTTATAGAACTTCAGAATCAGACATTTAGAATAATCTTTGCACACTAAATTATCACAATACCTGTTACGCATTGCACATTAGTGGACTGTTTCAGAAGAACATACACATGATCAAATCGTATTTCTAACAGTACGCATTCACGACAGCATTATATTTTAGTGGACTATTTCAGATAACATCCGTTTTGTAGAATGTCCGTACTATACTTATACACTACGTTGGATTTGTCATCATTATAAAACCCATTCGTTCTTAAGTTGCTATTCAGCTACATTAATACGAATCTGTGAATGAAAATAACATCAGTACATGACATGCAATAATTACTTTCGAAAGATTTGACTCTAATACTCTCTTGAATGGACTGCATCTTCATTACTTGTTTACAAACATTCCACAGCTGATGAAATGTATCGAACGCTCCCATTGGCTTTTCTCATTTTCTTAGGACTACCAACATACGAAATTCTACATTTTCATGGCGATGCGCAACTGTTCACTCGTCGTCCATCATAGGCGTCATAAGCCTTATGACGGTAGCTTACGGAATCGCTCGAATGTCATAGCCGTCATAAGTTGCCCATCATAGCTATCACCCTTATGACGCCTATGACATTTACAGAATCGACCTGCAGAGGACAGTCCTTTCACTGTTGGGTCAATCCAGTTCATCCAGGCCATGACACCCACTGACTCAGATTTCGATGAAACTTAGCATGAGTTATATTTTCCTGTAGGTATGAAAGAATCCAAAGTTTTTCTTCTCTATCTCAACTTGTTTTGTTTTTACAGCCATTTAAAGTGCAGGTGAAACTGCGGGTTTTTGATTCTGGAGGACTCCGCGGGCTTTTGTGCCTCCAGAGGAAAAAAAATTGTATCCATCTTATTTACCACTCAATTGATATAAAAAATTTGCTGTTTTATCAAAGAAGCAATGAGAATTCCAGAAATAAATTGAGTTATATTCTCAAAGGTATCATAAATTCTCAAAACACTTTGGTTTCATAAGATTTAAGAAAATTTCTTACCTAAAACATGGTTAGAAAAAATTAAATATTTACCAAAGGCAGTGTGTTTATAATGCAAAATTATTTTTTCTCAAAATCCTAAAGATATTTCCCACCACCTCTGAAAATAAAACTCACGGCTCTTTGTGTGCTTTCTGAGATAAAAAAATGTTAGATATAAAAAATGTGTGTTTCAATTTTGTGATAATCAGCATCTAGTCTACCTACATTAGTTAAAAGAAAAAAAGCAATAGTTTTCTTAAATATGTTTATCAGATTTTCATGATGAATTAGTAAGACTTGTACTGTGGAATATTTTGAAACACAGATTCAGTTTGAAACACAGGTAGTTCAGTTTCTAAATATGTATTTACAAAATAAAGAAACTAATTTTAAAATTCTCAAGAAATTCCCAAAATTAATTCAAGAAAAGTAGAGGACTGATGAATATGAGACATTGCATAATTATAGGTGATTTTATCATTTTATTTTCAATTGGGTGCTCAAAATGAGGGTTCGTCTTATATTCAGGGTCGTCTTAGAATTGGGTAAATACGGTACATATTTGTAATATTATATTTCCTTCAAATCAAAGATAGCATGAATGATTTTTTCCTTCTCATAAAAACTAAAATATATGGTTAACACAAAGACGAATACATCATACTAATATATAAAATTGATGTGGTGTCTGTGTTCTGCTGGTTCTATGTTCCTTACACATCTCCAAAACTACTAAAGCAATTAAGCTGAAATTTTGTAGGATTCAGGCGTATACACCAGAAGGTGCTCTAGACTATATAAAAAAGGCTTAGGTCCTGGGTTCAATGTGCCAAATATGTATTTACATTGGTTTAAATTGACTTTTTCAATTTATGGTAGCTCAAGAATTTTTCTTTCGCTCAGTAAAATAACTAAATATTAATCGATTTCTTTCAATCTTTTTGAATTTAATGGGAAAATGTTTAAATTTTCTTATTCTTTAAACCGATTTACACCCTGTCCTCATGGCAAGGTTTCTGGGCAATGTGAAATTTTCGTTGAAATTTACTGTTTATTTTGGTCTTTCCGAGCATTGGTATTGCCTCGGGCAATGGGCCTTTGCCATTGTTGTCTCTGAAATGAAAACATCGTTTATGCTTGAACAGTTCTTCACAGAGGGATGGCGTAAATGGGATTGTGGTTTTTGTGAGGATATGGGAAGGCACTGAAGGCATTGTAGGCTATTCGTGAAGCAAGGTCAGCCATAATTTTCCACACAAAGATACATGCTGACTGCTAGCACTACTCATGGATTTATAAGGTTTGCATTTGGTTAAAATTAGAAGTATTTAAATAAATGTTTCAGCGGTGTTCAAATTGTGAGTGTTTTTTTACGGGTTTGTGCATTTGAACCGACCTGGGACATAAAGAGAAGAGATGAAAGATTTTCGAAATCGTCGTCAATGGAGATAGCTTGAGATTTGAAATAGTTTCACAAAAACTGCTGTAAAAAATCAAATCACAATGGAACTTAATGTCTTAATTCATATCTGTGGGATGTTCATTGATGCCATTGCAATGATGCTAAAAATGTTCGGCCGAAAGCGATGCCATAAACAGCAATGTTCTTTTCGTGAAGATATTGAAAGGTTCTAAAAAAAGGTATTGCAGCTAATTGTTGAATCTAGATCGGCCATTCGATTTGAATAAATTATACGGGCTTACTTTTTGCACTTCTCCTAGATCAAATAGGTTTGCATTCTGTAAAACTAAAAGTTTTTGAATGAAAGTTTCTGTGGGGTTTAAAATGTGAATATTTTATGGATTTATACCCTATTCCGAAGTAGACCGCTTTCAAAATTGTTATCTTTTGAGACACAAGAACAAGATAAGAAACGTAAATGAAGTCTAATAAAAAATAATTTTATCAAGATGAAAAAATATTGTGATATACTAATGCGTCAAATACAGTAGAAGCCCGGTATAGTGAGTACGGCTTATTGCGAGAATCGCGTTATAGCGAGTGATTGTCTTTGTACCGACAAAAGGCCTATGTTTTACATGTAAAATAAAGCGGATATAGCGAGGCCAAAAATTTCCTTCCACGGTATACGCTCGGTATTACGACAGATATCTCTCGAGGGCGATGCACCGCCTAGTAAAAATAAACTATTGTGTTTTGTATTATTTGCTAAGTAAACTAAAAATACAAGATGTGTGCCATATCTACAACACCTAAAGCCAGTTATGTCCAAACATTAACGATTTACGGCCTTCAGTTCGCTCTGCGCACTCCCATTTTACGTTCTCCTTTTGCTAGGCCCAGTCATCAGTGGGAGTGGGCAGACGACGAGCAAGATGAGAGTAGTAGAGGGAGTTAGGTCTAGGCATGGGCGATATTGATAATTCAATATCGGGATACGATAATTTTAGCATATCATAAGGTGGCGATAACGATAACTCAGCGTGACGATAAACATCGTCTTATCGTGCCCAGATATGTTATCGGGGCACGATAAGATATCGGGGCACGATAAGATGTCGGGGCACGATAACATGTCGGGGCACGATAACTTGTCGGGGCACGATAAGATATCGGGGCGCGATAAGATGTCGGGGCACGAAAAGATGTCGGGGCACGATAAGATATCGGGGTGCGATAAATATCGCTATAAATAGGTATCGCGATAACTATCACGATAAACATCACGATAAATATCGTGACCATGATAAATATCGCGATAAAATATCATGATATTGTGACCATGATAAATATCGCGATAAAATATTATGATATCGCGCCCCGATAAAATATCACTATATATTATCACGATAAATATCGCGATAAAAGATCGTGATATTGCGCTCGTTCAAACATAGCGTTTTCGCGCCCGATGAATTATCGTGATATTGCTCCAGTTAATCGTGTCAGAAAAAGACAGCCGTAAGTTGGCCTTCGCTTAAGCTTGAAAAATATCTACGACCCCCGAAACATGCCGTATTTCAGTGAACCTTCAGGCCAATTTTCCCAACTGATGGACGTACTGGTTAACATTCGAAAACTTGACAAAGCTGATATTATCGTCATGACATATTCGCAAAATTATCCGAAAACACAATCCACAGTATACCTAATATTTTAATTCCGACTAGTTACGCTGTCTTTACAGCTTTCTTCGGCGATCGAAAAATAGAAGAACTGGAAGAAAAACATCGAAACTAGGGGAATTAATATTTTATATAATGGAAAATGTCCTGTTTCTTTCATGATATATGTTGATATTCTACCAGATTGTGCCTGAAATGACTTTTTTGCTGTTTACCTTCGTCAAATACCACGGAAACAAAAGAAAAACTGTAAATACGAACGACTATGAGAATTAGGTGGGTTTTTTCAACACCATCGGATAAAACGAGCACTCGATTTAGCGAGTGATTTCCGAGGGATTATGAGCACTCGTTATACCAGGATTCCACTGTATACAGTAGAAGGTGTGAATATGTGCAACCATGGGACGAGTACATAGTTTAAGTAGGCTAAACCTCTACTAAGTAATAAGAATAGAATTTACTCTAATTAGAATAAAATTCATTGATATGTTTCCGTTGAAAGTTCATTGATGCCATTGTCATGGAGTTGGAAAATTGAGAAAATACATCATACATAAAAAGATGGAGAAACATTTTTTTTGCTAAAGAGGTGGTTGGGCATTCCCAAAAAACTGAATCTGGCCTCATTGTCAACTATAGGCAGGCATTCATATGCACCCCCCCAACCTCCTTTGTTTCTTCTGGCTTCTTAAGTTTCTAAATAAAATTTTTATTTTTGTAAAGGCTCAGGTATGAGTCCAGTCAGTAATTACATGTTTGGATTGGTATAAATTGTATTTATGCTTCCGATAGTGACTTGTAGCCATAGCTAGCTCCGTAACACAAGTTTGTTTTCGCCCCTTCATGAAAGTTGTTAAAATTTCTTAATATAATTTGTAATTATTATAATTCTCCCTCCCGTTGAATTTAAATGGGCACCTTCAGCTAGTAATTCATTTATTAAAACTTAGTGCTTCAAATACATATATGTAAAATTCAAAATATTACGATTTTCATGGAAATGTGCAGTTTTCGCACCGTCTACCTAAAAGGGCATGGCAGTAAAAGGGTTAAACCTAATAAAAGGCAGCTACTACCAAGTTTTTTGTCAGAGACTTCCCTCGCCATCTTCTCTCTGCAATATCTAACCTTCGCAAAACACATTTTTTATTTGCTGCTACTCTCGTTTTCAATTCTTTTATCCCACAGTGTCCTGTAGATCACTTTCAGAAAAGTGGACGCTACACAAACTAGTACCACACATGCTTGTTTGGTGGTCTGTTGATTTTCTATGGGGTTTTCATGGGTTGGTCGCACAGGTCTCTCCTATTTGCTGCATCTGGTGCTATTTCTGTCATGCATGACCTCTTAATTATGCTTGATGAATAGTAGGCAATGGGTAGCTCAACATCATTCCTACACCTCAATGCGTACACATTGCACACACCATTCCAACAACCATGAGGTTATTGTCGATTCTAAACACTAAGATGTTTACTTACAACAAATTCAAGTCTTGTGAAATAGTTACAAAAACCTGTTGTGATTTTTTTGCAGCTATTTCACCTTAGTAGGCTAACCTGCTAATATACCTGCTCAATAGCAGAATTTCCCCATGAAAAAAAATAATTCATCTTTACCACGACTAGAAATTATCTGTACGTATTACCATTCACAAAAATAAAGAGGATTATTGGCAGCGTTTTACATTGTTTTGCGTCGGGGTTTTAGATATCGTTATGGAACATTATGGAGAGGGATGCGGGAGTCAAGAAAAGGGAAATTCAGCATTATGTAATTAGTGAATTAGCCTGATATGCTGTATTTCAGGCTATGTTGAACCCGTATTTTCTTTCATTTTTATATTTATTGTTGGGCTAGTGTAAGGTCAGTTTTCTTGAGAAGAATTTATAAGTCCTTATCTAATTGGTTATTTCAGATCTGGCAGTGTGGTGGAAAGATGGTGGATGCTCCTTGCTCCCGTGTTGGTCACATTTATCGAAAGTTTGCACCTTTTCCAAATCCAGGACGTGGAGATTTTGTGGGAAAGGTAAGTATTGAATTTAGTTCTTGGGTAGTTTAATTTTTTGGTAAATATAAACTTTCAATATACATATGACTACAGTATTTAATGCCCTTAAGTAATAATTTATTTTTAACAAATACAATAAATTGTTGTTTAGAAAATTTAACAATAATTTTTTAATTATTTATAAAGTAACTAATAAATTATTCACTTCTACAATGAAGAATGGAATCCCTGCTGGATAAGTACATTGAAGAGAAATAATTGGCCAGCTGAATATTTATGAAAAATATCTCTTATCATTAGTGGTCGATGTTCACTTTTTTTGGCAAAAACTTTGTTATGCTCATGAAAATCACTCCCTAACTTGTACTGAGCTTCATGGTACTCCACATTGTTTCAGTTGTCACACAGAAGAATTTTCCTTATTAATTTGATTTGTTATGCAGCAATGGATTTATTTCATAAGAGATAGTGGTAATTTGCATGGTTTCACTGTCATGAGTCATTGGCCCTCTTGTAGAATTATCGCAGAGTTGCTGAAGTTTGGATGGATGAATACAAGGAATATCTGTATGATCGGAGACCTCATTATCGAAAGATAGATCCTGGAGATTTGACTGCTCAGAAGGCATTGAGAGAGATCCTGAAGTGCAAGCCTTTTAAGTGGTTTATGGAGGAGATAGCGTTTGACTTGACAAAGAAGTACCCGCCTGTGGAACCACCAGATTTTGCAAAGGGAGAGGTAAGCTCTTTGATTAATTTGCCTCAATGATTGTGTAATATTGTTAGTGATTTAAAAAAAGATGTCATAGTCTTTTGGCTGGCCTTAGGTGGCACTTTTGGAAGGGATTGTTTGTACTGTCAGTAAAGATAAAGAGTAAAAATATGAAGGTATGGAATGAGTTGTGTACATAAGTGTTTTAGATTTTAGGTGTTAATCTTTGGAATGGACTGTATTTCTACTTAGAATTGATCAATTCTTGAATTTATGCATATGCATAGTTTTCTCATCAAGTGTGGAAAACTAAAATTGTGATTATGAGGGTTTTGAGGTATTGGTTTGGGAACCTAGAGTAATGAATTGCTTTATGTGATAGAATGTACCCAGTAAAAATCATTATTAATGTTTCATGTGTCACTTTCATATTGAAAAAAACCGTCTAGGTAAGAAGTGTTGCAGCCTCTGACTTGTGTGTAGATACACGCTTGAAGAGCAAGGATGAAAGGTTTGGATTAGAGCCATGCATGAAGGACCACCCTGGGCAGAGTGGAGAACAGGTGATCTATTTGATAGCCTTAGGCAAATGTTCATAGAGCAATTAATCTCATTGTGTGAGATATTTATGTAGAATAATTTTAATTTGTGTATCATTTTTATTTTTATATTTTCATTAAAGTAATGAAATAATTAAGGTAAGCCATTTCATGATGAAAAAGAAAAGAATTTTTATTGCAAAGATTTATAGTTTTTGTAAAGTAGAATTAAGAAGTTTATGTAAAAGCTGGGCTCAATGTATTGCAGGGCCGAGCAATCTTTCAAAGCAGCTATTGATTTTATGGATAGTGTTTGATAGGAAGATACATAAATACACTGGAACCGCGGTAGTACGAGTATGGCCTATTACGAGACCCCCGCCATTACGAGATATTGCAGGGGCACCGTCAAATGACCCTATGATTGCCATGTAAAAAAATATGGTTTTTACGAGAACCTTTTGGTGTTGGCTCCCACCATTGCGAGAGTTTCCGTCACTGGCAAATAAACACCAAAAGTGGCCGACATCTTCCATAGCTTGCGATCTGTTAGCAATGCAAATATTAGGTGTTGTGTATCAACTGCACGTTATAAATCACCATCTGATTAATTTATTGTTAATATTGGTGGAAATACTGCAGTATTAGCAGTTACGAATACGTATTTGATCTTTTGTTTCCCGGGTGGTCGAGAGTACACTCGCACGTCTGTGAGTTGAGGGCATTTCCAAGATAGACACCATGGCCCAAAAACGCAAAACACTTAAGTGTCGGAATGGAAAAATGGCAAGCCACTTAATTGTCTTTCCTAAATTTGTTTTCATATTTTCTTTCACTTTTTATTTATCAATGTTGAACATTTTCGTGAGTTAATTTTATAATTCATGAGATTATTGAAGTTAGCAAATTATTATTTGTTACCTATACTAGTAACTGCTTGATGTAATGTGATAAACGCGGTGCCAAAGGAGTAGCGCTCTTAGTTTATTGACTTTCAATACATCTATATTCCTTTCTATGTTTTGCTGCCATTATTGAGCAATTATATGAATTAATACATAACACATTTGTTGGTATAGGAGGGCTCTTCATTAGACCCATTTTTTCAGTCCTTTTTATCATACTACCATTGTGCATATACACCCGATAAAATTACTGTACGTACGTCGAGGGCCTAACGAAATCTTTAAAAAGAACTTATTGTATTACAACCGCTATTTCAATAAAATTGTTACACATGGCAAAGCAGATTGTTTTTCAATGGGAACATTACATCATATGAAAAAAAAACGCTCTCCAAGGCAGGATCCCTTCCACCACTTCCACGGTCTCTTTTCGTCTGCTGAAACAAATACGATACGTTATTCCAAATGGCTCCCGTGAAATTTCGTGAAGAACGTGAATATACTGATCATAAAAATTAAGACCAACCAAGGGAAAGTGTAAAGGGCTAGTAAAAAAAAGGCGAAAAAATTTTGATTTATCAGTTATGGTTTAAATTTTTTGCAAAAATAATCAAAATTATTGAATGAACATTAGAATATGGAACGAGAGTTAGAAAAGAGTAGCTTGGTCAGTTGGGCATTTGGGAAAATAGTCTGCAATTCGAGGATTTTTGCATATTTGGGGCAGGTACGTTGCTTTTTGATCTAATGGTTAGTTGGTAAATTAATAGTAGGGGTATGAATTACTCAATAACTTTCCCCTTCCTTTGGGATTTGTGCTCAGACTCTCCAGATGGAAATACTTCCGCCACCACACCGACCCGATTCCTAGAAAATTGTTGACAATAGGTTTCATGGGGATTATTCGCACCAACCTCGGTAAGACAATACTTCACTATAACGAGGGTTTTATTGGGCACCGTGAGGTCTCGTTTTAAAGAGGTTGCACTGTCTATAAAAACTAATCAGGTAAGTCACAATGTTAAAGGGTGATTACATAAAATCATGGATAAATGTTTGTTTTGAAGTAATGGAATGGTAATGTACTAAATAGGGGAATTTGTGAAAGTCTTAGGTAATTTTCATTTCACTCTTGCTATAACTTGTATAATCCCATGTACAGATACGTATATTTTCCATCTGTAGATTCTCATGTCGAAAATCTGTAAATGAAGCTTTTATGATACTCTATAAAATGGATTAGTATATCCTGCGATTTTTAGTAGTGCTGTTGTAAGGGCTTATATGTATGGAATATGCCTAGAATATTTTCGAGTTTACTTTTGCATTAGTGTAAGATAGCAAATGTGTAAGTTTTGGAAGCTTGAAATTGTAGACAAGTAAAAAAGTTGTTTTAATGATATATTTCTTAGTTGTCTGAGGATATCTCCTGGGATATTAATCTTGCTTTTCAATGTCTGCATTCAGTTTGGTGCACTTCCTGGCAATTGTGGAAAATTACCTCCAAGTTGTGGAAAATCCTTAAAATTGTGTAAAAATGTAAATGACACAACCTTAATTTATTCATATTGTGTCAACACAAATCCTACTGATTGTTGTGTAAACTATTGGACCTAAGCATTTCTTGAGTAAATGACACAACCTTAATTTATTCATATTGTGTCAACAGAATCCTACTGATTGTTGTGTAAACTATTGGACCTAAGCATTTCTTGAGGGCTTATAGCTGTAGCTTGACACATTTCTTTATCATAATAAGTTGGTACCTTGTAACTCCTTATTTAAACTTTTCTAGGGACCGCTAGAAAAAAGTGTAAAAAGCGGGTAAATGCAAATAGCAGGAAAAGGACAATTTTACAGTTTCATATGCATAATTTAACATTATAAAGTAAATATATACATAAGAAACACCGATAAACTGTATTGGAACTATGATATTAATTACTTCTTAAGGTATAGAGCTGTTCTTATTTATTTTTTGTATGATATATTTCTACCAATGTTTCATCCAATCCAACCAACCGTTGGAGGTTGTCAAGTCCATAATTCCCCAACTTCTGCATTATGCAATGCCTTTTCTCTTGTGACGAAGCCATTCATGACGATATTAGATGCTCAAGAACTTAAAAACCGCCTTTTAAGTTGGTAATCCTTCGAAGGAAAGTCAGATTATGATTTCTTGACATTTTCTCTTTTTCGACAGGTGTCTGCACTAGCTAGCATATTTATGAATCACATTGCAATTTTTGATAGTTGTATCCATTGTAGAGACCGGTAATCTTACATGTTTCTCTTTATCAGTGCGAGTTGCATCATGAGAATCGACAATTTCTATTTACACCAAAATTGAAAATATTCTACGTGCTGCAAAGGCTTCCATGGTGAAAGATTACTCGAGGGATTCCATTTTTTTCCGCTTTGGTTCATCTTACTGCACGACAGTTACGCCGGCATTCCAGACAGCATCTTCAGGTCGGAAGTACAGGAAATATATTGTACGAAGATATAGGAAATTTAATGGGACGTCCCATCCCGAGGTACCTCGGACCTGAAGACAACGTCTAGAATGCCAATGAAACTGTCATCCAGAGAGAAGAACCAACATGGAAGAAACCTGAAAACCATCAAGTCATCTGAAAATATTGTAATTCGCATCCATTTCCCATTTCCAAGTAAATAAAATTTACATGACTGAGTAATTTAGGATAACATAAACAACATATGAGAATATTGAACTACCTTGCTGGTCTTACAGCGCAAGCAGTTATCCAACAGCAAAACATTTCTCAATAAAATAATTTTATTTATTTAAAGCGGTTTTCATGCGATAAAACTAGTTTTAATATGTTTTGTTTTGTATTAACATGTAGTAAAACTGTTGAATTAATGCAGTGCGATGGTCGGATGAATGGTCCCCTGCTATCATCCACCAGTTTAGTTCATGTAGGTATTTTTAACATTTCATAACATCTGGGTAAAAATTCATTTTCATTCTTCACACTATGAACTTCGGTACAGCTTAAATATACCTCCGCAGGTGTTCCTAAATAATAAATTGCATCCTAATCGCTTTCATTTCATAGTAGGAATCTTTTCCCGATAAGGATAAAAGGATAGCGAGTGTCTATTGTGATCGAAACTTACAATCGCTGAAACAATCACGAGTGATATTTTATCTTTCTGTCACTAGTGGCACTGCGTACTGCCCCGCTATGCCGGTAAGTTCAAATACTTCCGTAAAACAGAGCACATTACTGCTCTCTCTCTTGTTTTTGAAGGTTATATGCACAAAATGAGATAAAACAGTGTTTTATGCAGAATGTTATGTATGGCTAAATGTCATAGAAGGGAATTTTGTTTTTTTAATCTATCGCATTCTTACCTGCATCTAACGCAAGCAGCAGGAAAACGGAAAAGTTGTGGTGTTATATACTGGGTTCTACATACGTTGGAGATATAGGAAATTGGATGGGACCCGATAAAAACATTGTACATTGCGGGAAAACGTAAATTCTGATAACGTTAATACGAGGTTTTACTGTATATTGATTTTTTTTATGAACTGAGAATATTTTCATTTTTACCTCTTCCTTTTCTTTTGAATCAGAATTTTGTGCTGACATGGCACAAGGATATTCGTCCTAATAAAAGAGCCATGTGTTGGGATGTGTCCAGCTTGGAGGCTAAAGCCCCAGTTCTTTTGTGGTCGTGCCATGGAATGATGGGTAACCAGCTTTGGCGCTATGATCATGTAAGTCACATCTTAAATTTCTCTCTCTCATTTCAAGTGATGTTGGATTGGATTAAAACTGAGATTTTGGAATTGGGCTTTACTTATCCTTTTCAGAAAAAGCAGTGGTTAATTCATGGTGGTAATCCAAGGTGCCTTGACTGCAACCCAGGTAACAAAGAAATATTTGTGACCAAATGTGATGAGAACTCAGTAACTCAGAGATGGACGTTTGAAACTGTTGATCTCAAAGCTCTAGCAAAATGGAATGATATTGGTCCCAAGTGAAAACGAGTTGAACACCAATGAGGTAACTGTTAGTCATTGCGAAGTAATGTGGGCATTAAATGAAAGTGTTGACCATTGGGTTCTCAGAAGTACAAGGACATGTTGTTTCTAACAAATCTAGTTCTGCAAAAAGTGCCACTGATCAAAAGACAATAAGTAATTATACTGGAAACATTTCCAAATAAGTTAAATTACCATTAAGTGAACTTCAGGAAGCAAGAAATGCAGTCAGGAAGGAGTCTAAATTTGGAGTTCTCATCATTGGAATGCAAGTATGTTTCAAATCTAAAGCCAGGTAGAGTGGACTGATGGGTGGTACTTAAAACAGTGCTGAAATTAGGGATTGTTTGGGTGGCAGTGTTTTAAAATGTGAGCATGGAGGAAGTTGTGACTGACCTCACAAAAGGTTGTTTCTATAGAGGAGACTTGTAATAGAGGGCATAAAAAGTTTTTTATAGGGAAATAGAACAACTGATGCACTGTTAGGCAAAACGAGGTATGAAAAAGTTCTAGAAGTTACCACATTCTTTGTTATAATTTTTTAATGAGTTAATGCTACATTTGCCAAATGTTGGATGGGATATTGATATTCAGTTATGTACTGGAATCCATATCTCTGCCCGCAACTACGTATTTTATTGGTAGTATTCATTTTTATAAGAAATAACCATACTATGCATTATCTTGCCTTTCTTTGAATCTTGTCTTTAATCTATCAGTTACAATTGATTTTTGTTGTATTTTATGGACATTAGGCACTTAAAAGAGAAGAAAGAAAAGTAGTCATGGAGAGTTTTGTGAAATTTTTACTGTGGATGTAGTAGTTATGTAGTGAATGTTTTGAACCTACTTGCCATGCCAAGTATCATTGTGCCTTTTTCTGTTGTGCTGTATGTAATCACTTTTTTATTAGCATATTTTTTTCATTCATCATACTAGAAGCATCAAAGAGAATTGCCTTCTTTTTATAATATTTCCTCTGTGTTGATCCTTGCCAGTGGAAATTTCACAACATTTTGCCATGCTATTTTTCTTAAGTATGTGCTTTTGAGGCTGGAAATGAAGCAGTATGTGTGTAAAGTAATTATATTTGGTCCATATTGTGTACTCCTGCTGTGTGGCATATAAATTAGTGTGTGCTTCAGAGTGTAGGAAGGAATGAGGATTTTTGAGTTGTTGATAGGTTATTGGAAGTGTATTTTTCATTTTGGAAAATGACTATGCCTTTAATGGTGTGTTCTGTGTGAACAAATTCCATATGTACTATAATGGCCATTTTTATGCACCCCCTTTGATACATTTGCTGTACCCCCTGGACTGTTGCTTACCATATCATGGCATTTGAGGATAATGTTAGTGTGTGCACAAAGGAAGTTTGGATTGAATTCTGGGTCTTAGATGAATGCATGTTTTATATGCCCTGTAGGTGCATATGAATGAACTAAAGGAAGTGTATTACGCACAATTTTGTTCCTTGAAAATCTTTTCAGACATCGTAGTGGTGGATGGTATTTCTCACCTTTTTTTGGCTGCTGCATTATGAGCCACATTCAACTTCAACATATCTTGAAGTTTTCATTTTAATTTTGGTGATAACATGGTGCATGTATGTTCATAACTATATAAATTGTTCAGCCCTGTCCCAGCTGTGATCATTGTGTGCTAACTGACATGGTGTACATTTTGTTGTAATAGACAAGTGTTACTTCATTTCATCAAAATGTGTAGAATTTGATGAAGCCTTTAGCAGTAGAATATGTTCATTGTTCACTGGAAGAGGAAAGATTTTTTAGGGTGACAGTCATCAATGATGTTAATTATTTCCGTCCATAACTAGTTTAGTTTTTCTTGAGAGATTTTAAGGTATGATTTAAAAAAAATGATTTTCATGCTGCATTCATTCATTTCTCAGTGTAATCTTTGGATAAAAACTGCATCAGGAGTCAACATCAGTGTGCTTTAAGGTGCTAAAGAAGGTTAAAATCTTAAGTAGGAAGTATATCAATTAAGGAGTGAGTATAAAATTAGTTTAAGGTTTTAATTTGAAACCTTAATGGTAGTACACCATAGATAATTGAATAATTTGCATTGTATACAGTATTAACTTGATGTTTCAGAATCAGGGGCAAATATACATGTGTACATATCTTTTTATAGGATTACAATTATCATGTTTGGGTGAGTGTTTTTTTGTAAAAGTTGAGGTTTGGGCCATTATGTCTTGCTGCTTTGCTCAAATTATAGTTGTCATCCAAGACAAACGTATTACTACTGTTTGTATTGTAGCAAACGGTTATTTTGTATAGTTATATGCTGTAATCATCTGGCAATAATGAAACTTTGAAGGCTACAAAGTACATTTTAGCTGCAAATGCATGTAATCCAAAGAAAATGGGAGAATGTGCTTATGAAGTGTGTCCTGAGTAGATGATGCAGTGTTAAGGATATTTGGATTTTGTGATTGGGTCTCTTATATGTATCTGACTAATCTCAGTTAACCCTTTGCATCATGCATCTTCATTACCTGTTATACAGTCTGTCATTTCACTGCTATATAAAATTGTATTCAAAGCATTTGAAGTTAAATGAATGGATACATATTATGTCTATTACCCTGAGAGGTTATCAAAATGTCTGACAGTGATGCCAATGAACATTTTTTTACTTTGTGTTTCTTGCTCAATCCATTGGAAGGAAACCTAATGCGATGGTTCCTGGTGAACAGCCACTATTTTTGTTTGGTCAGGCTGTCTCTTTTGAGGGAGAAATAATTTTAAAGTTTTATTTGCATAATATTATGTTTCCTTGGTGACATGCTGTGATTTCATTATAACTTGTGATTTAATTCTTTAATCATTCTCATTAGTGACAAATAGTGATGATTAATATACATATTCAGGTACTTTATGTTACTATAAACATTCCTGTGAAAAACGGCATATTATTCTTATCAGTGTATTAAAATGCTCATGAAAATGGTTATTTCAGTGTAAAATGTCTTGATATTGAAGACAGTGCTCTGTATTTATGTTATTTTAATTAAAAGTGTAGAATTTTAATTTTATAGTTGGTCAAGCCATATACCATGGAGGATGATTCATGATTAGTGCTGCTTTCAGAGTATGCACCATTAACCTCTTCTCTTTCTTTTGTAGTCCATATCGTCATTTCATTAGCCATTGACTAGGCATTAAGTTGTAGAATACAATTGTTAATGAACTGAAGCATGGTGAATTGCATGAAATCCCTAGATGTTGCTTAAAATCTTATCTATATGAAGATATTTGGCTCAAATCCTGGCTTGCTGTGACTTGATGGTTAATTTCTTTGAACTGTCTTAAATGCACTTCAGTGAAGGGGCCATCAGAGTCACCATATTAGTGCTACTGACTTGTGGATTATGTATGATGGATAACATTCTTATATCGAGCAATTTTAATTTATTTTCTATAAATCTGAAATCATGAGGATTGATGCTTATAAATATCGGAAGTATTATTCATCTCTGTTTTTAATTTTCCAAGCACTCTATGCTGTGTAGACAGAATGCCTTGCTAAATGGATACTTCAGTTATGGTCTAAAAATGTTTTTTTTTAACTAAGCCATGAATTATGACTCTCAGCAAAGCTTCAGATCCTTAAATCTATTTATTAGGAGTTACTGTTTTAAATTATTTTTTTTTTACAAATAGTTCTTTAATTTCATTGATGTGAAAAATTCATTCCAATCTGATTAGGTCCCCATTTATTCTATGGGCTCCTTGAAAGGTGCTTGGCTTCTTATCTTGTATAGTTTCTTACAGTAGGTCCACAAAAGTGTTTAAGTAAGATAATTATCATTCCTGTTTTAGACAACAATAATGTGAATGTAAGAGAATTCAATGCCTGAATACACTCAAATGATTATTTCTTTGATGACGTAGATTTATCAGTGGTGCACGTATTCTGTTTGACTTTGCTATGCTTGCCACTACGTACATTGCCCTGCACCATTGCTCATTTTTTAAACACTTGATCCAATGTGGCTGATTAAAAATAAAGTAGTTTCCCATTGCATTCCATTTAGTTTATTATAAAATTGTTTTCTTTCACTATGAGATGGATTGTGTGTGAATGGGTTCTGGTGGCATCCCTGCTCATGCATTTCTGGTGTTTGCATGGTGCAATTACTTTTGAGTACATTAGTTCTGTTAGTGTGTTACAATCACTGTGTGAAATTTACATTTCTCCTTTTTCAGTTTTATAAGCACAGTGCCAGTCCCAATCTTTATTAGCAATTACATAGTATTTTAAGGAGGATGTATTCTACCCAGAACTAATTTTCCACTCCTGTATTTGTTTTTTTTTGTGTAATTTTTCTGACCTCAACCATATGGTATTCTACCTATAGTTGTATTTTTTGGTTCTATTTGTGATAATTTTATCAGGCATTCCATTTTGGTAATATATTCTTGTGCTTGAGTGAAATATTTACAGCTATCATTGAAAATATGTTCCTTTGGAATGATACTATATTTATGTATTGTTTGAAACAATATTTATCTTAGTGTTGTATCAACTTGTGTGGATCAAGAAATTTTATTTATATTTAAGGGTTTACATTTTGACACTTATGTTATTAATAATTGTTTGACTGGGTGAGGCATTTTCACAAAGTTTATAATTAAAAGGCAATGTATTTTATATGGGCACTGGTATTGCTTGAATATGAGACATTTGTTTTTTCTGTTTTGCACAAGGATTTCATTTTACAAATGTATAAATGTATGATGACTATTTGCTATCTCAGTTGGTGGAAATCACATGGCATTTCCTTATAAGAGTGATTTCTTGTGCTGAATATTTTTGAGACCATCTTCAGGCCCAAGTAGGCACATATGATGCACATTTGATACCAATTCAGCTCAAACTAGAAATTTTCTCTTTTTGTGTTTGTATTTTAATGCACATTATTCTGAGAAAGTCACTCATAGATTGTGTATATAAATGGCATTATTTAGTTTATACACCACTTTACAGTCATGCCCAATTATTTTAATGAAGTAGATTAATTAGTCCTGCATTACTGGAACCTAATATGAGCTTCTATAGATTTTTTTTGTAGATTTGTTTTATTTGCTTGTGCTATAGATATAAACTCATCACAATATAAATTATTTTACCTTGATTTTTGGTATTCACTTGAAATGGTGCTCAACAAAATAAACTAATGATAAGAGTCTTTTGACATCATGAGACTTGATTCTTATTCAATTATTGGGGATTTTACTGAAATAAATGAGCAAATTTTGAGGTTGGGCCAGGAAAGAACTTTTTTCCCTTTGAGGAAATTGGCTCTTACCACTTTTTCCTACTTTGGTTCTTTTCATAGTTGTGTTAGAGCACACTTATGAAGGTATCTTCCAAGGTAATCTATGTCACATTGTAGTGTGCCAAGATTTGGTTTGGGTTTTAGGTGCTAATTTTCTCTAGTAGCCATATATTAAGTCAGGGTTTTTTTGCTCTCCTGATATTTTTATTCTGTCATGCTGGACTCCTGTGATTTTCTGACGAGTGCTGTGAATAATTTCTTCTACTGCCAGGGTGATTGTACAGACCGATAAAACATCCATAATGAATGGCAAAATGTTAAGTGTGTCATGAATGATAGTACTGTTTTATTGTGAATTATGTGCTTTTTAATTAATTATGGCTTTTTTTAGGTGGCTCTTGTTACAGTTTGATAATTTTTATTAAAGTACTTGGTATTGCTCGAATTTACAGAATGTACCGAGTTGGCCTTTCTGTAAGTGATGTAAATCTCCTTTTATATCTTGGTTATTGCATTGAAGATTTGAAAAGGTCACAGATATTCCATGTAATCAAGTACTGTGCCAGAGTATGGAAAGTATCTACTTTTATACGCTTTGTTTACAGTGCACTATTATGTGTTTATTCATGCAAATATTTTTGTTACTTATAAGTTATATGGTGAGATATATTCATCAAAATAGAAATATTTGTACCTTACTCCGGAAACTGATGAAAATCTGTTAATATTCTCTGGAAATTCACCATAGTTCAGTCTCTTCGAATCCATTGTATTATATAAAAAAGGCTGAGCCCAAAGAAATTTGTTAAATTTTACTATCAATTACTGGTGAATTTAGGACATCTGAATTAATTTGAAAGTGATTGCTTGCATTCATTGTTGATGCTAGTCAAAAAGTTAACTACAGGTAATAAAATAGAAATCTGTTAATAAACAATGATGTGATTTATTCCATCTTCATGAATAATTCAATTATGCTACAAAAGTATACCTGAGTATGGCAATTTTTGGCAAGTTCAGTTGCTGTGGATAATGCCTTGTGTGATAATGACATTTGTTGCTTTTAAATGAATCGCTGTTTTTCAGCATTAAGCAATGCCCTCACTCGATGGCTTATTTATGGATGCATGGCAGTAAAACTGTAAGGAGCTGTCATGGTAAATTATTTGGGTGTCTTTTTGTGATGGATTACTTCATTACTGTGTACTCAGCTTGAGGGTAGTTTTTCAAACTAGGTATTTTGCCTACATAACCCTTACCATGTGTGACATACTTGAATTTGGGGTTGAGTTGCTGTTTAGCATAGTTTCCCACCGTTTATTTACTGGTGTCCAGAAAAATCACATTAGTTAGGGTTTGTAATTTTAATCTTTGCTATTGCAAAACCATCACTCCTTAATTGAACCCAGGAATACAATTGGCTGACTGTGTAGATACCAAAAGGGGGAGATATTTTAAGGAATAACCATGACAATGTTGCTGTACTGATCGCTTTTTGAAAAACTGGTTATTTCATCAAATATAAAAAACCATATGCTCTCCTCCGAATTAAGTAATTCATGAAATACTACCAGCTTTTGTGATGAAGTAAACATATTTTTCTTGAAAATATTGGGTTGCATATGGTGTAAGTGACCTTAGACATTGACATACACAATCAACCTATGAATGATGAAATATTTTTCACAATTTCATTATTAGAAAATTAAAAGAAGAAATTTGAAAAAAGCAGCTGAAGGACACACATGTAGTTGGAGGATAAACTTTTAGGAGTGGGAATGGAAGAGAAATTGAACCCAAGTGGAAGGTAAGAGAAAACATTTTGAATACCATATTACTGATTCCAATGGATAATTAAATTAATAGAAATTGAAAGGCTAGCTAAATGAAAGGGAAGGCAAGTAATGAGGGAAAATACCTTTAGTTCACTTTGGTGAACAATCAGTGCAAAGAGATTAGGGCTGGAGATGGTTACTAGAGGTTCTCGGTTTCATTCCTAAATAAGACCTATATGAGTGTAAATAGCGAAACACAAGCTATGTGATTTTCTTGGTTCTATATTTACCTATATAGGAAACCATTGGCTCAGGTTAAGGAACTGGTTCACCTGCCCTGTACTGTAACTTCTACATGCCATTGAGCTTTGTGCTAGATGAGCTCTACATTCACTGAACAGACTGGAGATCCTGGCATCTTGGTAATCATACTCCAATCAGATTAAAGTTAATTTGAAATATAGGTTAAAAATTGTTGTGGATGATGATATAGCCGATCATGTGTATAAAATATTTGTGAATTGTCATTTCATGCATCGAAGACAAAATTTATAACACTTCACAGTGAATAATACAATACGTAGTTGTCAGAATTATTTATTAACAGTGGAGTCAGTGAAGGTACATATATTTTTTGAAACTCTTAAACAAGAAATAGGTTAGTGTTGGGCATAAGCCCCTGATGAATTTCTTATGGTTTTGTTGGGAGATGAATTCTTCCATCAAAACAATCCTCATTGGTTAACAATCCTAGGATTGGTGTGATGCAGCCCTCTACTAGATGCTTCTATTGGCCAAGCTCTTCCTATTATCAATTCTTCAATCAAAACAATGTTGGGAAAAATTGTAATGAGTCAAAGTGATTGAAAATTTATTACCACAGATTTCAGTGAGGGTTACTGCAGAAATGGATCTGGTGGATTATTGATGTTTCTTCCATGGAGGAGATAAGTGCTGCTGTTTATGAAATATGACGCTTGCCATGCATAAGTTTTGGTGTATTAGTGATAATTCCATATTCCTGACCTCTAAATGGAGGCCTTGGCCTAGGACATTCCTCCATGAGTGGTGAAAGCTTTCTCAACTTTTCCTAATGCCAGCCAACAAGTTATTAATTTGTTTCAATGTGGGATTGTGCGCACATAATGTCCCAAGAGTGGTCTTCTGACCTGGTTTGTAAAGAGTTTCATTTTAAAATAAAGCTACCTTTGAAAAGAGGATGTCCGAGTTGAGCAGTAGCAAGTAGCCTCACCATGGGATCCTTTGCCGACAAGTAGAATCTCATTCCCATCACAGGGTTCAACCCGCGGCCTTCTCTCGCCTTCAAAGGGAGAGACACTCGACGTAGCGTGACAGCTTGAAGATGGATGACTATGCTTCCGTTTCTTTGCGGGGAGCCCAGAGACACCCTCCTTCCCAAACACATTTCTTATTTCCCTTCTCTCCACCGTGATACCCTCCTCGTTCCCCAACTCTTTGGCCTTTTCTCCTCTGGCGCGTCATGAAAGGCGTCTGTAGCTGCCGGTTCTACCTGCTCGGCCTCCATTTCATCCTCTATCTCGGTGGGTGGCCGCATATAGACCGCCGTTTAAAGGGCCGCGTTCGTAGGTTTCCTTTGCGCCGTGATCTGTCGCCGCTTTCAAAGCACTTGCGCTAATGATTACATTATTTTCATTCCAATTTAATGGAATGACTTTTCAGTATATTAATATTTCACCTGATCTAATTCGTGAAAGAGAAATTTACTGTGTTAGTAAATCCTGCTCAACGAGAATAAACTATCTTGCGTCGGTCAATATCTCCAAACGCATTGTTCAAATGAATAGTGGAGATGTGCCGAAGCATTCTTTATCTTTTGCCGTCGTCTTACATTTGTTTAACAAAAGCTTACACTCCCTTAAAATGGTGGTTTAACGGAAGTTTCGAAGGGTACTTATATGTAGTTAAATCATAATTAACATTGGAGTTTATTTTATCGCAGATTTCACCATGAGCAAGCAGAGACATGATTCAATTGCTACGGTTTCTTCTCAGTAACACTCAAATTGTTTCGTAAAGAATAATGCGATGTTAATAATAAACTACCAAACTTTGGGCAGGTGACGCGTAATAATCCTGAGTGATGTTCAGTCCATGACGTAATTCACGGGAGACGGACCTTGACGTAATTGCTTGATAGTGGCGACAACGAATGATGCGGAAGTCACGAACAAGAGCTTTGTTCGCGTCGCTGCACTTTCTGCACCTTTCTGCCACTTCTTGCTCCTTTGGCGTTCGCGTCGCAGAAAGTGCAAGTGGCATAAGCGTTCGCGTCGCGGGTACAGTTGTAACTTTTCCTGCTCCTTTTGCTCCTGCTGCCGAGGTGGAGCAAAAGGTGCACAAGGGAACAGCAGAGAGAATTATGGGAAGGAGCAGACGAAAGGTGGAATATTCGTCTGCTGTTCCAGCGTATCCGAGATGATTAATGAACATTTTCACAGAATTTTACTCTGATTTAGCAAAGTATATGTTACATCTTTTTCAATATTGGACTAAAATACTGTGACATTTCATTTTTCCTCGCTATATGTATGATTAATACTTTCAATCGGAGAAATCTTTGACGAAATGTAAAATCTCCAATGTATTCTCTAATTTGGCTTGGATTAATTTTCGTCACCTAGATTAAAATGACTAGCAAACTACTGATTTTGATTTATTTTTATTATTTCTGAAATATGTTGTAACAAGGTTTGTCTCACTGCCATATGTGACGGCATCTTACAAGAGGAATGAAAAAATCTTAGAAGAGGATGAGATGACTATAGCTGCTCCTCTAATTAAAGGAACAACTTAACCCATCGTTTTAACTTCTTACATCTCAAATATTCCTTTGTACCGTAAGTCACTTAATGCTATATATTCAGGCAATGAAATGCATAGTCCGCGGACTTTATATAAAGTCCGTATACGCATGTATGCGTGTTATATCATAAAGATCTTGATTAACCCTTCATCTTCAGAGTCTTTTAATAATGTAGGTACCCTATTTACCCGTTTATACTTGACAGCATTACACCATACCGAAGATTGAACTTGATTGATTGAAACCCTAGCTCCGCTTTGGCCCCAATTATTAGGCGACAGCCGCTTATTTAATCTTTATAAATGAATGACAGGTGTACCTGTATTTATAACCATGCGTACTTTGAGATATACTCATGCATAGATCAGGTATAGTTTTGAGAAGATTATCTATACAAAAAATTTTCCAGTTGCTACCCACGATCCGGATTAATCTCCCTTGTTTTCCCGGGGCTAAAGCAATAGATTATGGGAAAAAATCTAATCGTCACCTTTTGTTAGACAGCTGCATTACTGAATTGCACATTCTTTGCGATATATATTCACACCTCAACAGTGAAAATGACGGCTCGTCCCCTTTTAAACGAGGAAAACAATATTCTGTTGGATGACGAAGGAATGATTTCTTTTGTCCTGGAAGGTATTATTTTCACGTTATTCAAAAATGAAATGAGAATTGTTAATGAAGAAAGTTAATATTCTCTAGTCATAGCTATCGGACCTGCCATTTCCTTGATAACAGACTATATCGAAATTCTTCCCACACATCTCCCTTCTTGCATGTATTTTTACTTGATAGATGGATCTTCTATTTTCAAAATAAGGGCTAATGAAATTGACCTAAGTAAGGAGTCCTATGTCATCCAAGTAGGAGGCCAGCAAGTGGAGCTGGTGCTCCCACAAAAGCCCCCCACATGTCCTGTAGAAACCATTGCAGCGACGGACCAGTTTGCCTGGGATGACTGCTCCCTCAAACTATTTTTAGAAAGTTATATTTCAAAGAAGGGAATGGGAGAAAAAAAATTTTTCATACAGAAGAGGCTGTATGAATCGATTGCAGGGGAAATGCAAGGTCATGGGCATAATATAACAGCACAGCAGGTGTGCAACAAATACAAGTCCCTGGAGAGGGCATTTAAAACCTTTGTTGCCACCAACAACAGAACAGGTAGAGGTCGAAGGGTCCTACCTTATGAAACGTAAGTTTTTTTTCATAATAATGAACTACATTCTTCACACAACTTAAGTCATAAAACAATGCAACTGTACATCTGGTTGCAGGGAAATGATCGAAATGTTCGGGAAAAAACACAACATTGTTCCCAAGGTGGTGTCTGGCCGTCATGGACTGACCATAGGAGGCACCATAGTGGCACAGTCCAAGTCAGTATTTTGGATCTACATTTCAATTTATTGCATGCCACAGTTAGGGGAAGGGTGAAACAGTATCCCACTCTTGCTAGAGTAGGAATGGAGTGATTTTTGCTAAAAATAAAAGCTGGACAAATGAATCTTTTTGCAGTATTGCAACTCCTGAATGTGGAAATGGAGATCCTGGGCCATCCACATCCAAATCAGCTGTTGGTGCTGGAGAATCTTCTCCAGAATCCACTGTTACTCAGAGAGAAGCTCCAGTGAAAAAAATCAAAGTGACGAAACGGGATGGGAAAATGGCAATGGCCATACAAGCTCTGAGAGAGGAAGTGGCTAGGCAGAGCCATTTAATAGAAAACAGAAATAAAAGAGACGATGCCATACTGCTCGAAATTCAGAAAAGCAATGCCCTTAAAGAGGAGGCAAATGCTCAAAGGGCAAAAAGAAATGAGCTTTTGGGTGAGCAATTAGTTTTGCTCAAGGAGCTCCTTAAGCAATAAAAACCAGAGTCTGCCTGCCTTCCATAAGGATTTAATTTTATTCTATCATTTCTTATGGTAACCCTCTAAAAATTAGCCCTCCTCATGGCCAGCTGACGACAAATTTCATCCCTAAGAAGTTTTCCCCCGTCGGCATCAACAGGGTCTCCCAGGTTATCTATTCCATCAGCACCCTGTCTCTCCTGAATGGCTTCTGCATCTCTGTCAGGGTGATCATCAGCCATGGGTTCCTCAAAACCCTCTAAATCATCAAAGTCCGCAATGTTATGCAAAACACAGCATGCATGGATGATCGTTACAATGTCAACCATGTCTCTAGTTTTTAGATGGTAAAGTTGACGAAACCTTTGTTTCAACCACCCAAAAGCATGTTCCACAGTAACACGGCAACTACTGTGCACAAAGTTAAAATTTCTTTGTGCCCTTGACAGGTGCCCATTGTCCCTGTATGGGGTAATAAGGTATGGGGAGCAAGGATATGCACTATCCCCTAGTAGGTAACCCTGACCTGTAAAGATTTAAGAATGTAAATCTTATTTAATTTGTCTATTTCAAATTCTAACACAATCATAATGCAAAGGGAAAAATTAATATAAGATGTCATAGAGTAAAAATGGGGTAGAGTATGGGCATTAAATAATGAATAGAATTCCCATGTAAACCAACCTTGACACATATTAGGAAGTTCAGCATATATTGGGCTGTTCCTAAACACCCTAGCATCATGTACAGACCCAGGATATCCAATATACACATCTAAAAATTTCCCGTTCTCATTTGCCACTGCCTGGATCTGCACTGAAAAGTACTTCTTCCTGTTAATGTATGAATTTGGATCTTCGGCAGGTTTATCAAGCCTCACATGGGATCCATCAATCGAACCTGAATTTTTAATGAAACTAGAAATATTTTTTTCAACCAACAAACAGGGAAATTCAGAGTTACATGTCAGTTAAGTATTACCGATTACATCAGGAAACCCTTTCCTATTAAAGTAATATGCCTTTGTTGCATCTTTTTCCAGATTAGAGGGGTCCTTTATTGTTGTAGGAGCCATACCCACAATAAATGTGCCCATTCTTTTAATTACTGAGTGCAATGCACTCAAGCTGAGATCGAATCGATCCGCCACATCCCGAAAACCAGCAGCCTCATGCCCAATAAACCATAAATACGCCAATACATGTTTTTCGGGACTAACCGGCTCAAATCCTCCATGACCTACAATGAAAACATGCAGGTAACCTATAAACAGTGCACACACACACATATAAATCAGTGTACATATCCATCCATATATGGAGTGAACATGCACATAGTTTTGATACAAGGTATTTGCAAATACCTTGTAAAGCTTCGAATTCAGGTGACATTCGAAACTTGGCTATAAGATTTAGCACAAGGGCTCGTTTTAAACGAAAATGCATCATGAACTCCCTTTCACTATACAATGGAATTATTTCTTCCACATATCCTAGTATTGCATTCCTCTCCTGGTGTTCCAATGCATTAATGACATCGTTAGCATATTGTAAATTGCCTGAAAAATGCAGAGAACAGGATGAAACTATGGCTATCTAAAACATCATAATGAAGGCAGTGAGTTTCAGTATGCTAACAGCCAAAAATAAAAGAAAGTTTGAGTGGAATTCTCCACAACACGATCTACTTGGAAAATATAGTTCTAACGGCATTCCTACTGGCGAAAATTCCCTTCGTTGATTACAATCCTAAGCCTTGCTACGAATTGGCTATTACTGAGAAAATGGGGACCAGATAGACGAAATGAAAACATACTAACAAATCTCACTTATAATTAATTAGTACTTCATTAATTAAGAAATTGATGCGTATTTAAAATCCTCAAAGATTCAAGAGCTAACGACTGCTCTATCTGAACAGCATATATATGAACCTGACGAATAAGATATGTAAGCAGCCCGGCTGAATCATACCGTTGTATATAGAATGGAATAACTCATTATCTTATCACCTCTCTCCTGCGGCCGAATTAACGCAGGAAATACAAGGTCAATATCATCTTCTTCAGAAGAATCTTCCTGAATAAGCCCTTCCAACAAAGCTCTACAAATCATGTTACGCGCCATGTTTTCCGCTGGGATCTGGAAGCGTTCGCGTCGACTCAAGTTGATCCTACTGCACTCAGCTGTTCCTTCCTGTTCCCTCGGTCACAGAAGTTACAGATGGAGCAAGCGACGCGAACAAAGCTAAGGAGTCTGTGATACGAGAACTTTATTCCGTTAACAAGTGAGTGTCGCGAATGGCGTAACTTGTATTTCCTGTCGGAGATCAGAACGCCTGAAGCTGGCGTACTTGTTGTTCAGGACAATAGACTGTTAATTGCGGATTTAGAATCCACCGAGAATTTTGTACTCGGGATGTACTGAGTACATAACTTCATTTGGTTAAAACTGGCAACAGGTAATTGGATGTAACTTAACAGTAATTAGTGTTAGGTAGCTTTTTTGTGACTGAGAAAGGAAGGCTCACGTCCACTTTCGGTTGAACATTATTAATTTTTAACCGGAGCCTAACTGCTTTTTTGTTATTTTCCTTGTGGTTTAGTGTAGGTATTTTCCTATATGTATGACAACTAATTGAAATGTGGCTGGGCATGAAATCCATGTATTTAGTGATTGGGTTAGTGGTAATGCTAATTTAATTTTAAACCCTCAAGGAGGATAAATATGGCTGGTCATGGATATTCCGTTCCAAGGTAACTTGATAATTTTTAAGTGGGATATTAATTAGTAACTGGGGCACGCTTGTGCCTAATGGAATAATTTGTTTGTTGGCTGTTTATTTTGAGTAATTTTTCAATTGATTTATTTCCTGAATATTCTATGGCGTACCCATTTTCACGTATTGTACTATTTGTTATTCCTCCTGGGCCAATACGACTAACATCGTTGATTTTTGAATAATTCGTGATTGTGAGGGATAGGGATAGGACAGATTTTTAAAGATATTGACAAGTTTTTTCAAGTTGACAAGTTTTTTCAAGTACCCATTGAACATTCCGCTGTCTAATTTGCTGTCATTGAAAACTTAAGCGCGTAGGATGTATGTACTGTCATGTTACTTACACACTTACGATGTGTTTAAAATTAATTGCTTATAAATGTGGCTTTATATAAAAGTATTTTTTCCCACCTAAAATTACCTTTAGGTAGGTGCCCTTAATTTAAATGAAGGAGTGATTTCACAGTGAACCCTGAGACAATTTTTCATGAATGTTACATTGCTGTAAGTAAAACTGAATAAGCTCAGTTCAGCTTGGGGAGTCAGCATTTAAGAACTGTTGGCTTTAGTAAAGTTCTTGGTCTCGATAGGCATTCTTACTTTTTTTATTCCTCTAGTAGGTAGCTGCTATTGTTTTGATATGATCATTCAAGGTAAGTATTTCATTGTTTCGGATAAAGCTTTTCAAATGAGGTAAATGATCGTTGAATAATGCATCGTCCAGGGAATGCTGATTTTTAGTGCTTGTTTCAGTCTAATGGGATGAAGTTCTAACAGTTTTTGTAGACTAAGGTGTAATAACCTATAATCAGTTTGGGGATGTAGAAGCGCGAGATCTATTTGGTCGTGCGGTTGTCACGTCCGTATTACGTCAAATGTGATTTGTTCTTATTTAAGCAAATTACTTTATGAAGAGCGTTGAATAAAATGTTCGGTTTTCATGAGAGACGCCTCCTCAGTGTGGGTAAATGGTTTTTTATTTAATCGCATGGTGGGAGAGTACTGTAAGTACTATAAGGTAATAATACGAGTACTTTCATTTATTCTCGGGGTAGAGTCGGGGTATTTTAATTGATAGACTTATTTAATTTCCAGAATACCGTATTTCAATCCATTAGACCAGGGGTTCCCAACCGGTGGTACGCGGGAACGTTTCAGGTGGTACGCTTGGGTGATACGAACGATAGGCTAATTAGGGCCTCTGTGTGCGTGAGCACGCAGACCTTACTCTGCTGCCCCTATGCTGGGCGCTGGCATCTTTATATTATTATTACATATTAGTATTCTTCCGGTGAAGGTAGGTTTAAATGGACATTTAATTCTTCCCACCCCCTAAATTTCACACGATGTCCCTCTTCAGCCCCTCATACCTCCTGCCACCTATCATTCCATCCAAGCTACCCGTTCTTCTCCTCCCGCTTCCCCGCTTACCCAACGCTCTTCCCTCAATCATCTCCTTCAAAACACCATCCCCTTTTATTACCTTTTCCATCCACACCTTCTGCCTTCTCCTAATTTCATCTATCAAATTTCTTTCCTCTCCTACGAATACTAGCACTTCATCGTTCGTCTTCCTTTCGACCCACCTTACTCTTTCCATCCTTCTCCACACCCACATCTCAAAAGCCCTAAGTCTATTTTCATCTTCTTTCCGCAAAGCCCACGTTTCCGCCCCATATAGTGCAACGCTCCGTATTAAACTTTTCACTAGTCTTTTCTTCACTTCCCTACTCAACGCTCCTGTCATTAGTTCACGCCTACGACTAAAAGCTTCTTTTGCCAATGCAATTCTCCTTCTCACTTCAATGCTGCTATAGTACCCTTTTTCTTCCAACACACTACCTAGATAGCTAAATTGCTCTACCTGCTCTTGCTTCTGACCTCCTACTTTTATCGTAATACTGGCCCTTTTTGTTCATGGAAATCGCATTACTTTCGTTTTCTTCTGGTTTATCTTCATCCCGTATCTTTCACACTGTCCCTGCAACGCATCCAGCATTTTTTGCAAGCCACGGGCTGACTGGCTAACTAGCGCTTGGTCATTAGCAGCCCTGCTTAACTCCCCTCCCTATTGTGGCCCTATCCGATTCTCCATCGGCTACTCTCACTTGCGCCTTCTGCGCCATGCATAAATTCCGGATCAGCCTGCTGTCTCTCCAGTCTACTCCTATCTTCCACAATATTTCCATTAACTTGTCCCACCTTACTCTGTCGAACGCCTTTTCGAAATCAACAAAGCACGCGAATACATCCTGATTGTATTTTAGGTTCCTTTCCACTAGTATTTTCATCACTGCAATCGCTTCCCGAGTGGCCCTCCCCTTCCGAAATCCAAACTGATCCTCGCCTAGGAATTCATTTGCTCTCTTTATCCATTCTCCTATTGATGATTCTAAGCACTACCTTTGCCGCATGAGAAATCAAACTTATCGTTCTGTAGTCTTCACATTATTTTGTCACCCTCTTTTCCGGTATAGGTATCAGCACGGTTTTTACAAAATCCTCCGGCCAAGCCTCCACCTTGTGTATTCTACGAACAAGTTCATAAAAAATTGAAGGTTCGCGAACTAGCCGCGAAGACTTTAACGGCGTCAAGGCGAATGATTTTTTCTCTGTGGAATTTCTGCAAAAGTTCATAAAATCTGCCCCTTCCCCCTCTTCCTAGGTTTTTCAGAAGCTCAACTGGGATGTTATCTACCCCCACCGCTTTACCTGCCTTCATTTCTCAAAGTGCCTTCTCTCACTATCCAGTATTCCGGGGCCCACATCATCTTGATCTACGTCCTTTTACTCTTCTATGTCGAAGTTCCTAGGCCTATTTTCGCTATCATACAGTTCCTCAACATATTCCCTCCAACGACGCCGGATCCCCTCTAGTTCCATTGCTAAATTTCCCCTTCTGTCTTTGACGCACGAGACCGTTTTCCCTTTCTTGATTCCCGATAACATTCTAACCTTTGAGTACAGACTGCCTATTTCTCCTTCTCTCTAGAGTTTCACCATCTCCTCGCATTGCCGACTCCACCACTTTTCTCTTGCTCTCTTTGTTTCTCTCCTAAGCATGTTGGTAATCTCCTTATAAAGCCCTTTGACTAGCTCTGTATTTATATATTTCCATTTCCTTCTTTCCTCGGTCCTTTCCATAATTTCCGCTGTTACCCATTGTTTTTTGATCCTCCTAGCGTCTACTGTTTCTATTGTTCTCTCAGCTGCTTCTTTTATGCCCGTCTTTATCATTTCCCACACTTCATCTATTGTTCCTCTTCCCTCATGCATCTATCCACAATCTCCTGATATTCCCTCCTCTTCCCTCCAATCAATGCTCCTAGATACCACTTTTTATTTTCCTTCCTACTTTCAACCTTTTTAGTCTCATCTCACACTTCATCACCACCAAGTTATGGGCGGAGTCGGCATCTGCACCTGGGAAACTATGCGAGTTCTTTACGCTGTTCCTGAATCTTTGCCTAATCATGATGTAGTCTAGTTGGTACCATCCAGTATCCCCCGACATTTTCCATGTGTACCTACGCCTAGGGTGGTGTTTAAACCACGTGTTAGTAATCACTAAATTATTCATCCTACAGAACTTCACTGCTTTCTCGCACCGATCATTCCTTACACCCAGACCGTACTCCTCTACTTCACTTCCGTCCCTCCCTTCCCCTACTATAGCGTTCCAATCTCCCATAACTATTAGGTTATTCTTGCTCTTTACTTTCCCCATTAATTCTTCCAACTGGTCATATACTTCGTCTACTTCTTCTCCTCTATGTCCCCCTGTTGGCATGTGTACTTGTACTACGACTACATTTTCCGGCTTCGCTTTGATTTCACATCTTTATATATGTTTAAATAAAAATTAGCTAGAAAAAATTGAAAAAAATCTATATATATTTATTGTTGTGTTGATAAAGGGTTGAAAAAACCGAAATAAAGGTGCGGTAATGATTAAATATGAAGTTTTCTCAGTAATTTAATTAAAATAAAATAAGACATTGGGCACTTTTCCGACAGTTAATGTATGTTTCTAAAAAAATATAGGACTGTTGGTACGCCAAAATTTCTGAAAATTTCAAGTAGTACGCAATTGCCAAAAGGTTGGGAACCCCTGCATTAGACGATAAACGTCTCGAAATATACTCAAAATTTCATAAATTTTCTAATGTCTCAGAACGGAATTTAAAGGATCACCGAGGTATAGGGTAAAAGAGATAGGCAGAAACTTCGAAAGTGGCACAAGGTTGTATAGAATATGAAGCTGTTGAAGAAGGCAAATAGGAGATGATCAGATTGGGTCTTGAAAGGAGAGGGCAGTACTTGATACTCCTTTCCACTGACGTACTTATTTACTCGCGATTTGTCCTAACTACATATTTCTAAACACAATGGCAATTAAATAAGAATTTGGAAGAAATGTATCGAAGTTCTTGAAATGTGCGCTTGAGGAAGGATTGAGAGTTAGATATCGGTACCTAGTAGTTATTTGGGGGAGAATTTTTGCCATTCAGGATAGGTGTTTTTGCCATTCAGGAATTTTTCAGGAAGTGGAGGAAGGGAGGAGAGAAATCCGGCGTCGGCATTAGCCTGCCCCCTACGAAGGTCGCTATGAAGACCACGGTTTAACTTTCCTTTCGACGGACGGAGTGCTGAATTTGAAGTTTTTTCACACGTCGCCTAAGAGGGGACCGGTACCTATACCATTGAAAAATCTCTACCACTCCCGGAATTCGAACCCGGAGCCTCGCGATGGGTTCCATATCAAACCCCAAGGAAGTGATCAGTGAGGAAGACAAAGGATATAAGCACCAGGGAATAGTAAGATGGCAAGTGTGTTTAGTAATAGTAAGAAGAGGATGGAGGTATTTGAGAATTTGTACGATTAATCTAAGGATAAGACAGGGATGGGATAGGACAGTTGTCGAGGGATAAAAATAAATAGTGTGGCAAAGGAAAACCTTGTATTAAGATGGAAATATGAATTTATTATGAGTTAATTAATCATATTTAATGATGTGAAGAATTATGTTAATATCTAGAGGCAGAAAAATCAAGTGGAGAACTGCGTCAATCCGATGTAAGCGTCATTGACCGATGATGATGGTAACGGAATGAGGAAATATCACTCTGAGGAATTATTCTTATAATCTAAGGTTATTTTTTAAGTACGGTGGAGGAATACGGAATGGCACGAATGAGGCAAGAACGTCTCGTTGGTGGGGAGTAGGGGGAGAAAGTTTTTGATATTAAAAATTACGAAAGGAGAGTCAAAAGGAAGCGCATAGCTTCAGATTGCAATGAGGAAAGGTGGTAGATCTTTTTGATCCCACGTGATAATGGCTCAATATTTTGTACAAAGTGAGATAGTTCAGAAATAAATTATTCCTATTCGTTAAAGCGAGGTGAAAAATAACATTTAGCCAATATCCGTAATTATATAGGGAAGATTATTATCTTAAATTTGTAGTCTCGAAGACTCGGTATCTCTATCTTTGGGGTTATGTGTAGTATTTTCCATTTCAAAGCAGCTTGGTTTCTAGATGGATAAATCATTGTATTTCTCCTTTAAAGCTTTCTGATCTAACATCTCGAGTTTTAAGGTTTTTGTTCAATTTTAAACTATATGAAATAAAAAAATGAATCTTCGAGATGTACAAAAACCCTGGTGTGTTTTCCTCCCGCTCATTATTCTGACCAACACTATCCATGCAGCCACTACCTAAAATATCTCTTCAACGCTTAATATCTTCTTGATCACCTACTACTACCACGATGCAGAGGTTGACAACTCTCTTCATTTCAGGATAGAAGGGCGGAGAGGGATCTTGAAACCGACTTGAAATTTCTTTCGGAGCCAGAGATGATCATCTCGTGCTATAGTCCATCTTCCCTTAAGGTGGGTTGGTGTACTCGTGTTGACGTACTTTCCTTGAAGGTGCACAGATATCGTGAAGGGGGAAGAAACTTCCAACCTCAGGATATGGAACGCAGGCTCTTACCATGTAAGTCATGGAAGTAGAAGTCTCATAGTTTCAATTTCTTCCACAAGGTTGCCGCGCAGATTGTGTTTTTATTCCACATTTGTTCTGAAGGAAATGCAGACAAAAACGAAGATGCAGAAAAGCTTGATGCCCCGGAGAAGTTTCCGACCAGCTTAATGACCTGCAAGAGTTGAAATTGATGACTACGGTACGGTGGTGATGAACTGCAGAAGCATCGGGAAGACATCCCGTAGGCATGTATTATACACAGTCAAATATATCCCCTATCAATGTTTTCAAATGGATTCAGTTTTAAAGATGACAATTTATTTATTTTACTTCTATTATTGACCTCGGTTATAGGGTGACACCGCCCTTCTCACAATGGGGTCGTTTACCATACTTTATTTATTGCCAAATCTGATAGAGATTTTAAAATAAAACGACCCGTAATTTCCCGTTCTTCGATACGTCGAGTCGTTCTCGAGTTATAGGCAGCGAAAAACTGTGTTTAACTCTTTCGGGAAAGTGGGTGTGCAAAGGACTTGTACGTCATCCCCTTCGTCGAATCATAACTGAGACTGCAGCTCCTTCGCTCAATCACAATGTGGAACACTCATCTGCCTCTGTCAATGGAAGTGGTTGTAAGACTCCATTCGTATTATTTCGAAAGACATTGCATTTTCGATTACATCGTAATTTGTGAATATGCGAATAAACTCTGCACACTTTTAGTCACACCAAAATGTTAACGAAAATACTTTGTGGTTAAATTGTTTCGGGTTATTTGATGGATCCAACAGGATCTCTTCAGGCAGACCTACCCGCCCCACCTCCGCGCCCGTTCCGTTCTTCCTCATTACAGTTAAGGACTGGAGGTGGATGACCTAAATATCCTTAACGCAGTTCGTTCGGTGGGCGTCACCTTTTGCTTATTTTAATAATTGATTCATGAGCGAATGGCTCTGGTTAGAAGATTATTTTTTTTCGCTAAAATTCATTTTTTGTTTCCGTCTGTTTCGTGTACAAAAGAGCAATTTCGGTTCCGAGTAAACTCACCCATTCTTTCTTCAGATTATTGCACTTTCTATCCTTTTTCAATCCATCTAAATTAGGATATCGGGTTGGTGTGGCGGCCGGAGTACTAGCCTCCCATCTCGAGGGCCCGGGTTCGAATCCCGGCCATGGTGGAGGTTTCATTGGTATACGGTATAATTGTGTGCACTTCTAGTCTAGTGCACTTGTAGTCTGTCGGATTGGACGTTAACCCGTGGTCAACTTAGCACCTTTCGGCAGACTATTGACAATGCCGACTTTCTCTCCAACCTACCTCCGTTCCCGGAAAACTCCTACCTCTATGTAAATCATCCATTCTCTTCCTCTTATTTCCACTCTTTCCTACCATTTTCCCTCTGCGACGGTCTTCAGAATCTTATCGCCCTTAATTACCCGTTCCATCATCTGGCTTTTCCTCTTTAATTTTCACCACCAAGTTTCTTTCTTCACCCGCTATTCAGGATCCGTACTTCATTATTCGTCTTTATTTATATCAAGCGCGCATTCGACCCTTTTCGCAACCGACTATATCACTTCCAATCTCTTTCCATTCCTCAACTCCCAAGGTCTCTGAAGGCCTAGATCTCTCAACTACTAGGCGCCGAATTCCACATTAAACTCTTTACCTATCATTTATTACTATCTTTACATAATGTTTTCGTTTTCTGTTGGTAAATACCTCTGCTGCTGACGGAATAGTGCCCCGTAATCAGTCGACGTCCATCTTATTGTTAGTCAAGATACCGAAAATACCGATTTCTATGTCCTTCCATTTTTACATGTGACTTAAACTTCTTCTTGGTAAATCTAATAGATTTCTTAAGTTGCGATTAATCTTCATTTTTCATCATTGGCGGGGAGTATGCCAGGCGGCTAACGATGAGTTCGATTGATTAGCAGCCTTGCTAACAAGCCTTTCGTCATTCGAAAATTTGACGGATCAGGGGAGTGTAAAGGAAGTACTCGGACGTAGTATATGAAGCTAATAGTGAAAGTTGCAAAAATAGAAGATTAACTGTATGAATAGGCTCGCTGAATAGAGTGAGAGCTGCGTCAAACTCATGGGCACTTCATGGTCAAACAATTTTGGGGACTTATAACGCTGGTAGATTCAAACGAGATTGTGTTAAATTTTCCCGCCAAAAGTAATCATTACTGCGCTTGTGATCCACGACAAATTTCCCAAAGATGTATAGCGTTATTTGCATAAGAGCATTTGTTTTTTTACGATGACATGCTTTGATTTCACTACGATTTTTGTGATTTCTTTCATTGTTCACGTAGGTGACAAATAATGGTGAATACTTAAACGAAGAATCAGGTTGATTCACCATATTCCTCTTGAAAATTGTTCTTCTTTCCTTTCTGTGGAATAAAATCCTCATTAAATAAGTTTTTTTTAATTAAGTGTCTTGATGATGAAGACACTTTTTCATATTTTAATGGTGTTTTAATTAAAGATATGGACTTTTTAGTACTGTAGTTGATTAAGCCAAGTATTATCGAAGATCATTTATGAATGGTATTGCTTTCAGAGTCATAACTCCGCTCATAACTTGCGAAAAATTCCTCAGTGACTTTACATATTATGTGTTCGCATTCGCGGTATTCTAACGCTGATGATTTCACATTCTCCAAAAGCTTCGTGGAGTTAATTCGCTGCCTGAACTCCGGAGGGCGTTGGCAGTGGCGTCAGGGACCCCTCATTGTGAGGAGCCTATGATCACCGCGCAACCTGTCGGCGGCCTCGGATACCACTGCGGAGCTGGGTACATAAACAAGGAGAGGGGGGGAGGACGAAGAAGGGTATTTGCACCGCCACCCTAGGGTTTGTGGGAAGGGGTGTAGTCGGGTGAGATCCCCGCTCGAACCCCTTCTCTCTCTCTCTCTCGCCACCACACTTCCCCCATCCCACCAACAATGGCCTCCCGCTGGCAGCCAGTAAGTTTCCTCGCTGCCACCCTTTCCCCCCTCCCCCGCATCTCTTTCCAAGGTACCGGCACAGATGGAAGCCACGCCCACTTTTGGAAGCTCGCCTTGACGCTGTCGCCACCTCGGCGCCGGGTGTCGGAAGCTCGAGAGGTGTTTTCCCTTCATGAAGGGATATGAAGAGAGAGAGAGATAGAGGCACGGCGACTTTTTGCCGCGTCCGGAGGGAGGTGGCGGATGAAACGTGGTGGCGAGGCTATGGCCGCAATGGGGGAGGAGGAGGCTTACGGGAGGGGCAAGGAGTCCGAGAGCATTTCGGAGATATCGCGGTGGAGGAAGTGTCGTCTGGCTTGCATCCACCCTTTCCCTGCCCGGGAAGCGCGCCGGTCCCCATGCCCCTCGACGAATTGGGCGGCCGCTTACGCGGGCGGAGGACATGATGCATCCGTCCCCTTTCGCCGGTGCGGGCGAAGCGAGAAAATCCTCGGATTTCCGCGATTCGCGTCCGGTTCGCTGCCCTCCTCCTCGTCCCGAGTCGGCCAAGGTCGGGGCTGCCTGAGGTTAATGAATGTGCGACATCGGGAGCGAAGAGGGGGGAGGGCGTTCCTCGTTCGGGATGCACCGCGCGCCATTTTGGGTCGGCGATCGATCTTTTCGGCAATTTGATCCGTGAGCACGAGGACTAGACAAATGAGTGTTTGGATAGTACAGGTGATCTAAGTGACGCTAGAATTTACCGCGTCCTCTTCTCTTCGCCCCTCTCCGCTTACCGGTTATGTCACTCTCCCATCACGGGGTAAAAGGAGAGAGAGAGATATTGTCTCTTTGATTCGTCAGTAAATTCACCTAACCTTCCTTGCTCTGCCATCGCATTTTTGAAAGTTTTGAACGTTCATTCGTTTTCGTGTCTTTCAAAGTATATTACTATCAGTTCAATTATATGGGTGATAATCAGAGAATTAAAAATAATTTGAAAAAATGAGTAATCTCTGGGAAATTTGAGGAGATTTTTTAAATCGAGGGATTCCACGGACAGGACCCAAGCTGCTCTGTTAGCTCCGGTCGGCAAGATCATTACGGGTGACTAATGATCTCTTCCATTTTGAAGAATTGGGCCGTGAGAAAATCGACTCTGTTGGACAGAAAATGTTTTGCAATGTGCACAGGAATAGACAACAAGGATGAACTGCACCTTTGAATACTGCAAGGATGCAAACACTGAAACAGTCTAACCTCCAGGAAGTTGTGAGAAATATTCCCAGGAAATGAAAATATTGAGAAAACATATATTTCCAGTTTGTGTTGCCACGATATTTATGACTACCAAAAACACTGTTGTATACCTATAGGTTTCGCGAGTAGCTTTATAGTACTACGTAATCATTTTCAGGGAAATCTCAACACTTTTGGATTTTTGATTAAAATTTGTGTTCCTCCGTATTAAATGACTGCAGTACATCTATGTTTGGGATAAATTTTCAGATACGACTATTTTTCGTTGCTTCACTCAGGACACGGGAAAGTACCTAGGTGAGTAGAATAGGTACCTTGGGAAAGTACGGTCCCCCAAGCTCTGTTCTATAGCCTGGGTTGGGTGCCACCAATTAGTCTCTGTAGGAAAAATCTCCAAAAGAACTCCCCTGTTGGAGGCAACCTTCATAATTACCGATCACATATCCTACTAATATTGCAGTTGCATTTAGATGCATCAAGTAATAAGTAAAATGATGCATATTCTATATTGTTGTCATTATACTTATGAATGAATGAAATATCATGTTTGGAAAAGTAATAGCATGAAAAATACACGGTGGCACATGCTGCGTGGTGATATTTGGCAGTGACATGTACCCGCTTAAAACACAATTATTTCTAAGGTATGAATTGAGGAAAGTTTATTTCTTCACCTCTTCCTTGAATTGCCCGCGAGATGAGTTGTCCGCAGTTGAGGAGTTCACTCGCCAAATAATATTTAATGCTTTTGGATGTTAAAAATAACAATCTCAATCGTCATTACACGATAAAGTTCATTCATTCAGTCAGACATAGTTTTTGCGGCTGTTTACATGAAGGTAGGTTTCTGTGACTTTGGGTTGCATAGCTTTCACTATTTTCCTTACAGTGGGTGGACATCTTTTTTTTCATTCTGAGGAACATTTATTTACAATTTCCATTATGCTATGGTGTAGTGATTATTTTAAATAAATATAAACTAAGCTAGATTTCCCACGAGTATCGACTGAAGTTGAACGAGAACCTATCAAAATCAGTGAAAAGTGGAAGAGTAGCTTTCCTACCTTAGATATTAAACTGTTAGTCTTTTAAAATAGTGTATATCGGAGTTATTGGGCTTACCTATATTGTGTGGGTTCCCACAAGAGGGTAAAAATCGAAGGGTTACTTCAAGGTTTTCGGTTACTACTTACCTCAGGGTTACTAGTGGACTTGGTTGATTTGGGTCGCACAGGTTGAGTGACATTTTTGAAGATGTCAGCCTTTCGTGAAATTACAGTTAAAAGAAATAAAATTATCGCATTTTGATAAATCTTCTGTCATGCTATCGCGACGCAAACTACAGAGTTACTTGATGCATGAGAATACGTAAATGCGTAATAACATAACTCTACGAGGTGAGAAAGAATTGACGTATTTTCTAATTTTGAGCATAAAGTTTTGCTACTTTCACTTTCAGAGTTCTAATTTGACATGAGGTGAAGTATGTGACGTTGCGCGACTGGCGATGCGTAGAGAAAACAATAACAGTCTCACAATTTTTTAGAGCTTAGAATATTCGTAAATGTGTTGATTATTAATTCTAATTAATGCAACCTTTTAAGATTTGAATAAGTTCCTCCACTGGAAGAGAGGTGGATGGATATGTCTAATTTACTCATATGAACTAAAAAACGAAGTTTGCAAAAGGAAAATGAAATAGAGAGTCAGGAAAAGATTGTCATATAATAGAAATAACGCTAAGCCCTGGGCGTGAGATCTTGGTGCCTTCATTGTGGATGTTTATGCTTGTAGAATAGGTACATATAATGTTTAAGGAAAAATTCTGAATTTCAATATGGTGATGCGTGTCTTGATAACCATTCCATCGTCCGGTAGAAAACGATAAACATACATACCCCTAACGTCGGCAACTTTAAATATTAACGCAGGGTTAATTGGTTAATTTTCACCACAATGAAAACATGACACGTGGCACAAATGAAGTATTATGAAATTCAGCATTTAAAGTAGTTCGCCTTACCATTATACCTAATTGAATATCAATATAAAATAACAGTTTTTCAACATTCCTTTTGTTGATTTCTCTTACACTCTCCCTGTTTCTGAATAAGTATAGTCTCATTTGTTAAGGGTGTGAAGGAAAACAGCCCGAAAACCTTCTATGTTGACTAAAGAAGTATCATGTATGAACGTATTGTAAATAGGCTAGGAAATCACTTATACCAAACCGTTTGCACTAGTTATCTTTGTTTTTAATTCAGTTATAAAATTATAATTAATAATTTTATCAGTTGTCTTTAATTGCTTGTAGTCAGTACCAGTAAATAATATGAACCAGTCCTGTCTAGAATTTGAATAAATCGAAGATTATTTAAACTCTCTTGCCTCTATAGACCTGCGACGGTAGTTATCTGCCACAAGCGAAATCGTTATATTAGTAGAAAACATTATTTACGAATCTTTTCACATTTGTCGGAAATCATTCATACCGCTAGGACAGAATCATGGTTAGTTAAACAGCCGTTCAAAGCAGGTTTTTGTACCAGGTAAAAATTGTGTGCTATTATTGCTCATATTTCTGTATTCTTCCCCAAATGAATCCCTTCCGCAGGTACCAGGGAAAATAGACCCCTAAAAACCTTAGGATAATGCTAATTGACCAACAAACCCTCCTCTTAGTTCCGACCTGTTTAGCTTGCCCCAGAGAACTGAATACACGAAGGTGAAGAGAGGTAGCTTGGTTACCTCGTGAATAGTGCATTCAGTTGTTGATTGGACGGCACTTGGGCCATATAAGATCTGTCTTGGATGATCTGGCTAAACCACAGATATTAAATCTCGGTACCAGAATTCAGAGGCAAACTGCAGTTTTTTTCGGGCGAAGAACTGAATCCCTCACCTTTTCAGAAGGTAATACTACACAAGATTCAGTAGTTGATTTTCTCCATCTTAGAATAGAAACAGAAGAACATGGTAGAAATTTGTTAGGGTGAAACAATTCCAAATCTCAACGCAGTGATATATGAAGTTTAAGTAGTAATTTATAATACTTTTGGAAGGTTATACCAGAGATATGCCAAGGTTACCGCACCTGGAAACGCTCATTGAAAGCAAAAAGCCTCTGTAGAGCAATAATATGTTTTGTCGGGAAATCTGGAAAAGTAAGGGGATTTAGATACCTGATGAATTTTATGTATTCCAGTTTATGTATTCCGGCATAGTTCTTCCTCTTATATCTTTCGAGGTTTTATGAGATGATTACATCCTTGATTATTAAAATCTCGTTCATAATCTCAAATGATAGACGGAAACATTTAATCTCTCACTTAAAATTCTGGTTTCTTCAATACGAAGGCCCAGGTTATAGTTCGCCAATTACAAATCCCAAAATCGTGTGGAATTCGGGTCTCAGGTTAACGGGAGTATTTCCATTTTCTGTTCCGTTCAGGTTTCCAAGAAAAACCCTTGAGCAAAAAAGTCACGATGTCTGAAGGTAAACAGACCTTTCTCAAATTTACATGAGGGACATCGAATACTCTAGCCAAGGGACTTTCGCACCGTTGATTGATTTTATGCATATTTCATTAAGATAGTCCGGGTCCTGATGGGTTCAGGTTCGAATAAAGATGATAGCCGAGAATTTCAGTGGAATCCCGGTCCCTGCTTGAATTACATGTAGCTAGTGCCACAAGTGCGGTACTCCGTTCGTTGGATGGGACTTAAACAATGGATCCCTTGGCGCTTTTTGTTCAGAATAGGCAAATGCCGCTTCCGGTTTCTCTACCCTTTTTCGGCTGCCGAATATCCCATGAAAGTCAAAATATCCGCCTTTATGGCACACACAAGCTTCGCCTAACGTAATAACAAAAATATGAAGAGGTTACCAACTTCCCCAATTGCTCACATCTAAATGTTTAAAAAAATTCATCAGCGTACAACTATTCAACCTGCGATAGTATGCATAATTTAGTCAGCTAGATGTTGTTACATAAAAATATGATTATTATGCAAAAGAGAAAAATATCAGAAACGTGCTACAAAATGAAAAAAAAAATAATTAAAATCAACCCAACTATTATTAAACTTCGAAAACCATTAGAAAATGATAAAAAGGGTGAAAAAATATTTTATAAATATCATTTACGTGTTCATTCCTAGTTTTAGCTCCCATATTTGGTTTTTTTATTTGTTAAACTTTACTAAGATGGTGTTTTTTTTAAAAATAATTTTAATGTTAATATTGAGGTTTAATCTCATGTAACTAGTTTGAAAGTTTTCTTTCACTCAGACACATTGCACAAACTCTCATATTTCATGAGTCAATGCTGCAAATCACTTGTCAATAAACCGGTTGGGGGAGCAAAGCTCCTCGGTACGATTGTAACGAGAGCGCCATCGGGAAAAGGAGCGTGGATCCCGCGTAAAGTTGGTCGGTATTCTAAGGCGAACGATATTTTTTTCAAGGGACGGATGACCTACGTGGTGGACGTACCTCGCTTCTGGACTCAAAAAAGGTTGCCCTAGTGCCCACCCTAGGACGACCGAAATGAGAGCGGAGTTTTTTTCCCCCCTCGACACCAAATTTTTTCCTCCCGAGGAATTACCCGCACGATTGCTTCCCCCGCGGCGAGACGCTTAATTAGGCGCCCGTTCAGTCGGACATGGCGAACGTTCGAGCAGAAAGCGGCGCGGGAGGCGGCACTTGCCCTTTCGCTTCTCGCCAAGACGACGGGGCCTCTCGCAAAAAGGATCCGGACTGCCTTTTGGGGGAGAGGAACCCTTTTGCTCCCCCTCCCTCGAACGCCTCCTCTCAGCGATCCTCTCCCCACTTTCAAGTTTTTATCACCGCAACGTGACCCAAAAAGCGTGCTCATGTTCGTTTACGGGGGAAGGGGGGTGTGGTGTGGTCCATCGGGGAGGAACTCATCTTCTCGGACCAAGAGTGAAATCGGGGCGGGGCGGGTGTCGCTACTCCTCGCCTCCCTCCTCCAGACACTCACGCTTCCCGCCTCCACGCTCTTTTTCCCTTCTAAACTCCTCGAGAGTCTTCTCTCCTCTTCCTCAGCGGCGAAAACTCGCAACACCACCTCTTCTCCCGCGGGAAACAATGTCTGCCTCTCTCTATCTAGCTCTCCCTCGCCCCCTTCCTCGCAACCCCCGTTTTTCCGCACCCACCTTCTCTCCCTCTCTCTCTCTCTCTCCAGCCCCGTCGCGCCCCACCCCACCCCGCAATCCCCTCTCCGGAACCCCCGGGGGGCGGGACTTAACAGTTCTGCCTCTTCGGAGGGCGCCCGGATAGGTCCTGCTGCCCGCCCCGTTCCCCCCTCTCACCCTGCGTCTCCCCCTACCACTTCCCGTCCTGTTCACACACACACACCTCGCCGCCGACGCGCTCCCGCCCCCACCCCCTCGCCCCCACCACCACCGCCCCCGTGCCCGGCGATCCGGAGAGGCGGACGGGAGAGTTTGGTTTACACGCGTGAGTGACACGGAAGGTTCAGTAGGCGCCTCGCCCTTACACGCGCCGCTCGGCAAGAAACAACACACATATACATTCACTCACTCACTCACACACGGTGATTTTTTCCGGCGGGTCCCTCTTTTGCTCTCCGGCCGTTCCGTTGGCTCGGGGGCGCGGGAGAAGGAGTCCCTTTCACCGGACGCCGGGCGACGGAAGTTTTGGCCGACGGTGAAGAGTTCCGGGGCGTCGAGGTGTGGGAAGTCCGCGGCCAGGGCACGAAGACGACGACTCCCGTGAACGGCCTTGTTTCGCGGACGGAGTTTCTGTGCGGGGATTTTTGTTTTGCGCGCGAGGTTCCCCTGGGATGGTACACAGGAGTGCCCCACGGAGGTGAACGGGTCCGGATATCAGAGAAGCCGGAAGAGAGGGAAGGAAGGGAAGAGAGAAGAGATAAGGAGAGAGAGGGAAGTTTGTTGGCGTGCGTGGAAAGCGAGGAGTTGAGGCCCGCGGTGCGGATCGCATGCAAGGTCTTCCAGAAGAGGAGTCACCGTGAAGGTGAGTCCGTGACGTCCAGCGCGGCCTGTCACCCAAGTCCTCCGGCCGCAGCGGCCCCACTCGCCCGCGTTGAATCGACGGTTCGGTCGGTACTCTCTTCTCTCCCCCTGCTAGGGATCCCCTAAAATCTTTCGAGTGCGACGGGTGGAATTGCCCAGCGGTGCGGTCTCTTGCTCTCCCGGCGAGCAGGGGTGGCTCGGTGGCAGACAGGCGAAAGGAGGGCGGGACGTAGGCGGGCAGGCGTCCGTTCGCCCCCGACGGAGACGGCTGCGTTCCCCCGTGGGACGTCGGCGTCGATCATTCGGTCCTGTTGCGTTTCCCCGCTTAGATCGACGTGGTATCTCAAGGGCGTGACTTGGGGTCGAGATCTAGTATTTTTTTAAGCTATCCAGTTTGTCGAGTTGTGTCTGGGTTGATTTTTAAGGAAGCGTACCTCGTTGTCCTATCTACGTCTGGTTCATATCGCACGACGGGTTCTTCATCCTATACATTTCACGATTGAAGATACTTGAAATTTATCCTTTCGTTTTTCTGGACTCGGAAAGAAAGATTTAGAGACGCCGCATGAAAGTGTTCGCATGATCTAGGGTTCAGTACCTCATCGCCAAAATGTGATCGTTATGAATATTTCTATTTTGGGAATATACCGTTTACGCAGAAATTCTTTGCTGTGCTTGATCTAATCCTCTCCCGCAGACGTTGTTTTCTGTGGTGATCAATGAACTATTCCGAAGAGGTCATTGGGATATTTATGTGGGGTCCGATTATGCACGCTTACGCCGAATTGTACAGACTAATAGCGTTCATCCCTGCTCATTTGTTTGGCCGTCAATCGCAGTTTCTAACTGCTTCTGTGTGTGGTACTAGTTGAATAACATTTGTGCGTGTTCGCTATGCCTTCTGTGCCGTACGTTGTTACATATCGTCCGGATTCAGAATTTTATTTGACGTGCTTAGGTGGAAGGCCGGTGTTTCGAGGCAACCTTAAAAACGGCGCAGACACGTAGGAACTGAGTCTAAATATCTTTAGTTCACCGCTGAGGGTTATGGAAATACTTCCATGTTATTCAGTTGGCAGTCGATTCAACAATCTCGCCGGGTAGGAAACATATCGCCTTTGCCGCTGTCGTCCCCATGGTGGTGGTCCTCTGTCCTCCCCCGGTCTTTGTCGATCGGCCGAGAGATTGCCCTTGGCCCTTATCGTTGCCCACCCAGGCGCTGATTCACAGTGACGAAGGCATATTCGTTCCCCGAGAGGCCGCCGAAGTCCTTCGCGGACACTATCCATGCCGACAGGCTCGATATACCTTTGTTGAAAATACGAAACCGCAGTCTTTATTTGGATGATGATCATTTTCCTGATATGTGTTTTTCTTCGTTCGTTGATTTTGCTGGGGTAGCAATTTCAGAGGTTTATAGTGTTTGGCATAGATGTCTTCCGCGTAAGCCTAACCCCTTGCAATGTATATTTTATTATGTTGCACAATTCTTCTGTCGGATATTGCCTTAGTCCATGAAATTGTTTACTCCTGCACTAATTTCATCCAATCTTGTAGAGAATTTGGACTCTTTATTGTGAAGCATTAAGCGCAGAGTTGAATCATTAGGGTCGGATTTCTTCAAACTGTATTCTGCGCGCAGCAGCTTTGAGCTGGTTTTGGATTATCTGGAAAAGTGCCCTTTTGTTGAACTCGATGAATCCTTCGCGCAGTGTTTTCAGTGAAAATTAGAATGGTATTTTCGTAACGGAATGGTATTTTCGTAACGGAATGGTATTTTTCGTAATGGTATAGAACAATTAGCATTTGCCACCACGCGTTTGGCGTTCGATTCCATAATTATATTGATAATCACTTGTATCATGTTTTATTAGAGGTGAGAAGCTATCCCCGAAACTTACAGGAATACATTTTCTAGAATGTGGAGTAGGTTTACGGAGGTAAAAGTAACTTACTGCATCAATGCCTATTATTCGATCCTACTGACCACGGGCTCTAAATCGTGTAAATTTTTTACGAATGATTGATGTGTAGTGATTGGACTCCTTTTTTCCCATACGTTAAACAATCGTTTCTGCGAATATTAGCATAGTTGTAATTTTTATATTTGATTTTCACCGTCTAGTTCCGAAGTTGAGAAATTATTCTTTCTCATATCACATATATGCAATGCAAGTTTATGTTCATGAACTTCTAATGGGAGTCTGTAACGAGTCATTTGCATTTTAATATCCTAATTGAAAAAGTGCATTGTTTTGATTTGTCTCTGTCACATATATTTCATTACTTAATCTTCGCTAGCACCGAAATCGGGATAATCAATTTGACTATAAAACTGGAATGACTTGGAAGATTATCATTTTCAATTGAGGTCGTATTGTTGGAAGTCAAAGGTTTTTTTGATGTAAAAAAATGATGGCAGATGCATATCAATCTCTCTTTTAGTAAATCAGTGGTAGGTTATGTATAGTCACACTATGGCCATTTCGATTTATCCATACTTTGTGGTCATGTTGATATTAGTACCGTGATATGTAATCTTATACAGGTACCTTATACAGATATGTAACCTTATAGAACTTCATATATTGGCAGTGCGGGGAGAGACAAGAAAAGCATCCCCACACACGAATTAGAAGCAGAACAACGGACTGTCTCACAGTTTTGTGATTAATTACCGGGAAGTTTGATGGGAATGTATTACTACTTCGGTAGCAATTTTACATCGGCTAAAGTAAAAGGTAAATCTGTGTGGAGTGTTAGCCTTGGCAAAAAGAATTTGGTGTTAAGTTTCTCCATTCGTAGCTTTCATATTGTGTATGGGGTTTGCTTTTATTCTCCTTCTTGATAGCTTCGAGGAATGATGAATATCGATGGGCACTGAAGGATAAATGAACTTCATTGACGCGTGTCTAATTAGGGAAAGTTATACAGTCACTGCTTTTGCTGAAAAAAGGGATACCTCATCTAGCACGATGTTGGGAAATAATTATTGCTGATGCACCGTAAAATGGATGATGTATATTTATTGCCGCACGCAGTGATATTGTTTTAGTGCCAATTCCATGAAAAATTGTGTTTTCTCGGAGCATACTTGCAGGTTTATGTTGCTTGCCTTCTGATCGCTTACTTGTTTGAGTAAAACATGTTTTTCCCGTGGAATTTGATATTCCAAAACAGAGGTATCTCCTAATCTTGTGAATGACACGAATTGAACTAACCAAGGGATGTGGTGGTAGATAAGTAATTGAATACCCGAGGAGACCTTTTTGTGAATTGACGTCATTCGACAATATCGGAGAAACTGATCACCACAGCAGCCGTTGCATTTCCTTTCACTTGTAATTACCGGGATTTGACCATAGAAAGCGGAATTAAGCGTGAATATTAGTATAAAAGATGCGTTTTTCGTAATGATAATTGTGAATCTGTTTACGTTTTTGACTAATGCTCAAATGGATTCGCGGAGAAGTGAATTGGTGCTAATCAGTGGTGGACTTAGTCTGTGCTGTGATGTATCCACTGCAGTGTAAATAAATGCTGGCGACGTATTTTAATTGGGATCACGTTTACTGTAATATAATTCTTAGGTTTACCGCAGTTGAATCAGTTACAGAAGAGAATACTGTTGGTGTAAGTTTATTTATTTTATCTCTATTTTGATAAACGGATCTGATACTATAGCGTATTGATTGATATTTACCTTCTTTTTATACGCAATGGTTTAGAAAGAGTGGTATTAGAAAGTAGAAAGTAAACTTCAGCCTCAGGGTTATCATGTCTGAGACACAATTTTTCGTTATTTTATGCTCGAGAAATACACGGATTCGCGCTGAAACAGAAAGCTGAATTTATTTTTGTACTTCCTAGATCCTTCCACTTCTGAGGTCTTACCTTAGAAGTATTTCTTTTTTAAGAGCCACGTGTCCGACTTAAATGAGACTGTTCCTTTGTCCGCACTAATAATTTTTCGGGTATTCTGTGCATGCCGATAGGAATTGATAACGTGCTCTTAACCTCCCACGCACATAGATGTCGTGATTGCGAGTGATTTTGTTGCGAGGAAGTCTAGGTGTTTTGTATTCATGGGATAGGGGAATCCTTATTTCCAGTCAGCGACTCTGCCTCCCTTCGTCATTCGTCTCCTCAGCCGCTTTCCGGAAAGCTTTGCGGCTGCGCCGCAGTTTCATTGTGACTCTCGACCCTAGTTCTTTGATGTCAGCATTCCTTTTCCGGTGCAACGGAGGGATTTTTATTTCTTCGGAGAGGTCAATTTTGTCGCGTTCTTGCCCTTTCTTATGTCATCATCTTTTGCTCTCATCTCAAGTTCGAATGTTTAAAGTGCCTAAACTCCATGAGTCGCAGAATTTACCTTTCCTAAGGTGACCTATCTTAAGTTAGGTGATGGAGATTGAAAAAGATTATGTAGTACGAGTTTTTGGGTTCGAGTTAATTTCGTCTGTCGAATAATCGCTCGGCCAATTTTTATCGTTGTCCTAAATCAGTGATGGGATGGGCTTTTTGCTAAAAAGTTTGTTTTGGCGTGCTGTTCACTGCAGCATCCTCAACACCAATTTCAGAAATTGTCCAAGCTTATTTTTACTTGCTTTACGAGTCTTACTTACATTAAGCTTGAGGAAAGAGGTGGATGTAATAGACACAGAAATTAACTTGGTCACCGATTCCTATGCTACCAAATGGTTCGCTGGGCGAACTCGGCGCTGTTATTAAAACTCACATTTTCTAATGATCTAAAGCAATGCACACACGATTTTTTTCTTTTCATCCTCCTTTGGCGTAAACGTGTTTGATTTTCTGGAATTCTCACAATGGTCTCGAATGATACTCTGTTTATTATCCTCGGGTGTCGTTTTCTTTCAAAGAGACAGCACTCCCTTTTCGGCGGAGTACTCTTGGTTTCGTGAAAGCCCATGTGGGCTCCAAGTGGTATCTGGTTGCGGTTCTGAAGCCCACTTTTACCCCGCCATTCTTCGCAATCGCCATTCAGCCGGCGGGGTTACCCCACCGTCATGAGACTCGGGGGGAGGGTCTTTGCATTATGTGGCCAAACGAAGGACGTGGGTTCTTAAACCGCTTCGGTCACGTACATTTTCCATGATCGCCGCCCGGTTTTCATTGGTTTGCGCATTTAAGTTGAGCGACCCTCTGACATCGGAACGCACATGTGGTACATTCAGGTTGGGTTTTTCGAAGTAAATTCACTTCGGGTTGTTCCCACTGCGCATTTATGACTGAGATAAGTGAATAACAGTCAGCATCTTTGTTAGTGTAGTTCTAACAGTCGCCAATGGCTTTTTCTCATGTTGAGGCGGAAGAGTTTCACCGTTTGCCCATTCCAGTTTTTAATTTTCTTATGTCCTGAGCGAACTCCAGTCTTTTTATAACATTTTTTATAGTTTTTTGTTAGTTTTTACGGGCTGAATAGATTTGGATGGCGGGCCGCATAAACATAGAGTCGTGATTTTAAACTCGTTTTTGAGCCTGTGTGTTCATAAATATGTTGTTTCAAGCTTTATTGTTATTAATTCACTAATGTGTTAAGGAGTTTGTTGTGTTCCATGTTTGTTTATCTATCATAAACTTGCTTCCGTTAGCACCTCGGTAATGAATCCACTGAAATAATATGAGGGACTTGTAGAAACTATTGTTTTGCTTATTTTTATTTTATAGTTTCATTAGTTAATTCGTTTAGAGTAGATTGGCTTAAAACCTTGATGATATTAAAGTTCTCCGTTGATTATTGAATGTTATTTCGAGAACTAAAAATATAAGCAACATAGGGATACCTTGTTTAGTGGTACTTCCATATCAATTATTAGTTAAAAATCAAATGTTGCAGTGGAAGCAAAGTTTGGTAATACTTCCTAGGACAAAGCACGACAGATGTTTTTTCTTAGGTGTGCTGCTGAAGTATTTTTTATGATACATCATAGTATTAATTGGATTTCCATTCGCATTTCAGTGATAGTATTGCCATTGAATCCTTTATATTTTTTTTGTAAATGTGATGAAGGAGGTTCTTCATCTTGTTTCCCATTGCTTAATAGAGTCGCATAGCGATGATATTTACCCTCTCAGAGCAGAATCAAATGCGGGCAGATAACGCCCGCTATAAGGTTTCGGGGTTAGTTTGGATAGAGTGAGTTAGGTTCATTAACAATACATGTCGATAGATGGCGCCGTCCAGTCTTAACGATCGCCGATGCTCGCAAACATCTCCGTCCCCAGCGAAAGGCGCCGCGATCTCCGATGAAATGCGAGGCGTGGTCGCGGTGAATTGAGCGCGTCTAAAAAATTTGCCTTTTCACTTTTGATGAGCTCTCTGTGACCACCAATGTCTCTTTTCCAATTTTATATGCTTTGATATGCCGCCGAGGAATACCTACATCTAAACGCGAATTAGTCGCTATCATGAACGCTTTGGGATCGTAACGTGAGGAGAGTGAAGAATGTCTTCTCTGCAGTGATGAATTAGGGTATAAGGTGTTACATATATATTGTTTAATCACGTTATCTTACTGAAACTTAATACTATGATGAACGAGGTGGAGTTCGAACCTACGATCCCTTGGAATTCCAGACTGGGGTATTACTAACCTGAGTGTCATGACCGGCGCTGACGGTCTTTCATCCTTCAGTTATTCAGGTGATCTTCACCCCCTGCCACACACTCTCTCGGTGGCTTGCAGGGTACCGTGTAGATGTAGATATATTATTAGATTTATTCGGTATCATTAGTTATACTTGAGTGCTCCTATGTTGCCCTTTGCTAAGTAATTCAGTGCGTTTTTGCAAAAACAAGGAAGTGAACGGATGCCAGCATCCAATTTCAACATTGGCGAAAGCCCTCCTTATTTGAATGGTGACGGTTTGGTGGCCCTGGGTTGAGCGTGGGAATATTGTCCGATGTACCGGGTTCACATCCAGAAGGGCCCGCTTCGTCTATTCTTCTAGTATAATCCGTCTCTAGACAAGCCTCTTCGGACACGTCCAGCTAAACCCAAGCTGAATGCTTTTCAGAGGTCATTATCTTTCCGGGGAACTACAGAAAGGAACTGGTCTCCATAGCATGGAGTGTGAATTTCAAATGTCGTCAGGCTAATACTTGGTGAGCTGAAGCAGAAACAGCAAGGGTGATCTTCGAGTTTAACACTATGGTTCGATGATGATTTTAATTAGGATTTGTGACCTCCGCATTAGTTAGTGATTGCTGCTTAACTTTTCGTCACCGATATGTGTTCATATTGAAATTAATTGGAATTACCGTCCTGTTGGTGTTGTGATATTTAGGAAAATAATGTCGATATCGGTGAGAATAAATTTAGATGGGTGAATAAGTATAAAATGCGATGTGTATGCAATTATGTAATTTTGGACGGATCCCACGTACGAGAAAGATGAAATTGGTTTGATTCGATCCCGTTCGCCGACATCTCATGAGGAATTCACTTTTTCTCGATTTGAAATTGCTGACGGCTCGCTATCCGAGTTACATTTTCTTTCAATGTGTAGAAGTTCTCCTACGATATAAACCACAAAGCCTGTAATCTGTTCGTTTGAAATTAATTGTAATACAATATATACGACAAATTATTTTCGGTTGACATTTTTACCTGCAACCCATATAAATGAGACTTCTTGCGATTGAATCTGTGAATGAATAACTTTTGCGGGTGGTTTTCACTATTGCGTCAGGAATGAAGATTTGAAAAACATTTTCGTGATATAATTAGAGAAAAATCTTAAGGTTCAGAACAATCAGCGAGTTGATCTCTTACTTAGAGTACTAATGACGAAAAATGTCAAAAGCAAATGTGAAACGACATTGATCGAGGATCTTCCGCTGGAAAATCGATCCCGCAGTGGCCCCGCTAATGACTCTTCAGTGGTTGCCGGTTTAACCGCTGTAATTAAACGAGTACCATTTTCCGGATCCATTTGGGATGCTAAAGAAAGAGTAATCCGTCACGGGGATTTCAACGGCCGGATGTTGGGCTCCGCTCCAAGGACTCTCGCTCTGACTTGCGACCGAGCCTGAATTAGCGAGCGGCATCAAGTCCATCAGTCACCATTATCATTATCTCTGCAGGAAATATACTCAGCGGAAGGGAAATCGTCAGCCATTTTCGCGTATGTGCCATTGTTTTGATGCACAAGTGAATTATGAAGGAGGCAGTAATTGTGGGTTACCGAGATAGCGGTCAAAGGGAGGAGGGTGATGAGAAATGTGGCGGGTGGGTAGATCACCATTATCCGAAAGTCTCACACGAGTGTACGATAGTGAATATTTATTACCGGCGTTGCAGTGTGTTAAGTAGAATGTCTGAAATTACGGTAATGTATTTCGTTTCCTTGAGAATATTTAGTGGTGAATATGGAAAAGTCGTTTGCTCGTCAAATGATTTTTATGATATATTCATCGAAAGTTGGTAATTCACATTGCAAACCATAAAAAAAACATACCAATTTGAGGCATGAGGTTGATTTAAGAAATAAATGACCTAGAGAATACCGTGAATAGCATAAATATTTCCTCTTGCAATGTTTGTCGTTTTGGATCGATAGAAGTGTGATATTTTACACATAGTTCTCTTTCGGGATAAAGCAAAACTGATTCCTAATTCATTAGTAATAGCTAATTTTATTCACAGCTTGTTTTTTCCTGGTAATTTTTGCGATGGAAACAAATCAATATAATAACTCTCAATTTTTTTCATAATGTGAATTTTTACTTTCCATTTTGTTATCCATCAAACTGAATCATTTGTGTTGGAGCAAATTCTTGTTTTGCCATTAATTGATATTGTCTTTATATCCCATATCTCAAGAACTTTCGCATAGGTGTAGTGTTGTTGTTCGCATGTGTGTAGTAGATTGCGGTGAATATGACTGTAGATTTCTCTATCTAGATTTTGATGGCTCAAGCTTCAATCTTCCATGTAGAATAGGGTACAAGTAAATTAAATTACCATTTACATATTTAGTTGTTTTTATAGATTTCATTCCCTGCTTGAAACTTTATACATTTCCCAAAAATAGGAGGATCTTGGGAATAAGCTCATAAAAACGATTCGGTGTGCTGTGATTGAGTTTTGGGATTAGGTGGCAAAAGGAGGCGCTGGAAAAACAAAATGTCGTGCCATCAAATGGAACTTTTAAATATCTACTTTGAATCAATACCTGGCTTTCCTAATGAATCAGCTTAATGCATTAACGCAAGCGTTACATGCGTTTTAATTCCATTTAGCATTAAATAAAATGTAAATTAATCCCTCCAACCGAGCTCGTTTTTAGATGCGCCTTCGGATGATCTTTTGTATTTATCGGGTGGATGGATGAAACTTTCTGTCATAGAGAGATATGCATTGGACTTATGATTTTTTCCTTTCCTAATTCAATGCTTGATGGTACTTTATTTTTTGCCGACAACTCTGCAGTCGTAATGTCCAATATTTGTACCATTGTGCTCGCCAAATGATTAGTTTTGTGAGTTTTTTAAATTTAGGATAATTTTAAAAATTTAATACTTGTTCCAACTGTAAAAGTAAATGTAACGGTACTAATTTTTGCGGGAGTTTGAACATAGGCTTGCTATTCAATATGTAATGCATTCAGACAAGAGGTAATCGCCACGTTGTGCCCCGAGTTATCTGTGTGAAAACAGTGTAGGACGTTATATATTGCTCTGTGTTTACAAACTTTCTCTGTGATAGTGATGGGTTCATTTAATAAAATTCAAAATTTCATGTAGATTATTTCTCCCTTTCCATTGGCTCTGATAGGAATACATTTATACCTCGAAGTCTTGGTTATTTCGTGATAATGATTTAGAACTCATTTGATGTAAACATTTTGAAATTCCCCCTTCTGAGTATTCCAGGAACATTTACACAAATATGAGAATCTGAGAAGCTGCACATGCACTAAGAATCATAGATTGTTGAGGGACACTGACAAGATCACGCCTCCAATGGCCTCAGAATTTCATTGTTCCCCGTATCATTTTTCGAAAACAAACCATTCTCCGACCCGCAGTTGATGGGAAGTGGATTTAGAACTTATCGTGGGCGTAGTACGAATCGCTCAGATATTGTGCTAAAAGCGTAAAGTATTGTTTAGTTTTATTTAAGCGCGTTATGGTGTTTGATATTTTGCCGCTTGGGCCACATACAACCTTTTAGAGTTCAAAGTGTGAGTGGTTGGGTACCAAAAGTATCATGGGGGATGGTGAGTTAGGCTTATCAATATTTTTGAAAACTCACGAATCCTCTACAGGTTGACTTTAGTTGAGGTGAGCATGTTTTATATGCGATTTAAAACGGTCGAAATGAGTCTAAACCGAAGGAGAGGGGTTTTCTGCTGCCTGAGCTTCCTGGTGAGTGGGCTATTTACAAAGGATGGAGATCAAAGGTGAATCCTGTGCGTATAAAGATCGAATAAACACGCACACACCCAAATCGGTTGTGTCGAAATGAAAGATTCATTCCGTAGAAATAAACGAAAAGTTATTTCCTTCACCTATTCAAATGGATTTCAATTTGGCTTTGGGGAACATCCCTATCTTCGGTCGGGGGAATTATATCATTAACCAAGGAGAAAAGTAACCCGATTCTCAATCGCTGTTCACTCCTCCTGATTTTAGAAGTTGTATAATGACTGATGGACGCTCCGGATGAGCGTCCATCAGCTGAAACAGCTGATGGACGCTCCATTTGGGAATGTAATTCATTTTCGGTATTGGGGAACGTGAAAGTAACGCGAGAATAAATAAAGTTAAGGAAAGGGAAAAAATGGATTTCAAACTTGCCTCGGCGGGGACATCTCACTTCCTGATACCTGTGCTTGGTTTGATGACTCGGGGTCTCGTCTTTTCGAAGGAGTCTGGAAATCCCTTAGGTTATATAGCTTATTTTTTAAATTGAGATGCTTCCGTCATTAGAGCTAATGTGTCATAGTTGTTAAAAGTAGGAATATTTGGGGTGAGTGATATTGGCTACCACAACCCAAGCGAACGTCAACTCATACTCATCAGTTATAACTTCTTTTCATTGAATTTTTAACGAAAGAAAAGTAATTGAGGTCTCAAAAGTTTATATCGTTGACATAAAGTTTGATGCATGTGGTAAATCCCCAATTGGTATTCCTCGCGATTTATGCATATATTTATTTCATTGCAAGAGTCGTAGAACATTTTACGTTTTATTATCGCCAGACAACTAAAACTGTGATCATTAGTGTAAAATAAGAAGCAAATTCTCATTGATTGACGCAAAATTTCACCTCATAAAATTGAACCGGGGACAAAATTTTGTGCTAGTTTCCGTTCCAAGCTTTTATGTGACTCACCATAAGATAGTGAAAGTTTCTGAGAACTTCGAATGACTGTTATGTTTTAAGTGATGAATTGAAGATTAATAGTGCGTGAAATCATACGTTTCTCCGTACTCATAACCATATGTCGTCATTGCTAACAGACCTGGGGTTGATATTGTCGTACGGAATAATAGTAGATTGAGATGGTTCCATTTCCAATTTCTGCCGGCACAATCCTTTTATCCTGATAGTAATGTAGGGTAAACGTTTTATAATGATGTGCTACAGTTTCCCACATTATTTCCTGTTCACCGATCCAGTTGGATTACCATTTGATTGGCTATTCAATTTATTTCTTTTATTAACCTTTTCAGTATTCCCTCGTACACGTTAGCTTTGATATTATCGAAGGAAGTGTAAATGAAGTTTTTGGATTGTATCAGAGGAGAGGAAGCCGCTGAAGGTAACCACAAGGCAGAACGAGTGCATAAAGGAGTTAATTAGATTGAATGGGATGTTGGTAGAAGGGAAAATATAAAATAACCGGGAAAGGAGGAAGAAGTGAATTTATCCTTTTCTTTCGTTTGGTAAGGTAGCCAAGCACGAAGAATAAATAGGAAATAGACTGGCATAAAAGAATAGCACAATAAAATGCAATAGTTTTCATCTCGGAAACGAAACTTTTTTCAATGGTTTTTGTTGTCTTCCGTTAAATACGGTCAAATCTTCCGTCTAATCTGAGTTACACCAATAAAAAGCTGGTACCCGAAGAAACTGATCGTAGTGTTATACTTCAACTTTTTTTTTAGGACGGGCACAGCATAACTTCCGATAAATGAATATTTTTATTTTCCCAATCAGAATACGGATAAAATATCTGTAGATAAAGTTACGGAGTCTAAGACTTCATTAATGAAGATACAAATTAATTAATTATTGCCGAGATTTATTTTAAATTGCTTTTACATATTATTTTCACTGTTCATTCTTTCCAACGTTAGTTGTCGTTTGCGGTTTTACTTTTGATGAGTAATTTTAAGTAGTAAGTTGGGTGTCACATTATTTCGGCATTCTAATCAAATTAGTTGATATGTCACTTGAAATGCGTAGTGTCAAGCTGCTTGTTGTGCCGCTCACGTTTTGATTCACTTTCTGTGTCCCTATTCTCAACTTCCGCGTCAAAGCAAATGCAGCCGTTAAAATTTCCTTAAACATCGCTGGTCGTCAGCTGCAGCGTGGAATTTTCATTCAAGGTTCATTGAAAGTTCTTAGAGGCTTAATCATTTCGCTCTCTTGATAATTCAGTTACACATTGATTTATTTACCCTTTTATTCGAGTTTAAATAAAAATTTATTGAAAGACGAGGTTGGCATTACAACATCCGAAAAACAGCGTATGGAAATATTTAGAAAAAAAATCAGTTTTTAGATGCTGGAATGGGAGCAAGAGGAAAGTAAGGCTGAGAATATATGTGATGTTCATGTAGACGTCCCTAATGAAATTTCAATGCACAAGGGGAAAAAATAAAAAAAAATAGGTAGATCATTCGTCGTCTTCCAAAATCCTCATATTTTTTAAAAAATTTTTGTGGGATGGTATTCTTGACGGACACTGTTTCATTGGCGCATGGCACTCTTTTGCCTGAATGTCGGCTATAAAAATGACTTTTGGTAATGCCAATCAGCCGCTGAAGTTACTTGACTTATCTCCATGAAGTAGGAATCTATGAAAACGGACTATAAACATTTAAAATATATATAATTCCCACTTATAATATTGATAATTCTACTGTGGGATCTAAGCGTTTATTGAGAGGTCGGAATTTTGATCTCATTGTAATGGCCATAACGTAAAAATGTAATCCGTTTAACTATTATTGAACCTTATTATACCGGGGTTGTTTTATGATGCCGTCAAAAGATATCCCGAGTTTTTCATGCTTCTTTTTAATACAATTCCTTTTCTCTGCCGGTAAAATGAACTGACGTTATTAACGCAAGCCGAAAATATTTTCAATACTTCAAGATTGACATTTTGTAGTCTTTTTATATGATGGTGTTCCCGACGGTAGATTTAATTGACATAATGTGAGGCCAAGGCTCGAAGAAACAATCTTAAGTTCTAATTGTAAATCTACCATAAACTAATCCCTTTTTGAAATACAATCAGATTCATTTTGATTGATGATTTGATGAAATTCTTAGTTGGGTAAAATCTCATTAGCTCATGTGAAAATTAATTGGTAACATGATGCCACAACATTTATTTTAAGTACGAACAACGTGAGTGTTAACAGTCAGAAGTTTTGACCATATTTCTCTGTTGGTAATTAAGATTTATAACATTTACGGATGCTATATCGTAGTTTACGTTTGACTTGACGTAAGTACGGAGGGATCGTTCTCGGTAGATTTGGTAATATTGTTCTAAAATCGCTTTCTTTTTTTCACATTTTTGTGCTCCTAACTCGTGTCCGGTCTCAGATGGGCGGGTCAACCCTCCTTTTCCTCCCCGTGCGTGAATTGAACGAAGTCCTTTTCTATGAAATCACTCACCGTTGTATTCCCCTACATTTTAGCCATTTGTTACCATTGGGCGATCTCACAACATCAATGACAGCGTCTCAAGCCTGAGATTGATTAGCCGCTTTTCCATTTAGAGCAAATTCTATCACACGCTGATGATTGTTCCATCCGATATAACTGTTTCTTGATAATGTCACCCCTTGGTTGTTCCTCTTGGGACTTCACCTTCTCTTTTCCCTCGAACTAAGTTTCTAGCAAGTCTATGATTTTCAGCAGTGGTTGTCAAATCGTTAACTTGTCAGCCTGGCAACCGATAGGTCGCAAGTTCTAATTACATTGAACTCCTAGAACTCCTTCGATGTCGTATTAATTTTAGCACTAAGCTTAAGTTTGACGTTAGGATATAACTTCAACCGTTTAAGCGACTTTAGATATGATTATTCGACTTTTACCTTCATTATTTCCTTTCATGTCCGATCTCACACGTTAGTACTTATCATATTTTAGCTCCTACCGATCTTTTTCCCTTCTGATTTTCTTTGCATCTCTTCGTTTCGTACACCCCATTCTTGTGTGGATTTTTCCTTCGGTGAGTTTTTTCGTTGAAGACCTCTCTTCTATTCCTTTCGTTTTTCCCACACTTGGGAATATCTTTTTATGCATATAATTATGGTTATGTACCATTTCTATGTAATTTTCGAATTTCATCATCTCATTTATGGCTAGTTATTGGCTTTTATTTCTTTCCAATTGTTAGTAATAACGAGGTATCTTTTATTATCAATTGTATATAAATGATATATTTATTTACTTATTTTTGTTTTAAAAGCTTAGTAATTAATATTGGCGAAGGGTTAGGTGGAAGATAAGTTTATTTTTTCCCATTATTGCCCCCAATAAATACGGCGTATTATTATTTCTCATTCAGTCTTCCAATTCATTCACTCGTCAAAACCTTGACAAAACGGTTGGGTTGGGTTGACCTATCAACCCAAAGGTCTTGGGGTCGAATCCCACCCGGTGTGTAGATTTTGTGTTTGTCCTTAAGTTAAGGTCTTAGGTTGAACGGTGCGATATTACCTCAGCCGTTGGGGCACCTTAAATCCTACACCACCTCTACGATTTCATTCCTTCGCGAATAATGGCGACCTGTCGTTCTGCTGACCTCTGCGCCAAGTCACTTCGCCACGGCGTTTGACCCATTAGGCCGGATCCAAACTCAGCGAGCGGCCGCCCGAAATAGGGATGGCCCGGTCTCAGATGGGCGGACGCAAGGGTGTGAGACGAGCTGGAGCGTGGGAGAACGCCGTCGGGTGGATTGGACCCAGTCCCCTCTCGTGCTTGCTTTCTTTCGCCCCCACCCTCTTGCTTTCCCCCTTCGCGACGACCCTTGAGCTTCGTCCGGTGACCGGGGATATCGGAGAGCAAAGGATCACCCCTCCTCCGCACAAGCAACCGACAAGTAGCAGTTATTTATATAGGTGACCGACAGCTGAGGTCCTTTGCGCCATTTAAGTCATAGGTGGGCAATTCGGCAGAGGTAGGGTAATTTTTCAATTGAAGAAGGGCGGATGGAGTGAAACCCGGTGTCAGCTTTAGCCTACTCTTAGAAAAAGGAAACAAGAGGTCCACAGTTTAACGTCTCATCCGACGAACCAAGTACAGATCTACAGAGCTTGAGATGCTCTCCAAATAGCACTCGTTTACAAATGAAAAGTTTGCCATATCCAGGATTCGAATTCAGATCCTCGGGGTGGGAAGCTATTACTCCAGCCACCACACCAACTCGGTCTCCCCAAGCACCGAACTGCTGGTTTTTATTAAGGATGTTGTTGTAAGATCACGTTCACCGGTGATTGTCGAACCGGGCAAAGGAATGCTGGCCTCACCTGAAGGACCAATCCGGATTCGTGTTTGCGGTCCTGAAGCACTTTTCTGCCCATTATTCCTCCTGAGTAAAATATATCGTGGGAAATTTTACGTGAGAAATCACGTTTGCTTTTCTCTTCCTCGAGCCTACGGCGTTCTTAATGTGGAAATTTTCACCAAGTTTTGGTTACTCCCGTAAATATGACCCGTTATCGTACAATATATGATGGTAAGCAAGTTGAGAACTGACGCTTATATGTGCATTTTTACTAGACCACCGAGAATGAGAGGGGTTTTTGTTGGGAAGACAGGAATGAATTTCATTGGCTGGCAAGTGTGGCCATTTAAATGATCAAGTAAATGTTTTCTCACTTTATGTTGCCTACGAATCGGCCTCGGTAGTTCACCAACGACGGGGTCATTAGTTCGAAAACCTTCTGGGTCGGATTTCACTGTGAGGTGCATAAATATTCGTGTTTCACGTTAATTACAAATTAGGACATCATAGTCCTAAATTTGCTGCGTAATTGAAGACAAGATTACTATTATTATTATGAACTTATCGTCTGGCATAGAAAGAGATGGTATCCGATTGTTGTCAAAGCGGTCATAAAACTGGAAGGCTGTTAATTTTCTGCTGGGCTAAGGCCTTTGGTAGCCGCAGCTGTACCTCCGAGCCACGCTTGCTTTGCTTCTCCATTCCCTTTTACCCCCGTTCGACCCTTTCTGATGTCACCACCCGTGCACCCTTTACCTAGATCGTGTGACATTCACAACATTCCTCTTCCTCTATCAACTCTTCTGCGGCGGAGCCACCTGCTCGTAGCAACGGCGGCGTATTTGCATTCGGCGAGGCATCCGCCCGACGGCTGCGGGCGAAACTAATGGCGCTACTGCGGCCCGTGCAGCGAGGGAGAATACTTTGGCCCATGGGGAGTATTGGGAATCCTGGTACTGAAAGAAATCCAGGGAAAATGAATGCCGCCAGAATGCCGACTGTTCGTCATGATATGCAATGTGGCAGCGGGCATTAAAGTATTACGCGTCGGGAAGGAAAGGTTGGGAGTATGAATGCGTAATAACGTAATCGTGTTCCATTAAAGTGCACCTATTCATTTGAATTGCGATTGGGCGATGTGATGGCATAGGTAGTGCTCCCATTAATTTCTTCATATCGTCATAATGGCACAAACACGCGTTCGGGAATGTGTAAAAACGTACGTATTTTTGATTGGCGCAGAGTGGCCGGTGGCTCTGCTAATCTATCAGCTAAGAAATAATGTAAAAGCCTACTCGATTATTACGCGCTTTTCCCAGGGGAATCGAATGTGCAGCCTCAAATTTCGATAATTCAGCCGCTTCCGATCGCACTCTCGCCACCACGTTACGGTGCTGCAGCAAGTTTTGCGCAGGTCTAAAAGGATTGCTGTTGGTTCAAGTGTTTTTAAAACATCCCTCTCCCAACTCAATATAGTGCATTGGACGTGGTTATCATTCAGTAGTTTTTGATCCAATATTTAGAGAATTAATTTACTTAAGAAAATATTATCAGGTTTTCTGACCTGTTTCTAACAAACATAGTGACTAAAATTATTACTCAAAGCAATACATGACGGAGTATCTGAGGAGTTTATGTTTGAAAGTGAACCGTAGTTTTTTGCTGTAGGAGTGTAAAATTTGAAAATTTTCAAACTCATCGGAGGGGCACCTTTTTCTTCTTCCTTCCCTCAGCTATTGAGAATTTATTGTTTTTGTAAAAGTAAGTGTATGGCGAGTATCTTTTGAACAATTATATACATATTCTTCGGAAAGTAATGCTCTGTTGGTGTAATTACGCTATTTCGAGTTGAAAATTTTTATTGCAGTTTTTTCAAGCATTCGGGTGTTAAATGACCAAACTAAATCAAATTAAACACCGTATAATTATGTGGCAGTCTTGTTAATGGAGTAAAACTTCTTGAACAGCTTTTGTCAAATGGCTCGTTAGGCCGAATGCATTACAGCACTTCACCTCTCATGAGTCGCTGTTCTATCTAGCAATAAATGATTTCTTACATTTTTAAATTAAATTAAAATTGATTTAACTCAATATTTTACAGTGACTCTGTTCTTACCATTTGTAATCATATTCCTTCGTTAAAAACTTAGTAAACTAGACTAGTCTACTAAACTTAATAGACTAGATGTGGTAACTAAAGTTTTTTTATAAATTTGATTTGAAATTTGTAATATTTTTTATATACAATGTTTAAACTACTGTTTATGATGCGATCACTTCTATGTGCTTAGCATCGTCTATAGAGCCGATGAAAACTTGCGACATAAAATGGAAAAAGATGGGATTTGCTCTTATGATATTTTAAATTGTATGGTTAACATTTACTATTTTACATTATTGTGGCGATTGTGGCTAAAGGTTTGTTCTGCATGTAAAATATCAAGTAATTCATCTTTGCTTGTGCTACACTTTCCCGAGTTTTCCTCACACGGAAGAGTGAATTCGACGTTTATAAAATGTGAGACACCCTCGACCTGATATTATATCTGCCATTCGGTTGTAGAAGATTTTTGTAAATTAATATTATAGGTGGATTATGTAGCATTATGCACTTTCGAGAAGTGTATAATTAATGTTGAACGAGTTGCACTTCCAAGAGGTGTCCATTTCAAGCACCGGGATTTTTATGGATGGATCGCAGACTTCTTTCTGAATATCCCATTTCGATGACAGAATGCAACGAAACGCGACGATATTCCTCGCCGAAATGCAATTTTAATAATGATGGGCGCTGAAAATTCTAGCGCGGGATAAGTTGCTTCCACAGGATGAATGTAAAATTCGGCATTCCCTATGCCGGTGCTAATTCCGCCGCTCCAATACACGCTCTCGCGTGGAACCCACCCGGCTGTTCAACAAGTCTCTCTCCCTCTTTCTAACTTGTGTGTCCATGCGTCGCTCGCCCTCCTCGCCTCCCATTCTCGTTCCCTCTCTCTCAACGCCGTTTCAATATCCTTTCGCGTTCGCCTTCACTCTTCCATTCGCTCGTAGGTTCCCTAGTGCGTTTTGCAAGCACGTATCCGACCGTCGACATTTGGCACTTGCACAGCGTGACAAACAGCGTTAAGAATGCAGTGCGCTGACGATGCGTGCGCCATCGAGGATGCTTCATGTTTTCGGTTTTCGTTCATTCTTTTTTTCCCGGAAAAAATTATCCATCTGCCATCCGTCTCGGTTTCTGTTGTTGAGAGTCGCGAGCAGCTTTATTTTTATTTTTTTTCACAAGTTTGAAAGTTTTTTTAAAAAATTTCTTTCTTTCGAGAGACCGCGCGCACACCCGCGCGATGAGGGCGCGCCTGTGTCTGGAGTCGCTGCTTTTGTTTTCGATGCCTCTCGCACGTTCCAAGCCCTCGGCAGCTTTGTGGGACCTCGGAGAGCGCCTTTCATCAGACCTAGAATGTTTTTTCTCTGGAGGTGCGAACTAATACTCTGCCTCCCAACTCATATTTCACCCATGTGTGCGAGAAAACAGATTTTTGGGAGTGGTTTTACGGAGTGGAAATGCTCAATTTTACCTTTTTCTGCGAGTTAATCCTCAAGAAATCTCATTCCTGAATTCAACTCTGCTCTTCCTTTCGAAGAACGCATTGTTGCTTTGGCCGGTAGAACCTCCGTTATGTCATACCTACTCTGCTCTCGAAATCCAACAAGAAAGTTAGCTTTCGTCTGAACTCTGTTCTTGTGGCTAGAGCTCTGTACCTTTTTTGAGTGATAGTTGAAATATATCTTCACAGGATCGAGTTTTGGAGTGGAAACTAAAGCACAATTCTAAAACTATCTTTCCATCATGCGAAATTTGTGCCAAAAACTGGCTTCCAACATTACAATCCTCTCACCCGCGGATGATATTTCGATTTTGGGAAGGTAAGTGGCACTTCCTTTCGTACGGCACTGTTCTCAACAATTACAGAACAATTACCGAGATTCTCACTGAATTTTTCCTTCAGATATATGTGTCATTGCCTGTCTGTGTGGTAGCGTGGTCGACCATTCATTTTCGGCCGTTTCTCTTCTGCGGTTATCGTCGAGAGATCATATTCCTCTTAATGATTTTTTAAACTCTCAGAAACCCACGGCGCGTTGATGACTTAGCACCATCGTTTCAGTGTTCGTATATGTCCCTTTTCTCCGGTGGAAGCTGTGTTGGCGCTTGATTAAGGACATCGATACATCCTGGGGGCGGCAAAAGGGAGTGAAAAGGAGGAGCGAAAGGGTCCACGCTCACACTGTTCCTCTCCAACACACTCTTTCCTTTGTCCCGGCGGCGGCTAAAGAAGAAGCAAACGACCCACATGGCATTGGCCGATCCTCCTAGGTGCATTCGGGCGTCGGTGGATGAAGGGATGCTCGAAACCATTAAGCGTATTCATCAGTCGGAATGGCGGGCCATCTGATTCGCATTTGTGTACCGCTGATGGTTCGCCCGCCTGGTAGTCATTCATGTTATCTTGGGTACTCTTTGCCTTACCTCTTGTTGTGTTGTCTCATCTGGTCACCTGCGTGACGAAATCGGGCGCGGGACTATTTTAAGACTTATTGGGCAGCGTCAAAGAAACCCTTTGAGCTGGGATCTTTTGCGTTATATTGATTGATAGATTGATTTAAATCTATTTTGGTGTACGAGAGGTGGGCAAAGAAATACATTGTTGTGTATGAAATATCTCTCCGAGCAGGGCCACCAGACGAGTGACTTCGGATCAAGGCCAGTGCTTAACCGCACAGTGATTCACTATGACTCTTAAAGCACATATTATGTATCAGCGCGTTTAATCCTAAAATTAGTTTATTAATAATGGCTTGAATTTTGGTGGTGTTTTAATGACATTTCAAGCCATATTTACCGTTAAATACTGTAACGTTATACCGTTACAAATACGTAATACCGTTGAACGGATGCCCTTATTTTTACTTCTTAATCTTAATTACCGCGGTCAGGTAGCCATTTGGATACGAATTTTTCTAGTATAAAGGTTTATTTGTTTCTCATTTCTGCATATGAGAACCGATTACACTGTTAATTGAGAAGTACAATCACTCAAACTGATAGTCTCCGTTGTCGGGTGCCTATACATTTAATGATGGCGAAATGAATTCGAGTGACGAGAGCCATAGACGAAGTGATGCGAAACTCAATGTTCCTGCCAGTGTCCTCCTTAAGAACGTTTATTTCGAATTTTTTTGTTTAATCCTTGATCAAATTCAGTCGGTATTCGTTTTCAAATTTTCGAAATTTTTCTTTTGCATGCTTTTTTTTCCTGCTGCACGTTCTTTTTTGCTTGACAAAAATACTCCTTGACCATTATAGTGCCAGCCAGCATATCTATAGACCCTTGAGGCATGGGTGAGAAATACCTACAGGTTGATTCATTGACCTAAGGCATTTTACCCTCATCCTAAAAAAATGCTATATTTGAATTTTGGAAAACAAAATAAGTAATAAATGTTTTACGGTTACCATTATCGATTATTCATAGAGGAATTTGACTATTAAGTTTTAATATTTGTTTTTTTAAATAAATTTACAACTAAAATGTGCATTTCCATTCATAGTCCCTTTAAGGGTTAATAATCAAGATTTCGGGAACATAGGTGAAGTAATACTAAGAAACCAAAATAATCCGTTTGGAGTCCTGCCCATAGAAGAAGAAGCAACCAAAGAATGATTTATCATAAATGTAGCTCTTGCTTGCGTCATTCGCTGTTGTATAGTTTGTATTCTTTCCAGTTTGATAAATAAGATACCTGGTGTAATGAATCATGTTGAAGTGGTGACGGGGAAAAAGTTGATTCGTGATAGAAGTCACGGAAATATTTATGATGGTGCGTCATACATGCCAGTGAACCAGAAATTAAGTGTTTGAAAGGATGGAAATCATTAATTTTCAAATTCGCCATAGAAATAATTTTTAAAATTTTCATGTCATTTATCTGTTGTTTCATTGTTAAATTGTAGTAAATATCTAATGCAAAATGTAATAAATAGTAAGTACCTTAAATATTTAAGTTGAAATAATATGGCTCCTTGGTAAATGTTGTTCACACGATAGTTATTCAGTTTTGAATCTTGAAATGCATTGCATATAATATTATTCATTCTTTCGCTAGTATCAATTAAATTTCCATCATTATCGTTTGGATTTGTTTGCACATCATTAGCGAGAGGAATAAAATTTTGATTTCATTCTCAAAATTTCCAAATCATGCGAAGGATTAAGCCATACTCGAGTCAGAGGCCAGCATTACGCTTGAACACCATTCGTTTATTAGTCGTTCGTTTGCATGAGCTCGTGGTTGACCTAATTGTTTCTGTTTTGAATATGTCCGCTGTGTAAACCTTTCCTTTGGAAATCATTCTGTTCTGTCGCTCAAATCGCTTGCTTTGCATTCTTTTGTGAGTACATTTGTTTGAATTCCAGGCCCTGTTTTCCTGCAATGGGATTCATTTTCTATTGATTTTCAGCGGAAACTCATTTAGTCGATTGAAGTTATTGCTGGGATGAAAATTAATTCAGTATATTTATAGCCTCATATTCCTGGGCTTAGATAATGTTCTCTGAGTCCGCGTGGGAATATGCGTTATGACTTTTTGTTTGCTTCTCCGACAAAGCATGACATTTCCTCTTCTCTGTTTTTAGGACTGAAATCACGAGTTAACTCATAACGACATGCACTTCTGCATAAATCAGCTAACGCAGAAACTTAAGCTAGTGTTTTTACTTCTTTGTGAATCTATATAATAACAAATTTACGGTTTACTAGCTACATTAAAATAACAGGCCTCAAATAATGATTGAAACTACTGTTTACGGTTTGAAAAGGAGAAATGAAGCTATTACATTTTAGTATAAGTCTTAGGGAAACCAAGAAACAAAGCTACAGCTGAGTTTTTTTTTACAACTCTCTGGATAAAGTCGTCTATTTCCTCGAGCTTCTTTCAACATTTAGGATACATTCTTTTGAGCGAAAATGAAGAATCCTTCGCGTCGTAATGATTTTTCTACTAATTTATATAATAAAATAAAATAAGCGTTCATGTGGATGCCGAGTATAACCATTTTTCTTTAATGCAGCGCGCTCTATAGAAGCTAAGAGTTCAAATAGAAGCGAATGATTGAACAGATGCGAATATATAGTAAAAATATTGTGATACTTCATTATAAATTATTCCCAACCTTTTATTGGGTTCATTCCTTAAATAGAATCTTGCAGGGCATCTTGAAAATACATTCTCACCCATGGAGACCCACAATACGAATAAAAAACGCACTTCAATTTATCTGGCATCCATTATGACCGGAACCGACGTGGTTTTAACTTTTGCTTTATTACCTATGTGACTGAGTCAATTGAAATATTTTTTGCCCGTTATTGTTTTTGTTATATTATTCTATCGGTATTTTTACTCATCGAGATCCTTCACCTTCAGCATAACCAGTTTTTTCTCTGTGTACTCTATCAATAAATTCGTTTATTTTACCATAAAAATGACGTGAGAAGGGTAATTATGGGTGTTTTAGATTGGTTTTTGGAATTCTCCCCAACTTGGGGTAATGTATGCATTTCTTACTGACCTGCGTTTGCTTAAGATACTATATTTTATTAGTTGAATCAATTATCTACGTCCATATCTAATTAGTAGGATGAACTTTATGCGTCACTATTTATTTTCTTCGATGATTGGTATACTGTTATTTCCTCATGAACTTTTTTGTCGTGACTTAGATGGAGAAATTTAGACGCAAATATAACTAGGCGCCATTTAGGCATGGATCGGTTACGATCGACTGAATATTAGCGGAAACACGGTCAAAATTCAGTGGCGCATCTCCTGCAATCCGCCCAAGTGGTCGTGATGCATTCTGAACTCACCCGAAACCGTCGCTGGTGTAGTCACGGAAAAAATTGTATCGCCGTGAGAAAGAGAGAGATAGCTCTCGGAATGGGGGCGGAAAGGGGCGAAGCGGGGCGAGGGCGCGGGGGGCGAGAACAGTGTCATGGAGCGCAAAGAGGATTACATCGTTCCACGAGGAAGGAGTGTGCAAGTGTGCTATGTTTGACGCCGATGTCGTTCCGTACCACCACCCCTGTGTGTCGCGGGGGCGGGGGGGGGGAGGCACGTTCGATTAGGGCCGTGGGTGGGTGCGGCGAAACACATACAGGAGTTGCAAGGTGGAGGCTAGGGAGGTGGGGAGGAAGAGGGCATGTGGAGGCAGCGGATCTAGCGTGCAAGATTGTTTGGAAGAAGCCCCTGTCACTTCGTCCTTGCAGCTGACCTGCCTCCCCTTTCCCGCCTCCCCTCGATCCTCGCCGCAGGCACATGCCGTGCAAGTAGTACATGCCTACTTTAAGTTCACACTCGGAAGAGGAGTTAATGTAGCTGCGGGGACATCCTTACCTCCCTTGTGCACCTGTGCAGTAGCCATTCCAATGACATATTCCGCGCATCCTTTAAAGCCTTTACTCGATAAATTGCAACAGGATAACTCAGAGCAGAATTTATTCTTTGCAGTTAAATCCAGAGTTCTCAATTATTAATTTCACCACTCAATTTTTGACGTTTTTCGCTTTCACCGTGCTTTGAATCGCAGTGATTCTCTCTTGGATACGTTTAGAAAAGTCAGAAGGACAAGTTTTAGTCTGAGGTCATAACTCCATATTTATAGTTGTTGTCATGAGTATGTCCTACTGACATGATTGGGGAAAAATTTCTTGTCGTCGTGATTGCAGATAGCATATTTTCGAGTATGTCACGCACCATTTTTGGACGGTTAATTCGTGTTTGTGTCTACTCAATTTTCCCTCCGTGGGATCTTATTATTAAGGACAATGGGTGGAAAATGTCCGTCGGAATTGGAACGACCTGTAAACGGCACGTTTAATTTCCAGTGTAAATGCCACTCCGGTATTTTATCTCTATCTTATTTTTTCTCTCTCCATAAATGGCTGTAGTTTCGGGCCAAAACATCTGAATATCGATGAAAACTTTCAGATGAATTTGTACTGTTACTCCTCTAGAGTCCAGCTCTTCGAACATGTTTATTATTTCAATTATTTACATGCATAAGATTTTCGCCGTGGCTTATGATCAATTAGGATAAATTAGAATGGGAAGATATATATTACAGAGGGCTGTAGATGGTAGAGGAACCTAGGCATCGTTATAAAATTAAGTCTCGAGTATTAAAATAGCTGCATCAAGTTTTCTCTGAAAAAAATTTTATTTGGAAAGAATATTGGGTGCATTAATAGCTGTGGCGTGAGGTCTTGAGTTGTGCTCCATTTATATTCTTCCTTTTCTTTAATCGGTTAGCTCATGGAACGAATTACCTTAGATTAAAAATTGTATATGGTGTCTTCGAAGATTGCAGCAGGTAGTTGAGAAGGAGCACCGACCTAAATACTCCCCACGGAAGATTCCGCCGGCGAGTTAGGTAAACAAAGCTCTCCTTGATTTATCTCTCATCAAGCATATTTTGCCGTGGTTGCGAGGGTGAAATGAATCGCCAATGGGGTAAAAAAGGGAGAGAGCTTGTTTGAGAATCGATCGATGCCTCTAACCGGTTGGTATTCGCCTTAGCAAGCTAACAAAATTATTGACGTTGTGCTCGAAAGTAAGAGCACTTTCTCTCACCGAAGACAAGGTTTGAATACCGCCAAATGTTATTGGTTCCTCGATTGGCCCACAACACCCCTTAATGTTTCACTAGCAGTTGGCAATATTTAATAGTTTCCCCTCGTTGGCTGTTTACTCAAGTCTTGAATTTTGATGACCGTGGCATTGAAAATTTTTCTCTCTGCTCCGAATGGTCTTCATCGATCGGGAAACCTATTCACATTTACCTACTATTTGTAATTCTATTCCCATCGGCCTACAAGGATACTCCGCAAACAATGAGGCTTAATTGTTTGTGTACATATAGTTAAGGAAAGAATTGACCTTGAAGGTGTAACACCCAATATTTGTGTAGCATGCAAAAAATCTCGTCAATTTTTTCTATGCATCTTGTCAAATATTTATATTTTTCTGTTTAAAGTGTATATGCATTCCAATAAGGTATTTTTAACCCTAGCAGATATATCCTGTTATAAAATATCTAAACTTTTTAATATTATTATCTTCTCAGCTCCATCATGGCATAGTGTATGTAATGTTTAGCTATTTATGACCGAATTTTCTAGTACACTGATCAGGGAGTGACCCTGATCGCCTTGATCGCACCATATCATTGCTAAAGGAAACTAACCTTTTTTTCGTAAAATTTTTATTTCAAACAGCTGAAAACATTTTAATTTATTACTCATGGTAAAATAAATTATGAGTGGTGGGAAATGACCTAGCTGTCGAAGCACCCTAACGAATTTTTTTAACGGTTGCAGTAATTTTTTAACGAATTTTCTAACAGTGTAAGTGCGAAAAAAGTAAGATCAAAATCACAGACACGTACAAAACGGCTTGATGGATTTTCCATTGAGTGTGGTATATCCACTCCAATGCATTTGAAGACAGTAGATGGGAATAAATTTTGGCCTTTTAAATTCGCCTAAAGAGAGAAATTGAGAGAGTTATATGGGCTGAATGGAATGCTAACGAGGATGTTTTAGTCATGGCTAGGGAGAGGTAGCATCTAATAAATTGGAAAAGGGCAGGAAAAGCTCCAAACGAAAGAAAAAGAAATCATCCTCATATATGAGGCGAAGAAGGTGATAAAAGGGGATTGTAAGGGGAAGTAAGATGAGGCAAAGGAGGAAGATAAGTATATTAGCTGTAGATAAGAAAGTTTGCCTGTGTACCTTTATGAGGAAGGAAACTGCAAACGGAAATACGAATTTTGTAGAATTAAGTCATTGAACATCTGAGGTTACTTGGTATCTTAATGATGATACAATATTTTGGGGAACATCCGTATGTTGGATTTTATTCTTGTTCGTTGCAAAACTAGCGCTTATTATTTGATACGAAACGAAAATGTTTTTTCTTTAGCCTGGAGAAGAAATGAATTTCTTCACAAAATATGATATCATAGAGTTCTGCAGCTTAGAAAATGAAACGTTCGTTTTGCTCATATCTAGACACAGGAAAAGCCAAATGATAACTATCCGACGAACAGACCTAGAAAGTTTTAATAATTCGGCAAAATATAATTTTGAAGGCGTTCATGTCATTTGCCGATGGATTTATTCTTCTTCTGGAGTTTGGCTGGATTGGCCAAATTGGCTGGATTAAAAATTTAGGAATAAAATAACTTGGAGACAGCACAATTTCATCCAGTCCCAGAACATTTTTGGGGTTTGATAGTATTCCTCTGCCACGACCCTTTGCTGTTTGCGGGACATCACGTAGATTGGTTAAAAAATTTTTATATACGTGGCATATTTTTTCGAGTTCTTTCTGCTAATTCTATGATAGTTTATTAACATACCGTGCTAATAAATCCGCCAAAGGAGCGGAATCCAATTTGAAAAGCAAGGGGCCACGTGGAGAGCAAAGGGGTGCTTGGCTAAGAGGCAATAAGCGCGAGCGATACAATGTCGGAAGAAATCGTGTCGAAGGAGGGGGTGGGTCCACTGTAACAGTACACGTCACACGTGATTAGGCCTGTCTAGTGGTGGAGCGTGTTAGGGTACGCCTTTTGGTGGGGAGAAAGGGGTGCACACGAGTGCAGCAGTTTGGATGCTTAAGTGATCATTTGTTCCTCGAAGGGGAGGGGTGGCGGCTCAACCCACCCTCGCATATCTGCCCTGAACTCTTGCCTAAACCCCCTCTCTCTTCCCCCGCACCCGACGTGCCTTGAGCTCTCCTGCCTCATTTGGCTTCCGAGGTATCGCTTCTTCGTCCGTCCCGGAGATATGGGGGGTGGGCGTGTGGGGAAGAACTGGGGGTTAGAGGGGTGTCTCATTCGCCGTCCCACCTTTTCACCTCTCTCGTGCAACCCCTCACCCGCCCAAATCCCATCCCGCCACCTAGCGTGGCAGCAGCTTTTATCTTGTTTGTCGGGACACGCGTTTCCATCGAGGTAAACACGGGGCTTATAGCAGTCGGGCGGGCAGGTTTTCATGCGACGGAGGCGTCGCGAAACGTATGTGTGTGTGTCGCGGAGTGGTAGTGTTGGCAGCGAAGTGAGGAGAAATAGGTTAGGGAGAGAGGTGGGGGAGGGTCGGGAAGGGGTTGATAGAAAAGAGAGCGGCTCGGAGGGGGGGACGGGCCACCCCTTTTCCCCCGCTATTACGCGGAAAGGGGTTGAGGGAGAGAAGCATGTGGGTGGTCTGGGTGTGGGGGTGGATCGAGCCGTCTGCATTTGTACGGGGTTCCTCTCGGGGTAGGACTCGTGTGGTGGGGTTGAGGGTGTATTGTATCGTTGTCTGCCGGGGCTCGCGGCCTGCTGTCGGCGGGTCCCCTCAATATTCCCTCTGGTGATATGTCCTACCTTCTCTACCTGTCGCGGTAGTAGCCAGGTCAGCACTGTCGCAGGTGAAAGAGCAGGGGTGGGTCCGAGTCTTGATGTGTTCCTCGATTATGCAAAAACGCCCGAGATCTTCTGAGAAACGGTGCCATCTACGTTTCCCTAGTCCTCACCCTGACTCCAAAGAAAGAGAGAGAAGCACGCACACAAACATTTACTCACACATAAACCCGACCGCTGTTTCTCCACTCCATCCCTAGTTCTCAAAACACTCACACGGATGCGGGGGTGCCCTCTCTAAGTCCTTTATTTTCCGCCTGAAAGAATAAAGTATAAACAGTTGGACTTTTGGACGAGGGGTTTCATTTCTCATATTCCCTCGCATTCTATCGGCCGTTTTGTGGTCGCTTTCCTCTTTCTCCCTCACCCTTTTCTACTCTCTCCCTCCCTCTCTCTTTCTCTCCTTACCTCCCGAAGCGCTCCCACTCCCTCCGGCTTGCCCTTTTCACTAATCTTTTCAGCTCTGCTCATCGCTTGCTCGCGCCCGAGTGACCTCGCGACGATGCGTTAAAATGGACTCCAGTTCCACGTGGCGCTGTCTTCTTTTCATGCCGTGCCCTCGCCAGCCCTTTCCCTATACTTACGATCAATCCACAGTATTGGGCGCGCATGCCAGCCTTGATTGTGACACAAATACGCAGTGAAGGGACTAAATGATAGTGGATGTTGATTGAAATGATTGTTACTCTATTTTATAGTTAAAATTTGCCTAGAATCTCGAGTCTTTTGTCCCAAAAATAGCTTATGAGTTTGTAGAAAATTAAGACGATGCATAATTGATCCTTGACCAACGCTTCGAGAGGAAAATAATTAAAAAAAAACGAAGTGCGAGCGCTTGGACGAATTCCAGGAGTTCTGTAATCGGGCGCCAGCTGTCTCAACGAGGGTGGCGAGGGTCAAACCCTTATGCCATTTGAAACGATCGTAAGATTGGCTCACGAGAAATCACATCCTTCTTTCAGAGCCAGTGCTTTTGAGCAAACGGCATTTTTCCATCCAAAACTATGCTCATATTTTTTCTAGCAGCTAGGTTCTACTAGTTTTTTTAGTGGTAACGTCGCACGAAGTAGTAGTTATTTGGGGTTGGTGACGGACAACCGATGTCATTTAGGAAAAATGGGTAATTGGGTAGTGGTAAGAATTTTTCAAGGAACGGAGGATGGTTGCATAGAAACCCGGTGTTGGCCGAAAGACGCCAATGTGTCCACGATTGAACGTCTCATCAAACGGAATGAGTACTGAATTTGAAATTTTCTCTACGCCGCATTACAGTAGGGAACGGTAAAACACAGAGAAATATGCCAAAGCCGGCATTCGAACCGGGGCTCTTAGGATGGGTGATCAGTACTTTAAACACCTCAGCTATTCAGTCCCTATGGTTGCGCGAACGTTTTCATGTGTAATCAAATGATGCCATCGAATTCGAGGAGAGTGGTGATGGAAAGAAATTCATTATTGCGTCTGCTGCCTTATTCCTTAATTATTTTCAGCCTTTCCTATTTCTCACTAATTATTTCATCGCCGGAATGCCACTACTAATTCTAAGTGTACTTTTTTTCTAAGTATAATTCTAAGTATACTTTTTTTCTAAGTATAATTCGAAGTATAATAATTAATTAATATTCGTGGGCGAACCAAATTCTATGCTCCCGACAACTATGTGAGAATTTAATTATCGATTTACTACCTATTATTATTTTGGTGTCCATTTATTCTCGTAATGTTAGTTTTTAGAGTACTTTTCCGTTACTATTGCGAACATTGACTTTCGTTGTTCATCACAAACCACGCGCTTTCAAGGATTTCTCTTGACAGAGGAAGCCTTACCAGTGATATGGCCTCTCAAATCGAGAAGGTAGAAGACAGACCGAGACTGGACTTCACAACTCCTTCCGTGTTCTTACGAAGACGCCGTGCTTCGCTAAGAATGTGGTTATCTGTCTGTTGATTCGTAAGGCACCCCATTCCGAATGACTTGTTGGCCAATTGGGCGTTATGTGTCTTACTTCAGTTTTGTATTCTTATAAGTGTTTTGATGCTATTAGGCCCGAAGTTTCCATTTATTGTTTTTTTATTTCTAATTTCTGGAAGGCCGATGAGTTATATATTCTTGGTTTGAGCACTTAAGTACTCATGAAAAAACGGTATTAATTATCCTACGGGAAGGGTACGCTATTTGCCCTTCTGTACAAGATGTCATCAAAACTGGTTTTCTATGAAAATGCGATTTGATTTTTTTAAAGACTACCTCGGAGGCAGTATGCAGAAACTGATCTTTAGAACTCCTGGCAGGTGATGAGGGAGCAGTGCGACCAAAAATTTTACTTTCAGTGACGTAGCCTATTTTTAGAGTTCTTTATAGAGTAAGAGTACGAATAACTATTGCATTGCAAGAGTAAGTCTTGCCTTTACAGTGTGGATTCTGCGTTTTCGCCTCATTATGGTTCAGACCGGAAAATTCTATGAATTAAAGGTGATTCGCTTTTTAGGGTCTTCCCAGTTCCTGGCTAACTAATAATTTATTCGAGGTTATATGTACTTTTAGTCGTTTGATAAATACAACTTTCTAAAATAAATATTTAATCGATTAGTTCAAAACGTGGTATATAATGCGTGAAAATTGACCAAGAGATACCAAACAACTTGAATGTAGATATTGGCTCATAAAAAACATGTGATAAGTAGATAAAGCAGATAAGTGATAAACATGAGAATGATGAAAGTTTTCGTAATAGATGCTTATTTTTTGCCTGTATTGGTGCATCAAATAGAAAAAAAACATTAGTGAGCGATTGGCGTGAGTGAATATTTTGGAAGAGGAATATTTAATTCATTTCGCACGATTCAACCTGGAGATAGAGTCATTCCCACCAAGCAAGAGTAAGAACTTACTGGGAATCGTGCATCGGTATTGTATTTGCAGACACGAAAGATGGAGAGGACAATCATTCAACTTGTTCCGTCCCGATGTGAATAAGAGAAAGGGGAGGGGCATGATAGCTTGAGAGAACCCTGCCCACCCACAAACCACAGGGAACCCACGCATACCCCTTCCCGCGGACGAAAATCACTTCTCACTCTGCGACCGCCGCGAAGGACTGCCGCCAACTGGAATTCCAGCCTTCTCTTTGGCCTCATCACCATTGTATAAATGCTTATCCATCTCGCTCTGCGATGTTTCGATTTCGACATCGTTCGGCAATATTTTATTCAAATCGAAGTATATGGATGTTTTTTGTCTACGTCATGGTGATGGACATGGTATTATGTCGTTATTTTTGCACACCCACTGTCTGGAATTGATATAATTCTATATGTATGTCACAGTCTACCGTCCTCACCAAAAATAACATCTCACAACAGACTTTTGAGATCGCAAGATAATAAAACTTGGATTTGGCGGTGACTACCGCCTTTGTGCGTACGTAGATACATTCATACCACCACCTCAGACGATGGTTTACCATAGTCTATGAGTGTAAAAAGCAAAACGTTGAATCACTCTATTTTTCGATCTTATTTGATATGCTCATTGTCTCTATCCTCCATTGAATTCCATTCCATTCGAAAATTCCATTGAAAAAGAGGGTAAGAGGGTAATTTGGCAGAGGTAGAAATTTAAGGAAATGGAGAAAGTGTAAAAAAAATCCTCGCCATTAGCCTACTGTTAGCAAAAGGCGGTGAGGGTTTAACATTCCATCGGAGGGACGGAGCACTGAAATTGAAGTGAGGTACTTATTGTTCAATTGGGGACCGGTATGTGTCTGAAAAATCTCTGCCAATGCTCGGAGACGAACCAGGACCTTTGGGATTAGAGAAGAATGACCTAGCTGTCTGAACAGCGTTATCCGTCTCGCTAACACGCATTGGCAACGTAAGATTGAGGATTTTGATCTCTATTTGAGCGTAGGTTTTGTTTGCATTAGTATCAGTAGAATTTTCACAGAAAAAAATCCACCTTGACCGGGAATCGAACCTGGAACCCTCTGATTTCCGGCCAGGTACTTTGCCAAGTGAACTATCAAATTGAAATGAAAAACGTTGAGTACTTTTATTCATGGATTCCTTCCACTACATCAAGCGTGAATCTGTTGATAGAACTATCAAAGCTTCGCTAAGGCATTTGCGGCTAGTTCGCAATTCTTTAATTGTCTTAGTATTAGTTTAGAGTATATGGTGCGATATGCAATTAGGGTTTAATCCTAATGCTACTGATACTATAAATGCCTCCTGCTAAAGCGTCCAACGTAGATGCCTTCTGTTGTTCGGTACCTTACTCCGTCATAGGCATTAAGTCGTCGACTCGGCTTCACACTCCAAGTCTCGACGTCGTCAACGCTCTGCGACTGCCCCACTCCTGACGTCTCCTCCTAAATCTCAGGAGCAACGCGGCGAGGACCCCTGATCTTCCCTCTGATCCCTCCCCTGAGCACCGCAATGAAGACGAAGCCGGCGGCTGTCCCCGGCAAACGAGAGTTTATGCGTCCATTGTTCCAGGGAGACGCGGCCTCTTAAAGGGGCGTCCCGGGAGTGGGTTGGAGGATGGTGGTGGGAGAAGGTTGGAAGGGCACGGTCGGGGTCGATATCGAAGTTATCGGGAGGAATGAATGTGGGTGGGAATAGCGAGGGGAGAAGGGGTTAAGGAGGGGGAGGAGGATGGAGTTGGTTTCTTGGACGACTCTCCGCGCGGATTAAGATGTGTGGCGGTGAGTTTGCCCAATTCCTCGACGGACATTTGTCACGAATCCCTCTCTCTCTCTCTCACACAGGTAGGAGGGCAGTCTGTGAACGTATGCTTTCGGTTTATGTCTGCGGGCGCGAGAAGGGAGATGAAACGGGGAGATTCTCCTGGTTGTTCGATTGCCGCGCCCGATTCTGCCGCCACCAGCGAAGATGAATGAATCAGCGTCGAATTTTTCGCGTTCTTTCTGATGCGCATTCATACCACTCGTATCTTAGCTGTTCTTATTTTGTTGTTTGCTGCACAGAACTCGTATACGCTGTTACTTATTCACTCAGTGATCCTCGAGGTTGTTGTGATAGCTGATGGTTGAGCTACTGAGCCCGAATTTGCTTTGGTTCGCTACTAGGAATGATATTTGATTTCAGTGTTGCAAACGTTCATCTGAATTCTCTGAGAATATTAACAGTATATTTTAATTCTCTGCATGTATTAAGGAATCTATAAAAAAATGGGTGGTAAAGAAAAGTCTTGAAAATGTAGTAAAATATTAATCTTGTTTATTTATTGAGAAAGCTGAGTTGGAAAATATAATTAAGGCTTTAATTTCTTAATAGTTTTTTTCTCAAACCATTGTCGATTGGTAGATAAATAACTACATTTTGAGTCCACATAATCTGTGCGTCTTCTGCAGAAATCTAAATTTTTTGAGCCAGTGGTAATGATTGATGGTACAACATCCGTTCAGAATCGTATTGCTAAACATTTTGTGCAATATGGTTGCGTAGGAAAGTAGATTATATATATATATGTTTTCAAGTCTGTTTCCGCACTAATGGGCGCTTCAGACCGGAAGGAAAGGCATAAGGATGGGAATGTAATATTAAGGAGGAAGGTGGAGAGAAACCTGGCGTCGGCATTAGCCTGCTCTTAACGAAAGGCGCCAAGAGGACCTCGCCTTTACGTCCCATCCGACGAATAAAGTACTGTACTCGAATGCTCTCCACAAAACAGTCAAGTAGAGGCCGTATTACTAATAAAAAATATCGGGATTGCCGGGATTTGACCCCGGGCCATCCAGGTGAGAAGCAAGTACTATTACTATTACATAACGGTTTGCGGTAAACACAAAGTGATACATTATTTGCGGGGGATGAGCGTTCGTTTCTATCCGGCGCGGCGGGTCCAGTTTTCGGGTCACGCTTCTCGACTGTGGTCCATTCACTCTCGCTGTCGACTGCAGCGAAGTCGATTTTTTTTGCCCGTTACCTTGGTGTGGCTTGAGTGGGTCGACTTCACTTTTCCTGTTGAGTCTTCGTATCGGAAGGATCATCCGTTCAAGGTGACGCCTAAAGGGCAAGTCCGAAACATCGGGTGCCAGTTGGGGAAGCTTTGATTTTGAAACAAGAGACATGAGCAGAAGAACATAGAAACGAGCTTCGTGAGAGAGCTACCCGTAAATAAATCAGTTATATAGCTATAATAATAAGGTTAACGAAATCAATAAGGTATGGTCTACGGTATAAACTAGGTCATGGTATCATGAATTTCATATGGCATAGATAAAGTTAATTGCCCAGTCTATTGATGAAAATTCTTGTCATATTAGGCATCCCAATCTCGAACTAATCAAATATACCAAATGCGCAAGGTATTTTTAAGAAATTGGAATTAATCTTAGTATTGTTTCTTACGTAAGTAACGGAGAATGTTTTTGTTTATCTTCCCATACCAGTCCTGCTTGTGTGGTCGTAATTTTGACCTTTTCCAGACCTTTTAGGCAGGTACTAGCCTTCTCTCATCCCACTCCTTCCCTAGTGTCCAAAGGATGATGGGGTCAGTCACTGCGTTGGCATCTGTTGACGTGGAACTCATCCGCAGATCATTATCACAAATATAGCTGGCCGAAGAGGTGTACATGGGGACTCGGGGGGAAGTCGGAGAGTTATAGTTAGGGAGAGGTAGGGGGTCAGAGAAGCCGTCATCGTACCAAACCCTTCACCCGCTCTTCTCCTCCGCCTCCTTGCTACATTCCCCACTCCCCGCTCCCACTAGTAGGTCTTCATTCTCACCCATCCGCGTTCACGTCCATCGCCATGGCCAGTAGGTATCCTTCCAATCCGCCCTCCTCCTCTCGAGACTCGTCAGGTTCTTCTTCAGTGGCCGGGTCAAGCGAGTGGGCTCTTCTTCTCCGCGTCCGCGGAAGTGAGGGGGAGGGAGGGTGGTTCGGGTGCAAGCAACCTGTTTCAATGTCACTTCAATCATTTCTTGAAGCCAACATAAAGCGTCATATTGAGACCCTTTCTGGCTAGCATAAGCTGAGCATTGTTACTGTAATTCTCCTTAGTTACTTTTCAATCGTAAGATTGGTTAACATCAGCCCTCCTTCCTCTTCAATTCATTTCTAGCTCAGTACCATCCTGTTACTTCTTCTTCTCAAATCCAACTGGATTTAGCCTATAAATTTTTCCCTTCGTCCTGCTCTTGTCTCAGGGTTTGGTTATTCCTCCTGGTTCCTCTCCGTAGTACTCCATATATACCTTATTTTTTTCGTTCTTCTATGTAGGTACATATTTATTTTTTACTTTCGTCCATTTAATATTCTTAGCACCAAGCCAACTTAAGGTCTCCAAAGTATTCTATTCCTGGTAATTGGTGTGGTGACGCATATAAAAAAGCTCATTTAAAAGCGACAAATTGATTTTTTTTATAAGATAGTCGTGATTGATTTTTAGGAATCTTCAATAGCACATAATTGCTTTTGTGATCGAAATTTCGATCCGCCAAAGGATTAAATGTCGCTTAAGAGTAATTGAATATGCAACCGAAACTTTAATCAGCGTCAAAGCTTAACCCTTTTGAATTTATTGATACCTTTGGTTTATGTAATTAGCTTCTGATGTATTGTATTGACATGTGCAGCAGATCGGATTCTGTTTGCGTAAGTAAATGTTGCAACATTAATATTAGGTGTTGGCCGAAGGGGTAACTTGCACTACGACATTTAAGCACTTTGATTCTTCAAAGGCATGGTTGCCATAACTTCCGTTGATTTATTTTTTAGTAATGTTTTTATATGACTCCTTTCCCAATATTTCCTAATTTCAAGGAGCTACAGACTAGTTTTCTTGCGCCAACCCTTCAATCGGAGAGAGCTTTACATGTCGTATGCATCAAGTATTTCGACCCTTCACTTGTCACTTCCCAACCCAGAGGTCCTTCGCTGTTGCCTCTTTCTCTACTTCATATTCGACTGTTTTACTCTGGATAGACAAAGAGAAATCAAAATCGTGTAAGCTCTTCCAGTTCCTGCTAGTTCAAACTTATACGAGTATTCCCCGCACTTATGAGCATTCTTCTATAGGTTACTTTTTAGTGTTACGCAGTATTTGATCTCCGTTATAATGGAATCTACTCGTTAAAGTAACCAATTTTCCGTGGTCAAAAGTAGTAAAATAACAACTTTTATGGAAGAAAGGGTGTTTTTATTATCTATCTGCCCATGCCCATGTCCTCAAGCCGTGTATATTATGGCATAGCGCTGCTCGTGATCTAGTGTTTTTAAATATTTCATCACGTAACAGTCAGACGTAAAGCATAAGGGAAGAACAAAGGGAATTGACATATGCGAAAGAGGCGATAATTCGTAGGCTAGAAGTAATGTAATGGCCGTTGAGAAGGGATGTAAAGAGAAGACTGGTTAAATTTTATCATGGAATGTGGCGTCATATAGTGCCTAAAATTGACCAAATGGAAACGGGATGAAAATAGCCGGATTTTACGAAGTGGGTGAAGAGGAGGATGTAGAAGATAGTAAGATGGGAGGAAAGGAGGACGAACGAGGAATTGCTGGATACGGTATGGGAGGAAAGGAAGTTGGATAAAATAATGCTGAGTGGATGGAGCGTGTGATAAAGGGGGAATAGTTTTTGAAGGCGCTGCTGTGGAGACGAATCTTGGTTAAGCATATGGATTGAGGAGCGAAAGGTAGTTTGAGTAGAATAATGAAGGGTAAAAGTGAACGACACTAAAAGAGAAAATCTTACGAAAAATTAGTGGTGTGGGAAGAAGAGTATTTCCATTCACCGGTAGAACACTAATAATACTGAGAAATTATTAGAATGGCGGAATGAAAAATTATCCGTGTTTAGTCCTATTGTATTAAAGCTATGGTGTACATTCTATGTGCCCCTTTTCTCCCCATTTTTGCCTTATACTCTCCTCGTCTGTCCGTAGGGTTTCGTAGTCCGCTGGGAAATTAACCGATCGCTAACTCACACTTCCACTTCGCGCGTGCATATAACAGCGCTCTCTCTCTCCCTTTCCGTCTCTCCCTGCCCACGCGATTTCGCGACACTGCGCTCATTCTGTCAGCGCATTGAACCGTTGGCCCGACTAATCGCCCTTGCAAGTCTTCCCCTTACCCTTGTCTCCCTCCCTCCGACCCGGCCGGCACGAGAGGAAGGGCTCGGGGTTTGAGTCGTAAGTTACAGGGAGGGTTTATTTTTCGGACTTGGGGGCGTGGAAGTGGCTCAAACGTCGTGGAAGAAGTCGGTCCTCGTTCAAAATTCTTCGTCTTCCGATTCGTTCCGGGCTTCTCAGCACCTCTACTCAAGCCAAGTGGATCGCATGTTTCGTAGAGAATATAACTCGACGTCCCATGTGCGAATGAGCCAGCTATTTCATTTCCAGAGTCAAACTTCGCGTTTGGGTGCCCGATCGATTTCGCAATCGCCGAGTGCACTTCCTCGTTTTCCTCTCCCTCTTAAGGGAATTGAAACGAGCTAGTGTTTGAGTGGAACTTGTATGGGATTACGTGCCCCGCGACATACGAGGACTGCATGCGGCTAATGTGGCTGGCAAGGGAGCGATTTTGGCATCGCACTAATTTATACAGCTCTCTCTTAATCCGGCGGAAGTCATGATTGCATAACTTTAAAATGTATATGAAGCAAGCGGTGTCATTTAATCAATCTAAAAGTTATAAATTGGAAGCAGTTCTTCTCTCTGTAATAGACATTTTTAGTCGTCCATCCACTAATCCTAGCTGCTAATATTACATGATTTCCTGTCCTTTTACTTGCATCTAACTTTTTACTATATTCTGCATTATTTTTTCGCCATTTATGTTATTCACGGTTTTCCTTAATGGCTCTGATGCGCGTAAGTTGTTAAATTAAAATTGCTGCCAGCTACTTTGATTTTTGTAGCGTTATTTTTGACAGGGATTGTAGAAAAGGATGGGAAAATGCTGCCTAACTGAAAGGAATAGTGTCCCGATAACACATATTTTGAGGCACATAGGAATAAAAAATCATAATTAATTCTTTAAAATGTTGATTGTTTTGGACGATCTTTTATCTCCGTTGCCATAGCTCATGCGATTGAAACAGTTTGTTGATCGCCTCATATTTTCTGACTCAATTTGCTATCCCACGCTAGGATCCATGGTGTCGTTGCTGAACTTCTATAACGTAAGAAGCTAATGCTTAGGTTTAATCGACTTCTTAGTTTTGAGGTCACTGAGATTTCAGAGGAAAAGAATGCTACGAGCTAAAAATGACAGCGATTAATCATGAGATTCTTATTTTTGCTCTGAATATTTAACGATACCGACGTTATATATTTTAGCATGGATGACTGACCCTTTCCACGCAGAATAAACCTCGAGGGTCTTGATTACGTGACCCGTTATTATATAGATATATTTATGGAGGTAATAATAGTTTCATGTGATCCGTAGGATGCTTGCTTTATACTGTTCTTACTGAACTTGGTGAACTCCTTAATATGGGCCATAAAAGCTTAATACTTCGGTAATTATTCATTTCGCGAACACATTTTTAGGTCGTCAGCGTACTAAATTAGGCATATCGTTTAAGTAAAGCCTTAAAATATGGGAATTCATTAACGAAAAGTTATTCTGCCAGAAAATTTTTCAGTCATGGTGAGCAGTTTTTGTGTGCCTAAAAGTTAAACAAGCTTGTTGGGGTTATACCTATAGAAAGAGAAAATGAATCACTAGCGTGTAGTTCAGTTTTTCAACCTTAACGGTTACCTAACTATCCTTTATTTCTCAACTGTGCGTAAATCGTGTTTTGGACAAGTATGGAGAAACATAAGACGGTGAACACAAACAAAGGTACTTATCTTGATGTAGCTACGTAAGCTCGGTCATACCCTCTTTAAAATCCGCCCCTCTCCCCAGCCTTAATCGCCTCCTTCACTGCCGCCCCCTCCCTTCTTACAACAATCCCATTCTCCAACGCCCTCGCTGGGACCTAAAATGTTACGGAAACCTTATGGTCAGTTTTTGCGACCCATTTCTTCCCTTGGACTCAACGCCGCCTCTCAAACTGCCTCCCCCTACCGCTAGCGGTTTCCCCTGGCGGTCGCTTACTTTCCTTTATTTTCTCTTTCCTTGTCTACTTCTATTCTACCCATCGTTCTTCCTTCCTCAATTTCAATATTACTTCCTTCCACAATTTCTCACCACTCAGTTCAAGCGCGGAGAAATTCCCTCGAAGACTAAAATATATTTACTATCATTAAATTTCATATGCGATGCCAAAATTCTCACTTAATCCTTACTTTGTTAATGACTTTTTGTATTTTTCTCTTTAAGTGTCATTTTATTGAAAGGATTATTTATGATATCATTATGTTTACGATGATCTTCTGAATCTTATGATGGAATCATGTTTTTTTTCTGATGCGCTAGTAGGTATTACAGCGGGTCCTAAAATTGTCTCGACAGACTAAATTAGAGGTGGCTCGAAAAGTAGGCTCCTTTTTATTTGAAGCCGATGCTTGAGCTATAGAGTTGCTCCCTAATAAATTTGATAAACCCCAAACGATAAAGTGAAATAATTGAGTAATTTACGGAAGCAACTTCTGCATTATGGATAATGTGATGCAAGCCATTGAGATGGATGATTTGCTTTCACTAGCAGTAGTTAGAAAGGGCAGATTCCTAGCTTTAGTCGGGCCGAGACGGTGCCAATTTGGTTTCTGCATCTTAAAAAAATAACGTTTTCTTATAGATTGGATGACCCTTCAAGGTATATGGCTATGGTTCCTGTCGGTGTGGTAGTCATTACGCTAGTCATCACACAACCCGGTCCATTCCATTCTTCAATCCGTTCAATTAAATTTGTCTTATCTGGGATTTATTGCAAAACTATAGTTACATTTAGTCGCATTGATGGGTCCGAAATGTGATGCAATAAAAATACATTAAAACCACTCTAGCAATCGTGCATAAATTATACAGAAAAAGAGTGAAATTAGGCACCCCAGATTTGTCAGGCGTCGTGTCTTAAAAAATGACATTAGTCTACGATGGCCTGATGAAGACAATCATCGAGGAAGTTAACGGGAAGACAGGAAATGGCAGGCCGCGGATGATAGATATGGAACAAGTTATAAAGTATGTTTAAGTGGAGAATTATATCGATATGAAGAGATTAGCCTATAGGAGAATCGACTGGAGAGCTGCGTTAAACCAATATTAGGATTACTGACCGATGATCATCCGTGTTTTCAAGTCTGCAACCGCACTAATGGGCTCAGACCGGGAGGAAAGGTACATGGATAGGAATGGAAGCGAAAAGGGGAAGGATGGAGAGAAACCCAGCGTCAGAATTAAGATGATCTAAAGGACAAAGCGCCAAACGGCTTAACGTCCCATCCGGAGCGTCATGGGTGGAATACTCGAATGTTCTCCACAACACATTTAAATAGGGGCAGCTTTAACGATGAAAAATATCTTCCAGTGCCGAATTTCGAACCCGGGCCCTCCAGGTGAGGGGCCAGTACTCTAAACACCACACCAACCCGACCCTACTCATAATGATGATGGAGCAATGGTGTTAAAATATATTTTAGCATCTAATTTTTTGAATAACCAATGCCTTAATTTCTAATTAGACAATATCTATGTGACCATTTGTAGTGATGTTCCTTCGTAGGCTGTGTTGTTCATGCTCTCTTCTTCCATCTCCGCAGGCCTCCGCCGTCAGCGTCTCCTTGGCCGCCCCCGGGTCCTCTATCTCCCCGGAGGTGTTCAGCGCCTGCAGCGGCCTCCAGCAGACGACCAACATTTCGCCGCTAGATCTCGCGGCGGGGTCGCCTCGCCGCCTGGCCTCCCCGCCGCCCCTCTCCGCCCCCCCATCGGCCCCCACGGCCGCCCCCGTGGCAGCCTCCGTGGCTTCGCACCCTCTCCACCTCCACCTCCAGCACCCGTTCGGCCTGGGGGTCGGCGGGGGCGGGGGGGCGGAGGTGGAGCGATACCTGCCCCCCGAGGCGCATTCGCAACCTGGAAGGACGACGCTGATCGGGCCCAGCCTCGTGGCTGCGGCCGCGGCGGGCAGAGAGGCCTCCTGCGCCGACGCCTTCTGGAAGATGCCGCACAAAGGTCAGCGGAGATCCCGTTCTCCTCTCCTCTCCCCATTGTCTCATTTTCCCTCAACAGACACTCACAACCACGCGGCAGGGTCGCGATCATGACTTTGACTTTTATTCCGCAGTTTTATGACTATGAAGTCCTCTCTTGCAGTTAACAGAACAAACTAGACAAAAATTCATGCCGCCTTCAGTGATAATCCTCCCCGAATGAGATTCGCGACCTATAGATTGACAATCGAGAGGTTTACCCCGCCGACACCGAGGCCGGCTTCAACTACTGTTATTAGCTACTGAGGAAGGGTGGAAAATTAAGATTTTGATTTGAACATGATATAAAGGATAGTCGAAGATTTACAGCAAATGTTTTCCCGGCACGAATTTTATCTAGGTACTACTGCCCTGAAGCACCAGTAGTAGGAATGAATTTTATATTAATAATTCATATTTGATTTTCCTTTTTGAATTTCTCTATCTTCCAGACGCGGTAGCCAGTTCGGTAACTGAACATGAAATCGAAAGTCGCGGTTTCCTCCGCCTGGGGTATGACTGCTGTATTTTTTTATTTTTAAAGGCTAGGCAAGATGGTATGATATAATCTGGTTTGGTGGGCCATATAGAAACGGAATTTTTCTACTAGACCTGATGCTATCGCGGCGAATCGCGCTAGTGAAGGCTATTTGGGTCTTCCACCGGGTTAGGGACTGTCTTGCTGCACTAAGACACGAAAGTAGAAGACCCGAATAGCTTTCACTACAGAATTCTACTAATTCTCTTCCTATCAGTGAAATTTCCTGTAAAAACTTCATTAACATTCTCTCCAATAAACCATTGAAAATATTCAGTTCTTGAAAAAGAGTTTTCACGGTACCCTAGGTTTTAACTCTTTGATTGAAACCTTGCAACAGCTAAAGTTGTAGGATAAATGTATTTTGTTGTCATGTGCTCTGTGGCTCCGAAAACGCCTGTTTACAAAATGGGGAAGGGGCAGGTTCGAGAGTGGGAGTTATCTCTCAGAGCTATGGATAAAATAGAGGAGGGGAGTACGTGGGAGTTATTAACTCATGGAATTCGTTAAAGGCATATGAATATTAATTAGTTAGCCTTATATGCGGCTAAAATTGAATTTTTTGAGTATTTAAATATCACTGACTGAAAATTCAATGCGGTGCTATGTATTTTGTTTCGGAGATCATGGCCTAATTTAATAAAGTGCGCGTAGAGTTCCATATTTTTGTACTGTCGATTAAAACTTACCGCATTAATGCGTTAATGGTGAAAAAATGGATTGTATATTTACTGGTTGTTTCAAATTTAATGGGGAACTTGCAACATAAATATTCATAATCTGTGCAACCAATCCATTAGTGTTTGCTAAAATAGACGATCTAGATACCTTGATTTTACAGTTTTGCCAGAAATGCATGTTAATTAAGGTTCCAAAAGTTTTTTTGTTTGTTTTACTCTGATTGCCCTCTCATCTCATAGCCACTCAGTTAATGCCTTTATAGCAGAACAACATTGATGCTACTCCTCGTGCAATGGAAAAGTTTAAATAGCCAGATATTTTCCTCATCAAGTGCTATTGGGGACATGAAGTCTAGACAGATATTAGTTAGGACTCCAAAATTCTAGAAACTAGAGCTATTTACTTATCTAGAGATTAAGTAACCCTGTTGTCAGCCAATTAAGTCGCCGATGCAATGTGGTATAAGCAAGGTGACTACCAAACATAAAGCGTGGATGTGGGTTCTGTTCTCTGTGAGATTTTTTTGTTGGAAATTACAAGTTAATACTTCAATAATAATGAAGGCTAAAGTTTCGTACTGCATCAAAAATTCTAAGCAATACCAAATTTACTTGATAATAAGGGCTTAAACTCTGTGGAATATAGTAGTGAAACATCATTGTCGATGTGATCGGAATACTGCAGATACAGTTGGCAGTACATTGATATTAAGTAATCCTCGTGAACTGAATTGTTCGCAATAAGTACGCATTTTAGGAAAGAGATACATTCATAAAATGCATATCTTTTAAAGAAGTGAAAATGTTATATTTTATTATTAAATCATGAATATATTTATCGCTAAGAACCTAATATTTAATCATATTCTATCACTATATCTACTGTAATTTCTTTACTTGAACCTCCTCTTCAGCTTTATAAAGATGCGTAGATACTAGTGATGCCACGATAAAAAAATAATTGGATTCGCGTCAAGCTATTTTTTAATTGTTTATGCCGGAATTGTTGAGAAGCTGCAAGAGTAGGGAGCAAATGTGGCGGGGGATCAACGTGAAGAGAGACATCGAAATGGCATGGGGAAAGTAATTCCAAAATGGGCGAATATTATTATTATTAGTTGAAGCTCCAACGATAGGAAGTTTTGATTTTCTTTTTTTTTTCAATTATATTTCACATTTATTGAGAAGGATTTACTCTATCTCCTAGTTTCCTCAATATTATACAGTCTTCTCCGAGTCAGTTATTGTAAGATGTCTCTCCATTATTTTCATGTTATGGCGATTTTTTAAACGGCTTCTTATTCCTTTTGCTTATTACTGTAATTAAAACTTCCGTATTTCTCATGTCCTATCAGTATTTTTGGTGGTCGTTGTAGATAGGTGTCATCCTTCAGCTCAAGCCCTCTATTCATAGCCAGTATGATCTGGCTTTGTCGTTTTGCGGAATTCTGAGCTAGTTAAAAATTTCCTTCCGTCCATCCAAATATTTCCTCTTCCGCTTATTTATGTCTCCCCTTAACTTTTTCGTTTCTTGTTATCAATATGGAGGCAGGGCCAGGAGATAAAAGCTATATTTAGAAAATTTAGAGACATGGAAAACTTGGGAGACTCTTGCGTGGAAATTTACCCTAATAAGAAAATTTCGTTGAGGATATCCATTATTCTCTAAATGTTATTGTAGGTTGTCGTAATGGTCTTCAATATAAGTGATTGTCGAATAGTTTTGTCAGTCAATAATGACAATTAGTAGAAATTGGGTATATGTGGTAACTGAAGTTTTGGCTTCCCATCCCGAGAGACCGGATTCGACTCATTTTTGATGACTCAAATGATCTTAGCTGACTGTCGCCTACCCTGTTAGCAATTGCACGAAGGTTAGTTCCAAAAAGAAAACTTATACTCACGCCAGTTGACATCAGGGAGCCCGCAAAGATCCATATTAGTGGATAGTTTAGATAGGATTAGTATAAGACACTTTCGCTAGCATCTTTCAGTTCAATTAAGTGATTCATGTACGCTATTGGCAAAGACATTCGAGAATCTAGAGAAATTCCGGAGTATTATAGTTTCCAGTTCATGTCTTTGCCGTTCCTGTACCATCCTTGCACCGCAAATTTTGCGTGTTCGAACACTGCCTCAAGCATATGTGTGTTCGACGTTGGATTAAGCTGAGGTTTGAAGATACGTTACAACCTTGGCACTATAAGCACTTAAAACTTAATTGCACCGTGCTCTCCTCCCAACTCCTTACGTCTTCTTCGCGCCAGCTTCTCCCCTCTGCTCCCCCTTCCCCTCCTCCCTTTACTACCTATCTCGAGGAGAGGATGTGCGGGGCGAGACTGCTCCTCGGAGATGCTTTCGATAAACTGCGATTTCGCAGTCGGATAACCTCTGACTCAGAGCTCGCGACTATTAGTCGGGGGGGGGAGACTTTACTCCCCTCCCCCCCGCCGTCTCCATCACGAACTCCTCCCATCGCCCATCAAGTCCTCCCTACAATCCCTCTCTCCTCGTATCTCCGTTTCTTCATCGGCGACTCCTTGTCATTTCAATCACTCGCAAGCTTATGTAGGTGCATGCATGCGCCTGCACTCATCTTCGATTACACTCCCTTCATTTTACCTCAGGGGTAACCAACCCATCCCCTCGTAAACGCCTAGGTGGTTGGGAATTCTCGGATTTCTTTTTGGAGACTCATATGATGGTGTTTCTTGCGTTACACTCAGTCCCGAATTAGGTCTGTTTGCGGAAAAACACTTCTCTTTTTTCTGCGGCTGATATTGATGGTTTTCCAGGGCAGTTATTGCCAGGATATGTTACATTTGGCATTTATTTGGTGATGGGGACACTATTCTTCACCGGTTGCCCACACGGGCTTAGATGCCTTGAGTTCTGATGGGACTTATCTCTTGCATCGCAGCTCTCCGTCGCAAATGGCAAAAGCGGTATCAGATGGCTACCAATTATACTCGCGGAAAGGAAAGTTCCCCGAGAAAAAAGTTCTTGGCTTTGGGCAGCAGATTGGAGACGACGATCGAAACAGGATGTGACGGATTCTTCAGGCTCCTTAGTAGAGACTGCCAGTAACCACTTGCCAAAAGACGTGGGAACTAAGCCCTCAGGTCTCGATGCCATATCATATGTGTTCACGGCATGGTGTGCTAAACTACCTTCTTTAGGGCGTATGAAAATCATGAATCATCATTCAAAATAAATTCTAAAATTGATACCTGGTTGACGTTGAAATTCGAGTCGGAGAAGAAGTTGCAAAGAGGAGGAGAATATTTCTTGGGTCTAATTCCCACTCTTCATCAGGCTTCTTCTGCATTGGATATAGGATTTCGAAGTTTCCGTATGTAAGGATTGGGGGCGGATCTTTATTGGTCGTCAACCCAGAGCTGCTAACAGGTAAAAGAAGCACTGCGGGGCATGGAGGGCCGATTCAAAAAGGATTCGTCGTAAATCCTAAAATAAAAATTTGCCTTTTTCGAATTTTTCAATCATTACCCTTCAATGAACTTTGATTTTTGTCAGTCAATCGGAAAAATTATGCCTTGGTTGTCTTTCTTATAGCTTTAATATGTAAATGCTATTAAAACTAAAACAATGCCGATAGTTATCAGGCACATCATAACGTAAGAGTCAGAAAACCTTGGCAGAAGTAGGACCTTTAGGGCTGTTAGACGGATATAGCGTGAAAAGGTCCTTATCTCTCATGGGTTGAGAATGTTCTGGGCTTGGAATTATTGAAATAATCAGAACTTCAGTAATAAAAGATTTTTTTAGAGTTCTGCATAAATTTTTTAAGTTTTTCTTTCCTTAGTATAGATTCAGGGTCATATACTTTCGGCGTAGCATGCTTTTCTGCATTGTGGAACATGAAAGGTTATGTACGCGTCTTATGCTTCCTCAATCATTCTTTTGGCAGCAAGAAAATGAAATGACTCTCACATCTACATCTCTATATTGGGAAGTGACTCATTAATGCTTCATTAAGGCGGAGTTTCTCACGGCGTGCAACCCATGTGGATTTCTGGATGTTTCCAGTTACGAGGAGTTGACTAATGAGGTCATGGCCGAAACTTTGGCGCGAAAGTACTGAGAACATTCCTTTCCCTCAAGGCCATGCGATGCTGTGGGTACTGTATATCGATACGCAATACTCGCACTATACCTCAGGAAAAATGCGTTGTCAGTACGGCGAGGGACGCGATTCAATAGTTAGGTAATGATAACACTATTGATTTATTGCATTGCCCCAATAATTAGATCGTCTTATTGACGGTAAGTCTCAAATTTCGTTGTACTAATTCTCTTCCTTGGGCAATTTTCAATGCACTGAATTTACTCGTGGCTGAAGAAAAGATAGTGAGGATATAAATGTAAATGTAAATTGGAGGGGTGGGCGGAGGCCTTCTGGAGCCCCCCTGGCACTTAGACCTCTTTAGATCCATTGTGCCAACCCACATTTAACCTGCCCGCCACACGCAGACGGGACAAGAACACCACGGTAGAGATATGGAAGGGGGACACCCATCCAACCTCCGTCCGGGCCCAACGTTGCTTAACTTCGGTGATCTGACGGGAACCGGTGTATCAACGTGGCTAGGCCCTTGCCCCTTAGTGAGGATATAAGTAAGCGGTACCGGCTTCTTCTGTATAGAGGCCAAGTTAAATATAAGGCCAACTGAGCCGCTGTTAGGGTTCTCGTCTTCGAATTAAAACTTATTTCAAGACCTAATTTGAAATTTGGTTGATCTTTTGACGTGAATTTTGAAAATAATTAAAACAGTTTTGGACTATTAGGCAAATCAAAAAATGTAATCATCGCATATTGAAACGTATTATACATTGCAAAAGGATGCAATAGTAAAAAACCTAAAGTTTACAAAGTAAATTAGAATTAACTGAAGAAATATATTTTTCATTTTTATAAGGAATAATATAATAACGGGAGTAAAAATGTTGTTGTTAATTTGTTATAGAAAATATAATTTTCAGGAAAATACATTATAAGGGCTAGCAAGTATATCTCCGTTGGCATGTACGTGGGTGCTACGAAATCAGTTAATCATTATTAATCATCATAAGGAGACTAAAAATTTTCCTATGTGTAGTTGCACACGGGCTTCTTGACGTATGGAGACAGTGTGGGTACCTAAAAATAGAAAAGTTAAATGGAAGCTAATGGACTTAGGTGTGGTAAAAGCAAGTACTTGTTACATCAGTAATCTGTAATCAGTACTTGTTACATCATTGCGAATCTTGCGGAAAGCTATACATTGTCAAATATTATTGCAGATCAAAATACCTTTCTAGAATTAGGAATATGGCATGTAATTTAAATGGTGCGTAAATTAATGCCGTGATATTGATATATGATGTTTTATTAAATTTGAGCATAACGCAGAGATGGTGGAGCTTTAAAAGTCGCTCAGTCCCTACTTCCTATGGCCAGTCGCCGTCTCGAGCGGAAAAAGGTCGATACTGGAGTGGAGGCGAGAAACCCAGCATGCGCCTCACTTGAGTCGAAGACGGAGAATATCGATCAATTTAGAGCCATGAGAAGAAATTTCGCTTTATTCAGGCACTATTGCGCATACTTATGCCTTGCTCTGGTGTTTCCAAACCAATTATCCTTCTTTCCTGTTCTGAAGCTATTCTATTCCGACTCTTAATGTGTCCCTGCTTAAAGTGTGTCAGAGTTACGCACAATCTGGAGTCGCTGAAGGCAAAATGTGCGTTGAGGAGACTACATCGAATTACTTCAATGCGATTACGTTTCGAACAGTTGGAATCCGTGTATATTTTTCCATCCGTTTGTTATTTCACTCCGAGGGACGGTTGTGGTCGTGACGGTGCCAAACGTAAATCAGATCGAAATCTAACTGGAAAAAAGCGGCGATCGATTGCTTCACTCTCCTACGGTTGGAAGCCGTGAGTTCTTTAGCAACATTTTGATGATTTAATGCTTAGCAGTGCGATAGGGTAGCTGTCTTTAATGTTGAATTTGTATTCGGGTTTGGCGTTTGAAACTAGACGACGGACGTACCTCTAGACCTCTCATCCATGCAGTACCATGGATAACACGATTAGTTCTTAGTGTTACATTCAGAAAGTTTTTACTAAAAAATAATGTGAGCTAGATTTTGCAGGAGATTAAGTGTTATAGTTTTCTGTTTGCCAGTGGTAAAGAAACATTCCCATCGTTGGCAGTTATATCCATCACCCATTATAGATGATCAATTCAGGTTTTGAGGACTCGTATTTGGTCTTCACCGAATCATTAGTTTTAGTGCCATATCGTTATCCTGTTAGATTAACTCTTGTTCAGTGTTCCCTTCTCATCAATTAATTTGCTTTGGCAAAATAGTTTTTTTTAATTTATTACATGTTCATTTTTTTATAGATTAGTCATGCATTTCATAATGTAGCTCAATATGATTTCTCAATCGACGTATTCATATGCAAAAACACTGTATGAATATGAATTGCTTCAATGTCTCGCATTACAAATGGAATGTTCCCTTTCAAGAGTCTTTTCTATCGTTTGATAATCTTTGTGCGTCGAGAAAATAAATAATTCAGTTACTCTTCCACTTAAATATTGTAAAGTTTTTCCTTTTTCGACGAATATCATCAAGTCCTTCGTTATTCTCAATCCAAGCGTCGTAGTGATTCTGCCATATTTTTTTTTAATAAGAACGTGCCTGTTATGGTAGAGAAGGCGCTATTTTTTTAAAAGTAATTAGAAGCTGCCTCGATGATCACCTCTCTTTTATGTACTTAAAAACTTTAGTCTGCTGTCGAGGAATTTCCGGCTTCCCCGGTTTAACAAAAACGGTGGTAATTCCCTTACGACTTTTAGCGTGAGTCAAAGTAAAATCCCCCTACGTGTTTAAATATTTCACACCTTTTCTGCAAGTCTCACCACACACACATACAAACACCACCATTCTGAGCATCCGCTTTTCTGTGCTCTAAATTATAAGCTCTGTTAAGCATTTTGAAGAGGTGAGGTGAATAAATCAGTTAGCAGGGTTATCTCTCGAAATATTTTGAAAAAAATACGGAGACTTCTCTTCTACCCAATTTCGAGAATGTCGATATCGGTTATAATTTCCCACTTTAGTGGAAAATAGAGAACCCGTACTCTTGTGTGAATGAAGCAGCATTCTTAAATAGCGGCATGCCAAATTGCTTATACCGTCTTTCACCTTCTTCGGGTCAGATTGATGAAGAATAGCAACGTTAGGTGAGCGTTGTCATAAGTATATTCGCATTTTAAATGAGTCTGAATCGAATCGAACTTTTGCTAATAAAAACTTTACTGTCACGAAGTCTGCTTTTAATTTGCGTTATATTAAAATATTTAGTTATAAAATGAAAATTATTTGGGTTTCAGGTCACTTAAGAGACTAACCATCAGCCGGTTGGTTGGAATCTCTGCAGATTATTCTGTGTTTGGTTTTTAGCCGTAGAGAGAATTCGCAGGTCGCTTGCCTTGTCGTTTTTTTTATTGGCATAGGAGAGCGTAAGCAACATCACTGCTATTTTAATTTTTCCTCATACTTCTTCCTCAACGAAGAAACATTCCAAACAGGCTTCAATCGGCTTGAATTAAAGTTAGGTGACCGACTACTAAGGCGATTTTTATTATTTAGGATACGTAGGTAATGGGGTAGAAGTGGGGATTTTTTAGGTAGAGGGGGAAGGGTGGAGAGATACGCAGCCATCGACATTAGCCTACTCTTGTCGAAAGGCACCAAGGGGTGCATGGTTTGACGTCCCAGCCGGCGGACGGAGTACTCCACTCACAGTAATCAAGTGGGAACCGGTATACCAAGGAGAAATCTCTGCGATTGCGTGGATTCGATCCTGGGCCTACGGGATGGGATGTTAGTTCCTTATCATTAAAAAAACCCTATCTCCCTGGGATTCAAAGAATTTTCATGCCGGAATAAGGATTTTTCCTATGAAATTCAAAACAAGAATCGTATCAGGTCGTTTCATGCCAGTTCGAACCCTTAAGCGACAGTGTTAACGAACATTACAATCAGATGCTCAACTACTGTCATTATTGTAACACTAGCAGCCTTGAAGAATTAGGGAACCAGTCAGAAGATTACGAATTACAGAAGCGCGTTGGAATTCCGATATTTATTAATAACCAGGTGATTGATTGGATGCTGGAGAAGGAAGATGAAATATAAAGTATAACAAGAGTTATAACAAAAAAAGTGTATTTTATCGGAGTCGATACTCAAAGAAATGAGGTGATACTCAAAGAAATGCAGTACTCTAGATAAAGAAAACGAACGGTCAACGGAGAAGTTTCATGTCACTGGATTCACCTTAAGACGGTACGCGGTGTACGGGATCCCAGGAATTCATTGCTCGGTCGTTAATAACACCCTGAGACAAATTACAGTGCTGCTTTAGACACCGGCGTAAAGGCAAAGTTTTCACTCCATAGGTGTTTTACTTTCAGCCCATTAGTTTGATGGCATGATTCTCTCTTGCTGTGAGGCGGGATTGCATGCTTGCCTTCGCTTCTTTAGTATTAGGCTACTAATCACTCAGTTACATCCTGGCATGATTTTAATGACAAACGCCGACGTCGTTCCGTGTATTCAGATGAAGCAGATCATCACTGATTGTGCATTCAGTGCACATAGCAGTTTTAAGAACTCATTATGGACTATCATATTTAATGTTTAAGTAGTCTGTTTGAGTGGTCGCATCTAATAAGAGACAAATGTGTATGCTGTTTAATAAATTGTGTTTATCAACCTTAGCTTCGTGTTTCACCTTTCTGACCATTAATTTAGCATCCCTTTTTTATATCTATATCTACGACATACCCTGCAAACCACCTCGAGGGTGTGTGGCAGGGGGTGTATCCACACCAGGAAGGTTAGCTTAGGAAGCCTTTACTGTCGAGGAGAAATTTTCATTGGGCGAATTTCCTTAAAATTTCTATCAAACCCTGGGTTATATGTTTAAGTGGCCCATACCAAATGATAAAAAGATGTTAAGTCCACCCGAACTGCTTATCGTATGCGACATGATAAAGTAAACATGTATTCCCCTTTGATTAAACATCTTTTGGACCTGGATCGAATCGGATATTTACGAGTTGTGCTAAAGTAGAGCGAAAAATCGTTTATAAAATATTATTTACAGCATTTTCCTCAAGGAGGCGCAATCCGGTATATGATATGTGCATACAAATCCATATACTTTTTGATGAATTCCGTATCAAATAACGTATTTTAAAAAAGTGGCTGCCGTCTGGTTCTTTCAGCATAGGAAAACAATCATAAGTCCAAGAGATTGGTACTGAAGCTCATTACACCAAGAGGCTGACGATAGATTCAGATGACTGCGACAAATGGCACCTTACGCATGATAAATTGTCATAAACTGTAGCTTGTAATGATCGTATTTTTTAATTACTGATTTTTATCAACTATAAGTCGGTTTTGGGGAAGTTTTCCACGCTTCCACCTTTAAACATGCCAGATTATTCCTCTGACCAACATACTTCCTACGTCTCCTCAGCCAACGTCTCTTCAGCTAAAGTGCGTTTTATCTCTCTTCTCGTTCCTGAATTCTCTTTCCGATCACCTCATCCGAATATCTGCATCATTCCGAACATCTGCATCCGATTGCCTCATAAATCCTCTTTCTTCCGTCTAGTGCCTCATATTTCGAGTCTCACCCGGATACTGCATCCTTGCAGTGCCCAACTCCTCTTTTTATTCTCTTTTTCATCAAACTTTTACCCCAAGACCCAAAGTAGCTCGGAAACGATTTTTATGCGACATATTTGAGTTATGATGTTATTTACCAAGTTAAAGTTTTGACGCCGATTCACGAGTCGCGAAACACTTTCGATTCACGTGCCCCCTGCGTAACCATCCACCTTAATATATTCAAAGCGGGAGAGAAGCAATGTCGGGAGGGAAAGACGAGGTTGCTGCCTCCGTGTGCCCAAAGTTGTCCGGCTTAAAAGAGGCAGATCCTCCTCCACCCGCCCGCCCTCTCTCCTTCGCCTCCACTCATTAATTCCCTCCTCCTCCCTCACCTCCTTCGCTCCTCCCTCACCCCTGGCCTTCCTCACCTCTCCATTGTTCTCTCCTCCGTGCAGTGTACCCCTGGAATCCGGAGACCTCCCTACTACTCCCCCTTGCCATTAACTCCCGCCCCCCATTTATACAGCTCAACCACTCCCACCGTCCGCACACGCTTCCAAACCCTTTCTACATCATCAACCCGCGCACATCTCCTCCTCCCATCATCCCCTATTTCCCCGCCCCCTTTCCACCTCCCTTTTAAATCCCTCCCTCGAATCCCCTCCTCTCCTCCCACCACTTTCCCTTCGAGTTCTCCCCCTTGCCACCCCTAACTAACTCATCCCTCCCTCCCCGCGCATCCTCGCCAGCCTCCCGAAATAATTTTCCATTGCAAACCATGAAAATAGATTTAATCTCTGTCCCTTTCACGCTCCGCTGTGTGGAAACCCTCAGAAACCCAACCTCGCCCCGTCGTACCCTCCCACTAGTTCTCATACCTCCCACCCCTTCCTCACTCTCGCCTCCTCACCCCTTCCTTACCGTTCTTTATCCCTCCCCCAACCTCTTTCCATCTAGCTCGCCATCTCTTATTCCCTCTCCTCGGCTCCCCGTCCCACACCCCCGGATTAATGTGGACTTACCGAGGAAAGCGTTCTCCCTTCTGATTCTCCGTCCGCCCACTTTTCTCCTCCATCTTCCCTCCTATCCCTCTGTGGCTTTCTTTCTTTCTGGAGCGGGGATCTTCTCCTCCTCTCTCTTCATTACGATCGAGTGATGACGTCCGAGGGGGCAGGTGTTCGTTTCCCGTTGTGCCTTTTACTTTTTGTCTCTCCCATAGCAGCCCCGTTTGTGACCGCTGCTAATCCAAAATCAGCCGCCCTTTAATGCAGATGAATAGGCCTCATTGCGTGCATACTTTCCTTAGGAACTTCGCGCCGAATTCATCAGTGATACTTCTCCCATGGCTAGCTCGTAAGACAGAAAATGGACGTGGGTGTAATCTTATAGCGTCAATGGAATCAACTCTCTATTGAACGCTAGGGACGGAGAAAATAAATTACAAGTAAAAGTTTTCCAGCTGTGAAAAACCTCAATCCAGACCAGGATAACTGTTGAAGTTCTTTCTGTATTTGTTGTTTTTTCTCGAAAGTATCTGTGGCTAGTTGTATACACTTTTAAAAATAACCATAAGTTCAGGATTGTCGCAATCCCCCTCGCCATCATCTCTCTGCCCGCTTCTTCTTTATTTCGTTGATTCCCCTTAATTTCATTCGAAGTAGTCGTCTTCAGTTGCAGTTAATTTTGTCGTTCTAAGGTTAGAGCGTTAAGGCAGAGTAACTCTTGTGGAGGCGGTGGGAAGAACGTTTGGCTGGCAACAGTATTGATTTTTCATACCATATTAAAAGAACTTTCAGTAGTGATTCCATCGTTTCAAACATCTGACTTTTTTCTTTCAAAACTTCATCTAGATAAGTGTTGAATGTGTTAGATAATCAACATTCGCTGTACATGGCTGAAAAAATTTCGGCTCTTTCCATTTTTTATGGACTGAGCATGTTAGTGTATTTTATCCGATATACTTTTTGTAAGATGAATTATAGTGTTTACAAGAGTTTATGAGTGGATTAAATATGAATGTAATGAATCATGAAGGCCATGATGGAAGAAGATAACGTTGAGTGAGTGCAGAAAGAAGAAATCTCGCGAAGTACGATGAAGATGGCGGTGGAAAGTACAATATGTGCCGAATCTAAAAAGTTTTCAGTATCTTTGTTGTTTGATGAACTTGCCAGTTCTATGGAAGATATCTACCTTACGTTAGGCATTAAGCGGTCTATCAAATATCCTCCATACGTGGCGTGTTTCTCATCAACTCAACGAAAGCGACGGTAACAATAATAAACAAGGGATTACGATGATGAAATCCTTGCTTAATTTGGCCACTATTCATTGCTCTGAGTTTTTTTTATTTCCCGGCGAGATACGATCGTGTTTTTTTTTTATAGTGAAGAGTCACACCTTATGTCAGATGAAGTGTGGATGCCGAGAAATTGTCACCATGGTACATCTTCCCTCCTTCCAGCTCACCAAAGCGTGAGAGAGGTGACGGGGGACAATAAGAGATATCTCCCGAACAGTCCCATGATCAATACTGGCCATCAGTCCTAAGAATGAGTTGCCAAAGCTCACTAGTCTATTCTTATATCAGCTAACCTTTTTATATTTGCATAATACTCTCCCTCTAAATTCTTTTTTACTTGTCTAGTCTATATCTCATCTGTAGTATTCTTCTGCATATATTATCATTCAGAATTCCGCTGACATTACCTTCATGAGATAATGGTGTCTCATGATGAGCCATTTTATGCTTTCCCGTCATCGTTTCAGGAATTTTCAAATGGTGCATTTTTCCCCCTATTCGTAGAACTTCTTCGTCACCTTCTCCGTATGCCCATTGCATTTTCATCATTCTCTACGGACACCACGTCTCAAAGACAGCCAGAATTTACCCTTCAGCGGTTGTTATTGTCCATGCCTCATCCGTCCCATTGTTAGTGATACTCAGCATTCTTCCTTGAAGTTCAAAGATTTTGTTGGGTTGTTATCACGAGGCTCCTTTTAGTTCGGAGAGAGACTTCCCGTGCCCAATCGTGGATTCGTCAGATCTGCTTCCTCATTGTAGTTTGTACTAATCCTCTAATCCTCATACTCTCTCGTCCTTGAATAGAGATTGAATCGTAGAACTCCATCGTCACTGACGCTTTCAGACGCGCAACACTGAAATAATGACATTTCCAAGCCAACCTCTAAAAGCTGAAGATCTTTATTGACTGAAGCTTAAGGTATAGCCCTGCGGTAGGAGGAGAGCCCAATTGAATTGCATAGAATATAAAAAGCAGGGATATTAGGACAACACTACCTTGTACCATCATTATATTGCAATTAACAAATCTTCTACGCGATATCCTAAACAGAAAGATTTGATAGGCACGTAGTGATTTTCTTTCCCAGCTTTAGTGCCTTCCCAGCAGTGATCATGAGAACTGCAAAAGCGCCTACTTACTTGATAATCAATAGCGGTCACGCAAAGAATTTGGGGCCAAAAAATCATGACTGAAAGCAGGCTGTGATTTATTTTAAGGTTTAATTCTCCCTACCGTAGATTATATAATGAAATACTTTAGCTGCTTGTAAAAATGGATGACTTATCTCAACAACTGAATTATTGACTTGAATTGAGCTTGACTTATCGAGACATTTGGAATACCATCCCGGTGGGAATACCGAGATCATTTCACTACTATTTCGTCGATAGAATATCAAATCATTCATAACAATGTAGATTTCTCAGTTTCTAGAAGAATTTTCAAAGAGAAAAAAATCATTTACCTTGATCGGGACTCGGACCCGGAGTCCCGTTTTTTATCGCGGCCAGTTCACTATCCTTGAATTTTTAAGTTTCTATTCGGTGTTATCGGATCTCTTTCTATTGCTATGTCTCATTTGAGGTGGATGTCAGTTCTTACGCGAACAATGGAGAATTCCACGTTCCCACAATGGCAGTTCCAGGAAAGAGTTCGTGGGTCATATTGCCAGGTCCTTCGTGTCATCCTCTACAGCGGATTTGTACGAACAAAGGAGTGAAGGGTAGTTTGAGTTGGTGAATTTTTGACGTTGATTTTTCGGCCTACCCGTTTGAAACTATTTATATTGAGTGGTCATTAAGTACTGAGTATCACCTAGGATTAGCCGCTGAGCATCATTCTAAGGATTGTAGAAGAGACAGCGACGTTTCGATCGACTGTCTATCGAAAGTTGATCGATGCCTTGTATTAGGTTCATTTGTTTTATTCCATAGAGTGAAGAGGGCAACGCCTAGTGTTTTAAGCTCATATTTAGGCTGAATTTCGATAGAATATTTTTGTTTACGTGGCTAAAGAGTGTCGACGGATCAATTTCTGCACTTCTCAAAATAAAAGCTCTCGGCTGGAATGGCCTACAAATAGTATCTCGTTTGGAAATTGAATTCCTTTCGTTACGCGGATTTCCTCGTTATAAATTCCGAAAAGACCCAAGTGTTTTTTCGAGGAGCCACTTTGAATGAGACAAAGGAATATATATATCACTTCTTTTCTTTCAAGTTGGAGCGGAATTTTCTCATTATAACTTTTCCAATAATCGCATATTATTGTTCAGATGTAATGGTTGTCCTTCTTCCTCTTTTTTCCCTTCTTAATTATTTTTTTACCCTCCTTTAATCCTCAATTCTTCCTCCGTTCAATCTTCGTAAACTTTGCGATTTTTCTTTCCAGGAACAAATTAAAGCTCCCATTAATAAATCTGAAGGAAAGTAGCGAACGGTGGCAATTAAAATCACTCTTACTCGATGCGTCCGTAAAACTAGCGTTTCTCCTTTTCTCTGGGCTTGATTGCAGCTCCAGCTTAATTTCTTCATGCCGAACTCGGCTCAGCATGGTATCTACTCTCGGTATCTTCTCTTGGGTTTTTTCTGAGTGAGTCATATTGGAACTGAGTAATGAAAATGGCATTGCTTTAGTCTTACGTGACTGTCCAGATTCGCGTGAGCTTTTCCTTCGGCGGAAATATATTTTCCGCAGAAGATTGTCTAGAGGTCGTAGCTTTAAATCTTGCTTAGGTAGAATTTCTCCACCTTTTGGCAAGGGTGTTTTGCGTTCGTACTCTCTATCTTTACCAATTTTAAATATGTTGAGGCATGAATGAGGCTCCATGGGTTTGATAGATAAAATTCATCCCTCCCTTCTTTTCGGTGGTGTGCATGAATATCGCGGTGTGTTTTGGGATATATCGGAAATGCTTGTTAGAGAGAGAAGCATTATGAAGGAGAGAGTCACGAAAGGATTTCAATTCTGGGGAAGGATATATCTGAGTAAATGATGCGTGTAGAATTTGTAGTTCCCTTGGTAGGTCACATCGAGAGATTGAGAGAGTACGTGAGTCAAATATCAAAATGGATATATGTACGATAGGAAAGTTAATTTTGTCTAACTTACAGATCTACCTTTACCTTTTGCACACCAATTATAATCGTTGGCTATGAAATCCCGAATCGGTTCGAGTCCCGGCAGGTGCAAACTCTCGGCTTCCATGCTGCCCCATCCCGAAAAGAGAACGGGGGAGGTGGGCAATGGGATATTCGGAGGAGCAGCCTCACCGTCAGCCCCGGATGTCGTCTTGTATTGCTTCCCGGCAAGGAAGGCTTCTCGCGCTGGGGGCTAGAGCGAATTGGAAGGGTCGTGTTCAGGCCTGACTCCACTGAGGTGCACGCAAATGTATTCTAACGTGTATGGATGCCTCATATTTACCTGCATCGCTGCTTCTCCTTTCAAGGGCGGGAAGAATCTGTTTGACAGGGGTGATTCTCCTTCCCTCTCACTCCCTCAGACTCTCCAATGGGGCCGTTGACAGATCTATTTCAAGAGGGTGGCGGGGTGGAAGAATGTTTCGTCACACGGTACGGTAGTTTTTTGCATATTTTTTGCCAAGCGTTATCCTAGACCCTTGCGTTTTTTAGCGGGAGAGGTTGCTGACCCTAGGATCGGAAGTTCATCTAATCTGAGCGGGCTCTAAGGACTGAAAATCCTCGATGAAAATTCTTTCGTTCTATCATTAAGAATACTTCTGCTGAAGTATATTTGAAAAATCTTTTAATCTGGGTAGCTGATAAAGATTTAATAATCTATTTTATTCGATACTGTCGACCATGTCATCAATTGGGTTGATAACAGAAGTTTGTTGGTCAGTAGAAGTGTTAGTATTAGCCTTCTATCCTCAGAGCCTGGGTTCGAGTCCTGGAAGAGTTGGAGACTATTCTGCGCTTGTCGGTCCCCACTTGAATGGCATGTGGAGAACTCGTCAAATGAAGAGCTCCATCCGCCAAACGGGACGTAAAATAGTGTACCATTTCCATCTTTCGATATGAGTTGGCTGATGCCTACAACGTGTTTCTCTCCACCCTTCCTCTGTTCCAAAATATCCCCCTTATTTATGTGTTACCAATCTTAATGGTGAAAATTGTACCTAATCTTAATGGTGCTAATGATAGCTGTCCATCACTTGTTCTCATAACAACAACTGACATTTGGTTGGCTCCATGACGTGCGGAAAAGATTTTCGCGATGTTTATTCAATGATGCTTTGCATAATTGCGTTACTCCCCAATTTTAATTACTTCCTCCTCTCCTGCGGTGCATGACCTGAGTTACAAATCTTTGGCACAGCGCAATAACCATACGTGAGTTGGGTTTCAAATTAACAATCTATGTGTTATTGCTTCGGTGCGCACGTGCCAGGCATTATCGCTCTGCACGGCTTAGTGAATGTAGAAACAGGTATAAACACATTAGGTTAGAACATATTTTTTTTAGAGATTTCAAAGGACTTTTCATCAATCGGAAGAAGGTCTCTGACCGCCAAGTAAAAATTTCAAAAACTCATGGCGAAAAGTGAGCTCTCGGAGATCCTGCCGGTCTCTGTTGCGCATAAAAACTGAGGAATTTGAATAATATACACTTGCACGTTCGAACGGACATGGTAACAGATCCCTTGGCCGAAAAAAAAGTCTGTCTCGTCGCTTAGGCACGCACGCTTCATGCCCGACTAAGTCGAGTTACACAAGATCATTTTCACGACCACATCCCTCTCCCCCTTTTAACATGCGATTTTCACCTCTAGCTGGTTTTTTCCAGCAAAATATTCCCACGAGTAATGCAGACTGGCCTCTCTGAGTTTTCCACGTGTTCAGGTTTATATCGGGGAGTTTTTTTTGCGATTCTCGTAAATATGGCGCAGTCATATTTACGAGATCGTCAATTTTTTGTCATTAGCGTTCCACAGGAATGTCACGTTACGTGTTCCCCTTGACTCTTATATTCTTCATCTGATTCTATCGGAATCTATGAAAGATGAAATGTTGCCACACTCTACTTTGACTTAACTAGTTTTTCAAATGGACAATGCTTTGTTTCACCTCGTGTAGAAGTGACTTGTAAAATGGAAAACGCCACATAAACTCAGCATGTGGTTTGGACGTTTGCTAAACTCAGGTGGTTGTAGTGATTATAATGCGTAAAAATGGTAGTTTAAACAGTGTGTACATAGATCAGTTGCTTGACCTATTTCAGCATTGGATAAGCCAATTATTGATACCAATAATAAAGTATGTACAAATAACTTTAAATTCTCTAAGGGCCTGCGCTAGTGTGATTAGGGACTCTGCTCCACAATTTACAGCATTGCGACTATCAACATACAGTTACTCGCGAAAATCAAAGGTTTAATTGCAATTCTTGATCAGAGGAACTATGTACCTACGTCATCCGAGGAATGCATTTGTGGCGTCAAATTAACGAACGAGGGAAATGCACCGGATGAAAACCGAATACGTACCTATGCGTTCCGTTCTGTTCCATTACTTTTAAAATATTTGTCAGTAATAGGTGAGAGTAGTTCATATTTTTGTATGAAGCCTCTTCATTAAAATGTTTTGCCAGATTAAAAAAAATCGCGAGGACACAACAAATGAATCTGATTTTTTGGAAAACCCGCTCCCCATGCTTACGGTCTCTTAAATCACAAGAATGAGACCAATCAAGAGGGTTGCTGCGAACCCAGGCTTATTTCTGACCAAAACAGCCCCTCATGAGGGTATGTTGGATAGACTTTTTGGTCCACCCAATTGAAATTAGGGAGATATACCTTTCCTAATGTCATTTCAAGGATAATAATATAAATTTAATTTAAATAAGTCGTTTTTATTCTATGGCCCATCAATTGATATTCAAGGGGATTAATTTTTTCCTGTGTATATTTCAGTGCAGGAAATACCATTTACATTTCAGAAAACATTTTTTGGTGAAACTTCATTTTTACGCTTTGGTAAAATGTCCGATAGTCTGCAATATCGCCATATGCCACATGATTTAAGTTTGACAATGTGCGCGTGCGGCTCTCTGTAGTGCATATCACCATGCTGCAGCCGTAGATAATGACTTTTAAAATGGTGTGGAGCCTTACCGAAACGTAATTTAATAATTTGAAAACAAGTGTGGCTTCTAAAATTCCAGTCAACCAAGCAGGATAAAGTAGACACTTTCTTAAAAAATTAATATTAATATGAAATGACTACTTAAGTTTCACGTAATCAAATAGATGTTTGTTTGAAGATAAGTAGAAATAACGTAGATAGACCATAGCTTTGCCTACCTCGTAGGGTGGGGGTCATGAAATATATCCCTGTCGTTATCCCTTTCATTCCTGGGCGAATCTTTTGATTGCGTGGTGCGAATTTTTTTCGAGTATGTTTATGAGTTGATTGAAGAGGATTATGTTGGGTGTTATCGAACGTGAGGTTGGGTATGTTCGTCCGCCCTACCCTCTTCGCGTGTTAATTCCCTCTTTCCTCGGCGGCAGCCTTGGACGGCTTCCTCGGGATTATTCGTCGCTCCACCCGCCCCAGCACGATAGCTCACCACGACCCGCCTGTCTCCACTCATCCCTCCGTTTCGGGGTCAGCTTGTAATCTTCGTCGCCCCATCTCCACTCGCCCTCGGGGTTAATTGGAATACAACAATCGACCCAAAAGGGTTTCTCTTCGAAACTTATGGTCACGCCCTCCCCATCTCCTCAGTCCCCGCCGCGGTCCTCCTCCCCCTCCATTCGGACAAGGAAAACCAAACCCTTTTCTTTCCGATCCCTTTCCCCGCATTCGGTACCGTTTCACTCGCTCCCCGGGTTGATTGTTTGATCCTCATTGGAGCCGATAGGATTAGCTCTTGTCCGACATTGAATGTGCACTCCCCTTGAGCTCCCGTTTGGTTCGCAAAGAGAGACGGGAAACCTCTTTCATTTCCTCTCCCTCCCTGGCCGTCGCGCGCGTACGAGTTGTGTTTCTCTCTCGTTCCTCTTTCCCTCTCTCTCTCTGTCTCCGAGTTGCGGTCCATGGGTGGAGACTTGATAGGACGCGAGCCTTCCATTCCGAGTCGGTGGTGGTCGGGATCGACCTTGCGACCAACGAGTTTTGCCGCCCGTCTATCGGCTCTCGGCTATCAATTTGTGCCCGCGGTCAGTCAGTCATCTAGGTCGGTGGGGGTGAACATTTTTGTCTTTACGCGCGCGAGTGGAAAGTCGACCGATGATGAATTTGTTGCGATGGTGTATCAGGTGTTTTCCATCTTTGGAAATAGGACGAAAAATTATCAATAGCAAAGAAGTTTTCGGGGACGACCTTAACATAAAGCAGCCGAGGATAGAGGAAGCCATACGGCGTGAGTCGTATTGTGGGATAATGTACTTTTCTGTTGAATAGACTTCAAAACTTATCGAAAAGTTTGAGTCACCTGCACTGGCCCAGTGGAAAATTTACTTGTTAGCTTGTATCATTATGTAGCAGTATGTGAAGTAATATCTTCATATTCATAGTTGTATTCTTTAATAATTGGCTTAGTACATTGAATTTCTAAGCGTTAAAAATGGCATCACTTATAAATCTCTCAAGACTATTAGGGGAAAGCGACCGATAGTTGATATCTATTTCATCATTAATTTGGGCAAATATAGGTAAGTTTGTTGTGGCTAGAAGAAGGGTGGAGGGTAACCTAGTGTTCAATCCGAGATTGAGTCCTCTGCGTAGGACACTAAGTATGTATGTGTATTGAATATAAAAATATGTCTCTGCTATCACCTAAACCCGGCCCAAAAGGGATCATTTTATATTCACCATCCTTGAGGAAGATGCTACCTTTTTTGAGTATTTTAGAGGCCTTCTTAGTAAGCAAGGATTAGGTAGAAGAAGGGGCTATTTTTTATCGTATTGTGTACCAAATAAAGATGTTTTATTATCAATGACGGAACAGGTACTTCATTTAATACGATCTGTATGGAAAATGATAGCGGAAACGAAAAAAATTGCTTAATTAATTGGCAAAGTGATGTATAATTAACTGAGTAAAAGATTTTGTTTATTATTAATCTCGTTTATAAGTTATGAGGTTCATTATTATATGCTAATATGGCGAGTCCTATAGTAAAAATCTTGTCTAATCTTTCAAAGTAGTATGAGCTGTAATAGTATGTAATTTAATATTTTACTTTTTCGTTATCCTCAATCCGTTCTAAAATTGAATAAAAATTGTCTCCTTTTATTAAGTTCTAATTTTCACCTTATTTCTGTGTCATGATTCAGAGTATGCTCAATATTTTTCAAAAACATATTCGATGAGACCACCCTTTCCCATTAAAGAAAAATGTCATCATGAATGACATATGCTGGCTTTGACCAATTTCGAATTACAATTACTTTACCATAATGTGAATGAATAAACTTTTTTTTAAATATTTCCCTTCCTGAAAGGAGGTTTATTTAGTTTTAAATGTTAACATTCTAACAGCTAATGGTCGACGTTTTAATATTAGCATTCTAACATTTGCTCAAATAATATCTGCCAGATATTGATATCTGCATAAATGAATGCTGGGGAAAATAAATTTAGGAAATATGTTTTCTGAATTGTACACAAGTCCGACGACTTCCCGTGTTGCCTCACGTAATCCAATGTCCTTTCTTATTCCCCTCCGTGGGTGCTTAAATCTTCGTATTTATTCTATTGAGTTAACTGAAGATTTTGTATTCAGGCGTTGGTCTTTTTTTTGTTAACTTTTTTAGCATGCTATTTGACTCAGGGATTATCTCATTTTAATTGCATTGCGTATCCTGCTGCTATGTGTTCATGAAATGTTTTACAGTTGAAATAGGTTTTTGTTTACGTAGAAAAATAAATATTTTTTCATTCCATCAGCTAGCAGTGGCGCATGCCTCAAATACTTAGGGCTTTTCAGTTGAATAGTTTCCTCTGTTTCTCTCTTTTTCGAATATTCTATTGATTTGATGGCTGTTAAACTGCTGTTAGATTAATTTTTGGCTTTATTTCAATTTCCTCATTCAGAATAGCAGGATAAAACTCAAAACAATTGAGCTTCGATAAATTGTCAACAATTTGCAATGAATTTCATTTTTGAGAAACATTGTTCACTGACTAAGGAGACCCACATGTACTTCCTTCATGAATTACTGCTCTCCATACACTCTGATTCCTAATAATTTCCTATTAATGGTTTATAGTGTTGTTGAAATGTATACTACAATATAGAATAAGATGGTGTAACGAAGCTATGTAAGGCATTTGAAATGAATGATTTTACTGAACTAATGGATAAAAATGTCGTATTTAATTGAAGGGGCAAACATTTCTTGCGTTTATTTTCTTCTTATTGATTTCTCGCGTTGCGTGAACGCTGTCGATAGCTTTCCAAAAATTTTAAAATCGATCGTGCCAACTAAATCTGAGTCCCACAGTAAGTGGAGAGATCTTATTTAGGAGCAGATCTTTCATTACCATCCACTGCAAGCATTTTGGAGGGTGTGTGGCAGGGGGTGCATAATCACCAGACATGCCGTGGGTACATGCACTAATGGACCCAATACTACTTAGTAAGAAACACAATTGATATCACGCGGCATAGGCCCTACAAAGTTCGCTTTTTCACACCATTCCAGGAGATATTTAAGGAAAATTACATGCATACATACGTGCATTTCATATTTAATCATTCATTCAGGTATGCAATATACCCTAAAAACTTACTTGACATATCCTATTATCTCCCAGTTAACTCTGATTTAATCTATTATTGCCCCTCATTGCTCGTGAAGGAAATGACAGCTTAAACTTTCTATTTTTTATTTTGTTTTAACCTACCATAGTACCCTGGGGTTTTTAACATCTTTATTAAAGGTGTCCGTCTTTATATATGTTAGATTAAGCTTGTACTTCAATCTACGATCTGGATTTGATTCCCAACTTAATTAATCGAACAGTTTGGGCATATTACTGAAGCTTTCACTTAATACTTTTGTTTTACAAACCCAGCTGCTCTCCGTAGCAATCTATCCAATATATCTTAAATCAAACGTGCCTTATCTTTATCTCATACACTTACTTTAAAGTTCTATTTTAGGTGGGGACTGACCAGTTAAAAATATCACAGTTCTGTCATCTTCTCTTCTCACTTTCCTAGCATCCTATTGCTAAATCGTAGATTTACTTATAAATCCTTGAGCTACTTCAGCTGTCTGGCTTGCGTTGAAATCAAAAGAGCGGCCACCAATCCCATGACGGAGATAATAGCGTGCACCTGCTTCAAAGTATTCTACCGCGCGCTCAACACCGGCGGATGGGTGCCGATAATAACCCATCAGCTGTCCGGCCACCCACCACAACATCTACCCCGTATTCATCTTTCTAGCGGGAGTGTCAGGGTCCGCGCGAGCTCGCTCGTACAGCACAACCACCCACGGACACCCACGGACACCCGCGTTCTCAATGGAAATTGCAGCCGGCCCTGGTGTGGTGAGGTCACGAAAGTGGAGTTGTTGCTGCGCGACCACCGATGGCATTAATTAATGCGCTCAGCCAATTAGCGATCCCCGTGAGCCATCCGTGTTCGAGGCGGTGACTTCCTCCTCCTCCTCCTCTCCCCCCTCCGCTATCTTTCCGGAAACCCCTTGGGCGTCGGTGGATTCTCCCACCCTCCTCACCGTTTCCCTGACTGCACTCCGAGCTATTCCCACCCTAAGCTAAGGCTGCGGGAGAGATAAACTCTTGGTCGCGACCGCGCTCATGTGCCAAGACAGCTGGCCGCGCGGCCGGGGGGGGGGGGGGGGGGGAGGGGGAGGTGTCTCGATGAGAGTGAACAGAGGGGAGTACCCCCTCCCTTCGCCAAGACCGCCCACGACACACGCATTTGCATAAGTTGCGAAAGCGCGCATGCGCTAAGCCTGAGATCTCGCGGCCCTCAAGTTGCCTGCTCTCTCGCAAGGGCGTGATCTCCCCTTCTGCGGGAAAATCCCTTTTGCTGGGAGGACGACACATCAAAATCGCCCTCCCTCCCACGCCATCTTCTCCCTCAGAGCCGCGCTGCGAGTCTCTCTTTAAGGGAGCAGATAATCTCTTTCGGGACGGCTAATTAGGTTTGTTTAGTTAATGACTCTTTGAGATGGTACCTATTTGTGCTAGACATTGGAAATCGACTTCAAACCGCGCTGCGAATTCCGGGGTACGCGGTTTTCGGAGTGCCGGAAACATTCTAGCCTAGTGATGATGACGCCCTTTGCGGCCAGCGTAAGCCTCCTTTCTTGGTGTTTGCTCTTCGATGTGTCATCATCAGGTGACCTATTCGTATGCGGTAGGCGACTTCTTGTGACAGTATGGAGGAGGACCTGCAGTTCCACGTAATTGCCCTCTCTTAGTTGCTATTTTCGTTGAAAAAAGCAGAGGTGGCAAGCGAGTCGATGGCGTACCAACCTGGGAACCATGGGATCAAATCCCGGTTCCAGTATAGAGACAATTGTTGCTATATAATTAAGTTACGGTAAGATAGCTCGATATATCCTCGGCAATTTAAGCATCTTGAAACCTATTTCTAATTCCTCCTCGTAGATGTAAGAACGAGGAAACCTATTATTCTTCTTTTAAACTTGTTGCTAGCATCTTTTATATGCAATGCCATAATTTATAATTAAAATTTAGGCATTCATTCAATATTCAGAATATTGAATCAGGACCGTTAGTCTTGTCTTTGTCTGAGAGCATAAGTTACAACGTGTCCGAGTGGATAGCTCAAGTTTTTGTTTTGGATGGACAATAAGAGACATCATCTGAGTCGACGAATGTGAAACAGTTATCCGGGGAAGAGATGATGCGGAATACAGTACTTTCATACGCTTCATTTTCAAAGAAGATGATGTGCTGCCAAATATTAAAACTGACCTCTGTCGAAAGGGAGAGAAAAGGTGTGTCTGCATTGCTGCCATGATGCAATATCTCCAATATTTCTCCAAATCAAATAATATTTTCATATAACCCCCATAAACGTTTTTTAATAAGCCATAGTTTCCCATCTAGTACATACTTTTTAGATATGTGGTCTATTTTCGAAGTTGGCGGAGTTGAAATCCTCGTCGTTCCTGCAGTAGCCGGTAGGTAATTCGCCTAGTTCGCAACCCATAGTTCGGGAGTTGGTATCCCGCTCATGGTATGTGATAAATTGCGTTCTTGGATTACTTTCTTGGACCTTGCAGTGTAACTTTGGTCGTTGGATCCCTTAAAACAAAAAAACAATTCCAGGGTAGCATTGGAGAATAATATAATTCTCGTGTAGCGTAGTATTTGTCGTTCTCCTTTCTCGGTTGCTGTGGTTTCTCTTGCGTTATAATTTATGGCTCTGCCTTGGCTTATTCGTGAATTTTGTGAATAATCTATTGAAATAATTGAGGTTATATATTCATATATGTACTTCCGGAGGTGCTGAACATAGCTCCGGGAATAAATTAATATGATCTGTTCATTTGGTTTTTTTTCAAGTACATTACAAGGTACCATTTGGAATCGTAATTAAGGCTTGTGAAAAGTGGGTTACCATTCGTTATAGCCGTAATTCCTTTTCCTAGTAGCGTAGGATCGGACACGACATTAATGTTAAACATTCTATAATAAATCCTGGGAGGTGGTGATTGAAATCTGGTATTTTTTCTGCAGGTATGCTTTTTTATAAAAAATAGTTTCCCATTAAATGTGTGGAAGATAACAACTATTATTTTCAATGAATATTTCAAGTAGAATATTCATTGTTATTTAGAAGCTTTCGTGCCAAGTGATCGTTGTAGTATGAAATAATGTGGAGACGGAGTTAATTTTGCTTGGGTGAGTAGAATTTACATTTTATTCCCTCCCTGCGCTCTCACCCTCCAAACCGTATCTCACTAGAGTTACCGATGAAACAGACTTTACTTATCTTACGTTATATACTTATCTTGTGTGAAATATTCACCCGTAACCGAGAGTGGGTTGTCACTGATTTGGCGGGGACTCAACCGGCGACAGAAAATGGGCGTCAATTAATCACGTGATGGGATGAAGGGGTGGGAAAGGGGTTGGCGAAAAGTCACGAGGCATCACCTAGTGGCGAGGCTTTCTGGTTTATCACGAATATATTTTAGCCATCTAATCGAATCTACCTAGTTCAAGTTATGCTTATTCGTCGTTCAATTAGGCGCTAACTTGTATGTGTTTTCTTTGACGCCTCATTATTGTCCGTTGATGAAGAAACAAAGCTACCCAATCCGTTTATCTACCCCTTCCTTTGAGGAAAATACTCCCACTCCTGCCATCTTTCTCTTTCATGTGTGTCCATAACATAAGACTTAATTTTCCGTTGCTCTCAACTTTTGCTACCTATTTTTGATTTCTACTCTTTTGCTTTTAAGTACCTATGCAAATGTTTTACACCACTCTTCACGGTATTTCCCTAAATAAATTGACGCGAATCCCCACCCATGGGGTAGAGGCTATTCAAATTTCACCAAATAACACAACGGGGAAGGGTTTCAAGAGTTACTTTCACAATCTAACTACGATCTTACTTTCACAATCAGCACTAAGATCATTTCCACGACCCTTTTCCGCTTATCGCACGATTTTCGCCTCTTACTGGGTTTTCCAGCAAAATATTCCCACGAACTGTGCATGTTGACATCTCCGGGGTTCCATGTGATTTAAATTATAACGAGAAGTTTTTATTCTTATTTTCTTACGATTTTTAGCAAAATAAAAGAAAACTTTAATGCATGCCGTCATTTTTTTGGTATAAACGTTCCACGGAGTTTAAAGTATCCTAAAATGATGTAAGATCGAGTGTTTTCCCGGAGAATTATTTGAAGAAAGTCTTTTCAGGTTCAACAGCAGGTCAGGATGTACATTTTGGCCGACATTTCGATGCCCGACTCGTGCTTCGAAACGTCGGCCAACATGAATTTGGATGAGATTTTCGCAGCGATTACTGTCGTCAATAATGTTTTTCGGGTTCAGCTGCATGTAGCACTACGTCAGTGGCCGAGCTTTCAAGGCCATTGCAGGGCGCATCTTCAGGATATGGAGATCTGCATGATATCTCATATCCTGAAGATGTGCGAATTGCGATACGCCGCTGAATCGGAAAACCATTATTGACGTGTCGGCCAGCATGGACCAGGTGTAGAACCCGAGAAGAGTTCCTTGCCCTAAAATGCACGGAAGGCGCCCCTCCGCTAGGGTATCCGCTAACCTCTTAGAGTAATAAGGCCTTTGGTCTTCCCTCCACCTACCGGTTGCATCTTCGTGAAAAGAGTGGAGTCCGGCCTCCCGCGAGTGGGAGCGCCGGACTTTCCTCCGGATACCTCCGGCGGCACGCCGTGTAACTTGCCTTCCCCTCTCTCTCTCGGGTGCTGTGGGCATGGGCGTGTGGTCGCCTTGCGGTGGGACCGGCGGCGGCGGCGGGGGCATGATGCCGGGCGGCGGCGGTGGCGGGGCTTCCGGTGCCGCGGGTGTGGGCATGGGGGCGCTCGGCGGCGGCGGGTTCGGCGGCGGCGCCGGCTGCGGTGGCGGTATGTCCGGCATGATGGGCTCGATGGTGGGCGGTGGCGGGTCCGCCGCAGCCGGCCATAGCGGCGTCAACCAGCTGGGCGGCGTGTACGTCAACGGCCGGCCCTTGCCCGACTCGACGCGGCAGAAGATCGTGGAGCTGGCGCACTCCGGGGCGAGGCCGTGCGACATCTCCCGCATCCTGCAGGTGTCCAACGGATGCGTCTCCAAGATCCTCGGAAGGTGAGTAGTGTCTGGCTTCTCGTCTATCTGTGTCTGGCTTGCCCATCGTGTCGTTTTGCATTCCCTTGTTGATTCTTTACTGTCACCGGTTATTCGAGTGGAAACCCAGTGGACCAAAGCTTCGGAGCTTAAATTCACGTCACTGGCCTAATTCGATGGATCAGACCACATGTTAAAGCACAGTCAGGTTTAAATGATGACGTTGGATAAACCCTTTTTCCGTCGCTGGAATCACAGGTTAAATCCTAATCTGGTTTCTACTATAATAAGTTTTGAATCATGGAATTCGAACTCACTGAAGTCCTACGGGGCTGAATCTGAAGGTGAGACCATTGCCTTCCTCTGTACCGCTAATGCGTGTTAAGGAGCGTATTTATTAAGGCTGAATGTGAATTATAAGGGAAGGGAGAAGAGAAGTGTGGGCTGCTTGGGTGGAATGATTTTACGAAGTAGGGTCCTCAAATGTTAGTTTGGAATAATAGAAAGTCTATTTCAATTCATCATGTCAAAGTTCTCACATTCCACATGCTACATAGGAAATATTCGGAACTAAAAAATCACGTGGAAGAAATCACTACATCACGTGGAAGATAGGCATATGTTGCTGTTTGGGAGCATTTAGAAGTATTTCATATCTATCTACCACCATTATCTGAAGAGGACTAATAGTAATGGCTGAAGCCAGAAAATCAGGTCCTCACTGGATTGCAGAAGGTTGAGTCAACTGTGTCCACAGAAAAATAATTAGAAGTTTCTGCGTCATCATTCCGATCAACATGGCGTCAGTCACCAGAGAGAATCGTTGTTCCAGGCGTTCCAGGCTTGTATTGGAAAGAGTCCAATGCAGCGGCACTATTTGCAGTCAATGATTGCCCCTCCTTAGCCGAGCTCATACAGGTTGGGCGTTTGACTACTTTTCTGGGGTTCGAATTAATGGAATATACATCTGCTACAGCGAAAGGTAACTCAATGCCCACAAAAGATAATGAATTGCGTTTGTTACAACTGGGTTTTTTGAAAGGCGTAGTGTTGTAAATCAAGGGGTGAATAATTAAGAAAATAAAATATTGAAATTTCGTACAATAGGGAGGATTTGCGTTGGATTTCCCCGAAACAGTCGTTGGCATGAAGAATGGGAATAATCTCGCCTGGAAGTTGCTCGCATAGTTTAGGTTGGTTGGTTGGTTGGTTATTCAGGGGAGGCGACCGACAGCTGAGGTCATTTGCGCCATTTTGGATAGGTGGGTGATTGGTAATGGTAGGAATTTTTACAGAACGGAGGAAGGATGTAGAGAAGCCCGGCGTCAGCATTTGCCTACTCTTAACGAAAGGTGCCAAGAGGACTACGGCTTAACGTCCCATACGACGGACGGAGTACTGAACTTGAAATGCCCTCCACTAGGCACTCAAGTGGGGACCGGTTTTCCACTGAAAAATCCGCCACTGCCGGGAATCGAACCCGGGCCCTCGGGATGATTAGGCCAGCACTCCAGCCACCACACCAACCCGATTCCTCTTTGCTCGCATGGTTTAGGCTTGTAACTCTCGGTGTAAAATGAACTCCTGCATCATCATTAGTTAATGAAACTCGCCATTTTTAAACTTTGAGCTAGTCTATCCTAGGCCATCATTAATAACTAATTCTGATTGGAAACTGATGTTTTAACGTGTGACACCAGAAACCTCAATGGATGTGGATTTGTTCTATTTCATCAATAAGTGCTCTGAAATCTCAGAAGACTTGGTCCATATCCAGGGTGAAACATTTTTAAATCATGATTTAATCGCTCAATTTGCGGCAGGATGCTGAATGTACGGTCTGTAATTTATGTTTGATAAATATCATATACTGGTATTGCCTTTTAATGTCAATGGTCCTTACCATCAGAACTATTCACCTAAATGGCATATTGCGGTTGTATTTATCTTTGACTGTTTCTGAAACAGGAAATATGTTGACTGTTGAAGGCTTGCCGGAATCCTTGTGTAACGTGAATCTCAATAACCGCCCCAGAAAAAAATGCACCTTTGGATGAAATGCGTTGTTTTGTTAATTAAACACTATTTTTTTCCTTTCTGTCATTATCGGAACAAGAGATCGTTAATTGTTTTTGGGTCACGAGAGTGTTTTGTGCTCGTCTAATATTTATTAAAAATTTGTCACTCGTAGATGTCCTTCCTAAACAGCATGAAAAGTAAGCAGCATATGGGAGTTCAGGGGAGTTACGGTCATTTGTTTAGAAACCAGTTGTTCAATCATTTATCACATCTTGCGACAAAGTTCGCAAAGTTTGTATGGACTAGTAAAATGATTTCAAGAATATTGCATTGGATTAATCGATAGATGTTTCCCTTATTATTTTTTCTTCACGCAACGATCTCCGATGCGTTCAAATACGGGACCAGTCTTCTGATTTTCTCCTTCCCATGTGATCATATTTAATATGTATTTCACTCGTCCGCATTAGCCTGGTATCTTCCGTGAGGTATTTCGCGTCACGTGGGAGCGGTTGGCATATTAAGGGAGTTATTGAATTTGAAGGATTGCCGTTCCACGAGGAGATCGGCGATGAAGTATTCCCACGCCTCCGTTGATTCCATCCCTTTCCATTGCAGTCGCGTGCCCCGTTCCACTCGAGATTCCACTTACCCAACGCGGGCCACGCGCACGGCTCCGCTGGAGAGAGGATTTGAACATCTAAAATCACGGTAATCCCATTCTCTCTCTCTCTCTCTCTCTTCCTCTCCGCTGCCTCTGCTGTAACTCGCTTCCCCACCTCACCCGATTTAAACCCTAAGCGAGTATCACTGCTCCCACGTAGGGCACGGCGCCGAGAGTATTGTTGTATCTCGGACGTTCCATATCTAATCAGGAAGAAATTGATAACCTTGACGCCTCTTTTTCATAATTTGGGGATTTTTTTCACGCTGACGATTCTCGTTATCTATTCAATCTAATGCGTTTCTCTTATCCGTTAACCAAGTGCTGTCACCGTGTAGGGAACAAAAGCGAAGTAGGAATTGTGTCTGGGGCTTTGCTAATCTAATCAGGATGGAATCGAGCACTCTTATGCCTCCTTGTTTTATTTTCGTCTGTTTTTTCACGATAGGATAATGCATTTGTTTAATCTCTGTCTACATAGCTTACGAGCCGTTTAGCTACTTCAGTAAATCTCAGCTGTTGGGAACTTATCTTCAGTCATTCGACAGTGTGATTGTTTCTGCTTAGAAATTAGTCATTCGCTAACTGCATGTTAGCGAAAACGCCAATAAATATAATTCCAGAGGAATCCAATGAGAGGTTGAGTTGTGGGATTTTTTTCAGTACATCCCTTTTGTAATTATTGAACACTCAGCCTTGGTCATTTCTGTATTATGAGGTTGAATCTCATGCATTATATTTAGAGCGTTGAAGATCAGTATCGTTAGAAAAATTAATATTTTTTTAAATTTACTTTAAATAGGGAAGATACAGATAGACTACTATGGTGCATATTAGTGTTATCGGTTTTGTCTTAGCAATGCGAGAGTATTCGAAGGGATCCTGTCTAGTTCATCAGCGTATTTCCTCACTCTCCTCTGCCCGTTATGGATCAGGGCTCGCTAGAACGAACGTATTGAAAAATGCACCAGTATTTTGAGTGGAAATATTTATCATTTTCAGCTTTTGTTCCTAAACTGTATATATCTCACATCCTTGTTCTGTTTATTAATGGATTCACTTCTTTTCGGCTGATATGGGATCAGTTTTTGGCATTCCTGGCAATTCCTGGCATTCAACATTTTTCCGATGCAGATAACTGTAGAACGAATTAAAATTTTTATAGAAAGAATTTAAAAAAATATAATATTTAAATTATGTCAAAATAACATATTGTTACTGCAAAAGTTTTACTATTCAACAGTATGGGTAGTCAGATTTGTCAATTGCCATGCGTGCGAATTCATTTTCGCGTCTAATTGTGTTTTTCTCCGTAAGAAATTTGATTTTTCGCAGGTATTCCAATCGATTCATACAAATCAATGCCGATATCCTTTGCAAGATCTTTAGAGCACCTTCATAGGGATGGAGTCAAAACGTCTTTCTACGTTGTCCGATGTCTTGATCCCATCCATTTCGACCGTTACATTGCTCAATTCTCATGTTACGAAGGCTCATAGCCTTTCTGATTTCGTCATTCCAATTATTGTTTCGTTTTACAGTTGGTCATTGTTCATGCGTTCTACGTGTCCATACCAGATACACTGCTATGTTTCTATTTCCAGCTCCATTGATCCTTAATTTCTATTTGCAGTTGTGTTTCTGTTGTAGACCCTATCCCTTCTTGCTAATAAAAAAATCATCTCATTACATATGTATACTTCTACAGCATATATTTATTTTCGTTCTCTTTCGGCTAACCTACATGTTTCAGTCCCGTATATTAGAGTTTTTCTAACATTGTACCAGAGACTTTACTAATTTCCTTAATTCCCTCTTGAATCCAGGGCAATCTTGCGGATTTACCCTTAGGTTATCTCATGGAAGAAACTCTAATGACTTAAAAGTACCCCGGGACACAATGAATCTGTTAGAATGTTAACAGAAGGGTGTTAATTAGTAAGAGTCCTGTCAGAAAGACCTAGTAGATGTACACACCTGATGAAGGGAACATTAGAAAGAGGAGTAACGGGCTATAATAGCCGATCTCGCGTAGGATACGGTGGAGTTCGGGAGTTAAGTAGCCTCAGGACTAAAAGGCCAATCGTAACGCTCATTTACCGCCTATTCCTGAATGAGCAGTCACGTGCCTTCCGTTGTAGCTTAAAAGTACAACCCAATGAAGTGCTTTTCATCTATCCATCATCATCCAACTTCCTGGTAACTTCCCCCACCATGATGACCCTAGCCTTCCCCTCGTCCCTCCTCATCATAACCCCCGGGTGCCTTCCTACTTCGATTGTTCCGCCCTCCTCCCCTCCAGCTTCACCTATCGCCCACACCAAACCACCCTCTCCCCGACAGCCAACCATCCCATCCCGCTTTCACGCACTGAGAATTCACCCCCCACGCCCCCCACCCCACCTTCCCTTGTCGACCCCCCGACCCCGCCTACGGTATTGATTCCCGGCCGTAGGAATTCCTCCTGGCTTTTTTTTTTCGTGTGTCCTCGATAGCGGCGATTGTCGCGCTCCGGCCGACATGGATGGGGTTGCTTTGGGGAGGGAGAGAATGGGAGGAGAGGGCGGAGAATGAAGGGGCGTTGATGCCCCTTTTACTCACACACCCCTGCATTCGCCTATCGCCACCTCAGCCGTTGCATCGCACTCCACCCACCCGTCGACTCGCTCTCATTCTCTCTCGGCCGGAACCGCAACAATCAAACGGCCCCGCACGTGTCGACATAGGGGGGAATGAGAGGGAGAAAATGGAGACAGAGAAAAAGGGAGAGAGAGAGAGGGAGATAGTACGGCCTGCGCACGCGTGGGTGGGCGTATTCGCTTGTGGCGCCCCGCGGCGGCGTTGAGATCCAACTGGTGGGGGAGGAGGTGTGGTACACATTGACAGAGGAGGGAAGGGAGAGATTCTCTTTTAACACAGTGTTTTCATCCCTCACAGTGAAGTGATTGCATGTGTCCAGAAGAGGTATTATGGGCGTATGCCCAGAGGATCAAAATGCAATGGCCTTTTCGCGAATTGTAGACGGATTCAGATTTTTATTAATATGATACAGTTATTGGTTTTCTAGTATTAGGTTCATGCATTTTATTTGGGTAGATTTCTGCGGTGTATCCCCACTATACTTTATATTTTTTGAATGTTGGGATTAGTATTTGGTTTTTAGGCGCTCCAACTGCGTATGATACATCACCATCTAATATAAACGTAGCCCTGAGAAAAACACGACATCAATTTTCCGACTGGGGTTCGAATCAGCGACTCTTCTGTTTCCATATCGACGCGATTCCAACCTGGTTTCTGCGATCGGCTTCTAAAAAGCTCCTCCCTACGCTACTTCCTGCTTCATATTTGCGTATTTCGTGTATATTGACACCAAATCAAGGCTGTTCTTCATTGGAAGGCTAGGGTTAGGTTATTTTTGTTTAGTTTTGTGAGGCATGGTAAAATTTGTGAATTCGGGGAATGAAAAACACATCTATAATCACATTTTAAAAACTTGAAAATGTCCGTACATGTGCACGTAAGGGTACAGGTATGCACTAATGTGAATAACTCGATCTTAATTCACAGAAATGGGTTTACATGGAGGAAAAGGGGACCGAAGTTGAGCTGTAGGGAAAGTAAAGAGAGGCAGTGGCAAGTTGATGGAGGAAAACGGGAGTACTATAAAAAGACGATATATATGTAAGACCACACAAAAGCTGTAAGATGAATCTGTGATGGAGAGCGAAAACGTTTTTGCACAGTTGGATGTCACAGCGAAAACGTAGTCTTCAGAAATAGCCACCAATGGCTCATCAGGGCCCGCATTTTATCGGCAAGTGTTAATGACCCTCAGCGATGACTAAGTATTTTTATATTTCGCCGGCGTGGGGCTAAATTGCGTCGAAGTTGATTAAAAAATGTATTGTTTTTCCCTTTCTCCCAGGCCTTTTTATTTTCTCGTTTTTATCGGCGTGGATGTGCCCGAGTGTGATAGCGCATCCATGTGTGTGCCCTGTAGTTTTATTTCCCACCCCGTAGCCACGGAAGGGCGTGACGTGTATCCTCGGTGCTGACACCAGTCGGTTGCGAGGGTACTGGATGGGAGAGGGTGGGTTGGGGGTAGCGGACCTCCCTCGTCAGGGGCTCATTTGCCTGGGTCCAGGGGTGTGGAGTTATTCTGGGTGAGCGGGCAACGGATATCTCGTGGTGGTGTTCCCTGGGAAACAGGATTTTTTCAATAAAGGCTTGCTTCGGTAATAAAGGGATCCTTTTTTTTACTCCTATCATTCTTGTATGCGGAATTATTCTTCATTTTCACCCTAATTCCTATTGCAGCTGCTGCATTGAAATTTTTAATTCGTACGAAGGGAGGATCCCAACTATCAGCCAATGTCAATGCAAGATCATTGTATTCCTATACGTTTTTAATGATGTTAGACTTTGAATGGGACCGCAGGAGGTCCTGGGAATGATACTGATTAGTTATGATTTGAATTTTTGTATGCAAATATATCACCTGGGCCGTGAAATTGATCTTCAAAAGGCATAGCTACAATATTTTGGTCAATGTGTATATGTAAGCTAAGCATGTCATGGATAAATGGCAGGATATATATTGTGCCTTATCCCTTAAGCTTATTTGTTTAGCGGTAGTCTAGCGCTGGCATTGAGTTTATACTGTATTTATCCATCCTTTCCTAATAGCACAAATGAACTAAGTATACCAGAACCCCTAAATTTATTACCTTTTGTGTACATACATGTATCTTTATATGATCCGTACACTGTAAAAATTTCCTTGCTTTAGGAAAGCAAAGCATATGATTTTTGTTTGCTGACGGTAGTCAGCTATTGTGCTTCTGTTATGTCCGGAGACCAGTTAAAAAGATTCATTATAGGCTTAGAAAAAGAACTACGACGTTGAGAACACAAATCGTAGGGACAGAGTTGAATACTGAGCGATATTCCACACTGTCGAGTCTTAAGTTGATATATTTTTACTTGGATTGGTGTACGTTTTTGGGCCATTACTTATACCAAAACTGATTAAATACCGATGTGGGGACAATTAAACTGGACCGACACGGAAAATGAAGTAGATTTGATGGTATGAATGATATGCTCAGAAAATTGATATTTCTCTACGTAAGGGGCAATACCAATATTACTCGGTACGCCGCGCCATGTAGTTATTGTCATATTGGCGTGGTGGCATTAAGTAGCTATCTCCAGGCCGCGTCTACGTCGTGAATTCAATGGAGAGTAGTCGTCGATAACTGTTGTAAGTTCAGAGTCCGATCACGCATTCAAGGAAGGATATTAACAGAAAACGAATGCTGTTTATCGACATACAGGTATTATACATGGTAAATATTACTCGGTATGCCTTGTAGTTGTCTTCCTGTTGATGAGGTGTAATTATATATGATATCGCACTGACAAGTCTAGGTCATATTTTCATCACCGCACAGTCGTCAACAGTGAAAAGTTCCTGGAAGCCAGATCACGCATTCATTTCCGTGGGAGGCTATTGAAAGTGGAGGGGGCCGGGTTCGTGTTTTTTGCATATGCTCACGCGCCCCGATTGCAGCCAGGAGTGAAAACGTGTCTTTGTCGCACGCTCTCCGTCGCCGCTTGCTTCGTTCCCTCCATTCAGCATGAACAGAGAGGCGAAAACGATGGCTCTGGTGAAGTGGGTGTACCGATTCAAAGACGCGAAACCCTCGCTACAACCGTCAAGTGATTCAGCCTGTCTCTAAAGCGAACGCCTCTCTCGACAAGACGCGCGCGCGGGCACATTCTTTTCGAGAGTCATCCGTCACGGAATGGGGAGTTTGTAGGGGAAACATTATATCATAAATGATTTGGTAGCGTCCGAAGGATGATCCTTTATCAAGTCTCGCCTGCCTGAACTCGTTAGCCTGCCGTGTTTGAATCACACGAAAATATATAGGTGTACATTAGTTAAGTCACGTTAAATACCTATATGTACAATCGTTGGTTGAGACCCGCAGGATAAAAAATAATATGATATGATCGGGTTGGTGTGGAGATGATATAACTGTTTTCCTGTAATCAGGGGAATGCTTTGAATCCAAGATTTTGTGGAGAACTTCCTTTGGCCCTCATTTGTCTGAACCACGGAGAGCAGTTGTGGTTATTACTTCGTGTGTGTAATTGGGAGTAAAACGAATAGCAGTAAAAGTTAGTGTAAGGGATACTGAATAAAATATAGAGGAACTTTTAATTTATTGGAATATAACATTTTCTGAATGAAGTGAGCAAAGATTTTTGGAGTAAGCTGAATGGCATTCCATTTACTATTAGAAGGAACCAGGGAGATGAAAGAGATAATATGCAGAGTGAAATAGTAAAGTAATTTGAGGAAACAGATTATTGGGGGAATAATGCGTGTATAAATGGTTATTATCGTCATACAAACCTAATTTGTTTTGAAGGAATACGAATGGCAACGGATTACTTGGTAAAGCGATACAGCGTATTCACGCGTCCGAAGATTTCTCACCCGCGCTCGTCGACGTGAGAACTTGTCCTCGCACAGATGTTCAAGAGTAGGGGTTGGGGACGAGGGGAGAGGGGTGGGAGTCTCCCTCTCGAGGAGTATTTCATTCCGAGCGATTGAGAAGTGAGAGGGCAGGGAGGGTGTCGAGGAGTGAGTCTCCTCCGCCCGGAGCGGGGAGGAATGATGACTGCGTTCGTACCCTGGCGCGCCGTAACCCAGTAATGAGGTTGTTGGGTGGGGTAGGAAGGGAGATTGATTCCGTAGTCACTTCGTGGAGCAGTAAGGGAGAAGATCTCCCCACGAGCTCCTGCACGGACAATGTGCGAGGACGTTCCAGATTCAGAAATTCACTTTCTGAGCAGACCGAGAAATGCGGTCACCCGATAGGTGTGGAGGATTGAGAGGAGATGATATGTAAATGGAAACGCATGAGTGTAATCGTTATAGATATCTCCTTCCATGCTTGGGACGTAACCAGAAATGTTTTGGTGGAAGGAATCACTTTGTAATCCCACATGAATAATTTATTCACGACTTAGGGTTCGAAGAGGTTCACACTAAGTTTGAAAATATCCCCTGCATGCTTTTATAGCCATGTTCATATTTGGAATAAAGTAAGTGGAATGGTTGTGAAACCTATGCTAAATGAAATGAACAGGAAATAATGACTTCTTAACGGAGTTATTAGATTAAAAGTAATCACCCAGCTTTGGTTGAAATACCCACTGAAATTTAGCCGTTTATACCGCTCGCTGTTAGGGGTCAGCGGTATTCAAGTCCGTAAGCTCCAACCTATCAGTGAAAAGTTCGAAGGTTTGTATATCACGTTGGGGATGGATTTTTAGCTAGTTCTTAGGGTAAAGCCATGTTAGACTTTATGCTTTGCAACCTGAATAGTTGGAGCGCCTTAAAATTAAAATATACTTTCTAAGTGGTCAAAAATGTCAAGGGGTCCATTTTTGGTCGAAAACATCATTCGTTTTCTTTTATTTATCTTGAATGGCCAATTTTCTTGCGAAATAGAGTACTTTTATAATTATATACTATAAAACATTGACCTTTAAACATTTTAAAGGCAATTTCTTGCGAAAAGTTTTGCTAGGCGTTTCCTTCAAGTCTTCCTTTTGCACAAGAACTTACGGCTTTAACATTCCGGGTACTCAGGAGTGTTACGACCTGCCCAGCTATGGGCTTATGGGGGTCAATTTAACGCTTTCCCGATTAAAAATGTATCTTAACGAAGGAGAAAAGGCTGTAATGCATGACGATATAATTTTTGACAAATGTGTCGAGTTTAGGAGAGCTTATGGCCGTGGAGTACCGGATACACCCAAGGTCTCTGCTAGTGTGTTTTTTTCAGGGGCACACGAACTCCGTCCCAGTCCGAAGCCGCTCCCGTCCGTCCCTCCTGGCGATGGGCCCGTTCACTCCTACGAGACCTCTCCTTCTCCGCCCTTTTTGCCTTTAAATACTTCCTCGCGCCACCCCCATTAAACCCCCCACTACCCCATTCACGCTCTCCTTTTTTTTAATTCCATCCCGCCTTTGTTTTTGTTGGTTTGTTTCTTTTATGCGCTCGCGCACACACACATGCGATTGTTTTTTTTTTAACTTCATTTAACCCCGTCGTCGACACGCGCCCCCTTCACTTTGTTCCGCAGAGAGCGCAGTTGAAGCGACAATTTACGACTTCATTCCATTCCAACGCGGTCTCGCAAGCCTTCTCTCTCTCCCTCTCTCTTTTCCATCATTCCTCTCTTTTTCTACCTCGTGGGAGAGGAGAAGGAGGTAGAGAAGAGAGGGAGCAGAGAATTGGGGTGGGGGACAGAAGGAAAAAAAGGAGCATTAAAACGAAATAAAAGAACGCACACTGCCATTCAGGTTTAATGCAAGCGCTTTACTTCTCTCCACCCTACCCAAAAAATAATAATTTTTCCTCCTCCTCCTAAGCAGAGATCGTGCGGGAAGAAGTGGGAGCGTTATTTATTTTTTCCTCTCTTTCCACCCTCCGTGCTCTTTCCGAGGGTACCGTGTGCGGTCCTGGTGCTGTGCGTTTTTGAAGGAGGGAAAGCGAAAAGCGGGACAGAGAGAGGTTTTAGGGAGAAAATAGAGCTTTTTTTTTACAGGGGGAGGGGTGAAGGTTGGAAGAGCGCGCGACACCACCTGTAACGGAGGGAGATGCATGTTTGATTGGCGAAGGGGAATGAATCGGCTGTGGAAAGATTATAATTTTTAAAGCGTGCCTTCACCTGCTTTCAGCATTGGCACAAAAGGCTCTCTTCTGTGCCCAGGAGGCTCGTTTTTTTCATTTTAAATGCCTCGAAGCTTTTGCCGGATCGGAACGTTAATCACTGTCATTTTGTTCCCCTCTACAATTGTGTTATCACAAACTGGAATAGCTCCCTGGCCTCCCAACGTACTCTTCTTGCCTGATTATCTGAAGACAGAACTGGAAAATTAGGGTTATATGTGTGAGCTTTAATATCATGTGAAAGCCAAGGAAAATTCCATTTAAATTAATGAAATATTATTTGGAAACTGAGATTTCCAAGAAGATGACCCCACTGCACTCGAAATCACCCTCGTAATACGTTGCTTGTTCATTACCCTCAGAGCTGCTTCATGTCTTTTGAAAATTCATTTACCTTAGTTCTTGACGTATTTACATCGACTGGGAGGAAATGGTTCTGTGGCATAAAACTGTGGCATGGACGCATAAAACTTGTTGCTGCATCGCCATAGGTATTTAATGTTAATTAATGTGTTAAATGTATGAATTTTGAAAATGTATGAATTAAGCTATTAAATGTATCTAAGTCAGGAAACTTGGCAAAGTGCAGAGAATAGCTAAACGTAGTTCATCTGAAATACGAATTTCTGTCTTTGAAATGTAGAAGTCGGATACCATTAGAACATATGTTTTTCATTTTGTTATGGTAATTTATGTTTTATTCTTTATTTTGTATACAATTTTTGTTGTTTTTGCAGATTTTATGTTAATTTGTTCACTGTAAAGGCCGGCACCGGCTGTTTTTGAACATTTTAAATAAATCAAATCAAATATGTGATGGACCAGTATGACCTAAGTCGTTAGGGGCCTTAGATCGTTATTCTATTTCACCAACCTGATCCTTCTGATTAGGAGTAATTGGAAGATTCGTCTAAATTCTCTGTCTACTTAAGGTTTATGCATTTGGCAGTATTTCAAACTTATTTACGATTTTAAAAGTTTCGAATAAATATTTGACAAGTATTTATGTTAATTAGATTACTACTGTGTAACATGTTCAGAGATTATAATTCGATTACTGTGGTTGCCTATTCATGCTCCTACAGGACTCCCAGCCGATTGCGGTAGTCTGATCGATAACTGTCTACCCAAAATCTGCTGTTTCGAATCCTGCCTCAGGCATGGATGTCGTGTTTAAAATAGGATTAGGCTTTGATTTAAGCTAGGTTGGACGCTGTGATATAACCTTTTAACTGGGATACTTAAGAACCTAATTCTACCGCTACTACGAAGCCTACCTACTACTACTAAATATGGAGCCATCCATGTAGTAGGCGAGCTGATTTTCCACCTTTTTTACCCTTATCCTCCTCCCTAAGAACTCCGATAAATTAAATAAGGCTGCCAATAAGATCCATCCTTTTTGTAATTAGTAAAATACTTTCTTTATAAACACCGCATTTATTTACCAATTATTATTTAAATCATCATATTATTTGGACTAAAAAAGAATTTTAATGTATCTTTCTACGAACGAAACGCAATGCTGGACCCCTCCCCAATCCTTTCAATAGTGTATTGCAACGGTTGGCCCGACCCTTCTTCCCCTTGCATTACGTAATATATGAACTGTCCTGAAAAACGAACAGATATGAACTCGGGTTGCGAATGTTCTCCCCTCACTTATAAGAATGCCTATGTCTAATCTTTCTCCGATATCTTTTGAGCGTCATTTGCATTCCCTAACCCCATGATCTAATTTTAATTGCAGGTATTACGAGACGGGATCGATCAAGCCCCGGGCGATCGGTGGTTCGAAGCCGCGTGTGGCCACCACGCCCGTCGTCAACAAGATCGCCGATTACAAGAGAGAATGCCCCTCGATCTTCGCGTGGGAGATACGTGACAGGCTCCTGTCGGAGGGAGTCTGCACCAACGACAACATACCATCCGTGAGTATTCCATTCTCTTCCTTTTTTTCCTTTTTTAAGGTATTGGCGCGGGGGGTGCCGCGGAGCTGCTTTGGATATTCTAGTCTCTGACCGTAGATGATCGTTGCCCACGCTGTGGCTATCAGATGGTGTCTACCACAGCTGGATTAATGCTTAACAGATGGCTGGAGTGCTACCCTATGAATACATTCATGAATCAATACTTGGATAGCGAGTAATTATTCAAAGTCATGAGAGTAATAAGTTCTACACTTGCGCGAATGCGACAATTGTATATTTTACATAACGATCTCTCGTTTCATGAATGAGATACCGTCTTTGAATAAGAAATACCGAAAACTTGCTAGAATTTCAAGTCTATTTAAATATTGACAGGCAATCAGATAGAATTTCCCATTTTAATCTTAGAGATTTCTCTCGCATTCACTTAATAAATGTGGGCTGAATAATCTTTCATCAGGTAGATAACATCACATCATAAACATGATCCGTTTACTGGTGACAACTGGGGGCATTTACCTAATTTTATCTTGCTTCCCTCCCCCAGACCGCAGCGAGTCTACGGTTAGTTAATTCTCAAGTATGTAGCCACATTCGATGGATGTATTTTTTAATCACTGAATATATGAATGAAGTGTGTAATAAAAGTTTCGGGACGGAACATTGAAGCAGTTGCTGCTTAAAAAGTTTAATTTTAAGTTTCAGGTGTTAGTTGTACGAAGAGATTATTTAGTTCCGATGTCGTCCCAAACAAAAACAGCTTATTATTAATATCATATATCGTTAGAGGAAAATGCCTTCCTTGCGTGATATGGCTGTGCACCACATTTTTGGAGAACAAGTATTTCTAGAAAGGGGAAATAACGTCTCTATTTCTTTAATGGTATTAAGAATTAACGATTTCAATGTTCAACATTTATCGGGTTATACTGGAACAGGAATTAACAATGACGGGAAAATTTTAGTTATTAGTTCTAGTCTTTTGTATAGAGATTAGCGTTCTGTATTGTCAACACTTACTGCTTGATGAAAGGAGATAGGGGTGGATTGTTGTAGAAGTGGCCTGGAGAATATGACTGGGATGGACAGGAAGGCAAATGTGTGTTTGTTGTGGAAGTGTAAGATAAGATAAAAAAGGCAGAAATATTACTATTTACATGTGTCAGGGAAATGTTAGTGTTTTGTGGAGGGAAGAATGACGGGTAAACGGGGATGATGGAGGGAAATAAGGTGGTTCTGAACGCCTTATAGGGAGAAAAAGAACTATAAGAAGAGATGAGAGGAATAAAATAGTGCATTTGGAATGTCATACAGGCCGCGTTTGCCAAGCAGTTAAATAGTCACCTGCATCGCAACTCAAATATGTGGGTTTTAAACCCGGCAGGGCACATCATCCATACTTGTGGGTGGGTTTGTCAAAGGTTTAAATATAAGTGAAGGCTGGTTTTTTTCTAGTTTATGTAGTAGCCGGAGTACTGGGCTCCCATATGGAGAGCCTGGGTTCAAATCTTTAATGCGGAAAATATCTTTCGTGAGTAAATCAGCTTCTACTTTAGTGCTTTGTAGAGGGCTTTCGACTTCAATACTCCGTCTGAGGGATAGGATGTTTAACCATGGTCCCATTGAAACCTTTCGTTAAGAGCAGACTAATGCCGGGTCTCTCTTCACCCTTTCTCCTTATCCTTCCATCCCCATCCCTTTACCTTTCCTCCCATTGTGAAGCACATTGAAAAAGGCAATAGACTTGAAACCACGGATGAAGTTTAGGTAAAACGGTGCTATGTAGCTTCAGGAATTGAGCATCGTATATTTTCGAGCAATATTAATTCTAAATAGTCCTTAAAGTGTGATGGGGGAGGAAATGCTGCATCCGACAATATTAGAATATTTTTTCCGTAATACTGTAAAAAAAGTTGCATGCATTCATTAAAATCTGGTTCAGAAGCATAGAAAAATCTGCTGGCGCGTATTCACGTTTCTTTTTCGTGAAGAAAGTAGACCAGAATTCCTCTGTGTCACAGCAAATAATTTTCATTCCTGTTTATCCAGGACTTATGCACTAGCGGTTTAAAACATGTGTCACCTATGGTACTCTTACGCAGGTCTTATCTCCTCCATTGTGACAACAAGAGAGGGGGTCCCCTAAGGTGCGTGCTAACACAGTTGACCCAATCGAACGTCACAAAGCTTCATTCGAGGGCGCAACTGGCGAGTCAGGATCGACGTCGAGAGCTCCTCCCCGAACTCCTCCTTTGCGAAAACCCTTAATGGAAATGCTTCGATTACCTCCGGGAGAAGGAAGGGGGGGGGGGGGGAGAATGCGTGCATAAGCCAACTGGACTCCCCCTTCAAATACTCCTCTCTCGGGAAACGGAGGGGGAGTGGGTCCCCCCTCCATGCTCTTTCCACCTCGTCCTCTTCGCCGAAACCTCCCCATGGAAACTCTCGGTCTGGAGTGTGTTTGTGTACGTGTAAAGCGTGTAGTGGACATCATTGAGGGGACGGAAGCGCAGTGGACCGGGGTCCGAGGAGTTGTTTGTTTGTGCAATCATAAGGAGGCACTGACCAGCGGGGGTGGGCTCGTCGGGCCTCGGTTCGAGGGTAGTGGAGAGGGATTTATTCGGAGGAGGAAGCGCCGGGGGTTGGGGTGCGGGAGGGGCGGCGGTCGAGATGGAGACAGGAGTTAGGGGGAGAGGCGACGGGGTTGACAAGCCGAAAACGTGGGGTTGGGCAGGTCCACTCGATCGGAGGTTTCGCGCATAAAGAAAGGGAGCACTTAAAGTGGACGTGAATTTTTTTTCAACCCTCTCTTATCCTCTTTGACCCTCTGTTCAAATCAGCGCAGGGGACATCGCGTCCATAAATTTTCGCGATCGCCGTAAGATATGCAGAATCATATCCACAGTGCATAGTTAAAAATCAAGTGTTCTTATGCTCCCATTATAGGTACTTGGAGACAATTATGCAAGAACGTAAAAGGTGAAAGGATGTGGAAAGGAGGAAAGGGTGGAACAAGGATATAGTATAGGGAGTACGTATAATGGCCAGTTTCCTCAAAATTTCACGACTAATTAAATTATGGATCGTGTCTCTCCTGGTAAATTACTGCGTTGAGGCCTGTGTGTGAAGATTGTGGTCTGTTTACATTGAAAAAGTCATCAGATTGAGAAAAAAGGAAGAGAAAGTATCGAGAAAAGGAAGCCGGCGTGGAGAAACCACCTTATTAATACAATTATTTGTAAACTGAGGTCTTCTGATAGAAGTCTATCCTAGCTTTTAAGCAGGCAATTATTTTCTGGACTTATCTGATGAGGAAGTAGTGAAGAACGTCAATTAACTGAGATTTGAACTGTTTCCAACTTTGGAAACTGCAATCACGCGACCCTAACTTCGAAGTTGCGAGATGTATTTCTTGAGACCTTTATTTTTCTTACACTAATTGCTACTTTCTCTTTATTTTTTAAATCCTCTGGGTCGGTGGCTTGCCCATTTTCTAACTCTTAATCAAACCAATACTTGATGGCAAAATAAAATAACGGTATATTCCAGGTTATACTACATGCTAAATGCAACTCTTTCATCTATCCAAACTCATTAATGCTAATACTCGTCGCCATTAACCCATTAATGCTGGTTGTCGTGGCCTGTGTCTCCCTTTCTCTCCGACTCTAGAAGCAAAAATCTTCTGCGGCAAAACAAGACCCGGCGATGAGACTCCGCTCTTTTTAATAAGAAGGATACCCTTAAACTGCAAATGCAAATGACCTTGGAAGTTGACGCACACAATAAGCCCAGGTTAAATTAGAATTATGTGAAATGATTGATGATTATTGACGACCGACCAAAAGGTTGAATTAGGTAATGAAAAATATGACGTAAAGTTCTCATGCTGGCGCAAAAATGGTCAATTAACGCGAGGGATTGTCTTCTTTACGAATTGTGGTGACGTTAAAAATAAATAAAATAGTGTACGAAGTTTGAATCATTTGATTTTAATTTTTTACTCATTTCGTATAAATAATTTTGCCGACGTTGCTTCAGATCAGCGTCTCTTTAAGTTTTATTCATCGGTAAAAGTAAATGATAATATGGAATGTATTTTGGCCAACAGTTATGTGCCAATTCGTATGGTCTACGTTTTAAGAGTTCAGTTTTAAAATTTAACTCACGTACGACTCATGAAGAAATGGTGACATGTGAATATTTCAGAACCATTCGAAATAATAAAAACCGAGAAAGCACCGACAAAGGTGATTGCTGCGTTTGCTTATTATACTTTTTCCGTTTTTGTGACTGCTTGGGTGTCAACGCCAGCGTGTAGTTTGTATTTGTTTTGCTTACTTGTGCTAATATATATGTATACGTTAAAGGGAAATCTGTTTGTCCCACGATAAAAAGTGCGGAATGAGTTCCTTTCGAATGTGTTGTGGACGCCCGGTCGAGTGAACTTCGCCCGTAAGCTGCGACGTGGTGGCGTCATAATGTGGACGTGTTGACGAAAATTCCGTCCGTGATGCCTTCAACACCGGGCGCGGATTGTCTTTCATAATCACCCGCAAATACTCTCCTGCGGATGACATTCCTTTTCGAATATTCCTTTCATCACGGCCTCCTGAAAGCGCTTGACGCGCTAGTGTTTTCCAATACAAAGAGGTGGGCAGGATCCCAGTGCGTTAAGGGAAAGAGCAAAGCGGTTGTGTCGCAATCCCTCCCTCTGCTTCTTCCCCCTGGTCCCTATAACCCTTCCTCCCCCTCCCTCCCCTCTCATTCGACCCTCCCACTCCTTCCCTTCACTTCTCCCTTCCATCCTCCGAACTTGCCTCCTCGTACTTCCCCTCACATCCTTCCCTCTCCGACCCACCTCGCCGGGCTCTAAATGCGGTAAGAATCCGCTTAAGGATTACCCACACCAACTCGGCGAAGGCGGCCATTAAAACCTTTTACCATTAGAGGCATCAGAGGCAATCCTCCCCCCCACCCCCAATCTTCCCGCTCACCTCTTCGCCCTACCCGCTCCAACCCGCCAGGAAACATCGTCTTCCTCATTCCCCGTCACTTTCGCACTCCTGAATCCTCAGGGTCCTCTCCTTCCACGGCTCCTCATACCCTTACCAGTCCATCACTTTCCTCCGCATCTCCAGTTTTCTCTCCTTTGTCCTTAACGATCCGAATACCTTCCCTTTTTCTCACTTTCCCCTCTGTCTTTCCTGTTTCTTCTCCCTTTCCCTTCTCTCCTTTTCTCGAGTCCCTTTTCTATTCTTCGGTGATGATACCCTTTTCTATTTCACCGTCGGAATCGTGGATGATATAAGTTCACCCAATCTCCCGTTCGTTAGGTTGGTTTGATGTTGCTGTTTTATCATTTCAAGGGTGTACAGTGTATTTAGAATAGGCTGATCCGCTTTCTTTGAGTGGTTCCTATTTTTGTAAAGTTATGCTCATTCAACCCAATTACTCACATTATTTGGTTGAAATCGCACACGACGCCTAGTCATGATCAGTGATCTTACCGAAATGGCAAGCATTCCTTTGTTCCTCATTCAAGTCCTACAGCATCTAAGGGCTGTGTGGGGTTTCCTTATGTCTATTTGCGTTGAGTTATGACACAATAATACCTTAAAGTCATCCTCATTCATATCCAGAAGGATCTATCTCCAAGTCCAATGAGTGGAATAACAGACTGCTTTTCAATTTTATTTTGAAAATTATTACAGCATAATATTTGAGCTAACTTGGATCATATCCATAGCCATATTGTGTTATCGATTTGCTCACAATGAATAATGCATTAAGTGAAAAACTTATCCGCTACAGAAAATGGCTGTCTCTCTTCTTATAGATTTTTCTCGATCCAAGACTTATTTTAGTCATATGCCATCTGATAGCTTGAGAAAGTGTTATGCACAATGATCCGCACGTGTGAATTATAGCTGAAAACTAGTATTCTGAATAAATAACGGAACTCGGACCGTATGCTGATAATTTATGCAACGACCATTTATTTTTAATTGCGCCGAAACACTATTTGCTCCTTTTACACCTCGGAAAGATATCCAACGCAGGAATGAAAAATTAATTGATAAAGTATTGAAATTTCACTCATTTGAAATTGAATCCACACCATGAATCTCGGAGACAAAATTCAGGAGGAGGTATTTATGGCGAATGTGCTGAATGGCTTGTTTATAAAAATAAATATAAGGGGTTGAAAATTTGTAAAACCAATGGCATTGTACTCCCGACGCAATATGATTATAAGTGGCTTGTTGAAAAAGTTCTTCGACAAGATTTAACTCTCAGGTGTTCACAAAAAATACATGGATGCCACCTGAATTTACAAAGGAGGAATTGCTCGACGAATTAATAGCAAATATATTCAGTATGTTACGATTATGATTATTCTTGGGTATTCTATTTTCGATTTGACAATGAAAGGTAGGCTGCCGCTGAAATGTAACAAGCATTAAAGATCAGCATTAAATACATTTTCGTGGCTCCTCCTGAAGGACATTCAACCCTTTATTTAATGCGGATTCATAAATTTTTGGAATACATGAATGGTTGAAAATTGATTTTCTGATCTATAATGGATAAGTAATTTCGCCTTTATCATTCGATAACTATACAATGGTGATTATAATCTCCTGGTCCTTTATTTAGTACTGCATTTTAGTTTTCTTGGTCCATTATGGCATAAATTATCGGCCATTAATAGATGTTTATGAATAGATTTTATGTGAATATTTACCCACAACCATTCAACGATTCCAATTACTGCCGCGCACTGAGATATTGTTTCATGAATTGCGGTATTTTTAAGTGTTGCTTTGTCGAAAATAACTACGAGGGATTTTTCAAGTTGTTACCTTAAAAGCTCTTTAAATTTCCTTTTCGGTGCAAGAAATTTTTGTGAGTAATATATTCAGTTTGCATGAGAATTAATCTATGTATTTTTCTCATTTAATTACGCACCGTGCAATCTTTGAAGTAAAAGCCATGAAATATGATCCCTTAGCTTTTATTATTAATATTACAGCAGTCCAATAAGGTTTGGTGCTTTAATAGTAGTATATTTGATGACACAAATGTAGTATACATTAATGGCTCAAAAGGAGGAACAGGATAAAAATGAATGGGGCTGTTTTATCTGATGAATCTTTGTGCCAGTTTCCTCGCACCTCTCAACATAAGTCATTATTAATTATGGCAATGTACTGGGTGTCCGTCGACGCTGATGCCTTCCGACCACTTACCTTATTGGGTGTGATTAAAATACGGTATCAGGACTCGTGGCTTTAGAAACTTGTTTCGCCACATGGGCATTCATTTGCATTACCGGGTATACCATATTCCAATCTTGGGAACTTGATAATGGAGTAGGGAATACTTCTCGGGTTTCCCACCATGTAGCAGTCTAGTTTCGCATCTACGTTTCAAAGACTACCATGGTCTTCAGGATGATGGCGAACCAGGTGGAATGTGTCCTGGGTTGGTTAGTGATGTAAGGTTTTTTTTTTTCTAGCAACAAATCATGAACATTTACGGCGTCATCACATTGATGCGTACGAATTCAAATGAATGCGTCGATGCTGTCTCGTAGTAACTTAGGTATTTTCGGGTTCTGACCAATATGCGTGCTTTATAGGGGCTTGAGACTCATCCGAAACGGGAATGGTTGCAAATCATCGAACTTTGACGGAATCGTGGTCGTGATTTCACTTTCTTCACAACTATTGGTAAATTGAAATAAAAATCGCGATTTGCCGAGGCCATAACGTCACAATTTCGTCGTTGTCGACATTGCCCAGATATTTTAGGGAAGGCTATCAACAGTTGAGATTTGTGCCATTAAGGATGAGTGAGTAGTTCCGTATGGATAGGACTTTTGGGAATGGAGTAAGGGCGGAGTGAAACCGGGTATCCGACATTACCCTGCTTTTTACCAAAGACACCAAGAAGTCTGCAGTTTGACGTCCCCTACGATGGTCGGAGAGGTGTACCCGAATTTCTCTCCACACGATACTTAAGCAGGTACTAGCATGCCGTGGTTAAAAATCTCTGCCCATGTTAGGATTTGAACCCAAGACTTAGGGATATGAAGCCAGTACTCGAGCCAACAAACCGACCCTTAAAATATTCTTCCGCAGATGATTCACCTCCTTCTCCGAGAGTCGTCGCGTTGAAGCACTAAACTTTTCCCCAAAACTTCACCGTCGGCCGGTAGACAGTCCCCCACACCCGCTCCGGATGCCCTCATCCGCGCAAAATGCGTAGCCGTGCGTGCGGATGAATCAATCCGCCCGTGGCGTTTTAGCTTTTGCTATCCCGAGATGCTGGAACAGCGACAATCAAGGCGAGTGAGGGAAGCGGTGGGGTAAGGAAGGGTGGGATTTTGCGGACGCACAAGGTGCGGGCGGCTCCCGAGGGTGGGTGGGGTTTAGAGGAGGAGGGTGCCGTGGGTTTAAAGTGGGCGAAGACGAACTCCTCCCCGCGGAGGATCGCCCGTCTTCCGGAGCAGGAGGAGAACAATGGAGCCGGCAATGCAGAAAGAAACGCTCCCGTCCTCCTCTTGAATGGCGCCTAAGCCAGGGGCTTCGGCGGCGCGAGGTTCCCACGAGGGGCTTTGCGAGGGACCAACGGGCGCGGCTGAGGCTCCGGAGAGGCTTAAGCAAGGGCCTTCCTCACTCTCTCACTTCTCTCGCCCAGGCAGGCAGGTGATGATGAAGAGATGGCGTGGAATTAGTAAGGTAGTGGGTAGTGTGGAGGGTGTTGGGCGTAGGCCGTCGGAGGCAAGCGGATCTTCTTGCTTTAACTAAACCCCTGCGCGCTTCCGATGCCGGGAGTCGATGAGAATATGGGGTAGATTTCTGCGTGAAATAATAACAGTTCCTTTGTGCCCCCCTTAGAGTGGGCCGGCTTCGTCCATTCCTCAGTGGGGTATGTACCCACGCACCCCTACTTTAATTCATCCTCGTGTCTCATTCAGTGTGCAGCACTTGAGGGGAAAAAGGAGGGATTTTGGTGGTCAAAGAACTTTGACGGTCTTCGCGCTTGGACGCGTGACAAAGTGAGACTCTTAACTGCCGGATCCGGAGACTAGGAATGATGATCCAGAAGATGAATCCAAGTAGGATGGGCTTTGAGAATATTCACGGAGCTTTTTCATCTTTCACTTGACTGGGTTCAAAACTCTCCCATGACTATTACCTTTTGGAATGCGAAAAACAGCCTTTCGAAAAACCTTTTCAAAAAAATGTTTCTCCCAGTTAAAATCATCGTATTTGGATGAAATTTTCACAACACAGCCTGAACTCCTTCGTGAAGCCATAATATGTAGACTATTTGATTAATGGTCTACAATGGCGCAGACCCTACCGTGCCTTTCCTTTTAATGTGAATGGAAATGCATTTGGCGAACATCTCACATTTAGACCTTATGTCGTCTTTAAGGTGTAGAACCACAGCTATAGAGATATGTAGAACCTTTTTACATTTTGGCCCATAACCCATTCTTCTGTGATATTACTAATGATTATGGAGAGAGTGGCAAGGGAAAATGTTCGCTAAATTTGTACAGAAGCGAGAAGAATTTGCTTCTTAAGATTAATTAATCCGTGAAAATCTACCGGTTGCTCACATAGATAAACTTTTGACTGAGTAACTGACCAATTTGCCTGTCAAATTCGGGTCATTCTATTAGAAATGTAGTGGATTTTTATGCTTGCGCAACGTGAGAATATTTTACCGCTGAACAAGATCCCATCTCAAATGTTCAATTGTTCCTTACGAGTAGAAATATCCCGAGTCAAATCGTTTTTATTGCCTCATGTGTCATCACTTAGCTTAATGATTTCACTGAAAGCATGTGCGTGAAGAATATTAATAAATTATACATTGTATCTCTTATTAACCATCCCTCATCTAATCTTCACGGGGGTGTAATGACTGAATGCGATTTGTGTGTGAGGGAACGGAATAATCACGCTTGCCCTGCCCTGGTTGCGAGGAAACTCCGGACAAGAGAGCTCTTGCCTCCTTTCACCACATTTCCCATTTGCTGGACCACCTCTGCGAAACAGTCATCGCGTAGGAATTCCTCTCGCTCGCGGAGCGTGAAACACGCATTGCATAACTAGAATGCTGAATCATTATGCTCATGCATAATGATTCACTCTCGTCCCCATTTCTCAGGGCGTCATTCTCAACTATTATGCCGGAGGATCATGTGGATAGTTTGGAAATTCTCCTGTGTCACATGCTTTAATTATTCCAGGTTCCTTCTTTATGCATGCTCAACTCAGGATAATTTTCATCGAATTTCTTTTTTAGTCGATTAAGTTGTGTGCTCAGAATATGTGTATTTTCCACTTCGTTGTATTCGACTTAAAATGTCTACAGTGATAACATTCTTCCATTTTACGACTCAATTCTAATATTATAATGAGGATAACCATTCATTTGGTAGCGATCCATGTAATCGAAAATGTTTCAGACTCTAACATTATGCTTCAAACCAAATATGAGATTCTTTGCTCTGAGGCTGGAAATATTAAAAATAAACTCTTGCGAAGTCGTTCAAGAATAGAAATCGGTTTGAAGAACCAATATCGACCCCGTGGAAACGAAAATATCCGGTATTTCCGAACGAATCATCAGGTTCCGAATTCTCGGAAGAAGCTTGTTCTGAATTTCGTGACCAATGTCGCAATGGACGGACCATTGTGTTCTTTATGCCTAATATTACCTATATACCTAAAAATATGTATTGCTTTCGAATATGGGAGTAAAAAGTCGCTGACGAGAGTTGTAAAAGTACTGAATGCATTCCGAAAGAGTTGTTCTGCGCGTCGTAACCGTTATCGTTCGATAACGATTAATATAATTTCAGCCTCCTGTTGTTCACTGTCTTCTCTTTTTGCGTTCTTTTTTTCCGCGACGTTGATTTATTGACACCACTATTAATTATTATATATTCATCGCAGAGTCATGACGGTGTTGTAACATGGTGCCAGCCGAAATGATGCACAACGCTTTGTGCACGAGTGAGGCGGGGACGTGAAACAGCCACACCGCCACACGCGTGAGATGTTGTCGCTGCGGCGGCGTGGGAGTCAAACCCTGTCGAGAACACCGGGTGGTTAATTTCTTCTTTTTTTCGGAAGGGCCGTGGGCATAGATCGGTGGACGTGGGCGTATGGCAGGGGGGGTGTGAGTGAGGGAGGGGTACGGAATGAGTGGGGAAGTACGCCCCCATCCCCAACCCCTCCTGCAATGCTCTCCTCGATCATCCCCCACTCCCTCTCTTCACCCAACCAACCCACCCCCATGTTACCCCTCTCTCCTTCCCTCCTCTTCGCTACACGGCCCACTGGCTCGCTCGCATGGGTGACCCGGAAGAATGGGGCGTGCTGTCTCGCCATCCGCTGTGTTGGGAGGGTTAGAAAGAGCACGTCGCTCGGTGGCGAGTGGAGGAGGGTGGGATGGAAAGGGGGTTTCAGTCCGTCCGCCCGCTTGTGCAAGGGCCGGCCCCCGCGTGCGCGACGGGCGGGCCGGGTCCTCGTGGATGGGGTTTTTGCGGCGAGAATCCGGGCGGGTGTTTCTGACAAGGGCTTGATTGGCCCAATCGGGAGCGCGCGTATATATATGTGTGTATGTGTGTGTGGGAGGAATTGGATTGTCGGGGTTGGGGAAGGGTTGGCGAGGGACGACCGCTTGCGCGTGTGGGGGTGGTGAGAATGGGAAACGTTCGACCGGACGGAAAATATATTATAATCAGCGTCCATTCAACCCCCGGGACTTAATCAGGAAGTTTCGCCTAATATGGTGTGAGTTTTCACCTCTGGGCGTTTTGAGTACGCGCGCAAATCCCGCAATCCGGCGCTTTTGGCAAAGCACCAAGGCGAGGAGTCATTTTCGATTTTGCAATATTTCGATACGAGTATGTTATTCTTTAGGAGAGAGCAAATTCCTAACTATCGGATACTTGTGTAAGTATCGATAACTATAATTTTCATCGGGTTCCTTGCTTTTTCATCCTGCATGAAGTTTCATCGGCGAGAAAAGCGGAGGCTGAGAATGTCTGGCATGAAATTTAACCTCACGGTTTTTCGAAAAATAAAATAGGTATTCGCGAAATCATGTCACAGATATTTTTTAAAAAAAGATTACTAGTGATCCAGTATTTAGTTTTGGCGTTCAACAAACGGTATATGAAGGCCTTCGTGAAATTTGACGCTTTTTACTGAATTAACCTGTTCCCAAATATCCTCATTCCAGTTTTGAAGCAAATTTGCCTCCAAAGAAGAATAGAATATAATTTCAGATATGGGGTATCAGAGGTACTTAAGTTATTTGTCAAAATTGCGGTGATGTATTGCTTGAGTTCACGAATAAACAAAATAAATCCATGAAGTGGGCACAGAGCAGGCCGAAGATAATGTTGCGAGCTTTGGGTAGCAAGTAGTTGGCCAATAACTATTAACCTACAGGTATTATCATTATTTATAGAAATACGCTACGGGAGACAGTCCTAAAACTTTTAATTATTTCCACTTTTGTGAGCACTAGGGTTCGCATGTATTTCTTGAATATCGAACGGGAAGTGCTCAGTTGTTGGTTATCACTAAAAATTGATTGCAGTTGCTTGAAATGCGCCTAATGTCCTCTCTCTGCAGCGGTGCTTCGCCCAGCATCGAATGCGATAGCGTGAGTGAAGTCATATTAGGAATGAATCTAACTGACCACGAACTACTAGCTTAGCTTAAAGTGTTATAATTGGGAATATTCCTGGGTACAGTCAGATTTTCCCTTTGAAAATGTCATTCCTAAATATGTACTAATATCCTTGCAATTAACTGCCTTATGTTATACCATTTTCTAAATTAATTAAACATTTTTCGAATGCTTCGCACACGGCCTAGAAGCCTTGATTGTAAACTGAGGAAGTAGCGCAACGCGAACCCGTGCTATGGAGCTAATTCTTGGCATCGTTGTAGGTAACCAGTATGTTCATTATTTTGCGGTGCCCCCAATGGAAGGAGAGGGGGAATGCAAGAAAGAGCATTGGGTTGATGGCTTCCATGCGGACATGTTAATTAATTTGATGGCACGGCGGGGGAGGGAGGGGGTGAGCGACGGGGCCGCCGATTGGCCGAGCGGAGAAAGCCGACTCGTGCGCCCTGTGCACCAATATCGGCTGGGCGTGTCGCGATGGAGGATAACCGCACTTTCTCTGTATCCAATACCACTTACAGTTGGTAGCTAACAAGTTAGTTGGTGGTAGGGTATGTCTCACCCTCCATGTACTTCCGCGGCCATTGGAAGACCACACCTGCAACAAAGAAGGGATTCAAAAACACGGAGGCCAAATTTAGTTGGTGAAGGTGGCTGTGTTTAATATATCTTTGGTAATAGTATTAATATTTCTCTAGTAATGTGATTTAAGTATTGACTAAGGCAGTCATTTCTATTTATTTTTGGGAATAGTGGAATTTTCGGCATGACATGATATTCATGCCATGTGAGATGAAACATATTTTTCATATGCTATCCTATTGAGCATAAATCTAGAAAGTAAACTTGCAAACTTTGTTTCATGGTTGAATTAAACAATTTTTAAATATTAACCACAGCAATAATTGACTGAAATATTTATGGAACCGATATCTTTATGTCCTTTTTCAGTAGCTAAGTTTGAGGTTCCGAGAAAGGGAACGTTTCGAAAATTATTTCGATTATGCCCAGAAGAGTATCACTTCCGAAATCATTAATTTTGCACAAATTTACTCCCCTGCTAACTGACTGTTGATAAGAGAAGGCAAATTAATTTTACCAGAACAGCTGTTTATTTGCGGAGTAATTTCAGATCATAGGTTATCTCATGTATTCCAGGAACTCGATGAGCCAAGCGCAGGTGGGTATTTTTAAGTGCAAGTTATTAAATATTTGAGCGGTTCAGATTTTCAAACCGAAGCCCATCTTTTCCATCATCATGATATTACGCTGCTGCACGCAGTGTCCCACAGTAAGTGACATCAAGTTGTCTGCGTTGAGCTATCCCAAATTCAACCTCGCTCTGTGTCTAACCATCCATCTTGACCGTCTCGCGGACTCGCCTCCTTAGTTTTTCAACTGTTTGTCCCACCAAACACTTGTTCGATGTTGAGTTTTGCGTCCTCGCCAAGCAGAACGCAGCGAGGAAAGCCGTGAATGGCGACCTGGTCGATTTCCTTTTTTTCCTCCCCTTCTGTCAGGTGTTCAATTTCGCATGCGAATGAGGGAAGTGGATTGCAAGGTGCACGGTGCACATCTTCCACTCTTCTTCTCTCCTGACTCTTCCGGCGAACGTATCTTGTTTGCGATGTGCTCATCTCTTTAAGCCTTTCTTTACCGAGTCTCATCGCTTTAATCTCCTCCTCTGCGTGAGGAGCTCCGCATCGCGGGCTACGTGCGTGTTTACGCTCGGATAAAGTGCACTTCTCCTTCGCTCCCGTTTCCGGAATTTGGCTTCTGCACACATCGCGAGGACTCAGACACCAATTTTTCTGTATTTTGGGCGAGCTCCACCGGATAAACGTGTGATTTTTTTTATTGAAACATGTATCATATGCCGCGTAATGTGTGCCTCTGTTGACTCAGATTTTTCATCTCGGCTGGCATTAATATTTGGTGTTTCCTTGACTGAGGTAAAAAAAAACACTTAGGCATAACTCTTTTATTTTAGCTTTCTGTAAATACGAATATTCATGTTTGTGGTTAAAATGTTTGGGATCGAAGTCACTCGCAAATTTGTGTTAACAATTTATTAAAATGCGTTTTGCAATCACGATGAACACTATAGGCTTGTGAAATATTGTCCTTTTATGTAAAATTTAAGTTATGGGTATTATAAACAATTATGCGAGAAATATGTCGTAAATGAATTAGCTCTCACTTGATTAAGCCCTTTTGAATGTTGCATAGCGATATTAATACCATGAAGTTGATGATTAGATGGCACAGTAGAGGCCAGTTCACGTTTTTACCTCACGAATAAGTAGCCTACTTCCAAACGCTTCGTATTTTTTTTTTTAGATATTGGTCATTCTATTTTATCTAAGCATGGATAATGCCATAAATTATTTTTCTGATTACTTGCCCATTATCATCTACTATTGCATACCAATAGAGAACCTTGTATCTGACATCTACAATCTACTTTCAGGTTTTTCGATAGTATTTTTTTAACTCTAGTCCTCTGCTTCGGTCACGTAACGCCACGCGCCCTAGTTGTGACTTGAGGGAGGTGGCATAGTTTTGGGCTGACCCATTTCTTCTTAATGCCCATAACTCACTTCTGCAAAAAAAAGGAAGCATGCCCAATGCGTAATCGTTATTTTACGGGCGTTCCCAATCATTCTGTTTTCAATCACCACCGCCGATCGAGGGGCTCCGGGCTTAGCGTCCCGAATCCTGTGTGTTTACCGTTCTATCTCTGGCCCCCAAAACCTTCGGCACCCAACACCTTCCCTCGTGGAGTGGTAGGGGTGGAGGCCGGGAAGGGATGAAAGCGTACCACGCACACGAAATTTCTCATACCTATTTCTCTCTGCCCTCCCGACGCCTCCTCAATCGCGCCCCGAGGCCGACGGCGCCGAAGAGAGGTGATGGACGGAGTGCAGCCAAGGGAGAGGAGGAGCAGATTAGAGGGGGGAGGGTGGGAGGTCGGGCGCCGGGGTTTTAGCACAAAAGCCTCCCTCCGCCACTTCACACTCCATTCTCATCCCTCATTGGTCGGCTCCGAGGCGTCCCCCCCAGTCCACCTATGGGGGGGCGCGTGCGCTCCTTTGATTCGGTTAGCGCCCCCTGTTGTCGGTGGAAAACTCACGCCTACACCTCCCGCTTGTCGCCATTATTGCTACTTCGGAAATTTGCCCTCCCGTACACAGTGGTTTGGTTGCCATGGAGTTGCTACGCGCGTGACGAATCTAAAACACCTGGACGAGCTATGCAAATTACGGCCCCCATCCGATTCGAGGGAAACTGTCTCAAGTGCTACATCATCTCTGAGTGCATATTCATAATATTCTCTAAACGCCGACCACATTAAATTTCTTTGGTGCTCATCCTTTATGCAATATAAGGTATTAATTTTGAGTTATGCAGTTTTCGCTTGGTTTTATCGATGGAAATAATTGCCTAACAACCAAATAAATTGTTTGTTGAATTAAAAATTAACGATTTCAATAAGTACCTTTAGTCAAAGTGACTAGACGAAATATTCATAAAAGGAAAAAGAGTAATTTATATGATTGCAGTAGGTGAAGAAACCTTTTTATTGATCCCTTACAGTTCATGGTGGCTTTATTGTTTTTATTGGGGGAGGCGAGCTCAAGCCAAGTATTACAATACCTTTGTCTCTAAAATGTGGAATCATGGGCTTGTGAATTGATCTGTAGTTTCCATAAAGGCGCCCTTGTTGTACACGTTCGCCGAGTTTCAATAAATTTTATGGATAATTTCAACTTAATTCGATGCTGCATACACACAATTTCGTGGATGGATTTAAGGGGAGGAGTGATGATTGTGTAGATTTTCTCTCGGGGAAAGTTTTGACTCAAGAAGTAAATTATCATTTTACTCCCTTTCCTAAGACTAAGATGCTGAAAATAAATGCTTTAGTCATATTTATTATCTTGAGTGTTCATGATTTTAATAGCATCCTTAGTCTCTAGTGTGATTCACGTGTACTACCGAGCAAACTGTGCTGGTGAAGTTTTGCATTACCCTCCTAACCCTGTGGACGAAGCCCGGATGAGGCCTTCCTTAATTTCACCGCCTTTTCTCGAAGTTTTGTGTGGAACCATTTTTTTTATATTTAGGTGAATGCTAATTTTAGGCCTTATGCATTACTGCGCCATTATTATCTCTCATTCATTTGTGTCCTGCACATCCGTCTTTTGCCTCAAGGTATGAGCATTTAATTCATCCGTTTATGAAATAAAGCAGGCATAATTTTGCGGTAATTTTGAATATTCATGTGCTTGAAAATCGTGGAATTTCACTTGAACGCATTATTCAACATTTGTGATAAATATTCAAATGAATATTGCTTTAAAATATAACCGGTATGCGAGGTGGGGAAAATGTTGTGAAAAAATCGTTAGCACATTTTTATTCGTTGCAAAAATAAGAAGTTTGCATTATTAAGTTGATGTGTTGCTGCAGCGTATTCATTCACTTGCAAACTCAAGCAATGTTTTCCTTTGTATTGTAAATATTAATGAAATAATATCGATGTGATTGTGTATAGATGGTCTCTCGCCAATACATTATGTATCTAATGGGGAGGAGTAGCGGGATATTTTCTAGACACACACCTAAATGGTATCTGATCTTGGAGATAAAAGAACTTGTTTTTTTATGCGTATTCAAGGATTCGGAGCCGGATTTTTGCTCTTATTCAACTCGTATCTAGAAAAACACGCCTGTGATGGATGACTGCGCGAAATAAGATTGATGGGGGCACATGGATGTTGAGTAGGTACTACTCCGCCGAGACCACCACAACTCTTCAAACAATAAGGGCCAGCCAATCTGTGGCTTGGTTTCTTCCCCGCCATCATCCTTCTCCAGCCTCTTTATTCCATCCCTCATTCCCTTCATCCCATTATGTCTCCGTTCAATTTTAAAGGGTTTTCCTGCGTGTGCTAAGCATGTGGATGAGTGAGCTGGTAGGCTAATCGTTCATATGGTGCGGTTCGCCAGACAGAAGCCTCTGAAGGAGGCTGTTTGCGATTGCGTGGCAAATCAGGGAAACATCTCGAGTAATTTTTACAAAAGTACGTAGAAGAAGAAGCTTGCGGAAGATTTTAGATTAATAAAAAAACGTATTTTGGTATTGATTAGGTTTCCTAGGACTAGGAGCGTGCGGAAGTACGGTATCTATTCAGCTACTCAATATTTCTCTACAATGTGTGTATTCAGCTGGAAACTCAATCGGTTCTTTTTTTGTTATAACTTTTATTCTCAGGAATAATATGTGTCTAATTCCATTTTAAATAAATAAGTTAACATTTCTCGACTGAAATGAAACTTCTTCTGTCTTGCCTATCGCTTTTTAAAAATATGTTATATCAAGTTTCATTTGTGGTAGAGTATATTCTGGTGGACGTTTGCATGTAATGAAATTTTCCTTCTGCGAGTTCCGGAAGTATGAAATTGAAAATGAATTTCGCGAGGGATATCCAGGTTAAGTTACACGAGGTTAAGGATAGTGGAAGAAGCAGGAGCAGGATGGGAGGATGATATTTGATTAAGGTAGATCTTGAAAGTGTTTAGTCCATTTAGGAAGCTCAAATTGTGTTTTTATCTGGCGTCTCGAGGCGGTTTCGTAATTCCTCCGTGAGTCAAGCGTAAGACCAAAGATCACCAGCCGGGTTACCGATTGTTACGAATATTTGGTGATGCAAACGCAAGATGACTTTCGATAGGGAATTTACTAAAGCACGCATTTATTTCATTTACGTCACCAAACGTGCACTCCGAGCAAAATCATGACGAGTCATATGTTAGTCACGAGCCAAATATTTGAGTGGCGCCACTTCTGCTTCATAGAATAAACACTCGACTATGAGGAAATTCTCTTCGGACATATTTCCTAGTAGAGCGCCTCGTGGAAGAGCAATTAAAAGGCTGTTTTCCGCTTGATTGTCACACATTTACCCAAATGAGGGGGTCGGGAATCGTTGAAAATGCAGATTTGGTGCTTATGTAATTTTGTGAGAGCTCATAAAAGTGGAATACTCAAGACTCCGTTCTTATAGGCGTTTTTGTAATCAGCCACGAAACATGACTTAAATGGCGATTGTACATACAAAGTACTAGTGTTCTTGAGCTTGCATCGATTTTAGGTTGTATTAGGTACTAGATGCGTCCCATTTAAATTTCCCTCTTGGCAGCTGCCAGAGGGAGACCGCGATGGCCAGACACATGTTAGTGACAGCTAAGCAACTAATGAATGGAATTCGTTATGTATTGTTCGTAACTTACCTCGCAGACCTTAATCTCTTTGAATTCCGATCCTATTCATGTCGTTTCCGTGTCATAAGTCACTTTTGTCACTTTACTTGACTCGCGTGACGTTACGCACTGCGTTGTTAGCCGTCTGCAAACAGTTAAAGCCCTTATCGCGCTGCTGAATCGACATTGTTTTGTAATACTTTTCCTTCTTGACGTATCCTGTTGTTTCTTGGACAAGCTGCGGAATCTGGTGACCAGGATTCTCTCGCCTCACATTGGTATTCAAGCGTGTTACCGCGCGGCAGTAGAATTCGAGTCATATTCTTAGATTTTTAGGGATATTATATTTCGCTGTGGCAGGTCAAACTCGGATTCCTAAACTGCGCTTGCGATCGGTAGGTCTACTTTAAAGGCTTTCTTTGACATGGCATTCACAAGTCTTTCCAGTACTCTTGTCGAAATATGAAGAGTGACTGTGTTATTTGATTCATTCAGCGTGTCTTTAATTCGTCACATTCCTCATCTAGAGCAATTATAGCGTAGGAATTGCGTTTAAGTGCGTTATTTACCTATGAATGGTGGTTAAGCTGTGAAAGCGGTAATGTTGCTGATTCAAAACCACATTGATTTTTTTCCCTCACTTCTGATTTATTTACTTGGTAGTTTCATTACTTAAATTGTCTTTTAATATGTAATAGTATCTAACCAAATTCGTTTTTGCTTCTTGAAATTCGCTCTCAAAACCGTTGTCATGCTTGCGGGAGGGGAACGGCAGATGAGGTTATTTGTGTCAGTCAGGTGTAGGTGTGTGGCGGTGTATAGTTAGGGTATAGAGCTAACGAGTAGAATAAGGATATAGAGAACCACGGTATCGTTATTGTATGATGTTAAAAAAATGTGCCAATAGGTCAACAGTAAAATGTCCCATCCCAAAATTTAAAGATAAATTGTATAAAGATGATGCTTTTCCGTAATCGCATGGTATTGAAATATCGGCCGTGGTAAAGTAGGGTGAGTTAGGGGAGTAGGGGCTCAAAGAGTTTAAATCTCAACGGCTTCCCCACCCGATTGGCGAGGGCTAGAAGGGTACCTCTATCGGGGCCGCAGTAAGGATTGTTTAGAAGTACTCGGAGTATTCCTCTCGGCCCGCTGTCGGTGTTGTTGGCGGGTTGCCTTGATGACGACGCGGGCGAGGGATGGAGGACGGTCAGGGGAGGGGGGTTGGGTGGGCCGATCACGCTTGGTTACCTCGCGAGACTTCCACACCGACGGTTCCTTTATCTGCCTCTCTCCTGCATCCCCCCCCTCCAAACCCCTGCCCACCCCCTGGACCACCCCCGAGTCGAAACCCCAATAACCACTTGCTCGGCTCATCGCATTAGCGCCCTCTCACTCCCCTTCCATGTATAATTTTTTACTCCTCGCAGACTCCGCTCCCGCCTCCAAAGAAGGGTTTGGGGGAAGGGGTTTGTGTGTGTGGGATAAGGGTGCGTGGGACCATTTGGGGTGGTTTCCTCCCGCACGGGTTCGGAATAGGTGGGCAAGGGTGGGTGGGGAAAAGGGGCGGAAAGGGGTTGTGGGTATCGATTTGGGCTGTTGGTATGGTTTTACGCCGCCTCCCCCAGTGGCTGTCGGAAAAGGGTCCGCTCCAACCATTCCGTCCAGTTCCCTCGTACTTTCCCAGGCATCTATGGGTTCCCCCGGCCTCTACGTATCCCTAATTACCTATGACCCTTAGATCTTCGCAGGTGATGAACAGGATATATACTTACACACTTAATCCTTTTCTATGCTCTTTCGTGCCCCTTCGATGTTCAATGCCGGAATCAAAATCGGAGAATATTTACGGACGGAATCCAAGTGTAAACGGTATATTCTCATCCAACGAGGCATGAGCAAAGTAGTGAGGATTAAAAGTATAAGTTAGAGGTGTTCAGTTGTAGTTTGTGGTGTGAGTTTTGTCGGAAGGATCGGAAAAGTAGGCTTAAATAAGCCTAAAAAATGGGAGCTAGAAGAATAGGGTATTTCAATGAAAATAATTGTCTCCGAAGAATCAACAATTTTACTTTTTATATGAAAAGTATTTTCTTTGTTCATCTTGAGATTACAGTTATTGTTCTCGAAAGCCCTATTAATGCCTAAAGCTAAATTTATTATTGTGGTAAATAATTATAACGACTCGAAATTTTTATGAATAGTAGGAAAAGTTTATTTATTGACACTGCAGCTGACTTTAATGCAAGCATTCTTAATTAATACATACTTTGTCTTAGTTGTGATAAATATTTAATGGTTATTGATGTCCGTTTTTATTAGGGTTGAGGGACAGAATACTAAAATATGCATCGATTTTATTCACTCTTCATCGAGTATCTAAGAATACAGGATAACAGTAAAACATTTACTTGTATTTTCAATGGAATATTGTTTTTGCATCTTCGACATCTTCTTCGCGCAAGGTTTTCCGGCGATGTTGTTGCGAAAGAGTGTAATTAAAGTCCTGTCCTGCAAATTTTTCTACAGTAAATTACTCCCGAAAAAAAATTGATTAACTTCTTAAGTAGGGAGCCTAGTAAGGATGTTCAACCATTCATTTTTCTCTCGGTATGCGAGTAGAAGTACTAAAGTTTGTAAAGGACTGATGCTGGAGGGAGAAAGAGAGGTCGAGAGAAAAAGGGAAGAATCAGGGCCGCAAATACGGCGAGAAGATTAGAGGGGAGGTAAGGAAGGGAAGGCGGAGGAGGATAAGGGGTATGTGGGCCGAGGAATGATTTTGGCGAGAAGAAGGTGGAGGAGATGATGGAGGAGAAGATCCCATTGTCTGCATTCGGTCGCTCACGTTTGGTATGAAAGCGCCGAGTCGCGGATTAGAGTGAGGGGCCATAGGAAAAAGGGAAGGGTGAACCGAGCGGAAAATAGCGCTAATACTCTCCTCTCCTTCGGCTCGGCATCAGGGTTTCTGTAAAATCGACAAGTTACGAATTTGTATTTGTACAGTGCTCTAAATTTGTTCACCATGCTTAAAGTTGGCCTCGCCACTTATTCCGTGGCTAACACTGGAGAGTTAAGCTCCATTCCAATCCTCTGTCAGCCAGATTCTCATTTTCGGCACTCGTAACTTACAAAAAATAATCGGCCCAGTTTGATTCAATATATCGGTACTGTATAGTTAAAATAAGATTTTGAAAACAACCTCCCTGTGTATTTTGCACTCCATGGGGCTTCCCAAGATTTTTCCCTACAAATAATTCTAAATTTATGCGATTTCAGCCGAGTCAATTTGGTTGTTTCTCCATATCTTGTTGATCGCTATTTTTTTGACGTTGTTCTTCCATATTTTGTACCATTCGTATTCATTGATGCTGACGAATTGATTCTGATAGTACTAAGTTTGGAAGCCCAGGTAGTTAATTAGAAGTTGCTAAATTGTATTATCTGTTAAATGCCAAATTTTGAGCGTTGGGATAACGAGCTGAAACTTCCAAAATCATGAACCAATTTTCAAGGATTCGTTTTTAACTATGTAAGAAACCACTGCCATTATAGGTAGATTTCTCTGATAACTTTGCAGATGTTTCAAGGCTTATTGGTTTTAAGAAGTGGCCAATTCATTCGCTCAAGATATAATATAAGCGAGGTGAATATTAACCATCTTGAGTTGCGAAGGCGGACATCGAGCCGGCGTTTCCTTGGTTAAGCGGGGATGTCGGCACTTAGAATTGATTCTGGCGCTTACCAAGAAGCTTCTCTCTCTGAGGCCCAGGGTAGAGGGACGACGATGAGACGCACGAGCTGGGGAGGGAAAAGGGAGTGGACGGGGAGGAGAGGAGTGAGGCTTTTGCTCCGCTTCATGATGCGAAGGGGAGCATATGCTCGGATGGGTACGGCCTCCGGGCTACTCTTTGAGCCACACCGCGACTTGAGATGTCTTTCTTAGGGCCGGCGGAACTAAGCCATTGATCATTATTCTGCAACACACTCTTGCATTTGGCCTTGGGGGAAAAATATTCACACCAGTAGGCTATATGTGTGTTTTATCTGCAAACTTATAACCCTCCCATATGTAATGTTCCCGTCTAATTGGTGTCACGGGGTTATCTAGTTAGTCTGATTAAAATACTGGATTCACCATCCGGGGGCTCGGGTTCGAATTCCGGCAGTGGTATAGGTTTCCAGACGTCTTCGGATTTCTAGCCTCTATCTTTCTTTATCGTTCCATAAATCCTCTCATAAATCCATTGATCGATTTCCTTTATCTACTCTCTTTACTATTTCAGCTTATTTTAGCTATTCCTAATTGTCAATTCCTTTGGGGCGTCAATTTAAGAAAACAGCTACGGAGCCTCCATCAGTCATTCTCTGAACATTCTAGAACCAGATTAACTGGTTTGTCGTAATAATGTAGATAAGTCCCTTGAGTTAAAATTCCTTAGGTGAATGGATAAATATAACTATTTATGTGCCTCAAGCATTTGTTGTTGTTGGATGATGATTATATTTGGCAAAAATATGAAGTTGCCTCCAATATCTTAGCTCATTATTTTGAAGGATATTCTCGAAAATTTCAGGGTAATATTTAATGATGTAAAAACTCCTACTGGTAGTTATATTTATGATTTGTATATTTTGATTAGCTATTAGCAGCACATGATGCTTAAAAGTTATTAATTAAAATATACTTCCGCTTTTCGCCAAATTATCCATTGTTGGACGTTCTCTACGGGAATCCCCAGCTAATCTAGGCGTTCTACTCACAAGCAGACATTTGTTCGGCTGCCTACAATTCCCGAAAAGTGCAAATATTGAACACAATTCCCATTTCACCCGAGAACACCGGTGATTGTCGTCGCCATTATTAGCGCTCTGGGCTGTGCGAAGGCCAATTTTTGCGATGCAATCAGGAAGGGAATTGCTGCTGTGCTCCAATTATTTTTTTTATATGGGTCACGGGCTAGTTAACCGACGAAGATGGGTAGCAAAAAACCCTCACCTTATCAAAGAACACGGCGTTTTAATAAGGGGCCCTCTGTTGTAAATAACAGTAGAGGAATAAAAAGAATCGCCGAAAATTCTTCTCCTCTCCTCCCATCCACAAAAATACAATCCCGTTAATTAAATTCGGTCATCGGCGTCGATTCGCGGATGAAAAAATAAAACTTCATCTGTTGAGTGCCGTTGTTAAAAGGTTAAATAAATTCGCTTGTTTTTTTTCGCATCGCCCCTCTCTCTCTCTCTCACGAGAAGTGGATTCGTTTTCATTTTCCCTGGTCCATTCTTTTTCGCGGGGGCGGTTATTTTGCCGGTGGGAGGGGATGATGAGAGTGGGAGGCAGGGTGTGACGCGGTTAATTCCCTTCCCACGGTTTTTAACGAGATCGCCTCTGCTGTCGGTTGCGTATGCGTGCTTGTCTCACGCGCGCCCTCTCCCTGTGTATGGCGTAGACGGACAGCCACCGCGGGTTCGAGTCATCCAGCAGTGGAGAGAGCTCACGTTGGAAAAAAAATGTAAAGAAGGGACTTCGGCTCGACCCCACAAAACTACACAACCCCCACCCCATAAAACCCCACCTCCTCCCCGTACCAAACCGCCTCACTCTCTCTATATATCCTCCTGAGAGCACTTTGAATTGTGAACGGGTTGAAAGGATATGCAGTGAGGAGGTTAAGAAGGTGGGGGTTTGGGGTTGTGGTTGTGGGGGTAAGGTCGGGGGTGGGAGTGTGTTACGCGTCAAAGCGACCCCTTCCTTCTCCCTTACCTCCGTCCTGTCTCTCTTTACCTTCCTCCCGCACTTTCAAACACGCACTCAGAAGCCTCCCTCTCCCTTTCTTTCTCTCCTCTTCCCTCCCTCCGTGTCCCACTCTTGTCTCTCTTTACTCCCAGCGCTTGGCACAATGCTCCATCATGCTCGAGAGCTTTACCTTGCTCCAACTCCTCTTCCTCTCTCCTTCGTCTTCGTCCACTCTCTTTCTCGAGAGAGTCGCCGCTTTCCCTCGATGAGAGCTGCGGAGGAGATGCCGGTCCGATCTTTCCTCTCTCTCTCACGGCCTTCGCTTCCTTGTTTGTGTGTGTGTGTGAGCGGCTCCTCAAGAGCGACCATAAGGAGCGATTCGGGCCGAGATACTTGAAAGGGAGAGGAAAGGGGGAGTTTTAAGCGAGGGGGGACGGGGTGGGGGAAAGGTTTTGCGATATGGCGATGTATCGACTTCTGTTCGATATTTTTAGATTCCTAATAGGTTGGTTAGAGTGGTAATTTATAGATTTCAAAGTGTGGATTGTTCGGTATCGCCATAAGTAGTACTATGCCAAAATTGGTTGTTCATGGATAGTACTTGCCTGCTACTCACCATACGTTTAAATCGTTTATTTGTTAAGGTTTTTGGTGGAAAAGTTGCTAATCGTGAAATAATTCTTCGTGGTTGAGCTTAACAAAAGCCTTATTTTTATCGATCATGCTTATTTTATAAAGGCTACGATTAGACAGAAGTTTGAATTATTTGTAACGAACAGTATCATGGATACAAGTAATAAACAAAAAAAATCACTTCTAGCGACATAGATTATATCTCCAACATTATTGTCTCACTGTATCCACGTTTTCTACATGTAATACCTCTTTAGCTCTTTATATATTCAGATTACATGCTATCCAAAAATTATTTCTTTTTCTCCCTAGCTAGCGCTTTCAGAACATTCTCTGTTGGTTGATTATTATCATCAATACCTGTCATAGATGATGCTGTCAGTATAATGATTCTTTTCTTTGGTATGATGGTATGGGTGATATTACATTGGTCGTGTGGAAAATTTTATTATATCATAGTCGTACAATTCGGTTATTAGGTGCTTCAACTGCTTTTTGTCTCATATTTCTATTTTAAATTTAACCCCAAAGACAAAGATTATACCTTATAATTCGAACACCCGAGTTTTTGGTTGCCAAAGCCAAGGTTTATCCACATAATTACCATAGATGGCGGGTTATTCAAAAAGAAAGAGCAGATTTCAAACATTTATTTATTCCAAACTCTAAATGATAGAAACGTAATTCCAACGCTCTGGACAGAGAAAAGTTTAACATTTGAGTCAATTCTTCAAAATTTGAACAGTCTGGGTAGAAGTTCCCGTTAAGGCCGCAGTGGCACTGTTGCTTGTCTGTAGAAAAATGGTTGCGACACCACAGGAACAATCATTTGTGTGCTGCAATTAGCAAAATTAGTGTCCATTGTTGAAGTGCAACGCTCATTTCGCCGCCGCCAAACAACCGCCTCTTAACACATGGTACCACAGTGTAACACATGGTGCTCATATTGAGTGCATAAAAAATTGAACTTTTTCTGTCCCAGAATGTTGGAATTATGTTTCAATCTTTTATAGTTTGGAAGAGATAAATGTTTGAAATCTGCTTCTTCTTTTTGAATAACCCTGTATTGACATCACTGACAAATAATCGTAGAAATGATTTGACTCAGCTCAGAGTTCGATTCCTTTATCGGCTAACATCAGCATCTGCACAATACACTACAAGCCACCACAGGTGCTTGACGGAGAGGGTGAACCAACGTCGGGTATGCATTAATGCCAAGATATAAAATATTATGTTGGTTATTGCATTACGGGTTCTATTTTTCATCTAAAACAATGAATAATAAAGGAATAAGGAATAATAAACAATTTAGCCGTGCATTACTGCTACTAATGAAAATATATCATGCATTAAAACCCCTCTATGTTGACTGCTGTTGATTCCGAAGGATATTGGTCAACTTACGAAGGTTGGCAAGTTAAGCTTGCTCACAACCTTTGATTTTCACCGGCAAAAGTGCTAGTGAAAACTTAGATAGGCACCAAACTTAGGAAGTTTTACTTTGATCAAGTAATTCAAATTTTAAAAAAACACGAGAAAAAACGAAACGGCTTACAATTATTTTTATGTGTATTAGTCATATACAAGCATATGAATTACAAAATAATCTTTTGTTGCTAAAAATGTATTTCTATTTCCCACTCCGTTTCTCATTGGTAGATGATCGTTGAGTCCACAACTCGTATCGATATACCGTGACTACTTCGTATTTGTCGGTATCGCCGGTCGATGTTGTAAATTCAGAACGTAGGAGCTGATCGCGTCGCTCCTCTTCCCGGTGGTCGTTAGGGTGGAGAGGGGGTGGCCGGCCTTCCCGTGGAGTCCGGAGTGTCGGGCACAACGGCGCTCGAACCTCTCCTTCCAAGCCTGCCGCCCTCCCTCAAGCAGGGTTTGGGGTGGTGAACCTCCCTCGCCACCTCCCTCCCTCCCCCCAAAAAACCGCCCCCGACTCAAACAACCCTGTACTTCCCTTCCCATCCGTTCCCTCATAACCCACACGCTATTTCACATATGACCGGTCACCAATCGCGCCTCACGCTTAGATGGGTCCATTGAAAAATTCGTCCCCACACCCCTCCGCCCCCCTGCCCACCTCTCTCTCTTGCCGTGTCCCCGGGGAGGAGAGGACCCTTTAGAGGCCCCCACTGTGCACGTTCCCCACCCCACTCACCTCCTCCCACCACCTCCGCACTAACCACCCCCTTCCAAAGCCTCCCCGACCGCTCGGAAAACCTCACGAAAGCAGTATGTATACCTACCTACCTCATGGCTTGGTCGCCCAGGCCACCAGTAACTGTGCGAGTGTGCCTCTCGCCAAAAATCTATTCCTGTCTACGCCTCCCGCTCCACCCCGAGTCTCCCTTTTGAAACCTCCACCCGATAAGTTAGCCCTCTCTCTTCCTCTCTCAATACACCAGCACACCGCACCATCTAACCTCATTGGTGGGCGAAAAATTTTCCTTCTCCTCCACAGCTAGTTTTGTGTATGCCTCAACTCTCCCCCCCTCCCCTTTAGTCCCTCTCCCTCCCTCTTGTTGACTCGCCTTGGTGGGTTCCCCTCTTCGCACGCCCCTTGAATCTTCCTACTCTCCGGCCCTGATTCTCCTCACGAAAGTAAACGTCCTCCTTCCCTCGGTCCGTGTTTGCATAATAAGTGCATCCCGCGTAGGCCACTGCGATGCTGCGTTCGTTCCGTGTGCTGAGAAACCTCTCTTTTTTCTATGCGGAAGGGTTTGCTTGAGATGTGGGGAGGCGTTCCTGGGTTCTGTCACCATATCGTGTCCAATCCACCTACACAGAGGTTTTTATTTTTCTTCCCGACTAGCCTCGCACAACTACGATTGGAAACGGTTTAATGAACATGCAATCGGCAGTCCTAATTGGGTTTTCTAAGGAAAAATTTTTATCTATCTGAACCGAAATCACGATGAATTTCAGCAGGAAATAAAGTGAATTGGAATTATTCAAAAATCGATCAAGTGTCTTAAGTCATTGTATGAGTTTTTTACGAATGCGGTCCTTTTTGTCTTATGTTGTTTCCCTTCCTTCTTTTGCCTAGTAAGAAAGTGACTATACCTTAAAGTAATATCAGCGTTTTAAAACTATGATATAATACGTTTACAATCCAGCGCTCTTGGGAGTTGGAAGCAGTATTTCGAGCGTACGTTGAAAGGAACTTGATTAAACTGTGATTGGTTGGCATCCTTGTGTGGGACTGAAAGTTTGGCTTTCTATAAATATACCTATTAATTAGGAACAAATGTTATTTCTGTATTCAGAACTAGTATCCTTTTTTAAACTAATTTCTGATTATCCATGGCTGAGGAAAGACGATCTTTTTGTTTTGAATGAGACTATGCATAATCATTTGACAGTACGGCAGTAAATATTCGTTGATCATTTCACCAGTAAAAATTTATTTTCGGGAATAAAAGTAATGATTTCCTTATATTATTTCATGCAATTTGATTCGATGATTAATCACTACTGTGGAATCTTGTGGTTAAACTTCTTTACACTTCGGTGACGTATTCACACCAATTTAATACTCAACACTCCCACGAATCCATAACAACTAAATGTTCGCTATTACCTGTTCTGGAAAATATTAGAGGCTCGTCTATGCTTCTTTATCCCATTATTAAATAAATTAGTAGTCCTTCCCGGGTAAATTGCTCGATTATACGAGTTTCTGTGACCTTGGTGAGTCAGGTCATTTGGATCCCTACATCTAGTGGTTCCATAGCATTCCTACTGCTTTAGCCATTACATGGGTTGACGCCTCCTTTTGAATTGGACCATTTTTTTTCAAATGGGTTCGCTTGATTTTTGGGTGTCGTTTGAACTCACTTTTTATGCATAAGGGCCATGCATATTTTTTTATTGAACTCTTCAGTGCTCGATAGTTACCTCTTTGTATCGGTCTCCTTGTATCGACCAATTTTCTTGAGGAATAGACACTTTTGAAGACGGTTCATTGACTATGGTATTTAGTGGGCGATTCAAAGAAATATTTTCTCCCTAAACATATCTATAGTGGGAAACAAGACTACACCAGTGAGATCATCCATTAATACAGACCGAGGGTACCAAATTAGACCGAAAAGTTTACCTAACTAACTGCAGTCAGCGTTTTCCGTGTTTGACAAGTTTCTTTAGGGTATTAGCACCCCCACCCCTAACAACCCCTGCGGGACTTAGAAAACGTTTGAGTGCGACAACTTTTGTAATTGACCGTATTCCCGTGTTAATTTTAGATTATCACTGTGTCTATCATGGATCAGTTTCTAAATATTTGCACACGCGATAAAAAGAAAAATATCTCAGCATCTTCTATTTGCTACATTTTCAGAGTACCATGCGATATAGGTTATTGATGTGTTCACTTCAGTCTTTTCTGAAGAGAACACTAAGGTAAACGATTTCATGTCAGCCCAAGAAGAGTTTCTTCTCCTTTTGTTTTTGTGGGTAAAATTTAAGCTAAGCTTAAATTATTCAAACTCAGCCATATTTATGGCTTGGATCGATACCAAGAATAATTGAAATTCTTTTTCGAATTTTTCTCCCTGGAATGCTGTTATTTTATTACCGCTGGTACGTAAAAGACCTGGGGTTGATCTGGTTTTCTCCTCGACAAAACTTTGATGTCCATGTTCATTCGTGCGTTCCACTGACTCTCATTTCCATCTCGCCTTACTCTGCGGCAAAGAGCCAACCGAACTCTCTCTATCGCCTCCCAAATCGCATCTTCTTCTTTTGGCGGCACGTGCGGATAACGGTGAGATGACATCGCGAAGTATAAGCTTCTTTCCTTTCAAAGCGACCCGCTCCGTTTAGGAGAGAGAAGAAGAAATCCCTCTTATAACGGGGCTTTCGGTGCGTTTCATGCATTCCCCTCGACCCCGCTGGGCCATAACGTTCATTCATTCGATACCCGGCTCCCACATCCCCTAGAGTGGAGAGATTCCGGCTCTCCGTCCGGGTAATCGTAGGTATTGAATCCTTGCTGGGCCATCTTGTCATCATCATTCCTAGCAGGCAGGAACTCCTTCACTTACGGGCAAGTGCACAGGGTTGATCAACGTGCCGAGTGTCTTCTAAAAGGAACTTCATTCAAAATGATGCGTTCTCGAAAAAGACGGCACCGGCATCATGTTTCAAGATCACTATTTCTCAGTGATGTGATACTGATTTTCTAATATAGTTACTCAGGTCTTGTAAAAATCACTAAATACTAGAGGCATTATGATGAGTGATGGTCCAGAACGAGTGATTGAGTGGCAGGGGATACCTATGAGGAGCTGTATAGGGAAATTATCATGGCAACACTTCTAAATTAGATGTATCCCAGACGTTAATTATCGATTTCACTATCAACTCGATTTTAGCTTTAAATGTTTAGATTGATTTTGTAAAAGGCAATTATTAAGGTAAATGCATTGGAAGAAGCTAGTTTGAGTTAAGCAGGGCTGTTAAGTGTTATAAACATATGTGCCGTGCTCATATGAAATGATTAGCAAATCGTAGGCGTACTTATAAAAGAACTCTCACTCGGTAGAAGTCTGAGATGTAGGCAAAATGGAGGGGAAACGTCACATAAAAACGGTACGTTTAAAATCCAAACTTAAACAAATCAAAAGATGTACAAAGGTTCCAAACCAAATGATATTTCTAATTGTTGGGTGATTTCATTTAAGAAATGAGATATTGATAAATAGCGGATAACTAAAAGCAAATGATGTAAATTAGTAAATTTATGGTGCAGCACGTATACACTTCAAACAATAGACTACAAACTGCATCTAGCCGAGAAATGCATTCATTCATAACCGGATGTGGTAACTGGAACGCAATTTATTTACTCGAATACTTTTCTAACTTTTTCGCGTTCGGAGTACCTTCGTAGGATTCACCCCTGCACATCAATGGTACTCGGTTCATCGGCGTGGTAGAGCCTGTAATTCCTTCCCTTCTATTCCCGAAAAAAGAAAGGGAGTCAAGAGGACACGAAGGCGTTAAGTCACCCGTCCGTTAGGGATCATCTAAGCGAGGGAAGGGGACCTGGTGGGGAGTCTCTCGGAGTGCCTACTCGCCACTTAACTCGGTGGGTGAGAGAAGAATTGGGGAGTGTAGTGAGTGGAGGGGAAGGGATATTTAAGGTACTCCTAATGAGGGGCACCCTCGGACAGAAAAATGACTTAGCTGGCAAGAGGCACAAAACTAAAGGTTAGAGGACGAGCGGGGAAAAATTCATTTGTATCTTTCCTCCCCTCATGCATTCTGGGAATCTTACTCTTTTAAGATGCTAATGAGACCTTTAGGAAAAGGTGTCTTTTCCGCGGAGAGCATCAGGTAACTTGCAGGCGTATTTACCGTGAAGAAAACATTTGTTTGAGTCCTAGAGCTATTGCTAACTCATCATATCGGAGGAATTAAATTTTGTCATTGGTTACACTACTCAAGGAATTTTTAATATGCACTCAATTCCATAAGTATTCAATGAATGTGCTAAACCTCGGCAATATTTTTCATGAAAAGTTGTTCCATATGATTTGTCGAGTGATTTTCCATCATTAAAATTCCAATATGGTATTGAATCGTTCATATTTGATAGATAGATCTCGAGTTGCAGACTTAGCCTTAAGTCGCTCAAAGAGCAATGCTTGTATAGCGAAATCTACTCTAAGACAAACGCGGTGTCCGTGGTCGAAATGACATTCTGACCAACGACTTTTGGGTTAACTGCGGATAACAGATATGACTTTCGCGCTCTGCCAAGAGTTTAGGGATTTTCCATCGTTCTCATTATAAATTTATAAATTAATTAAATGTGCATAGCAACTGAATATATGTGCAATATAATCAATATAATTTTCATTGGTCGATTCTAATTTCCATCAAGTATTGCGCCCATACTTAAGCTCTCTATTTTTTAGACACAAATAGAACTTATCAACTTAGTGAAAGTTTTATGACTAAAATGCTTTGATACCATTAAACAACGTCAAAATGTTTATAATGTTAATCCTCTAATTTACTTGGCCGGCCGTATTTTGTTCATGTATGGAGAATCTGTGCCTATATAAAAAACGCCCGAAGGCCGTCAAAAATGGAAAATTGTTGCAAGTGATGGAGAAGTATTTCACGAATGGAAAGGGGGATTAAAAGGATTGAAAAGAAAGAAGAAAAGACATCTTGCATGAAAGAGCGGGAGGTGAAAACTTAATTGATTATTGAGCTGATATGTGGTATATACTTTCAGAAACGTATAATTACGTTGGAACACATTTCAAGGCTGGTTTATGGCCTTTGATACTTAAGAAGTGACCAGGGTGGGATTCAAATGTCCTAACGGTGTCGTTGGAAGGCCAATGACTAAAAATTTTACCCCATCGTTTCCCACAAATGCGCACTGCTAATGACCTATGCTGTCACACCATAGAACTGCTAATTATGTTTCGGCACTCTGCGGGCGCTCTCCTCTGGGTCCGTCGAGGGTGCAGTCGGTATTTTTGGCGGACATCAACCTTCCCTCTCCCTTCCCTGTTGGCGTTTCAAGTCCAAAGGCTTGGGGATTCGAGTGGACGGGGGAGCGAGAAAGTCGCGGGGGTGAGCGGGGTGTGCTTTTTGGACAAGCGCGCCTCCCTCCACCGAAGTCGATGACCCTCGAGGCGACTGACTGCAAACACTATTCTTCCTCGTCCACTCGATTTTCGTCACCCCCGAAAAACTGGTCACCCACCACCCTCTGGCTCTCATTCTCATTGGGTTGCCATTATGCACATATTTTTTGTGGAGATAGAGATACATACGTGGTCTGCCATCGGTCCAAAATTCGTCCCCCTTTCTTCCCCTCCGTATCTCTCTTCCCACAGCGTCACAAAAAATAACTTTTTGATCTCGCCCGAAGTACGTTGAGAGATGCTCGTCGTCACAAGAGGGTGCCGACATTTTCGGGGCTCAAAGCGTGCCTGCCTTTGACGAAGGTTGAGTTTTTTCGAGTTTTTGTACCCTACAAGTTCCTTGATCTCCCCGTTGGCCGCACCTTTTTCATTATTAGTCACTCGGGAATCTATCGAGTCATTATGATGACAGCTGTAAACTTTCCGAGCAATCAATGTCCACTCAATCGAAAGGGAGTGCATCAATTTTTGAATGTGTCGTGAAATATTTTCTCATCCGCGCAAAATATTCAAGCATTTCGTACGTGACTTATTTGTCATTCTTTTAATAAGAATTTTGAAGTAGCTATTTGTGAATTATTTTATATTTTTCTTGTAACTTGGCGTTTTTTGAGACACGATGGTCTGATGGAAACTGTCGTCCAGGGAAGAGGAAGACCTCGAATGAGATACATCGAGCAAGTAGCGAAGGATGTAAAATAGAAAAAGTATGTTGAGGGTAACTGATAGAGGAATCTAATGGAAAACGTCTTCAAACCAATCCTAGGAACGATGAGTAGTGACAATGGTGTTGAAATTTCGTAACAGCAGACCTTTGGCTAAGCTTAAGAGGTGTAATTATTTTTAGAATTTGAATTCTCAAGGAAGAGCAAACATAAATTTTAAATCCAATATTTAATATGTTTACTATATTAGCGATATCTCACGTAGGTGAATTAATGATGTATTAGTGCTGTGCCTGATCACTGAGTGTAAAATTTACCACAATGGTTTTATAAGTGCTCTTAAGATTACTTTTCCTTTGTTTGACTGGGTTACTGCTCATTATAAATATAGGAGTGGTAGTTCATGATGTGAATTATACATCCTTACCAGTATGCATGGTACAGTGAACATCGTATCCCAAGTAAATCATGCCAAGTATTTCAAAATATCAAATAGTTACTTTATGTAAAATGATTAAAATGTCAATTATTTTCTGAATTCATAAAATAGCTCGTAACATCGTAAATCAAATGAAGAATCCTAACTTTTTATGCATGCCGTTATAAAATAATACAGTCAGCTCATACACAGCTAATATATTGAAAAGCAAAAGTTAGAACCTTAAAATTTGGACTAAATTTATCTGTTGATGAGATAAGTTAACAAATTCGTTCTTTTGGGGCCATATTTACCAGCCTTCAGAACCCGCCCGCGGACCTATTTCTACCAAACATATTTTATTAAGTGTTTTTGGTTATCTAATGCATAGTAATATTCTGTCTACTCAGTATTGTGTAACCACGGTTGATTCTGAGAAAACACAGCTTTCGTTCATGCCCCAGACGGAATTTGAGCTCGGAGGATTGGATTGCTTTACTTTCTACAGCGCTGGTATTCCATTCTCAGTGCCCGGGTTTGAATCTTGGTAATTGCAGAGATTTTACATTATTATACCGATCCCTTCTTGAATGCTGTGTTGAGAGTACTTCGAGGTTACTCAATCATTCTGATAGGACGTTAGCATGTGGACCCCATGGTGCCTTTTGTTAACATTAGGCTACTCCGGGTTTCGCTTCATTTCTCCCCCCCAGATGAGTTCTGTGTCTACTGAATTACATTATCCAACTTTCAATAGCAAGATTTCCGAAGAGAAAAATATCAAAATATAAAAAATAAAAAGAGTTGGATACTTTTTCTCTATTAAAATATTGCCAATGTACACATCAGTTTTTTTTTATAAAGTTTTTCATTCCTAGTTCTGAAACCTCTGAATCTACTCACCTTTTTTAAATGGCAGCAATTATCTTAGCGGTCAGTCTTCCCCCCCTCCCCCATTGCTACCAAATTTTGAAGTTTTCGGCGCATCATCACAAATACTACCGTTGCCAGGTGTTGCAATAAAAGAGAATTCTCCTATCCAAATAATATAAAGTTCCTTGAGTATCGCTAGGATGACATCATCATCATCATTGGTCAACAATCCTAGGATTGGTTTGACGCAGCTTTCCACTCGATTATTCTGTTGGCCAACCATTTCATTGTGATGTAATTCTTCTCTTTTACATCCCTCACACCCTTTTCCATGTATCTCATACGAGGTCTACCTTTTCCAATCTTCCCGTTCACTTTTCCCTCGACGATTGCCTTCATCAGGCCATCGTGTCTCAAGATATGGCCGATTAAGTTGTCGCTAGGTTGACAAAAATGACAAATTTCGGTTCCCAGACAGGGTCCTTTGCTTTACCCTTTAGCGCGCGAGGAGCATCGGATTTCGCCCGAGAAAACCATTTGCCCCCTCATCCCCGCATTCCGTTCCTGTCTCCGCTCCGAACTCCCCCGTTATTTCCGTGGGTGGAGAGGCAGCGTCCGTCCTGTGAGCCGGCGCTCAGCTCTCGAACGCATCCCTCCCTATCCGGAGTTCAACGCCGATGCACTCCGCTCCCGGAAATCCTCCGGCTCGCCTCCGTTGCCCCCGGGTGCGGAAGGGTCGACGTCGGGGGAGGGCTCCCGCCAGCCCACTTATTTACGTGGGGCGAGAGGGGGAGGTCCGGTAGGGTATGCACAGGCTAGGGAAGGAGATACACTCCAACCCTATTCCCCACTCCCACACACTCCTCCCCATTTTCCGTCACAGAAGGACCCCTTCCGTTCGCCTATTCCCATCCCCCGGTCCTCGCTGATTCCTCCATAACGCACGAATGAACCTGCAACGAATGCCTTCCGCCTTGTGTTTACGCGGGGTAGGGACGGGCACACAAGACTGGATAGGGAAGGGAATTGGGGGTGGGAGGGGTTGGGTCGCGTGGTCCCGATCCCCCCGCCCCCCTCCTTTTCTGTCTAGCAGGGTTCTCCTCACCCTCCGAACGTTCCCATCATCCCTCCCTAACCCCCCCCCCCCCCCGCCCCTCTTTAACGAGCGCCTTAATCAGCTGGAGCGTCGTCCCCAATCACTTTCCCATTCAATCGAGCCATTCGAGTCTTAAAATGGGCATCGGGGGAAGGAGGAGAAGGAGAATTGCTGTCTCACGCCGCTTTTCGTCCCCGTGCTCTCCTCGTCCTCTGTCGCCACTTTCCCTCTCAGACTCTCGCCAGAACTGCTTGATACATCGCGATGGATATGCGAACGCGGGCGAATGATGCCGCGTTGTCGTGTCGAACCGTCTGAGATGCTAATTGGATGCAGTGATGTGAGCGTTGCTATGATGTAGAAGTATTAGTTTGTGATTTAACGTTCCCATCGTCCACCATGGGTATGAATCATATTGATAAGCCACCGGCTGTGCTGTGAAACATTACAGTACTTACTGTAAGATTTGAATCTGAGAAACCGTATTGCTTCCTAGAGCCACCAAAGAATGTGACGAGAGTGTTAAACGACTACGTATTGACAGTTTTGTGTCGTCGGGGAAATTTAAAGGTGATGGTTAGAGCCACATCTAGTTTGTACCTTGCCAGCTACTTCGAGGGTGTGGCAGGGGGTAGCAGGAATGATAATGTACCTACTACATAACTGTACTTATAGATATGTTTCTGTGTTGGATTCGATCGATATTAATTTTCAAGGAGGAATCTATAAGCATTTTTTACCGTGAGATAAAGTAAAATAACCTTCATTTCCAGTAAAGCAAGGCAGTGAAAATATTTTTGCAGAAGGCTCCTCTTCAAAATATCCTTCGTTTTAACCAAACCAATATTATCGTCTCAATTTTTTCAGAAAAATCTGTGATACCAGAGCTGGTGATACACATCTGTGATACCACTTGATACCACAGCTGTGGTATCAAGTTTCCGTTCATATATGCTGATTTAGTGACGCAGTAAATTATCAGAGTAATTAGCCAGGTTTATGTATAGCGGCTTTTTGATGGCTCAGAAATAATGCTTATGTTACTTTGTTTCGAAAATCTTCCGAATATAAAGGAGGCTCCGAAAATACTACTGCCCTAACGAACTGCTCCTTCCTTTATTTTGTCTCCGATCTCCTTCTCCCCTTGGCCCCTCCCATCCCTCCCACTCATATCTTGGACCCCATCCCATTGAGCGTGCTCTACTTTTGCATTTCAGTCCTCTTGAAATAAAGGGAAGAAATATTTTCCGTATGGCTCGGCGCTTGGAATGCACGATACCGCACGGGCAACGAGAATGTGCTCGATTCGAGTGCGCTGACGAGTGTGTTTTCGAGAGAGTGGGGACTGCTTGGGTCTCGACTGGAGGAGCTCCCATTGATGACGTCCCTTGAGTTGACGGATCGCCTGAGGGTGTTGAGTCAAGTGTCAATCAGTCCCGAGACAACGGAGGCAAGGGGAATACAGTGTGCTCCCAGAGACAATACAGTTATTCATCCACGTTATGCCCTCTACTTGATAGCAGGTCCTTTTCCGCTCATATTATTTGAGCCAATAAGTACGAACGGGTTGATTAACCGGGTGGGAAACGGGCTGTAGCGAAGACGTTATTCATAAATAGGATCCAATCGACTCTCCGTGGAACGCAAAATGCTGAATGATCACCTAAACGAAATGGTTACCTGATCTCTTACCTGCTCCTTTTGAAACTCCAAGCCAGTATTTTTTTTAATACGCTAGGCAAAAAACGGCATCGCGATACTAACAGAAGTTCTTACGGATAGAAAAAATGCTTAATGCACAATTAAATTTTCGTAATTTTTTATCAATTTGGCTAATCCTAAGGGATGTATTTCTAAAAATAATCATCAATAGATTTATAAAATATTTTGTACCGAAACTTCTTAAGTGTGGTGAGACATTGATAGAATTTATGTTAGGCGAAAGGCATGACTTCATTAATATTGAGAATAAATGCCTTTCTCACAAATAAATACTGGCGGATTGACAAATGATTTTTGAATGGCCACCTAATCTCAGTGTTAGTCCACGAATTTAAAGTGCTCCGAAAGCTACGTCGAGGGTGGTTGGCAGGGGGTTAATGATCTCCAACATGAACATTCATCATGCTACTATAGAAATAGCCGATCTTATGAAAAAAGGAATCTAAAAATATGCTCATGAATAGCAGCAGTGAAGTACAGTCAATAAAGGCTGAAATTTCAACGCTATTTATACTTCCATCTAGGCTATGCAGCGAAGCTGAATATGAAATTTCATAGGTGGTTAGTTTATTGTTCACCTTTACCGAAGCAGGATTTTAGCGATAAGTCTTCATGAGTGATGAATCACACAATTTACAGTAATGCATATTCAAAATTACCTTACAGTTCTATTACTACGCATTCGTATGCATATACTGACTGAAGACGGGAGTTGAACTATCATTCTACTCAAAATTTATTTTTGCGTAGTTATCGAGCAAAATATAAAATAAGATTTTTAAAATATCTCTGAATGTTATTGTGGGATTGAATATTTGGGTCATCAGAAACATAAAGTCTGAAAAATATATCTATTCACTTTTAATTTCACTTTCCACAGAATCTTTCGGCACTTTATTTATGGCTACGAGATGTGCTCTTTAGAATATATCCTTCGTAGGTGTGCCATTTTAAAGTTTATCCACCTACAGAATGAGTTTTGAGTCATCAAATGTACCAAAAAGGCGGCTTATTACTTTCGCTGAACTCTGTGTAGGTCAGATTGTATGCATTGAAACATTTTCCTCCACCTCAAGTCTTATTTGGGAATGATTTTTTCCGTCTCGTCTTGAAGTACAGCAAGGGAGGCAAAGTTCCATCTCACCACCATTCTCCTCTCAATTTTCCTACTCGTTCCTCTTAACGAAGCGAAAGCGCTTTCATAAACGAGGGGTTAATCGGGGCGGAGAGGAGAAAATGTCGTGGAGGGAGGTTGGTGGTGGGGGGGTTAAAGGGTTATGGAGGGACTAAAGGGTTATGGAGGGACGAGGAGGGAAATGACGACAAAAAAGCGTCGAATCCAACCCCTGCTCGCAAAACTCCCGCAGAGTTTGGTGGAGTTGCTGCGTTTCTCCTGCCAAAGGGCAAAGAAGTGCGTAGGGCGCCCGCCCTAGCGTGGGTAAATGGCCCTCCATTGAGAGGGAAATAGAGAATGATTGTATTCCGTCCTTTCTTTTACGTATTCGGCACTCTGGACTCGGAAGCGGAAATCTCATCGTTCGACTTTCCCTACCGAGCTTCTCCGACACCTTTCCCTGCGAATAAACTGCATTTGCGCCTTCCTCCAAAATAAAAATAAAAACAGCAATAAAACATTCCCTCCTCGCCTTTAAAAACGTCACCACTCTGCGTTTTCGTTGTTGCACAAAGGAGGGTGGTGCGAAGTGGGGTGGGACGGGGATGGCGTTTTTGCTGGGTGAGGGGAGGGGTTAAAGAGGGCGCCACGACCGCCGCGCCGCCTCCAGCAGCGACGCGGAGCGGTGGGGTGCGGAATCATTTAAACTCCCTCCGTTTCCTCTGAAATCCATTTTGCGTGCTTTAAGCACCGCTTTTCCCCTTCCACTCCATCGTCCATGCCCGCACCTCACTCAGCGGCCTCTCTCTTCTTCCCCTTTCTCCCATTCATTCTTTCTCTTTTCTTAGTCCTTCGTCGCCCGGATTCAGGGCCGACCATAGTTGCGGCTTCCTGTAGGGTAGGTTGTTGTTTATGAACCTATGTGATGTCCTCGAATTATCGCTGACAGGGCGGCGTTTCTCACGAGCTTTTTTCGTTTTTTTTTCGGACACTGGACAGACTAATATCTCTCCTCCGCGTTTGTAAAGCTTGCTTTCCCATTAGTGGTCCACATTATATTTCCTTGCTAAGACATATGTGATTCGAATAAATCTTTACAAATCGGTGTCTTCTCGTTTCATGACAGTTAAGATAATAATACAGTGAGAATCACAATCAATAAACGATGTAGCTGAATTTGACTTTATTAGTGAAGGTAGAGCTCAGATCAACGCAAACGCGTTACTCACACATTATAGTATAACATGGGTTAAAGTTTGTGGTATTCGTAGATGTAATTTCCACCTCAGATACCATGTAGTACTACGGTTAGGCCAGACATCGTTCTACAACTTTTTCACCAATACGTTACTTTTGTAGAATTAGACTGGCTTATAAAAATATATTTTTCCGAAATAAATATTCTAATATTTTTACATCGACATCTACGCAATGCCCTGCAAACTACCCGAAGGTGTGTGGAATGGAGTGAAGATCGCCAAAAATGCACTATTGACATGCAAATAGGCTACTGCATGGAAACGTGTTAGATAATAGGGTCACATGATGATTAATATTGTGTCAATACGGCATCTGGCTAACCTAAAGGTAATTATTTCAAACTGAAAGGACGTAAAATTATTGACTACCACCTTATCAGAATAAACGCGAGGTAATGAGATGAATTTATGGAGAACCAGAGTATTATTCAAAGTTACGATTTGTCATTTCGTAAGGTAATTGACTTTCTGCATGTTGGCTAATATTTTTGCCGAAATAATGTTCTGATCGAGCGAGGCTAACTTTTGACCAAGAAGAAACTTAACTACTGTAAAAGATGAAGGTTTCTTAACGAAAAGTCAAAATTTTCTGGCGAAAGAGAATACTAATCGGTAATAACAATATCCTTCACCCGGTGAGATACTTGAGAATGTTATAACCAGAGGTATCGGTGTCTGTTGTTTTAGCTGGTCCCAAAGATTTATAAACTAATGAGTTATCTTGGACCTTTCTTCATTCATTGAATTTGCCATTTGGCCTTGACCCCATCATCATTATTTCCCTTTCTCTCTCTCTCCTTATAGAACAGGCTTTACCGTTCAATTCTTCCTTTTGCTCCACGCTCCGTTATCCCCTAAGTGTCTCCTCCTTTCCTCCGCCTGTTTGCTTCGTCCACTCTCCCTTTTTTCGCTCTTGTTGCATGCCCGACTACATACACACATCACGGGCGCGCCAGTCCTTCTCCCAGCTCCCTTAAATCCTTCCCTCCTTTCGCATTCCTTCTCTTTATCCCCGTCTACTCTTGTTTTCTCTTCACCGACACTCTCTCTCTCTTTTTCCCTCCCCCTACTCTTTCTGTTTATTTATCCCCCCCTTTTCCTCTTGGAGCCACACCCCCTTTCTGTCTCGGCCCCCTGGAACTTCTACACCCCTACCCTTCTCACCCCAACCTAGCCCTGGAACGCATTCCTTCCCCAACCTCCCTTTTTTTCGGTCCTTCCTTCCACCCTCTGATTTTTTTCTCTCTCTCTCACTCGCTAAGCTCCTTTGCTTTGCCATCCCACCTTTTGTCCGGCCCCAATTTATTTCGCCCGTCTGCTGTTTTTTAAAGCGTTTTTTTGATTATGCCCGAGGCGAAAACGAGCTTTGCTGGAAACATTCCGAGGGATGCCGGCGTTTTCCTTTCCGCTCCTCCTTCATACCGTCTCTTCAACCCCCCTTTCTTCTCCTCCCCCTCAAAAACCTCTTGCAAAGCCACCCCTTCATCCCCCACCTACTCAACCCTTCTCCTCCTTAAAGCCTTCCACACACACATTACAACCTTCCTGCCCACCTTATCTCTCTCTCACTCTCCGCTTTACCTTGCCCTTACACTTAACGCCCCTTACTCTTTCCCTCTCCTTCTCGACCTGCGTATTTTATTATTGTTTTGCTCCGCATATTTTTTTTCGTTTCCATGGGAACTAGAATAAAATCCTCGCCGTCTCCCCTATTTCCTCTTCTTCATCGCCCCCAATCCTTTCCGGCTCTTTTTTTGAATTAATTTATTTCTCTTTAGATTTTTCTGTCCCCTTTTTTTCCCGCACTCCCATCTGTATTTTTAACGTCCCCCCATTCATTTAAAGCCTCTCTTGTCTCTCGCACAAGCGTCTGCCAACGATTCAAGATTGCGTTGGTGGGGTAGCCAAAAGGGACAATGGGCGACTCGTCAATCGCCGGGTTAAAATAATGATTTTGGCCCCATAAAGACTGAGAGATGGATGTAAAGGCTGAGGTTAGGTGCTTTATTACATGATGCTCCATCGACCCGTGACGTTAAAGTCAGCTACAAACGTAGTATTGGAAATCGTACCGATAATCCGCGAAGTGGACCGAGTGTATTTTTTGATAGCATGAATTTTATCACCCAGCAAATTAGGTGATTAGCTCGCATCGATAATAGTAAATTGATTTTTTAAATCTGTCATATCCGTATTCTACAGTAGCAGTAAGTTTAACGGAAAATATTCCCTAATGCGATTAACCCACAGGAGAGCAAGGCTGCCAGGTCACCGTGCATAGTAAATAATTCGAAGCCCAATTTATATGATGAGTTAATTTCCTCGAATCGAACCCAAAATCTTTCTTTAACGATATAAGCGCATGTATACAATATGCTATTAGCTGGCGGCATTCAGTGGATATGATGCACCTGTCCTGGGAAATGTGAGGAATCTTCCCATTGCTGTGGTTCTGTTGCTTCTTACCCACCTTAGGGATTTTGTCCACCGCTATAAATTTCTCATCAAACAATTTAGTTATTCGAATTTCTATAAGGATATCTTCATCTTGTCAAGCATGTTAGCCTCTACGAATATTTGTCTCTACTCTGCTTTCACGGATTGTTTCCGTCGTCCTTCGTAGCAATTCTCTGTTGGTTTTTCATGATGTATTTCCCAAGAACAAAATAACTTGATTTACAGGCCTAACACAGGTGAATTTTTAGGTACGTAATTTAGCGCTCTCTGACAACATTTTGTTAGATGTGGGCAAATAAAATCACGGAAAAAACTGGTATGTCACAGTGTTTTATTCTCTTGTAAAATTTACTGCATGTTTTGTGGTTTTCATTACCCCCTAGTAAACAATGGCAGCATATTTATCCCCGTCAAATCTAGGTGGTTGCTTTCAATGAGAACTCAATTATTTATGAAAGCACTTCAAAGAATTCAATTATTTATGAAAGCAACCAGAAAATAAAAGCGTTGCGAACAAAGATAATATCTATGGTTATTTCCTTTGCTGCGTAAAATATCGTTACATTTGAGTATTTGGTCATCAGAAGCTGAGGAATATATACATTAGTTTGCTTTGCATCTGGGCATGGTTTTGGAAGAACATGAGATATTTTCACGAGTGCAGTCCATAGCCTGTACAGGAAGTCGGTCGATATGTGAATGGTTGAAAGGAAGGGGATGGACGCGTACGTTCATATATTGCACGTAATATCACAAACCTTTTGTTAGTAACTACTTTGCGGGTTTTATTTTTCATGTAAAATACTAAATATATCGGATTAATTGAAGAAATTGGGTTTATAAAGTATATTCTTCATATACAAAAACGCAATACTAAGAAGCCATCACTCTTTTGGTTGGACAATTAAATATAGTTTAACTCATTAGTCTGTTCTATGTGAGGTGCGAAAGGATCATCACGTTATGATACCATCCCACAAATCGAGTAGGTACATAGCCTGAAAGGCTCTCTACATGGAACTCAAGTATATCCCGTCACAACGCGGAAGAATCTCTGCGTTGACGGCTGCGTAGCTGCGTTCTGCCGAGATTCTCACCCGGGCCCACGGGACTAGAGGTCTATACTTTAGGCTTCATTATAACCCGATTCCCGGAGTTCAAAGTTTAGCATATGCTATGAAGCCTGTTTTAACACGCGCGAGCTGTTGTGTCGTCACAGGCCGAACCAAGTGGAAGGCTTATTATTTGTAACTAGGTTACGTCTGTCCCGGGCCTTGGATCGCTCTGGAGCGGAATCAGTGGGTCTCCCCGCGCGGTCCATCAAAGATTGAGGAACACTGGGATAGACCGTGCACAGTCAACAGTCCAACTCATATCAACAACGGAGGAGAGAGAGGGAGGTCGGCTTGGCGGCTTCGGTGCGGCGGAGAGGGGCGGTTAAAGGGGGCGGCGAAGGGAGAGGGGGCCCTTGTTCGACTGCGGGGCGGGGCCTACGTTCGGAGAGGGGAGAGAGAGAGGGCCTGCGCATTGGAGCGTGAAACGTTCTCCTGCTCGCGACTCACCCCCGCCCACGCAACCCCCTCCCTCCCCAGCCCTCGTCACTTCATTATCCCCCCGACCCACTCCATGTCCGTCCTCCCGCTTCCCGTGCCTGCTACGGGCGTCTATTGCTTTCGCTCGTGTGTGTGTTTGGAAGCCCCGTGTGTTCCGGGAATCCATTTCCGGATAGGGGATTTGACCAATGGCCTTCTCCTCCTCCTGGATCGTTTCCTTCTCCCCCTGTTCCACCTCCACCCAGCCCGTGGTGTGTGTATATGCTCCCGTCTCCCGCCGTCAAGACTGAAGGGGTACGAGGCTGCAGGTATATCAGCCGACCGCGAGAAAATCTCACGGCGCCCTCAAAGAAATGAACGGGGGCGCGTCGCCGCTTGTCGGTACGGATTCTCCCGGGAGGGCGCGACGTCCGGTTCTCTCGTGCCGTGTTTGGGGTCAGCTTTTTATTCCCACTCCGCGTTTGCCTATAAATTGATTTTGGGTTATCCGACGGTCTCCCCAGGTTCCGCGGATCCCTGTGGATAACATTCAGCAAAAGAAATGGTCTTTTGAGAAAAGTTTGTAGGTTGAGGTTGTGCGATGTTTTTTGCGTTACTTCATATCCTTTATAAGGTTTTAATGGCTGAATCATAAAGTTAGCTTGCCATTCTAGAGTCTTAGTTATTCGGGGGAGGCGATCAACAGTTACGATAATTTGCGCCATTTTTTGATATAGGTAGAAGTTGGGATTATACAGGAAGGGTGGAACAAAACTCGGCGACGGCATCAATAGCCCTTGGCTATTGACAAAGGCCACCAAGGGGACAGCAGTTTAACGTCCTATCCGACTGACAGAATAATAACATTAAGGTGCTCTCTAAACTGCACTCAAGTAGGGACCGGTATACCACTGAAAAAGGCTGCCACTGTTGGAAATCAAATCTAGGTTTTTCGGGGTTTGGATGCCAGTACTCAATTTACTGCAGCAACCCGATCCCCGTGTCTCACACGTTTTCTGCTGGTATTAAAACTTGATGACCTTAAAGCAGGTTTTTATGCTTACGCTCAAATGTAAATATCACTATTTAGTCGGCCCCGGTGGCGGCGAGTTAAATCCCTCGCCTGTCGATCCCAGGGTCGCGGGTTCGAATCCTGCTCGGGGAGGATTTTTACTTTCCGGGTCATGGATGTTTGTAATTTCCAATCTGTTACTTGGAAGAGAGGAGGACTTTGAGTCCTGAAATTTGCAGATTAAAACGAGTCAAAAATAAAGGAATAAAATAAATTAATAGCACTACTGGGTAGCGCTAGTGTATTGTCGAGTAGTTTCAAAATATTTTATGACCTTCTAGTGGCAGTTGTAGCTGAAGGAAAATTGATTGACCGTGGTCGAACTTTAAGTCAGTTTAATCACAAGATGACAATAATTATCTGCGTCTACGAAGTACATATCAAGGCATCTCGGGGGTCTTGGTAGGGGATAAATAATCACCATTAATTTCGTACTCTTAATAATAGTTAACATACTGCTCAGGTCGAGTTTAACATTAATATTATGCAAAACATGCTCTACAAATTAATTTTTGTACGCAACAAACAATGTTTTAAATGAAGGAAAATTACCCACATGATAAGCATGCATTTTAGATATGACAGTTGAAAGGGATAAAGATTTAATTTATGGCTTGGTATAACCGCGCGCGATAAAGGTATGCTTCGGTTGGGAGAGGCTGGACGTTTACGTTTTAAGGGGTTTCATGCTAGGTGAATGCACGCCACGGCACTTTGAATTCTAATTATTTATGATTACGTATTTGTGGCGTGGAATGTGCACACCCGTTGCTTTCGCGCCAGACTGCCGACTTAAATTCGCTGAAATGGGAGGTGCACGGAAATTCCGTGATCCCTCTCGGGAACGAGATCAAAGGGGACTTTAAATGAACTCAGATTTCATCCCACTCTGGCAAACACCTGTATGCTGCGCTGCAGAACGGCGGTTTCCACGGCCTGCCGCGCATGTCGAAGCCGTTGTTGTCTTCTGTTTTGAGCCACGGAACCATTTCGTCCATTCATGACAGTCACGACCTTTCGAGCTACTTAGCAATATTAAAGAATTGGGGTATTTACTCTGTTTTTCTTCATTTCCGCTTTGAGTTTTTGCCTGAGATGTGAACATTGCCTCAAGTAAATTGAGGGCATTTACTTTTAAATGGAGTGTTTAAAAGTAAAAAGTGTTTACGAAGCACCCTCGCTCTCTCCGGAGAGGCATTAGTTCGTATTATCCTTTGCCATCACATCCCTAGGGGTACGAGAGTTGAACACATGTTACCTGCTTGATTCTTGAATGCAAGTCACGGGAATGTTCAGGTTCTTAAACAGCTAGTCATCCACAGCTATGAGACACCAAATTGGAGATTCTAATGGATAAAAATACTAACAGGAGTTAGGAAGCAAAGGATTTCCTTGAGTGTGGAGAGATTAAATGTTTTGGTGAATGAAACTCTAAAATACTAACAATTGGTATTATAACGTTCAAAATTCTCTGCATCCGTAGGTATTAGTAAAACTACCTTATTCTCTGCCCTCTGCGCAACCACGTGGTATTATCTTCGTTACAAATAATTTAGTATATTATAGATTGGAGCGTGAAACTGCAATTATAGCGAATCGCATCAATAAAATCCTAGAAGGTGCATAATACATCTTACCTCCTAATCAGTTAAAATACCAGGTTAAGTCACCTGCCGTAGTTGATATTAGGCTGTTGGGGAAAGGTCGAGAATTTGAATATTTTTCTTCTAAGTTCATTTCCACTTTAAGTATGATGTGTTCAGTGAACTCCAGATTAGTGGCCACCACATTTGTCAGCGATAGGTGCTAATCGCAATTCATGGAACTGCGTTTCAGAATGAAGTGGAACTGGGGAGTTGGTTCACTCACTGGATGACGCATCAGTGCGTGAATTTGATTTCATCTAAGTGATATATGAAGTGGAATCAAAAAGTATGGCGTAAAATTGCTCGCGTTGGCAATTATAGAAAATGGAAATTAATCCATTAAAAGCTATGGTCAATTCAGTAATGGTGGAAATGCTTCTGTATTTAACTTTCATTTATATGTGGTCAGCAGTGATAGTAATGATTAAAACTATGGGGTAGGGAAAAGGTTTGCTCCACCTTTCGCCCTAAAGCTTCGATACTATTACCTATGAGAAAGAATAGTAAACAATGCCTCCGGTGGAGTCGTACCCGAGGCACTATCGCAGGCGGAGCAGCAAGAGCAAGCTTGACATGACAGGACAGCCGAGCTGAGGTCATCACAAGATTTCGCCCCCATCAAAGGAGACGAGGTTATGCCACAAAGGGCCGGCGAAAATGACGCCAGGGAACCCGTTAGTGAACATCCAACCAGCCACTCGCCATCCATTCCAGACTTCCCGTCATTCCTCCCTCGCCTCCACCCCCGTTCTCCCCCATTTTTTCCTCTCTCTCTGCTCACGCATCCGACCCTTGGACCCTCGGATTCCAACGCTCCACACCCCTCCTTGAGGACGAGATCCCCCCTGCCAACGCTCTCCCACGCTCCCATCTCCCCTGCTATCCTCTCTGCTCTATAGTCCATCTCCCCCCATCCATTCTGGCTGCGATTCCGTCGTCAGGTGCGAATATTCGATGCGGAGATATCGATTCGGGCCACTTAAGGCCGCATGATCGATGCAAATCAATTCCGATTGTAGCAAGGTGAGCTGCACATCGATCGATCGGAAACGTACTGTGTTGCTTGTTGCTGAGTGTGTGGATTTTAGCTGTATCTCCATGATCGAGCTAAAAACATGAAAATAAGAAATAAGTTTGCGATGTTCTTTCCCATTCACGAAGGGACACAATCTGATTTGGGCGCTCTTATCGGATCGAAATCGGATTATAGGTTGCTTATTATTCATTAGCTGGTTGCTTCGGGTTTTAATGTGTCTGTATCTGTTGAAAGAACCTAATTTATACTACGCTGCTAATGATTAATCATGAAGTGCGGTCTGTGTTTTTTTAATGATTACACTCTCAAGGAAGGGTAACATCGAAGTAATTGCGCATCAACAACTCTGTAGTGGGCAGGCTTACTTACTATGATGTAAAAGTTTGAGAAGGTTATATTAAATATTCTGGAATGAGAATTATATAAAGGTTGTGAGGCAGACCTTAGAAGTTTACCAATGTTCACTACCGAGGTTATTTCTAAATGTAACGTATGTGTTTACAATTATTCATCTGAACATTAACAGGCTAATAACTTTGACAGACTAGGTTGTATATTCTTCAAACCCTATGCTCTTTTTATCTTTCATCTTTTCATGATGTTTTATTTACGCATTGATATAAATCCATGCTAAATCATTTAACTCTATTTGATTACAGAAATCATCAAAATATGTGTGGGTCATTTGTATTCAAGTTTTGAATATCCTGTTCGTATAAGGTCCTTCATTTACGAGGGGTTCAGAGGATTATAATTTTTTATGCGGGTGTATAAAATGGGTTTCGAAATGGAAACGAATCCGCTTCATCGCGTTATATTTTACTTCTTTACAGCATCTGTTATTATTTGTGGAGAGAACGATCGCTAGGATACTGATTACGTGATCGATGCGCATCCGATTCGTCAACCCTCAACACTGAATCTAATTTCGTGCGTATAGAGTCAGATCGCTAGAATGATTGGGCGATAGATAGATTAATTGTAATTCGTCCATCTATTTCTCCGAATTAGTTTTCATTCTTGGGGTTAATACCGTAATTGATGATAATCGTAACAATCGTCGTAATCGATTTCGAGATGGATCCATTATTTCATATCTTATCCACCTCCGGAGTAGGTTTTCCTGCTTGTAGTGCCAATTTGCTGGAATCGATTTCATCATCGAGTCTAATGCGATTCGTCCATGTTTTTACTCTTCTCCCGATTACGTTTTCGAGAGCCAGAACGCTGGAATCGATTTCAATATCGGATCGAATCCGATTCTTCCCTCTTTTTACGACTCTCCCTTTTACCGTCTTCCACCCGTACACGCTTCCGCTCCAGCGCCACATTCCCTGGCTACAGCCGCCACTCCTCCCCCCCTCACTGCCGCCGCTCAAACCCCCCCTCCCTCATCCCCGCAGCTCCCACTCCCAAGCAGCACGCCGCTTCCCGCTCCCCTCCCATGCACCAGCGCCGTCTCCCCCGCCACCTTCACGGCTGGAGGAGAGGGCGTGGGTAGCAGCGGGGAGAGAGAGAGAGTTCCGATGGGGGCGCTGGAGCAGCAAAAGCAGATGATGCGCAGAAAATGGCTGTCGCCCCTGTGCGGTAGGACGCGGGGCAGGGAGCGGCGAGGGGTGAGGGAGAGGAGGTCGTTGGGGTTTTGGTTGGCGAGGGAGTGTAGGAAGAGTAGCAAAGGAGATCCGAGTTTGGAGGCGAGACGGAGTGATGCATGCTCTCTTTAAAGGCTTGAACTTTTGAGCATACGGCTAGAGGTGAACAGAAACACTTCAGAAAAACACGGCTTTCAGAATATAGTCGATTTGTTTGACGCGAAAATAGTCACTAGTTTCCTTTCGCGAATGCATTATCGACCAGGAGTCACAGTCAAGAAAGGCACGACATATTTGAAGGTCGAAAATGACGTCAACATTGTCACTGCACTCACAATATTTGCGTGGCATCCGGAATTGGGAAATGACCCACCTTAGGCTTTTCAGTCTACTTTTTGATTTGGTTTGTGAGAGTTGTGGAATGAGAATATGATATGATTTGTATTGAAACGTGTATAGGGTGGCAACAGATTGAGAAAATGAGCTATATTAAATAGAATTCAAATACCATTTGAAATTATAAGCGTAAGGTGTTCGAAAAATTGATAATTATGTAACCGTAATTAGGCTTAGAGTACGAAAGGATCGAATCTCTTTCTGGGTGAGTTGTTGAGTGATCATAACAACCTGATCTTGCCACAGAATTTTTCCATCCTTGAAGGTTTTTTCGCATTAATGATTCTGGCATAATTTGGAAGAAAATAATCAAATGATGCTCGACCAAGTACAAAAAAGAACAATTTCAACCTTGGAGGCTACCCAAACCTTGAGGAATTACTAAGAAAATGATACGGAAATCGATAAGAATATTAGTTAGTTTTTGGTACCACTATAAGGTGTAAATTGGTCCGATTTATTCGAGTTGAGTAAACTAATAAACATTATAGCACCTTCAGAAATGTATATTGTAACGAGAATTGCTTTCAAGCTTTTTTTTAATCTGTCTATTCCTTCAATTTTATGTTGAGCAAAGTAACAATTAGTCAGTAAATATTGGGTAGTCCTTGGCTAGATATGCATCAACGCTTTGTACATTAAGGAGATGTGAGATGAAGTAATGCACAAATCCATTTTGTCTTCCGTTTATGCGCAAATCACACCTATTTTTTGGAAGAGACAATAATTTTTAAACATTGGATGTAAGTCTGGAAATCTGCATTTATTTCTCTTCGAGAATTCTCTGCAGACGAGGAAGGAAATGTATTCTCATTTGAACTCATTCGGCTTCTGTTATGAAATTTAACATTAACCAAAATGAATTTTTATTTCGCCGTCTTAGTTTTCGAATACAGAGTCATTTTCAAGCCTGTCGAGTGTTTATGAAATGGAATATTCCATTTGATTCCCGTTTCATTCTCAGGAGAACATGAGGATAGAAGTATAATGGTACATTTCAGAGTGTATTCATTTGTTGAGATTTAGAACGCCTCGTACTTGAATGCAGCGCCTGAATCATCCCGAAGATGTAGTATTAGTATTTCGTTTGCTCTTGATCATCATCTCGATTACCGTCACACTCTACGCTCTGAGAAGTTAATTTCGTATCCGAATACGCCAATCATGGATGTAAATACTCTGTTTGATCGAAATAAGCCGTCTTGGTGGATATTCCAATTAATTGGGAATCATTTTAACAGCCAGCTTACGTCATCTATTGTTGTGTCAGGAGAAAATATTAGTAATAGCATTATTATGCTTCACCTAGTTGGAATCTACGTTAAAATTATTGTAATTTTTACATTTCGCTTAGATTCAACGTTGGTGGATAATGCTAGGTATCAATTTGAATCACTTTCGAATATTCATAGGATACACGAAGGAATTCAATGATTCAATGAAATTTTTAAGCAATCTTGGGATGATATAATTGTGGATAAGTAAAAGTGTGCCGACCGCGGTGGCAAGGTCGGTAACACGCCAATTTGGTAACGTAAAAGTCGCACGTTCGAAGCCCTCCTTCGTCATGATGGATGTTAGGTGCGTCTGAAGATGTATCTTAGCATTAATTTAGGCTAAAACATTGTGATAAAGCCGTGGCAGCTGGAGAACCTCAAAACCTAATTCTACTACCGCCCACGTAAAAATGACTTACATGGCTGTAGTTGCCACCGAAAACTAATATTTTGGTCTATGCGGTACATTTACACGTACGAAATACTCTGCGAGCCAGGGCAATGGTGTGTGGCAGGGGGTGAATATCAACTAACATGCACTACTTTCGTGCAACTAAGAAATAAAATGCTACTACTAATTGCAAATTTTATGTTGGATATAAGTCTTGTGAAACAAGATGGTAAGTATCTACATAGGAATGAAGTGATTACTGGTTAGAAATGCATTTCTCTAAATATATATATTTATTCCTATTTTCATAGCTTGCTTAGGTTGGTAATGCTAATCATGAATCATGCACTACATAGTACTCTAACAATATTTCACCTACCTATCCCTGTGCCCTACAGGCTATTATGTTCTCTTATGGCACGCGGACAAAATGACAGTTTAAATCTATCGGTACGGCAATCTATTTCTCTAATCTTATCTATCTGATCAACCTTATTTTCGTGTACCGTACCTTCAATGGCTAGTGGAACTTGGCTTCCTTCTAATGCCTCATGAATTCGGACACTGCTTAAAAGTGTATGTGTGCACCTGTGAGTGAAGAGAGCGGACTTGTTCAACAGAGGAGATGAAGAATTTGAGTGAACGGGAGGGACGCGAGCGGTGGGAGAGGGAGATTGGCAAGGGGACGAGGGAAGTGGGATGGGAGAGGCGGAGGGAGAGAAGGGGGTGGGTGAAAAGGGTGGGGAGGTTGGCAGAGGAGAAGCTTTTCCGCTGGAACGGTGAGAGGAGCGAAGGGGTGGGCGGGGAGGTGTTGCGAGGGGTAATTGAAAGGGCGGCGTGAGGGGGGAGCTTCGACGGGTGTGGGGAGGTATATGGGCGGATATACATATATGGCACGGGGTGGGAGAGGGAAAGGGGGAGCAAGACTGGGAAGGCATGGCTAAAGAAAAGTTGAGAGATTATATGGAGGGAGAGGTAGGAAGGTTTCCAGTACGGAGGTGTCTGCATCTGGGGAGGAGTCATGCGGAATCGGCGAATGAAATTGGTGGGAATCGATGTTGATCCTTTCCTCTCGCATCGATGCGGGTGAAAGATATGATGGAATCAATAGCGAGCGCTTTTTTTCACACGCTTTTTCGTCAACTGAGGTGGGAATTAATATGGTGGAGAAGCGCAAAAGAGTCGTACTTAGGCATATACGTTTCCTTGATGTGCTTTGGTGACTGATGGCATTCCGCTCGTGAAGTTGTAATTCAGTTCGTTCTGCTCCTCATAAATTAAATAAAAGAGTTAATTTGTAAAAACCTGAGTATCCTATGTACCCCTTTTGTTTGCGAGCCAAATTTATTTGTTGGAATTTTTCGTAACATTTGGTTGGAAAAAAATCAAGGAGTGCTTAAAATAAATGCAGAATTAGTAAATTTACCAACTGGATTTTCGTCTGCAATGTACTTATCTGTATTTCTATTTTACATCTCATGTTTGAAATTTCTGTCTCCAAATTGAGAGTAAACCAAGAAGTCAATCAGTCAACTGTTTAACCTCGTGTACGGTGGCGCCATGCGCACGACTACGGCTGCTATGTGACATGATATGTCCAGCAGTCCGGTAACATCTAGCTCCATTAAAGCCTTTATACTTTCCGCAGAGAAAGAGGACGCCTTGGTAACTCAACTGGTAGAGCACCTGGTCGGAAATCAGTCCGGGTTCGAGTCCCGGTGAAGGCGAATGATTTATTTCTCTGTGGAATACCTTGCTACAGTCAATTGTTACTTGAGTGGCAAAATGATATGTCAATGCTAAAATGTTACCAGTGAAATTAAACTTCTTACAACATATTCTGGTTGTAAATCAAACAGCAGCATATACTGTAACCATTGTTGAGTGATTAGTTAGAATATCAAATGATATAATTAAATGATCTTAATGAATGTAATAGAAAACGTTTCTCCAGAAATATGTACCATATTCGAACAGAATATGGGTTTGCATTTCGTTTACTAAGAAGTTAAAAGAGTATGTTTTATTAGATCTTTTTATAAGATTTTGTATAATAATCAGAGGTTAAAGAGGAAACTTCAAAGTTTTCCTGGATATCGCGATTCTTTGGTTAAAGAATCGAGCAGAGATGGTTGTGCCCTCAGTGAGTAAGTGCAGCGGTGCAAGAGCGGGTAGTGTGTTTGGGGAAGGAGGCTTCGGGTTGAGGAGTGGAGCACAAGAGCCTCGGAGGGAGAACTTTGAAGTGGCAAAGGGTAGTGGAGGGGAAGAGCTTGTGGCAGTCTCAAGGCGGGGTAGCGGAGTTGAAGAAAGTGCTTTTTTGAGGGTGGTCGTCGTGACAAATTATTAAATAACGCGGACTCTGTCGAGGAAAATATCTTTAGAAAATGGAGGACATGGTATAATTTTGCTTCAACTTTCGTTTTCATTCCCTCTCCCACCTCCCTGGTTTTTTTCTGCCTCCACTCCCCCCTCCGCTCCAACCAACCGTGCTCTTGGCTTAACTCCTATTTCCAATTCCAATTCCAGTATCATTGCCCCCATACCTACTTTTGCCTCTTCTTCCTTGGTCGCTGTTTTCAAGCTTTCTATCACTGTGGAAAAAAAAGAATAGCAAAAATCAACATCCAGTGTTCTGGAAAACGTTACAGTATGCGTGAAGGAAATTAGAGAAGAATAGTACATTACGTTTTCCTCCGCTGTGCTTTATTGCGATTGTTTAATTCAAAGTGAAGAAAAGGGAATAAGTTTGTTGCATACATCTCCCAGGGAAGTGATTTCTTCTCGCCTTCCACATCGCGTTGACTATGTCATTGATGCTCTATTCCTGTTGCTTGGAGGAAAGCTACATCAACTTCCTCGGGCTTTATGGATGACTCCACACCGCTAAGTCAGCCGCGTTTATCACAAAGGTTATTTGACGAACGATTTCTCCTTTTCCGCATTTTACTTTACTCATATCCTTCAAGATAGTCATACCACCGTCTCCAAACCTTATGGTTGTATTTAGTTTCTTAAGGCTCAAGATTTAAGTTAAGAGGTTACAAAATGAGTTACCATTTTCGGATACCATATAGACATTGTTATATTAAGAGGTCACTTAATGGCTTGCAATACACAGTAGTCTCCAGGAAAACTTCATGATGTGATGCTCCGATTACTTTGAAAACACGGCTTGTATGAATTCAGAACTGTGTGTGATAAGAAAATTTGCAATCCAGCCCACTTGATCCTAGACTAATGCCTTACACTCATTTGTTATGTAGAGGATGCATTTTCTGTCTCTTTTTCTTGTTGGTCGGTAGTATGTCGCCTTTTGATCATTGTTAAGATTAAATTGTCCCTAGTTTTTTCCTACTGATACCTTTTCGGAAAATATTCCTTTTTTATTAACAGTTTCAGTGTCTGTTCAGTATGTATTAATTTTCCTCTAGTAAATCCAGTGATATTTATTTTTCCGTTTAAGAGAAGGAAATATTTTCCTATCACATTGGTACTTATTCCGTACGCATGGTTGATCCTAAATCTAATGAATTTTTATTAGTAGTTGGCTGTAATAGTGAACTTGAAGCACTGGTCCTAAGATTTATGATTTACTCAAATTCTACTTATAATTTTCATTGTGTTATGCGTGTCTGTATTTGTAAGTGTTAAGAATGTGTTTAGGAATTACTCGAAGAGTCAACTGTAAACCCTGAAACCTCCATCCTTTTCTCGTCCTTTTTCCCTCCGGGAGATGACGAAGAAAGTTTGGTAATATCAAAATAAAAGTGTGGAAGAAAATCGAAGAGGTACGACGGACGGGAAGAAGGACAAATGATGAAGTTGAACGAGGTGTTTGATTTTGTAGAGAAGGAAAAAAGATGGCTAGAAAAAACGGAAGGTGGAATAAGTGGTGGGACTCGTATTAGAACCAATGAGATCAATGGCGGATCCAGGATTTTTTTCTGGGAGGGGCACAAGGGTCAGGCGGGCAATGGTCATTGGCCTTCATTTCAAAATTGTCATCTGGCCTTACAATTTTTTTATTACATTTTGTTTCTCCTTTGGCAGATGAACTTGCATTTCTTCCTTGAGGAGATTTATTCGTTGAGCTGACTCACGAAAGAAAGTTGCTACACTTGAGATAACCTGTACGGCATTTCTTATGCTGGGTACGGTGCAGGCAGTACTGATAGCTAAGTTGAGTCGGTGGCTTGCACAACTCATGCTGGCTCCTCCATCGTATGCTTGACCCCGGCACAATGTCTTGTCCAGGTTAAGGTTTTCGATTGCCTTCAAAATATACTGAGCAATGTTTTCTCCAGTAAGTTAATCAACTTCGATAAAAATGAGAGTTTTATTGTATCTCATTTTTATCTACATCGAAATAGCGGATAAAAATGGTCAGTTGCTCACAAACAGAAACATCTGTGGTCTCATCAACTATAATAGTAATATATTTGGCCTTTTTAGTGTTTGCTATTTTGGTTGTGATTAATTCCCCACAGCACTCAATCAAGTCATTTTGTGTCGACTTGCCTATGTAGGAAGCGTTTTTAGCACAAGTTTGTACGTGTTCATGCAGTATCTCAACTTCCAGCATTGACTCGGAACTTCAACAACGCTCTGAAGTTGCCTTCTCCGTAGGAACTTTCCGATTGTAAATCACCATAATCCCTATCACCTCTTAATGGTATGTTTTGCATTCCACATAATATAATTGTTTTTATAATGGGCATAAGTTTTTTATGATTCTCTTGTGCCCCGTGCCCCCCCTAAATCCGCCTATGAATGACATACTGAGGGACGTTATCGAAAGTAGAATGCTGGGTTAGGGAGGTAGATGAATATAAAAGCTGTTCTCCTTATTAAGAGAGATAGAACATTTTCTGATATGAAACGAGAAATAGAAAAATGAAGGAGCTGTAAGGTGAACGCAGTGTAAGGAAAAGGAGGGGCATGCCATCGACATCAACCAAAATAAGTAGAATACTCCAAGATGTATTTGTTTTAGTAAGGCCGGTTTTTGGTAAAAATGATTCTAATAAAAATACTGTAGAAATAGTGTTTCTTCTACTCTTTACGCCTTAAGCTATTTTCCCACATAGTTCCCTTATTTGCTTAAACTTTGATGACCGCGCACTACTAGTTTTTGTATGCTTTCATGATAGAAGTTGGCCGTCGGAGACAGTCATTCTCCGAATCGTCCATTAGCATTACCTGCTTTTGGTGAAACTTGTATGTCGTTTTTGTCTTTTCCCATTCTTTAATCAAGACGCATCTGTGCCTCGTTTTTTATTCCTGGAAATGACTCCCGCAATCTTCTTTTCCGTCTCTCCCTCAGGTGTCCTCGATAAACCGCGTCCTGCGCAACCTCGCGGCCCAGAAGGAGCAGCAGGCCTCCGCGCAGAGCGAGTCCGTGTACGACAAGCTCCGCATGTTCAACGGGGGCCAGGCCCCCGGCTGGGCGTGGTACCCGGGAGCCACCCCAACGCCCCCGCACCTCGGACTGCCCCCAGGTAACCCCGCGTCGGCAGCCGCCGCCGCTTCTTCAGCCGCCGCCGCCGCCGCGGCCGCCGCCGCAGCCGCCGCAGCCGCCCTCCCGGGTCAAGTGGTGTCACGTGACGATCTGCAGAAGAGGGGTGAGCGCCCCAAACCGACCCCTCAACCCCCTCAGCCCCCGCCCCCACCGCCGCCCCCGCCCTCCCACCACCCACACCCGCACCACCCGTCCGCCCTCCCGCCCCCGCCCCTCCAGCACCACCCGCACCCGCCGACCTCCCTCTACCACCACCCCTTCTCCCCATACGCAGCACACCACCCGCACCACCCCTCCCCCTTCCACATGCCCACCACGCCGCCCGCCATTCCGCCCCCGCCACCCACTCCTTCCTCCGCCTGAAATGGCCTACCCTTCCCCCTCCCGCACCCACCCCATCACCACCTCCCTCCTCCGCCTCCTCTCCATTACCAGCACCCATTCTCTTCTTCTCTCTTCTTTCGATCTGTTCTCACGCATCCAACTCTCCGCCTTTCAGCTCCCGTGATCCCGACGGCAAATGAAAGGGGGAATGAAGGAAAATTTTGATCTCGCTCGTGAGGGGCGGCTCTTCCGTAGAGTTTGGGGAGGCGGGTGCTTTGAACGTTTCGCTCGCGTCGCAGGAGCGTCGTACCGGTGACGGGAAGGCGCCAGCGGACGCTGTGCCAAACCCATTCGAATAATTTTTTTCAGCTATGCGCGATAGTTAAGACGCTAATGTCGATGAAACGTTTTGCATGTGCCCTTTGGGTCGGCTCATCAGTAGATTTTGATGCCGCGGGCGTGCTATACGTTTTGCCCTTAAAATAAATACTTTCTACTAATGTCTGAATGTCTCCTACAGAAGACCAGTATTTTCAATATCCGTTAACTTTCGTTTTTGTTTGGTTTTCTCGATAGCTAATGAGTTATGTGATTGAAAAGTTATCTTCAATGATTATCTTTTCTTGTGATACATAGATTATGAACAGAACCTTCAACCCAGACTTATATATTCCGCGGAACGTTCTATATAGATGGAGATGAATTCATTTGTATTTAGATCACCGTCTGGTGGAGGTTTTGCGGCTGGAAATTTGTCATTGAGTCCTTAAATGTTTTATAAGGTGACACTGTTGAATTATTGCATGCTACCGCTGGTTTATGGTTATTGCTTTGCAAATTATAAAGACATTTATGGTAATGAATGTTTCAGAACGATGCTTGCGGCTAACCCGGTGAGTTTTCCCATTTTTTAAGTACGAAGCACTTTTCGAAAACTCTGCTTAAAAGCCGGAAGAACTCGGGAGTCACGAGCCTAACATTGCCAAAAATCTCCTTCCTCTCCCCTGCCTTGTCCTGGTCTCGGTCTTGTCCTCTGCCTTAGACTTAATCCTTTGCCTTGCTCGCCTCTAAAATAACCCCACCTTATCCATCCATGCCACCCCAATCCTCACTCATATTCCTTCCCCTCGCTCCTTCCACATGTTCCTTCTCCCCCAACCAATCAGCGCTCACCTCTGCTAATGCTGAATCTGGGGGATGACTAACATCATTGCCATTAATATGAGGTTCGATTAATAAAGTTGGCATCATATATACTGTGTCCTCTGTTGAACACGCCCCCCCTCTTTTCAGTTGAACTAGAGTTTTTATAAACTATTCACCGTGGTGAAATTTACAATAATTTAATAACGCAATGCTTTTATTTCGTTTGTCTATTTCACCAAGTAAAAGCCGCGGAAGTTCCTGTTGTGGTTTTTGCTTGATGACGTTTAATATGCTTATAATGGGGTTAAATGGGTAGTGATAAAGTCATTAAAAGTTTTGAATAAAATTTTGATAACATCAACGCCTTTTATCGGGTCACAATAATTTGAATTAATTTTGTTGTTAAAATTTGCTAGAATATTAATTATTTTAGACCTTCCCATTTTCACAATTGCTGTTAAAGCATATGGTTTCAAGTGAATTGCTAGTGACGGGTGTGCCTGCATAAAATTCTTGAACTTTATTATTTGTTTAGTCCATCCCTTCCCTTATATATTTCATAAGTATAACCATAGGTCCCAGGTAGATTTTCCTTGCATGCATATTAGCCCATATGGTAAATGTAATTGGTTGACATTTCTGAATTTAAGTGAAGATTATTACCATTTAGAACAGAGTGTGGAACTCTTGTTGGAATATAACTTCTTAACAATCACATATTGTTCTCAGTAATCTGCTTATCTTTGCCTAGAACATTTTAATAACTGTTATTCAATGTATTGAGTTTATTTCATATTCATTATAGCAGAAATAAGAGTTTTACCATTTTTATTCAAACTATTTATCATTATCACTTGATAATGCCATAGATGTGGAGCTTAATGTTTTCAAAGACATATCAGTTGGTGAAAAAATCATTGTATTATATGACTAGTCATGAAATATTTTGATACTAGAAATATTATTCCTTCTGAATAGGATGGAATTCGCACCCTCATTTGAAAAATCTCGTAGATTCTATCCTTCTTTTGTAGTTCATGTGGAAAGTTTGCATGTTTTTTCCTATTAGCGACTAAACCACCGTGTTCAAGATATTATTTCCATAATATAGGAAATTTGGATAGGTTGACGGTTATTAATAAAATCTATTTTTCGTCAATCGACTATTTCAATTGCATCTGTTTTGAGACAGCTATCCTACATTTATTCTTGTTATTGTTTTTCTAGTCTTTCTGTAAGTAGGAATTAATTTATGGGATCTAAATGCCGTCTTAATTAATTCTTACTGAAGAACAATGTGCCATATTTTGTCTTGATGTAGCTCTTCTCACATTTTAAGTGGTCATACAGCGAATACATTTACGCCAGGTGGGTGTTTTGTTTGTTTAAATGTTTTTACTCTCCTTTGCGGTTAATGCCTGTGAGATAGCGTAATATTAGTCCACCAGTTTAGGCAATATTTTCGCTCTTGCAACTGCTCTTCCGCCTTGCATTTGCGGGTAAACTGGCGGAAATCTGTCTAAATGTGATTCACTGGCTTCACAAACCGCAGGATTGGGATTACAAGATTTAGGGCCGAATCATGTCTGCGTGCGCCCGTTGGATGTCCCCAGCGAGAGCGCATTTCATGGGCGAACCGAGTTTACTCGTATCGTACACGTCTTCGGCCGCGCTCAAACTTCGGTTCGGCATCCCTTTGTTAAGTTCGCCGTCGCCTTGTTTACCGAAACGGCGATGCTCTCGCAGTTTATACACACTCGAGTCCCTGAGCGGGGAGGGAGAAAAAATTTGGGAGGGAGGGAGAGGAAGGGACCGATTGACGCGGGCGGATCGGAGGACGAAAACTCCGCACATCTTCTGGACCGGTTGGCGGTAAACGCTCGCCAACTCCGCGGAGTGTGTTTTAATTCGGTTGGGAGGGGGCAGAGAAGGACCGTGCTCAAATTGCCATCCCGGTGTCAACTCCGCGAGAAACGATTTCCCTGCCCTACGCCTCAGCGTTTCCGGCCTTGAGGGGTCCATGGCCAAACACCGCTCCAGTGTGTGTACGCCCCATCATCCGGTCCTGCGTTTGGGTATCCCATCGACTGTGTCGGCGTGCCCTCCCCGCCTCCATACCATAAACCCCTCCTTTCCCTCGCATCTCCCGAACGAGGCAGCGGACGGCGCCTAGTGTCCGCTCGAGCGGACGAGCAAAGCGCACGGGGCAATAGAACGCTAGAGTCGTGCAGTCGTGATTGCTGCACCCCCCACTCCTCCGCAGGTCTCTCGCCTCCGTTGCGTAGGTACACGTTTGCTTTCCCGTCCGATGCGGCTCTTCTCCGCGCGCAAGGATGAATTTTAATGAAGCCCAGCTGTTTTAATCGACGCATACCGGATGGAGTATCCAGCGCACATTTGCCGTGTATCTCAGGGACTATGGGTAAAAGAATCTGGGCGTAATTATTCGTCAAATTTTGACGCGCAACGGGTATATCTGGTGATTTCAAATGCGCACTTTTAAATAGTCTTAATTCGCTTACTCGATTAAGTGTAACAGATCTGAATTTGATTGCACTTTATTCTCGAGAGATTGCAAATTTTTTAATATAATTGCGCTTTAGATTTTCATTTATTGTTGTTTATGTTTTGATTTAAAATATTAATTTTAATATTTAAAATAAACGTAAACAACAATTTTAAATATAAATTTTAATGTTAAAATCATAACGTGAACAGCAACAATTTAACTTTAAATATTAATTTCTAGCTGAGCAGTCTGACCAGTTTTTCTTATTTAGGTAACATTATACTAAATTATGTCTGTTGAGCGTTACATATTTTTATCTAATTTCTAATAATTCGCATTAGGCTGTGGATATTTATTACAGCATATAGAAATAAAAACAAAATCCCCCTTTTTACCTGGTGAAATATACTAGAACGTCTAGTATTTCGATGTAGAATTTGAGCTGTGTCGTCTGATTCACCTTTCTAATTTCCAATTTAAAAAGGATCTAACTCGACGCTTCCAGGTTCCGTTTCGACCTTTAGTGACTTTTTCATCTTCTTGTCTTCTAGTGCTTTTCCTGTTTCCTTTTTCACTAACTCGTCCAGCATTTCCCTAAAGTAACCGAGCGTTAAAAATTGTCACCTCCTGCATCCACATTCGCTATTAACCACAATCCCATTCCTTTTTCTTCCGCTTCTACCTCTGATTCGCCATCCTCTCTAGCCCCTATTGCCTTCTTTCACCTTTCATGTTCCTGCTTCCCTCAGCCTATCCTTCCCTTCCCAACTTGCCTCAAATCTCCTTCCAAATATGTGTTTTTATTATTTTGTGACCGCTCAAAGGGTTTTTTGGTGTTAAGATATATTTACAACATTTATCTACTCTGCTATAACTACATTTTTTTTTACCACAGCTATATCTCGTCACTTATGAGATGAAGCCTTGTAGCTGACGTTAGGATGATTACAGAGGTCAAATTCAGCTTGGATTTAGTATTTTTTTCTATTGTTTTACATTCATTAAAAACATTTTTTGGCATTTAAGGGGGAAAATCATTAAGATACTTTAAATGATTAAGGGTTGGTATAGGGATTAAAGCTATGCGGATATATTTTTTAGCTTAATTGTCTGGTATAGGGATAATGCATGGAAAATTCTTACTCGTATTTATTTTTGGTAGCATACGTTTGATTTCTGAAGCATATTACTCACAGAGGCTCACAGAAATTTCTAAACTTTTCAATCAAAAGACCTCCTTCTTAGAAGGCCAAGGAATATAAAATTCGTGCGTTGCATGGTGGATATGGGGCGTAGTATTTTCTAGCAACTGAATTTAACCATGAATTCGCAGTAATTGGAAAGCTTTACCACTTACAAGAGATATTCTATCGTCTGACAAATTAGACGCAAGAACTCTAAAACCGTTGCCGAATGCCGAAACCTCTCCTCTACCATATTTATCAACTTTGAATATAGTTACTTAGCAAACTAAGTGGCCCTGGAAAGAAAAGTGAAAGTGGTACTCGAATCATAAACAACTTATATGAATGAGAAATAAATACACATGACTAAAATCAAGACGCTACCACGCTATTTTCATCATAATTTACTCGCAGGGCAACGGATTTGTCATCTCACATGCTATATACTCACTGCACTTGTTTGCTCTACCAGCGTGGTACCCCGTAGTATTCGGGATGGATGGCTAAACTGACTTTTTGCGTCACTCGTTCTCCGCTCAATCTGTCCTACTTTGACCTGGTTTCAATAACTTTTGATCAAACGCCACCTGGCTGAACATTATTCAGCCCTTAACAATTACTATTGCTGTCGGCATTTAGTCGTATAACGAAGGTTCTTATCGATTCCTTTGCGTATATTCTTGAGGAACTCTCTCGGACATTCCCCGAAAAATGCAATAAATATTTGCCCATACCTGTTTATGGAATTTATGCACTCGTCAAATCGAGGACTGATTGGGAGTCAGATGTTGATATAAGGTGAAACCAATTTTTGTCTCACGTTCTCTCGCTGCTGAATCTTTTAACATGTTTTTCTTTTCCTTTTTGAACGGTGCTCTCGCCACGCATTGCAAACCCCTCTTTATGTCAATCTCTACCCTCCTCCCATCTCCTTCCCTCCCTCTAGTCTTACTCGCTCCCAAATATCCCGACCCCTTTCTCCATATCCTCCCCCAATTTTTCCCTTCCCTCCTACCCGCCTTCGGTGTTTACCCGCCCCACACTCGACACATTGTTTGTCCTATCCTCTCGTCTTCCTCGTTCCCCGTTTCCCCGTCTCATCGCCCCTTACCCCGCGAAAAAATGAATGAGCTCACGACCCTTTCCCTAATTCTAGCCAAACTTCAACCCCTTTTCCTCCCCTTCCCCTACTCCTCCATCCAACCCCTCCCGGTAAACCTTCCCGTGGAACAGCACGTGGTCTCGTGGGCAGGCTTTCGCGCTTCAACCCGCGTTCCCTCCCTCTCCTCCTACCCCCTTGACATCGCGTGCGCCCGTGAGTGTTTTTCGAGTGTATCGCGCTGCATGTCGGGAAGGGAGCATGTATGTATATGTGTGTGTGTGAATGTGTGTATGCTGCGCTCAACCGCTCCCTTCCTTTCCGCAGGACCTCGCGCTACGGCGTTCTCCCCCTTGTTTGTGAATAATCAACAGTTTTGTTTTCCGAGCTGTAATGAATGTTACGTAAACGGAGGGCGAGTATGAGTTCCCGTGAGCGAGTGACTCGTAGTTTGTTGGTGTGTGCGTGTTCCTGTTTGGACAGGTAGTGGTGTAGGGGTTGTTTTGGGGGTGGGAAGGAGGGCAGATGTTGTTCGGGAGGAAGTAAGAGAGGGATGACAATGAAGAAGGGGGTGCGAAAAGGCGGTGGGGAGGGTGGAGGCCGCGGTCCGGAGGTTTGCGAGTTTACTCGTAGTTCCGTCGGTTCTCTTTTTCCATTCCTCCGTCTCAACATTCCTTCCTTCCCTCTTTCACCTTTCCTCGACCTTTCTTTCCTTTCTCAACAGCTGTATCCACTCCCTCTCCCTACTTACTACTGTTAGGCTCCCGCTCCTTTCCATCTCTTGCCTCTCCGATGTGCCATTGGTGCATGTGTGGGAAGTGATAGATGGGCGTGTGTAGCGTGGAGTATCGTACCTCATTTTTGAAATCCCTGAGAACTCTAATTTTTATCTCAAACCCTATCCCTCCTCCAGTTCAAACTTGTTATTCATAAAGCATGAAGAAAGGTAACCGTTTTGGTGTAAATGAAGACTTTTTGTGCGGATAGAACTAATTAAGGTTTTCTTCGTGGAGCTCGTATTCTGGACTGCCTAGAATTTAACGAGCTTATTTTATCAGAATATGCATCGAAAAGAGTGACCCGCCCATGTTTAACCGACTCGAAGTACGTTAGATGTTGGAAATTTCTTTCCTTAACTTACATTTTACGTTTCTTTATCATTTATAATTTGTCAAACGGATTATTTGTTGAGACTATTTCGAGTGGCTCAATGGAAATACACAATTGCCACGGCTGTCAGTTTGGTAAACCTTTATTATCTTTTGGAATCTTATTTAAAACTCAACTAAATCTTCTCTTGGTGCAATACTGATGTGTACATTAGTTATTATCCTAAGATAGATTGGTTGATGGTTTCGATTTGTGCTTATCATTCTCACTTTCCACGATGATACTGAAGAAAGAAGCTACAGCCACTCATAGTGAATCGTTTAAATTCATATGTTATTTATATTTCCGCTAAGCATATATCTTAGAGTAGGAATAAATACTATCACGCTTCATCCGCAAAACCTTTATTTCTGTTTCCCGAGAATTTAATCCACTTGCATATCCTGCGAGTCTCTCGTTCAATAATTTACTGTGATGAGGAGTTATTAATTAATCGATGATAGCTTCATATGTATAGCTATCATATACATATTTATTTTTAACTTGGGATTGGAGGATGAGGCGGGCAGGCGTAGTTGCAGGAAGGAAGGTGCCAGGGAAATTGGGGGAAAGCGGGAAATTATGCGGAGAAGTGTGCCAAGTGACGCCACAGACGAGCTGGAGTCAGAAGAGGGAGGCGGAAAGGAGAGGGAGGTATGTTTGTGTGTGTGAAAAGCTAGGCTCGCTGAGGGTAAGAGAGTAGGGGTGGGAGCTGGAGAGGAAGCTATGGGGTTTAGGGGGTGGGTACGACGGGGCTAGGAGGGTGAGGAGCGAAAGAAGAGGCGGCCTTTGTGAGGGACCGAAGGGATTACATTTCCGCGCAGTTCGTTTCGGTGTTTATTGCAAAAAGCGATGCCGTGGATAGTGTATGTTGGTGTAGTTTTTGCCTGGAAATGTACGTGGTTCCCCCTCATTATCTCTCTCTCTCGTGTCTTCCTCATCATCCACCTCCCGGCTTTTGAGAGGCGGGAGGTCCTCAGTGGGTTGAGAGGGCGGTGAGTGATTCCGTTTTTAAAATGCCTTCGTGGTGGGATTTTGGTGTGGATCGACAAGGGAGACGCGCTCCGATGTTTTCAGTTGAGTTTCCCCGTGAGCGCGGGGCACTTATTATTCTCCTCTTGGGTACAGACGTGGCTCTTCGGAATGCCCGTAAACAAGCGTCCAAGCGGTGTAAACAATCAGGCCGAAGTGGCCGTAATTTACGGGCCGCAAGGAACATCAAGAATTTTCACATGGTGCGCGAAATGTCAAAACGTATTAGTTTCGATTCGTCTCGGTCGGTGAGGTGTTTTACTACTGGTGGTCTCTTTGTCAGCGTTTAGATGCCAGAAAATGAGTGTTATGCAGGTTTAATCGGGTGCGTTATAAGAAGAGGGGCTTTGCCTCTATTTTAAAGCACCTACCGAATTATTTATGTTGTATTAAATGTTTTAACACTCGAGGAATTTTTATTCTCCATTGTTTTCGCTAGCATCGTGTTAAAAATGTTTTTGAGGTTTTCTAATTAAATATCTTATTAACTCTTTGAACCTGAACGAAAGTTTAAAATTCATCATTAACTGCTCGGATTAAACTAAAATATTATCACCCTATTTCAAGAACCTAATAGAATTAAAATTAAAATTTTAACTTTTCATTCGACTTAATAGAAGTAATATTCATCTGAGAATATACTAGTGGCAATTTATGATTCATATACGTTTTATTCGAACCCATCGTTGTATTAAATGTTGCTTAGATTGCCATCATTTTATTTTTCCGTCATCATGCTGATATATTGTATTTCTAATGTAAGTTTAAGCAAATTTAGGTATTGATTTTCTATACGTGTTGGGCCACATATTGGCGACCTAATTGTGTACCGTTGGCTTCACCAAATTTTGAAATAGACATAATCCACCTTTTTCTGAAAGAAATATTTTTATTCGCAAATGGTTGCTTGTAATATTTGTAGTGGTTATCCAAGTTACCTACCTGGCTACCGCAGCCAGAAACAGGTATTATAGAGGTATTTATTTTTCCTTACAATACTAAATAAGATAATAATAATACTAAATAAGGTAATAATAAAAAATGTGACATAGTCATAGCTGCCGATGTATCTAAGAATTAAGCAACCTCTGTAACCCCCGAAGCAAGGAAAAATATAAATTGCCGGAAATGGGATGAATTCTGAATTCTGAAATTCAGGGCCTTAATATAAATAAATGTAGCCATCAAGTCGTAATTGTCCCTGAAACGTCTCTAATTTAATATTTGATTCCTCTGTGTGCGTAGTCAAAATTGCTGCCGATTCTTTTTTAAATCGCCAGGCATTGTATACCTAATTAAAATATTATGGTCCGTTTGTGACTATCGTCGGTTTTAATCTGTCATTTGATAATCCCATTTCCCCGTATACATTCGAAAATGAATCTAAAGCTAGGAGGAACTTAAAAAATTAAATATATAGAATATTTTTACCGTTTTCGAGTGGGTTGTATCATTTCATTTCTTCAAAGAACGCAGCCAAAGCGTCAGCCTTCGTTGGTGGAGAACTATCACCGAATTAAATTGCCAACCGGAAAGGTCCCTCGAGGCAGGGCTGCACTTCAGCCGGCAAAAACCGAATCTCGACCTCTTTTGACTCCCACGAGGAGTGAGAGGAAGTGTAGGGATACAAGGAGAAGTGAGTGTGGAGTGGGGAGGAGTGAGGAGGAAGGTGACGTCGTTCTCTACTCCATTTCTCTCTCTCCCGTCTAATCCATTAGCATTATTTCGGCACAATTTTGCCTCTTCCGCTTTCGTTTCGTCCCAGTTCCGCCGAGGGCACTTCCCCAAACACGTTCGGCCCACACGTTGTCTCGGCGTGCCCATCCTAATTCACGAGGTCCCCTCGCATCGGCCCACAGCGCACTTCGCTCCCATCCCCACCCCATAGCCCCAGACACTCGTCGGTCCTCCCAAAAAGCTCTCTTAGTCCTTTTCGTTTTATTGTTTTTTATTTCTTTGAGTCTTCGCATTATTTCTCCCGGTTCCTTTTCATTATTACTTTCTTTAATTTTGATGGAGTGCAATGGAAAATTGATCAAATAAATTTTAAGGAAAGAATGTAATCCAAAATTTTGTGATGGGTTGTAGTTGGTTTTATAGTATTCGTTGGTTTTCCATACATGCCTTATTGGAGCTTCAATATGAGTTTTATGCGGTGAAAAGTTAAACAAATTCTTCTATATTAAATTGCTCCTCGAAAAAATTGTTTCTTAAGGAGTTCTATTTTTACTCTTCGGAGAGTGAATTGAATGATCGAAGATCCCGCAGAAACTTAACCCCATTTCAGATCAGATGCTGTGTATATGGAAGATATAGAACGTGCCATTAGTGCTAACGAATGAACCACTATTCCTTTTAATGCCTCGTCATGCATAATACGTTGCATTTGGTTCCGTTTTGGTTGTGCTCCAGTAATTACCCATCCTTAGAATTTTGCAAGGTGATAATAATCGTAATTTTATGTTGTGGTATTTGTTTTTAAATTATAATGTTATATAGCACCGTCTAACCTATGATCTTAATACTCAAAGGTACACATAATCCTGGGCAGAATTTGAACCTTTAGAACGTTTCCGGACTAGTAGGCTTCCGACCTGGCTACCATATGAAGCTCGCAATTTTAAATTCAAGTAAATGTTTGTACGGAATCAATGCTAGAGGCGACTTCTTGTTCAACAGTTCCTCTAGTATTGTCTAGTACACATCCTTGTTCTATGATGTTGTGATAGTCATGACCGAAATACTTGCTATCGTTGTACAGTAATCATTTAGCCGTATTTTTTACGAAGGTGATTCTGTCTGGTATGGAGACCATTGACCAGTTGGATAGCATTACTCCTTTGACTCACGCTTTTTTGACATCATTGTCCGCACAGTCAAATTCTCTTGACTGAGGGGCTTACTTAGCTTTCGTTCACCTTGCGACTTCCCCAGTTGAGTCAGCCGGACGAATATCCTTACAAAAATCCATACCTAAAAATGGTGCAATTGGGATTATTTTTTAAAAGACTTATATGAAAACAATTACGTCCGTATGGACAGGTTATTTCATAGAAGAGTCGAGTGGAGAGCTGCTTCAAACCAATTTTAGGTTTTATGGATACTGGTGCTGGTATTGATGATATTTTTGGGACCTAATGTTGCGAAAATTATCGGGTGTGAAATTTCAGAGTTATATTTAGCAACTGGATGGCACATCTGTATTATTGTCCGTTTCATTTATGAAAGCAAGCTGAACTATACACATTTCTGGAATGGGAATATAGAAAATGTCACCGATGAATGAGGCTTTAGTACGAGTATGTGTTTAGTTCGCGCGGGGAAAATTGTCAAAATCTCCTACACGTTTATAATTTCTAACCCTCTCTCTTCCCGCAATGTTTTTATCACCTTCTCTTCACGCACTCTTCGCCGGAGAGGATTTCAAAGGTGAAACACTTTCGACAGAGTCGTTGGGAGAGGATTTTCACCCCGAACTCTCTTTCTCCCTTCCTCTCAAATCCGAAAAATTTCCTCCAACAGCTCAAATCCCCCGCCTTTCTCTCTCTCATCCCTTCAGTCCCTTCCCCAACCCTTTCAGTCGCTCTCCCCTCCCCTGCCTCCTGCGATTCCCTCCTTTCATCTCTCCAGGGCCGTGTATGCCGAGGCATGCGAGCGAGTTCCCGTGCGTGGGTGTCTTTATGCGAACGCGCGTACGTGTGCGTGCCACCCCTGAGTTCCGCTCTTTCTCACTCTCTCTTCCCCTCCTCTTTTCTCTCCTCCCCCATCCACTCCGCGTGACGGTCGATTGGCCATTGTTTTCGCGCGTTTCCATGGAGACCTCTCAGCCGCCCACACTTCATCTCCATTTTCGCCCTTCAGACCACTGTGACAACAATATGTCCATCGACAATGGAAACAGCACACAAAAGGGGATGAAGGGTGAAAGAGAGTGTTGTGGGAAAGAGAGAGTATGTGTGCGTGAGGTGGGTAGGCGGGCGAAGAAAGAAGAGAAAGGGAAAGGGCGAGAGTGAAAAGGAGTACGTGAAGGAGGGGAATCAATGGGCGAATGAGATATTTCGGAAACGCTCAAGGGAAAGGAATAAAAATCATCAGATTGTGCGAAGGGCGGCGGCTTTTTATGAATATCGGAGTCCTGGAAATGATTTCTATTCCTGTCGCGCTATCGTTTTGTATTACGCACTTCGGATACTTGCTAATCTAAAACTGATTTGAATGGATAGGTGATGAAATTGGGGCGACTCATGTTCAACCGCTAACGATTATGATCTCCTTCGGATTTCTGTTCGTCGAAATATTTTCTATCGTTTTTCAAAGCTCTCCGGAGTAGAAAAGTAACTTTTATAATCCCTATAACTTCAGAAAGAAAGTTTTTCATCATTAATATTGAGGTATATTCTTTAACTATTACTTTAAATCTGCACATTTATTATTATCTCTCTAAGAAAATATTATGATTTTGCCTAATTTCCTTACCCATTTTCGCATATAGAAAGTACAATGGCCGGCGAATTCCTTCGATCGGTGATCGAGGAGAAAAATCCTACGATATCTTGTATATTGTAAATGATTAATTTTTGCTATGAAGTATCAATCACTTACTAGTAGTACTTAAATTAATTTTGTAATTTTGTCCAAGAAAAATGTAATGAATTACTGATAGGATATGGTGGTGGAAAACTGGTACACAAGGAATTATTAACTTTCTTCGGCAGTTCCTATGATGTTTTTATGATCAGCGTAAGTATCTATGTATTGAAAATATTTGATTTAAAAATTCTTTAATTACTATTGTCTGTAATGTAGATTGAACTATGATGCTATGGAAATGGATTAGAAAGGCTGTCTTACAGATGCTGTAGTATTTCAAATTTTTGAATCAACAAATTCTTGGTGTCTTATTTTTTAATTAGGATATCTATTGCACCGTTTTTCATGACTCAATTTCTTATTGGTTTTGCACAACTTTATCTGATTTAGAGCTCAATTTAATGCTTTATTGATCAATTGGCACGGAGTAAAATGGGCTCCGAGTTGAGTCATCTGCACGACACGGTCTCCTTCTATCCATAACCCAACATTTTACCCAACATGATACCTGATTTTAATTGTTATAAATTAATTCCAACTATCAGTTGTGTTGCTGCGAGCTCAACGTACTATAATCTCCATTTCCGATACTCTCATCTTTCTCCCTCTCGCTTTTTGAGAAATCACTTGGTAACTTTACTTCGGTTACCTCTGTGTATATCTGAGTGTACGTTTCTCTCTTTCTCTCAGTGACAGGCGTGCATAGCGTTTGCCCTATTTCAGTGCTCTATTCTTGTCAGACGTTGCTCATTCACCTGAACATGATCCAGGAAAAAGCGTGAACACGCCGAGTTTATCTTCGTTGGTGAGGTGTAAGTAGCACTGTATGTGTGACGAGAGAAGTCCGAAGAGAAATATCTGGCATGGCGAGGCCTTGATTTATCACGGAACACATCCCGGGGGAGGTGAACAATAGCTGGCAGTGGGGTCTTTCCCGACGCTGAGTTTTGATTTTATTTCACGGTGTGGTCCATTAAATATACTCGTAATTAAATTTTGAAAGAGCTCCAAATAAAGGCAAATCTGATACTTTTCTGATGATAACTCCTGCTGTCTTATTTTTTCTCGCTGAAAGTTTTTTTCCGGGAATGGAATATAATGTAAAGAGCATTGAGAGATGGAATGGGTCTTCAAAGAATTCTCCCTCTAGCTTTTGTTCCTCATCGTTTCTTATTCTGAAGACCACCATCTACTTGAGATAAAATATTGCCTCTTTATATCTGCTTGGCATCTCTTGAAAATCTTCAGAGAAATAAGGCTTGTTTAAATATTTTTGTGTAAAAAGGTTGGGGGATACGTTGACATTAAAATCTTGTAGGAACGTGAATTAATCATATTGATAGCGGATGTAAAATAAGCCTCGATTAAAACATCTTCGTGATTATAATCTCATGGAAGTGTTTTTTCAAGGATTTATGGCCTGTTTTTTCGCATAATAATTTGCTTTTGCATATTTTTTTTGTAAAAAATATCCTTTATCCTTGCGTTGGAAAACATTCAATGATACCGTTGACATAAAACTGACGCTTTTGCCAGACCAGGAATAAATATAAACATCTCGCACTATAGAAGAGACAAAGTGCGGTTTCATAATGTATTAGATTGTCAAAATTAAGTCCTGATGACGATTTTAACTTCCTCATCCCAGTATTAGGATTTAGAATGGAGAGTTTAACGTAGTCTTCTATTTTATTGAGGTATTGTTCACAACTTTTGTGTACTTGAAATAGTGACATAGTTATTTGAATATAATGCAATTTATAGGTTTTGTTTTGCCGAATCTACTTGTGATAATATTTTGCATAAAACCAAAATATGTGGATTATTTACTCTATATTTCCTAGCGTTCACCTTTGAGAAATTATTCATCTCAAATTGAGGTAATATGAAGATCAATTCTAATTATAATCTAATTCATGGAATATGTACTACAGTTTCCGGTAGCAATCGACCATAGGTAACATTCTTTCTTTGCTTTAATTCATTTTATTTGTATCTCTCTTTATAGAGCAGCATTTTCCTCTCTCTCGTATTTATGGTATGGTTTCAATTCCAGTTTCTTCCCAATTATGCATCTGTTACATTTATTTTACCAAATTTTAAAAGCCTTTAGTTTTACTTCGTGCATACTGCTACGATTAGTTCTAGTTTGTTCATACCACCACTGGTCACGATTTTGGGACACGACTCCTTGCAGTTATACGTTTAGCAGCGCAAGTATACCATGCATATTGCAGGCACTCTAGGCGCTAAGTTAGTGTTCTCACTATTCAGTTCTTACGAGTACAATGCTCGAATAGTTTTTTTGCTAGCAATGCCAGAATTTTTACTCATCGTAAACCCTTTTTTATTTAAAAATGTTTTGCTCAACCGGTCAAACAGAAGGATACTGGAGGGCCTGATTGAGCCAAAATGATGCCTTGTCCTATAATGTTTATTGCATGCTTGTCGTATCCTAGATTATTGATCTCATCTACATCTACATAATACTATGCATGCCACCATAAAGGTGTGTGGTAGGGGGTGAATTCTCACCAAACATGCACTACATATCGTGCATAAAAAGGATTAGTATTAATATACTAGTCTAAACTTCACTGTTTAAAAAAGATAAAAATAGCATAGCAAGCATGCAAAAACATGCTGTTAGTTGGGTTACCTTCAAATCCTTATTCCAACATGCAGCTACCTAAGCTGTACATTAATTCACTCGTATTGGACATATTTACCGCTGTTCAAATCCCTAACTGTGCTAGGAAAAAAGGACATTTTGAATCTGTCAGTCGGCAATCAATTTATCTAATTTTGTAATTATGGTCCAGTCTATCATAGTAAGCTGGGGTTCGCAAAATATTTTTAGCGTCATCAATGAAAATATACGCCAATATAGTTATGGTACCGTCCCGTTAAAAATCTTGCCGATCTATGCTCACACGTGCACACGTTCAAGTTCATTATTTAGATCGCTTTCGTAGGGATCCCATATACTGGCAGCATATTCCAAATGGGGTCTGACAAGGGGAAAGTAGTTGATTTCTCGTACATGATCGTCACATTTACCCAATACTCTTTTGATGAATCCCAGTTTACGATTAGCTTGACCCATCATTTCACGTATGTGTTTAACCCATGAAAGATCATGTGTCAGTCTTATTCCAAGATATTTAATGGATTCCACGTTTGTTAATTCATTATTACATAGGAGGAGATCAATTCTTTTTCCAAAAATTCATTAATACACATTTCTTAAAATTTAATTCTAACTGCATTGTATCAATCCAGTTTTCAGTTGTTTGCAGATCATCATTTAAATAGGTATTCTTTATCATTGATATTTTGTCCATATTTTACTGTTACCAATGTTTTGCGAAATCCAAGTATTTTAATTTTTTTGCATGTACACGTGTGCATTTATGGTTCGGAGAGATTTTCGGAAAAAAGAATCCAAAGCAGAGGAGACAGGATTGACAAATATTATCATGTGATGAGTATACAGTAAGTCTAGTTCATGCACACTTTTGAGTGTATTTAACCCAATAGAAAGAATTTTTCTGTCAGTGGAGTTGTCATGTCAGGAATGAACGTTATTTTCATGTTAGCAAAAAGCAAAAGTCTCTCTATATTTTAGCAGCCTATGTCTAATTATTTTCCCTCACTTCAAATTTTCTCTTTATAACCGGCTTACGCTTATAGTTTTGTCTTTTATGTTCTTGAAGATCGTACATAACACATTTCATTTTTTCCTATATGTGCGTTTGTATATATCCACCATTTTCTTTAATTTATTTACCCTTCGTAATCAATTCACCTTGGGACAGAGTGCTTCAGGTAGAACCAAACTCGAAGGACTTTTCGGGATTTCGTAATGTACATACAATTAGGCTCATATGTTGTTTCATCTTTTGGTTGAATTTGTTAATGTTAACCTCGTGGGTAAACTATCTGTCTCTCTCACGCTCTACCCTTGGTGAAATTTGTGTGAGGCATGCGTAGGTGAGTGAAGGACCGTAGAGTTATTTTATCGAATCAAGCATCACCGCTTAGATCCTGTACTGTGTTCGTTCATTGAGTACCGTCGCTTCGTGAATATTTCCATTCAAGCAACATCTCTCGTCGGGAGAGACCTGGAACCTAAAAGGGAGATGTGAAGGGGGAAATAGGAAGAAGACGCAGAGAGGGTGAGAGAGAGGGAAAGAGAGAGAGAGAGAGAGAGAGAGAGAGAGAGAGAGAGAGAGAGAGAGAGAGAGAGAGAGAGAGGGAGATAGAGGGGGGATGTAAAGGTTTTGGTGGCAGGAGAGGAACTCACGAAGATTTCGATCGACGTCAGTGACATCTTCCGGTTGAATCGGGAGTTCTCATCCGCGAAGGGATTGGCTCGCTTCCCGATATGGACTCGTGGGAGAGAGGTGACGTCGGGGTGAAGTGGGAAGGGGGGAGGGAAGAGTGAGGGTGAAGGAATCCCCTCCACTATGTTTCCTCCCCCCTCGCTCCCTCGAAGCCCGCGGCTCAATCTTCACCCCCTTCTCATCCATGCCCGTAATCCATCCTTCCGACCTTTCCGAACACCCGAGCTTTCCCTTAAAACTCCCTCCGTGGCCCCTCACTGGGGTCTTACGCAGAGGTGGCCATGGCAACACGCTCCTTGTCTTCTTACGGGCTCCGAGGAATGGCGCCGGGGTTGTTTTCCGTGGGTGCGGTCTTCCATCTCTGTGGAATTTCGATTTTCGTTGTCATGAGTCCGTTCATGAATGTTCCGGAGCCTATGTTACTTACTTAGCCCATGAATGTGCTATAGCCAGACTTCGAAATGTATTAAAGCTCTTGGTAACTATTGTGTAGTGTGATAGCATAGTTTTTCGGGGTGGATCATTAGGGTATCGCACTCGAAGTGACAGATAGTAAAATATTTGCTTGACTATGGGTGCATAGGCATAAGCCTCATGTTTTTCTTAGAAATTGATACATTTGACTGTTTCACGAAAACAGTTCTATCCCTTCAATAAGAATTATGAAAATGTATTTTAAATTGTCACAGTTGAGTAATAAGAGAGCAGGAATAGCCCCATATATATAAATGCCATGAAGATGTTGAACCTTTGAAGTTAGTGTACATCTTGTTGTTGAGCCTATGAGCCCCTATGTTGACAGAAATCTAACCGAGGGATCCTGAAAGCCCAGGATGTCAAGAACTGTTCTTGAGGTAGTAATTTATTTGTTTTCAGAATATAAAGATTTTATTCTCTATTTTCCATGATATTTTAGTTTTGAAAGCTAAGATGCTAATGAACCATTATACTGGACGAATGTGTGCTTGAAAATTTGGAGAGGTGAACTTCATTCTTTTTGTCTTTTTCTCTACTCCCGCAGCTTAATCAAAGGACGGACCTGAAGGGTCTTGAATGTGACTTTACTGTACGAAAGTCTATTGACATCGTCAGTCTCATGATCTCGGAAAGAAGCCATCTGTATAAGATTGGCGAAGCCATTGCATGAGCGGCATCATTGTCTACATTAACTCTTAGTGGCGGGGAAGGTTTTAGGTTGTGTGAGCAAATCCTGCTTCATATCAAAATCTTCGACGACGCTCATTTAAATTAATTAATTATTTCCTTGTAATGATTGAAACACATGATCGAATAAGGAAATAGATAGCTTCATGATGTGACTTCAATGACGTTAAATTTTGTTAGAGGCGCTCAAGTTGCTCATGCTTGTTGCATAAAACCGAGTTGAGTTTTATAGAGTAAGATACAGCTGGTCGGTATGTTCACGACTACTAGTCCACGTGGAAAGTATCTGCGGTGCCTCAATATTTTATCCGCTCCACACTCAGACGTCAGTCTTTTTTAATATTAAGGGCCACTCCGGCCCGGCCGCAGATGAAGGCCACCTCTCTTTCCCTCTACCGATCCGATTGAACCCCGTCTTATTCCCAATCCTCGGCGTTCACATGACTCCCCCGTCATTCCGGATTTTCACTGCGTCAGTCGTCCGATCCAATCACGCCTCCTCCTCTCCACTCTAGCCCTGGCCGAACCTCTGGTTCCCCACTCTTTTCCCTCCCTCAGTATCAGGCCCACCCACCCACATACACACACACTCTTCCACGTGTTCTCTCTTTCTTTCTCTCTCTCCGAGCGGGGAGCGTAACAAAGGAGCGCGTCCAAAGCCCTCGTCGTGATTCTCTCCGAATCAATTTCCCTCGAATGCCTTTCTCCCCGTCCGCCTCTCCCTTCCCTATCCTCCCGTCCACTTCGGACTGAGTCCGAAAGATCGCTCCACTAGCGGCTCCAGTCCTCTCTGGGTGGTGGCTTGGTGGAGGTTATTTCCGGTGGCTTTAAGCTTCACGACTAGGCTGAATCGGCGAGGGCAGTTGGATGTGTTTAGTGCAAGGGTCGATTAAAAAATGAAATGATTGTAATAGATTCATATAAGAATGAGTATCCTCCTGCTGTCAACGATTTGATGGCTTGAGGCAGCTCAAAGATACTAGGATAACTTGGTCAGTTGAAAGCCCAGCGATGGCCTAGTCACGTTGACACACCGGCTCCCGTGAGATCGCCGAAGTTTAGCAACATTGGGCCGGGACAGATGTTGGGTGGGTGACCCTTCTTCATACCTCTCTAACTTGGTGCTACCTTGTCTTCGAGCGGCGGACAGGATTAATGTGGGGTGGTGGTGGGGAAACTATTTTTTTTAACGGAGACGTTCTAGAGGATTAGCGAAAATTGAATAGAAACACAGTCCCTTCCTTTTATGTGAATAGTGAGAAGGAGAATTTCTTTTTCGTGGAATATCCAGCGAGAAACTCCACGCGAGATTGCTGAGGCTTATGCTATGTTGGGTTCATCTATTGAATAGACTATGAATTTCAACTAAATATATTGTGTAGCAAATTTTTGAGCTAAAAATTTCTGAAAATTTAGAATGTAGTAAAATTGTTCATAAAAACACAAGATATATATTTAAAAATCATTTTTGTTGAGTAATACCTATCTCATGCCGTGATTTATTTTCTTTCATATGGTCCCTCTAAGCCCAGTGATCTAAACCACTGAAAAGAGCTCAAAAAAACAAAAAAATAAAAATACTTTTGGCATTATGAAGTCCTCTTTCATTTGATGAAGGTCGCGATGCCGCTGTAAAAGTTACTAATCGTGCGCGAATAGATGAATGCATAAATCTGTGATTTGCACATGGTTCCTAATAAAGAAAATGACACGATAACTTTTTTTTCTTTGAAATTTTTTAGGACATGTGGCTTATAGTGATGATTACATTTAGCACTATTTTGGAATAATGCAAGGCCTTAGTTTTTGGGTTAAATGTAGGTATAATTTATATTACATATTTCCTTTAGAATTTGGTGTTCAAATTCTCAGTGGAAATAGTTTTCTAGCATGACCTTTATTAAGTAGTCTGCATTTTAATTAAAACGTGGGTATCCATTGCTGCAAACTTTTTGTTTACATCAAGTGGTCAATAAACTCTTTGCAAATTATATTGTTTTCTTGGTCTCTCATACTCTAACACTATTTTATGTGTCAAATATTTTAATCCCTGCTGCATGATGATTATTTTAAAAAATCAGTTGACGTTTATGGAATTTCACATCTTGTGCAGGTCCGGGTTTAAAAAACCCGTTATCGGGTGCAGAGAAATACATGACATCAAATAAAATCAAATTGCACGAAGAAACGTAGCCCTTTCCCCATCAGTTTCCGAAGATAAACTCAGCCTCGACTCAATTGACGATATCTCGTGTGCTCCCGGAAGCGAAATCAATCACTGCCACTGACTGTCAACGTTTCCCTACTACATCTATCTTAACCCTTCAGTCCTCACAATCGTGAAGATTTATCTTAATCGTTACCATGGTCTTCATACATCTATCATTTCGTACTTATCGTTAATATGTTTACTTGTCACTTTGAACTTGAAGGTCGAAAATTCACCTCAGATGCTTAGAATATGCCGAGATTTTATATCATACCTTTAACAGTCATTAATGTACCTACTTCTGGTGATTGTTTTTCGGTTTTCTTCCTCTCTTCGATACTCTGAGTAAACTGCTCACGAATTTTTCTCAAAATGTCCTTTTTCGGGTGGTCCGATGGTCAAGAGTGATCGTCTTGTTATTCAGTTCGTAACAATTGAGGAATTTTTGTGTATCGGTTTAGATTCCGGGAGTACATCTGCATCATTGGATTACATACTAGCTCATTGGCATTGAATTAGTCCATGAAACATATGATTGCACTTACGAGAAAAGGTCAATATTTATGTAGATTATGCCTCTTTGCCCTTTTATTCCTGTCCTTGCACCTTTCCAGCGGGTCGGAAGTACCTTGAAGTGCGAGAACAGACTAACAACGACTAATAATGCAACCGAAGGGAATCCAAATTTATTGCTACATTTATTTTAATACTGTGAACTTATTTAATATTAAATTCTCGCGGGATAAATAGCTATGCCACTGAAAATCTCAGAAAAGAACGAAGGAAAAGTCATTTTTCAATTCAATTTTCTAGAATAATAAACAATTTGGCGCTTATATTGTATAGGAAATTTTTTTAATGGATGCATTCCCTACTACACTGCCGCATATTGAGTTTTTGCGGTAAAGTAGAGGGTTCTGTAATTCCTACCTTTCAAGGGAGTCAAATGGTTACATTGCCTTTCAATGTGAAAGGGCGCAGTTCCTAATCAATGATCATCTTGTTGTATGTTTGGCCTTTAGAATATGGTCTGACGGCGTTAGACTCTCAGGAATTACAAAACAAGCTCGTTGTCACCAGGGTAGTCCCGAGTACGCGCCACGCACGAACGACACGCTAGCCCCAGGCTCATATGAGAGTGAACTCACTCAACCCGAAGAAGAAACAAAGTGAATCAAGTCACGCGAAATCGCGGAACGATGCGCGGCCTCGCTTTTCTCCTTTCTGGCCCACCTCGACTCTCTTCGGACCTCTCTGGCCACCACGGTCCCTCTCCACCTAACAAATAAACAAACACTGGCGCTGGTTGCGTTGTCTGTTGCATTTCCCGCCTTTGGTCGCGTCCTCTCTGATCCCGGGACGGCACAAGTGAGGGCAGCAGGGGTTTTCTTTCTTTCTAATTTTTTGGTCGAGGGCACCCGGGAGGGCATATGAGGAAGGGGCCCACACGGAAGGGTTTTGAAGTCAAGGGGAGGGGTTGGAAGGGGCACTCGACAGGGTCACCCCCTCTTCTCCCTAGAGAGGAGTTTTCCCTCCCGTTTCGCCTCGCACCAGCCAACCCTTTCCGTATACGAGTTGGAGTCGACCCAACTCCCCCGCGAGATCTCGTGCTCTCTCTCCCCTTGTGTGTGTGTGTATATAAATATATATATGTATATCCACCCACCGCTGCTCCTCCTGCTGAGAAGTAGTGCAGCGAAAAGCCGAGAGGTGGCAGCAGAGGATGAGTGGCGTTATGCGAAGTTGTGAGGGGGGAGGGCGGAGTAGAGGGGAGTGGGGAACGAGGGAGGAAGGGGGTGGGAGTCTGAAGTGTCGGAGCGTTGTGAGGGTAGTGTAGGTTTGAGGAGAGGTCTGAGGGGATGAGAAGTTGGGTAAGGAGGTTGGGAATTAGAGGGGGACGGAGAGAGGGAGGGAGAGAGAAAGAGAAGTGATGGCCCTTAGGGTGATTGTTGTGAAGCGGAAAACAGAATTTCGTCTCAAACCACTTTTGGCCCATTCTATCCGCTCGGCTTAATGAAAGTTTCCGTTTCTTCTCCTCCCCCCTTCCACCACAAAACTCCGTCACCCTTCCTCCCACTCTCTTTCCCGCTCACTCATACCGCGTACAAAGACTCTTCGTGAACTCCGCCTCTCTTCCGCGGAGGGGGAGCAGACAGGGATCGCGCCAAAAGGAAGGAAAGATTACGGAACAACTTGGATCTATTTTTTCCCTCTTCTCTCTCCCTCTCTTGATTTTTTTCGAAGAGCGCACGTTTTCAACAAAAATTTCCTCGTCACTCGAGTGCTCGCGAGGGTGCAAATGCATAATCATGCACGTAATTTCTCCGAGGAGTGTGTGCGAGGCCTTTTGTCCCATTATTCCGCGTTGAGTGCATTATCCTTTACGCCAAAACTCTTGGAGTGTAAAAGAGAGTGCTCGGCTTTCCTTCCGCATAACAAATGGGACGTTCGAAGCCTAATTTTTTTTCCAGCAAGTCTCGCAAGGAGTGATGAATCTTCAGGAGGCAATACATGTTGCTTTCGATTAATAGCTCAGTAGTTCATTGTGTATGTATTTTGACCACAAGCATACCCACCAGATTTTCATAATGTATATAATGTAGAAGTGCGTATTTCTGGTGACATATTTATCTCACGTGCGATTAATGAAGATATCTTACTTTATATCAACCTGCTTTAATGAAAAAAATAACAAAAAGAGTTATTACTCGGTTAGGCAATTGAAAGGTGAGTGATGTCAATTTATTCAATCCATATTTACTTATTTCCATGATTTAATCTATCCTCAACATGCACGACTGAGGTAGTTGAGGGCATTGGCCGTTTTTCAAGGATATCAAACATGAGTACTAGAAATTGTTCTGTTTTTTGGAAGAGGAAGATGTTTTAAGATAACCTTATCGTAGGTATCTACCTTTGCGTAATGAAAGCCCCAAGAGGTCAACAGTCAAATGTTCCACCCGACGCGACGTGCGGATAAGTTCTTTTGAACTTTTATATCACTCAAGAGTTGCCAGTTACTAGTATTTCTATGAAAAATTTTCCACTTTCGGAACTCTAACGCTGGCCATAGAGGTGGGAGGCTTACTATTTAACCACTGCAGCATCTCTATATTCTCATATATTCAAGTCAGTAGTTATTGCCATGAGTTTCAGGGCACAGCAGTCTTAACAATTTCTCTGCAGTTAGTAGTTACGCAGTACGCGGAAGGAGTATTAGTGTTTGATTCGACGTTACTTACGCGTGGCTATGACTCATTCATTGCAACTTTGGAATTTTCTGTTACAATTGATCTAAAGCATAGCTTGAAAATTTTTCTTCCCTCTGTAACTTACCTATTAACTACTCTTGTTTTGGAACTTACAACAGCTCTGAATAGAAATCGTACTGCCTTACACCATACGTTATTTTAAAAAGTGATGGCTGTTATACCCCTTCACTAATTTGTAAGCCTATCCCTATTGATGTTATTGGCTTTAAATTTTAGTATCGTAGTATTAGAGGGACTTTTCTCAGAAAATGAATTAAATACTTCATCAGTAATTCTCTCATCATCACGTTGATTGGAAAAACCGGAGTTTCTTTCATTCAGAATGACGGCCATTTTTCTCCGGTAACGGCAATATAAGATGCTGCTATGAAAATGAAACACTGAAATTATTTAGGTTGTTGAGTGTTTACTCCTGTGGATCAGTATCGGCATTCCTTCAATAAAAATAATTGGTCATCATAGACCTAATTGACCCAATTTACCTTTTATCTCTCTATTACAAGCTGTAACCAAGCCTAACATTAAATATCGTACACTTCTGTTGGTTTTGAGATCGAAAAAAATCCGCAATTCTTTCTCGAGATTATTGGGATATCAGAATTCTTTGATTATTTAGTACATGTGAGTAAAAACCAACATTTACATTTCGATCTGGACTTGTACCCTGCACGAACTGCATCCAAGCATTTTGAAAGCCTCCCAGGAATCTCCGATGAACAAAAGCCGTAGCCATCGAACCTAAATTTGCGTCGGCTCCTGAGTTCTCAGCGTGAACACTGTGGGTAATTTAGCGAATGTTTTGTTATTTCGGTCGCCCTTGTCACTTCGGGTCTGCGATGGTGTGGGAAGGTGAGTGGGGTCGCTAATAACCAACCCTCCCCCCCCCCCCCCCCCCGGCTCACTCTTTACCCCTCTCTTTGTTTACCCTCTATCTCTGCGTACCGAGTTCACCGGGCCCGGAACGTGCCACACTTTTCAGCGTCTTAAGATCACTCATGCCTTCATGCTTCTCTCCCCCAGGAGTGAATGCGAACATTTGCCTCGGGGCCCTATTTCCTCATTCGTTTCGGTACGCTTCGGTCTCACCTTCACCTCACTGGCCACCTCAAACCAAACATGACTCGGCGGTCGCTTCGCTTCGTGAAGTCTCCACCCACGGGACCACGCGATATTGAGAATCCTCGCCTGCAGCAAGCCATCCTCGCCATAGATGACTCAGCGGCGAGGATTAGCGAATTAGCAATACCTCTACCCGCACGGTGGTTTTTTTTTGCATCCTGACAATTCTGTTGGTGCATATACTCCTGGGATCCCAATAGGCATTGGTCTGTCATCAGGTTTCCCAGGGACTGAACCAACAGACACACATACAACCATGCCCTGGGTGGAGAAAAACCCTCCCAGGTGGGACTCGATCCCATGACACCAGGATTAGCAAACGAGGACTTTACCTCGCCGCCACGGGGTCGGCATGTGTGAATTCGATATGGAGAAATATATTTTATTCATGGAAAGTCCAGAGTTCATTGACGAATTTCAAGATTAGAAATATCAATATATGCACTCGAAATCTAAGGCGGGTACGCTAAACATATAATAAATGTCGATCTTAAAGTTAATAGGTCTTCAAGATGACCTGTCAGGGAAGGAGTGTATTTATTTTCCATGTCTTTGATATTCCATGGTTAACTATAAAAAATGTATAAATGGAAAAGGGATTCTCAAAGATCTAAGATGATAAGAAAATATGAAAACAAAGCTACGGCATATTTATGGAAAGAACAGATGCCTTTATGCATGGATAAGCATGTGTATGGCCATAGCCGTCGGATGTAAACTCAGTGAATTATCGTGAAAAGAATTAACAAAGCCAATTCAACTGAGGGTGCGAGTTGTTCCTCTGCTTTGCAACCTTTAATACCATCAAAACAAATTACTTTTTATCCGAATATAAGACTCCAATGGTCATCTAGCTTCAGCATAATAGTGCAGTACATTATATTAGCCACGGTAGCTAGGTCGATAACGCACTGGCGAGGCAGCCCACGTGTTACGGGTTCGAATCCTACATCGAGCAAGGCCGTCGAGTTCGTTTTAGAGCTAAATTTAGATTGGATGGTGCAATGTTATAAAGCAGTTGGAACCACCTAAAATCAAAATCAAATTCTAATGCTACCGGTTTTGACTGTAGGTCAGTATAAAGTGTAACATAAGGATTCTTTAGTGTTGGATGCTGCAAGATGACGGAAATGACCGCAGAGGACACGAGTAGAAGGTCCTTTCGGGAGGTTACTCGAGAGCGGAACATCTCTCGGCCCGGGGGTCGGGCGAAATCGACGAGACGCGCCGAGGATTTCCGAATAAATTACTCATCACTTGCCGCCTTCCGCGCGGCGGCAATCCGATGGCGGCGGCTGGGGGGACGGCTCTGGCGAAATCCCGATGTCCCTCTCGCTCCATTCCCTCTCCTCCTCTCCTTCCATTTCACCGCCGCACTCCCCCCTTCCTCTCCACACCCCTTTCACTTCCTTCGATGCCTCGCGGCGCTCCTAATTGCGACGACGAATTTCCATTCACCGCTCTCTCCCTCCTCCCGACTCCCCCACCTCATCCTCTTCCGTCTCCTCTCCATTCCCTCTTCAACCCTTCTTCCCAGCCATTCCCTCTCTCCCAGTACCTATGCCGAACGCTCTGCCTCTCCCTACCATGAGGGTCGCCGACGGTTTACCGCCCTCTCCTACTAGCTTCTCATGTTGCTTGTAAAGTTCGTTCATGATGTGCCGTCAGCTGTGTAGACGGTGGAAGAAGAACCGGGAAATGGCTGTTAATGCTCCGAAAATTTCAGGAATATTTTCGGAAGTTAGTCCAAAATCATGGAATTTCCAGCTCTCCGTACTCCATCACCCTTAAGAGTTATATTTAAGGACCGGCTCTGTATTACGCAGTTAGAACTGAGTAAATGCAATGCAATTGTCTTTATGAATAGTTCATTTTCTTTGCGAAGTTTGATTCTAAAGACCGATAAACGAAATAGATCAGCATGGAATAGATATCCACCAAAACTCGCAAAAACTCTCTGGGCATGAATATTCCATACAAGGAAAATCTGAGGGAATATCTTAAATTCTATTTAAGCTGATGTAATACTCATTATAAAATTAATCATTGACGTAAAGAAAATCTATAATTTCCTTGACGCTTTGCAAATCAAAGTTACAAAGTATTTTTAAATTAAAAAGCATTCGCAGTTATATGTTTATTTGAATACCTTAAAAAAAGATATCGCATTACATTTTATGTTTTCCGTAAAGCCGGAAGACTACTTTCGACATCATATGTAGCGATTACTACGTCGGTATCTGCCATAAAATGCAAATCTTAACGTATATACTTTCCCAGTCAAGCATGAACTTTGTTTTTCATGAAAAAGTGGATTCCTATGAAGAAATAAAGTTCACGTTGGAGTTTGTATACCTAGAAAAGGATTTTTATCACAGCAATAGGCTTTCCCTTCTCGTCATCTTCAAACAGGTAGACTCGTTTTTACCAGAAAGCTTTTTTTAATGTAATAGTTTAAAAAAATGGTTTAATAATTTCCTGATATTTCCTAGTTTTATTCAAAGCCAAAGTCATGATTCAAAGCCGTAGAGGAAACTCATTTATCCGTGAGGTCAGTCAAAATAGGAAGAGGGTAGTCGGAATTTGACACTGGTTTTATTTACCGAAGTTGTCTTTGGGTACTGCGATTTCATAATACATACCTATAACAGGAAAACTGCGTTTAATGTTTCTAATTTGAGAGCGGTGGGATCTAATAGGTGAGTGAGAAGGACGAAAGAAAATATAAGACAATTTGATGGGACGAAGGGAGGTTGGAAGTGTGCCGAACGAAAAATTGAAATGTTGTGAAGTAGACTCTTGAGGGTGAAGTGAACGGTTCTAATTACGTTTATGAGCGTTCAAACTCACTATGCATTTAATCTTGGGAACAACACGGGAATCATCCATATAATTCTTCTCCGGTGTGATTCCAGTCATCGCAATGGCATCGATGTTTTGATCCGATGTTTAGATCTAGCGACCGGACGGACGGGGTTTCTTTAAACACATTTGCCTCAGTTCGGAGGGAAGGAGGGCGGCGTGCGGCTCGCATCCCAACGTTCACGTGAAGGGAAGAATCTCTCTCTCCCTCTCTCCCCATCTCGCCGCCGACGTTGTCTGGAGGAGAAAGGGACGTCACGCCGGAGTCGTGAGGGAGACGGACTCCCTTCCCTCCCCCCACCTCCCTCGATCCCTTCCCCTTTTGTCAAATAATTTGCCGCGCGCCGCGCTCTTCAGGGGTTGGTGGGGCGGGTAGGAGGGGGGGAAGAGAGAGAGAGAGAGAGGGTGTAGCGGTGGGGAATCGAGGGGGGTGTAGGGTTGAGGAGAGAGGGTGAGAGGAGAGGGAGGGTGGGGAAAGCTTTTGCGCCATGGTGCCTCCAATCAATGCCCCCGGATGCCTGCGTGTGAGGGAGGGCGGGATGGAGAGAGGGGGGAAGGGGGAGTTTGGAGGGGTGTGTGTGCAATGGGGTGGCGGGAGGGGAATGGATGGTTCCGTGCGTGGGAGGGGGAGAGTAAGAATTGGACCGACATCCCTTGACATGCGCACTTCATCGCTCCCATCACCGCCGCTGCCTTCTCTCCCTCTACCCCCTCCAAATGATACGCCACCCGCCCTAGCAGTCCACTTCCTCCCTCCCCTTTCTTCCTCCGTCCGCCGCTCTTCCCCAGATGCTCTCCTTCTTCCTCTTCTTCCCCGCCTGAATCATTCGTCGCGTCATTGCATTACCATTACGCACTAACCTTCCGGTGCCGATCAGACGACGCTGTGAATGGTTTAAGCGATGAAAAAAAAGAGGGCGGCACTTCTCGACGGAATCCCGGAGTTTTGACGTCTCGAGTTTCGGGAGATCGGCGCGCAACTTTATACCGCTCGTTCGAAGCACTGGGGGAAATGTAATTTCCGTTCGTACAGTTGGCGGTCTGAGAAGCCCCCGTCTCGAGAGGATTTTCAAAACGTTTATTTACGTCCCGCTCGGGTCAGCCGAGAGCGTGATCGCTTCTAATATAAGCCATATATAAAGCTTTCCTCCCTCCCCTTAGTAAATTTATTTAAATCGTCTCACCTTGTGGCCTTGGCCCATGCGAGGTATTGGAATAGTTATTATTCGAATGAGGAGAACGGCGGCTGTCACTTGCGCGTTTTTGAGGGTAGGCGGAGGAACGTTAGAGGTAGGAATTTTTCAGCGTACGGTGAAAGGGTGCTGAACTTGAAGTGCTCTACTCGTGGTGCTCGAGTAGGGTCAGGTATTGTACTGCTCCCTACTGACGAGATTCGAACCCTGACTCTGGATGGTGCCGCTACATCGTGTACTGTAGCTCACCGGGAACCCAACTGTAAGGTTTTAAGTTATTCATCGAACCTCGCCATTACTTCATAGCGCTATGGTTTGAGGGGACTAATTAATGTCTGTTTCTGGGAAAAGGATTCTTTGAAGTAGCCATAAAGATTATCTCGGAGTATTATTGGCCAAAAGTTTTATGCTTTAGAAGATGCCAAGAAAAGGAACGGCGCCATTAAAGTTAACTAACCGGCTTGGTTAAGTAGTTTATTTAAATTAAATTGAATTTAATCAAATTAAACTAGTATTATTTATATTAAAGTGAAAAATAAAATTTAATTTAACTTTTGTAGAATATTTTGTGATCGAATCAAAATTCCCGTTAAACAAATCAAAAAGGTGTTCTTTCATAAAATATCTAAATCCTTCCTTAGACGCCACAACGCTATCCTTCCGATCTATAAGTTAGTGCCTACTTTGATTGTGAAGATGATTATGTATTTGTTTGATTGATGCAATGATTGTGAAGCCTTACTTTTATTTGCATTTCCGAATAGATTTTCGACCGAGGAAATCCGACCTATCGCTTATTTTAGTTTTTACAGCCTGATTTGTACTTAGCTATGTTTTTGTGTAAGAAGGAGATTGGCAATGAAGTTTGTCTAGAAGTAAAGTTAAAGAGATTTGCTCTTTGGCATTAAACGCAGACTCGTTTCGTATGTAGGAAGTTGCCACCTCGGCTAATAAAGCATGATTCTCTTTTTTAAATTCTTTTTTTATGCAGGAGTACTGTAATTACTTCATCTCTGTGGAAAGTAGAACGTTGTTATACGGGTTTATGTTTATGTTGTCTATTTATGGGGGAGCGGATAGTATTCTAGTTTGTGAAACGACTTGAGGAATCAGATTTCACTTCCATTTAACCCTCCCTCACAACATCATAAAACGTAATGCTCTCAAAGGATCAAATGTGGTTGATATTGTCTTTTATGGTGCTATGCTGAGTTCAAAGATGCTTTTGTCTCAGTCTTGGAAACTTTGCAGGAAGCAACTTTGACATGCCATTTACTTTATTTCAAAATTCTCACGCAGTCTTCACGCCTCTCACGTATTTGATTTTGCGATTTATACTGCGATACGCGGTGGTTGTACTGAAATGGTACACTTCTGCATGTTTTTTTCCAACAATATTAAAATTACCAGAATTTTTTATAGATAAAAAAACCGTTGTGCTTTTTTTATTAGTTCTAGAATGCAGTCTCTGGTACAAAACTTTGGTTTTCAGTCCGTGCAATTTAATCCTGATAAATGTCATGTTAAGGGAAAATGCGTCGATTGGGTAAGGTTATTGGGTAACGTCGATAAAACGTTTTAACGTTATCTGCTCGAATCCGACGCTGATTTAGTAGGTTTGGACGTTGTGTGAACTCGTCAAATCGAAAAGATATGTGACGCATCGATGAATTATCGACGCGTGGCAATTTTCAAGGCAGTGGAAGCATTTTGTTAGAAATGGGAGTCAGGAGACAGACACGAGAGTGATTTGGTAACGAATTTTGGGGAGAAGGGGATGACTAAAGAGATAAAAAACATGAAAAATAGCCTCCTAAAATACATTTCTCATAATTTCATAATCCATTTCCTTATTTACCCCATACGCTCGCGTAATGGAAATTAAATACATGAGTCTCATAAGAAACCTACAATTCCAACGTAGTTATACAACTATAATGAATAATTTCCTTACTGTAATGCTCGTGAACAAATATATCCGTGCGAGATAAACATTTTGCTATTATGGTAGTAAATAAGCTTTAAGGCTGCTTGGTTACAATTGTATTGTGCAAATAAAATTGTCTTCATTTCACAGGATTCCTCTTAATTTTTTCTTTTATAGTTCTTGTCAATGAAATATACCACTGCATATAACGTCATTACAAATGGTTATGGTCACTAGGAACGCCGGACTAGGGTGTTTTTTATGTTGACTGTGCTACTTTCTTATATAACTCTATTAATTTTTGCTCAATCATGATAACCTGAGCCATTACTGATGACAATGCATATGCGTGTATGTACTGGAGGCTCTAACTGTATTATGGTGTGTGACTTCCAACCTGGGGTTCCTTACTGTCCTCGGATATTGTATCCTCATGCGTCCTTTTCCCACTCAGTTTCGCACCCTCATTCTCCCATGAGACAGAAGATTTTAGCGGGAAGTGGGCAAATGAACTAAGTGCCATAATTCATAAAACCTCTCCCGTGTAGGTCGGCGTCAGTTGCATTATGCCCAGCGAGTTGTTCGAACATTTAACTAAATCCCATACATCTCCTTCTTCTTACACTCTCCTTTATCTAAATTGTCCGTGAGTTAATCCTCCTGAGGAAAGCGAGAGATCTGGTTGGGCAAGGGAAATAGGTTGGGCGGCAGATAGAGTAAAATAGGGATTCCCACAGTGCTACTCCATCGGCAGGCAGCCGGAGAGGGAACCAACCCCTCTTCTCCGTCACGCTGTTGCCATAGCAACGCCCCACCCGTCAATCCAACCACCGCATCACCCGCTCCCTCCTCCCCATCCCTTATTTCTCTCTCTTTCTCTCTCTCCCTCTGTTCCCTTCCCTCTTTTTCGGCAAAAATATAAAAGAAAAATCGCCCCAAACCCCTTCGATGTGGTTCGCGTGGGGATCCCCTCCCGAATTTCTATCCAACCCTCGCTACCTTCCCCTCTATCTCCTCATCTTCTCTTTTCACGCCGCTCTCGCCCCCATCCCACCCTCTTCCACCCCCCACACGGCCTGGCTGCCTTCAGTTGGAGAGAAAAGGGTGGGTTGGTGGGTGTGAGGGAGAGCACGGAGTTCCCAAGCCGCCTCTCTTACCACTCCCACTTCATCCTCCATTTGCTTTCGGGGGCCCTCCCGCCCAATCCCCCGATTCCACCGCGCGCCCCCGCCCCGCAAGCACCTCCCCCCTGCCCCTATCCGAGCCCCCACCTCCCCCCGTGCTAACGCATCGTCGCTTTCTTTCCCGCCGCGTCTCTGTACTTCGACACTCTTCCTCCTAATCTTTCTCTCCCTCTTCCTCATATCCCGCCGACCTCAATCTCTTTTCTTTCGCGGTTTATCTTTTATATTTATTTTCCTTTTCCAGCGCTCATCTCTCGCGCTTCCCCTCTTGTTTAGGGATGGAAGCGGAAGGTGTTCGCTTCGTTCTTACCCATAAATGAAAGTACGATGTATGTAATCGCCGTTGCATCCCATTGTAGTGCATATTTTACTTGGAAGTTTCTTGGGTCACAGGATGAACGAACTTCTAAGTTAGGAGCTAAGTCCCTAGGACTGTTTTGAGGATTTTTTAAAAATTATTTATTCTCTAGCCAAAGTTTTAAGTTTATTCTAGCAAGCTTCTTAACTTCCGTGTTCCCTAGAGTAACAGAACAGAAATATCTGCAAGTAATCTAACAGTTTTTTTTCTGCGCGTCTGTCGTTGGTTGTGAAACTTTTAGTTACTATCTTCCGCTACTCTCGTACTAGAATTGCTTTGATATTCTCGTATTTGTAATCAATCTGGTCATGGGATGCGAGAAGCAGGAAGTGTTTGGATGACATAGGTTTATACATTCACGAGATTCCTGATTTTTATACGAATCACCTAATATTCCTAAAAAAGGCTAAATCTTTCATAAATATTGTGAAATTCTCGTCGCCACCATTTTTTCCGATAGTTATGATCGTACCTACATCTGAACTGCGAGTACAACTGAACTGCGAGCATAGCTTAAGCAGCGTATATATCTTGATAAAAAAGGCCGATGTTAGGAGTGCGTGAAAATTAGGAAGCATTTTTAGCATTAAACATTAATTTATCCCTCTGATCATGAAATTATGTATATGTCGTTCACACTCTTATTCTTTGTCGATATGATTTTGGTCGTATAATTTCTAAGTAGAAACATCCTATGCATTGTACTCCCCTTCACAGGTTGGTTCCGCCGAGGAAAGATTGATGAAATATTCTGAAATAGGTGGTAGCTCAATGTGCGGTGCTCGTGAGCTAGTCATTTTTATTGGAGTAATTTTAAATCCGAGCAACACCTGTTTTTAAATCCATACTCCTCTGTTGTGAAACAAAATAAATTAATGATTCGTATTGTCCTAATTAAATATTCCTATTGTCCTAGTTAATGGCAAGTACATGTTGCTTTTCGCGACTAAAACCTGGCGACTTGCCAAAACTGTTGAGTAGTCTCATCGGTGCCATGGACTCCGATGTTGCCCAAAAGTAGGAAAAAATGTGTCGTTATCTTCATTTAGCGAAGATTCCATGAATCCCCAAAATTTTCCCAAACCTCTCTCATCTCCTTTTCGAATTTGTCAATGTGAAGTTTGATATCTTCCATGTGAAATAAGCCTAATAGAATATACTTGGCTAACCCCTTTAATCTTTTAGATTTTGGCTGTTTATCCCTCATTTGGACGCTCTATGAATGTGAAATAAACATGTTCCTGGTTCGCTAAATCTCAAGTTTTAGTTCATGAGATGTGTAAAAGAGAAAAGCAGGAGATATTTGGTGGTCTCCTTGACTTTCATAGTGATGAGACTACCTTTTTGAGTTCCCAATAATTCCTATCCAATTAATCTGATTTTGTGGAGATGAAAAGAGCAAATTTGAAAGATATGCATCTTTTGTGGCAAACATATTCCCTCTATATATGAGATCTTATTAAATGCTCGTTACCTTTATCTCGGAACATTTAGTGCTGCGTGCGGCATTTGCATTCCGCGGTGCAACCCTCGTAGTTTTTGCTTTAGTGGTTTCAACAATGGAGTATCTCTAAGTCTTCATTTTCTGCATCGCGCGGAATCAAATGAAAATGTCATAACACGCCATTTCATCCCTTTGAGCCGCAGGTAACGTTACCCTTTACTTCTGGTTGCGACTCCATTCCAGCCGCATAGCATCAGAAATATTTTGACAAGTGTAGTTAGCATATCAGGCTGTTCTTGTCTCTCGGTCCCTCACCGTTCTTTTTTTCCATTTCCACCGACCCTCCTTGCACCCATCCCTCTCCCGGGTTAGTTCCCTTCAACCCCCGTTACCCTGTCTTCTCTTCCCCGCCGCTTCCTCCCCAACCAACTCTTCCGCAACTCCCTCTCTCCTCTCGGAGCCGGCGCCCCTCCGAACGCCATCCACCCCCCTCTCTCTCTCTCTCTCTCTCCATCCCCTTCGCGTCTCACAGTCGGGTGAGCATGCTCTTCCACCCCTCTCCCTTATCCCACAGTCTCCACCCTCCTCCTCCACCCTCTACCTCCACCCACCTCCAAATCCATTCCCCCTCTCCGCTCCCCCACCTCCGACATCCATTTCTCTCCCCCCATTTTGGATGGCACTTTGTTTGCAAACTGGCGCGTTGGAATCCGTTGCCATGGTAACACTTCCATGCCCTCCGCGTTACCAGTGTGTGTTTGTGTGAGGGTGTAAGGGGGGAGGGGGGCAGAGAGAAATTTGTTGGTGGGAAGGAGTGGGTGGTTGAGGGTGGGGACTGGTTTTGGGTGGCGGTGTGCGTTGGCCGGTGGGAGTTTAGGTGGGAAGGGGTGGTTTATTATTTTTTTTCTCTAGTGGACGAGTGCGGGGAAGAAAAGAGGCGAGAATGTTCCCTGCAAAATAATCAGCGTGCGATTGGGGCAATTAGGGAGTGGGGCTCTTTCCCTTTCTATTCCTGCCTCAGTTTCTCCCCCCGCCTTCCCCTTCCTCATTCCCAATCCTTTCGTTTCCTCTCCTCTTCTTTTGTGCCTTTTACTCCTCTCTCACTCAACTCTTTCCTCTATGTTAACGCCCAGAGACCTTTACGACCTCCTGAAAAGAGAGGGCTCGTCTGTCTCAATTTCGCCCGGATGGCGAAAGTCGTTCAGAATCTCGGCGACCATGAATTTTTCAAGTTCCCCTCTCAAACTGCCTCAATTTTTCGGAGCTCATTGGATAGTTTTGGTAGCATTCTCTGAAAATTTCAAGAGGACGCGATTTCGGTGGAAAAAAGTTAAGGATTTTCGAGACTTCACTCATTCCTACGTTGTAATTGTAAATTTGTCAGGAGCAAGGCTTGATACAAGATGATAATTCGTTGTGATTTCAAAAACATCAGAAAAAATATAAAGCCATTATAAATCTTTATGGTTACTCTCGAAGACTGTATTATTAAAATAATTACCTTGATTCCCGTGGTGAAATGAGTCAGCACTGTGGTCCAGTATAGAAGCTGCTTTCATGTCTGTCTATGCTTTAGGAGCCATAGTTTGTGTTTGGATTGTTTAGTTTTTTCATGATGCATACGTATTGATATATCATTCAATACACCTGGGATATTCTGCATACTTGTAGTGGACCATGTGTTTTACAAGTTACTTTCATTGAAATGTTGGAAGTTTAATTATTCTATAAATATGCATATTTATTCCTTTATACCCTGATTAGCGATGACAATATTTGTGCTTCTGAGGACAAGTGGGAATATCTGAATTTTCTTTATATTGGTTTGGTCATCGTGTATCTGAAATAAATATTTTTCCTAAAATTAGGAAAACAATTTGAAATCACTGAATTACGACAGATCGAATTAAGAATATAATCTAATTAGGAAAACAATTTGAAATCACTGAATTACGACACATCGAATTAAGAATATAATCTCATTTTTAAGTCAATAGAAATAATATAGTTGTGAATTTCTTTTTAACGAAATATATGAAATATTCTACATGCTTTCAGGAACTCGTGTAATGATTGCCTTATTTAGAACCTTTCCAAAGTATTACCAGCTTCACCGTCCCTATTTACAAAATTTGATGCTTTTCCCGCCGTTGTTTGTATCCGAACATATTTCATTCCAAATGAAAGGTTCTAAGGCACCAGTGTTTAAATTTTATGTCCGTAACATCTATTTTCTTGCAGTTTCCGTAGGGCAGTTTTGCCGTTGATTCCCTCGCGTTAATTTATCGTACACCACACATTTAATTCGTATCCTATTAATGCATCCTAAGTTTAGGTATTCATTGATTGTAAGAGCATGTGGATCGCGTGGGAAAAGAACTAATAAGTAGCGTCGATTTGAGAATGTGATCGAAGGAACGGGTAGATGCACAGATTTTTACTTGCGTTTTGTTTTTGGCATTTCGAACTTGCACTGGGTGAGGATTGTTGGAAGTGGGAGATCTTCACAGGATCCGTTCCCGAGGCGGAATCGATACGAATATTCTCTCCCTTCCTCTTTAACGGAGCCCCCACTCAAATGCAGTCCGTTTGTTTCCATGAATGAGATTCAACCTCCCAAATCGGTCAGCGAGTTCGACGAAGGAGCTAGCCCTTCCAGACGCTTGAATTATCAGTCACTGCCTCAAAAGGCCGCTCACCATTTACCAATGTCCTTTCTCATCAGAGCCACTAGAGCCCACAGTGATGTACTTCACTCCCTGTTCGTGTCTTCCTCATTAAAGATTAGTGGTTTCTCTTTAAAGTCGTAAAGGAAATCCCCACTTGAATTTAATGGTAGTGGTTTTTCGGGGGAGCTAAGGTTATTTGCTCCATTTAGGATAATCATGTATTCCGAAAAAGCGTGATTGATATGATGATGGAGAAAGGGCAGAGTGAAACCTGACGCCGGCATTAGCCATCTTATAACAAAAGGCGCCAAGGGGTCAACGGTTTAACGTCCTTTCCGACTAACGAAGTACTGAACTTTAAGTGTTCTCCCCAACAGAACTGAAGTGGCATGTATATTCCAATAAAACATTTCTTCCACTGCCGAAAATTAAACCCAAGCCCTCGGGACGGAAAACCGGCACTCTAGCCACGAAATAAAATTGATTTTCTTGAATGTAATTGAATACATAATTTATAGAAATAATTCCAATGGAGTGATGTGTGAGAGCAATTAGGGAAATGCATGTTTCGACTACGCAATCACCTGAAGTTACTTTGGGCTATCGATATTTGCGTATAAATCTTCACTCTTTGCGTGAAGTAACCCGCGCATGTTTTTGAGACTCAATAATTGAATAGATGCTGGATCAATGCATGCACAAACTCGCTTTATGCCCATTGGTTTTATACGTGGGAAACGCAACGTGACTTAATGTTTCCCTCTAGTTATTAACGAAAGTGACGCTTGAACAATGAGGAATAATGAGAGAACGAGTCATTATTTTCTTGCCTTGTCATAAGTTGAACGTCATTTCACGATAAAAATAATGGGACCAATTAGTAGATGTTTTGTTTTAATTTGGTGAAGTAAACGCGTTTTGTAGAGATGAATATCACCTCTTTGTTTTGAGGGAAAAACTTTCAGGAGGGTAAAAATGTCTTTGACCTACGCGGCATATCCTATATGGATTAATTCCCATGCCCGAGAGAATCAAATGTTCGGCTCATTTGTTTGGTGCTGGCTTTCATTTTAAACCATTTGGCGTCTCTCATTTCTGGATTCGCAACGAGTAAACAAATGATAGATGAAAAGACGATGGTCATTAATCGTGAGGAAAAATTGGTTATAACCGAAATTCTTGCCATTGCAATTAACAGTCGAATCCAATTTCCTTGATCGCACGATCGTCATCGACGAAATGTTTAAATTCTCCTACTTTATTTCATCGGCCTTTGAGCAACTCAGGTTCATTTTTTTCTGATTGATATAATTGAACACAGACGTTTCATAATCTTTAAGGCTTCATGCGTATATCGTAATAAAAGGAATGTCATTAAATGGGGATAGATACTTCGCGATGAAAGATGCGTCAGCTGGATTCCAATTCCGTTATCTTCTCCTTCAATTCCTCAAGTATACTTTTGATACCGGTGTTTACTGAAATACTAAATTATATAAAATCCTCTAATCCTCTTGTAAATTAATTTTTGGGAGGTAGTGATAGGACTTTAAGGGTCTATTTGGAAATTGGCTGAAATTTATGTGAATAAATGTAAATCTATTGTTTTAATGAACTCATCATTACTACGGTTACTTTTCACATATCTTTTGGATCAGTTTTCTGAACTAAGAGTCAATATTCAGGAATTCATTTTCTCGGTAAGGCATCTATGTATTTTGTACTTGTGAATTGATACAAATCGTTTTATGTTAAACCGATCTTACTTCAGTCGGATAAAAGAGTGTGAATTCAAGAAAAACGAGCATTTTTGTGTGCAGTCTGGCATGGGGGGGAAATTAAATTTATAAGTATAACATTTTCAATTTCTTCTTTCAATTCAGACTTCTTTCAATTTCTCGGGATTAATGTACTAATTTAGTATTGCAGAACAGCTAGTGTTATTCTATATACCATAAATAATCATTAATCTATCTTGTCAGCCGTGTTCATGATTCGGCTCTTCGTATTGATACGTCATCAATATCATCATGGGTCAACAATCCTGGGATTGGTTTGACGCAGCCCTCCACTCGATTCTTCTATCGGCCAACCTCTTCATATTGACGAAACCACTGAGGCCACATGAACCTATCAAGTGCATCCGTTGTAATGGACGAAGCGAAGAACGATGTGGAATTACGAGTTTTCCTGTAGATATGAGTGCACGAGACATTCTAACGGGTGCCACGTTTTGTATTCTCTTAGTCAGCCAGTCTTAGCCATGTCGTTCATTTCACACTCTTCTGTAGCCTCAGCACATTGCTTTCCCTGGGGAATTACTACCTTTTTCGTGGTGAATATTGAATTGTTGTCAGATGATAGTTCATCAAACGTCTAATCGTTCACACTCTACCAAACAAAATCAAACAAATAAGTGTTCAATCCGAAGGGTCAGTAATATCAGAGTTAAACTATTTCTAAGTGTAACGGCATGTGGAAAATTCCTACATCACTCCTACACATATCACGGTATACCCTTTTTCTGTTCTACGGTGGTTTCGTGGAGAGATTTTATATTCACACAATAATTTAGTTGGGATGCATCGTCTTTCATTCTGCAAAAATGATATTAAATGAAAAGGTAGGCACCATATGCAAAACATGACCGTCGCAATGTCTAACAGGTATTGTTGGACAAATCTACCATTTATTTTTTGTCTCTTCTTGTACATTAAAGGGAACAATGGAGGCGAATATTGCACTTTCTTCCGGGTCCATTGCGAAAGTGCAACTACCGCTCGCCTTTTGATTGCGCGTGGTGTTCATCAGAGTCCACCATAGAGTACATCAGTGTGGCCCCATACTTAAACATCCATTTGGTCATCTCTCCTGCCACCACCTTTAGTAGGTTCCCACTTCCTGCCCATGTCAGTACCTCACCGTATTTTTACCGCTTCCTCCACCGCTTTTCTATGTTCCAGCAGGACCTCCGCAACGAAAAAGATCGCATTCCGGCGTGCGAGTCGTCTCTACCCTCTCTCCCCCTCCCGATTCCAATATTCTCTTTCCTCCCCCTTCGCTGGTCTTCCCCCGTCCACCCTCCCTGCCGGGGAACCAACCACCTCCCTCCCTCCCCTCCGTCACCAATTCCCCTCCCGCCCATCGCACGCTCACCGTTGGACTGTGATGAAATTTACCGCTAACACAATTACGTGTTTAGATGGGGATGTTCACTCGCGTGGAAGATATGTTCATTCCGACTGGATCTCTCCACCCCACCCTTCCATCGCCGCCAAACCCTCCTCTGTCAAACCCACCAACTCCCCCCCCCCACTCACCCTCATCTCTGTCTCTCTCTCTCTCTCCCTCGCATAGCCGTCAACTTCCCCTCCCCCGGTCTCCTCACTCCTCCCCCGCACGCCCCTCGTTCTCTCCCCTCTTTTCCCTTTTCTTTATCACGCCCAGTCCTCCCCAGTGCGATGCATCAAACCCCGCACCCATCCCCTCAGTACCTCGCATTAGGAAACTCGGTTCCATCGGATTGCACGACCCTCTCGGACCCTTGCAAGCTCCTCTCCGTCCCGACAAAGAATTTACTCCCAGAGCCGAAAATATTGGAGCCCACCCTCGCTTGGGGCGGTCTCACCAAACCCTCCGCGTCGCTTTCTCACGTAAAAAAATATCCACCAGTTCGCCCCATCGGGCCTTCCCAGAATCCAACCCTGCCTACCTTCTCCCCTCCTACTTCATCCGCAGCCAGGAATATAAATATGCTTCATTGATACCAATGCCGAGAGTTATTCTCATCGATATTGAGGCTGTGGAATGCTAGAAGGCTTGATATAAGTTTTTATTTTACGTGTATTCTCGATATGAAAGTTTGCCAATAGAAAGTTTTCCCCAATAGAAATCGTCGAAATGATAATGCAGGAATGCCCTCGTGTGGCGAGATGGGGGATAATTACTATCGGTGTTTCAACGTGGGTAATGTTTGTCGGCTGACTATAGCGAAGTTAAGGAATACGTGGAGTATCTGGTTGCTGTGATGTTCAGATTCACATCCCTAGGACTCGGGTTCAAATCCAAACAGGGGTAGAGGTTTTGCAGAGGAATCGCGCTGTATTTGTGGATGCCATGTGGAAGCCACTTTAAGTTCATAATTCTGTTCGTCGATTGGGACTTTAAGTCTATGATTACTTTGCACCTTAGGTAAAGAGCAAGCAAATACTAACGTATAGACGCAGATGAAATCGGTCGTCCTTCCTAATAACTACTACAACCAAGATATTGTACACAAGGTGATGTTATCGTTAGCGCTCTATGCACGGCACTATGAGTGTGCCGATGTTTCTCCATACATCTGATAGTTCGTAAGTTCAGATTGGCGACAAAGTATCGACGAATTTTTTTACCAATTAGGATGCTTTGAATATGCATAGCCCAAAATAGTACTTCGCTCCTGAAATGTCATTCCGACGCCCCCGCATGTCATTCTCGCATCCCTCCTTCCCTTTCGCTCCAGTTACTTCCCACTCCTCCTGAGTCCTGTCCCTCCTTTTCGTCCCTTTTCTCCTACCTCTCGCATCCCCGCCCCTCTCTCTCGCCTCCTCTCGGCGTCGGCCCCTCGCCTTGCCCTCCCTCCGCCCCCACCACCCATCGGCGCGCGTCCCCCCCGCCCCCGAGTGCGAAATCGATTAGCGGCAAGAATGACGAGATGCTCTCAGCCGTCACCTTGTCACCAATGGCGTCACACAATACAAATTCGCCGCTCGGAAACAATGGTGGGAGTGTTGTTTAGGCCACGAGAAATATTTTCGTCCCGCCTTCCCTCTCTCACTAACTCCTCCTCTTTAACCGAACCGAATGAACGCGGCGAGGATTTTCTTTCTAGGGGGAGGTGAGATGCGATCGAGTTCCACACGCGTCCCTTCGCTTGATCTTTGGTTTGAGTTTCTCGTGTACTAAAGTCGCCCGGCAGCCCTTTTCGCAAAGTCGGTGGTGCGGGAAACAAAATGGCTGCAGGTCTCAAACGAACCGTGAACATCCAAAGGTTTGAGATCCGTTTTGGGAAACGTTTGTCTTTCGCGCGACTCCAAGTAAGGGTTTATTGTGATCCGGCACCGCTCCTTGGCAACAGCAAGTCTATGAGTTGTTTAATCCTCTTCAAATGGCATACTAGACGCATTTCCAGCTTTCGGTTCTTATTTGATCTCTTTCGAGTGTTCATGTTAGAAATTGTCTCGGTCATTTCTTTCCCTGATCCCATCTGTGCTCAATGACTATGTTCTGTTCGATACGCGGTTCTAGTTTCCGTAGCTCTTGATGGCAAATTCGTGTTTTTTTTCCTCAAGCCAGTCTCAGTAGTAATGTTCGTAACTCATCAGTCCGAAATACTAAATTGGTTGTTTTGAAATCTAGATTTAGGCATAAATGTCGTGTTTGTCTAAGGATTAATTTTAGGTATGAAGGTGCGGTTTCCATCAGAAGTTAGTGTACGGTAAAACCTAATTCCTCTTCTGCTACTCCTTTTAATATAGTCATCTTAAATTTGGACCAGACGAGCCTTTACTGGCTGCATAACCTTGTAATGTTCGTTTCGGGAGAAAACGTTATTCTGTTGACAAGCAATGGCTCTCGTCACTTCCGGCTGGAGTCAATAGTTCAGAGCTGTTTCCTTATTTTAAGTTTTCCATATTAAACCTCTGCTTGACTTAGCTCACACGAGATGTGTGTCACACTTGTGATCGCTTGGATCCAAGAAAGTTGATTTTTTTTGGGTCTTGAGCACTTTGGCATCATTTGCTTAACTCGATAGTATTGATCGACCTGGGTTTTAAGTGCATGTTCATTATCATGAAATTCATATAAATATTCAACGTAAACCATCTTGGTAGATTGAGATGATATTTAGCGTTCATCATATTTACAACAATCATATGATTGTTTTAACGCAGCTCTTCTCTCGATTCTCCTATCTGCTAATGTGTTTATATATTTATAGGTCTTTCCTTTCGTATTCTTCACCAATTCATTCTTCCTTCATTCCTTCTTCAACAATACATCCATCTGAAGTCTTCCATTTCCATTACTCTCATTCACTTTTCCCTCGACAATTGTCTTTATAAGGCCACCATATCTCAGGGTATAGCCGAATTAAGTTCTCCCATCTTTTTTTCAAAGTTTTTAGCAGACTTCTCTTTTCTCCCACTCTTATAAAGACGGCTTCGCCTGTCACTCGGTCGATCCATTTGATCTTCACCATACTTCTGTAGCACCTCATTCCGAATGCTTCCGTCTTTGAATTCTCTGCTGCCAGTATCGTACAAATCTTTCAGACATCATAATATAGCACGCTCCAGATGTATGTTCTATTAACTTAAAGACTCTTTCTCTCTTGCTTCGTCCGTCTCTGGTCACTCGACTTCCTAAATTACGGAACTACTTCACCTTCTCAAGTTTTTTTTCCTAGTTTAACTTTGTTCTTGGTCTCATAGTATTAGAAGACGGTTATAGAAACTATCAAGGGTAAACGCCTGAAATGGCACGGATTCGACCAAAGTGGAAATAGCGGTAGAAGAGTTTTTTTAAGAATTGAAATAACGTGCGTGTTAGGTTTGTAACCACATCCTTTGGTTAGCGAGAACAGCGTGCTTCCATCTCGGTAGCCAAGACTACTAGTTCCCTTCCACACCCTTCAATCCACCATTTTGTTTCCTCCATATCCCTCGTGCTCCCTCGTTCCACGCAATTCTAATACGCCCCTTCTTACTTCCTCCACCACTGCGCTATCTTCCCCGTATCTTCAAACATCCCGACGTATCTGTTTATGTGCTGTTATTGTTGTCGTTACTGCTGCTGATGATGTCGACGTTGATTGTTTGGCCGAGGGTGGAATACGAGACCCCTTTCCCTCGCACCCCTCCCCCTTACCTCCCCCCGAATGCAAGGATGGGGGGCTCCACGTTGTGGGGTTGGATGGGGAGGGATGGTAATGGTAATCTAGGCGATAAGCAATCTGGCTTTCCATTTTGGCGAAGCTGCGGAGCAGCTACCGGCGGAGGGTGGCCGAGAAGGTTTATACAGGGCGGCTGGTTGTTGTGAGGGGGAGGGATGGGGTGAAAAGGGGAGGCATATTACTGAAGGGGTGGCAAAGGGAAGGGTTGGTGGAGTTTTAAGCGGGGGAGGAAGGGAACATGAAAATGGGACCTTTCGAATCCCATTCAATTCTCCAACGCCCCGTTCTATTTAATCTGCAGATTCAGTCGATCCAATCGAATAAACCGGTTTAGGCGGCTATTTCTCCTCCTCTCCCGACGAAAATCCTCGCGCTCACAGTCGTCACCCCTTCCCCCGCATCCGCCCGATGTCATAACAATTGGATTTATGGGAATGAGAGGCATTGACGAAAATATTGAGAATGGAATGACTGCTAATAAAAAAAAATCCCTTCTCCCGCGCCGTAAATATATCCCGCCCTCCTCCCTGCGTTACGCGCTTGATTGGTTTCGGTCGCGGCTCGTTTCGCTGCTGTTCGGTTTTCCCCACTCAAACGGATATCCCTCTCCGTCCGTCTCGTCCCTCTTTCCCTCTCCCGCCTCTCTTTCTCTCTCTTTCCCGAAGGGAATGAGTTGTATTCGATCTGAGCAATTGGGTCGGGAACTAGTCCCGTCGAAAATCCTTCTCGAAGCAATCTCCCGTTGCGGTGCCCAAGAGAGCGTCTTGTTTCACTTCCCCGTGAACTCCCGCGTCCCAGAATTTATTTGTATTCATCATTGCATGATGAAATTAGTGCTTTTACGTCACACACAATTTTCTTTATCTTCACCAGAAAGTCGTTGACGTATTTTTCGCGGCGTGGCTTCAACAGAATCTCCGCAAAAACAGCTTCCTTCTGCCCATTTTAATTATTAATCGTAAGCTACTGGTGTATATTTCGGACATAATGATATTCATTCTTTTTTTGTTCCTTATTTCTTCTTCATTATTGCTACATTGCCTTCTTCTGCTTTTCCACGCTTAAGGAGCTCCGTATCATGCATCAGCGTATAGTTACGCTTTAAGCTTTGTTCGTGCATATAATTCTGTTAGTGTTTACCAGAGATTCCGACTGTTTGGAATAGTTTATTTCTATTAACCTAAAGGTAGACTCTTTATGTGAACAACTAATGATGAAATTCATCATGTATCCAACGTCCTGCCAGTTTTATGGGCGTTTTAAATCTTTAGAAGTATCGCATTGATCCATAAAGATTTTGAACTTACGAATCGTTTTTTCGTGATGTCAGTTATCCAGGGGAGGCTACCGACAGCTTAAGTCTTTTGTAGATAGATTGTTCATTGGATATGGGAAGTAATTTTTTGGAGAGGAGGAAGGTGGGAGGTTCGCCGCCAGTAGTCGAATGTTAAAGGAAGGTGCCATGGGGTCCACGTTTTACGCCCCACCTAGCGAAAGAGGTATTGAACTTATGCTGCTCTACTCACAACACTCGTGTAGGGGCAGAAGACAATCTTTGTCATTTCCGGACTTTGAACTGGGTCAGTCGGGCTGGGAAGCCAGTACTAAAGCCACCGCAACAACCCGTTCCCTACATTCGCCTGATGGAAGTTAAAGAGTCATCCACACACCTCGGACTTATTTGCCGCGAGTTGCGGAGCTGTTCGAGTTTTACTTAGGTGACTTATGCCAAAACAGGCGGTTGTCTGGGATTTCCCGACACGTGAGGCGCGAAACATGAAGTCGGGTGCAAAATAAGTAGGTGTTTTTCCCTCCCTCTCCTCGCGCCCGTGCGTCTGGGGACCATCATCTTCGGCCGAGCGCCTTCGTCCGCCGAGACGCTCTCACGCATCGCTTCCGCTCCTTGGCGGAAGAGGAGCGAGCCATCAAAGGCGGAAGCGGCGTGCTCGGACGCGCAAGCGCCGACCGACGGGCGCGCGCACGCTTCATCCGATACATCCCTCCTTCCCACGTCTCTCTCCTTCGTCTTCCTCCTCCCCCTTCCCTTCCAAGCCACGACGTCTCACATCCATTCCTCTTCCTCGCTCAGTCCCTTTTCTTCCTTTATCATCCTCCCCCACGCATGCTCTCTGCTTCCTAGACCTATACGTCTTCCTCTCCTGCTCTCGCGACGCCTTTCTTCTCCTCATTTGCCCACCGAAATCCCACGTGTCAATTTCTCCCCTCATTTGTCTCCTTCATCCACTAAAAAAATCTTCCCTGCCATGGATATTCTTTACGCTCGTTCATGCTTGGGTTTGAACCTTTGTAGATCATTCGGTGGGGTTCTTGACTAATTTTGATGGAGATGCAGATTCAGTTCTGGACACTTTAGATTAATCAAACCTAGTTATCCTATCAACAAGAAAGAGTGGAGAAAGAAATTATCGCACCAATCTACCGTACAACTACACTAACTTGAGATCATGACTTTCGCGCGTATACGGGCCTAACGCATCAAATTTATGCATACCAAATCACTCATGTGTGTATAAAGATAATTAAACTAATTTTTTCTGCCACTAAATGTTTTTCTCTTCCCTAATGATTTGCTAGTCTAAATTTCTCATTTTTCGAAATTCTCTATTCAATCTGAATTTTTGATACATTCATTCTCATTTCCGTAATTAAAATCATGTCTTGCAGGTCACATAACCTCGTATAAATACGGCGCTAGGAGAAAATTGCAAGTGAGGTTCGTGATCTGCATTAGGCATTAGGAAATTTATTTGTTACAATCTTGTGTTTTCGGCGTAAGAAGGATCCCAAATGTGTGGTTTTATAATGAGTAATCAATTGACCGTATGCTTGTGGGATGAGGAAATTCCAGATCGACATCGTCTAATTCATTTTTTATTAACTTTAAATCCTTGAAATTCTCTGGGTACTGCAGAAGGAGGCTATTTACCGTCTCTTAAGAGATTTCTTGCTGGAATGAGAACGTAATAGAAACATTTTTATTACCGTATTATTTTGCAGTGTTGATTGTTTTTTATTACTCATAAAACTCTTTGCTATGAATTACTCCAGTAATGAACGCATAATCTAAATTATATCAAAGACTACCGCTACATTCTGTCACACGTAAACAATTAGCACTTTTTTTTAACTTTTAAATTATCCCATCTTATGTACGTGAGAACTCATATTTAACCGTGCTATAACCAAATCAAAAACAGCTTAGTAAGCTGTACAATAAATTCTCGAAAACCGGTCAAGGACTCTTCAAAAGCGTGCCTCGTCGCTGTTATCGAGATTCATTCACAGTTGTCGTTTTTTATTTAGTTCGGAGATGTTATCAAAACAATTTGGCAGCGAAACGTGCAAACTTAAATCCCGAATGATGCACGGGGGATTGAACCGGCCGGATTCTGTCGTCCCGCTCTCCTTTCACTTCCGCGTGTCTTCCTCCTTCCATTCGGCCCCTTCTCCCATCTTCGAAGGAATCCAGTGGCCGCGCTCATTTGTCCCTCCTCCCCTTCTCATCCCTGCCTTCCGATGTACCCTCACCCCCCTGATTCCATTAGGGGAAGGAAGGGAGGAAGGAGCGTGGGAGGATCGGTGGTGGAGTGGGGCAAATTGAGTTAAGGGCGCGTGAGTCATTGCACTCTCCCCCGCCCCTTGTCCGCCCTGCCTTTACCCTCTCCTCCGCTCCCTTCCCTCGATGCTTAATTCACGGATTAAACGGATGTCTGGGGTGGAATCGCATGGGCGTACACATATACTTCAGTGTGTGTGAACTCACCCCTCAATCCTCCTCCATCCATTTTCCTTCCGAGTTCGAGGGGTAACCGTCGTACCTTATCTACCTGCCCTCTCTATCTCTCTCCGTGTTTCTTCTCTCAGCTCCTTTAGTCCCTGTCCTTCCTATCACAAGCTCATTTTCTTAACCCCGGTTCTACACGGTAACGATCGAGCTTTATCTTGTACTGAGCTTCTGAGATAGGAAATAAGAGTCTTAAAGTTGACGCCACGCGCGCCTCGCTGGTCTAAGGTCCTGTTATATGCTGGGTCTTGTTCCAGTTTATTAAGTACTTGTTTTTGGGTCTATGAAGGAAATTAAAGGATTGTGAAGTTGCCGCAAAAATCTTAACGGAGTTTCCCATTGATACACGTATTAGTAACATTTCCGCGGAAAATTAATCATCAACATTTGCAGGGATTACCTAACCAGGGACTACCATGGATTACAGGAACCCTCCACGATCACATTTGTGTTTTTATTTGATAACTACACAGTATATAGCACCCTAGTTTTAAATTTTTTTGTTTTATCGCAAGCACTTATCCCTGCCAGCTGAAACAGCTCCCTAATGAACTGCTCAACCATGGCGGAATTCGGACATCGACTTCAAAATTGGTTGGTGAGAGCCTTTCCCCTCCCACACGGAGCCCGAATAAGTTGTGTCAGCGTCAATCCAATCTTCAAAAATCCAAATTCAATCTCTACCCTCATTTTTTTTATTGAGATTTTGAATAAAAACACGCTTCCGCCACTCGCTTGCTTCAGCTAGTCCCTGCAACGTACAGAATCGGTCCTTGTCTCCCTACTCAAGGCGCTTTAAGCTCTTCGCGGAAGAATTCCTCTCTTGTCCTCTCTATCTTACGCTTTGCCCACAGGCCTTCGGTCGTCTTTGAGCCCGTTCCATCTGTCTTCCAATGGCTGCGGCTCAAGTGACCCCCTGTTTCCACTGGGGAGGGAGGGGACGTTTCCTATGTAAACTCCGTGGTGGGAACGGGCAGAAACAGGAGGAGAGGAGGTTTGTCGGAGAGTACGAAGCACAGTAAGAGGTGGCTTTTGAGGGAAAGGGGCGGGGGTCGTTCGTGCGCACCGCCTCTTATCTCCAGTTGGTTGAACCTCATACCCGTCCTAGTTCCTCCCCCGTACAATTAGTTCGAACGGTTTTTAGCGAGTCCGTCTGCTTGAGATCGCGTCTGTTCGCTGTCGCCCTATCTGCATCGGTTCCGGTGATATCGGGGGTTAATTTATCCCGCAGTTGGCTTTGCTGATAAGGCCGCCATCTTAGGCTTGTGATGGCGTTAATACCTGCGGCCTGGTTTGGATGAGCGAGTTGTGTTCCGGGTGGATTAGCCGTTGGGACAGATCCTACTGTTGTCGACCAGGCTAGGTGCGTGTCTTCATTTTTTTGTGTGGGTGTTTACGTTGTGAAAAGAAAAAAAATATATTCTTGCTGTCACAAGATTCATTCTGAAGCTTGCATAAAGCTGTTGTCGAATGGTTAAGACGTAGAATTTTAAAGTATTCATATCGTTTTCAGGTATGTAGTTACTTTATGAAAAATTTTTGATTTGCAGAAGAAATGTTTAAGTAGGCCAAACCTGAGTGATAGATAATTACAAAAACCCGAAATCAAACTCAAACTATTTCCACTCCGACCGTTTTATAATGTAGGGTGGCAATATCTGGTGATTGTAGCAATGTTACCGTGAGTTGCAATATTCCTCCCACAGGAACGGAAAGTTGTCGTTGTGTAGATACCGTTGTATATGCGTATCGATTTTTATCAAAGTTACCCGGAGATGAGTGATTGCCATCAACAATGGCAGTAGTGCGTTATTCCGAATCATTATATACATATTTGATTTTCAGACTATTAATTGCTTGTGTTCTCTATGATGATTTTGCGATGCATTTTGCTTATTTAATTTATAAAACAAAAATGCCACAATTCCTTGCTCCTTGAATTAACAATAACTACTCATGCCTTTGCGTTAGTAGATAGAACACAAGTGATTACGTTGTAGGCGAAGGCTCTCTATTACTGAATTGTGGTTCTCTGTCGTTGAGTATTTTAAGCTATTTTGTACTCTTGCTTTGTTTATTACTAAACGCATAGTATTCGTTACTTTTTGCGATGGAATAAAATCATTTGATACAGTAGAGTTTTCACTGTAGAAGCTGTTGGGTGTAACATTAATGCTTATCTTGAAAATTTTCACTATCACGAGTATCCATAATCGTGATAACTGATAGAATCTGGGCCATTTATTCCATAAATGCGCTCAATTACCAGCTCAAATATTATTTCATCTGACTATAATTGTAAACTAATTGCTATCAAGAGCTCTCCCCTCCCTGCCTTTTCACTACGAGTAGACCTGTGATATCAAAGAAAATTCTTGGAAATATTATTGTTCATTAATAAATTCCATCAAAGACTCATTACCTAAATAAGATTCATTTTCAAAAATTTATGTAAATGAATTTCCTTCCAAATGATGTTCTTAGTAGTGGCTCACGTAGATGTTGCGACGTGGTGGAGACACAGAATAAGGTCGTGCGGTAATAATGGTAAAATTTTGGCCGAAATCGAAAATTTACAGCCCGTAGGGGGATGGATATACATAAGCCTTGCCCCATAGCACAGAGTAGGAATTACATTATTACGTGCAAATTCATTGCCACCCTGAGACAGGGGCGCATTGCTCGTTCACATGCATGGGGAAAGGGCGCACACTATTGCATGCGTAAATTTCAAATTTCATGGCTGAATGGGAAGTTGTCGGATCCGTCCTCAAAGCCGCGGGCCCGCGAAGGGGGGGGGGCGTATGTTTTGCGTGGAAGGGGTGGTGGGGCGCCGCGCGGGACGTGGTATGAGGTGGACCAATCAGAATAAATTGCAGTCTAAATTACTTACCTAATCCACTCCCACCGAATCCAACCACCCTCCCCCCCACTCTCCCGTCCTCCTCCCCATCTCCCTCCCTCCCCCGTTGCGACCCGCGTCATCTAATTAAATGAAACTGCACCAGTGAGTGGAATTGTACTTTAACAAGAAATGCATATTGCCATCCGTAACTACACGGGAAATTTTGTTGGGGCGGGAAGGGAGGTTAGGGGAGGGAGGTGGGCCAAATTTGTTTGAGTTCATTCGATTGAGTCGTTGAATAATTCCGCGGCAGCGTTGCATTTCATCGGGATGCCGCTCCAAATTATCCGATGGGCGGCTTCTCCGTGTCCCCTCCCACACCCGATTCCCTTCCTCGCGCGGTGTACGAGGCAAGTTGGACCGCAGGTCGACTGCAGCCGGGATGGCGACGGCTGTTGGTGAGGCGGGGCTCGACGTCCCTTTCCTTTGAGCTGGTGGTTGGTGAGGAAACACCAGACACCAACCCATAAACTCCGGAACTTTCATCGCCGGTAGAGATGCAGAATGTTCACTTCATGGACGCCGAATCAGGCGTAGCATAATGAGTCTGGGTCCAAATACTCTTCTTTTATCGCCCGGTACTCCTCAACCTCATATAGGTAGGAATCGGGTAGCTGTTATGGCTAGAGTACTGGATTTCATTCCCGTGGGCCCGGGTTAGAATCCCGGAAGGGGCAGAGATTTCAATGGCATACCGGTCCCTGCTTGAATTCTGAATATAGAGCACTTCGAGTGCAATACTGTGTCGGATGGGTTGTTAAAGTATGGCCCCCGTGGCACCTTTCGTTAAGAGTAGGCTAATGCCGACGTCGGGTTTCCCTCCAACCTTCCTCCGATCTCTGAAAAATTCTACCTCTATACAAATACGCACCAGTCCTTAAAGATGCAAAAGACCTAAGCTGTTGGTCGCCTCCTTCGAATAACTTTTACTGCAAAGATAAGTTCAGCCTTCATTGCCAAGACGGTATTTGAGCCCTCGACCTTTTAGCTTCCGGACTGGCAAGCTACAGGTGAAACTACCGCGGCTGGTCTTAGAGAAACCGAGTAGACCGTAATTTTTCGCGAAAAATTGTTTCTACACCTTATGATTTCAACAGAAGCAGTCGATTTTAACAGCCACAGCGCCAATTTTGAGATGTTGATGATGACCTCTTACCACTGAAGGTAACCCCAGATTTTAAATGGTGTACTAGGTATTGAATTATAATTTCGGTAATATATTTAGGTGGTATATCTCAAGAAATAATATTAAAAATTATTGACTCTTTGAGAAAGTTTGCTAATGACTTTGTGAGGATAAGCTTCGTGAGGAATGAGATGTATTGGAATCTACATTTGGCTTAAAAGACAGTTTTTGCAAAAACGGATGATACGTAAGATATGTACCTAATCTTCTCAAAATTCAGATTAGAGGACGAATATTTATGTTAAGTGCTTAATTTTGTTATCATTCTTGATTTGCACACGCTGGCTCTCGGGAAGTGCTTTCTCATCTTCTCATTTTACGCTGAGTCTCTCATTTAAACTCTTTTACGCTTTTGTCTCAATTAAATGATGATAGAACTTTCAATGTTCCTTTCTCATTACTACAATTCATTGCCACCCCACCTTGTTCTGGATTCACGTACGTGCTACGCGAAGATAATTACATGGCATCACACAGACTTATTCACAAAATAATTCGTATTTGGTACATATAAATGTATATATTTATTTTGAGTAGCTTGTTGTTCGCAAAACCTATCGGGACCGCGTTAAAATTCGCTTAATTGACAGCCGTGTAAATTTTATCCTTCTGGTGAGTGAATGACGGAATTCAATTTATTTTTCTAAATTGCATTAATTTTTCATTTACCAAAATTTGGATACATGTAAAAAAAACAGTTTAAATACGCTGCAGGGTTCTATTTGGACTGTGGCTTCAAGTTGACAACGAAGGAAATCATCTGACAATGTCTATTTCTCGCTCTGATACTCACTTCACTCAACCCAAACTATTAAAAATAAATACTTAATAGATTGATGGTACGGTAGTCTAATACTTAAGAGCAATGTGATGCTGAGATGGTGATCCTGTTTCTAATTCAAGGGAATGCTCCCAGGATCTACGGGGAACTCTGGAAAATGCAGTGGCACCTTAATCATCTTTAAATGTGAATGGCTCCCTTTGTTAAGATTAGTTGTTTATGAGTTCCTTCGGGTGAAACTTATATTTGTGTTGAACACTCAGGTGGTTGTATCATCAGACATCTGAGAACATTTACGCAAACATTTGAAGGAAGTTTTCCTCAAGTCCTACTGATAGTTACCAAAAAAGCAAAGCATCGGTAATTTAGTCATATTTTTTTTCTTGCTCAAAGGTCTGAATACTTCAATTCTGGCCTTTTTATTGGCTATATTAAGTCTGGATATATTTTGATTGGAGGAATACCTTGGGAAAAGTGGTATCTCACACCCCTGAATAAGCAAGCCTCCAAATATTGCCAGTACTGAAAATTTAAGCTCATTCCACTATTTGATAAACCTTCATTGAAACAAACACTTGAATCTCGTTGCAGTCGCTACGAAAGCCATTGTGTAATATAGGGGTGCTTTGTTGAAGGGCTTATTATCTGTTTGTAAATATGCAAGAAGTATATATACGAAGACTTGAGTAGGGTTTGCCGAGAGCTCTGAGCGAGGGGATAAGAATAGGGGAGAAGCCGGAAGGGCGGATAATAACGAGATCAAACCAGAATCTCTCACAAAAGGATTTTTTTTCCTCGAGTTCACGAATACTCCCCAACCCCGCTCCGCCCACCCCGCACGTCCTTGGGTACGGGTCGCAACTGCTCACCATCTTTCGTATTATTGCTGCTCTGCGGGAGGTCGGTGTCGGTTAGGGCAGGGGCTCTCTAGGGACGAGGGTGTGCTTTAGAGATGAAAATTGGTAAACCATCGTCTGGAAAAATACATGTTTCATGTCTATGAATCGATGCTTTTACCGTAGAAAGTTGTCTGCCCTGCCTTTTTCCTTATTTGGGAAAAGTCTTTTTTCTCGTCCGTTTTGCAACTTTAAAAAATTTATTTTAGGGACTCTGATAAAAAGTTATGATAAAGAAGTGATTTGGCTTAGCTAATATTGAGTAAGCATAACTTAGGTGAAGCGCTTGTTGATGATTTTAATCTTGAATCATCAGGAGCGTGAAAAAAGTAGTGTAGATAATTAAATCGTTCACATAGGCCCCGGCATAGAGGAGCCAGTTGTTGGGTATCAGTATTTTCAAGTTTGTAAATGGAAACTTTCATGCCTCAGTTCTACTTTTCATCCGATGCCTTGTCAAGTATTACTCATTTATTATTTGGATGATATTTATTTTAAACTCTCGCGCAGTTCCAGCTCGACTTTGCCTTCCATAAATTTCTCTTACGGTCTATGGACTGACCTCAATCATAGTCATCATCATTAATCATCATCAACGGAATACCCATCATAAGGGTGTGTCTTCACCAGAGCCGTGCAGTTTCAATGTCTCCTCGAGGGTTAACAACCAATGCGAAATTAATGGAGGGCATATTAGTATGTTTATCGTTTCGATGTTTTTAACAGCAACACCATCGATATTTTCTTCCGATGCCCATCCCTGATTGGCTGTGGGTTTTAAAAGAGCCGATTCCAGTGCAGGAGTGGGGTTTGGTCGTATCTTTTTCGGGTGGGTCGGAGGTCAAGACAGGCTGTGGGCAGCGGCTGCAGCAGCATCTTGCATCGTTGGGTGGGAGTGAGCGACTGTACAATGCTGCAACCCTCCCCTCGCCCTCCCCCGCCCACCCTGTGGGATACTCCTCAACTGACTAACCACCCACGCCCCGGCGTCCCTTGCAAACACATCCACCCTCCCTCCGCAGACGCGCCGTCTGTCGCGGTTGCGTCATAAGGGGAAGAGAGGGACGTGTGCTGGATGAGGGGTGCGGAGAGTCACATTGGGTGCAGTGTGCTGGAATGATTGGGAGGACACCGATGGTGGGGTGGAAAGAGAGAACCTAGCGGGGAGGTGGGGGGGTGTTGGTGACCTGCCCGCCATACGGGAGGATTGGGTGGGTGAGGGGTAGAGATCCCTATAGTTGGCACACCAACGTTCTCTTCCTCCCCCCGTCCCTCACGAAACCATTCTGCCCCGCTAACTGATGCGACGGGGGGAGAGTAGAAGTGTGGGGGTGGGGGTTGAAGAAGAGGGGAGTCTGGTGCTGATTGGGGGGGAGGGAGGGGTTTTGTGTTTGCCCCAAGGCTAATCTCATGGTTAGCCGGGAGAATGGCAGGGGCGGTGGCGGAGGAAGGCAGATGGAGAAATTCTCGGGGTGGGCACCAGGGGGATTATGTTATGCAAGTGGGGAAGGGCTTGCTTCATGGAGTGGCCGAGATGGACTACTTGGTGGAGCCGGGTGCGTGCGAGATGTGTTAGGTGCCGCTAGCGGGAGCGAGGGGTCGCTAGGAATGGGGACGGAGGCCTGGAAGGAATATGCGTGGTTATGGAATCCTCTCCCCCCCATCCTATCCATCAGTGTTGATGTATCGGGCTCCTATTTCGTATTTCTTGAGTTTGTGTCATCAAGGAGCGGAAAGGATCTCATCCAAAGGTTGTATTATTTCCAGTCGACACTGAGATCAAAGACGATCCTACCATTTGGCTGAGTGGGGTCAGCCACTGGTGATACGTTTACGAAATTGAATGTTTAGACGAGAAAATTAGGCCCTGCATTTTTAGAATGATTCACTCTGGACGGATTCAGTTCTATGCACTTGACTTATTTTCCACAATTAGCCTACTTTCTGCATTATTTATATCATATTCCTTTTAGAGTTAGTATACTCAGGTCCTTTCAGAGAAGGTGGTAGGTTTGGAAACCTGTGGTATTGAATTTATGAGGTTCCCAACATTTATCCTTTTTGGTTTATGCCATATTCATCTTCCAATAGAAAATTTTGACTAAACACTTAAAATCGTGTAGATTTTGTAGTTCGGTGCTAAGTGTTTAAAATCCAGGAAAAGGTTGACCATAAAAGTTTAAAGTTTAGTGCAAAGTTAGTCAAAATATCATTACTTGCGAAATTTAGAGCAAAATGGCTTGGCATTACATTAAAAAGTTGGTTTCCGCGTCGTAAATCGATTGCTTCGAATGATTCAGTTTTAGTGTGTCCAAATGACTATTTGGCTATCTCCGAGTATTCACTCCTGTTTTTCACAGGTAACGGTCGTCTATCATGCTCCTATATGGAACATTAAAGATACACCACTAAGCTCGATCTCAACAGCGCAGTAGTCTATTGTTCTCTTTGAAGTCCTTTTAACGTGATAGCAAAAATATGTATGAGACATTTTGACTGGCGATCGATATCGCACTGTGCGTTATTTAGGAGAACTTATGATTTCCATAAGTAAGTATTAATTACGTATTTATGGCCTTTGCGTATGAATATTTTACTAAAAATTGTTACCAAAAGATTCATGGAGGAACTTCTCAGCAAGTACCTCAGGATATTAAGGCTGAGTGGTGACGTAATCGGGAATAAAAAATTATGTAAATTTTAAATGAATGGATCTATGATTAAATGTGTTGCAAGTATATTCATTGCTATTGGCCTTACGTGTGGAGATTCCAGGATAAGCATACATATATTTTAGTACACGTGATTGAATGCTGGTGTTGGTGTGGTGAATTTTTCCTAAGGACGAGAAAACCATATCGATGATCGGAATTTTGTCTGAAGGTATTGTATTCTCCCAATCCCTGCTTAGACATGGAGGAAATATAGTACAGTAAGTGCCATAACCTTTGCCAGATTAAACCGAGATTCCTTTTATTTTTCTCTGTCTTCTCTTTAGCTTATTTAAGCGCCGACTTCCATTCTGCATGATAAAGATTTTGCCACTCCTGAACTATTCATCCCTCAATCCCATGACCCGGTACCAGCAGTGGAGCCTAAAATTATGGATAATTAAGTGGACAAGAGGGTGTGGGTCGATTAATTATAATAAGTATATCTACGTCAAATGTGAACTCAATTCCCTATTATCCGCCTGCCTGATTTAACTAATTCATATTAGCAGTTTTTCGGGTGAGATAACCGACAGTCAAGTTCATTTGGACCATTTAGGACAGTTAGGTGATTTTATATAGGTAGGCCTTTGTAAGGGAACGGAGAGAGGGATTTGTGAGGATGGAGGGAAACCGGGTATCAGAATTAGCATGATCTTAACGACAGGCTCCGCGGGGTCCACGGTTTAACATTCAATCGGACGGGCGGAGTATTGAACTCGATGTAACCTCCACACAGCACTCCAGTGGAATCCGGGTTTCCAACTAAAATTTTCTGATTCTAACCCGAACTCCGGATACTCTTGTCAACACGTCAACCTAATCTCCAGAACTATACCTCTCACCTCCATTGATACCTAAGATTCAGCTGGTCCTCAACGTCTTCATTTTAACTGTGAGATGATTTGTAAATTGTTTTTGCTCATAAGGGTGCTATGTCCGCATGCCAGGCTCCGATTCTATTATCGAAGAAACTTATGATTTCCGTGCATCGGCTTATCTAAGAAGATAAAGGAACGTTGACTATTCTTTCACGCATGCTGGGGTATTTAACGCTGAGTTTGATACGGACGCGAATCTTGCTATACTGAAGTACGTATTTCAATCTATCAGTCAGATGATGGATGTGTTTTTCTCGTGCTTCTACACGGTCTTCCATCCTCGGATATACTGCCCTAGTTATTCCCTTAAAGTTTAAGTAAAGTAGAGTGCCCTTTTAAGTCTTGTATATTGTTCCACTTTACATGCAGGAAGCGGTACGGGCTGAAACAAAAGCCGCGGTAGTTTTTCATCTCTAAGCATAAACCCTCGCCATATATGGATCAACCTGCGTAAATATATATTTATCCCTCGAATCACCATGGCAGAAACGAACCACCAAACCCTGTTACGCGCATATGACAACAAAGAATCCAAACGTATGAAAAGATTGCTTTAGATGCCGCGGGAGTAAAAGTTGTGGACATCTCCTCCCCCTTCGCTCGTGCACGCTATCTTGATGACTCTTGAATCGCAATCCCGTTACGCAATTTTCCTCCGAGGCGGGGAGGATACGGTTGGGCTCGATGGAGGTTGAGGGGATCTCGTGTGTTTATGTGATGAAGGGATGGTAGAGATAGCTGTGTCGAAGGTGGGGGGGGGCTAGTGTGGAAGGGGGAGCGGGACCCTGGGAGGCTGGGAGGGGAGATGGCTTTGTAAACCGGGCTTGACTCCTGCACCCTCCTCACCGGCGACAAACGGACTCATTTACCCCCGAAAAGCTTCACTCCGGGGCGATCCGGGGGCAGGACCAATGACAGCACTCGCCCCAGGAGGGATCGAGGCGGCTCGCTGCGTCACGACATAAGAATGACCCGCCCCGGAGTCCTAAGCGATCCCTTTTAAAGGTTATCGGGGAAGGAAGGGGAATTATCTACCCTCCTCCTACCCCCCTTTGCTGGTCTGGATGAGTCGTGGGGTGGCACGGGGTTGTTGTTCGGTCGAGGGTTTTTACAGGCGGTTGTCGCCGTTGGGTGGGGGAGTCTTTGCGGGCGCGATTTCATCAGCTCCCGATATAGTGCCCTGGGGGGTGGAATTTTGCGGCCCCCTCCCTCGGCGTCGCAAGTGGACCAGAGCGGAGGCAATTGCCTGCTATTTTGCCCCTTCGTTCGCGCCCCAGTCTCATGGAACAGAGGGCATTGCATCGTGTACTGTTCTGTTATTGTCGTAAAATAGAAGGGGCATTGTTATCTTCTGCAGCAAGTCGGGGGGAACCCACAGTTTTTCAAGTGGGGTCAACTATTTTCACTCACCATGTCGTACACTAATTTGCTATTAACTTCTATCTTCCGCCATGATCTCTGAGTAGCCTCCGGCAGTTCATTTAGCTTTTGCTTCCCCAGAGTCTATGTAAATAATGGAGATAAGGCAGCTAACACAGACAAGAAAAACATTCGAACTTCTGATTATTTTATATTGCAGGATCTTGATTTGAGGCTCCTTTGGATGTGTTCATTTTCGAGTGTTTATGCTAGTTTAGACTTATGAGTGATTTTGTTGTAAAGTTGTGCCTGTTTGGTGATCAATACGATGGTTTTTTCACTAGTTTCCTATGATTAGTAAAGTTATTTCTCGATTGTTCGTATTTAATAGTAATAATTGCTGGTAAAATACTGGTTGAGAATACTTCAAACACTTTCCGCCTTTGATTGTTAGTAGAGAGTTTAATGACATAACTGGACTCCTATAGCCATATTTCTTTTCGTTAACCCGGACTTCATTATGTGAAGGATATGACTGATATTATCCTCGAGTGACATGCCAAGATGTAATTAAGTAAACATTATTGTGTGTGCTTCAGCTTTTTAACCTCAAATGTAATATAAATAATTAAAACGAGTCACAATGCCGGTCAACTGCGTACATTAATCACCTGCACCATTCTTAACAATGATTTCTCTCGTTGGGTTAATTTATTTGCTGTTGATTCGAAGGAAATTATTCACCAAAAGTACCCTAAATAGATTTTCAGTTGACGAAATTATTAGCTTTTCGTCTTTATTATTCAGTCTCTGTGTTAATAACCACTTTTGAACCTTTTTGGAAGGAGAAATGCCTTCGCATCCACGTATCAAGTTTTATAATATGTTCAAAGCATGTTTGAAGGTGTGAATTAGAATTATATTTCAAGTTATATATACATGAGTAATTATGAATATGGATAAATCAATGATGGCCAAAGGACAAATCAATATGATGGCCTTTCGATGTAGTTAAATGATTTTTCTCTTGGACGGAAAAGAAGCTTCAACTACGAATTAAGTTTTTAGATCTACCTTGCTGAATGGTTCTATTAGTAGTCATTTTAGCTTGCTCTGTGGACGTTGTTATTTCAAACGGTGGCTTCAGAAACGATGCACAATAAGCTTAATCGCAATGTTTCGGGTAAATTGTATAGTTTCGAGTGCAAGCTGAGGTAAGTCGAGTTTTGGGGCGCGCATAGTGATTAAAAGTAATGGAATTTAACTGGGCATTCGGCGTACGCCAATATGTGATATATTTATCTCCCCCCTTTAATTACAATTAATCCCTCCGAATAAATTAGTGACCTGTCCCACTTGGATTCCCCCTCGCTAATTCAAACACTGTCTCCCGTGCATCCCTGTCCCTTCCTTCCCCTCCCCTTAACGATTTTTATCTTAGATTCGCTCTTTTTCTATCCAACCCTCCTCTGCAACCGCAACCTTCCTGTTCTCTCTTCAGGCGGCGACGGACTCCTCAATGACAACACATCCGATGGCAACTCCGAGCACAACTCCTCGGCGGACGAAGACTCGCAGCTGAGGCTTCGTCTCAAGCGGAAACTGCAGCGGAACCGCACATCTTTCACCAACGAGCAGATCGAGGCGCTGGAGAAGGGTAAGCTGCCTGTCCTCCTCCTCAATCCCCTCAAAGAGCCCCGTTCCTCCTGTTCTCTCCACCCTCGCCGTTGTACGCCGCTAGTTTACCCACCAAAATACTCACTTCTTTACCTTCCCTGCCCTCGAAGAAGTGGAAACCTAAGGGCCCTTCAAACCTGTGACGTACAACTATAAGAAAGTTATAACCTCGGGGAGTCGGACAACTAGTTTCCGCTCGCAGAAAACTAAGTGTGAATGTCGCATTTGTCTTGGACGTGATTAATTGAGAATACATTTTTGTGTACGCTAGCAAAGCCTTATTTTGCGCAAGACGTCAACCCGATGTGCCTGTGGCGCGCAGGTTGTTTAAAGACGTAGGTAACGGTGTCTCTTAGAAAATCTTGAGGAATTGCCGATAAAAGACTATTTAACCAGCTGAAAATTCATTTATCTTTGTCATTGGCTTGTTTTCGGCGCATTAACCTTGTTGATCGTCAACTCAACCTCCGCCGAATTCGCTTTCTGATTGGCTTTCTCCATTTTACGTGATGTAGTGTCATGTACACATCTCTCATTGCTGCGTAGTAGCAATATAATAAACTTTCATTGTACATCAGCTATGACTTAATTTGCAAGTACTATCACCCTCAGGTTTTGGTCTTGTACTTTCAGGTAACCGGTAATAATTGTAATACTCTTTATTCAAATTAAGACCATTTTTCTCCGTGAAATATTTCCATGACTGGATACATAAACATACCAGGGTGTTTTCAAGTCTGTTTCCACACTAATAGGCGCTTCAAACCAAGAGGAGAGGTATAATGATAGGAATGTAAGGGATGGGTAAAGAACAGAACCATATACATAAACATGTCTTAGTGATTTCCACTCTTTAAAAAAATAGTACTGAATACACGACAGGTTTCAGCAGTTATCTTCGATTATCACTCTTATCTGATATTTTGTACCTTTGTCATGCTAGTTGGTATTAATTAAATTTTGCATTATTTTTACTTAATCCTATGTTTAAGTTGCTCAGAATATTTTACTGTCCTTTGTTAATTTACATCTTGACTTCGTTTGAAAAGTCATGTGGAGTGGTTTCATCTATTGGTAGTATTCAAGGTTCCTCTCGCGTTGGTTGGTGTTCCTTAACGACAGTTTCGCCTGTATTCCAGTGGGCCTCTTCAGGTCGTTTCGACTATACGGAAGCCCTTCACTTTAACACCTATTCCCTTATTCAACCAGAGATTGGTTATCTCTGTGGCACGCGAACGGTGTGTGCCTGCAGCGACTTACCGCCCAATCCCTTTGCTCCCCCTTCCGCCTTCACCCTTCGCACGTGCCCTTGGCTGATTAGGGAAGGATTTCGGTCGGCCGCTCCGCGGGAGGAGGAGGCGGTGGACCGGAGCGGCAGTGCGGCGGCGGCTTATTTCGCCTGGGAGCGATTCACTCACCTCGAGCCATTAAACCCCACCTGATGCGTGCTCCCCATCCCCTCCCACCGTCCTCCTCCACCCAGTTGGTATATGGCCAGAGGGCAAAAATTCCTGCACTCATTCCTTTCGGAGCGGTCACAAATGAGCTAATATGGCGTTCTTTAGGAGCACATGAGGCATGGAAGGATCCTTAAGGACATTCCTCGTTTGTAAATATTTAGCCGTTTGTTAGCAGCGATTAGAGAGTCAACGATCCTAAGTTATGATTGATGCAGCTCTCCATTGGATTCTCCTATCTTCCTTACTTCTTCCTACTTACAAAATTATTTACCATCACTACTTGCTCCATACATCTCATTAGAGGCCTTTGACGTTTCATTCAGTTTTCCCTCGATGATTGTCTTCATCAGACTGTAATGTCTCAAGATATGACCAATTAGAATATCTCGTATTTTTTAAGTTTCTAGCCGACCTCCTTTTTTCCACTCTTCTTTGGAATTCTTCTTTTGTTACTCACTCTATCCATCCATTTTATTCCCTTTTCGTATTTACATGACTTCATTAGAGAACTTAGTGACGGTGCTTTGGTAGTGGTTTTAGGAATCTTAGAACGAAGGTTTCCGCGGAATGGTTTGATCTCAGCATTTTTTCTCGGGTTTTCTTCCGCTTCAGTTGGGTTGTGGACAACAGTTTCGCTGGCTCTCCTGCCAGGTCGAAGGCTCAACCTGAAGACGCTGGCAGGAAGAAAACCCGAGAAAAAATGTAAAGTTTTAGTAATCTTTTCACCGTTAATCTTGCGGTCTTTATGCATCCTTGCGGGATAAAAATTATGACACAAAACACTTAAGTGTGCAACTCTGGATAACGTTGCTTCCTATGTATATATAACTGCCGTCAGAATATGTAATTAGAATGTAAATAAGATCTAGCTTAATGATCCAGCTGTAAACTTCCCCGTGAGAGAGATGGCAATTTTTCATCTATAATCATTTGCATTCAAGTGGTGTCCAAATCACCGTTCATCTCTTTTTGATTATTTCATAACTCGAGATTGAGATTTCTCTTAATTTGGCGAATGAAAAATTATTCAATAATTGAAGTACAGATGGATACGGTGCTCGCTAGCCTGGGAAATTACGTTTCATACCAAATTTAAAGTTTTAATGCAATCACTTTGACACTCACTCAATCAAGTTTTATGTAAACGATAGATTTATACAAAAACTCAATAAATTTTTTAAAAAATGATATCAGGTACCGTTGAAGCTCAATTGATTGAAATAATTTAACGTGAATTTGGAACAACATTTCATGGGGACAATTGTGGACAAGATTCAAAGAAGTATTAATAAAAGAAGCTTTAACTGAAGGAAAGAGGTAAATTGGTACATGCTCAATTCCTTTCAATCATTGGCGATATTTATGATGGAGCAAGATCAAGTAAGCAACCGCCCATCGTTCCCTCTATCTCTCCCTGTCCCTTGTCACACCCTGTCGCCTTAATTCCGGTGGAAGGAAAGAATGGAGTCTGTGGTTAGATCAGTTCCGGTCGGCGAATATTCCTCCGGACCCTTTTCGCTCCGGCACCTTCAAAATGCTCCCCGGAGGGTATGATTCGGTCTCTCCATTTGCTCCACCCCTTTTTTACCCCCTTCCTCACCCCCTTCCTCCTGGTCCACCTCCTATCATCCCTCTCCTCCTCCCCCCTCACAAATCTCAATTTTCGCTCGCTCATTTAACTCTGCGTCGTGGTGCGGCGTCATCATTCCCTCATTCTCGATTCGATTTTGGGGAGATTCGATTGCGAGAGAGCTTCCCTTTGATGTGAGGAGGGGGGAAGCCGTTTGATTTTTATTTTCTCTCTCGCCCCTCCGCCTTTTAGGGCGTTTATCGGAAGTCTTTAGATATCCCTTTCATTCCTCCTCGCCTCCTATATTATCGCCTCGGGCGAGTCCTGCGTTAGTGAGTTTTGTTTTGTACGAATGGGCCTTTGCAGTGGCGTCAATTTCTTTTGATTCGAGCTGAATTCCCGAAAAGAATGTGTCTTTAATTGCTGGGTCGAAGGTTGAGGCTGACGTCTGAGAAAAGAGATACACTCCTGATTAGGTTACTTTTTCTTGAGGAAATCGTCTGTACTGCAAATTTGTTTATTTGCCATTTTGATGTTAAAATTTGATTAGCTTCAGTGTCGTTAGTTCATGTTAAAAATTATGTAGGAGCGAGCGGGCGCTGTTAATAAGTATCGGTAGGTACTCATTGGCACGATATGTCCATCTCTCCTTTGTAAAGTGAGGGTTTTCAATGAAATTGTTTCGGGATTTCTTTATTATGGAGTCTGTAAAGTAACCTCCAATCAAGGATCTCCAATATTCTCGACCCCCACCTTAGCTTTGAATAACTTATGCGCTACTTTTCATTAATTACAATAAAAATAAAGTATTATATCACTATGAAGATTTAGAGAGTAAGAAAAGAGACCTGCTATATTGCTTGTATGGCTGACTGACATTGCCGACATGAAATATCCCAGAAATTATTGTAACTATTTCTGGATTACATAAATAGTTTAGTATAGTCATTATCCTGCTGTATTGCGGGGGTCCTCCACCGGGTTATTGCGTCCATGTCCGCCGACGCTTCGATTCCCGATACAGGGCTTCTAAATGAAGAACGAACACGATGACCGAGTTGGGAATGGAAACGTCGGCGGACATGGACGCAATAACCCGGTGGAGGACCCGAGAAACCTTCACGCAGCAGATACGCCGGGAAAGCACCAGATCTTTCATCCTGCTATGTATGTACTTGCTAGAAAAGCATTCCATGTCCGTTGGGAAATGGGTACACCTGCTCCAAACGGTTTGCATCATATTCATGATTATAGTAAAAGTAAGATGTATAAGGAACAACTTTTATACGACTATTGCTTGACTTATTTTGAAAGTAATTTCAATATTGTGGCAGGATAACGTGATAAGTACATATTTTTCTCGGTTCCTAAACCTGCATTTCAATTATTATAAGGAACAAATATCTTCCACATCGATAATTTTTACCCTCAGTGTTAGGTTCAAATATAGTTTATCGGAGGAAAAATGGGATGAAGAGACGGAATTAATGGGAAGAAGATATTTCCTTGAGACGATCATCGGGAAATTCTCCCGTTAAAAAATATCCCGAGCAAACAAACGTGATCCCAATCCACGGAGACGTGAGCATCGCTGCTGAGTGTCCAATTAATCCCATTAATATCGTCAGAGCTGGCTTTCTGGCGGACGAGGATATAATGGCCACTCGATGGGTCGTCCTCCAAGAATGCGCCGCCGACGGTGATTGCAACGATGCCGTGATTGGGGTGCGTTATGAGAAATATAGTGCGGAAGGGAGAATACGAGGTCGATGGAAGGTTGAAGGAGATAGGGTCCAAGCTGGTTTCGACCCGATGATGACGGGACGGCAACGTGCTTCTCACACCGTTTCCCAGGCCAGCGCCCGGTGGTCTGCAAGGTTGAGATTCGAGTGTATACTCTCCCCAACCTTTCTCATTCTCTCATACCCTGCTGACGATACCCTATGGGTTGTTAGTGTGATGTGAGAGTGGACAGGTAGAAAGGACATTTTCCAAGGAGGGGATGGTCGCTTTCCGCGCCTCAGGTATTCCGATCGCGTCCTTCGCGAGCGGCAAAGGGGGTAGGAAGAGCGGGAAGTGTATTGGTTTATGCGTCGGAGATGTTTTTTTTTGGGGGGAGGGGGGGGGACTCCGAGGGATGGTGGGATAGGGGGTGATTTTCTCCCTTACGGTGGGAGGGCTGTTTGTGAGGGGGGTTCACCCGGTCTCGCATTCCCTCATCGCGCGGGAAGGGAGTGAGTTGCGGATAGCAGTCTGTCGGCGGACTTGGTTGTTTGAGGAAGAGGTTGTGCCGGGAATAAACGCAATCTCTGGAGCGAGGTTGGGAGGAGGGCGGGGGGAGAGAGAAAAATGTAGAGAGGGTAGAAAGAGGGCAAGGGGTGGAGGGTGAAGATTCCGATCCGGAAGGGGGAATCGAATCAACTCTCACGTATCGAAGGGAGTGGTGGTGGAGTTGCGTCGTTTATTGGATCTCGCTTTTCTCCCTTCAACTGCGTTTCTTAACTTGCTCCCACATTCCTGTCTTCTCTCTCGCTCCAACTAGAGATCGTTTTTCGTCTTTCTTTCTCGTCCTCCTCTCTTTCAACCCTTGACTACTTCATCCAAGGAGAGCCTTGCCGTTGATCTCTTGCTTTGCCTCGCGTGGGAGAAAAAGAAGCCCAAAACTTGAGTGGAAACTTAGGTCGGTGCGACGATGTCGAGGTTGTAATACATTCTGAGTCGCCGCGTCGCCGTTTCGTGCTCGAATTCGTCAATTTTTCCTTTTCTGTTGGCGATTTTGATTCTGTGGCTACAATGCGACGCGGTGGCTACAATCACTGAGTCTGCGGTACAAAATGTTTCTTCTCTTCCTCTCCCAGGCGTTTTTTTACCGTGACTTCGACTTCTCGTATCTCTCTTATTGATCCGTGAGTTCAAGGAAATGCATGAAGATCCGTGATGTTGCATATTGTCTTTAAAATCAAAAGAACATCAGTGAATTTGCTATGCTTTCGTGTTTTCGCTAATGATTTCCGTATCGCAACTCGTCATAAACTGGTTTCGGATGGGTCTCCATCATGTAGTGCAAATTTAATAAAAATAATTTTTGATACAGTCGTTTGATTTGTTTTCACGGATGCTACAGTTTTGCAACGCTCCAAGTATTTTTTAACCAAAATAAAATCTTTTCCTTCAGTTTTTTAATTTATAAATTTGGAGTAAACCATTATGGGAACTCATGAGCATTTTCAACTACCATACAGGTAATGACTGGTTTTAACTCAGTGAAACATTGGAATGACAGTCCAAGTTCCAGTAATAGAACAAATGTAGAAAGTCAGGCGAAGGTTTATTGAGTAGAATATCTCAGTTACAATTTTAAATTACCTAAATATATCCAGATAAATAAAATCAGTTCGCCGATGTTATTGATTTATTGATGCACTCTATTGTTAAACTCTCCTTGTCGGAGTGTGGCTGGTAGTATAAACTGGAAGTATTGATGTGGTAGCTATTTAATTATCGAAGCATATTGAGTGTTTTTCATTCTCAATAAGAAAATTTTCCAAATTTCTGTGTCGCTGATTTGTTGGATTTTCATTTGCAACAATTAATCAAGAGATATCAAATCATTTGTCTTCTCTCAACCCATAATTAGACCGAAACAGATATGTTGAATGAGGATGTAATGTTCATTTACCATAGAATGTCAATTGAAATCATGGAATTTAAAGTTTGGACGAAATTCCGAAAAGAGTTATGGACATTGAATGATCTCTTTAGTCATGATAGAGCATTGAAAAAAATTATATATTGCTTTCAGGTTGATTGCAATTTTGAATGCGCTCATAGTCCCCAAATTTCACACACTAAATTTTATTCTAATTCGCAATTTTAAAAGCACCGTTCAATAAATAACGAAATAAAATACCTTATTAATCACCATTTTCTTTGCCTCATGCAGAGACAATCAACTGAAAATTAAGTAATGAAATTTTCATTTTCCCGTGATATGTATCTATGCTATTTCCAGGAGATTTTGTTTTGCTATTTGGGGTTAAATTTCTGAGTTAGTTTCGCATCGAAGGGCTGGAAAACATTGCTTTTTCCTAAATTCTTAATTCTTTATTCCTTCTAATTCATGAGATTTGTTAAGAAATTTAATTGATTTACATCTATTGCCGACATTTTAAATGCCTTAAGGATTTCACACTTTAATCACCATCTATATTTGATTTTATTATTTTTAATTGAAAAGGTGACACAATTTACACTCCGTATTAGTTGTTGCTTTTATTTTCAATGAGCTCTTAGTCCAAGTGTCAGAAGGGATCCGATCTGGACTTGCATTCGGTTGTAACTTTTTTCTTGTCTTTTGCTAAGCGAGGACGTGAGTTTCATCTTTTTCGATCACTCTGTTCTCTTAGCTTAGGCCTTGGTTTAGAGTAGGATTTTACTCAATTTCCCGGCTTATGTTTGTAATTTAAAGTTATTTAGCTGTGACCCGCCGGTAAATGACTTATTTTAAGCATCAAATGCTGTATGAGTTTTTCATTTGGCGTTCTATTAATGATTATTGGTGGACACCTTTCAAACCTGTCAGCGAAATCACTTTGCGTAAGCATTTCTCATCGATGTACCCTTGCGATCAATGATCATGCTATCATTTTTCGCTTTAAGCGTTTAATAGCATTTAATAATCTTTGTGGTGGCGTAGAAAAATTTGGCTTATATATTTAAATTGGTGAGAAACTTTCGCATCAAGTGCATCATTAATCTTTGAGGAACAAATTTCATGCATGTTCCCCATTGACGCTACGTCTACTGAGCATGAGTAGCCGTCCTGAGGTGATGTAGTCAAGAAAGGACAGGAATACCGCTTAATTATTAATACGTTATGGAATCTGATCTTAGACCCATAATGAATCGGTGATGTAGGTAAGCAACATCTTGTAAAGTATCTTTTTCTTCCTATTCCTCGATTGGCAAATCTTTTCTCAAGGTTTAATAATTCATAATTCTTCTATCATACCCTTGCTCTCTTATTTGAGGTCCACAAAAGGGAATCACCTAAGTTTTCTTTCGTATATCCATCTACATCTACATAATACCCTGCAGGCCACCATAAAGGTGTGTGGCCACCTTTATCCACTGTATCTACTGCGCATGTTTTCGAAGTGGAACGAGTGGATTGAAAGACAGTTGTAGCAACATGTTCCTATGTTTTTGGGCATGAAATGGAGAATTTAGGATTCTTCCGAACTTCTCCGTTACCGTGTACGATGCGAATACCGGGGAATACGATAATTCTTTATCGTATTCGCCCCCTCGTTTGCCTTCCGCTTCTTGTTTTTTTCAGTATTAACTCCTAAAACTGTGTTTAACTCAATTTTATTTAAATTTAGGGAGAGGAGGAGTGACAATAGGAGCCGAAAATGTATCTGCTTTTGAAATTTAAGATTGCCTCTCATTGGTGACGCGATGAAATGTGCAACTAAAATTTTGGGCTGAGCTTCATCAGAATCATACAAAGATAATGGACCCGTGCCCTTACGAGGCTCATGCGGCGACAAATGCAGCTTGACTCGCCGCGACAGCAATACGCAGCAGAGTTTCTATCTGGCGTGACTAAGCAGCAGTCGGGGCACATCGTGGCGAAAACTTGCCCATTCCGCGAGGGCGTAAAGAGCCCCAGGGTGCCCGAACGAGACCCACACTCTTCCGACCTAACGTCGTTGTTATCGGTAACGCGACGGCAAACACGGGACGGGCGATTCGATTACCTCCACCCGATCCCCTCAACCTCCTCCTCTTGCGCCGCTAACTTCTTGCCTCCTCACCAACCTCCTCCCGGGTCCTCCGAAGATCGCTTCCGTTTACTTTCGGCGGAGAGAGAACTGGGGTGCGAGAGCGGTGGAAACTGGAGGGGTGCGGGTTATTAAGGAGGACGGGGAGTAGGAAAGGGGATCGGGAGCAATTGGGTTAAGGGTCCTCCGGATTATTAAGGGAAGGAGTGGAAAATTGAGGGTAATGCGATCGGGCGCGTGCGGATGCTTCCCGTTGTTTTGTTTGCGTTTTTGTGCCCGCCTGATGCGCTCGGTAGTCGACGTCGCTTATAGCTATTGGCTCCCAAACCCGCCCGACAATTCCATTTCTTCCCGCTTCCTCCCAATCCGTCGGATTAAAATCCGATTCTTTCTGGGATGAAATGGAGCGTTTCTTTTCCCGTAGCCTTTTATCTTTTTTGTTGATTCGGGAATCCTCTCGTTTTGGCGTCTTCTTCGTGTTCCTCCGGAGGGAAAGGAATAAAGGAGATGCCGACTAAGTGGGCTCTATTCTTCCGTCTTGCTGAGTTCAGCTTCCTTCATTCCTGCCGCGTGTTATCCTTCTTGCGTGTATTTGAGGAAATTGCTGTATATTTCACGTTTGTACATCTAGGTTAATTACATAATTCAATGCGTGAATTAAATGCCAAATGTCGCGTATTTGGGAATAAGGTCTCCGGTATTTTGCTTTGGTTGGGAGAGACAAGTCTTTGTTTTTTTTACAAAGGTCTGTAATACCTACTTTAGATGGTTCCAAAACATTATTTTTTTATTGTTCTTTCATATATTCAGGAACCATTAAGTTACGTCATTAAAATATAAGGGACTTGTAAAATTTTAATGGCCTTGCATTGCAATACAATTTATTATTATTAGTTTTCTACCGGTGAAGGTAGGTCTAAATGGACATTTGATTCTCCCACATCTCTACATTTCACACAATGTCCCTCTTCAGCCCCTCATACCTCTTGCTTCCCGTCGTTCTATCCAAGCTACCCGTTTTTCTCCTCCCTCTTCCCCGCTTACCCAACATTCTTCCCTCAGTCACGTCCTTCAAAACTCCATCACCCTTTTTTAACTTCTCCATCCATACTATGTGCTTTCTCCTAATTTCATTTATCAAATTTCTTTCCTCTCGTACCCATTCCAGCAGTAGTAGGAGATTGGCGGAATCATAACGAGGTCATCCGCGAAGCTCTATTCCCTTTCACTTTTGCGCACTCTAGCTGAGCTAGGCCGACGCCACACCTCTGCCCGGGAGAACATACACCCCCATGAACTCATCTGCAGCAATAGGTCATACATCCATGAGCATGAAATCAGCTCTGCCCGGGGAAATGTTCGAATACGGTTACGTAAATGAGAAATTTAGTTCACTAGACAACACCCTTTTACATAATGCCCCCTCCACGGCGCCTAACTCCCACCATCAACCCTTCTTAGCAGTATATAAGCCTGTACTGCAAGCTACTCTATACCAGCATTTGAAAGATTAGCTCTCAAATATGGTCCAACAGGCATCATCACTTAGCTTTCAACAAGAGAACTTCCATCTCGGGATCGCTGACCTCAGGTGAATATATTTTCGATAGCCCCCAAAAGCTATCGGAATTTTTTATCTTAAATCTAACTAATAGATGAACTTCAGAATGGTATTATGCTGAAGTTCTAAAATTCGCTTTATTCACTAAGCAGATTAATACCAAGATATATCGAAATCCATGATATTCGAATTTTATGTAAGCAAAAGGGGGGAATTGTTATCATTACCAATGTGACAGCTTCGAACTAAGATCCGTATACTTTACCTCCTGACTCAACTCTCCTTGATGGGGGGAAATATTTGAGGAAAGTCCCAGAGACAAGTAATTGGGAAATTAATGAACTAACATAAGAAAGGGATAAATGACGCCGCAGTATACCAATTCTAAGATTATAATACTATTAAATATACCAATATGATTCCACCATCAAAAATATATTGATTAAGAGACGATAAACAGATCTCCACCAACCTCAAAATCTTTCACGCGAGTTAATAAGACGCGAGAATCAGCGTTCCGCTTCGAAGGTGGGAGCCACATCATCTCTCTCTAGCGAGTTCGCTCGCTCTCCGAAGAGCTCGCTCCGCGAGACATCGCTTTCTCGCCCTCTCTCCCCGAAGCCTCACGACATCAAGCGGTCGGCTACAGAACTGTCCTTGTCGTAGCGGCGGGAACACAAAATAACTTTCCCACAAACGCTTTTTGGAAGCATCCCGCTCCAGAATCATTAATACAACGTGTCCAGGTGGACTATTAGATTATATCAATTCATAGTCATAACATTCAATCTGGATAATTCACTTTTTAGTTGGAAATTAACACAGAAAACAGTTAAAACATCAATACGAACTATTTAATCATTTAAGAAAAAATCTTTTCACTGTAGAGATTCTGAATTCAATGTCTATAGAATGACGTCTTCTGCTAATTAGAAAATTTAACTTAATAACGATCTCCACTATTTGAGCAGATAAAATCTAAATTTCAAATTACCCATCAAGTAAACTAAATTATTATTTTCATTTATTATATCCTCAAGAGGAAGGGTTATTCAATAAATGAAACGCATTGCATATAGGTTTTACAAAAATTTATTTCATTTTTTAAACATATTTCATTATTAACACAGAAATAAACTAGCTTGTAACAATTGTATTTATAGCACATTTTTTTTGAGAATATAACTTCAAAGTATCCATGCAAATACCTTTGGGAAGAAGACTAGTCAAGAACGACTTTTTAGCACCTTTTGAGAATTGAAACTGATAATCCCTCGTATATTTAAATAATATACTCTCCAGTTCTGAATAATCTACATCTCCAGAGTATTAATTCAGACCATGATAATTGTTCTTTAACCGAAACGAGTCTTTCGCGTACAGAAATCTTGCCGGCGATTTGAAAAGCCACACATTACAACATTTCGTTTACACATTAATGATAGTTAATTCCTTGACTATGTATTCGCCATCAATTTTAGTGAATCCTTGGAATTCGATATAGCACTCATGACGTAATCTCTCAAACTTGCGAGATTTTTTTCATCTAACGCCAGAGGTTCAAGAGATTACAAGAGTTTCTGACTTGCAGAATTTTACCTCGTGCCAGAGGTCAGAAACACTTTGCAACGCACACACTCATGTAATCAAAGTACAACCAAGTTATACCTTTTGATTACCAGACACATCATTCAACATGAGCACCATCTCAAATTCCAATCTTTCCAGATCATATTCAGTGATTTCGTTAGATAACCCGGTAGCGAGAAATTGTCTAACCTTATCACGGCTGTCCGAAAGTCTCCGAAGAAATAGATTTATCAGAGTGGAGAGTTTTAACAGCTTTTCCCATTCATCAACATTAAGATTAAATGAACTCTTTGATAAAATATTTTTTATGGACAAATGCCGCTTCCCAAAGTAATTTGCGTAGGACAAGCACTTTGAAGAGAGCTGATCTTTTAAACCAATATATAGATAATTACTCACTGATTTTTCTAAATTTATAACATTAGTCCATTCACTGTGTGAAACAATAACACTTTTCTTATTTGCTTGATTAAATTGCACTACTGGTTCAAAGTCTCTGCTGGGATCGTAGCCCACACAAACACTTTTTGAATTTACACCATTCAGATAATACACTGTTTGAAGCAGTAAATTATTGCTATCACAAGATGATCGAGGAACGGGATGATGTCCAGACGGTCTCTTCCTCTTAATGGGCGGGGACTCTTTCTGCGATGGCGACAGCATGATGACTGACGATCGACGAGATATTATCTTACTTAAGAGGAATGAGGTGGAGGAGGGGTGGGGGAACAGTCGTTGGAGCAAGGCTCAACTTCTGCTTTGAGGCGGTTATATTGCATCCATTGAGCGAGGGAATGAGCATCTCGGAGTGCGCACGTGCTGTTACGCAACTTATGGCATGGGTTCAGACAGGAAAAGGTGGGGAAGGAACATTTTTCAGGTGCTGGACAACGGAGTTCTTTCTTTAAGGAGATGAAGGTACGGTCTGTTAGGTCGGAGAGGAACTCACACTCGGCTTCGCTATATGCATACAGAGAGGTTGCTCCTTCAATGATGGCCTCCAAGGCGGGTAGAAGCTCCACATGAGAGATGAATCCATGATCGAAGGTGGTCTCCTCACAGTTTAGCGGGTCATGTAACCGCAGCTTTTTTCCACCAGCTATAAGCCTCCCATTCTTCTTAAAACTCCCCCAAAACAGACGATTTGAGTCAATATTCACTGCAGCCAGCTCTATCACCCCACCCTTAGAGAAACACACAGAAGTGACGATATGCATTCCGGAGAGTCTATCTCATCAATGACGTTTCTCCCCCCGAAGCATGATATTTATTCTCGAGCAGCAATGCTGAGCCGCAGGATGACACCTCCTTTCACTCCTCAACTCGTTGAAGGTTAAGTGAAACAGCTTCAGAGCGCGGCAGTCGTTGAGGTGAGGGATGGTATGATGAAATTGTGTGAGGAATTTGTGTAGGGTGTATCCTAACGACTTACTAACTGCATAAAGACAACAGTATTCTCCGCAAATGTCAGAATGAAAACTTTGAATCTGAACCCGATTGTGAGTGCAAGCGAAAGGTTTCAAAAAATTTATAATATCCGGAACGAAAGGCACCAATCCATATGAGTCAAAATACTCTGCTATACCATTGAGAATATATATCGCCACCCAATGAGACCCAGGTAAGTATGAAGGATCTAAGTTCACTACGTATATGCCATTTATAGGAGAGTGGGGTAATTTATCGGAAGCGTAGACTCCGCGGAATATTTTTAGCGGATTCAATAACCTATCAATCTGTACACTATCCATTGCTAGACTAATAATTTGTGATAATGTTCCTGTTTTTATCAATTTCTAGCGAGGCATCGTATTCTGCAAATACCAAGCACGTTACTGTGTTTGTCAATTCTTTCTCGAATTTCGCCTCTATTCGCACCACACCACGATCTCCGAGACTTACATAATCTTCGTTTCCCGAATCGTCAGGTGTAAGATCGAACACTAGCATGAAATATCCATGTCCAAACATGTCGTACGTGATTTGATTACCCCTATCATAATGCTTTATTCCACTACCTGAAAATATGGTATCATATGCCCGCGCCCAATACTTTTTACTGCTGAAATTACATTCCAGTCCCTCGGAAGGAATCTGAACACCGTTTACAAAGAGTGAAAAAGTTTCCAGGGAATAGTGAGAGAGAGCAAATGGATTTTTCTCAACCCTACCAGCGTACGAGTCATTATCAACCATAGCAAATATTATAGTGTTGGGTATTCGACCAACAATCGCATTATCAATGCTCAGAGTTCTTCCACCGGAAGGAATCGTGAAAGATTTCATTTCCGTACGTTTGTAGTGATATCTAGCATTATTTTTTTCCAGCATGTTACTGTGTGCTACTAATATTGAAGGGTTGATGTCAAAATGTCGAACGTAAAGAGTCGCATCTAGTATTCTCATTACTCCTACCACTTCACCCATCAGATGAAATGCAGGGTTTGATATCATCAACCTGATTCCTATATCGACTCGATCTAACAACAATTGTGACTGATTGAACACGTCCACATGTAATTTACCATATAGCTCAACTTCGGCACTGTTCTCGAACCACGACTTTCGCTTTATATAACCTGCATTGCTGTTATTAGTTTTATTAATATCATCCCCCGTATCCACTTCCCAACCTACGTTCCTCAAATGTGTTTTGCTAGCATCGACGCCATAATTTAACGCATTCTCAATATAGCTCCTGTAATGATAATTATCCTCCGAAGGAGTGACCAACGTCCCATTGAAATAAACGTTACACTGTTCAAAGAGGGAGTGGAGAATATTGTTCACAACGCCAGGTTGATTAGCATCACTAGACGTAAAATCTGTCAAGTCCGCCTTACACACTTTCACTCTCAACCTGAGGAATATACTATTCAAATCCTTGTAGGCATCACCGGAATCTTTAATCACGAATTCAATCACCGATCTATTATCCAGCGATGATATAGGTTTATTGGAAACTAGTCGCTTTGATAAAATGTTAGTCTGAATGGGTGGATTGGGTTGGAATAAGTCCAAGGAGGTTAGCATATGCTCAGCCATGACTTAGTTGGAAAAAATATCACTATGCACGACCTTCTTCCCTCTTCGCCTTCTCTGCGAATGTCCTTTATTTTTCCTGACGCTAGTTTTTATTTTATTCAATCGTGGACGCTTAACCAGTCTCACCCCACCCCCACTCATGTTTTTTATTTTCTCCTCTGCTTTACGCTTCAAGTTCTGCCCCGCCTCGTTTAATCTTCCTCTCAATATCTCTTTAAAAGGCTTTGTTCCTAGATCGCTCAAGGCTGCCGCCCCGGCACTAACCGCCTCCTTACCAACCGTCTTCAACCCGCTGTAAAAAAGAGGTCTGGCAAAACGCCACAAGCCAGCAAGAAAATTTCCTATACCCCGCCCCTTTTGCACACGATACGATGCTCGATATATTGGTCCAATCTCCCCACCTGACTGCTTTAGGTAGTAAGCCAAATATCGATCCGCCACTGGAGCCATCTCGACGCTCAATGATCAATAAACTTATATTACGCCTTTTTTATAAAATGCAATACGACGATGGAAGATTGCTCACCACTACGAAATGGAATTGGATCTCCGAGTTTGTTTGTCAAAAGAATTTCAATGCTTTCAATGTTATTCTTTTCGACTGGGTGATAGAAAATGGGATTGAATGCCCAGTGTAAGTCTTGAGTGTTTAATATACGCAAGCATCGACTGAGCGAATCACCTACCAGTTGAGGTTTAATTATATCTGTGTAAACGTAAACGTTTTTGGAAGGAGACAAGATTTCTCTTTTCGTTCTACCGCTTCGCAATTTACGGTATTCAGATTTAATGTTCTTGAAATTCTTTACGAAATCCTCCGCAAGTGTTGATGAAGATGAATCCCACTGATAGAAACGGAGAAGAATACTTGATAATATCAGAATATCATGTTTTATTTTAGCCTGCTGTTCACCGTTGAAATCTTTAATCGATTTATCGAATAATTCCTTGAACGAATTATATGTTCCTGGCTTTAACGTATACTTAACATCATCCGTAATAATCTGCACGGAGTTTGGTGATAATCTCTCATTTATACCACTCTTTTTATCATTCACTGTCATTTTATCTGCGTATATCACTACATCATTCGCTATGTCAAGCCTTTTCTCTCCGCTAATCTCAAAAAATGATGGTTCGAAGGCAAAAGCTATGCTCTCGTACCTACCATTTGGAACGATGAAAAACGAACCATCCTTCAACTTTACTCTAACAATATCTTTATCCTCAGGCCCACCGATTTCACCCCGGACCAAACCCTGCTCGTTCCGAGTCCTGTTGTCCTTGGTTGAAGAATAATTTGTGATTTCTCTCAAAACGCTCTGCTTATCGTTATCCTTTACTCCCTCGATTGGAGGAATAGAAATCTCGGCCAAACCCACCATCCATTCACCATTTACCAAATCGAGACGATGCGATAATCTCGTACGGAAATGTGAGATCGTGTTGTGAGGAAAATATGTTTTTGAACTATCACTAGGCAACGTAATGTAAAACTCGTTCATATTTTACGCACCGAAGAAGCGGAGATCCAAGAATTAAATGATTTGGGGTATCCTTGCCACTTTACAAAATACTCTAAATCACCAGCCCGCCCCCTACGCTTTAAAATTTTTTCAATCTTGTATTCCGTATCGGGGGAAAGGTTAACCCTCACTAACTCTTGCTCATAGAAACTACCCTTTATATCCTCACCGTTCAGATCTTTCAACTTGTACGTTGGTATCTCCCTCGACCGATTCACACCCTCAACTTGAAATATTTCGTTGGTATAATTGGGCGTATATCCTTTCGCAAATGGGCGTCGCTCCTTACTGATTCTTACGTAATCACCCCCTTTAAATTTAACATTTTTGCTAATAAGAGGTTTCCTTGTGCGACTAGCGATTGAGAATGCATTTCTCTCATTCACCTCAACAGGTTTAACTCCTAAGCTGGAATGTACGCTATTATTATAACTATTCACCAATTTGGATAATATATCCACGTAATTGTACGTTGAATATCTCGTAAAATACTTGTACATTTTTGATTTTAGAGTTCGATTGAACCGTTCAACGAGACTGGCCTTTATGTCTGGATTGTTTGTTGTGTAAAACTTTACACCACGTTTCGACAGGAAATTTTTAAATTTACTATTCACAAATTCACCACCCTTATCGCTTTGAATTTTTAGCGGTTTTCTTTCGCGAAAAATATTATTAAACGCCTCGACTACCTCCTCTGGGCTCTTTGCTCGTAAAGCTCTTGCCCACCCATACCTCGAAAATAAATCAATCACCGTCAAAATATAACAATGTCCTTTGTTGAATTTTTTCAAACTTCGCATATCGTTCAGATCACATTGCCAGCATTCATCAATGTATGATACGATGTAACGATTTCTAGGGAATTTCTTCCTCATCGGTCTGTGGCGTGTGTATGCGTCTTGAGAATCTAACCACTCGCGTATTGTCTTTCTCGAAATTCCAGTCGCTCGATTTAATTTCTCGACAGTGGAAAAACCCGCAGAGTGTTCTGGATCATTGTACACCTTCTCGATTATATCGTTATCCACTCGTCTCCGAATTTTTTCGGTTTCCTTTGTCGACTGCTTCGCCTCGGCATTGCTCTTGGTGACTTTTCTTTTTCGCTTCGTTCTGACCTCTTTCTTTTTCTTCTCTTTAGCTGTTTCGATAGATTCCCCACCGCGTCTAGTCTTCCCTCTATACGTTCCCATGTCTTATCCAAATCAGCATTCGCTCGTTTCACATCGGCAAGCGATTTCCTCAGTGCGTGGGTCTCCTCCTCCTCACTGTCCTGTGACCTTCTATGTGACTGGCTCTGACCCAAGGATTTCACTATCGGAATATGAATGGGCGATTTAATCTCGGAAACTGCGTTCAGATATTTATCTAGCACACGCTTGTACATGTGCCATTTGTCTATGTCCTTCACACCTCTTTTCACCAATACGGCTTTCATTTCAACATCTAATGCATTTAATCTCCTCTTCATTTGACCTCGCTCAAAAGCCTCAGGGTCGACTACGAGCATTTTACGCAAACTCATTTTCCGCCAATGAGGCTACCAATGACACCACTCAATATGGATCCGAGTAGCATTGGCAGAAAGCCTCCTTTCTGTACGAGAAGCGCGCGCTTTTTTTTAATGCTAATACCACGCGAAGCCAAGTTTCTCAAAGTATATCGATGCTTGAATAGTTTTCGCTTTAGCCTATTATTTATCTTATGTCTACGTTCAAGCGTATTCAAACAACATTCGGAGATGGCTTTAATCAACTCCGCATCCGATGCTTTTACTATAGCTGATCGCAACTTTGGTTTGGCAGATTTTAGCACATGAAGTAAATGATTATTGTTCTCCAATCTTTTCATCATGCACGGGCATGTAGATTACTGTGACCCTATCTTCAGGAAAGATTTTAGTACGGAATCTAAACCTTTCGTCCGTGTCCTGTCCGAGGTCTAGGACCAAATAGCCGAATGGTTCTTGCGTCACCTCTTTATATACCCTTTCCAATTCCTGCGATTTTTCAGGATAGACCTGCCGAGCCAAGTGACCGAATTGTAGTCGATCTCTAGGATTTTTAAATGCTACTATATACTTGGAATTTAGGGATATATTTCTCGCTTGCGGGCTCTGATAGAATATGTTTTGCGTGATTAAGAACACGGAAATGTTAAAATGATGGCTTCCTCTTGTGAACAATTTGCATACGTCTTTACTGTACGCTCCCTCACTCATTAGATCATCTAGCACGTACAATGTTGGCACGCCTACGAATTCTTCGAAAGGGGGTATTTCGGTTCGAAATTGAATTGGTGTACTCGTACGTATTCTTGGTTCACTTCCGCGACTGCAGCACCACACAATCTGATGTATTGAACTATCGATCATGTAAGGTAAATTTTTCAAGAATTTCGTCACGAACGTCGTTTTTCCACACCCCGAAGGGCCTGCGCAGATGCAAGTGAAAGGATGTTTCCAGACCAATGTCATGATTGGTACTGATCTCATTATAGCGCCTAATGGGTGTTTATAAGTATCAAAAATCTTCATTACCAAACGCCTCGCTATGCGTTCTCTTTCGCGGAATTTTGTAATGACCCCAAGCCATAGTATTAATCCCATCCTCGCAAATGTATCTTTTGTCATCGCTTGCGTTTAGCGTGACTTTGTTCATTTGTACCGTGTACAATTCATGCTTATTACTTCGAATGACTGTCATCCTTCTGAATTCTGTGGAATTTTCATGCAGGCAACGAACGTAGTCGTTGAATTTTAGACATTTATCTTTGACAGATTTGGTTATACCCTTGGCTTTCTTTTTTTCCTTTCCACCCTCGACCTTGAAGGAATATAGTTTGCTTCTCAGACCTACGAAATGAGTCATAATTAAAGAATTACATTCGTCTTTAAATTTCCCAATGACCCTTTTGTTCTTCTCAGAGTAGCAAGGGTGAGACTTTGGGTAATTTGATGTATCAAACGCATCCAGGTTGCTTAATATGTCCTCATTAATGTCATTTGTGTAAATTTGGTAAATAAACGAATCGGTATCGCTGTAGGAAAGGGAGATGTTCTTACCGTATTTTGGCAACATTGTCTGATAGTGAAAGTCATACATTAATGTCTTGCTGAGGTCTAAAACACAGAAACCTATGTATATCGGTTTGTTCATTTTGATAGTCGCCTTTCGCATGTGAACGGCCACCAGAGACTCGTTGAAAATCGTTCTGTCCAAAAATGTCGATTTATTGATTAACTTTTGTAATTTTTTTTCGTCAGTCACTAATTGCATATTAATTCTTTTTCGCACATTCTCCATCGTCTTGCCAAATACGGAATTATTCATGAGCTTGAAGAAGTCTTTTTGGAAGTCATTAGTGGCTAATTGCCTTCGATTAGTGTTCAAGTCAATATATGTCTTTAACCAAGGGGATTGACTAAATTCGATGATTCTATGTACCTTTTTCATAACAAGTCCAAGGGAAAGAGCCTGCTTGAGGTTGACATAGTGAATAACGTATTTAGTCCGACCCTCGAGCGTGGTAATTAACTTTTTATGTTTTCCACCGGGTGGGACTCGGTTTTCCGGACAAAGCGGGAAATCGGAATGACTATCGTGAAGAGACTGCGGATACTCGAGATCAACTTCCAAAATATATCCCTTTTCGTTTTCATTTGAAATTTTAGCGACCTCAAAATTTGAAATTTCCATAGGGGAGAGCCATCGAAAATTTGCATATGGGAGTGGCTGGGAGAGCGCCCAACCATAGAGATTATTCGCATCAAGATAGGTAATAAAGTTAGACTCAGCTTCGGGATCATAATTTTCCAAATATTTATTATTTGCCTCGCAATATCGCTTACTACATTGTGATATTCCCCCGCGAATACCTGCCTCAAACATCAGGAGCATGTCGTAATCTGTTAAAAGTTCCAGCTCAATTTCTGTATGCTTCAACATAGCGTCAAAAGCTAACCCCGGAGCAGTGTAATACCACGCAGGGTCAAGCTTGTATGCATCAAAACAAACGTCTCTGAAATTCTCGAAGACGTCGGCTAAAAGTGTGACGTCACTTATAAGATAGACATCACTATAATCCCCCAATGTTTTGCATTCGAATGATGCCCAAACGTTGGAAGCGTGAGCGTAATCTTCCTCTGAAATATCGTCGCCTGTGAGTCGATTATGAAATTTTTCTCTATCCGGAAGTGAGGTTTCATCTAATCGTTCCAGTGAATCAGTGTAGTCGTATGGATAAACCCCCTTTCGTGTAACCAAATGTGTCATCTTGTTGAATGTTTGCTGGGTGTATTTAAAAGTCTTCAGATTTGAGACCAAGGACGCCAGAGAAGCAGACATGAACCGATACGTATCGATAAACCGAATGTTAAAATTGTCATCGATAGACTTTGCGAATGTAATGTACTTTTCCTCAGAATTTGGTATTACGAATATTCTCCTCTCGTCATAATCTAACTCGCGGACAATGAAATGACCATCGTATGATGAAAGATTGTGGATGAAGACTGGTAAGAAATTCGGCATTCTATACTGCATGTTACAAAACTGATGCGCTGCACCCCTAAATCGTCCTGTCAAGTGATCGTGATCTCTCACGCGATCCTCGTTAAGTTCTTTCCCGCAAATGTGACAATCCACTGTCTCCTGAAACACGCTCTCCTCTTCGGGAGTGAGGGGGTTCATGGGGACGGTATCTTTATACAAAGCACGTATTTTATCCGCCTCTTCTTTCATTCGCTCAATAAACACACGCGCTGCGTTCGGTCCTCGATATAACTGAGGCCTTTGACATCCGTCAGGTGTGATTACCATATAGCAGAAACTAAATGGTGTGTGTTTTTGTATCACGTTCGTGTAGGATGTATGTGAAGAGGGTTCACAAGTGCTCACATTTTCGAGAAGGCATTCAAAGTCAACGTATATGACGTAATCTACTCGAAGGGAATAATTACCGTGAGTGAATTTTAAAATGCTATCACTCTCGTCCGGCATTACAATTTTAGTTGGTACTCCCGTTCCTTTGCATAACTCCCGATGTTCTTCTAGTTTGGTCTCATCGTAGTAGTGCGTGAGGCAACGTTTGCAAATGTGGATTCGGTGCTCATGTCTTGTAATTTGCGAGCGAATCAATCTATTAAAATTTTTGATCCAGCAAAAGTGTGAAGTTTCATCGTTTGTAACAAAAAGCAAATCTCTATGATCTTCTAGCTCTAGATCGACAACTTTCATCGGGTACACCTCATTTTTGTCTGTTAGACCAAAAATGTTTATCGAAATATTGTTTGCTCGCTCAAATTTCGAAATATCTTTCAATTCTACAGGATATTCTATACAGTTCCAATTATAACCCATACGAAACGCTTGCGTATTATACTTACAAACCTTTTGAGGATTATTATCAATATTCTTTGCCCAAACAGCATACTTGAAGCAATATATATCTTCATTTTGCACGTTGATTACAGATAGTGTATTAGCTATTTTGGCCGGAAGTTTAATGTATGTAGATCCCCGAAAAGGTGTATATTTATTAATTCGCAATTCTAATCCGATTACATTAGCAAGGCTCCATCCGGACCCCTTTGCTTGGAATTCCGACTTCTCCTTGAGCAATTTTGAAAAAGCCTCGTTCAATACTTCCCCCATATTATCCGCAGATAAGAGACGTCTATTGTTTGTCTTGAAAGATGCATCCATTTCCTCTCTCTCACCTTTATGAAATTTACAAATTAAAATAAGATTAAATTTAATCGATTTTTTTGCAATTACCTGTTCTAGTAATTTCTCGGCTACCTGTTCTTTAATGTCGTCGAGGAAAGAAATTACGTCCCCACCTTTATCCTCCTCTGGAGTGATCCAGAACGTTTGAAGTCTAGATCGGATAGCAGATTCCACCTCAATAAAGCCTCGACCTAGTTGGCTCGTCACCTTCTGTCTGTGCAAATTCGTATTTTCGTGTTGTAAAGCCTCATCTGTGTTGTAGTACACTTCGCAATAATTACAAAATTTTCTACCCTTTACCTCGTCTAGCGCCTCTTTCATCCGTGTGAAGGTTTCCATATCATTTATAACATCATTATCAAAAACAACACGTCGATGAATGTTCATGATTGCCTGTTCTAGTTCCTGTGAGGTGAACTGACGAGAATTGAAATTATTTAAAATTTCTGCGATTGAATGCATGTTTTTTTTTGTAAGGTAGCGGAAAAGTGGGTGCTGTAAAGATAATCGATACCGCGAATAAGTCTATCCAAATATATTTTAAAAGATTAAAATCGAAACAAAAAAATGTTTTTTTTTACTCACTGTGAATGTCTGTAGATGGTGATGAAGATGATGAAAGCTTCTGTGGAATTCTTCCGAATCTCTCGAAATCTCGATGGGGAATGGAAAATGTTCTCTCCACCGTAGAGTTTTATAGATAAATTAGTTTACTCAGTGTATCTCGCGTACGGGTAGCGATTGGAACTTGTTCCCATGAACGACGACTATGAACTAACCGAGGTGTGTGCGGTCTTGCCTAGCAGAAAGATCTAGGTCTAATGCCTTTCACTTCTCGCTTCAGTAGAAGTCGAAGGTGGGGGAAAAAATATGCGCTGACGAAGCGAGTATCTAAGGTGAACACGACCTCTATAGTAACCTCTATATGAGTCATCCTAGATATACGTATGTAGGTCGTGGTGTGGGGGGAGAACTCAAATGCAATTGCTATAATGATGAAGGTGAACCTTAGTCGGATGACTGTTAGCCATCCTTTCACTCCATCACCGGCCGCACGCAACGAGGTGTGTTGTATTGAACTAAAAAAACCTTACAATGAAGTCGGCATCCATTTCCTTGTTCATATAAATACATCAAATGTACTCAATCCTATACTTCATTTTCCCATGTGCTTTGAAAGCTCTACTATGACTCGTTTTATACGTTTAAACCGATCACAGTTTACTGAAGTAAATGCTTCTGCATATGCTCTACATAATATTCAGAAATATTTTAGTTTCATCGGTTTACCACCCCTTTATACTCTATGTCTGAGAGTCGTGGCATCATGCTTGGAAAGAAAAACGGATACATATAAACTCAGTCTTCCGCAGACAGTGTGTACCGATTTAGTATATTATATAGAATGTAATAGGAAAATCCTATGGAAACGGTGTTTGGGGGCTTTGTCAGATGATTCCATGTTAGATTATGAATTGGAGATTAATAATATTGAGTTTAATTTTAATACGCGTCTAACACCATACGCATATCAAATTTTGCTGGATAGACCTTTTGATTTTCTTTATGATATGCAGTCTTATATAGGAAGCCCATTTCACATGGTGTTGATGCACTATAGTTTTAGTTCAAAGTATACGGCAGCTACATTTTGTTTGAAGTGTGCATCATCAATTAGACCGTTTAAACCCTTTAGCGTATATCTATATATACATCACACGGTTTTAAATGTAATCGAGACGGAATCTGTGATTCAGCGGAGTGATTATTGGTGCTCTAACTGTGTTAGGACGCCTCTGTTTGCATTGATTGATAAGTCGGACTGTTCATCTACATTTACCAGACATGAAAGTTCGTCGTCAGAAGATGATTCGTCCTCTGACTCAAGGGAATCGTATACGTTCGCCTTCAATACTCATAAAAGGCGCAAGAATTATTCTAATTATCTAGAGTATCACCGTGCCTTGAAGCGGAAACGAGTGGGTTCTTATTTTTCCTCGGACACCTTTCTAGATTCAGATTCTGAAGGATAATGCTGGTAAGTAAACTAACCTTCCTTGGTGAATCAAAGGTTTCTTTCACTTAATTCAGTATATAAGAGCTCGTTTTGTTGGGAGATATTCACTCGCATCTGCAGATCGACTCGTCTCGTCTCCTACGCCATCTCGTCTCCTGCACCGTCTCGTATCCTGTGACATCTCATCTCCTGCACCGTCTCGTCTCCTGCGCCATCTCGTCTCCTGCACCGTCTCGTCTCCTGCGCCATCTCGTCTCCTGCGCCGTCTCGTCTCCTGCACCGTCTCGTATCCTGTGACATCTCGTCTCCTGCACCGTCTCATCTCCTGCGCCATCCCTGCACCGTATCGTATCCTGCACCGTCTCGTATCCTGCACCAGCTCGTATCCTGCACCAGCTCGTATCCTACGCCATCTCGTCTCCTGCACCGTATCGTATCCTACGCCATCGCACACCTTCATCACAGGTTAAGTTTTTTTAAATGTACTTTTTACATCAAAGTATTCATATGTAGCATATTTATCTTAAATTATTCTTTTTCATTCTAACGCTGTAGAATGCTTGTTGCTATCAAGAAATTACATCCGCTTGCAATCATTCCTGAATCTAGTTATGACTGTTCGGCTGGATATGATATTGCTGCTATTCAGGATGATGTTATTCCTAAAAGGGGGCGTTGTCTTGTGAGAACTGGATTATCTCTTGAGATCCCAAAGGGGTTTTATGGAAGATTAGCGTCTCGGTCGGGTTTATCATTAAAATTTGGAATTGAGGTGGGCGCTGGGGTAGTCGATGGAAATTATAGAGGGGAAATTAAAGTACTCCTTTATAATCATAGCAACGAGGATTTTATAGTAAACAGGGGGGATCGGATATGTCAAATTATATTTGAACATATTGCTACAGACGTCATTTTTGTTGCGACCAATGACCACTTTTCACCAACTAGTCGAGGTGTGAGTGGATTTGGCAGTTCAGATACTAATTAAGGTAGTGATACTTTTTATGATATGTAACTTTATTAAATAAATGATAATTTAAATATGTAAAACAACTATTTTTAATTCTTTTCTAGGATGAGTTCCGTTAACAACACCGTCTCTGCCGCCACCGCAACTACGACCAACGTTGCTAGTAGGTTCGCCGCCGACATCGTGACTCCTAGGACGTCAATCCGGAGCAAGTTACTCCTCGCCCAGGAGAGGGCTAGGTACCTCAGGAAGGAGGACCTGGTGGAGGGGGAGGAGTATTGCGTGGAAGAAATCCGGGAGTCGGGTAGTCGCTTTGGTGGCCTGCTGGCGGAGATCTTATTCGGTGGGGTGAAGAGGGGGATATTCCTCCCCAAGTACTTCAAATTGAGCAAACATGAAATAATATTGTTTAATGAAGATGCTTGGGGGGAGAATTTGAAACTAAAAAAAATAAATGGCCAAATAATTTTGGCATAAAATTTGAAAAAATTGTCTTTATTATTATAGATCATATGACTCGTATTACCTGAACAATTCCCTTCACCGGGTCTGACCTTTTTTTTTAACACGTTGCAGTTGGGTGGTATGGTATCCTCGGGCTGTGCTCTCATGCTCATGTTCCCGGGTGGATGTATGACCTAATCATAGTCCTCTAATGCTGCAGATGAGTGGATGGGGGTGTATGTTCTCCCGGGCAGAGGTGTGGCGTCGGCCTAGCTCAGCTAGAGTGCGCAAAAGTGAAAGGGAAAGAGCTTCGCGGATGACCTCGTTATGATTCCGCCAATCTCCTACTACTTCCAGCACTTCATCGTTCGTCCTCCTTTGACTCACTTTACCTTCTCCATCCTTTTCCACACCCACATATCAAAAGTCGTAAGTCAATTTTCATCTTTGTGATGCAATGTAATTTTCAAATTCAAATGTTCGTAATTAATGAGAATAGTTAAATGTGTTACTCATTTCAGGCTCTTTAATATCATTGTAATGGCTCTCGATGGTCATATAAATGAAGAATTGTGTTAAATGCAATGACGAATGAAGGATGGTGGCAGGAAAAATATCAATTAACCTGTCAAGTCTTTGTTTGAGTGGATGATTTGTCCGCGAAATTTCATCTCCAATTGCTCAACTTTATCTCGCAAATTGAGAATGGTTTGATAAAGCAACGTTTGTTGCGTGTTTCCTTTGTCATAAATATCAAGTCGGAAATACCAGCGTACACAAATGTCACCCTCAAATCCATTACAAATACACGTTTATCTTAACGAATTACCAGTGCGATATTTTTATCGTGTTCTCTTCGGGTAATTATGACCGCGTCGGAGCGTTGAAGTGATCAAGGGGGAGACTTCATCGCTTTGCTGTCATTTTTTTCTGATGGGTGAAATTGCCTCTACTGGCTCTTTGCGTTGGCTTCATTAAAAATCCACTTGCGCCTCAGTCGTCTGTTCAATGCGAGAGTTTGTCCTCCATGTTGACCTTTTCGCTGATCGAAAGTTTAAAACGGTGGTGTAAATAACAATTTCATAGCACCGAGATGTGCAGCCACTGATGAAATGAAATTCTCCGACTGGAAGTTAGCGAGGTCAAAGGCCGTAAAACGTGAAGCGGCGATGCTTATGGGATATAATACCCCTTGTGTTGTTTCTGCTTCACAAGTTAGGTTCTAGATAAACTATTTAATTTGGTTTAAAAGTTTTGTCACCATTATTTCATGAATGATTTATGAATACCCAAAATCGGATTTCAAGATGCTTTTACATGAGAGCAGCCACCTCTTATCGGCTTAAACATTTTCGATGGATAGTTACGTTTGAACAAATGGGCTCACTCTTTCCCTAGTAATACCGTGGTAAATTCGCCTAGTTTTATCAATGATTGTTCGGATACATAAATTTTTTCTCAATGAATAATAAATAAAAGTGATTCCGTATGTGTTTGGTAGTACCTATAAAGCAATGCCTGGTGTTTTAATTTATTTTTTTTATTTACACATTTTTACTGTGGAGAATTACTGAAACTGCAATATGGCAGGGAATAAATTTGTGAGAGTAGAATGCGTGATAATAACTGATTTTTCGATCATATGCAAACACGCTGCAGCATATATTGAACTGCGGAGTGATTATGCTTATGTTGAAAATGCATAATACATTTCTTATTTTCGTTGTATTAAGATTAATTTCCAATTCTGAATATAAAATGGAATTAGCCATTGATTCTAGTTCCTTATTACGTAAATTTAACTAAGAAATGCTGTTGACCGTTGGTACGTTGACCGGAGGTCCCGGGATCGAACCAGGAGAGTCGTTTGGACATGTCTAGCCAAACCCTAGCCGTGTTCTGTCTACCAGATATATCTGGGTATCCGCGGTCGGCGCAGAGAAAAGAAGTGCCTTGGAGTGGACTACCTTAGAGTGTGTATTTCACAAGTCGTGCATTTGAGATTAGTATTTGAGGAGCTTTTCTCTCACCAATTGAGCTAACTTACGGGCTGACCACAAATATTTTCATGCTATTATGCCAATCAAAAAAATGTTTACTCTATACTGTTTGAAGGAGTCGAAGAATTGCAGAAAAATCTGATGCTTGGTATCTGTTTTCGCTATTTATAGTTTCTTATCTTCTGTCATCGACATATTTTTCTGCCGTACCTGGCAGATTTTGTCATGAGCCTGGGTAATTTTTCCTCCAATCCAATCTTTTCTCAGTTAATCCTTTAATAGCCATGTTTTTTTTCTGTCTTCTTCAGTATTGTTCAACACTTTCTTCCTTTTTCTTCCCATTTCCCATTTCCCTTCCACGATTACTTGTATTCTAGTCACTAACCAACGATACATTTTCAATAAATTTCCAACCCAATTCTTCTTTTTTCTTCAAATCATTTCAATCAGAGCAATTTTCTCTATGTCCAAACCTCTCTAAGGCTTTCAGTCTTTTGACCATCAAAGAGAGCAAATTCATTATTTTAATTAACGACTTTATGGTTTCTTCATTATTAAATAAATCTTTTTACCATGCGCGAAATCGCAGTGTATGGAATTTTTTACCATATTTCAATAATATGTCCCCGTTTAAAAATATCTTTCTTAATTTCTTTGCAGAGTTCGAGCGGACGCACTATCCAGATGTCTTTGCTCGCGAGAGGCTGGCAGAAAAGATTGGGCTGCCAGAAGCTAGAATTCAGGTAAGAAAAATGTTAAAATACAGCCATGTATTTATGTTAATATCACTACCTATTCCATAATTTAGGAGGGTTATTATTACGTTTGCAATGTATCATTACCAGCATAAAGTCGTTTTTATAAAGCTTATTTCCCAGTTGATTCAATGAATTTTTAAATATATATAACGCATTTAAATATACAGCCCATTAGGTTAGTGTTGGCAGCACGAATAAGTGTTGGCAGATCTATTGTCGAATCAAGAAACAGTAATACTTTAGTCAAGAAACAAGAAATAATTTAGTATGGAACAGTCTCAATTATTAAGGGAAGTAAATGTTGCTCTCTTAAAATGAAAACTTCTGTTTAGAATTGCAAGGACTATGTAGCTTGAGACTTATCAAAAAATGGAATTTTTTTCTAGACTTACCTGCAAAGAGAAACCAAATACCAAGCAGATTACCATTCCAAACCGTTTATGAGATAGAAGGGTCATGGACAGACGTACACAGTAGAAATTATGAACATGAGTGTATAATTAAAGTGTGAGAGTGCGTAATTGTGCAAAGTTGAAATATTAGTTTACCAAACCTAATCTGTCTTCATCATATTTTGTGCGAGTATCAGCCGAAATGGCTTCCATTTAGAAATGAGAATGTGGTTGTATCTCTCTTTTGAAGAGGGGTCACGAAAATTGGGGGATTTTCGTCCCCCCAGTGTTTGCTTGTAACCCTTAAGGGGCGGACGGTCATTTGTAGCACGAGCAGGGGTCGCCGTGTTCGAGTGCCGCACAAGAGCCCAAGGAACAGCGACATATGGACTGGAGATGGCGGCAAATGAGACATCTTTCGCAGTCATTTGTCCACATTCAAAGGCGAAGGGGAACTCCACTCGTAACTGATTTTATTTCTCTTTGGATGGCTTGATACCCATCGCTACACCGGCTAATGGCGTACATGCACTCATTATTAGAGATAGGTTAGGCCAAACAAAGGTGAGTTGTTTTCATCGTAGGATGAAAATACTGCAAATTTGAAGGCTTAAGTCAATTTAATTATTTATGGTCAACAACAATTACTGCAATATCAGCACTAAGGCCCTGCTCAGTGAGTTTTAAAGCGGAAAAACGTCTCCAATCTGTCGCAGTAATTTATTCATTTATCGTATTTATAATTATCACTGTGAAAAATCTACGAATCAAAGCGTTGATTTTGTGGATCGCGATGTTTAGTACCCTTGGCTGTTGCCTTGGGCTATTAAAAGTTTTGAATTTTAAGTTACCTGTGGGATTCTGTCCGGGAACCATTCTATGCCCGATATTCACGTATACGTAATGCGTATACGCAACCTAGTGATTTGATGCTTTAAATTAATGCAATGAATCTAGCGATATGATGACCAAAACGCCACTGTCGATTTCTATTGTTCATAATGGGAGGTGTAGACTTGCTACTTAGGCTTTATTGTCTTATACTAAAAGAGATTTCAGGCAATGAGATCACTAGCAATGCATACTGAGTAAAGTGCTGTTTTTCATTTCGTTCAGGTGAATAATGTACCACACACGTTTATTGGGTCTTGAAATAAGTGATAGTAAATTAATGATTTTTGAGATATTTAAGGAGAAAACGAAATGTAGTGGAATGCTTTTACTTGCAAAAAATCTTACGTTCTGCTCGACAAATATCTATTTAATTTTTGAATCGACGGGCACCATTATCAAGATTACTCAGGCTATCAAAGCTATCGAGGATTACAGTGATAGAGGTATAGCGAAGCTGCGGAAATTCACTCTGATATTTGTTTTTGTAAAATACTTTGGAATAATTGCTCTACATAAAAAAAAACTATCAAAAGAGAGGACTAAGGTTTGAGCAGACTAGTCAAGTCACCAGGATTGACGTCGACCGTTACGGAAGGAAAGATGGATAACCCAGTCAAGTAGCCACTGGTAAGAAGGCATTTTGGTAACAAAGTGCGACGTCTTATTTTTCCTCTTAGGAGGATAAGAAGAGACGAACGGAGACGGCAGCGCCGTAAGTTCGGATAGTACAAAGACATGGGAGAGAGGGGAGGGAAGTCGGAGAGGGGAAAGAAAGAAAGGGAGCATTGGGGAAGGGCCAGGTTAACTCCCAGGTCCCGAGGGACTGGAGGAAAGAGCTTATATACATGTGCACACATATGAAAGGATGGAGGAACTGATTTGACGTTTCTCCGTCTTGATGTCGGGAGGGGGGATGCCTTTGTGCGCTGTCGGCGTGAGAGAGGGGCTCTCGCACGGTAGCGGGGCCTTTGGTCTTCGGACGAAGAATCCGACTCCCGTGGAGCGGAGTCTGGCTCCGACTCCCTCGAAGGGAGTGTACCATGATCCAAAGTGAGGCGAACGTAGAGGGTGGGAAGGCGTGGGAGACAGGTGGAATCGTGGGGGGAGGGGGAGGGGAGTGGAGCCGGTCGAGGGGCGGGCGGTCCTGTGTACCATTGTGGGGATGAGAGGAGATGACGCCGATGGAGTCAGGGAGCTTTGTTCCCGGGGTGATGGATCGTTTGAATCGTGCACCTAGGGCGGGGAAGGCAGGAGACGGTACAGTAGTGGCTGCTTCAGGAAGATCCCTTCATCATCGGTCAATACTCCGCCATTCACGAGTTCATCCGAGAGCGAAAATCACGAATTGTCCCCTGATTCGAAACAACACTCAAAAGGATGAACGACTGACAGGTACTAATTAGCTCCAATCAGGTCAGTCTTACTAGTCTAAATATTAGTCTTACTTGCCTCATTTGTTCTTCTGGCTCACTTACTTGTTTAGGGACCCAAAAATCTCCTTTCTTTGCCCTTGAAGTTATTTGTTTACCAATAGAGTATGAAGTTGAGTTGAGCTACCGTTTCATGAAATCGCAGAATTTGTAAAAAAAAATAATTCTAGGAGTAGGTATATGGGGGCTACTTTATTAAATTTTAACCGGCACTTTTATCTAGCAGCTACAAGCTAATTTCTTAGCCTGGATGATATAGAAAATCCTTTTGCATTCCACCGTTTATTATTTGGACCAACAGGGTGATTATTTGTTTCAGTTGTGTTCTAAAAGTTAACGATTAAAGCATTTAAGTATCGGCTAATGACTCAAGTGCGGTGTAAATGGCCTTTCATCCGCGCAAAGAGAGTCGGCTGCCTCTCACCTATGATTATGGGAACCCAGCGTGCTGCTTTGGTAATTCCGTTTTCCTGACGCGATGGCGCGACATTCAAATTCAATTCTGAAATTCAAGTAACCTAGCAGCATAAGTTGCATCACGTATTCATGTCAGTGATGACTCTATAATGTCCATGTAAAAGCATCAAGTGGGAGATAAAATAGTCTCAAAATACTTAAGGCCATACCCGATTTCTATTACGTGTCTTTATTTTTGTAGCAGGTAAGTCGTTGCGGAGAAATTTATGTCGGGGATATTCAGGAAAATCCACGTCCGAACGTTAGTTTTTTTTCCTCCCTCGTACGTTTCAAGGTTTCATCCAATAAACGCACGATCATACGCATTCATATGCTCATAATTTGTCCCTCGACTCCTACTATTCGCTGCTCTTGCTTGTGAGCATAGCCATAAATATCTTCGCAACGCAGAGGGTTATTTTCTATCAGCCCGCCCAGTTCACTTCGTGAATAATATGATATCTCGACAGTGGTCAACCTATGATAGTTACGTCCACCATTCGATCCGTGACAATGCACGACGTACCATCTCAAGCGAGGGGGATTGGTAGTGATGGGCATGCGTCTACGGAAGGGCAGTTTTTTTTGCGCGAAGAGCACACATGTTTGGATGAGCAGGGAGGAAAATTCAGGACAAGCGCTGCCATTTATGTGCGTATCCTCGGCGCGGGATTTGAATCGGGGGGGGCAAGGGTGTAGGCGGAGGGCGGGGTAAGAGGAATTCTAGGACCAGGCTGGAGGAGGAAGGGTTAGGAAGAGCGAGGGTAAATCCGTTTGAAGTGTGCTCCCGTGAACTCTCCCGTAATTTAGATAAGTAAGGATGTTTTGATGCGTGGGATGGGAGGCAAGGGTACACTCAAAGAATTCGGAGATTTTTTTTATTTTTGGCCCAGCACTAAAGGGTGGATTCAGGGGGTTGGAGCATGAAGCCCTTAAGGCACATCCCCCCTCATCCTTTATCCCAAATCGTATTTGGCTGATTTTCGAAGGCAAACCCAAACGTTTACGAATGAGAGGATTGCACAGGTACAGGGATGGAGGGGTGATGCAAAATAGTTGATGCACTGGGAAAGCGTGCTTGAAATGTTTACTTTTTAATGAAAATTGGAAGCGATATTTTACTTGAAGAATGGAACTTGTGTTGTAGAACTGAATATCATCAAAACTACTCGATAAGTGATGCGTCCGCTTGCTGTACCAACAGTTATTATCGAATTGCGGGTTACGTGCTCTGGAGTAATAACCACTCAGTGATTGAAGCCTCAACATTAGTCTTATAAAAGGTGATGTAAGTATACTTATCCAGTATAAATTGACCGTGCTTTCAATCATAAGCGAAGCGTAACTGGATCCCGTTTATTGTTTACTGTTATTTAACAATAAGGTTTCGTTTCGGTGTTTTTATCCCTAGAGAAAATACGAAGAACCAGCCGTGGTGGCTCGGTCGGTAGTAACGCGCTGACCTAATAATCCAAAGGTCGCGGGTTTGAATCCCGCTTAGGACATGGATATTGTGTCTGTCCTCAGATTAAGATCGCAGTTTAGATGCAATATAGCCATAACAGTCGCTGCACCTAAAACTAAAAGGCCAAGTACTACGGAAATACGAAGATGTCTTCATTGCTCTAATTAAAAATATACATGAGAGGAGTTGATTAAATGGCGCGTATTAGAATCTAAAAGTAAATATTGAGTCATTGATTCAATTTCGATGAATGGACTTTGAGCATGCTTGAAGCATTCACTTTAGCATGCAATATACCATCTGCTCATGGCGTCAAACTTGCCGCAATCCACGAATCAAATTTTGAGAATAGTTACAGCCGCCAATGTTACAGATAGATGGTTTCTTTTACGCGCATAAGTAGCTGACTATTATGCAGCTTGGGAAAATATCTGATTAAAAGTCGAATAAATGTTTTATGGCGTTGGAATTTTCGGAATAAGCACGCCCCGGCGACTAACGTGAGTCGGTCATAAGTCGAACAACTTCCTAGTTGACATTTTTATAACGAATAGGCTATTAATCGGCGGTAGGCTCGGTTGTACGCTGAAAACTATTAAAAAGCCAAGTTTTAGCTGTTAATCCCTTCTATATTACGCAATTTCGTTTATTTTGGCGGACATTTCACATCCAATACATCATAAGGACTAATAATTTTTTACCCTCTTTCCATTTTACTCGGCATTGCATTCCATCGCGACTGTTAAACTTTCCATCTTGTAAAATGATCCTGCCACATCCTTATCTTCCTCCGAATAAACTTCAAGAAATTCATATGGACTTCTGCCTTTATTTGGGCAGTTTTTAAACTTTTCCGTCCATGACCAGCCCCTCGCTTCAGTGATTTATTCTTTCTCATTTAGGTTTCGGCACGGAACAACCCTGAACTCCTCATGTGTCTTAGTTTTTCCCTCTTTCACTACCGCCATAATGTTGCGGGTAAGGTGGGTGGTGAGAAGAGTTGATTCGACACTTTCCATCTACTAGCGTGGATGGCATGAAGAGATGGAGTGATGGGGAGGTAGCTTTCCAACTCTTGTGGGAGCGGAGCCTCTAGGGCTGGTAGAACGGGGCAGTGATAGCCTTTTCAGGACCGTGGGTCGGAGGCAGGCCCAAGGGAAGGGGGAGAGCGAGAGAAAAAGAGAGATTTCGGCTGAAAAGGGATTACGGCTCGCGCGGCGCGATCCTCTTTTGTCAGTCCCCTCCGCATCCTGCCATACTGCCTCGACCTCCTCATCCTATAAACATCTCCTCTCCCCCAAACCACTGCGCACGCTCTCGCCTTTCTACCTTTTCCCATACTTTTACCGCCCCTTCCCTATAGACGGTGCTGCTCTTTTTATTCACCGTCTCCTCAACCTCTCTCTTGCCGTTTCCCCGACATCCTTCACCTGAGAGGAATGGGTGAGTCATTTCACTTCGTTGCCATTTGACACCAAACTTACCCTAAGTGTTGAGCATTTAATTAGTGCAATGTAATCATGGATGAATTATATTGCGTGCCGAAATCTATAATATATGCTTACAATTCAACGTATTTTGTTGTTTACATCATTTATCAGCATTCAGTCCATCGCATCGAGGATTTTAGCGTTTGAATTGGTCGTGCAAGTGGAGGTTATCCAAGCGGTAGTCACTGGCGTGCATAGTTTCTCAGTTTAAATTCGTCAAATAGTAATAAGTGAATCAAGTTTTTTGGATTATCATTACCGCGGAGGGGAACGGCTAAAAATGCGCTCTAAGACATGAAATGGATTATTCCTCTACATCCTATGTTGACTATATGAATAAAAAAAATATTACGCTATCCCGTGAAAATTCAGTGAATCTAGTCTGTTCGGTTCTCGGACACTTTCAGGAGATTCACCCGTCCCACCAGTGGTTGAATTGCAACTCTCCCATCAGTAAAACAAGCATCTCGCTACAGCAAGCATTCCTGTATGCCCTCATGCCACACTAGCATTTTTGTTCATGTTAAACCTCCGACTAATTTTGCCGTCGAAGGATCATTTTCGCATTCGGTACCGAATGAGATTAAAAAATAAACGTTGATCTCAGTTTTAATATAACAATCCAAGTGTCACATTAACTCGTGAGAGTGGAGCGGCTCCTCATCTTCAGCCACTCTTGCAAAACGGGTTCCCGTCCCTACCGCTCGCGAGAGCTCCCCTTCACGGAGGAGGAAGTAATGGTTCATGCCTTCCTTTCTCTCTCTCTATGAAAGCGTTTTGGCTTCTCTTAACCTTTCCCCTCCCCTCTCCAGCACAAGGATGAGGGGGTGTGTCTGTTCCCTCCCAACCTCCCCCCCTCTCTCCCGTCTCCACCCCTCTCACCGTACGCTTCTCTCCTCTCGGGCAAAACGGCCTCGCTTCGTCTTCCAATTAGATAAATGGCGGTGATGAACGGCTACGTACTTCCTCCTCCCATCCCTCTCCTAAACCTTCGCCCTCGCACAAAATCCACCTCCATCTCTCTCTCTCTCCTACAACGGTTTCCCTTTTATAAACCCCCTCTGCTTCCCCTGCGCACCCCCTCGACTGGTTAACCCTCGCGTGAACCGCCCTCCACCACCCCTCCTCTTTCCTCTCTCTCTCTCTCCGCCACCCCTTCACGAGCCCGTGAGGGCTGCTCCGATGGGGAGGAGATACGGCCCCGCCATCGAGGGAATGGAGTGTTCTTTTAATCCCGACCCGAGACCCACCCACAACCCTATCTTACCCCGCCCCCTCTATACTCCTCCGCACGAGCCCGTTCCCCCAGTCATATCTCCCTGCATCTTGGATGCTTCATCTCTCCGGGTGGGCGGAGAATGGCCCTCCTTGTCGGACTGATACCAAATTGGTAAGTGATACACTCGGGCGTCGGTCTCCCCATGTGAATTTAATGGAGGCATAGTGTTTCAATCAAGGTCTGCGTCGTATTCGAACTTTCCCCATCTAGGCTCGATATCAGTACTCCACTAAAGACGTGGTTATGTGCTCCATTAATGGATTAGAGCTATATTTCCGGGCCAAAATACTCTGGTGCAATCTGAGCTTGAAGAGCTATTTTTCTGAATATTTTTGGACTCTCGAAAATCAATTAATGGGTCCATCATCTGGAATTTCTCATTTTTATGTCTTTTTCGCTACCCACTATAACTCACAATACAAAATCTCCAGTATACCTATATCACTTAGAAAGTTATTTATTTATTTTTTATTTTAATCTCATATGGCCTATGTAAAATTTCGATATGAATAAACTTCCACAGCTGCACTGTCGATAGTAGTCCTGTTTTATTTTAATCTGCCTAGTATTGGAAATTATTTTTTTAAATGCCTTAATCGCATTAAATACTAGTTGATATCTCGTGTGAATATGTCTTGACATATTCAGCCCACTTTCCTGCGTTTCAGGATAATACTAATTTTTCAATCTCTCTATCTGACTAATATGAACTCGAAACTCTAGAAAATTATACCCCCTACGGCTAGTAGTTTATTGTTGATAATAGTCCGTAAACTTTGCATTATTCATTGATTGAGTTTTCTACGGTTTTGTGCTGTGTTTCATTGTTAATTTTCCTCTGTGACATTTTATAATACGTACTACATAAATAGGCAGGTACTCATTCATTCGTTTGAGTAGAATGGACTATTGGCTTGCAGTAGTAATCATGAGTTTTATGTGTTCCAACGGCTAAGGCTATATCGCACCGTTTAACCTGAGATCTTAATCCTTAGGCAAACACAATACCCATCCCCCCGGCGGGATTCAAACCCGTGACCTTTCGGTTGCCAGGCAAGCGCACTACCGACCAAGCTACTACGGCCTGCTCGGTTCTTTAGCTAGAGACTTAGATGATGAAAATGAAGTTATGAAGTTAAAGAATTCAGTCTCACGATTGGGCTTGACATTATTTGCTGGATATCTCCCGACTCAAGTTCAATCATTCTAGCATTGGCAGTCTTGTAACTAATCCTTTCTTAAGTTGGCTCCAGTGAGAATATAAATAACAGGATTTTCTGTATATCAGCCGTAATCGGATCAAATATCTTCACATGCGCTCACAGCGTAAGGCCATCATCGCTTGTATTCTGTTGTCCTTCGCTTTCGTGGCTTAATTCCTTACTCGCCAGTCGGCTTAGCGAAATGAATAAAAGGGTTGAATGACCGAAACACGCAGGGATGCGAACAGCGCTTAAAAGGTAAAGTAATACGACAAATAGGCAATATCCGACCTTCGGGAAGCTAGATTGATTAACGGGTCAGCTTTTCCCGCAGCGGAAGAAATAAAAAAGTTTCCTTTGTGCATCACTCGTCTCCGCCGACACGAGTTCTTGGCGTTCCGTAATTGGACCGCGCATTTGCGACCACCGCGCTCAGGCCCTCCCTCCCTCGCGACTCTTGTCAGACCACGGCCGCTTCCCAACCTTTTCATCTCCGAGGCGCGCGTGTCTCGTGTCTTCTCGTCGACGCGGAGTGCCCTCTTGAGGTGGTGGGTGGGGCAAAGGAGAGGCTCCTTTTCCTCCCCCCCTCTCCCTCGGATGACTTCGGCGTGTCACCAAAATGGCGGAGGTCTCGCGTGTTCATCCGGGCGTCTACTTCGCTCGTCACCCCATGGTTGGGATGAGGGAGAGGGAAACTTCGCCTACTCCTACTCCCTTCTTTTTCCATTCCTCCCCACTCTCCCTTCCCATCCGAGCCGGGAAATAAGGATGTTTTGGTTCGTTCTTTTTCTAGTCCCCATTCCCTCTCTCTCTCTCTCTCTCTCGCGAAAAATTAAAGAAAGACGCGCCGCGTCCTCCACATCTCTCGCCTGACACTCGAGTCTTCACTTTTGTGGTAGGAGTGTAGTGTGGGAGGAAGGGATGAAAATAAACGATGAAGCTTCGCGGTCTCGTTCTTTTGAGCGTCTTCATCCTCGCGCAAGTCCTTCTCCCTCCTCGCTCCGCTCCGCCGCTTACCGCGACTCTTACTGTTGAAAAAAGACTCTTCTTTCCAGAGGGGAGGAGGAAGATGTCCTCCCTCCCTTCTCGCCTGCCCGCTTCCGCATGTCCCCTACTCTGCTCTCTCCGAGTCCGACTTCAACTCGGCAAAGAGCGCGGGAGGGAAAAATAAAAGGGTAAGGATAGGGCGTCATTAGGGTGTGGCACCCTCTTTTCGACGCTCCCTTTTTTTTCATAATCGCATCGCGGGAGGCGGTCGGTGTGGCGGGAGGGTGTTGGTGACGATGCGGCTGAAGAGGGAAAAGGTTATATGTTTAATTTTTTTACTCCCGACCTCCCACTTGCCCCGTTAGCTTGCAGCCTCCTCCCGCGCGGCCTCCCTTACACCTTCTGCTTCCTCCTCTTCCCGCCCACTCCTCCACATCCTTTTAGCCACGCTCACTGAAGAGCCCAAAGCTCCCACTCCGCGCTGTAGTACGTGTGCGAGTCGGTGTTTTGAATGCGCTTTATTTCGATCCCCGAGGTGGGAGCGATGAGTGAAGGCAGAGTTAAAGTGAGAGAGAGAGATGGGATGATGATTTTTTTGAAGACGCACAAAATGAGCGAAAAAATTTGTGGGAGTTAGAAAGGGATGAGGTGGGCTTCAACCGTTTTTTCTCTCTCACACATAAAAGATTGGAGATGGGGGTGAGGTGGTTCGTTTTTCGTTCCCGGGGATGCCGCCAGGGGGGAGGGAGGAGGTATCCTCTCTTTTCATTTTTGCATCCGCGCTCCAAGAAGGGGAGCGCCATCTGCTCTCGTCTTTTATTTCGTGTTTACGCGCGCGAGTGTGTGTGAGTGTGTGACGATGGGAGGAAAGGAAGAAGAATCTTTATTCATTTTCCTCCAAATTAACGCGAAGTCACGTTTAATTACTGCGAAAAAATGACGTCGTTACGTGTAGCATCCCGACTGCCGAGTGATAGGAACAAGAAGAGAAGGGTGCACTCGAAAAATATATTTATTTTTTTAAAAGGTGAACGGGAGGAACGCTGGGTTTAGGGTAGGAGAAAGAAGGCAGGGTGATTTAAAAAAAGGGTACGAGAATTTAACCGTTTTTTCCCTAATGCTCAGGATGGGGCATGAGCAACGTAGTGTGGGATTTTTTTTACGGGGTGTATTAATTATGGAGTTATTAAAATGTGAGCGGGGGATGGCCTTCTTTTGCGTTCTTTCTCTCCTTCCCGGGATGTCTCTCCTCAGTTGTCGTAATTCGCGATGCCGCCGCAGCTCGCCCATTACGGGGCCGTTAAGGAAGATGAGGAGGTTGGGGTCCATTTTGGAAAAATCCCAACGTTCATGCGCATATTTCCGTTTCTTAAAATGAGCAGATCTGTGTGTGTGTGTTGGTAAACGTTTTTTCCGAAGTATATTAGTTATTTTTGGCGTTAGGGAGAGGATTCTCGTCGGAGACTCTTTGGAAGAATCTACCCGCACGTTATGGTCCCACGTATTTTTTCGATTTCTCTTAGTTTCGATGGAAGCTGCATATTTAAGCTTTGATTGAACTGGATCCCATGAATAAACTGCTGTGGGCCTCTACTAATCCATAATATGTATTCATTTCGTCGTCGACCGCTCTAAGGCAGACCACGCGAATGAAACCAATGTTTTGGAAAGGCGTATTGGGGTCGTCTGTATAAAGTGTGCGCTCCCTGGCGTGAATTAATCACTCACGACCCAATCGGTCATATTTTAAGACATGATGGCCTCATGGAGACAATTGCCGGGGAAAAAGTAAATGGGAAGAATGATTAAGGAAAGATCGGAATAAGAAATATGGTGCAAGCAGCGAAAGGTGAAGCCGAAGAATTACATAATTATCAAGAGGACAGGAGTAATAGGATCAGACTAATAGGAGAACCGAGTGGAGAGCTGTGTCCAACCAATTTGGGATTATTAGCGTATGATGACGAATTCCAGTTGGTGTAGAAAACCGTCGAAACTCTAACAATGAGCAGTTTGATTTTAGCCAGGATTACCTTGTCCATTACGATAGTGACTATGCCGAATAAGCATTCATGATCCCACCCCTGACCTTAACATTTCTTGCGTTTAACGTTTTGTGTTTCGTCTTCTCCCGAGTAACGGCCTCTGGGACTAGCTGACGAGTGGACGGGGGCAAAGCCGTCGTCGGCGTGCCATTAAACGCGGCGGCCCGGGTAATCTCAAGAGGTCCTCCAAGGCTTCCGTCTTGACGTGCGCCTTCGCTCTGGAAGACGTCGGCTCCCTTTGACGACTGGCTGCCTCGAGACGATGCGGGAGGTGACCTTACCGCCGCGCCCCAAGTTTCGAAAAGGCGGCTGAGTCCAAACAAGAGGAGAGAGCCCTTTTTTATTTCGTTTTGCGGTTTTGTGCGAGATTTTGTGTCCAACGAGCAGCGGCACCGCGTTTTGCTTGGGAATAGAACGCTATTGGTGATTCGCTTCAACGGAACGCGCCGGTATTATCCCAGATGTGGTCTAACAAACCGTCAGTATCGCCGGCAAATCACTGAATTCGCCATCCAAATTACGGTATTGTATGCACACATGTTCGCGGGCGCCCTTTATTGGATGTATTCAACCGGTTGCTAATACCTCTAATTGTTGTATTATTGCTTCCTTAAATTTTGACAAATCTTTAATGCTTAACTCACCACTACCGAATCATTTTTTCCGCATCATTCCTATGCGTCCTAAAGTTTACTTTAAAAAGTGATATTTTTCAAAAGAAAGCAATTAATTACTTTTTAAATCGCGTTGCCTAGGTGTATTGCTACAGTTGCTGTCATCCATTTTTTTCGAGGGTTGAATCAAGGAATCATTTTCTGATATTTAAAGTGTATGAATAAAAGATGTTTTTAGACTCTTTGCGCTTCTTCTCTTGTAGTCAGGACTTTTGGAAGTACGACAACATAGAGTTTGATCAACGCCAGAATGTTTAACTTTTAACCCTTTGGCACCTGCAAATTCACAAAAACTTACCTTTGTTTGTACTCTCCGAATGTATAGGTACGTAATTTTTATGGCCACATGATTTTTTAAAACTCGTATCACGTCGCAATAACTTTGAAAAAATGATACGAAGATTGTCCTTAATTGTTTTGTGCCATTGCTTCGAGCGATAGAATGGTCAGATCGATAAAACTTAAATCTAGAACAGTAAAACAGGGATAAATATCTCATCATATCACAATATTTGTGCGAAATACCTAGAAAGATCTCCAAAAAGTCACAATTTTCGAAATGTAACCCTCTATTGTTGTATGCATATTAAATTTTATGGGTTTGATTTACGTTGACGCGAGCTACGTGGGAAGGAAAATACTTCGAGATATTACACTATATTATCAGAATTAAAAAAACTCATGACTTTTTATGGGCTTAAATGCTGGCTAAGATTTAGAGTTCACTAAAATATAATATAATTCTTGCATGTCATCATAGGGTTGCTGCATTTCAAATCGCTTACCTTTGACCGTCAATCCTTCTTCTCTTCAGGTGTGGTTCAGCAACCGACGGGCCAAGTGGCGCCGGGAGGAGAAACTGAGGAACCAGCGGAGGGCCGTGGAGCACGTGGGGGGCGGAGGAGGTGGGGGCGGAGGGGCGGGAGGCGCGGGGGCCGGCGTGGCGGCCGCCTCACCCTCCTCCTCTTCGTCTTCGTCGGCCGCCGCAGCCGCCGCTGCAGCCGCGGCCGCCGCCGCAGCGGCCGCCGGACGCCTGCCCATCAACTCCGGCTTCAACTCTATGTACCCGTCGATCGGCCAGCCCATCGGCACCATGGCTGAGACCTACAGGTAAGGAAGAAAAGGCATCCGCGCCGACGCTCTTCGCGTCGTTGTGCTAGCATCACCCGTCAGTTATCGCACCCATATCAGTTTGAATTCACAGAGTAGATTTTCTTCTTCTAAAAGACCAGATTTAATATTGGAAGGTTTGTTTGTACCAGTTGGTGTAGGGTGAAGTTTACGTAATGATGTGATTTCCGACAGTTCCACTTTTAAGAGGCACCCCTGACTATCGACCTGGTTATGTGGCCGTCGATGGCAGGGGGCGCATCAATAGTTGAATGAAAATGTTCAACCAGCCACGATGGATATAAATGTACCTAATGACGTTCTAGTTAACATGCATTTCATGTAATGCGCTAATTCCTTCAGTTATCGTTTTAAGAAGCATCTCTGACTATCGGGGATGTTATGTGGCAGTAGGTGACATGGGAGCGCACCTATAACTGGATGAAAATGTTTAACCAGCTACGATGAAGCCAGTTATAAGTAAAAATGTACCTATTGCCGCTATATAATCCGGGATACTTCTCAAACGAAATTGATTCGTTTGAGAAGCATATAAGTTTGAGTTAATGCTTATATACCTACATGGCAAAGGTGCGTAAAACAATTTGTGATTGAATATTATGTATTAAATAAAAGTTTTTATAATTTTGTGTGTTTTAGGGAATTTGATTGCTGGAAGTGTCGCTATAAATAAATCTAAAGATTCACCACTTATGGTGGAGATATAATAAAAAAATTCCATAATTCTCGTACATCCTCCTTGCACATCGGCAGTAAAATTTTGCATTACGCATCCTATTGAAGTAGAAATCGAAGGACCTGTCATGACTTGGAACTGATGGAAAACTCAAAGTAGGTTTAACCTCTGAGGGTGACATATCCACCTTTTTCTCTTTATCCTACCCTTTATTTCGATGCAGTCAATCGTTGTAATACGTTTATTAGGAAAATGATATTATAATATAACATTAAAACACAACATACCAGCCTCGGCGTCAGTAAAAGCCCCTCTAACTAAGTGCTCTAATAAACTTGATCTTGCAAACTGCAAACAGATAATAATACCTTCGGAAGCCATCAGCATCGGTAATATTTAAATTCCATTTCCCTCGTTGGCATAATTGAAGAGGAATAGCATGAAAAGTGTATGCCGCATCATGATGGGGCGATCTAGCACGTTGCGAAACACCGGCTCATAGATCGGCAGGCTGGGTTAATGGGCAAATGAAATGGCGAGCGATGGGGATGGTAACTGGAGTGTATGAAGTAACGGCGGGGGAAAATTTGTGAGAGCGGATGGTGAGGGATGTTCATCGGACGGTGTGAGTCGTTTCGCTGGAGGTCGAAGTGGAGAGGAAGGCGGTGGTTCTCTGTTGCGTGGGAAGGGACCTTTTTTGGACTTTCGGGAGGGGTTCAGGGAGGAGGATTTGGGTCTGTCACTCCAAGATAATCCTCGGTCAGAGTAGCGGAGGCCCCGTCCACCCCTTCGGACAGCCCCCTCGTCTCTCTATCTCCCCGTTTTGCAACCTACCCGCCACCCCCGACCCCGCCCTAAGGTGAGGGGCGCCGCGGTATCTCTTCCGCCCTAAATCCGGCCACAATCTGGGGTCCTGACCCTTTTGCATCTCCCTTCCCGCTCGCTACGGCCTGGCAGCACCATTTGTACCCTAACCCCTTGCCGCCGCGGCGAGTAAAACCGAGTGGAAGAAAAATCGGGCGGGGAGGGTGGAAATGGAGAGATAAGGTCTGGTAAGGGATCCTCTAGCGAGAGGGAGGAGGTGAGGAGGGCAAGAATGCTACCGTTTCTTGAGTCCGCCTGCTCTTAATACGTCTTCTGGTTTATCCTCCCTTTCGTCTTTTTTTAAAGACCGCGGGGAATGAAATAAAAATGTTGGAGAAAGTGGTCGAACGAAGACGTCATTCAATTTAGTATTCCTAGCTTTGTGTCTCGTATTAATCACTTAGGATGTTCCCTGAATGGCTGTTGATGCTTTGGGATCGAAGAGGCTATTCAATTCAACCGCAGCAATATACAAAGAAAAAGGCAGAACTGGAAGCTCTAATTTATTCATTTAAAAGGGTAAAATCTTCATCTCAATCGGCTGATGAAGCGGGAAGGAAGTAAAATTTAAGGGATCTTATCTACAGCCAAGAGTACTCGAAAAATCCGTGTCTTTTATTATTTTCCTACGTTAGAGGCAATTTTTTTATCGACCAGTCCTAACGAGCTTGAAGTTTAAATTGAAGAAAAAATTCTTTCTTTAAATCAGTAGTAATTAAAACCTGATAGGAGCCTTTAGTATCGTATTTATGAGTTGTCCATGGGAAAAAAGCTTTGTGCGCCTATACTTTTGCATAAGATCTATCCATTCCACTAGTCTCATTCTTGAAAATATCTGGCTCATGAATGGAAGTAAATATAATTATTGGAACGTATTATAATGGGTGATAGCTTAAATAACTTTAGGAAGTTTGACATTAAATCAGTTTTGTTATATATAACTACCTATGATACGCGTGTCTTTCCAGCTGGGGGCAATTTTTCCCCCTTGGCTGCACATATTTCTGGCATGACAGTTATTTTCCTATAGGGTATTTCTTCATTTACTGCTTAAAGAAACAATTTCATTTTTGAAAAAAAAAATTTGCGAGACGCGGACACCATTTTCCCGAAGTAGACAACGATTAACTAACTGACTGTTTAAGCATTAAATTTTTAAAGTTTTCATTCGCATGAGTCCAAAATCGCTCTGATTCTCCTATGTTGTGAATGATTATATTTTGACCTTAGGTGGATATTGGAAGGATTTCTCTTCTTTCTCCGTGTAGAATAGGGCTCCAGAACGCTGTGAATCATTTTTTTAAGAAGCTCCTCGAGGTTTAGAAAAAACTAAAACCAACTTCTTTGATAATTTTTAATATTTGGGAAGTATCTCTATTAGTTTATAGCCTTAATTACGAGTGTATGATTAGATTACACGGTTTTTGTTAGGTGCGCCAACATGGTGCTTAGTCGATAATAAGGCATTCGTATCCGTCTTACTCGCTCGGATACTTCTTCTTCCCACCGCTGAACTGTCCTCTCCTTTGCTTTGGGCCTTTATTATTATGCTTTCCATCTCGAGCGCTCTTGTCTTCTCCCTTTTTCTCGTCTGCCCACATCCCCGATCCCCTCTTTCTCACCCCTCATCCGTCAGCCCTTGACAGAACGTAATACTCCTAGTCCTTTGGGTGGGGGACGGGAGGAGGGAGGAAGACCTCCCAACCTCTCATTCTCTCTCCCCTTCCTTATATTCTCCCTCTCAACATTTTTTATCTGTCCCTCTCATCTTCCTAGCTCTCGCTTCTCCGGAGATGTCCGCGGCTCCTTAAGCTTATGACGCCGAGCCGACCTCGCCCTTGCGAGCCGACTTGGGAGGGGGAGGAAAAAAGGAAAGAGCCCCGCTATCCTCGAACACGATTAAAGCAAGACCGACGCGCCTTTTCCCTTCGAGAGTATTCGGAGAATCCTAGTTTTTCGACGTCGGCTTTCCGGCGGCGGGAGGGGGAGAAGACGGGTGAGACAAAAACCTCACGTCGACGGTGAAAGGGAGGTTTTCGTCCCTCGACAAACATCTCCGAGGCCGATTAGGTGGAAGAATCTTCTTTTTTTATCTCTCTCTCTCTTAATTCCTTTTTAAGTTGGTGCGTGAATAAAGTATCGAAATCGGACCCTCTGAAACTGTCCCGTTCGAGCCGATGGGGAGTGTGAGCGGGTCATATGACGAGGTGATCGTGTCTCGTGAATCCAGGTGTGCCGTATATGTGGAATGAAATGATCTCAGATTAATTGCGTTGACTATACATCTATGGAGTAACCTGCAAGCCACCTTGAGGTGTTGGGGATGCGGTGGGTGATCAATAAACTTGCTCTAAACACATGCTACTAAGAGGTCAAGCATTACTTCTCCATAAAAACGTGTTGAAACGCATCCTAAGGGCGTGAGATTAATTAATTAGCACCTACATATGAATATAATAATAATAAATTAGTTCTTAAAGTACATTGTTTATAATTCATAATTCCCGCAAGGGTGAAGTTAACATGGGCTAATATTGTTTAGAAGGTATTTCAAACGCGCCACAGACCACATTCGTTTTACCTCCCTATCCTGCTACTAAGCTGTATATTATAATTCCTTATTATTCGTGGAGGATTCTATTAAATTGAGATATAGGAGATAGATTGCCTTATTTTTGTTGGTAGCACATTTACTTCCTCTTGTGTTAATGATTGTGTCGTATTTTATGTTAAAATAATTGTAAGAGGAAATTTTTAAATTGTATTTGCATTTAACGTATCTTGCCTTGATAAGAATTTGGCTTTAGAAATTCAGGGCAGAGTACGATTTATGCCTCTCACTTGGAACTTTTGCTCATGGTACCTACTAGAGAGTAGAAAAAATCCCTGAGTGAAATTCGTAATTGATGTGTATTAGCATTAGTCGTGGATGATATTGAATTTTATCCTACTTCACGGATTATTTAGGTAAGCGAAGTGGCATCAGTTGTCACACTCTGGTATTTAATCGGGAAAGTTGACTGCCAACCTTTGTCACGCTCTCCCGTATGATTTCCCCTTTGAATTTCATAATACCCATATTCAAGAGATTAATGTCGTCTTTGCGAATGCAGGGATAAGTGACGTTTCGCATTTAGCAAATGAAATGAATATTTTAGAGCCCCACGTTTCCCTTATGTCAGAAATGTGGCAGCATACTTGAAGGAGTGAAATTAGTAAGCATCAAATGAAGCTTAAACTGAAGTATACATTTCATTACGGAGGAGCATCAGAAGAGACTGAAAAAAGGTGGTTACAAAAGAATTTTTAAATATTTCATTGGAGTTTATTTTACTGAAGTTAGCTGGTAAACTTACACACATAGAGTCAAAGATATTTCAATTTACTTGCGGCATTTGCTGATTTAATCTGCGAGGGGAGAACTTATTAATTCCTTTGATTTGTTGTTATTCTCTTAAGGAAAATTTCATTTTGCGCAGGATATTCCGGAGAGGTGCGTTCGTATCTTTATAATTTATATTCTTCCATTAATATTGCAATCCAATGAATGTGTGCTATTTTTAGTCAAAGAATTCATGATCAACTCTTAATTTCAGTTCCCCTTCTGGGTTTCAAATTTGAATCTACAAAAGTCAAGATATTAGATTTAGCCTACTAGATGCAACCTACTTTTCCACACTTCAAATTCGTTTGGTACAAATTAGTTAAATACACCTAATTCTTCGCAGACTTCCATAGTGCCTTTTAAATGTTTTTAAATCCTACCCTAACTTTTCAGGTGTTCTCTAACGTAACATGAGTTGTCTAACAGCTAGGTATTCTCTTTACCGCTCAAGTGGGAGGTAGGTATTCGTTCTCTTTCAATGGCACGCATATCCAAATAGTGGATCCTGGCAGTATATTTTGTACGCATTCTGTGCTTAGGAAATTACGTAGATTGCCGTACATATTATTTTCAATATTCTTACACATGAGATTGTGTATAGCCGTATATATTGGTATATATTTATTTATCATTTTTTTAGATGCTTTGGTGAATTCTATCTTTTATGTTAATTCCACGATAGAATATTTGAAAATCACAGTAAGGCGCGAGATAGACTGTTACCTTAGTTACCTTACTGATCGTGAATGTAAGTATTTTCTCGTCTCTCTCTTAGCGATCGATATTTCTCGTTCTTCTCTCCATCGACTAAATTGTCTTTCAATGCTTCTCCCCATTGCCAGCAACACCGCCGCCTTATTCCCCTTTTGCAGTCTCCTTCCTCACCCTTCCTTTTAATTGCCCCTTCCCTTTCCTGTTCGAGCATCATCACCAACATCACGTCACGGCCCGTCTCTCAAGCCACAGATCGAATATCGCGATAACTGCGATCCATTGATCGATTTGACCGCTGTTTATGTATCCCCACTCCACCTTCCTTCGCAGCGAGGAGATCGCCTGTACGGGCGACGGACACCGAAGACGAAAGCTCTTTTAATTACCATCGCGAGAGAGGAGCATGTGTGCGCCATGGTGGACGTCTGTGATCGGTCGTTCAATTCCCATCCCTCGTGTTCCATTCCGTCAGGATGCCCGTCAAGTGAGTAGGGCACGAAGAAGATACAGGCTTCATATGCTTTCTGAATCAGTCTCAATCCATGGGGATTAATTTTTACGCATGAAATCTAACTCAGGATCTGACATTTTCTCTATAACTACGTGCGTTTAGGGTTACGTCGATGAGCATTCTTACAAGTGGAATGGTGGTTTAACGGAAACGTAAAATGAAATATAATTGACTGGTGAACTTGGAGCTATCGTTTCTAACTAAGATTATTATGCTTATATAATTATTGTTGTTTTCCATTCAATCAACCCACAAAATTGCCTAACAAAAATTGACTATATACCTGTGTACACTTTCCTGCTGCAGTAATGATCAGTTCCTATTGCTGTGGAAGTACCAATTTTACCAGAATAAATCAGTCATCACTAATTTTACAATCGTAAATTTTTTCTCAATTTAAAAGTTTCCTCTTATTAAGGCAGTTTTATTAAAAAGCAAAGCAACGTTAAACATTGATTAGGATTTTATTATTTTTGTCTCAATTACGCAACGCGTTGCATTTGATGGGAAAACAGAAATCGTAGTGATTATTACATAACAAGCATTACATAATAGCAAACTTTGTGATTATTTTACACTTAAATTCCATGACTCTCGTGGCTTTAGGTTAAGTACTTCATAATCGTTTAGCTTTGGAGCTTCAATTTTCTAGTTGGCAAGGCATCATTCTTCCATTGAAGTGTCTCCCAAAATAAACAGTACCCTTAATCTAGATCGTAGCACACCTGACTGCTTCTACACAACGGTCGGGGGGACGTTTTCTATTGAAAGGGAAAAGAGCCTGAAGAGAATTTATGGAGAACGGCGATATGAAATTTCGCCGACCTTTCCCGACCGAGGCCTTCGAAGTAACGAACAATAGTATCGAGTTAGAGGGGACAGCTCGGGTGTTAGAGGGAAACCCGGGAAAAATCGTCTCGGGTGGCAGAGAGAACCGGGGGAAAAGGTGACGGATGGCGGCCAAGGAGGTAGAACTGGGTGGTGGGAGGAGTTGGTGGGAGAGGGATATAGGCAGGTGGTGGTCGGCGAACTTCTACGCTGCCCCGCGGCGTCACTGCCCCTCGAGTCCGTCGAAGGGAATATCACGGAGATGAGGCCCTGGAGACGTTCTCCACCGATTCCCTCGGCCAATCGCCCCTTTCTACCGCCCGCGTCCACAAAATTAGGCCCCGGGACCCACCTCCTTTCTTTTCTCACACACACCGACCCAAACTGCTCGGCTTCGCCTCTTCGAGAGACGGGAGAGAAAATAAAAGCACCAAGTAACTTCCATCCACTTCCCCGCCTCCTTCTCCGGTCCAACCCCACATCATCCTCGGAGGAATCCCGTCTACAGACAGGCGAGTGTGTCCCCTTCTCAGTCCGTCCAGGACTGGGCTGGGGTTTTGGGGGGGGCGAGAAAGGGGCTATGGAACGGGGCACACCTGTAACGCAAGACGTCTCCGGACGGGGACCACCGCGGAGTCGCGTCGAGATCCAGATCGACATTTCACGCAGTCAACCGCCCACGGTGAATGGCAGGCTGCGCGGTCGGGCGGGGTCTCTCCCTTTCCCGGGCATCTCTTCGCCATCGGAGGAGAGTCGCCAGCCTTTTTTCCATTCGCCCGTTGAAGTCTCCGTCCGGCCTATCGCGTGGGAATTCCTCCTCTCTCTCTCTTCTGTATCGCCCGTCCAGAAGGGTGAGAGGAGCCACTCTTCTACATCGCGGGCCTCATTGAAATCGTATCGACGCTCCCCACTCCAACTCGACGCCGACCACGTGATTAATTTGTACTCTCACCTCCCGCAGATCGAGTGATACGGACGTTCGTTATGGAGCGTCTTCGCATTCGCCTTGCTCAGGTGGTTTCGATGATGGGGAGGCAGGCGATTATAAAACCTCCCGCCTAGAGTTTTATGCGTGTCGTACCATCCGTCTCATGGTCGTTCATCCCGGAGGGTTTGCGAGCTTCGAGAGCTCGTCTGATGTCATCTGATGTAAATTAAAATGAAACATGCCCTGTAGGTCGTATTTTATTTGACGTATCTCCGGGACGGAAATCCGTGAGCTCCTTTTTTTTTCTTCCGTTCCGCTCTCTGAATTCCTTACACGGTTCCACCCGGCTCAGACTGTCTTTTGATCGTAATAAGTCATTCCGTGGAAAGGCAATTCATATCGGCGAACATAAATCGAAAGCATGTTACAATCAGTCACTTTGTGGTCGGACTGGCTGGTTGAAGTAATGTTTTGTTGCTCCAATGACAGTGAAGTAATGATTGCAGAATCAATAATTTTTCTCATTAATAGCATGGAAAGATTTTTCATTTTGTTATGACGATTTTTTTCATACATTTTCCCCTCAATCCCTTGGGAATTAAAATAAATAAATATACTGGTTGCACAGCTAAGTTAGCGAACCTATAATGTGGATTGGCAATTTTAAAATATGCTTCCATCACGAGGCAGTCAACATTAGCGATGAAAAACAGGTAAAATGAAAGTGGAAAGGGCAATCAGACGGTTTTTTCCACCCAAATTGTAAGCTATTATCTCTTTACTTTTCATCTACATCTACATAATACCCTGCAAGCCACCACAAGGGTGTGTGACAGGGGGTGATTTCACACCAAACATGCACTACATATCATGCATAAATTTTTGATGTTTATGAAATTACATGAGTAGATTTTTCATCACATCTTATATTAAAGCAATATTTTATTCAAAAACCCTTTTGTTAAATCAACTGCCTAAATATTAAACCAACCTTCATCAATTTTAGCCAATATGAGGTTCAGAAAATGATAAACATTTTCTGTATTAACACCCAGGAGTAGTTTCCAGCAATAAAAAGTAAACGCATGGTTTTCGCGTAATTGGATTGGAATATCATTCCAAAAGCCCGTAGGAAAACGGTGGGAGAAAACTACTGTGGGAATGTGTCTTGCTCTTGCTTTTACCTTAACAATCCACGCAAAGGTGCCTTCAAACAAACGCTCAAAATTCTAAGTACTCGGCCACACTCTTTAGCATATCCATTCTGCGCGCACTGTCACGAACGTGGTTCCAGCCGTTGAGTAATTAAAAGACCAGGGACTCGATCTTGCGATGCCTCATTGGCGACGAAGTATGTGCGCATCGATCACGTCAGCCTATTTACGTCGCCCTCCTTATTCTGCCCAGACAATCCCCTCCCGTTGTTCTCCTCCGTCCACTCCTGCCCTCCCAACCTTCCTCCCGCAGCCTTACATGCGCGCAGTATTTTTTTTGCGGTTCCTCGGACGTCGGTCTCCTTTTCTCGAAGTTTCGCGGCGCAAGATGTAACCCGAGACTTCATCCCGTCGGCATCTCACAGCCGAAGACGCTAAGATAAACATTTCAGCCGACCACCGCCCGCGCCGAAGCATACGTCGACCTCAACCGCCGATCCGTCCCTCCCTCCCCTTTCCCACACTCCTCCCTCCCCGGACCCCTACACTCCACCTCTTCATCCCTGTCCCTCCATTTGGTTTCCTCATCACCACGCGGGAATGAATGCTTTCGATGTAATTAATCGCGGCGGTGGCGGGCAAGAGGGCATCGGGTCGTGAAACCTCGAACCGCGTTGGCGGTTTCAAGTTGTGGAGTCGCGTTAGCGTCGGGCATGTGCCGATGCGCCGCGGAACCGAATTCTTTCTAAATCTTCGCGGAGTACCCTGCAGGACACCTATCGGAAGTGTTGTAGGTAGTGAGTAATCAGCTAATATGAAGTAAAAGTGAACATCTCAGTCAGACGGCGTTTTTCCGCCCAAATCGTAAGCTACTATTGCTTTACCTCTGATGTTTATAGTACATTTTCCGTCACCTCTTATCCACATTTATTAATAGGTACGACTAATAGTTACAATACTACTTATATAGGAAGACAACCGTGGAACCAATGAGAATAGAGTATACGAAGAATTATAATTATTTATTGGTTGGGTAATTAGGTAGTATCAATTTATAATTCCCAATAGACATGCTAGGATGCAGTTAACATAAGTTAGTAGTGTTAAGGACACATTTCCAGATACACCCCAGACTAGTTTACTTATATGGCCTACCTATCCGGTTACTACGTTGCCTATAATGCTTTTTAATTGCTTGCGAGAAGAAAAGTATTCGAATCCGTACTTTCGAGAGTCGAGCTCTCTAGTGTTGTTCATCACATCGAATACAGGGTAATACGCGAGTTTTTAAATATATTTTTAGCAACCACGGCGGACACATCAGCTTAAAATAATCCAAACATAAATTTAAAATTCTAACCTACGGTCTGATAACAAAAGCATTGTGCCTTCAGGAGGCTCTTTATAGGGTTATGTACCCATCCATAATTGCGTAAATGATCTTAACCATTCGTCCGCCCCTTAAAAAAATAAGTTTCCTTTCCTGACCACTATCATGGTGAGTGTGTATTAAACTTATAAAAGTTTGAAATTTAACACATGCACGACGTTTCGTCAACCATTATCAGGTGCCTTGTAACATATATCAGTTACGATCCTGGCTGTTTAATGGAAAGTTTGTTGTGCGCGAAGGTAAATTTCCGTAAAACTCTGCTGGACTTCTCATTTTCCTGAACGAGGTTTCCTGTTGTTAAGTCTAAAACCAAAGAGTTAAAATTATTTAAAAAAGCAATAAAATATCCCGCTGGACGCTAAAAAAAACAGGAAGCGTTGAGCAGGGGTGTTTAAGCCATTGAATCATAAGTTTAGGAGCTAATCTGACTTCCTCATTTATGCATGGATATACCGTTGTTCTTCGCGGTTTTAGTGGAGGATGGGGTGGTTTGCTTTAGTATCCTATACGACGGTGAAGGCTAAAGGCCGTCGTAACCTTTCTTTCTCACTCCCTTTAACTTTGGAAGCTGGCGGCGATCTGCAGATGCTAGGTCGAGTTTCGTGCATTCAGCAATTAAGGGTAGGGTCTTGCCCGGCCGGCTCTTAATGAAATTGGGGAAATTAATTGTAGCTCAATGTTACTACGGCGGTAAAAAGATTATTATGCAGTTGTCCTCCAGTAAACTAGTAAATTTTGACTGGGTAGCTTCAAATCTTACCTTATCGTATCTTCGAATCTCTGTATATTTTTGTTAAGATACAGCCTCTGTATGTGACAAGACGTTCTAGTTTCCGCATTTGTTTTTCGGTACTGTTTATTATTTATAGCTCCTACTTATTATTCGTTAGTCTATATCTGTGGTGCAGTCGCATGTTGGTCAAAATATTGCTGATTCACAGGTTGATTGATGTAGAGATAAGCTAATAACGATTTAGTGAACATTTGAATTCGGGCTGCAATGCTTGACGTATTTTCCACCGTGTAAGACGAACTGGCATATACGTAAAAAGCACCCTATTTTGGCCACATGTATCAGACAACATAAGTCCATTTGAGAAGTAGGTTGATTTTACTTGAATTTCTGGTGAAGGTTTTCGTGGCGTTCTGATGGCACAGGTAGGCTTCCGGGAGTCTAGAATTGTCATTGCTGATGGCAATGTTTCACCCACTATGCTGCAGGCGTTCTCAAGCCAGACTTCAGTCTGGCCTGAGGATGCCTTCAGCAAAATGGGTGAAACGTCACCATCAGCAATGACAACACGGAAGACTCCCGGAAGCCTGTGTGATTTTCTTGAATTTCTCTGGTAAAAAAAAGTGTATGAAGCCGTTAATTCCGGTTTCTGAATAATGTTGATTGTTCAATTGCATAACATTTAAAATAACGATATTGTAATTACTTTAAGTCAGTGCATTTATAAGAGGAACACACACTTGTAACTAATTTAAGGTTTTTTATGTGCATCAAACACCACAGCTGTATCGCACGTACAAACATAATTTGAAGCCTGATTCTAGGACAAAAACAACTGGAGAGGAAAGCATGAGCTAGGTTAGGCAACAAAAACTTAATTCAGCTCTCTTGTTTTCCCCGCAGCTCCATGACGACCAGCCTGAGCAGCATGGGCGGCGGGTGCCTGCAGCAGCGGGGTGCGGAGGTGCCCACATCGGGCTACCCATACATGTTCCACCACCCGCCCTCGGCCCCGCACCATGACCACCCGCTCTCCTCGCTGCCGTACAACTCGCGGGCCGCGGCGGTGGCGGCAGCCGCGGCCGCCGCCCACGCGTCCTCCGCCGTCCCCCCGCCACCCTCCTCCACCGCCCCCCCCTCCTCCACATCGTCCTCCACCTCCTCCGTGAACCTGCACCACCACCACGCTCATCACCACCTCTCGCACCACTCGGCCGCCGCCGGGGAGTCGTCGCCGCCTCCGCCGCCACCCTCGCACCCGCCCCCGTCGGCCTCCTCCGTGGCGGCGGCGGCCGCGGCCGCGCTCCAGGCTGCATCCTCCCCGCCCGTCAACGCCCACCAGCACGCCTCCTCGTACGCCGCGGCGGCAGCGGCGGCCGCGGCTGCTGCGGCCGGCGGCGGAGGCGGCGGGCCTCCCGGGACCACAGGCACCGGTGAGTAGACGACCTCTCATTCTCTTTCCATTTCATTTCCCGAAAATTTGAGTCCTTCAATGGTGATAGTTTCTCAAGGTTGATGCGATTACTGAGCATTGGGGCTGTGCTGTCTGTAGATTTGGATATTGCTCTGTGATATTTACATTATATGTCGCAAGGATCGATGTAGTACTAAATATAAATGCTCTATTTTCCTACTTGAGTGAAGATGGTAAGCGTTTTGAATCTCCAAAATTATAGGTTTTACCATTCGCTATAATTGAGAAAAAACTTCTTAAGCTTTTCCTTCTGCATCTCTATACATATATGGATAGAAAAAGAAGTCACACGTTAAGTATGTAAGAACAATATAAAGCTGTCAGAAACGGTAATGACAGCCACAAATGAAATCTATTCCATTGGTTTACAGTAATTTCTTCGATTTGCGTGGATCCGTAAATATCAGGCATAAGTTGCCGTGATGATTTATTAGAGTGATATTTTATTTCTGCTATTAAATCAGGAAATAACCGGCAGTTATCCAAGTTCATTTGGTGGACATAGGCTTTAGTAAGCAGTGAATAAAAAGAGGATTCGCGCAAGTTGTACCATCTGTTACTGGTCCATTTGTAATTCCTTACAGTGGTGTCTCACTCACGGCTCCAATAATTTATTTGGTTTTGAAGGAATCCCAACGCTTGAGGTGAGAATGCTCTGGGAATGCAATGATTCACCATCACGACATAAAAACGTTAGAAAGGGACTCAAAATTCACTCAGACGATATGTAACCCGCCTTGCTGTCAAAATGGAAAAGATAATCCAGAATATATTATAAATATCTTCGTTCCTCGTTTGTGAATGCTCACTGCCATTTGGGAACCGATCATCCATTCATTCTCTCCGGGACTAAAACTCTTAATGCCGTCATGGTTGGTTGCGTTCCAACTAATCCTTGAATCTCGGCTCCTAAGGAGGATTGTTGTATTTTTTAAGAGATTATAATTAATAGCGCCAACTGCTTCCGTATCATCTGATGTTACGAAATCCATTCCAAATGGCGCATTCAGAACAGAAACTTCCGATATAAAAAATTACGGATCATAAATAAGTGGATGCAAATAAGCGCTGTTATTTAATCGGATGATTAAAATTTTCCATGGAAGCGCAATACGATCCCGGATTGCAAGGTAATTAAAAGTAAACAAAAATAGGACTGGAAATGAGCACCACCGCTTGAATCAATACTCGGTCGATCGTGAAACATTTTGTTTCAAACATTTACAATACCTATCATCATATCGAGTATCTATTCGTCGATCGATCGATTGTCCCCGTACTGGATAGCGGATCATCCTTTGTTATTTGATGTCATTATTCCCTCCAGAGCCTCTAATTGGCCCAGCCAGTTTCTAATGTTCATTTTTTTTCTCGGCCATTTATCCTGTCTATACTGAGTAGGTACTTATGGTGAGGCTACAAAACAAAGGTTTCATTAGTCGATTACACCTAATCTCGAAATAAACCTGTGTTGTGATCCTTTCTTCAGGAATTTCTAACGCTTCCCTAGTAAGATGGAGTCCCTTCATTAATCACGCGGTCCAGTGGCCTGGATTCATTTATAGCCTTTGTAGAATTTGATTCTCTAATCTTTGGGTCGGCAGCTACACAAGTTTTCCACCTGCGTATTTTGAGCACCATTTACGACGCATAGCATTTAGGTCGGTTTTTTAAGCTAAGAATCAGACTTCTAGTCTGATTCTTAGCTTATTTTTAGCTTTAAATTCATTAGCCAACCGGAGTAATTAGGCAAGTATCTTTCCCGTTCAGCTACCCTAAGGTCTCTGGTAGCAATCAAGCTTCGGGAATGGATGTCGTACTTATCCCAGTAGGTATTAATTAACTTGATAACTGCAACTGCAAGGATTATATCTGCACGGGGAAATGGACCTATCACAGTACGAGGAATCATTCGCCGCATAATTCGGCGACATCTACAAATAATACCATATAATTAGAAGTCGTTTTTATTTTATAAATAAGAAGTAGGTTAAACAGCCAAGCATAAGCATGTCAATACCGACAAAGTGAAGTTAAATAATAAAATTTAAAATGTGTCCCCAAAACCGAGCAAAATTTGCGTGAAAAGTAGTTTTTAATATTATCTCTCGGCGCGGATCACAGCCACCTACGGCTGCGCGTGTGACCTGCGGATGCATCAGGAATAACAATTGATCAAGAATGTGATGGTTAGTTTAATAATGATACAATTTGCTATATTTGTTCTGAATTCGCATACTTAAAACTTATCTTTCGGATAGCGTTTTCCAAATAAAGGGAGCAGCTTGAGCGTAGATACGTGTTGTCTGGCAGTTTCGGGTAACGGGTTCAGGTAATCGGGAATCCAACGCAATATCGTCGCAGGTAATCTTCTCCAACGCGCCACTCCCCGCCCCATTCAAAGTATTTTTTTTTCAAAGCCGCCATTTTGTCCAAACAAGTGGTCATGTCCCCACTCTCTCCCTCCACCATTGTCCCTCTCCCGCCGCTTTTGCGCCCCTGGACCCCGCCTAATTATCCCCGTGACGGGTCCACCGGGGTGGGTGCGTGGGGAACGGGGAGGAATGCAATTTCGGGATGATATTTTTATCCCCTACTGTCCTCTCCAGCGGAGACAACCGCTTCCACACCTGTTTCTAAAAGCGTAGCGCGCGCATACACACACACGCATACATGGCCAATTCTCTCCACTCACGCCAGCGCGTTCCTTTCGCTCCATTGTCTCCCTCTCCACTGAGCACGCGAGGGGTTTAAGGTTGGTGGGAGGGGAGGGGAGGTTCCGGTCGTGAGGAGCGTGCCTAAAGAGGGTGCGAAAAATCCGCCCTTACCCCCGTCACTCTCTTTACCCACCCCCGCTTAGTTTTTCCCCTCGCGCAGATCCCATGCCTTCGCGAGCCGGAGTGGTGTAGTGCACATGTTTTCACGTGCGGAGTCGTCAAGGCTTTCGCGTTCCGGTCGGAGTTTTCCTTCTCGTAAAAGCCAGGAGGTCGGCGTCACGCGTCCGGAAAGTGTCACGTGCCCGCCTAAATCTAGCCCTGGATTTGCACCTTATCTATCAATAATTTAATGAGATTCTGGTACCAATAAGGTATGACACCATTATAATGCGAAAATAAATAGCTATTTCCACTTTTCTATGAGGAAGAAGGCAGCATCCCAGTTCTCACTGTTTCATCGTGGAATTCTATTGTACAACGCATCAAGTTTTGATTTAAAGGAGCGAAAAATCTGTTATAATATGTTAATAATCAGCAATTTACTCCTTTATTATATGTGAAATTGCTCCATTGCTCAGAGTGTTATCGTGGAATTACATCATGCAATACATTAAGTGCTAATTTAAAAGCAGGAAAAAATCTTGAAACACTTAATTGGAGAATTAGAAATATTATTGAGACCTCAATCGGCAATGGAAAAGGCCTTAAACTGGGCAAAATTTATGTGTAGAAATTCTATGAGATCTTTGAGTATATGTTTGTAAACTATAACTTTCTTTGTATTTATAAACTAGAATAACTTCTGCTGCATAAACATTGTTATTACTTGCGATCATGTGGAAATTGGATTCGTATTATTGAATCTGTACAATGCTGGAATGTGTGCTAAGGCTTTCGAGGTCGATTGCGGCACCGCTTTCTCTATGGTCGTGGTTCTGTAGGGAAACGTCGTGACTTGTTCTTGGTGCTAATGCAAACGTTTCCGTCACACTACTCGATCATCTGTCATTTTCATTATTTTCAAATGACATGCCGCTTAGATTCTTGGGTGGTACCTGTCTTTCTCCGACAAGTTGGCCATTTCTATGCCAACTCTCATCATGGCTAGTCGATGCAAAAAAGAGCGTGATATTGATGGGAGGTGTCCATTGTTGGAATCTGTGATCAAGCTTTAATTATCGAGACTTTCGTTTTGTTTAGTGTTCAGCCATTTTTTCCTTGGAAAATAATGTAAGCATTTTCCTGCTAAACGTTTTTTTGCCTTTTGCTCTGCGACTTATGGCACAAATTGACCCACATTCTGTTATACACTTGACTACTGAGAAAATAAGTGCTTTCATTGACCGAAAATACCCATTGCGATCATTTACCAGTCCATTTCACTCTTCTTACGTTAACTCATGTTCTGAACATAAATGTCAGGCTCGAAGAGCCTTTAAAATATTCATAAAAGTTTTACTTTGCCCACTTATTGCATCACAGTACACAATACCCTTTAGCACACTTTCTACCTCCCTTCACTTTATCGTTCCCTTTATGTAGTTCCCTGTTTACTTCTTCGCTACGCATAAACGATATTTACCATCGGCTTTTTCACTGAAGTAAAAAAATAATATACGTAGATCGCCTACTTATCCTTTGAAAAGCATGTTTCCCAAATGGAATATGGAAGCGATACCTGTTAAGCCGTTGAAGGTGTTACACTGTAAAAAGTAGATCTGATTTTAAGGTACAAAAGCGATCTGAATTTCAGATGCAACAATTTTAAGACTGGGTATGTTGAATTTCAGTAGTAATATCTTGTCTAAAAATAAGGCAGGTGAACGACTGAAAATCAGACCACCCAGAATTCTGCTTCCTCTGCTTCCTGCTTAACTGCTCCTGTACCAACCATCCATGTTCTTGCCTCTTCCGCGCCTTGCATCAGTGTTCCTGCCTTAAACCAGACAGCGCTTAAATTCAGATCGCACTGAAAATCAGATCAACTTTTTACAGTGTATTATCGAAGGCGGATTGGGTTAAGGGGATATGTTTGACAAACAGGAAGGGTATTGTAGAGACACGTTTGGTTGGACCGACCGCGTGCGTGGTGGTGGTAATTTTGAAGTCTTGAACTCCTGTTTTTAAAATGGTTTTTTCGATCTTGGTCAACCTCAACACATATTGATGAGGATTTCTCAAATAGTTTCAATTCCGTGATTAACTCCTTACATTATTTCATTCTATTAATCATCCCACGTTCTAACTTCATTCTTTTTCTACGAAACAACTTTATTTGACTTAACACTTCGTTTCTCCTCCTCTATCCATTGTGTTTTCCACTTGTTCCTCTCTTCACATCACTAAGTAAGGTTTGTCTTCAGTTTATTTTAACCTTCTTCCTTTAGAGTTCTGTAGTCTGAGAATGCAAGCCTGTTTTCTTCTTGAAGGCAACATATCCATGAACTGAAAGCATTCCGTGGGGCATTTTATAGTTAATAAATCAATGAAATTGTCAACATTTCCGTAGTTTTTTTTGGTAATTCCGTGGGAAAAATTCCGTGATTCTCGGGAAGTTTTGGAAAACTCTGTGCTGTTGATCACATTGTAATTCTGTTTCGTGACGTAATCATCATTTAAAGTTCTCGGTTCGTACGGAATTGATGCTGACGCCGAATGGAAAAATATTAAAAAGCTGCGTAGGGGAGAGATAGAAGATGGTGGGGATCGGTGTAGTGGCTACCATAGGGAGCTCATCTTCCTGGAGGAGGAGGGACCTGTACTCGAACCCTGGCGATGGTAGTGTTTATTTTGCAGAATTTCCGCCCCAAAATGCAGTGCCGCGTGTAGTCATTCCAATGCAGTATTCATTCCATCGGATGGGACGTTGCTATCTGTTGGTGTCCTTTTTTAATAGTTTGCGAATAGCGATGCCTCTATTTACCCTTCCTCCATTACCTACACATCATCATCATCGGGCAACAATCCTAGGATTTATTGGTTTGACGCAGCCCTCCACTCGATTCTTGTATCGGCCGACCTCTTCAAATTGACGCAGCTCCTCTCTTTTACATCCTTCACAATTTGCTCCATATACCTCATACGAGGCCTACCTTTTCCAATCTTCCCGTTCACTTTTCCCTCGACGATTGTCTTCATCAGGCCATAATGTCTTAAGATGTGGCCCATTAAGTTGTCCATTGTACACATAGGCCACTATTAAATGATTCTCAACGGTAGGTACATACAATATCATCTGCTGATCACCTACCCAGCATAACAGTAATCGTGAAGGTGATAATTTGGTTAAAGTTGGATGTTTAAAAGCTCAAGGACACTCAGAAGATATCACAAACAACGGAAATCTTAGGAAATATTTCCATTCTTTGTTTTCACCTTGTCGTTTCAGATAAAATAAGCTGTATATCCGGTGTCTGTTGTTAATCAGTATTCAACTAGGAGATATCTATTATGTGAGCTTGCAGGTCACCAAGTTCAAAGCCCGACAACACGTGAAATATACTAAGAAGATTAGTGGGGGGGAGGCAATTACTCTCCCTGTGTCGTCTAAGAAAAAGATCTGGTTGGCGTAGTGGTTAGAAGTTAAGAACACTGTCCTTCAACCCCTAGGCAAGTGTTCGAATCCCGGCAGTGGCAGATATTTTTCGTTGATAAACCGCCCCTACTTGAGTGCTATGTAGACAGCATTCGAGTACTGTACTCCGTCCGTCGGATGGGACGTTAAACCGTGATCACATTGAAGTTTTACGTTAAGAGCAAGCTAACGCGGTGGCCGGGTTCCTCTTCACCCTTCCCCCTTACCCTTCTATTCCCATCTTTGTACCATTCCTCCCGTTCTTAAGCGCCTGAGCAGGTTGAAGCAGGCTGAGCAGAGGAGATACTCGGAAAAGGTGTGTAAATACCTTGCCTTGATTACCGATACAAAGAACATGAGCCATAGTCATGTCTATCGAGCTAATGATATTGCGAGGTTGAGTGTTGAATTCCTCCGCGGGGAGTCGGGGGTGGAGAGGCGTGAGTTTACCAATCCCTCACGTCCGCTCCCCGAGCAGCGGAAGCGGAGGTACCCGATCGGCTGGCGCCCCGCGTGCAGCGGCGTCGAGGCCGGCACACACACATAGACGCGAAAACCCTGCTCCCTCTCCCCACCTACCGCCGCTCCCGCCTCCGTCCTCCGCACCCCCAGTTCTCGGGAGGGGTGGACGTGCGTGGAGGGGGCAAGGGGGTTGCCGGGCCGGGCGAAGGGTTTTCAGGCACGGCGGAGGGTGTCGGGCGGCGGTGCCGCTGCCGGGGGAGGCGGTGGGGGGGTTGTGGAGGCGGCGGTGGGAGTCCGGGGGCGGGGGGCGTAGGGACCCTCTCTCGCCCGGTCCAACGGGCGGCGTCGGCGCTCAATAACGCGGGGAGCTTTAAAGGGGAGCCCCCGTTCCGGTCGGTCTCCTCAGGGGGGGGAAGGAGAGGGGGGCGGAGAGGACTGAAGGTGGGAGGGGGGGTGTCCGTCCCCGTTCCCATCCCACCCCCGCGACACCCTCTTTCGAAGGGTTCTTCTGATCTCCTGGCCATCTTGGAGAGATTCCTCGCGGTCCGGGTTCCTGATTGCTGCGGTGTCGTCGAAATTCGGGGGGGGGGTATCACGGGAGGACCCCCTCTAAGAGTCTAAGGACCCTGTCGGAACCTTTTGTTAGTAAGTTCCCCGTGATCATCCGAGCGATGGCTGGAAAACAATCGGGCGGCCCTTCACGCGTCCCACAGGGGGAGGAAAGAGAAGGAACATTGGATTTTAATCATTCGCCTCCCCGCGCTTAACGAGGCGATCGCTCGTGTTTTCGCTCTCCGTTGCTTTTCTTGTCACTTCGTCCAGCGCGGCTCCTTTTAATGCACCCCAGAAATCGCGGAGGGGTCGGGAGTGGGGGCGACTCCTTTGAGAGACGTTTCCGGGTAGTATCTATCCTGTTAGAGGGATTCGTTCGCGTTCTACATTACCGGTGTTAGATGCTGAGTAGGCGGAATGATATGAATGGGTAGGTGAGTCCCCGCTCTGTTCTTGCGAGGTGTAGGGGGTGGTAGCATAAGGATGAATCGGTTCCCTAGTCATAGGAAGGGAAAGAGCTTAAGTATTGGTAGTTGAGAATTCATGGGAAGGAATAAGCTAATTTTTGAGGAAGAGTGTTATGCATGAAGTTGAACGTGACTTTGAAACGAAAGTAGCGTTAAGATTATTTTGTGATTTATTTTGACTGCATGCATTATTTAATGAACTAATTATATTTACCTCATCTCATTCATAATTCTGAACATTTATTACCTGATTACCCTAATTTCAGAGGGAATGAATTGGCGGAGGACAAATTTGTGGTGATCATTGACAAGGTGTAAAATGAAGCGAGAGGTAGTGACATGCATTCTGTTGGCAATGATCAACGTTTTTACGATTCCTTCAATAGGGAAGGCCTATTTACAAAGTAAATGTCACCTGATTTGTGATTTTTAGATTACTGATGACAATTTACATTTATTTTCTTTTTTATTTCATGAGAATATATTCAAATATCCTAAAAGAAATAATCTAATATAATATTCTACAAGCCAGCATCAGCCTGAGCTTGGTTTTCGTTGTCGTTTTTGAAAATACATAATTATGATTTTCATCACTGCATAGGCTTTTTTTCCGTATGATCATACTTGTAAAAAGGACACTTCATGCATTGACACCCTTTTAGGATGCTACGTTTTGATTTCACGACGTCAGCAATGTTATTTGATGCTCAAGCTCGATTTCATTGCATTGTTTAATAGCAAAAACATCCGTCCGACTCCTGCTATATTTCTAAGGATCCAATGATTAGCGGCTTTTGTTATCAGTCAACTATGTAAACACTGAGAAACGGAATATATCGAAAAGTGTTTCATTAAATTAATATATAACTTTTTCAGCTGCCCTTGAAAGATTAACTTTGGTCAGGAATAATTATTTTCGAAACAAATAATTTCATAGCCACTTTGTGTTTACCAAGGTTTAAGAAGAAAGTCTTAATCATCTTTCAACCGTACAGAAAATGTTTCTGACTCAATAAAACCACGCTAGGTTTCTTGGGACTACATAAACTTAGGGATAGAGTTTTTGGGTCTCTCTGCAACTAAGCTATTTAGGAGGATAGGCTGGGAAAATGCTTGCGATATCTAACTCTGGCATAACACAAATCCTTGAACGATATCTTCGGAGATTGAAAGCACACAGGTTCATTGTTCCATGAAACGAAGGTGTTAGCGTGATCAAAGCATGCGCAGTCAGTGCGACGCCCTCCGGCCAATAGCTGGCGATCACCTTGGTCCTCTGTGGTCACTCGAGACCTCCTTTCGTTCAGAATCGATTGCCTTCGAATGGGATTACTGAGGGGGGAGGAGGCCGTTCCTTCGCATTTTTCTTTCGTACGCATAATAGCGTTTGTTATAGAGGTAACGTCAACAGGTTCCTCTGGGAGCTATCATGGCATGTAAATGGCCCGAAAAGGTCATTAAGATTTTATTTCTTTCGGTTTCACCTGGTTTTCATAATCTATACTTTTACTTTATTTACCCATTCTTTATTATTGCTTATCAGACTAATTGAGCTGCCTGTGATTCATGACGGTACCCCCCTAAAATATAAGCTGCCATCCAAGATTAGGTATATTAAGGTGGATAATGCGAAGTTTGCGTTATACTCATTACAAAAACACGCAAGCTACAGCATAGATTTTGTTTTACGAATACTTATCACTTCAATATTTTGTATAACTTATTCAATTCCTTATTTTCATCATGCTAGTTGGTATTAATGTGATAACTTTAATTATAACTATACAGAACGTTAGTGTATGCCTACAGTTATGTTTAGTGAATACTATTTATTAATTCGTGAGGAGTGCCGTTTTTGCTAGAATGGTGAGAACAAAAATGCAATAGTAGCTTAAAAGTGAGACTCCTCTTCCGTATTCGAACTTTCAGGTGATAGTCGCGTTCTAATGAATACTCTCGCTCTTCTCAATGCTTAACGTATTACTTGCTCATCAGTGGTTCCGCGTCTGTTTTACAAGCAAACACCTCAGACCGAAAGTAGAGAGGCATAAGAATGGAATTGAAAGGGGAATATGGAGAGATTCCTGATGTCGGCTCTTAACAGTAGCGTCTGATTGTCCACGTATTGCGTCTCATCCGACGGACGGAGTGCTGAACCTTCAACGTTTTCCATGCGGCCCCCGAGTAGAGATTTCTATGAATTCGGCGGTATTTGAACTTGGGCCATGAAGGTGGGAAGCCAGTACTCTTGCTCTCAACCCTCCACATTGATCCTTTCACTTTCTGTTGTTGTTTTACTGTTAAGGTAAAAACAGACCTATCTATTGTGTATTGATCATATCGGCCTATTCTGTGGGGTTCTATAGAGATAACTTACGTCAGCATCATATAATGATTATAACCGTGGTTATGCAGCATATGGCTGTGTTTTCCCTTTGCGTGGTCTTGGGCAATGTGTAGGTGCGAAAAAAATACTACCATTGCATTCATATGCCACTTTTGCGACTGAATATGGAACTCAGATCGTTCGAAACTGCATTATACCCGTTTGATTTCTTCTTGCAATAGCCGTGTACGGTGTTTTATGAAGGAAGAGGTATATGGTTAGGTTTATGGTTATGGATGGGGTTGAAAACCTGAAAGAATAAGATTTTTATACAAGCTTTGGTATCTCATACGAAAGTTATAAACGGTAAAAAATCAGCGACGAGTTTTTGATTGAGGACAGCTTTCTTGCGGAATACCTTCATGCGTGATGAAGAATACATTAATAACAATCCGAAATTTTTGCCAACAGCAGTTAAAATCCTATGATGCATCATTTTAAGTCATTGAAACTCAATTTCCTTGTTTGAGCGTGCCCTCATGTACTAGTGTAACCGAGCCCTTTTACTACAGGACAAATATTAATTACTTCAGAGAATCACTGGATACTTTTTATAATAAGCGTTTGAACCCTTTACCTATTTCCTTCATAAGTTCCATGGCAGCTGTGAAAAAAGCACTTTCTGCTTAAATAGCCTTCCCCATGCCCCCATTTCAAATCCATTTTGTTCCATGATGGAATTATGAATAAGGAGCGGAGCTTGTTGCCTTACCTCCGTAACTGAGTCAGTTAATTGTTTGGAGTCAATGATTTGATAGCAGCATGAAATATAGATTACTATCGTAAAATTGTGTATTTATCATTATCATTGATATACAGCCTTTCGATTGCTTTTCGCTCCATTTCATTACCTGAGCACGGTTCTCCTCTTTTACAAATTTCTCCCTCCTAGTTCCACATTCCTCATTCGTGGGCTATCTCGGTAGTTTTAACATCCACTTTTTCTCGATGCATGTTGTAAGTATCACGATGGTTCGTGGAACTATCATGCCTCAAGAATTGCAAAATCAGATTGTCCTACATTCCTTTTGGAATTTCTTACGATTTACTTTTTCTTCTACTCTTATAATAAAATCCTCGCAATACTACTGGCCAATGCACTTGATGCTATTCCTTTTTTTGTGGCAGCGTATTTCAATTGATTTTAGTCTTGCCATTCCTGAAGCTGTTATTGTCATGATTCAAAACGGTAAAGGAGCACAATCCAGATGTATTTTCGAATAATCTGAGCTTGTTTTTCCGGTTGCAGGTATCCTTTTCTACTATATCTGGTATATTCAACTAGAAATTTTATTCGCACTTCTTCCACCTAAGTTATTTTTTTTCTCAGATAATTCTCAGTGCTTTTTTCCTAGTTTAGCATGGGCGTCGCAGTTTTGACTTCTACGCATCATGGTCTTTGGTCTGTTCTTTTTTATCTTTCTTGCATCATCTCTACGTTGATAGGCGTCATTTTTAGATTTACTTGACTTATCTTTAAAACTATGATTTTGGGAAAACAAAATATGATGATTTTTTTACGTGAATTTTCATATATGAGGGTCGTTTGCACCCACTCATTGTCTTTTTTTCTCTTTCTCGATACGGACCTTAAAAATAAAAAAGGATTGAGCTCAACCCTTCTTACATCTTTTCGTAGTTTTACCTTTTCAGTGCTGGATTCATAATGTTTTTACCGTACTACCAAAAAATCCACAATACTTCTTGATATAGCAATAATATCGCAAGGTCGCTTTAACTCTGCAACCTTTCTTGAACAACTTTTCCTATAAAAATTGCAACAGGAACACCTTGGGAACATTTGACGGCGCTAAATTCGCATGGGATACATTTTAGCGAGTTCAAACGGTATTGGTGGTTGTTTTTTGTTTTTATAACAGTGGTTATGAATGAAAAACATCACCAAAATAAAAAAAAAAACTTACAGTATCATGAACTTCGTCAAGGTACTTCCAATCCTACTTTTATGTACTCACTACGCCATGCCATTGAAAACGACGCTTTTAACGTCTGGGTTGGCTTACCCTGGCCTCGGAAGTATTCACTGAAGTGGCGAATCGACGCGTTCGGGACAGGACAAAAGCCTCTCCGTCAGTCAGTCACCTCTCACTCTGGGACCCACCCAAGGGATTGCGCCCTGCATTTTGCGGTTTCACCTCTCTCATTCCCCAAAGCAATCAACGGCCGTACTCCGCGCGTCGCGCTCTTCCCCGAGGCATTTCCCCGCGAGCGAGCGATTCAGGGGTTCTGAAATGGATGCGACGCGAAGTTTGCAACAATTCCCGGAACGTAACGAGTTCACGCGAAAATAAATCATCTATCCATTGATGAAAAAATTGAGGTAGACGTAATAAAATTCATCTCACTCCTAAGAGAGATTTTTTCATCACCTTCGAAAAATAGAGAACAGGGCGGAAGCCACACGAACGTCGGCGTCGATAGACGTGTCCAGTCCACAATCCCGTTGCTATCTGGGTCTTTGAGTAAAGATAGAACATTCAAAATACTACTCTGATCGTTGTGCTACAGGAGGCAGTTTTGAAAGAGACGTGTGCTCGGGTAAAGGGTGCAAAATGTTCTTGTTAAATTTTTGAGTGACTGATTATCATTGAGATTGTTAAGTTCACCCCTTCGGGATTTTGGTGGAGATGTTTACTGATCTGCCAATTTAAGCCACATACGTCCTTTCGTGATGAAGGTTCATTGGGAGAAGACCGTGCTTGGCAATTTCCTATTTTCCCACGTCATCTAGTTCCAAATATTTGAGCACAATAAATAATATAGCGATACTACTGTGATAGTAAAGTAAGAAAAAGTTAAAACACACTTAAAAAGTAGGTGTGCTCGTATGCTGGGCAGATTGTGCCTGTTAGAAAGCGGGAAGTGAGTTAATTTCAATGGTAATTATGGTATGTGAAGTATCCTTTTCTCCCTACTCGTGAAATGCTTTTAAGGGCAAATTTGTTTCCTCATCGGAGAACTTCTAGGTAGAGATATGCCGCGGTTGTGTCGTTGAACTCAGAACATCTGTGTTCAACATTGAACCATACAAACTTCTCAATTATCGGCCATATCACTTTCTCCCACGATGTTTCATGTGTGAGAATGATCTTGTGTGCTATACGTGACTTAAAAATAAAAACGTAAGCTAAGCGATTAATATACATTTGATATTGCGATCAGCAAGCGTTAAGAGACATAAATAGTTCCAACAGACTAAAACATTAGGGGTGCGTCAGTAATATAGTTTTTTTAACACATTCGGTACATAACATTATCTATAAAGCAAGTGTACAATCTTTATGTGGTATCTGTATTTTCTACGTTGTTCGGGTCGCTACCTACCTATGAATTTATAAAAGGTCAAGTCCCTTCCCTCCAGCTTATCTATAGCCTAATTTTATGTCATGTAACCCATAAATGAGATTTGCCGGTGATACATGTAGTTTCTGAATGAGAGGGAAATGCTCTTAACCCCGTTAAATCTATCGGATATTCTCCTGGTGATGGTTCACCCCGTCACACACCCTTGCGATGGCTAGCAGGGTATTATGTAGATATATGACTACCACTCATTCAAATCATCCCAGAGATCGGAATGTTGTGGTGGATAGACTACTGGCTTACCACCCCGAGTGGTCGAGGTCGATGCCCAGTAGTGGCAGAGATATTACACTGGCATACTACTCCCTACTGGAACTACTGTGCAAGGAGTAACTCAAGTTCAGCACTCGGTCAATTAGATAGGACGTTGAACCGTTTACCCTTTGCGGTGCCTTTTGCTAGATTCTGGCGTCGGGTTTCACTCCACCTCTTCCGCTCCTTAGAAAACCAATATATTTCGCAATACCCAAATATCCGTTACAATCAGAGCTGTCTGTTGCCTTAAACGAATAACTAATTCTATTCAAATCTGTCCATAGCAGCAAAACTGTGATGTGCAGCCCTAAATCAACGTTTTTTTTATTCTCCGTTCGTTCGCAGGAGTAATTTCAGCGGGCGTCTCCGTTCCGGTTCAAATACCCAGCCAAGCACCAGACCTAGCATCTAGTTACCATTGGCCTCGCATCCAGTGATCGCCGCCTTAAGACGGGAGTCGGACCTGAGACCCCCGAATGGAGTGGATTTTACGGCGTTTCGGTCGCCTCAGCAGTTCGTGTCTTCTGAGAAGACGACTTATGGAGAAGCTGCTGGTGCGCAAGGGGAGCGAAGGTTTCCCCACAGAGTTTCCATTCTTTGGATGCGCTACGTGGTTCCAGCGACGTCCAAATATCCGGCGTCATCGGTTCCTTTGTGGGGATAATACACACCCGGAGGAGTGAGCGAAATAGCGAGAGCAGAATGATTCCCTTAAGAATTAGGATTGATTTGGCACGGACGGACTTGACGTAGGCCTGGTCGCCTATACTGTGCCGTTTTTATATTTTACCTTGGGACCCGGTTAACAGGGTAGTTTGCTACATCGCAGAAGCACATGTCCCAGGAAATTTTCTTCCGTTATTCAAAGAGAGAGAAAATGAAGAACTCAAAGTTTCCCGCCGTAGTCATGAGCCGCACTCGTTTCCTTCATTTAAGTTGAAGTATTGCATTTTAAACTTTCGATCGGCGGGATGAGTTCGTTCATGACGTCGACACTAAATCGATTCTCTCTCCAAGTGTTTAAGAAGTCGCGAGAAGCCGGTAAATGTGTCGTTCATTTTAATGGGTTAGCGGATCGTGTAAAGGCTCGTCCCTTGAATTTTGCAATATTTACAATGTATCATATGGAGATGTTATAAGAATTGTCGAATCCCTGTCGAGGCATAATTTTTCGAGCTCTTTGATGCGCCCTGGTGATATTTCTCGTTTTTTTTTTGGCATGAGGAAATGACGATCAAAAGATGTGTCACCCTATCATTGAATGTGGTTTCCCTCCACTTTCACCGCAGTGTAATAATCAATTTTGTTCAGAGCGCGATGAACCAAGAGCTCGAGCATTAAATTAAAAAAAATAAATATGCATAAATATAACGAGGGTCCAAGAATAGTCTTGGGATTAGGAATGAGTGTGTGAGTGTGTGTTTTGTTTCGTTTACTGTCTCGTAAAAAAGAATAAAAAACAAATGTGTAGTGATATCCCAACCCGCCCCAATTTCTGGCACGTGAATGTCTTTTTCCTTTCGGAAATAAATTACAATTTTTTTAAAAAGGAAAAGGCAAGATATGCCGGGCCAGTTTCCTAAATATGCGAGTCTTTTCAAACCAGAACACATCTCGGAATACACATTTCTCCTTAGCAAACCCCCTTCCTTGAACCATTTCTCTTCAAACCATGACACAATCCCCTCTCCTCCAAAGAAACTGTGTATATGTAAAGACAGATGGTGTAATTTTCATTGATTATAGTCATAAATAGCATTGTAGGATTAAATGGTCGTATTTAATGTCAAAGAAGCATTTTGTAGTTCCTATGTCTGATATTGTTGGTTTCAAAAATTATTATACACTATATATTTACCATGTATCTGCAAATGGAAATCTTACTTAATTCCAATTATTTTAACTCATCAGGAGAATTTTTGTTTCCCAACATTTTATTGCAAATCATTTAGAGCTCCACTTGCATTAATATAATGAATTTCATGTTGTGAAAACATTTTGTTACTGTGAACATGTAAGAAGAAAAGTTGAGGAACAATAAATTAGCTGTTTTTAGAATGTAGCAAAAAGTGGAATCAATAAAATACTTCTTTCGTTAGGAACAAATATGGTATAATTCTTTCTGCAATGGGCCAAGCTTCTTCTCATTTGTCTCATGAATTACCTCTGTTCCTATTCCATTACATATGCTATTGATAAATGTTAACACCTGCATACTATCATGCAGTGTAACAATCTACCGTAAATATTTTTGTACAACTAATCATTAACACTTGCACCATGGCACTTCATGTGGACTTATGTGAAAAGTTTCCCAGTTGCTCTGGCAGTCCAAAAGGACCACTTCCTAAATTTCATGATGACATCTAAAATGTTAACCCTTTTAGTGCGGTGGGCCAATATATCGGCTTTTGCATCTCGGGTGAAAAGCACGGTGGGCCGATATATCGGCCCAATACCAATATATTGTTCAACTTTATGACACTTAGATAATAAAATTTATTTTTCAGTCAAATAATTGCATCATTATTAGTTAGTTCAACTTAAGTAAAGTAAAAAAACTACATTTGGATATTTATAACAATAGCTTCATAATGCATTTTATCCCTAAGGTGCTACAATTTATTAAATTACCCTCCGCATTTCTCGCTAGTATAACAGGAGTAAGGTTAGCACTAAGAGGGTTATGGAGGCAGGTGCACATAAGGAAGATAATTGTGTGGAATGAAATATTTTTCAGCACATTAACATCATCACCTAAATTAAATCTATGCTTTAACTATTTAAAAATGATTTACATGCATTAAAAAAGGATTGCATATCCTCTTACTTTCTCTCTATAACTAATTGGAAACAAGTCTTAGAAAATAAATATCTACAAATACATTTGCAGTCAAATGTAGCTCCATGCCTTTCGAAACCAATGGATGACCACAGAATAAATTATTGTCTTATCTTTCAACCCTTTGCAAGGAATGAAGACTTCCAGTATATCAATGTTGTTAAGAGTGTAATGAGTAGTAAAATGTAGTCACTGATTTTGAAGAATTATCCACTAATACTGTAATAATATGTGAATTCAGTGTTGGCATAGACAGAAAAAAGTAAAAGACTTGAATAATTTATTCAATTTATCATTAGATTGACATTTATCAAGAAAGTGACATGATTCTTCATATTCATTCAAAATTAGGAGAAAGCATGAGGATCTCAAAATCGTTAACATCACCCCATGACCACTACCTAACATGCAGATCCTTACAAAAGAAATGTAAATTGGAGGGGTGGGTGGGGATCTTCTGGATCCCCCCTGGCACTTAAGACCTCTTTAGATCCATTGTGCCAACCCACAATCAACCTGCCCACCACTCACAGATAGGGGACAAGAGCACCATGGTATAGGTGTGGAGGAGGGTCAGCCATCCAACCTCAGTCCAGGCCCAATGCTGCTTAACTTCGGTGATCAAAGGGGAACTGGTGTTTCAACATGGCTAGGTCATTGCCCAGATCCATATTAACAGCTGCTATTGCTTTCTGCTGGTGTCACATGGGTATCAGTTTCTGTTATAATTTCTAGCAAATATCTCCTTGAATATGCAATACTGTATTTCTATAGCCTTACCTCATTCTATTCCAAGTGAGTGCAAAGTGGACTGCAGGCAAGTGTTGGATGCCAAAGGATATTTTAATGATGATCCAATAGAAAATATGCAACTCCTTTCTGATAACATATGAAAACTGATGAATAAACCCAAAAATATTACCAAGAATCACAGCATATTTATTCAACATAAACATTTTACAAAACTATTGTTTTAATAAAATAAACTTTGTAAGGAGGGAATTTCCATAACAATAAATATATCTAAGCAATAGTATGGCAACAGTATTTCTTCTGCTTTCAGCCAAACTGAAAGCATAAACCTAAGTAAATATTTGAATATTCAGTATTTAAAAAAATAAAATGTCCCTAAATATTTACACTTCATGGACAAAGTCAAAAGGTGTTGGCAATTATCATCCATATAATGCAGAACTGTAGAGTAGGATATATGTCATAATATGAACAATCCTACGAGATCACATTCAAGGCTTTAGAAAACCTATTAAGATTAAAATTATTCAATAAGAAACTAAAAGGCATGCTGAGAAGAACCATTGCATCGCATCCCCAGGCTTACCCAAATGCATATATATATAAATTTGTGCACTTTAAGTTGCAGATAGAAACCTTTGTTCACATATTAATTAGAGCAATATAATATAGACAATATGTCAGGAAGTTCAACTCCCTATTCAAGCTGTTCTATGTTGAGAACAGAACATGGGATGATGAGACCGTTGCATAAGAAGGTGGGGCTGATGGCTTCACAGTTGGAACAAACACATCATCATATCCCTCAGGAGGAGTGCGCTGGGGAATTCGAGCATCAATCAAGAGTGGAGTCCTTTCACCCTCATCACTTCTCATAAATCTCTGCAATAATGACGCAGGAAAGCAGCACCGACACCAACTGAATATTCCACAAACTTCTCTTGGGGGAGGAGGAAATGGTGGACTGATCCTTTGGAGGAACAATTGTAGCGAAATTCCAACGACAGAGAGAGTAAACCACAGTACAGTCAGGTAAAGGTCTGCAAGAAAAATAGGAAATGATAACTTGTTAATTCATAATTATGAAACAAATAGGAATGAGAATTCTGAGCAGGTTAAGCCACTCGACACTTAACATGCTCCAATATAACCTTCAGATGACCATCCTCACAAATTTTGCTTCAGTGGAGTGTTATCTCAGACCCATATCATTTAAAATGTACATATCACATGACAAAACAAGGTAGTGAGATATATCTTTCTCACGTTAATAAGTTAAGAAATATACTAAGTATAACAATATTTTTAAAAAATTGATGCAAGCATCTGCTTTCTGAAGACTGATCTGCTGCAATTAAAACTTTATCATAAAAATGGTTGAATTTTTTCATGAAATTTAGCATAAATTACTATCCGATTCGTGCAATATACAAGAAATTCTTTAACAGAACAATCAATTCCATAACAGTAAATTTTACTTCAAACAAGACATAAATACCCTAAAATTTGACCAAAAGACAAAAGAAACTACAAAAATGTAGTCATGTCTACAACTACAAAAAGTCATGATTGCATATACGTTGCATTCACTCCTTCAGAACACCATTCACCTAGAGACTTTGTGACATGTCTTCCAAAACATACAGAGACACTTGTTCTTGAGGAAAAACAATACTGTAAAGAATAAGGGAATTTCTTTTTAAAATTACAGGTAAAGCTATTTATTACCTTTATATTGATATGGTGGACTAATAACAGCATATCTGAATTCAGGTATAGTGGCTCTCCTGATGGTATTCAAAATAATGAATTTCAGGTTGCCACCAATGTAATGATCAATAGGAACAACTACTGCATATGCTCCCAGTATACCACTTGCTACAATACAGGCCTGTACAAGGAAAAAAACAGTGTCACAACATTTATAACGCATAGTACCTCAGACAGATAGGTTTAAAAAAAACAGAACATTTAACAACCTTATGAGACAGATAAACTAATATTGCTGGAGCAAAGAGAATGATAACTGCAAATGCTACCCAGAAATTTGAATCAATCTCCATCAAGTCAATATCTCCTGAAAAAGAGAAATTAGGAATTATTAATGAATCAATTACAACAGAAAACTCCTTGGATAACAACAGAAATAGATAAAAACATGAAAGCGTGTAGCTTTATCACAGGTATAACTTACCCAATCCAGCATAAAACACAACTGATGCCAGAAGAAAACCCACATTGAGTGCAATAAGTATAACATGAAAAAAAGGTAAGGAGCAAATCCTCCAGAAGAATACACAAATGAATGCTAATGCCACTCCAAAACATATTGACACAGGGTATAGTCCTGAAATATGATATAGAATATGGATATCAGAAACACAAGATGAACAAATATTTCATTCACACCAGACACCTATTGGGGAATGGCTTACCTGAATGGAGGTATGGGAACAATACTATCACTGAAATAAGACCTCCACTGAGAAAAGAATGCATGAAAATCTGTGATTGGAAGAAAAAATGACCGGAGAGACAGAGAAAGAGACCCATAAAAAATAACACTGCACACACCACTTTTGAAAATGTGGTAGCTGGAAAGAAAGAGGCAATATTAATAAAATACATTGTTTCCTACAATTTTAGAAACACAAAACTAATTGACTTTCACATACTTAAAACCTGGCAGGTGTCTGCCCATAACACTGCACTACAGGCATAAGTCACTGATGGGACATAAGCCGACTCAAATCGTTTTCCACCCTCTTCATATATAGCGACTACTGCATATGTTGACCCAGTGCCAGTATAGGCTCCAAATATTCTTCTCATCACTGCCCCTACCAGAGGATCATTCACCTGTAATAGATACACAAAATAAAATTTAAGGCTCATCAATTTTTTTACTTAAACAACATAGCAACTCATTACCCTTTAAAAGGGTAGATGCAGATAAAAACATAAACTAATAGAACACAGATATGTCTCACATATGTTGGCTCAGTAATTAAGCCAACTATCAAGGCGTTAATGAACTATACGTGATACAGGTAATGAAATAGAGGAAAAAAATCCAACAATTTATGGACAAAATTTCAAATGCATCACGCTAAAATATTACTCGAAGAATTTAAATGGCAAATTCATGCCATAAATTTACATATACTTACCAAAGGAATTTTTACAACATGATTACAAAGGAGTCAATCTATAATTGTAAAACCAAGGTGACTTCTAAGTTATGAATACTTTTCTAATAACATAGTAACCCATACTGATGGTATTTAATTAACGATTTCACAAAACAGAAGCTAAATTGTACCGTGAAGCGATGCAAAAGTATGACAGTGTTAAAGAGGGAATTATGCCATTAATATGCAATTCATAAAGTTAATGCTCATATTATTAGGTCATATTGCATTCAAAACAGAAAATAGGTAACAAATTTATCAGTCCAATTTCTATTTCCCCCAGCCCTGAGCCAACAACAGCATCAATGGGGCAACAATAGCCATTCATATTTATAGTAGGATTTATACCGATTTATGTACTGCAAAAGCAGCTATCATGAATATGTCTAAGATGTGAAGGCCATTACTGAACCAATATTTAAGGTAAACATGAACCAGCCAACCGTGACTCATTTTTGAAAACTTAAGGTTGTTCAAATCCTTTGGATTGCATAATTATTTTCATTTTCTCAAGTTATACTTTTTTCCCTCATCTTGGAAGCTAAAGTATGAAGTCCTCAACTGAGAATCCTAGTTTGATCCAAATCAAATTGGCTTATCACTACTTCAACAAAGATGGGTATGCTTGTATTTGATATGTAAGTACAAGAATTTTCACAGCATATGAAAACGAAATCAGATACATTGATGCTTATGGCAAGTAGCCATTTCATGTTACATAACTAGCATTTGAAAGATACAAGGACAGTTAAGGGAAATACCTACATATTATGAAGTCACATGAATAACAAGAAATGACAATATGTTAATGAAACTGAACAAATGCCGTGACAACGAAATTATATTTAATGAATTACGCAATTTCATTATCAGGTGGAAATCTGATATAATACTAAAACTGAAGACCCGTCCAAAGTGCGCAGGCTCATTAAATAACGTACCTTGTAGCCACTGTTTCTAATTCGGTCGACTGTAAGCATTTTTCTGATTTCTGCAAAATATGTGTCAGCTGAGTAGTCCCCTTCAGGAAAATATCTGTGATATAATTCCAGTTCAACAGAAGAAATTTCACATGTTTCAAGGCTACCATAAGGAGGGGATGCTGGCTGCACATCAACCCTGACCACTGCACTGTCGTAACTTATTCCAAGAAAAGGCGATGTCTCAATTGGAAAAACCATGTTGCATCCACCCGGGACAGGAACTTCAATAAATACCATATACATGGATTACATAATCCCTCTCATTTACTACAGCTAAAAATAGAGAAAAGTATCTATTGATTTAAGAGGCAGTGTGAGAGAATGGTTACTTACAGTTTTTAAGGTACGCCACAACAGCCACCAAAGCAGATACATTCCTACTTACATTAAAATTAGTTACATATACTTTATAGCCGTCCGAGAAGGGACTATTCTGCACTGGAACCACTAAACCAACGTTTGTACCATTAACGTGATACCGTGGAATCAAAGGTTGATTATAAGAGATCGTGAGGTTAAAATTATGAGCATGAGCCTGTACAACTAAAAACTGAGATCCGCTAGGAATTTCATTCTTGGTAATTGAGATTGGAATGGTTTCCGTAGGAAGAATTGTGATTATTCGCTCCAAAATAACCATATCTCCTCCTTCGAGTGAAAGTCCTTTATCCGGTACATGATCACCTAAAAGGACGAACATAGTAACAATACATAACCATCCTGTTCTTAGAAACACATTTAATATTATCACCATTTTCTCACTTACTTTCAGACAACTGGTCGTGAGAATTAACCGAGGATATTATTATGGAAAATACGACGATGAGGTACAGCTTGATTACAGGAAAGCCAGAAAAAGAAAATATTATATCACCATTAACTCTCATTTTTCCCCGCAGAAAACTCGCTCCAAACACCCGACTACTCGTTTCAATCGATTTTCCGCACTCAACTGTTTTACTTCCGCGACAGCTGTATGAGGGCACTGTTAAGCCAGTAAGATGGCGGTCATCGATCAATGAATTTTGTGGTTTTGTAAATTCGAGTGAATAGTTTATTTGTGTGACTTATTCTGTGCATTATAATCCGAGTTAATGGAACATGGGCAAAGACCACGAGCTGTTGGAAGCAGCAAGAAATGGAAACATTCCTATTGTGGAGAAAATACTGAGCCAACGGGCGAAGAGGAGTGGCCCTCTTGCAAGGTGGGTAGTATTTTAGGCAAGAAAACCTTCATTTATATGAGAACTGTGGCAATGGATAGAGTCGATTCTGTCTTCGTTATATGCACTGTGAGCTACTCATAAAAATATGGGGGAGCTGTTATTTCAGTTGTCGCGTGGAATCCGTTTGCAATACTTGTTTCCTAGAACATCATTTATTTATGTGTAGAATTGTAATGTTATATGAGGATTACATCGTACTTGTAATCGAGGCACGCGACGTAAATGAAGATGCATGATTATTTCGTGTATTACCTGTGAAGAGGCTCATTGTTCGCTTGAAATGAACATTAGGTAGTTGGTAACAATATGTTTTCTTTTAGTGCGCCGAGCTTGGAGTAATTGTGTTTGATTTAGGGTATATTTGCGTTTATTATGCGTCATTTAATGCACGTTAGCAAAGGTTGTAAGTAGAGGAGTTTAGGGCACCCAGGAGAACTAGTGATACTCGCCACTTTTGTTTATGATCCATACTAATAATATTTTTCCGACCGTTGAATATTGCGGTTTTTAATTTCATGTTCGTTACTTAGACTTTGCGTTGTACGTTTTGCGCAACATTAACCGTTCATTTCCGTCCCACAGCAGCATATTCTGTCGAATGAGTTTAAAAAAATGACGAGTATGACTGAAATGGCCGGCTGGAATGTGGGTTGCGTCAAGCAGACGATTCGCGCAACTCGGGAGAGTGCGCTCGAGCTTAAGCCTTTCAATTATGCGATACCTCTCCGTTTATTTACCCGTTCATTCGTATTGTTCGAGAGCGTGTGTATGACGCGAGAAGTCGTTGCACAATTCGTTTACGCATTCCCCTCCCCACCTCTCGCGCTTCGCCATTTACACGTACGCTCTCGTGTGTCCCACCCTTCCCCAAAATCCTCCCATCCCTACGGTCCATTTTGCCCTTAGTGTTAATCCCGCCGTCTGTATCTCGAGAGCACATCGCGCATGTTTTGCCGATGACGTGACGTAGTTGGCGAGCCGGGGCAAGACGGCTGGTAAGCAAGCGAGCGGGTTTTGGGAAAGGAATGGGGAGATGAAACAGAGACACATGATGTAACCGGCACGGTGTTTTTTTGTGTGGTGCGAATATCCGACAGAAGGTTCCATGGCCCGCACCCTTGCGGCTTCCCCGCCCGTTTTCGATCCTGTCGGAGTTGATGTGGCGGCTGCACGTAGGGAGCCTCCTCGCGCCATTTCTGGGTGTGTGGAGTAGGGAAGGGTAATGGATGGGATGTGGGGAAAAGAGGAAGGGTTTTATATTTATTTTACGTGGCGTCATCAGAGATTTCGCTCAGAGCTTCCCCTAACTGTCACTTTCTTCATGTGCTCGGATCTCGTCGTCAGTTCTTTTTGCTGTATCTCGTTGCCTTTCCCAGCATCGCCATGGCAAATTCATCCTGGGTCCGCCCTAGTTCGGCGCCGGCTTATCGTCTTGCGGCTGTTGACCGACCGAACTAGGACAACATACGTTTTTGATGATGTCGAATCATATTTGGAAACTGGACGTAGTGGTGAATTTAAGGTTTCGCTCTCGCTGAGACTCCAATTGATTGTGTCTTTCAAGGCTCAAATCCATTGCATCATTTTACATCCACAGGAACCGGTTTTCAACGAAATCGTAATTTTAAATGAATGGCAGAATCCCACGAGAATGCCCGCGGCCAATTTTTGAGGGAGCATCGGAATTTTAATTATTGCACGCGTTGAAAAGTAGATAGATATTGAAAATGGCATACGGCTCTTTACACTCATGCACCCTTCTTCTTTATCTAATAGCTTTTGTCCTTGACCAAATTTGGCAAAAACAATATGATGCGGCTCATCGTCAGCAATTTCGGTGCTGGGAGAAGGGGTGGGGGTTGATTGTTTTCATATGACAGCCGGCGTTGCCTTTTATACTATAATGTAGTAAATTCTTTTTGATGTGAATTTAGGTAGATTAAAGTTTCTATTCGGTTTAGGAACCAATATGCGAATCATCGCATGTATCTTCAGGTCCATGAAATGATCAGTCTTGTATCGTGTTTTAACACATATTAAGAGAACGAATTAAAAAATTTTCTTCTCGTTCGCGTTTTGACGGAACCATGTTTTCGCGTAAATAATTTTCTTATGAAGAAATGATGTAGAAAATCAATTTAAACAATATTATGTTTATTTCGTCGTACTCATACTTTCCCGCGCAGTGCTTTATCCCCATCCTATTTAGGTCATAGTAACCATATGATTATTTCATTAAATTGTAAAATTTTCTTTCTCTCCCAGAAAGAAATAGGCATAAAGCTACACGAATAATTTGTAAGCGCTGCGATTTTACTGCGTTTGCGGGGTGTGGAAACTTGCTGAAGTTTCTTGAAGATAAATATGTAATGCCCTGAGTGGTATTATTCATGAGCTCAGTGTAGTACTTCGTGCCTACATTTCAACTGAAATGCCCGTTTCCTTCTACCCCTGTGACCTTTTAATTTTCTTTTTCCTGTGGACCTCCAGTATCTTTCTCTTTGCCCCGGAGCGACTCCGTCATTCTTCTTTCCACTTTGAATTTCCACAAGGATCTGACCCTCTTTTCCCGCGATTTAGTTTTCCTAGTTTGTTCACTTTCTCCTTCATTCCCTATGACAATGTCTCTAAACCTTTCTTCTGTGTTTTTCTCAATAAGAATTCCTCCGTCTGACACCATTAATGTGTTACGTTGCGCATGGTTCGGATCGGTCTTCTCTATTCCCTTTTTTATGGTGGCGCCATCAACTACTTCCGTCATTTGTGTACTTGTTCCTAACGTTTTTAAATCACTAGGGACTTATTCAGATTGCTCACTGGTTTCGTTTAAAATGTTTTATTTTTAAGGTTTTTGTGATTGAAATTGAGTGATTTCCGTATGTGAAATTAATTATTTTACAATAAAAACATACGGTTTGGTTCAGCAACAAAATGCTATTATCTCCTTATATTCGCCTATCATTATATTAATAGTTCATATTATATGATATTAAAAATATTTTGCATTGAAGCTGAGGATATTCGAAAGCTAGGCGTATAGCTGCGTTGAAGACAATTGTTTTTAATTTAAATCTTAATTTTTTCAACCCAAGAAAGTGTATATGTTTGTTTTGAGTGTTGCTCTGCATTAGCACTTGTTATTAGGTATTGCCAGTATGTTGAATGAGGAAGTGGTATGAGGCATACGATTGGTAACGATTTTTGGACCAATGCTTTGCTTTGTTTAATTTTGGTATTGACTCTTCTCATATTTTGATGAAAATCATGTTCAAGTGCGTGTGAGGAGTAGTGCGTCAGCTTACGTCGTATTGTGCAGGTTACTTTATAACGCTGTGGGAAGTGCCATGTGTAACGACCGTCCTAAATGGAGCCATGGATTTCAGCGTTTACTTCGAACGAGTCACCTAATATCATATACCTCTAACCTATGTCGATCGATTTGGTTATAAACATGAGAGTAGAGAAATAGACTGCCAAAGAGATGTATAAAGTCATTTACGCATATGCTAAAAGATTAGAGTAAATGTCATAAAGACAGGATGTACGAGCGTAATTTTTGGTAGCCCTGAAAAGGCTGCAATTATGTCTATATACTGCTAACTCATTTAATTTTATCCTTTCCATGCACCGTAAGCTGTTGTAAATTAATAATGTAACCCACCGAAAATAATTTTTTAATACTTCGGTCCTCTAATTATACTTCTAGTATCTATTCCATGTCTGATGCTGATTCCCCTCCGTCACTGACCTACAGGTGGCTAGTTGTCCATCATGTGGATGCATTTTTGCTGTCGTTCCCCATCTAAGAATACCTTTCCCTTTGTTTTGATCCCAGATACTCTAGAAAACTGATTTAATCATAACAGTCAGACATATCAGTGAGGTACCATCTTCGATAATTCGTAGCGTGTCATAATTACTCCGGGATCGTTGAGGGGCCCACCATTAACGAATCCTAATACCTTAGTTTGAGTAGGTGAGCAGTCAGTAAAATGAGCTCGACATCGTTGGAGCGAATATTTGGTAGTCGTGTTATTCCTTATCCTAGGTGATGAAAGGTGTGTAATCATATTTGGATCCACATCCTCGTGACAGTCTCACTGGATTCCCTCTCATCTACCGCTAGTCATTGTCACGCAGTGTGGCCAGGAAAGTGGTATCCTTTCCTTTGCCAATCAAATTTCCTTAAAACCATGATAAAAATAGCTGGAAGTAGCGTTAATCTAGATGTCAAACTAATTAATAGATTTCCAATTAATTTTTTCTTCAGTTAACTTGCCATAGATTGGAGCTATAGTGAACTGGCTGGCAATAAGTTGCTGATTTTCTGTGTATGTAATAGCTATTATTAAGTGTCTGTACTTCACAATTCGTAGTCGGAATGAAGAAACCGCGGGACATAAAATTTTGTTATCGCTGTACCAATTTGATTAAATTCTTTCATAATCTTCGGGCTGGCTCGAAAGCAATGCGATTGGTCGATGCTTTTTATCCTCTTAATATTCTCTTAAAAGAATCTAGAAGACTGAAAATTAGAGGATTACTACGGTTTGGAAAACTATAGACATTTCAAGATGTGCATCTACGTATATCTCGTTGCTTACGACGAGGTCAGGATAGAGTAAGCATTTTTTTCAATATGACAATCAAAACCTAGGCGGTGTCGTGATAATTTTATACAATTTATGTGCTGTATTATTTTATGTCGAATACATATTGACTCCACAAATTCATCAAGAAACCACGAAACACTGTGGCTTGAATTATCCAACAATGAGATCATGCTAATAGTACACCAAGAAAATTCCTTTCCTATATATGTATGTATTAGCATTGATTGCATTTTCCAGTGACTGTTAACAAAAAATATGTATATTGATGATGAAAGTCTCTCGCCAGCGTATTAAGATCTCTGCTTCAAACAACAGAAGGAAACATGATTGTGGACACTTTTGTTTTTGTACTTGCAAAGAGCATTTTGCTCCATTTATGGGATATTAGCTCGTTTAAAACATCAGGAACTGCAGTTATAGTTATTATTTATTGGTTCTATTGTTCAGCTCTCACCGAAGTAATCTGGGAATGGTTGCATAGATTTTGATAGTAAATTTACGCCTGCTCTGCGTACCGTCAGTCGTGCGGAATACCTTTGATTTGCAATCATAATTATTATCCGATCGATGGAATGCTATTTTTATAAAAGGTATTCTGAGATTCAGAAAAATAGCACATGTTTTAGAACGTTTCTATATTTGAGCTAGACAATTATGCGACGCTAATTATATTTTTAAGACGATGTAACATCCTGCTAAAGTCCCTCGCTATCCCCGCTAAATAGCCTTCATGTAACAACAAGTGTTTCAATGAAGGCTATTCATCATAGGACTATTCATCTCGGCAATGTAGTTCAATAAACGTATCGAAAACTGTAGGGCTGTATAGGAAAAAGAAGTGGGCGATTCATTTTACTGGCCTTTTATATTTGTTTCGGTCAAGAACCTGGTGTTGTTTCTATAATTATATTAAGGGCAAACAGGTTTCTTGTTGGTCTCGTTAACTTTGTGAAGTTATCTTGCACATTGACTTTTTCAAATCTGTGCAAACACAAGCGAGAAATTCGCAAACTGGGAGAGTGGTTTGTATCTTCTTCATTAAAAAATTCTAAGGCTCATTTCATTACTGACTGAAAATATTTTAGATTTGATACGCCTAGGATCAATTTTCTATCGGTTCTTCGTTTTCCCACACTTTTTGCGCGCTGGAGCTGAGTTCGTTTCCATGACAAGCATCGGTATTGACACTTCATTTGTTACCGGAGTAGCGTCGGTAGCGTCCAATTCGAAAGAACCGTTTTGTCGCAGAGGAGATGTTGTGAGTAAAAACCGTATTTGAATGGTAGATTTTAAATTCTAAGGCTCATATGATGATGATATGATCAATTTGCTATCGGTTCTTCGTTTTCCCATGCTTTTTGCGTCAGGCTGGAGCTGAGTTCGTTTCCATGACAACCATTGGTATTGACACTTCATTTGTTACCGGAGTAGCGTCCAGTTCGAAAGAACCGTTTTGTCGCAGAGGTGATCTTGTGAGTAAAAATCATATTTTAATGGTAGATTTTGAGGTTTTGATGGAAAATATTGTTTGAAATTACGTGTTGGTGCATATGACATTTGATTGAATGAGTGCATTTCAGTTACATCATATATATGAAATACTTGGATTTAAAGAAATCCCCATTCGCGTGATACAGAAGTTTTTATTTCTACATGGTTTAGTGAGCTTTATTCCTGTTTTATCGGTATAGTTGATACATATCCAAAGACCCAAGCGTGTTTTGAAAGAAATGCATACGTGCCGTAACATGATAACGCTGTATCATCTGAAACCTAGTTCGTTGCCATAGCAACCGGCCTGTGGCTAGCTGTTGACATTTTCCGTTTGTTACCGAAGCTACATACATTTCGTTGGACCACCAAGTGTTTTAAGATCGAATGTTTTTGTTTGTATTTTTATTAATTGATCTGTAAATTCCTTCAATATGTTAATTAACATAAATACTGCACTCTTTGTTTCACTAGTACGTGCTCATACAATTTCATTGTCATGGCAACCGGAAGGTGACAAGCTGTTCGCACATTTCTTGTTACATATAACATCTTCGATAGCTTCATTTGCAAATAAGGATTTTGACATCGATGGTATTAACTTGTTAAATTACATAAATGTTAAAACTTTGTAAATGCAAGTTCTTGTGGCAGTGTAGTGCTTTTTTAAATCATGTTTTTTTTGGCTCTCTATTTTTGTGGAAGTGCTTTAATCGTACTAATGTGAGGCTGAAGTAGGTTTTGTGGCATGCGTTATGATCGGTAAATTTGTTGCGTTAAAACCATTTTCTAAATAAATTATATATAATTAATGCTAAGTATCAGAAGTTACTTTATTGCAATTATCATTTTCACAGCGTTTTATTTTACCGGGGGAATTATGTAGCATTGTTTGTCTTGTACAACTCGATTTAAAAATTCAATTCCTGGTATTATTTCTTCTTTATATACTTCAGTTTTGTACTTGTTTAAAAAAGTAACTCTGGTGGCCAAATGAGTATTTTAAATTTGAGCTGTACGAATAAGGCTTGAATATTTGCCTTTGTTAAATTGTTCTCTGCTAGTTTATGTGTATTTGATATTTTCTTATACAGTGGTTATATTATGTATGTCTTTAGACTTCAGGTGATTGAGTGTATTCGATTACTTGCTATACATGTGGGATACATTAAGAACGCAACCAGTAGGCCCTATTTAGAATTTTTGGGGTGAGCATTAAAGAGAGAATGCATAAAGATTTACCTTTTGTAGCACTCTCCAAATCCGTCTATCAAGAAAAATCTATCGGACTTTATCCCATGGCTTATTTTAACAGCTATCTGCTTGATGAAGTTGGAAGTCGTGTTTCAATACGGAACTATAAAAAAAATCCGAAATTTCCGATAGTAACATCACACACGTTTAGATCGACATCCAAATTTCTGCTCGGAGATGTAAAAGTATCTATGTGCTGTTGTTATATCATATTTCATGCGCGTTCAATATCTATGGCAGTGATTGCGTTTATATGTGATTCATTCTTTTCTTCAGTCCTTTAGTGGCTTGAATTCTTAACTAGATTCACTTTTTTCATAAGTTTTTAACGCCATGCCATACTTTCCATAGGGGATTCTAGCATAGAGTATTTGTGCGCATTTAGCTTCTAAACAACTTTATACTAGAAATCTACTCATGTGTTGCTATCTTTAAGCCATCTCAATGTTATGTGTGGCAGAGGTTTTCAATGAAATCGTGGTCGGTTGGGGGTATTCACTTAGTATTGAAAGACTGCATTGAGTATATCTATATTTCAAACTTTGAGTGCGCGTAGTCATTTTTTAATGGAAGAAAAGTTTTTCAGTGAAAACTTGGCCTAAAATAAATAGAGCAAATGTCAGCAGAAGCTTATTTGTCTTAATTTATTGGGGTGGTCGAGTCTGTCGATGTGATTTTAGAGTTTAATAATTTGCTCAGTGCAAGGATCAAACAAGGATGCCCAGTGCCAGTTTAAAAAGACACATCTCGCTTGCCTTTTGTAATGGGAAAGTTTTTTTAGTGACCGTAATGAAGTTCTATTCTCCTCATCATCCAGTTGCCCGAAGTTCTCTTGCTTTCACTATTCTGATTCCTATACTAGCTTGAAAAAAATATCGTATAGTTGAGAGGAGTCGAACGTAATATTTTTTTCCATTCAAATCATCCTTTTACTCTGGGCGTAAACCGCGAATTCATTTTTTTGCGCTGATGCGACGGGACGCTGGCTCCAGTCCACTCATCCGGTCGTCGTCGATTCCCCTCCTCATCTCGCCCCCACTTTCCCTTCTGAGTGATTCCCCTCTCGTCTTAAAGTGAGAGGGACACCCTAGGGAGAAGAGGAGGAGAGGTCGAGTGCGACATGGAGACGGGATAATCAATAATCGTCGATCCACGTTTCGGCCGCGAGTGGAGTCTTGTAGGGAACCGCACCTCTTCACAGACGGATCTACCTTAGAAATCTCATCTTATTACTTCTGTGGAGTTGTTTGGGTGTCTAAAGTTTGCCGGTGTTCAAGCGCCAGTAAGCGAGACAGCCAAATAATTGCAATAGTTGTTAGGCGGCCTAAAAATCCAGCTTTGGGATGAAAATAAATCACAAGATAACTAAAGGTAGAGAATATCGTGGAAAAAGAAGGGAAAAATTAATATGTACTAAAGAGGCAGGTGAATCAGATAGAACAGGTGGAACGGTTTTGTTACGTAGCATACTTAGTTACTTAGCATGTAAGAAAAAAGTTGGCGTGTAAGTTGTGACGTTAGGGAAGAATTACTTCGACTAAGCAGGCGTTTACCGACAGAAGAGGAATTGTGACGTGAACTTTGGTCACGGATGTAAAGGGAAGGGTTAGTGAAGAGTTTAGTATGGTTGAAACGTTTCTGATACCTGAACTCAGGAGAAGGATGACAACAAATCTTTAGAAGCTTTGGAAATGTGGGTGGGGTGGAGGACAGAGAAAGTACGATGGACCGATAGGTGGAATCATGAAGAGGTATTGAGCATGGTTGGGGAGGCGAGAATATTGCTAGGAATTAGGAGGCAGTGCAGCTGAAGAGAACAGGTACTTATAGGCAACGGAATGTTGAAGGTCGCTATCATTGGTAGGGTGCTGGGTAAGCTCCGTTAATTTTTTTATCTTGTAACCTCTTCCAGTATAAGCATACTTCTCTTCTTGAGGTCTCACCTTTACGGTTGTCCCGTTTTCAAGGAGATTTCATTGCATCTATTTTTTCTCCCACTTTCGTGTACTTTACTTCTCAAATTTGTTTGTCCTTCATAATTATTTTGTAGCACCACGTTTCAAATTAGTTGATTCGTCAGCTTACGCTTGCGGAATACATTAAATTTTTATAATCAATAATAATGCATTACTTCGTGGGCATTTTTGGATAGACTTTAGTCAGATTTAAAATGCCTGTCTGGTGATGGATAATCCCCTGCCACTCACCCATACGGTGCCTTGCAGGCTATTATGCAGATGTAGTTGCAAATACTGTTACGAGAATGAAGCGTTTCACTGTGTTAATCGCTTAATAGTTCACGATAACCACCGTCCTTGCCTTTCAGCATGACGGAAGTCGTTCTTACATGGAAAAGAATTTTCTATTGTTCATTGTCCTTTGTCTTTTTCATCATTAAGTGGAATGTTTTGTTCCTAGCAATGCTGTCGACAGGCATGCAAGACGCAGATAATGAGCCTCTGGTGTTCCGTCCGTTCTATGGACGATTTGGCTGGTGGAAATTGCTTGTTTCTGTATTATCTGCCCTGGTTGTAATATAAAGATACGAACATTTATTTTAGCTTTCGTTTTAGTGCGGCTGAACCCTGGCGATCTCCATTTCGTTTCCGCGCAAACCGCCCTAATTTGATGTCCCTCCCGCCCCTTCCCGCCGCCCTTACTGAAGTTACTCCTCGCCCTCGATTCCAAGCTCCCTTTTCCCCTCTCCCCTTCCCACAGCTCGTATATCCCCGCTAGCCATTCCGGCGGCGCCTCGCGCGCGAGAAAAATGTATGATCCCTCGTTTTAATTTTTTTCTTTCCAACACTCCATGCTTCGTGCACGGACAGCGTCGTATTTTTAGTCGCTTAATGTGACACTTCCACCGGCGAATAAGGTGGTAATGCGATGTGGAATATTTTTTACCTGCATCGACATGGCGCAGCTGTTACGGGTACAAAAGTGGGTCGGGAAGGGATCGTGGGTTGTTCATATTAGGAATGTGTGGTTGCTATTATGGTGGGTGGTTTTTCTGACCTTAAGCTGTGCATTAATTTAAGAAAATTTTTAAGAACATACCTTCGTTCGTTGAACTCATGCCTCTTTGCGTTCACGCATTCCAAAGCCACTGTTTGAAACCATTTTGTATCCGTCCCATCGATAGCGCATCGTAACAGTAGGCTCGAGCCAGATGACAGTGAATGACTGTTGTAGGGTTACCCCCGTCTCACACTCCTGCAGTGGCTTGAAAGATACTATGTATGTGATCAGCTAATGGTAACGTTTTTCTCCTGTTTTCCACTATCGAAGTTAAGAAACCCCGAGGGGCTGAAGAACTACGGCCCTCCCCCATACCGCTGTCTAATCAGTTCATGATAACTCTGTTTTTTGTGTTTTTTTCGCCCTTTAAGACGAGGATTTGGTTCTTTGCAATGGTAGACTTTACATGTTGTGTCTTTTACTCGTATCTTTCAATAGTACTGCCCTATTTATTGTTAGGGACCTCATAGTCAGTTATTTTACTGGCAATTTAAATTTTTTCTTATCGTATGAAAACAGTAGTTTCCGTTATTCATCCCAAGTTTTTTAATAGGATAAAGAGAGAACGTTTTAATTTTCCCGTTGATAAATGTTTAGGTCATGCTGTAGCCTTTTTAATTGATGGCCTCTGGCTGTGACGATATTTTGTACAACCTAATGTTGGGTCGTTCTCTGGCCCGATTCTCACGACTTGGCTTACTTTAACATTTTCACAATTCAATTGTCTCCTTTAATCCTCGAGATCTTTTATTTGCTGATGGTGGGAAAGTTTTTGGGTGGAAAAGTCTGAATTCGCCTCTGTAATTGTTGGCTCCCGAGTGAAATGAGAATAAATATCAATAGCACCTGGCAGACATAAAATGATATATTCTCTGCACGTATACATATATTTATAGCTTCATCTTTCTGCTTCCTGTGCTTTCCGCGATGTCATATTTCACTCTTTTGGCCTGATGTAGCTATGATTAGTGTTAGGGGATTCTATTTTGATGAGGAAATGCATTTCGTTTGGAACATTCATTACCTAAACAGAGAAATCGCCCAGAATATCTTGATACAATTTGTGACGCCCTAATAAGGCAGAATTTTGAGGTCAACTCAAGGTTTCTTTGTAATGTAGGCATGCTTCGTCATCACCTTTATGAGATAATTATGAGGGAAATAGCGAACTTTTTGAGGATCACAAAAGGTTCTTTAGGAGGTGTTTGCAGCGCGAAATGAAGCACACGCTTGACACGCGCCGATGGAAGAATATTGATCGAGAGGGGTGAATGCCTTGTTTTCCACCGAACATGTGACCCCCTTACTATGCATTTTTTTGTTGAAATGGGCGCCTCAGTTCGCGATTGGGTTTCTTGATCTGGGTATTCATATTGGACGCTCCCTTCGATTTCATCTTCTCCGCAGAGAAATTCCCTCACTCCTTCCGAATTCGTAGCTTAGACTGTGGGAAGATCTGGGGTGACTCCCTAGTTTGTGCAAACTGTTTCCGGTGAGCAGCAATTGTTTTTCTTTGGCCGCATCCCGTTTGTGCTATAGAGAATAGTCCTGGTGTGGAATCATGGATGAATCTTTCGCATTATCGCAATCTGTATTGATAACGCCTACCCCTAAAGTGGCGCAGGGTTAACAATAACCCTCTTTAAAATTCGCTCCACTGATTATGATAAGCAATTTGAAGTGCTGTGCGAAAAATGAAGGATGGAGATCACGTTCCCTCTGACATTAAGTTAAATAAATAAATAAAGATAACTCTAGGGAACACCTTAGGAAGATCCATGACCTAGGCCCTTGTAATGATTTTATGCTATACCAATGATACGTTGCGCTTAGTCTGTATGCCATCCTGAAATTACGTAGTGGAATTGATGTTTCAGTTCATCTATCCCTCTAATGGTTACATTTTTTACGATAAAGAGTTACTAATGTTGATCTTTATTTACTAACGTTCGTTCGAGTAACGATGAAATCTTAGTCTCGTACTTGTGTGTTCGTGGTCTCCTCCCTTGCACTCCTTATCCCGAGGCTGAATCTTCGATTATGTTACCCGTAACTTCGTTGTGCATGAGAGAAGAGTTGTATAAGTAAAATGAGGTTAGCTGATGGGAGAATCGAGTTGAGTGCTGCGTCAAATCAGTCTTAAGGCCGTGTCAAATCAATCTTAAGGCTTACACTGCGAATAAATTAGAAAATATTCTAATTTTGATCGCATGATTCCTTGAATGATCGTATGAGACGAGCGCACCACGTCCGTCTTTGTTTTATGAGCGGGTAGAAGAGGATTGAAATTGAACAAGCGTAGGACGAAATCCAAATAGCTGTATTTTTCGTACTTGTCTAATTTATTGGCGTGTCCATGTACATGAAATCTTAAATAATTCCAATAGGTAATATCCATGGGTATGTACCTGATGAAGTTCTTCAATTAATCACGTTTCGGGCGAAGCCGGAGTTTATGATAATATGTTATGTAGGTATTCGATTCTTTTGATCATTCTTGTGACAAGTATAAAGCAATAACATTTTATAACCGAACATGAGAACTAGAACTGAAAAAAATGCGTAAAAATATTTTCAGTGGCACTTTTCCGTTGTCTCTCATGCCATTCATGAGGATGTCACCTAACTGTTGTTTGTTATCACAACTGCCACGAACTGGAGAACATTGAAACAAATAGCACGTAATTAACCTTTAAATAGTTCTTTTTTTACTACGATAGATACTCCTACACTCTTCAAGTATAAGTAAACTTATTGTACCTTCATGAATTATTGTTGAGTAATCAGGGAACGGTACAGTCATGGATACGATTCACACGTCGCTAAAAATCTTAGCGTGACAGCTGGCCAGAAACGAATCAATAAAATTATCAACATGTTAATCAAAGGGTGAACCTCTTGTCACAAAAATTGTTTCTCTCGTCGTCGTGTCCGATCTTTCATAATCATATTTGGTGAGGTTTACTATATGAAATTTACATGAAATTGCCCCAGCGTCTTTCTTTAATAAATTACTATAGACCTCACATTCATGTAATAGTTCATTTTTAATCAGGCCTAGTATGCCTCGACCTATGTTTCTCCTCTCTTATCTGTCTCCTTATAGCTTTCTCCGGCAAAATTGTGCCTGCCAACATTGTAATGGACTAAGTGAAGTCTTCATTTCATGGATATTATGATAATTATATACACACCATGCTTTATATTATCAATCACGCATATCAGGCGAAGTAAACAAACCATTCCGACTATCGAAATAGCTGCGTTGTCCGGACATTTCCTGTGAGTCGATGTGTAAGTACTAATGATAGTTCTACCTCTGCACATCCTTTCGGCGCAGAAAATTCAAGTAATTAATTCGAATGATCATTCGCCGTGTAAAACGGCCTTTAGAAATGTAGACCTACGATAGTGACGAACTTCGTTGTAGGTACTATAAAATTCACATTTTGTTTCAGTTCCGGAAGGATGTAGGTATCTATCCTCAAGATATCGACGTGATTGTATTAATTTAGGCAGCACACCATGCTTCCTGTTCGCTAACCTGGATGTTTTAATAAGTTTTAATCGAGAAGTGATTCCGGAAGTTGAGTTGGTCTGATTGAGTTAAAAGGAGAGATTATTAGAAGTTAACTCCTACACTCAGTGCTTTTCTTTTGTAAATACTTTTAATCTTTGCAATTAATTTTCTAAGACGATGCCTTTTCTGCATTACGGTTGAAAAACTGTATTCATTCTGTTCGGTGTGTTCGTAAAATGGTATTAGTTTAAAAATTGCTGTCATTGCTATGTAGTGAAATGAAACAAAAGGCAGATCAGAGGCACGTGGAGTGTGGGAAAAAATAAATTGGGACCACAAGTGGGAGAAACTGTGGGAGCACAATGTGAGAAAAGGTTGGACGCGATAGGCATTTATTTTTCGGGTTTAACCGTGCTTTCTTTTTTCGTAGCCTGTTCTCTCTTTCTAAGCTGTAGCAGTGTGATTGTAGTATTGCGTCTTACTTATGGCGATCTAGCTCCTGGTCAAATATTACCTCCTGCTCATCTACGGTCACATCTCACAAAATAATATTAGATGGAGGCCATTGGCAGCTTATATCATGTTTGCCGTGTAGGTTATGTGGATAATTGAAGTAAAAGTCTAAGGAAAATACGGTGGAGAGAAACTCGGTATTAGCCTACTATTATCAAGAGGCACCAAGGAGTTACAATTGAACGTCTCATCCGACAGACGAAGTACTGCAGTTGAAGTGGTTTTCACGCGGCTCTGAAGTAGGAACAAGTATCGATGAACCAACCCAAATGCCACTGAACTGATCAAGTATCACCATTGAAAATCTCTGCCATTCCCGGGAGTCTAACGTAGACCCACGGAGTTGGAAGCCAGTACTCAAGTCGCCACATTGGCTATATCTCCTCTCACATATTAGGAATTGCTGTGTTCGCGGAGCCTTAAGCCGAGTATCTTATAACAGGGAATTTTAGACTTTTCTTTAGTGTTCTTGCACTTATCCCTCAGTGCTTGGATTGTTAGGAAAGTTAGAATAAAGAATGTTCTTGAAATGACTCGCTCTCATTCTCCCTCATGGTGGAAAGTAGGTACACTCGTCGATATTGCAAGGGACTATGAATTTACTTTCAACTTAAGGCAAATAGAGAATTCACTGCTTGGGCTCATCCACAGCCTAGGTACGTACTTATAGGTAGTACATCTTGGTTACTTTTACGCTACAACTCGCGAAACTTACTTCTTGCTACTTTTGAGTGAAGATTGAGCTGTAGAATCACATTTCATTGCCTTGAACGCGTATATCTCGTACAATAACACATAGTAAATTAACAGCAGTGGGGAAATTGAGGGTGATTCCTAAGAAACCATTTCATATGTACGCAAGGGTGTGTACGAAGATGATAATATATTATACTTTACTGTACTTTAGTTAAAGACCTTATCCTATTTACCTTGTAAACATGATTAACAGTCAGTGAGTCTTGTACTGGTGTATCATGCGACTCTTTCGTCTTTATTTTCTTGCAATTAAATATTCAGCGCTGCTTTCCAATTTGACTTATTTTCATTCCGGAAGCTAATAATTCGTCGTCGGGATTTAAATTTTTTATCCTCTTAATAGCTATCATATTTATAACTACTGAAATCCTAATTAAGAGGTAGATTTTGGAGGATGCTTAATTTAAACTTTTTATTATCGTCTTGGTCACTTGCATTTAGCCACTCCGGACATATTTCTTCATTACATCACGCTCAGTCTTCCGCTAATTTCCAAGGTCCAATAAGAAATTTCCTTACGTCCAATTTCTCTGCTCACCCGAAAATCCCGGTCTAATCAAAGCCTTCAGATTTCCCATCACATTGGAATCTGATCATAATTTTATTCTTATTCGTCATACCCTTCTAACGATTTTCCTCTCCGATGGAATTAGATTTATGCTTCGTTTATGTCTTGCAGAATCGCCCTATAAGATTCGTAATCCGTCGTTCTTGGATCTCTTTTTCTCGTTCATTTGACTTGTTTGGATGTTATTGACATGCCCATGTTGACCTTGAGTCCTCTAGTTTTCCTCTCTTTTCATTTCTATGAATGGGTGGGGTTTCCTATTTTCTTGAACGTTTTCGCCTGTGATATATGCTGAAATTTTTTCCGTCCTCTATCATGACACATTTCAAATTAGCGCATGGAAAAGAGACAGGAGGTTCATCTCTTAGTGGCCTCCCTCTCTCGCAAGTCCTGTGCAGAAGAAAGAGGCAATTGATCCAGCACTCGTGTAATTGATTAGCTTCGTCTCGCCCAATGGATTACGTGGCGAGCCTGCCCGTGCCTTCTCCATCATACCCCTCTCTCGACGAGGTATCTTCGCGTTCACGTGATCGGAATTTTATACCACAGATGACTTTTTTTTGTAGAATTTTCTGTACTCCCTCTCCCATGTGTCATCTCTTCCTTTGAAGTTTTATCCTTGGCGTGGTTGTTCGAGTGCAGTATCGCATCCTGAATCATGTGTGCTGTAGTCTTGGTTGTTGTATTTTCGTACCGCCTGCCACAATTTGAAGTATTCAAATAATTGAGGTTTAATTCCATTAGCCAATTCCCCGACTATTGACTGGTGGATTGGATTACGTGCATTCTTTCCTTGAATGCATCGGTGGTAATTGGCTCGACGATACCTCGAGAGGGATCATCCGCAACTAGTCTACCAATATTTTCCTGTTTTCTCGCAATGCAGTTAAATTTCGCATAGCTATCCGAGTCTCTTTTCTCTTTGGCGGTATTACATAATAACTTCTTACGTAGCTTACGTAGCTATGGCGTTAAATGCTTCGGTATTAGCCTTTGTGTGAGAAATATTGCATGATGATTGACGAGGCGTTGTTGTGAAGTTGGTTTCGAACTTTGCCGTTCGTGTCTCTTCTTGGTCATAAAGTAGACATTTAAATGGCTATGGGGTAGCGTTAATTAAAATAACTTTTAAAGCGTATTATATGGTTTGAAGCTTCCCATAGTGGAACCATATGATGGTCCAAAGCATAGAGAATAACTTTTCTAATCCACAAATAAAGGTTTAAAGTGGTAGCTTCTAGGGATGAGAGCTTTAGTCTGATTATGGTAACTGAAAGTGGGACTTCGATGTAATTTATCACACGCAGTCACTGCATTTGATATATTCGAGGTAGTTCGTTTATTTGAATTAAAACGTGAGCATCGCAGAGTTACGAGATTGTTGGAAGAAATACCTGTTATTCTAGGCGAAATAAACAGGTATCGAAGTAGAATGTTGGTTTGGTTGAGGTTCCCACCATGGATGGAATACGAACGCGCGACGTTGAATTGTCAGTCTGGTACGTTACCAACCTGGCTACCTCGGAAGTTAGGCTATGCCCTTCTTTCTTTGTGGGATAAAATATCGCTAAAATGTCATCTACACCGAATATATAAGTTAAGTATGTTGCTTAGTTTGCAGAAAGTCCGTGGTACCTAGTAGTACCTAAATTCATTTCATCATGATGTTATCTCTATTCAGGTACGCTGTTATGTAACTCATAAGCAAAAAATTTTTACTTCTTAGTTCCTAGTCCACAAGTTACGTGCAACTTAGGAGATGCCTAGTGGAGATTCACCCCTTTCCATAAACACACGACTGTCTCCATATGCCGTGTTAATGAAGATGATTTTAGTCATGTGTCATCTCTTCGCTTGGGAGAGGAGAAAAGTGGAGCACAGCGCCATTATGTTATCTGAGCATAGAATCTAAGCGTGAGGCTAGTGACAATTGCGTTTCTCTGGGCTACGACCGATTAAACAAGTCCTAAATAATGAAGGCAAATACATTGTTGACTTTTGACATGGTTGTCAAAGACTTTGCGAGTAAGATGCCTTAAGAATCTCGCGTACAGATGCTGTTGTTACCGAAAGCTTTTATATTTCTCCTTTTCTGCGGTAGCCTCTGGATCAAAAGCTTTTAATGTTAAGGGGATAGCGTGGTAATGTTAAGTTTCCTTATGCTATGACTCGAGGGGGTAAAATTGTGGGAATCGGGTTGGTATCGTGGCTGGAGAAGTGACCTATCATCGGGAGAACATTGGGTTGAAACTCTACAGAGGAATAGATTTTTTATAGGATACAGGTCCCGTGTGGAGTGCAATGTTGAGAGCATATTAAGTGCAGTACTCCGTCCGTCAGATGGGAGTAAAATTAGGCGCCTTTTAATAAGAGCAGGCGAATGACGACGCCGGGTTTCTCTTCTTCCGTTCCCAATTATCCGACATCTATCTGTACTCACCTATCCTTATTGATGCAAAAGACAGCTGCTAGCCGTCCCCCCTACAGTAACAACAATGAGAAAAATTGTGTATACTCCGGTAAAAGTTCTAGTCCCAATTCTGGGTATTTTATTTAACAGATCGCTCAATAATGTGAATGAAGGTAAAGGTCAGCTCGAGATTGTTCTTTTGATGACACATTAAAGAAATGGGATTGAATTATTTCTGTAATTATGAATAAATAGCCCTCGTAACAAGAAGCATTTCTGAGTTACTTACTCAAAATGACTTTATTCTAGAAACATGCTAACCCCAATTTTGTGGTTTTATTGGTTTTAATTACGTTGATTATCTGTAAATACTGTATAATCATTATAAATGTTTATGATCTCGAGTAATGTCATTATTAATTGCCTTAATAACATTAGCGAATGTCCTTCAGTTTGATGTTGAGAGATGCATGAAATTGAAGGAATTACAAGTGCGGTTTAACAGTTTAGAGATTCCAGGAATCGTAAATATTATCACAATGACATTAAAAATTTAGGCATAACATTTCTCTCGCCCTGTTGCGATTGAATAACATTGTGATAATTGCTTGTTTTAAATTGCCGGTACCATTTCATGATTACGATCGGAATACACCTAACAAGTCACCAATCTTAATCTGCTTAAAATATACGAATGTTGATATTCCTGTTGGTTCACATATTTTGTGACAGAATGCAGAATTATTTGTGCGAACATGAATGTTTTAACGCAATAGAAAGTTTTAAAAATCCATGAAATATCTCTAGACCAATTGAGGGATCCGTCTATGCACTCAATATTGAATTATCACTTTTACATTTTAAAATAAAAATATATTAAAAACCCAATAGTGCTTCCGAAATGGTCACAATAGCAAATGGACGTACTTGTTAATGATTTACTATACATGGGCATGAAATATATTAATATGAGGTTGACCGATAGAAGAATCGAGTGGAGGGCTGCGTCATACCAATCCTAGGATTCATGACCGATGATGATGATGTTTCGGCAAGAGTGGCAATGCTAGCCAACGTCACTATCCCATACTGCTCCCATTAGCGTTTATGTCAAGAGAATTGCCCAACCATTGATCAGTATTCAACTAATTGCTATTTATAACCATTCACGGTATTCGCCACTTTTATGAGGTGGAATAAACATAATAAGAGATTTTACTGAAGGTGAGGCGTTAAAAAAAAATCAGCATACATGTGTGCGATGACGGCCTATCCATACAGTGGCCTTACCTTAACTTAATGTTTTAAGTTAAGGTTACGTTAATTACGTTACCTTAACCTAAATTAACGTAACCTTAACTTAAATTAACGTAAATAAAATTTAACGTGGATTCTATAATGTGATATATTTTTTTTATGTAGCTTAGTTCCTTCCTCGAATCCAAAGCATGGCGTCGTGAGTGAGTCTGTGTAATTTACTGTCTTAGTTGAATTCCTGAGTTTACAGATATGTACATGCGTCTGAGAAGTCTCGATGTTATCAGTTTTTGAGAAATTTTTATTATTTAGCATAATTTTTTTACCATCACGTTTTTCAATAAGCAGCTGAAGCAGGAACAGTTTGCTCTCGACAATGCTGGACTCTGTCAATTTCTTCTCTTATCACTGTTCTAATACCTTGTGTGCAGTTTTGGATTCTGGTGGTAATCTACAAATTGTTCTCGAGGAATCCAAAAACAACTCACCGTGAAAGTATTTATTATCTTGTGTTGTTTTTTCAATCGTAAGTAGGTATGTAAAATCGTCGCATTTCAGCGATATCATCCGGTCATAAATTACATCTTCGCACTTCTCAGGTTTTTTTTGTAAGTTGTATAAGGTGTTAGAAAGTTGATGGTTTCACCGATCTCCACGATTTTCGGATGTACGAGGTATTTTAATGTAAGTAGCATTTTTTTGACTGACTATAACTATGGTTACTCGGCTCAGGAAAATAAAAGATAATTTCTTATTAGTTCTTTTTTCACTTTACACTCTGCACAGTATTGACGGCATTTCTCTTGCTTGGTGCTCTTTTCGTTCCTTCTACAGAATTCCGGGAATGAGTCTCTGCTAGTTGCTGGAGATAATAGGCACGTGGTTTACGCCGCCTATGAGTTTCGAGATAAGAATGTGGTGTGACACAAACTTTGTCGGATATGCTTTCGGCGCTGACAATTGCACCACTGGGACCGGATAACATAGCCTGCGTTTTTTCACCGCCTACTTTCTTTTTTTTTGTCCTTCGGTTCACTACTTGACATCTGGCATAATTAGACGCATTTTTCGCGGTTTTTTTTTCGCTCATCCGTAATTGAGCCGTAGTATAAGTCGTGTCATTTAAATTATTCTGGGAAAGACCTGTAATTAGTTCGTTTACTCATCACATGCCCTTTTGTTTTTACCGATCGGATTACTGATTTTAAAGTTTATTTTGTTGGATACTGTTCAAGGAATGTTCAACCTATATTCCCAAAAATGAGATTATCTTCTTTGAAATGTGATCTAAACCGACCTTAGACTTACCTTTTGTCCTAAGTCAGACCCATATAGGTCGAAAGTAATTGCGCTAAAATTCGGGACGTAAATCTCCCATCTAACTCTTTTGCCCTTATAATATTTCTCTCATACCATGCGTGGAATACATATCTCGTTTTAATAACAGTAGAAAAATATTCAATGAATGGGGGGTGTTTACTTTTGTCTTCAGCCGCATATTTCCTTCATGAGATTTGTATTTACATAGTGAAAAGGAATGATACTTTAATTTTCCAAAGAGAATTTTCATTAAAAAAAATACGGCCTATTCTTTATGGAAAGCCAAAGTATTATTCCTTATTGTTATGAAGAACTGTTTCAACAAAGTAACGCCAGAAACCTTCAACTTATATGTATCTTTGTCAGTTGATAAGTGACACCCATTTTTAATTCTATGAGGTTCAATTAGGTATTGTGTATTTATTATTTGCGGGTGCTGAAATGTTTTGTTTTCCTTTATTGAATAATAGGAGTCTAAAATCGTTTTCTCCTTTCGATCATTCTTCTCAGATTTAATAGTTTGATAGAATTAGTATGATTTAGTTGGTTAAATTTCAATCCTTTAGAGAGAAAGGGAGCTATTCAATTGTGTCATCACCTTTTTGTGCGTATTTGGATCAAAAGGCGTGCCATTCTTGGCAGGCATGACATTTGCTTTCTTTTAAAGATAGTTTCCGTCACATTGACTTTTGGTACAGCTGTCGTTATATAGCCTTGTTTAATAATTATCACCATTTCAACTCTTGACTTATATCGAACTGTGTTTGGGCTGTGAGTACTTTAAGATTGAATCCTTTTGGATTGAAATAGTACGTACATGAATTATCATCGCTTCAACTGTTGCTCGAACTCATCAAATTTCATGTCACTGTCCAATTTGAACAAAGATATTCCCATGCGTTATCTTTTTTTCTGTCACTGTGTATATCTGCTGCTTCATCATGCTTCACAATTTGAGATAACGATTAATGCATTGGTTAAGCTATCATATGCGGAAAATATTAGTACTATTGATTGTTTATTTGGTAAAATGTGCTGAACCGTTTGGAATACTTTCTTCTTTGACGTAAGATTTTCTAATTGTGCATGTTATTATTTAAAGGTTGACTGTAATTTTCGATAATAAGAGGAAGAGGTAGTGAAATAAATCGTCAGCAAACTTACTTTGTGGAATATGCCCATGCTGATAAATAGGTACATACTTTGTAAATTTCCACACTACTTCATTTGATTTATTACAACCTCTACGCGTTTCAAAGCCGATTGAGAAGCCTCTTGAAAATGGCTCATATACGTTGAAACCGTTTTAGGATGTTATAAGTAGTGTGAAAAATTAAAAAGACGAGGGAGACTAGAAGATCCAATTTTGTTTCTGTTGGATAGAGAAATCTTAGTTGAGACGAAGGTTGATATAATTTTGTTTCCTATTTGCGTGAAGTATAAATTATTTTACAATGCATGTTGGAGTAAGTGGAAATACGGCTTGCGTTGTAACTTTAAATCTACATCTACGCGATACCCTGCAAGCCAACGCGAGGGTGTGTGGCGGGGGGTGAATACTTGCAAACTTGCATGAAAGTTTATTGATTTATTACTTTGTAGTTTTTGGGCGACGAAAATGTATTTGATCTAAATATTCTTGCTCCAAACAAAAACCTCGATTAGCATAATAGAAAGGTACAATTTTATATATTGAGATTGAGGTGTTCATATTTATTGTATTTGCTTCGTGTTTTTTTTTCTTGGTACAGCATTGCTATGCCGTCTAAGGCATCGAGACTATCTAATGGGAATAGTTTTCGGCTTGTATCGTGTAAAATATTACCTTGATTAATTTCCTGAGTATTTTGACCTCCCTTTCTCTCACCGAACTCATTTTACTGAAACTTCAGAAGACATTCAGAAGCTTGCGGAGCCTAGGAAGCACGATAAGACCACTTTATTGATGTCCTCCGGCAAGGATGCAAATATAGTCATTCCTAAGAGCTATCTTCTTTCGTCGAATGGAAACTATGGTCGGTTCATTCTGTTCTCGGAATTCGTCGGGCGTGGAAAGGCTCGCGTTATAGCTCTTGGTTTCGCGGGGTAATCAAAACCTTCAAGGTCGAAAACGGGAATGGCGTGTGCTGCCGAATTTAAGCTCCCGCCTGACGTCTTCTCGCCCTTATTTCACGCTCTCTACGTAATCTCAGAGGCTCGGGGATGAAGAGTCCGCTCTCGGTGGGGCAACTCAATGAAAATCGCACTCGCATCACTGTTATAACAAATACCGTGCAACGTATTTATTGCAGCTGCGTCACCCACTTGAATTCCTCAGTTCACTCACCACCCAAGCCATCCTGAATTGCGATTGACCTCCCCTTCTCGAGCATATCCATCCATTAGAACAAGGCGAAGTTTCTTCCTCTAGCGTAGGTGCTCTAGCTGATAAAATGGTGATTATTTATTGCTGAATGAAAGGTTTTGATCGGGGTGTTTTCTGCGAACTCCATTTTTTCTGCCTATCCCATGATCTGAGTTATTCTAAATGAAAAATATGCTAGTGTTATCGTCTTGACCGCAGAACTGTTTTTGTAAATCGCTGACACTAGCTCTAATTTCGTCGAATATTAGGGTGACCCCATGCTAAATTTTCTCTTCGTATAAATCAAATTTACTTTGCTTACTCCTTTGTCCCTCTCTCTCCTACTATGCCATGCTGCCTAAAGCCTTTCGAAATCCTGCGAAAAGATGACGAACAGGGCTTTGTTCAACCCTTCGTAGTAGGACAAGCATTGTCTTAAATGTCGATCTCGCTCTTCACGCCCTGCAACACAGCCTTGCGGGAAGATATAGATGTAGTTTTTTTGGTGGTAGAAGTGGGGATTCAGCTGGTTTGAACCTTTCTTAGGAAACCACTCGTTTGTACCGTAGCCTTGTGTTAGTTGTGTTTTTGGAAATTTAATGTGTGTGAGTCGTTTCGCTATATTGTCATGTCATGGCCTAAATCCTTGCAGTTTGTCGGTGTGTGTGCCAGTGTATCGACCTAATCGGTGCTGTCGGCTCTTAGAGAAACATTACTTGCTTTCAGAGAGATTCTCTGTCTACAGTTGCGTCTCTTCTTTGGCGATTACGAAATAAAATTGTACTGTAGCTCTGTCGACTGTGGCACAACCATGGATTAGGCATCAGTGCGTACAGTGTTACTTTATTTTGATACAGTGTGGGATATCTGTGATGTAGTTAGATATATTAGTACCCGTTTATATCCTCATCAGTTTCCTCAAAGTTTTTTCAACTGAAGTCGCAGCGAACTACATACTAACAATTAATATTTACTTTGTATGCTCATTCTACCCCTTATGTGAAGACATTTCGGCAAAATGGTTTCACAATATAAGTTTTATATACCTTCTCATCTTCTGGAGTTTTACTTCATGTTATGTGTTAGCATGAGAGAAAGAAAAATAATTTGAACCGAGTGACAGATTCTTGAGGTGATATGGATGAAAAAATATTTCATTACTCTGTGGCACTTTTATTATTGCGAAAACGTCACGGATTGTTTCATGATATGAAAATATTTCGTGTAATTCATTACTTGGGCGAAGTTACCACAACTCACTTATTAAGGTTATGTGCCTTCTAATTTTCGTATGGACTGTCGAGGATATTTGAAGGGTTCGTATGAGGATACTTTTAAACAGGCCAGTTTCCATTCCTAGAGCTTCAAGTTTTCTAAGAGCATATGGTTTCATTATGTTGTTGCCCGAACACCCCCCGCTACACGCCATAGTGACAACTTTCTGGGCATGATGTAGATTATTTATTTGTTATTTTGATCGTTTTCGAGAGATAATATTTCTTAAATTATTCAAAGCAGAGAAAGCTTGTACATCTACGTCTACACGATACCCTGCAAGCCACCGCGAGGGTGTGTGGCAGGGGGTGAAGATCACCAAATATGCACTACTAACATGCAAACTAGCATCTATATTGTCTCATGCAACTTGATTGTTAGTATCTATAGTATTTAAGGGGTTAATACATGAATCATGCACTACAGTCTACTCTAAAATATTTCCCCTACCTATCCCTTTGATATGCTGCCTATTCTGTTCTCTTATAGTACGGGGGAAAATGCCATTTTGAATCTATCGGTACAACAATCTGTTTCTCTAATCTTATTTATCTGGTCGAATCTAGCATAATACGCTGGTGTTTTTAATATGTGCCTAACATCTTCAGTAAAGCTATCCGATTAAAATTTCTCTACTAGATTTAATCTGTACTTTAACCTACACTCTGATAATGATTCCCACCCTAATTCTTGTATTTATGCTGATACACTACTCAACCTATCGTAACACCTTTTGACGAACCTAGCTGCTCTACGCTGCACACTGTCTAGTTCTCTAATCAAACCTAATTCATTAGGATCCCGTACACTGGCTGCATACTCAAGGTGGGGCCTAACTAGTGAAAAGTAATATCGCTCTTTTGTCTTCTCATCACATTTCCCAAGTACTCTTTTTATAAATCCTAGCTTTCTCTTCGCTCGGCCGCATATTTCCCGGATGTGTCTACCCCACGATAAATCTTTAGTGATTGTTACACCTAAATATCTTACGGTTTCAACGTTTTCGATCTTCGTGTTACTAATTCTATAGAATCGCTCTATCGAATTATTCCTCCTCCAAAAATTGATTGCTACACACTTTTTAAGGTTAAGTTCTAACTGCCAAATGTCGCACCACTCTTGAATTGCATCTAAATCCTTGCTAAGCGATTTCCTTTCCTCTTCTTTTAATATACCTACCCTTGTACACTACCGCATCGTCTGCAAAAAGTCTAAGGTTACTACTAACTACGGTACCCAAATCGTTTATGTATAAAAGAAATAGAAGCTGACCTACTACGCTACCCTGGGGAACTCCCGATGTGACTTCGATTGTGTCCGACATGATACCATCTATGACAACCCTCTGCTCTCGCCCACTTAAGAATTGTTTTACCCAACATACAACGTCTTTATTTATACCAAATCTCTCTAACTTCAAGATTAATTTATCATGAGGAACTTTATCGAAAGCCTTTTTAAAATCTAAAAATATCGCATCAACTTCAGTACTGTTTTCGCTGTGGACTAAAATATCGTGTACAAGTTCACCCATCGCGCCATAATGTTCGGATCTTGTATTGGAAAGTAGTTCAAGTGGTCAGTGGGATTTGAGAAATAATGATCAATTTGGTCTCAATTTGCCAGATTCTGCTAGCAAAATTTATTTTCGACTGAGATGTTTCGGGTTGGAAACTTTTCATCCCGGTTTTAGTTTCTAGATTGCAGAATTCCTATGTAATCTGACCTCCGTTATTGGAATCGTCGAGGATGGGAATCCGGACGGATGCGGTCACTTTACCTCTTTTGGGAAGTCATTGCCCCCTTTCCCATTATTTTTCATCGTCGGTGGAGCGAATGGGTCGGCGCCAAAACGGAGTGCAGCGGGTGCATTGCACTACACGGGACATTCCTCTCGCTCGAGTCTTGCGCAGGGAGATCGCCGAGGATCGGGATGTGTTCGCCCATAACTAAAGCTGTGTCTCCTGCGCCATAATGTTCGGAAGGAAAAAAGAGAATTCAGCAGCTCCACGAGTGCTTTAGCCATCGTGGAGGGCAGAGCATTTACTCTTCTGAATTCTTCAAAGGGATGCGAGTTGTAGGTAGGCAGTGATCCTCTTGTTGTGCCTGCAGTCGTTCCCACTGAGAAAAGACAGTGATTTTCACTGAGTCGCTTCGCTATATTGTCATATCATAGGCTGTGTATTGCGGGTTAAAGGTAGGCGGGGCTGTGCTGGGCCCTCCTATACCAGACTTTTCGACCCAATCGCTCTTTTTCTTAAGTTTTGAAAGGTTAAGGAGTAGCTACGATGATGATGTTAGTTTTTGTTCTTTTCCCCCCGGCCACACACCTGCCAGCTTGTTGCAGATAAGAGTGGGGATTTATATGAAGACTTGAATTGATATCAATGACTATTCAGGTTGAAAAACTAGATGTTTTTATCCCTTAAGCCAAATATGCAAGTATAATTAGGTCTTTAGTCAAACTCCTTACAGAGCCTGCATCTTTGATAAGAATAAAGAGGGCAGTGCACTAGTTTTGGTTTTTAGATTATTGACTTGTTAGCTCAATGTGTGTTTCTGAACCGTTACTTCTCAAAGTTTGGCAAGCATGGAGTTTTTTAAAACAAATAAATGAGAATCGCACCTTTATTCATCATTTAGTGTATCACATCCGATAGAAAATTTCTTCGTCATAGAATTTGAGAATTTTCTTTTTCATTATGAGGTTTAATTCATTATATTCGCTGCGTAGTCAGAAGTTGTAAGGAATATTTCTCTGGCGCTCCGTAATATTTCTTGTATCTGAACGAAGTGCAGTATTTGATCATAGGCGTTGCGTGGAGTCCGAGCTTAAGAGAAATTCGTATTTGATCTGGTTGCTGACATCACCCTTGGGAAATATTCCTGTGAGAATTTTACATATAATATCATTCGTTTGGATTCGTTCGCGTGTCTTAACATTCGAACGCCTATTGATTGAAAGGGATTCTGGCAATATTAGGGTTTTTGTAGGAATTTTCGTACTTAATGATGGTGCTGTGGGGTCAAGGATCAAGGTAAGTAGCGGCTTTTTCGTTGTCTCCGACTGGGACCTTTCCGGAGAAAATTAATGCAAATGGCCTCTATTGCGGAAAGCCGTCCTATCTTGCCCTTACCGTTATTAGAGTTTTTTTCTAAAATTTATTGTCCTCGCTTGCATTGGAGCATTGGCGTGAAAATTTAACATTCAGAATTCTGTCAGGCGTATTCTGCCTTTTTTCCTATGGGGCAGCTTATGTGGCTATATGCGTGAACTAAATTTGAAAGCCCTGAGGGGTTTGGAAGTGGCTCTACGTGTTGTTCACGGTTGGGAAAGAGTAAGGTTCATTAGAGCGATGGGGTCGCCATTTTAATTAAAAATTAACGCCAAATGTAGCTCTCACGCGAATGCAAAAAATTGTGGATTTGCGGGTGGCATATAATTTTTATAATTTTTCAAAAAATTACAGTTATCTTCCCTCTGCTTGGTGTTTTGAAGTTTGATGCAGGATTATCGTCGTTGTTAATGCCGCAAGTAGAATAACGTTAAAGTTTAAGTTCACATTTAAGTTATTGAATTTATAATCCCTGCCTTTCGCTCTTCCTCTTGCAATATGGACTTTAAATATGTAATTTTCCCAATGACATATTTGCTCATATATTAATTTTTAATCAATAATGGTGAATTGAAGATTATTGTCAGGATAAAATTAAAAGTCTAATTTAATGGACATTTATGGAATTTCTTTTGTCTGTAAGTGGGTCGCCAATAGTTTTGCAATGTTCCCCTGAAAAAAAAAATAATTCGTTTCTTTGTCGCTTTATTCCACGCATCGAATATTTTTTGTATTTAGTGTATTGGGAATATTTTTCCCCTATCTTCCTAGATAAATACGTTTGTGAATTGGTTCACTTCATTTTTCATATTCTGTCCACACCACTCATTTTGTTTTCCGTTTCTTTCATGCACATTTTAAAAATTTGAGTCTGGCATTAGACTGTTTCACTGTTCAAATGAAAAAACTTAAGACGAGTGAAAAACAATGCATTATAAAAGCGCTACTTTCAGGCATGTTAGCAATTTTAAAATTATGAATACTATTTCTTCAGATATTGTGGTTCGTTTCATCGTAAATTTGCTTCTTTCAGAGGTTTTGTATTTCAGAATATCTTAGACTTAAAAGCTTTTATTAGTCCGTCACATTTCCTTTTGGTAAAATTCTTGATTGTGTGGGGTTAACAGAAGTACTTACTCCTGGACATAATTCTTGGAGGAACTTCAAAATCTTCCGGACGTGACCGTCTTAGTGATTGAAATAAGGTGGGTTGACTACTTTTCAGTTCCCAGACTGTTTGCGTTGCAATATGATCATTACCATCGTTTTGTTTCTGCATGTGCACAAGTATTTTATGGTAAAAGTAACCCCACTCTTGACTTGCATGTTTCTCTCTTCGTTGAGAATTCTTTGCAGAAGTTCTTCATCTACATTTTTGTCTAAAATTTAAAGCTGCCTGAAAGGAGGAAGCGTATCTTCCACTTCTTGAGACATCTGATCCAGTCCCACTATTTTCTGTCCCATCTTCCTTAAAGGAATCGATTTGAACCTTTCGGGGAGCCATCTGAGACGCACAGTCAGGAAATCCGTAATTGAGAGTTTTACTTCAGAAGACACATTTATCGAAATCCTGTTTTTATCTTGTTAATGGTTATCAAAATCTATATGATATTTTATGTATGATTGCCTCTCACATCATGTGGTCATCATTAAGTTTCAGCGTTTTGCTATACGATTTGTGCGAATAGATGAAATAATCTCGTTGACCTTAATGGTGTCATAGTTCTAATTAGTCGAGTGACTTGCATTGCGTACTTCTATGACAGGTATAAAGTCTATCTTGATAGCATTAGATATTTCAACGGTATTTTTTTGGTGTAACTGTTTATAAAGTTGTTATTTTATAATAATGAAAGAAAAAGTGGGAATAAGCCCGAAAGGCAGGAAAGCAAGGCAGTGGAGGGAGTAAACTGCCAAACTATTGGTATCTAGAGGATCAAGGACAAATTATTGGACTATGGAGATGGTGGTAGGGTTGAGGTTCTGTATAAAATCCGGAGAGGTTGGAAGGCTTTTCTCTTTTAAAATAAGTGACTACAGCTCTTATAAATAGTGAACGCGGAATGGGACTTTAGTTATGTTTTTATATCTATCCATTTATCGCCCTATATGGGGTCGTTCTCATTGCTCATTTAGGGACTAAATGGCAGGGGGGACAACTTTGTCTCAATATCGCCCCAATAAAGGCGTAATATATTATTTTATATCGTTAGTATTTGTTCTTTGTTCTATATTTATTTTAGGAACTCCAAGATAGAAGACGATGAATGAGAAGTGACTGAGTGAGTGAGTGAGGAGGGGGGTATATATATGGTTTGCGTGGCGGTGGGATGCAGTTTACCAAGTTAGGAATATTTATAAAATCAAGGGCGAACTACTCAACTTGGTATATATTCATATCTTATGTTCAGTACGTGATGAAATATACGAAACATCTCCTGTTAATGTTTTTAACTTTATCTCACAATTGCTTGGCGTTTGCTTTTGCGATGATATAAAGGCAAAACTTTAACTGACTTCTTCCTTTTCTGCAGATAATTATCTCTGAAATTGCGGCTTTTCTGAGTTTTATGTGAGAATAAACTTCCAAAATTAAGAGTGCGCACAGGATGTTAATGATATACATTATATCGAGCACTGCACGCAACCGCACACATCCTCTTTGATGAATCGACGAGGGAACGTTCACTTTTTGACGTTTGTGGTGTCGATACTGAATGACTGATGAAAGATTTCCTGAATTTGAGGTTTCCGCTTTACACTCATTCTTGGATGTTCCTGCTTCGAGATAGCTTCCATTGCGTTAAATCGTCTTAAGAATTCATTGTTCTTCGTTTTATTGTCTTCATATACACCCTTCATTGTCCTTCTCACTTTGCTGACGTCTTTTCTCTTGTCGAGTTCGTGGATTGCGGTGTTCGTCAGTATCCCCACTTAGTTTCACATGAACCTTTTACTCCAGTGAAGTTACGCATCTGGTGTCCAACGCGATTGGTAGTTAGATCTCTTTTCACTTGAGCAATTCATTTGGATGATGGAACCACATTGTGTTTCTGAAGAACTTTGCTGACAGCGCATAAGATCTCAAATGGCATTGCGTTAGGCGTTAGTGGTAGTTTTTACTCGTTGACGCTGATCTACATCAACGAATTACCCTAAAATCTACCTTGAATGTGTGTGGCAGGGAGTGAATAATCATCGAACATGCACTACATACAAGGAAGTATTTAGTACACTATTTCTTCATTAGAGAAACGTGTTGGCTATACGTCCACCAGGCACTTGCTGCAGAATTTTTGGCATCGACGTAGGAATAAAATAATTATTAAATGGATAGACAACAAACTGCATTAATTTATATTCCAATCAGGTATTTAATTATGCAGTTTGTGTGATATAGGTAACATTAAAAACTTTCATGTGGGACATTTTTCGATTTTTCTGAATATTTTGGTGATGAAATCCAATTGAAGAAAGTTTTTCTCATCACGTCATCTGGTGCTGGTTTTGTTATAATTCAAATTATTTATTACTGGATTTGAGGCGGTAGGAAAAGTTTATCTCGCCACCCATAGCCATCTTCCTCATTTACGTTTGCCGTATATTTGCAAAAATTTTGACTGGAGGAAAGACAAAAGTTGTATATGCTTCAGAATGCATGTGGCTTAGAATGTTTTATTTTCATTGATTCCTTCATAGTGAGAGCCGAAATAGCCTGAAATATTATTTAGCCACCTTATTTTTTCTCCCTCTTTTTATTTGTCTCGCCTTTCATGTCACAGTAGCATATCTTCGTAGAGAAGCTCCTGTACACGAACTTGTAGAATTTGTAATGTAGATAACTTTTTCAATTCCTATATGGCGTCATACCTGTCAAAAATTCGCTAGTGACATCAGAAAACCACGAAGACCTCGTTTCGTGCGCGTCTCTTGTCTCAGGGGTATTGCTAGGGTCTTCTAGTCCCCGGAATCTCTTTGCGCCTTTCTCATCGTGTGATGTCATCAGGGCATGGCCTTAGGGTGGCCGGGAATCCTCGACCGACATCCTCTCTTGCGGAGAAGCCGGAAGCTCCGGTACGATGGTGCAACCCCGATTCCCTTTTCGCTGGGGGGAAGGAAGGGGGAAACATTTTTTTCCTTTCGGGCGCTTTCTCTCGAAAGGTTTCCATCGATACTTTTTTTGAGGCTCCTTGATGACGAAAAATGTGGTTCAAGGGGGTTGTCGATAGGGTCTATGGCCTCCGAAGTGGCAGTCGGAGGTGGGGCCGTGCATGCTCGGGAGGCTGTGGGCGGACTCTAAGGACGCCGCTCCAGTTATATCCAGATAGATGAAAAAATGTTACGTCATTAATTTTCTTTGATCCATCAACGTCTGTAGATATCAATCTGAAGACCTGTATTGAGTCACCTACTGAGCAATTACGTTCGCTCTACTAATATTAGCAACATTATTTTGTATACCGGCCTGTTATATCTTCTTTTATATTTTATATCATCATCGTCATATTTTTGCTGTCATAATTCAATCATATATTTCCGATGTAGTTTTTTCACCGATTCTTAATTATTACTTCATAGAAGCTGCCATTTTAATTTATATTCCCTCGAATTGTTTTCCATCAGCTACCATTTGGTCAGATTTTATATTTTTGCATAAATATTTTCATGGTAGTTGACAGGTCATCTGCATGCTATTCCACAGGTCCCGCACACTTCAACTAATGCACCATCTGATGTAATTTACAGCATGGTAGCTGTCCGTACTCACGATATTACCTTATCTCCATACAAACTACTAGTTTACATATATAAGACATACTGTAACAGTGTTTTTGTATCTCACCAGACTCGAATTTATTTTTATATCATAAATATTGCTATAAACATTATTTTCTATTTATTTAGTTAATAATTGGCATTTTATTAGTCACTGTGCCTCATATATTATGGCATCTCCTATTGCGTATCTAGTTGTACCAATATTTCTAATTGTAAAACCGACATATGGTAGTTGCAGTACTCTAATGGGTCCTCTGGCGCCTCCAACCATCGGTTTTTTGTGACTTGGGAAAAATAAATGAACTTATCACATGGCTCCAGTAAGTATTAGTTCTTCTTTCTTAGGCATGTTCCACATCGGAGGCAGCCAGCCTCGGGCAGTGCAAAAATCGTCCTTTGCCACTCACAGAAAAGCGAGCAGCAAAAAAAAACCGCTTACCTCCAGTTTGCATTTTTCTTTCATTGTATTTCAATTGGTGCTCACGTTTGAACGAAGGATATAAACATGAATTCACCACCTTCTGCCCTCTCTCAACGTTGTCGTCTTAGCCGCGCATCCTCATGGGCTCCTCTCTGATTTCGTTCTAAGAGTGTAGCAGTTGACGTGGAGTTTTTTTTTAGCAACGCAGAGGTTTCCCCTCATTTTCCCCCGTGGTCGAGGGGTATTCCAGCCTCACTTCGATCCCCGTTCCGTCTGATCGGGAAGCCAGCCAGCCACTGTTGCAGTGCCGAGGGGAAAGTGGTGAGTGCACAGAGGGGTGGAGTGGGGCCGCCTCTGCTTATAAGGGGGTTTGTTTCCGGGCTGGAAGGGGAGAGGGGGGGGGTGTGGGGATATCTGGCTGGAGAGGGAGGATGGAGAGACAGGGGCGGTTTCCCTAGCAGCGGCGGCGGCAATCGATAAGCAGCGGGAGGGCGGCAGCCTGCTCGCTCGCGTTCGCTCCCTCGACCCGGGAAAGGGGGTGGAAGGAAGGGGCGGGGGAGGTGCGTCGGAAAAGGGGGGAATGTGTGTGTGGGGGATGTTCAGGGATGGGGAGGGCAGCGGCGTGAGGAGGGAGACTTAGAGAGGAGACTCTCTCTCCAATGGCTGGTGTAAAGGGTGGACGATTGATTATTTTGACTCTGTGCTCTAAAACCCACGATAATACTTGAGGCGCGGCCAGTGCTCTATGCTCATCCAGAACTTTAAAGAAATAAAAATAAGTGCGTCCAGTGTCGGCGTGTGTTGGTATTTCCGTGGGTCCGTGCGCGTGCACTGTCGGGTGGCCGGCATTATCTCGAGCGCGCCTGTGAAGGATGGGTGGAATCTTTTTTGGAGACTATAAAAAGAACCAAAGGGGAAGCCGAGCGTTAGTGAGGGTGAATGCTCGCCACGGGATCTAGTGGTGCCCTTCTGCAACAGTAGTGGCTCCAAAGCCGATGGGTAACACGTGTTTGTGGCCATGTAAGCTCAAAACGAGAGAGGAACTGACGATTAACCACAACCTTGTGGTTTCTCTGTTCCGCTTTGAATTTTTACTCTTATACGACATCAGACGCAACCTCTTACGTGTGTGGAAAATCACGTTATGGCGAACTATAATTATAACTCTTTATACTATGGATTATTGTTGGGATTCGCTCATTGTTATGAAAAGAAACGATTTTATGGATGCACGTTTGTTGATCACATTCAATAATCAAGTAAAGAGTACTAATTATTTTACGAAGAAAATTTTTATTGAAAGGGAAGGTCACTGGCATCTATTGCGTCATTTAAGATGGTTGGGCAATTAGGAGGAGTTGCAATTTTTGTCGTAATAACAATTCAGGGATGTGTCTAACAGCTGAGTTCATGTTTAGCGATTTAGGATAGGTGGGTGGGTGGTTGGGTAGAGGAAGGAATTTTCATGGAACGGAGGAAGGTTTGAGCGAATTCCGTCATCGGAATTACCCCAATTTTAACAAGAGGCGCCAAGGAGTCCACGGTTTTACGTTGCATCCGGTGGACGGAGTACTGAAATCGAAGTTATCTCCACTCAGCACTCAAATACAGACCGGTGATTGTACAAATTAAAAATCTTTGCTACTACTGGGATATTAGAACTTGGGGCGTCGGGATGGTAGGCCAGGACTCTAATCACCACCAACCCGATCCCCTTGGGATAGTTTTCTAGGGCTCGGAGGAGGAGTGAGGATAAACCTGGAATCGACATTAGTCTGCTCATAACGAAAGGATTCAAAGGGTTCACTGTTAAACGACCGATCCGACGGACAAACTACTAAACCTTATGCGCTCTCCACTCTGCTCACAAGTTGAGAGTGGTTTAACAGTGACAAAATCTGTTACTTTAGAGTTTAAGCCCGGTTCCTTGGGATACGAAATAACAGCTCTATCCATAATAGCATACTGATCCCGTCCGCGCTGAAAGGAATTGCTGTTTGCAGTTTTAATAGTGGAAACCCTTGTTTCTAAAATGAGGCCCTGTTTTTTTTAATATTCTTTCTTGTGCATGTTGTTTCACCTAATACCCTTCTTTGATTTTTATATGCATACATAAACCTGAGTATCGCTTTGGTCCATGTTATAGCATTACTTGGCGATTTTGTTGTTCGTAACGTCTTCTCAGTATGCTGTTGCCGGGAGGTGGTGTGAGTTCTCGGTTCGCATCCAGTTGAACGTTACCTCAGCTCACTTCCGTGGCCTTAAAATTACAGGGAGATAGAAACTTACTGATACAGCCATGGTTAGGTAAGAAAAGCCGGGTGACCCAAAACTTCCTCGTGTCGCGTCAGGGCAGCGGGTAGTCAAATGTCTGAAAAGTTTTTACACAGTTAAAAACAATAAGATTAATGATTCATAGGATCTCTATTTCTAATCATTTTCTTCGTCCTTACGCTTACGGCGGGAATTTGATGACACGTCAGTTAAATAGTTGTTTAAAATGTTTAACTATGTAGTAAATAATTTTCAGATATTTAATGTGTACATTGTATGCAGAACATGGTCATCGCAGATCATCTGTATACTTGATTGCGAGTCAAGCACTAGAGATTGTTTAAAAAAATCTTTTTGAGAATATTTGGAGAAAATTGTGGCCATCGTGGACTATTGTTATTTTTATTGCAAAACAGTACAGGTTATTGAATTATTTCATGATTTTAGTGGAATGAATAGTATCACTGGAATATTGGTTAATGGGTTGTATATAAAGTTATACATGCCATGGAAATTTTAATACGTGAGAAATATTGATGTGCAGCTTAAAAATGATGTTAATTTCATTATAACAATTTGAAAATACTTTGGAAAAAAAATCTTTGGTTTTGTGTCGGCAATATGCTTTGGTGCTACCAGTAAGAATTGAAAATTTTCAAAATAAATGCCAGCAAAGATCCAGTCGTATTTAGGATCATAAGAGGGCGCGAAAAGAATCGCAGGGAAAATGTGCGACTGCTCATTTACCATTCTTGTTCTTCGGTATGAGAAGCGACCTGCCGAGCCTCTCGCCTCTTGTGGACTTAAAATGTCGAGCTTCTCGTGTAGGGATGTGATGTGGAGTTATGGGACGGAGCGAGGAAAGAGGAATCCGAGGGACCGGATGACGACTCGGAGCTGTTCCGCTCGTGAATATCCAACGGCCTGACTATCCAGCTGCTTATTAGCTCCCATTGTGTGCGCCTCGGGCTTCTTCAGCCCCCGGCATCTCCGAAGTGGGAAGCTGAGTCTCGCGTCGTCTGGCTCCCTTAGTGCCGGCGGCGGTGGAGCGTAAGTAGTTCATGGCCATGCTTGCTCTGCGCTGCAGCGCTTCACGATCAGCTGGTCATTAGACATAGTGTGCAGACGGCGCACCGTCACGCAATAATGGGTAGGAGTGTAGTGGAGGAGAAAACCCTGTAGCGTGATGATGCGTGGCGAAGATGAATGGATAGTGTCCGTGCATCCGTAACCTCGCTTTCTTGTGTGTTTCGACGCTATGCGAAAGATTCTTGCTATATTTTTTCAATCGAAAATCACCGTCTGAATCTTCTCTACAGTATCTGCGGGGAAATTGAATTTATCAAAATCTATCTATCGAATTGCAATGGTGGCTAGAGTATTGGCCCCCCAGCCCGTGGGCTAGGGTTCGAAACTCGGTAATGGCAGATGTTCATAGGCATAGCGATCCCTACTTGAGTTCCTTGTGGAGAACACTTCGAGTCCAGGTACTCCATCCGTCAGATGTGAGCTTGAGCCGTGGTCCCCTTGCTGCTTTTGGTTAAGAGCAGGCTAATACAGACACCGTATTTATTTCCTCTTCCTTTCCTTTAAAAATGCCGACCCCTACCCCAGTACCCACCTAGCCTAAATGGCACAAGTGACTTCGGATGTCTGGCTTCTTTCCCGAATAACGCACCCTCACGGAGGCTCGCAGGGTATTGCGAGGATGTAGATGAATTACTACTACTCCAATGTCTACAAAAGATGCGCCCAGCCTTCTCCTCGGCTTAGCCTCCGTGGGTAATGCAGAGAAAAAAAAGCAAGTCTAAATGGAAAATATGGTTTAAAATCTGGGAAAGAACTTCTATAGCGTGATTTTTTTGCTGCTGGTCACACGGATGGTATCACATTTACTAAGGGTGACGCGGGGAATGTTTGGTATAAAAGCAAGAAAATCTGTTTGGCGCCGTTCAAGCGTGGAGCGACAGATTTGGTTACTGCTGAATATCTCTGCTCCATTTCCTTCCCCTCGGCCATTGTTTTCTCCATCACTTTATGGTATCTGTAATTTTATCTTTAACTTTCCTAATTCTGTTTATTTATTTAATAGTGATTGATTTCTATAGTCCCTTTCAGAAGGCCAGTATTTTTAATCGATTTCTTAGCGGCGTATTGAATACGAGTGAATCACTTCTAAAGTGCTTGAGGGGTATTGAATTTTCCTTTGTTTTTCACGGAGTATGGGGTGTGGATTGATGGGCGGTAAGTGGATAACTAAACAGAGATGGTTTTGGTCAATTAACTCTAATTATTACTATGGCGGTTCTGTTGGCAATGATTATTTTGGATCGATTGAAAACCATGATAAAATGGTGCCGTATGCAGCATTATGGACTGAGTAAATCAGAGACATATATTAAATGAAAGTATTTTGATTTGAGTGTCTTCCAAAGCTATGAATTCATTCACATTTTTATGTGCGTGTTCGTTAGGATTTGTAAATTATATATGATTTCAGTTAACTTGTGTGCTACTATTATGTCTCCTGTGTATTTTCTGGCTAATATTCAGCTATAACCTTCTTTCCCATTTTCGATCCTTACACTCTCTAAGCCCAGAGATTAAAGTTCCTTGGTGCTGCAGTGGTACGTTTTTATCCCGCCTTATTTGCGTTCGAATTATTTCTCCTTGAACTGTTCTTTATGTTTGGCATGTTTAATGCAGTTGATTTTGTTCACTTTTGATGCTCGTGCGTACAGATTCTACTCTCCTCTGATGTTTTCACTTTATCTGGAAATCGTGTTGAAATCCCCGGAGCGAGATATTTTTGTTGGGTCCTGGCGCAACATGTTCGCCAAGAAATTCGTGTCAAAAATGTTTAACATGTGTGCCGTACATTTTGCAGATATGGGGCTGAAGCTGCGCATCGTCCTTCCCTAAGGGGAAGAACGCTTGCTTTGTGAAAAAAGTTGTTGGTTTGGCATTCCTGCTCCCGTCTATCCTTCATTTCCCCCCATCACCATATCCTCTCTTTCTCCCCACACTCCATATGGCTCTTTTCTGCCTGTGCAACCCACCCACCGTCTGAAGCGGGCATGGCATTAAATGGAGAGTTGCGTGCCTTATGGGAAGTGGGAAGGGGACGTAGTTTTTTTCCTCCCAGGCCGAAAAACATTAAAAAAATGAGTGAGAAGATAGTCTCTCAAGGGCAACCGCCGGAGTATCCCATCTCTTCCTCGTTCCCCTCCAACGCGACCCGCTCTCTCCGAAGTGTCTGGGAGCCACTGGCTTATTACCCCTCCCTCCGTCTCCCTCCCATCGTTCTGCTTTTCCTTCTTTCTTTTTCCTACCCCCTCCACTCCCCTTAACCCTTTATTCGGGGTGGGTGTATGATGCTCATCTTCGTCCCCGAATCATATTCCTCCTCCGCCTCCTCAGCTCCTTTCTAATATTCCGTACCGGACCGGAGACGTGCTGTCGCTCAGATAATGAGGAAGGTAAAGAAATCCTCCTCAATAGTAACCCTGAAACAGTTTATTTTTTATGATAAATATAATTTTTCGATTAAATTAGATGTGAATGGATTTAAACAATCAACAAACGCTGAAAATTGCTTGTATATGCCTTATGTATAAGAGCGTTTCCTTATTCTACCGGGATGGTGTGGGGTGGAGCACTGCCCATGCCCATGCAGATGACCGGGATCAAATGGCTGAAACGTTTTCCGGTAGCCGTTTTTTCACTTATATTGGAGTGCTGTAAGGAGAGAACTCTTTTAAGTTCAGCCTTCCGCCCGTCGGATGAGACGTTGAACTGTGGACTCTTTAAAAGTCGACTGATACCAATCCAAGCCTACACTGCTCGGCTTCGAACATAGCTCGGCCTGCTAACTCCTTCTATATATTAATGCATGCCTGGTGTCAGTTCAGCCTCTGCCACACACTCTTGCGGCGGCCAGCATAGTGTCATGTGGATGCATCGGCTAATGATTTTAAAATCTTCCAAGCAACGTTTTTCTCTTTCTACTATGTCACCATCTTTTATTTACATTTTCATTTCTATCTATTTAATCATCTCCGTTCTGCGATACCTTATCTTGTAATCCCACTAATATGCTCTCATCTATTCTCCTAATCGTTCTGATTTGAAACATGAAGAACTACTTTGATGTTCATATGAGCTTTTAGTCTTATATAATCTCATCATTTCTCTATTTTGAATCGTTATTTTCTATCATTTGGCCTTATTTCAGCGATTGGATTTTAGAAATGCAACTAGTTGTTAAAGATTAGTGAATACTGTCCAGTAGAAATTAAGTGCGCAAATTAATTTAAGACTTTAGTGGTTTTTAGTATGCCCGTCAGCTTTGAATTCTAGGGTAGAGCAAACCCGAAGTGGAACTCATTCGATATGGCCACTCAGGCGTTTACTTGAGATAACGTCATCAGCTTGTTTTTTCGCACAAATCCTGCCTCTTCTCATGATCGTCAATTTTATGTTCGGTGGTATTTCAACATATTATGATATCCTGTCGCAATCATAGCTACGTTGAATTGCCATGGAATAGTCATAGTGTGATTTAACAGGAGAACACGCATGAAAATTTCATTGCGGATTTCGTAATATTTTTGAAATAGCGACATCATCTGGCAAACATTGAGTAATTAGTTTCCGTCAATGAGGGCCAGAAAAGGAAGCTATATTGTGACCTTTAAATCCGTTCAAATGTTAGTCCTTTTACCCATGAAGATTCAATGCACTTCATCTTACGTCAGTGCTCTTCATCATGCCTCATGGCTGATGCACTGTGACTTCCCTTGTGCTACGTGTTTCAACCAATGCTTATTCAACATTATTTTTTGTTTAAAACTGCCCGCAGTCATTAGTCGAGTGCTGCTTATATATTCTAAAGGATACCTAACATTTTTCCTGGAAAATTCAGTCAGAAAAAATGGGAGACCTCGCATATGATATGCATACCTTTAAATTACTTGCTAACGTGTCGTGAAAAGGGTTCTTGGATACAAAGGAACAAAAAGATCTCCAAAGCCGTACTTTTAATCTTTGGAGATATTTTTCTTCCTTTGTATTGCTTACAGCCGTAGAGACGTTCATTTCATTGTTCGGTTCTTGGATAATTGGTGGTTGCGCTTTTCCCTTTTTATAACTCATTTACTTTGCCGCTATTATTGGGATCCGTACGAGATGGATTTAAGAATATGTGCTAAGAACATGTATGGAGAAAATCAGTGATATTTGTCAAATGGATTATGAGTGCTGTGCTGCAGCCACAAGACTACTAGAAAGTCTTTAATGGAAATAGCTGGTGGACTGCGGGTTACAATTTGAGCTAAAAATTTTAAGAAAATTCGAGGCCGATTTACGTTACGAAGTCAAAAATACTTCAAAAAAAGAACTCCGATGCATTACCGTCAATATCTACATCTCCATAATACCCTAACAGCTACCGCAAGGGTGTGCTACCAAAACAAACTATAAGAAATAAAAACTCTCGATGCTTACCGAAAGTCCGGTCTAATTCGTGAGGGGATAGTTCACTCATACAATGGCGTATGGAATTCGCGCGTTAGGGTATGTAGGAACCAGTTCAATTCCCTGAGCCGCTTGTATATTCTCTGAAAGACTTATTACCGAGAAAATTACTTAGCTGGTATTTGACTAGGTGCCTAACCTGGGACCCTTAGTGTGAGTATTCTGACGCTCTACCCATAATTACCGAGAAAATTACTTAGCTTGTATTTGACTAGGTGCCTAACCCGGTACCCTTAGTGTGAGTATTCTGACGCTCTACTCATATGTCGTGGTAGCTTACTACCTCTGGAGTAGGTAGCTACAAATAATGCTTTCTTAAGGTGATTTCGCGATTCAGTTGCATTTTACCGGCTTACTCACATGATAATGTCTCGTTTGACTTCTTGGTGTTGAGGATAATCAGTAAAAACTTGTTGTATTTCACTTTCATTGAGTTAATCCTTCATAGTTGTTGGCGAATTAGCTTGTTGGGGAAGGAATCAACTTTCTTGAGATATTTCAATTTCATCGCAAGATTTTTAGCAATATGTACTTGAACTCGACAGTGGTTTCATATTCACTCTATTCTCTTTTTCTCACGAAGATAATGGTTACGAAGCTCTCTCCGCGGAGAACATTTATCTCTTCTATTTCATTGAAAACTTGAGGTAGAATATTAAATTCCAGTGGAAATATTCGTCTTAATAATTATTCCTACGATTCTTGATATTATGTAGTAACTAGCTACCCGTTATCCGTATATTTTAGTCTTGTATACATTTACGGTTATGTTTCCAAACTGATTTTTATGATCCTTGGGTTGACTTACGAATTCTTTACAAGGTCAGACAATGTCATTTTGCGTATTATGATATGCCATAGAGTTAGCTGTACGAGATGATTTTGGCTTTTGTTGTATTTTCCGAGAGTCAATCTTTTAAGTAGGTACCTTATTGTCAATATCTAATTGCCTATGAGAGCAGGATAAAGTGAAAGACTTTTGGAAAGCTTCCTCCGGTTAATTTGCTTTTACTCATTCTTATTTTTTCAAAAATCCTCCTTACCCCATCTCATTCTTTCCAGTGCTAATGACCTTAAAGAGTCTCTCAGACCACCAAACAGCGCAACAACAAATGGCTATCCGAGTATACCCTTTAAATACTAATCCCCAAGAGGGTATTGACATTTTGCAGGATAGTGAGAGAAGGAGAGGTCGGAAGTTTGAAGGGATTTGGTCAGTTAGCGTTCTCCGTCTCCCTCTCATTTTCGCCATCCGCTGCCCTTCCTGGGTGGTTCAGGGAAGTCCTGCATCTGTCAACCTCCTACCTCAGCTTTCCTCCTCTCCCCCCGAAGACGCATTGTCTCGTTTTCCATCCCCATTATCCCTCCGTCGCTAATCACTCCCCTTTTCCCGTGCCACCCCGCCCTTTCTCCCTTCAGGACCTAACCGCGGATCACACAGGGAATAACGACTTTCTCCGCCCCAACAACAATGGGCAGCCACTCTCCTTGCCGTCGCTAGCGGCTCATCCTTTACCCCGAGTGGCTTTCCTGGAATCCTCTTAGGTTTACGGAATCCTTCGTCTGGACGGTGGATATTTCTGGGACTCTCGGTGGGCCGGGCATTCTTGTTTTTTTCCTCCTTTTCCCGCCACTTCACGCCCTAAGTCTTTTTCCGTTTCCTTTTCCACCCAAGAGGAATCGGAAGTTTTTAAGGCATTTCACTTGTCCGTTCATTTTCCCACCATCATCCCGGTGTCGAGCAGCTCTCATCCGATTCTCCTCGTAGTCGAGAAAATTTTCCTCGGAGAGCCCGATTTTAATTTTTAAGTGGCAAGTATTGCGTTTTCATCATTATACGTCGACTAGGGTGCCTAGCGAAAGAGACTCATGATGCCGTGGAAAAGTTTTATTCTGCAAAGTGAACTTTAAACGTTAGTTGATTCGGATTGTAAGCTAATATGTTCGTTACGGAGAGTTGGATTTTGTGCATCATTTGCCCCCTGCCATGCACTTTTACGGAGGATCGCAGGGTACAAGCAGATGTACATATAACGTGTACTCTGCGTACTACTGGAAGCCTATGAGGCAGGAGGTGACTTCACTTTATGCATGCACTATCGGCATGTAAACAATGCTGTTGATACTAAATACTGCGGGTGGCACTGTTAACTAAATTCATAAAGGGAGCACGGCTGCTTCACATGCCATTCAGCCTCAACATTTGGCATGAAAAACTGCACTATTATTGCAGAAATATTTGTGGTTAGATCTACACTTACATAATACCCAACGAGTTACTGAGATAGTGAGTGGCAGGGAGTAAAATATCACCGTACGTGCGCTTCGTACATGAAAATAACTTAAAAGAAATTTAAAGATCTGATCAAGTATACATAAACTTGCTATTAGTTGGGTTACATACAAATCTCTATGCCTACTTACAACTACCTAGGCTATCTATTGATAAAATTGTGCGTATATTATTTATATATTCACTGTATTCTGATTCCTAATAGTACCAGGAAAGTAATATATAAATCTTATATGTGTCTATTCGGCAATCAATTTCCCTCGGAAATGCATATTAATAATTAAATTTATTTATGGAAATGACTGACGGGTATATAACTCTTACATTTATTTGTATAAATAACAGTTTAGTTTCAGATATAATCAACATTTCACGGGTCTCATAACTTCATGTCTACTATTTTTTCGGGATGGCTCCTCTGAGTTGCATATAAGTAGCGTATGCGCGTACTCGTACTTTTTGTTTGCTTGCATGGTAGTAAGTGTATTATTTTTCTCTATGATTGATAATTCATGCAAAATGATGTCTCACCCTCTGCCTCACACTGTTGCGGAGGATTGCCTCGAATTATGTAGACGCAGATGAGATGTATTTTGACAGTGCAGTTTTCATAGGTTACTTCCTAAGATGTTTTTGCGGAGACAGAGATAGCTAAACCTATCGTCAAGGAACATGTGCATCTACATAATGCTCTGAAAGCCCCCATAAAGGTGTGTGACTGGAGGTGAATTCACACAAAAAATTTATTACATGTAATGCTTAAAAAGGATTAGTAAATAAGGATTAGTCAAGGAAGTGTTTGATCTAAACGTTTTCGAGTTATGACCTGGCCGATTTCGAAGGGGGAGCTGAAGAGAGCGCTCGCGCGAATTTCATCTCATCTCCTCTCGCCTGAATGATGTTGGGTTCACCCACGGGGACCGATTCAAATGATGCTGAGGGAACGCTCCGAAAGGGAGAGGGAGTGAGGACAATGTAAGTGTGGGTTAAGCTAATGGAGTGGGGGAGGGGGGGACGAATACGTGAGTGGGTATGGGTTAGTGACCCCTGCCCGTGCCCATTATCCCAGTGCTTGGTCTTTTAAGAATCCTTTCTTTCCTGCACATTGCACCTCCTTCTTTCCTTCCGCTTCCTCCCTCCCCCGAAGTAAGTGATGCCGTTGACCCTGTTATAACTTTTGCCCATTAGAAAGTGTGGCCGATTCCTCAATGATCGCTTTGGAGGCGAGAAACGTGTGTTTCTTCCTGCGCGGTACTCGAGGAAGCCATGTGCATGTTGAGTCGTTGGTATGCATGACTCTTGAGCCGTCGGAGCTCCGCTGTAAAGTCTTCTTTGGCAAAACGGTATTCGTGGACACTGCTCTCACATTGGGCCCTCGTCTCGATGATATTTTGCAGGGCTTCCTGGAATCCCGAAGAACATTCTGCCTAATTCCTTGCTCATCTCAGCAAATTAGGCATCACAGTTATATCTTTAGTTGTCTGGCTCTCTAGAGGAGTGTTGTTTTTAAATGTTTTAAGTGTGCCAGCGGCCTGGTGAGTTTATTTTTCGAGTCCGAGAATGCTGTTTCGAGAAATCCCTTTAAAATTATGTTCATTTCACCCTGATTTACATATCATTATTTTTAATGTCCGCTATAGGTGGTTTGCAGGATACTCCGCAGTTGCAGATGTTATTCTGTGCAAAAAATTGTGCCAAATGGTTGGGTCAGTAGAAAGTAAATTGTTATGTAGTAGAATTGGTGGCTAATTTTTGGATTCTCAGTGAGCTGGAATAAATTCAATACGCACTTCTTTAATTTTTTAACCATTTAATCTTCTGCTTGAAGGTTTCTGAAAAATATTCACTAATTTTAACTTTTTCGAAGACATTTCAAGTGGCTTTTTATCCTCTTTAGCGATTTTTCATAACTTTCAATAGTCATTCCTGCCAGTAATATCTTTTAGATTGACGCTGTATATCCAACTTGTACGTTTTATCTAGGATCACGTGATTACCTGGAGCTGCTCACTGTTTATTTTACCACTAAATATCGTAACTCTCATAATGATAGTGCCGGAAAATCCTCTTCGGTGGCTGGCTCATTTTTTCGAGTGGCCTTATCTCATCCTCTCTCGCGGTAATGAGCTGGTGGGGCGTTTTTATTAATTTTATGAAGATTTTTATTTGTTATCGCCGAGTCGCACCAGGACCTCACAGCGAGGAGGAAGTTGCAAGTACTGCATTGGAACCTGGTTGATGACCGAAAGCGCGGAGAAACCCGCGGCAATATGTAACGAGCAAGGGAGGGAGACGTGATACAGAGGCTCGGACTGAACGGAACTACTCGGGAGACCCACTGCATCTTTAATGAGAGTGCCTCACTCTGCGGGGTAGGTCACCCCATTTGCCGAAGGAGATGCACCCGTTCAGGCGCTAGCGACGATTTTACCTCGGCTCATTTTTTAGCATGGTCTTTCGAAAAAGATGATAGATTGGGCTCAATGTATTTATAATCTGCAAGGAAAAAGGTATTCCTTCTCCGAATAAAAGTTGTGCATTAATTGAGCGTTCATACAAATGCTTCTTTCATCTGCATTTGCTAAGCATCCTGCGTGCCACCTCGGGGATGTATTTTAGGGTGTCTATCACCGACAAGAATGCCCTAAATTCCGGAACTAATAGACATAATAATACACAGACAAGGAACGTGTTATTGATTAATACGGCTGATAATTTTTGGAAATACATTTGGAATAGGTAACTACATAATGCTTTGAGTTTTACTTCTTTACTTTTTTATTTATTTTAATTACTTTTGCGATGATGTGGAATATAATCCTACTGTAATATATGAACATGTAATGGCCTGGTGGAACTGGTTGGAATAGCTAATAAATCAAGAAAAGTGGGGCACTAAAGTATTATTTAGTTACGCAGTGCAAGGTATTAGGATGCATTGAGCAGGCACGTGCCAATAATGACTATTATCTGTGAATAAGGATACTTTTTATTAGTAAATTATGTAGTAATATCAATTAATATCACCTATGTGTATATCCATATCACAGTGTAGAATCGATGCTAACTTTGGTCATACCATACTAGCTTTGTCGACTTATAGATGGATTACGCTTAAACTGTGATATTTAATCAGCGGTTGCATGAGAAAACTTTTCAACTTGAGTGACATTGACCTATATTAGTTCACGGGAAGAATTTAGGAATAGTTGGTCGGCGTAATTTCTGGACGGAACATTCATGTTGTGGATGTATGAGCGAAGTGGAGTTCTTGTGGTCGTAAGTTTGGCCGCTTATCTGTGAGCCCCACGTTGAAACCTCTGTGGACACGCCCAGCGAAATTCAGACTCTGGAATATATCGAATGTTGAAAATGGAAAGATATGCAAGATTTGCGGAGTACGGGTGTACGGATGGTTAATAAGGGTGCGTAATTCAGGCCCGCCCCTTGATGCGCCATCTATGTGATTACGCGAGATTCGTTTCCATAAACGTTAGGTAATTGGGAACTGCCCTTGCGTCTCTAAATGGCTTGATTTCACGCGCCGTGGCAGCGCTTAATGGCCAACCTCGTCACTCTCACCTAACAGACCATCCTTTAGGTTGAACGCTTTTCTTTTAGTTTTCCGGTATCTCGACCTGTAAACATGGTTAAGTAGCATGGCAAACATTAACTGTGATATTTCATATGTAAATACCAACAGGAAAAAACTTTTCCAAACGAATTCCATTAATTATTTATTTTGTTGCCATTGTCAATAACAATTAATTAAGTTCGCCTTTTTGGATTGAATGAAAGTGTGAGTCCAAAAATGTTATTAGCATTAATTTATGAATTACATGCCTCATTGCCTTCATATTAGTCCCAGAGGAGCGTGAACTTAATGTCTAATTTTAGCTGCTTTGTTTTACGCAAAGTGGTTAATTGTGTATTTCGCGAATGTATACATGTTTATCTTAACATATGTAAGTAAGTATGGCCAAAATATTAAGTTAATTTCACCATTACCATTTTTTTTATAGAAACGAAGGGTTTTTTGTTTTTCGATATTTACCGTTCTCAATGTCCTGCCGGACATTATATCGTATCTGGGTTGGAAATTGAAGCATTATAGGTGAATGCCATTTACTAAAAAGACGCTGTGTTCTTCAATGTGTTTGTGCCTACCACCGATATGAATGACAATGTGACGAGTTGAAATTTGCCCAAAAAAGTGATTTCCTGTGACAAATTCAAATCTTTTCAAAAATAATGTATTGACATATATTCGTTCAAGAAGATAAGATTCAGTTTTACCTATTTGATTTAAAAAATTCTAATTAAAGGGCTTAAAAATTATTTTTTCTTCCTAAATATGTTGCTAAACTAAATATTATGGTTTCAGCCGGGTTCTTTAATGACTATATACAGAGGCTTGCCTTTCCTTTTTTCTTGTTTAATATAGTTACTTTTCCGCGCACAAGGCAACATCTGGCCCTATTAATTATGTTCAAAAACGTAAACATCCTTTAAATGATTAATGGGTGTATTAGTTGTAAGAGGTTTCTTAGTTATCGTCATTGTATCATTTTCGGCTCTCTGGGGAGAATTCCTAACTCAGTGTTGTGATAGGACGATTAATAGATTCCGCCGTCCGATGTTTTATCGCATGCGTGTCCTTGGATGCATGATGATTTCGTTCCCTCGAATTTCTTCGTTATTTGACCAGCGAGTGGGTAGTGAAATTGTTGAGGGGGCGGTGAAAGACTTCGTTACCGAATTTCAACGAACGTCGTATCGTTGGAGCGATCTGTGGAACGTAGATTTTCTGTGGGTCGTCTGCTTTCGTGACAGCGTGCTCATGTGCCTGTCTGATTTCCGAGTTCGTCCGGGGAGCTCTTCAAACGATTCCTTTCATCTACCCTCAGCGTCTTCCAATTCAAGTTGGCTTGTATCCATCATCGTCCGCCTCCACTCCATCTCGCTAACCACAAAAATATGCTACCGGTGATCAAGGGCGTCGACGATCCCAGGGATACAATGATATTTTTCTTGCTATTGCTGCTTATTCAACCAGTGGTGCAATGTGTTTACGGATAATGAATTAGCTTGGCTAATAATGATAATAAGTCGAATCATTACTAATTTTCATGAATGGAGCGATGCTAAGAATTTTGTAGCGAGTTTTAGGAAAGTCAGAATAGCTGTATTAGTTATAGGTACTAATTTTGGAACCAAATGCCATCCTAATATATGTGTTTTGATAAATGTTCATTGGAAAGACGAGAAAATGAAGACCCAGAAATAAAACAGTGTGTGTCACCTAGATGAAGCACAACTCCTAGCAACTCTATCAGGCAATTTAAAAGCGCGGATAAGTAAATAAGTGTGGGTTGCAGTGACTAGCCGTTTGAGAGCAATTATTAGGCTAATGGCTCTTTTCTGGATGGAAAGGGATTCACATTCAGTTTTAATTTCTTTGGTCCGATACGTCACAAACCTATCGTCCCTAAACCATGCCATCCTGGTGCGTCGGAAATCATTTTCCCTTATTTTTCAAAGGAAATATTCGAGTTTCATTATCAGTTTCACTTGCATTGAAATTCGTTCCATTAGCGTAACAGTTTTAAAGGTAGAACGAGACACCATTTACTCGATACTTCCTTAGAGATATCTCATTGTTTTCAATCCTAGTCTGAGAGATTATTTCGAGATTGAATAGTTTATCTGTAATCGGTCGAGTTTCGTGATATTGGTTATTGTTTGACATGAGTAGTTGAAACTCAAAAGATTGTAGAAATTGACAGGTAATTACTCCAGTCCGAGAAATATTTCCTCATAGTTTAGCTTAAGACCATAGTCATCCGTAAAATGGGTTGGTATTTAGGGGTTGCTAAAGAAGTGCCTTTAGTAAAGGTATTCAGCAAGTACCCAAAAAAGTTTATTCAAATGATGAGGGAAAGAATGGGTTCGATGAAGTCGGTTTCATCCTCTAAATGGGTTTCGGTTCTTATCATTCCTTCATATTTGCTAATCGCTCGGTTACATTTGCCTGATACATGTATAGCAGGATTTTTTTTATTGTTGCATACACATTATGTCGATATGTACGTAGTTTACGTTTGGTGATGATTCACTCACTCCCTACCTCCTCATGCGGTTGCCTGCAGGATACGTAATCCAAAATTTGAAGTTCATAAGGCTAAGAATATCAGACATCACGAATAAACAAATATTAGTACATTATTTCAACTATGCAGAAGAAAGATATCCATGTACATAGTCATGGATATTGATCTTTAACGATTCACGTCTGTTGATTAAAGATATTTGCAATATTTCCAGACGAAACATGCGGTTCCTACGGTGATGTCTTCGGTGGTTGAAGTTCCATTCATTTTTCAGAGCTCCGTTATATTGTGATGACTGCACTACGGAGTCGGTTTAAGTGTAGACACACTCTCGATTAGTCTGCCAAGATGAAAGTTGCTAGCTAGCTAGACAGTTCTCTTGGTTGAGCGTCGTTAGGTCTAAGACTTCCGAAGTTTGGCTGCTGCGGCGCTCTATAGGTTTCCTGTAGCAGCCATAATAGGTAATGATCACTTGGTTCTCTTTTTTATATAAAATTACACATTGGATGAATTCCTGGTCACGTTTATGAGTGATTAAACTGTGCTGTTGCCGCATTTGTGCTTTTCTCATTTGCCGGCAGTAGTAGTTAGCTTTTGAAATTTCCAGGTTGACAAACGTAATATATCGGGTTTTAATACTTCTTTGAGCTTGAGTTTTCTCTTTGTCTTAGACATAGTTTAGGATTAAGGCAGACTAAATGGTGTGATCCTGAAAGTTGGAGCACTTAAAAACTTAATTTCTATTTCTTTCCGAGTTTTCATCAGAATAATTTCATCATAATTTTTAAACGAGTTGATGATATGACTCTAGATGGCTTTGAATTAGATTTTTTTCAAATCATGCTAATTGTATTAATTCTTATGAAGTCATTTGGAATAATATATGACTGATTAGTAGGATTATATTTAAAGTTTCAATCGCACTTGTGAGGCCAACGTAGTGTCCATCTCTTAAAACGTATCCTCTCTTCATTGTTAGCCACGCCAGGTATAAACGGATCAGTGATTTTTGTTTTTTTTATGCATCTTTTTACTGCTAAATTACAAGTCAAGCCGAAGGTACTACAATTATTGGTTGTTCTCCCTATCGATCCAGTTTTTTGGATTTGTTTTCGGAAAGAAGGACCCGCCGTTGAGTTACCTGAAACTTTGGTTTGAATTTGGAGCTTCATTTTCTCGTTTCGGTAACGAATGAAATGAACGCATTGAAAGTGATTAATAACTGGTAAATTCGACGTCTTTCATGTACATCCCTTCCCATTTTCTAGGGTAGAACTTACTACCCTCTGCCACACACCCTTGCGGTGGCTTGAAGGGTATTATGTAGATGTAGGACGAAGCCTAAGGAGTGCTCTTGGTATAGGAAATGTGCATTTTTTCTCTGCTTCCATTACCCGTCTACGTCTACATAACACCATGTAAGCCGCTATAAAGGTGTGTGGCAGGGGGGGAGTTTACACTAAACATTCATTACATACTATGCGTCATAAAAAGGATTAAATGTGTTAGCTTAAAATCTTATACCAATATGTAACTACCTATACTATCTGTCGATACACTTGTACCATTGGATATATTTACAACTATTCATATCCCTAATTGTTTGAGGAAAGGAGGACACTTGGAATCTGTTGGTTCGGCAATCCATTTCTATAATTTATGACCATAGTTCATCCTGACATAGTAAGTTACAGTTCGTAAAATATTTTTAACGTCATCAGTGAAAATATTATCTTGGAATTTAGTTATGAGATTGTCTAAATTTAAACCTACGGTCAGATAATGATTCCCATTTTAGTTCACGTAATATACTGGTTACGCTAATATAGTTATCATACCGTTCCTTGGAAACTCTTGCTGATCTTCGCTGCACACGCTCTAGTTCATTATTGGAGCCTATTTCGCAAGGATCCCATATACTGACAGCGTATTCCAAATGAGGTCTTACAAGGGAAAAGTAGCTAATCTCTCGTACATGATCATCACATTTGCCCAGTACTCTTTTGATGAATCTCAGTCTACGATTAACTTGACCTATTATTTCGCGTATGTATTTACACCAAGAAAGATCATGTGTTAGTCTTACTATTCCAAGATTTTAATGGATTTTTATTCCAGGATTTAATGGATTCCTCGTTTGTTAATTTATTATTCCTTATGGAGCCTTCAAGCCATAACCGTCAGGCAATCCAGTCCTCTCCTTTTCCTCAATCAGGTCGGAGCTTGAAATATTCTCCAGTCCATTTTTTTTCGATCGTTCTCTTTTCAGACGCGAAAAGGTTTGTGCTCCCTCTCTCTTGGATTGCGTGCGACGATTCAAGAAACTGACAGGTGAACTACTAACGCAGATCTAAGTAAGAATGGAAGGGAGTGGGAAGGGAAGTGTGGTGGGAGAGCTTTAGGGAGTTGGAGTAATGTGAATGTGGATAGGGTGAATAAAAATGGGGTGGTTTTTGTGGATGAAGATGGGCGTGAGCGGGAAGAATCTCCAGTGACGGTGGGTAACGTATAAATGATGGCGTGTCCGATTTCCTCTATTTACCACATTATTTTGATTTTGTGGGGAAAGAAGAGTGCGGATCCTTCTTTTTTTTATCAATATTTCCCCACATCTTGGTATACATATCTATTATCCTATTTATAAAGTCAGAAGAGGGAGTGGGAAGGAGTTTTATAACAAAAGTGCTTACCTATAGATATATTTCATAAGATGAGCGTCAAGCGCTGCAGTTATGTTCCATTTGGCTGTTTTTCGCTTAGCTGGCCTTGATTCTATCACGGGACCGAATTGCTAGAGGAGAATGAAGACTATTAGAAGAAATAAGATAGTAGTAATAGGCTTGGGTTTTAGGTGCTCCAATGGCTAAGATTATATGGCGCGTTCTATCCTAAAATCTTAAACTTAGGGAAAACACATCAATACCAACAATCACTTTCCTGTCCTCCCTTACCATTGCAAGCATTTCCACGTGCGTCTTCCTTTCCATCTACATTACCTTTTCTCAAGAGCTTTGTCTGAGTTCATCCTCCTTCCTTGTATACCAGTGTACTCCTTTCAATAAATGAATGGATAGCCTAATAATGGTAAGATTGAGAGTTTTCAGTGCTCCAAAGTTCGATAGATGGATGGATGTTGCGTGTATTTTTTCTCCAAGAGGCTTCAGATCAAATGAGAGTGTTATATAATCTCCAATAATGTTTATATAGTGTACTGCAGGCCACCGGAAGGGTGTGCGAGAGGGGGTGACACCAGACATACGTTACCGTCGAGTAAATATTCCTTTTGTTAGCATTAGTATTGTTGACTTCATAGTGATATGACTACTAATTTTACCCAAGAAACCCAACAGATTCTCATGCAATACAGTTTCTAATTTCAAGCTATCGTCGTGTGGTACCGACACCGGAAATGTATTGAACAAATATTAACGTTTACATGGCACACAAACTCGGATGTGCCTAAAACCTTTAACTACCTATACTTATACCTAAAATGCTTATGCCTGGTATATTTACTCTGCGGCTCTAGTTCGTGCCGTAGGATGCTGAAAACCTAGTGAGTGTTTCTTGCACTTGAAACATCCATTTATGGCATACTACTGTGAAACATCATGCTATATTCCCAATCCAGCACCTAATAAAATTGTCGTTTGGTGCAGTCGGGTGTGTATGAACTTCGATTTCTGTGCTTCGCGAGCGGTCGGTAAATATTTTTTCCGACGTAAATAAGCCGCATTCTGTTAGAACCATTGTGGTATATGGAGAGGGTGCTACCTATGTGGCCAATGCTGAAACCTGTAACGTGGGCGTGGCCTGCCCTCCATCTTTGTTCTCCCCAATTTACCATTGCTCGTACGGGATCACGCAATAATTTGGTATTTTTACGATGTTTTCTGTTGATAATCCTCATAGAGAGAGCTTGCGTTTCCTTCTTCAAAATGCGAACTTCATATATATTCACAGCATATTGAGTGACATTATCCGAGTCACACACAATTTCGTGAAGAAATACGATACTTTCAAATATTTCCAGAATTCATTTCAGTATTCGATTATTTCTTGCACGAGAAATAATGGATTAAATGATGAATATACACCATTAGAATGGGTTTGTTGACGAATCCATTTCAGTGATGGTTCAAACCTCTCGCAATCATTAAAAACACCATGCATCTCAGTGCGTATCAGACATAAACCCAGATATGGTTATGCAGAAGACTACTACCGCTTTTACTATTTATTTTACTAAGAATAATCGTCGTTTCTGCTGTCGTGAATACAAAAACTTGACTAAGTGGCTGTATATTAACAATAACGGGCCTATCAACATTGGAACAGTAACTAATAATGATTTTTACTTAAAGATTACAAACATTGGAAGTTCGCCTAACGTCGAACTATCATTTAATTGAATTTATACGTTATTCTCTATGCATTAGCACATCAGACTTCCAAAATAAACATTTTTTAGAACATTTAGCAATTTTTAACGAACGTCAACTATGAAAATTTGCAATGCGATGATAACTACGACTGGTAAAACGTTGTTGAGTTAGAACTAGCTGGAAAATGGGTTTGTGAAATAAAGACAGCATATTAATTTTCAAATAAGTGTTTTATTGGCAAAAAAGTTCAATTTGGAACACAAATACTGGACAAATGACATAATCTGAGAAAGTGCATTGATTAGAAATTTAATACTGAAAGCCCAAAAGTGCACTTCACAAGCATCACCTTCCTTGAAAATAATATAATTCAACTTTCTTTCAGATTAGTACCAGTAGCATCAATATTTGAAAGCATTTGCAGGAACTACTTCAAAATTAAAACGATACAATTTGATAAAAGCAAAATACTGGATTTACAGCTTGTTGTACTATAACATTCAGAATAGAAATATCGTCCAAAGGGATGCAATTTCCATTATAACCAATCATCAACCAATCCATCATAACCTATGGTTAGAACCCTCCGATCTGTTACTCATTCGTCATCCATTTTTGGCCCTCGAAAACGTTTGTTAGAGTGCTTTGGATAAAGTAAGCGATATCTTGCGGTGATTTATCTTCCTGCTGTCTTTGGAGATTGGAAAAAATCATATTAAAAATATTTGTAGAATACATGGTGAGGATTGAACGACATAGAGTTTCCGGTATTTTTTCACCTACCACTCAGGTCATATTGGTCGATCGTGAGCGAGGTTTAGTACCGTTTTCTTTGGTTTGTCATTGTCTCGAGCAAGTCAGATTAATATTGGTAGTACGTAAATTTTTTTCCTGCTGCTTGTTTTACGTTCCCCTATTATTACGGCAAATTATTTATTAATAATAATAAGTTGATAATTGTGTTTATAAAAATTCAGTTGGAGGATATTTATGATAAATTCAGGTATCAACTTGAACTTCATTATCGCCTTAGGGAAATACCGTTTTAATTTCTGAGAGCTCTACGGGTAATTAGTTGAGTTTTGACTCAGTTTTGTTGATGGCGATTTAATATATAATTTTTATTCAAGCAATAAAATCAGCTGTGTGCCAATAGTTATCATCATAATCATCGATCAGGAATCCTAGGATTGGTTTGACGCAGACCTCCACTCGATTCTTCTGTCGGCCAACCTCTTCATATTTACGTAGCTCCTCTCTTTTACATCCTTCACAACTTGCTCCATATACCTCATACGAGGCCTGCCTTTTCCATTCTTCCCGTTCACTTTTCCCTCCAGGGGTGCCCACAGGAGGGTTTCATGGCGCAGAGTGCGCCATTGAAATTTTTGGGGGAGCTCGCATAAATGTATTTGAGGGGGTTACAAAAATAAAAGTAATAAAATAAATTAATAAATAAAAATATAGGTAAAAACGGACGAAGGAGGCACCCACCTAGAGAAGTACGCATAATGAGAAAAGACGTGTGAAGCATGTGAACTATTGCTAGATAATTCTGCTCTCTAGAGCAAGCATAGTATTTCCGGTGATTCAGGAAGCAGCTGTCAGCTATCATCGGTGTAGTCAAGCTGGCGCGCGGCGGTGGTATTCGGAACCACTCGACACTAATTGGTCGTTGTTGTGAGAGAGGTCTGCTATGTGAGCAGCAGTATAATTTCGTGGATATATTTATCCACGATTATTATAAATGCTGGATTAAATTATTGTGTTTTTTTCCCGCCATTTTCACCGAGCAAGAAGGAAGTACATGACGAAGTGCATTGAAATGGCTGACAGAGTGGTATGCTAACTTTCATCACAGACGGGATCCATGTAATCTATTGTTCATCTACATGCAATGTGTTGTTCTTTAGTTATGTATTAAACGGTTGGGACTAAACTCGGAGTATCTGTGTTTGTATCCGATATTTGGAGACCGTACGTCCTTCTTTGCCTACAAGAGAAGATATAACTATGGGCAACATGGAAAAGACAAATAAGTCTCGCAAAACGATACGGAGTTCTTTCACGCGAGTGTTCTGCGAGATTGACGCTTTACTGAAGTCAGGGGAGAAAGGGTGATACCGCTTTCTATGTGTGGTGCAGTTCGCATACATTCGCACTTGTAATTGAGAAATCGATTGAAATTTGTCCCTAAATCAGATTTTGTTTAGTATTTTGGAAGACCTGTACTGTTTATTCAGTTCTGGGTGTCTATTACGGAACTTCCGCCGATAGGAGATATCGTACGATACCACTATCGAACGAAATGATGGAGGCTGTCTAACGTGCTATTACGGGTCGGGCGTTGCTTTCGTTCGATAAGCTTCGGCTGTCTTCGGGGAGTTATCGTACATCGGTGACGTTGTGTGACGTTGCAGAGGAAACAGCAGAAGATCTATGCTAACAAATGACGAACGATAACCCCAAACCGCAACATTGAGATCACGAAGTAAATATTTACAAGCACTTTAAAACAAACGTGAATATTTAATTTCAGAATTTTATCTAGATTTAATTTGATTGTTGGCTTTCATTACTCCCGTAATTCTTGCTGCATTGTTAGTTACAAACACAAAACCATTCATATTAATGCTGTTAATCGTGCTATCTAATCGCCTTGTTTCATACCATCATATAAAATGGACAGAAACGAAATTCACTAAATAAAAGGTCAGTGAGCAAAATGTTTATAATTATATTTGACAGTACTTAATACTTTTGACGATGTAGTTTAAAAGTCCCATGTTTTAACATGCATACAGCTTACGATGACATAATTCATTCCATCCATTCCTCAATTGAACATCATAATAATTGTTAAACTTATCGTTCATGCTATGCATTAAATATGGTTAACCTATAGCATCGAGCATGACAAGCATAACAATGGGAATATGACCCTCCTTCCTTCTGCAGCAATAGCAGCCAAGAGTATAAGCCTTCCATTTCTTATACTTAAGCATAGCATTTAAAATGTAAAGCCTTTACACATCAGTCATGGTTTTCAAGCTCAAGTATTGGTAGATAACAAATCGATACATCTTCTTCAACTACTCATTCACAATGCAAAAAGATTAATTTGTGTAAGAACATCATACGTTCAATATAGTTTACGAAGAGAAATCACTGTATAAATTGTTGATACCTAATGTTGAATTTCCATTTGGGCATGGTAACTATGAAACCTTTTGCTTTACATTAGAGTAATCCTTGTCATCGAAACATATTAAGCCTGTCAGCATGTGAAGCCTCTTCCCCGTAATCACAGTCCCGAAATTCGCCTCGAATGTCTCTCAAGGGGTTGATTGGAAATCCAGCAAATAGTTTTAAAATAAAAATATGTTGTTGTCACTGCCGTAAACGTACGGGATCAGCATCTAACAGCCATGCTGTAAAGTATTCGAAAGCAAAAAAATTTGGACGTGTTCGGAACCGAACATTCGTCAAAAATATTGATATCACGCCTTAAACCATTCGGCCACCGCTGTCGATAAGGGGATTGCGCCCTGCAAAGAATTTATACGGAGTACAATTCTATGGTTGTATAAAACTCGATAGAAATCATTTAAGAAGCCTGTTGAAAGAGTGGTTCTTGTAAACTACACAATAGATTGACGCATTAATAGTTGCGAGCTATGCCTCGTTACGCGATCTCATGCATTATGTTTCAGCGTTTACCTATACTTTGAGTGTAAAACAATTTGATGCAAATTCTCGCCACATTTCATTATAACGTATATCAACTTGAAGTGCATACAATGATACTACTAATTTAACCATTAGAATACAGTATCCATCGTTATATTTGCTCATTTCTTTGAATAAACATCATAGGTGAACTCCCGAATTGAACGATAAGAAATAATGTCATTGTAATTCTAATTCTCACCTCATTGCGTTATGAGGTATATCAGTTTGCAGTGCATTCAATAATAATAGTAATGTAACCATTAGAATACAGTATCCATTGATATATTTGCTCATTTCCTTGAATAAATGTCGTAGGTGAACTCCCGTATCGAACGACAAGGGAGTTACAGACGGTCCGTAACCCGCTGTAGGATATCGTGCTTTCGATAAGCCGCTACCGTTCGATATGAAGAACCGTAATAGCTTTATCGTACTATTTGCCCCGTAACGAACGACAACTCCTCCGCCGTATCGTCATATTTATCGAACGATATCAACAGACGGACCGTAATAGCATTTCAGTTGTCGAACGATTCGTATCGAACGGAAACTACCTTACCGTTCGATAACTGCCTTATAGAAAGATCCGTAATAGACACCCTGGACATAAAAGGCATGAATAGCATGAAAGGCATGCATAAAAGGCATGGTGAATTTTCGCGTTCATGCATTTGCACATCAACTTGTACGTCTAATGTATCGTGTAACCAGGGCTCGACCAACCATGGTGCGTCTGTAATTTGCCGCAAAAGATTGTTGTGAGCGGCAGAAAGTGCTTTAGGTTAATATTTGATATCGATCCTCACATTGCGATGTGAAGTATACATTCAAAATTGTAAAATTGCGGTGGAAACGGCTTACTTATATATAATTACAGTAGATGCTGAGGGTGTGCCTGCGCACCTTTTATCGCGATTCACTGGGGGCTGATGTATTGACGACGCAATGTTGCCGAGTAAGGAATACGTAGACTGGCGCATTGTAACAGATAAGTCAATTTGATTGAACCCCTCCCCCTCGTTATCCGTCATAGGTTTTTAGGCGACCCTTCTTTCTAGGCTTCAACTATGTAGAATTGACGACATGTTATCACCGAGTAAGGCATACGAGCCCTCCAGGACATGGTCTACGCGTGGTTTCGTATTTTCTCATCTGAGGATGCGTTCCTAAACTTTGGCGGTCACTCCCCTCAGCCCCGCTTTTGTTTGGATGTATTCACATGGGCCTATTCATTGCATTCTTGCACAACTATTGCACAACTTGCACAAGGTTCGGCGGCTTTTGCGCCCAAAATCGGACCGGTCGACATTCGCCAAAAATTAACGAAAAAAATTAATTGAAGTTAGTTTTGTATCAGTTAATGCATAATTTTAACGATTGAAAGCTAACTCATCTTAAGCGTAACGATTAAATTAAATAATTAACCATATTTTAACGATTAATTTAAATCGTTAATCCCAATTATGTGTATCTGGAATAATTGATGAAAGTATTGCAGTTGTCTATGTGATGGAAATAATATGCTGTGATCATTCACTCAGTGATTCGACCCGAAGGTTGGTTTTGATAGGTGAGAGTAGAGCTCACCCCGTGCTAAGTCAATCATCATCATCATCATTGGTCAACAATCCTAGGATTGGTTTGACGCAGCTTTCCACTCGATTCTTCTATCGGCCAACCTTCGCTGTCATATAGTAGAATGCTCCAGATGCATGTTCTAATGAAATATTTACTCACTTCCACGCTTGTATTTGCAGCTGTAAGCAGAATCTTCTTCTGGTAAAATGCCCATTTTGCGTGGGCAATTCTACTGGGAGTTTCTCTTTTACTTTGTCCATCGCTGGTTACTCGGCTTCCCAGGTAACAGAACTCTTCCACCTCCTCGATTTTTTGTTATCCTAGTTTAACATTGGTCCTGGCTTCCTTTCTCCTACTGCATACCAATACCGCCAATAGTTATCTGAATGCTAATATTATTGCCTACTCAATATATTTGAGTAATGCATTTTTGTAAAAAACATTGGTGAAAAATATACGCACCAAAAATATACTCTAACCAATCTCAGAATGTGAATTTGATCTTGTGTTATGCTTGTATAACTTATCTTATTAGTGTTCGCCCCTTAACGCTTAATCGCAGTTTCCCGTCTCGTTATCGCCTCGAAAATTTCCAGTAGCGTTAATCATCATTATAATTCTTGCGGCATTGCTTTTAAGGCTTTTCTTGGTCAATGGATTTTTCTCCATCCCAACGACATTGTTAGCGAGCCGGAGTTTTGAGCGGACGGCACGGAAGCAGGTCGGACACGAAGCGGAGATGTGTAAATAGACCTTAACCCCTTTCCTTCCCCGTTATCTTTTCCGGATCGATGAAATCCGCCCGAAAAGGGACCTTTTATCCCCGCCACCTCCCCCCACCATAAACTCCCTCCTCTCTTGCCTCCGTGGAGTCCCCTTTCCCCCTATTACGCACACTAATTCATCGTCGACCTATCCTCCTCACTTGTGTCCTCCCTCTCGACCTCCTCCTTCCTCTCCCTCCCCCTCTGGTCTTGCCAAAGGGCTCGCCGCCCATTCACGCGACTCCCTCCCCCCGCCCCACGGCACGTGCGTCTCTCTCACCCCCTGGCTCTCCCACCTCCTCCTTCCACCCCTCTTCTCTCCATTCCCATCCGCTGCATTCTCAACGGAAACGATTCCTGTTAACGAATGTTTCGGTTACTCCAAACGATTCACGCCGTCGCGATGGCGTCATAATGGAGGAATGATTTTTTGACAGCATGAAAATAATATAACGTAAACCGGGGTTACTTTGTAACAGGATAGGTGTATTTTCAACTTTATCTTCTTTAAATTTTGAAATATTTTAAATATTCTTGTTTAAAACTAAAGATCCATATCTCGGCTTTAAGTCATCGTTTCAAAAATTTCAGTAGGTGAAATAGGAAGAGAGGAATGTATTATTATTTTTGTACTAATTTTACCCCATGTTTTAGGGTAACTTTAGTACATCCATATTTTTCACTCTCAATCGCTTCCTATGTCTCTTGTACGACTGTAACCCCAAAAATAAAACCTGTTATTATTAAAAAAAATAAAAATTTGGCATTGGTGGTCAATTAAACTTACTCCGTGGTGCACAATCTTCCCCAGATCAGCAAAAATGTTTCTTACACAAACCCAAGAAAATATATGAAAATAATTTCATAACAAATTACCTATTTCACTCTCAGGGAAGGTAGAAGGTAAATTTTTGCGTTCGTGTAAGTTTTACGCGTGGAAAGGTCAAATTTAAGGTAACGGAAAGTATTTTAAGTGAGAGTGTAACGCAAATTGTAAAACCTAAGCAATGAGGGAGCTTTGGAAATAATGTCCCTTAATAATGGAAATAAAAATTTATGCCTACATCTCCAAGTATCATCAGGTCACCTCGTAGGTTTGTGGCAGAGGGTGAATAAGGCATTATACACGTACACTAATTGGTACAATACTAAATAATTTGGGAAACATAATGCGAAATCAATAGTTTCTACGAAGGGATATGAGATCTGTTAATGGATTGGAAACGAATTAGCCCAAAAGAATTACTTTAAACATCCCATTATGCAGCAAGGGTGCGGTTCACATACGTTAGTGGTGTTATGAATATACTTAATATGCACTCTCGACTGCTACAAATACATCACACCAATGCAGCCTTTATGTTACCTTTGCATAATAGTACAAGTCGAAATGATTCTTTACGTAAAAATTAACTCACAAAAGTGAATTTAAAAAAAAGTCTTGGATGAATCTTTCCGTAAACTCATATTGGTTTTTCCTTTGTGTCGTAAAAAAAATATATTTATGACCCGCCGTCAGCCTTTTGACCAGTGAATATTGACGGTGAAAAATTTATTAGTTCAGCTAGTATGTGTGGAGATGTTTACTTCGTGTAGTTCACTAATGCAGGGCATTGCTATTTGGGGGCTCTGCGTTTGCTTTTATCTAGTGATATAGGAATTTTGAGGTGTGTGAGAATGTTGATGAGGGATACTTTCACAATGCCCTCCCCTATCTTTAGGCAACTTAGCACTTATTTTTTACGCTCATGACTGACGTATTCTTCGTCTGACTACTGACATATCTTCAAAAATCTTTATTTTGTTCACTTATAACCAGGCTAATTGATTCTCACTCAGTGATTCAACCAGAAGGTTGGTTTTGATAGGTGAGAGTAGAGCTCACCCCGTACTAAGCCAATGGCGTGTGAAATTCACAGATTCAGGGTAGGGGGGCCAGTTCCTTTCCCTGGGCCACCTGCGATTTCCTACGAAGTTCTGACACGCAGAAAATCGAATCATAAGGATTTTAGATGGGGGTGTCCAGAAAGGTTTTTGTCCGGGATTTGAACCCGGGACCCTCCGGAAAGTAGCTGAGTGCTCTACCCACTAGGCCAACCCTATAATTGATTAAGTGACATTTAAAATTGGCATTTAATGTGAGGGAAACCTAATTTCCCTCCCATTAGATGCCACTTTCCAATCAGGAATCAGATTAATTAATTTTTTATTCAGATTCAGATTTAGTTTTAAACATTTAAATCTTTATCTGCTGTAAAGTACCTTTTATAATGCGAAGTAATCTTTTGGAACGGACTTGGATTAGTTCCTCAACGCCTAATTTATGATTCGTTTTAGTGTGGTGTCTTTTTCAGAGGTTCGAAGTATACTCCTAGTACATTTTCTCTCGTGCAGGAAAACAGTACTGGTAAGAAAGTCATTGCGACGGTTTTTTTGCCATTTGTTTGAATGATAAGCCCTTGTATATAATATTTCCATTATAATAACAGAAAGTTAGGGGCCTTAGTTATGCGTAATTTCCTTTTTTGTCTTTCTTCCTTTTGCGTAGACATAAGCTTAGAACATGCACGAGACAATATTTCTCATGGTTATCAGTTCTACTTTGTTAGGCTCCTTCGTGATATACTTGAAAAAATACACAGCGATTCCACAGAGGAAACCCCCTTTCTTTCACGACGGGTTAGCATTTCACTAATATTAACTACATAGTCATGTAACAATATAATGGAATAATCATTGTGAAAGACACTGGCATGTCCCTACCAAGTTAACTGAATATTTAGATATCAACAATTCTAGGATTGGTTTGACGCAGCCCTAGCACTCGATTCTTCTATTGGCCAACCTCTTAATATTGACGTAGTTCCTCTATTTTACATCCTTCACAACTTGCTCCATATATATTTAGATAGACAGAGGTATTTAGATAGATCTTATTCCAGAAAATTTGATATGTGTTGGGAAAACGTTGATAAATCCAGATATGTGGTGCTGCTATTATGGATTATTTATGCTGAAGTATGACCGATAGTTCAGGCAACGACTGAGTGTATTACGTGTGTGTTTCCACTGCGTTAATCTCCCAGTTTATTCTTCAACGGTCGGCTGTGATGGAAGCAGTGCACAACTGGGCGATCTTTTCCTTTCCTCTTCTGAGCCGTGGACGAGACTCCGGTTTTGAATAGCCTCGTTGTCAGCGCGTCTTCTCTCCCATCCCATCGCCCACGAACTCTTACTCTCCCCTTCTCCCCTATCCCTTCTCTCCATCTCCTCATGGAGAGCGGGAGCCTCAATCCAGTCTCGTATCCCTATCCCTTCCTTTTGCCAATTCCCCTCCCGCCTTTGCTCTCCCCTTCTTGCCCCCCTCCTACCCAATTAAGGGTTTCTCCGTCCCTATCCTCGGTCGGGCCCGCCGCCGCGGCTTCCGCCTTTGAGGAAGCGTCAGGGGAAAAGGCCCTTCCGGACCGAGGGAGGGAAAGGTTATAGTGGACAAGATGGATACATGCAATTAGGGTCTGTCTCTCCACTTATGCATATACAATGCCCTACCTCCTACTCTACTACTTCTTTATCCCACCCTTGTTACTTAATGCGTTCCTCCTATAGCTAGCCTGAGAAAATACTCAGGATAGTAGGCGATGCCTCTCTTGCCCTTCTTCCGTCCTTCCCAAATTTCCGAGGGTCTCTACCAGTTTTCGAGATTTCATCATATGTTACTTTTCTCTTTCAAAATAATTGGTACTTCCGAGTTTCAGCCTAGTTCAATGTAGCGCACAGAGTTACGCTGATTGTATTACACTCGATTGCTCTAATAATCACGGATGCATAAGCTAGTATAAGTCCATTAGGTTAGTTATTGTGTAAATATCATTCACCTCCAGATATAAATTTGTTGAATGTCATTCATAGATCTCTTAGGAGAGTTTAATACGGTTAAACGTTTGAGGTTTGACTTTGTGGAACCACGAGATTGGAGAATAAAATTCGCTTTGAACATTCCACACGCACCCGTTTTATTGGCTTCGACCTTGGTTTCAACAATTTACATGTTATCATCAAGGTAATGACATGTAAATTGTCGAAACCGTGGTCGAAGCCAATAAAACGTGTGTTTGGAATGTACAAAGTGAATTTTATTTTTCAAGAGTTTAATGGTTGAATCCTATCCGTGTTTTGAAGTGTGCCTATGAAATAATTATAGGTACGCATTAAGATGTCTTTTAGAAATTAATATTTCACATTTATTAATTTAATTTCATGTAATTGCTAAAACGCTCTCTTTTAGATCACAGTCTGTAGATTATAAGAGTAGAGGAGCTGATTTTTATCTCATTTCGGATACGAATCGAACTTCTCTGTCCCAGTTTTCCTATCTCCATGTAGGTGTGTTAAAAATATGATTGAAGGCGAAAATTTCATAGATGTTGCATTGAAGACATTACTTGTTTGATAAACGCATTGACCATTAATTTTTGGCTATACAGAAGGAACTCTGTCTATCTTGTCGACGAACGCTAGGCGGAATCGTATTCCTGTCTCAGGTCCTCGATCCTAACGCCACGAACGCTTCCTAAGTGATGTCGCAAGAAGTTCTTAGCAATCTCATTCAGTTCTTGGTGATGTCATTTCATCTGCACGGGAAGTCTTGAGTCAGCATAGTTGAGAAGTGTGGCAAGCAGTTCTCCTTCAATGGGAATGTGGATGACATGCGCCGCTATCTGGTAACACTGTGCCGTCGACTTGTCTTCTTATCAAAGTTTTCTTTTGGCAGAATGTCTTATTCGCCTGGGCTATTCTACTGGCTAGTTCGTTCTTGCTTCATTCATCGCAGGTTATTCGGCTCTGAATAGAAATACTCTTCAAGCATATGCTTTCCTAGTTTAACGTTGGTTTTAGCCTCCTCTCTCCTGTTGCAAACCTTAGTTGTCTTTTTATTGACCTTCTGGTGATATTTGGCCATTGACTAGTCCATGTTTTCTAGAGCCTTCTTTTATGCCTCCATATGTCTCCGATATGACCGCTTTCAACGGTGAATCCCTGCATGTTGATTTTATCAATGTGGATATTCACTTCTGAAGTCTTCTCTTAGATTTAATTGATTTTGTTATTGATATAGACGTTGAAGAGTACGGGAGACGGTGCACAACCTCATCTTTCTCGTTTCTTTCTTGCTTTTATACCGCTGGGCCTTGATTTGATAACAGCTATCTGGTTTTTATACAAACTGTGGATAAATCTTTGGTCACTATATAACCCTCAAATTTCCTTTAGAGTCCTGAGCATTGCATTCCAATCCAGATTGTTGAATGCCTTCTTCAGATCCGCAAACACAATGAATTTTGGTTTGTTCTTCTCTAATCTCTTCTACGTAAGTAGTCTAAAGGACAAAATTGCCTCTCTTATAATCCTTCCTTTTTATGTATCCAAATTTTTCATTCAGGAAATTCATCCAGGAAATCTTCTTTTTATTCTATTCTTCTGTAGATGATTCTTAAGGCATGTGTCAAGCTTAATGTACTCTAATTTTTGTAGTATTAATTGCTCATACATTACTGTGTTTGTCGTCAAATATCTGCAGAAACCCTCAGTTCTTCCCATGCATTAAATTACCTGCAAACCACCGCAATTGTGTGCGGCAGAGAGTGACTCTACGCCCATGCATCACTGTCGAATACATAATCTTATTCTTGTAAATACTTTTAATTTTAGAATGCAGCATATCACAACTAATATTTCAAATGGTAAATCTAAATTTATTTTTGTAGGTAATTTACGAATGTATTTTGTGTGTATATTTCCATAGTGTTACCCTCACTCACTCAGCGTGCAACTTGGTGGTTGGTTTGACAGGTATAGGTAAAGATCACCCGATACTAAACTATTGGCCTGTAACATTCAGGGTAGGGGGTAAAATACTTTTCCCTGGGCCACCTACGATTTCCCACGAGGTTCTGGTAATCAGAAAATTCTATTGTGGTCGAGAATTTTAAGTTGGGGTGTATAAAAATAGTTCACCCGGATTTGATTTTTGCCCTTTGTAGTCAGTCACCATTACAGACGTTCTTTTTCTATAATATTAAGCACATATAGCAGCATATTATGCAGTCCCAATTTGCGTTAAATATTTATATCTTCGGTGAAGAGCTAAGCACGTACGGTGAAGCACCGGTGAAATTATGAATTTCCGTCTCGATGAAAGTTCAGTGATCTAAATTTCCAAATTATTTTGAATAGTGAGTACTAAAATTTTTGAGGGAGTTAGCTGTAATTCTTAGAGAGCAATGAGTAATAAAGCCTTGTGAAATTGTGATTTTGTTGTAAGATTGTGCAATCTTGAACCAAAGTATTTGTGATATACCCAAGCCACTTCTTGGTTTTAATTTTTTGGCAAGTTCATTTCTTGGAAGCATAAATACGATGTGAGAAGGTTGCATATTTGTGAACCATTCGCTTATGAATATTTTCTGTTCCATTCGTATGAATGCCCTAATCTAAGCGGCAGGGCCTTCATCAACCAAAGTACAAGACGGGATTTGCCATCCCGTGCAATTGGCACCTGACCCATTGACCTGCAATCAAGCTGCAAATCCTGTCGACGAGTTTCTCTGGCTCTTGCTCAAGGCAGCCGTAGTTTGGCCAATGTGCGATGCGGATTCGGCGATGTCAATCTGTGCGTTCCCCCAAGCGTCTGTTCTGTAAATTGTAGATTCTATTCCACACTCACTATTGGGAGAGGCCGCTTCGGCTGAAGGAGGGGTTTTGGGGAGTGGATACTTCAACGTGGAGAGGAAGGGGCTGCCGCGGAAATAATACCCATTGCGTCCCCCCCTCCATAGTAATGGGTTTCTTAGATCACCGCCGGACTAATCGAGAAAGAGGAAGTCGCCGAGGTTTGCCGTCGCGCTGCACTTAACCTCCCTGGGTCCCCATGAGGCCTGATTGTTCGTGTGCGGTGGTCCGAACGACACCGAATGCGCTCGACGACGGCCTCTGCCTTTTCGGAAGTGCCGTCATTGGAGGGCGTGCCATGAGTATGTGCATATATGTATGGAAAGTGTTTCATTCGGGTGGAGGTAGTGGCGTGCGTTTTGAAAGTTGAAAAGAAACTCTGTCGATTTTTTGATGTGTCGGTCTCTTTTGAGTCTTCGTCCCCCTCAAAAGTGAATGGAGTCAAAGACGAGGATGGTTAATTCATTGGAACTCTTCGGGAAAGCAAGGAAACAGATGGAGTGGTCATTCGTTTGAATTGGTACCGGCGTGTGATAGGACATTTGGGAAACGAAAAGGTTATCTCAGGGATAGAGAATTACTGGTCTTCGTTTGATGAACTCTGATGCATGTTAAAATGGGGGATCATGAATGGATACCGGCGTATTTTAAGGGAGGAGAGTAATTAATGGAAGAATTAAGTTTTGCTCTTCTTTTTTTTAGACTTATTTCTGAAATACACGTTTCTAGAAAAAATTGCACTTATAAAGCAGTTCAATGTTTTGCTAAGTTTGACTGTTTAGCGAGAAAAGTTTTTTTCGCAGAGGGTATCGTGGCGTTGTTAGATATCATTTGTATTCCGTTGAGATTTTTTTCCAAGCCAGATGAATTTGCTCTTTTAATGATGACTTTAATGATTTTGGTGTTAGATATAATAAATGATAACAGTGGTGAATTAATACCCTCTTTTTAATATGCATAAAATGTGTTGTACCTGTTATTGTTAATTTAGCACCATTATGACAATTTTATGAACGTTCAACGGCCGATAGGGTGTGTGGAAGGTTGTGATAAGTTGTTACAATCTTAATTACTTGAGCACTTATTTATGTTATCCCCAAAAGCTGGAAGTTATAAGGCAAATTTTAATATCAGCTCTCGTTTTAACTGCCCTTATTCTATTTTGATTCTTTGAGGTGAATTTATAATCAATCCTCCGCGTATTGTAATAGCTTGGATCCCTTGTGATTGTCTTCAAATCATTCGCTCTTCAGAAATGGACAGAGGATGAAGCGAAGCGACATCCTAATTTCTTCCTCAGTCGATTTAAACTAATTCTCTCAATTTTTTGTGAACCCGCCATATCCTCTTTGTATGTACTTCATTTAATCCCTTGAATATCTCTTTCCCTAATGTGTGTCCTTAATTGCCGTCGTCAATTTTAGTAGTGTCCTAGAATATATAATGTCACTCATTATTGAAGGTTGATGATAGTTGTTAGGCTGTTGGTCACTCCCTCTTACCGCTGGAGGTGGAAAAGATTTGAAAATCAGCATGTTGGTATAACCAATTCTCATTTTCGACTTCAGTCCGTTAATAAGCATTCTACGAGACGGTTATTCCACCCTTGGAATCGGAGTCCATTTGAGGTATGGTCACCATCTTGAGCCCTCTCCCTTTTTTGATCGTTGTATAAAGAATTACTTCGGTCGCCTCCTGCGGCCGATGTGAAACAAGACGTTTGGAGCGGTGAGAAGCTACCTTATTTGACGACCACTCCAAATGGCTTCTTTCCAGTCCAGACGTTCGGGCAACGCGAATGCCTTCTTTGTAGCCGATTAAGGAGTTAGCGCATTGACCGCAGTTACTCGACCCTACGCTGTGACGTGGCCATACCGAATGAAATTCGTTTGGTCGTGGTATGCCGTAAGGAAAACTCTTCATTTGTTAGAAGTTTGTTCCACAAATGCGTACTCCCAAGCATTTGACGTTATTAGTTGGGCATTACTATACTTTGCCACCCTCTTGATTGTGGCCATGTGACATCCCTATCATGACATCCCTGAACATTTTTTTCTCCTACTATTCGAAATTATGTTTCCGTATCGAAACTCGCTCACGGTACTGAATACATAAGTTCTAAAGTTGATCCAATGAGTATTAACAAAGTTGTTGCCGATTTGTTTTCGTCCTTTTTCATTTGCACATTGATGAAACATGCATTCTCGACGCTAGAACTGGCGACGATATCAGCCCCCGCTGAAGCAAGTAGAATTAAAGACAGCTTTTCCTTTGACAGATTGGTGGCATAGAGAAGGTAAGTTGCTGCTAGTTGTACTCAAACATTACGTGGAAGAAAGTAAACGGTGCAATTTGAGAAAATATTGATTGATGTATCCTCTGTGTCGTTCGCATCGATGTCAATGAAAGTTCAGCAGTCGTGGGAAATAACATCAATAATGCTAATAATGACCGTGCCTGTCTATTTAAAAATGCAATCGCGGTTGCATAAGTGTATGTGTACTGGAATGGGGGCGTTTACCCGGAACCGAAATCGTTGGATGGAAACGAAAAATGAATTTTAGTGAAAAAATTAATCTTCTGACCAGAGCCATTCACTCATATATCAAAAATTAAAATCAGCAAAAGGTGACGCCCACCGAACAAGCCGCTTTGAGACCAACTACGTATCCAACTCCCGTCCTTGACTGCTTTTAGGAAAGGGAACGGAGTGGAGGGGGGTGTCGGAAGGTCTGCTCGCACAGATCCTGTCGCAACCGCTTCTTTTGGCAGAGTCAGCTGTGTGCCCCTCATTGCGGTAAGGCGAACTGACTTCGCCGGCTCAGTTGTGATTGTCGGAAGTGGATGACGTACTAGGTCGCATGCACGCCCTCTTTTCGAAAGGGTTAAAAACATAAGTTATTCGCCGCTTTGAACTCGAGAACTAATAGTCGGATCAGAAAACGGAAAAATACTGTTCTTTTTATTTTACAAACTCTATCAGATTCGGCAATAAAAAAATATGGTAACCGACCCCTTACATGAGAGATTTCACGTATAGAATTTGAGGTTAAACTCGAATAAGTGGGGCCGAGATCAGGTAGTCGAAGGGTGGGTGGGTCTGAACCTCGCGAGGGTCCGAATCCGCGACCCTTTTACCAGCTCAGAGACCCAAAGCCGGCCGCTCTTCTCGACCCACACAGCGGGAGGCTCCCTCGCCAAAACCAACCGTGCTCACTACAATTTTAACTTTAACAACTACGTCATATAACAACAAATTAATATTTTCATCGTACTCCCGATAATTGTACGAGTAAGTGCATCTTTTAATCGTGGTTCTACGATGATAATTAACAATTTTGCGAACATTGCTAAAAACGTGGTCATCAACAGCGGGAAATTTGGCAACAACCCAGCGATCCCCCCTCCAATTTTCCGTTTCTTTTAAGTGGAGTAAGCTTGCAGAGGTTTTTAACGGGTGTAGCTTTCACAATGAACGTTGTTGACATCAGTGAGTGATGGGATTCGTAGTATTAATCTAGTTTTAAGACACTGTGCTGTGAATGTGCTCAGAAAAGAAATAAACTGTCTATTTGCGTCAGCCTGTGTCGCTTTCTAATTCAGATAGAACGAGAGCCACAAAGATGTGTAAAAGAAGTGAAGAAAAGCAGTGAAGTTTGGGTTAGGGGTAAAGTACTCGCTTCACAATGTCTACGTCCCTGGTTCGAGTCTCTCTGTCCACAAATTTTTAAAACGTGGAATCCATTAAATATCTTGGAATAAGACTGACAAATGATCTTTCCTGGGGTAAACACATTCGTGAAATAATGGGTCAAGCGAATCGCAAACTGGGTTTCATTAAAAGAGTATTGGGTAAATGTGACGATCATGTACGAGAAATCAGCTACTTTTCCCTTGTTAGACCTCATTTGGAATATGCTGCCAGTGTATGGGATCCCTACGAAATCGGTCTAAGTAATGAACTTGAACGTGTGCAGCGAAGATCGGCAAGATTTGTAAAGAGAGGATACGATAATTATATTAGCGTAACCAGTCTATTAAATGAATTGAAATGGGAATCATTGTCAGATCGCAGGTTGAAATTTAGACTTAATCTCTTCCACAAATTCCAAGGCAATATTTTCAGTGATGATGTTAAAAATATTTTACGAACCCCAACTTACTATGGCAGACTGGACCATAATCATAAAGTTAGAGAAATTGATTGCCGAACTGACCGATTCAAAATGTCCTTTTTCCCTCGCACAATAAGAGATACGAATAACGGTAAATATGTCCTATCGGAGAGTAGCAATGAATAGCATTGGTAGCTACATGTTGGTATGAGTACTTGAAGCTAACCCTACTAACAGAATGTTTTTGCATGTTTTCTTTGCAATTTCTATCTTTTTTAAATAGTGTAGTTCTGACTACTATATTAATACTATTCCTTTTTTATGCATGATATGTAGTGCATGTTTGGTGAGCAATCACCCCCTGCCACACACCCTTTAGGTGGCTTGCAGGGTATTATGTAGATGTAGATGTAGAAGACCTCACTGTAAATCGATTGAATTCACATCAGAAGTGGAGGCTCAACTATTGAAACACCAAGCAATAAACTATTGCAGATTCATGGAGAAGTTCAGGTGAGAATCGCGCACAAATCCTTACAAAACCTTAAGTAATTTTCTACATCTACATCTATACGATACCCTGCAAGCCACCGCAAGGGTGTGTGGCAGGGGCTGAAGATGACCAGGCATGCACTACTAACATGAAAACTAGCAACTATATTGTCTCATGCAACTTGATTGTTAGTGTCTACAGTATTTAATGGGTAAGACATGAATCATGCACTACAGAATACTCTAGAATATTTCCCCTATCTATCCCTTTCCAATGCTGCCTATTCTATTCTCTCATAGTACGGGGGAAAATGCCATGCCATTTTGTATCTATCTGTACGACAATCTATCTCTCTAATCTTATTTATCTGGTCGAATCTAGCATAATACGCTGGTGTTTTTAATATGTGCCTAACATCTTCAGTAAAGCTATCCGATTGAAATTTCTCTAATAGATTTAATCTGAACTTTAACCTACGCTCTGATAATGATTCCCACCCTAAATCTTGTATTAATTCTGATACACTACTCAACCTATCGTAACACCTTTTGACGAACCTAGCTGCTCTACGCTGCACACTGTCTAGTTCTCTCATCAAACCTAATTCATTAGGATCCCATACACTGGCTGCATACTCAAGGTGGGGGCCTATACATATTGCTTTTTTCATATCGGGCCTAAATAGTGAAAAGTAGCATCGCTCTTTTGTCTTCTCATCACATTTCCCAAGTACTCTTTTTATAAATCCTAGCTTTCTCTTCGCTCTGCCGCATATTTCCCGGATGTGTCTACCCCACGATAAATCTTTAGTGATTGTTACACCTAAATATCTTACGGTTTCAACGTTTTCGATCTTCGTGTTATTAATTCTATAGGATCGCTCTATCGAATTATTCCTCATCCAAAAATTGATAGCTACACACTTTTTAAGATTGAGATCTAACTGCCATTTGTTGCACCACTCTTGAATTGCATCTAAATCCTTGCTAAGTGATTTTGTGTCCTCTTCATTTGATATACCCCTGTACACCACCGCATCGTCTGCAAAAAGTCTAAGGTTACTACTAACTACGGTACCCAAATCGTTTATGTGTAAAAGAAATAGAAGCGGACCTACTACGCTACCCTGGGGAACTCCCGATGTGACTTCGATTGTGTCCGACATGATACCATCTATGTCTTAAAACTAGATTAATACTACGAATCCCATCACTCACTGATGTCAACAACGTTCATTGTGAAAGCTACACCCGTTAAAAACCTCTGCAAGCTTACTCCACTTAAAAGAAACGGAAAATTGGAGGGGGGATCGCTGGGTTGTTGCCAAATTTCCCGCTGTTGATGACCACGTTTTTAGCAATGTTCGCAAAATTGTTAATTATCATCGTAGAACCACGATTAAAAGATGCACTTACTCGTACAATTATCGGGAGTACGATGAAAATATTAATTTGTTGTTATATGACGTAGTTGTTAAAGTTAAAATTGTAGTGAGCACGGTTGGTTTTGGCGAGGGAGCCTCCCGCTGTGTGGGTCGAGAAGAGCGGCCGGCTTTGAGTCTCTGAGCTGGTAAAAGGGTCGCGGATTCGGACCCTCGCGAGGTTCAGACCCACCCACCCTTCGACTACCTGATCTCGGCCCCACTTAATTATTACACTGTTTATCAATGTATCTAATGTATTACAAATATTAAAAGTAATAGAAACTGTGAATAATTATAAAATCGTAAGTTGAAATACAAAATAAATCACATGCAAAAATATAAGGTTAACGGCCTATCAGCAGAAGCTGCAGTTATTTTATCAACACCAGCGTAACATATAAGGTTATGCCATGAAGATAAAATTAGAGGGATACGTCTAGATAAAGAACCCCGTATTCTGGCAGCGTATTCTAAATAAGGTATAACAAGGGAAAAGTCGCTAATTTCTCGTACATGGTCGTCATTTTTGCCCAGTATTCTTTTGCTGAATCCCAGTCTATATTTACATCTACCCAGATATAATTTATATTACGCAGATGAATCCCAGTTTAACGATTAGCTTGACCCATAATTTCTCTTATGTGTTTACCCCAAGGAAGATCATGTGTTAGTATTATTCCAAGATATTTAGCGGACTCCATGTTTGTAAATTTACTATTCATTATGCAATAAGTATTAGGGGGAGAAGTAGTCTTTTTCCAAAAATTCATTACCACACATTTTTTAAAATTTATTTCCAACTGCCATGTATCACGCCATTTCTCAATTGCTAATATGTCATCATGCAAAGATTCTTTATCGCTGGACTAATAATTTCTCTGTAGACCACTGCATCATCGGCAAACAGAATATTACTTTTTACCTCCTTATTGATATCATTTATGTACAGAAGGAAATTTAAAACGGAAAACTTTACTGAAGTAGTTAGGTATATATTAAGAACTCCTGCGTATTATGCTAGATTTGACCAGACAAATAAGATTAGAGAGATGGCTTGTTATACCGATAGATTTAAAATGTCATATTTCCCTCTTACCATTAGAAAATATAATAGGCGGCATAGCATATTTAAAAGTAAGTGAAAAATTGTTAGAGTAGCCTGTAGTGGTAGCTCTTCCTTGCATCTTTAGCATTACATGGTAGCTCCAGTTGCATAGTCAATCAATAGTGATGTTTGGTGTTCCTCACCCCCTGCCACACACCCTCGCGGAGGCTTGCAGGGTACCACGTAGATGTAAAAGTATATACATCTATGCTCAAATTTCTCGTCAAAAGCTCTCTCATATTAGTAAACACCTCTCTCGTCAAATAAATTCCCCTCCTACTGCGTCCATTTCCATTTAAGATACAAACCCAAGTAAACAAACTACCTCCTACACTTCATTTTAAATGTGGTCCATATATATGTCCACACTTAGAAACATCCAGTATTAAATACATTCGCCTCGCCGTGATGGCCCGCGCCGAGGTGGCCTGCGCCGATGTGGCCCGCGCCGAGATGGGCCTGCGCCGAGTTGGGCCTGCGCCGAGGTGGCTTGCGCCGAGGCGGCCGCGCCGAAGTGGCCGCGCCGAAGTGGCCGCGCCGAGGTGGCCGCGCCGAGGTGGCCGCGCCGAGTTGTACTAGACCCCCCAGTAGGAGGAGTGAAACGTCGAGTCGAGTCGAAAATGAATCGCACGCAGCATTTCCCGAAAGAAAAAGCTACAGTTTGAACTTTACTCTTTGCACTTTAGGTGTATCTTTCAAGGTTGTTTGTGGATGGCTGATTAAGCCTTGGTATATAGTATGTTCGACTCTCGCGGGTGGGATTTATAGATCTAGGATACGCAGAGTGAATAGGCTTTCGGGCAATAAATTTAATGTACGTATCTATGTACTCAACAGAATTCACTGCATAACACGTATAGGCAGTATGCCAGGGAGAATCTTCACCAGGAATTCTCTACGTTGCATTTCACTTAGTAAATGAAGGAAATAAATCCTTGTTTCTACTTATTTTAGTGGGTTAATTAGCATTAATTACGTTGAGTAGTTTTTTAATGATAGCATTCATGGAAGGAGCTCTAGTTTCGGAGCACTGTTTACATTAGCACTGCCACTAGGCTATCATTAGAATAGCTTACCTATCAAGTCTCTAGGATAAAAGGTCTGATCTGTAACCAAGAGCAGAAAAATACATTAAAATCCATATGGTTTATTTATCTAATCTTATGTCTACACCGTATTGGCTATTCTGACGGCAAGTAAAATGCTCTTGACATTATGAGAAACTGATCTACTTCGAATTTACCTAAGAGATTAATCTATATTTCTTCGTTCGTTATGTTTCAGTGTTGAACTCTTATTATGATGGAGTGGCCTTACAATCGAATTATAGTCATGCTCTTCCATTTAGTTCCACCTGGGCGTGCTCTGAGGCGTCCTCTGCAAGCTGCTTCTACTCCCGTTCATTTTATTGACTCTAGTTAACCCCCTAGGAACGTGAATGCGTGACATTGATTGAAGGATGCTGTTGACAGGTGGTACCCTGTGGTACCCTGTGGTACCCTGTGCTGACAGCACTCCACCAGTATCAACAAAAGTCAACGATTCTCCGTAGACATCAACAGATTGTAGAGGCTCAGTGTTTTCCGTTTTTGCTTCTAGTAAAGTAGGAGCGTGATCTCTCATCCAAATGGATAGAGAATTGTGTTAAGGATCGGAGTTCAAATCCTAGGTTCAAATCCAGGTGGGGTATCTTCGGACACAGCAACTTAAAATCCCCCCCGCCCCCTCCATGGAAGGTGTGAATACCACACGCTTTGGGGATGGCAAAAGGGTAGCTTTCCTTTCTCCTGTCAAGAAATATTTGGGTTGTTCACAAGTAGAGTTAATCCAATATTGCGATAATTACAATTTACGTCTTTTATCCTCAGGCATTTATACAATTTATTTTAATGTCTTTGCAGCCTCCGCCGTGGTCCGGGAGCCAATGTCCAGGACAGCAGCGGTTACTCGGCTCTTCACCATGCAGCTCTCAATGGCCATAGGTATGTGTTTGATGCAGAAATATTTGTTTTCTATGATTGATGTAAAGTACAATTTAGGCCAAAACCCATTTTTCATACCTAGTTGCTGCGATAATACCACTGGTATATGATGTTATTTTTTTCTATTGCATCTCGTCATAAAAGAAATTAGGTATGTGGTCATTTAAATGGCATGCTGTGCATTGCTCTATTTAAGTTTTCAAGCTGTCATGAGATATTCAATATTCTCTAAATATATGAACTTTTTCCGCTCGTGTAGTTAGGAGTGTACTGAACTTCCGTGATTGATGAACATCATAACCCTGCGAAAGTGTTCAGAGACAGGGTGCGTAATAGCGCACATGTTAAATTACATAATCATACACCAAGTCACTGCTGCTGCTTGTTTGTGAAGTTTGTGAATGAAATTGTTTTCACGTACGGTTGAGCACGAGCTGTGTGTGACTTCAGAATCATGAAATCAGATTATCTTGAAAAAATCTCTCTTAATACGTGAATTTCTCAGCCTTGTATCTTAATATTAGCCCCATTATCATATAGTTGTGTTTCGGTTGAAGGTTGCTGTTTTTATGGAGTATGTCGTAAGAGCTATCACATTATTGACGGAAAACCTAATTATTATTTAACGACCACTTCCGTTTTCAGTACATTTTGTAAATCTGTAATATTGGCCGATATTTTTTCCGTAAGTTTTTATCGACATCTCTAATCCTGGCATGTATAATTGTGATAATTGGTTAAATGGATTAATGAGTTTCTACAAACAATACGCAAGCAAATTAATAATCTGCGAAGGAACCCTATGGAAATTATATGCCTCAGTGAATGAGTCCTGTGATAATCTTGAAATAATTATATCCTGTGATAAAAGTGCTTGATAAGGTTGCATATCTCGGAATGAGTTTAACTCACTGCAATAAATCAATGGAGATGAATTAAATTCATATGGGAGTGTATAGGATATAGAGGTCGTATTTTCACGTTCAGAGGTTGTGACATAATATGTCAACAATTTGCAGTCAACTGCTTGTATGATTAATATTTATCAAGCATGATATAATAGGTATTTATTTGCTTCTTTGAGTTCATCTAGCCATAGGATCATGCGATATTTCATCAAGAGCTTAAGTTTACGTGTAGAATTAGTAGAACAGCAGAAAATCCTTGTGATGCCTTGTTGTAGATGGAGCAATGTAATAAAATCCTTGAACAACTTGTTTCCCTTGCATCCAAATATAATATGCATCTGCAATAATAATAATATAATTTAGTGTTCACGGCTTTACATCCGATATGAACTTATTTTATTAAGTCATATTTGAGCTCAAAATACAATTAAACTTTGTGTGCAAAGCACCAATTTAAGAAAAAGTATTACAATTTGATATTACAAAAAACCAACCTACCAAATGTGTGCAATAAACATCGTAAACAAAATAATAATAACATAATATGAAATATGGGATACGAAGCAAGTTCACGCAAAGAAATAAGTATTAAATTATTATAGTGTGTAATGAAATAGGCATTAAATCAAGTTCATACAGTGAAGTAAGAATTAATATTTTGATGCAATAATTTTGAAGTATTTAATTAAGATTAATAATTTGACAGATTAACAATGGAAAATATACTACAGTATTACAGCACATACATGATAATAAAGCATTGGAATGAGTAAAATTCGGTTTATGGGGGGCAGGTTAGATAAGTATATAATTTCTTTTTAAATTTGGGCAGCGATTGGGAATCTGTAATTGATTTAGGTAGGTGGTTCCAAGTTTCAGAGGCGGCAATAGTAAATGATTTCTGAAATGTGGAGGACCGATAATGTGAGACATGCAGGTAGTTAGGGTCGGCTCTAGTTACTATATTTGGCAATATGGTTCTCTTGGGATAAACATCAATTATGTACTGTGGGTCATCGTGTTTGAGTAGGGAGTGCATGGAGCAGGCCATTTGAATTTTCTTCGAGTTTTTATGTCCATCCAAGAGAGCGTGTTAAAATATGGGGTTATGTGCTCTTCTTTCCGCAAGTCGTAAATGAATCTGACGGAGGAATTCATTAGACGCTGAAGCTTAGTATTAAGTTCTGCTGTGAGATCATAAAATATTAGACAGCAGTAATCAGAATTGGGAAAAATTAAGGTGGAGACAAGTTGCTTTTTTACATGGATAGGCAGCAATTTTTTATGAATTTTCAGTTGATGTAATGTAGCATTAACTATATTTGAAGCGTACAAAATATGATCTTTCCAAGACAAAGTGCAGAGACATGAATATGCATCTGCAGAGTGTGGGATGGTGCATCATCACCAAAAATGGTACTGATACATATTTTAGCATATATGTTGAGTAGTAGTAAGGCAAACGTGTTAGTGAAGCATTCGCTAGGCACGCACAACTCCTATAGCTAGTTGTATGAAGAGATTTAGTTTTATTTAATCACCTGGCGGTTGCTGGGACTCACTGGTAAAGTACTTTTTCACCCGGCGTTTACGGGTGCATTTAAAATGAGGTAGTGGATTCAATACGTTTTGTAGATGATAGTGACTAAGCTACCAACATTTCTACTATCTGTGCGGTCATTCTGTTGCCTATTATTAGCTTGGTATGTTCGTGGGAAGATAGACATTATAAATCTATCAGAATAGCAGTCTAAATCCCAAATCTAGCTTTCGTGAGTCGGTAAGTAGCATTTGTCTGATGCACAGAAATATATAAATATACTTATATGAGCATATTTTATCCACCTTTCCTTCTTCATGGTCCTAAGTGAGACTGTCGTATTTTATAGGGAGGTGGTCCAACTCCTGCTAGGCCATGAGGCATCCACCAACATTGCAGATGGCAAGGGTAGCACCCCCCTCCACCTGGCCGCTTGGACGGGCAACGAAGACATCGTGCGTCTGCTCCTCTGTCACGGACCATCTGTTCCCAATGTCAACATCAAGGTGAGTGTCTCAGGCGTTGAATACGTGGGGTAAATTATTTTAATTGTATTCTGGTCGTGAAGAAACTTGCGTCCTCTAGATAAGGTATGCTCAAGTTAGTTTCAGTTCAATATCAGCATTTCAGAGGCATTATCTATATTTCCTTGTTGTCGCAGTCACGGAACTCGTCTTGCGGTAAACTTGTCCGGGTAAATTTTGGCCTAGCAAACTGCTGATTAGGATTCGTGAAGAGGGGTCTTGGTGAAGGCGATGAGGATTTTAGAGAACGATGTAACTTCTTCGTCAGTCGTCACTCAGAGACGCTATTAATGTAGGGAAATGTGTGTGGCAGGTGTGGGTATAGAGTTAGAACGTGTGCAGAGGCGATTGGTGAGATTTGCGAAAGGTCTTTACGTTAATATTTTGAGCCATGATCGAAGTGGAAGAACTTGGATGGGACGTTCAGCCGTGGTCTCCTCGGTGCCTTTCGTTAAGAGTAGGCTGATGCCGACACAGGGTTACACTTCATCTTCTTAGGGCCAGTTTCACCAACGAAGATAATCTTTTTAACTCGGTTAATTTAGGGCGCGCAGGCGATTTTGTCAGCTACTTTTAAATATTAGTCGAGACATTTGAGTTCAATTATCGTTATTTAAGGCAATTACTAAGTGGATTAAGGAACGCGCAATTTTTTTGAACCTAAAAGTTGAGATTTGATCCATCCCGAGTTAATAAACGCTACGAAAAGCACTTAGCAACAATTCAGGTGAGGTCTTCTCGGGATTTCCACCGGGTTAAATATTTATATAACACCAACTTCACTCACCCTGAAGACGATGGACGAGTGGTCCGTGGAAACGTTGTTGTTATATAAAGGATAAATAAAAGCAAATAGCACGTATCTAACCTCTAAAACTATCTTATTGCAGCGTTTCTCGAAAGAAGAACATCAGTTCACGAGAAACGCTTGCCCAGGGGACAAAAATTCTTTCCAAAAACGGGTGAGCAAGATGAGGTCAAATATAGAACAAAGAACATAAGTATGAGAATTTAACTAATCAAACACTGTATTTCAACAACAAAAGGCAAAGTACAAACCAACATAATTGAAATACTCTTCACAATTCAGGGAAATGCTAATAACTTGCACCAACAGTCCATGGCGCTAAGGAGACTCGAGAATCACCAAGTCTCCGCTGACCTACCCACGAAGTGAACTCCTTGCCGTCTCGACTCGAACAGAGGGCGTGAGAGGGGAGGTATTCTCTGGGGTAAGGAGGGGGTATATTCGGCAAGGTCAAAGTGCAATGGGGTAAAACGTGGAAATCGTCGATAGGTACAATTTGAGGGGAGGAAAAGTGGCATGATGTGAAGAGGGCGAGGTGGAAGCTTATGATTGGGTCATCCGGAACTCTTTTTTTCACTCCGGCGGGGGAACACCAAATAACGGCTTGTGCGATGGCCTAACTTCTGGTCTTCTTCCGCGCTCTGAGTGCTATATAAGTGAGAGCGGATGTGGAGAGGAGACGGCGCGGTATGACGGCGCGGTTTGGCGGCACGCTTTGTCGGAACGCTGCAGTCCGGAATCGATGCACTTTGGAATCGTAGGCATTATTGGCGTCGTTGGCTCCGCCTGTCGTTAGCTACCCCTGTCGTGCAAGTTCTTCGGCTAAGTCCGAAGGGTAATTAGTCCGCCGGGGGGTTATGTCCAACGAGGGGAGAGGGGGGGGGTACCAAAAATTGCCACATTATTTAAATGTAAATAGTACACTTCTCACAATAGATACTCCTGCACACTTCTATCAAAATTAAACATTTTATAACCCTCATGAATTATTGCTGAGTAATCAGGGAACGTCATAGCCGCATACGAAAAGCACTTAGCAAACGCTACTAAAAGCACTTAGCAACAATTCAGGTGAGGTCTTCTCGGGATTTCCACCGGGTTAAATATTTATATAACACCAACTTCACTCACCCTGAAGACGATGGATGAGTCGTCCGTGGTGGAAATGTTGGTGTTACATAAAGGATAAATAAAAACAAATAGCACGTATCTAACCTCTAAAACTATATTATTTAAATGTAAATAGTGCACTTCTCACATTAGATACTCCTACACACTTCAACCATAATTAAACATATTTTATAACCCTCATAAATTCTTGCTGAGTAATCAGGGAACGTCATAGCCGCATACGGTCATGGAAACGATTCGCCCGTCGCTATAAAATCTTAGCGTGACAGCCAGCCGGATCGAATTGTAAAATATCAATATAGTTATAAATATGTATACCTAAGGTTGATCAAGTATCTCTTGTCACCGAAATTGCTTCTCTCGTCGTCGTGTCCGATCTTTCATAATCACGTCTGGTGAGATTTAATGCAGTACGAAATTGCTCCAGCGTCTTTCTTAATAAGTTACGATAGGGCTCACATTCCTATAAAAAGTTTATTTTGAATCACGCCTAACGTACCTCGACCTCTATTTCTCCTCTCTCGTAGGTTTCTCCGGAAGAATTGTGGCTGCCACCGTTGTATGGACACTAGCAGTAGATGCGAAAATTAAACCATACCGATTCATTATTAATAGCTCTACTTCACTTCCGATGAACTCAAACCTCAATATCTAGAAAGCTTTGTATAATGAATATTATAATTACTAAATATACACCATTCTTTATTTCACCTATCACGCATCACTTCTAAACATGTCAGAAGTCAACAAACCATTCGGACAATCGATACAGCGGCGTTGGTCGGAAATCTCCCGTGAATCGATATGTGCTATCGATAAGCCTACCATTGCGCATCCTTTCTGCACGTGACATGGATTCAAGGAATTAATTCGAAAGATCATTCGCCGTGTAAAACGCCCTAAGCAGAAGCACTTTCAGGTCATCACTTAAATTCATTCGCGAATGAATTCATTCGCATGATAATTCACCTTGACACCAATGACAACGACGAAGGAAATGCTAAGTTTTAAGTGATCGAAAGGTACAGTACCTACAGTAGCTGTTACTGTTCGTTTTCGAGACGCTGTAAATACAGGCAATGTAATTTAAGTTCATTCCAGTATTTTATTTCTCTATCTCCTAAACGTAACAGTGAAGACAATAAGTGATATCTTAGGGAAGATGTTTAGTAGAATTAGGAAAAGCGGGGTTTGAAATATCTTATAAACATATAGACGATTTTTGAAAGTGATTATGAATGCTTTCTAGATATACGTAGAAGATAATATAGATGTTTCATGGACGTTTAGTTAATATTTTGTCCTTCATGGGTCCATTGGAAATGCCTTTAGTTACAATAAGCACGAAGTTAAATCAGCTGAATTACAAATCGGTTAGGTGCATAATGGTTAGGTGCTTTTATTTGTTTGTTGACGTTAGGAGTATGAGAAATTTACCAACCTAAACATTCTCAGAGAAATCTCGGTTTTAAAAATCCGAGATAATAATAACAGTGGTGGAACGCAAGCAAGAGATTATCGAGATAATAATATTAACGGAGATAATGTAAATTGCGATAATGGGAAATTTTACCGTCGTTGGTGAAACTGGCCCTTAGTCCTTAAAATCCTTCCATATTCAAGTACTCGCCTATTTTAAATGTATAAAATGACCTTAGCTGTCAGTTCAGTTGCCTCCAGCGAATGACTACTACTACTAGTACTACTCCAGAAGTAGGGTTATTTTAGCGTTAGCAGTTAGGTCGTCAGCTGTCGTTCTCGTATCTATTGACACTTATTTTCCTCTGTAATAAAAGTGGTATGATTATGTATTGAATATTGATTCAGAAGGAATACTTCCTACCTTTGACGAGGGTTATGCTGATTTATGTAACACGGTTAACGATAAAGATGAACAGGATAAATTTTAAAAAGGGAATTTTGCATTTATGGAAAGGTCAGGGAATTCTCGTGACAGTCAGGGAGAAACAAATTGAAATTCTCGTTATTTTTCTACCATTACGTTCATCGTCGGCAATCGGTCAGGGAAATTGGTGAGTCCGTCAGGGAAAAGCCAGGGAATTTAAAGATTGGGTCTCAGTAGCCACCCTGGTTAGGCTGTCTTAAACAGGTCGTGAAAGAATTATACTCAGAATTTTTGGATGCACGTAACGTGGTGAACTGAGTATTGAGGACTTCTGTGATGATAGGTTCGGTATAAAAAATATATTTAAAATATATGTTTTTCAGAATAAAATCGCCTTGACGTTTGAATCGGTATTATATGACGCTGTTGGCATATCGAAGCGGTCCATCTCGAAAATGCCAGAAATATCCTTCGTGTTTTTCGATCTAGGCGCTTTAGTTCCAAGGTATGAATAATGTCTACGCTCCCTCGCCGTTCCGTATTCCATTCTCTCCGCTGAAATCGTGTCATCTATTCCCTTCTTCCCTACTTCTTAAAATTGAAGTAGCGCTTAATGATTTCATAATTGCCGGGCCAAATATTCTGTAACCTCCTTTTCTCTCGCTCTCTTTGCTGTGGCATGTTCTTTGGTTTAATTCACCCACGGTCATTCCAGACAGCGATAAATTGCGTGGGTGGGGTTCTGAGCTTTGGCGGTCGGAGAGGGTGAAGGATCGTGTGGTCGACGTTGGGAGTCAAAATATTTGAAAAAGTGGGAATATGCATGCGTCTGTGTATGCATAAGGAACGCCGGCGGTGGTGACGGGCCGGAGAGGAAGATATTTTCCCGAAGGGTGTGTAGGATATGTGAGTGAATTTTTTTCAAACATTTTCCTTCTTTTTTATGAGGGGATGTGGGAGTTTAGGGAGGGAGGAATATTTTGGGAGACATTTAGGGCGTGGAGCGTGCAGAGGGAAGTGTCTTTGCATTTTTTCGTCTTCTCACTTTTTCTCCCTCTTTTCGCTCTCAAATTCTGGTGTATTGTTCTTCTTCACTCAAGTGTGTCGGGGGAATGGGAAGAGGCTCAGAAGGCTATAATTCGTCCTGCACGGGGTGACGCACCTCCTTTCGACCAGAGCAGGGAGGAAAATGACGTCCACAGACCAGTTATTCGGTGCTATTATTTTCATATCAAAGATGTAAAGAGACGGTTTGTGATGGGCTTATTATTGAGCGTTACATTGTATAGCTCGAAGGCATCTGCGTAATGCCCTGTAAGAAAACGCATGAGTGTACGATAGGAGGTGAAACATCACGAGGCATGTATTTTAAATCACAAGAGAATTAAAATAATATTTATTATCATGCAGGCACGCAAAAATACTAGTCATTCATGTACTACTTACATGCAACTGAGTTATAGAATGCTGCTGCTTTATGTAAATATGTCTTTTTTGGCCTGTACAAATGAATGTTTGTTTTTCTGACAATTTCTGATAGATGACTGTTTTCCTGACAAGTTTTTGACCTGTACAATCTTTGGTGATCTTCACCCCCTGCCACTCACCCTCATGGTGGCTCGCAGGATATTACGTAGATATAGATATAGATGAAAGATCTCTTAATAAGTACAACACCTTTACTTTAGGGAGAGATGAAGAGGAAAGATTGGAAACCTAATAGATTTATGCTCGGAGAAAAAAGTAAAATGTACGATGGGCGAAGCAGAAAGGAGGACGAATGATAACGAGTTGAGCATGTTGGGGAGGGAAGAAGGTTCTTGGGGAAAATTAGAAGAATCATGCACTAAGATCTAGGTTTACTTCTCTTCACTCTTCATCTAGTGTAAATGGTTTACTTTCGGTACAATTAAATTCGCTTTACGTCCATGTTCCTCTTGAAGATATTTCCCTTTCTGCGTGCTTTGGGTAATGGGAAAGAGTGGAGGGGTGTACCTAGAATCTAATACTTTCATGAAGAGCAGTGCTTCCGTAGCTATTTTTGTCTAAGGGCCGTCTCTAAATAGTGAGCGTTGCAATGCATCGTTTTCCCTTACAGTTGTACGAATATATTTTGCCACCATATCATCAATTTTGAATATCTTTGGTTGTGTCATATTAGATGATTTATTTGCCATTAAGGCATTTGTTAACCTACTTTTAAATTGTTTGTGAATTGGTTAGGTAAGAGGAAATAGTCTTAATGCGGAGCCGAACGAAACCTATCTTCATCTGCATGGTACGTTGCTAGTCATCTCAGAGGTATGCGGCAGTGGTTTACTCAAATTTGGTATGCAATGTCATCGCACGCACAACCCTATTGTTGCTGACTCTATTGCAGTTTTATCTCCAGAATCGTCTTTGCTTCATTAGTTATTGTGCTAATTTTCTCCTTTTTTATGTCATGTGTTCAAAATCGCTAAATCTCTATACTCCCATATACATATGTCTCCACGTTAACACTTTTTATGTAAACATAACAATAATGAGAGACTTTTTTGAGAACGAATTGCAGTTATCAGCCATTTTTGTTTTGCTAATATCCATATTTGTAAAATATTATGGCTGAGAGTTCCCAAATATCCCCGTAACCATTTCGCCTACACCTCCTCCAGTTAATATACCTATTTACTTGCGTTTTATGTAATGTGTTAAACTCGTTACTGCTGGGAATTTTTCGTAGTTTACTTTACCTGTAGCATTATTTTATATGACCCCATGGATTTGTACATGCTCATTTTTCTCGTTTATTGTCCTCCAAACTTTTACCCGAAAAGTTAACCAGAGGTCGTTATCCGGGCCCCAAATGAATTATGAGGAATGGTTGGGGTTTGGCCTGCAGATGGTACGTGGATACTTGCGTTGGGAGAGGAGTTTCGGGGGTGTGGGTGAAGGCTGGATCGGGTTGCGGGGTGGGTAGGACTGGGTTGAGGGGGATGGGGGTGTGGAGGAGGAGGTATGTTTTCCAAGGAGCATTGGAGGAGGAGGTATGCAGTGTATGGCAGGGGTGGGGGTTCCAGGACTGCGGGGGGGAGGGGGGGATTTTTGGGTGAGTTGGGGAGGCGTGCGATGTTCGCCGTGGAGATTGGTGGGGTTTTGTGAAAACAAGAGCCTTTCCGAAGACAAATAAAAGGGTAAACAAACGGAGTTGCGAAAATGAAAGAGTGAGCTTTTCCGTGCGAATGAGACATTTCTCGCCTCCGCGGTCTCGACACGCCTCAGCGGTCAGCGGGAGTGGGGGGAGTGGGAGGGCCGAGGGAGCCGGTGGGGTGGTGGAGAAGGGAGAATGAGTGAGGGGTCCGGAGGGCGTGGCGAGTACTTTCTGCTACGTACTACTCAGCACGGAGGCGAATAGACTATCACAATCGCCGCCTGATGCTAAATTCATTTCTGCATGCCGAAGTAGTCGAGTTGTCTTTGTAATATAGATGTGGGTGAATCTTTTCGAAGAAACGCCTCAGTTAACTAGAAACTCGCTCAGGATGGACCAAATGTGTAACTTATTACTTTACCGTGACTCCAACATTTTGTCGTAAAAATGACCCGTCATGAAACTTATGTGGTAGTTGTGAAGGATCCTGGTTTCGGCCCTAGCATGTGACGTGGTAGAAAAATTTATATGCTATACTATAGTTTCATATGGTAAATGGGTTGCTTCTTATTTCTAGTCATTTTTATTATGCATCGGTAACTTATCACGTTCATTTTCATGAGAATGAGTTGAAATAAGTTCTCCGGTATTGGCCTCGTATGTACAGCCTAGACAAAAATTTTGAATGCAATAGGGAGAGGTGCCCTTGTTGTATCGATAGAGAATTATTATTTTCACTTTTAAGTAGCTAAGGTTTTAACGCACGATATTTCGATGTCTTCTGGATGAGTGATGGTGTACTTCTCGTTCATATTTTTCTTACTTGCTCTCTTCTTCCCCATTATTCCTTTACACGATACTAGATTTTAATGTGGCATTCTTTATATGTATGGAAATTTTTCCCCATCGCCTTATTTACCCTCGTGTTTTCCTTCATCCGTATACTTCATCCGCTCCTTTTTGGGTCATACGGATTGATTGCTATTGTTAGGGTCCAACCACTCCTCACACGAATACTCTCCTTTGTACTTTAATATTTTTCATCGCATATTCATCCTCCTCCGAGCTTTCCTCAATAAATGCTGGTAGAGTACACGGGTATTTTATGATTGACGGCTTTGGAATCGATGACGAATCGTATGTGATAGGTCTATCTTTGCCTGCTGTATTCCGTTGATCACAATTTCATATCTAATATTTCGAGAAGTTCATTCCGTTCTTTCATCTCATTGAATTTTTTTTAACCCCTTAGCTTAACTACCCTCTTATTTAGTCCATGAATTAATATGTTCTCTTTTATCTCTTTGTGCTTAAGATGTGAGGTGTATGCATTTAGTCAATAATTAAAAATTACTACCAAGATCCTAACCCTCTTGTTTCGCGTCTCTCTTGAATACATATCAAACCTGCTTCAATAAAGAAGTAGCATCTCTTAGCTACAAGTAAGTAGTTCATGGATGATGATATTTCATCCCGTGCTACGCACCCTCGCTGTGGCTCGCAGCGTTTTACGTAGATCTTATGCTTCCTCTCCTCAGTTACCTCCTTGCTTCCAATGAGATTCAGGAATCGCAAGCTTATTATTAGGTCTTGGGAAATTTAGAATATCCGCGAAATCATCTCTCAGGTACATGCCCTGTCGTCTACTACACACACCCTCTAGGTTGCCCTTTGAAGGGTTCCCTTCGAGCCACAGCTATAGTATGTAGAGGAGGGTTTCTCATTTAAGGATGATTGAAAAGTATGTCACATGCTGCGTATACTATTTGGTTCTCTATCCGTATTATTTGAAGTAAAATATCTCATTTTAGTTCCTTAACTACATATTTTTGACCTTAGCCGTTGCATACAATTAAGGCGTTTCAGCGAGTGACACCAGTGGGACGTCAACCGTATGCTTCGCGACCCGCGTTCTTAAGCGTTCAGAGTGGCGGAAATCTGCGCCCACGCGTCAGCGCGCGCTTTCGTTGTCGCCTCTTGCCCTTTCTTTTTTTCATTCGTTTGTGCCCTCATAGAACTCGGGTGAGGACGTAGTGCACATCCCCCTTTCTCTCTCGTTTTTTCGTCATTTGGGGACCACACGCATCTTTAACTCTCTGCCCTTCCGTTGTCTCGGAAGTGGGAGGAACCAGGGAGACGTGAAGTCGAAATATTCGAGTGTTCCCCATCCTTTATGTTCATTCCATGTCCCCTAGCCTCCTCCTCGTTCCGCCATCCCCCCTTCCCTTAACCCCGTACCGTATACATGCGTTCGGCGATTGTGTACTCCTCTCCTCTTCTTTCTTCAAAGGTCCTTCACGTGAATGTCCGCGAAACATTGCATTTGTGGTGCTTCTGAGGTGGGTCTGAACCCGGTCGCGGAATATCGCACGTTGTTTCTTAGACGCCCAGTATCAAGGGTCACGGCCCTATCCCCTCGAGAGAATTACCGGTGATTTTACATCCACATCCATCTGTATCAACAAGTACCTTGCCACCCACCTCGAGGGCGTACGGCAGGGAGGATTAATTACCTAATATCCCCTACGTACGTACAGCTAATAGGTACAAAATTACTTCATTGATGAAGTATGTTAGTTATGCATCTTAAAGCAAGTACAACTGTAAATATAGTAAAAACTAACATGATAAACAACTATAATAACTATATATAGGGATGATTATTAATTGGTTATGGAACCAATAATTATAATTTAGTTTGACATTGGTCAAAATGCAATACTACATAATTCCCATCTAGCGTGCAAGGGTGCAGTGCAACTGAGTTAGTAAAATACAAAATATTTCGTGCATGCCATTTGTTGGTTGGCTTGCTGAATATTTTAGCAATGAGTTCCAATTGTAAAAGTATTTGATTCTCTTTTTTCGTTGATTTAATTGGATTTCAAACTATTAATCGATGGATCTCAGTTATGGGAGTAATTTATCTCGCCACCCGCTCGCCATTCATTTAACATTGCCATAATTTAATCATATTGGAAGAAATAAGCCTGACATCGGTGGTTATACTGGAAACGTTAGAATTTAACATCTATGTGCTGTATGCCATCGTATGCCAATACAGTCCTTAGGCTTATTGCGGCTATTGGAACAAAAAAGCAAAATATCTGTACTTTCTGGCATTCCACTTTTGAAAGGTATAGGTATAAAAGTATAGGGATCCCATAATGGTAGCAAGGTCCATTTTTTAGTACAGGTAGAGCATAGGGCTGCAGTCTCTAAGATTCCGGGTTCAAATCTAGATGAAACCTATTATGCTGTCTTCGCTTAATATCCTGAAAGGATAATCATCAGTGTGGCAGAATATGCTCGGAAATTGTAGATAGATGCTTTTGTGGAGGAATTTTACTCTAACTGTTACGCTCCTTTGGCCTGCTCCTGGGAACTTTCATATCCTCCTTCAAACCAAAGGCCAGGTAAATATCAAGTGAGTGCATGATCGGCAGTTGTTGTCCCTGTGAAGATTTAGTCATGGAAAAGTGTCGCTTACATTCGTCTTACTTTAATAATATTCAAGTTGAAGCTGATGTCTAAGTGTTGGGCGAGGTTAAAATGTCCCTTGGGTTAAAATGTTAGTGGTAACTTTCTGCAACAAATTTGGGGTGTGCATGTTTAGAGAAAGTCCACATTTAACAGGTTTTTTTAAGTATTATTTTTTAACAGGCAACACTCCCTCGCCATCATCCCTCTTTCTTCTTTCTCACCGCTCGCAGTTGATTTTACCGTTACGAATCCTCTGTTTATGTTTTCCCGTGACGATAATTGCCACAAACCTTTCTCGCTTCCCTTGTAGAAATATTCCGCGAGTCGCCGTTCCTGCTAGTATCCTCCTTCCATCCCCACTCCCACCCCATCTCTCTATTTCCTCTGACTGCCCTCAAACGGAAAAGCGGGTCTCGACATGTGAAGATTAAATTCGTTCCTACTTTTCGTCGGAAAGAGGCATTGTTGCGCCCGAGAGTAAATTTAATCACTTTGGCGTCAGGGCTCAGGGAAATGGTAAAATAAAAAGCCCGTATTCGCTTGTCGCGGTCGCCTCGCTGTAGAAGGAATTGTTTTATGTTAGGGTGTTGATGTGCGGGGGGGCGGGAGGGGGAGAGGAATGAATGTGTACGTGTGTTATGTGAGGATGGGGGATTGGTCGACGAGTGGGAAGTAGGCTTTTGCCGAGGAGGAGAGACAAATACACCTCTTGACTAAATATTTAGACGGAAGAAACATTCATCGCTCCTCGTGTGATGCATGATTCATGATGTGTCTTTATTCCGTTATTATTGTTATTTTTTCTTCCTTCCCTTCCAGAGGGTGTTTTCGTGGAAAAAGGTATCAATGTCATCCCATGACGTTAAAAAAATGCTGTTTTTTTCTGTAAATTAAATCCAAATCGAGAATATTTTCGTCATTGCGCCATTGCGTTATTCTGGGTGTGATTTTGTTTGATGCCAATGTTAAGGTCCAAATTTATTTTCGGCCCCTTGTGGATAATTTACTTTCCAGTATTCTCTCCTTTGTGGAGTGGTTTGAACATCATTGCTGTTTTGCATTCCACGTGTGAAAGTAGCTTGTTAATATTTCAATTTTAACTTATTTGTATCTTTACTGGGTTGTTGAAAAATATGAGGCAAATCGTAGATTTGCGTTCTATTTTGAAAAATTTACCCAGCTCCTTTCCTTGGAGTTAGTTTCTTTTAGAGTGAAATGTGTACTTCATAGGACATTAGAGTGCTTCCGTAGTGCTTTGTTGGAAAAATCGATGCAAACGCTTCTACATTCTTATACCAGGACTTAAAGCCTTTCCCTAAGGTATTTAGTGAGCAGATTGGGGTGGTGGATAAGGTACTGGCAACTTTTATGGAGACTCCTGGTTCGGCAGTGGGAAAGGTGTGTATACTCCGTGGTTACATGCCCTCTTTCCAAGAGTTTCAAGACAAGTAGAAGTTTCAAGAGTTAACGTCCCATCCGACGGTTGAGTGTTGAACTCAAATCCTATCCACAAAGCACTCAAGTGAAGGATTTTTCCAAGGTAGAATATCTGCTACTGGCAGGTGTCAAACCCGGATCTTATGGGTTGAAGACCGGTACTCTAGCTCCTTCGCCAACCCGATCCCTGAAAGATGTGTAGGAGTTACATCGCTCCCTCTTTGAATTCATCTACATCTATATCTACGTAATACCCTGCGAGCCTCCACAAAGGTGTGTAGCAGGGGGTGAAGATCACCAAACATGCACTACTTACCTACATGGAAATAAGAGCTATAATGCTTCTACTTCATGGCGTTAGTAACTACACATTAATGAATGGATAACTGGTTAGGAAAAATCCTAAATATATTTATCAGCATTTCCTTATCATGCACGTGTTCGTAATGCTTAAGAAGGCACTTCAAACTACTCTAAAAATTTTTTTACCTATACCCTGCTATTCTGCCGATTGTACTCTCTTATGGTACGCGGGAAAAATGACATTTTAAATTTATCGGTACGACACTGTATCTCTGTAGTCTTGTTTATTTAATCAAACCTAGCATAAAATATATCTAACGTCATCTGTGAGCAAATCCGTTTCGAATTTACTTAAAAGGTTTAACCTAAATTTTAACCCGCGTTCTAAGAGTATTTCCCATTATAGTTCTTCTATCAAAGTCGTAACACTAATCCTATTATCATAACGGCCTTTAACAATTCTCAATAGAATTGAGTCTGCGGGTCCCGTACTCCTTCGTCCAATGGCACAATGAATGGTGTATCCCTTGGCGCATTTCGTAAATGGTAGAAAAATAGCGACGCCGAGTATTCCCACCCTTCCCCCTTGTTGCTTAAAAATCATACCTCCTTATTGTTGCATATGAACCCTTCTTTCACCTGCTTCCAATAACTATGCTTCTTTTTAAGTATTATTTACCAAGGTGTGGAAGCCGAGAAAATTTTTTTTGCAAGATTTTGTATAATATGATGACGATCGTACAGTTAACTTTGAATTGAAAAAATTACACGGGAAAACAGTCACAGCTCAAGGCCTATCTATCATATCAGCTTCGTCAAGGTCTAACCTACATCTGACGAATTGTGAGAAATAAGCAGGGAGAATGGAGGGGGTGCGTTGATTTTGCAATTGCTAATGGAGGACTCATCTAGAATACAATCAGGACGTATTCGCGTGCTTTGTTGATTTCGAAAAGGTGTTCGACAGAGTGAGGTGGGACAAGTTAATGGAAATATTGCGGAAGATAGGAGTAGACTGGAGAGACAGGAGACTGATCCGGAATTTATATATGGCGCAGAAGGCGCAAGTGAGAGTAGCAGATGGAGAAACGAATTGGGCAATTGGCAATTTCGGGGGGAAATTGATAAAATCAGTGAGGTTTGCGGATGACCAAGCGCTAGTATGCCAGTCTGCCCGTGGCTTGCAAAAAATGCTGGATGCGTTGCAGGGACAGTGCGAAGGATACGGGATGAAGATAAACCAGAAGAAAACGAAATTAATGAGGTTTTCAAGAACAAAAAGGGCCAGTATAGCGATAAATGTGGGAGGTCAGAAGCTAGAGCAGGTAGAGCAATTTAGCTATCTAGGTAGTGTGTTGGAAGAAAAAGGGTATAGCAGCATTGAAGTGAGAAAGAGAATTGCATTGGCAAAAGAAGCCTTTACGGGTAGGCGTGAGCTAATGACAGGGGCCTTGAGTAGGGAAGTGAAGAAAAGACTAGTGAAAAGTTTAATATGGAGCGTTGCACTATATGGGGCGGAAACGTGGGCTTTGCGAAAAGAAGATGAAAATAGACTTAGGGCTTTTGAAATGTGGGTATGGAGAAGGATGGAGAAGATAAAGTGGGTCGAAAGGAAGACGAACGATGAAGTGCTAGAATTGGTAGGAGAGGAAAGAAATTTGATAGATGAAATTAGGAGAAGGCAGAAGGTGTGGATGGAAAAGGTAATAAAAGGGGATGGTGTTTTGAAGGAGGTGATTGAGGGAAGAGCGTTAGGTAAGCGGGGAAGAGGGAGAAGAAGAACGGGTAGCTTGGATGGAATGAAAGGTGGCAGGAGGTATGAGGGGCTGAAGAGGGACATGGTGTGAAATTTAGGGGGTGGGAAGAATTAAATGTCCATTTAAACCTACCTTCACCGGTAGAATACTTATAATAATAATAATAATAATGGAGGACTCATCTCCTGACCGACGCATTAACCGACAATTTATTGAATTCAATGTTAATATGGTAGCATGAACATACTAGAAGACATTCACTTAAGCGTAACAGCATTTGGCAGCAAGGAGTTGACAAACATTTTAAAATTTTCTTTCCCTATCCCGTTGACAATGCAGCGTGCAAATCTTCGAGCGAGCGCTATGATTGATTCTTTACGTTTTGGAGTGTATCTTATCCCATTAGTGTGGAAATTGCCAAATGAGAAATTTTGTTGATGATTTTATCTGTAAGAGTAAACATGTTGGAGAAACCATTTCCTTTCTTGATTATAGGCTTTGAGATTTTGATGCAATGGGGGTGTACATGAATTCGTTCCTGACTTTAGGTGAAGCTTGGGATGGCGAACGACGTATTCGTGCGGTGAACCTTGGCGAAAAGAAACCGTATAAGTTATCGCATCATTTCTCGGACCAAACCAATGAACTGCACAGTTTATGGGTCATTAATAAAGATTTTTTCGTCTTACTCATTTGGAGATTACGGAACCACGTGAATAATCGGGGGATTTTCTAATAAATCAATTACCTACCGTGCAATTCAGTGGAAAAACACGAACAACAGAAGCAGGTTGGTTCTGGAAGGCCGAGTCTTTGGCCGGATATTTTTTCAAAGCACGATTTACGGTAATTTACTGGAACGAGCGTGCTCCACGAAACAGTGCCGATCGAATGCAGTTTCCTTCGGGCACTGAGAACATATCGTCAAAAAGACAACGCCACGTCTGGAGGAATCCATCTTTCCACCCTCCTTAGCGCTAACTCCTCATGCGTTAATCGTTTGCCCGAGCGGTCCACGCAGATGGAAGAATTCCTTACCGTTTCTGGAAGGATTCGGTAAAGCTCACGGCTGAAAATCCAATTTTTTTTTGTTTAACGCCTTAAGCCGAGTCAAGTTTCCATCCGATCACGTGAATAACCGGGGCGTGAAAATAATAATCTTGGCATTAAAAACAAAGTTCCTCACACTCGTTGTTGGAGCCCCTCCCCCCTGCGTTTCCGGAGAAACAGTCGAGGCATCGGCTCACCAAGCACCCGCTCGTTGCCATGGAGTCTCTAAGGTGCGGAATGAGCTACCGAATGAAAAAGAATCCTTTCTTCCGCGGTTTCGCCCGTCACACCCCGGCGGAAGCGCGCCTCGCGGCTGGCGTCTCAGGAGGCGTGACAAAAAAAATGGAAACCGTCCCGTCGAAGAGAATGAGTGGAGTGGACCAAAAGCGACGACATCTCGGAATTAATCACTTCCTCCCCTGAAGGAAGGAAGACCATTGTCTCTCGTAATGTATACCCTCGACCCCGTTCGCTACCTCCACCGACGGAAGCGTCTTGTATCCGTTCATCCACGTTCTCCTCGAATTCTGACCGACGTAGCGCGCGCAAACTCCTTATTCCCCTTTTCTCCTCCCATTCTGGATTGTCTCCTGCTTCTCTCCCGTCGAAAAAGGTTGCGGAAGGGTCGCTCTGGTGAGAGGACTCCTTCGGATTAGGAGTGGGTAGCTGGATAATCAAGGCCCGCGGGATTGTCTTATAAAGGTGTCTCGACTGTATCCGGCGAAGCGAGAGGAGGGAGAGTGAGTGAACGAGGTGGTTTTCAGGAGGAGCATCTTAATGCTTAACCCGTTCACTCTTTCTCATCCGTCTCACGCCCCACCCGCCCCTACGCGACATTGTGCGGACCCCTCTCTCTCGCCATGGTGATCGGAGAAAGGGATCGCTGTACCGTGCGTCGTCCTGTTCTCCCCGACCCCAAACGCCCTGCTCAAATCATCTCCCCATCTCAGTCCCTTTCACCTCGTGCGAGTGTGCTAAGCGAGTTAACCCTCGGATGGAGGTGTTGGGAGGTGTACCGCGCGGGAATTATTGGGGCTTCCGTTGGCTCGGTGTGAGGGTTTAGAACCTCCAGGAACCCCTTACCACCTCAAAGCCCTTGGGGATATTGGGAATCAGTCGTCGACGATCGAGTGATCGTGACGGGCTCATTGTTATCATGGCCAGGTTAGGCGTAAAAATCGACTCGAACACTCATGACCTGGGAATCACCGCGAGTTCTCTTCGCGAGTTCAATTACTGCTCCGGATCTTTTGATTTAACCGTGGTCTTCGGCGCGTAAGAAGCATCGGCGCATATGGCGCTACGGAGTTTCTTCGGTTGGCAGGGGTAAAAAGACAACTGCGCTCGAATCCTTCACTCAAATCCTTGCAATTAAGACGCTGGGTAATTTTATTCCGCGGACACCACCAAGATGTTGGAAACCAAATATTGGAAGCTCTGGATGTGGGCGAGAGTAGATTCTCGTTTCTTCACAATTTTCAATGTTTTTGTGGAAAATGTGCTATTTCATCCCCCCTTGAATAGATTTTTTTTAAATCCACGCTGATATATCAATGTCTAAAAAATACAATTTCGAAAAGCTTTAAACAGCCAGTTTATTGATTTTAAATCACGGCATTGTATCATCCATGAGCGTTGTGCGATGAATTTTGAGTAAAGATTCGCTGAATTTCTGTCGGAAACTGTTGTGACGACCATAAGCCTCCAATTCCATTGCCGATCTCGGCCGAATTTGTTGATTGAAAGGAATTGTGTTCCATCCTTCCTCTGTTTCTTTTTTAGATTACGAAGTCAACAACGGATGCGACGTACATTCATTGAAAATGAAATTAACGAACGAATAGTGAGAGAGTGGCAGTGTAACGGTTTCGTATTAATGACATTAATTGCTACTAGAGACATTAGCGTGAAGCGATCTCATTGTTCCGATGCATTTTTTGGTGCATAATGGAATTATGCTCAGGGTGGGATACAGGGTGAGGTTACATTGGGAATGAGAATGGGAAGTGAGTGGGCTTTACGCCCTTGCCTCCTCGTTCCGGGATCGGCGGGGGAGATTTTAATGAAGGGCTCGGGCAAGTGCCTTCTCCCCCTCCCCTTCACTTGTCCTATTGTCCTTCCCGAATGCGCTTTAGAGTAGCGTTCGGTTGCCACTGCATTCAGGAGTGGAGCGAGATTGGGGACTCCGTTCGTGTGCCTACCCGTGCGGGTTACCGTGTGCGGAGGTATCCCACCCCCATGTCTGCCTTGTCCCCTGCTTCTCCCCCGTTCGGGGCACATTCTCGTGGAAGAGGAAGGCCTCCGGTGAGCGCTCTCGGTCGGCGGTGGTGGGCATTATTGTGAAAACTGGGATAGGGGGAATGCTCGTGGTTAATTAGTGAGGAGGTGTTTGGTTGGAAGGGAAAATGGCGGAATCAGTTGGTGGAAGATGAGGGGCGGGGGGTCGCGTACTCCCCTTTCTCTGAAATCTACCCCTCCTTCCCCCCGTGCTCCCCTTAATTAGAGGAAAGTCGTAATTATGGTCCTCTTCCTGGCTTACGTGGCTCTCCTCTCCTCTCCCCACCCCCCATACGTCCCCTCCACTCTCCGTCCTTAATCAGTCGAGAGTACCACTCTTGACGTTGCACAGGGAGATTCCACCCCACATTGCGTCCCTAACTTTCCTTCATTCCTCGTAACCTTTATTTTTTTTAGTTCTCTCGTCTTTACTCTCCCTCCCTTACTGGATTGGGAAAAAAAAATCCTCAGACCTATCACAGCGAGGGACCCACTTTGTGCCCTCCCACAGCTCACTCTCCAGTTTCCTTATCCTTTTTTCCTTACTTTACCCTTCCCCCACCCACTACTTACCCTCGTACTCCCCTATGGTTGCTTTGTCATCGTCAAAATCACTGCTGGGTGCACGCACGCGTTCCATGCTTTTTCGTTTCCCTCTGTTGCGTAACAATGAGAGTTCGCGTCATCTCTCACGGGATCTCCACTTCTTACGGAAAGGGTGGGGGGGTGGAAAAAATAAGTTCCCACCTTTTCTTCCTTTCCCCGCGCGACTTTATGGGGGTAAGGAGGTTCGTTGGTTGGGTCGAGATGTGGGGAGAGGAGGGTAATAGTTATAATTAAGTCCCGAAGTTAATGTTCGAGATCTCTTTTCATGCATCTCGGAGGCTTGAATTGGAATAAAAGGAACGGCTTTTGTTATCTCGCGCGAGGCCGTCAGCGTGTTGTCTTTCTAGCGGTTCGCCTTGGTGGTGTGGGGTGGTTTACCCTCCTCTGTCTTTCCCCTGCTCCCCTCGCGTTTCCCTTCCCCCACTCCACACCGTCGCTTTGGTGCTCACCCCTTTTTTCTCCATCCCCTCCTCTTCCTACTCCCTCTCTCGCCAGAGCCGAAATGATTTTTGTTTCCTCTCTCGCGTTGCTGATTGGGCGATAGGCGGCGATCGCATTTGTGAGTTAGCGCCCTTCGCCTGCGTCGATCTCTCCATCTCCGCCAATCGCGCTTCGGCAGCGAATTCCTGTCCATTGTGTCGCCATCGTTATGATAAGTCTCCTCCCCACCCTGTAACCATTTCTCTTCGTGTCCGTTTTGTTTGATTCTTGTAGTTTCCCAGTGCTTTTACGACGCGGCAAATTGTAGTAAAAGAAGGATAAGTGCCTTGGAGCTCAAATCAGAGACGGAACTGACATGTAAGGGGGTATGAACTAGTATATCTATCAAAATTACTGTAGGTAAGGATATTTTCTTTGATTAAATACAATGTGAGCTAAAGGTTTTTAGTAACACTCGGTTATGTTACTCATTAGTGCCATATCACTTTTATAATAATTTTATACAGTTAAAAATTTCAAATGACAAGTGTAAAACGTGACAAAATTCACTCAAAGGGTGTATTTGAAACGTGAAAGTTGAAAAGTATTCCTAGAGGTCGTTTGTAGGCTTATTTACTACCGATGAAAAAATTCGCTTGAAAACAAATCCTCTCCTCGCTGTGTTTAGTTATTTCACTTTTTGAATGTAAGGTTAACAACTGATTTAGAAGAGAATTTTAAAATTAAAAAATACCTATGGGGTTTAAGGCGTAGGGAATGAAATGTAACCGTGTACAGTAATTTCGATGATAGCATCAGTTTAAATATATAATAAATAATTTTAAGGATCTGTTAGGATATTCGGTATTCATGTATAGCTTGAACACTGCTGGAAACTCAAGCGTTAAAATATGGAAACACTTTATGATAACATACATCATGCGTGGCCTGTTATTTCATGGTCGTGATGCTTGGGCAGTAACAGAGAAAGATAGATGCAATGGTAAGCATTTTAAATGTGTTGCATAATCAAGGAATAGGGAGAAATGAAAAGAAAGGCCACGGATGAGAAATGTGGAATGCATAGTGAAAAATGTAAAAGGATAGACTGCTTATGTAAAGCTCTTAGCTTCTGAATGTATTTTATGTCGGGCTTTCAACCGGGATCGGCTTCCCATGGCCTACGTTTCGAGTAGCAATTCGCTCATCTTCCTCTGAACAAAAAGTTAGTGACGATTTTTGAAATTGGTCCGGTATTAATACAGTACTTAACCACTCACGTGTAATCTTATTGGTTCCGTAGGGTCATTCTTCATCGCCTGCATTAAATCTTCTCAATTACCGGTATCCAGATTTTGCTGACCGTTTGTCCTGAGAAAAATCCAATCATGATTTTTCTTCTAGGGTGACTTCAGTAGCCTGCCTCTTTTGCTTGGCGACCCCAATTACTGTTAGAGCGGCGAGAGCAACAAGACTACGTTCAGATATTCCACCGGAGAAACCTACGGTCCTTCATTTGTAAGAATCGATTGGAGATCTACTACATCAGAGCAATATTGTGATTGGACACCAAAGTTCATAACCATTTTCACTCATTTGATGATTTTCCTTCACTAGCGGTGGCCGAACGACCAATTGCTTTTGCAAGCTTATAACCGTAGTTATTTTTCGCTTTTCAGTCCCTCCATTAATTTCATGTCCTCTGTTTCGTCTGATGCTTAGGTTATGAGTTAGATGGCAGCAGGGTTTTGTCTCAATCTTGAGCTAATTAAGACCTAGTATTACTGTTATTACTCTCATCCATGTATGTACTACGTTAAACACTTTTTATTGACACTACAATTTATATTTTTCTCTCTTGAAATGTGCCATTTTGCATTTTTTCCATGTTGTCGCATTCTCAGATCTTGGTTTGTAGGGATTAGTGTGTACTTGTTAATTTTCACACTCAATATTCCCCCATACTCGCACGAATAGTACAGTGCAGTGGCGCACCCAAGGGGGGCAAAGGGGCACCGCCCCCCCCCTTTTAGCTCTCTACAAAACCTAAATTAATCTTTAATTGACAAGTCACAGTCACATGGTAGCAACAATTGGAAAAATAGGAAAAACTCGTATTATTTTACTCGAGTATTACTAGACCAAAGATAGCAGTATTTGTTGACTACTTCTTACGCTTAAGAAAATATGACCTACCATAACATTCAAAAGATACTGATTAAAATAACGTTTTGGTTACATATTGCAAACAATCGGACAGGTAGCAGGCCCCCCATATAAAATAACTTGGTTAGCCATTGTTGCAGTGCACTAATTGTCTAAGCGCACTAGAATTAGGTTGGATATCTAAATCTTCAAAGATTAAATTAATCGTTTTACAAGTACTTTACAGCTTCTTATGCCAGTAAATTTTCATATGCGTTGTCGATCTTGTAAAGGTATACCTTCATGCAAAAATATTACCTCTGGTAATTTTATTGTAATGCCTTCACAAGAATTGCATCTTTTACTTGTGCAACCATTTGGGATTCACCTTCAGCTATAGTTTCTGATTCCACTTAGTCTCTCTTCTAGCGTGCTTCATGTCATTCTTGAGCTTTTTGCATTACATTCTGCTGTAATTCTGTAGTCACTTGATCTTTGATCAGTTCCAATTCAGCATCTGATAATATTTTTCTCCCTTGGATGGAATGGATTTACTGCATACTCGTTGTTTAATTAGTGTGTTTTTGAGATATAATTTTTCTACTTAGTATGCATCCTAACTCCTTCCCTTCAAGTTCTGTCTACACTTCCGCGCCAAGGTAATGCGTACGCTTTACAGATATGTTAGTATTTTTTGTCCATTTCATGCGTTAGCAATTCAGACTTATGGCGGAGGAACATATTGAAATTGTAGCCAAGCGACTCCATTTTGAGACAGGTTTCGAGCTATAGTCTCTGCGGTGGAATTATCATTATTATCCTCATCGAACTTCAGGGCAGACTACATCTGCAGAGTTATTCGCTGGAAGTCAACTCAATGGTGAGTGGTAGCTTGTGAATCATTACCAAACTTGCACTAAGCTTTTGTAGCCTAAACTTAACACTTCCCTTCTAGCGTTGATTCGACAATCAGGGATACATACGGCCCTATATGATTTATATATGATTTTGATTAGCATTCAATTCACATTACCAAGTAATACAAGTCATTTTCATCTATTTCTACCTACTATCTTCATCATCATCATCAGTATTTCAGTCCTAAGATTGGTTTACTGTAGCCCTCCATTCTGCCCTGTTCAGTGTTAATTCGCTCACTCCGTGATATGTTTTCTCCTCCACGTCCTTCTTTATTTGCCCTATATGCCTTATACTTGTCCCTTGGTCTTCCTCGCGGGACCGTCCATTCTATTATATTTCTAACTAATTCATTGTGCTTCAGGGTTGTCCAATCCATCTGGTTCTTCTTTGCCGTAATGTTTTGATGAAGTGCTTCCTTGCTTGCAGCCGTAGGTTCTTTGTGCACAGTAGTTTTCTCTTCTTCATGAACGCCTACTTAGCTTGTGCTATTCTTTGCTTGATGTCTGTCAAGCTTCTTCCATCCCAAGTATTAGCACTGCCGAGGTAGGTTCTCCACTTGCTCTAAATCTATCAGTAGGATTTTAGTTTTCTTCTTATTGATCCTCATATTATATTCTTGAAGTACTTCGTCTATTGTGGTCAGGGATGCTTGCAAGTCCTCTCGACTTTCCGCTACAACTACGATGTCATCAGCAAACCGGAGCATGTTAATTTATTCGCCATTTACCTTTATACCTTTCATGCCAATGTCTTCTGCATCTCTTATTGCTCCTTCCAGATATATATTGAGTAACGATGGGAAGGGTTTGCATCCTTGTCTGACTCCTTTATTTATTTTGGCTTCTATTTTCCTTCCATCTTTCATTCGTATTGTGATCTGGTTTTTGTAGAGGCAATAGGTTATTCTTCTGTCATTGTAGTCTATTCCAATTGATTCCAGTATTTTGAACGTCTTGTTCCATTCTATGTTGCCAAAGGCCTTTTCCGAGTGCACGAATGTCGCATACAACAGCTTGTTTTCGTGAATCATTACCTTGGCCAGTGTCCTTAGGCTGAGCATTAACTCCCTAGCTCCTCGGTTTTTCCTGAATCGGAAATGATTTTCCGAAAGTTTCTCTTCAATCTTTCCTTCCATTCTTTTACTAATAATCCAAGTAAGTATTTTTAATGTGTGTGACATCAGGCTCAATGTTCTGTGTTCTTCGCATTTTTCTGTCCTTGGGTTCGTCGGAATTGAGGTCATTTCACTCTTCTGGAAGTCCTCTGGTAGTCTTCCACTTTCATAGCTATCTTTGATTATTCTAAAGAGGGTATCATTTGCTTTGACCCGGAGTGCCTTGATGCTTTCTTCAATATTTTGTCCCCTCCAGGTGCCTCGTTGTTCTTAAGGTCTTTCACGGAAATGTCAAATTCGCTTCTCAGTTTCTCGGGGCCCCGTTTATCTTCATCTTCCCTGATTTTATCACCCGTTAAGCCATATTCAAGTAGTTTAGGCGCTTGATAGAGCTCTTTAATGTATTTCTTCCATCTCTTCACTATTTCTTCCTGTTCTATAAGTACCTTTCCACTCGAGTCTCTTATGTTATGGGTTCTTTTTCTTCATCCGAACTGTCTTTTCAACAGTTTATAAACCATTTCGGAGTTTCCTTTCATTAATTTGTTATTTATTTCTTCGCTATAGTTTTCTATTCATTCTTCCTTAGCTTTCTAGCACTCTCGTATTACAGCTTCTTATATTGGGCCTCCTCAGTTTCATTTCTTGGATTCTTGTATTTTCATCTTTCCTCTATGAGGTCTCTTACTTGAGTCGTTATACTTACATGGCAGCTTAGTTTATACCGCCTTCCTAACGAGCTGCTCATCTGTTATGTAATGACCTTCTTTATATCATCCTCCTATGCTGGTGTCCTTCACTCCTAGTTTTCCGACGATTGTTGAGATGAACCCTCTGGCTTCTTTTTACTCCTGGGTCTTTGTGTTCTATCTTGGTTGGTTCGTTATTCTCTTCTACTACTGTCTACGTACTATGTATATCTATAGTATTCTGTGATATATAATACTCAAAGAAAAGAGTACTGTTACTTAGAGCTGAAGTGTACTTCTACTCAGGTAACGATGATGTGTGGCAGGGGGTTAATGTTCTTACATGAATTACTTACATGCATGAAAGAGATGCATTGCCACTACTTTATAGAACATGTTAGATATTAATTCGTGCCCCGTTAAATGGTTAGTATCTTCATGATAATGCAGTAATGACCCAAGAGACTTCTCGTAAAGTATTTTTCATAAATTGTTTCTTGATTTTGCATTATCTGCTCAAACTTTCAAGGCCATTTTGTTTATAATAGGTGACTTATCATTTAAGTTTTTACTATTTAATGATCTTCGGAAACAGTTGTCTTTGACTTGTTACATGCGACTTACAAATCCGCTGTTTCTGCGGTATCTTTTTAAGTTATAAATATGATTAGTTATTATTACTATTAAGGCTCCCGCGACTTATAATTAATGGCTCAATATTATTTTCGGGAATTTCCATCGCGTTCGTAGTTTTTTTACCACAGTTTTACTCCTGATCCTGAGGACGTCTTTAGGTCGAATGCACATTTTTTTGTAATTCTTTATTTTGATGCTATTTATTCGGGTTATCATGTATGTGGGTGAAATATTGTACTTGAACTGTTGGATTCTAATGACCATGTCCCAATTGGTCGCTCCTCGCTGTGATCCGACCTCTATATTCCATGTTGAGGCGAGTGGGGATCCGTCCTCCCGTTGAAGTTTGACGCATTTATCATTTTCTGTACGGCTTCCTTGATCAGTCTTGGAAAATGCCGATTTCCCCTCGACAATACTGTTGTTTGGTAGAACTTAATGTGATACCCTGGCTTGGACCACGCATGTTTCGTTATTGCGGAGAGGATGGATTTCTTCTTTTCGATGGCCCTTTGGTGATCTTTAGCTTCACATTTGATTGCTCTCCCAGTTTTGCCGATGTAGGATTTCCCGCACAATTTTATTTCATCTACTCCGTCGTACATTAGACTGCAACCCAAATAAATGGTAACAAAATAAGTAATTACAAAAATGTCTTTTCGACTTGAAGACCACCCAGGATCAGGAATGAAACTGTCGTAAAATAAACTACTAATGCGACGTAAAATTCCCAGAGATAAGTTATACTTTTCTGATTTTTATTTTTCCTCTGAATGGAATTTTATTTTGGTGTTTGTGCTATCAATTTTTTATTTATTAAAGAAACCATAATTTGAAATTACTTTTTATCATATGAGTCATTATCACAAGTACTCCGTTCGGTAAGATATATATCAGTGATTTCTGTGGCATTTCACAACAGAAATGGGGATTGCTTATTGTCGTGGAAATGAACTCGTCATATGTTATTTTTATTTTAGGTTAATTCACTTTCACCGTCATATTTACCAACTGTGATTACATTTCCGTTTCTTGTGTATTCCTCGCCCGCTTTTCTCGCACTGTAATTTCAAACGGTGTATTCCATACGTCAGGTCATATGTTCGTCATTATTTTTTTCGGTTATTCCTATGGTCATCATGAAAGGTAAAATGCCCTCTTCTTAAAGTTATAGTATTATATATTATCAGTTAACTTGCAAAAAATATAAAGGATGAAAGTTTGTAAGTGAAAATTGCAAAACTTGATGTCTATTTCGGTAACGTAAGATATTTTTTATAGCTGAATCCAATTTCCATATACGTGCTTTCGTTAGAATTCGTGTTTTTATGAATCTGATGTCCTTTACTCGGGTATTTTGTATTAATTTCTGTATTGTATAAATTTATGTTGAAAAATGTGGTACCTACATAAAAGTCCGCGATTACAAAAGAATAAGATTCTGGACTGTTTCATCGAAGTTTGGACGAACTTAAAAATTCAACTAGCCTGACTCGTGCGGCGTGACCTCGCGGCGGTACTCCATATCAATGCGAACAAATAATATTCCAGTCGATCGGTTCGATCTAAAGTCAATCCTTGATATCCCATTCCTCCAGGTTTTTTTAAAAAATGTTTCTCCCTCCGGCCATCGGCAGAATAAAAATTCCGATAACCAATCTTGCGGAATAGGAATACGTAAGCTTACCTCCATCCTCCATAAATAAAATATACCCACCTAACCTTTTTTTTCCTGAATGCTTCCGTTGCTCCATCCGTCGACCGTGCGATGGACGCCTCAGGGTGATGGTGCCCCCGACCTCCACACCGGCATCCCTTCCCTTCCTCCGAGTCTCTATTTCTCCCTCTTTGATTCCCTAATTCGCCCCTTCTCCCCGGTGGCTCTGGACCGGTGGACCATGCTCCTGTCGCAACCTCCTTGCTCTAACACTGAGAATCACTACGCAGTCTTTCGCTTGCTGGCATTAGCTCCCCCTTTACAACCTTATTGCCTTCCCTCGTCCTTTTAATTAAGAATACAATAACTTGAAAATATGGGATGGGAAACCTTGGAGAAACAAAAGCTTAAAATGTTTTTAATAGAAGGGTCCGTAGTGATGCAGATAGTGTGTTTTTACTTACGGATCTGAGGGTATAAAGGTGTGCCCATGTAAAAACAGTATGTACTAACGTATTATTTGCCGCGTCCGGCATTTGTTGTTGTAGGCATACGGGGCTGATATCATGGCACGGAACTTTTCTGTTCTAAAGGGCCGGGACAAGCCTTACGCACACATACTTAAATGAAATAAAAAATAGGAAAGAAGGGGGAAATCGACAAGAAAAAATTATTCTGAGAATGATGAAGAACGAGCGAAGATAGGGAGAAAGGAAGGAAAGAAAAAACACTCCCGTCCGCTTGTCATTCGACTCCACCAGCTGACCCTCGCTGACACTCCTGCAGGCGATCACTCCCCGATAAATATTTTCAGGAGACTACCCCGACTCCTTCGACCAGAGTACTGCCGAAAAACTGAGCTGGCACTCTGTCGCCACACGCGCACACACAAAACAAAAACAATGCGACATGTAATATGGGGGAAGGAAAGGGAGGGAGGTTACACAGAAAAAGAAACTTGGGAAACCAAAGAAAGGAAGAATAAAATAAAATAGGTCCGTCACGGGTTAAACAGTTATCATTGTTTTAAACGGTTCATGTCTAATGCTGGAGGCATCTTCTAGGGTGTAATGATAATTCCATGGAACGACTATAGTGAGATACATGAAATGCGCCACTTTTTCTGTAAATACCGCCAAAGATCAACGAATTGGCTAGAGATTGAAAGAAAGGTTAGTCAGAGGTCATCTTACCTGAGGCCCTCAAATTTTTTTATTTAAAATTTTTTTATTTTAGAGAAAGAAAACCACAAACAGCAATGATGCCATTTTATAGTGGCCAATAACAGTACATAAATTTTATAACATTTACAAGAAGAAAAAATAAAATAAAAGTAACAGGAAACAGGGGAATAGAAGGGAAAGGCTATCCTGGTGACAGATGCGAAATAGAAAGGTTTATGAATGATTTGGAGTGCAAAGGGATCAATGTGTTGTGGGAGGGAGTTCAGTAGAGGAGAGACAGAAGAAAAGAGAACGTTTAGCAATCGAAAGCCTGGGATATGGATAGGATATATTAGCATATGGAGTAAAGGATGAAAACGGGTGGGGCGGGATGGAACTTTGAAGTTGCCAAAGGAGAGCAAATCGGGGCAGTCGATGGTGGAATTGAGAATATTATAAATAAGTGTTAAGTCTGCTGTGAGTCTAAGGGCACAAATATTAGGGATGGAGAGGGAGGAGAGAATAGTATTGGTGGACATGTTACGAAAATGTGAAATACGTAAGCTTCCGCACCACATAAACTGAGATGAAAGGAAGGTCAGTGAGCTTTGAAATTCAGTAATTTCTAGCCAATTAAAACTGCCCTACCACCTCCCATTTCCTTTTCTTCCATGCCACCTTAGGTTTATAAAAGGACCCCTGATGTATAACCATAATGGCAACGTTAACTTTCGGTACTGGAGGGGAAATTTAGTTCAGGTGATCGTTAGACGCGGAAAATATCCTGGAAATATAGTTTCTATCAAATAGTTGACGAACATCTTTCAGTAGAATCTCAATATGCTGAATCGAAAGCGCTCCCAATTTCAGCCCTCTTTGCATCGGATGAGACGTAAAACATTGAATCCCTTTCGTTACGGTTATTGTCATGTCAAATCCAGATTTCTCTTCTCCATACCATATGAAACCTTTATTATACTCCGAACACACCTGTCCTGAAGACCTTTTATGTTGGTCTTATCTCCATGATAACCAACTCTAATCCTCCTCTCTCTCTTTGGCACTCTTTCCCGGGGATATCGCGAGCCAAATTACGAGAGCGGTCCGCAGCCTCTATCTTTCTCTCAGGCCTTTCAGCACACTGTCCAGGGTTTTGTCCTCGGATGCTGGACGGCACATTTCATCGCGTCGGGACGGGGATGTACCGCGATTTTTTTATATATCATTTGGGAGTAGGTTGTATTGGGTGCGGATGGGTCGCAGGCTGATGTTGTGAGGGCACGGCCGTGAGGGGAAGGAGTTTTGTTTTTTTTTACAAGGCTTGGAAGTGGTTTTGGGGTCCAGTGTTTCAGGGTCGTGGGCGGAGGGAGTTGACCCTTTTCCACCCCACTGCAGCTCGCATGCTGCGATTAACTTTTGCAGCGACGCTACACTACACCAGAGTGGACAGGTTGAATATTCACGGCGGGCTTGGCTCGGCCCCCTTTCCCGAAAAAACACCCTTACCCTCGTATGTCCATGCTCCCCCTGTTGTCTCGATATTCCCTTCCCTATCCTCCATTTCTCCAATGCTCTCATCTCTGCTTCTCGTGTTTCTATTTTGTTTTTACTCCGCTTTCCTCTCCCTTTTTTTTGGAAATCAGCGCTCTCTCCCTCTGTCCTGTTGCAGACCCACCCTCCCGGGCTATTCCCTTGCTCCCTTTTCACCACGGGGAATAATTTATGCTTCCATACCAGAGCGTCCTGGTCTCTGCTCTTTTATAATTCATTTAAAACATGTGAACTCGCGGACATATTCCTTCACTGATGATCTCGGATATTGAGCATTTTCTTTTATTTTAGGATTATTTTTCAAAACAATACTTGGAGACTCGGAGTTACGCATTTCTAAAGGAAGACCCCTTGACCCTAGACCTTCGCCGCCCAACAATTTTTTACTGGCGTTCCTTTCGGTACCTTATTTCCCTTATCTGAACCCTTCATCCATCATACATGCTTGTAACTTATCTGGCTCCCGTTAATTTACGATTGGATCTGTACAGTAGTCTCTAACCATGTTTTTTTTACTTTTGATAATTCAATGCCGGCTGTTCGCCCATGGCTGGATGTAAATTTTCGAGTGAGGGCATGTGTCTGTTCTTATTTCTTTCGACTGAGGAGCTGTGAAGATAAGTGAACTGTTCTACCTCTTCTACTTCACGCCTGCCAACCTTGATATTAACGCTAGCGTCTTGTCTATATGAGTTCCATTATTTTTTCATATGTTGCTTGTATAGCGCACTAGTTTTTCCCAGTTTTTACTTGATGGCCTTGATCATATACAAATCTAACATTATAAGCTCGCTTCATGCGTTGCCTCTCCCTCTTTTCCCATGTCCCTCCAACCGTATTTTACCAGTATTTGTTGAAAAGTAAACGTTATAATAAATATGTCATTTGCAATGAGTGCGACTAAACCCTATGGGAGGAATTTGGCGTAATGAGTGAGTAGATGAACCATATTAATTGGTCCGTTACCAGTTACCGATATTTATGCCCGTTTTCTATCGAAACATGACATAATATATGCATTATAAATTTGCGATATTTTAGATAAGTATGTGAAAAAAGCATTCGTTTTCGGCCATGTTATTAATAAAACGTAATAAGATTTTACAAACACCGAAATCCACATGCGTTAATAAGGATTGTTTTTCGTGTTCAGTATTTTCTCTTTCCTTGCCGAAACAATATTGGCCCAAAATTTTACAGCAGTACGTTTGTATGCTCGTAGATGCCAGATTTTGTTTATCCCAAATAAATAGTCAATGCTGTTCTTTATGGTTCTCTTTCTGTCACTCCGGTATTACGAATAGTTTAGCTTTTGCTGCTCGGTTTTACTGCCGCTGCTCCCGCCTCTTAAATCCTACTCCCCTGTTGATCCTGCATATTTCTATCTTCACATCTATTTCCATTGTGGGAGCTATTCATTGCCTTCACCGGAATTTCGAATCAGTCAGTGTTGCATGCAAGCGACGTATTTGGAAACAGTTACGACCCTGTTTTTTAATATTAACTCGCCCGGGAAAGTTGAGTGAAGTGTGAAATGTTCCGGTTTTTACGTCCTTTTCAGCCCACTTCCATGGTAAAAATCGTCAGTCATCTCATCTTCCTCGAAGCATGTAAGCCTGGGCATTTTCTTCCGCTTTTCGTACGGGGATTTTCATGCTCCTGCGCCTGTGGCTTGGCGCCCGAGGGTTTTATTCTATGCAAATTGGGGAACTGTGCGGCTGATGAAACGCGTCGCCGAATGCATGAGGCGAGAGTGTGCCCCGGGATGTTTTGAGGCTTTGCAAATCCGTGGAAATTTTTTCGATCATCTCCATAGGCCGTTTTGCATCCATTAGTTTGATTGCCTCCAGGTTAATCAGGTAAATTAACGGTTGATGGTAAAAGTAATTACATCCGTAATTTCGCGTGGAAAGATGGTTAACGACTCACTGTTATCCATATTAACGTCTCTATCTGCAGAAGGGAAATATGTAATTATGGTTGGATTATTGGTCGAAAAAGAATTGCTGCATTTGGACTTCATTCGTGTCTCAGAAAAAAGAATTTGTCCCTCAGGTGACATTCCAGAGAATACCATTTTAATGGCAATGACTTTAACGGTGGATTTTGCATCTCTGAAACTGGGGATATCATGGATTTTAACCAATTATTCAAAAAAATGAGTATCATTATGTAAAACTAAATCTCAGTCTGAATATTCTACAGATCGAGTAACTGGGAGAGGATGTGAGCTAAAACGTCTTTTATTATGGCGTCAGAGAAAATATTCAAAATTATTTGAGGGTTTTGGGATATTCATTCCTGTAGTGCGACGTTGACGAAGGTGCACGAATAACCTCAAATTCCTCTATAATTAATGAGTGACCTTTTTGGTCAGTCTTGTTTAGCCCGGCATATTATCTTAAAATCAGTCACAGAAATCAGTTAGTAAGGTGATGTTTTTTTCGAATTAATAGATTGTCTTAGTAATGTGATGTTTTTTCGAATGAATAGATTGTCTTTTTTATCCAAGTGTATCATGTAAGATATGATATGAGACTAAATCTCAAAAGTTATGCTAGGTGGAAATTTGCTCCTATTAGATTATTGAAATTGTGTATTGGTATTAATGGGGGTTCCTAATGTCACACCTTCCATGCAAGTTATTATTTCAATCTCTAAATGCAGCAGTTAATGCAAATTAATGCGATGCCATTCAGTAAACCTTAATTTCTAAGTATTTATTAAAAATTGTCATGCAATTTACATAGATGCATGATGTGATGCATATGGTTAATTAGTTCGCTTCCTGCCACGCACCATCGCACTGGCTTTCGGGATATTCTTTAGGTAGAGGTGTAGGTTTATTTATCCTTGGTCGTCCTTGTTCATGATTATAACGTATAATCTTTTTTGTTTTCCCTGTCCTTGCCACCGAGTTCACTCCTAGCCGGGCAAATCTATCTATTTCTGGGGAATCATTTAAGAACAAGCTACACTTAAAAAATGATTCATTAATCTTATTTTCCTTCGATTTATGTAAATATTTTAACCACCCAGTATTACCTTTCGTAATTTCGCCTTAGCTTCTACGGTTTACTGGTATTTGATAGCTAGTCCAAGGATATACTGACTGGGGAAGTGCGGATTCTTTTATTTTAGCTCTTTTTCCCCGCTTCCAATGTAATGAATTCTACTTTTTAATTTTCATGTTTGCTTCGCAAGTTTTTCGTATGCGTTCACCCTGGGAAGTGTTATAATTCAATAAAAACCCTTGGCCGTTCCCTCGTTTTCATGCCCTCCCTCAACCTACCCACATCCCCTGGGTTCTTGTACCTCCTCCTCTCTTATCCTCCTCTACGGTCTTCCTCCAACCCTGTTCGCTTTCGTATTCCCCCGCACTCATTCCACCGTACTTAGGTGTGATTGCCCTTGCACGTTTCTCGTTAGAAACCTTTGTGTTTTCGTTATCATGTATTTTTTGAGCTTCTTGGTTATTTCCTCTTGGCTATATTGTTTTGTCCGTTGACGTATGGTGTGTGTGTTTTTACAGCAATAAAAAATAAATCAAGGAGTTGCCTGAGGTGCATTTGATCCGGGACTATATTCATTATTTATTCTGGTCAATCCGCGATTATACCATGTTAATGATTTCCCTAGATGATATTTGGCAGGTTCTACGTGTATGAATCTCACACCTGTTTCGTATATTACCTATAGTGTTTCATCCTGCGTATAATAAAAATATGCACTAATGGAACGCAAAAAATTACATACCAATATCACTTACGTTTCCTACTTGTAAAACACTTGAACACAGAGTTGTAAGTAATTTGACGCAGTACATGAATGGACAAATCATTCAAGAAACAAATACGGTTCATGCAAAAGTACATCTTGTGAAACTCAACCAGGATCCGAATGCGTTTTTAAGTCTGAACCCGCACTCAGGCGCATCAGACCGAGAGGAAAGGTATAGGGATGGGAATGGAAGGGTGAGGATGAAGGGTAGAGAGGAACCCGGCGTCGGCATTAGCCTGTTTTAAAGAAAGGTGTCAAGGGACCAAGGCTTAACGTCCAATCCGACCGATGGAGTGCTGATCTCGACAATATGGGTCGCCGCTGGATAAATGACATTCCTAAAACAATTATTTTGTGCAATTACTTGATGTAAATTAACACTTACTTGTATGTTGTTTAATTCTTAAGAGCAGCACCCCTTGAATCCTCAAAAAAAATATGTTCTAGCACCCCTTCTTAAAAGTAATTATCGGTGAACAATCCTGGGATTGGTTTGACGCAGCCTTCCACTCGATTCTTCTATCGGCCAACCTCTTCATATTGACGTAATTCCTCTCATCCTTCACAACTTGCTCCATATATCTCATGCGAGGCCTGCGTTTTACATTTTTCCTGTTCAGTTTTCCCTCGACGATTGTTTTCATCAGGCCATCGTGTCTTAAGATGTGGCCTATTAAGTTGTCCCGTCTTCTTTTTAAGGTTTTCTGTAGACATCTCTTTTCTCCCACTCTTCTTAGGACTTCGTTTGTCACTCGATCGATCCATTTTATCTTCATCATTCTTCGGAAGCACCATATTTCAAATGCTTCCAGCCTGGACTTCTCTGCTGCTGTTATTGTCCATGATTCGCTGCCATATAGTAGAATGTTCCAGATGTATGTTCTTAAGAAATATTTTCTCACTTCCACGCTTGTATTTGCAGCTGTAAGCAGACTCGTCTTCTGGTATAATGCCCTTTTCGCTTGGGCACTTCTACTGGCAAATTCTCTTTCACTTCGTCAATCGCTGGTTACTCGGCTTCCCAGGTAACAGCACTCTTCCATCTCCTCCATTTTTTTGTTTTCCTAGTTTAATTTTGGTCTTGGCTTCTTTTCTCCTACTGCATACCAGTACCAATAGTTATCTTTTTATTGCTCTTCAGATGAATTCTGGTCGTTGTTCTTTCCATATTTCCTAGTGTCTGTGGAATTTTTATTAGCCATGGTGAAGGATAAGTGACCTATCCACTCTATAAAATACAAATACAATTTACATTTTCATAATTTTATGTTGCATTATCAACGTACCTAGTGAAGAATACTCAAATACTCGGTAGGTTGTTGATTTTTGCATCTTTCTCATAATTGGTGACGTTTTGTTGTAACGTCTCGCCCTCAATGGAGAAGGCTTTTCCACCCCACGGGTGCATGTGCCCTTGGTTAAAAACCACTCACTGATTAAGACTCTCATGGAGACAAGGAAACTAAGCCAAAATGGATGTACCTACCCTAATTTATCATCATAATCATTCAAATGATGTTTAGTGGAGATGCCTATCGACTTGGCGGCTGTAAAATTTGTTGAATTATCTAAAAATGTTCATTTTCCCTCTCTCTCTCTTTCTTCCTGCAGACCAAGGATAGCGAGACGGCTCTTCATTGTGCGGCGCAGTACGGGCACACGGCGGTGGTGGCGCACCTGCTGGAACACTCGTGCGACCCCACCATCAGGAACAGCCGTGAGGAGACGGCCCTGGACCTCGCGGCGCAGTACGGCAGGTAAAACAGACTGCTGCAGTCGATCAAGGGAGGGCTATTGCATGCGGAATCGCATTTGAAAGAAAATGTTTTCTGTTCTATATCTATCTAGCATCCTGCAAGCCACCATAGAGGTATGTGGCAGAGGGTGAATCTTCCCCATACATGCCCTACCTATCATGCTTAAAGATGGTTAGTAGCTACATTTTAGCCATGCTATAACAATTCAAATATATTTAAATATCAGGCATGCATGCATAAACGTGCCGATAGTTTGGTTAGCTTAAGATCTTAATACCGACTTCCAACTAGACAACAATCTATACCACATATTGATAAACTTATGTGTACATTATTGAGTATACTCACAAATATCGAGATACCTAATAGTACGAGGATAGAAAGAGATCTTATGTCTCTTGATTTGGCAATCGATTGCCCTAATTTTATAATTCCCTGCTTGTTCTCTGTTCTTGTATGTACTCTATAATGGCATTTCCAAATCCTTCGTATAGGTGCCTCAATTTTCCCTTAAGGCAAGTGGAGGAGGTCGTTCTGAAGGCTTTCCCCACTCGGTAGGCTTCAATTACTCAATTACTGACTTCAGTTTTATATTGTTCTCGTCAGCGTAGGAAACAGCGATTGCATCGTTTTTCCTACTTCATGTTGGGGTATTTAGCGGAGACCATTTCTTAATGAAAGGAAATAAACCATATAAATCAGCGAGTACTTAGAAATTTCCCGTAAAATAATGATAATGGAACATAATATTCAGAAAACGTAGTACAGTCGCCAAATACATCCCGCCAATTACTATCGATAACTAATTTCTTCACAGAAATAACCATCAGCATTCTGTTCATGGCCATTAAAGAGTTTATCTCTCGAGGGTTAATGGAACATTTCCCATTACATAATAAGTGAATATATTCGGACGCAACTTAAATGTTTTCTGAAACATATACCTGGGCTACCAGTTAAAGTAATATTATGTAAGATGTATTAGTGTGGTTTAATGGTAGCTTCGTAGTTTAATTAATAAATCGGGAGATTGCTTTTGGTGAAATAAACTATCAATATTTCGAATGGAAAATTGGTATGCTAAGGTGAGGATTCAATGCTTCAGAATTTATTATATTCTTCCGTGAGTTAAATACCCATTTTGTACCATTTGTGTTTTCATGACTAATCTAGGGGCACAATCCTCCTTAGCCGAGGAGAGATTGAAGAAAGACCTTCTCACTTGTGTTACGTCTCGTGAATGCATTGATAAACTCCACCTTTTCTCTCAACTTAAGTGATTCTTCTGATAGATTAATAGTCTTCTTCCGTTTAGAGTTGGTTTTGATGAAATATTCTCTCTCTTATTTCCACTTCATTCATGCACTGACTCCTTCCGTGCGCTACTTCTGTCTTCAAATTGCAGTATATCCAATCTCTCTTCTTACTCCCACAATGTCTTTTCTTATTCTTCCCTCAGACGATCAGCATTTTATTTTCTCTAAGTACCTATTCCATCCTCGTAGTCTGCCTTCGCCTAATCCGATATCCTTTTTACTGCTCAGCACTTCTTCATCTTTCTTTCTATGCCATCGCAATTGTTCCTTTCTCCTGTTATCCTCATTTCAAAAGCTTAGAAACTTTTCTCTTTCCCCAGAGTTCATGTCTCAGATCCATATTGAGTCATGCTACACATTAACCTCTTCATTAACCTTATCTTTTTTCGCTGCTCATCGTTCTCATCATAAGTTCTCTTCTATTGGTATACTATTCAAATGACCTTAGCTGTCGGTTGTAACTTATATTTTGATGAATATTGGAGACAACGGAAAACCCTGCCTAACTCCCCGTCTTATTCTTGCCCATAGAGATTGTTCATCTGCTAACCTTACCTGATCACTCTGACGTACAGTTATCCCGTAGTCTCGATGTTTTAATCGATCCGAATATACTCTTTCGTTATCTCTTACAATTTTCATGTCTTACAATATAATACTGTGTATTCAACCCTTAGGGCAGTTGATCAGTACAAGATATTCATGAACTACTTTAGTTGTGATGAAATCTAAGGGATGTCCGCCCTCCTTCCATCTATCAAAATGCCTTACTTTTAATTTTAGGATCACTACTTTGTATCGCATTTTCAATGATAATAGAGAAGAGGCACTTATATTGATATCCTACGTTCCCTCCTAAATTTGTCATCTATGACTTAGAAGCAACCTGCACTGATCGCTGCTAATAAAACTAAGATTTGCTAAACACAGGCTTCAACCACTGCTTCGCTGTATTCGCTTCTGCCTTGTCGTTGGTTGATCAAGGTGCCATAAAAAAGTATAAAACTTTAATAGAAAAGGTGTTTTATGTTTCTTTTGCCGTACAGGAGACTTTCATAGGAGTTAAAATTGCCGGCATTAAGTCAGTTTTCAACGAAAGTAGAAACCACAAACCGCGTAGATCAAGTCAAATGCCACGCCAGCCCTCCTTAGCAATTGCCAGGTGAGAAATTGAAGACATCTCAGGTTTTAAATTAGTGACGTCAGTAAAGGTATCCAAGTAGCTGGCTGTATTTAGCAATGTGCACAATATAAATAGGAATCCATAAATTACGTAACGCCAAAATAATGATGATATGCGTAATGCGTAAAGAATAAACAATAGTACTCATATATAAATAAGGTATTTATGTATCATTACCTTATTTGAGAAAAAGTGTTATTATTTATAAAATGAGAGAGTTAATTACGAGTGATACGTAATTTAGGGGAGGAATAGAGAATATTACGGAGCGATAAAGAGGACGAATGACGTTAAAAAAAATGGAAAATCAACGTTTCGTAAAATATGGATGGCCCGTAAGCAGCAAATCACCACGAACGGGTAATGGATATTTTACATCTTGTGTGGCAATGGACCGGGTAATGACGAGAGGGTAATGGAGCTGGTTGGTTCTTCTGGATGACTTTCGTGTTACAAGATATAGAAAACATTAGTGTGGGGGTGGAGGAACGGAAGTTGTTGGGAGAACTTCGAAGGAGACGGAAAAGAAATTGGGCATAGGAAATATTTGATCTTTGAAGTTTTCTGTACATGAGTTTATGTCGGTTAGAGAGGAAGACGTGGGTGAAGAATAGGAACCTGATATATCTACATATGTCGCGCAAGCAGATAATAATTGTCATCCTTATTCCATGCCTGATGGAAGTATGCCTACGAAATCAGGCCGAACACCGAATTTAATGTGAGGAAGCGATTGGAAATGAGGTTCTTGACGTCTTTCGTTGTCAAATTGAATCTTAAATGAAGTAATATAATTTTAATTGACCGTGAAGGAAATATAACTTTCTAAATGTTAGATTTCGTGTGATTATAAGTGGTATGTGTTGAGATTTTGCGTGCTTTATCACGTATCCATGTTATCGAAAGGATGAAAAAAATCCCGAGTGACCTGTGACACCATTTCATTCCCTACTACGGATTCCCTTTACTGGCTGCTGCGTAAACGGCGAGCGAGATGGAATCTGGCATTCCCATATCGTCGCAGTGTAACACCGATTTCGAGCTAATAGGAAAATGTGTAATATTTGTCATTCTTTGGTTGGTTAGGCGGATGGAAAAGAGAATCGGTTTGGCATGGAACTGGTCGGGGTACATGTGGGGGTGAGAGGAAAGGGTTGGCGTAAAAAAGGGCGTTGGAAGGAGTGGGAGGAGTGTGGGTGATGGGGGACGGAAGTGGAAATGACGAAAAGGGCCGATATTCCGCGGGAAAAATGGGTCCGGCTTACGTAGCGATCGCGCGCGACGAATCTGGACTTATAAAAACCTTGAGCTAGGGAAGATTATCCGGATGGATCTAATATCCGGAGTGCCAAAGGATTTTTCAAACTGGACGGATATTGATGCTCGGTAATGTGCAGGAGGAGGAAAGGGGGTCTGTCCGTGGGTCACTCCTAACTTTTTCGCACCAGTCTCGAAGCCAGCAGTGCGGGTAGGGGACTGGAATGAAAGTTGATCGGGAAATGAGAATTTATTTTTTTTCTGCGAAAGGGTTGAATCCTTTCGTATTTGCCACTTCGAATTGCCTCAATCTCCGCCCCCCTGCGTCCGTCACATCCCTCGCGCCCCCATTCCGGTGATCCCTGCGCGGTTGGACGAAGAGATCATCCGAGATGGACGCTATCTTCGGTATTTGCGGTTGTTCGAAATGAGATTTCTCGTGTTTGAGGGATATGAATGGCAGATGGTTTATTTTGATATTTTTTTCAAACAAAATTGACCTATAGTAGCTCTAGTATTTGCTAAAATTTGTTTGCCAAGGAAGATGTTTTTACTATCAATGTAACTGATTAATGGGGTCAAAGCATAGGAGTAAAACATTGACTTAGCTGGGGTTAACGTTTGGTGTTGGCGAAAGTGCTGGATTACCACCCCAAGCTCTGGTTAAAGTAATATTAGTAATTAGTTATTAGTAGGAGGCGACCGAATGCTGAAGTTATTCCAACCACTAAGGATGAGTAAGTGTCGTGGTATAGTTAGGGTTTTTGGTAATGAGGAAGTGCGGAAAGAAAACCGGGAGTCAGATTTAGTTAACTTGAAATGAAAGGCACCAAGGGGTCCGTAGTTAAAATCCCCATTCCCCGAGTTTTGATCCCTCAATGAAAGCTGCTTTTCACGCAGCTTTGAGAGAGGAATTGACTATTTAATGAAATCGCGATTCGATCGCTATGACTCGAATCAAGATCCTCAGGATGTGAAACCAGAGCCTATGAAACCATATAATTCTCAGTCTCAAATTTCGACCGTAGCAAGTGTTTTTCCCATGAATACCGCCTAATTGAATGCCATATGAAAATCACTTGGAGTTTCCGTACTCAAATTTTCAATCCTGTATACTTCACTATTTGATATCTAAATCTATAAGATTGGATATTTCAGTACTACGTCCGTCGATACCGCGGTAATCTGCAGACTCCTAAGCTCCTTTCGTTGAGAGAGTATTGCTGCTGAAAGGGTTATCTTCAACCTTTCCTCCTATTCCTCGCTATCCAATCTAAAATCCCTCATCCTAGCATTAGGCTCCTTTTAGTGTTGAGCAGCGTCGGAGAATCACTGCTGAATAACTTGTTTTGTTGTTAACGGGAAAGTTTTGAAAACTTAGGAGCATGAAATCACTTGGTGTGCGAAAATGTTTGTTGTTTCGTACTTTTGTAGGTATACTCTTCCGTGGGGCTGTAACTGGAAGTGGAATCACGATGGACCTGTTGAATGAGCTCAATCCCTAAGAGAGACGCACTTTCGTCTGAGGTAGAAGCCTTGGCCTACTGCCTGTAGTGAAGCATGTATGGGTTCCCACCAGCATTCCCTCGGGAGCGACCTGAGTCCTTGTGTTAGATGGAATGACATGTGCAGGAAGCGCTTTACGTGTAATTTGTAGGGTTGTTCGGTCTTCTAGTCCTAGATCGAGCCTTGATGATTAACTAATCGAGTTGATGGCATTATTTGATAAGAGCAATAAACCCCGGGTTGATCTTGCAAACCACCTCGAGGGTGTGTGTCAGCGGGTTAGTTATCACCAAGCATGAACCATGTGCATACCCAAATATTTAAGATTCTAGTGAATGAGAGATTAATACATGTATGAGTACGACGCGGAATACACTAAAGGGTTCAATTTTCACCCAACATGCAAGAACATATTTGTGAAATACTTAAAACATACATTCAATGCCTATATTAATGCATAGTTCATATAGGCAGATATACATGAATTATTAGTTAATTAAATGAGAAAGGTATTCAAGTAGAGTCATTATTCTTTGTGAAGACTATATTGATTTGCTTATGCATAGCTGTTCCTTTGGTTCGTGCAGCTAAGCAGTGTAGTTATTACCTATTGAGTCAACATATTTTGTGAGAAACGCTGCTAAAATTTCGTGCTCAAGTTCACATTGAACTATCCATCGCCGTGGTATGAAATTCATGCATTAGATGAAAGCGTTATAAAAGTGTTTCTTTACATTTTTTATTTATTGAAAAGCAAATATGAACGTCTTCGATTATAGCCGCTCACATTTTTTACTTCTTCTCTCGATGTGTTACGTTGATCAACAATTGTATTGTTTTGATTTTCTTGTATTTTCTTATTTCCATAATACCCAGTGGGCAACCTGCTGAGTATGTGGTTCCAGCTATACACCCGGATTGCACTACCGTCACGCACCCAATCATATAGTTACTAGCTATATTACTGGTTTCATTGTTAATTTAAAAGAATTTGCCTAATAAAGTTGTTTTACGCAATTAAAAGTCTGTAGAATCATACAAAAGTATTTTATTTGATCCCACAGATCAATTTATACCTCGAAAATATAGATTTAGAGCATGCTGTTGTGGTTTGAGATGATGTGTTTTATGGCAGCACAACGGCCAATGGTTACTTTGCCTTCGCAGTTTGGCTCACTTTCACAGTACGGGATTTTGAGCATTCGTTCTCGGAAGGGAGCGGGATGCCTGGCTTGACACATCGGACCAGATTGTGATATAATGTGATTTTTTTTATGCTCTGGTGGAAGTTATCGACATGGGCCTCATATTTAAGAAGTAATCTTTTTTATTGCCAGGCTGGAGACGGTGGAACTGCTTGTAAGGGCGCACCCGGAGCTCCTTCATCCATTCTCTCGAGGAAACAGCTCTACCGGAGTCTTCCCCCATACACCGCTTCACCTCGCCAGTCGCAATGGGCACAGGTAAGCCAATATATTTTGCTCGTCTTCTGTTGTATCTGTCGATGATGACCTGCAATTCAAGTTGTCTGCGTTTTCTCGAGATCTCAGATAGTCGTAACGAGTTCGCATCGATTTGGTAATCCCAGAGAATAACGTTAACAACGATGTCATCGGATGACTCTGTAACAAAAAATACTTTTGGGTAGCGAAGTATGACCTCGTAAGTCGGTATGGTCTTCATTGAGCCTAATTTTCTTTCACCAGGTATCGAATGAAATCTTTTACTTATATGGTATTTTCAGAAAGGGTCAAAAATTGGGTGGTAAAAATTGAGAGGTTGTGATATTTTACACTGTCCTTTTGCTCTGATCGAATGACTGGAAAAGACACAGAATCAAGATTCTTGATTGCTCTAGCCGACTCAGACCTTTCCAACGTTAATGCGATAACTTTGAACTGTGAGGGAGCGTTTGAGCATTATGATCATTCTTTTCTGGTTGACTCAGTGAATGATACTGCAGTAAGATAAAAATCATTTAGATGATAACTTCATCGTGCAAAGAAGTACTAAACTCATTTAAGTTTGTTTTGATTTGGTGAGGAGAACGGCAATACATTTAAAGAATTATGGGTATTTTTAACGAGAGGGTTAAATCTCTGTTGGCGAATCATCTAGGCTGGATTGAGAGTGAGATTGATTTCACGTAGCGGTAAGTGTAGCAATTGAGTAAACTGAAGTGTCGGAGTGAGAGGCATGTACACAATTTATTCACCATAGTAATACGAGAAATACACTCAGACTTTTGTGTTGTGATGAACAATGTTTTTAATTTGCTTTTCGGCTGCTGTACCTTGTGAAGTAGAAGGGGATTTAAATTCCATTCGTGGGGTCCGGGGGGAAATTAACAGTTGTTATTATAATGTTGAATCTGTAGTGTGGACACTTATGATGACTAACTGGTGTAAAATATTTCTTGGTTCGTTCTCTGCAACATTTATTCGCAATAAAGTGACTCTTAGAATGAGAAATTTGGACCATTAATTGAAAACCCGTTTGAGAGGAGAACGGAGTAGAAATAGTTGACAAAACACACTCTTCACATCCGCTGTTTTGGGGTGGACTAGATCTTTTCACGTGGTGCATACGATAATAGTTCGTAAAGTAGGTGTGTGTGAATCGCTCATTACGAATCTCTGTTATTGATTTCACTTGAGTTTCCTCATCAGGGGGCTCCATGCCCGAGACGGATGAGAAAAACTAGTAAAAACAATGACTGAGATTGTAATGAGCGGTTCAAAGACGCGAAATGCAAAGAAGCGAGACGATCAAATTTGCAAAAAATCTATGTTTTCACCACGTGACTCCTTGGTTACATACTCGAGATAATCCCGACGGTTTTAAACCCACCCCCCGGTCATTTTGATTTTGAATTCTGGCAATGTTTCTACAAGGATATAAAATTTGCTTGCTGTTACTCTCCGTTTGGAGTCGCCGTGCTTCCATGCTTGGGCAATTGAGGTCACTCTAAACTCTACACCTGCATCATACTCTGCAAGCCGCCAATACTATTTGTGGCAGGGGTTGTTAGGACAGTAGGATTTGATCATGTATAAGTGTGTTGTGTGCACAATTGTATTATCGAGAGGGGTCAACGTCTTTCTATGAAGGCGTGTTGGAGTGACATATCATGGTGTTGTTTCAGTTGAGTATCTTGCGATGATCGAGTATTTGAATCTATCGGAAACGGACTCCTTGTTCTCTAATGTTATCTATGAATTTATACTTAATGTTAATGAACGCTGACCTGTTTCAACTAGTCCTTGAGATACCGAGTATTTTCTGGCAAGTAGGGAAATGCCATGGGATTGCGAGGGAGTTAGTTTCGTTTTTGATGGTGTGTAGGAAAAGATTGGTGTGTGCGGAAGGAATGAGGTTGGTTTGAATTGAGGAAGGAGGAGGTTGGTTTGGAGCTTGTGCCATGGTGACTGTGGTGCCTGTGTGATTATTTTCCTCATTCGGACCAGCGGTCCGAAAGAAAAAGGAATTTATCATCGCCAGATGGGCGCGTTTTTCGTTTCCTCCGTGATCCCCCACCCTCTCTCCCTCCCTCCACCCTATTCATCTACCCTCCACATTGTTCTCTTCTCGTGTCTACCTCTTCTTTATTCATCCTCCTCTTTGGTTATTTATTAAAGGATACCTAATCCTGCTCTCGGACAATAAAGAAGCATTAATGTTTTCAAAGTCATCAACTTTTTATTTCGACATTGTAAATATTCTGTTTTGGTGGATCGTCCTTTTCAAATATGCAGTGATTTTTCTCCTTTACGCTGCTTTGTTTTTCATTATTTTATTAAATTGCGAGAATTGAAAGAATCCGGGTGTGTTTTATGACGTTACTGAGGAGGAAATAGCTTAGGTACATCAAACTTTCACAACAATAATCAACCATGCCTTTATATTTTTATTTTCCCTTAAATTTTTTATTTCTGTGTGAATTGGAATTTATTTGCATTAGAAACTTGTCGTTGATGTACAATATTGTCCCCTTAAGCTGAGGAGTATATTTATATTTAAGTAATGATTTATTAATTTGTACGACTGATTGGTGTCTATGTATTTTTTGTTTATGTATTTTTTTTGAACCTCTATTGAGACTCCCTAGGATGTGTTTCTATTTGACATTCTGTCCTCGGTTTTTGTATTTCGTATGTGTGTTGAGAAATTATGGGTTTTCGAGTTCGAGGCAGTCATTCCCACTTTCTGTGGCTTTTGAGCAGAATTACTCATACGTTTAAAAGGTGTTCCAATTTTTTCTGTTATTTAAACAGAATGGTTTCTTATCTCATCGTCATCCTACTGATTCATTATTATGACCAGTCATCAATGGTGAAATCGATTTGACACAACTTTCTACTCCATGCAAGTGGAGTTCTTCTCTTTTATACCCGTCTCAACGATTGTCGTCATCAGAACCACCGTGTCTCAAGGTATGGTCGATTAGGTTTTCCCATCGTGTTTGTAAAGTTTTTTCTCAGAAAAATCAGACTTTTCTTTTCCTCCTGCTATTGGTAGAGCTTAATCATTTGTCTTTCCGTCAGTTCATTTAATCTTCTCCATTATTCCGTAACACCGCATTTCGAATATTTCCAACGTCAATATTTTTTTCGCAGCCATCGTCCATGGCTAATTCCCATAAAGGAGCATGTTCCAGATGCACATTCTATTGGAGTGTTTCCATTCCTCCCCGAGCTTATATTTACGGTTAGTACGGCTATGAGAAGATTCTTTTTATGGCAGAATCCTTTTATCGCCTGAGCTGCTAGAAGGTGGCAATGGTGTGTCCCTCAGAATTAACCTAGAGACCTGTTTAACCCGAAGATATCTAAATTGCGGAAATATGCTCGTCTTGAATTCCATATTTTTTATCCTTTTTTATTTGTGGAAATGTCTTTAAATCCGGAAGATTTTACGTATAAAAGTAATGAAACGTGTGTAAAATAATTTAGGTGTCAGTGAAGCTCTTTGAGTCTTTTTATTGGACCTTTCGTTGGTATAGATTGAAAAAGTCGGAATTGATAAATGCTGGCAAAAAAGTGAGGTGAGATTCGTAGTAACTTTGTTATAGAATGCATGAATTGACTTTTACAAAACACAGGGTCAAGAACACAATGCCTCAATCCGGATTTCAATGTGTAGACATCAGGTACATAAATGACGGTCATTTATTCACCTGATGATAACCTAATTCAAGAAAGTAATGACTGAGGAGACTTTTTTTAAGGTGAGGCTACATTTTGAGACAGATACTGATATTTCATAGTAAAAAGGTGAATTTCCTATTTCATTTGATTGTTTCTGTTATTTTAATGATCAGGACATAGTGCCTTTCAAGTAATCCTCTGATTGTACGAGAGAACCGTGAGAGAAATAACTTACAAAATCGTATATGGTGCAAAGGCCTACGTAATGAGGAACCAAAATCGTGGAATCGATTTGAAGGAACGTAAGGAAGTACGGCGTTAAATATTTAATGAAGAGTAATCTTTTTCCTGACTCGGAAGTATTTTAGCATAGAATAACTCATCTGCTATATTCCGACCTACTGCTTAAAGGTTAAAAGCTGGTCATTGCCATGAAACAACTTCTGATATTCTTAGATATGACGAGTGTGCTGTTTTTAAACAATGCGTTCATTTAAGCCAAAGAAAATGTTCAAGTATCGATTACCGTTATTTGTTTATTTTCACGAGATAAATTAAATGATTACCCTTAACAGCTTTATTTCTAAAAACTATATTCTAAAAATATGTGGTCCATTGAAAACCTTTGACTATAAATTATACTCAGTAAACGTGATGGATTTTTGATTCGTCCAATAATATTTGTCTTTGATGGAAAGTAGTTAATTTGGAGTTGATTACGTGAGAGTGGTATATTAGAGTCGTATAAACCAGCTTTTGGCCATAGAAAAACTGTGTAGAAGTCTCATATTAAATAATTACTTGGTTTTCATTTTTTTCATATTTTTATCCATTTCTGGATGTAACCTTTATATTACAGTTATACATCATACGGTTGCAGATCCAGAGAAACCCATGACCTTAAGCACTTAAGTAAAAAAATCGCACATTAACGCATTATTAGCTGTGCAATTAATATATTGGTGGACGTTTTTTGTTCGAAAACGGCAGGGAAATTATTTTACAATTCATTCGCTTTCAAGCTGTTTTGCAATCTTGGACGGTTGGGAAAGATCAGTCTTGCATCCAAAATCATATTTATTGCTTCCAGACAAACTATTCTCTTTTATATGCTGGTTGAAAAAAGAAAATTCCGTATGTTCCGATGATGTTTTTATTGATATACCTGCTCTGGCGTTGATATTTAGGCCCGTACAACTTTCAAACTGTTTACGAGTTCAAAGAAAAACCAATGCCTATGACCCAAATTAAGCAAGCCATCACTATTCCGCATGCATTCGGGAAGGTGGAAAGGTATCCTTTTCAGGGATTCCTTACTTCTTTTAGAGAAGTCGAATATGATTACGCGGTGATATAAATGGCTTGTCAATTGCGACACCAAAATATGGCGCCTTTGGCGGGGGTCGCTGCCGTCGATGTGGGTAGTGACGCGTTAAAGACGTAATGCGGAAGTCTCTTTTCCGCTAGATATCCTTTCAAGGGGCCTCTGTTAGGATGGGGAGGAAGGGGAAAGGTAACGAATTCGAAATATGGCTGGGGAGTGGGGTCACCTGCTGTTTTCGCTTCCCATCTCCGCCTTTCCTCATCTGTAGGGTGCTCATAGTTCGCCGCGGGATACGTGGACCGCGGGTGGTCCATCACGAAGGATGAAGTTTTAACACTTGACTGGACAAATCCATCTCTTTCCTCTCTCCATCCCTCCTCCCTCTTTTATCGTGACTACAACCCCCTGCCGCCTGCCTCACCCCTCCATACCGTTTTGCCCGTAGTTTCCCCTCCCTCCCCCCACTTTTCGGCCGCTCCCTTATCTGCCGTTTCGCCTCTCGTTCCTTCAGTCGGAAAAAAGATCGAATTAGATTTTGATCATTCCATTTCGGCGCTGAAAAAATGCCTTCTCCACCTTTCCTGCCGCTCCTCCTCCCTCCCCCCCTCCCCCGATATCGTAAGCCCTTATGAAATTCTCTCTCTCGATCATCGACAGGGGGGCGGGGTTTGGGATTTTTTAAGCTTCCCGTGCCCGCCCAATCACGTCCGATTCAGTTTTTACCCACCCCCCTCCTACACTGCCCAACACCCGCTTTCCTACCCGTTTTAGTGTCTATAGTGTATATATATGCTTTTTTCGGGGCGACCGCCCCCTTATCCGGTGGTCCATTCCACCCCCTCCCCCCACAAGAGTCCGGCTGCCTCTCTCTCTCTCTTATTATTTTTTTTAACCAACACTGCCACCCCACACTCACCCTCTGGCGCCCAACACCGCTACGCCCCGATGCTCTTCCCGTCGGATCGGATTTATCGTTTCATTTTGGCCGCCTGTGGACTCCCCGTGCGTCAACCGAGCGTGCTTAAAAAAAGGGTATCGTCACGGGAGCATCCTCCTCTTGTCCGAGTTTCTCCCCTCTCCCCTCCAACCTACCATTCTCCCTCTCTCTCACCCTTAGCTCACTCTCCTTGTGCTATCTCCTCCCTCTCTCCCGATTTCCCCGCCCCAGTTCCATACTTCCAGTTCTTTCACTCCACATTTGCCTGAGTCAGAATTTTTTCCCTCTCCCTAGCGACATGTGCGCGGGTCGGCTTAATGGCGGGTACCTACTTGCTAGGAGTTTTTTACTTGATTTATTATACTTTTTATGAGTTGGCGTTGCAACAGAAATTTCCAGGGGTTGGGTTTTAATTTACCGAGACTGTCGTCTAACTAACGGTGGATCCGGAATTCGTGTCTATGGTATTCAAGGACCAACCGATTAGCTAGAATATCTTCTTTTATCAGTCTTGGCTTAATCGCGGGTACCTACTTGCTAGGAGTTTGTACTTGCTTAATTATACTTTCTAGGATTTGGCGTTGCACCGAAGTTTCCACGAGTGAGGGTCTACATTACTGAGACGGTCCTCTAACTAACAGTGGATCCGAAATTCGTTTCTGTAGTATTCAAGGGCCAAATTTGCTAGAATATCTTCTTTCGTAAGTCTTGACAAATCGAAGGGATGCCATTGAAATGGTGCATTCTCTGATCCAACGGCACAATATTTCAAAGTTCTTGATTCTTTTCTTGGTCCTTTTATTGCATCCTCGATTTAATTCGTTGAGAACGTAATTTACCATGAATTTTTGGTGGAATTGTGTATGAAGTAAATTGTGGATATTGAAGTATTTTAAGTATTAATGTAGATAAAAAAATGCAATGATGATTATAAATGTTTCGCACCTCCCGATCGAGGAGTGAAAGTGTTGGGGGAAGGGATGCAGTGCGGGGGGGCGAAGAATTTCATTTTTGCACGCATTATTTTTAGGCTCAAGGTAATTTTATGCACTGTCACTTTAGCTGGATTTGATTCGACCGTATTTTGGTCAACACTCTTTATAACTGTAATAGCGAATAAAGGCTCCTCAACAACGCCTTCTGTGAGGGAATTAGAGAAAAATGTGCGAATTTTGAATGACTCCTGTGATGTTTGAAAATCGTAAGGAGGTACAGAAATTATGATCATTAACAATTGAGAAAAGTGTCAATAAATAATAGTTGACGGCGTTGGTATTAACATTTTCTTTGATGTACTCTGTGACCGGCAATTGCTCGTGGGAAATGCGAATGGTTTTGTGACCATAACTAAATCTGCTTTACGTAGTTGAGGGCTCAATTTTAGCAGGGGGTGCCTTCTTCGCTCACAGCTGCGGATTATTTTACTATGCCTTTGCTTTTAGTCGATTCCCGAATTGTGGTACGCGTATTTGTAGTCTCCTTTTTAGTCAAAACCAACTAAAATAAGGTTGGTCTAGCCTACTGAAGTCCTTGACTACTTCATGCTAAGACCCATCTCAGCCAGCTTCTAGCATTGTGCTCTTCATGACAAGCCACGTACTAACTAGAGTAAACACAATTTTTGTGGTATTTGGGATGCATATTACTAATAGTATGTGATAGTCATTTCCCGATGGTATTACCTTCTTGTCAGTATTTTTTACCTCTCTTTTGCGTGTGTTCACGTTGTATCCCATAGGGTAGAGCATTAGGCTACTCGAATTGGTGGCCCCGAGCTCAAATCCGGCAGAGAACTATTTGTACCCAAATAGTTAAATTCTCGGTAATTTTTATAGGAACCGATCGTTTTGGATATCTCCAAGCTGCACGGGATAAGAAACTGGAACATCTTCCCTGATGTATGGATTCCATTCGTTAGCTTAGCTCTTGTTGAGTTCTGCTATCGCGGGTCAGACCAACCTTTATGCTAAACCCTGTGTTTTGTGGTGATATACTTAACATTTGTTTATCTTACACACGTTATTCAGTTAAATTTTGGGCGCAATTAGGCGAGGTACGAGACTGCATATTCTAAATTTGATATAGAAATGTCGCAGGGTAAAAGATGTGTGCGGACAAGACTGAGAGTTTTGCTTTTATATCTACTTATGGTAAATATGGTAAATACTCTCGAAAATTGTCGTATGATTTTTACTGTAGCTTTCAATGATACTGATATCTATCCCAAACTCAAATTTTGTTTTTGGAAAGGTATCAAATTAGCAGTTTCTGCATTGACGTTAGTGTGTACATTTGCCAAATTTTGTCAGGCTGTGTCGTACAAATTTTTTATTACAGTTAATGGTATATTATGATTTGTTGTACGTTCATTTATATTTTTATTAGGTTGATTAGCATTTGAGTAATGCCTGTATAAAATATTTCGGGCATAATTGTGAATGTTCTATCAAAATTACAAAAAAATTTACTCAACATGGGAATCAAATGTAATATATTATATATTAATTACTCCCGGTCGATCTTGTGGACATTTATTACAACCATTCTAATGAAAATTCAACATGCTTTTCCTCACTTTAATGACCGATACGTTTCGCCAAACGTGTTCTTTCAGTTTAAGAATTGAGAATTGCACATCGTTGCTAAAATCTAGGCTGATTATAAAAAATTGTCGGATAGCGCTTTGAATTTTTAATATCAGAAATAGTATTTTTAATCTTTGGAGGAATTGAGTTTGTTCGGGGGTTGGATAATTTGCTTCACATTCTTAGTGCTCGGGTTCTAATCCCCATAGAAGTGGAGGTATTTCAGCAGAATTTCGATCCCAAAAGGAGTTCTCTTTATCGGTAATTCAAAGTCATGTTCTTCCTCCATTGAATGGGACGTTAAACAACTGATTCCATTGTATCTTTTGTATCTTTGTCATGATCGTAGGTTTAACGCAGCTCTCCACTCGATTTTCCTTTTGGCTAACCTCTTCATATTAACATAATTCCTCTCCTTCACATCCCTCACAAATTGGCTGGTGTTAACCACTTGAGGCCCTCCTTTGCCATTCTCCCCATTCACTTTTTTTCTAACGAATATCAGCTGTCAGTTGCTAACCCTGATCTAATTTCATTACGTCATTTGGCCTCGTATAGTCAATTACAAACAGCGATAGTCGATCATTATCAATGTGTAGTTTGCTACCCATTTTACTCATACCTTTCGTTCTTCACTCCGTATACCTTCTTTTGGAAACCACTTCTCCCGTACTCATCCCGATCTCCTCTTCCGCTCTCCCATCCCTACGAACCTCTTCCCTCCATCCCTCTCGCCCCCGCCGAAAATTCCGAAAGAGTGCCCCGCCCCCCACCTCGGGCGATACGATGAGAATCGTTTGCTCGTGCGCGAGCGTGCGTCGGTGGGAGGGCAGTAGATGTAAGGTATGTGTGTGCGCATGTTGGTTGTCCTTTTTTTTCAGACGTTAATTTCCTGTGCGGTGACGCGATCTCAGTCGAGAACGTCTCTCCCTTCATAGCCGGTGACGTGTGAAACGCATCCAACCCCTCTCCTCCCCCCTCCACCCCCTCTCCTCTCTCTCCGCGCGGACTCACCCTTCCATCCGCTCGTCTCAATCCTCTCACCGTTTTCGACCAATCTCGGAAAATCCCGTGCTCTCCTCCCACTCTGCGGCTTCCCCTTCCACAGTTCGCGAACTCCCTTTCTCCTGCCCCTGCACCCCTATCTTCTGCGGAACTCTCCGTGGCGGATCCTCTCTCTCTCTCTCCTATCCCTCACTCCTGGCATGACGGGTCCCTCCCTCCTACCCTCGGAGGTATATGCAACACTGGACACACGCATATCCGTCTCCATTTCTCCTCCCATCCTTTTTTTTCACCGTTTTGCTAATCCCTCGCGTCCTTGCCCCAAGTCGCGGGTTTCACTAGAGGTTTGGATCGTTATATTATTTTTCAACCCCTCCTCCCTGTTTGTTTCGGAGGGTGGTGGCTCGAGTGTGAGCCTATGTGTTGGAGAGGGTGAGAGAAGGGAATTTTTCAATGATCCTCCTGTAAATTGTTCCTTCGGAAAACGGGTGCGAGGAATTCCACTTTCGTGTGCGGAGGCCCCTAAAAATTCATCCCCTCCCCCGCCAGCCGCTGTCTCTCCCCCTTCAAATCTGTCCATCTGTATCGCTTCGAGATCTCAATCAGATTTGCCTATCGAGATTGCCAAAAAAAATGTACATATCCGGATTCCTTCGGCGTCATTTTTTTAAACCTCTCATCCGTCGTGTGTTCCTAATTTCCTCCTGGGTAGGGACGGAAGGCATTGGACTCGATTTGCTGTTTTGTATTGAATCGAAATGCCCTGTCCGTCCAATCCAATTGAAAACAGGGAAGAACATCTAGTCCTGTGTCACGATTTGCGCTTTATGGAATGCCATAAATGTGACTTAGTCAGGTGGCATGTAAGTTTAGTTACGTCACTCTCTCCTAATGTTATAAATACATAAAAAGCTTGAAATATGTGACGGGCCGTATTTGCTGTATTAAGAATATGTCATGTGGCCTTTTGGATGCCCCTATATTTTGGCGTTCGGCCCAGAACTTTGACATTCAGTCGCTCTTTTAGGCAGCTGGATATTGGCATCCATGGCCCTGATCTTTGGCATCCAGTTTTGGAGTATTAGTTCCAGATCTTAACTTTGGCTAGCTGGTATGCATATTGGCAGCCTTTTTGGCTTTTCTTCAACCGCCCTGATTTTTTATCTTATTTTTACCTCAGTCCACCAGGTCGTCAATAAAGTCATCTTCGTTTATTTTCCACGTGTTCTGTTATAACTTTTCTAGCTTCATCTCTCGTATACGCAAACATAAGATACTCCCTATGATATTAAACTAACTCTCTATGTTTCTTTTACAATATTTATATCTTGATATTTAAATAACAATTTTGGTGATACGGGGTGGGATACGGGAAGGGGAGAATACCATGATTCGTATTTGTTACAATAGTAAGGGGTTGGCTAGAGAAATCAAGAAAAAGAAAAATGTGTAATGATATTGAAGAAGAACTTTGGGAGTCAGTAAGGACGCAATGTTTGTCAAGCACTCGCATTATTTTGCACTATACACGAGTTGTGGAAACGTATCTTGACTACCTGATCCCTGCAAGACCTGAATAATCATCTTACGGCGATAAGGCCACGATGCAAACAAATGTTGGTACCGGGAGTATGATAGCTTAAATCTATTTAACTTATTTAGTACCATCCATTTCCGAAGTCCCACTCACCTACTTTGGCTTCGAGGGACACCGACACTAGACGTTTTACTCGCAGTCTGACTGTCACGTCTTTATAATATCCCTTTATGCCATCCCTGCCGTGTAGTGGGCTTCCAGCTGATATTCCAATGGTATTGCCACATCCAATATGCTTACATCTCCCCGCGGCCTCTCTGTGATGAGCCTATTAATCTCATATCCGTGAGACCAACTATGTGTTTTCGTGAGAAATACAGTAATGGTTTTTAGTTTTTCAACCCTCTGCCTCTTTCGTAGGTAGATGCATAGGAATCAAGATACACCCCACGATTCACTGGCGGCGAGGCGTGAAGATGATGGCTGGCGAAGATGTGTTGGGAGTGACAGAGGGGGCTGCGAAACGAATTCGGGGAAATGGGATTTTAGTGAGGAGAAAGGTTTTTCTTCCGGGGAGCGTGGTACAACGAGAGCAGTGGTGGACGGGCTGGGATTGAAATATGGGGGAGAAAGTGCGACAACTGGCGATATAAATAGGGATGCCGGAGGGAGTGAGGGAGACTCAGGACGTGAGTGTTAGGCGTGGGCGGCACTGGCTAGGGGAGATAATATCGAGGATGCCCGTTCCGCTTCGTTCAAGTCAGAGACAGCTTCTGTTTGATCGTAATCACAAAAGCGAATTTTAATCCTTCCGTGGGCATTATTCTTGGGCCGTGGCAGTTCTTTGCCATCTCATTTTATTATTTCCATACCGAAACGAGGGAAAGAAAAATGAACACATACGAATGAATCAATCACGCGTTTCTTTTATGGAAAGATCCACTGTAAAACGACCCTCAACAACCTTCATTTTGGCAAATACTGTATCAAAAGAGATAATTTGCCAGAGTGAAGTCCGAGTTGTTGGCATTTAATCACATCGTTCGGGCATGAAAATTTAGAAATACATTTATTCACCGAATGAGAGAGGAGAGCTAATGATGAATTCTCTACGGTGTGGTCCGAAGAAAAAAATAGTAAATGTAGTTCTAAACAGAGCATTAGAATATAATTCGGGAACGTTAAAGTAAAATAAAAGACTATGTATATTCCACACTATTTTTAATCCACCGACCCGGGTTTCGTCTACTCCGTAGACATTTTCTGGGTCAGAACCCAGAAAATGTTTACAGAGTAGACGAAACCCGGGTCGGTGAACTAAAAATAGTGTGGAATATACAAGTATTTTATTTTACTTTTACGTAAACATGTACTTCCTCAAAGTTACGCCTGAAACTGTGCAGTTTATAATCCGGGAATTTGATGTCTGTAAATTAAGTAGAAAGAACAGAAGAGTTGTGCTGTGTAAGGGTGGGAAAGGAAGTAGCTTTTCATTGGAGGAGCTAAGGTTGTAGGAAAAAAGGGTGACAACTTTTTATGAACACTGTCATATTGGATATTCTTGAGGGACTAAGGGAGGCAGAGTCTTCATGTTACATTTTAGAGTTTAGAATTGTATCCTGTTGGGAAGGAGAAAGATGTGAGAAAAAGCTGTTTTATGTTTTCATGCAAATATTTAGATAAATTTTTTCACCTTGCAGATCTCTATTATCTGCCATTAGTTCACTTCACCTTTATTTCTTCATCCTAGAAAAATAGGCTCTATAGCATTTAACGTAATGGCTTTACAGGGGTTTTTTGTTGAAAAGTAATACTTAATTACTCAAATCAGTACCTAGTTCATATTATTTCTGTATGGCATATAAAATTACCCTAATTTAAAATGTAGGGTAAGTTGGCCTCTGTGAATCATCGTTAATTACTTAATGATAAATTTCGTCGGGTCTAATATAGCTGAACCTGAACGTACTCAGCTGAGCTGGATTTCGGAAATCGTATCCAACTACTTGAAAAAAAGAATGATTTCAAAATAATCTCGTGATATAAAGCCAGAATTTAAGATTTTGACGTTTTAATGATTTCCGTGACTGCGAAATCCCTCGATTTGCATACATGAACGCATGGAAAAATTACCTGCACCTCTATTCATAGAAAAAGCGTATATGCCTACTAGCTCTTAGCTTAGCACCTAATAGCTGGGGGCGGTTGATTATTACTGTTAAAAATCTTTGCCTCCCAATTTTTAGCTATGTAATTATTTTAAGAAAAGGGTTTCATTCAGAGAAAAATCCTTTTAGCAGCAAATATTTTATCATACTATTTGTTGTTTTCTAATCTTTCTCGAAGCATACTTAAATATGTGATACTCATCTCCATGCCGAGAGAGTTCTGATAATTGTCGGCCGTTGGCTGAAACAGTTGCATTCTAGGTATTTCATTTTCACAAACATAACGGTGTAATTATCTATTTTTTCGCTCAATAGTCAATTGCTGTAGGCCTTTTTTTCTAGGGGCTACACCATGATGTATCCGACCCAAGTAGTGTGGTCCAATCCTAGTGTTTTCTACCTCAAATGATTTTATTATGCATTACCTGATTTTATCCTGAATGGTGTCCCATTATGTTTCTCATTTAACTCGCTGCCATTAGTCGGCGCGAGGGATTTTCCTCTCTGCTCTCCCTCTTTGAGGGAGTTGATCTCTTTTTTTTATTTTCGTGCGAATTCTTTCGCTCCATTCGTTCCTCGCCACTTTCATTTCCTCCCTTCCCCACCCTTCCTCTGTCGAGCGCTCCTGGTACGCGCCCCTAATACTCATCTCCCCTCTCACGTCTTCTCTTACCAAACGCCATCGGTCTTCAACTCCTCATCACTCCCCCTCCCCCATCTCTCTTCGCCCCTTCCCCCTACTCCTTTCAGTGGTGCGTATTCCGGATCTTCCCAAACGCCTGCACACAACCGCGGAGGTTAGATAATATTTTATTTGGCCGAACGTAATTCCCGAGCGTAATACATTTCTCACCGGAGGGGGGGCACGGGATGAAGTTGTAGAGAGAGAGAGGGAGGGGCGAGAGAAGCTGAGGATAGGGGAAAGCTTGAGAGAGGAGAGGAAAAAAAAACCCGGTGCGTCTCTTTATTAAGGAACCAATTGTGATAAGCCAAATTGATCGCTTCCCCCGTCCGTTTTTTTACTACCCCTTTTCCCTTCTCTCGGTCTTTCTCTCCATATAGAGGTATTTATCTACCTATTTCAATCGCTCGCTCTTTGGCGATAGCTGCGGGACTTTGACTCCAGCTTCCTGCCTTTTCCGCTTTTTCCCTCTCCACCGAGAATATTCCTCGTCCTAATCCTCTTCCCCAACCCCAGCAGTAGCACAACCCCGTCCTGCCGCGTTTTGCGAGGGGTGGCTATCGGAGTGAGATATGTGCCGAGGAAAATGAACGTGCTTCGCGAATTTTCATCGAGTCGAATGTGAGAGCGAGCGAGACAGAGAGATAGAGGTAGATGTATATATGTATGTATGTGTATCCGCATTTGGTGGGGATGAAGGGAAAGAGATGTGAAGGGTGCTGGTTTTTGGAGCCAGAGCGATCTCGCTTCTCCCCAAAATGGCATTTATTCCGGCGAATCTGCCGATTGAGAATGATGAATAAAGATGAGCGGAGTGAGGCGAGCGGTTGGCGTTCGAGAGCGCACCGCTGATTTCGAAATAGTTTGAAGGAAATTTTGCCTTTGTGGGTACCTATTTCAGCGTGCATCATCCCGTATAAAACGCCCAAGTCGTAACGGAACGGCGCCGAATCCTCTAGGGAAAAAACATATAAATGTAATAAACGCTCTTTTCATGGTGAGCGGTTTCGAAGCGCCAGCGGTACGGATGACCGAAGCAGCGGCATAGGTAGCTGAATCCGAACTCTGAGGTATCCCACAGCGAATGTATCGCGTCCAGATTCTTCCGCGTCCCCCCCTTCACAAATCTTTGCCTTTTCCTTTCCTAACACCCATCAATCTCTATTAAGGTCTATTTTGCTGGCTTTTTCCGCAGCTAAGGGAGGGTCGAGCCATTTCCTATTATGTTTGATGGGAATGACTGGGTGGATGATTAGATTCGTATAAAACCCTTTCATGAGATTTTTGATTGAATCAAAACAGGTGCAACGTGAACAGTTCTTCACCAAATAATTGCAATTAAGGACTCCCCAAACAAGAGCAGATATCGGTCAAAGATTTGCCAGTAGAGGTGATTTATATTTCATGTACATGTATTTACATAGATATTATGGATTAGCTTAAGATTTTGATTTTGAAATCACGATTTAAGCTGACACCAGAGATAAATCTCTTAGCCGAAAAGCAGCGGATTAGTAACGATAATATTATTTTTCCTTTTCTTTTTTGATGTTTCATGGTAGCGTCTAATGAATTACTGCTATATTTGACGATTTAAACTTGGGAATTATTGTTTATTCCAATTTGTATGGTAATTTGGAATTATAAACATTAATTAATCTGGAAATTCGTAGTTGCCTAACTTTCACGAGAAAAGTCTCACACTGGCAAGTGCTCCCGTTAGGTAATTTAAGTAAAATATGTTGTGAGATGGTGACATAAGGACATAATGTCTCATTGTTTTAATGGTAGAATTTTCAACCCTTTCTCGAATCCTTTGGTGTATATCATTAGGTTGACTCATTGTTTTCGTGGGATAAACTTCTAATGTAAATAGTACCTACGTAATTTGAACTTGACTGCTTGGAAAAAAAAATTAATTGGTAAAAGATGGAAATGAAGTTACTAAGGGTGCAAACAACTTATGGACTCCACTTAACCATTTAAATTCTCCTCTGATAAGATTTACTTTACCACTTGGAAATAAGATAATTGTGTCTTGGAGGGTTTAGAATCCTCATGGATTCTTCGGAGGGGAATAATTCATTAGTGAAGGTGACACGATAACGAAGGCCTGTTCGCTAGATTGAATTATTTCATTATCCGAATGGCTTGAAACACTGCCAGTGGTATGAAACTCCTTCAATGAAAACTGACTTTAACGAAGATTATATTTCCTTTGGTAGTAGTAGCCCTTTGAAAGCATAGGCTGCTATAATTATCGGTACTAGAATTTCCCAATTTAATGCTTAGCCGTTTTTATTTCTTTCGCGAGTGCGCATGTCATATTGTACTTGCGCTCATTGATCCAGAGAGTGTCGTTGATGTACATGTATAAATGATTTATTTTACCGACATTTGCATCACTAAAAGAAGTATCGGTCGTACTCCAGTTGTCATTGTTGCCATCAATTAATGATTAATTAGTTGCATGAGGCTTAATAATGTGGATTATATTAAAATAACCTGCCCTTATTTTTGTAAATGGCATAATGAGTAAGGAAATATTATCCTTACCTATGACAGAGCATTTTATTTTTTATTGGTTTTGAAATAGCATCCCTCCAATGGCCCAAGTTAAGGTATCCTCTAAACTTTTTCTAAGTTCTGTTTCTTCGTATATTAAGTTATATTTTAATAGCAATGGACATTTTCATGTTTCATTAATTTTTTATTTCTGTCCGAGTTTAGGCAACCGAGGTCCGGTTTCACGAGTCGTTTTGGTATCACGGTCTAAGGTGTGATTTCTAGAGGTGTAAATATATGTATAGCCTGGATTTAGATGGCAATTTATAAGGAATTTCTTTTCGGATTTTTGGTTGCATGAGGATTTCTGTATCATCATCTTGTGAATGGGTTTGCAGATCACCTAGAAGAAGAAAGGAATTATATTGGAAAAATAACCTCCGATCCGATCAAAAAATCAAACTGCTTTTTGAAATATAATGGAGGCATCTACTCTTGCTAGCGCGACTTCAAAAGCAAAGTGGTTGAAATGGGCGATCTAGTATGTTGAATTGTAATTATGTATTGGGTCTTTCGCTGAAAGCCTTTCAGAAAGATTTTCAATTTTTTCGGTTAATTCGTGTACTTCTTCACATTAGCATTTCATTTTTATGTATCATGGTACGGTCTCCCCACCCAATTAGGCCAAATCGGAAAGCGGATCACGAAGGATCGGGAATTTTGACCTTAGGAATCGCACAGTTTTTATCAAAAAACGTGGTGAACAGCGTGTACTTTTCCCCACTCCCACCTTTGCCATCTCTCTCCCCCTCCCCTATACCTAAATATTGGCTTCCACTCGTAACGCTCTTGCGAAACGTGAAACTTCAACAGTATCAATAAATTTCTGTTCTTTCCCCATTCGCGTGGAATCTTTGTATCGGCAGTTTGAAAAAGAAATAAATAGATTTATGAAGAAGGATTTCATATCTCCTCGTGCATATGTCCGCTCGAGTGCGCCCCGGAGGGCGAAGCCCGGAAACGCGAGGAAATGGGCGTTTGCTCTCTTTCCCACCCGAAATGCCTTCTCCTTTCCATCTTCCCCTGTCGCTCCGTATATTTTTCATCGTCTGTCATTCGCGCTCATTTGGTCATCCATAAATTAACGTGCCCAATTCTTCTATCGCTTCAAACAAATTACTTATTTAGTGTGAGGGACTTGTGACTTAAATCTTTTATTTGCTCTTCGATATTGAAGTTCCCGTGAAAATCGTTCGTTGTTAGATTTTATCTTTTATAGATGGGCATAAGCTCTGAAACCTGATGGCTTGGATACCTGGATATATTATTAAGCAAACATTCGGTATTTATCGCTGTCGTAAATGAATGCCGCAAAATGATCTATAACCTTCTGCATTATAATTAGTCATTATTCATCAAGATTGTTGGCTAAATAAGTAAGTGGCTCGTTTCTATTATGTCATTTTTTAATTTTCTATTCGTACTTTTTTTACTGCTCCTATTCTGGAATCTTTTTTGCTTCCTTATATCGCTGACGAATTCCATTGAATATATACTCCCTTTCCTTTGAAAGACTAATTCACATGGTTTCTCAACATGCACATTGGTGATGGACTTGCAGGAATGGATGGAGCGTTCTTCCTGTAACTCTCTGCCGTCTCCTTATTGTAAGGAATTTATTTGGAGGCTGTAAATAAATATTGAAAATATCTGTTATAAGAAGTATAAATATTTTTTGTAGACTGCTCTGATGTTATACGTGTATTATATTACATAACTCAAATGTTCCTAAGTTACCAGTATTGAAATTATGCAAAGGTTTTGGGAAAGTTATCCATTTATTTGAATTGTGAGCTAGACTATTGAGCATTTATATGTCCCGGAAGAAGAATGTAAACATGTTGTACATCCTTGCCTACGGTTTAAAAAATTCTTACTCTTTATTTACATTACATTCATTTATTCTTATGTACTAAATTCATTTATTTTCCTTCGAGTTTCTTTAATTTGCGTAAAAGACGTCAATTTAAAAACATTAGTGAGTGTAGTTGATTTCCCCATATCAGATCAAAATGCATAATTCTAGGGTTGATTAGTCTTCGGCAGAAAGTTGAAAATACGGTTAAAGAACTTATAGGTCCATCCTGATATATGCTTAGTATGTGTTGTCCTTTGTTATGAATATAACATACCTATTCTCTATTATATTCAGGCGAGCTGATCAATCGTGGTGAAGTCTTTTTGTGATGGCTGATGGAGTATAAAATATTTCAACGTGAAAAATGCCGTACCCTGTCTCAGAAAAATCTAATTTTTTATTTTCCAACCTAAATTCGAGAAAAAATCTCGTCCCTGGAAGTCCTGCTCGGGGAAATTGGAGGATGAGAATGGTGCTACTGGCATCGGGAACTACCGTCGTTGTTCGTGACGCAATTTATGGGTGAAACCTTTCCTCCTCTGTCATCGTCCGTACCTCTTTCCTGCGAACTCACATCTCCCTTCCATTTCCTCGCAACCCCCGTTTTACAACGATGCAGCAAACGGCAGAACCCTTTCGGATCCACTGTGCCGTTTGGAGTCCAGCCGGTGGGAGTACCAGCCTCCGCTGCCTCCCCCGGAAGGAGGACCGACAATCTCTCTCCCTGTCTCTCTCTGCTATCGCCCTTCCCTCCGTTTGCGAAATATCTGCCCTCTCCACATCACGTCACGACTTTTTTTATTCTATCTCTCGCTGACTCCCCCATGAATTCCCTCTCGCCACGCGTGGAACCTCCTCCTTCCGCTTCCCGGGTTCCCATTTATTCATTTCCACTCGGACGGTCCGCGTATTTTGCAGCGGGATTTTGCCCCTTCCCTCCCCCCGTTTTCATCCCCCCTTCCTTCCCGTCACCATGGCCGTTCCTCCCTACCTATGTCCGGTCGCAGCGACCCCTCTTCCCACGTGTCCCTATCGCGACGCGTTTCTCGAATGGGTTCAGGACAGTAGTTCATTTTCGATTGAGTCTCGCTGGTCATCCGGTGTGCGTAGGTGCTGCTCGTCAGATAAGGCTCTCGCCGAAGTTGATCACCTACAGGTATTGAGTGCCAAGCTACCTTACTTGAGAGGTTTTATGGTGTGGGCAAACTATTCCCAGGAATGCGTTAATTTACTTACTGCTAATGAATAATAACTAATAGATCGGATGCTTTCCCGACTCCTCAAGTCTTCGTCTCCTCCTCTCCGAGATGATGGACGACTCGATCTACTAAACATTGGCAGAAATGCGGTGTGTGGCCCGGTGGAGTACCCGAACAGTCTTTACTTTGATAATACTCATTTAATAACTTATTATTATTACTGTCGTTTCATACTCTTTCTCTGATCAGTCAATGCGGTATATTAATTTTTAAAGAGTGAATCATATTTTTTTCACTGTCACTGTAATCTTGAATATGTACTGTACATTTTATCAACATTTGTGAATTAAATCTTTGCATAGTAGTTTTAAAAAAATACGTAATATCGGGACTTCTGATTTTCCGTATCGCTACAACATGATTTAGTCTCTATAGGTATTCGGCCTAGTAAAACGATGTCCTAAATATTTCATATAGATACTACTCTTTAGCGATTTACTGCTAGCGATGTATAGGTGTATTCAAATGACTTTATGCTAGTACTTGATACTTGAGTTTTATTTTACCTGGGCGGGATAGGACGTTACCGTCCTCTCCACCCCCTGCCCAGGGCATAAAAGATACATGTATGTCTTTTAACATTATTAGTTCAAGTAGGTACAAAGTAAAAATGTATATTTATCACATTGTAAAATGTAAAAAATAGAAAAAGTACAAAACATTTTACCCTACACAAATCAAAAATATTACAGGCGGGATTCATCGAGTTGCACACGTGAGTAAAAAGTATCACTTAAGCTCCTTATCACATGTAGTAATTCTACTTCATGTGATAAGGAGCTAAGAAACTCATGTGCTACTTTTTTATGTGTTCATCACCGTCATCATCAGTAATTATAACTGTAGGTATATGTCTTTGGACAGCCGTTACCTTTAATACTCTCTCCATTGCAGTACCTACTATAAATTTCCCTTCTCAAAATTATGCGTTAGCCCTTCTAGTCCCTATCTAGCTCGTCCTATCACCTGTCTACATTATTGCATTCAAATGGAATTCTAGTGCTAATTAATTTTCTCCCTTTTCTGAGTTTATTCATTATACTCCTATCACCCTCGCCAATATCCTATTTTCTCTCAATAAATTTGATTACCTTGCTTCAGTTTTGCTCTCTCCTTCATGCTTATCCTACTAATTTTCCTCTCGTAACATATTTTCCATCTCACTCGTCGACCACTCCCCTCACATGACACTCTTCATTTTTCTCAATATCCTAGTATCAAAATTATCCAGTCTGTACTATTCTATTATCGCCAAGAAAAATTTTGTGACCCATATATCTCCTCCGCTCTATAATTTCTAAGCGTCTCGATGATCCCTTATCTCATGTCATTCTTCTTCTTACCTTTCCTTGATGCTGCTAATTTTCATCTAATATCCAAGAATAATTCCTTTCGGGCGATGCTGAGCGTCAGAGTGGCATTAAGTCAGAAATACTATATCTGAATTGGACCGTTGCGGAAAATTTCGATTCTCTTCTAAAAGTCTAAATTTTTATCCACAATTCACTTTTTTCATCTCTCTGGTCATCTCCAGATTAATAGTTTCGTAACTTTTCGTTATGCTCTATATCCCTACTTTATTCCTGCTCGGTTCTTGATTCCTGTCTTTTTTTAAACTCTGGGAATGCATTGAGAACGGGGGAAGTTGGCTTACATTTTTGGAACCGTAGAAAAAGCTGCATTTTATTGGTTAACCACAACCATTATGCAGTGGAGCATCCAATTTCGACTGGCTACTTAAAAAATAGCGAGGATATCATTTTTAGGTAGATCTTCGTTTTCCTCAACTTGAAGGTTAAATCGTGACCCACTTACCGTCACTGTTCCTACCTTCCCTCTGCCCCCACCCCGAGACTCAGCGTTTCAAATGCCCTACGTTCATCCGGTAAGGGGACCTCTCTGGCATCTCCGGATCCCGGGCGGGCCACGCGTCGACCCTTGTAGCAATCGTTTCGCGTCACAGTGCCCTCATCTCCGAAGGACACACTTGTCCGCTCCACCCCTTCGCTCAGCATCCATCCCCCGTCATTTCGCACTCGTGAAGGGGTTTGAGCCGGAGGGTGTTGAGGGCAGGGGGACGAGGGAAAAGGCCTCCCTCTCTCTCCCACCCCTCAGAATCGCCCTTAATGGCCTTCATCCGCCTCCATCCCTCTCCATCCGCTTCCCAAATCCCTCTCCCCAGTAACTCAGCCGTTGGAAACGTTGAGAACAATGCTCAAGCTCTCTCGCGACCACTTCGGGTTCCTCCGGCTTGCTTCGCTTTCTGTATCTATCCCTTTTCTCCTTCGCCCTCAAACCACTTACACCTTTCACAGTGGCCCCGTTATCGTCTCCCGCGACCTCTTCCGACTTGTTTCACGGGCCGTCGTTTGGAAGCTTGGATTCAGTGGATCGAGGGCCCTAACGCTCGGATGTCGAGTGGGGCCGTCGACCCCGGAGGTGTAATTGGTTGAAAGGGAAAGCAATGGTCTCTCATAATCCTGGATGGCCCTTCTGAAATATGTATTTCCTCGCGGATGCTAATCGAGTCGGGTGGGGGTTCCGAGGCTTTAATGGGATTACTTAATGTCTGAGCCTTTTTATACTCTATCCATCGAGAGCCTTGAGAGTAGAAGTGGGCTGAGAATGGATATTTCACGGTCGTTTACTGCAATTCATTTTCAAGTACCGCATGAGAGGTTGACCCCGCCTGCGGAACTCGTAGGTGATTTTCTTTAATTACTCATTAAATAGCTATAAACCTTTAGAAAAATTGACTCCAGCGCCGAAGAAAGTTTTCTACGAGAAGAGTCATTTAAGATGTTTTGCTTTTTATGATTTATGATTTTATGAAGGTACTTTTGCTTTTCTTGTATTTATTTATTGACGCTGTCTGACAAAGAGTAGCGAGGATTACTTTATTTTTTCTTGTTCGATGGTAGTATGAGGACAAGATTGCTTAATGATTTCAATACGTAAATATATAGAATAAAAATATTTGGTTTTTCTTGTGCGCTGGTATTTATAATGTCTTGAATTACTAATAGAAGAAATTGGATAGGGACGTATTTAACAGAGTAGGTAGTGACATATTACGTATTAATTACCCTATTTATTTGGTGCAGTGAAAATATTAGGAATTTTCTTGTCATACACTCTTCCGTGAAAACAATGCTGATCTCTCCGGTGATTTCTATGATATCAATTTTTCGTGAGTCATCGGAAGTGCTTTCAGTGGTCGCACTAAGTTTTGGATGATATAAAATTTCTGATTGTGTTATTACTTCAGCCTTGTTCTGAGAGTAAAACACTGGATCTTTGGTCATCGCCTACACTGAGGGTCATTGATACGTACCAAAATGCTAATGAGGATGAATTCCCGCGTCCATTAGTCGTATATTCCTCGTAAAACGCTGCGGTCCGGTGACTTTTGCTGTGCTTCACGGCTCGAATCTCCCGTGGATGTGTTCATTAATGCTTGAAGCCAATCAGTATTTTTTCAGAAATGCCAATGATCACTGAAATACTCAATTGTCTCATTCTCGTATGAAGTTGATATATAAATCTGAGAGAAAATGGGTGTGGCATCAGATGAATTTAATTACTTCGACGCGGTTTCGGTGTCATTCACGGTTATCTCATATGGATTCACTTTTATAAATGTTCCACGAGACGCTACTGCTAATGTGGAACCCCACAGCATTTACACCATGGTCCGTCTGGTTGATGAGGGTAGAGCTCAGTTATTAATGATGGGGATGGGTTGGTGTAGTGATTAGAATGCTCGCCTCTCACTTGGAGGGCCCACATTTGAGTCCCGTTAGTGTAAGATATTTAAAATTGGTAAACCGAGTCCTCCTTGAGTGTTTTTTTGGAGAGCATTCGAGTACAGCACTATGTCTGTCGGATGGTCCGAGCCGTGGTATCTTTGGCGATTTTGTTAATAACAGGCTAACTTTGAGGCCAGGTTTCTCTCCACCTTTTTCTTATCCTTCCATTCCCATCCTCGTACCATTTCTCCGCGTTTGAAGCGACTACAAGAAACAGAGTTTCAAATACTCACTTAACTGGCAGTGGCCAGTTCCTTTCTCTGCGCCCCTTTTGATTTCTCATAAATATCTGGAACTTGAAATACCTATGGTTTTAGCTGGACAGGTCCTAAGGGAATACCTAGGATTTGAATGCAGGACCTTCCGGTAAATAGCTTTACGCATATTTGGCATTGGTTAACAAAGTTAAAAGCTTCTTTTTTACTTCAACACATAAATTAAATCGATTAACCCCAGAATAGCACATTTGGTACCATTGTTGTATTGTATTTATTGTTGCACCTATTGTATGTATTGTACCGAATGTGCTATTATGTGTATTATAAATGTGCTCTTAAAGATAGTGACCCTAATAGAGTTCAAGGAGAACATTATTAGAAGCAGTGGTACGAATAGTCCGAATGAGAAAACGCAGCGAATTAAGTTTCTTCATCACCATGCCAATGTGAGAATCTCAATATAGATTAGAATTTCAGTAAGCCTTGCTTAGTTAAGTTGCGGTGAGTTTTTACCTTTAGGAATAATTCTGAGGATTTCCTCTTTAATCAAGAGGAATGTTTAATACATGGGTGTTTATGAGTAAACTTCACGATTTCTTACTCTTTATCATCTAAGGAAAAAAATTTAAGTTCAGGAATAAATTTTCTCACTACCAAGACTGCAGCCAATATTAAGTTCCTAAGAAAAGACCGAGGAAAGTACTGTACTTGTATTATTAGCATGGAGTATGGGCAAATGAGCTTGCATCTACAACAAATTATTACCCTGCAAGTCCCCATAAATATGTGTGGCCAGGGGTGTATCTTCACCAGACATGCACTACTGCCTATCGTACTCACCGGGCTACCACACTATTTGATATGATAGGTAGTACAATGGAAATGTCTGGCAAAAATCTCCATTGAAACAAAGGGGAACGATGTACTGATTTGGATTATAAGTCATGCTCTTTGAGTTGGTGGTCGAAAGCTTAGGTATGCCTCCGTTGAAGAACTTGACTAGAGAGAAAATAACGGTGAACTTAGCACTTCTCGTTCTTCATCCAAACAGGGCTGTGGTGGATGTCCTGCTGTCCGCCGGAATGGACGTCAATGCACGGACGGCGGCCGGCACGGCGCTGCACGAGGCAGCCCTCTGCGGCAAGACGGATTGCGTCAGGGCGCTGCTGGAGTCTGGCGTCGATCTCTCCGCCCGGGATTCCGGGGGTCACACCGTCCTGGATGTCCTGGGACAGTTCCCAACCCACGTCACCCATGATATCATGGAGATCATCCAGGGTGAGGGATTTCTCCATATCTAGCCGGTCACCACTCTCTCTACCCGAATCCACCTATCACGCCTTTGTAGTGTTAGATATAAAAAAAAACCTAGTCGCTGCGAATAATTCCAACTCTGCACAGCTCAACCCCATGAAATCATGTTCACATTTTTAAACAAGACTTGGATGAAGGGACGTAAGGATTAAGATCGAGAGGTGCGTTGCTGTAAACGATTAAATATAGCGTATATGTAGAATGGGGTCCGTGCAACCCTCTTTCCTTCATTTGCTATTGCAATTGCATTGCATTGATCGGAGATTGAAGGCACCAAGAAAATATTTCCGCGGTACTGCGTGGAATTTCGATTTTTATCACTCTTTGAAAGTTTATTCCTCACTAGATTTTACTGTTTCCTGCTGCGGGATTTTTATATGCATTTCGATGCTGAAATTTAACGTATCACCTCCAATTTAGTTATTTTTATCAGCACCGTGTTTATCGATCAACTTTTTTTCAAGGTAAATTAGGGATAATAGTAACTCATTGGCATCCTAGGTATTTCAGTCATATTTCTCAGAGATCTTGGTCTTACCAACCACGCGTAATTTTTCACCCGTATTACCTGCTGAGAAGGGTCTCCATATGCGGTACTAGGAATCCCAGTATCGATAATTTCTCTTCTTATTTTCATGAACACGAAAAGAGAAATAGTAGATATCGTATTTGATTCTTAAAAGAAACTGTTTTGTTTCTGTATTTTGCGTACGTACTTAAAGTGCAAATTTCCCATCACGCAATTTTACCTGTTTAGTTTGTAAAATTATTATTTCACCCCCATGAGTCAGATTGGTGAAACATAAACCTTCGCAATAAACGCGTAATTATCATATGCGTGTGTCATTTATGCACTCGTACTTATTTTTGTGCTGAAAATGTATTACGCCACTCATACGAGTTATTCACTTGTTGACTTATGTTATGAGACCTGATGTGGATTACAGCACGTTTTGTTGATGGCATGCTCTTTTCTTTTGCTGACTGGCTGGAATTTTTACCTTATCTCGGCAGTGTATGCTGAGTTTCAGAGTGTCATGAGATGATGGCGCAATCCCATTCTTAAAATCACCGCCTCTTGGAATGGCTTCGCAATTTTTTTGCAACTCTGGAACGCTGATAACAGTTTTTGCTGTCTTTGCTTATATGTTTATCACTCTCCGCCTTGAGAACATCATCTCAAGTAGTGCGTTAGCTGCCAGCACCATTCATCTGCCTCTAATTAAAGAATAACTAAGACAAATCCAAGCCCAATTATGGCTAACTTCCGAGCGTTACTGTCACATGAAGAGGTGTTGGAAGGCTCGTGAAAGCATTCTTCCTCTCAGTCGTAATTTTCCCTACGCACTCAAATTGATATCCAATGACATAAATTGTGCTATAAAATTTTAATTTTGCGAAATTTCTTTTTAAAAGTGCCCTTAAACAAAACTTATCTAATTTTAGTACGCTTGAGGCTGCAACTATAGCTGCTTAATATTCATCACCACTTATTAGACGCAATTAACAACGCTTTAATCAAGTAACAATTTAGCTGACTCGGTTCACTTCAATCATTATGAAACACTACGCACCAATTTGCACACTGCTCTTCTGAGTTTTTGATTATTGCCAAAGATATGAGTATTGTGACGTCATTCCCACATTATAATTATTCATGTAATTGATTAAATTGAAGCCTCAAGTAAACGGAATGAAGGACGCATATTGCTACTGTTGTTGTGAGAACCTCGTTCATTAACATTTCCATTAAATTCTCAGTCTCTGTTAAATATTGTGAATATAATAAATTTAAATAACAATGATAAATATCAGGTGTAAATGTCTTGATAATGATTCAATTACATATTATGCGTAACTCACAATGTGGTCTCACTTCTAAACGATAATTTTATGCTCAAAATGCGTTCAGTAATTTGTCAAAAATTATTTGTTACCGTTAAAACGGTGATGCACTCATAAAAATATGTACGCATATGCTTACTTTGTTCAGGAGAAGTTGGCAGGAGTCTTTCGCCGAAAAATCTTACATTTGATTCTAAGTATGTGCGATTGTTCTTATAATTGTCAATTTTTAAACGAGATTATGAGCTTCCTAAAAAAAGGGAACTTAGAACAACTGCCAACTTGTAAATTGAACAGGGTATGTATTTTTAAATATGTCGTGCGTGCCCCATGTGTTGTCTCTTTCTGTCTGTCTTCCTCTTTACGTGATCTCTCTCTCTTTCTGCCCCCCCAAAAAAATGAAAAAAACAAACACGAGCACGTGTTGCTGTATTTTTTTCTCTATGTGTCCATGCCTGAACTCTGTCCGACCTGGACCCTTTGTAGGCCTTCGCAGTGCCTGCGTGCGTCGTCTTGAGATCACATTGCTGTCCCCACCCCCAGGTTACAGGGACCGTCCCCGTTCGCCCCCCGGCGGGCCCCGCCCTGCCGCCGAAGGGGGCGAGGGTGGCGGCCGGGGCGGGTGGAGGAAGGGAGGCGGCGGCGAACACCGGCGGAGGGAACACCACCGGCACCGCGTGGAGGACTCGGGGGGCGGCGGTGGAGCCGCGGACGGCGGCGCCGAAGACAAGGAGAACGCAGATCCCCTCCCCCCCATCCCCACCCTCGGCAGTCCTTACGAGAACGTCCGGTTGACGCCCAAGGGCGGTCGCGAGGAGGACGGGGTGGCGATGGAGAGGGAGGAGGTGGGCGGGGGGGATGGGGAGGAGGAGGATGAGGAGGACGAGGAGGAGGTGGAGGTTCCCGTGGGACGGGACGACGCGGACGATTCATCTCCCGGCCACTCTCCCTCCTCGCGGTGGCGCTACTACGACGAGGGATGTGGAGGGAGGCACAGGAGGCACCGGCCGCAGGGCGGAAGGCAGCGGAGGGGGGCGAGGGAACAGCCCACGGACGGGGACGGGAGGACGTCGGCCGCGTCCACTGCCTCAGCGTTAGTATGCTACGCTATCCTCTCTTATTCCCCTCCCTCGTAGCGGTAGATCCTAGGATAATGCAGACCTTTTTATGCCCGAAGCGGTCTCAAAACCAGCGATACTGGAAGTGGAACATTTTATCAGCAAAACAGTATGCCAAGAAGTGCTGATGTCGTTATTAATTGTAATTTAAGATAACTTTCATTACCCAGTTGATGCCACCGGTGGAATTTCTTAGCCATTAATAATTTTTGGTATTTTGATGGCATTTGGAACTTTGGATGGCTAATTCCTGAAGTGTTATAATTTCTGACTAGGCTTTTATAGCAAACGGACAAATTTTCTTTCAAGTTAACTTACTTAATGATGGGGTGGGGGTAAATGACACTGCTGTTTCCACAAAAATACACTTTATTACTCCTGACCGCTTTCTTTACTGGATAGCATCGTCAGGTAATGTTAGATTGTGACGAAAATGGCTATTTATTTATATATTAAGTGTGCTCTTGTGACGACTGCTAAAGAGTCATTTTTCTGTTTTACCTTGAGAAAGTTCCTTAGGGTAGAGCCAGCAACTGTTTTTGAATTATTACTTGTTGACTTGACTCCCAGTTTAGATCAATTCTGTTACTTAAACAGATTAATATTTTGTGACTAAGGGCTATCATGCAAGTGCAGCAAAGTTCGGCTCCTGGACCTGTCCCTTGTTGTTGCGTGAGACAATAATGAATCCCCATTCCTTTGTGAATATGAGAACATGAGGAGTAAACACTGGAGATAGTGAGTCATGAGTGTGCTGTTAAAGAAAAATTATGGATTTCACACTCCGGTGATGGATTTAATGGATAGGAGTACGCGTCGTCGGTTTGTTCGTGTTTGTGTGAAGACTAATGGCCCCTCAGTGCGCTGAAAGGCAGCGAGTGGAAGATAGTGTACCGTTGGAGGAAGAAACTTTGAGGGAATGCAATTAGCGATTTCAGCGAACCTGACAGCAAACGCGAATAAAGCCCATGGGATAACGGTCACTTTCACCTATTCTCCCATACGGGGGCTGTTTGTCGAATCAGACTTCCTCATGTCGGAACGAGTTACTATTCATGGGTCACGAATTATCAGGCTCGGTGCAGAGAGTCCAAAAATGTGAATAAAAAGAAACAATACTACCGAGAAAATTCTTTGAGATAAATGTGTGGAATAGGAAATACTCATGTGAAAGTGGTGGAGTAGACTTTTGAAAGAAGAAAATTTAGGAGTTCCAATAGAAATAGGGAATGGGATGGATCAGCGAAACCCTTGGTAAAGTATATTGAGGCGACCCAAGGGTACTTTGGGCTAGTACTGAAGAAGACGAAGGACGGGATGGTATTCTTTTCAGTGGAGGGGATAGGGCCTAAAAAATAAAGTGCTGAAGAAGGAATTAATTTGAGAATAATGGAATACAAAGCAATGGAAAACGCTTCGATGCCTCCAATGTTGCTATTGCGATTCGTCCCTGTACCTCAACGCCTTCAGTTAGTATGTTTTTACTTCTTGTGTTTCCTAGTAAAGACTAAGCTCTTTTTCCTAAGAAGACTCCTAGACATTATTAATACTCTTAGAGCTTCTTTTCATCGTTATTTCGTTAGTTTACTGACTATTGTAGACCGATTTAGGAAGTGTTAATGTTGAGGAACCTTGGAAGCGGAAGAAGGGCCTAAGATCCTAAGGTTCCTGTTGAAGAACCTAAGGTGACACTAGTTTTCGCTTGACTAGATGTGTCAAGGGATCTTCCAGCGTCCCATTCAAGTACTACGCGTGAATCACTCTCCATTCGGCTGACATTTAGTGGCAAAAATACCCTAAAAATGTTGCCTTTTTCGGAAATCGAACCGGGGTCCCCATGATGGGAGACCAGTATTTTAATAACCAGACCAAACCGTTACCCATGGCTAAATTAAACCTGTGTCGTATTTGATGTCTTTCCAATTTGGATCAAATGACTTATAAATCCAGGGTGAAAAAATCAACTAAATTACTACAATTCAATAAATATAGCCCCGTCATGGTAATAATGGTGCCAGTTGACCTATTAATCTAATTTTCCTCTTGCCAATGAATTTGAATATTGCTAATAACGGTGGAAAATGTAAAATAAACATTTTAACATGATGTTTTTGGTAGTATCGCGTGAAAAACTCACATGTGAGAGTATAAAATATCAAATGTTATAGTCGTTTTGGTATTCACTCAAAAATATTTTTGTGTATGTCTGCAATGAAATTGGGGAATCTCAATTATCTTTGGAATGAACGTGGTATTGTTCCAAATTTTCATGTGTGACTTTATTTGTGTCTATTTTAGAACAGTTAAACATTTAGAAGAATCAAATTATGAAGCTCATAAAAATATTGATTTGGGCTTCTTGGGGAATCTTTCTGCTCTATTTTATTTTTGCTTAACTTTCGTGCGTGAATTTAAATGTATGCCTTAAATAGTTAACAACCACGATTCTGCTTTAGAGCGGTGCGCCCTCCTTAGTATTTGCTGCAAGCGTGTGATGTTCGATAATTGTAAAATTTGATAAAAATAATATTTCTCATCTTTGAAGGACTCTTAGTGAGTCTTCACTGAGAATGAAGGACTCTTAGTAGGTCTTCACTAAGAATCCTTCAATCCTTATGTTCCCACTTTGTATATATTTTTGTATCTTGAAGTTCATAGCCTTGTTTTGCCTGAGCCGCGAACATAATAATCACTTTTTTCTACGAAATTGTCAAGACTAAAATCGTGGTTTACTATGAATGTGTGTTATTCTCTGCCAGGCATTTTCGCTGAGGTGGTATCTCATAATGAAAAAAACCAGATTTGAGGTGACATAGATTCCTTGTGTTATTCTTTTTCAATTGATAGTACTAATTTTTTTTACAATAGTACTTCAGGTTTTTATTTTAATGACATAATTTCGTTTTCCTAATCACAGTTAGCCTAAGATTTTCAGTGCATCCTGCATGCAGGTAGAACCTCTGGGATTAGCACTTTTCCTTCTCCTGCGTACGTTTCTGATGATTTTGAATATTTATTGGTTATTATTATTGTATCACGTACAATAATTCAATAATTACTGTTCAAAACAAGGCAGTATCGGCACACTTCCAGTGCGCCGATACTTACTTGTTTTGAACAGTGTTGCCTGGGGTGAAGCCTATTCAGTTTTCATTCTGTGCTCGGGAAATAACTTTTCGCTCACTATAAATCCGAGACTTTTTTTCTTTTTCGTGTTTTTTTCAATTTGTTTCAAATATTCGGCTTCTCTCGCAGTTGTTTGGGTTCGAAGTGTAGATTTACCATTTTATTTATTAATGCTGGTGTGGCAAGGCTTGAAGGGGAACGTGGATGAGTGTTCGCGGTGCGACTCCGAGACGCCAGGCTCGTTTCTTTCTTACCGCTGCATCAGTTATGAGCCCGTCTCTCTTGCCAGTCCTTCGTTTGCGCCCTAACCCTTTCTTCCCGAAGCTTCGTAGTCTTTTCACTTCTCTTTTTGTTGACTTTCTTCCCTCCTCACCTGGACTCCTTGGCCTCTCCTAACTTCTACCCTCCTCCCTTATCAGGTTCTCCCTTATTCGGTCCTCCCTCAACCGCGAGCTTCCAAGACCGGACTTTTCTTCTTCCTTGCAGTCGCAATCTTTGGATTTTTTTCCAAAGAGAAGTAAACGGAGGCGCTCTTGGAAATTTGGCGCCCGACTGCAGCAGCCGCGACTTGTGGGTTTTAACTGGGCAAACTTTGCCGCGTTTCATTACCCGCAGAAGGCAGTCATCGCTTTCGAGACGATGTCTCCCCCCTGCCTCTCGTGTGGGGAGCCGAGGGGGTTATTCGGTTCTCAAGCGGGAAGGATGTGGAATTCTTTCTGGTGCTGGGAGATATTTTGTGAGAAGTAAAGCAGGGTGGGAAAAAATGAGTGGGAAGAACGGGTTGATGAGGAGGGTAGATATTTGGGACGGTAGTGGGGAGCCATGAAGTGGAAAGAAGGGAAAAGTTCCACTCCGAAGGTGCTGAATAATGCATGAATCGTGAGGGAAGGGGTGATTTGTATTGGAAGGAAGGATACAGGGTGCGGTCTGTCTATGAGGGAGTAGGTGCGTTCTCCACGCTTTTGGTGGTGAGTTGGGTTTTGGAACGTTGATCGTAAAATCTTGTGTGGAAGTTTTTTTCTTCGCATACTCCGCCCAGACTGCTTTCGGAGAAGCATATTTCAGAGGTCGGTGGCTATCTGAATCTTCGGGAGGAAACTTTTCAGCTTCTCCCTCTCGAGCCTCCCTCATCGACTTAATGTGCCTTATGGGATAGAGAAAATTAACACTGGTGATCGGATCTGTTGTGATGGCTATAGCACTGGGTTTTTACCTTGAGGTTCCCTTTTCAGATCTCGGCTGAAGAAAATGCTTTCATTGGCATACTGATCCTCTCTTGGTTGTTGTTTGGAGAGCACGAGTTCAATATTCCATCCATCGTGTTGGACATGAAACCGCGCACCTCTTGGCGCCGTTCGATAAGAGTAGACTAATGATAACGCAGAGTTTTACCTATCATTCCTCTGCTCTTTAAAAAACCTACTTGTATCCAAGTACCCACCTATAAATTCTGAGGTTTCAGGCATGATTGAGTGGAAACGGAACGTAACTGCACTTGAATAATGAGCAACTTCCACAGAGATAACGTTTATTGCGACCGGGTTTCGCTTTTTACAGATGCAGCCTGAAGATGCTTTAAACAGCAAAACCCGATCGCAATAAAATTTATCTCTCTGGAGGTTGCTCATTATTCAAGTGCAGTTACCCATCTATCAATGACGCAAATGACCTTAGCAACCGATCGCTTCCCCGAATAACTACTGCTAGTACATCAACATTACCCCGGTGTGATCTGATTGACGAACGAATTCTGCTAAACAAGTTTTGTTCTTCCAGGCTTTATTTTCCTTTATTTCATCAGTGTAGTTATTGAATACTTGAAACAATTTGTTGCATGTGACTTAGTGGCCAAAAGAAAAGAATGAGTGTTAATTAATTGATTTTTAGAAGCGAAAAGGAAGAAATGGGGATCAAATGTCCTCTATAGAGAGTTAAAAGTCTAGGAGGTTACCTATAGTGGAAAAAATTTGAATATTCATAGAGGAACGCTGTAGTCGACGGAAACGAAAGCTACCGAAGATTCCGACTTAAATATTTTTACATATTCGGCACGTTGTAGTATTTATTGTTGAGGGAGGTGACCGACAGCTAAGATCATTAGTATCAAGAATATTAGGTGAGTATTTAGGAAGATGAAAGGATGTTTGAAGTGTAGACGAGAGTATGGGGAGAAACCCTGCTCGAAATGCAATTTCCCATGCTCTTATGGAGTTGACTGTCATGAAACTCGAGGTACAACTTTCGGTATTTTATTTCAAATTCAAGATAGAGTCACGTTACATGTTACCATATATTGATTTCGTTCACGTTGTTCGGCAAAAGTACCACTTGCTCTCTGTTGGTGTATCGATTAAAGATTACTAAGACTAACATAGCTTGTTGGCTACATTAAGATTACTAAGCCTATCCTAGCTCTTGGCTATATTATATATAGTGTTTGTTTAATATCATGACGACTTGGGCGAAACTTTCGATATTGCGCCCTCTCGGTTAATCTAGATGCGTGTTTGCGTGTTCGAGTATCAGTGTTGTCTTAGCTTGTGTCTGATTACCGGTTTTATGGCTGTCAATTCCATCCCTTTCCTGCCAATCTTGAGGTCGTGGGTTCGAGTTTCCACGGATGGGGAGGAATTTCACATCCCGAGCCATGATATTTGTGTAGTTTATTCAGTTGATTATAAATGAGGATTTAATGATCATAAATTCGCTAAATAAATGTGGATGTGGTCATTACTGTTATTATCGCTGTATTTTTTATCTTTCTCTCTACTGGATCTACGACATCATTCGCTGCTGCACCATAGGGGCTCCGAGGGCCTTACACCACGATCACAGCCCCTCTCGCTGCCCCATTCGCACCACCACGTGCACCACACTCACCAATCCCTCTCCAAGTCGCTCGACTCGAGCTGCGTGTCCGAAGACCTGTCCGATCTTCTCTCTCGGGATGCGGATCGGGTCAGCATCTCATCGGGGTCCAGCGTGCCACCTCCCTCCCCTCTCGCTCGGGGGCCCTCCGACGCGGAGGGGTCCGCGGGGGCCGCAAGGCACCATCGACGCTGCAGCCACGACGCTTACGTCCCCATGGCACCCGGCCTCAAGGTCTCGGTGAGTTGTAAACATCTCCTTGGTTCTCCCTTGACCTCATCTGTCATCTCTACCCTCTCGTTTGGCCGGACATTTTTTCCATTTTTGGAGTGTAAAATTTTAAAAGAGGAGTTATAATCAATCGGTGGAATAGCTAACTTTTTTCATGATTATTTAAAAAAATGTGTTTGTGGTATTTAAAAAAAAATTTATGATGCTTAATTTGTCCTTTTACAATGCCGTAGCTATTGGAAAAAATGTATAAAATGTAAAAGTTACTTTCAACACGTTGACAAAAGTGGAGTTTACGCTTTAATGGCCAAACGTAATGGAAATTTATCGCTAGAATTAAGGAAAATAACATATTTTGTAACAGGTGACGTATCCTCTATGCTTGACAAACATATATTAGAATGTGATCATACTGGTCACTTTGAACCTGATATTTTTAATGTAAAAGTTGAAGGTAAAAAATTGTATTTTATACAAATATGAGATTGTAAATACACGTAAGAATTTCAAAGTTGTCAATGACGTTACTTTTGTCTGTCACATTAGTGTCAATAATTGTTGGAACTTACGAGTTGTTTCCGTGATGATAATAAAATGACGTTACAAACGAAACAGGTATCTTGAAAATGACATGTTGAGGCGAAATCATGGTTGGCAAGTATAAGTGTGGAATATACAAAGTTATTATTATTTTACTGTGAAGCAGTTCCACAAAGTAAAACCTGAAACTTAAAAAAATGTTTTTTTTAATTCAAAAGCCTACAATTATTACTAGAAAACTTCCGGTTATGACTTCATTGCTTAGAAACTTTGAACATTGATTTATGGGAAACCGGCTTTCTAGGCACAGAACCGGGACTATCTCCGCGGATAGAATACATTCAGACATGAAATAAGTTTTAAAATATTTTACCTGATCCTTACGAAAGGATGTTATTTATCTCATAGAATCAGACGGTGGAATTTTGTTGGTGATATTGGATGAAATATTTTAGGGAAGCGAGGAATACCGAAGAAAAATGGACATTTCTGGTGTCACAAAAAGTAGTAATGGTTATGCTTGTCTTAAGAAGTTCAGTGAAGGAAAAATACATGCAAAGTGGGGTAGATAAAGCAGAATAGGCATATTCTGTCAAATCACCCTAATTGGTAGAATACCAAAAATCTATGCTATGAATACTTAGACTCTGAAGGTTAGGGTTGTATTAATGAAGTGTCCCTACTCCCCTTTGCATATATTTACTTTATCTCTCGGCCAAATCCACATTCTATATCTCTCTTCAAGTTAGTATATGTCTGTCCGTTTTCATACTGTCCGTTACACCTTTTCCATATCTTCCTCGTCCTCGCTTACGCAGTGTTCTACCTTCGATAATGACTCTCGGCATTCCATTACCCCAGAGTGCCTACTCCAGCCACCTTCATTTCTCCTAATCCCTGGCTACAATCATCTCTCGTCACCATCAATGTGCAATGCCTCTTCTTTTTTCCGTAAAACATTGTTGGATTATGGAATATTGCTGACTTTCGATCAGAGAAACTATTTCTGAAAAATCTTTAGGGCCCGTCTTTCCGAATCCCCATCCAATCAATAACTCGAAAAATGAATTTAGTGCTATTTCCTATTCCGTGGCTAGGCAATGATTGATTTCAATACATTTAAGCACTTCCGTTACATTTACGTCTGAGGAATGTAACTTTTTTCGTGCTAAGTAGAATGAACCTAACCTCGAAGAGTGTGCCAATGTTTTTACGCTTGTCTGTGTTTACCTTGGTACATTACCCTATCGTTGAATCATCTCTAAATTCTTTTGTTTCCCCTTCGAAATATACAGCCCACGCCTCCCAAGAAACCCCCGAGAAGGAACCTCTCCGTGTCCCCTACGCACCCTCAGCTGGGCGAGTGCGGCGGGGTGGCCTACGAGTATCTGTTCCTCGCGAGGAGCGGCCACAAAGGCGTCGAGGACGGCGGCGGCCTCACCCCGCACGACCTCCCGCGACCGCCGCCATCGGCCCACTCCCCTGGCCGGGAGGCCGCCCTCCGGAGGGGCCGAAGCGCCGACCAGTATGTGGATATGCGGGGCGGTTGCTGCCCCCCGCATCCGCCCCCGGGGTCGAGGCTCCCGCACGACCAGGACCCGGAGGGCTCCCGACAGAGGCCCTACTGCAGACGGAAGCTCAGGAGGCATAACGACCACGCCTACGAGAACTACGACCCGTCGCCGGGTGGGGTGCCCTGTGGTTGGAGGGGGGGAGAATGCGGGGGCGGTGGAAAGCGCTACTCGGAGGGCGAGGTGTTGGCAGGCGCGTGGGCGGAGGAGGCGGTCCGCGGGAAGAAGGCGAAGAAGAAGAAGAAAAAGCAGCAGAGGGGGCCGTCGGCCGTTCCCCTGAGTCCCACCCACTACCAGCAACCCCCGACGCCGGACCATCCGCCGCCGTCCGCCCTTCAGGCCGAGTGCAGTATCCTGGAGAGGATTCGACCCCTCAGCCAGGTGAGAACGCCAGAATCATCAAATGATTGATCAAATCTATTTGAACGTATTGAACTGCCATTAGTAGAATGGAAATCACCCAATTGTCAATACTCAACACTGAGTACATCACTTTTCTCATTTTAAGTACCTTCCGTATATTTTTCTGCTGAAGAGATTTTAATTATTGCAGATCAGTTTTTCATTGCAACCATAACTCTTGCGGTCTCTAATCGTTCGACGAAATTCTCTCATGAATAAAGAAAGATCGTATGCTTTCCCGGCGTATATTGTTGGTGAAGGCTATTCGGATTCTCCTCCGGGTCAAACACTGCATTTCTGCCGACGTTTCGATGCTCAATCAGAGGGCACTTGATCCCTGGAGCCAGTGTATATATACTAGTCGAGTTATGTCACGATATCAGCCATGAGGATGATGGACAACTCGTAGTTCGAAACGTCGGCTGAAATGCAGTGTTTGACCTGGTAGAGAACCCGAATAGCCTTCTCTAATGGATAATTTTTAATCGCTTTCGATAGTTTGCCGCCGATAATCTATAATTGGCAGATGTTTGTCGATTCCCCTTCCTCGCCGATGGCCGAGTGTCGATACTCCCCTATGTTCACTCCCTATTCACGCTTTTCCAGAGTTTTGTCGCCCGATGATTGTGATTCTGGATCTCCCATTTGCACACACCCACGCAAGTTTAACGAGGTGGAAATCTACCAGAGATGCCTCCATCGTAAATGCCATTCCTAACGTAATTATTTACGGCATCAGTAATAAACTTATCATAAGCTGCGCCTATCTTAGTCATTTTTGCGAATATGTTAGTCTTTGTTAAATGATATAGCATCTCAGAGACTGGAAGAGTGGTAGCCCGTGGAATCGGAGCTAGAGCATGTTTATATTTCTATGATACATTCGTCATTGTGAGGCGTTGCTTAAGATATGGATATGAATGGTCTTAAGCGTTTAAAATCTGGTACTTCTCCTTCTTTTCTTCTCGGCCTCTCTTCGTCTTCTCGGGCATGATTATTGTGTTTTATATGCAGTATTATTCCTTGTAATTTGATTTTTCGGCTCCTCATTACTACTTCAGATTGTGAGCCAAGCGTTGGTATGTCACTAGTCATGCGAGACATTTTAATTGACTGTGTTTTTCCAGTGGTGAGTCCAGCATTAGTTCCTTTTTCTTTTCCACTTTGAGAAAATTTTGCTGCATTAACTCAAAAAATTACTTGTACCCGATACGAATTTCAGTTATGAAAGTATCTTTTTCAAGCTACATCTAACTCCTGAAATTTTGTAACCACTTAGAATTTCCCGGATCAACGATGAATTATGAGTAAATCGTGTATCAGATCATTCTCTCGAAAAGAGGAAGGACAGGCGTAAGTGCTGACTTCTTATCCTGTGAGATCATGTTTTTATCGCGACTGTGTTAGGGTTTTTTTCTTTGAATCCAGGTCTTTCTTTAGTCGAGGTTGTTTTGGATATCAAATTTGAGACATAATTACGCCCATAAGATTGGTTTTGAAGCGTTGGCTTCAAAATTACTTAGCCTTCTTTAAGAATAAATGAAAAGGCTAATTTGTGACACCCTGTATTAGTGTCGTTATACTTTTATCCTATGTGCTCAAATGGCTACAACTTCATCATGTCCCCTAAACCTAAGCCCAAACTTTTAAGACAAACACATCACTCATTCCCGAGACTACATTCGAAACCGTGACCCTCGAGTTTCCTGACCGATTCTTTACCGACCTGAATTCTGCCCCCCAGGTATCTGTGCATCGTTCTTCCTGTAATGGGGGCGTTTACTTTACTTTACCTTTACGGGGGCGAACCGAAATCGCAATTTTGTACACGAATTCGTTAGATGGGAACGAAAAAAGAATTTTAGTGAAAGCATTAATCTTCTAACCACAACCATTCACTCAATTATCAAAATTTAAAATAAGCAAAAGGTGATGCCCACCGAAGAAGCTGCTTTGATATCATTCACGTCATTTTCCTCCCGTCCTTAACTGCTTTTGGGGGATGAGAAGGGGGTGGAGGGGGATTCTCGGAAGGTCTCCTCGCACAGATGCTGTCGCAACTGCTCCTATTGGCAGAGTCAGCTGTGTCCCCCCAATTGCGATTTAGGCAAAGTAGCTTCGCGGGATCAGTTGTGATTGGACGAAGTCGATATACGTCAGAGGTTGCACCACGCCCACTTTTCCGAAAGGGTTACAAGCATGTTTTTCGCCGCTTTTAACTCGAGAAATAATTGACTGATCAAAAAACGGAAAAATACGGGTCTTTTTATTTTACAAACTCTATCAGATTCGGCTATAAAGAAGTACGACCCCATTATCTTACCTGTCCCAAAAGTCTTATTCTAGAAACTTTATATAAACTTACACGTCTTCCAAAAGTATTATTACCTTTTTTATCATCTTTTGCATCATGATAAATGAGTGTCCATATCTCTTATGTTAGCAGACCCCAATATTGCAAATTTATTAGGGATGGAAGTTTTGAGGATCGGGATATTGGTAGTCACCGCTAGTTATTATTTGCCCCTTCTAAAATAAATTGACCTCTAATGTTACTGCTTTCCTCGTTGTAACTTGAATGTGTAGATAAGCCTTGTGGCTGACTCATTTTTTATCTGTGCAGAAACATTTTTCGGTTGGAAAGCGTAGAAAAAGTATAAGAGGCCGAAATAAGAGTGAGATGATGTAGGCCATGGTGAGTCGCACGCCAATTTCCATAATTTGAATTTGCAAGTTGTTTTAGAAAACGTCAAATTTTATTCGGTAGGTAGGTAGGTTTGGTTTAAGGTGCATCGACAACTTAGGTCATACCGCACCTTCGCATGCTTATACCTGGATATTACTTATAACAAAACTATTCATTCATTTGCTATTATAGGTCTGTCTATGCACAGTATATCATGTGTGTATCAAATTTTATTCATTACGACCCAATGCTCATGGTATGTTTGACACGTACCTGATTGAAGATGTATTCTTGCATTCTACGTGTTGCAATTCAGAGAATAATATTTCACGCTTTCGGAGCGCAGATGAACCGAGGTCTTGTTCGTATCATCTTTATCGTTCCCGCCTGATTTTTACGGGGTTCTTATCACGTCTCTCTCCTTGATTCTGCTCTCTGCCGCCGGCGCCACATGCTCAGCGAGTCGCTTTGAAGTGAGGGAGGGGAAGAAATAGAGGAGGATGAGGAGGAGGAGAAAGAGATGAGAGGGAGGGAGAGAGAGAGAGAGGAGTCGAGGGGAGAGGAAACGCAAGGGAGAGAATCTGTAGGGAGAGCGAGCTCATCTCCATCTCTTGGCCAGACGGCGGAACTACTCGTGTACAGGAGACCTGGCGTTCGAGTTGAATTCGACAAGGGTTTGAACAAGTGGCTTTTGCCAAAGGGGTTGGAGGGTGGGGGACGGGGATAGATGCGCAGTGGTGCTTTGGTGTTCAATGTTAGGGAACGATGCTGAGAGTAGTTTGGTGAACGGACGGGTTCTCAATCGCGTGGTTAATCAACCTCAAATTCGAGCACGTTGGGCGCCAACCCGCCAGTATTCCAAGTGCACACTTGTGGATGCCAGCATGAACCGAAAGAAATTTTTAACCACGATCAGTGGACTTGGAAACTTGTGTGGTATTGTTACCGCAACTAGCAGTGTTGTTTGATGTAATAGGCAGCCGGAGACATTGTAATTTCTTTCATACATTTACTTAATAATGCTTCGTTGATTTTGTGTTACCGTAACTCTTGTGAATTTGAGTCATGCCTACTCGAATTTCCCCGTAAGTTGCTTAGATAAATAGGGGATGATTAATATTTCAATAAATGATTGATGTTAGGCGTTGAGACTGTGTAGACTATTTTTGTTTTCATTTCGGCATTTGATCATATGCCTAACCATTTTTAGTGAATATTCCTGCAATAGCTAATTATGCTTTGACTTTTGGACAAGGGGTTTTAACTAGTAAAAAGATATTGCTACATTGATGCTGCGTTTTTATATTTTATATCGATTTTCTGTGCTAAATAAAATTGCGCTTTGTAGAACTGAAATTGAATTTCTCATATCTAATTTGGGCATTTGAATGAACCAATTGTTTTGATAATAATTTGGGTATTATGATCATAGTTTGGTTTGTATGCAAAACTTACTTAGATATCTATAACACATGTTGCACCATGTCAGTAACCTGCAGAATTGGACTCCATTGGCAATATCTCCCAAGTTAATCCATAAAAGTCGCATCATCTTCGTAATCCGTCTACGAATGGCCTCTAGTCATGTAATTTTATGAGTGGTAGGTGGCCTTAAGCCTATAATATTTCCATCTAGTGACGCGCCTGATTTATTTAATTAACTTATCTAAAATCAATTGTTTCCCATCCCCTCCTCTTTGAGTCTTTTTTGCCAGAGCGTGATACTTTTGCTTCATATATGTTCTTTCTCATGCTAACAGGCCGCGTTGCTTGAGTCATCGACAGTTGCAGGGGTGTGGGAGATCCGATATTAACCAGCATTCATTCCAGATGACGAACTTCAGTCTGTGTGTATACCCAGTAAAAAATTGTCTGGTACTGTATTATAGTGGCTGGATGTAGCTAAACCTCTTTCTCTGAGATTAATCCAATTACTTGGAGTTAAACGGAGGTTTGAGGATCTAAGCATTTGAATTCCATCTTTATTGGACCACTAGTCCTTGCCAAAAGTATATAGACTCGAGTTTAAGGCTTTATGTCTCACAAGTGGATGAGGCTATGTTTATCCTAGGTATTACAGCGTGTAGATACTTTAGTTTCAATTTTAATGCTGGCAAAGGAATTTTTTAAATTATTATTTTGAGATATGTTTTTGCAGTAATAGTTAATAATGCACATGTTTTTGAGTCTCGCAAGGAAGCGTCAGTTAGGTAGTTTATAATAGCTATATGAAAATCAATAATGAAGGGAACTGTGGAAAAAATATAAGTTGTACTATTTTCATGATGTACGTAAAAATTTAAATGCTTAACTTCATTCGTGTACCTACGTTATTTTATTGATTTTTACGAAACATGATTTTCTCCTTAAGTATGCAACTTGAAGTTCCGCGGCAAACACCATCATCTTCCTTAAAATATTTCTGTTGTGGATCAAGGAACATATTAAAACTGAACTTACCACAATATTTTAGATCTAATTTTATAATTTTTAAAAACGAGTGCGAAACGAAGGTGGGCTACGCGGCGCTTACATTTTATGCCGTTGCATTGAACGGCGTTTTTTTATGGGCCAAGGGTCGACTAATAGCGATTCGCAAACCGTATGAGGATCTTTAGGTAGTACTTGAGACTCTGAAGTAAAATTGATGATGAGAATAAAATTATTATATTTTCATCTATTAATGCGTTCATGCCTAACTTAAGTTCGTGATTTAAGTCAAAAAAGACTAATGAAAGACAAGACATATGGACACTTAATTAGACAATGCATGCATCATCTCCAACACCAATGAAAAAAAGAAGCGAAGTTTTTTGTGTGAATTTAGCTTGTTTTCATGGAGATATAATGAATACTCGTAATAATATTACTCTAAAATTCCAATTTAGCTCTTCCGAGTTTTGTCAACCAGTGTCAAGTATGCCAACTCCTTTACCAGACCGTTTATCCATCTGCGTTTGACAACTTAATGGCGATCCAACTTTCTTTGAATTTATGTACTCTAATCGTTGATCGACTCACGAAGTTATTGCTCCCTTATACGTAGATATTTGTTGAAAACAAACGTTTGCATTTTTTCTCCCGTCCTGCTCCTTGGAGAAATTAATAGGCAATTTTCGTGGCTAGTGAGTAGGCCGGGTTGCATAACTAAGGGTTGTAGAATCGCTAGATACGTGATTAATGAGTGAATTTTATATGAAGGGAAGTCAGCTAGTAATCTCGAGTATGACTAGCACTGTAGGCTTGATAAATACATGTGTAGATTTTTCTTGAAAAGATTTTATTATTATTCACTTACTTATTCACCCTTACATGCATCTGTTTGTGGCACCAATATTACTTGCAGATCGAGGTGAAGTTAGTCTCAGCTAGGCATACTTATGGTGGTGAAAATATGAGTGATTGTCGAGCACTCTTCTTAAAGATCATGAAACCATTGGTGGAAGGAATCACTTCTGTCGAGAATAGGGAAAGTATTTTCAGGTAAACGTCGTTTAACTGACGGGCATGCCGTGTTCCTTGGCGAGGTTTCTAGTCAAGGAGTGAGTAATGATAGAAAGGAGTATCTATTACGTAAGTTATCTTGGAAATTTAAGAAAGCAAGTGAAACCTCTCGTGGCTAAGGTATCTAAGCATCGAGAAGTGTTTCCTTATGCGGATGTAGTTGTCATGTCGTGTGCATAATGTAGATGTAGCAGTTACTCGCGGTTTAGTACGTAGATAGTGCAACATTTTTTGAAGAGCTGTTGTGAATGAAGAGGCCAGATACTGTTGAATGACAAGGAAATAATATTCTTTACTATGTATTTTTATATTTTTACCTGTGTTATAAGATAGTGGTAGTAGTAGACTAGTTTTAACTTGCTCCAACTTCTATGGTAATATTATAATATAACCTCAGTCTTAATCCTAAGCCAAACAACACTAACACAAAATGTGGGATGCGAATTCGCGACCTTAGGGATTTCAGGCCGATCGTTACCTACTTCACTTCAGTCCTTATCTCTGAAACATCAACTTTTATTATGCGTAGTTTCATTCATTTTAGAAAGCAGGGTGCTTATACGTGTATTTCACGATATCACCCATGTTTCAGGAATAAGAACCTATTCATGCGCTACAGTTAAAGTTACTTTGAAAATTTCAAATCACAGGAGTTCAGGACACAAACGAGATACGGCTACATATAATACTTCATTATTATATGAGATAAGAAGTAAACAAAAATTTTCAGCTAAAATTGAACTTCTCGGCTGGTGACCTACCACCCCATGCCACGCGCCCTGCGTGTGAAGATGTGTATGTTAATGTTCGCTTCCAGAATTACTTGGGTAAATATATATCCTTTTCGATCAAGCTGTATTAAAGTTTATTAAGTTACGAGTTAAGTGTTACGGCACGAACTTCATTTGATTCAGAACCTAAGGAAATAATCCGTGGCGCTTTTCAGAGACGTGGGGGAGCGTGGGATATAATTAATGCGACGGGGAATCGTATACGCAATATTTTGAGCGCGTACACACGGCCTAATGTATTAGAAAAAGACGTTTTCAGGGCGGGAACCGTGGCGTGGAAATCAAACGGCCACTCGAGGCGGCGGGCGCTCAGGTTCCGAAAGGAAGAAGGGAGAGGAGTTCGATCTATAGGGAACAGGCGGGTTTAGGGGAGGGGTGAGACGTACTCTTTTCTTGCTCCGCTCAACGGCTCCCTAAGTGTGCGAAAGAAAAGGGTCCATGCACGCGTCGGGAAAGGGCTCTGGCATTCATTGGGGGGAGGGGCCGGGGGGTGCGAAAGGCCTGTTTGTGCTGGAGCAAGTGAGTTACGCGGAGGAGGTTCGGAGTGTGGTTAGTTACCGGGGAGCAAAGCTCTTCCCAAACCCTCCTGCCCCTCCCCAATCTTCCCCCTTCCCATTCCACCCTCCTCTCCACCCTTAAAATCTCATTCCGCGATCCTAAAAGGACGCTCAAAACCCGATTTCCGCCTCCCCCTTTCCATCCTCGGTCCTCTTGCATCACAGCGGGCTGCGTGAATCATCGCCTGCCTCTCGCAATTAAGAGACGTCTCGGTCGCGCACGGTGCAACTCCGTTTCCCTCGTTCCCTTTGAAGCTCGAGGAAGAAGGGCCCTCGATCCGCCGCGGTCCCTCAGGCGGAAGGGGCCCTCGTAACTATCGGCTTGGAGTGGGGAAACCGGGGTCCGAGTCCTGACGTCGAATTGCGAGAGAGGTTCGTGGATTTGAGAGACTTGTGCCGGCCTAGTGTACCACATATCGTTCATTATTTCCTAACTAGGCGAATCGGAGCTGTTTTTATTCGTTTGATACTGCCCCTTGCGTTATCGTGAAAGGCTATTTTAAATGTCCTTTATATGAAACAGGGTGCTTTTAGTTTATTTTGGGAAATAATTATCGGGAATACATGATTGAAGTTATGTAATAAGCGTACAAGAGAAATGGAATAGCAGCAGAAGGTAAAAGGAAGTAGAGAGGGCATTTTAAATACTAATATTAAGCTAGCGTCGTCATGAAGTTTGTTTCTGACTCACCTCTCCTCCTATAAAACATTAATTTTAAATTAGCAGTATGTCAGGTGTTCGATGAAAGTTTATAAATATGCATTAATTTCTGTATTAATTTTATTGTAATCACTGTTAACATGTGATCCTGATTGTTTTTAGTTTTTGTTATATGCAGCATGACGTTGTTCTGAAGTGGATCGCATTAAAATCACTGAGAAATGTCAAAATGACCTATGCTTCGTAATCAGTGTCGCGATGACTTTTTAGCAGACAGTTGGTTTATGCCTGGAAGTGGACAAGAAAATAGATTATTGTCGAAATGTCCTAACATCTTTTTCATTTTATTCTATTAGGTCGGCACATATGCATGACGTACGCATGCATCGTTTTAATTTATCTCAATAATTCTTTAAGCGCCCCCATCCCAAAACATACTGCCTTTGGATAAACATTTGTCAACTTATTTTAAATGTCCCTTCTCATTATTTCATAAACATTTTTCAACTTATTTTAAATGTCCCTTCTCATTATTTCATGTCCACACTCTCCTATATTTCTTCAGTCACGATAGTCGTGATGTTTTAACCCTATTAGTATGTTTCGCCCAACGATTCCGTCTCCTAATTCCCTTCAATGACTTCCTGTGCTCCACCTGCATCCCAAAACCATCGTCCGTCCCTCTATCTATAGCTCTCTCTCCATCTTTTACTGTGACTATCCTCAAAGTGCTCCTATTTACTTCCATCTGTTTTCTCTAAGGTTCACGTCTTGTAACCGTTTAATGTCAGTAATAAACAAACATAATGTTAACTTTTTTGATATTCTTGTTCAAAGTTTCGGTCACCTATTCCGTCCTTATAGTAAATATCTCTTTTGCTACGCAATTATCCTCCTAATGACAGCGTCATTATGCCCTTTTAAGCCCAAGTTGATGCCTAAGTAACGTTTTCAACTCCTGTTCTATACCATGTCTTACTTTTGGGCTTAGTTTAGACCTATTTGAACATGATAAAAACACTTGGTTGAATTCCACAATGGTATTTAGTATCCGATCGGTTTCGACGCTGGCAGCGTATCGGATCTAAATACCATTGTGGAATTCTACCGAGCGTTTTTATCATGTTCAATTGTCGCAACTTCAACAATGTGACGCGTAACTTCATTCATTGAATTAGACTAATTTTTATCCCATTTACTCTTATTATAATGAATCTTCGGCTCATTTCTCTTGCGTTGAGCTTGTGATTCATTGGAAGAATACTTGAGTTCCTTGTCAGATGTGTCAAGTAGCACTTGGTTATCCGAAAATTAATCTGATTTGATTAGGTCTCTCCCTAGATAAATTCCCTTGCTTTCAGCTGTAAAATGCTGTTAAATGTCTTCCTACTGCATAATTTATTGACATGTCTATAAACTCATTCGAGCATTAATTTGCTCCAATGGACCTGCATAGCAACGTCTTCGTTAAAAATGCTGACTGTTCCGTATGTGCGTTCGTTATTTAAGTACGTGCTCCCGTTTTATAAACCTCGAACTAGATGGTAACTTAGGTGTTTTTAAAATTCATTATCGTAACTATTACGTTTAGGTGTTATCAGAGTTCTCTTAAGCTAGTCATTCTGTCAATTCTTATTTTAATACGATAAGAGAAAAATATCAGTAAAGGAGAAATTCGACTGCTACACTGTCGGCATATTTTCCGTGCTATCTTTCTCGGCTAAAGTAAAGGTATTTTTATCCGGTCAATAAGGATTATTTACGTTTGAATAATTTTTGATACTTGGAGATCTTGAAGAAATTTTCAGATTTCAGTTTGATTGAGTGTTTGTGTGACATCCCTTAGATCGCGTTGACAGATTGGATTTTTGAGGATGCTTGACTATAGGTATTTTTAGGTTATTGATATTCCCAATGGATACTAATATCCCAAATGGCATAAGAATATAATATATATGTATGCTGTTTTTAGTTTTTTGATGGAAATGCAATTAACAAAGAATGGGTGGTTACACAAGGCGAAGATTGCATATTGAATGAAAGTCGTAGGCTGCGTGAAAATTCATCTAGGAAACTTAGTAATGATTTGCTTTAAGGCCCGCGATGGAATGGAGGATTAACGGTTAACAGGAAGGTAGGAGATGGCATTATTGACGTCATGAAGAGAGGTAGCAAGCATTTCCACGTGAAAAATCAAATTCTGTTGAGCCATGAAGTATAGAAAAACCTGAAGAAGACCCCTTAACCCTTATTAGTTAAAACTTTTATTTTTATTTTCTTTGGTCCATTTTTCGTTTGCTAGAAAAATTCAAGGGTTATTAGTGCTCAAATATCTCCATCTGAAATCGTTTGGATAATAAATGATGAAACAATAATTAAGATGCCATGTAGAGAAAGATAAAAAAACACTAGATTTACTAAATTTGAAAAAGAAACGCCTATGGCACTTGGTATTTCAAAAAAACCATTAGTTGAGCGGGAGTACTCATGATTCAATACATGTTCATGGTCTCTACTCAGTAGATTATCAGGATTTATATTTATGTACAGTTGGTCTGCGGCAGTAGTTTTCCACTAGTCGCATTCACGCACTTCTCAGCAAATAAATAGCTCGGGGTGTAACATATGCATGGAGTTTTGGTGCTTCCGGAATACCACGACCTTTGCCGATAGATTCACTGGCCGAAAGGAATGCGATCCATCCCCTCGGTTGGAGTGTTCGGAGGGACCCGAGCTTAAATATTGCCTTAAATGCCGATCACTCGGGAAACAAAAGAAAAAATGGAAATATCGTCGAGTGGCCTCGATACCACATCCGCGGTCGCGCTGGGAAACCATGCGTGCGTGTCGTCAACTCTTTCTCTCTTTTCCCGCGACGTCATCCGATGTCCAGCCGCGCGCGAACTGGCCCCTATGACCGACGCTCAAGTGTCGCGACAACTCGGCCCTGAGCGAGAGAGCCACTTTTAAATATTCCCTACCCTCGGTGTCCCTCTCTTTCCCCGTTTTTTCCATTCCACTCTCTCTCTCTCTCGTCTCTTTTTCGCGATCCGTCAGTCGTGCGACCGAGCGTGATCGCGGTCCGATGGCGCGGATAGACGCGAGCGCGTTATCATCTTCCGGGTCGTCTGCCATCGTCCCGGCGGTGCCGCCGGCGACCACTCCCGCTGACCACGCATCAGCGGTGATGGCGCGCGCTCGCGTCCGCAGAAATCTGTCTCTCCCACTCTCCCATGCCTAGCGTTCGCGTCCGCGCTTACCAGGGGCCGCAGGCTTTCGGTATTCGTCGCTTGTGTAGGTGGGAGGAGGAGGAGCGGGGGGGAGGAGATAGGTCTCTGAAAATCGGCCGTTGGGATTGATTCAGTCGCTTTGACGGCGAAACCCTCTCCTTTGCTCTGGCAATGGCCATCGGTCCCCTCCCACCCGGATTCTGCGGGACAACATGATGTGTGTTTGACTCCATCTCCTCCTTCCTCTCTGAATAGGTCCTACCCTTCCTTTCTTCCCCCACCTTCCGGTGACCACACGAAGCTCAAGGCTCTCCATGCCATATCCCATCTCACCAACTTCCGTCAATCTGACTATGACCTCCCAGTCGCCCCCACTTCCCTGCGTCTCTCCTATTCCTATCCTCTCTCTGTTTTTTTCCTTCCCTCTCCTGACCGTAACGACTGCTCGTTGAACTTCCGATGAGTGGCTGTGGACGTAGTCATTCGATGGTTGAGGGGGGGAGTTGGGTTGTTGGGGGGGAGGGTCTTTCCGCCACGGCCACTTGCGCGCTGATCGCGTCATCGGTTCTCCCTCTCTTTCTCCCACCTCTTCCTCTCCCTTGATCTACCCCCCCCTCTTCCACCCCTTGATCGTGAACCCCTGTGTCCCCTCAAAACTTCATCCAAATCGCACCATTGGCACACTAAGTGGTTCACGTGTGTGGTTTTCGTGGGGGTGGTCGGCGGTGTAGTTTTCCCTCGGGGGAGGAGTTGGAGGATATCAAGTGCCTGGGACGGTGTAGGGAGCAGCGATTGTGTGTGTGGGAGATAGGAGTGGTGGTGTTCGGAAGTGGGCTTTGCGTGTACGTGTGGTGGGGTGGGAGGTCATGTGTTGGATAAGCCGGTCGAGCTCGTCTTTCCACGGATCCACGGTCGCTTGAGCGTCGGATGGCTCGGTCAGGCCTCGTTGACGCCTCGTGCCCTCCCTTGGGAGGGGGGGGGGGGGTGGAAGAGGTCTGTTTGGCGCCAAGCGAGGCGTGCCGCCCGAAGTGGAGAACTATGGGGGATAGGGATTCGACCGGGAATGCTGTGCCGGGCGGTCTCCCACACGATTTTCCATTTCTTTAGTCCCCCCTCCCTTTCTCCCTCCCCCAATTTCCTCCTTCTATCCTTTGGCTTCACATATCTAACTCTTATCCACTCCTATCGTCGCTGATCGAGCGCTTTTCTCGCTTTGAAATTTTTCCGATCGGCGAAATCGTCTGATAATCCCATTGTTCGCAGCAATTTTTCGTACATCAGGTTCGGTTCAGGCACTATTGTAGAATTTGATTTTTGGGAGGTCGTTTTCAATGTTGCGCGTCGAACAAAGTCCTTGAATTGGCTCTTGTGCGGAAATGACATTATTTTTGGTGGAATAAACCTGGTGCTATTTATTTTTTTAGAAAATTTTGTTTAAAGGTTGATTTAATCTGTAGTTGATCCAGTAGATAATTGCACTATAGCAAGGAGTTCCACAGAGAAAAAATCATTCGCCTTGACCGGGACTCGAACCCGGACCCCCTGATTTCCGGCCAGGTGCTCTACCAGTTGAGCTACCAAGACGTCCTTTTTCTCTGTGGAAATCAACGAGGCTTAAAGGAACTAGGTGTTAACGGACTGCAAGACATATCATGTCACAATGCAGCCGTAGTCGTGCGCAAGGCGCCACTGTCCACGAGGTTAAGCCGAATTTTTAAACACTGAGGTGCTTACTTAAACGAATTCAAAGACCGCGAACTGGCCGCGGGAACTTTAGCGGTCTTTGAATTCGTTTAAGTAAGCACCTCAGTGTTTAAAAATTCGGCTTAACCTCGTGGACAGTGGCGCCTTGCGCACGACTACGGCTGCATTGTGACATGATATGTCTTGCAGTCCGTTAACACCTAGTTCCTTTAAGCCTCGTTGATTTCCACAGAGAAAAAGGACGTCTTGGTAGCTCAACTGGTAGAGCACCTGGCCGGAAATCAGGGGGTCCGGGTTCGAGTCCCGGTCAAGGCGAATGATTTTTTCTCTGTGGAACTCCTTGCTATAGTGCAATTTTCAGCGGGTGACGCCGCTAAAGTTCCCGCGGCCAGTTCGCGGTCTTTGAATCAGTAGATAATTGATGAGAGAATTTTGCGTCTTAAGTTTTTTCCACAGCATTGGTGAGACTCCGTTATTTACGTCTAGACTCTTTTTAGAATTCATTTAGTGTAAAGATGAACCTGGGATGGGAATATAATCGACGCTGGAGTTACTAACTCAGTTAATTTTTCCATTAGCAGTAATCTCGCTTTTTTCATTGTCTTTCGGTGAATTTAGGCCTGATTTAATTTAATGAATATGCTACTATGTTATTGCTTCTCATCCATGACTCAATAGACCTTTGGTCAATATGTCCTCATCTTTTAGACCTCAGATAGGTCTCCAATTCTGTTTTTATGTCTCTGTGCGGAATCAATAGCATGGTCAATCATGCCCTACTCTCAGGTTTTCTGGGCCACATTCTATAAGTAGGTACAGTACCCAGTCAATTGGTCAAATTTATTGATAGACCTTAATGAGGGATTTTTTGATGCAATTTTGAAAATATAACTCTCATTTTATATGATTTTACGTACTGTAGATTTAGAGTATTTTGTAAATCACCAGGTTTATTACGAATTTGGACGATTAAAATGGTATATTTAATATTATTTATATATTTATTAAGAATACGTTTAGCGCGTAATGCATTTAATTTCCGGTCAATGCGGGTATTTAAACGCATTTGGACTCATTTTTGTTATTTTTTGGTGAATTGAGTGGAAAAGATTTGTGTTCTACGTTATTCAGGCGTGAATGAGAACTTAAGTGCTTAAGGGCGTGAGTGTTTTTCCCGTTCTCATTCAACTTTGCCGATGGAAGTTTGAATTAATTTTAGATTTCGCCCTTGTTTTTCACCAATAGTGCCGATCCGCTATAGTATAAATGCTGTGGCTGTAATGCCGTAATGGGGAATACGCATGAAATTTGTTTCTCGTATATTGACGATGTACTTGTTACGAAATGTTCTCACAAATTCAAATATGCAAGCCAAAATGTTCTATGTCAACCACAAAGATTATTAAATTCTATTAAAATGTTCCCGAAAATTGACGAAAGTCACGTGTCCGGAAACGTCCTCTGACGTCACTGCACGGGATAGGTTCCATATTGCCGCGGATACACACGTTTATTTTAGAAAAAAGCGAAGCGAATATAATGTTTAGAGATTTTTAGCCGTCCTTTGATCGAAATAATGCCTGGAAAGGGTCAGGCACATAGCCAGGGGGGGAGCTTCTGGTGCTTCAGCCCCTCCCCCCCCCCCCCCCCCCCCCGATATCTTTTCCCAATAATTCTGTGCTCTGATTTTTAGCAGTGAACTTTACCAGTGAGAAGAGATAAATATGGGCACTGTAAAAGTAAATACCAAGCACTGAAAATTAAGGGAAGAGATAAGTAACATGTCGGCTCCGAATGGGCAAGGCTGCTTTGTTTCAAGTTACGCAAGACTTTGTCCCCCCCCGAAGCAAATTTCTGGCTACGTGCTTGGAAAGGGATTAAGGGATTTAAAAAAGCAGAATCCGACAATTTGCCTTCGATTGACTTCCTCACGGCGGCATTCTTCTTAGAAAAAACCGATTGCATTGTCGTAGCAGAGACTCGTGTAGTGAAAACAAATAGGGCATTCTACAGATATTATATATTTCATAGACGATTTTCTCGTCAAGATCCATACTAATAATATAAATAATCGAAATACACTAGTTTATTGCTTTAAAAAAATGAGATCAATAAGTATGTTTTCGCTAAGCATTCGTTAAACAACTTACCTTCACGTGTAAACAGCTAAACAACGCCCATAGCGATACCGTGCCGTGACGTCGTGCTTTTAAGCTTCTATAAACTCACAATTTTTAGAGAGTAATATCTTTGTAATGCAACTTAGTTCTTCAGCAAAATTTTCGCTAAGTACATTTTATCAAATAAACTTCTCATTCAAGGAGTTATAAAAAAGAATGCATGTTCTCCATTGCTGTGAATGCTATTCCCATTTGGGGGTCGGTTGGTTACGTTGCTGGCGTCGCTTTCATTCATTGTTGGTGGTCTGTGGATTTGTGACCCGATGGTTTCTGCTGGTCCAAAGTCTTCTCCCCCACAGTATCAGTCGCCACCTCTGTTCTAGCGACGTAGCTTTGCGTGGTCCCCTCGTTTCTCGTGCCATCTCCCGCTCCAAAGTCTCATCTTCACTCCGCATTTACGCGCAGTCCACCTCCTCCCCGCGCACTAACGCTCCCTGCGACGTAACGGGTCGTTTACCAAATGGGGGGACGCTATCCACTTTGCGCCGCCACCCTCTCCGAGGGGTGCCCTTTCCTGAAAGGCGAGGGCGGAAGTAAAGTTATGGCATCTGCGCGGTATTTTCTTTGGCTCTGCCAGCCAAAGCGGAAGCTTCTAGATCCATTATCTAAGCACGTTTACATTTTACGAGGGTTGGGTTCGTAAAGTGGCAATCTTTAATAATACATTTTCTCTGGAGTCGAGTGAGATTAATCACGTAGTATGTGGCGAGTGTGATTTGATTTTGATATGCGTTAGTGTGTGATATGATTTCCTCCCCCGCTACTGTGGAGCCGATAATGAGAGTGACAAATGAAATTAGTCCGTAATGAGGCATGAAGAACAGTTAAAGCCGGTGAGGTAATATTTTTAATAATGTCTCTTGACGATTCAAAACTTTACATTTCATGTTGAGGTTAGCCTTGGGCTTCCTGTGACCCTTGATGGTTAAGCAACAATATTCGAAAATTTTGGAAAGCCTTGGTGTAATAGATATCCTTAAGGACTTTACCTTATGCTATGATTTATGTAAAATATATTTATTATTTGTATATTAGGGTATAAGTCTGATATATATTTCACTGAATTCTTTTACCCTCTCCATCTCTTGCTTCGGCTTCCGTTTGGTTCTCAATCTCCCTCATTCCTCATTTTAATTTCAATTTCCTCTCTTTCTCTAGTGTGACAAACGCTGTGTAATGGTAGTGATAGGTTTTATAGTGTGCGAACTACTTAGGGGTTATACCATACCGCATAACCTTATTACATTCTTAGCCTAACCCAAATACTTAACAACACTCATGTCCTAGGCGGAATTCGAACCTGGTGCTTTGCAAACCAGAATACTGCGGCTGGAAACCTCAACGTCCTTCCGTCTTTACCTAACGGCTATTACCATTTTATTGATTCTCAATAGATCCTAAAATTTGTACTAGCCACACCGATGTCTTTCCGGACTTCCAATTTGTACATTAGGTACAACTCCTTCTATGATGGAGTATATTAACCTTTCTTTATCTGGGTAGTTATTCCTTTTTTCCATCATATTCCATTTAGTTTCTGAATGGCTTTCCGGCGTTTGTGATTACAATGGATAATGCCTTCGTCGTAATTAGGCTGTATCAATAAGATGGATATTTGAACTTGCAAATTTGGATGAGGTTCCCTTTCAAAGAACAAAATCTTCTTTTATAGTTCCGAGAATATTGGAATTAAATGGTGATCAAATCATTCATTTACTACCTGGCCTGGGTTGCATCTTGATGGACAGTAATTCAGAGTTCACTAGGCGTTAACTGTCTGAAATAAATAATCGCTAATGTCGTGTATTAAAAGACATTTATTGCTGAATGCGTCGTCATTACCGATTTCAAAGTTGGATGGAATGAAACTTGTCGATGCTATTTTGTGGATAGAGGAGAAGTTTATTAAAGGGTACTACTGTTATTCGTTTCTCAAGACACCAAAACCACTCCATTTGATAATTCACGTTCCACATTGATGTTTACGGCGTAACAATTTAAAAATATAGGTAAAATAAAGAAACAAACCAGCTAAGCATATTTCCACTTAAAATTTACTACGTGCTACTAGGTACAAATCATAATCGTCATCTTCAAGTACCTGATTCAGATTCACGTTCCTATTGAATGTAAAAGAAAAAGGACTGTGTCGCATGCCATAGAGGGATCGAAACTTAAGGGATAAATAACTCCGGAAATCAGAGAAATCTCAGGTGATTACCTTAAAGTGCTTGTCACCGAAATGCAATGGTAATCAATCGGCGCACAGGGTATTTTTTTAAATATTCAACATTATTACTTTTATTTCATGATATTGAGATCCTGCTGAAAATGTTTTCCATCGAATTTTGGATGGTTTCCAAAAAAATATGCATATGAACTTCAGAAATGCGGAAAATTGATGCGCCGAGTAATATAGCCGTTCTCCACCCCTAGTCCTGCCACTCGCCCCAGTTTCAAATGCCGCGTCCTGACCTTAAACTGCTACCACCCCCGGCTCGCCCCATTTCTACCCCTCCCTCAACTGCTTTCCACCATCCCGTCACCCCCCAACCCTTCCCTCCTCTTGGGACAAACCGAGCGTTTGGTGAGAGAGGAAAGAAATACCGCGGACAGATTGTGGGGTGAGGAGGAATTCGCTAGAGGGCAGATGTGGGAGGGAGGGAGAAGGAGAGTATACGCCGTCTTGAGGAGCACAGTGGAAGCCTCCCCTCCCGGTCCTTTGTCGCGCGAGTGTGCCGGAGTTCGCTTTCGGAGGCGGATGGCATTTCACCAGAAGAAGCGAATCCATTATTCCGTCTCGCATTTATGTTTCTCTTTATATTTTTTGGGGTCTTCCTGATTCCCTATAAGGGTTGAAGCGCGTGCTATAATCGCTGACTTGATTCTTCGTGTTCGTTCTGACAGCAGTGGATCAGTGAAGGAGCTCTGGTTTATCCGTGCGGAAGTTTAGGATTTGGAGCTGAGCAGGTTCCTCCCTCCGTTCCCGAGCACCCTTTAAGCGTTTCAGCTGACTAGATTGACTTCGACGACGTTCCCTGTTTTGGCGTCGCATTCGTTTCGCGGAACCACCATTCCACGGATTTATTTCCATCCGGATAGTAGCCTGAATTCGCGATCCTGGCAGTCAATAATCTTCCTGGTGTCTTCTTCGAAATCTATTTAAAATCGCGTGCGACTCTTTTTATTCTTCTATTTTGGCTTTACATACATTTGGCGCGATTTTTGGATGATTGCCATTTCGCTTTTGTGATTTTATTGATTTATTAGGGCCATAAATTCATATATTTCATATGCCCATTAATTCGCTTGTTGATATATTTCACATTTTTACTACTGTCGACTGGGCGATTTAATTACTTGCCGCTATCAGCTAAACTAGTGTCGGAGAAGTTTCTGGGTAACTGGAGCAAAAGATTGTCTGGATTCATATCTCGAGGTTGTCCCTTGAAGAGAGACTTCTTTGCCCTATCTCTCAACCCTCTGGGGCTCCTTACCCCCGTCAATCGCTGACTTGGCGACCATTTCCTGAAGGGCGCCGGGACGCCGCATAGCGTGCCGCCGCCCGACCCTGAAATGCTGTGGTGTGCCCGGCTGGTGACCACGGCGGCCTGCCTCCTCTCCCCGCAGGAGTACAAGCGACGCTCCCGGGACATGGAGACGGAGACGGAGGAAGGCCTGCTCCTCGGGTGCGGCGCGGCGCCGTCGCTCGACGCCTCAAGCGGCAGCCTCTCCAGCAGCGTCTCCCTTTCCGACCGCAGCCTATCCACCGACAACAACGTGGAGGAGTTCCTGGGGGACGCGCCGTTTGCCGGTAAGAGATTGGTTTCTCATCCCACATTGACAGATATCTCGCCTTCTCCGTTGGTCATTCTTCTTTAAGAGTGCGGAATGAGTGAAAACCTGGAAATTTGAACGCGCGTCTGCCTCGGCTGCGTCCTTCCTCTCCTCTCGTTATCTATCGGGTTACTGTTGATAATCATAGCAACGCCCAATGTATCTGAATGACTTCATTTAATTCACAGGAATCAAACAATAAATATTAGTCATCATGAGAAATACGAAAATAAAATTTCGTTGGCAAGTTCTTTGCGTTTGGAAACATGAGGTTTACTTTCTCGTTCTGAATTCGTTTCTCATATTATGAATGATAAATTTAACACGGTTTGTTAATGTGTGTTTAAATTTGTTTCATTATTTAAAAGAACTGTTTATTTCTATATACTGAATCATAGTTAATGATTAAAGTGAACGGTTACGTTCTGTTCTGAAAATTGCGGTAAACATTTCGATTTTTACTATTTTCGCCTCAGTTGTGGGGATATTAGCTAATGAAAAACTTCATTTGATGTAACTAGTTTCTAGTCATTGGGCTAGCCTATAGTAAATTGCTTTGCAGAGGTCTCCCCTGTGGTGCCACCTCCTACCTCTCCCCATGAAGATCCCGAAGGACCAACAGCAAATCGGAAACGTAAGATTAAAAAACAAAAACACTGCTGTAAAATGGCTTGACTATTCTAATAAGGCTCAAAGTAACTGGGAAGATATTTTGTGTTTCAGTCGAGCCAAACGACCATCTATTGCATCTTGTTTCCTATCCAACCGCTTTTGTTAAATAGTTGTTCGATGTTGTGAATCTTCTTTTTCGATATCTCAGTTAAACGCCCATCACCGTCAATTATTCTCACAGTTTGAGTGTATTCAGTATCCTAATCTAATCTAAGCAGTTGTGTACAAACTTTGTGGTTGATAGCTTTTGGCGCAAATTTCTATTCCTCGTATTGCACTTTTTATTCGTGTTCATTCTACTTCGCGAAATTTGTGATGTCATCGCGATCTCTATGAATCCAGTGTGTGTGTATAAATATGGCAAATCGGTATCCGCATGAATGGGTTTTCCTGCACCTTTCCTACATGTAAGTAAATCCTCGCTGAAAGAAGTTTTTTAGTATCATTTGTTTGATAACTGTTTTATAATTACTCGTTAAAAGTCATAATTTCTTCTGCGTGTATTCTGAATATATTACTTTTTTATTCATGTATCGAGAGACAATTTGCAAATGATTATATTTTGATCTAATATTCAGTAATATATCTCATAAGTTAAGCACATTACCCATCATACATCATTCGTATTTATTGTTTTTATGTTTCTCGAGAAGTTAAATTTTACATAATTTGGTAAAATTTCATAATTAAAATCACATGATTGCTTTGTTTCAGTTTCGTGTATCATTGTTGAATTACTATGTATATTTACATGAATTTTTTCCTATCTAGCCGGTAAATGTAATCCACCAAGTGTTAACGCATGAGTTATATACATCGTATGCTTTATAATGGTGACTTTGGCGTCTAACAATGCTTGATGCTTTCTGCATGCAATGTTTGTGTCTGTAAGAATTCATAATTTTCTGATCGAATGAAGTGATTGTGAGTCATTGAATGAAGATAACAGGTGTTTACATAATACGAACCCGAAATTAATGACATAACTCTGTTTGGTTTTGCTTTTTGGTAATCTACGGACTACTAATTTTTATACGCTTAGCTTTAGTGTATCCATCAGGATTGATGCATTGTGTGTAATGAATGTGATATCTTGAACTTGGTATTTAAGGTATAATTGCGGATCGTATTTCTTAAAATCATAGACATTTCGTAGCCGATGGCGTACAGTAGTTATCCGGGGATCTTGCACTTGTTGCTTCCCATTAGACAACAATGTTCCAGGGCTTTTCCAGTAATGGTTGTTTATTTTCGTAATTTTCCTTCATCGATGCTTCATTTTTGAATATCCATTGCAGTTCTGCGGAGGCCTTATTTTTCGACGTTAAGGGACTATCATGATCCATTAATCCCGTTACTAAGCATTTTAATGATATTATTTAGCTGCCATAGTGGGCTGGTTCAAAATATAGTTATAGAAGTGTTCTGCTGTCCTCCCTGTCGGTGTCCACCGATATGCCAGATGGGAAATGGTATGGAAGATTATATATTTTTTAGGGTCTCCGTTTCATTATTGCTATTTTATCGAGAATATTTTTTAAAGAAGTGAAGAGTAGGACATGAATTGAAATTACTTTGCAACTATTCCACATAAAATTTATTTCGAACGAGTCAACATGTTTCACTGCACTGCAGCATCATCAGGACTAACATGGAAGTTAAACATGCCAGAATATATAGTCACGTAAGGAGGGTGGGGGTGGCGGGTGAATATTGTCCTATTCCTGGGTTAGAGGGGAGGGGGAGAGAGTTGAAGGCAGGGGTGAGGAAAGGTTTGGGAATTTTGAGCTGAGCGTTGGTCTGTGGTGAGGAAGGGGAGGTGGGACGGGTGACGGACTTCAGGTGCTGGGAGGGTTTGTTTTGGATTAACTGCGGGAGGTCAAGGAGTGGGGAATGGAAGGGAAAAACGTGGTCATTAGTGATGTTTTCTTTCATATTCACAGCCGAAAGGATGAGCAATTGTTCCCAAATGTCCATTCTGGTCCCCTTTTTCTCTCTTCGAAGCATTTCTGGGATAAAATCCGCCTGGTGTCCTTCTGCCAAGAGGTGAGCCGCGAACTGGGATTTCCCCTCCTTCTTTTCAAAGTCCTTCTTGTGCTCGCCTGCTCGGACCCTCAAGCTTCTTCCCGTCTGTTTTATGTGGAATAGTTGCAAAGTAATTTTAATTCATCTCCTACAATGGATTTCCACAAAGTATCTGCCTCCACCATTCATTTCAAGTGAAGAGTAGAATGAACATCACGTTCCACGAGTCATGATTGCTCGAAGTATTTATATCCTTATTATGATGAATTATTGCAACTGAGAAATTAAAATGGATCATTACTGTCAGTATCCTAACCTATGTAACTCCTCGTATGGATATTATTTCTCTTTTGATTCGGTGATGGATTGCTGATATAATTAAGGCACACAGTTCACTTTTTGAGTTCCACACGCTTAATTGAACAACATACAACCGATGGTGCTTGCTATAGAACCGTCAGGCACAACATTCCAACAATTATGAAGCGTGGAAATCCATATGAAGCTTTTAATGTAATTTTCTCGGAAGTACTCCTTATCTCAAACATCAACATTACGTTTCCCAATGAAATTAGTGAGGTTATTAAATATATACTAAGAAAGCAACGTTTTACGATACGTTTTGAATTACGTATTTTTTGTGAAGTACTGAGAGAAAACGATTCGGGCTTAAAAGTAATCTCATCGCTTGAATAGAATACGCGGCGCCCTGAGCGCCTTTTGTCCATTAATTCACGCACCTGTTGCCCAGGCTCTACCCGTATCATCCACGCAAGCGTGGAAATCCTTGTGAGTTTGAATGGAAATCCGAGAAAATAATGAATGGCGATGCCCTTCCTTGGCGGCATTGTTTTCTTCACCGTTTGGCGAGACTGTAATGTGCTCCTCTTACCAATAGCAGAATAAATTTGTCGGCTCTCTCAAATGCGCTCACACATTTCTACAGCCAAGTTCAAGCGCCATAAAGTTGTGATCGTTTGAGATCATCATTATTTTCAGTACATACGCTTTGGTACGTTAATTATATTGTTTTCCAAATGATGCAAATTGAGTGCTGTTTCACAACCTGGGAAATAGGGAACCTTTGACACATAAAATGAGGTTTTCCTCCGAGGGACCTAAATAATTCCGATGGTTGCATCTATGTTTTTGGAAAATATTATGCTGGAGTTCGTTCAGTTTGACCAAAAACAAATATTGCCATGTAACTTTGGCCCTTTATAAAATCTTTTTTTTAATGGGCGCGGCCGTTTAGATACATGAATATCAACAAGTTCATCTATATAAGAACTCAGCTGGGTTCTAAAGTGGTGCACTGACCAGAATCAGCATGTGACTGGTAGTCACATTAAGTATGTTCCAATAAATATCTCTATCTTCTTGACCTCTGCTTTATTCCGTGTAATTCGTGATAACTTCGATTTTATCCTGCCCGATTTACGTCAGGCCAAATTTGTCTGTTAAGAGATCAAAGTCTGAAGTCTCTCGTATTTCGACTTTCTTGATTCCATATGAATTTTCGACAAACTTATGACAGCACGTATGACACGAAAAATATTTATACTTAGCAACACCTTACTAATGTTGTGATCAGTTCATGTGTGCTTTAAAGACTTTCATTAATTCTCGCTGTGTAATAATCAAATTGACATCAAATATGGCCTAAGAATTGTCCAAAATTTGTTTAAAAACCAATCGGCAACGATCGTATCTGAAGACAGCATTAAAGAAGTCAGAGTAAAGTAAGGAATGTGGAAAAGTTTTGTACTGTCCCTTGTATTGAATGTGTTCATCTATAGTGCCATCAATTATATCAGAGAAATGGCACCAGGATTAAATATCCACAGGAAAAAATTGACACACTGAGTTTCACCGATGATATGGTGACGGTAGAGACGAAAGCAGCATGAAAGAAGACTAGCTAACGTGGTGAAGATGTCATTTGGAGGTCAATCAGGAGGTCAATTAGAGAACTATTGTTATGGTATATAGTAGAAGAGCATAGGTGACCAATGTTAAACTTGGGAAACAATAGCTTGCAAAGATGAAAGAGTATTGCTCGAAGCCGAGTAACCATCGTTGGACGAAGCAAAAAAGAAATAGTCTGTAGATTTCTCCAGGAGAAGATGGCATTCTACCGACGGAAGGATCCACTTACAGCGGAAAATGCGAGCTTTGAGGTAAGAAAACACTTTATTGAAATTACATATGGAGTATGCTTCTTTATAGAAGTGAGGCATGGGCGATAAGTGCTTCAGAGAATTCAAAAATTGGAAGTATTCGAAATGTGGCATTACGGAAGAATGATGAAGATGAACGGATCGACCGAATAACAAACGAAGAAGACCTAAGAACTGTTGGGGGAAATAGAAATCTGCTTAACTTAAAAAAGAAGATGGGACCACCTAATCGGCCATATCTTGAGGCATAATAGATTAATGAAGACATTCGTGTAAGGAAATGTGGATGGGAAGAACGACTAAGGAACGCCTTGTTGAGATATATGGAGCAAGAGGTGAAGAACATGAAAAAGAGAGTATATATAAAGAGATTAGCTGATAGGAGATACGAATGTTAGTTGCGTCAAACCAATCTTAGGATTGTTGACTTATGATGATCACATTCCCCGTTACTGACGACTCATTTTTCTCAATTTTAGGGGTGTGGCTCAAAATGTAAAAGTCTATCACTCATCACAAGAGTGAGAAACTTGTACGTTTGCTATCCCTTTAATGGACGGAATATCTGAGGTATTCCTAATTTTTTCTTATCATACTCATATTCGTGATTTCATGCTTAATTATATACCCCGGGATAAGGTCAAATGGTAAAGTATGTATCCTTATATCTCCTAGGGCTGTTTGAATGCGAATACGTATATTTCGGGTTTACTGGAGTGCGCGCTATCCGCCGGGAAATATGTTCGATAGCGTTTCCGATCTTCTAGCACGTTAAATATTATTTAATATGGACGTGCTTAAATTATGTGAAAGTTTAAATTGATATTTTCAGTACGTATATATGGCTACTGTACTAAGAGCCATACTTGTATAAATATTCAACGGTTTTTAATTACTGTTGCATATTTTAAATCGGCATCTTTCGTCGTTCCAGCATCAGCAAAAATTGTACAGTATTCCAGATTAATAACGTCTGATTAAACTTCAGTATAGTTTAATGAGTATTTTTTCATCATGTTTTTATTTAGCTTATGCTTAAGCTAAGTCTTGCTTTATAAACCGAAGTATCGACTATCTTTGCTTCAACATGTACTTCGTCTAATGTGCAGAGTTATCTTGACCGTGCACATTTAGGCCTTTCATTGCTAGTTATAAGTGGAGCATTACCCTGGCATCTACACTAAGCCTGGTTTTATGCTTTGAGAAAGCTCTTAGTAATCTCTTTGAGGTGTGAATATAACACGTTAATGGCCTAGAAGCTATTTCCACTTCATGCACCTCGTGTGATTTGCGAAGAAATACTACTTCTAGAGAGAATGATAGTTGATAGTGAAGATAGGTGATATACTTTGAGCCTAAAATATCAAGAAGAATCGCCGGAATTGTAGTGCGAAACCCGTGTATAAGTTCAAAAGAGGATCGCTCCAGCTCGTGGTGATGAACAAGAGAATTCTGCAATAATAAGCACGGAGAAATCATCTGCCAACCCAGGAAACCTATTGGCTGTGTTGGCCTACATTATCCACTTTCCTTCTTCTCTCAACAAGTTGGATACATAATTAGTTGATTCCCTCTTCCGTCCATTTTACTCAACTGTTGACGTTTATCAAATAGAAATATTTCCGAAAACTAAAGAAAGCGTATTCATTGGCTTAGTGGTCAATGTAATTAATGTCAGTTCTACGAGGCCCTCTCTATGATTCAAATAATCTTTTAAGAAGCTTTAGTTAATTGTCTACATGATTCACGAGACCTCTTTCTTCCAATGAGGGTTCGCAATGGCACTTCCTTTCTTTGCGAAGCTAAATTAAATAGAATATACCACGGTCTACCTTCTAATTCACAAGTAGCGAATTAACTGTTTAAGGTTATCAGATTTGAATTACCTGTGTTTCATTACTTCTTCATGTATTTTTATCCATGAATTTTTCGAATACCACTTTCTATTTTCCTCGGGCGTGGGCTCTCTGCAGAGCAGATGGCCTTCGTATTTATTTGCATCATTCGCTAATCGATTTACCCACTTATAGATTGAGCGGATATCAAGCGTGGATCAATCTTTCTATATTAGGAAGCGGACAGTTATGCCTTTCTGTTTTTGGTCTTAGACCCACAAAATTGAGTGTTAAGCCGTATTATATGTACGGACCAACGTGTCGACAGATTGGAAGAATCGTAAAATCAGCTCCTTGCTTCTTTATCCAGCGCTTAATGGCACGACTTCTTTTTAAAGCGTTCTCCTTTGGAATGTCAAAGGGGAAAAAGGTTTTGGCCGTCAGCTGGTTTGGGTGACGTCAAGTTTTGCCGGGTGGTCCCTCTGAAGGGCCACATTACACTTGTCCTCAGGGGAATGGTGGGTTGTGGAGTAGGAGAGAGGGCGTAAGGGAGACGACGGGCTACTCTTTCTTGAGGAATCTCTCTCACTCGCCTTGGTGCGTAATCTACGGCGGCCGGAAGAGGAGTGGGGCGTGGGAGATGGGTTTGAGTGTGGAGGAAGAGTAGTCAGAGGGCAGACGCCTCCTCCTCACTTGTTGTCGTCGGAGGGGAGTTGTCAGTTGGAGGGGGTAGGGGAGAAGGAGGGCGTTCAAGCGAGTGGACTTTCAGCCGCCGAAGTAGATAAGGGCGATCCGCTGAAGCGATTATTGCAACTCATCTCGGCCACAGTCACGCGGCAGGCGGCAACCGCAAATAGGGACTTAGGTCCTTCTGCTCTAGGAATCGGGGTCTCCACGCCGTTTCCCCTGTTCCTGCATCCGTGACCTCACACTACGTGATCGACCTTCGTACTAAGCGTCGAAGTCTAGTCGTCATTCTACTCTCCTCGATGCGGGTCGACCGACTGGAGGAGAGGAGATCCAGGTCGAGTTTTCTTCGCCTCGAGGAACTACAATTCCTCTGGCTGCTGCCCTTGTGTGTGTGTGTGAGTTTGTGCTAGTGTCGCCGGAAAATACGTGGGATACCTTTGGGACTCGACCTGGAACGAAATGCCCCGAGAGGGTGAGTTAACCCTGCATGCAGACATTTCGCAAATCGCTCCCCAGACTATATTTGTGTTTTCATGAGTAGCTGTACATATGAGTACAAATGTATGTTTCCTGCAATCAGCTCTTTCAGTGTAATACTGGCTTAAAACGTAATTAATGGTTACAGTTCTGAACTTTTGGCCTTGAATTCCACTTCCACCCTAAAATCTTATTCGGTTCTAGGGTTTCTTGTATGACTGATTATTCTCACACATTCCTGACACTCCTGTTGAGTTATTCATGAGTCTCGGCGATGAAGTTCTTCCAATTAGTCTTCGTCCTATCCGCATCTCTCCTATGTACTTTTTCTTATACGTTTATCGGTATTCTCTCATCCACCCTCCTAATTATTCATTCACTTTTATTTGTCCATATGAGTTCACAATACATTTCGTACAATTCGATTATATCGGTCTTTCATTATTGTTTTCGCGTTTAATTTGGTACATCGGTGACTGAGAGTTCCTTATCGTTGACTGTTCACCTCAAATTAACACCCTTTATGAGAAATGAACTACTGTTTACATTCCTGTGAAGATTCCGAGACAATCCCTCTCGACCTGCAAATGCCTGTGTAAACTGAAATATCGACAATGACACATCGCGAATTTCTATACGATATACAATAATAGCATCCTACTGACATGCAATTTGATTTCTATATTTGAGCCATTACTTGCTAATTCATTTTTCGTAAGAAGTGACCTAGATAACGGTTTTGATTTACATTTTTTCCGCGATATGACGTATTTTTGTATTGTCTCTTGTCTTCATCTCTATTAATTTTTATGGAGGAATATAGATCTTATAACTCCTTATGCTTAAACTGCGCTCTCATACCCCTTACAAATCTACATTTTGTATTTTTTTACCCCCATTATTAATTGATGAGTTGCTTGATATATTAATTGATTAATTGATCAAGCAACGTTGAAGCAACTATTTATGTCTCCCATGAACAGAAATGAGGCTTCCTGCTTTTAACTTTCAAGGTCGTGTTCTAAAGTAGCTACCTATTAGTTCAACTCAACTAACGTTTTTATAAAAAAGCTTAGTTTATCCCTCAACAGTAAACAATTGCTACAAAGATACAGTACCTTTACTTTGCTCCTTAAATTTACCTCTGAAAACTTTAGTGCTGAAATTATTGGCTGTGATAACAGGTATTTTTGCACTGTTCTCTTTCAAATTCCTGACATTCTTACGTTGGAACCCACAAGGATTCCGTCTTAATGGCCAAATGACCAGAATGACCTGGATAATTATGATCATTTGTTCCATGCTGATGTTTGTAAAGCGCCGATCGCGTACACTCTTAATATTTGAACTTGTCATTTTATCCTTCATTCAATTAATATTTCCCCAATTTCATGTAGAGTTTTGTTCACTGGAGCAGCATTGTTTTTTATTATTTCTTTGTGGCTCAACTCGCTTTTGTAAATGAACCTCAGCTCGCTTAGTGTTCGACTGCATACTGGAAATATTTACTATTTCATCATCATCGTAATGGAACGCGTTTATATGTCACTCACCGTCCCCGCTCGAGTTTTAGCGCACTCGACTACTCTGGCATCCAAGTTTAGACAGGTGGGGTAGTTGTCATCCGCAAAATGGCCTGATTCGGCATTCCAGCCAGACCCATGTCTCTGTCACGCATAATTCCCCATGAGTCATTGAACTCCATCTTAGGCGCTACGAATGTTCTCATCGTCTTCGTATGTCTTCACCCACGCTAACAGTTTCTTTTCCGCCTCCTCCGTTCTCGTCCCACACGCCCTTTAAACCCTTCTGTCCGTATAATTCCGTGCATAAAATCGGCAATAACGGACAATTTTTTTTTATTCTTTAGCTTAAAGACTTGTGAATGCCTTCGTTGCCCTATTATGCCAATTCTTACAAATCCATTAAATCTTCTTGATCCCTTTAAATAACCTGCGTTCTTCATTTCTAAAATGGGTGGGGCTACTATAGTTCGTGCTTGTCTGAATAATCGACACATTTTATAGAATGCTTAGCGAATTTATGTTTGACCCAATAGGACGATATAAATAATTGCAAATTTAATTGCAGTCATGGTTTCAAAATATAGTCTCCTGGTGAAGTAATTGCTGATACGTAAAAGCGTCTAGGAACAACAGGAAAAGGGGGCTCAGATGGCATTATACTTAATTACGAATGCTGATGTTTTCTTCGATATCAGTATGCTTTTGTATCTTCTGAAACCTATTAATTGAATTTTGGAGTTATAGGACGCATGTTTCAAATAAATTCCACCCCAAATTGAATCATATTAATTTCTGAGATAATCTCGTTTGTTTATGGGAAAGTTTAACGGCGCGGGACCTGTAACTTCGTCAGGGAAATAAATTGCCTGGGTTGTGATAGATTCTAATTTTTTGCTTGTTTGCACCATTCACAATAGAAAGACAGGTTGCCTTCAAACCACATGGATTTTACCATTTGTTGCATTCTTCCTTGCCTATAGCATGCTCAGAGTAGTAATATTTGTCGGGTAACTTCATAGCATCCCCTGCCGTATGCACATATTACAGCAAGTCGTGTTTGATTGGGTTGTTGCAATTGTCTTAGGGAGTGGTTCACAGGCAAGGAATATTCGTGAAATCTAGTTAATAGTGGATATAAAATGTTTAATATCTTCTTAGTAGCGTAAGATACCTATTGATATCTTAGTACCACAACTGACGGTTATCGTCATTGTGGTTGTAATAATAGTACAAGTGCAGATAATGGTTTTTGCCCAAAATTTGACGTTTGTGAATATCAAAGGATTACTCGTTTGAAATATAGCGGTGATTAATGTGTTCCATCGACCCCGATAATTTCAAGGTCATCGCAACTAGGTTGGTTTCCTGAATTTCAACTGTTATCGCCTTCCTTGTTGATCTTTGTGCTTTTATATCTTTGGTAAATTTTTTGCGGGATACTAAATATTTTTAGTTCCTGCGCTATCTGATGTGGGAGTAGGACGAATCTTAAGTGTAAATATTGTTTCCTCTTGAGCATATATTAGTCCTCAAGTTCTGCTTTCTTACATTACTAGTAACCTCATTTGCTGTCCCCTGATCACAGAAATTTGTGGTATTTGCTGAAGACGGGAATCGACCTGGACTTTTTTCTGTCGTTCAGAATCGGCTCATTGTCTCTTTTTCAGTTCCCCGTATGTTCGCGTGTAGAAGAATTGCTATCCAATTTATTCCAAGCGCGTCGCAAATTCTTGTTTTTGTGACAGATTTTGTCATCCATTCCCTTTATCAGGCTTTTTACTGCTCTTTGTACCGCAGTATTTATGGCTTCGTATCAAGTAAATTTTGACTATTAATGCTCATTTTAAGAGCAGTTACCATGAAATGGCTCATTAAGCAATTGCTTCATTGCTCATATATCAGCTAGAGAAATCAAATCATCTTCACTACGTTATTGAAATTGAGTATCTAATAGTTTAAATCAATCGTATGGGTTCAAAAATCTTCTTAACTCTCTTCCTATTTCCCCTTCCATCTAACCCCATCCTTCGTCTAAATTCGTTCCATATCACCCATAATCAGAAACAATCCACGGAGAAACAATCAGCATGCTACGATTCACTGATGGCATAGCTCTCATAGCAGAGACAGGGAAGGAGCTGAATAAGATGCTAACAACCATGGAAAGGACAATTACCAGACATCAGCTGAAGATCAATAAGAAGAAAACTAAGATGTTGGTGTGCAGCAAAAGAGAAGAGGCCAAAACCAACGTTAAACTAGGAAAACAGAAACTGGAAGAGGTGAAAGAGTTCTGTCACCTGAGAAGCAGAGTAACCAACGATGGACGAAGCAAGAAAGAAATAGTGAGTAGAATAGCCCAGGCAAAGAGGGCATTCTATCAAAAGAAGAATCTACTAACAGCTGGAAATACAAGTGTAGAAGTAAGGAAACAGTTTATCAGAACATACATCTGGAGCATGTTTTCTTACGGCAGTGAGGCATGAACGATGACAGCAGTGGAGAAGAGAAGGGTGGAAGCATTCGAAATATGGTGCTATCGAAGAATGATGAAGATAAAATGGATCGATCGAGTGACAAATGAAGAAGTCCTAAGAAGAGTAGGAGAAAAGAGAAGTTTGCTGAAAACTATAAAAAGAAGACGGGACAACCTAATCGGCCATATGTTAAGACACGATGGCCTGATGAAGACAATCGTCGAGGGAAAAGTGAACGGGAAAAATGGAAGAGGCAGGCCTCGTATGAGTTACATGGAGCAGGTCGTAAAGGACGTGAAAGAGAGGAACTACGCTGGTATGAAGAGGTTGGCCGATAGAAGAATCGAGTGGAGGGCTGCGTCAAACCAATCCTAGGATTGTTGACCCTTAATGATGATCACCCATTGAATAACAAATAACAAGCCCTTCTTTAAAAAAATATAACCTAGTTTTTTGTTATATGTCTATTTGATAATTTTCATTGTGTAACCCTTACATATCAGCTGGTAGTGGTAATAGTGTTAGGCTTGAAGGTGCTCCGTATCCAAAGGTATTATCGCACCGTCCAATTTAAGTTATTGCTAAGATGAAATCCACTCCCGTGCCCAAGGCGGAGTTCGGACACGTGACCATTGAGTTGCGAGGCCTGCAATCTACCGACCTGACTGCCGCAGCCGACAGTTACTATCAGTAACGAATTATTTGTTGGAAATGGGTGTTTTGTTTTAAATTATTTGTCGGTGAAAAATAGATTACCGGATTATATGAATCAATAATGTTCGCTTACTCAATTGAATATCGACAATTGACTCGCTCTTCTTCCATGTATTTTGCGACAGGAATACTTCACCCGAGTAAGTTTCAATCTCGTAGAATCTCATGCTCCGCAGGCACGTCCTGTCGCGCACGTGACGAAATGCTAAGGCCACGCTGCTTTTTATCAGGCGGCGTCGGCGTTGCTCAGGACTCGCTTTGGCGTCTGGTGACGCTCTGACGTGGTGGCATGTGCTTGCTTACTTTCGTTCGGAGCTCCGGATGATCACCCGTCGTGCCCAGCTTCTCCGCGTCCCCCAACGTCGAAACACTTGCGCGCCCGAGCGATGGAACACGTTGAATAGCGCCCCCTTCGACCAGGATGCCGCGAATTAAGGGCGGCGTACTCACGGTCGCTGGCACTTGCTCTAGGAACGCCCTTGAGGAGTTAATGGGGGATGCAGGAATTTTTTCTCATCCCATGATTCGCAAGTGCGCTGAAATTTTTCTTTGCTGGGTATACTTGGGATTTGTTTTGGCTACAAGCTTCTGGGCCTCTACCACGTATCCTGCTTTGTCGGGTAGGTGAAGTGGTTTGTGTACTTTTCTCTCGCCCTTGAAGGTCTGGGTTCGAATCTCGACAGTGGAAGAAATTTTACATGGAACCAATAAACCGTTCTATACTTGATTGCTGCGTGAAGATAACTTCAGTACTCCTGGTTCAGAGAAGAGGTTTCAGAAGAGTTCATTAATCCACCCGTTGGATGGGACATTCAGCTGTGGTCTCCTTCTCGCCTTTGGTTAAGAGCAGGTTAATGCCGACACCGGGTTTCTGTCCCTCCCATTCCATTCTCATCCATATACCTTCCTTTCCGGTCTGAAGCGTCAAAAAGGGTTTGGAAAGATTTAAAAACAACGCATGATGATACCTCTTTCGTATTTTCACCATTATTATCCGTTATGACCCGACATCGAGCCTTTGGTCTCTTAATTGTTCTCCTCAGATGCGCATCCGTGACTTAAGATTCATTTGCTACCTCTTGTTATTGGAAAATTTTTATCAAACTTCTCTTTTAACTGTATCAGTTTTTAAGGTATTCAGACTGCTAATGTTATATCGCACCATCTAGCCGTAATTACCTCTTACTATCTATCTACTATATAAAAAATCCTACATCTATGCCAAATGTGGGATTCGGACCCGCGTATTTGACGATTACCATGCCGAAGGTATATCTGCCTAACCAACGCAGGCCTTCTGAAATGTCTTCTATTGATTGTTAGATAGTAGAAATGCTCAATAGTAATTGAAATAATTAAATAAAATTCTCTGGGAATACTTTTTCTGAAAAGTCAAGGTCCATGCTTTGTTATAGCGGTGTATTACGCAAATAAGAATGTTGAGATTCAAGGATTGTTATTTAAAACGTTATCTTAAGGTTACATTAAATGTGGAAAACAATAACCCCGTGGCTTTTAGGAGTATTTTTTCCATCATATGCATTTTGTGGTGAGAAAGTAATTTATGTGGAAACTACCGATGAAAAAGTAAGTAAATGCATAGATATTCTGTAATAAAAATACCAAATTCTGTAGAAAAAGTGTTGATGGAGGAAATAAAGTATTTAATGGCAAAAAAAATATTTGGAATCGACAAAGAGGTAAATAAATGACCAGGAAATGAGGACACGACGTGCGGTAGACCGAGATTTTTACGGCTTGGATAGTCAATATTATAAGGCATAATAGTTGTTAAACGGTTCCGTTGTCGGTATGTTGTGCTTCTGGTGCTGGAAAAATGAATCGCATATCCGTTTTTGATCGGAAGTAGGGGTAAATAATATTCCATGATGTTGCGATGTAATCTATATTACTTTTGTCATCAATACGTGTTCTTGGAGGGAATTAATCTTTTACCTGTTACTAGAAGTTTTGTTACTCATTCCATTTTTCATCCCTCACGGCACCATCTGAATTGGTGGAAATACCTTCGGTTCAACCGCGCATTTTTAATGTGGTTAAATAAATTTTGAAAGCTATTGTGTATTATTTGTTTTATTTTGTTTCACCTGTCGCGTGAAAACTGAGATCTTTGGTAGAGCTTTTACGTTTTCTCTGGTGACGTGTGCAAAAGAGAATTTTTTAGGTAATTTCTTTAATTTTTCCCTCTAGTTTTTCCCATTGAATTTTCTTTTAAAGCCTTTGGCATATTGAACGTGTTTGTGTATTATATATGTGATATTTAGTCTTTATGTGAATTCTAGTTGTTATCCGAATTTCTTTCCAAATAGTCGTGGTTTATCTAATAATCGAATCGCTACTGGGCTTGGATTGCTGTAGGGTGCTTATTATTGTTCTAGTTATCACTCTCGTGATAATTTGATCCCTTATTTCTTCTGATGGAGGTAAAGCAGACTAATGCGAAATTATTACGGCTGTAGTGCGTGACACTATATATAATGTTAGCTATGTTTTGCACCGTGTGAACCTAAAGTGGAGGCGATGATGCTATTTCTTGTAAATTATATCTTGAGATTCGTAGAATTATTGAAGCTGAATGGCATATAGTTAGGAATTTCCGTTCCGATTGCATATGGATTAAAGAGTTAACACATCGGAATAACTTAAGTTATTCAGATATCTCGTCATTGCAATTAAAAAATTAGATTTTTTAGATTTACTTATGTGCCCTTGAACGTATTTTTCATCCCTACTTCGTAATATTGCATTATCGTCCACTTTGTATGTGTTTATGTACGCTAGAAATACTGTCATTCATGCGCTTCACTAATCTCTGTTATCAACGCGAGAGTTGGCTTGATTCTTCAAGATCGACCTCACCTTGTACAAAATGTAAAGGTATTTATAATGCTCTACTTGGTTGTATCTCCTTTATCTGGACCTCCTGCTTTATTTATATTGCCTTCGATCTTCTGCTGCTAAAAATATCGCTTCGTGAGGCTTGTAGGGAATGGATTCTCTAAATAGCTTTAATTGTGGCATTTGACAACTCTGAAGAATTTCCATAGCTCAGAGCTAAGCGAACTGGGCAACCTCATTATGCTGCTCTTGTAAAGGGCAGAGTTTTTTAACACCTCTCGTACAGGAACAGAACAGGAACTTTGAACGGAAACGTACTTTCCATCGCACTTCTGCATCTTAAAATATTGTTCTTTGTTGAGTGAGGCCAGGTGCTTCGTTTTTAGTCTTATCTACTTACTCCAGCAAGTTTATAGTGTTTAATGTACGTTAAAGATTATCATTGATCAGATAGCGTGAAACAATGGAAAGAGGATCAGCTGTAATTTCCAATGATTCAATATCCTCTTACAATACCAGAGCCACAATCCCTTTCTTCAACTCTTCGTCATCTTTTCTATATATTGTGACGATAAAGTTAATGTAAGAAATTTGTATCATATGAATAGGCTTTTCCTTCTTTTTCTTCGGTTAACAACTCTTTCGTGGATGGCACCAAAGGGCCAGACGGTGCAAACCAATCCGATCCCTACCACAGGACTAATATTTCATTACTTCATTGTTCCCGATTCGACATTAGCTCAGTTGCACTCGGTAACTTATATCCCTCTCCATTTAGCCCATTCACTTAACCTATGGTCTTCCTTGTGTGGTCTTTCCCTCTATTTTTATCTCGTTCCTGTTCTAGACTAATCCAAGAATAGGTAATCGGTAAATGCGCTTGCCAAGCCCATTAGCTTTTATTGTGCTATGTCGCGCACGTCGTAAACCGGAAATCAAAGAGTGCTTGGTAGGAAGCAGTTACGAAGCATTTTACAGGCCTATGTTGCTTCCTCATTTTCAAATGAATAGGTTTTTTAATCTCCTTATATATTTATTTGAAAAATTCGTCTTTTCCAATTTTGAGTATCGTATTAATTTATCGAAAAAATAATTCTCTGGCAATCCTTTGCTGTGTCTAATTCCTTTTCCCACATTATCAGTCTCCTCATAGTTTATACTGGAGATATGCTGAAGGAAATCATTTACCCAGAGTATACTTTTGATCATAAACATTGTACAACGCTTCTGTGCTACAAGTCTTGAGCTTGGAAATGATTTCTCATTGTCATGGTAAATATTAAAATAATTGGTAATGACAGGATCGATTATCTCCGACTGGAGGAATATGCATAAAATGTCGGAATTTGGAAATTTCTGTTTATTTATCCGTAAACACTTGCTGATCCTGCTATATATATATGCTCGGTAAACCAAAAGACCGTAGATGGTTTTGTATAAAACTGCATCCACAAAAATGCGCCAACGACTTAGTGAATGGACTTAGTGGATAGACAAATTTCAGTTGGAGGTAAAAAAAGAAGACAGGTTCCATTCTACAAGTTCATTGAACACTTGAGCAGTAGGTACTCAATTATTTCATCAGTCATTGCTGCTCCCAAAGGTTTATGGAGAAGAATTACATAGCATGGCAATCTTGTCCTCTTCCTTTCTCCCCTTCTCTCACACACTCACCCTCTGGGTGCCTTTCTTCTTCAATTTATAGGTCTCTTCTTCTCACCCTATTAGGCCATCTTCCCCCTCCCCCACAAGTCCTGAATGTTTCGTCTTCGAGCCCCCATCCTAGTCTGTTCCTTTAATTCGAAGACAATGCTTGAGTCATGTGTGACCTCGACCCTCGCCTCCCCGACATCCTCGTGCTTGACCCTCCTCGATGGAGAACTAGGGAACCCAGGGGTATCCGTGAGAAGTTTGAAGGCGGTAGTGTTCTACTATTGCCTCCTTTAGTCATCTGGGGATAAGAAACGTCATCTCATGGTTTGCTGGTACGGTAGCCCCGCAGCTGGGCAGAGCGGATTCATTGCTTGATGCGCGGTGATAACTTGATGATTCGATTTTTACGTATTCGGTTGTATTTCTGTTCACAATGCGTGAGAATTCGTGGTGAAATCGGTTGGTAGCCAATGCTGCTGTATCGTTTACTGCGCACATCAATTTTTATTTGCTTGAGATAAAATTTCCTCCTCGATGACGGGCGAGAAATTTTATGTGTGACCTGGAAGATAAGCGAATCTCAATTTCTTACGCCTTAGCGACGTTTGTTTATTTACGTGTCCAGATGTGCACTATGTTGATTGAGGTTATCAGCTCAACCCGCTTACTATAACTTTTCCTATTTCAGAGAGCGCGTTTCTTTTGGCTTATATTATGCTTCATTCGTATCAAAATATGAAGATTTGTAGACTGGGTGCGTGACAGTGTTCATAAATTCCGATAGTTTGGAGGGCCCATGTCTATCGTCAGAAACTCTTTCGTATTAACAACGGCAATTTTGAATATATCTACGACGTAAGTGCCCGGATGCTTTTTTTACTGTATAGATACAATTATTCTCGAACGCCACAAACACTTCTCAGGAAGCATTATCCTACTCAGTTCTAGTGGCACGACAGTTGAATGTTTTGTCCAATATGACTGCTTTTCTTTGCCGGATGAGATGCAATTTTCCGCCCATAAAGTCTCATTTCACTTAGGTATATTCAGTATTTCTCAATTTCCCAATGACCAACTTCCTTAGAAGTATCTCTGTGACCTTTGTTTAGATGTTTATCTTCTCTGTGGCTTGGAATGTGTACCTTTATATTCAACCGTGGGTGATTACATTTGTAATTTTCAATTAAAATATTTGCGTTTTCGCTAAAATGAAGTGAAACTATTTTTGTTTTTTTTCCATTCTTAATTATGCTAGTATCTTCTTCGACTACAAATTTATCATTCTCCAGAGACAGCTATCGAATTGTTCTCACATTGTTAACCTCTGAAAAACATGAAGTACTTTTGTATCCCAAAACCGGGAAAATACAAGAAAGGAATCTTTTCTCCCTCGTACATCGAGGAGTTATCGCTTAAAAAACTTTTCTTACATTAGTGATTTTGAAAGCTTACGAATGGTTTTAAAATTCCACCTATTCGTCGATAGGCTGATGTTGCAGAAATTATGCATTTATAAATGGAAAAGTGAACATGAACGTATTTGTGGACATAGAAACTGAGCAACGTATGAAAAAATGCTCTTGAAGTTGGGGAAGTATGATGAAATTTACTTTCCTAGTGTCTGCCACCAAATTGAATCTGAATCGTTGGAATTTCCATATCCTGCTGCCGCTGCTTTCGTGTATTCTTTCTTTTGTTGGTGGTGGTGGCTGGCATGATGATTTGGGTTTTTAGCGCGTGGTCCACCGCACTCCAGGAACCATGCGGTCCCACAAAAAGTCCTCAACGACCATCACGTACATCCCCCCCCTCCCTTAGGCCTCTTCAAGGGCAGTACCTCCGGCGATGGCGGCCCACAAGGTGCTGGGGTGGGAGTCCCTGGGCACCGTTCCCTCGAGAGGCCCAAGACCTTGCGGAAGCTGAAGAACGTCTACGACGGCGGGGGCGTCGGGGCCTTCGTTGGCGGCTCCGAGGGCGGGGAGGGCGTGGCGGGAGACGGGGAGGACGATGACGGGACCGGGAAAGGCTCCCTCTCCATCCTGAGCCCTTTCGACGAGCAAGAGGAGTGGAACAAGATCTCGGAGATAATGGCCTCCTTCGGCACGGGACTCGTCCGGGAATCCGTGTTCGTGGACGAGCTGGAGAAGGAGTTCCAGTCCCTTTTGGGTGAGTTCCCCAATTTTCCCCTGAAATGCTTACGTGCCTTCATGGGTTCTTCTCGCAAAACCATATTGGTTGCACATAACTGTACAAGAGTGGGTAAGTATTTCTCTTTTTCGAAAACCTGTCCTGCTTGCGCGGAGGTGCTAAGTAGAAAATGCGGAAAAGTGGCTATTTCTCCTCCGACTCGAACAGAATCTTAGGGACTGCCTACTTGAAATCTCCCTCGGTAATGAAGCATAAACGCGGTTACGCGAACTGTTTGAGTCTGGAGTAATATACTCGGGGGTTCTCCAGCTTTCTTCAAGCGTCAAGAATTTCTGTAAAAGTTCAAGGAGTTAGACTGAAGAAGTGAGAACACCTTTACGCTTTAAGTAAATGTCCAGCTGACCGACTGCGCTAATCTAAATAGCGCTATATATCGCACTTTCCTGCCTATCTCTTTTTTCTTTCCAGCTAATTCCGGTCTGCAGCTGGTTCCAGTAACATCATCTGTTATATTAAAAAAGTTTAGCATTCAGGTAATTTCGTTACCAATTCAGTCCTAATCTGTGTGATGGACGTGGCGTGGGAATATTTATGCTTGTCTAATACTATATTATTATTTTTATGATATGCTTGAAAAGTAACGTCGGTTTTTTTAACAGTTCCCTCACACGTAACACCAATGACGACATTTTAAAAATACACGTGTGTGTACCATTTGAAGTCTCATTAACTCACAGCTCGCATGTTTTTCCCTTCTAATCTGGCGAACCCTTGCCATTATGATCTTTCACACTGGTAGTAACCATAACTCATAGGTTTATGATATTAATTTGCGTCGGTTAACGCCTGTAAACTAGTAAATTATGGCAGTTTTTAGTTAATATAACTTTCTGGAGTTAATACTGAAAGGTATAGTGTTGTATATTTTCATTTCAGATTGAAAATTCTCATACTGATTTTATTCAACTTCATATAATTTAGTGTTTTTCTCCGCATTTAATGTGAATTTTCTGTCACCAAAAACAGTTTTTCATTTTAAGTTAACCAATGGAGTTTATTTCTGAGTATTTACATTACGAATTTGCAGGGATTTGAATAGTTAATTATGGGCTGTGTATGATATGAATTTAACTATAGATGCTACTCAATCTCAGCAATTAATCATGATAAATTGCATGGTATCCGCATTTGAGTGGCTGGAATTACTAACGGCTTTTGTCTTGTTTATTGGAATGAATTCACTCAAATCACTAGTTGAACGGCATAGCTGTCCATGAAGTTTATCTGCATGACAGCCATTAAACCGTAATTATTTGACCCTCCCTTAAGGTCGGGTATCAGTACAAAGAACACACCACCTTTTGCTCTTCATTGGAGTCTTGCTCCGGATGGGTGCTCTGCTTCGTTATATACTCATCGCTCTCGTAAGGATATTTGTTCATCAGGAGGTGTGGTTTATTTTATTTTTCCCTTCAGGTCTTAGCCGTTCCGAGAGCCGCATCTCCGCCTCTGCCGCCACCACGATGGTACCCCCTTTCGCGCCTCTTTCGCCAACGGCACCCGTCCCGACCTCAGTTGGGCAATGGCTGGAGTCAATCGGCCTGCCTGAGTACGAGAAAATGTTCGTCTTCCATGGCTACGACGACGTTGACTACATCGTATGTATTGATTCCGCACATAATCTGATTTACCTAGACTATAGTTGCTAGTTACGTAATAAATAACAGAGCGCCTCCTAAGAGATTTGGGATCCTTAACTCCTCACTATTGGGAAAATTCTCAAATTTATTATCAGGCGAGTTTTATAGCATTCCCCCGTTCCACTTAAATTGGTATTAATTTGTCCTCTGGAGAATGGAAATTAGATTTTTGACTATGTTTATAGTTTAGAAAGGCATCAAGCATGTTGAATTTCTGTTGGAAATTTAAGTCGGGTTTGAAAATAGTTAACCGTGAATTTATTGAGTGAGAGAACCACATGGTATAGGTGGGTGGCGGAGAAAACATTTTTGATGTCGAAGAAGCGAGTGGAGTGAGGATTAGGGTTATCTGTCGGCGTCTGTAATTACTGTGTTGGTGGTTATCTCATATCATTGTTGATATTTGGTCGAGTATAGATATGTAAAGTTTTGAGATAATTTCCTTTAAAATATTCATCTCCAGCTTAAACATTTTTCCTCATTATTGCCTTATTTGCCCCCCCCCCCCCCCCCTCCCTCTGATTTATTTTTATTTTCCCCCAGTTGCGTTCTGAATTATATAATCGGAACCTGATACTACTTTCTCGATGCGATGGAAAGAAAGGGCAAATTTTCCCAATAATATATATCATCAATGGGCATTTTCATTATGTTTAAACATATGTGTTGTACAATGTGAGAGAACATTTCACTGAACAGGTGAATTAATAAGGGGTGGGAAAGTTAATGAGAGGCTCTGTTAGCCTTCGCAGCTCTTCACCGCTGTGTTCCTAGGAATGAATGTATAGGGAAGTTGTGTTTGGCCATTATGAGTTGAGATGGCCATCTTTTTTCTCGCTTAACTGGAACTAAGTTCAGATATTCTTCCTCCCGTTTGCAGAACGGCGTCCTGGAGGAAGGTGACCTTCGCACCATGGGCGTGTTGGACGAGGGTCACGCGGCCCTGCTCTGGTTGTCCGCCTCCCGACTGCCGCGAAACCTGCCCCTCTTTGCGTCCGAGGGCCGCCCTCCTCCCGCTTCCCTCGAACACTGGCTGCGGGCCCTCCGCCTCGAGAACGCCTACGCCGAAACTTTCCGCAAGAACATGCTGACGGATGTGGAGAGGATAGTCCGAATCTGGGAGGCCGAGCTCACCACGGTGCTCGAGATCGAAAAGTTGGGTCACCGAAGGAGACTCCTGGCGTCGGTGGGCGGCGGTGGCGTCGTGTCGCCCATGCTGGCGGTGGCCCCCACTGGGCTTCCAGGGGAGAGGACGGTGAGTGCCCCATTTTGAGATGCTCATATTCGAGATTCTTGCAGGCGTTGAAACTTCAAATTCCTCCATTTTATCCCTTCTAAGTTTCCTTTTTATTTTCAGCTTTTTGCATTGAAATTGATCTTTCAGTCTAGTACCTAGGGCTCTTTTTTAGCTGCGAATAATCCCATTTAGGATTGAGAGAAGCACTTAAGAGGCTTTTATTTGACTTCATATACATATGTCCATATTTCTTTCAATCGTCTGCTGTGAGTTTTTTTTCTCTTTTCAAACATAGTTGAAATATTAATCTGCGTTTTTATGTCACTTGGAATATATGCATATGGTTTGATTTCCTATTTTCCTCCAAGTCTGTATTGATATGTATATTGTAAATTTTGGGCTAGGAATTTCCTAATGATTTTGCATTATTTTTTCTCATTGTTTTCATTGCCTGCCTTCTTGTTCGAAATAAGTGTTTATCATTGAGACTACAAAAATAATGAGAAATATATTTTGTCATGGGTGTCTTCAAGTCTGTTTCCGCACTAATAGGCGCTTCAGACCGGAAGGAAAGGTATAAGGACAGGAATGGAAGGAATGGGGGATGGGATATTATTTCAGTTCATTGCGAGAAATATTTTTTAATGGCCTGAAGTCTCTCAGGCGGATTATGAAAATTATTACGGACTTTGAATTAGTAGGAAATCAAACTGTGCCGAATATATGCCGAAATAAATACTATGAAGCAATATAAAGATAATTATTGTTTCATAGCATTAATTATGAGTATATATTGTTCATTAATCTCTGCATAAGATAAGATTACAATTTGTTTTTAAAGACAAGACAAAGTTAGTTGATTAATTTGTCATGGGCCTATTTTGACGATGGACATCTACTGAGCAGTTGTAAAATTAGAATTTAAAGCACTCCAACTTCTAAAACCGTACCGCCTAACATACGTTCTAAACCGAAAACAAACGCACCGTCCATGGTCGAGATGGGATTTAATCCCGCGGTACTTGGGTTGACAGACGGTTACAAACAATTGGGTATGGTATTCATTGAATTTATTGCATGATTGAGCGAACTGTATTTAGAGACATATAATTGGCGAATCACTTATGATTAACGATAGCCCTGCGAATCTCGCCTCCCTTATTTTGGCTCGCGAAATGTCAGTCGTATTAAGATATTTTGAATACATAAAATTGAATTCCGGACTCTATCACACTCGCGTCCTGTTTTTTAAGACTGTGCGGATTCATTCTTAATGATCGAGTTGATTTCTCTTGTCCATTCTTCGCTGGCAGGCTTTACTGATTTGACCCCGGGACTTCCAGTTAACTCTATTGGGACGAACGGGAAGGAGCCTATGCATTACTCCCTCACTTTGCACGCAAGTGGCATATTTTATCGTCGGTATGTTTTTTTGGATTGCCCGTCAAGTTGACTTTTATTGATGCGTCAAAGTTTTGGATTCTCTCCAATTTTCCGGCATTTCCTCCCGCGCCTGTCCTTAGGCAAACGCTTCTCTCGGTCCGCTCTATATCCCCCGAGCCACTCGATCCCGCCCTCAGTCCTCAGTCAGGGTTTTCAAATGTCGTTGCCCTTCGTGGCATTTTCGCCACCCGCCTCTGCGGCTTCGCTGCTCGCATTTTACCAAACGTTTTTGTCTTGCTGCGCAGGCCATCCCACATTTTTTGTTCTTTTATCATATGACCTTCATTTTAGATACCCTTGCACCGTCCTTGTCACGCCAGCAGAATTTGGCCCCATGTTGCTTTGTAGTAGTAGTAATAAAGCTTTGCGTTTCATGGTGCTTTTATTACTAAGATTATAAAGTACCACTTAAGCTAATTCTGAGCTTAATCCTAATATCCATGCCCAAGGTACGATTCGAAACCACGGCCAGTCCAGCATGTGACTCACCTAGCTACTGCGGCTGGATTACTTCGTTGTTGTAGGTTTTTTGCCAAATACAGTTATACTATTCCCTTGTGATTGAATTAATGTCGTTGCTAATTCGTAGAAATACTTTGCAAGATGTCGTTTCAATTCGTGATCCTTTATTTCTTGCTATAATTCGAGAATTTCTGTGGTGTCAAAGTTACCAGCGCACAGATATTTGACGGGAGGGGGGGTTAATAATTACAAAATAGGTACTTGTCAAAAATTATCAGTTAAAAATCCTGGATTGGTTTAACGCAGCTCTCCTTTCGATTCTTCTATCAGCTAATCTCTTCATATTTACATATTTCTTCTCTTTCACATCCATTACTACTTGTTCCATATATCTCATACGTGGCTCTTCTTTGCTCCACGAGTCCTTTCTTCCCGTTGATTTGTCCTTCGAACCACCAGTCTCATCAAACCACCATGTCTCATGATATGACCGATTAAATTGTCCCGTCTTCTTAGGAATTACAGAAGACTTCTATTTATCAGTGTCTTACGGTATGCTTTACATTTGGTGTTAATGGTGGATCGAGTCATCCATCCTTCAATTATTGACGGAAGATGCTATATTTGAATGATACTATCAGTTGTCGTCAGTGATCCAGTCGGATATTTGAGGAGTAATAGCTTTTGAGTACAAATTATGGATTCGAAATTAGTTGTTAGGGAAAATATAATACCTACTTAATGCCAATTTTACGTTTACCATTCTAACAATACCATATTTTATTGTATAAAAATTGGCCTTTGCATTTTGAAGAAAAATGTAGTCTTTGGATAGTTCCAAATATTGTGTTTTAAACTTCGTACTTGTATAATTTTTATTCGGGTCAAACGGTTTTGCTTAGGAAAGTAATCGTTTGCATGTTCGCCGTATCATCAAAGCGTAACTATTAGCCCCACTGTCAAAGTCAATTCGTCGAAGTTCAAGTTTATTGCATCCTAATAGGATAATTTGGAACGCCTGCATAAAACTTCTGTGCATGCCGTATTATTTTGGCTACTCTTGTTGTTATGATGAGAATGGGACATGGAAATTATGGTAGATATGGAGTCAGTATTTTCCGTGTTTACTTTTCTGATTTATTTTCTTTCATCAAGCCTCTGGGTGGCTACTAGGAATGCTCATTACACGAGAAACAAAAAACTTCAGTATTCTAATTGTAATACTCTTATTTGTTATTTATTGCTTTCCGGTCTCTTATTATATTAGGGTCATTTAATGCCAATAGTGACCCTAATAATTAAGGGTTACTCAGAAGATCACTCTTTTGCTTCAGTTATAGTCCCATATTTTCTTTGGCGAAAGCTGATTTCCAGCAGTAATTCATAAGAAACGTAACATTTAACAAAATCAGTGGATTCTAAGTTTTCTTTCGTAATGCATTATAGAAAATTGACGTCGCATAATACCTTAATCCTATTGTACCGCAGGAGGTGCTATGACTCTAAATGAGGAAAATTGTATCCAACGCAATGTCCTTCTTCGAGGTTTCGACTTTTAGAATGTCTATTGTGCATATCAAATACTGAACCAGAGGGTATAAGGGAATCTCCGGGCAGATCCTCTGGCAGTTTTCTAAACTTTTCTTTTGGAAATGCATGCAGTGGAGTCGGCTTTTGGGTAACAAGAGCCAAACCTGTCCCTGGCAGTTATATAAAAATTATGAGAGCTATAAATATATTTATAAAATTAGGTAAAATTTAATTGAGAACCTCAAGATAAATAAAAATATTAATTATTATATTTTTACCAAACTTTGTATTAAAATAAGAAAAATCCATCCCATAATTGTTCCCCTTAGTTTTAATCATGGTAAGCAACGAGTTGTCATATCCTGAGAAACCTTTAAAGAGCCTTGTATGTAGCAAGCCGTTTTTAAGATATGATTCAATGTTGGTGTCAGTAAATAAAACCATTACAATTTAATCAACTGCTGCCTATCTTTGCGTCTATAAACCAACTTGGCAATTTTGTTACCATATTCAATTAACAAAAGAGCCATTTTATGTACTCAAAGAATTGATTTAGCTCGTGAGCCGTAGTTTGCTGTGATGTAGAGGCATGGCAAATCGTTCATATAAGAGTTGTTCGTAATCTATTCTGTGACAAAACTTTAATTACGTAACTGATGTGTTCACATATTTAGAGTTAGATTTCTTGCGTGTGTGCCTTATTAAATACGGTGTTTATTTTTATTCTAATTCCCTGTAATTCCATGTATTCTTTTGTGTGTAAAAACTCAATTTTCTTTTCCATTTTTCCATTGATCGCATTTGCTGTCGGAAAGACAATAACTGAACTATTTTTCTTTAGGGCATGGCTCTAGTTTTGATGATTTTGCTATGAAAGATTTTTCACTTAATGAGCACCTACTTAATTTCATATTATTATGTAAGCCATCCAACTAGGTGAAATCTCTCCCACCGGCCGACGCCTCTGCGAACACAGCCTCTCCCCTCTGCCTTCCGTTCACCCCTTCACCGCTCCCTGTATCCCCAGCCTCCCCACTTTACTTCCTACTCCCCTTCTCTCGTCTCGCTCGCCCCCTTTCATACTCCCTTTTCATGTGAATTGCCTCTCGACGCGACCTCATATTTTTCCCGTTTTTAATTGGCTCGCAATGAATCCAGTCAGTTGCCTATCAAGTCCAAGATTGGCGCTCCCACTAGTAATTCATGTGGCATGAAATAATCTATTAGGATCTTTTCCCGGACTAAAATCCCCAATGGAGGCTAAAAATAGATGTTTACGTTTATTCAGCTAGAAGCATGAATAGGGAGGTTATTCTTCTTTTTTTCCGCTAATTCCCGAGGTATCTTCCTGAGCACTTGTGTCATGGATTTCCTCTTTTTCGAATTCTTTCCGTTTTCTCGTTAATAAATGGAAAATCTTCCTCGTCGAGTTCAAAAGAGGGTTATATTCGTGGTGTAGGCAGAGAATTATCCTTTTTCGTATTCAGGAGTTTTCAATTCATACAAGGTGAGCTTTTTATCTTGGTACCCTTGCAGATGCATTGATTTATTCTGTGGTGTGTGTTGGGTGATTCTGTGAATGGATTCTTCCCCCCTCCGTTAGCTGATGAGAGATTTCTCAACATCATCTAATTTGAAATTTAGTGATATTCAATTCCTGGACCAGCACTTCAATATAGAAATATCCCGCTTCAGTGGCAAATAATTGGATGCTGCTTTTGATCGCTTAAACCTTCGGAAATTCACTATGAAAATAATTCTAAACTCTCTCCAATTCAGGGTGACCATAGTTTCAACTTAAATTTAAAATTTAATTAATTGTAGCCACACTGAATGTATTACCTTGTACGATTTCACGAAAATTCTAGCTATCCCAATGATCTTTCAGGTAAATATAGATATTGATTTTTTCGATTTGTAAAGTCAAAAATGTTCTAGAGTAGCCCCTATATGTGCCTTATAGTTATCCGATGAATAGTGAAATAATATTTTCGAATATTATATTCTTTGCGAATAATTAATTTTTTTACATTATATAATTTGCTCAGGAACCGTTCAGTGTATTCATACCCATAACTGGTAGCAGAAAATTATCTCTTCTTTCGTCGGTTTGTGAAAAGATTTGACCCAGCCGCACTTAAAGGGATTAGGTTCGGGGAATGATGGGCTCATGACTTAATTGGTAGCATTAAATAGGTCCTCAATCAGGAACATTTTGTTTTAATTAGTATTGCAGATCCCCTGTCGGCTATAATTAAAATCCTTGGAATGGTCATCCGATTGATTGCTCTTCCAGATCAACGCATTTTTCCAAATGCTGTAGTTCTGTAGTAGGAAATAAGATTTGGCTGGTGAATGCATTTATGTTTCATGATTTATGCGCGTTCTATGGCAGGTTCCATCGATATCTATCGGCAGGTTCTGCCGATATCTATCATCAGGTTCCGCCAATATCTATCATTCGATTCGCACGTGTAACAATGGAAATATAAAATCGTTCTTTGCTCATCGCGAATGCAATTCTCTGTGTGCTTGTTTCTCGTCGTCTCTTAAACATAAAACGATGCTCATCTTCATCCTTATTATCATCATGGTGGCCTTTTTTTTGACATTTCAGCCGTACTCATAGTTGCCCTGGCTTTAGAAAGTTTTTGTCTGAAGTTGAGACTCACTAATTGTGTATGTCACGAACAGTCACGCTACTTAAAATCTCGCAAAGCGTCTGGAATCCCTCGTGTTTAACTTATGTCCGAAATCCCAGCTGGAAAATTGAGTTTTCCATGTGAGGTATGGCGTTCCTCCCCTTGAAGAGGATACTTCTCTCACTGTTCCCGTTCCTACCATGCATTCTTTATACGCACTCGGTTTATGCAGTCCGCGTGTCATGCGATTTTAATTCGTTCATTCGCAATTATTTGTGCCCACTTGACATTGCCCGGGGGGGTAGCCATGTAGGTCCCCACTCGTTCATCACGTGGTGGTGTCCATTCATGGAGCTTCAGTCATGCGTGTGAGCGCATAGGTACGTATTATATATAACGCCCTTACCTTTCATCCACCCACGATTTCTCTCCCGCCTGGTACCCTACCGCGAGGAGGATGACAGGGCGTGTCCGGAGGAGGCCGGACTCGGGACCTTCCCCTTGCAATTCCTAGATGGTGGGGATTTACCTCTCATTGTCTCATGGCAGATAGGGAAAGAAGAGTGAAGGCAGCCGTTTGCATTCTTCACTATCTCGCGAGAAAGGGAAATAACTGTGTTTCCTGAAAATAACCATGGCGAGTGAAGAAAGGACAAGTAGTAATCAGTTTTGCAGTGCAAACAATGGAAAGAGGATGACTGTACTTTAGGTCCTTTCTGAAGTGCTGGCCTATATCCGGCAGATTTATGTATAATTTCTTTTACAATGTGGCAAAGACGGCAGTGGTATGTTGAAGGCTGAGGTATGAGAAAGAATACTAGATTAGCGGAGTTTAAGGAAAGAATAGGTATCAAAGATGACCAGGGTGTTCGGCGACCTTGGAAAACCGGGAATACTCAGGGAAATTTTAAGTCCTGGAAAACTCAGGGAATTTTTGTATTTTTCTGAAAAACTCGGGAAATTTTATCGCGGCCAGTTAACTCTAGTCAGGGCTCTTGCCATCCTTCTGCTTGGGTCAGAGCAGCGCTGGGCTCATGTTTCTCCACTCGTAGCTATGCGCCCGCTCGCCACTCAATGCTCAGCCCTACCCAGCCCAATCGCATGCAAGTTCTCCTTATCGTACGAGTCACGTGGTATTAATAGCTGAATCATTCGAGAGTCGGTTTGATCATCTCCACTGAAATTCGGATCTATGTTTTCTCATTTTTTTAGACCATTGATTTTTGAAGTATCTAAGTAAAATATATTGAATTTTTTCTCATTCCATGCTCTTATTGTTTACCTTCCTAATTTACTTGACACATATGCTTATTAAGGTTACGAATTTCAATAAAAAGTTGTCCGCAACGAAGTGGAATAAGACGTTGGAAAATCCAAATGGAAAACTCAGGGAAAAAATATATCGAGATGCGCCTGACACCCTGATTTGGGGATCAAAATTGATTGAGATGAGTGTATGCATTACCTCTAGTTAACACATGAAGTTTACATTTTTAACATTTTTAACATTAACATTTTTTATTTACAGCACAAGTAAGAATACATGGGGAAAATAATTCAAAAAGAGTGGATAAACTCGAACTTAAAGTACTAAAAAGCAGAAGAAAGACGTAAAAACCCCTTGATTAATGGTGGGATAGAAATTCTAAAATTAGTCGTTTCATCATTGAATTGCAAGATTTAATGGAGCATCGATCGAACAGAAAGCTGTTGTGGTACTGTTCTCTTGAAGCTTTCATTTCGTTGTCGAACGAAGCGCTTCGGAAGCCCCCCTCCCCCAGCTGTGGACGACCGTTGGCTTATGCAACGTCCAAAACTGTGCGCTTTTTGAAAGGCCACTTGTAATCATGTTGAGGTGTGATGGCAAAGAAAGGGAAGAGCGTCCGTAGTTCCGATCCCTGGGGTTAGAAGGGGCGAAACAAGCAGGAGATATGACAGTGTTGTCCGGAGTGGTGTGAGTGGGAGTTCGAAGTATATTTTTAGGTTGGGTGGAGCAACGGGAGTTTGGTTCCGCAAGTGTTCTCGCCCTTCGCGTTAATGCCACTTGGATGGCAGAATTGTTGGCCCATCGAGATGAGTAAACAACGGGCGTGGGAGATTTTGTGCGTGGGAAGGGAAATGGAGGACGGAATTCGGCGAAATGCGTGGAGAGCGGGAAGATAATGGAGCAGTTGGCTGTGAAGTATTTTTTATTATTCGTAGTAAGCCTTGGTACAGCCGTCGTAGATTTCAGCTGTGTATACTTTTATTTGCATGTATACTACGCATAATTATTTATAGCTAAAGGTCGACAAAAAGTGGATGAATGTCCTCTATTATGAGGCTCTGGATTTTTGTGTCAGGAGAGAATTAAACGAATAGCTTGGTTCTGAAATAACAAGCAGGTGTAATAGTGGTGGGAGAGATTGGATAAAAAGTAATATCCTTTGAATTTTAGGTGCTATCAACGGCTAAGGCTTTCCCACGCCGTCTAATCCAACTTTTTAACCTTCTGGCTAGCACAATATCCAAGTCCTGGGCGTGATTATAACCCACAATCTTCGATTAGCGCGTTGCCGACCTAGTTACCGCGGGCGGCTTGAAATAAGAAATTTTGTTGAGATTTCAAGCGGAAAATGGTGCTACCCTGGGAGAAAAGACTGAAGTTTGGAATGAAGTCTGTAGTGTTGATTTTTATTTGTCCAGTGATGCTAACAATAAGATATCCTCGTGATGCTGGAACTAGAGTTCAAAAGTTTTTTTTAAGTCTGCAGGACGGTTTTGAAAGGCTGTTGAAGGGTGCCAAGCATTATTCCCAAAAATTGAAGATTTCGATATTTACGATGAATAGATATACATAGTAATAATGTTCGAATCGTATTGAAGTAAGCCATAGCTTTCAGAACGAACCCTTCCAGCTTGACGTCAGTGACAATGTCGAGTATTTTTCACCAAAGCGGCACCATCTAGTTTTTGGTTTCAGACTCAAACAGTGTGGGGTTTTGAAGGCGACGATGTGATGACTTGACGCCCGACTCCAGTGGAGATGAATGTATTTATTTAGGCTACTCAAGGTAAAGAAGGCCTCGTATGAGTTACTAAGAACAAGTGATGAACGATGTGAAAGAGAAAAAATGCGTAAATATGAAGATATTAGCTGATTAAGGAATCCAGTGGGGAGCTGCGTCAAGCCAATCTCTGGATTGCGGACTAATAATGATGAGGCTACGTTATTAAGTCACTGTCCTCATTGTGGGAACTTGAGGCTTAACGATAAGAGAAATTAAGGGGATCTCTTCCTTCTGCAAGAAAACCTGCAAACACAGCTGTACTTTCAGCATGAATGCAGAAATAGTGTTGATCGAGTTGAATCGACTGCTACACGCACATTGTATCCTGTATTAGTTATTACGCCAACGACTATGGTGGTCATGGTTACTTTACTAAAATTCCCTCAATAATGTCTCGGCAATATTGCACCAATACCGCTCGTGTAAAGACAGTTATTACCTTTCGGTTAATTAATAGAGGTATATTCTTTCTTTATTTATACAGTACTAGATGAGGCCATATGACCTCCTCTTCCCCTAGCCCAGGGTTCATTAAGATACAAAGTTTCATAACTTTGAAGTAATCTGGCACGAAAGGCCACTAATTTATTCTATTTTAAACAACCGGGGAAAAACGCATTTGGCGTCCAAGTATCGTTCCAATTTTTATTCAAAAGTGTTTAATATTACTCGTGTGAAGGTCTTCTGATGTCACCTTATTGCTCAGAAAATATTATTTTAATGGCGACTCTTGAAATTACATTTCGGGAAAGTTCACCTCCTTTTGCATACTATGACTTGTTTAATGCTTTTTGGTAGGGGAAGGTATGAAGTTGCTCAAACTGGAAAAAGTAAAGTTCATTTCTGGGGATAGAATTTGAAGACAGTTGGACGTAAAATGGCGGATTAGTGGTTACGATATAGGAATATATTTTGAATTGAGATGGGAGTATGCCGAGTTGTGGAAAGAAACGCTAGAAAACCAAGTTCCCAGGTTTAAGCCCCGGAAGTGGCAGATATTTTAGTATTATACCTGTATCTCTTTGAGTGGTGTAGAGGGCACTTCAATTTCAGTACTTGGTTAGATGAACTATGAACCCCATAGTGCCTCACGTTAATATTGACTAATACTGACGCCGAGTTTCTTTACATCTTCCTCCACCCACCTATATTTATTTAAGTAATTGCTCACATACAGCATTTCTGCCAATTTACAGTTGCACAGTAACACACATGAAATATAGGTGCAAACAATCAATCAAAACAAAGGGTACATGGTAAAAATAATCAAGGACACTATTGCAAGATTTGGTGAAATTGAAGGTGAAGGAAAGAGGTTAATTTATTCGTAGATGAATCGGACATGGTGAGATTGATAAATGAGTTTAAAGACATAAAATAACAAATCAATATTATCCGGCAAAGAATTCAGTAAGGAGGAAAGGCGGGGGTGGAGTGAGCGCTTGACAAGGGATAGTTCAGGGATATGAATATGGAATAAGGAATGCCGTGTGGATCGACTAGGAACTCTGAAATTAACGGAGGAAAGCAATTCAGGACAATCAATGTGTGGGTTTAGAAATTGCAATTTAATTTCAAATGTTTTAATTCTTTGATAGCAGAGATCAGGGATTGACAGAAAAGATAGGATCGAGCATGTGGGCATGTTGCGGTTTGTGGGGAACTCGGTGTTTTACAATTCTGGTGAAGAAGCTAGTTATACTGTTAACAGAGGTGAGATTGGTAGGAGCTGCGATGGACCATATGGGAGAACAATATCCTGTGATTGGAAGGGTAAATACTGTGAAGTATTATTTGAGAGCTTGAGGATAAGTTATTTCCGTGTAGCGGCAGGGGAGACCTAAAAGAGACATGGCTTTGCTCTTGAAATCCTTATCATCTTGCTATCCCTACTTCTACCCAAAGGCAGGGGCGTCGGATCTATTTTAGCTGGGAGGGGCCAACCGTAAAAAGGGCCCGTCTCTTAAGGAATGGGCCCGCATTTTTTTGCGGATAGGAATGGGTAGAGACTAGAATTCCGCTAAAAGAGCATATGAAGGTGGTAGAATGTGTGTCAGAAGAGAAAAAGCAAGCTGGAAGCAAGTGAAATTTAACTTTTATTAATGAAGACTACTCTTTCATCAAGGGCCTGGGGCAAATTCTGGGGGGGGGGGGTGCTTCGGCCCCCCCATTTCCGACGCCTCTGCCCAAAGGACAACTTGTCCTTAATGGCGCTAATGTCCTTAGCCGTAGTTCGCCTTTTCTAATAGTAGCAACAAGAATAAACTTCATGCATCTAAATTTGGACGTTTTAGAAAACTTGGCGAGTGCTTCTCTAATTTCATCTCTCGAATCGTCGCAGCACCGTTTGGAGGGAGTTGCGGATTCGCTTGGATGTGGGTGGCTTGTGCTGGATGGCTGGGCGGATACGCGAATTGGAGTTCACGGGAGGTGAGGAGGGCGAGGCTTGCTGTGGAGGGGGTTTGGGGGCTGAGCTCTGCAAACGGAGGAAATCATTTGAGGCCGAATCCATTCAGGAGATGGCGGAGACGGGCGAGTGGCACTCCTCCTTCCACACGTCCTCCCGTTCCTTTTCAATGGACGGGGCGAGCGGTTCTCTACCTCGCCCCTCTTTCATCCAAGCGACTCACGCTCCTCCCGAACGTGGGAGAGTTGACTGGTGATGTCACGACCTAATATCTCCAAGTTTAATATACATTTACCCTTCCCGTGAGATGTAGCATGCCGTAACCCTCCTCCTCTTCCTATGCCCGGGGGTAATGAAAATTGGGCGGCAGGGAAGTATTCCGGCAGCTCCTGGATTTAATCCTATATCGCCAGTCACGCTCATCATTTTCACCTCGTGGGACCAAAGAGTGATATTGTTAAAATGAAAGTATTCGTGTTCATGTGAAACGTTTTCGTTCACTACAGCTTATGAATGATTCCTCCTTAATCGAAGATGGAATGTTATATTTGTTTCGCGTTGAGTTTCAGCATGAGAAGCTTATTATGGCTGATATTTACATGTTTAAATGTTGGGATTAACATGTAAGCAACACATTGAAATGCAATCAAGAGATGAAATAGGAGTCAATCTGCATGTCTTGCTCAGCCTCTTTATTTTCCTTGTTTCTTTTTCCGTGGTAAATCCGATACCTTCCTTCTTAAAATAAATTCATTTACCTACTGAGTTCTCTGATATTTTATACATTAGTTAGTTTGGATACTCAATGGTCTCTTTAGTCCATTTTCTTTGTAGAATTTCTCACGATTATTTTCCTTTTCTCACATTTTAGTTGCATTGCGGACAATTTCAATCCGTAATTCTTCCTTAAAACGACCTCTTCTGGTTGCATGAACTTTCTTAGCGTTGTTTACACTTGAACTCTTGTGTGTATTTCTTCTTTTCTCGCACTATTCATCCTTTTGATCCCATAATTCCACTTCCCAATTGCATGCAGTGTATGTTTTAAAACAATCTAGGCTTTTTCGTGTAATCCACAGCTTTCCACAGCTTCATTGCCTGCAAAAGAGAGGCGAGAATGTATGTACGAGCAGAGCAAATATTAAGGATTCTGAGCCAAGGGTCCAGGCCAGCTTTAATTCACAGAAATCTTCAGAGAACCCAGCCTAGTTAATCATTTCTATCTCCGCCAATACGACGACTAGTCTTTCAAAATGAAAGGGGGGGTAGGACGAGGGCTCATGGGATAGTGATCTGTTCATCTCCCGGCGAAATTTTCAGGTGGATCGTCCGTTAAGGTGGTACGAAAAATAAACAAAGCGGCTGAAAAGGCTGAAAACGTAATTACCGAAAGCGCTCCCTCGTTTCTGTTTTTCCTTTTGAGGATTCACCCCGTAGCCTGCACAAAAGACGCATTTAAAAATTTCCATTCCATTCGAGATTTGCACGTGAGTTAATCGCATTCATGGAAAGAGCGTGTTCCAGACATGCCAGCTACTCACCCCCCCCTTTTCCCCTCCCCCTCCATTCGTTCCCATCCTTTTTGCATCAAACCTTCCCACACCATATCCCTCCACCGGCGGAAAAACTCCCGAAATTTAATCCTAGCTACGAGCATCGTCGGAGGATGCGACTTCAGGCGGGAATATATTCATGCGAAGTGACTTCTACCGCCACCTCTGAGGCTGCTGCTGACGTGAGACACAAGGGAGGGCCAGGGAGGGAGTTCTTTTCAAAGCTCTGGTACGGAAATGAGCTGAATGTGGTATGTATATGCACTTGTGAGTGTGTTGCATGTTCTCGCTGTGGATGGATGATAGGAAGAGGTCAGTGGATTTGGTATGGGAGGAAGAGGGAATTAGGCCGTGCGGTAATAGGAGGGATAATTCCTCAAGAGTAGGTCCGTGAGCCAAGTCGATGTGTGGGAACAAAAATTAATGCTCAACTATCATGGAATAAGTTGTAAATCCCATGTTAAACCCGTGCATTCCTCGTTAAATCTCTTCGTCTATTGGTTTTATAAACCCAATTTCCAGATAGTAAAACTATTTTTTCATGTCCTTCTTCCACAAGCATCTGTAAAGCAGTCCATAGCTACTTTATTAGTTAGTAGTAATGTGGGGAAGGAGGCGACCGACAACTGAAGTCATTTGTGCCATATAGGATAGGTGGGTAACTGGGTAAAGGTAGGAATTTTTGAGGAACGGAGGAAGGGTGGAGAGAAATCCGGCGTCGGCATTAGCCTGCTCTTCACGAAAGGCACCAATGGCACCACGGCTTAACGCCCCATCCGCCGAACTGGTCTCGAAGTGCTATCCACAAGGCACTCAGGAAGGGACCGGTATACTAATGATAAATCCGCCAGTGTATTCGAACCCGGACCCTCGGGATGGGAGGCCAGTACTCTAGCCACCACACCAACCGGTACTTTATTTTGTTATGAATTTCCTTATTCTATATTCCTTCGCTGCTCTATTACTAGCTAAAGGTAATAACGCTTGTTCCGTATTTTAGCGGTGATCCTCTGCTACATTTCTGGAAGTTTCCCTTGGATCATTCTGGAACATCGCCTGCGCTGTTGTTGGGACATTTTGCTGTAATTTTCTGCCACTTTCATTTTTTATTATAAGAATATTATTTCGCTCGTACCATGTTGTTGAATCTCATGACTGACGGGAATCAAAACTGTGGGTCGCAGTGCAAGAACAAAGACGTAATCCAATGCCAGCCTATGGCAAAATGTCGCTGATGCCTCTCCCGCAAGCTCTCCGCTGCGGTGAGCTGCGATTGCCTCGCGGTCTCGTTTAGCGCGTTGACTACTGCGATGAAATTGATGTCACTCCAAGGAGTACGGAGGGAAGGTGTTGAGTTCTTTTGCCCTAGACCGATTTGATCGCTAATAGTTTGAAAGAATTCTAGGTGGAAAAGATTAGCATATTCCCACGGTATTTGTTCGTTTATTACAAACATTCTTGCAATATATTTCACTGAGGGCTGACATTTGGATGTGGGGTGCCGTTTAGATGCTTAATTGCACGAGGGATTCTGTGTTTCGATATACCTGCCGCGCATTAAAAACCTGTGTTTGATATAAAAGATCTAAAATTGCAATCGATTGAGTACGCAATATGCGCTTGGTCATTTGAAAGGTAGTTGTATGAGTGTGTAACTTTCTTTCCGTGCGACATATTATTATTGATATATACGTTTTAGCAATGTTTGCTTTGTTTGAGGTCATCTCTCACCGTGGGAAACTTTGATTTAGTTTAATACACTGAGGAAATGCTCCATTTGAAGTGTTATTCATGGACCGTATTGATACTGTTGACGTGGTACGTGGTGTGTATTTTAATGTGTAAAATTGAGCGGAATTTTTTCCTAGGACTGCGCTCGTATTAAATCAGTTTCGTTGCGGTCCATTCAATGAGAGTAAGATTAAGATTTCATATCTTAATTAATCCTGTCGAGCAAGAAAGTAAGTGAGGTTAGGTTCAAAGTTCATCCACTTCGGTCGTAGTCGTGATCATTTAACCCGCAAATCGCAGAGGATGGTGGAAAATATCCAAAAATTATCATTTCGTTTTCCTCCATTTGTGTGATATGATTCGAAGAGTAAATGAAATAGAGACCCTGCACCGGTCACATTATCGTTGTTGTGAACTAAAAGCCCGCAGAAGTGTCAAGGCGGGGAGAGCGAGTATCGCGCTGCTGAGTCACATTTTGAGGAGGGTGCTGTTCTTGCTCCAAACTCCCCCGCCATTTCCCCTTGCCACCCTCTGCCTTCCTCCCTACCGCAACCATCGAGATACGCCCCCATTGGCTTCTTCCCTTCCACTCCAGAGTGTATATTTTTTAAAGCTTCGCAAGCGCGCGACTCGGGAAAAGAAAGAGAAACGTGGTAGCCGGGGAAGAGAGAGAGAGGAAGGGAAGGAACGAGGAGTTAGTTATAAATGAATAAAAAGACTAACAATCACGGTCGTTGCTAATTTAAAGCGCACATAATCCAGCCGTTATTATAGGAAGAGAGGGAGGAGGGACGGTGGCGCCATTGGGAGTCCGTGGAGCCTGAAAATCATCGCGCTGAGTTGCCCCGGGAAGGGTCGGAGGATAGGGTGGAGGGCGGGTTGGAGGGGGTAGCGAAAAAGGGGGCGTGGGAGTGGGAGTGCCCGTGGCACATTGAGGGGTGAGAGGAAGAGGGAAATAGAGGGGACGGGCGGAATACACCCACCCCCTTGGCGCACACTTCAACTGTCGTTGGCGGCGCAGCGTAGGAATGAAGAGAGGAAGGGAGGGAGAGATGGTGTATTGGGGTTAAAAGGGATGAAAGGGTGTGCAGAGGGAAGGGAGTAGTAGGTGCTCGAAAAGGGATGTGCACACTAAGTCTGCCGGGACGAGGGTGCGCGTCCCACCTGGTATGGAGGGAGGAGTGAGGGGGGGGGGTGAACGGGACTGACGCGGATGGCAGCAGCTATATTATTATTTTTTACCCCTTGAATCCCTTCCCTCCACTCTCTCCTTGCCGTTAGAAATGTAAAGAGCTTCGTGGGTGTGCCTCTGAGGCGACGTATCTGCGTCTCCGTTTACGTGCATGCAACCTATGTACGTTGCATGGTCGCCGATCCGGTCACAATAAAAGGATTGGCTACATAAATATTTTCTGATATTTAAAACTGTAAAAAGAGCAGAAAAATGGGTCAGTTTAATTTATGTGCGGCCATTGTCATCTCTTGGTTTCATCCTCAGTAGTAGTTTACCGCAGTCATTCAGTCCTTTTGTTCTCGATTCATTTAATTTACGCTTTATTAGGACTGTCACATCTCGGCCTTTGATTGCAAAAAGCTGATTAATAGCCGATTAGCCGGCTAGATGACAATTCTAATTTATTATTCATGTGCTTAATTTGATGCTTCAATCGTATTCCATTTTGTATCCCAAAGGCAATACTTGTCATTAACCTGAAGTAGTATAGCACCTTAATATCGCATGCTGGAACACTAAATCCCTTGGTATTGAAGTCTTCCTCTTGGTTCCCGCCACGAAACTTAATCAAGATGTAAACTTCAGAATTCTCCGCAGCTGTATACGAAACCTTTTAAAATGTGATACATAATTGTACTTTTCATTTGAGTCCAGTTATCTCGTTATTAATCAAATGTGGATCTATCCTTATCGTCGTTTGGAACCAGTCCCAAAACATGCAACACATTTGTGACGCTCACACAAGGTGTCATGGAAGGACAGGAGCGTGAAATAAATGAAAGGTTAATCGGGGAGAAAGATTAAATAAGCAGAGTGACGCAATACTCTTTCCTGGAAACCTTACCCGTGCCTGCTGTTAAACACGATGTGAAAGAAGCGTGCCCTCGACAAATCAGGATGTCATCCCGCTCAACATCCCACAAGTTGGCAAGACTGCGTGTACGTGTATTTTCATGTGCACGCGCATGCTTGCTCGTCTACATTTTCGATGGTAAGAGATGTGTAGCGTGAGTCGTCACGAGGGCTGCTGCAAAAAACTTGAAAAACGCTGCATTGGGGTGGAGTGGGGTCGTTTGCGAGCATCGCCTGGGAGGTTCTGAGGATGAGGCCCGAGATAGGGAAGAGGGCAGAGGGGGGGTTTGAGGTCGAAAGGGTGAGGTTCACGTACAACACCAATCCGAAAAAGTCTCCCCATCGGAGGGTGGGGGTGGAGTTGGTACGGTTTGGGTTGAGGGACGGAAAGGGGTGGGGAGTTTAGGGGTGGGGTTTGGGTTGGGAGCGAGCGGGTGGTGGAAAGGTGGTACACAGGCGATGAGCATCGCGGCCTTGCACGCCTCCTTGCCTTCAGAATGGAGCGACGGATGGCGTGCCCATGAGCTCACAAACACAAATGGCAACGCTCTGAGAGGATAGCGAGGGAGAGGCTTGTAGAATACTCCCCACTGCCTCCTCTCCATTCCACCCCCTCCCTCTTACTCCCTCCCTCTTATCACTACCTCACTCGGGGGTCGGAGAGAGAGAGAGAACGAGGCAGAGAATTTTACTCGAGTCCAAATCTTTGCAATGCCTTGGAAGTCAGGGTGACGTGCTAGGGGAGAAAGGTACATTCTTGACCGAATGTCGTTAAAAAAATTGCATGCGGCATTGTACTGAAAACTTACGGGACATAATTTCTAAACCTTGGAAAAAAATGCCTATTTCCTGTGGAATTCGGTTGCGAACTCGAGCGACACAATTTCAAGTCCTTTAAGGTGCGCTTACTCAGTGACACCTTGAGATGTCTAGAGCTGTGTCTCTACCGTCCACACGTAATGCCATTTTTGGGGGCTAAAGCAGTTCGTGCACTAGTGTTGCGGCCGAGTGTCAGCAAGAAGTGTCGAATGTGTCTACACATTCGTAGGATTCAGCTAGATTGGGCTTCCACTCGTTCTTCGGCAGTCTCTCAGAATGAGTTAATGTGGACAGTCGTACACTAGCTGCTGTTGTTAAGAAAAGAAATCTTCGAAAACGAAAAAGAAAAATATAGACAAGGGAATGGGTGAAAAGGAGAGAGAGTTTTGTTTGCTTCAACACGTTGCTTTGGGAACTTCGATTCAGGGATGGAAGATTTAACAAAAATGTTCTGCCTGTGCCAGCGCCGAATTTTGATTACTTGCTTGAAAACGGTACGCAAATATCAAAGAAGTACTATAATGAGAAATGCCATTGCATCCGGAGAAAGATATTAACACTACGCTGTTACTACGTGCATTAAAATATTTTAAGTATTTAAATATGATCCTTACTAAATTGCTTAGCGTTTCTGTTCTTTTTGAGGATGGCTGCACGAATTGTAAAGCCTTGACGAATTCCCATTTAGGTTTATGCTATTTACCAAACCCTTTTTTACTTTTCCTCATTTGTTTTTTTCTTGATTCGTTGTTGAACTGAGTTATTAAGTTGTGCAGCTTCCGTATCCCTTCTCATGGGTATGCATTGAAATCGAGCGAGCTGTCCAATAACAGGTGCGTTTCACACAATTCGTATGGTCATCCAATGACTACGTTTAAAAATGAAATATTGAAGCACAATTCGTATGGTCATCCAATGACTACATTTAAAAGTGAAATATTCAAGCAGATTGCGTGAAAAGGTGATAGATACTTGATGAAAAACCATAAATATCAGTATGCCCAAGTAATTGCAAAATTATTTAAGATTTTATGCCTAATGACTGAAAAAACAAATAAAAATTTTCAAAGAGTTAATCCAAACCCATTTCATTATTTATATATTTTTTTGTAAAATGGGTCTCTTCCTCATTTTCTAGAGAGTGGCCCATGTTGAGGGTCATCTCTTCTATATAATCCTTTGAGACAAATATCCGAATGCTAACTGAATTTCCGCTTTCGTTAGCAGATTACTCAAAATTAATTAATTTCAATTGCGTTATCTTTGCATGCATGTACTGTACAATATCCTCTGAATCGTCTTTAAGCTCCTATCGAACATTACCTTCTTCAAGCGCAGCTCTATGCATCGAATCAACGACGGCGGGAAAGTGTTATGCGGCAGATTTATGGCGGGGAAAAGTCTCGTTTCATTAAAAATTCATGACTCCTTTGTAATCACGATAAAGTCATAATGTTTTCACCAAAAATAACTTTGTAGTTACGTCAAACTTTCATACGGTGCATATATGAACCTATTCCTTTAGATACGAAAGTTAGCAGGTGACCACTTCATGCCTTACATTATTTTAATTTCTGGTCCAAAAGATAGTTTTTAAGTAATGTCATTGCTATAGATGATTACTGCGTTAATAACTTGACTGTTGCATAGATAAATGTCTAAAAAATATCCCTTGCAATTTTGGAGCATCCTGCAACTGGAACGTCCTCTCAAACTTCGACATCTTCTACGGCTGAGTGTCGACACTCCCTAAAAATTCTCGAAACGTTGGAAACTCGCTAGAGCAGTGTGCGACACTGGATTCGACCTGTCCTCGCGTGAGTTGCAGTTGCGATAGACTGAGGACACTTAAACTTACTCGAACGACACTGGTCTAGATCGCTGTACACACACCGACACTTATGACACTTAGTTTATGCAGTTAATCTTGTCACAATAATGTCAAGGTATACACGTACTGTTAGAATACCATTCCCAATTGTGAGTGAAGGTAGAATTTTATTTCCAATCCTACATTACGAGCTACTTTTTACTGTTTACTCATTTCTTTTCTTTATGCGGTCTTTTAAATTTTGGTGACCGAAAACGATTAAGTCTTAACGCAAGAACAAATGGATCGAAGGTGATTCGTGTTTGGAATGGTAGTAGTTATACAGGGTAAGTGACAATCTGCTAAGGTCATTCGCGCCATTTAGGATTTAAGGGTATTTGGGAAAAGGGAGGAATTTACAGGGAAAGTAGGAAAGGTTGGGAGAAACTCGTCGGAATTAGCGTACGCTACACGAAAGGCGAAAGGAGACCACAGTTTAACGTCCCATCCGACGGACAGAATACAGTACTCGAAGTGCTCTCCACTGAAGTGGGCTCCAGTATGCCAATGAATTTTATGCCTCTGCCGGGATTCAAACCGGGCTCTCGGAATGGAAGTCCATTGCTCTAACCACCAGGACTAATTACACAAGAGTATCTCGCTCACGTGTTAGAGCTCGTTGGAGATTTGTTTTTTGAGGAGTTGTTGAAAGTTTAAGTTAAAGAAAAGTGTTATTTTTATCTGCATTGTAATGATGTAGATAAATCACCTTAATTCCTCCGTGAATAGGTAGGTTTTTTGTATCATACTATGCCATCCACTGCGAGTACATGACCTCTAATTTTAAACTCTTTTATCGTATGGACGGTGGCGGCGTGGTTAAAGTCCTCGCCTGCTAACCTTAGGGTCGCGAGTTCGATTTTTCACCACTCAGGACATGGATGTCAGTTCTCGTCTGTTGTTAATTGTTAAATACCCTGATGTAAAGGCCATACATAGGTGCTGTTTTCGGTGGTAATGAAAGAATAACATTTTTTTTCTCCCAGGTTTTATTTTCTAGCATTGAAGTTGCAATATTTTCATGTGTACTGTAGTATATGAAGTATATAAGGTTTCAATGGTGAATGAGATGAGAAGCTCGTTGCTGGGTGGATGTGTATCACTGGTTGCACACTACCAGGATAGGACATCTCAGGCGAGAAGTGCTCGACTTCTCAAAAGCCTTTATATTGGGACTTAGAATTGAAATAACTATCGTTAGCCTCTCAGTGAAGGTGATGAGCTTCGAAAGTAATTTTTTTATTCGGGTAGGTTGGTAAATTGTTATTTATAGGATCTCCTTTGGGAACGGAGGAAGGGATGAAAGAAACCCAACTTCAGAATCAGCTTACTCTTAATGAAAAAATCGTGAAGGTTTCCTCAGTTTCTTGTCCCATCTGAATCACTGAGTACTGAATTTATGGGCTCTACACGCATCAGTCAAGTAGACGCCGATATTTCGTCAAATATCTCTCCTACTTCCATGCTGAAAACGTCAGCTCTCGATAAGATAGGCCAGTACTCTAACCACCACAACAGTTCATTGCCCTGGAATAAATATGACTAGAAGGAGCTGTACTTTTAATTCCACGAAAAAGTGGTGAAATGTATTTGGTTTCGGTTCTCGAAGTATTACTAATCGACGTTAAATCATGAAGGAGTTCCACTGAGTTAATTCAGCATCAGCTTCTTGTATTCCTGTTCTTCTATAGAATTGGTGAAGGTACTGATTATATCAATGGATATTACTTTATAAGTGGTGACTAATTACGAAAATCTTTTTGAGGCATCCTAATTTTATCACACACAACAAGCCAAGTCGTAATTGTTTTCTCTTATTATATTTATAGTTTTCTATCAATTTCTCATCATTTGATTTGAAGTGATTGTGAGTATTTTTGGAGGCATTTCTCAATGTCATTGAAGGAAACTTATTTCTCGAGTGTGTTGGTTTCAATGCATCGCTTGCCTGTTGCCGTCGAACCAATATACATTCATTACTAGTATGGTCTTAGAAAACGATCTTTTTGTCATGTCACGCAAATTAACATTGCCAAGAGCCTTATTTTAGGAGCGAAGTTGGCTTCATCCGAGTATTTTCAAAATTGTTTCAAGGTCAATGGAAGTTACCTTTATTGAGCGTGGGTGTTCTAGTATGTTTCTAATTATCTACTTAGGGATCCCTCTAGTGCATTCTCCGATGGCGGATGGGAGTAAGTAAAATCCACTTGCCCCGGTAGTCACGGTCCATCGGGCAATCCAATGGTCACAGCTTCGAATCACACCTCAGGAATGTCTAGTGTCTTAAATCCTACTGCTGTCATTTTGAGAGTTTGCTGCACGTTGCGGTATACCGCAACGTGCAACCAACTCTCCAAATGAACTCCAATAAACTCTCCATGTGTATCAACTCCACCAGCCCTGGCTAGTGGAGTCGATAAACGTACAAGGATTCCCCTATTTGTGCTGTGCTGACATTTTGCTTCTTCGGCAGTCCTCGTTTTCGACGCCCGCCAAGGAGACCGCGGCTTCGTCACCCGCCGCTGCTGCAGCCACACCCCCCGCCCCTCCGAGCACTGGAACCCTTCGGCACCGGAACAAAAAGAACCGGCCCGCCCCACCGCCTCCGCCCGCCGCCGCGCCCCAGTCTGCCCAGCCAAAAGAGACGGTCGCTGTCACCACGAATGGCCCCGAGGACCTCTCGATCCGGGACCCAGCGGAGCTGTTGGTCGGAGTGCCCGCAACCCTCACAACCCAGTGGAGGCACAGGCCCAAGGTGTTGCTCGCGGGCTCCGTGACCTACTTGGCTTCGGTGAGTGGATCCACTCGCAACCTCAGGGAAATAGAGAGAGAACTCGAGTCTAATCTTTAAACTAATCTCGTTTGTGTAGTCCATTTAGTTTGACCTCAATGTCAACGATCATGTGATGGAATGTTGACGTATGATTTTTAGTTTCATGGCACTTACCACCATTGCAGATTTTTAAGACATTTACGTTAGAGCATTCAATAAAGTTTGTAGTTCCGTACAGAGTAATTTATCTTTATGTTTATCGTAATGCCCAATTAAATTACATATTTTTGTATATCTACCTTTTCTCAAAGGAGAATATTTATGAAATCATTTTATTGCATGAATTTACAAAATGAAGTGATTTATAATGCATTTCACAGTGACATACTCTATCTGTCAAATGTATTCTGAACCTTTTTATGCGGTGGCATTAGCTGCGTAGAATATCCATGCAATGAGATCTTAAAAGAACATACTGATGATGATGTGTCCATTGCTAAAATTGGATTATCCACGGTATTTCTCGTTAGTGATTCGCATCCTCCGATAATATCATATCATAAGATTTCTTATGAGAAACGGGATGCGATTTCACGGTTGAAATGCGAACAGTTTTTACTATTTGAACACCCGATGTCTTGAAATCCTGATTGCGAGCCCTCCATTAACATTTTGTCGCCACCCACATTTTGGTGAACGCTCACATTTTTTTCTCCAATGACAGCGCAAAAATTATTTTATCTTAGGTAAGAAACAACAATGACCCCAAGGTATTCTAAAGTTCAGGAATGCTCTTCACTTTGATTGCACTAAATTGTTCGTTCGATCTTCGTTTACAGTGTGTGTCTACATTCAAAACTGACTTGGACGCGCATGCATTTGCTTTGTCTGTGTGTCCCCACCTCAGTTTTAAATTACTCCAAATTAATTCTTCCTTTACAGTACTTGGGCTCGACGTTGGTGAGAGAGTTGAGAGGAACTGAATCGACTAAGAAATCGATTCAGAAGCTCAAGAGGTCGTCTCGCGACGGCAGAGTTCGTCCGGAAATCATCCTCTCCATCTCGTACTGCGGAGTCAAGTTTCTCAATTCTGCCACTAAGGTAAGCCAATAATCACATTTACTTTTTGCATTCCATTGACAAGTGCTCGCAGCAAATGCATTCGTATTTATTACCTAACGTACCTAACGGGAGATAGTTCCTTTACACTCTTACCTGTTTTTGTCGTATTACTTATGTTATTAAATTATAAATAGCTACCAATAGAAGCTTAAAAGTTTCTTGTCGCCCGAATTCGGGTACTCTTAGGTTGAACTTTCCCACTTTTCTATCTTTTTGCGGTTTTGAGTGGAAGTTAGTGACGTGAAAATTGAGTATAAATCTAGTGTCAAGCTAAAATTAGGTTTGGGCGGCATATATTAAACATAATTGGACAACAGGTGTTGTATAATAAAGCTCATAACCTTGGGATAGCTCAATCAAGGATTGCGAACTGCGAAGGGAAAGACGTTAATACAGGTATCAGATTTTATGCACAATAGCAATATTTCCAATATATTGTGCTGTTTTATTACTACTGTTAATATGTTCGGTAAATTGGGACACAACCTGTATATAAATGTTAATAAAAAATTAAAAAAGAATAAATATCCCGGCCAAGGTAAGTAAATGACTGTGGAAACCTTGCTTTTGAGAAAATTATCGGTTTTCAATTTATCGAAAAAATTATCGGTTTTCATGAAATTTTTTCTTTGAAATCCATATTTACCCTAATCGATATCAAAACAAATGTGTATTCTTGATTCAAAGTTTTTAATGCCGTATTTGTGACTTTAAGCCGTAATCGGTATCTGAGTAAATATTTAAAGTTGATTCAAAGTATTTTATTTCATGTATGTGTTTTAAGCTACACACGATTATTTTATATAAATATTGCATTACCTTTGTCGGTTACCCTAGCTTATTTTTTGTAAAAGCTTGGAATGCATTCTAATGCTTATGCTTGTCGTTGTGGATATTTCAACCCTTTATGTAAATGAGTAAAAGCAGAGTTTTTTCAGGAAAGAATGGAAAATATTGTTTCGTATTTATATGTTTGAAAACTCATCATTATTGAGGTTATTTTCAAATATTTCTAATAAAAATAATCTGAATTCTAAGGTAATTGATTGAGCTGGAACTGATATTCATCTGCCTTCATGCCTAGCAACTATTATGAATGATGTCTTTTCATATATAAAGTTTGTGTCGTCAAACGCATTTCTTACGGTATTGGACACGTTTATATAGTTTAGTGTAAATTTTGGCTTGGGAAATTTCTTCATTTGGGGTTTTAATGCGTCTTATTGTTAGTTAAAGAAATTATGATGCTAAGCAGTAACCAGGTGTACCATAGGTTCAGATATGTACGGAATACTATAACCTTTACTTTATCTTGTGGTCATATAGTTGAATAGACCATGAAAAATCATTGTATTGGATACCTAATAACTTGTTGAATTTGGTGCGTATTGATTTCATTTGGTCTTTATCGTTGTTTCGTCTTTTTCTGTGTACCTGGGGTGTAACTACACTAAAAAGTCAGCTAATTAAGTAAAGAACCCCTGTAATAGCCACCTGGAATTCGTATGTGTTGGTACAGCCATAGGTGCAGGTCAATTTAGTTTTTATAGTTTCTAATAATAACTTTTCGTCTTGCCAGGACGTTGTATGTGAACACGAAATCCGCAACATCCACTGTGCTTGCCAAGATGCCGATGACCTCACGCACTTCGCGTATATCACCAAGGACCATCAGAGCAGAGACCACTACTGCCATGTCTTCTGCGTCGATACGATGGTAAGTTGACCAGCTATCCCACTTTTTCACAACTTTTATGGCAATGTTTTTCTTTCGTTTGCCATTCCCCTTTCCAGTGCTGTGAAACGCATGTTATGGCTTTTTATCGGGGTCATTCCATGTCAATTCGAGCAGGTGATTGCCCTTAGGGTGACCGATTTTGACCGAACTTGGCAAAACATCACCATTTAATAGGAAAATAAAGACCCCCAAGCCGTATTGCAAAATACGCAAACGTTGACGAAAACTTGCAACGCTGAAAAATGCGAATTTTGCGAAAGTTACTACACATTTTAAGACATATCTCCGAAACTAGTAGAGATACAGGTTTGCAAAAGGACTTGTTTTAAAGTTCTTGAATTGGACAACTATAATAAAGAATTACATTATAAAATATAAAAAAAGTTATAAATTTTATAACAATTTTAAAATTTCAAAATATTTTTGGAGATGTACCTGTACCCTCGATTTCGCTCATTTTTTCATATGTAGTATATACAAACCTCCACAAAATAAAAACTTTGCTAGAGGTAATTTTTCATTTAAGAAAGAAAAATATTTTTGAGTGAAGGCGTAACGCCCTCCGGTCGCCGCGGCACCCGAATAGCGGCCGAACGTATGGTACTCTAGTATCTTCAGAGTCCTGTAACTTTCTCTTTTATCTTCTTCTCGCCAATTTTAACAGTATATATACTCTCTTAAATCCCCTTTGCCCGGCCATTCGCCAATTGCTTCTCGTATATGTGCATCCACCGCCCTAGAAAACACGAGGGCGGCACGTGGCCTTAAAGCAGTCGGCCTCCGATAGCAATAGACAGATGTAATCTCGTCAACGGTTTGAAATCATTTCCCCAACAAACCTTCACACATATGAATGATGTAAGTCTTCAGAATCAACCAAAATATAAATTATGATATGTGAGGCAAGGAATTGGTTGGCATTTAAAATTTAGATGTGTTGCAAATATTATTCGTAACTAATCCAAAGATCATGTACTACCTGTGAAACCTTAAGCTGCGTTACCCGCTGAAATTGCACAATAGTAGATAACTCTCTTCGTTAATTAAAATAAAATGTTGTCACATCTTAAAATGCAATCCACTATCCCAAGTCTTAAGTCGTTATTACACCGTAATATTACAGTCTACTTGAATAGAATCAGAAGGTAAAAATAAAAAAATGCTTACAGAATATCCTGCACCAGCTTACAGAATATTTTTCATTTTCAATAAATGTTACGTCGTTACCAAGTCTTATTCATTTTCTTATCCAGTGTGATACGAATGTTTTAAATGATTAAAATAATGATTAGTGCAGCAAAAAGCCAAGGGAAATAGAAAGAACAAATCACTTTCGTCTCTGTTTTTCCTGATACTACTGTGCTCGTAGACTGGATGGCTGATGGTGATGTGGTTGCCTCACTGCAGCAGACTTATAACTTAAAAGTTGAATATAGTCGTGTAAAATAATGTTTCCTGTATAATTTCACTATGTCTTAAAATGTGTAGTAACTTTCGCAAAATTCGCATTTTTCAGCGTTGCAAGTTTTCGTCAACGTTTGCGTATTTTGCAATACGGCTTGGAGGTCTTTATTTTCCTATTAAATGGTGATGTTTTGCCAAGTTCGGTCAAATTCGGTCACCCTAAGGGAAATCACCTGGTCGAATTGACATGGAATGACCCCGATAAAAAGCCATAAAATGCGTTTCACAGCACTGGAAAGGGGAATGGCAAACGAAAGAAAAACATTGCCATAAAAGTTGTGAAAAAGTGATTTGAAGTTATCAAAAATCGATTTGAAAATTTAAAATTGTCATAAACTATAAAATTGTTTATATTTTATAATATAATTCTTTATTATAGTTTTCCAATTCAACCTTTTGCAAAACTGTAGCTCTACTACTTTCGGAGATGTCTTAAAATGTGTAGTAACTTTCGCAAAATTCGCATTTTTCAACGTTGCAATTTTTCGTAAACGGGCACGTATTTTGTAAAACGGCTTGGGGGTTTTAATTTTACTATTGAATGGTGACGTTTTGCCAAATTTGCTCAAACAGTTTCATTTTTGCCGATTTTCTAGTCGAATTCACGTTGAATGACCGTTCGATATTATAATTCTACTGTTCATATCGAGGTAATGAATTTTGAAAAGCTACTATATTTCTGTGCTACCTCTGCATGATTATGACTCTTGGGTGTCTTTCTTGTAGAAAAAATGCAAAAATTAAATTTTGTAAAATAGTTTTATGTTCATATTAATGAAATGTAACCGTGGAAATGACATCTGCAAAGAAATATCCCTGGCTTCGCGAAACAAAGCTGTTGCTGCATGAATGCAAATAGAAAAAAATCCTGAAGCACTTTTTGGTCCACGTCATCCTTAAGTGTCTCTGCAACTGTACTTACCTTCTCCTCGGCTTTCATGCAACGCATTCGGACCTTGCTGGTGCATGAGAAACGATGGAATATGAACACCAGAGCCGGCCATTACGTCCGCTCCGAGCTCTTATTTGGCTTACCGTTCGACTTTTGCGTACCTCCAGGAGCAGGCGACCGAGATAATCCTCACCTTGGGGCAGGCCTTCGAAGTGGCTTACCAGATGGCCCTTAGGGAGCAGTTCCCCTGCCCAGGGGTGTCTCGGGGTCACACCCGCTCGCAGTCAGCCAACCAGATAGTGCAGCGTAACAGCCCCGCGGCCCCGCCCGTCGGCGGTGCCTCTCTAGTCCCGGTGACGTCCAACGGAAACAACGGCGCCACCCACGCACGCTCTCGCTCCGTGAACGAGATCGAGGTGAACGGCGGTGGCTCCGCCAGGACGCCCACGACACCTACGGGTTGCGGCAAGGGCGTCGGCCCCGCATCACCCCTCTGCCAAGCGCCGGTGGTGTTCACGGAGGAGATGTGAGAAGGGGTGTTGGTGTAGGGCAGTCGTTTGACAACGCCTCCCTACACCTGCCCCCACCAGAGGGGGTCTCCTCCGCAAGTCATCCTGAGGTCACCCAGGGTCCTTTAGAACCACCCAGATCGAATAGTTCACCAAGATCCCCTCGCCCCAACATATTTCCCGTGCCAAATACCCCTATGGTAATACCTTGCCCCTGCCATTCTTTTTTTTTGCGGGCGTTGAAATCTCCGACTCCATTTCAATTCCCCATGGAGGTCGTCCTCAACGATTTCAACCCCAACCCCTCTCACCTGATAACATAGTCCACCAAAAAAGAGAATGAGGTGCTTCCCACATCCTCAGTGCACTCGTAAACTTTTTTGTGACGGTCTTTCCACTCATTTTATTGACGTGTGAAGGGTGTGTTTTATCTTTCCGATTGATGAAAAGAGCTAGTCACTCCAATGAACAAATCTTCATCGCCCTCTCAAGCTTTTGAAAGGTGGAGAAGAGGAGAAATATTATCCAAGGTTCCTGCATCTCTGGTATGACTCTCTTTACCAAGTTCCCATGTCTCTATGATCGGTCCAGCAATGTGTATTTTTGTGCTTTCAATTCAGTTAACAGAGGAAAACTATATACGCTTCGGTGAAGCTCGGAAGTTTGGAGTGTCTCGGAAGTTTGGAGTGTCTCATGACAAGATACGGGATATGGTTTTTTTGCGTATTGCCTATATTCTGACGCAGTTATGGACATGAGAAATGAATTTATACTCGACATAGTGCTACGTGTTTTGTCGGGTGGTCAGAGTAAGGAAAGTGCTATGCGTGGCTAGTTGGGAAATTTTTTCATTGTTGCTGTAGATTAGTCTATTTGGCTCGTTGTTAAATTCCGCAAATACTTTATGAAATCTTGCTTCTTTTAAGTATAGAGTTAGAATATGGGCGAGCATGATCAATTTAAAGGCAAAGTGAAGTACATTTTATCGGTACTTTTCTTGCCGGGAGAATGTGTTAGGCTGGAATTTAATTATCTATTTATTGGTTAGCGCAAGCATGTATTTTGGGTCATGGATATTAACTAAGCTTATGGCTGACGTTCGTCTTTGAGCCTTGCCAATATTGGTTATATTACCTTGCGTTCCTTACTTACCTTGGTAAGGTAGAAAGGTTGTGAAAGTGTGTTTGTTGTGAATGTTATTCTGTTATTACTTTTTCTTCAAAAATACGAACAAGTGCTAGTGCAGGTATTCGATCTCGCCTCACTTCGCTTTGTATTCCAGCTGCGCTTTATCGTTTATGTTAACCCGGCATCTTTTCTGCTCCCCATAAGCCCTTGAAAAATAATTTGTCTCATCTGTGCCTGTTCTGCTTTTGCAATTACTAAATTCTAATTTAGTGGTGTTGGTGAGATGTTTAGTGTTTATTTCGTGCGAATATTTGTTGAAACTTGTATCGCTTTTTTAGCGTTTTTTGAAGTAGGCCCAGCATCGTCTGCTGGTTGCTTTTTAGCTCAATGGACGGAGGAAGTCCTCGCGATTACAATGAAAGAAAAAGATGGAGCACTCAACTATAGCGGCCTATTTCCTACTAGCCAATTGTTTTCTTACGAGAGGCGATGTTTGAGGTGTGGCACCGTGCATCACGTTGGTTGTGATTAAGGCGTGCGTCCATCGTTCGCCACTCTGTTGCGCGTTTGCCTGTTCCTATCTACGCAGCTGCCCACGGTAGACTTTGTTTTGTTGTAGGTTGAAACATTTCACCTTCTCAGTATCAAGTATTGTTTCTATTTGAGGCAATTTCTGGCGAATTTAAAAGCTTTAAAACCCGATTGGATAACCGAAAAATAAGAGTCATGAATGTGAGGTTCTGATGAGTTGAAGAAAGGAGGTGCCTTGAATATTCAACTAAATTCCTTGTTCTCATCCATGTGAAATATCTATCTTGAAAATTTTGAGACTGAGTAGTTAATAAATAATTACAGGCTGCGAAAAATATCCGTGCCTCGCCTCTCCCACACCCTCTCAATTTTAACTTGCGTTGCTTGCTTGTGATAATGGTGCTCTCATCCTGACTCATAACGGAAGTCCTATGGAATGGCCTAGTGCAGTGTGACGTTGCTACTGTCTGTTATTCAGAGGCAAGAAATGCTTAGAACACTGTTTGAACATGCTAGAAAAAAATTAGTTAGGCATTTTGTTTTGAACTGGGAATGCTTTCAGATTACGCAATCGTTGTTATTCGGATTTCGAGAGAAAATTCGCCACCAGCCACTGCCACCTTCGCACACCTTAGCTAAGATATTACAGAAATTGGAATGTTGTGCGGAGTCCCAGTCATGAGCGGATATCACTCGTTACCTCACTCTTACCTAGGGTTAAAAAAATCATCGGTGAGACTACACGAATCGGACACAAAAAAATGGAATCGGTGATATATGGGTAGAGATAGCTCCTCTCAAGTGTATGTCTCTATGTCTCTCTCTCTTACCCTGTCCCCTTCATTGACGCGGACGGATCAAGACACGTCCAGGAGACACCCAATAGGCGGGGAGCTCCACAACCCCGCCGTCATAAAACACCACCCCTGTCGTGTTTCCGTTCGCCGTACAAATTTTAAGAAATTCGTGGATGAAGAGTTGTGCTTGTGTTGGTGGTTATATTGTTCGTACTCTGTGCAATGTGTTCTGAATTCATCTCTTTCATTTTGTGTGGTTCCTCTACTGCAAAGCAGGAATTTTTTAATGGAGTAGTGATATATATATATTTAAGGAAATTCTAAGACTGTAAAAATAAAAAAAAACAGACAGGCATAGGTCCTTCCGTATTGATATATAAATATATATATATAGCCTCCAGAACTCGCATGCCTTTTTCATAAAATTTACTATTACGGAAGTAACTCAAGTAAATGAATTAATATAAATATATATATACATACAAAAGTATAAATATGATATATAATATTTGATCATATATGTATTATCTTCGGTATTCTGTTTGTCTTACTCTTTCTGTACCTTGAATTGTTGAGATATTATTTATTTTAAGTTTAAAACTTTTTTAAACGAACATTTTACATAAATCGTTTAGGAAAGGTGTATATAATTAATCAATTGAATTATGCGGATGAAATGTTTTTCGTGTGCATCAATGTCTTTACCTCGACAGGTGGAATGGGGGGGGGGGTCGTTTGAAGTAGTCGTCATTGTATCGCCTGCCGTACCTCCCCACTACGACCTTTAACCGTCAAGAGGCCATATTATGCATTTGTATGCCGACCTGACGTACATAGCCTGCCTGAAATGCCACTATTTATGGATGACACAGGTTCAGTCCGCGTGCCCTAAAAATATAGGTCCGAAGCCAATTCGAGCATTCTGATTGACCATCATCCTCGACTGATCCATTGCTCTCAGCTGGGAGATAATTGCGAATTTTCATCATGGAAGCCCATAAAATTTCACATTCCCCTCAAGGTCTAGTTAAATATGACCAATATCTTCTATTTCAAGACGCTCTATTATGACCCTATTCCAGGCGAAGAGACGTTACTCAGTTTTGTATTCTTGTGGAGTGCTCGCAGCACATTCTTCAGTGAAATTCTTCGAACAAAAGCTGATTCATCCTCAGAAGACGGCGGTGATACCGATTCAATTTAAAAGCACTATGACTGTTGAATACTGCTTTCGTTTTGAATTTGCGGTTATGTTTCTGCTCGGTATTCACCTGGGGTCCTTGAGGCATTTTACCGTGTTGTATTTAATGTTTGGCAGCTTCATAATTCTGGGCTTCCCTTTCGATGGACGTGGAAAAATCCGCCCTGCGATGAGTTTAAATTTGGATCAATTCATGATTGAAATTTCAGTGCATGAAGCAAGGAATGCAATGAGTTGGTTCTCCACCGTTACCATTCTAATCACCGAAATTCGAAGCACAACGACCCATTTGTAAGAAAATCAGATAAAAAACATATTTAGAGTGTATTGCCTGGTGCCGTAAAATCTTTGTGCCCCACTATAGAGATCCATACATTTACTTCGTTCCCACCGCGGTAGAGTTAGTGGTTTTTCCCTATCTAGTCTGCATATTCCCATTGCTTATCTTCCGTACGACATGAGCTCAGTTCCCGTCGTTGCGGGTCAATAAGGTCTTCATCCTCGCTTGAATATTGCTCATATCTGCCTGTCGAAACTCTTGCCTCAGCGCAGCTTGTGGGCGCACTGGCTCTTTAAAGTTCAGGTATTGTGAGCTTTTCGGTTGCTAATCAAGTCGTTCGCTTAAAGAATAAGGTTTCTTTTCGTAATATGTGGGCGTTTTACCGAAATGCTTCTCCTAAGTTCCATGAGTGTCGGAGATATCCACCAATGGTGGTAAGTTTCTACTGTAAACTGTGGGTAGAATCCTGCGCTTATCAAAACAACGAATTTTTTGTTATCGCACTAATCCAAGGTGAAAATGATACCTAAGGATTTTTCAAAGAAACGGAAACACCAAGGATTTGGTGTTGGTTATAGATTGTAACCGAAACTCGCGTTGAGATCTTTCAGAATTGAGATCCGCGGGACGAGAGATGTTGGGCAGGTTAGCTTTAGAGTTGAATAGAGATGTGCGAATATATTTCTCATTTCGGAATAAAATTTGTTTAAGAATGAATTTCTATAATAATCGATCTGTTAATATGATAGAAGCCCAAATATGAGCAAGGTATTGGCCGTTATGAGCCATGTTGTGAGTAAATCATATCGTTGTTATTCTGTTTATGGTCCTCTTTTTGCCCATTTCCGGGTAATATGCCTCCTTCGGCATGTATATATTGCACTGTCAGTTAACACACGCCGACTAAGCGATCGAGGATCCATAGGAACGTGTTTTCAATCAATGTTTAGGGTTTTGCGAGGTCTTCAATATTGGCTTCCAGGATTGTAAAGTAATATATATTTGCAATGGAATAAATTATAATTGTTATTAGAATTTCGGGTTGGATTGATTCATTTTAAATGAATGTTCGACCTGTAGACAATTCGCACATCTCAGAAATGATATCTATTCACTCCCAGAGTTGTTTATGTGAGAACGCGTGGCGCCTTTGTTGGCGTTCAGGCTTTTCCATGTTTGGGTGCCGTTGTGATATAGAAGTTGGCTTTCACCCTAAACGGTCTTGTTTCATTTGATTCTTTGTTTCTAGCTGAGTTTTGTAAACATACGTTTGGTGATTATTCGACATCCTCTCAAAAGTTAAACGACGCCAAGAAATGTTCCAAATTATTCTTAGACCCCTTTGCATTTTATGCTTGAAAATTGTAGAATGTTAGGTTGAAATCGCGTGATTTCACCTAATTTGAGGAAAGATTTTTCTAACTGGCGAGAGAAAAGTAAAATGGAGAAAGAGCAAAAATCCAAGTAGCCGATTATGCATCCTGTGATTGTTTATGTGAAAGTGCAATACATAAGGGTTAAATCATGCCCTGTCTTTCTGAAGCTACTCACAATACTAGGTTTTTATTTACTTAGTATTCCTTATGTTCTTAATACCTTGGTATTGGTTTGGAAAAATTGACATACATGGTGCCTCATGGCAACCATAGTTGTTTTACCCAAAACTTTTTAACGATCTCATCTACAGAATGGGTTTTTAATCAGCAATATCATAGTGGTACTATGTATTCACTACACTTTTCTTATTTAAACTATTAAATCCGAAGTTTGTTTTATATGTTGATCGCTTTTAATGAAACATAAAGCTTAAATGCATTGTTGGTGACATTGTTGCTAATACTGTGCACACAACGTGGTTGATACTATGTCGTTGAGTCTGGCATCCGCATCCGATAATAGGAGGTTTAATTTTTTCCGATAACAAGTTTCCATCATTTTCTCTTGTTCCTTTTCGTTTTCTTAGTTGCGATAATGTCACTGTTTCAGTGCTGTCAAGCGCGTCGGGTTGAAGATTCAGCTCACTCCTTTGATAGCGTAATTATTTTTACTTCAAAATTTACCCGGTTTCATGAAAACCGTTGTGATTATTCGCCCTTGTGTTTGTGCGACGCATGAAGCACTCGTCGCCGCTATATTAATATATTCCTTGAGTGTGAAACGTCTGGTGTTCGTGCAGGAGTCTGCCGTAGATCGTGCCGTTTTCCCACCTCCTCTGCATCTCTCTTGCGAGTTTCCTGTCTCTCTTTTTTGAGCTTTCTAGCCACTCTCTAAATGCATTTACTGTGAAAAATTGAAGGAATGACATGAGGAAAGGTGAACGTGCGTTGCGCCTGCGTGACAGTGTGTGTGTACGTGCGTGAATGCGTGAGATGTTTGGCGTTTGTAACTTGCACGCGCCTGTGTGTGACTGCTTATACTGGCGTGTGTACCATGGTATGTGCGAATTTAACGTATCAAAAAAAGTAAACAAAAACATATATATATGAATGACTCGTCCCGTCACAGAAAGTAAAAAAAAAAGAAATCGACAAGTGTCGGGACGAGCGGGTGCTAACTCAGATATACAAAAACGAAAATGTGGCCGAAGGAATAGGGCGCGGTTGTGATTTTTAGTGCGTGTGTATGTGTTTTCGTGTGTATTCCTCGCTTCACGGTGGGGACTTAGCAACGAGGGAGGTTCGTCTCAGCTTCCCTCGCCAAAAGTTCGTCTTCAGCAGTGGACATCATCTCCTCGGATCGCCGAGTTCCTTCTTCCGACGGGCTCTTACGTCGCATTTTTCGGAGGCATGATATTAATTGTATTTTATTTCCGCGCCTCCTCTGCGACATGGTGATTTTTGGGGGTTAGAGAGATTGATGATGATAGATTAGGAGTCCGTCAGCGTTCGAAGGTGGAAGCTGAGAAATAAAGAACAAAAGGGTTGTTGTTGATGTTATAATTATTATTTGTGGATTTAAGAAATTGTGTGATCGGTGAGAGAGAGACATGTGGATATGTGGTTGTGATTACTTCTGCGCTTCTTATTTTTTGTTTGTTCACGTACCTTTATACCTCTCCTTTCTTTTTAATCTGTCCTGGTCTCGGATGTGCGTGTGGGTATACACCGTAAGTCCGTCGTGGCCTATCGTCTTCCCACACTACACTCCGCTGGACGCTGGTTCCTCTTCTGTCTCTCATTACTAATTGCATGTTCTTAAAAGTAAAAACCCCATTATGAAGTGGAGAGGAAGGAAGAAATTCTCTAAAAAAATATGGAGCCCGGTATGTGGCTTACGAAAAATAAAGGAACCATGCCCAAGTTTTTGCTATTTCTTTTTTTACATATTTAATTCGCAGATGGTGTACTATAGTGATGTTGTTCATGTTTGCTGCGAGATTCTCAAACCTATAAATGAATAAAAAGGCATTGCACTTATCAAACGTATTATCATTTATGTGGAACCTTAAACGAACTTTTCTCTCAACTGTTCTACCATTAACTCTCGTGGAGCTCCAACCGCCTCAAGAAATTCCCATCCCACGGATTATCTAAAGGTCTATAATTTACATTGCCGGATCGATAATTAACTTTAAACTTGATAAATGATTAGTCACTTAGGTGAGGTAATGTCTTAGCAGCTGTAGCTACTAAGACATTACCTGTAGCTGCTCTTTGATTGAAGCTTTTTGCTAGTCTTTCATATGTCCCTAAAGCTTTGACGAAAATATTTCCAATCAGGTGTCTACAAACGCCTCAATTATTTTGTACTGTTTTAAAAACGTAAGAAAAATATCATAAAATATCCAGTTGTGAGATGAGGTTGATTAAATATCTGCTGCTGAAGGCAGCAAAGGAAGTTTAACTATATTTATTTTAAATACCTTTAAATCTCATTATGGGCGTGCTGTATCGCTTAGCGTCATTGCTCGGAATATGGTTCGTCAAAAGATGCCCTAACTAGAATACTCACTTTTTCTCCTAGGAAATGATTACACCGGCACTCCTTGCATCAGTATGTTATTCTGAATAATGTTCTTATTAATTGTATAAAATGGCCGTGTGTAAAGGCCTATCTGTTTTCAATTAGAGAGCTGTAATTGAGGCCAAGTAAAAAAAAATACTCTGGATTATTTTCAGATACCTCCGCAGGATGAAGAAAGTAAGCTTTCAGAAGAAAGAGATGTAGGTAGTGGATGAAATATAGGATGATCTTATCAGGAAAATCATATATTGAAATAACCTTGAAGATTTAAATAAGTTCCCTTAAGACGAAGATTGTCTATCTTCTTTTCATTTCCAACTTCGGATTCAGGACTTGGGTCCTCATTCAGCAACTACTTGGCGAGCTCCGGTGGACATCGATTTTTGTCAAGGTAAGATCATATTAACTTGATTTTTAGTGGAATTTCTCTATTGGAGAAGGTTCCCCTGAGAGACCTATTTTAAGTGCTTATTTTGGATCTTACGTTTCGCCTTAGGTGGCAAAATCGTAGTTTAGTTATTTACGTATGATTTCAACTCGTTGTCAACCAATCGTTTTTCCATGAGAACATATGAACAGGCTAATCTTTTAGTATGATATCGTGGACGTTCAAGTTTAAAACAGGAAAAATCAACATGCGTAATTGATATTGTCCTGTTAAAAATATTTACGAATATAAACTTTGATCTTGAAGGAATCAGTCCGCTTTCTGGTGCTTAGTAGCCCTCAAGGCCTTCACTACAACTTAAAATGCACAAAGGAATACTTTCTACGTTATTATATGGGGTTATTTCTTCCTAGATTATTTTGTCTCAGTTTTCTTTTCCGATGCACATTTTTATTATGCTCTCTTGATGTTATTCTCCCGCGGTCCATTGGGAAAAAATGCTCCGCGCTAATGGATTATGTATTCAAGTATTTATTTATTTCTTATTTGAAATTACCAGAAAAATAGCGATCGAATAATTTTCTTAGCTAATGGTAATCGAGGGCGTCTCAGGTTCCAAAATGTTACCCTGAGATTTACCACTTTCGGATTGATCCTATCTAAGTGTAAAACTTCTTTCATGTGGTTCAGAGCTTTTATGTCTGCAAGTATTGAATGCAATCGATACAGCGAAGGGCAAGTATCGATAATCGAGTTATATTGAGTAATCGATACTACGAAGTGGGTTGCAAAGAGGTGGTTGAATGGATTGTAGACATGATTATCGTAAGACGGTGGACAACAGTGCCACGTCCCTATACACCTCGGGGTGCGTTCGAGCTTCAATGAGCGCTGTAAATGTAGCCTTCCGACAGGAATGTCAAACAATCCACCATCTTGGCAGCAGAAACTCGCCGGTAATTATGGCACTCGTGTTTCTCTGCGTGGGAGACTTGCCCGGCGTTTCTTCTAATCTAAATGATGATTGCTCAATATGTATGATTCGGTAAATTAAAAGTACTCCCAACTTGTCAGAATGCCATCATAATTAAGTATAATAACCTTCTCATTGTTTCACGTGAATGGCTTTTCAATGACCTAACATCATTACAGCTAGGCCGTTAATCAGAAACAAAAATTGCGCACTCAAGTTCACCTGCCAATTACGCTTCAATCAAAATCTTGTCTACGCTTTCCGTTTCTGATTTATTTTTGCAAATGAAGTCTCCCTTTTTTCTCCTTTCGCCAAACCCATTGACTATAGCAACGCAATTATTAGGTTTTCCATCGACATTAAAGCTAAAACAATGCACCATTTTAATACGTGTGGTCATGATGTCGTTCTCAGAAGTTGAGCAGTCAGGAATAATATTGCCTTATAAGCTTCTGCAATCTATTGTCAATGAAGATGCTAAGAAACGTACGTTGTAAGTACCTCTATTCATGGAGATGTTTGCGATTATAGAAGAAAAGAATTTGCGTGAGGAAATCTGAGTGGGTAGAAGGTAAACGCATGTTAAAATTTGTATCTGAAGGGTGAAACTGAGGCTTTTTGTGAGAAGTGAAGATAATATACCTACATGTTTTTGAATGAACGTGTATGAAGGAGAACGTATCATAGTGTCCGGAAGTTTGACAATGAGCAGTAGCTGTTCGAGACGTTCCTTATATCTATCTAGCCTTATCTACATGATACCCCGCAAGTCACCACAAGGGTGTGGGCTTGGGGGAACCATCCCAATCCTTGCATTACAAATTTAAGGGAATTAAGTAACACTTACTATCATTTAGGCATATAAAAAATACTACTCCATGCATACGCTACTTACGAGCAACTGAGAGACACATTGCGACCACCCCGAGGAAAATATGAGGCATATGGTGAGGAGAATCTTGAAATGTTAGCCATAAACGACTCTAAATTGTTCTTTTGTAGTACAATGTATGTAATAGTTGTAGATTAGTCAGTCATATTTATAAAGAAATTCAATTATTAACTTTAATTTCCTAGACAAAGCATCTAAATCTATCCTTACCTACATAAAAATACAAATCTATTTCTGATTGCTAGTAGATTATTAAAGATTGTGTCAAATGATCAGCATTTATGTCTCCGCATATACCGAGTGCATAACCACCTTGGAAAATTATTACTGTAGGATCATTTGACGTCTTTTTTTTTGCATTATCATTTGCTAGTTTTTCAAGGTAAGGTCGCGCGATTCCCATTCTTCCCTCTTCAACTATTAAACCTCCTTCACCCGCAATGCCTCGTATCTTCTCGGGAAGTTCTCGACCATCCTGGCCCAAATCTTTCAATCATGCGTCTGCGTTCCAAGATGTAAGGCTTCCTCTCGTTTTAACCTTTCCATATTCTCTTTCCTATTCTCTCGGTATTCCCTCACACTCAGGCATCACAACTTCGGCATAACTCTTTTTGATGCTCTCCACCAAGCCTTTCAAGGCTTCCAGGGAATATCTTCACTAGAGTCATTGCTATTGATTTTTTTAATAAACCGATACTGAACGAACAGTCCTCGCCAGTGATTAATACTCGCAATATCCTCCCTGTCTTACTACAATAAACCTTATATCAATCATTGAACATGACAAAAATCAACTCTTAATATCTATTCTCTTCCCTCTTTAGAACCATCACGTCTCACTGATCTATTTCTTTGGCTGTGCCCTAGCGTATTTTTGTATCTCTTTTTTCGTCATCGTAAAAGTTGAAGCCAGAGAAATTATTCCGAAATTAAAGCCCCCAATATGATAACATAAATAATTGTGAGTGCTCGTAGCTACTGAGGTTTAATTAGGGATATTTAGACATCTTTGGCACCTGAAATCGATTATTTCACCAAAGAAACTACTCTTTGGGCTGGGTATATGTAGTTCTTGGTAAACCGAAGTTGTGTAACGCTTTCATTTTATCATTGATGAATAACTCATATTATTAGTACCGGGGACCAAGCTTTTCTCGGGTTATTATGTAATAAATTCGAAAAATTTTAATGAACATAAGAAAAATAAAGTAACGTTTTCAATAAATGTGAAATCATATTTTATAATTATAAATCAAATAACAATAAATATTAGTATTGAAACTTAATAGTGTTTAAGAAGGTAATATTATAATCAATTACGTCGTTTTAAATATCGAAAAATGTTTTGCCAGCATTCATTTGTACTCATTCATCAACAATTTACATGGTATCATCCTGCCCCTACGATTGATGTTCATTTTATTTCAAATCTCTTAGCGTACTTAATGTATATGCCCAAGATTTTCTGGCTATAAAAGCAACTCTAAACTGCATTTTTTATATAATCGAGAATTAGCTATGCATAACTTTGCAAGCATAAAAATTGGTGTGCGTAAATCAACGATGACACATCAAATACTTGAGCTTTTGCAATACTTAACGTCATAACAAAAGCTGGTCTTACGGGATATTGAGGTCATTGCATGGTACAACTAAGCTGACCAAAGTCATTATTGAATTTCCCGATAGTATTCAGTAATTATGGCTGCTTTGATGATGTTTTTACATAAGTCAGTAAGCAACCCGTCATTAAGTCTCAATTTCCCTTAAAATACATCGAAGTTCCGTAAGAGGATCAAAATGTGGAGACAAAAATCCTAATATTGGTTAGACGCAGCTCTCCACTTCATTTTCCTATCGGCTAACCTCTTAATATTTACAAAAATGTTCTCTTTCACATCCTTCGCCACCTCCTCCATATAAATACCATACGTAAGCTTTCCTTTGCTATTCTTTCCAATTTCCATTTCCTTCAAGTATTTTCTTCATCAGGTCATCCTGCCCCAAAGTATTACCGATGCGGGAAACCCGTCTTCTTTTCAAGGTTTTCAGCTGACTTCTCTTTTCTCCCTAACTTCTCAGGACTTCTTCGTTTGTCACGTGGTCGATCAATTTTATCTTCTTCGTTTTTCAGGGGTTTAAATGCTCCAGCCCTAACCTCTTTCCTGCTATAATCTTAATGCCTCACTGAGATGATGGAATTATGATCTTATATTTCCCTGCCACGTTTTTATTTATATCTAAAAGTGGATTTTTATTATGGTTTAATTCCGAGTGTTCTGCATAATGATGATATTATTTTTTCAGTTTATGTGGCTATAAGTCAACTTAGAATCTGGTGGTTTCCCGTTTTATGGACTGAATGTAGAGCTCTCGGGATCTCCACCGGTCAGGGCTTCCAGTTCGCCGACGTTTCGATTAACGCTCGACGTTTCGGAGAGGTAAAATGCATTTGGACTCGTTCATCGTCCTCAGGGCTAAGGAAGTCTAATGTTGCGTTTTGGCCTCCTTATATACATTAGACATCCTTAGCCCTGAGGACGTTGAACGAGTCCAAATACATTTTACCTCTCATGTTTATCTTTCAACCTCGCTGCTGTATAAAGAATGAAGCACGCGACAAATATAAAATTATGAAGATGCAAAATCCCTGTCAAGCACCACGTAACCTTTTTAAATTGCATTGTAAGAGTATGAAAATTGGATTTAGTACTTATTTTTACGATCAGGAAACAGAGAGAAAACTGCTCAAACATGCCATTAGTCCCAAAACACATAGTTTAAATAGGTTAATTTACCTGTTTCGGTTTCAAAACTACCTCCCATGGGAATCGTATGCATTAATGCCTCCCTTAAATAATAAAACATTAATTATCGCCGCTGTGCTGAAATATGGGTCCGTGTTCATTGTTATTTATGTTTTAATGAACAAAACAGTTTCGATAACAGACCACAATGCAATGCAATGTTTTGTACCGAGGAGACGGAGCTTAATCGTTCCCAATCACCAATCTTTCTGGCTTTATTGTCACCCATAGGCTGGAATGCCTATGCCTCCACCAGTACATTCTAATCCCAGACCAACCTATAGATATGATACTCTATTTTCCTCACTATTACTTATATATGGGGCTGAAATCCCAATCACTTGTTCGTACATACGTGAGCTCAGTTTCAACAACCAAGTCGGTCGTCAAGGGTACGAATTGATAAAAACAAAAATATTACAAACATTTTATGTAGTTGAGAAACGTTCTCGCAATTTCGATTTGGAAAAAATAATCCATAAGCTGAATAAGACACTATTTATTCTTCTCTCTTGTGGTACTTGTCTCGATCTCATGGAATTATTTTTCTAATTTAATTTTGTAAAATAAATACAGCCTGCAAGAGATAAAAACCAACTCTCCGTGGATTTCTTATAGACGTAGTATTTAGAATGAAATACAGCATGTTTTTAGCCTCTTTGTTGAAATATTACAAATATATGGTTTATTGGTTTATTTTACCTGGTTTATTCGATGTTCAGGAAAATTTTGGGCATAAATTGATGCCAATATCATTGGCAGTTTTTGAAATACGCTATAAATTTTACACACGAAAATGTTACGCGATGTATAAGAAAACACCTCAATTCCAAAGGTGAAGTAATTTTTAAGTCAGCTTAATAGCGGGATGATCCAGTTAGGTAGTTGTAATACTCGCTGCCCTTATTTTTAAAGATCTGTGGATGCCATTTTGGCCGGTCATTAGTGACCACTTTAGTGGGTGATACGCTCTCCGATTAACCTGGATTATCATCCCGCTTCGAGCATCGGCGCCGCATTCTCCAATTCCACTTGAAAGGAGACGAGGGCGGAAGAACCCTAAAGATCATTTCTGCCCCTCTCTCCGGTCTGAATGCGTGGTCAATATAGTATTCCGTCTGAGCTATCCCGAAAAAAGAGCAGTACATTCTTATTTGGGAGAGGCGACTGACCACTAAGATAGCGCCATTCAGAATCGGTGTGTGATTGGGTACACGTAGGAACTTTTCTGGGAACGGAATAAGGGTGGAGAGAAACCCAGAGTCGGCATTAGCCTGCTCTTAACGAAAGGAGCCAAGGGGACCACACTTTAACGTCCCATCCGACGGACTGATTACAGGACTCGATGCGCTCTCCACGAGGCCCTTATGCAGTGACCGGTATATCCAAGCACGTATCCAGGGGGGAAGGGGGACTTTCTCAGGCTTCATCCCCCCGAATTTTTCCCAATAATTTTGTTGTTCTGATTTTAACTGGGCATGGTATTCCGGGTTCCACTGCGTTTAATTCAAGTGTAAAGTGCTTTGAAATGTGATCACTAGTTTGATGCATGTTTGTGTTTAATAATTGCTCTTTCCAATATTATGCGTACGTATGCGTTGAACATCTGTTCTCAAATTAATTTCTTCATGAGAGGGTAAGTAGTGAACGTTACCAGTGAGGAGATATAGGAATGGGCCCTGTGAATGTAAATACCAAGCACTGTAAATCAAGGGAAAAGATTAGCAACATGTCAGCACCGAATGGGCAAGGCTGTTTTGTTTCAAGTTACACTGCACTAGACTTAGCCAACCCCCCCAAAGCAAATTTCGGGCTACGTGCCTGGGTATATCATTGAAATAATTTCCACTGCTGGGATTCGAACCCGTCCCCTCGGATGGACGTACTGTTAATGGTAAATGCCAAGGGGTTGAGAGCTTATCTTTTAAACCGACGAATAATGAACTGATCTTGAAAGGCTCTCCACGAAATAAAGTCACGCTGCCAATGAAAAATCTCTGCCACTATCGGGATTCGAACCATAGTCCCCGGGGTTGTAAGACAGTATTCTAGCTGCCACGCCAAGCTTTTCCCTAAGGAAAAGAACTTCTTGTATGATTTTTCTGCGATAACGTCCTAACCATAGTGTAATTGGGATATTCTGCACATTGGGTGAACGTTTCCGACCCCCCCACTCCATCATCCCACATGTGTGCGACTCCGCTGCATTTCCCGTGTTCTTGACACCCTTCCTGCCTTTCCCCCTCATTCCTCCCGCTTCCAGGGAGGAAATCGTTTCCTTCCCCTCGTTCTTTGAACGACACGCTTCCGCACCCTTCTCCGCACTGTGAACGCCCGCGCTCCCCCCCATTCCCCTCTTCTGTAACCGATCCAACCGATCGCCTCCCTGTGTTACCGATCGTTTTCCGCCCAAGTACACACAGCCATTGATCTCCCAGAGCACAATCAAGCGATCGTTTTAATTGCTGACCGTCTCAGCTGTCGTGGGCGGAGTGCAGGCAAGTCACTCATCCCCACTCTCCCCACTATTTTCTTCCTCCCAGCAACCCGCAGTTCATTTACATTCACAAGTGATTTTTTCTGTCTGATTTCCTGATCAGACAAGCATTAAGGGTTTGCGGAGCGAAGGACCGAATATCAGCCAAAATCCTGTTTTTTTTAATTTTTTTTGCCCTTTCAACGAAATGCATTAAGAGTTGGGACTCCCATAGGAGTATCGATTATAATCTCCTTATCGACACCCCGGCTTGAAATAAAATACCAATTGAACCTGTTTTCTTCAGTTACAGATCTCTCTGGGAAAACGCAGGTGACCCAGGAAACGGAACTGATCCATGAATAGCCTTTTTGGGCACTATTTTCACTCACCGCCGAACTAAATGTTATGTTTATTCTTCACCTACGATCTAATCTAAACGATCGGAGACATTTGACGCTTGATTTTGTACTGCAGTGTCTTTGGAGTCGTAACTTACGAACTCATTCAACCAAATGTGTGTTTATGCAACTCAGTTCGCGCTTTTCTGCGACTGAAAAGCAGACTTCAGACATCCAAACACGGAAGGAAATATTGTGTTTCTCACATTTTGGACGAATGATATTTGCATTTAGTCGTTCTCTTCTTCGCGTCTTCATTAATGGGATGGGAAAAGCTTTCAACCTCTTTCATTTGGTTTCGCAGCCGTCTGCTGTATGGGTCATTTAACCGTCGACTCTTTGGCGCCTTAGGCTAAAACTGGCATGAGTTACTCTCTGTCCTTCCCTCAATGATACCTATCTCTTCCCAAATATCCATATATTCTCTATGACGTAAATTACGTGAATTGATGGTTATTTCCTCTAATAACTACGTGAGTAGGTGGCGCAATTTAAATTAAAGAATAGAATACTATCATTAGTTTAAATATCTGTTAGGTTCAATGCATGCAAAATTATAAAAGCCTTTGTGGTGATGGTGGTTCGATAAGTTTGATCAATGCCAGTAGGAAACCGTATTTAATGGTTTATGTAGATTTTGGATGTAATAGTCAACCTTACTTTGTAGTTATCCCTATTGCTATCCATGACGCTAATCTCCTCAGGCTAGCAACCCTATTGCTCTATTGCTATTTCTCCTATTGCGCTATTGCTCCTTTCCTGAATCGGTGTATACGTTGAAACAGATTTTAAGTATTTACGAAATATGACGAAATCCAAACTCATGTTAATCCTTATATTTATAAATACAAGATAACTCCAGTATGCTTATTAAAGCCCAAGTTTACGTCCCAACACCAATAATCTTTTGCATTATTACAGATTGTCGCTGATTACGCTAATCGTTACTCTGTTTACTCTTAATTTGTTACTCTTACTTTGTTACTTTGCTACACCGTTACTCTGTTTGCTGATGAAATAAAACCATATTTAAGCTAGTATTAGCTAGATAACATTTTTGTCCCCATATCAACTGCGAAACCACTGAAATCGAAAAAAACGCTCCAGAATGTTAATCAAGAAGATGGCATAAGGTTAGCTAGAATGGAAACGACTTTTCTGCCTGGCGGGTACCTCGGAAAATTCTGGAAGAGCAGAATAAAATATGCAGACATTTTATAGGTTGACGAAAGGAAAGTACACTGAACGTACAAGTCTTAGAGCTGGGGGTCCTCCGACGTTAGAGACATCTCCCACCACCTTGAAAGGTTTGGAGTTTGGTGGAAGGTATTTTTTCTACAATATCAAATCAGTTAGCAATTATTTCAGAAGATGCACTCCGAAATATCCGTGTAAGCTCTATGAACCCGAACTACGCTGCTGCTTCGGAAAACATTCAAAAATTACCTTTTTCACCGCGGAAACTTGCAATCTAAACTATAGTTAAGGTCCCTAATATTTTTCTGTCAGAAGTAACTAATTTAAAACATTCTTTATTTGACCATTCAACTTTAAAGATGTATATACACCTCTTACCCCTCCATCTCATGCTGGATTACTGAATAGATGGAGACATCGAGGGAGAGATATGTCGTTATTAATCATTTTTGTATTGCTTCTAAAAACATGTAAAGCACATTAATTAATCAAAGTGTTTACTTGCATTAGACTTATTTCATTGACGAAATTCTATTATTTCGTTTCAGAAGTAGATAGAAAATCTATGTCGTTCAAGCGTTATCACTTTCCTTGGGAGTGAAGACGTAATTATGCTCAGTATTAGCGGTTTCAGCCAGATATTTCGTTTATTCCCGTCATTGCGTTCTATCCACGCTCGCGTATTTGCAGATTTGATGCAGCCTAATTAGTAGGCCCTTCCTGACTAAGTGAGTCAGAAGGGGCCTACTAACTGCCTACACTGCCCAAGTTGTTGAACACGATGTGCACCAATTTGTTTCACGTGCTTCCAGTTGGTCGCACATCTTTGTAATACCACGTGTTGGTTTTCAATGTGGGTGTGCGAACATAAAATCCCTTGTCAGTGTGGCGCGCTCAAAAAAGATTCTCGCGCATTAATGGGAATGAAAGGGGGGAGACCGAGATGGGGGTGTGCAAAGGGGGTAGAGCATCATGCGTGGCGGATGGAACGGAGGACCCCCTCCCTACCCACTCCCGTCATTTCCACGCACACAAACGCGCGCACACCCACCCCCACCCTCATTTTTAGGCTCCCAAATTGCTGCATCACCTTCGGAAGCGTCCCGAGAGGAGTCGTTCATCTCGAGTGTCGCCTTCGGGGGATATTTAACCTCTCCCGGCTCCAAAAAAACCTTCCCCTCACCCTTTCGTCATAACCCATCACCCTACGGAAGCTGCAGGGGCGAGTCCAACGTTCCTCCCCCAGCTTCTCGAGCGAGGGAACAGTTTATGGTCCTCGAGAACTCATCGCCACGGTCTTTAATGGATGGCTAAAGAATGACTGATCGGAGGTCCAGAGGACAAAAGGAGAGATGGGGGGGATGGAGGATGTAGGTTGTAATGGTCGTGGAAAGAAAAAGAAGGGCCCAGTTTTTCGGTCTTGCCCAGCTTGCGTCACTCCTTTTCCCGTTCCCTTCCGGCTCGCACTCTCTCTCTCTCCCCTATCCCGCACCCTTTTGTGCCCTTGCGACTCCGCCTCACCCCCGCCCATCTGCGAGACGAATCGCCCAACCCTCGCCCTCCTCTTCTTTTCCCCTTTTCGCCCACCCGGACTTCACGAGTACCCCCATCCGATTCGGGTGGGGGCGGCGCCGTATCGATGCTGCACACCCCAGTGCCTCCGAATCAGAACACATACAAGAACCTCTCCCCTTTCTTCCGTTTAAGATTTGCAGTATATAATACCATTAATTGTATAACACGCAACACTTCCTTACCGATGGCTCTTTGTTTTAATTCATTGGGGAGAAGAATGCTTGGACTCTCATTAAAAAAGTCTATCGAGTCAATAGTTTGACTTTATTCGTGTTTGCTTGTACACGTGCTCTCAAATATGCAGAAATATAATATTTCAATCGTCGTTCTCAAATGAAACATTTTATGCCATATTTTTAGTGAAACAGTGACCTAAGTTTTCAAGTCTTTGTAAAACAATAGTGCTAATTAAAGGCTAGCTGTACTCTTACTGCAAGCATTGGAACATATATTTGAGACACCTAGGTCGCGGGTTTCAACTAAGCCTCAATTGCATGCATAACGTATTTCGTATGAAGTTTCATGCTGCTAAATTAAATATATTTGTAGCCTGGTCGTTTATGTGCTGGACTAGAAACCAATATTTTGCGGGTCATCTGCTTTGAGGAGTCTTCGTTTTGTGTGGCATGTGGCTGATAACTCATGGCTGACTAGAGCACAGAGAAACCCACACCATTAGTACATGAAATAATGGCAATTGATGCTCCACCTCCATACACGCCTATAAATTCCGTGTTTAAAATGAAATAGCTCGAAAACTGCTTCTGATCTAACTATTACTTCATGCAATCAAGACTAATGGAATTGTGTATAAAAATTAACATATAGCAGCATATCTTGCTATCTCTACTAATATAGGAAGATAAATCATTTATTAATTAATTTACAAATTTAGGAATATAAATTATTTTAGAATAATGAATTTAGAAACATTTTAGATGAATAATCTCTCTATAGTAAACAATCGCAGTTTCCCGAAAGAAATATAATAATATGCTCTGTAATCTTTTAGCACGGAAATATCCTCGACCTTTGCAAGCGTTTAGCCAGAATGCCGTTGGTATTCCCCTCTCAATTTTCGTTGCCGTATCATCAACACTGTTGATTACTCAGGGTGAACATTGCACATTTTTTCGAAGGGGATGATTGAGTGACAACTCTGATTAATGGTCACCTAATGTTTGCCTAATGACCACAGTTCCTTGATTCCCATGTACGTTAAGAATATGCGTCCCTTCTGACCATATCAGTCGTGCTTTTCGTCCTTACCTTAATGCGTTTTCTCATTAACGCTTCCCTTTAGGAAAGCTGATTGTGTCGATTTAACTATTTATTCTGGAGGTGGAAATATTTTCAATCAAACTTCTTTTGAATTCTCATCTTGTAAGGTAAATAAGAGGAAAATGTATGCCACTCTTCAAAAGAGGACGGGATGTGAGACGGAGGGATCGTAATTTACTTCGTTTAATTAGTTCAGGGAAATCTATTATCCCAACCCTCAGTTAGTCTGTTAATAGCTATGATTCTGGTATGAGGTTTCATGTTATCCTTTGTCTTTTAAAAATTCATTTATGGCTAAAAGTACTGTTGAATTGACATTTTGTCTACTAGGTGAATTGGAGATTTTATCATAAACACTTTTTCCACTGAATCCCAACACATCCTGACACTGATGAGTTATCTCTCTGATAAATAAACGACTATTCATAAAAATAGTATTGTAATAGAACAAAAATATTGCAGTGTTAGTATCAAGGTTTTTGTTCATGCAAGTATTGTATCAAAAATATTACCTGGATTGACATTAATGAACTGTGTTGTGCTAAATATTTTTTCCATATAACGAGCCGTAGAAAATTACTCTATCTATCAGGTAATTAACATTTTTATGACGTAAAAATGAAATTAAAATATGAAATGAAATTTTTGAAGCATTTTTTCCTTATTCCTTGCTAGTTGTCTTTCTTATTATCAACACCGTTTATTAGAAAATTCAAACATATCTTAATAATTTCTGTTATTCTTATTTCTCATTGTTATAAACGCACATTAAATGAACATTTCAGTTTTTTCAGAGTTAGATAGACAGTTAATAAACAAAGTAATAAGCACATAATGTACAAATTATTGCAATTACGTTTACTAAACAGGTCCTACCCTTCCCCCTCTGTACTTTTCTCCCCTTCCTCACACTTTAGGCAGGCTTTATCTGTCTTACCGCACACAGGCTTTCTCTGTCTCTTTAATTTCAAGTTGAAAATGTAGGGTTCCGAAAATTTCTGCTAAAATAGCTACAAAATGACGCTCAGTATAGATTTTCTTTCAACCGATTTTTTTCAGGCAGTACTGAGCAGTGAATTTGAAAAGTTAAAAGCACTGTTTGACTAGTTAACTCCCTTTAAGTGAACGATCGACACCACATTTCCCCAAAATACTTATTTTTATCGTTATTATATTAACATATTTGTGAATAACCATTATAAAGTAGTGTCCTTTCTTCTCGAGCCATTATTAATAGTGTTAGGAAGTGAGATAGTCTTTCTCATCAGAAGGGAAAAAATGTATGAAACACAGGCTTCGTCTCATTTTGTTCCAGTCTCATCCAAGACAAATTCGTCTTCATCAAATATTATGAATCCTTTCGTTGATTCCGTCGCAGAAATTAGGTTCCGGGAAACATGCTACGGGGAAGAGGGTAGGGTCCGAAGGAAATTGCTTCGTGACGAATTCATTTCTCTCTTCCGCAGGCAAACACTCGATTCAATTCGAGGACTCAAGAACACATGGCGGCGTTACCAAGGGGGAAAGTGGTTGGGGAGGCGGTGCATTTGGACGTGTAAAAACGAAATGAGCGCATTCCACTCGACCATCGGATGAGAGCACTCGAAGCGTGTTTCACGTCGGACCTCTCCCCCACATAACATCTCGCCTGCGGGGGCTATATTGCCCGCCGCGAGCGCAAACCCATCCAAATCCCTTCTCTCTCCTCCCGTACCACCTAACGCCCTCATCCTCCACCCCCAGTACGAAAGACTTGGCCCCACCCTCTCCGGCCCCCAGGAGCACTGCTCTCGAACGCATCGGCCACGCGCCAACTCGTCTCGGGACGCAATCTCGGGAATCTCCATCTTTCATTCTCTTCGTCGCCTTCTTTGAGCTTGGGGGGAGAAGCCCATAAACATTGACCGATGTCCTCAGTAGTCCTTCGGTTATTTTGACTGTTCAGGCCATGTTATCTCTCACTCGGTACCTCGCGCGTCTCTGTGTAAAGACTTAAATCTGGTTTTCATATGCTGACCTAATAGTACTTGCATTCACAATTACGGGTGCGCATTGAGGATTATAAATCGATAATCTGCTTTTCTTTGTGTACTCCTTCTTCTCATCCTCAAACGTCTCCCAAAATTCCCGACCGTTTTCCTGTTATTTTGGCGGACGACACACTTATGTTTTTCCGTTCGGGGCATCTTTGCGTTTACATGCGAGGACTTAAAGTAGTAGTTTATTTGCTGACATGAGATGAAGTCTCATTTTACTACTAGATCAAATTCGAATGAACATCTGTAAAGTGAAAAAGACATGAATCCACGCCCAAATTTTCTTTGGATGCGACAAGTGGCAGAATATGGTGTCAAGTATTCTAACAGCTAAGATCATTTCGCTCCGTATACCCTAAGTCTTCCTTATCTTCAAGTATTAGTTTAATTTGATTTTAAAGTGCTCCAACTGCTTAAGTTAATTTAACCTCTAAATTATAAGGCATACACAAAAACCATGCCCGAGGCTGGATTCGTATACACAGCCTTACGGGCGTCTCCGATCGGGTCCTTGCTACCGTGTGACTCTTCTCAAGAGAGGTCCTGCGTCTATAACTTAGAAGTTATCATCATGGAGTTTTAGTAAACTTCGAGCCTTTGGTACATGGTCGTCCAAGTATATGTCAATGGTTGTTCAGCTATAAACTAATGTATCGCGCAATCTACTAGCGTGGATTTATAGCTTATATTTTAAAATATGTCCCTGAAGAAATGCGTGTAAAGAACAAGACCAAATAATTATTATTTTAAGTAATGAAAATTCTTTTTGCGAGCTCTTTCATGCTCTTTGAAACCTCCGCGAACTACATTTAAACAAAATCTCTGCTTAGAAAAGCTCTGATAGAGTGGGTTTCAGAATCCGGAAAATTTGAATCTATTGGAAATAATTTGGGGTCCAATGAAATTATACGGAACGAGCCCCTTTCCTGGATATTGGCCTTGCATCTTTTAAAAGAAAGCGCCCAATTTAATTTCATAGTCTGCAATTATATGTTTATGCTATTGGTACCCTACAATAGTAATCTGATAACTAACATAATACCTACATTGGAACCAATGGCTGTGGTTTGTACGTAAAATTTGAAGCTCTCTCCTGAACCTTGAGGCAGCTACTAGACTCACAGTTCATTTCTACAGTTGAAAATGTGTAGTTAAAACGGAATACCTATGTTTTTTGCAGTGCCAATGAAATATCAATCATTCAAGCAACCCTTTACATTGATTCATCGGTTGATATCGCTGACCGCAGTGTGAGTGCGTAAGATTCAATAAGTCAGCCCGTGGGAGAATGTATATTTTACCTTACGAGCTGACGTGATCTCCGACTGTCCTTCCTTTCCTTTTCCTACCACCACCACACCACTGGTGATCTCAGCTTGGCCTTAGATCGCGCAATTTTGTATGTAATCATTTTCGCATTAAGAATTCTATCAGGTTACTGGAGAGCTTCCCTACCTATTCGTTTCAAGTGATGGCCGTGGGAGCCCTTCTACCACGATTTTCTTGGAGTGGGGGAGGAAATCTCTCGAGGGGTTTGATGGCAGAATGCGGGGAGGCAAGGAGGGGTGAGTCAGGAGGGGGGTTGAATGTTCCATTACCCGTGCCTGTCCTCTCCTAAGATGCACGCCGCGGCTGGAGTGTTTGGTTTCCTTGGAGAGGCAGACTGATGGGTGTTGATCGCCCGGAGGCGTAGGTGGGTCGACGGTGCAAGGATGTTGGGTATTACTCGATCGAACGGGGTGATTTCAGGCCGGAGAAGTGCTCGTACTCTCTCACGGGTATGTGCAAGGGATTAGGTAGGATGAGGAGGAGAAAGTAACTTATTATTAGCGAAAAAGCAAATGAATGTGGGGAAAATGTTTAGGAATGAACGTTTTACGGGCATGAAGGTAGTGAAGATGGAATCAAGCAAGATGCCAACAGAAAAATGTTTGACTCAGCCAGGATTTGAGCCACAGACCGCCAAATTTCCATTTCGGCGTGCTATGCTATCATATCGTAGATATATCTGTATTCACCTTAGACCGTGTTTTCATGGTTGAATAATGGTGACAAATGAAGAACTCCTAGAAAAGTGGGAGAAAAGAGAAGTTTGTCAATTATGAAGAGGTTAGCCAATAGATGGGTGAGAAGACAAAATAGTCAAAATTTTCTTAGGATTGATGGCTATCGATGATAATAGTCATGGAAATATATGGCTTAATATCACTTGCCGTGGAAATATTTGCCTTTTTAATCATCATATACCCTGGAAGTACTTGACTTGGCCAGCCTAAATTTTCTCTTTACACCCTTCGCTATGTACCAACGCCTTCAGCAATTTCTTTCCTTCCTCATAGTTTAGTTCATCATAATGCTCTCAGTTACCTTATGCAAAATCGGGGGGCTTTGGGCCCACTAGCTAGTACTGGTATGTATGAATAAAAATATGTGTGGGCATTATTCATAAATAGACTCTGACTTCATAGTCGGGGATTCGAATTCTTATCTTACAACCTGACGATTCGGCTGAGTTAGCCAGGGATTAAAACTGGAAAGCAGGACGTCGTATAAGTACCATATTGTCGTCAATAAACAAACAATGACCTCTTTCCTTAGGTGTCTATCTTGAAGAGGGTATTTGAAACTACGCATCGCTTCTTCCTTACAAACAGTAATCGTATTTGGTGAGTTAAGCGCTTTGGAGTGGGAATGCTAATAAAATATTTTAAGTAAAGTTCCTTTAACTCTTAGTATCCAGTTATATTCCCCTAGTATCCAAATTTTAAGTGATCCATTTTTGATTACCTGTGGATCTGTGGATAGAAGTTTAAGAATGAATTAAAGTGCTGCTGCTGCTAATTTTATATCACTCCAGCTAATTTAACAATATTTGAAATTACAGTGTTTAGAAGTGCGGTGTGCATCCAAGAGAGAATGCAGCGTGCACTGCCTCTGGCGCAAGTTTTCGCAAAACACTGCGAGTAAATGAAGTCCCTCGCGGTATCATTCCGCCTCGGGCGTAACCCCCTCGTCCTTGCAACGTGATTTGTGGAGAAACGCGTAGGCGCAGATGCTTGTTGCAGGTCTAATAATATTTCCACAAATGGGCCGCTGGCGTCTCTCTCATCTTATTCCCGTACCCTCGCTCACTTTCCTAACGACGCCCCTCCCCCATCTATCCAACCCTCTTAACCCACCCACCCGACTTCTTCCCCACGCCAATATCCCGTACGCTCACATGCAGCCAGTGGCAATTTATCTCCGTATTATTTACACGTCGATTGATCAGCACATGTCTATAGGGTGGTGGATGTGATGGGTCAAAATGTTGGGGGATTTCGGGGGGTTGTGGAGAAGGTGGAAGGGGGGAGGGTCGTCTGCGTGGGGTGTATGGCAGCGGCTGGCAAGTGAAAGGATCGCTATAGGAGACGGAGTGGGGTGAGGCGGAAAGAGTGATGCCCGCAGACAAAAGACGGTCGCGGAGGTGAAAGTGAATCCGAAGGTAAGGGAGGTTTTCGATCCTTTTCGTCAGGAGAGGTATCAAGGATTGGAGATAGATTGTCACTTTCATAAAAGGGTTCCAATAAGCAGAAGAAATATGAATCCGCGGCTATTTTCTTCCTTTTGAACCAAAAACTAAATAAGAATGCACAAAGATTCTGAAAACATTTTGTATGAACCATTGAGTCAACCTTTGAGATAGGAGTCAATCGACCGTTTAAGCTCATACACATAATAAACATCTACAACTTCTTTTTTTTACTTGAAAGTTACCAGTTACCAAACCAGTTGTGAACCAGTTACCAAAGTTATGTCATCACAACTATATTGATTGTTGTTTCTGTAAAACAGGACATCTTGAGAAAATAACGCTTCGCTGAAAGATTTAAGGTACATATTTATGTATAACAAGGAGCGGGATCATTATTTCGCATTATAACTGTCGTAATCAATTATTAGAACTTATCTACAAGTACACTGCTCGCATAAATCGCTCCAAAGACATTTAAATATTGCGAAATGTAATGTGAGGTACGGAACAGGAAATTTGAAAAAAGTCAATCACAAATCGCGCTCCTAAGCGTAATTAGCTTACAACGATAATGCAATCGCGGGTGTTATAACCTGTGACCGGACTCAAGTGTTCTTCATTTCACGCAAATAATCCTTGGCCTCCAAATTACTCATAAAGCTTTTGATAAATCTAACATAAGATTTTACTCCTCTCCAGAGATGGGTAAAGGAAACAATGCAATTACCCAGAATAAACTAGTTGTAAACTCAACGACCACGGGTTCTATTCGGCGTCTATCAAAAGCCTGGTAGTTGAGCTAACGACATATTTATTCTGTTTAAATGCATAGTTTACTTTACACTCATTATGAAAGAATTCCGCCTAGTCAAGCCTGATACCATCAACGTCCATTCCATGGAGGATATTCTCTGAGAGTAATATGGATAATAAAGATACCATTAGAATTAAAGAAAAAAATGTCCAAGATCTCTTTGCTTGATTTGTGGACTATGGGAGGGTTTTTGATAGATTAATTTGAATACATTTGATGGAAATACCTTAGAAAATAGGAATAGACTGAAAGAAAATAGTTTTATTAAAAACCTGTATATGAATTAAATGCTTCAAGGAAGGCCAAAGAAGATGGTAAATGTGAATGTGCTGCGGTTTATAGATTTTTGCAACAGGTACTGGAAGGAATAGCACGAGCTCTAAGTCTGCGGAAAGGAATTAAATTAGGCGGGGAACTTACAAGTTTCGTTTCGCCGTGGGTACTTACTTAGTCATACAAGACTTGAGTTATTTTTTGCATATTAAAAGTTAATTGCTAGGATTTTAGGGGAATAATAATCACAGGAAGATGTTGGATATGGCATTCTTTTGGGTTAAGTATGCTTTGGAAAGGTCCATTGCTAACGTAATACCAAACACGGAAATGAGTTGTGTAAACCGTTACAATACATCGGCCGGCTCTCCTCTATGTCGAGAGAAGGTTCACCATAAAATTGATATTTGTTCAAATAATAACGATGATAATTAGTATTATTAATAAGACATTTATGAAAGTCTGTTTTTATTAATCACCAAAGAGAGAGTTCATTGGAAGCGTTACGTAATTTGGGTAGGCCCTAGAAAATGTTAACTAGGGTTATAGCATGGAAGAGAGGGGTAAAATAAAGTGTAAATCCAGCGTTATGTATTATATAAATGGGCCCTTTAGGGAAAGAGACCGTAAGGTCGAGATACACTCACACCTGAGGGTCATTTTCTTCGTCTTAGCTCCTCCTTGTTTAGAAATAAACACAAATGACCTTTTCCGCCCGTAGTAGCCCGAAGAGAAATATGTCTAAATTCGGGCCCGAGGCATATTGACTCAAGATTAAATTAGGACGTAAACCCATAGGTTTTAGAAGGGAATATACAAAATCTCATCTTAGATTCTTTTTCAATTATTGTTCGAATTCATTTCCAGATGAAGAATCGCGTATGGGTATTGCTATTTTCTTTCTCCCTCCTTTGGTAAAGGACAGATATTCTCTCTAACAGCCTCTCATTACGGACAGTATTCACATAAATGAGTAGAAGAGTTTACTCTGGAATGAAATAAAACAAGGAAAACGAACAAAGAGTTCTACTATTTGAGAGAAAAGGTGGAGGTGTTCTCAATGGTTTCACAATTTCTGACAAAAAAACATACGGGGGTGAAGCATTACGTTTGACCCCCAACCACCTCCCAATGGCCTTTTCGTCCAACTATTTTCTTCTGCATAATACCTGCCTATAGGGTCTGTAATGTTCTGGCGGACTCCATCGCCACAAAAGCTCTCATTTTACTCTTTTTGCGAAAACATTAACGGTTCCGTCGGAATGGGGCCCACGGAGTGATGGGGGCAAAAAGGGAGAAAAATATGAGGAACACTGAAGGAGAGATGATTCAAAGGGACCGAAAACAAAAGGCCTGAAAGATGTAAAAAAAAGGAGAAGGATATACCTATGTATTAAAAAAACGGTCGCGGAGGTTTTACCTTCCGCGAGAATACAACTATGTAAAAATGCTTCCGTTCTCCTCTTGAATTCCCTTGTCTTTCGGGGCCTTTCGCAATTTATTTGCGAATCCATTGGGCAAGCGAATCTGTTTGGAGCTCAAAAAAAAAAGTTCGCCTCGCACTTCTCCATATCCCTCGGTTACCTCCGTTCCTTCCGGACCAAGGGAACGTGTCCTACCATTCAGGCTTTGTTTCTCTGCGCAGACAAAAAGTGAGAAGTAAGTCATACAAAACCGCCTTGTTTCTTCGTCGGCACATTATTTCCTTCCTTTACCGCGACTGCCTGGGGGAGTGGAGCGATGAGGAGGCTGGGTTGGCGTACCTGCCGAGGGTTTCTTCCCTTTTGACCTTCCGCCTGAGACCACGGAAAAAGACCGCGGCACAAGAACGCTTTCTCCGTTCCCCGGGAAACAATGGAATAAGACGCTGGGCAAGACATTCCTGAGAAATGCATGGATGGGGTCCCCATGAAGAGTGAATGATGTATGCCGAGCGACATATCTGAACGGAAGAAAGAGAATGACCAAAAGAGGCTGTTCCATTTGCTGGACCGTGAACGTTTGTACGCACCAAAACGTGCTTTAATAATTATTCTGGAATCACTTTAACTCAGAGTGATGTAGACGTGCAGGTACATACATTAAAATTCGACCAAAACATTTTAAAAAATATGACTAAATTATGATAATTTATACTTGAGTTTGGAATCATGATTTTCGTTTTGCTGATATTAAATTTTGTAATTTTTTAAGTTGTTTTGGTATAGCTTGGATGTTGAAATAATTTCCTTTGAGGGGAGTATATTTTCCTCATAATTGGTAAAGGATTCATTCATATTTTTCGGTAACAGGAACCACGCAAGCACAATAGGATTTCGCAAAACGGAGCCACATTCATCGACTACTTACGGGAAAATGTTTAATAATTGGATCTCATTCTCCTTAAAGTTATTTAATAATAATACATTTTATATATTTTCTTTGGCAAAGCCAACTTAGAAAAACAATACAAATTAAACTTGTACACCAGTCAGTTTAATAAGACAATAAGCGATTAAATAAAGTATTATGTATATATAAGCGAAAATGTTGTACATTACATATTATATTTTACAAGTATATACGAAGGTGGGAAAGACTTAATCATGCAAAGTTTTAGATAGATATTCCCAGTATTTTTCTTTAAAAGAAAGTATGGATTGCATACAGGTTAGGCTCGTGGGTAGGGAATTTCATAATTTTTGGCATTTGTAACAAATTATTTTTCATATACATTGCTCTTATGTGGTGGGTATTAAAAATAAACTTGTATAATTTTTAAGGAGCATTCAATTGTTTGTCTTTTAGGAAACATATCAATCAGGTAGGCTTATGATTACGGAAATATCTAAAAATAAACAATCCCAGGAAATATGTATACATTATTTAGTACTTCTTCAGTAGAATTGCACTTTTTGAACTCTTGATGTGTTAAATATACACAGGTATTAATTTTATAAAAATGTATTGAATTACAGTAGTCAATTTTGGAAGCAATTGAAGATCAATTGGAAGAAATAGGGACGGATTAAAAATGTATGCATTAAATATCAATCAAGAAAACTGTGTCAGATGGGAAATGACGTATGATAACAGATTTCCTAAAACATTTTCGATGCATACGCTGCGGATATACTGGAAGAGTAATCAAATTAGCATAGGTTTGAGAGGAAACTATCGAGTTGTGGATGACTAGATAATCTTTGTTCATCTATGCGTAATGATATTATATATACTTAGTAAAACATATATTGGAATTAACGTTATAAAACGCAAAATATGCGAATCGTTGAGAAAATGAGATATTGAAAATTTAAGACATCCAAGAGATAAATAATTATAAGATGAGAAAGGTGAGGATATCCAAGATTAGGAGAATAACTTTAACAGCTTAAAAAAACGCATAAACTGAGGACTCTGGAAGTAAATATGCAGGAGAAAAAAATTGGCTATGCAATAATTAATTGTGTAAGAATGCAGTGCAAAGAGGTCATATGCGCTTTGTTCCGAGTGTTTCCTTCCCGCGGTGTAAACCGGTTGTTATTCTGAATTTGGATTAGATTTACAATGTGACGTATGGGTTTGTATGAGAGTGATAAACAATAACTCATTTGATGAAATAATACCGTGGTTTGAGGTTAAATAGAGGCGCCATCTTCTATTGTGAGAGGTTGGACCATTTAACGCCGGAAAATGAGTTTTTTTTGTCTAAGGAGAGGACGTCTATGAGTCAATGCACGGAAAGTGGTATACGCATATTGCACGGTAAAATGAAAGAAAAGCAAAGTTCGAGAGAGAGAGATATTCATGAAAGAGCGGTAGGTAAAATTGAAAATTGACACTCAAAATGGGAAAGGAATGTTCTCATGTAGTCAAGAGCGGTGTCATAAAAATTGTGAAAAATTATTGAAATTGAATTTAACTGCTACTCCTGCAACCCAATAAGATTCCAATTTCACTTCCCTTGTCATTTCTAAAATGTCATTTTGCACATTTCTAACTACACGGTGGGGTACAAGTTGGTGATGACTCGATCATATTCGGTCATTTGAAGACAAAACACACGTTTTAACCTTCAATTATTGGCAACGTTTGCCCTCTGCCAGACTTTATTTTCGGTGTGCTGACTGTGCAAACGCTGAATCCTCAAGAGGATACATAATGAAAGCTAGAGATCAGGGGTCGCCGAGAAATGCTCATGCTCACGTGCGTCCAAGAGTCCTTCCATCTCTTCCCAATTTTCGGTTCGCCGTACTCTGACGACGCAGCCAACCGTGCGCGTGCAGAAGCCTGGGACCCTCGTTTGCGGCTTGTATTTCCCTTTCTCCTTTTGTCGCCCACTGCTCTCCATTCTTCTCGGTTCCCCTTAAAAAGTTTGGAATTGACAAAGGAGGAGGAAAAGGAAGAGGTGTATGTTTATGAAAACTTGTGGTGAAACATTTTGTTCCCTCTCTCTTCCGCACTGAGAATAGCGGTGATATTTCAATGCGACTTCGGGAATGGTGGAACTGTTGAATAAACACGAAAAATTACGAGCAAAATAAGGTAAAATTCCCCTTGAAATATCATTCAAATACTCAGTACTCAGACCTCATGGATTGACGGTCTAAATTATTACATCAGCGCAAGTCTTTACTTGACGCTTTTTCTTAAAGCCAAGGCTTTTCCAATTTCTCGGCATGCATTACCTTGCCGAGGGTACGGATTCTGCCAAAACAAAACATGGACCATCCGTTTTTATGTTAATATTCATGACGTAGGAAGTTAAATTTACACTCTTGGGGGCATAATTTACATTTTAGATATAATTGTAAAGAATCAAAAATCCATTTTTCACTACAATGAAATCCATTTCCACGAATGGACTTTGGAGAGCGATTTCATTTACGATGGCAATCTGCGGCCTTTCGCCATCGCGCTAGTTACGTTTTCGGCTGGTAGTTGCTGTCTATTTAGTTGCATTGTAGTATTAGGAAATCATTATTAACGCAGTGTATCGGGTAATCGTGAGTTTTATTATCGTTTTGCACCCATTTATTACTTGTGATTCTCCCATGTAATACATTTTGCACTCCCTGACACCTATTCCACAATTTTCAACAGCTTGGATATTAAAACTTCCACTGCGGCAGCCTCTACTTTGTGGAATGATGGCATGATGGGAGAAATAATTCACCACTTTGTACTTATTCCACGAATTTATTTTAACCCAACCGGTTTTGACGTTAGCACGTCATCATCAGGGGTACAATCTCCCGGAGATTGTATCCCTGATGATGACGTGCCTACGTCAAAACCGGTTGGGTTAAAATAAATTCGTGGAATAAGTACAAAGTGAATTATTTCTTCCAGCTTGGATATTAGTTTCATTGGCGATTTTTACCATATGTGGAGTCATCACGTACTTACATATTTTCTAAAATGATTCACAGACAAAGATAATTCTTGAGAAATTCGTGAACGTTTCAATGTATCAAGATTGATACCAATTCGTAGCCAGGGCTGCACAATACCGGGCATTCCCTGGAAACTGATTCCTCTAGCCGATCGATCTTTGCTTCGATTGGCATTTGGCATTCTAAGAGAGGACGGATCCTGCCAGGCTTTTCAAGGTTGTATCACCTCTTACTTCGTTCGTGGCAGAGGCTTTTTGGTACGTGCCGGTGTCCGCGGCGCTTCGTGGCTCAAGCGAAGCGACATCGAGCACGAGCGACGGCGCATGCAAACATATATAAACTCCTCTCTCCTGCGGCGAAGAACTTCGGAATTCCGCCGCTCAAAGCGGCAGCACTTTACCGTCTCGGCGGCGCCTCCTCCCCACTCTTCTTTCCTGTCTCACCCCATTCCCCATTTCTTCCGCCACGCCCCTTTCGCTCCAATTGCAGTCGTCGTTTTACGGAAAAAGTCACGGACATTCAAAAAATATTTAGTCGTGGAGTATGCTATCATAGTTCGTAGTTTTCCTTTGTTTTAATTACGAATGAAGGGAAATCTGGTATGAACGCGATGATTCTGAGTTTTTTAGTGATAGATATGTCTTCCAATGAAATCATTGTAATTCATCATTACGTTTGCCGTTTACAATAGCTTGAATTTGGGTCCACCTAATATTGATGTCTCATATAGGTAACTGTATTTGAATGTGTTCCTTCTAGGGGTCGTAACATTTCCAGTATTGTTCTTAAGCCCGCGTATTTCGTACTGGGGCTCAGTACTAATTCCATCGTTTGACCATTTGTTCTTAGCATTAGATTGAAATACTTAGGCCTTCGTTCCTTTTTTTACCAAGAGAATTTGAGATGGATAAATTTGTTCCATGATAATTGCATGAACGATGCTTATTGGCGCTATATCAATCAATTCTCAATACTTAATTATCTACACAGAATTTACCTTCAATTCATCACAACCGATATAAATAACGTGTGAGATCTCTCCTGTAATTATATTTGCGTGAAATAGTCAAGGTTCAGTATTGTTGCTGATTGTTGCATTAGAGTACTATGATAACAAATAATTTGAAAAATTAGAATTTGTCGTGCCACATTTTGTCTGCTCAGAATTGTCATTGCTGGGGATTGAGGAGCTGATCACTTCACTGCAAGTTTCTGTGGCGCTTATCACTATTGTTGCGTTACTTTTTACAATATAAGAGAAACTTCTAATGGCACGACTCGTGCCTAGCAGAATTTTACTTACCCTATATCCAAATGAACAGTGCAAAAAATGCTCCATATATTTCAAACTCGTAAATGTTGTGCGTAAATTTTATAGGAAGGTGACTTAATATAAATAATATTCCTGCACATTCATTCTAACTACCTTGTTGTAGAAGCAATTAATGCATTATTTTTGGTACAGTAATTAGCACATTTTACTGGTAGGAGAAAAATACAGGATGGATTACTAAACTACCATTCTGGAGTAGGTATTTTATTACGCATAACTTTGAAACAGACGAAAACTGATTTTCTGCCTTTCTTATTGAATCCAGAGATGGTGATAATGTAGCCATTTATTGCTCGGTGACGTGTGGTTTTATGCACTATAATGACAAATGAGGAAGAATTTATGATCTCAGTTTCTGTATTCCTCCGACAAGTGATTTTAGGTGATATCCATGCTGTAATGGATTCAAACATAGCCAGTAATCACAGTCATCAGATTCGAAGGAAATAATGATGTTGTACATGGAAATTCTATGTGCCCAATCTTGTTTGGAGACCTTAATAATTTCAGTCCAAGCGAAGCAGACTTGAAGCAAGATAAAAGATCTGGGCTTTGAACGCGGGCATAAAAATCACTCATAGCTAGATATATTGACTCATTCCTGAGATTTATTGTCATTATGTTATAGATAATTTCCAATTTATTAGTGTTGATAGTGTTATTGCACTTTATCGATAAATTCAGTTTTGATTCGTAACTCTTAAATTTATATTTTGTCATTTGTTTGTTGCTCTTATTTACATGACATTCTAACTCAAGTTTTTAATTTCATAGAAGATTTGGCATGTATTAACATATTTAATCTGGTAGCGAAACGCTTCTGCTCTGAACTGGTGAGAAACATACAAATTACTTTAGGATACTTAGTTCGGTACGTAACCTCTATATGATAATCATCTTTCTTTAAATTCGCGAGTGCTGGTGGGTTTTTCACTCCGCTATCCTGCTTATGGGGCTTATGCACTGGAAGATAATGCCTTAATAGGTCGATATCCAGATATAGAGAAGGGCGGGAATTAAAATCTACGGAAGTCGGTGAATGCTTGACGTCAATGATTCATCCATGAAGTTCGAGAGCAAGAATGCTCCCAGAAAGGGCATTCTTTCTTGTTCACCTGGCTTTTGAAGCCTGACCACGTGCGCACGCCATTTGGCGAGGGGAGGAGGGAATCTCGAGACGGCTTCATTTCCCCGAGCTTCGTTCCGCTGCTTTTCGAGCTCCCCAACCGTAGGAATTATCCCTCCCCTCTGGTCACCCTGGTGAGATTTGCAAGGATAATATTTCCCCAGGACGCAAAGGTGGAGATGGGAAACGACACAGTGAATGAAATTGCGTTGCAAAATGTGGATTTCTCGCCCACCGCAATGGACAAGATCCGAAAATAAAACGGATGTGTTATTCAGTGACCTAGTCATAGTCACGCCGGATGCTTGACCGTAAACCTTTTGCTTAAGGATGACTGGCTAACCTGAATTTCAGAGAGGAAAAAACCTTTTAGATTCGGCTCGTTCAAAATGCGTGAAATGGTAACGCGAATGGGCACTTCCCCGACTGAAAACAGTTTTGGATGGCCATGAAAATGCTTTGCTAACTCCCCGTTTCTTTGGCCGTTAACCGATTCCCTCATCCGTCACATACTACAGTGGTTTCCAACCTGGGGTGCGCGTACCACAAGGGGTAGGTGCTAGCTGATTCAGGGATTCCTGAATAAAGTTGAGCAACGGCTGAAATAATTTAGGACACATTAGTTCGCGTAACATTTTATATCCAGCCATTGACGAACAACAGGCTTGAGGAAAGGGAGGGTGAAGATAGTCACCCATAAAAATAATCCTCGAATCAGCAGGCCTGCTAACACTGACTGAAATGTCAAGGAAATGCTACAATGTTAATAATACAATCGTGTAAAGGCAGGAATATTTCAGGGAATGAAGGAAGGCTGAAGATAAACCAGGTGTCGGTATTAGCCTTCTCAATATGATAGTCGCCAACGGATCCGTGGGGTTACGTCCCATCCAACTGACGGAGTACTGAACTCGGACGATATCCACCCAGCACTCAAACGGGGATCGGTATACCAATGAAATAATTTCATCCACTGCTGGCTCGAACCCGGACCCTTGGAATTAGACGCCAGTACGAAATGAGCTCTACCCTCACCTATCAAAAACCTACATTCGGGTTGAACACTGATATTTTACTCTAGACAGTACATCAACCCGACCCCAGTTTTACTTTGTGCTGAATTACATGCTTTGCTTCTGTCTTTCAAGTTTTAGTACGAATTCATGTGCTATTTATTCTTTGTTTGTAAACTCTTTTAAAGACCCAGGAATTGGTCATTATATTACCACAGCATTTATTTGCCTTTTTTATTTGCACAAATAATAACCACATGTGTCTGCATTTCTGAATCTGTTGCTTTGCAATGAAACCATAATCGTGATGAATTAAACTTACAATAAGTATGGGAATTGAAGTGTTTCTCTTTTAATTAATTAATTCTTACAATGGCTAGAGCACTTAAACATTGAAATTCGAAATAGTCGTGCCAGTATCTTAAAATTTGATTACAGTCCGCTTTATTTACATTTAAATCCAGAATTAGTCGACTATTTAATGCATCTTTTGTTGTTAGTGCCACGGAGAATTTCGGTATTCGATTTGATATCTTCAATCAGTCCTGAAATTACTTGGAAAATTCTTATATTAGATGTAAATTATTTAGAATGGTAGTCTGAAATTAATTTATCAAAGCGTTCCATCGTCTCACTTAGATGGGTTACTATTTGAGAAACATAGACTCTTCCCCGAAAACTTTAAGTACTTCCTCCTGTGGTGTTGTCGGCGAAACCTTATCCGCATGACAACCAGTTGGCCTCACCGCTGAGGGAGATATAAAAAACCGGGTCTAATAAGGCTCACCGTCCTTGTATCCTGATTCCAGATCGTTCTGCAGGCGAATCTGGGAACCGATCCCGAAATCTTTGGGCAAAGGAGAATTAATTGAGGATTTTAAACGCTTGGGAGGACTGATCCAGACCCCGAACAATCCCACCCAAGCTCGAATCGCCCATTACCTTTTTTTTACTACTCTCTTCCGGACGTTCCCATCGCGTCTTTTCACTCGCCTTGTTTGTCTCTCTCCTTCAACCTCTCCCGTCCGTTCTCCCCATCCCTTTTCCATCGTATTTCGCTTCCCTCTGGCTCAGACCACACCGGTCTGGGAACGTCGAGTCTACGCGGGCGGGATGAGGGTCTCTCGGAGGGCGGGCCTCCGACGACACGCGCGCTCCTGACACGGCCGGCTCGACCGGCTGGTCGGTCCCCATTAGCATCACCCGAAGCCGCCCAATCAGAAGACATTAACGAGCTCCGCTATCATCCGGTCTCATTATTGTTCCTCTCCGTGGGGCGGCCTGTTAAATAAGGCGGAACCTGTACATCGATATCCCCTTCGACGGATAAAGGTAAACAAAATTCGGAGTGGGTTGATTTATTCAGATAGTAATTGCTACATAATACCCGGGACGACACGAATTTCGTTATCTTGCTGGGACATGAACTTTCTAACGGCAATGAAGGATAGACACAACAACCATGAGGTTTCCAACCAATTATACTCTCGGCGACGGTAAAACAGATCTCTTCGTATAAAAGGGAGCGTTCTTCCCCATCTTCGTGGACAGAGTTGGTTCGAGTGCTCAATCAGGAGAGATAAATAAGCAGATAGTTCGACCTACTATTTCATCCCGTGGAAATATTCCACGGTGAATGAACAATAGGATGTAAACGACGTTTGATCCGTCAAACGATGACGGGATATATCCATTCCCACTTTTGCAAAAATTATATCAGTCATCAGTTGGACACATTCACGGTTTTAGGCCTTCCCATCATATAATAGCACAATTTTTTACATTTCGCATACCCAGATTGGTATGCATCAAAATAAAGCTACCAGGGGGATATAAAGGATAAGTACTGTAGATTTGTAGTTTGTTTGCATATCTGCATCAATAATTTAATGTACAATGCTTGTGAGTAATAAGCAACTATATAATGTTCCCATGAGGTGTAATTAGTAATTTCTAAATAAGTAAGTATTGTCAATATTAATGCATATACGTAGCGTATGTTCAGAGATTGTTCCCCCCTGCAATACACCCTTGAGATGAGAACGCCCTAAATCTAGATTTAGCTGTCATGATTACTCGCGCAGAAGAATCCAGCAGATTTTTAAAAGATTATATGAGGCTCGAGAATAATCACTTAAGTACTGGCAGGATTAACGAGCCATCTTGCACTAAGTTCTGCCTATAATTCTCTCCCCATAATAATGTGACCTTACATGTTGTTCGTTTAAGGTTGCAAAATTGCAATAACAAATTTTGAATTGAATTTAAAACTAAGTCCTCATTTAGCTTATGAACATCATGTAGCAACCTTGCTACATTTATTGTAATTATTGATAAATATAATCAAAGGAAATAGAAATTAACAAATATAACACTATCATTACCAGAGGAAGCACGAAATAGTTGTGGACTATTTGATTTGTAGTTCGCTTTTGGGAACATGTGCGGAATGGAGCGGCAGCCTCCGTAAACTGGACAAATAATTTTCACAATTAGTAAACTGCACAGTTTCAGGCGTAACTTGGTGGAACTGCATATTTACGTAAAAATAAAATAAAATACGTTGCATATTCCACACAGTTTTAATCCACCGAACCGGGTTTCTCCTACTCCGTAGACATTTTCAGGGTCAACCTGAACCCTAAAAATGTCTATGGAGTAGGCGAAACCCGGATCGGTGGATTAAAATTGTGTGGAATATACAATGTATTGTATTTTTACGTTTCTCTATTAGTCTGAATTCAACAATTTGATTTCATTAGCTTATGTTAATTACGTGAAAATTCGTACTCTGCTGTAAAGAATGCCTTGAAATCTTAACATCTTAAGTATGCGAGATAGGTATAACATGTGTTACAAACAGAAATGCTTATAGCTGCTTTCGAATCTAAACAGAATATTTCACAGAATCGTTCTTTAGCTTATCTTGGAGTTTATTCGATGAGTATGTTCTAATATATACCAAGTTTTATTAGCTTTGGAGGTAAACATTTTGAGAAATCGTTTTGAGATTGGATGAATCGTTTTGAGATTGAAAAGGATTGATCAGAGATATCTCTTTGTACGTACTTCAAAATTTTAAAATTTAATTAAACCGCTTTTTCGTTGCCCATTCATTCATAATTTTACGGCATAAGCTACACATCAAAGAAACACCCCTTTCTTTAGCAGTATACTACCGAAGTCCTTTCATGTCTGCGGTTGTGTTTCCAAATCCTCCCAAGTAACTGGTTACAATTGAATTCCCGGATAAAGTGCAGGGAATGGATTTATCCGAGCGTTGAAATCTCTTTGAAGAAATTGACTCAACGTAACTAATCTCTTCAACATTTTCGAACTTCACTGATTTTCAAAGGAGTGGCAACCCCATTTCATTGAGGTATTTTGGACACCCTGAATCCTCCCGAATTTCCTCCATTCCTCAGCTGCTCCCGACATTTCAATGCACAGAGCCACTGCCGGATTAGGACGAGCCCACCGCCGCCTGCTAGCCCTGCTGGGAGTCAATCACAATGTGAGAAGCTAACTTTTCACCCGACGTGAAAAAATACCTACTCTATTTCCATCCATTACCTATTTGAACATTATGCGGGAAACTTCCTTCCAACAATTAAAAAAAAATCCTTCAATTGAAATAAATATGGTCCTTTTTGAGAGAATCTGATTTATCTCTCTGCCTCTCTCGCTTTCTCTTTCTCTGAATTAATGGCAGTGGTAATAATCAATCAGGAGGCAGATCGGTGATGCATGAACCTAACGGTACATTTCCAGATTCATCTTTGTTCGTAGTTAAACAGCTGTAGCTATGAGCGTTGAGAGTAAAAGTATCTACTAAGCCCTAAATGCGAGTCTTTGTCTCCATAGTGATTCGGTTTCCTACCATGGATTTAATTATATTCTTCCACAACTTTCTACTGTAGAATTTGGCATTTACTCAAGTGCGCTAAAACGTACGTTTTTCTCTTCTTATTAATGACATAAAAAACCATTATTTTCGAACAGAGGGTAAGCCGTACTGTCTGACCAATCATGTTGGACAGTTGTGTGCATTCAGCGTTAACGGATTCAATCATGGTCAACGGTTTACATGTGCTAGAAAAGAGTATGTTGTGATATATTTTATTATTATTTTTTATTTTTCTCCGAATAAATAAAACCTCGTGGTTGTGAGTTTTTTGATGGAAGGCTTCAGCATCAATTATTTACACCATTTTGGGTAATTGAGAGCAGTTAGTACAGGTAAATATTTTGAAGAGTAGGAAGAAGGGAGGCGAGAAATCTGGCGTGAGCATCGCTCTATTTAAAACAAAGCAACAGTTAGCACTACCATTTCAATGAAGTCTTCGATATTGTGGATAACTTAAATTCAATCAGGAAGACTAATCTTTTTTTTAGAGCAGGCATCCCTTGGAAAGAGTACCAATGGAATATATGGGAGCTATGACTTTTCTTTTCCGTCTCTCTTTCCTGTCCCAATCAAGCCCCTGAGTACTAATTTGCACCTCGCTGTTTTGACTGAATTAATAATTCGTCACACGCTTAGAGGATCATTTTTCCTTGCTGACATATCAATTAAGCACTTGTAGACCTTGCAGCAGTTCTGGCTCAAAGGATGATGCATAACAACTTCTGCCATGCATGTGACTAAGCGATATTAAACTTTTCTAGAGCATTCCATGCGCACAATAATGGAGTCAATTCTAATAGAACATTCGCATTTACTCCCGTCATGCTAGAGAGTTTCTCCGTGTTAGTACGGTAATACGACGCCGTTCTGAGAATCCGCTCCCATGCACTGAATACAAAGACCAATTGTCCTCTTTGTTCACAACTGCAAACGCATTAAGTGACAATTTTCTCCTTTCAGACACCCTGATGGCATTGTTCCATGGAGATCAAAGTGAAAATGAAATTAATCCAATGCATCGTATCATTGGAGTAGGATGATAGAGATCGCCCTAAACTGTTGAGTACTGTCTTCCTAAGACATATTGGCCATTAATGATTTCATGTTCATAAGAAGTAGTAGCGTAGTCAGTAGTAATGCTGGTTTGTGAGTACATTCTTTGCAGAATGTTTTGAAGAATCTACGAACTTTATACCCTCAGGAAAACTATAGCATTTCGTACCATTCTGTGCCCTAGGAGGAGTCAGCCTGCGTTGTTTTTTGTGAGAGCTGTTTCCTCTGGCAAAATAGCTTTAATATAGAATTGGAACTTTTTTTTCCATCATCCTCCTCATTACTTCCTGCGAAGTCATTTTGGGATAAATGAGTGTGCTAAAACAGTGACAGATTTATTGAGTAAATTTTATCCGGATGCGCAGTGCCGGAAGAAATGAAGGCGACGTGCGTGGAAACATTTAAATGGCACAAGAATATTCAAATTCCATAAGAGTGGTAATAGGTTTTACGGATTGTAAAAATGGGTATTCAGGGGATTTCCTTGAGGTTCACGTGATGAAAGCTTCTATTATCACACATCCATTAGAAGTTTTGAAGTCGTAGTAAATTATGAAATGATACATGCCGTATTTTGAGTGTTGTAACTCCTTAAAATATGTTTTCCGATTTAAACTTTAGAAATTAAACGTTAGCTGAAATTTTTGGTGAGAAAATATGTTTGTGTTCCAGAGGGATGGATGAATGGATTTTCAATACGCCTTTAAGAATGGGAATGAGAAGTATCTAAATTAAAACATTTCGGCTTATTATCTTACGACTTTTACGTCTAAATGCAGGAAGCATGATTCGCAAAGTCCATTCCATCTTGGCAACGTGATTTGTCTGAGACTACCACCGGAAATTTTGGCATGTGTTTTTGTGGCATTTTGGCATACGTCGTTACTACCGTTGATGGGGTGAAGGGGTTCAATTTAAGATACTGAGTAGGAGACGCATCGCGACGTCCCGCATCAATGTCATTAGTTATTGATTTATCCCGAATTTGGATGGATTAGACTCACAAGATTACTTTTCCTTCAATTAAGACTTTAGTTAGTCGATAACACAACCCATGCACGATGAAAAATAATAAGTTTTGATTGGTAGGATCTTGACTGACGTCGTATTCTGTGCATCACTGCTTTCTGCTTTGTTGCACGTGAAGATAGCTTGCTTTTTTTCTTTCCTTTCCGGTTTCAATTAACATGAATAGGAAATTTCAGTGTCACTGAGATATACACAATTACTTAGTTCGCTGTCTCACCCGCGGGTACAAAGGTATACACCAAAGGGATGTAAAACCTATGGAAATTCACCTTAAACTAGGTGAACGGTCTACTTAGTGGTGGTATACTTCGCTAACAATGATGACGGAAAATAAGAAGTTTGGATCGGAATTTTTGTTGACTTGAGAAAATAAATATAACATCTCATTCAACTAAAACGAAATTTGAACCTGGACCTTCCCAATGTGATGGGATACGTCAGACAGCTGCACTATCAGCAAATAGTAATAAGTTTCATTCGTGTTATTTTCCAACTAACTGTAAAGTCGATTTTAACAGCTTTTCAAAAAGAGTAGGTAATAGTTCAGCATAGTCATAGCAACTAGTACGAATTATAAAGCCATACGTAAATGAGTTGTTTATCCCTAATTAATATAAAATTTAAAATGTTTATTTACGCATATGTTAAATGAACCTTCACAATGACCGACTAACCATCAAGCTGACCGTAATAAGTCAACTCCGACAAATATGCCTTATTATTCAGTATCGATTCGAGTATATGTGCTTTGATTACGGAAATGGTATCTTAAGGTATGTTTACATATTCACTCCTGAAAAACTAAGGACTTGTAGTAATATACTTGGTCATGTGCGATGTATAAATATATATTCCCATTATGATTTATTTCAGATTCCTATTAAGATAAAAGAGTATTTAATGTAGTCGCAGAATGAAATTTATGTAGAACTAAATTCTGTAGGCACAATATTTTTTTTTTATTGTGCCTTTGTTAGTATCTCAGACTGCTCCAACGACAGTTTAATTTTATTCACTGAATGAATGAGGCAGTGAACGCGTAAATTAAAATGGTCCTCGGAAAGTCGACCATTGTAAATATCCTTTTTTGAGTTTAGGTAAATATTTCAGATTATACCAGATTTCAATCGGATAATGAAGGCTAATGACCACTCATCCTCTAAATATGATAAACTCAGATTCAAGAGAAATATCAAAATGACCTTTTCGAGCAAGGCAATAGAATGCTTGAAGGGTTTAGGGGTAAGTTAAAAAAAAATTAATCAATTGTTATATTCAAGGCCCCGAATCAAGTACATTCCTCTGTTTGTCCAGTCTTTTGGTGTAAAGCACTTGCTAGCCCATACTTACTTAGTTACTAGCTCCTACTAGCGAAAGCCATATTCAGATGCACGAAAGGTTTTTCATATATTACTTCCGCTTCTGAACATGAAGATCATAAATTTGTATTTACTTGGCACATTCAATACGAAAGGATAAAGTGCCCATCATCAGTTTAGCCCCTCTGTAAGAAATGTTTTAAAATTTATTGCTGGAAAATTATCCCGCAAATCTCCGTGACCGTGATATGAACAAAAAATAAATAAGTCAGCTGGTGACTTTATTTTAATTTCATATCAACCACGATCTGCGTAAAAAATACGAATCATTACATTTTCGTTAATTAATTTTTATAACTCATCTCCTTGCCGTTGCCATTTTGTGCTTGATTGATTCCATTGTTTGGGACTAAAAGTAAGATTCAATTTATAAAATAAATTTCTACGATATCCCAAATAAAAATTTAGTTGTGATGTTTATTTTTATTGCCTGTTTTTTTTTATTTTGTGGATGATTTGTTTTATAGGGTGGGAAATTTGTTACTTTCTTTCTAAAGATGGAAACATTAAATTCCGAATCGTTGGCCAAGATATATGACTGTAAAATGTCATTAGCCTTGTTTAAAAAACTCATGGTACCTATTTGTTTCCCTTGTACTATTAAAGCCATTTACCGAGGCCAGTGAATGTTGCTGCTAATGTCAAATGCCCAATGTGAACTCTGAAATGCATTCGATATGAAGTGGCGATTGAAATTTATCAGTTATTATTGGCAACTTTGGAGCAGAAGGGAGACATTTGTCCTCTGCCAGAAGCATCGAAGCTCGATTTTTTTCCAGTGACACGGCAGGAATCTCGGCCATGCCCATAATGCGCAAGGTAACCTGGTTCCTGATGGAGGCGTTGGTGCATCCAAAAGGGGTATGAAAGTGACGGCGGCAGTTGCACGATGACTCGACCGAGAACGGGGTGGCGGACTTGGGCGCAGGGATTATGGGAGAGCAATTTGGAGGGGAGGATTCGGCACGGCTCGCTTTGAATGCACCAGCCGCTTGAGATGAGCTTTAATTAAGCCTGGGTGATATCGCCCCCGCTTTCTTCTCCCGCAGCGAAGAGGAATCGCAAGGAGAGAGAGAGAGAGAGAGGGATGGAGATATGATCGGGGGAGTGTGGGGAAAGGGGGAATGGGGCGGGCTCAAGGAGGTTCAAGGTGGGCGGGAAAGATGGTGTGGGGCCGGTCGAGCGTCTTCCATGCGCTTGGGCGCGCACTGCGGTCGGGAACGGGAGGGAGAATGGGGATGCGGTGTCATTGGAAGAGCGGAGGGGGTGGGGAAAATGGGTGAGGCGACCCGCCAATAGGGAGAGGGGAGACGGATGGGGAGAGGCATGGAGGGGGGCGGAAAGTTCTGGGTTGGGAGGGGGGGTGGATAGGAGAGAGGGCGGAAGTGTTTCCGACTGACGCCTGGCTGGCGGCTCGATTCGGAGCGAGCCCGTGAGGGAGGCTGCGGCTGAGTATTGAAGAACCGGTTGGGACATCGAATAGGGACGAAAATAGCGGTTTCCTTTGGTCTTCAAGCCCGGATTAACGTAGTCCTATACAACCTCTCTCCTCCCCTCATTATTCTCGGACTTCAGTTTCCTTAATCTCATCACCACTATGGAATCAATCCTCGAATTGGCTTACTGAAACTTTCCTGTTCCATTCTGTTCTCTCAGTCAGTCACTTAGAATTGGGCTTTCCATCTCCGCATCCCATTACTCTTTTAAACTATTCTTCGCTATCGGTCATCTCTTAAGTTCTATCCATCTGTTTTGTAGAATCCAGCGGTCTCCAACTAAGTAGGTACGTCAACTTCTCTTTCTACGAAAATGCCAGACATCAATTAGACGCCGGATCTAGATACTTCAACAAATTATGCCCATGTCTGTATAGGTATAATGCAGTGTAATACCGCGCATCATAAATAAAGCAGACTCCCATGAATAAGTAGGTATCGGGCGAGATGTTGTGGACTTGAATCATATTGACGGATGAAATAAAAATGCAATGTTCCGCAATATATTTTACTGACTACCTGTGCTTTAATGTACTATATCTCTGGTTAACCAAACGTCGATCGCCTTCTTGCATGTATAGAATTGACTCTGAATTCTTTTACGGACTGAATTCGTGCAGAATTAATTGTGTACAAGGTTACTTAATTTTGATTGTGATTTATCCGATTTTATACTTCAGCAGTTTACACTTCGTAATCAATGTCCTAGGTATAAAATACTTACCTGTGTATCTTCTTCTATCATCTCATATGTTATATACAATGTGTGTTTAATGCTTGACGTGGATACTAAAATACATTTTTTGTGGTACAATGTATTGGTGACTTTTGATATGGTATTAATCTAGTAATAAGAGTAGTAATGCTATTCCTGGTTCTTTGGTTTAATACTAATCAGCATCCGACGTAGCAGGTTTTGCAAATTCTCAAGGTATCTGAGTGATATCGTGAAAACGCCGAGAAAGCGGTCTTCAGATTTAAATCTTTTATTTCCTATTTTTGGTGGGAAAAATTGCCACTCTTATTACGCTTAAATAATGTTCAAATAATATTCATAGATGCTTCGGAACTCAACTCGGCACAGTAGTCCACAAACCCGGTTGGTTTTTATTTTATCTTCCTAATTCCTACGATGGTGCGGTATCTCTTATGCGTTCTGGACTACTGAAGCAGCAACACTAATATTTCTTGAAATTTGCGATAATTTTATCGATTGCACATTATTCTTTTTTTCTCGAATTCACCTAAATCATACTTTTTTGCCAATTTCCAATGTTTAGAGATTCTGAACTTCCACCATTGTTATGAGACATCTTTTTTGGTCGAACCAATAATTATAGTGATGGCAATGGCATCTATATAGGATCCCTAGCGTTAAGCGTCGAGGTTAAGTATTTTAAGGGTGTACACATGTGCATCTATATAATCAAATTCAGCAGTCATATGAAGCGTTTTATGGAGAATCATCCACATGCAAAACATGCCAGGCTCACGGACTGTTGAATGAAAAAAATTATATTTCAATTCGTGATTTGGTGCGCGACGGCTGCGATGCTGCACGGTAGAATTTACGATGGATGACTGTTTTTAAGATCCGTTCCCACGTGTTCTCTTTGTAGCAACTCCTCCCGAAATGTTAACCGCAAGTCCTCCTCCAACTGCCTCCTCACTCTCAATCCACCAAACCCAGCCCTACTAGAGCCAGTCGCACACTCCCCACCCGATGCACACGCTGGCACACAGCGATTTTTCGCTCTACTGGACGCCATTCACTCATCCCCCAAAAAACCTCTTCCCAACCCCGCGGCCATTGTGGCTTTTGCTCCGCGGCTACCCTTGAGGTGTTGCGCAGGCAGGGATGGGGCTTTTGTGGTGGCGGCCCTGGGGGCTGCGGTGGGCTGTGGAGGGGGTTTTGCCGGAGGGGGTTCATGGGCGCACCGGGATACGAATCTGATGGGGGGACTGACATGCTTAGCGGGAAGATGGGTTGGGGGAAGGGTGAGGGCCAAGAGTAAGCGGAAGGGGGCAGGTGAGGGTTTATGGCTCCTCCTTCCCAAATCCCGCTCGCTACATTCTCTTCTTGATTCGTACTCGCAGGTCCCATTAAGTTCTGCCTCGATCTTGTTTCTCATTACTGGCGAGCCATGATGATGCTTGAATATGCCATGCAACGCGTTAGTCTCGGGGCGAAGGTAGGTATTTATTGAAATATTCGAATCTCTTTTTGAAGTATATCGTCCTGATTCGCCTACTGAATTAGTCGCATTACTCAATGTATCAACTCTTGAGATACTTTGTCTCGATCAAAATGTATTCTTTTAGTATTTCGTCGGAGTTAGGTTAAAAGATCTTGCTGAACTTAGTACTGCTCAGGGCATTTTACAACTTCCCAACGCTCTTGTAAGTGACGAACCCTCTGCCTAAGATAAAGATAAAATAAGAACCTCATAAATTTCATTTTAACCAAAACTACTGACGGGTAACCACCTATAAATCTGGTTCAAATATTGACTCATCTGCTTCGAAACTTCAATTTGTTTAAAGATCGCGGAAATTATAAAGACTTCACTAGATTAAGATCCTGATTAACATACTCAACCCACATATCAACGTTAAATAGAACAACTCAATCAAGTCATTGAATGCTAATGTATGTGTATACACAAGGGTAGCGATCAAGCTGTTAATTCACTCAAGATACGGCTAAGAGAACCGAAAATACGAGATGGCCATCTATCTTACGTGGTGATGAGTTTGCGTGGGCCATTTTTGGATTTTCCGTGCATGAAAGAGGACCAACAGTCACTCATCTCTCCGTGCACCTGGAAAACGGTCAGTGTGCCTACTACAACGACCACTATGTACAACATAGGTCACCAACTCCTCAAATGACCGCGTTAATAGTATTCTTCAGACAGTGGTTTTCTTACAAAATAAGTTCAGTGTTTTTCACCCGTTGAATTTCAACGGGTAGCTTCCGCTAGTTGTGTATAAAACGGCGTTATAACTGACTAACATGCGACACAGATACAATTTAGCAAAACATACAGCAACCAACATTGGCGGAACTGTTGTCGCCCCAGAATGGAAACACGGGGAAGAAATCCCGAAAGGAATGGATCCTCAAAGCAGACACTCCGCGAAAGCCTCAGTAAGGAATGACCAACAAAACCTGTTGAACCTTTTAGTGCTTGCCTATGGATAAATGATACGTATTGCTTGTATTATACTGCAATATTTTCATTTCATAGTCATCATAGCGGGAAGAAAAATTAAATAGTAAAGGTGTGCTTTAATATTTCGGCTCCTTTTTGACTCATGCAAACTCTCGCTGTAATGGCTACTTTTTTAAACAATAGGATTTTAATTTGAGGACATTAGAGTAGTATTATAACAAGTTTGCATAAAACTTTAAGGCTTATATACACGAGTACTGCGTTTCCGTGAGATAATTATAGAAGGTATGACTTGGTGAGGTTAGAGAAATCTGTTGAATGCATGTAAAAATGACCAGAGAAATTCACATTGCGAGTTTTCACTTCGAGTTTATGCAAACGTTTAGATTTAATTTACAAAATAGTTTTGTAATTTACTATGAAATATGAATTATATCTAGTATATTACGAGCATTTAAAAGTTTTATTAACACTTTCTTGTAAATTCATCCAAATATTCAAATGAAAACGTCAAAGAATCTATTGTTATGATTGTTATGTTATTATAAATAAGTTGTCATCGTGATAATCTATTTATGAAGCTTCAGTTTATCGTTAATATTTCTGGCGGTGACCGATGGTGGTGATGTGATGTTAAATACTGTGTCACGTGATCTCACGACCGCGTTGAATGTTAATTTTACAATGTCACAGGAACTAAACCAGAAAAGCTGTGTGTTCGCGATGCCAGATAAAAGTATAATCTAAAAAAGGAGTTGTAACAAGAGTTAAGTCCTCGTCCGTCTCGATCGTTGGTTTCGATTTGAGAATTTTTCGAATTAGCAAGTGATCTCGCTAACATTCAAAACACCCCAACAATGATGTGTGTACATCTAGAAAACTGTTGTTACCGTTAACTTAATGCTTCGGATAGGTGAAGCGTGATTGCAACTCTGGTGAGTACCATCTAAGGTTATCTTGCGTCTTTAGCTGGTGGGGGAGGGGGCGGCGACCACAAGGGTGGGGGCCAAGCAAGACCTCGAAAGAGAGAAAAAGGAAGAACATTTCAAGAAAAATGAAGGATATTTCGAGAAAAAGATAATGGTTATAAAAAATTCTGTTGGAGGCGAGGAGTGAGACAGACGCGAGGCATAGGTGAGGGTCACCCCTCTGAGTTCTTGCCTCAACCTCTTAAAATTTTTTTGTTCCTTTCCTCCCCACTATCTCTTGTCATTATCACACCGCCTGGAACGGGGAAGAGAGAAAGAAAGAGAGTGTGAGAGAACCAGAGAGCGGTAGAGAGAGAGGTTCTCCTCTCGTCATTCTTTTCGGGGAAGTGATGATAATCCGAGCGTAAAAAAGGGCGGCCATATTTTTTGTTGGCGAAGGATCCGGTATCACGTTTCGATATTTTATAAAAAACGTCCTAGCGTCACGATATATCTACCCACTCAGACCCACACAACCTCTTTCTTTAATTTTTTGTATATTGCATACAACTTTACCCTCGGCATCTCCGGAATGATTGATAATTCCACAGCTATCTTCTTATCCCTTCCCCAGTATTTTTTTGGTGATGACTTCCCTCATGAGGTTTTGAATTATTTACGGTTATTTAGTGGTGTTTGCAATTATTAAGTACATTCGTTTTCAAAAGTTCTAATTATATTAGTGACTTTTATGATAGAAAATTTGCCTTCATGGTGTGAATGTTCTTTGTACTGTTAAAAATAGTCAAATGAATATGCAGCTTAATGTAAATTCAAGCTGGGATTGGAATTCTGCAATTAATAACATTTTGCACATTTACTGGAAAATTAATCACTGAGATATTCATTATCTTTCAAAAATTAGTATATTCATGGAACACTTCAGAAGGAATTTAAATTAATTAGTCTAGAAGAAAAAGATAAAATTGATTTCTTGATTTGTATCAGACTTTAACGAATAGCCGTAAATGTATTTTATTTGCTTTGTTTCTTCAGCTTACTTTCAACGTATAATATTATTGTGTAAGTTTTCGTTTTCCTTTGCTGCTTGCCAGAATCATTCTTCATTATTGGTTTTTAGAAGAATGAAAAATTGACAACATGGTGTCATATTAAGTAAAAAAATCTAACAGCTTGAAAGTTAAAGAATAAACTAAAACATTTCTTGACAGTTATCTACATAATTAATATATTGATGGAGATTCCTTCTGCAATAACATATTTAATCATTCTATCGTGCGTAGGTGTAGACTCGAGAGAATTTGAGTAAGTTTTCATTTATAAAATGTAAATTGAAGATTTTACGAATTATCGTGGTTTAAAGATTACCCACATGAACTATATGGAGTGTTCCCGCTAGCGAGTACCGCTTTTCCAATTCATTGATTGAAAAATCAAGCATTCTTTGACAATTTAGATGTCTATTATAGAGATATTTGAATTCCTATAGCGTCGTGCATCGAAAATGCAACTGTCATAACCCTACGCAGCGTCATACGCTGGTAGTGAATGCGTTTCAAAAATTTGATATCATAAATGAGTTTTGAACCATAAATACCCATGTTTCTTCGTTTGAAATACTCATTTATTCATTATCATCATATCCGAACTTAGGGGGCAGAACTTAACTAGATTTTCTCCCGTGTAAAGTTGTTTTTGGACGCGGATCAACCTATACAAATTGATGAATAATGAATGAATTTTAAAAGTTTATCAATTGAACAGTGAAAAGTGCGTAACAATGAAAAAACAGCATATAATATTATGCAGCCTAATTATTTTACATTTACCTAACCAAAGTTTGTAATAAAGGTGACTACAGTGGAAAAATGCATTAATACTTTCCTAAAATAGCCTCAGTGGCACAATTATTACTAATTTTGGGCACGATTAGATTGTTATTCATGTTTAATGCACAGACATTCTCCGTTAGAGGCCATAGAAAATGTCATGTTTACTGCCGAGCCGGCGCAGCCTAATCTATCCCATGCATCCCCATTCTGGCTTCTTTTTCCCTCGTAGGCTGAAATGCGAATCCATTCCTTTCTCTGTGCCTGCTTCTTGGCACACTCATTCCGTACCGAATGGTTTAAAAACCGCAATCCTCTAATCAGTGGGTTTTCTTCAATTTATCCCAAACGGTTCTCTCAACGTCGATTCCCGATGAAAAGTTCAAGGGAACCCTTAAAGAAGACTCCGAATCCTTTATTTTCCTCTCGAGGATCGCTTTTTTAAACTGTTGGGCACGCTGTTTATCGCCGCTCCGCTTTGTCCGATATCCACAGCGTTGAAATCGAAGAGTAAGAAGTCCGTGACCGCTCGACGACGGTCCCAACTCAACGCAGCAGGCACTCGTGAACGCATCCTCCTCCCCTTATGCCTTCCCACCCCATCTCATCGACCAACATCCCTTCTGGCCTCTCCCATCGACACCACACTCCAATCCTCGAACCAGGCCGCCCCAAAATTTTTATCCGCTCATCTCTCGTTACCTCCTCCCATAAACTCGAAAAAGGTTCTCTCTCTCCCCTCTCCCCGTTCCTTCCCTACCCGCACCCATCAACGTACGCCCCTTTTCGCCTCTCACCCCAACCCCCCTTGTGGGTTCTCCATCGTCACCCCCCTCTTAGGAGGAGGGAGGGTGATTGAGGGGGGTAGACCCTCCTCCCGTTGCCAACCGCAGCGCGTTCCTTTTCCCAGTGGACCCATCCTGTTTCCCGCCAACATGCCGACCCAATAATGGCAGTTCGAGTGCAATGGTCAAAGCACTCGAAATATGTTCTTCGTTGTCTTCCCAGATGGAGGGGAGCTTTGTAATCCAACACTCTCCTAGTATCGATACATGGTGGTATCGACTGTTTCCCTATGATCGATATCTTTTCGGCTTTCACTATGCCACCGATGTTTCATATTGATGAAACGTCTCTCCACTAATTCCTGTTTGGAATTGCAAACATTACTGTGCAGTAGTTGGTCAGTCCAAGAAGGAAATTCTGATGTCGTTGAGTGCGCTGCGGGTTCTAGGTATACAAGAAGACAGGGACTAACTTTCCTATTTTACCATTTGAAAATATAAGTAGTTAGTTATTATAGAGGAACGAAGGCAGCTATTTATGCACCTACATTGAGTAGTTTAATTCATTATTAGAGATATTTAGTAGCAAGGGCATACGAGAAAGGAATTTCAAATGGAAAAGAGGCGTCCTCAATGGTGGAGTAATTAGTTTCAGGGATTCTAGGTAAATTTGTGGAGAAAATGTCTGCTATGACCTAAACGTGAAGTGTAGCACTGCGTGGTTGCGAAGCTGGGTATATGCCGAAGAATAATCACGAATCTCATGTTAGACAATCTGTAGCCATAGGCTTAAACAAGCATGGAGAAGATAATTTTACTGGAATAAAAGAATATTAAGAAGTGATATATTATGGCGAAGAGAGAAAGGAATCTGGTGGAAAGAAAGGTTGCGATCTCTACTTTTTCAATCCCCTTCAGAGCATCTGTTCATGAAGATCGACCTTATAAGTTGAATGGTTCTCTAAAAAGTAAGAAACGTGTTGCAAAATTAAAATCAGGTACTCTTACTCTATTAGGTGATGTTTTTCAGTACTATTAATCCCCCTGAGGCGTTACAGCTATGTGTGACACATTCCAGATGTCGGCATAAAAACGTGCACATGTATCTTCCATGTCTTCTTTGGGCATACAATGAATGAGACATTGAAGCAATCCATTCATTGTGGGCGTAACGCTTTGTAAGTTCATAATAAATAAGTAAAAACAACTATATATAACTAGTTTGTTTTTGTACAACTTGGCGTCATCATCAGGTGATGACACCAAGTGTTTGAAACTAGTCGTAACTTTAAAAATTCAATGGAATCAAACAGTTGTTTCTACTTATTATAATTGAATTATTTTTATCTATTAATTTATTAAATATCTACATTACAATGTTACAATAGCTTGGAGGTTTATTTGCTTTCACCGGAAAGCTTCTATACTATTTTGATGCCAACTAAAAAAGCTTACCTTTCCAGGCTCGAACAAAATACTTGCGGTGGAGAACTATGCGGGGAAAGATGATGGGGTTTGATTTGCGTACGGTGGGAAAAGGGTGTGGCAAACTCTATGTGGAAACCGGTCCCTTTTCTCCACCTAGTATGACTTGGTAGTCGTCAGTCGCAGCCCGCGAGCCGCTTCCAACCGCAGGACCAGCAACAGCCCAAACGATCAGCTTCGCTTGGATCCATCGCTTAGCACGGCCTCGTACTCCTTAACGATGGAAGTCGGTCGATGGTCGACGAGGGGTGTGGGAATCGTGTTTCGGTGTCGCTACATGGCACTGGGAGTTCTGCGTGAGATATGTCCCCCGAGAGAAATGGCGTATTAATCGTAAAATGGCATGCGAGATTCCTTCTCGATTAACAGCGTCTATGAAATTACTTCTACGATTACATCTGCTGAGTTCCTTGCTGGCGCCCTTGAGGATGTATGGGAGGTGGTAATACGACGAAAATGTACTAATGTATAAAATACAACTCAATTCGAGATTACTATTACTGTCTACATTTTAACCTGCGATTTGCCACAAGAGTGTGTGGTAGAGGGTAATGATCATGCGGGTCAGACGCAACGAAGTTAGCCTTTTACGTAAGGTGTCGGTAAATATTTAGTGTAATAGTTTACATACACAAGTTTAATATTCCAAGTACGTATGAAAAAGGCCCAAAATTCAATATTATGTATCTTAATCATCTGCTTAGTAATTTCGGTACAGTCTAGATGGTTTGTACGATTTAACTATCAAACCAAGAGACGTTCTTTCTATGACGGTATATTTGAGTGACATAGACCGTGATGTGTTAGAGGAAAGGACGAATACTTGAATATAATGGTAAAGAAGTATATTTCTCTGATTTTATGTGCAATCGTGTCTTCCGATTTAGCGCTATAATGCCAGTTCATTAGTGAAAGGTGTTCGTTATGCATTCAGCTAGCACCTACAACTCAATGATTAGTATGCACACAAGGCTGCATTCATTGTCAATTGGTTTCGCATTTACTTAATTGTATTAATTTTGAATTCCTATTGGGCATTCAGTGTACAGCTAACATTACTTAGCAATGTCAAGAACATATATTTGACACCGTTCCGAATTTCTATTGACATTTTATTCTCCTATCCGGCTATCATAAACCTACCTATTATGTCTTAGAGCTCGTGGGAAAAAGAGATTTGAAATGTATCCGTACGACAGGCTATATCTCTGACATTTTTCTTTTGACCAATGGCATGACCAATGACCAATGAGCTGGTGCTCATAATATTTTTCTTGCATCATGAGCGGACAGATTAGTTTCAATTTTATTTTTAATTCGGTATCAGCTATGTAAAATATTTTTGTGGAAAGATAAAATCCACTCTGAGTGCAATGTAATTATAACTAACTATAGCTTATCTTACGCAGTTAATTTTAAACAATTTATGAGACACCACCTCAACGCTGTCAAACATTTGGCGAGGAAATTCGTTAGGAGAGCCATCGTTATCCAACCACGGAGGAAGAGATATTTTCTCAATTCCAATTTTCGGTAACTCCTCCCCCTGTCCTGCTCTCTATAACTCAGTTCAACATCCCCACAAACCTGGTATTCAAACTCTCTTCTCCGAGCATTCCTATCGATATTTTCTCTCTCCGCTCCCTCCAAAGTGGTGGGACCCGCTGTCGGTACGGTTAAAAAAATTTTACGGTCACTGTTTTAAACTTCACACTAAATTTTGACGGCAAAATTTTTCACCAATTTATAAGAATAAAGAAAGGACCTCTATTTCAAATGAATTCTTTAGAATTTTTGTATACATCATTAAATTTATTTAATACAAGTGCATCGAGGGCTACCGGCTACCCCGGAGCAGATATAAATAGTGACCATAACCTGGTGATCATAGACAGCTGCCTGCAATAAAATAAGGTGAAGAGAATTGCGAAGGAATCAAGATGGAACACAAAGACACTGGAGGAAAAAGTAGCAAGAGATAGGTTCACCACAGCCATCGATTCAAAACTAGAAGTGAAGGAGACAACCGTTACGGGAAGATGGAATGAAATAAAGATGATCATTACAGAGGTAGCAGATGAGCAACTTGTGAGTAAAGAGATAGAAACATAACGGCAATGGATAACGACCCAAATAAGAGACCTCATAGTGGAAAGAAGAAAATATAAGAATCTAAGAAATGAAAATAAGGAGGCCCAATATAAGAAGTTGAGAAACCAAGTAAATAGTGAGTACAAGAAATCCAAGGAAGAATGGATAGAAAAATGCTCCGAAGAAATAAATAACAACATAATGAAAGGAAACGCAGAGATGGCTTACAAACTGGTGAAGAGACAATTCGGAGAAAGGAAAACAAGATTCCACAATATAAGAGACTCGAATGGAAAGATACTCATAGAACAGGAGGACATAGGGAAGAGATGGAAGCAATACATCGAAGAGCTCTATCAACACCCAAACCACTGGAAGCTGACTTAACGGAAGAAGAAATCGGGGAGGATGAAGATGAATGGGGGCCCGAGATACTGAGAAGCGAATTTGACAGCCGTAAAAAACCTAAGGAACAACAAGGCACCAGGAGGGGACAAAATAAATGGAGAAATCATCAAGGTACTAGGGGTCAAAGCAAAAGATACCCTCTTTAGAATAATCAAAGATAGCTATGATAGTGGGAGACTACCAGAGGATTTCCAGAAGAGTGAAATGATCGCAATCCCGAAGAAGCCAAGGACAGAGAAATGCGAAGAGCACAGAACATTGAGTCTGGTGTCACACTCATCGAAAATCTTACTAGGATAATTAACAGAAGAATGGAAGGAAAGATCGAAGGGAATCTTTCGGAAAATCAATTCGGATTCAGGAAAAACTGAGGAGCTAGGGAGGCAATACTCAGGTGAAGGATACTGGCCGAGAAAATGATACACGTAAACAAATCGTTGTATGTGGCATTCGTGGACTTGGAAAAGGCCTTTGACAATGTCGAATGGAACAAGACGTTCAAGCTACTGGACTGGAAAGTTGAAGATTAAATGGACAGATAAAGTGAGGAACGAAGAGGTGTACAGAAGAGCAGATGAAGAAGGGACAATATGGAAAACCCTACGGCAAAGAAGAACCAGATGGATTGGACATACCTTGAGGCACAATGTATTAGTGAGAAATATAATAGAAGGGAAGATTGAAGGGAAGGTCCCGCGAGGAAGACCAAGAGACAAATATATAGGGCAAATAAAGAAGGACCTGAAAGAGCACACATACCAGGGCATGAGGGAATTAACACTGAATAGGGAAGAATGTAGGGTTGCAGTAAACCAATATTAGGATTGAAATACTGATGATGACATTGAGGTCGTTGTCTTTTACAGGTAGGTACAGCAATGAAAAAAGATTTTGTCTCTTAATTTGCAAAACTCAGACAAACTATATTTTGTCGTTATCACACCCAAAGTCTGAATTTCCATTTAATTGTCCAGTGTTGTGTTGTCATTGTGCCAACTAGTGTCCTTCTCTCGGTTATCACAAACTAATGATATAATTGGGCAATAGGGGAAAAGGATAACGGAAGATAGTTGGGTTGGCATTGTAAATAAGGAAGTTGTTGGTGGAAATTAAAAAAGGGAAAAAAGAGCAGGGAGAAAGAAATTTGGTACAATGAGATATGAATTTAAGGCCACCTTGGAAGGAAGAATAAATGCAAAAAGAAGATAGCAAGATATTCAACAGAGAAAAAATCGTTCGCGTTGACCGGGACTCCCTGATTTCCGGTCAGGTGCGCTACCAAGACGTCCACTTTCTCTGTGGAAATTTTAGAGGCTTTAAAATAACAAGATGTTACCGGACTGCTGTCCAGCAACAGCAATACAACGTTGATAAAATAGCTTGGCAATTGGCAAGAGGTCCTCAGCTGGCTATCCTAATAGGATGGACTCGATTCCTATTGCCTCGGGGGTATATCTTTTTTTCAAGTGTGGCAGAATGTCTTGATGAAAATGGGGATTGCTGTGAAGTTCGGAGGAATTAGGTTTGAAAAAAGTCTTCATTACTAGGACTAATTATATTTCTATGTGTAACTTCGGAAAGAAAACCGGAGAGAAGATAAGGAGAGATTTGTAAACAATTACAGTGAAATGGAGGCTATTTCGACACCTAATATGGGACTGTGATGGAATTGCTTGCCATTAGATTGAAGGGTTTGAGATTCAGGTCTTGGAATGTGTTATAACGTTTGGCGAACAAATAACAGACCAACAGATAATCGCATGCCTAGCAGGAAGAGTAACGTGCTAAAGGAAAACGGAGAAGTTGCAGGAATTGCTGATAGATGATCTTCCGAAGGAAATAAGGAGGGAGAGTGGAAGGAGGAAAATGAAGCATTTTGAAAATGAGGACATAAATGGAAAGGATGATGAGCAAACAGTAAAGCGGGATAGGTACATGGGCATTTTAGTCAAACTGACGAGAATTAGATGTAATGGTTCTGTGAGGCATGAATTGAAGTGATATAATTGGCGTTTGGGAGTGAAATGAAACGTTTTGTGAACAAGATACATAATCGGACTAAGTATATTCCCATGCATAATCTCAGCCTCCAGACGCATGAAACAGAAAGAAATACTGCCATGATGCTTCTCAGATTCCCTTCGCTGTCGTCTCGTCACACCAGTTTCATTCGTCGGTACGTACACCGTGCTCATTTTCCCTCCAGACTTGAGCACCCCCTGAGGTCGTTGATTGACTGACGGTTGGCAGCGCCGACCTCCACCCTGCCCTTCCTTCCTCCCTTCTCTCCCCCCTCTTCTCTCTCTCCCTCCACACCGCCATCTCCATGGTGGTCTCCCTGCATCTCTCTCTCTCTCTCCCTTATCTCCCGACCGGATCTTTTCCCTCCGACTCCCTTTTCGCCTCACTCCCCTGCGACTGGTCCCTTGCAATCCGCCGCCGCCGCCGACACACTGTCCTCTCCTCATATCCCTCCACTCTACAAGAGACCTCACTCCTCTCTCGTCTCCTGCTCCTCCTTCTCCTTTCGCTCCCACACAACCTCCTCCTCCTCCTGCCGGGACCTCCTCAGTCCTCCAGGAGGCGTTGACCTTGCTCCGTCTTTATTAAAAGCCGTGAAACCGCACCGCGCTCTTCCCTCGACCACCTCCGCATACACATACACACACGTAGCCGTGCCCGTTCTCTCCTTAACGACCCTTTTGTGGGGCTTTTTTCGGGATTTTTGATATCCAAAGGCGATGGGACAAGGCTGGTAGAGGAGGAAAGACGGGAGGGCTACGGTGTCCCTTTTCCCGATGCCGAGTGAACAGACCGCCGCGTCCTAATCCTAATCCCGATCCTCCCTCTTCTTCTTTTTCCCCAACCTCCCTACTCCGTGCTTAGCTTGACCTCTCCTCCTCCCTTCTGCCCTCTCCACGCTCGTTTTTCCCTGTCACGCCCATTCTTTGCCTCCTCCGCCACTTTCCATCCTCGTCTCACTCTTCTGGGTTCATACCTGACATCCACCTCGGTTGAAGAGGCGCCATGGTTCGTAGGCGGATAACCTGAGCTATCCAAGAAAGATGAAATTTAGTTTTTGGGTATTACTCTCCGTATAGTACCTAGTAGGTAGAGGCATTAATTTTCATATTTGGTCTCGAAGGACCCAGAAGAAGATAACACCCAGAAACCATTAAGCATTTTCCCTGCACGTATCGATTTTTAAAAATTAATATGTACTTTTGAAGCTGCGTATTTCTGATTGGAACCACAGACAAAAAAGAACAAGGAAATGTATCACGTTTCCTTTTTTGGAATTATGTCCATCATAATAAGTAATTATTCGTAATTCACGATCTATTAATTCTATTAAATTATATCAGAATACCTACCCATACATACCTTAAATAAGTAATTGTATATTATATGCGTACATGTCATGGTTTTGTAGCAGAGAAGACAGATGGTAGAAAGTATGAGAAGGTGGGGTAAGTGGATGAAAGTGATACTTAGAGATAATGGAATGCTGATGCTTGTCATCCAAGGTAGAATGCTGGGTAAGTTAGGACGAGGGAGAAAGAGAAAAGGTATTTTCAACAGTATGAAAAAGGGTAGGAGATGTAGCGTACGGATAGGGCCGATATATGAATGAAATGAAATAGATAACATGGATAATATCAAAACCTACCATTACGGATAGAAGACTATCAGTAAATACGTAATTTAATAATAAATATGTACTAAATTATGTTTACAACATTTTATTTAAATAAGATATACCTAATTATTTCGTTTGACTCACTAGCTAAGTTGACAATGAACGATATAATCAGAATTTTTGGACTGTAAAATCTCGTGCACTATAATCAATAATATGAACCCCTGGCTTTGAAGTCGTAATTATTTTTCTGTTATAAATTAGAAAGGCATGCATTATGCGTATAATATTTTAATGCATCATAAAATGTATATTTATATAAAATACTATGTTTCTAATATGTGTATAAGTTTGCGCATAATTAGTCTTTAACGAGTACGAGACCTTGATTGTTATATATTACTGGCTTCAAAATAACGAAATCCATATATTATCTGAAGACCAATTACAATTGTATCATGCTGAGGATTATTCGATCATAGTTTTCTCACATAAAGATTATTTTACAATACATTTATCAGCAATCAGAGTAAAATAATAGAACAACTCAATAGAAAAAAAACTTTATACATGTGATTGAAAATTTTCATTACTTTCCAATCTATCTCTTTCTCTCCATAAAGGCTAAACCACTAGATATGTCTCCATTTGGTGGGATGAAGAACCTTCTTTTGCTATAATATAATTAATAATTATTGAAGTAAAAAAAGAATATCAGTTGCAAAATAAGGATGAGTTAAATGAGAATTTTCGACAACTTTCATCTTCAGTAATTTTAAATAAACATTAGTGGATAAATTGACCGTAATGTTTTTACTGTAATCTGTGATCTTTTAATTATGTCTGAACCCAAATATTAGTCTAAATCATACTATTCCAAATATTATAATTTCTGAAATTTAATTTATTTGAAGTTTTTGGGTTGAATAGTGAAATATTTGATTAATCATTATGTCGATACTCATGCGACATGAATCTCGTCAATGCGCGGCTAAATTTCTCTTTAGCCTTTCATCATAAAAATCTTCTGAATGAGGACGTTATAACACGTAATTATATTGACAACAATTAAACTCGCTATGCACAGACCCTTCTAGATTATTTCGAATGCATTTTTTGCGGTGCGGTATTGCTGGGGTAGAATAGCTAGCTAAAAAATATTAAAAGAGGATAAAATGTTCTATTGTGAACATGAGGTAGTTCCCTTCATAAAATTCTCTGCCTCAAAGGATTTTATGAAGGGAAGAGGAGCTCTGTGAGGAAGTGGATGATGCACCAGAGAAAGCGAATAAAAGCCTAAAATAAGAACTGGCTTCCATTTCTAGGGATACCTTCTATGGCAAGAACACTCCTGAAAATGAATAACTTACCAAATTAATATTCTCAAGTTTTGAGCCAACACTCTTTTCTAGCGTTCATAATACCTACTATAGGTAATCGATAAAATATACACTTGCCGCTTTATGCCTGTTTCTGTTTTTCCACTTTCTGAAAAGATACTGAACATGACGTTTATAGTTTTTTACATTCATAACTCTAAAATATTTTGAATTCACGTTGTTGTGTTTGTTTAATAATATTTTCTCCATCGTCATTATGTGAGTAAAATAAACAAACAGATCTCCGTCTACGAGAACACAATTTTTCGTTCCATGAAAATATCCATAGGTCGCACATAATAGCAGAAAAAGTGGCCGCATAACCGGACAACAAAGCCAGCTATTGTTCCCAGACTGAACCAATGGAAGACATGAGGGGAGCGGGGAAAAATAAGTGAAGTCTTTGTGCGCAAAGCACTCCTTTCTCGTCTCACTTTCTTCTGCTTCTTCCGACCCTTGGGAGACTTATACTTACCTTTTCCCTCTTTGCCTCCTTCCCTCCCGCCAAAGCAACCGGGGTGATTTCGTCCCCGAAAAGAAGAAGGGGATTATCCACAGGGTCTCAGGTAGCAAGCGCCTCCCACTCGGAAGTGGATGTTTTGGTTGACTACTCTGACTTACTCAATGAGACCGCCCGCGGGTCCCCGAATAGGGGAGAGACCTCTCCCGAAAAATGTGGCAGAGCGGCCACCGGATTGCCTCCTTCTTTCCCGGGGTCGTGTTGAGAGTGAGACCGCAGAAAGCGACGGTGTGTCCTCCTTTCAAACCCTCCTTTTGGACGGAGGAATACATACCCAGCGACCACTCTGGGCTAGCCGGAGTCATAGAGAAAAGATTAGCCGGAGCATGGAAGAGCTTCCTCCTCACCTTTGAGAGTAGTGGTGGAGAGAACTTACGTGAGGGAGGGTAGAGCCTCGGGCGAACACACGTCCGAGCTCTCCTAGAAAGAAAGAGAGAGAGAGGAAAATAGAGTACGCCCTCCCCGAGAAAAGGTACATGTTTACGCTCTAAAAATATTGTAACCGCCAAGGAATCCACCGACCGATTGTGGCGGACAAAAGGGCTGGAGGTTGTAAGAGAGTGAGTGTCTCCCGGTCGAGTTGAAATAGTTTGAAATGTATGTACGTGCACGTGGAGTCTCCCAAGAGGAAGGAAGAGGCCCAGGGGTGGGAGGCTATAGTTTCCAACCTCGCTGCATTGAATCGCTAGGAACACAAGGACACGCCAATTATTATATTCGGCTACCGCATCCCATTACATCTGTTTGTCTGTGAAGGGAATGCAACCGTGTGCGAAAACATCCCTCAGGGATGTTCGTCTCGCAATCATAAGACTTTCGTTCTTATGATTGCGAGATCACTCACTACCCTGGGTTTTGGAGAAATGCAGCAAATTCTTTTGCTCGTTGTTGAATCTGTAGTGGTTACAAAAGTTATCTGTTAGGTATATTACACCTAAGTTTATTTGAGACGCAGATGCAACGATCGAAATTAGGTCAGAGAACGTTTAAGGAACTTACCACTAAGAGGATTTAGCTATAATATTGCAAATAATACGAATATTTTTCACTGGAGTCATTTATTGCTCCTGTTAGTATTGTTAAACCTTTCAAATGAGTTATTATTGCTGAATTTTCCTTGAGAAAAATAAAACCCTGACTGGGACTCGAACCCGAAACCACTGATTTCCGGCCTGTTGCCCTGCTAACTGAGCTACCAATCTGGGGTTGCCGGGTTCGAGTCCCTGTAAAGGTGGATTTTTTTCTTTGTGGAAATTCTGCGATTGTACACTTCATCGGGTGGCTCCTCTATGGTACTCGCGGCTATTTTGCAATCATTGAATAAGTTATAGTTGTCATAAATAGTAAGTCTATCTATGGAGGTAGTGAATGATAACAGCCTGCCAAGGAGAAATCAGAAAAGCGATGCGAATATCCTTTAGAGCAGCAGAAAAGTTCGAAGGAAGGTGCATGCGGTTGAAAAATAATTTATTGCGTGAAATGGTTAAGATGTGTAAATCTTGCACTGGTCCTTCGGATTCATATGCATTGACAAATGATGCGTTTGCTGGAATTGAGTCGTACCGATTTAAAACTACAACTACTCGCTCGGTATACGGGTTGCAACGAGAAAGGGCTAGAGGAACTGGCTGCCCTTTTCATCTCAGCCGCCTATGGATACGGGGATGAGGTAGAATCTCCCGCACATAACTTTTTCATCCTTTTTCCCAACCCACCCCATTTCGCCATCGCCTTTTCGGCCTGACGATGAAAATCCCATGCCCGTGGAAGGGAGTGGGAGATGGAAGGGGCTCCTGCTTCTGAGGAGGAGTGAGGCTGCTCCCAGAAAGAGTAAAAGCGATGAGAGGGAAAACTTTTGGGGCAGAATCCTTGGGGAGGTTGGGGCGGGAGAGGAGAGGAACAATCCGGATGACAGCCAGCGGAAGGAGAGGGGGAGAAATGTCTGAGGAGTTGACGGGCGAGTGAGGGGAGGGTTTGGCGGTGGTAACTCGGGGTTGTGGAGTGAGGTCCAAGGGGGAATTTGATATCTGGACGCCGCTACCACGTCCCGGAGGGTAGGATGGGGAATCTTCCTAACCCCCTCCCAGCTCCCAACTTAACCCCTCTACCCCCCGACATCATCCACTTTCGCCCTTCGACCAGGCCTCGCTGTCACTGTTGGCTCTTAAGATTCCATCTCCGACGTCAGCCCAAGACTTCACCTCCCTGTCTTCCCCAACCCTTCTCTCTGTCTCTCTCCTCACTGGCCTTCTCCCTCACTCCACAGCTCTTCCTTCCCAGCCCCGTTCTCTTCCATCCTCCCTCGCCCCCCACCCCCGATCTCATGTATACACCACTCGCTCATACGGAACGTGTAACGTTCGCCCCTAAACAACCCCTTCCTCCAGCCTCGCCCTCCCTCTCTCTCCATTTCGCATTGTGAAGTAGTAAGTTAGGAGGGCTGCCAGTCCGAATTAAAACAGCTGTGCAAACCTGCAAGGTCGAAAATGTGGGTAAATATTTAAAAAGAAAGAGTAGAAGACAATCACGAAGCAAGTGCAAGAGGGTGGGTAACGTGTACGCATTGGAGATTTCTATGCATTGCGGGGTCGGGAGGAAAAAAATTAATTGTTCTCCGGAAGTTCTTTTCTAACCCTTCAAAGCTCATCTGTAGCTCTTTTGTTTGAGCAGGCTATCTCAACGTAGTTGCATTTATCAATGTGTCTTACAGTATTCACTGCCAAAGTGTTCCGGAAACATCTGAATACAGTCATTTCTCGATTTAAGCCTGACTGTTGTATCATTTTGTCGTCTTCCTCTGAACATATTTTAGTTCCACATTCAATTATATTGCCAGAGCAGAGCAAGTTTAATTTGATTTAGTCAAATCTTCAATAAGAATAAACACAAATACTCTCATGTCTGAGAACCATTTATAATTTAAATGTGATTTCATGCGTGGATCCATAACCCGTTCATAGTTTATCGCTGTTAAAAAATCGAGAAATACCTTTCAAGCATTAAAAAAATTATTTGGTGAACATTTCTACCTGGTTATATTATGTATGTAGGGGTGTTGTTGAAAGACTTATTTAGTATCGAAATCAGAACACAAATTGTCTCCAATGTTACACTTGTAATATATGCAGGGGAAATCAGGATATTAAAGGAAGGTACTGTGCTATTTAAACAGATGGTAAGGGTAATTTTGAATCCATATGGATTGAATATGGATTTCAAATATTTTGTTTTTTCAAGAAGCTTTTTTAATCACTTTCACATAATTGACATTTCACATTTACATAATTTATGATCTTTTCGTTCACCTCATAATGGTATTTTATCGACGAAAGATTGACTTCTATGATAATAATGTGGAAATATATCCCTTGAAATCCTTGGACCGAGCGACACCTGAAAAAACAGAAAACATTACTTGGTGCTAATTGGAATGTTATTGATAGTCCTTAAAATAAGGCCATTCTCAATTGATCATTCGAGTTCCTATACAATTTATCATCCTCACAGTTCGTACAAAGATTTAATGAGCTTGAAGATTTCAGTACCTTTAAGACTTCTACGTTACAACATAATGAGTTTGACCATTATGTTGCATGATTTCACGCTGGCTTTTTTTGTTACAAGTATCGAACGCCGAGTTCGTTGAGTTATCGCTTCCATAGAATTACTTTTCAAAGGTAATACGTGTTTCTTCACGAGAAGACAAAATATGTGGGAAAGACTGCGGTTTATATATTTGATTAAATTCTTTCCATGATGCTCACGGTTTTCCTTATATTACATTAGCTCATTCGTTGGGCAAGGTCTCACATTTTCATCGAAAAAACTTAAACGACTTGAGATAAGATTTATGAGATCACCTTTGCACATTCGTTTTAGGTGGAAAAAAATATGTGTTAAATAGAAAGAGGGTGCTATATTCCTTGTTTGAACTTAAAATTGCTATAATAAAATACAATTTAACCATTTCATTTATCTCAATGCTGGGGAAATTTAAAGGTTTAAAATTCAAGAAATGAATTGCATGGAAACGTGTTTTCGCAAATCGAACGATGCAATTAATTTCATAGTGCTTTCACTCACTACCTTTACGTATTTTTTAAGTTTTGAAGGTTAGCATAGAATATCATAACCTTGGGAAATTGTTGAAATGAGTTAGATAAGCATCGCTTTAAATATTCGCAGTTTCAGCTTTTGAATTTCCTGCAATGGAGTCCTTTAAAACTTTCAAGCCATATTTTAGGATTTTCTTTACCAAATCAAAATGTTTACTCGGATTGCAATTTTCTTGATACTTCATTGCCATTGCCGAAAGGGTATATTTCCTGATTATCGGGAATTTGACGCGAGCTTACCCGCCTACCGGATCATATGCGAGTGCTCGTGGTATTGTTGTCGAGCAGAAAAAATTACATCGCACAGTCCCCATTTAATTGCTACATATGCATGAAATCCGTATCCAGGGTGAAAAATTCTGAGCATCGTATTATTTTTTAGCCTCGCATTCGAAACGCCTGCCAATAGCATTCGCGTCTGGCGATTAGATAACGACGGAGCATTTGTCGAAAATGCTTCCGCTTAAAAATAATTCGTGTTTTCCCTTTCCTCCCCCTCTTTCGACCACCACCCGCTACCACTTCCAACCCCCTTCCCCTCTCTATCTACGACCGCCGCGCCCCCCCCCTTCTCTCCACGCACCCTCCAGACGTCCCCGGCGCCCTACCCCCGTGAAATTGGATGGCTCCTTTGTTAGGACAGGAGGCCCTTATCGCATCATTAGGATCATCCCTCCCAGCTCCCCCCTTTCGTCTCCCCAATCCAGAATCCCTCATCTGTCCTCCCTCTAACCCTCATCCCTCTTCAAACCTCCTTCAACCCTGTCTTCCACCTTCTCCACTCCATGTGTTTGTCTCTGTTTCACCGACAGTCCGAAAGAGAGGCCAACCTCTTGCTACATTACAGGCTCATCTGGTTCAGTCCTCCCCCGAAGTTTACTCTTAATTTGTGGTCCTTGGTCTGTAGCTCTCTTAACCATACGTAAATGGTAATTGTTAGCATTAGAATACGATAAAATATGTTGAAAGCAAGAGCATGTAGTTAAGAAAGATATTTTCCTAGTAGAATCCAAATGTTAGTAGCAGTAGTCTTGGGTTTAGCTGCTCTAACGGCTAAGGTTACATCGCACCATCTAATCGAGGAACCTAATCCTAGGGCAAGCACAAAACTCATCACTACGTCATTTAGATTACCAGGTCAGCATGTTACAGATCTGGCCACCATGGCCGGCTTCACACATGTATTACTATAGCATATTTGCTAAAAAATTGTCCGAAATGGACCCGTTACAGGTTCACTTCTAAATTTCTTTTCGCTCTTGCACTTTGAGGCTTGGGAATTCTTTAGTACTGTGATCGAGTGAGGGATCCCTCCTTGGGTGAATTTCCTACATTTCTTTATTTTTTTCTTAGCTTTCTTCTCGACTGAACTTTCATCGATTGAAATTCATTATTTTTATTACGCTTTCATCTTCACTGTATCCGGTACCATAACATAAGAAACAGTAAATTTATAAAGAACTACATAAGTTTTCAGTCCAGTGCTATGTTTTTCATACATTTCCTTTGAATAAACGGCCTTGTTTGACCCACTTAATATTTCATTATAAAAGTCATAAGCTCTGCTAACAGTGAAATGGTATTGTTCGGTTTAGCTTATGGTCACATCCAAAGGTTTGTAAACTGAAAATAATTTCGTCCACGCCGAGAGCATTGTACGGCATCAGATTGACTATTAATGCCGAGCTCACGTTATCACCGTTGAGTGGCGTTCTTTCCAAATATTTTCATTGCCACATGTTGTCAATCAAATAAGTGCATAAATGTTTGATAGAATAATTTCTCATCGTTTATTTTACAATTTCCCTTGTTTGCTACAACATTTCAATTGATCCTATTTATAGCTAATTTTCAAATTAGATACTGCAGGTAGATCCATAAATGTAATGGCTACACGCCGTCGATGTGGTTTGCAGGATATTAGATACATCCGCATCAACTGGATACATACCTACTTGGAGCCGTCAGAGTCGTATTTTATTTGAGTTTTGGTGGACAATAAATGCTAAATGTAGTAGAATTGAGGTCTCGATAATTATATTTAGTCTCCAGTTATTTTTCGCACTTAAATCGATACTCCTTCATTGCATTCTCCTAGAGTCTTGATTCTGGGAAAATTTTAGTGCTTAAATTCCGTTCCAGCAATATTTTGCATGGACCGACTCATGCATTTCATTCATTATGAGCTTGTGCCTAGGAAGGCAGCCGCACGTTAACGGAAAATCAGTTTTTAAGACGTGAAATGGATCATTACAATGATTAGATCATTAGATTTCGTCCTGATTTAAAACTAGATTGCTTCGACTTTTAAGGTAGAACTCTACCTTCGGTGAATTGAACAAGGAGTCACAATCATTCTTTTCTTTGCATTAAAAAAACCGGACTACGTAAAGAGCGATTTTAGCCTTGGTTTAATATGCTAACTAATTTAATGTAACCTTTTGTTCCATTGGACTAATTCATTTTAAAATGTCAAAGCTTTATCTCATCTCACATTTCAAGTTCCATTGTTTTCATGTCTCTCTCACTTTTATCTTCCTCTTATAAAAAGTCATTTAATTAACCACCTTTGTTAGTCTGAATAGAGATAGAAAATTTTGTTGTGAACTCTTTTCTCTTTTAAAATGACGTTTTTAATTTGTAATATCCGAGAAACACATCCTTTTTTAATCAACTTTTACCACATTTTTGTTTTTTATGCTCTCACATTTTTACATTCTCAGTCTACCTTTCACGATTGCTTTTTATTCTATTGCGAACTGATTGATGGTAAAATCTCATCAGCCGTGCTAATTTTTCTCTCACCTTTATGAATGCTTTATTTTAGCGTTATTTCTCCAACTCGAGATATCGGACTCCTAAAGAGAAAGTAGATAGCCTTGAGAGATGTTCATGTAGCTAATGACGCAGAGATGCGGAAGACTGGGGAAAGAATGAGTTAAAGGATACACGGTGACGTTCTCAGCCTGCTTTCTGAAACAGAGGACATATGATCCAATCCACTTTTCTCAAGCTACTCGAGTCATTTCTCCACTCGTATCCTTACTTCAGTGATTAAAATATTCATCCTCCTCGTAGGATCGAATTGGTCCTAAAAGCCATCTTCCCTATTGCTACATCTTTATAGACTTCTACAGAAAACGCGTATTTTTGCTACAGTCTAATGATAAAGTTTCGTTTGTTGTGGCCTATTCGATTGGAAGATGCCAAATGTTAAATATTTCACGAAGAGTAAATCATTTCCAATGGCAAATGGAAGTAAGGCAGGGAAACATCACTATCAATGAAAGGAGCTATCGAAAATTATATATTTGAGAATCACTCACCTATTTGATATTTTCTTCATTTATCCTGAGCAAGATGAGGCCGTGCTAAAAATGGTGATTTGACGAAATCATGCATTGACCAAGTGAAAAAAAAGGAGTTGTAAGGGGCGTGATACAGCATCTAAAATTGTTGAAGTAAGGAGAGAAAAAGCCTCAACTAGAATGGTTATTCTCTTACTCAATAATTTCATGGCAATTATCACTTTATACCTTACATTTTGAACACTTCTCTCTCACTGACAAAGCTCGAAACTTAGGCGCATATTTTTGGGCGACATTTACAAACTTTGTTTTAAACTTTATACCTCCCGATATCACCTTGTTACCGCAGTCGTTGTTCATGCTGCGTCTAGTTGGCTCCTTCTTAATGATTTTCATGTACCACCCCCTTCTCCTTACCTCCCCATATCCACCCCCTCCTCGTCCATCATCCTTTTTCCCTCCTTTCCTCACTCTTTTCCCCCTATGTCTCTGGCGCTGTCACGGTCATAGCCTCCCCCTCCCCCCCTACCCCCCAATGTTCCCCAAGTTCCTCGATGTCGGCCTCCTTCCCGTTCCCGTCGCAGTCCAATGCGCCACCTGCTCCGCCCCTCTTTACCCCTCCTAACCCTCCTCATCCTCCTCCTCCCCCGCACCGACCCCGCCTCTATATTTTCCATCCCATTTCGTGCAAAGGTTCAACTGAACCGAATGCCCTTGTAACCGTGTTCCTCGCGCCCCCTTCCCTCTTCCGCAATTTTCTTCCTCCTCCCCGCACCCTCCAACCTCTGTTAGCGTTCCTTGCTTTTTCTAGCCACCTCATGCTGCCTCTCCCTTCATCATTTCCCCATTCGCTATTACCATTTTGTTAACTCACATACTCCTCATTTAAGGAAGAATCAGAGTTGGACTGCAACGAACATACACATTTGGAATAATATTATTTGTATGATAATAACATTTAATGTATATTTTTACTTAGTCTCGTTCCTCACATAGATGTGAGACGAGTTCAAATGCAAGAAGAAGAGTATTTTTCCTGCTTCCGTCATGCAAAATAATTTACGGATTCTTTTTTATCTGTCATAGTATCCAATCCTTTACAGACCCGGAATCCCCTTTCATCCCACCAATTTCAGCCCCATGCTCCCCCTGTATATATATATATATCCTCACGGTTCGATCCGCTCAGTTCCATATCCTCCTCATTACCTCCGTCCTGCCCACACTCGAGTGATCCCTTCGGCCCTCAGAAATGCCCTTTGCGCCCCCACCTATCCCTCTCCCATCCACTGCCCTCCTTTTCAGTGTCGTCCTTCCCCACCCCTCCTTGCTTTCCCCTCTGGAGAGGGTCTCGACCAGACCTTTCCCCCCTTTCGCGACCTTTTGTCTCTCTCTCTCTCTTTCCATTCCTCTTTTTCCTCCCTCCTTCTACCGTCCCGTTCCTACTTATTCTTTTGCTCCGGTTGGCACTCGTTCCGTCGACGCGACGAAATCCTCTCCCACTCCTCCTCTCTCCCTTCATCTTGTCTTCCCTCGCATAATCCCTCGACCTTCTCTCTCTCTATCTTTCACACAAATCCCATTTTAATTTTTTTCCTCCTCACTCTCTTCTTCGGTCACATGTTTCCTCTTCCCCCGCCTTTCCCGCTCATATTCCTCTCCGAAATCCACCACTCTCGTCCCTCCCCAACCTACCATCCCCCTCTCTTCACTCCTGAGGGAATCTCTCCCCCAGAACCGTCCTCCCGCATATTTTCTCCCCAGTTTTTGTGCCCGCGGTAATCTCATCCAGTCGTAGCTTTTATAATTTCTCAACCCTTTTACTAATCTGTCCTCTCTCTTTCTCTCCTCTCTTCCCCACCGACGGTCCCTCCACATGCCGCTATTTTCCCAACTTAATTCCTTATATTTCCCCGAAGCGCAGGGCTGTTCTCTCAACTACCTTTGCCTCAATTTCTCTTTCATATCTACTTCCCCTCTCTCCTCTCGCTCATCCCCCTCCTTCTTTCTGTCATCTCCGAACGTTAACTCTCCCGCATTCTGTAACCCCCTCGTTCTCTACCTTCTTTGCCACCGTACGCTCATGACCCTTCTGCTCTCAGTTGTGCCTCATAACACCCAGCGTTCTGCTCTTGAGTCTCGCAACTCTTCCGTGTTTTGGTTTTACCGCGATTAATGAAGTGTTCTCTTGAACCGCGGTGATTACAACCATTCCTAACTTTTGGCATAACTTCCTAACATGAAGCTGAGCATAAATTTATCCCTACTCCATACGTCCCCGTCTTCACCAGGAGAAGAGGAACCTGAGAAAGATTTTAACATTTATAGGGACAGAAAATACTATTTAGAGTGTTGTGTATTGCACATTCTAAATAGCAATATGAATGTGAAAGGAAATTAATTTCGTAGGAACAAAAGATGGAATAACGCTTAAATAAAAAAATAGAAAATGTGAAGATAGAAATGGTAAATTTTAATAAAATACGATGAGATTTCTTCCATTGCCCATCCAAAGTAGAAATGGATTGAGTACGACAAACAGCATGAAGTTGGCACCTCCCAGCACGACTGTTCATACCCCTTAAATGGGAAAGGAGTACACTTAGAGCCATAAAATATCGAGTTAATATTTTACGTCTTATTTATTGGAGATTGACTTACATAATCGTCCATTTACCTTCAACGTTTGTTAATCTAACCGTCATTTACATTTAGTTCCATCAGTCTCCATTAAGTGAAGTTGGAGCAAATATTTTCCGTTACCAAGCCGTACATGATCTAAAACTATATATAATACTTTAATATATTTTGAAATTGTACGGCGTGGACCACTAATAAAGTTTTTGCGACTGAAAAGTTTATTGCCATTTTCGTGATTATGAGTTTGTTTCCGCGATTGCTATTGTCATATTTCGATTGACTGGTGTCATGCAGTTTAGTTAAATTCTTTAACTGATAATTTTTCGGCCATTCCATAAGTGCTTTTTTCTAGTCTTCTTGAATTAATTGATATAAGGGTAAATCATGTTTCCAATTGACGTAACTTTCATTAAAATAGCTGTTAACATTCAGGTATACATTCTCTTAATTCCTTTCCTCTGCAGTACATGCTTTTCCCCCTTTCCTCCTCAGCCTACCACAGTTAGTCCCATCTCATTTCTCTCTTCCCTCTCGCCCCCACGAAAATTTAAGCTATGCAGGGGAGGTGGCAAACAAGGGGGGAAGAAGCCGCATCCCTCCACTCACTAACATCCTCTCCGTCTCTGCCTTTAGAGCAAAAGAATTCCCATTAGCCAGGAGTATGGAAGTTTTTCTCCATTTTTTCCCCTTCTTGTTTTTCATCAGCCATCTCTCTCAGGAAAATTTCGTCCCGTTCTATAAACACCAGTCACGTCTACATCGCTGCGGAGAGAGAGGACACCGTCCTCCATTTTAATATTTTAGCGTAAGATAAAGCGAAATATAATCCTTGTCGAAAACCGAAGGGTTGATGGAATGTACGAAAGTCCGAAAGTAATATCAAATTGATGTCGGAAGTGGAGGGAGAAGGAAAGTTGTCCCTTATCAAGATCCAAACTACTTTCCCAGATATGTAAAAAGGAAGAATCCGAAGAGAGAGCTCCCTCTTCAACCCTTAAGCAATTATGAACACATCGAAAAGGGTTCTCGAAAATCAATGCAGGTGTACTTCGCAATGATGAAAATACGCGTAGTGAACGTAGGTATGTTATGTACGCGGTATTTACCACTGCACTCACAGGAGCATATTTTCTCGGCCGTTGGGTTTACGCGAGCGGTACTCCATTCCGATTTCAATTATTACTTGAGGGGTTGGAAAAAAAGAATACATTTCTGCATCTCGATGCATCACCACTGCGTCCTGTTAGTATTTTTCGCTCATTTTTTTTCAATTTTAATTGTGAGAACGGAGACGCCATGGCTGCATCATCATCATCAACCCGAACGATACTTTCTAAAATTTCTTTTTTCTTTTTGACTCTGGCGATTGCAATCCGTGCACTGCCAACCCCGAGCGCCTCTCTTCTTCGTTGAGGGCTGCTTATTACTTTTATACTCCCACCCCACTTATTTTTTTCAATGTTGAAGAATTACTAGAGATTTTTCATAGTAGACTCTTTTGAACTCCGGGGAAAAATTACTTTCGGGGGGAAGGGAAATTATCTCGCATAAAAAAATAATAATACTCCCCCACCTCGTCAACCCTTTTGCCATATTTTTCCAGAGGGTGTGTCCATCAAGGAATCCCTCCCACCTCCCATTCGTTTGCCCCGTGCCCCTTGTCTCGCGAGTCCTTCCTTCGTCTTCTTCCCCACACTTTCTCCCATTCACCCCCTCTTTCACTACGCCACCCTTCCCCCTCTGACCCCAACTACCTCTCGCATGTCGTTCTCCCGGCATCCTCCCCCGCATCCCTTCCCTCTCTCTTTCTCCCCCTCTCCATTTCTCCTCTCCTTCCTTCCCCACTTGCAATCCTTTGGCTTTACGCTCATCACTAGCACGCTTCTCTGCATCTCCTAATTCTCCTCCCCCTCCCGAACTCCCGTTCCCCCTTATCCTCCTCACACCCTTCCCCTCGTCCTCTCTCTCTCCCTTAGCGGTCCTTCTGCCTCAAATACTTTCTACCCTGATATCACCCGCTTTCCTCCTCCCCATACACCCTCTACCTCCCTCCCCCACCCTTCTCAATCGATTCACCTCCCTCCAACCTTATCCCTCCTCCTCTCTTGCCGTCTTGCCGCACCAACTCCTTCTTACAATCCTCTCCTCTCTCTTGAACCCTCCCACCCCCACCTCACCGTCCTTCCCCGCTCGCCGTCTCCTCATCCTCCATTACTCTCCCTGCCCTGCTCCTCCGTAGCCATTACATACGCTCTCCAGGACTTGGGTACATGGGGAGAGCAAGGGGAAAAAGAACGTGCGGGAGGAGGTGACTAGGATGATGGGAGAGAAAGAGAGAGAGAGAAGGGAGAGGGAGGGAGGCAGGGGTTAGTTGGTTAGATTGTACGCGGCGGGGGATAGGGGTGGGGTTCATGAGGGCATAAGGAGGGTTAAGGGAGGAGGGGAAAGAGCAGCAGCAGCAGTAGTATTAGTAGTAGTAGAATGAGGAGGAAGGGCCGGGATGTCGGGTGGAGGGGCGTGCGGGGCTCTGTATTAGCAGCTCGTTGAGCACGAAGCTTATATACCGGTTTCACGGGTTGCTAACTTGGACGTGTAATTTTGCATTTGGTGTGCATGGGTTCTGGAGGGGTAAAAAGGAGGATGGTGGGGAGGAGAAGGGATGGGTGGGCGGGAAAGGAGGAGGAGAGTTTTTAACGGTGGTGTGGGCATGGAGGAGAGGATGATGGTAAAAGGGGCGGGGTTGGGTTAGTCCCGTCTGGGGGGGGGGAGGGAGGGTGGAGACCCAGGAGGTGTAGGGACGGAGGAGGAGTGTGTAGGGACGAGGGAGGCGGGCAAGCGAGGTAGAAGGAGGAGAAGGGGGCGGGTTGGGGCGGGGGGCGTTTCTCCTCTCTCTGCTGGTGGCGTAGTTTTCAGTTAAGTGGTCCACAAAATTCGGCAACTCTATAAAAGGTTTGGTGGAGACCCTCCGCGGCCTCAGTTGCCGCGGACGCCGGCGCTGGTGAGCCCCCCAACGACGCCGCCGACAGCGAACGGGACGCCCCCTCTTGGCCACTCACCACTCACTCACTTCCCCAAGAGTCTTAGGCGCGGTGACGGGGGTCCTTCTTACGCGAGGGGGCGGGGGGCGGTGAGTCCATCTAGGGGCGCCATCCTCAGGTCGCTCCCGTCGCCACTCCCGTCGACCGCCCACCCACAAGCGGCAGCATCTCAAGGGCTCATTCGCGTGCTTCAGAGGGGAAGGGGAGTCGGATGGTCCTTTTGGAATCTGAGAGGAAGATTAGGGAAGGCAGGGTTAGGTTGCGTATTGGATTAAATAGGCCCTGGGTTACGCCCACCTCCGATAGGATCGCGTGCATTCTTTGCATTTTTACGGAATCCCTTCCAGTATTCCATCCTAACGATTTTGCAATATTTTTAACCTTCATATCGGAGTAAAGTTTCTCATTTTCCTACCATACTCTCGACTAATATTCTTTATTGCGAAGAACTTCGTCATTTTTCTCGGTCTTCTGTCCTCCACCGGGTGGAGGGCATGTTTTCCAAAAGCTCTTCCATAGTCTGACAGAGCCCCCTTAGCTCATCCTGAGGGCGTTCTGCTGCTGACCAGGATCCTCGCTAACTCTTTCCCTCCAATGCCGAGCTTTTGCGTTGAGTCGTATTCGAACTTTTTATCACGTGCAACAAATTCGCTTTCCCTCCACTTCTCCCTCCCCGTTCCACTCCCCTTCTTCTCCCTACCACACTCCTTCCACTATTCTTCTCCCTACCGAACCCCACCCTATCCTCCGCCCTTCATAACTCCCTCTCCCTTCCCACCCCACGACCTCCATCGCCATCCCACCGCCACCTCCTCGCCTTGAATCGTCTGCATCCATTCCTTCGCTCGCCCCGTTGCCATAGTGACGGCCCAAGGAGGAATTGACACGTGACGTCAAAATTTGAAATCTCCCGCGTTTAAATGGTAAGGGCGCTGCGATCGCTCATGCGTACCATCTTCCGACGTGGAAAAAAAAACAGTGGGTAGCTCTTGTCTTGCGGATCCCCTCCCCCACTGCGCTCCGCGAATAAGGTTTTTTTTCTCCTTTCCATTTTCTTTAATTCAACATCTAGCCAAACTCATCGCTTCAAGTTTTACCGCAGGCTTCCGGAAAGTATTTGCGAAGTTTTACGATTCGAAGTTCATGAAATGAGGTCGAGATTTAGAAATTCATCGAGAGTCACCGCATTCTTCAGCCATGGGTTCACCAGATGGAATTTGGCGGTTTTTTCTTGTCGGAAGTGAATATTTTGTTTAAAGAAGTGAATGAAACATCAGTTACTGGAAGCTGAGAAGGCTTCGATGGAGTTTGTTTGGAATTATCGGCGCACTCAACTGTGAATTACTTTATTCCCTGACCTTCTTCAAGCAAATTCATCAGTGAGCTTACACTTTGTGGATTCGTGAATTCTTCAAGTGCTCCAGCGACATTTGCTGACGAATGGATATCCGATGGATAGTACTCCCTTGCCGTTGGTGTCTTCGTGATTTCACTGAGGAAACGTTTCTTCGCTACTTCTTCTTCGCTCTGTGTGTTCCTTCGATGGGTGATTTGTTTGTACTCCTGGATGAGTTCCTCGATGGATGAAGTCAACTGCCGCTAGATTGTGCCATCTGTTTCCCCTTCTCCCAGCTCTCTGCTCTCTGGATTGGTGTATTACTTGCATTTCGCCGCTAGACATAAATGTATCTTATTCAGTTGTGTGGAGAAAAAAACAATCGATATCATTTACTTCCGCGAAGTCAAGCTTGAAGTAGTAGAATGTAATCTGTTCACTTTGGTATATGAGTGCTGCGCGATATCGCAAATTTTTACGCCGGCATCTGAATATGTTCGTAGTCATATATATCGCCTGCCGCTTGCATCTCATGTGAAGAGTGCCCAAATATTTATTCGAGCTACATTTAGGTGGCAACGCTTTTGTAACATAGCCCTTAAATAGCTAGCTGTTGTGGTTTTAGGCAGTGAGGATTTTCTCCATTTCTAAAGTTTAAATTTTATACACGAAATGTCTAGAAAATTCCTGATCTCGTGAGGAATTATAGGCCAAAAAGCAGTCATATTCCGCCAGAATTAACTTAATACAAAATTAAGTCCTGGTCCCCTTCCGGATTTTATCGTCTTTGGCAGATTTCAGGGCACCATATGTTTTACTCTAATCGGAATTGTTTTTCCCCCTCTTGGAAGTATATTCTTCCTTTTTCAAAATACACCCACGTCCAAAATACTTTCATCTGTAGAATTTTCGTTTTGCCATTAGCGCGTGAGGTCACAGCTGATACCATTGTACTCGTGTAAAAATAAGAAAGGTCAGTCTGAGATGTGAGGTGGTGGGTGGGGCTTGTTGTTAGCAGGAGGGATTTGCGGACTGACTGAGCGGGGAGTGGGGAGAGGCGGAAGTAGTGGGTGGGATTGGGGGTGGGAGGGAGGGGAAGGAGGAAGGGAGTGAAGACTATATATTCTCGTCCACATCCGTGAAGACTATATATTCTCGTGGCAGTTAATTTTAACTTGATAAAAGTATGCATATCATTTTACCGTATCCGGAAAAAAACTGCTCACAGCAGGAAATGGAAATGTTTGTGAAATAGGGGTTTGTCACTGAACTACTGGCAGTAAGAACAACTATTTTCAATTATCTATCTTATTGTTAGTAAATCGGCTATTAAAAACATAGACTTTGAAATCACTTAATGTCAAATGGTAGATCCTAGAGGTTTCACAGATTTACAGCGTAGTAAACACACGCTGGTTATCAGCAACTGCCGAGAAAATAGACGAAATTTTCGAAATGAATTTCTATTCCTGTTGTCAGTGACTGTAACTTAATTCCTCAATTATGTACGCTAATATCGGTGGCAGCATCACGTAAAATTTCAAAAAAGATATATCTGAGAAGACTTTTAATTGTAATGCATCACTGAAGTTTATCGCAATCAACATAATGATGATTCCATTACAAAAGCTAACTTATGCTAGTGCATATAATAGTCATGTACATTCAAAATTAGATTATACTTGTATTAAGTATTTTGGCCAACTGATGTTAATAATTATAAAATTAGCAAACGAAACAATTTAAATCTGAACCTATGGTCTATGTCTTAAACGGATATTTTGAAATCTATTTGTTTTATCATCTGACTTGTTTATGTGAGGATCTGAATTATTTTTTGCCATATATTTTCAACTGTTTTACCTTTGGAACACAGTTATCTCTAAACAATTTGCGGAAATGATTCAAATAAAACTCTTGAATGTATTACATAGGCGAGAGTTATTTACATTAAATTTAGTCCACGAGTATTGATGGATATAATCATATAATGAAATTCTACAGCAGTACTAGTTCATGAGATCGGATTTCCTGAAATCAAATATTCCTCAATCAGGCAGCTGTATACTGACGTAGGATCAGATCTTTCTTCAGAATATTCTTCAAAACTTCAAAACTCCTCAATTCATGACAAGATAATTAGTAAAAAATATTCATATATCATCTGGTGTTTGGATGAATATCTATCATTAGAGTATTCCAAAATTTTAATGAAGATAAGTTTGAGTACCACCATTAACTTGTCATAAATCGACAACCACAACCAATAATTCAATAACGATGTAAAAAATGATGACTTTTTTGTCAGATTTTCGGACTTGTATACTTTTGTTGCATTTTCATAACTATGGAAATTTATTATATTGCCATTAGCAAACAGTTCAATCACTCAACTGATTCAGACCAATAGGATATTATTATATATTATTGCAAGCTTTAAACTTAGTACTCTCTACAGAATAATCGTTGTTTGCCTCGGATTTCATCCAAATGTGCCTTTGCTGGAATAAAATTCATCCAAAAAATAAATTTTTGAAATGCAAAATGTTGCTATTGTAATGTACTCTAGGGTTGAACATTTCCTTTTACATTCATTTCTTACGATTAGAATGAATGTTTAGACTTTGTTGTGTTTTCTAGTTTCTCTTCAGTTTTTACATGAAAATTTGAAATATCCAAACTGGATATAGGAGATGTAACGAATGGATGAATGAGTTATTTGAGATTTTTAAGAATATCACCCCGTATTTTATGTGTGGCAAACTCCCACTATTTTTGACTGATATGCCTCCGATGAAGGCAAACAGAAATACCTATGCACGAGTTGCAGTAGAAGAGAATTATTTTTCTGCTAATTTTCTCCGTCACGCTGGGTTACTCATACATTTCTAAGTATCTTTCTTTAGTTAAAAATTTTGTTTTAAAGGTTTTTTTTCTGAGAGGCTCCGGACTAATCCAACGAAAATAGTTAAAATAATTGTACTATAGCTCAGTACCTTAGCTTATTTAGTTATAATTTTATAAATTATATAATTGTAAATATGCATTCAGAATGCATAGTTCATAATTTTACTTATTATTAATGAGTAATTTGATTATGAAGTTCCTAATTAATTTTGTTCGATTGTTTGTTTGCACTGTGAGTAGTTATTCCCTTGTGCTGATCTTCAATAGATTTTATGTTAAATTCATTTAACATAAAATCTATTGTATAGGTAGTAATAACATAATAATTAAATAAAATTAATGAAGCAGCTTAAATATACCAAAAGCCCTATAGTTTAATTATATTTAGTTTTATATTGACTATATTTTCATTTATTCGGTGACTTTCGGAGGAAAAGTAGTAAGAAGACCCTTATTAATGTTGACACTAGTTTTATAACTAAATTTTTGTTTTTTGGTAATTATTTTGCAGTATTCCGGAATAGAATTATTTCAGGACGGTTACGGTCTTAGTATAAAGCTGGTGGTGATTACTACGTTGTTATATCCATATTTGGAAGCATCATTAAATGTACTTACTGCCTTCGCAGAGCTGCCTTCAAACACATGATACTTCTACAAACCTGATTCTGTCCCTATCTTTTTGATTCGAATATTTATGTTCAGGGCTAAAAGTCAAGATGGCTTATATAGATGGGAACGTATTCAGGAAAGTCATACGCCCACAAAACTGTGATAAGTCAGTGCTTCATCATTATCATCATATCATCACAAGTCATTAAACTTAGCACTCTCCTCTCTCTTTTCGTTGTATAGTCTATATTCATAAAAGAAAAAAAGCAAGACAAATGTTACTACTTGCTGTATATTTAGATACTTTTAATGCTTAATCTTTGACATTCATCCTTTTTACCTTTCTGTCGACGTCACGTTTCAAGGCATATCTGACTTTGAGTTGTGATCGGATTTATCTTTGTCTTCATGATGTCATGTAATGATCTTTACTAAGTGGGCTTTAGTCCTTCTATTTAAAAGTGCTCTGCCACTTAAAATAATTGTGTTTAGGAAATTCCTCTCTTAGCACAGGTAAAATTAAAATTATTCATGTAACCTAAAAGTGAGAAATGTTTACTTTAATTTTAATTAAATTACAGTTAGGAGTGTGGTTCAGAATGGTGCATGTGTAGGCCACGTTATCACATGTTGTTACTGTTGAGGATGTTTGACCGCATTACCTTTCTATTTCCTAGTAGCAGGTTGCATTTGTACAGTGTTATCGGTGTCCCAGATACCTCCATTGTTAGGAATGCTTTATGACACGTTTTCTTCATGAATTTTTCCTGCCTTTTTATACGGGGGAAGCAACTCATAGCAAAGATCATTTTCACCATATTAGGGTAGGGTGGAATGAGATAAAAGCAGGATTTTTTTAATGGGGAATGATAGAGAGAAATACAAGGTTGAAATTAGCTTGATCTAAAATACAGGTGCTAATGGTTTCAACAATATCACTTCCTATTTGACCGATTAATACTGCACTCTTACGAGCTTTCCACACACCACTGTAAAGACTGGTATTCCAATGAAAAATGTCAGCCACTACCGGTATTCGAACCCGAGTCCTAGGAATGAGAAGCCGGTACTCCAGCCACCATATCAGCCCAATTCCCATGAATATTTCTTGCGTCATGAAAAGCGTCCATACGGTTTGCCATTTGCATAGAATGCTCGAACGAAGGTCGAAAACGGAGAGTTTATGTTCTCTGTGATGAATTCTCTAACCATTTCCGTGCGGAATTATTAATGCCCACACAATTAGCATGCCGTGTGACCGTCGACGGGAATTTTGATCGTAATTGGTAGTTTCATCCGTCCACCTCCTGTAATAATCGAGGAACGGTCGTGAGCTAACGTGTGACATGGTGTTCAAGGGTCGTCGAGGGAATTAACGAAACAGACACGGAAAGAGAGAGAGAGAGAACGAGATGACCCCGAGGGAAGGATTAAAATAGCAAGGCACGCGGTCGTTAACCAGTCGCCATCGCCCAAGGAGGGACGGCGTTGTTTACTGTCCGCACACGGACAAAGTTGTTCCTCTCCTACTCTCTCACCATCGCCCCCAAACCATTACGAAAGGAAGCGCCAGAGCTACGGAATACCCCGGAACCCTTAGTGAGGGTACAGTAGAAGACTTCAGAGGGTCTCTCTCTCTCTTTTAACCATCACGGGGGCCGAAAACATCGAAAGCATAAAAACTCCGCCTATTTCGTCGTCGTCGATCTCAGCGGGGAACTTTTCGCCAAAAAGTTCTGCAGCCCTCTTACAGTTTCGGGAGAGAGTGTGCCGGGAGGGTGTGCAGCTGAGAGGCTGGTGGGGGTGGTTTGAGGTCGGAGAGTGGGTGGAGGGTGAGGGGGGGTGGGCAGCTTGGAGGTGCAGTGTGGGGCGGCGTGTTTTCTCGCCGGCGACCGAGGCATTGTGGGAAGAGGCAAGCTGCGCTTCGTGCGAGGAGGAAAGAGACCCTTGTGTGTGAGAGCCGCCCCTCATGCGGGCATCGGGGCGTAAAATGGGACGGAGAAAGGGGCGAAAAGGGGTGGGGAGGGGTCAACAACGGGGGCCGAAAAGGGGGAGGAGGAGGAGGGGGTAGGTGTGGTACATGGATGGGTTTGGAGTTGGGGATGGAGGATGCCGGCTGGGTTGCGGAGGTTACAGGACCGTTTTCGAGAGTTTGTGGGTGGCGGTTGTTTAGGTGACGTCGCCATGGAAGACATTGCAAACTCTCCTCCCTCCCGATATTCAATTTGCGGGGCGTGAGAGATTCTTATTTTCCCCGCACGCTGTCGGGAGACCTTTTCCCGTATTCCCACTTTCCTCGTCGGGCGTCGAATTCTCCTCACCCTCGCGCTAATTCTTCTCGTCTTCCCAAGGTTCACCCTGATGCTCCTACTCTGGCAATTTATTCACCACTCTGGCTTGAGTTCAGGTTCTTGAGCGTGAAATCACGGTGACGACCACTAAAGGTGCGACAGAAATCACCTTTCCCTGTGAAGAATCGCATCCATTAACTTCTTCACCATTCTTACCCCCATTAAAAAAATTGTAAATAACCCATGATGAATGAGAAGAAACAACCTATGTAAATTTTCACAGACTTTATTTTGCTGGTACAACGCGTTTCGACGCTAAGGCGTCATTCTCAATTAAGGGCATCCTCAGGTAAGTAAGGGGTCATTTTCAAGTAAGGATTCATTCTCAATAGGTACTTGAGAATGACGCCTTAGCGTCGAAACGTGTTTCACCAGCAAAATAAAGTCTTTAAAAATTTACACAGGTGCCATCTTCTCATCCAGCATGAATTTTCAACAACTGAAAGCAGAATCTATCGATTTCATCAATAACCCATGCTATGATGGCTTCAGGACCAGCGCAAAACATTTCTGTTGGGCACACGCTTTAATCCATATTACTTGTGTCTATCATTTTTATTCAATCAGAAGAGCTGACTCAATTGCCTCGGTTAAAATTAATGAGAAACTCAACAAAGTGATAACTAGATAGTCAGTTAATAGATAATAACTAGATACTTTCGCAACATCCAAATCATCCAAGAGCCGCATTCCCTTTTAGTATTTTTTCAATCAAGTAAAAAGCCTAATTAGTGTTCATGGTCGTCCCTTTATGCTAGGAGTTGGCTGCATGTTTTTGGAAATCAAATAGGTGAACAGTGATGGAGGAGAGTTTAAAATGTGAGATGAAATTTTGAATTAGAAGCCATACTCAAATTCTCATGATGAAAAAAATATTATTGCTGATACTTTGAAAAATATGAAATAAATCAATGATTCATATGTTCAAATAGAATAATTATACGATTTAAATATAGAGATAATGATTTCTTAACTTCAGAACATGTTTTGGAGCTATTGTGGTAGGATAGAAGGAAAGCCATTGATGTGTTTGGAATTAATAAATGTTAATTGTTTGAAAATATGTATATAAACTCTTCAAGTACTTTTCCTTGAAGGCTCATACTATCAAAAAGTATTCATTAATCTAAATTAATCTTAGTCCCCTTTATAGTAAATTCTTCCACTTAGTCAAGTGATTTTTCTTGCAACTTGCCTCATTTACATTTGTACATTATGTTAGTCTACCTTGCACTCTAATGTTTTGCTTAAACTAATTTTGTTTATTCTCTCGTGACATTCATTCTGGTGCCATATATCTGTTAGATAAATAGAGTGTTATACTTCGTATAGCCGTGACTTAATGAACCCAGTGCACTTGTATTTACCTATATCTTAACAGTCTCAAGTTCTCCATAACCTTTGCGTTTAGAAAATGTATGCGTAACCCTGCACATTCAACATATAATTACCTCCCATATAATTACCTCCCATTGATTTTATTATTGAATTTGTTTTAAAAAGTTCATTCTTCGGATCAATACGTTAGCAGGCATGTTTATAGTTATTCTAATAGTGTATTTAGAATGCCTTAGAAATGAGGGTTTTTTCGCGAGTTTCTTCATTATCTTCGCATTTGGTAATGACCGGTATTAATAAGCGGAAAGGTATTTATTATCGTAATTGGAGAAATATTGAAAGCCTCTATGTTATCCGAGGTCGTTCAGCTTTTCTATTTTTTACATTGTTATTTCCACATTAAAATCAGTTTCTTGTAAAGGCAATATTTCATTTAATCGTATCTACAAATTCTCTACGCTTGGCTCAAAAGATTGAAGCGATTTATATTGCCGTATGGCTTAGGCCAGTTCTGATTGCTATTTTGCCAGTTGTAATTTCAAATGACTTCCTTCGGTGGAGTTAAATGAATGAAAACCGACGCTCGACGACGGCGGAAGATCGGCGTCATAGAGGCGACGCCTAAGCGTCATTCCACGAATGCGACTACCGTTGCAGCGACTCGAAACATACGCAAGTGGTTAATGCTCATATTGTTACTACATATGATGATACCTGGTGACTTGATCTTTTATCATTTCCAATTGACTACGTAGGTACTAACAAACAGCGAGTGAAAATGTGAATATTTGTCAGCAGTAAAATACTTAGATTGGTTTGATGCAGCTCTCCGTTCATTTTCTCTTCAGCTATTCTCTTCAGTTATTCTCTTCCTATTTCTATGTTTTCCCTTTTACATTATTCATTATGTAGGAAATGGAAGATGTCAATCTTTTATCTCGTGCGTGCAAGAGATAATCTACGAAATCTTCCTACTCGTAAGGATTGTATCCTTGAGTAAATGTCCCAAGATGTGTTCCGTAAAGTTGCCTGTTTATATCCCAACATGTGTATTGAAATTCACTCCAGTTGTAAACTATCCAAAAGCATTTTCTTACTTCCAAATTTTTATTTCCATTTGCTCATAGATACTAGATGCTGTAGATTTATAGTGCTAGATTTCTGGTTGAATGGTCTCTTCTCTTGGATTACGGCCTGTAAGTGTTTTTCGTTTTCGCATTTAGCGTCTCTGGCTTCTATGCTTCCCTAAAAACAAAGCTCCTCTACCTTTTTTTCAAGAGTCACATAGTCGGTCTCACACTCTGTTCTTCAACTCCGTTACGTCATCATTGTTTTGTTGTAATTATCTCTCTGGATATGTTTCGCCAATTTGTTCTAATGGTCTCGAAGATAGCTATATTCTCTCTTAAAATCCCTTCCCTTTCTGATATGAAATCTATGGTTCCACCAGTAAATACTTATATTTTCTCCCAAGATATTAACTCCCGAAGTATTCTCTTTGAAGTAATTTTTTTCTTACTACACGTATTCATTAAAACAGAGTAGAGTAGTGTACATTCTTCCCTTAGTCCTTTCTTTATACTTGTTTTTTTTACTGCTGGGTCCAGATTTAATCCCAAAGTTCTGATTTTTACACGAATTGTGGATTACTCTCCACACCACGGTTTTCATCTCGTTTTGAAGCATGGAATTCCAATCAACGTTATCAATCGCCTTAGTTAAATCGCCTTAGAAATTTTCCCTTATTCTCCATCTTTACTCTTCTGTAATTTTGGATCTTTACGGTCTTTCCTTTTTGGTGACTGTTATTGTCCATGCTTAACTGTCACATAGTATTGTGAGTTATTTCCAAAGAAGTATTTTCATGCTTCTAAGCTTTTTCTACAAGCTGGAAGTATATTATTACTAAAGGTTAAATTGTATTTTTGCCTATGCTATGACTCTGACTTTTTCCTTTTTACTTCATCCATCGGTGATTGTTGTACTTCACATAAAATGATTATATAATTCTTTGCACAGCCATACGGCCACTTGAGTGGGCACCGTTGGTCAATGGAGCATAGACGAAAAGAAATTTTTCCTATGTTCAAACGGGGATCTTATTGGTGTGGTGGCTAGAGAACTGGCTTCCGTACCCGAGGGCCTGGATTCAATTCCCAGCAGTGGCAGATTTTTCAGTGGGCCATACTTGAGGAGTGCATTTGAAGTTCAGAACACCATTTATCGGATGGAACGTTAAGCCGCGGTCCCCTTGTCACCTTTCGTTAAGAGCAAGGTAATACCGAAGTTCGGTTTTTCACCACCTTTCCCTGAAATGTTCGTACCCATATCCAGAGACCTATCTATCCTAAATGGGGCAAATGAACTAAGCTGTGGCTTGCCTGCCAAGAAGAACTGACTAGCCCGTAATGGATAAAAGAAACTAATTTTACAAATTTTACTATGTAGTTTTATTCACGACCCGGGTTTGAAGAATTTACGCCATTTTCATCTACCTGAAGGTGACATAAATTGTTGAAACACGGGTTGCCAATGAAACTACATAGTTAAAATTGTAGTTATTTTTTATCCATTATGGAGAAATTTCACAAAGTAAACCCTGGAAAAGAACGTTTTAACTAACCCATAGTGAAAACCTGTTATATAACATACACTCTGAGTATAATTTCTATATTAAGGATTTCCGTGGACTTGTTTACCGTAATAATTATTGATCGCTCAGCTGAATTTCTTTTTAGATTTCATTTCTAATCATTAACATTCGGTCGCATCCTCATTATTTTTATTCCGGGACTTGTCGCCTTCAGGATACCTGCTCAATATGTATCAGCAATCAGTGGCGTACGCAGGATTTCCTGCAGGGGGGTTTCATTTATATTTATGTGCACCACCATAAAATGATATTTAGATTATCATTCACGAAAACAATTATTAAACTAACATTCTCTTTTCGTGAAACTATGCAACTGTATTTTTCAGCCCAATAAGCAACTTTCTAAACGCTAGTGCAAAATATACAAAATACAGTATATTACTGGAATATTTTTTGGGGATTTACCCCCCCCCTGTCAGTACGTCACTCTCAACAATAATAACATGCACTAAGGTAATCAACAAAATTAACCGCCTGTATTGAGTTGTAAAAATTATCATGGCGTCATTGGGAAACCTATGGATGCACATCAACGACTGTCAATGTTGTGACTGGTAGGAGATATGCAATGCTTGATTCCAACAATGGAACCTCGGTTCATGCGTGGTCGAAGTATGTCGCGAATTAATCCCTCGTATTCACCGCAGATGAATTTCGTGAACTAAGAGTAAAACAACCTGTGGCAATCACTATTTCGTTAGTTTAGTAAACGATGAAAACCTGTAGTGGCCTGAAGTGGATAATGTAAAACATTTTACTTATCAACTGGTATCCTTTTAGACTTATTTTAAATGGGCAACTCAGTTAATGATAAATTTCAGTTTTACAGTAAAACAGCTATTTAAATTATTTTAATTTCTTAAGCATAGATACTACATTTTCAAGAAATAGGCATAAACCTTCCTTCTGAATACAACACCATGTCAAGTTTTGTCGTGAGAAAATAGGTAGTGATTTCTTTTTTCTAATACCATTGTATATTTTCAGAAAATAATATTATACATTTTTAATGATATATTCCGTAGCCATGTGTGGTGTGACTTTTTAATTATAGTATTTTCTTCTATTCAGTAACTAATGTGAATTATACTAACCGACAACAATAATTCATATTCCTGCCACCCTTTAATACTTCCAAGTCCTACAGTTTTTTAAAGGACCTAACAACGGATCCTTAAGGCCGGGTTACATTTGGAGGAAATTCGAAGTTTTTGGAATTATTGCGTGCGATAAATATCTTATTACCATTATTTTCACAACATAGACAAAATGGCATATTTCTGGAATCGTTTTACTATTAATCCACCCATGCGTTCCGTAATAATTCGAATCCAGTATCCCGAAAATTACGATTTCATTTTGGAATTACGCTGCCAGCGAGAGGCACTGAGCGTCTCTCCTCGTAGTTAATGAGGGTCCCAGTCGTGAGGAACCGGCTGAGAAATGAGGGTTTAACGCATGGATTTGGTGCAGTACATGGATTTTTGGCTTCGTGATCTTTTGGCTGTTTGTGGTCCCACACGAAGACAATGCGGAGTCGGAGTGCGGCTGAGGGGATTTGGAGGTCTGGGGCGGGAGAGAGTTTTAGGCGAATCCGGAGAGAATGGCAGCGAGAATCTCGGTGGTTCTGCGAGCGTGGGAGGGAGGGGTGCAAAGGAGAAAGGGAGAGAAAGACAGAGTGAAGTAAAGAAAGGAACTGGAAAGGGAAAATGGCGGAGTGGAGCGAAGGAGAGGGGGAAGGGAAGAGAGCGGCTTTCTGAGGGTCCCATTTTTAGGCATGGTAAATGGGATGGCAAGGGTGTCCCGGGAGAGGGAATGTGCGCTCGAGAGGGGCGGGGTGAGGGAAAATACGTGGCTGGCAGAGAGGTCAGGGGGTTCCGCCAGTGAAGGGGGAGGAGATGGGAAAAGTGGGCGGGGAGTAGATGATGGGCAGATGGTTACGGGATCGCAGGGCGGGAAGGCAAACAAGCGCTGGGGAGAGAGAGGGAGGTGTCGGGGTGGATTCGTACACTTTCAACCGATACGCCCCTCAAGAGGGGTGCAGTGTTCGTCGTTTCTCAGCTCGAATGCCGAAGAATTAATGAAACATTAATAACTCCTCAAGTGGGTATCCGAGGTTTCCTAATTCGTTGAGTTTTCGCGTGGGGTTCGACGCTTCCTCGAGAACACTTATATTTTTCTAAACTCTGCTTTTGATGCACCGGATTATGACGCCATCGAGGTTTTGCCCAATGTTTTTCTTCAGCTTGCCGGGTAATAATTCCTGCTCCAAATACGTTCCTTTCTCCGCGGATATCAACATTCAATGGTCGAACATCTTTGGCTTAGAACCTGTATAAGAGGTTTTTGTCAGCTTTCTGTAGCAAAGAAGAATTTGGATCGCAACTAGACATTTTCATGTGTTCACTCTGAATTTTCCCAATCGCCTCTCCAATTTTCTGCTCGTTGATCCTTAATATTGAAATGAATTTTCTTTATTTACATGAAAACCCATTTAGCCGTAACTCTGTCAAGTTTTTGAATGTTATTCGTATACCACTACTTGTTTGTTATGGCTAACTTTGTTACTTTAACTTACTCATGCTTTTACTTGCTCCTTCACTTAAATCAATGACACTTATGCAAAGAAAATGTTGTAAAATAGTTCCAAAGGATTGAATTGTTTGAATTCTAGCTTTTACCTTTGTCCGGATTCTGACTCGGAATACAGTAAAGAATTTAATCATGGCCACCGTACAACACATCGTTCACAAAGGCTCATAAATAAAACCAGGCAAAGGGGAAGCAAATAATATTTCATAATTAATTTATAGCTCTCCAAATTTTATCTGATCAATTGATCCAGGCTCTGTGACAATTGTAACCTGTGAAGCCAATTTCGAAGTTAACCAAGGTTACCACTACATTTTATTGCGTTGAAGAGTACAATAAAAACCTCTTGAAATTGATAAAATCATCTTAAATTTCACTCTTGCTATCATTATTCCATCATTACTTCACGTCATTATGCATTATTAATGCTTCGTAATAATAATCTGAGATTCAAGAATTTATTGGGTAGGTACATACATTTTGCACAAAAGAAATGGTATTGCCTAATTGCTAGTGATTTCTGAACTTCTTGAAGTAAAATCATAAATTTTTCTTTGAACAGTGGACAATTACGTTCTGTAAAATGAATGTAAAGATCAAAACTGACATTTTATATTATTTCGCCAATAGCATTAGTTTAAATATGACCACATCCAAAGATATGTTTGCAAAACGAATGCGTTTTGTAGTTGCATTGCAAGTAGGAATATTTACACCTTTGTACGTAAGAATGGATTTTCTTACTTTTTCATTGATTCTTCATCTTATTTAGCTTTTTAGAAGTAAGGGAGAGGCGAAGTTAAAAATAATGTAGATTCCAAGTTATGAGTAGTGCTGCCTAGTTCAGGTTCCACGTGAATTTGGTTTGTTTATGCGTAGCAATGAAAAACTATAACTTTCGTATAAGCATGAATTCAGTGATGACTCATATTGGCTCATGAAGTACATATCTCGAGAGCTCTTAGCAATTAGTGTTCACCTTCAATAGATACTGGAATGTTGCCAACGTCATCAATTTTTATTATTTGAACATGACACTTAAATTTTATTAATTTTATTTATTTATGAGCAAGAAAATTTTTACTCACGTAGATACTTCCTCACACATATGTAGTGTAGCTTGGTAGATAATACGACATGTATTCCATACAAATGCTGTTAGGCCATCACCTAGGCCTCAACAACATCCTTGACTTCCTACTTCCTATGAAAAAGTAGCATCTGTCTTGTTCTTTGATATTGGAAAGTCGAACTGAACCATGGTAAGCTACTCAAATCCTTTGACTTAGGAAGGCAGGCGGGAGTGAGAATCACGACGTTGAAGAGAAAATTATCATACAGTTCGACACCTCACCATTAATTTTTCTAAGTGCCCAAAATTTTATGGCTGAATATGTAAAGTGATAATGTATTTATTTCATTCGAGGTATCTGATGACATGCATCTAGTTTCGGAGCATCACAACCTCATTATTATACCCTCAAAAAATTCCTCGGAAAAATATCCGGGATAGGGACCGTGATTGCAGATTTCAGTGGTTTACTGACCGCACTACTTACATCGTTCATAGTGTCTTCCGGCATCTGAGGCGTTAAGCCTTTGCTCATTTGTCTCTATAAGACATACATAACCTCAACAATGAGCATAAATAGGGCAAGATATCCCGTAATCGGTTCAACCGATTCTTTATGAGTATTGCAGAGTAAATCTCCACCTCTTTACCGAGAGTAGAGATGAATTTTTTACTCAGAATGAATCCATTAGAATGCGCATAACTACAAAATGAGCAGGTTTATATAGTCAGGTACAACCGTTCTCTATCTATGTGACCTCTGGCCCAGCTTTATGCCACTGACTAGCACTGCTGAAGACTCTCGTCGCAGCGCGAGATAAGCGTTGAGCCAGTATACCTATATGCTCCTAGAGGCCAGCTTAGTATCATCAAAAGGAATGAATATGACTTGTAATCTCCAATGACGATGAAGTGTCCCATGAGAAACACTAAAGTGTGTATAAAAACAAAATCTAAATACCATATTAGTTAGCCGCAGGGATCACTGCGAACAAAGTTTTCAGATTTCGATATCCTGACTACGGCAGTGATAAGCGGCCCGTTATTACATCTATTACGTACGACTTGTTTCTGCGCTTAATTGCTCCCTTGTGCTTTCCAAATGACGCGATTCTTGTCTCCCTGCCTCTCTCCCTCTTCCTCATTCTCTCCTTCTCGTCAGCCCAGCTCCAGAGGCAACAATATCCTCAAATCCCAAAAACCTTAATAAAGACGATTTCATTCTCTTTCCATTTCCAAAACCCTCGTAACACACACGCCCCCTCTCTCGCCTCCCTAATCCATATCCTTCCCTTGCCTTTTCCTCCCTCTCCCCCATCCCACCCTCTTCCACCCCATGGACCACTTTCTTACGACAAAGGAGTCGTTCCCCCATTGCTATATTCTTCCATCCTCCGCCCCCATCATCGTCTCGCTCCCTTCCCTCCTCCATCCCTTTTAGCCTCTTTGCAGGGTACGTGTGTGTGTGCGCGCGGCTGTGTATGGAGCCCCTCTGCCTAACGCCCCGTCGCTCAGCCCCCAAAACCCTCAGGGCCGCACACCCCTTCGAACCCCCAACCCGCCCTCTCTCTTCGTCCCGTCTATTACCCGTGTGCTCTGAGTGGGAAAATTTCTCATCCAGCACATGAGTATTTGATCTCTTTGCGAAAGGAAGTGGTCTCCGGAAAAAATATATATAACTAGAGGAAAAAGGCGGAGGTATATGCTATATAAGGGGTTGGGCGGAGAGGGTGGATAGATTGATGTCTCCTAGGCCTTATTAAAACCGAGAATTCCCCTGCCTCCATACCCTCCACCCCTCTATCTGTCGTCACCCTTGCCGGACTGCAATCCATGTGCCTGGCTCCGACTGATCTGCCTTGATTCCTCCATCTCGCAAAAGGGTTGCTCAATTCGCTTAAGACACATACGGTTGTTTGAAATCAGGAATTGGCTTCAGCCGACGAGAAAGAGTTCCTAAAGTTCACATAAAATACGAATGCTAATTGGGAAACTGATGAAATACCTTTCGAAAGAATATTCAGAAAAATAATCTATGAGCAGGTTCATTCGAATTCTTCAAATCCGGATAGGCATCAAAAAAACTTTTTTGTAACCAATTTAACTAAATTAGAAGGTACTTTATAGATGTTTCTATTTTAATACATCATGCTTTACCTCATTAATTTTTAATAGGCGTTAAACGTTTGTTGGTGATTCAGCAAAGGTAATTTGCATAGAATTGCAGGATATGTCGGGATGCATTGAATTGTTTAATTTTTGTGCTGCCAAACCTAAAATTAAATCTATAATTTCCTGACGTTGAACTGATGCTAACGAGATATATGATTATGATGTTTAAACTCCTCCTAAGGGATAGCTTAGATGAATCACTATATCCTTATTGAGCTGGTTTTTCTTTCACTGAGCCACCTAAAGCATCCGATTGCGTTTTGACACTGTCTCTTTTATTCGCAAGTAGTATTTAACCGCAATGTGGTGGCCTCTGGTAGAATAGAAGTGTCTGGCGTGGCGCATGCATTTATATACAGAAAGCGGCCTTCATGGCAAAAAGGGATTCACCATCCCTAATGGCTTGATAAGCGCAGTACATTTAGTTCCTTATATTTCCAAACATTATCAGGCAGTTTGTGTCTAAGAAGTTTTCTGTAAATATTTAGCTCCGCACATTCATTGCTGGTCGATGTAATTATTTTCTGGAGACTTTAAAATTAGTCTTGGAGCTTAGGTAGCTCATTAAAAGCGATGTTTCACACGGGAAGATGAAGGGAGGTAAAGGATGCTTTATCAAATTTTTCTAGGCGTTATGTGCATTGATTGCATTCTATTTGCTATTTATCCAGTATTACACTGAGGGAAAGTGCATCTGAAACAAGAGATTCATGGCCGACGATTGGTCTTCTGTTGTTCTCAGATTTTCATCACATTTTTATGGATTTTAATGAATGGTAACTGTCATTTGTTGCTAATATTTTCATATAATCATTGACAAGCGTTGCAATCCATACATTACTTCATGGCATCACTTTATTCAGTATTTAATTTGGCTGGCTTTTTCGAGTCCTCAAATGAATTTATCTGTAATGGAGAACATATTCTTGTATCTTACGAATGATAGAAGAATCTCCTGCCCCTAAATATCACTATCATGTCCCTTCCATTGTAATGACATACAGTTTTATTCAAAGTTTTGAAAATGAATAAGTTGTGAATTGTCTAAGAAATGATGAAGAGTTACACCTTAGTGGATGGGTTATGCGCCAATATTATAAGGGTTTTATCAAAAAATACTTTGGAATTTTTCGAAATATATATTTTAATTTGCTTATAACCTGTGACCCTTATTATTCTGATAAAGTTCATGGAAATATGGGCCCCTCTTAAGGCACTAAAATCCTTAAAAAGGAGTGCAATAAAAAGTTACTGACTGTAGTTATTACGAAATATTAGTGTTAAAGGCCACACAGTCCATTTCATTTACTCTATTATTCCCTTGAAATTCCTGTAGGACTTTTGCCGTCATTTAGGCAAAATCGAGCGAGCGTTGCACCAGTTGATGACACTTCGTACTAGTCGTACTGACGAGATGAAGTACTTCGTGGAGTACTATCATAGGTGTTTGGGACAAGCTGCGATCTTTAGCCGGTTGCTTTTTGGATTTGAAATTGACAGAGGTACTGACCAAGTAGTACGGGAAGTTCTGTAAATGGCAAGTAGATGGAGCAATGGAGGAAAACAGACTGACAGGTCATGCACTGCTCAACTTATGTGTATTCTTTTTTAGCAAGAGAGATCGCATTCTCCAAGCTGGAAGGGGACACCATTGATAAAGTGGTCTACAAAAGTCACGGAGGGAAGTCAAACACTGGTTCATCCTACTCTCTCTCCACTCGCCGCTACTGAAATTCCGCCTCTTAACCCCCAAAGTAAAAATCTTTGTGCGTTAAACAAAAGAGCGGTTTCATGTTGCGGTTTGCGGGCAGCAAAGGATAAAGAGAGAGAGAGAGAGAGTGAGAGAAAATGAAAAGGACGGTAGAATATGGGGAACGAAAAGAAAGAAGGCAGAGCCGGCATTCGCACCGCAATAAATATTTCCGAAAAAAGGGGATATAATACGAAAACCCACCCTCCTTTGCGATCGAACCGACCGAGTGTTAAGGGGAACGTAGGGAAAGAGTTTTTGGGAGGGTGGGGCATGAAGGGAGGAAAGCAAAGGACGGTTGGGGAGGAATGTGCCGTTTTTCCGGCGTAGAAGCGCGGGTTTTTGTGTACCTTGGACGGTTCCGGTGGTCGTTTGTCTTATGAGGTTGCAATAGGAGGACGGGATAGGAAGGGTACGAGAATGAGAGAGAGGGTGATATATATACGAGTACTGGCCTAGAGGAGTGGGTTTGGGGATGCTGCGCGGAGAGACTGGGAGAAAAAGTGAAGAAACTCCCCCTTCTCCTCCAGTCCGGTGCCACTAACCACTCCGACCTCCCCAAATGGCGTCCCCACGAATATATCCTCCACGAAGGGTGGGCTGGATGGAGTTGGGAGAAGGGAGGATGCGGAGGAAGAAGTGCTCCCGAGAGACAGCCGAAGCGTGTAGAACCCGGGACCTTCCCTGATATGGGATTTCACCAATCTTTTATTTTCATCCTTTCCCGTCGCTTCCCTTTTTCCACTGCCTCCTGCTCCTCCTTGCCAACCCCCCTAAGGGCGCGCCGTGTGCAGAGGGGTTGGGGGTTTTTTGGCGTGGCTGGATGGAGAGGGATGGGGAAAGGGTAGGGAATAGGGCAGAGATTGTCTCCGCGGAGGGATTGCGTCTCCTCTGGAGTGGAAGAAAGAGGGGGGTGGGAGGGTGGGAGTTGGGTGAGATCCTGGAGAGGGGTGGATAGGGGTGGATTTCGGGAGAAGGGAGAGAGGGTGAGTGTGAGAGAGGCTCTCTCTCTCTCTCTTACGATCCGGACCCTTTAAAACTCCCTCCTCTATCTCCCATTACGATTCCCTCCGGCATCTTCAATCTTGCTCGCTCTCTCCCCACCCAGTAAGCAGTCACCCTTCTCCTGTTGACGACTCCATCCGTCAGATGGCATGGCTTTAACTCCCCATCCCCCACATCACTGACCGTTTCCCAGGGTCCATCCTTCGAATGTCGATGTCCACTCTCTTTCCGGATAACCCTTATTCCAATCTCACCTTATATAAGTCCGCGGCACGTACCCATACGCACCCCCTCCTCGTATACGGAATTTCCTTTCGCTTATCCCCCTAACCTTCCTGATTCTTCCTTTCCCCCCTCTTATCCAGTATTTCCTTTTCCATCCCTCCCACGTTCGCCTTAGCAACTCGCCCTATCTGACCCTCGCCCACACCTCCAGACTCTACCCGTCGATCTGTCATCTCTCTCACCCCTCCCCCTCTCTCTCACAAGCCTCTTTGCAGTCCTTGGCTTGGAAATGGCTTACAAAAAGTCTGGTTCCTCCAGCTCAACCCAGGTTCCGTCATCTCATTTTCAACATATTAAGGGAGAAAACTCCCGCGTGAGTACGTAGTTACATTACGAATAAAAGTGCATCCATTACGGAAATGACTTCAGGAAAGCCCGCGCACATGAATCCAGCTTTTCAGTTTAAAGGTTCGACGGTTGAGACTCATGGCACGCAAGAGAAAGATAAAAGGCTACATGAGAAACTAAAATTGTTCGTCGATACTGGTGGCTAAAATATTGCTATCACATTCTTGAGATATATGTGTCGAATAAGGGAAACAATTCTCCGAGGTGTATTGCGAAAATCTGGTGCAATTAGCGTGAAGAGGGATAATTGTAGTCGGCCCCGGTGGTGGCGGGGTAAATCCCTCACCTGTCAATCCCTGGATCGCCGGTTCGAGTCCCGCCCGGAGAGGATTTTGACTTTCTGGAGCATGGATGTCTGTGCTTGTTTAATTTTTAGTTGTTAAAAAGCCCGATGTAAAGATATTCTGTGTTGTTTTCGGATTATTAATAAATAAATAGAGGAATGGAGGAGATTTTCGTTTTACAAATCTACTCAGTCTGCCAAAATTTTGCATTAGTTGCTAGACGAGTTTATTGCTCATATACATATGGAATCTAGATCAACAAAGATTAAAGTAATGGCATATTCTATGAATGAGAAGCCCACAGTGGAAATAAAATTTCTATGGTGAAGAATCATTCCTCAAAGGAGTGAATGAGTAAAGGTTTCTTGAAAGAAATATTGATGAAATATTTCATCCGTTTGGATCCCGAATCATTTCGGTTTATTCTTAACCGTGATAACAAATTGTGTTTGATAGGTTTACTAGTTGTTCCCTATGTTTAAGCCCCAGTAGATTCTAACATTTATTTACAAATATTCCATTATTTAATATCACGTAACGTTACGTACGTTAACGACTGTGCGCATGAATGAATTTTGAATCCTGAGTAATTTGAGAAAGTGAACATGAACTTTCAGCATTGCAATAGACGTTTATTGTTTTTATCTAAGGAATGTGGTGCTATTGGAACTGCGACTCTCGTGGCCAGTTGGCGGTCCTTCAATTTATCAAGCATCATTTTTTACTTTTGGAGTTACTTATTCCCATATTTTATTATATCATAATGACTAGTGTAAATAGTATCAAATAGTAATATTAAATCTTTTACAGGTTTAAAATGTCCTTGCTGGCTTTCCTGTATGATTTTAGTAAAAACCTTTTGAATGTACGTAATATAAAATATTAAACTTATGTTAAAAGAGTTATTTCAACCGACATAGATATAAATGCTTAGAAAAGGACACTATTCCTAAACTTAAGGTTATTTCAGAGTCTCGTGTTTCGACTCTTGGCAGCATATGCTTAGGATGATTAAAATTTCGACATGGGATATGAAATGCTTGAGAAATACTTTTGTGGAGAATTAACGAGTGCCAAACATGACCATTTAATTTTGTTCCAATTAGTCATATAACATGAAAATCTGATCAATTAAAGATGTAAGTTGTACACGTCATATGTGAAAAAAGTGAAACTCAGACAACCCCCGAAATTAAAATTAATAAAGCCACACGCCGCGTTATTAGTGAAAATAGGAGTATGGCAGTATTGTCGCTACACAAAAGAAATGCCAATCAGGACTTTTATGCTGCCACCTACCACATACTCTGACGCTTTGGAATAAAAACGATATTAAATGGAAAACAACGCAAAATTATTTTTCTTCCTAGGGATGAACACATTCTCTCGTACTTTGCCCAACCCAATCCTTTCTCTTCTTGTTGTATCCACATCCGCTGACCAATGTAGAGAGAGGCCCCTCCCCACCTTCGACCCACTCTCCCCTTTTCCTCCCGCGCAGTACACACGTCTCCTCTCTTTCCCAGAACTCGCTCTATCTCTTGGTGCACGCCCGATGAAATAAAGGAAAACCATTGCTTTTTCCATCCCTTCGCTCCACCCCTCCACACACCTCGCTCTTTTTCTCACTCACGTCCACTCCGGAGAGAGATTGAGGGGGCGGGGGTGGGAAATTCGACAAAATGGGAGCCGAGGTCTCCCCCTCCTCCTCAAACACTCCAAGCCCACCCAACTCGAGTACCCCTTATCTGTCCCATTTTATCCTCCCCCCCCTTTTGGTCTTTTCTTTTATTCCGGACCCTTTTCTCCTCAACGTACCTCTTTTCCTCCAAGTTGGGTGGAGTCGGACGGGTCTCTTCTCACCCCTTTTACCTCCCAACACTCATAGTATGAGTCTCATACCCCTGCCGAGAGTTCTAACAGGAATTTTCCCTCCTCTTTCATCACTTCCACAGCGCAGCAACTAGCCAGCCAAAATCCCCTCAGCAAGGAGAACCAAGTGAATTGTCACGGTAGATCAAGTGAATTTTCATTCCTAGATTCCATTTTTTCTCGAAATCCTAGGACTATATCACTCCCCTCACTCACTCTCTTAGTTCTATCCTACTGTCTCAGGGCATATCCCCTTAGACCTCACCTGCCTTCTATCCACCAGACCTCGTTCACCCTCCCAGAGGATTTTACCGCCTGCCTTTTCACCGCGCTGATTTCCTACATATCTGTCCCTTAATACTATCATCTCCCATTGTGGTCCTATTTAGGGAAGGTTGCCGATAGCTGAGGGTAATTTCTGCCACCAAGGATTGGTGAGTATTAGCGTACTTACAAGACATTTTGAAGTGGAGTAAGGTTGGTGAGAAACTCGTGAGCAACACCAGAATGCTGCTCACTAACGCCACCAAAGGGTTCACAGTCTTAACATTCCATTAGGTGGTCGGAGTGCTGAACTCTATGTGCACTCCATAGAGCACTATGGTTTTGGTTACTATTCGATTGAACAGCCCATTAGTGGCAGATTTGGTGCTAATAGTGTTACAACTGCTTTGGTCTCACCATCTAGCCTGACATAATACGATAGACATTTTCCTTTCCTGTTTGGTGATCATATGCACGAACATTTTCTGCTGGAGCATTCATCTCCGTAGGGGGTATGATTTTTTTATTCATCGAGTGTTCTCAGGAGTGCTTTTGCATATTCTCTTTGAAAATCCATTAATTCACCTAATAATTTTATTTTGGGTACATCTGCAGGTGTGCTGTAACTTAGCTCGAGAGTGTGTGCTAGGGGTTGAATGATCACTAAGAAATCACTAAATATTTTATGTTTAGTGAAAACGGATACATTATGCATTTAAATAGATGAGTGGTTGGTGGAGAATCCTCATTTTCAAGGTCTTTCTTTAGCTGAAAGCCATATGAATAATTAATAATCAAGAGTACTAATTTTGTAAAATGAAAGTGTTTAGAAAGATTTAACGCTGCCTTTATATCATTTTTGCATAGAAAATTTCAAATGAAAAACAGGACATGAATACTTAGCAAGTAATGAGTCTTAAATATAATTAAAAGAGATTGAATATACAAGATAAAAATTTGAAATATTAGTCGTCCTAAACGATGGATTGAGGCGTAATCAGTGGTAAATTACAATAAAATAATATTGTTTAACTTACTTCCGCATAATTAGCGTTTCTTGTAATGTTTTATTCAATTAAATGATTCCCCAAAATTGATCAACTTGAGATAAAGATCTGGTGAAAGATAACGATAGTTATGTAGATTGCTCTTTAAGAGGGCGTGTGATGGAGGACTTTAACAAGTGGGAATCCAAAGGAAGTGATTTAAAAAGATATACCGGTAACACTAAATATTTTAAACACTTAAATTTATGCTTTTCTTAAAACTGGGGATTGATCTAATGAACGTGTTATATTTAAATTCCGTTACTTAGTATCGGTATTAAATTTCAATCGATTACAACTGTCATTTTCCCTCGAATTCAAGAGGAATACAGTTTATAGATACTTTTGAATGCAATATTTCTTGGGTAAATCGTAATGGTTTTACAGGAAAGGGGATGGAGGGCAGGAATTTGTCATCAAATTTACGATTATTGCATAATTGATCTCCGATGTGTATTTTCCATTATCTATCGTTCATCGCTGAAGAAAACGATCCTTATAATCAATAGTTTTGCTCCTGGCTTATGTCACATCTGTAAGGCAATATGTATGTACCACACGAATTGCGTATTTCTAATGATGAGGGTATTAAACTGCCAAAGATCAGGTGAAAAAAATAGTCTAATTCAAGATTATTTGAATACCCATTATAAATTACCTTGATTATTCCTTAGGTGGAGTATATTAATAATAGATTTTATACCATATTCTATGCCGAGTCAATATGAGCGGCTGAACGCAAAGTTTCCGTAATGAATCATAGAAAAAAGTTTTTTAAATCTCAGATGAAAATGATGCCGGCTTTAAGATAATCGGCGATAAATAACTGATGAAATATGAAAGACTAACGCCTAAGTCTTCTCCATTCCGATGCAGCGTTCGGGAAAACCCCTTACGCTTGCGTCCGTTCTCTCGGGACTAATTTGATAACATTTGGTCCAGACAATGGCGAGCGACTGATTTATTACATCTTCGTCCGAACCTACCGACTCGGACTTAAAAATAAAACACTGAAATGTGCGGCGCACCCCACGGATGAAACAAATGAACGGATCGCTTCGATGCGCGTCTGAGAGCAGTGGCGCCTCCACCAAGGCGGACGGTGAGAAATAGCAATCACTCAGATCGGCACCCGCCCGCCCACTTTTCCATTCCATAGCCGTCTGCCGAGTTTCATTCCAACTCCCGTTCCCCTCCGCCCTTCCTATCCTTGTCCACCCTTTCCTCCCGGCAAACCTCTCCTGTCTGTCCATCCACATACCTCCTCTTCCTTACTCGCTGATTTATCCCGAACCCCTCCGTGTCCCTTTTCCCCTCTTCTCTTGTTACTTCCGCCATGAGTTGATTGATGTATTGGAACATTGGCATGAACTGGTATTAATTTTCAAGTTTCTTTAAGTCATATTACTTCGTGAGATCGTTTCTGTCAAAAGCGGCCGATCGGGCATGAATTTCTTCTTCATTCGGTAACGACTAGCCGGGCTTTCAGTTGATATTTCTTAGATATTTACTTTTAAGAATTTATCGTAAAAAAACTGAAGTTTCAGTTCGGATATGAAATCACCTGGTTACGATAGAGCCCGGACCAAGATCGGTTTACTGAAGCATGGATTAGTTTCTATTATGGTTTGGTTGACCTTCGTAAAAATTGCAAGTTATAACGGCTATCAACATAATTTGAATGAAAAATTACGTGGAATGACTTAAGCAGCACATTATGATCCTTTGAGAAAGGTTTTTTTTTGCGTGACTTTGAATGTATAGGTATCAATGAACCAGAAATAAGGCTGGATTCGGATGCTGTATTGCAATCGGTACAATGCACCCTTAAAGTTTAGCAATAATACATGTGAAAGGAACTTTTGAGCGTGCGGTAATATCCTTTAATTTAGAAATAATAATAGAAGGTTAGAGAAATTGAAATGGTAATTATTAAAAACAATGATAACGTGTGCATGTCAATTTCCAAACTCTCGTTTTGGCCTCTATTTGGTCGTTTTCATTTATTTTTCTGTGAAGATAGCCTAAGGGACTGATTTCAATTCACATTTCCGGATGTCTTGTTAGGAAATACGTGTCTATACTGCCACTAAAACAGTTGGTCAGCCAAGTAAATTTGTCCTGTCGTTTCAAATCCTAACAGCGAGCAGTACCTACTCTCTTTGTATTTGTGACTCAACGGTCATACGATACCATTTTTTTAGTTAGATCAATGATTTTTTTCCCTTAATTTTTTCTCGGCTGTCGATCGATTAACACCCTTATACTTAAGTGTATTATAAGCATTTTTACACTGAAATATGGAGTTTCTTGGTAACTTTCCTGGAAACAATATTTGATGGGGAACAGGAAATTTAAGGTGCTTAGTTTAGCCATGGAGAAAGAAGGCATATTTTCTATCAGCTTTAGAAATATTGGTCTCTACAAGTGGACGCTTGAAAATTGAGCCATCTGAAGTCAACCACAGACATTAGATTTACAGAAAAATAACACAATTTGTGATGTTATAAGGGATTAAAATTTTGTCGTGGCTCCCTCTTGCTTTCGGCAATCTTAATTCTTTCCCTTTTCTATGGAAACGGATCGCCAGGAAATTTACGGCCGCTCATCAGGCTCAACCTCTCATCCCCTCGGCGATTTTATTTATTATTTTTTGTTCCATTTGTACAACGCCTTTTACGTCAGCCCCGTGCCTCCCACCTTTTCTCCCTCGCTCCTCGTGCCTCTCACCCTGCGAGCATCGCTCTATCAGTCACTGTCCGCGGGCCTCCTCTTGGCCGGGGACGGAGGGGTCGGAGAGGGTTTCCGCGTGGTACACGCCCCTCGGAGATGGAAACTAATTGATCTTCGCCTCGGGGAGGTGTCGGAGAGGGGTTAGTAGGCGCCTCTCACCTCCCCTCATAACGCGCCACTGGTCCCGACTGCGACGGACGAGAAACCGAATGAAATGGGTTACGGTCATCTCTCATTTCAAACCGGGACGGTGGTGGGAATAAAAAAGGAAAAAATGGATGCTAGGAGAGGTGGGAATTTGTTTTCTAGGATCCACGGTTCGAAATAGAAAGTTTTGGGACCTTAATTTGGAGGTAGAGAGAAATTGGATTGATGTGTATTTGAGGGAATTATAGATATTTCTAGCCACAGTATTTCTCTTTGTGACCGACAAACTGATAGTTTTAGCGGAATATGCTAGGTATTGACTATTATCCGCTGACTGTGATCATCCGGTTCGTTCGGTGTTGACACGTAGAGCTTTAGTTGTGAATCCACAAATTATCGGCATCTCCCGAAACTTGCCTTGTGAAACGAATCATTTCGTGGACGATTTATATCTGCCTGTTTGTTGGGCAGTATTGATCTATAATCAATGAATCTTGTAGTTGATTTATAGTTACGTTGGAAAACTAATCGGAATTAAATTTTCTTTGGATTTTGCTGATTGCTCCTCGTTCCCTAGGAGACGGCCTGCTCTAAACTGTTATGCACATATTAATAGAAAGATATTGCAATTTTCCACAAGTAAAAATTTATTCCGACTAGTTTCGATGCTACTACATCATTGTCAAGGATGTAGTGACATTGACACTTGAAAGTGATGTAGGAGCATTGAAACTAGTCGGAATAAATTTTACTTGTGGAAAATTGCAATATCTTTCTATTAATATGGAACGTTTCCACCACATCACACCTGAATCTGGTTTGTTTATTGCCATGCACATGTTTTTAGATGGAATTTTAATTTAATTGAAGATCGGTTGTATGACAAATAAATAATTTTCTCAAAAGAAAGAGAGACATTGGGCGCAAAATTAGGAATAGGACTTTTGCACTTTTAGCACTTTTAGCACTTTTAAGTTTTACTCAGTCCGACACGATGTCTTGGTGACAACGCTAAGACTTTCTGGCGTGAATCAGGATACTTCTACCTGGTTTTCAAGCTACTTGGGAGGACGGCAAGTCTCCATCAAGTCAACAACATCCGATGAACTCACGTGGCATATCCAAAAGACAGGTATCCCGCATGGTTCCATCATGTCCCCTACTCTGTTCAACATCTTTGTACGGGGCCTGGCATCATTACCGCTGGCTACCAATATCATGATGTATGCGGACGACATCATTATATATAAGAGTTCCCAACCTGAAAAAATACATGAATACGTGGCTTCTTTCTCGAGTGACTTAGACAGGATACTGAACTGGTGTCTCACTCGAGGTCTCTCGGTCAACCTGAATAAGTGCTCTGCCATGATCTTCGGCAATAACAAAATTCTCTATCGTCTCCATGACCCCCCACAACTAGCTGTTTGGTCAACCAACACCTTACGTAAAGACAATGAAATACATTGGCGTCGCCTTGAGTTGGGATGCCACCGTATCAAACACTGTTCAAAAGATCTTTATAGGCCTGAGAAGACTGCGGTCAATGCAGTACCATTCAACAATGCTCATTAGATTAAGACTTGTAAAGACACTTTTGCTTCCGATAATTGATTATGTGCTACTTCCTGGAACGGACGTGAGCTCAGGAGAGGTTACTCGATTACAAACAGCCCGAGCCCAAATATTAAAGATTAAAAAAAGAAGACTTCCGAGGCCTCGCATTGGGATATAATGCCTTACCACCGGACTTCCAAGGCACATAAACGACCGTCTAAAGACTTTCTATGAAGTTCACGGAAGATCCACTAGGGGTGCTTCCAATAACTTCCGTTATCCGCCTCATCGAACTGAACGCATGAATACTTCATTCACCACCAGCTTCATGCGTCTAAACAACAACCTCCCGGTTGTTTAAGTTTAAGAGTTTAAACCCTGTGGATGGACCTCTAAGGACAATTTAAAAATATAATTCAATTATCCTTCTAATTCGTTCTTTTCAATTTTATGTTACTTTTTCCTTTGTAGAGGCACACATTCTTTCCAGATAATTTAAACGATTGTAAAAAAATATGTATACGGCTCTACATAAAGGTTTAATTCTTGTTTGTTAACTGTTTAGTTACTGAACTCTGTATCTTTATGAACCCTGGGCTAGGGGCAGAGGGGGCCATAGTGCCTCATCTAGCCCAGGATAAATAAAGAAATTAAAAAATAAATAAATAAATGCCTTTCGGATAAATAACGCTGGAAAATCAGCAATGGGAAAGAAACGGACTTCCTAAATTTGTGATTGACCTCTCCCACTGTCCGCGAGGCCAATGCGGGCGTTAACTGTTCATTCAATTGATTCGTGAGTGCTTTTTTTGGAACGACTTGTATTATAAATGAATGCATAAACTTTGAAGATACCACTACTTTTTTGAAGGCATTAATGCGACATGTTGGGTATAAATTTGACATGCCATGTAGTGATGAATAGTGTTGTGCCATTTTCTTAATCACATTGGAGAAAATCCCAATTTGGCATTTTCATTAAGAGAACCTTATCAATTTCAGATAGTCTCGTGATTATGAACCCTCAACTGGAATTTTTCCCTCCTCAATGTACATACTGAAAAATGCGAGGGGAGTTTTGTGCCTTTACTTGCTATGTTGTTTGCTTCTCTTCTCGACGTGATTCGTCATAACAACCCCAGAACTTTGACATCACTCATGCAAACATGCATTTTTCTTCAACTTAATTTGCCCACTCCACAAAACTGTGTCACTCCAGCCAAAACGAAGGAGCTCTCGTTAATGTAATATGCCAGTGGCAATATGCTTTACGACCAGGACTCCTCACGCCCGAAATGATAAGCCTAAAAATTAATTACTTTCTCGCAGTGTTGTGCATGCTCTTCTTCACCGGTGAAGAAAAGTGCCTCCATTACAATTCTCGCACATTGTCCTTGCTCCTTATCGTGCTACACGGAACAGGGAATGATCAGATTTAATTAATATTCACAGGCCTTCTAAAAAAATACTTCTCTTTTATTCCTGTTGGGGTAAATATTTTTTTTCATTATTATTCGTCCGCCATCACGTAAAAGAGGAACGGGAGGTAAAAAGAGAGAGAGAGAGAGAGAGATAGGGAGGGAAGTGCAACTAATTCGTTCGAAATAATTAACCTTTTCGTGCCTCTTGAGGCTTTGTACACTGAAAAATACAAGAAAGGGAAAAAAAGAGGAAATGTGAGCGTGAATAAAAAGCTAACCGGAAATAACGAGGTTGACGCATGGTGTCGCCGGGAGGAGGGCGTGGTGAGGGGTTGGAGTCCGAGGGGAACTGTGGGAGAGAGAGAGAGACTTTCATTTCGTTTCATTTCGTTCCCCGATCTACACGCTAGGCGCCACTCTTTTGTCTCATCCTGTTACCCTCGCACATACTGTGCTCCCTCTCCTCGAATATCCGATGCGTACCCTACCTAACCACGGTGATGTAAACCCATCCCTTTTCCCGTACCACCGTGGTACACACGCGTCCTCGTCCCCAACTCCCTCCTCCCACACCCATCACTCCTCCTCCTCATCCCGTGTTTGGACGTGTTCACAGCATTCGTCGCGCAATCTCGCTATTATCGCTCCACTGACTTTTTTTCGCGGGTCGCTGCAATTGCCCCTACAGGTAGAAGCGTGAGGAGAGACAACAAAAAAACACACGAGGAAACGACGAGTAATTAAATAACAAAAAGCTTCGTGTCAGCAGAGGGATGGGACGACGAGAAACCAACAATATTACCATTTATAATTTTTATATTTTAATGCATCTTTTTTTATGTCCGCAAGGCGCAAGAACTCCGTGCGTTTCTGTGGACGACGTATTTCTCCCTCCTCTCTCCGTTTTTCACCGTCTAAACTCAGGGTCTCCGTTACGACCACGGACTTGCAGGTAGGTTTTTGCATATCCCTCTTCCCGAAAAAAACATGTAATGAAGTCAATCTGCAAGTTTGCGCCACGAAAAGTTTCCCACGCTCCGCATTCGTTTTGTTCATTTATTTATTTCTTAAATTTGAATAAGTAGGTCTCCCCGCGTGTAAATGTAAAACTCACCGAGTTTTTCAACGTTCTCTCATTCACCGGAGCTCGCGATGAGATGAATTCCCTCTCTTTCCCACTCTCACTCCCTCTTTGCCTCGTTGTAAAAATTATTCCGGCACGCGTATTGTTCATGGAAGAATCGGTCCATTTTTTCAGCTCTCCGCCCTGTAACAAAGAACTCGAGGACTTAGTTGGATTGAGATCAAAACGGAAGACAATACCGAGCATTATACGCGCACCCGTGCTGACGGGAATAGAAGCTTGTAAATTTGAACGCCAACTCACTCAACACACTTCAGTTTCCCTCGTGCCATTGCTTCACATTTCAATATGTAAAGTTGTAGTCGGAATTTATTTTAAATTTCAAGCGCCATCAGTTTCGGGCAATTTACTCTCTACAAATTAAAATAAGTGTACTGAGGCAGCACTGGGTTGCTGAATTTTTGCAGCAAATTTTTGAATTAAACTCCTGTTCTACTTCATCCAGAGTTACCTTTATATGAATCTCACGGCTAATTTTATTTTACCCGATTATGAAGAGTTTCCTCAGTTGTTGTAATATGCATTCTCTCGACCTATTTTTGCCTATACCCATTGTTCCATTTAATTGGAGATAGGGACAACAAATGGGGTTAGGAAGTATGAGTTACTCAGGCCTCCGTTATTTTACTTTCTCTTAACACCAGTGCACCCAAAATAACCCTACTGGTTGTACTGATAGAACTAAAACTAATGTTTTTTTTAACTTATGATGAGATCGGGCGGCGGGTCGTCTTTCCCTTTAAATCTCTGGGACATGACTACATATGCCTATAGCAGCAAGTTCTATAAGTACACTGTAGAAAGTTCATTGTGCATATGATAAAACGCCTTCTTATGTATAAGTAGAAAATTTTCAAACTATACCTACTTGATTCGTAAATTTGTAATGGTAAGAACTCAATTCTGAATAATTCAGAAAATTGAATTCATAACCAATAATTGTGATCTGAATTACTAAGTGCGGTAGCCTCTTGGCAAGTTACCTGACCGGAAAACGAGTAGTATTAGATTCGTATACAGCCTTGGATGATACTTGTTTAGTAACTTGTTGATAATTGTATTTTACGCAAACGTTGGTCTAGTTGGTGAGGGTGGAGATCACCAAATAGTAAGCCTAACGGCGTGTGTAATTCACACATCAGGGCACAGGTGCAGTCCCTTTCTTTGTGTTTTCCAGGAAGTTTTGTTTCCATGAAAAGAACAGCCCTTGAGTTTGGCTAACATTTCCAGCAGCCTTTCTTGGATTTGAACCCGGGTTCTCAGGTCAGCAGCCCAAAACTCTACTCACTGGGCTGCTACGATGACAATTTATGTATGTGATGGTTAAAATTTAGATTTAATCTAAGACATTGAAGGCCGTAAAATAACAATTTCTGTTAAAAACAGGCGACTCGAGATGTAAGTTCAATGGATTTGACCGAGTTTACTTCCAACATGGAAAATATTTCATCATTCTACTCTATGTCATGAGAGTTGGCTCCGTATATAAAATGAAGAAAATCTAAGATAAAATTTTAGTTCTTCACACATCGTTGAACCTAAATATAAACTGATTGCTTCGTGGCATTTGTCTTCATAGCAGCCAGTTCTTGTGTTCGCGTTGACGACGTGTCAACCTGGAAACTCAAAGATCGCGGGATCAAATCCACCTTGTACTAAATTCTTCCAGAATTATAATTGAGACGACGACATTAAACTTGACTTGAAAGCGGCTGTTCTAAAAAGTTGGTGACCCCGTAAAAATCCTCGATGGTGAGAATAATAGGATAGATATTAGGAGATAAGGGTAAATAGCAAATCAGGATCAGACCGTGACGAGGGTTTAAGTGTCATGAGTCACAAGTACAACGCTTAGAACCGTATATATCGCTGAGAATGCATATATTGCACCCAGTTTCCATACAAAGTAATTTCCTGATGATGTGGCCTCTGATAGCGAAAGGTCGACCGCCGACAACGTGCACTACGCATTGCACCTGAAAAAATTGAACAGTAGCATTCCTCGTTGCGAAACCCTAAGATCCACATCCAAACTAAGCTCTCAATCCGCCATTAATACCTAACAATATCATGATTGTGGTTCTTTCTGAAACACTTAGGCATTTTATTAGAAGTTTCTGAATTGAGCCGTTTCACCATATCTGACAACACATTAAAAACTTTCCATAAGTAGGTTACGGTTTCAATATATTCCATCAATTCTACTAAATGTGATCACTCATTTTTGTGCGGCTCGATTTATTTAATCTGTGTCTCTGGTCGATATTTGGTATAAATATTTATGGTTCAAGGATTTCTGTCCTTAATAGTCCCAGCTATTGAATTTACCTAAGCGTGTTTGGTGATGATTCACCTCCTGCGACATATCTTGAGTTGGAGTTCTCAATTTTAAGTAAATAGGTATAGGAATGCATTACGTCAGTATACCGTGCTGTGATGCATAGTATTAGTGTTCTTGGGTTTTAAATGTCATCCGGCTACTAAGACTAAAATGCATTGTATTACTTCAGCTGTTGTGCCTTAAAAAAAGGGGTTTTTTTCTTGATGGATATTTGCTCCAATCCTCACGTTTTTCCCACACGTGACTCTTTTACGCTACATTTTTCTTTTCTTTTTAATGTAATTTAAATTGACATTTAACTTGTAAAGCGTATTTTTAATAGGTACTGTATGTTGTTAATTGCAATTATGACATTTATTGTATTTTGTTTCATAACATGGATGTATATGTTTGTATGTTAGATTGACGATGGGTTAGGTGGAAGAGGGGACTTTACAGGCACAACCTCGCCTGAATAAAGACACTTTGTTTATTATTATTATTAAACAAATGAAACATCGATTCCAGAGAAGGAACTCGAAACGATCCTTAGTTTGATTGATAATTGATAGATTGATTGATCCTTAGATTGCCAGACCAACGCGTTACCGACTGAGCCAACGCAGCTGGCTCTAATTCTATAATGGATTGGTGGTGAACAAGATGCATAAAACAATCCTACATTTAATTGCTCAGTGTAGAATGTTAGCATCATCGGTTCTGCTCCACCAACTGAATCTTTTGATTGTCAGTTTTCATGCGATAGTTATGTTAGTGTCAGTGCGTGAAATGCTCTCACGTGCAGTTGATCAGTGGGATCTGTTTTGTTGCAATCCCTTCTGCTCCGTCGGTTGCGTTTCACGCTCCGCTGTCAACTTCGACTTTTCAGCATGGGTCGAGGGACTTCAATAATCTAGGGGGTAGTCTTGGGACTTCAATAATCTAGGGGAGTAGAGAAAAAAATTACGCCCCTCTTCGCCCGAAGAATTGACTACAGTGTGCCACGGAGCATATGCGTAAGCTTTGCGGCCAAAGTCATGAAGTTGTATGAGTTTGATTATATAAAGAGATTGAAGAATTTTACGATTTGGACGTACCATAGATAGATGAAGCAATAAGGAAAAGCTCAGGCAAATAGGACTTTGTGGCAGAAGAGGAATCACGAAACAGCTGAAAATAAAAGCTTACACATAGTGAAACACCCCATTAAAACGCATTTTGGAACATTGGAGCATGATTTTTTGACTGCAGTGAGGCATGGGCAATAACTGTGGCAGACAAGTCTAGACCGGAAGTACATAAAGTATGTGTCACAGAAAAATTTCGATATGAACAACTGGGCATACCGAGTAATTGGCGAAGCTATTTGCCAACAGCCTATCAATATATTTTACCTCCACTTACGAAAGACATATCTACACAGTTAAGACAACCCAATAATTATTTATTTTCTGCCCCAGTGCATTTTAGAGTGAGTCTATTTTCTACTTCCTTCCCCATGACATCCATTCAATAGTGTAGTTTAAATTCTGACTATGTACGATAAGAGTTTTGCGTAATTAATTACCAGCAAAGCAGGATGACCAGCAAATCACGTTAGTTTCGATTATTGAGTGTTCCTAACTTGAAAAATTACGGAATTGCAAAATAATGAATACATTATATGTTAGTGAAAGATTTTTAGTGACTGAATTGTTAAGTATTTGTATTGTGTCGCATGTTCGTTTTCTGCCAGCATATTTGTTTTCAAGGATTCGGATCAGTAACATAGCCTCATACTCTACTAACTTAGCCTACACATTAATAATCAATCAGAATTGCTCCCTTTTGCTACTTTTAAACTAACGGATGAAATTAAGCAACGTGGATGAGGATAATTAGATTTTCGTAAATCCTAAAGCCGAACCTCTTTTTACTCCTCGTTAGTTTCCAATTAGACATCTGCTCACCATAATACGTAAGCAATCTAATGCCTGATAACCAGAAAGCCTGGGTATAGCGTAAATGTGATAATACCTTCTTAACTCTCTGAGAACATCAGTTCTGTGTTCTGTAACGTATTGTTCATTCATAGCAAGCACTACAAAATATACCTATATAAAGTAATTAAATGTTTTGACCGATTTTTTTTGGACGGTTACAGCAGTTTTTAAGCAGCCTTTTTCTCCATTCAAAGTACATAACTTGTTAATTTTTCTCATTTCCTTGAGGAAAGGGCTTACGCCATACATAGGAGCATAGAGTTAGTCTAGATCCCAGAGTAAGTATATAGTTTATAGTTATGATGGGAGTTAGATTCTACAATTCGCTGTTAGGGCCATGCTGCGCCTTTTTCCGTTATCCGAGAAATCGAGAAAAAAATCAATGAAGGAAACCTTGGGTGGAAATGATGCTAAAATTTCCTTCGGCAAACCCTTCTGAGTTTAAATATTTATTTTTTCCCATTGTATAAAATTATGATTACAATATCTGAGAATATTGCCATGAAAATTGAAAATTTAATTCATAATTATCAGATGTATCCTCATGTTTTTTGCGAAAGTGTTTTTTTTTATTTCTTGGCGAATTTGTTTACTTATCGTAAGTGAGGAAAAATAATTGTTGATTGTTTGGTAGTTAACCTAGAACCTAGAATGAGAGTGAGTTTGAGGCAGCGAATCAGTGTACACATTTGTCTTATTTTAATTGAAATTCGCAAATTTATTCACATGGTTTGAATCTCTGATAATGATACTGGTAAAAATATAGGTACAACTTATACACACATTCCCTTAGTGTGGTATAGGCTTAATTAATAACTCGTCACGGAAGTTTTCAGGGAATAATGTAGGTAATAAATATATATCAAGGGCGTTATAAGCACTCGGAAAGAGAGAAAAACACTTAAAAAAGATATCAAATTTTTCCTTAATTAATTTCCCGGACGGGCGCATGAATCTTGATAGAATTATGTTATTCTAAATTTCACTTTCCCAAAAGGTATTTGTGTACTGTTAATGGGCGTCGCTCAGAATAACCAACACCCATTGCCTCGAGAGTAAGATTTCACTTTCGACTTCGCACTTCCCCTTCTCTCCTTCCCTTGACCGAAAAGCATCCTCCTTTTACCTTCTTTATAATGGCGTGCACGGTGGCTTTTGGGGGATTGGTGAATCGGTTGTCGTCAGAATGTGGTCCATCATTGGAGACCGATGCGCGGACTGTTAGGTCCGTGCTCTAAGCCATCCACCCGTACTGAACGCTCATTCTCTTCTATCCTCCCGAGCTAGAGGTAACGTATATAACTCTCCTTTCGCTATTCGAGACGCGATTGCTTTAACTCTTGATTCCGAATAAATTCTGTCTTTTGCACGAACATTTTTCTTTGTTGCTTGTTCCCGACACCAAGGGCAAGAACCCACAATTATGTTGGAGGGTTCGAGCCCCTGCCAAGCCCGATTCCAACACTTAATTTTCGTCGAAACAACAGCTTTCTTCGGAGGACAGCGAAGACCTATCTGCATGCATCCGTTTTCGAGATATTTTCCCAAAAATGCTTCCTGCAGCTATCCATCGAGCAGTTGATGAGACGAACATTTGACGAGTTTCAAGATGTGTAACCCGAGTGGTAAACCCTGAAGGGACCATAAACATTTATAATAAACCCTTGGGACTTTCTGCCAGCAGTAGAGAATGAGGAGTCAGGGTTGTACGGGGGAATTTGGTGCCCTGCCTCAAGCAGATTGCCTGCCATCTTTCGGGAGGATAGGAAAAAATGGAGATGTTAAATAAATGATAAAGATGGCCTAGCCATCTCACGGTGGCGGGGTGGTTTGGGGGTTGGGTGCGGGAACGGGGTTGAAGAGAAACTACCATGGATGGGAAGGGGGGATGAAGGGATGGGAGGAATAGGGTGGTGCTGTGGCAAGGAATGGGGTAAGAATCGAAAAGTTGGCGTGTAGCTGGGAGGGAGAAATGGGAGAGGGATAGAGGTTTTTTTCCCAGCCGATTCCCCCACCCAAAATTCACCCTTCGTTCCCTCCCAGGGACGCCTTCTTATTTTATCATACACAAGTACCTCTCGACCTGCCTCCTCCGTAGCCAACACCGCCCTCTCTATATCTCTCCTCCCTCCAACCTCTCGTGGAGACTCCTCCCTCCTTCCTCTCCAACCCTCCTCCTCACGGCGGTGGGAGGAAAGGGAGTGTTGAGGCCGCCTCGCCCTCTCACCACGACAACAAAACGATCCGGAGGCGGAAGGGATGTGCTCCTCCCCCATTGGCCGAGCGGCTCCTCCTCCTCCGAGGTGGATCCTCGTGGCCACGCCCCCCGCGGAGAGAGGAGTGCCCCTGAGGAGGTGGAGTGCTCCGTAAGGAGGGGGAGGAGAGTGGAAGGGGGTGGTTCCGCCTCTCCCTCGGGAGGGTGGGTCGAGGAAGCCGAGAGGGAGTGAGAGAGCAGTAGGCGGAGTGGGGAAAAAGAATGGCGTGCGTGAATGAGGAGAGGCGCGGGATCTCCTGCTCACCCTGAGAATCCTGGAGGATTCCGTGCACAGCATCGTGGTGTTCACGGGAAATTGACAAGCGCGCGTCGGTCTTTAAACCATCGTCGAGGGATCGACGATTAGGACTTATACGACCGCAAAATGCATACGATTTCCGTCGAGGTATTCCCCAATACGAGTAGGGTCTCAGAAAGCTTCGGAGACGGTGAAGGGAATGGTCGAATTTGCGGAATGCAATTATTTGGGGAAAGGTTATCCGCACGCAGAGTTTGGCATCTGTAACGAGTCAATATTTAGGCGTGCGGAGAAGTGCTCGACACGGTTAGATGAAAATGGAAGCTAGCTAGAGGAAACTCTAAGGAAGCATAGTAGGGGAAATAACAAATACTCAGGGGCTGAGACGGCTTTAACAAAGGGAAATTAATTGATAAAGTGGAAGAGGTAAGGAAAAAATTCAGTGATTAGTGATTGGAAACACGCCGAGCTGAAGGTCGAAATGCGTTACGTCTTAATCTAGATTAAGCGTGGAAGGTTTAGCCCTGATGCCCACTCAGATTCGAATCAAGGAGCTTTGTGTCCCGACACTACTCCCTGGGTTACTACGTGGTCTCAGATTTATATAATCAATCATTATTTTCACCTCCAACTGTGAGTCTTACCTTATCCCTAGACTTCAGGACGCTTCAAATGGATCTAAAAACATCAATTATATACTTGCACAGATTTGTGGCTCATCACTTGCCTTTGTTGTAAGCCAGTGGACTAATGACCTGTGAAACTTAAACCACAGGGACATACATCTTTAGAAAACGTTTTCTGCCTCGCAAGGCTTTCCTACGCTCACCAAACAAGTCTCCGTGGTAGCCCATCTATCTCTGCTGAAGCGGTTGACAATGGCGGTGCCGCGAATGAATTGCCAGGCGGTTTGCATGTGTCTCCAATGGAATTATCTAATTTACGGACGGTCAATTTCCATTGCAGATTAAGTGCTGCCAATTCACTCCGGGGCTTTCTTCGGACTCACTTCTATGTAGTACAAGCCACTTGATAATCTTCATTGCCGAGAGATCATACACAGTTGCTGCTCATTAACCCCACGCACAGCAGATCGTCACAGCCGACGTGAAGTAACAGTAAAGATTCTTCTCCACTGAGCCTTTACTGTCTATGCGTACATAGTTTATGTGCATTCTCCAACAATATTTGATCGCATTATTATAAAACAGGACGGTCTTCCGATGGCCAGTTACATATGTGGGAGATATAAAAGGTGGTTGATCTTCTTGCTTTCGGGATTTAAAAAAAATATTATCAGTGAATACTATTATTGCTTGTTAATTCTTACCGTTGATCGTATCATACATGATATGTGAATCTGAAGCTGACTTCTCCTCATAAATACCTTAATCACATTATGCCGTCGAAAATTGCAGCGTTACTATGAGATAATGAGGCTAAAAGTTCAATTACTATTATTACGTATATATGATGCTCATTTAAGTTTCTTTTTCGGAAAACTTACCTATTTTCATTTTCATTAGCTTTTCTACCGGTTGATTTGGTCTTAGTTTTGATGTCACTTTTCTATTAATCATTTTGTGAACGTCTCGTTGGCTATACCATTTTTCCTTAGTAAGCATATTTTTCACTTCTAGTAACTGTTAAAAATCATGCCTTTTCCTACTTCCTCCCTGCCTACTTAATACCCCTCCTCCAATAATGGGATACCTTAAGTATCCCATTATTCCGCATATTCCTGCCCCCAAATTCCTTCCAACAATTTACTTTGTCGTTTCCTCTATCTTCTCACCTTAGGTTCCAAGTCTCAGGTCATACATATTATGTCACACGCTCCTTGTCTCTTAGCTGACCGTTTCATTACATATTCTTCCGAGATTCCAGTTGAACGAGATTTACTGAGTATACGCATTTTCCTTATAAATCTCTTCTGCTACCAATTTTCGTACCTTACCTTTCTTGCCAAATGTTAGTCGAGGTCTATTTGAAAATGAGACTTAATGGTCCAACCTCTCTATATCTAAAGCCTTAAAATGTTAGCTTTTATGTTCAATTATAATTAACTTTTTTGGAGAAATCAAGTCTATATTCTTTCAAAATCTTTTTCATTGGATTTACCATGCATTAAGCAACGATTGAAATCATTTTACGGGATATGCCCGATTATTTATCTGGGATCCTAGCATATGCATTTAGGTCTGCTACCATTTATATACTTTTGCAACGCTAATCTCAAGAGTCATTCACTCAAATATCCCTTCGTATAATTTCACCGATTTTTTTGTGCCAAATCCTCATTCTAAATATCTCAGGCTATTGCGTTATACTATAGCAACTGAAAAATATTTCACCATGCTTGTGCTTATTTTCCTGTAGGAATATTTCTTGAACGCTCTTCACATCAATCAATAAAACGTCCTGAACATCTGTGTCGCCTCTTAGGAATTTTTTATACCTCTGGACTTTCCCTTATATTTTCCCTTTAATGATTGGGTTAAGGAACGACTCGGAAATGAATGGAAAGCATCCTTTGGTCAAGGGGTTTCAGCGATCCCTGATTCAAAAGAAAACAGGCGGGGATCATAGGGGAGGGCAATGGTGCAGGGGAAGAGGGATGGCGAAGGGTTGAGAAGAGGGGGATAAGAGTCGAAAGACAAAGTGGGAAGGGAGCCTGGATTTGAAGAGAGCCTGCGGAGTGACCCTTATTTTGTCCTTCAATGCCCTCTTTTCTCTCTTGCCCTCGTTTGACTTTTTCGCTGTGTCTGTGTTTAACATACTTTTTATTCGCTTAACCGAATGATTTGATGCGCACACTCTTCAAAGTCCTCGGTATTATGAGAGATGGCCTTGTTTGTCAGATGAAGAGTCACCCCAAACGATAACACTTTCGTGTACCATCTTTGTAAATGCACAAACTCAAAAACTTGACGATTGAATGAAATTAAGTAGTGAGTAAAAGAGAAATTTGATATATTTAAGCTTAAAAATCTTCAGACATGACTTTTTTATCCTAAAAAAATCACGTCTTTTGACTATTCATAGTTACAGTCGTCGAATCTGGCGTTAAAATTAATCAGGAAACAGATAGGTATGATGAAAGGTTTCTTTATCTTTTACTGTTGGCCACATATTTACTTAAAATATTACTATTTTGAAGTTAGATTAGTTTGTAGTTTTTCAAGCTTTATATGTAACAGATGTTTCTGGGCAACAGAATAATTATTAATAATGCCTTTAGCGAGTTCCTCCGCGTTATAGTTAGTTACTTCAGACCTGAAGACGCCAGCGGTATGGCTGTAGAAACTGTTGTCGCTAAAAGACACATTAACGCGGAGGAACGGCCGAAAGCCATTGTTAATGATTATCGCCGTGGAAGCCTCAGATTTAACAGAATGATTATTTTGGTTTTATGAATAAGACATTGCCCTTATTCAGTTTACTTTCACCGCAAGTATCGTTACTTGTATCCAGTAAAAACTTGTTTCTTTTTTAACGAATGGATTTATCTGAGTCTTTGGTAACATAGCGAATACATTAGCTAGGGTTAATTGAGTCAGGGATCATGCTTTGCACAAACACTACCTATAAATGGCTTTTGTGGTGAACATAAAATAAATCTTCTATTGAACCTTAACTTAACACTCCTATTCTTTCATTTCTAGCGAAGTTCAATAGTAAATGGGTCACTCATACATAGTAAGTGACTGTTTACACTTAAATCATTATAAATATGTGCTTATAATTATTTCCGTCTTACATAATGCTCCCGATCAGAATAAATTTCAAAAGGAATTTTATATCCGTCTTTCCTTTGGACCGTGTGTGCTAATGGTCAATTGGCTATGCCCTGGGTGAACTTCATTGAGGAATTTGAGGAACGAACTCAGAAATATCACTATTTTCTAACCGTGATGAGTAAAATGTGTAAATCCGTTGCTTGTATTAAAGAGAGAGTGGCTGGCGTGGAATGTTTTCGAAATATCATCATGATTCTCGAATGAAATATCCACTCATCTCCCGTCGCAGCCGTTCGTCTCATCCTCTCCAGGGAGGAGGGACGACGAGAATGGCGGGAAGGGGGTAAATTTTTTAGGAGATGACGCCTAAAAAGTCTGCGCATAAAAGAAATATCGTGGGGAAGAAGAGAGGTCGCTAAGGAGTTGGTTGCAGATCTCGCATGATAGATTCCTGGGTTGAAAGGGGGAGCGGAAGAGGGAGTGTGAGGTTTCTGCACGTTTTTATTTATTCACGATGAAAGGCAGGGTTAGCCAGCGTGGGTGCGTGGTGTTATTTTTTTTGGGGAGGAACTTGTATGGGTGGATAGGGGGTTGGGAGAAAGGGTTTACCCTTTGGGACGGAAAGGGACGGGAGTCATTAAGGGAACGCTCGTCCGTGTTGCCGGTGGCAGCGGCGTCCTTGTTTGGTCGGGAGTCGAGTAATTTTTTCGTATAGGAGTTGCCGCAAAGAAGAGGGAGACAGTTGAGGGTGGAAAGTGGGCGGGGGGGGGGGGGGGGTGGGGGGGGGCTGGTGACGGGGACAGCAGTCGGTGACTGAATAAAAATACTCGAGAGAAAAAGGGTTTTTATCCGGCGAGGAGAATAAAGGGTTCGGGTTGAATTCGACGCGGAAGAAAGGGAAGATGAATGGAGGCTCATCCCTGTACCAACGTTTTCCCTTCCTTGAGAAGCCTCTTCTCTCCTCTCTTACTATTCCACCCTTCTCCTCCTCATGCGGATATCAGTGTGCATGAAAATCGTATCCCTCCCACATTTGTAAATCTCTCGCCCTCACTGATACCATGTTTCTGAAAAATTCCTCTTTCTGATTATGTTCATTCTTTATTTTTCTCTTCGGAGCTGACGAGCGGGAGCAAGGTAGATGCAAGGTGGACTGAGAGGTGCAAGTTACTCATACTTCTATCTTAAGATCATGATGACCCCAAAGTCTCTCCTGAACCTATACTACGACACATATCGGTCCCTTTACTAAAACGGAGAAGTCAGTTTCTTACCAATTTCGCTCCTAAATCGTTTGGGTTAGGCGAGCTGAACTCATGAGAATGGATATTCAAGGAGTGGCAACATAGGAGATTAGCTATAAAAAATATTGGTAATGAATGATAAAATGATTATTCAGTCAATTTAAGATTCGCTTGTAATTAAATTAAATATTCTCCCAGAAAATTCGAGGATTTTCAGTAATGTTTCAATTAAGTAAATGGGGAAGCTGTCCAATAAGGGAAGCTTAATCTTGAATCAATTAGGCAGGATATAAAACGATGTCTTGAGCGAGGGAAAGGTAAATGAAGCGGGAAGTAGAAAATGCATAAGGAACTTTAAAGGGAGATCATTAAAATCATTAAAGCTACAAATATGGCGTTTGGAATGTTAATATAGAAGGATTGGGTAGGCATGAATCACACTAGCCACGATTAGGAGAGTCAAAAAAAGGTAGAGAATGGAGGAACGTGATTATAAAAGCTAAAACGGAGAGTGTATGAAGACTTGAATAGGACTATGGCTAATAAATCAGAGAAGATAAGAAAACATGATAGAAAAGTAGTATTTCAGGAAGGAGATATTCTTTTCAGGTAAATAACGGGCTCAACGCAGGAAGGTAAACGTATAATAAACAAGTAATGTTCAATAACGACTTGGTTATGCATTTAAGGATAAATAGCACGAAGAGATTAAGAAATACGACGAAGTACGTCATGGTACAGATATTAGACTTATTTTCTTAATTAGCATTTGCTTGAATTGTTTTTGAATAGCCTCGGTTAAGGAATACAAGAATGCGAAAGAAAAAAAATGATCTTCTAAGGAAATAATATTTATTTTGTTTTCGGAATTGTAGTTATTTCTTCAAAGATAACTCCAGACTTTATGGACGATGGACTACCGAAATTTGTGGAAGTTAACTATGACATTTATGCTGGGAGTTTGGCCAGAAATTACGTGAACAAGCACATCAACTTATTCCCTAGATAACGTTGATAATCAATATTAAGACTAAATTGTAATAGTAAAATTATGTTCCCTCACTGTCAGTATAGAATTAAGTCTAGGAGCCACTACTATTTTTGCTGAGTCTTTAGATGTCTCTGTCGCTATTTTTTTTGTAGGTTCCATCAAATTGGTTTTTGCGTCTGTAGATGCCTCTTGTCTGAGTCATCTGAGTGTTCTTTTTTGCATATGTGTGTATGTGTTTGTATATTCTTGCTCCATTAAAATCAGATACAGATATAAAGTACACCTCCATGCTCTTTTTAGGGGGAATCAGTCTGTATTCCGTGAAAAGGTATCTGTTCATGTCGGAATACGAACGTGTGCCCTAGCGATGGAAATCCATTACACTTCACCGAAATTGTTTATCAGTTGCGATGCAGAAAGCGCGGATTAAATCAAATAAGGATCCGAGAGTAGAACTGCTAATTCAGGAAATATAGAATGACGATATATGCTGTGCAGAACCTGTGCAGAGAAGTTCATCACGGATGGAGAGATTAGTATCCAATAAAGTTTCTCCATTGCATGATGATTATTCGCAATGCAGTATTGTAGGAGTAAAATTATTATTAGGAAAGGTCACCATTAATCATTGTTTGATAAACCTAAATATCCATGTTTGAATCTCAGATGAATGGTGTTGTTTACCACATTTTTATTGCCGAAACTGATAGAGATTGTAAAACAAAAACACCTGTATATTTCCGTTCTTCGATCCGTCAATTAGTTCTCGAGTTATAAGTGGCAAAAAACTGATGGTTTTAACCATTTCAGAAAAGTGGGCGTGCAAAGGACAATACATCATCCACGTCATCCAATCACAGCTGAGACGGCGAAGCCCCTTCGCCTTATTGCAATGGGGGACACACGGCTGACTCTGCCAATGGAAGTGATGGCGACCGGATCTGTGTGAGCAGACCTTCCGCCCCCCTCCAATCCCTTCCCTCCCCTTTCCCCTAAAACTATCAAGGACGGGAGGTGGATGACGTAGTAATCCTTAATGCAGCTCGTTTGGTGGGCGTCACCTTTTGCTTATTTTAATTTTTCATTTATGAGTAAGAATATTGGTGGTTCTGCTCTGGTTAGAAGAAGTTAGAAGAAGGCTCTGGTTAGAAGATTTATTTTTTCACGGAAATTCATTTTTGTTTCCATCTAACGATTTCGTGTACAAAATAGCGATTTCTGTTCCGAGTAAACGCCCCAATTCTGACAATGAATTCTCATAATGGCGCTTCACAATGCCACCAACAAAAGTTATTGCTCTATTGGAAAATTTTTATTTCAATTTCATGCAAACACTTGCCCCCAAAATGACTTTTCAGCCCAATCCTGGTTAGTTAATAAAGCTAAGGGTGAAAAAGTGAGTCTTCTTATAATTTTTGGATACTCTTCACTCAGGCCGGAGGCAGTGGAAAAGATCCATGATGGACAATTTGAGTGAAAAAAATTGCATATTTTTATTTAGTATTTCCATTAATTGATGCCATTGTTTGACATCATTGCATCAATTTTCATGTGATTACTTTCCCAAAATTTTCCTTTACCTTGAATGTTAATTCATAACTTAGTGAGCAATGACGACCTTCAAAACTTGATCACGTTATCCCACGAGAATACTAAATAAGGGGTCAAGCGTTATATCTATTAGATTCCCAAGATGAATCTCACTCAGGAAAGAGACATAATGGTTGCCGGGCTTCCGATTGGATTGCCAATTTTTTAGTAAGGATCGCTTATTGATGCCTCGAAGAAGCAGTGAGACGAAGTGGTTCTATTTAGCGCAGCAGGCAATTGGGGGTGTGGGGGCAGGTCGGCGAAAGGCATTATGGGAAGGAAAACAGATTTAGCTGAAGGTAGAGAAGAATAGTTTTATGAGATCTGCGTGATGACGAGAGATGTGAAGTTGGTTAATTGGCCCTAATTGGCGGCATCTCCTTAGGCAGCGTACTGATGAGAGGGTAAGGAAAATGAGCGGAAGGGAGAGGAAGTATTTGCGACGAACTTGCGCGCAGATTTTCATGCTTGATTGTTCCCTCATACCATCGATTCTAATCAATATATATAATCAATAGCAGAGATCACGGGTTCTTTTACCTCAAGTCAATATTTATTAATAATACTTACGGAAGACTTACCGCACCTAATTTCTGTAGTTACCTCACAGAGCAGTGAAAATAAAAATATTACTTGCACATTTACGTTAACCATATGCTTAAAGAAGTAGAATTTGGTAGGTGTATTCGCTTCATTGAGACTAATATAAGGTCATAACACTAAAAATACACAAAATCGATGCCCTTCGGAGGGATTCGAACACGCGACCACTTTGTGTTATCGGATTTCCAGCTTCATTTTCTCCAAATATCACATCATCATCATTTACATCTGTAATGATTTCGGGAAGCCGGACTAGGTGTGGATATTGAGAAGGCGTTGGATTGGCAACCCCGAAGTCGCGGAGTCGGATCCTCCCTCCAGTACGGGTGTTTGTCAATGATGAAGAATTATTACTTATACGTACGAAGGAGAGAAGAAGATCTGTGTAGTGCTCATCAGATTGAATAAACTTAGTTGGTAGAGCTCGGGTTATGTTTTTCGGACCTCCTTGAGCTGAAGATATATCCCACCGATTTAGCTTATCTTAATGTTAGGAAAATTACTGTATCTATTACCGCGGCAATATTCGAAACCGCGGCGTTTCGGTTGGCAGGTCGTCGCATTACCGACTTGGGTACCGTGGCCACCACAAAATCTTAAGTAATGGCAAATACAATGCTGAAGTTGGTGCATTATGTGACGGACTTTACAATAGCTATCTTGGATAAAAAATAAATAACATCAGAAATTATTTCATGTTTTATATGATAGTTCCTTCCATGCCATCCGATGTAGTCCCGTCGCGTTGGTCCCGTCGAAAACCGTGCCAGCGTGGCAATCCAAAGGTCATCTGAGTCAAAAGATCTTAAGATAGAAGGAACAGTATAGCGGGATCAGGTTGGTGTGATGGCTAGAGTACTTGCTTCCCTACTGATCCTACTGCCTACTTCATAAAATCTTTACTACCAGTTGGATTGCTGTGCGGGTCCTAAATTCAGAGGTGACATTGCTTCTCAGCGTGACACAGAAGTATTCGCATGCCGTTTTAACCATATCCACGTGAATCTATATATGTATAATTTTGAACTCGCGATAGAGATTTTATGACGTTTTCAGTAGTATTTCTATCAGAGACTGTAGTTGAGAATCAGAATATGGCCCTTAGACTTAAAATGTCTCATAACTCGCCTTAGAAAAGTCGAAATAGTGATAAATGCTTCTTGTAGATGTGCCCAGACCCTAGTTTTGTTATTCTTGTTCTTTAGTTTTTAACAAGTCTCGTGCAAATTATAATCGTCTTCTGATAATTAGAGTCATTCGATATCGATGAATTTCATGTAGGCATGCAAAAACCAGGAAAAATGTTCATTGCCTCTCCTAATTATCAATTATTACGTCAAGAGCAGAATATGCAAGACTGCGAACGTAAATGTAGTGCAGATCCTGCCCTCATCTTTTCGCTGGAGGCCTCTCAGCATAAGGGACAACTTCCCGACACACCCGACATCCAGTTCACGGCAAACAAGAGCAGGGGTGGTGGAAGGATTAGCGTGAGGCACTTCAGGGGTTGGAAACACTCTCGGGGGCATTTGGAGTCGTATTTGAGGCTGACAAACGCCGGTCGGCCCACAAACCCCTGCGACCGCCCAAGTACCGCCTCTCTCTCTCACGCAACCTTCCCCACCTCCCGAGGTCCACCCCTCCCTATCTGCCCGCCAACCTTCCCTACGTATACCCTCTTCTCTCGTCCTTGTGGCCTCGTTTGTGGTTTCTTCTCTCCCTTTGGTCAAAACCCTGTCTTTACCATCTCTCCCTTGCCCCTTCCCGAGCAAGTAGGCCACGGGACCCATTACGGCGCTTCCAGTTTTATTAGTGTTGCTCAGCTTTGGTCGGTAGGGGGAGTTTTGATTTGTGGTTCGTACTTGATGTAGATTTCTGCAAAGAATGAAGTGTATTGAATGCCGTCATGAACACCCTTCACGCTGTTCCCTCTCCGGACAGGAGTATTTCGTTGGTCCGGTAGCTTGATTACTAGATTCTCACCCCAAGGGTGATACCCTTTGCGTCTTCCGATGGGAGGTTGACGATTGTACTTCTTGGAGACTTCCGTTAAGGGCGAATTTATACCACGGAGTCTGGTTTACGCTACACAATTCTTCCGCCCTAACTAGTTCCTTCCTAAACCCACCAAGGCTGTAAATGCTGAAAAATCCCGAGTATCGCTCACCCACCCCAACTAATGACTACCTCGTGGGGAATGCAATACCAAATTTCTTAATGTTTTAAACATTACAAACTAATTGCTACAATTATAAAATATTTGCATTGAGATTCTGTCATTCGCACCTTATGCCTTTGTTATATTGACGCATTCTTGCTTGTCTTTTTGGTAATTTATTTATTCGGTTTTCACGATAAGTTAGGTGGTTAGACTACTTCAATAATCTCACCTTAATCAAAGCAACCAACTCTTTTAGCTTTTAGAAGTATCTTTAATATTTCTGAGGTATCAGTGATTTCTCTCTCCACTCGCAAATCAGTGAGCAATCGCAAACTAATCGCACAGCCATTCTATGCAATGCAAAAGTTGGTTTCCCAAGTCTCGATATTTTCGGTTTAATGTGGCCACTTCTTTTACATGCCATTAAAATAAAATAAAAAGTGTTGAAAGGCTATACCTACTCCTACATTTCACTACTTACGATATATATCCTTGCAGACTCTTAAACTTAAGCGACATACTTGATGTACCTTAAGCATGACTTTATAACAACTGTTCGCTAAAGCTACGTTTTGATAGCATTAAACCGTCTCAACGGTTTCATGCTGCTAATGGACGCTACTCGTCGCATCGGTGCAATGAAGCATTTGCAGAGTACGAGCGTTTGCTATACTGTTCTTTGCAGATATCAGAAGACAGGAGCAATAATATGAATTAGTTGTAGATTTCTCTGAGCACGTTTGGTCTTTCGAATGGCCTTTCTCGCATTTTCTCTTTCCTAATGTAGCTACTCTTATTATACCTACCTATAACAATTTTACTAAAAAACTTAAATAACCCCAAGATAAAAAACTTCTAATTTGGAGTTAATATTAACGCTTATTGACGCTTTCTTAACATGTTCAAATAGCTAATTGTAAAGGAGTGTAGGTAGGAGGTGGAAATTGATTGACAGTTAGTTCCGTAACGAGGCTCCGTGACGGTGCCTCATGGGACCCACGTAAATGTTCTAAAAGGGCGCGCGCCCTCCGAAATCGTTCTCCTCTCTAATATAAACGGCAAATTCCATCCGCGATGATTTCTCGGAACGAGGAGAGGGCGGAGAGGAGGAAGGCATTACAGATGAGGATTTAATCGAGTTGCGCTAAGTGGAGGGGAAGCGAGAAGTAGGTGGGGATAGAAGGAGGTGAGGAGGGGGGAGGACACGTCGCGCGATTCTCAAATCGGAGTTCGACTGGATGGTCCTTGCAAACATTTGCCTCCCCTTTCCCTGGTTCCGGAAAATCTTCCAAAGAGGGCCGGAGCAGGCGGCGAGCTCTGCCCCCCCTGTCTCTCCTTCTCGCTCCCTCGGGGACTCTTCTCTCTCCCTCTCCGGCCCTGCCCCTTATTCTCCCATTCCTTCCCAACTCTTCTTTTCCCTCCGCGGCAAACTGCCTCTTAATGACGTCCGTATTTGGATACAAACAAACTTACGAGGCTTTCACTTGCTTTCGCTGCCCGCTTAATTATCCCGAGGGCGTTCATTACCATTGCCAACTCAACAACAACCATCTTCGCACGAGTCGAGCCCCACCCGGAGTCGGAAAGTTGAAGCCTCGCTTCTTGGCTGAAGAGAGCGGGTGGTTTTGTTTGCCCCAGGGGTTTGTGTCATGCGATTCGCGGCCGACGGGAAACAGAGGGAAAAATACGAGGATGTTAATGTGAATGGGAATGACGGAAAAAAAATCCTCTATGTTTTCAAGTTTGTTTCGGTTAAGAGGATTCATATTCATGTAAATTAATGTTTGTAGTCAAAGTTAGAGGAAGGAAACATTTTCCTGATGTGAGGCAGTTCCGCAAAATGAATTCACTTATTTATGTTCCCAGAAAAATAAAATTTATTTCTATCAAGACTTCTTGTTTAGACGCATTCGTTTCTAATATCGTTTCTTAAGCGTTTAATTACTTTATTTGCAATGCCTAATCTATTGTTTAGTCGCATGTTTATGAATTTTTTGTATCCTCCACGAGATTTGAAGCTCAGCAAGAAAATAAAAGGAAACAATTTGCATCACAATACCATCTCTTTAATCTCATCAAATTTCTGCCTCAGTTTTACATTATCTCTGGAGGAGACTCACCAATATGCCAAACGAGGTGTGAACCATGATCCTTGTCTACCCCCCCTCCGAACTTAACGACCCTTTCTCGCCCACCTGGGCACCGAAGATCTCCTACGTTCCCGCTATTCATGTGTAGAAAATCGCCAGAGAATCAAAATATTTTCATGGACCGAGTATCGAACCTCGGACCTTTGGCCTGCCGGGCCACTGCGCAGACTGTCTCGCTACCCATCGATTTTAGAGCTGTGCTTGGTGACTTTTCTTAATTACGGGACACCTGCGTCATTCGTGCAGGAATATCTCAAGAAATGCTCTTTATATTTAGGTTTTTTATTGCTCCGTGTGTTTTAATAAGGTACTTTCAGACAAATCAGGCTAAGATGTAAAAATGTATGAGATGAAAATATGGATGATACCCATTAGTATCCACTGTAACCATTAGAATTGAATTTTCTGATGCTGCGGGTAAAGATGGTTCAAGTTATAGAAAAACGAATTTTCACCAATTTACTGGCTTTAGTTTGTTATTTTTACGAATTTCACCTGCTGAGGGCCCTGAGTTTAAACGAGTGTTTTTTTGAGCATTTTGTTTACAATACTCAAGCTTGAAGCGATGTAAAAGGGCTGCGAAAAGTTCCTCAGGAACTCTACGTGATACAATAGACGGAATCGAGAATACCTATTGCATATCATTTAGTTTAATTTTGAATTAAGTCCAGTATGAATTGAATCTTTGTATTAAAGACTTTGTATTAAAGTACTGTACTAAGACCCTCGGTAGGCCTTAGCGTACAAATAGAAGTCAGTCAAAATATCTTATTTTGCCAGCCTTGAATTTAGCATTTCATAGAATTGGCGCCCATCTTGATGTGTCCTGGAAGAAAGTAGCTTTTCGAAAAAATATCCAATATCTTGCTCCAAACCTACATCTCAACTTCTGTGAACTCTCACCTCGAGGCTTTGTAGCATATGATGAATAATTAATAATTACCTGACATAAATTAGCAGTAAGTAAATGCAATTATAAATCACTGAACCTAAAATAACTTAAGACTTCTTTTGACTCTTTTAGCTCGCGTAAATAATCACATGTCAAACATATCCATGATCTAAGCTGTATTAAACTTTGTTTTCAATCGTAAATACAAAAAAGGATCATCACTGGGTTCTGATTTTACCTCTGATAAGGTATATTATGTATGGGAACGACAATTAATACCGTTCTCCTGTTTTGAACTTTTTATCCTCCCTGCATACCTTACCCATGACTCGGTAAACTTTCCCCACTTGCTAACGTAACAGACAGGTATTCTTCCTGCTTGCTACTTAGCTTTTTTCCATCCCAAGTGTTTTTTTTTACAGGGCCCTTGAAGAGCATGTATGAACAGAACGTTGTTACCTGCATTTGCCACAACTTCTCTTTCCCTGAGGCCCGCCCCTTCCTTTCCTTTGAACCCTTTGGCGGAGCCCTGGTCATTCTATGCATAGCCAGGGTAAACCGCTGCGCCTCAATTCTGGAAATGGGATCGTCCCTTATCTCACTCGCCTATGCCCGTTCTCGCGACTCTCCTGGAAATATCTCTCTCCTTACCTCTTCCAGGTTGCTACCCTGACTCATTTTTGAGGCTTAATCTCTCTCTGATTCTCTCATTTCCTCTTGATTCCTCGATTGTTCCACAACATTCATTAGTTTTGGGTATATAGGTGAGGTGATAGAATGTTTAATCCATTTCCAACATTCACCTACACCAGGAGTGACCAAAATGACAGCGACTGCGATGAATTTTCATACCCTGAAAAAAATTAGCATAGTGGGATAAAATTAAGACGAAGATAAACTATGTCTCACTGTTCAATTGAGGCATTTGATTACACATGCAGAAGAAAGAATGGTTTAAGGCTGTGATGCGCAAACTTTTTAAAGAGGGGGCTAAAGAAAAGGAAAAAAAACTTCAGGCGAGCAATATAATTTTTTTTAAATTATGCATTTTATAAAATTCTTGTGTTTTTTGTGTTACCAAGTCCTATTAATGAATGAAAGATTATGAAAGAGAATGTGATGAATGAAAGTGTGACTGCATTCCTGAAAGTTTCTCATAATTTGGATCGAACTGGGATTAGGAATAAAATCGCACGGGCCGGATAGAAAAATTCAGGGGGCCGCATCTGGCCCGCGGGCCGTAGTTTGCCCATCACTGGTTTAAGGGAATGATACCTCCAAATGTTCTTTCATTTGGAAAAAACATTTCGAGGTATATAAATTAAATGTTTGTTTGTACGTTTTTTATGCGCTTCGATAGCATTCATCATATTACGATGAAACTAAGGTGGGTTGTTGTGCGTGCGCCCGCGAAGGTTTCTGAAACACCAAATCCCCCTTAAAGGTCTATTCATTCCGGGTGGCAATTTTGTGTTTACATTGGTCAAAATTGATTTTTTTCAATTTATGAAAGTGCAAGACTTTTTTCTTCCGTTCAGTAAAATAACTAAATATTGATGGATTCTTTTTATCTTTCTGTATTTAATGGGTAAAAGTTTAAAAATTTTTATTCTATCGACTGATTTACGCTTTGTGATAGACGTTTCTCTAAAATGTGTAATTTGTGTCAAAATTAATGGTTTTTTCGGTTCTTTTCCAAGCGTTGCTAAGGCCATTGCCATTGTCACCTCCGGTGAATCTAATGAAGGGGTGAACCCAGCGATGAAGTTGGGCTTTTTCCCTTAACTATAAATGTTAACACTTCATAAAACTATGTCACATTTCATTTTTCTCACTTCCGTTGAATTTCCATTCCAGCTAAACGTATGAAACTTGTGATGAAAATTTAGTGAGATATGCGCGCACCCGCTAAGGTTTCTGAATTATTAAATCCACTGCACAATAGGTAGAGCGCGAGTCGTTTCAACAAATAAGTGTTGGACGAGATCTTCTCAAGCAAGCAACAAGACAGATCGTTTAAGAGTTGCTTAATCACGTTGCATTAGAATGTGTGGGAGTGGTGCACGAGTGGGACAGACAAAAATTTGTTTTTGCAAAGAGCAATAAGACCACAAATATTGTGTATCCCAAAGCACCCGACTAAATCTGTTCAAATTTAATTTAATACACAAAAAATCATTTTTAGTTTATTGTGTACACGTAAATGCGTCTGTTTTGTATAGGTGTGCTTACTTAGAAAGAAAAATAGGCATTGCAACGCATGCCAGGCACAACTAGTTATGAATAAAAAATCTCTGTGAGGGTGCGATCGACAGAAAACCCTGCCGCGATTCACAGATCTGGCCACCCCCGATCTACATCTAAAAGAATAATAAAATGCGTAATGCATTTAGGAAATATTCTGTAATATTTTTTTATTAGAGATAACCGAGATAACTATATTATGCTTGACGCATCTTCAAATTTAACTATATATACAACAATCAAGGAAACGTTTTATTAATGCAACATACATGCGTTGTGAATTATATTGTTTCTAAAGGCGTGCATAAATCCCCAAAAACCCACTTCGACTTTCTTCATCTTTTCCCTGGTATCATTGGTTCTACGAATTGGTACTAATCTGCGTATTAGTTTTGTGCATTGTATTATCATATGAAGGAAATATCTTTTTATGAGAGCACATTGGAGTGACATTCATTGGTACTGTTATAGTCTCACATTGGGCAAGAGAAGAAAACATTTCGTACTTGAATCTGTCAGTGATTGATTGGGTGCACGGATTAATATATAGGATAGGAATGTCAACAAAGAAATTCGTACCCTTAGTGTACGGTTTCCTTCTTCCGCCGCAAGTTGTCGCTAGCATCTAGCGATGCTAGCTTTTGAGCGTTGCCCTGAAATAATCTAATTTAAAGAGTTACAGGAATGTAAATATGGATCCCAAAAATTTGAAACCCAAGCAAAGTACACCTTATCTACTCGTACTAATTTTTAAATTTCTACCCACCGCGAAAAAAATTAATTTTACGTGGCAAGTGGGTGGAAAACGTGGGTGACAAGTGCACAAATCTCGCATCTATATTTGCATTTATGGAACAAAATATTATGGTGGATTTGAAATTATCTCAGCTTCTTTCGTCATAATGCAGAGAAGCGTTTGAACATCGCTAAGTTTGTTTCTTATTCTTTCTAAGTTTCATATTGTTACGTATGATTAGGTCATAGGAGGCGCGCCAATTTTTTGTGACATTTATAGGTGCATAGGGGTTTGCGGAATCCTTAAAAATCAAAGTAAGTTTAACAGAGAGGCAAAGTGTTGTTAACAGGAGATAATACCAACGGAAGGAAATTTTAGTATTTATATTTAATATCACATCATCAGAATATTCAAGTAAAATAAGCATTTTTAACCTGTAAATTCGAACCTTTAAGGAAAAGTTGACACGCGCTAATTGCTATTTAATTTAAACCCTTTTAACGCCAATTATAAGTGTAGTACCTAATAAAAACATATGCTTGAGTTTTGTCTTCAACATGCGTGATAGTGTTGTAACATTACTTTGATAAAGAGTATCCTTTTATAACTTTAAGAACCTCATAGTTTGAGGCATATTTCCGCTTTATTTTCACAGCACTTTAACGACATTAAAAACTATTCAAGCGTTGTGGCAATATTATATACATTCAGAAGCAATTATTAATAATGCAGTTAATGCAAGAATTATTAAAAATGCGTAAAAGAATTAACTCATTATGCTTAAAACGTGCATTTTTACCATTTCAAGCTCACTCAACATATTCAGAAAATACCTACGTGATACAGAGAGATAAGATGAGACAAGGAAATCCATGATTCGGAGAAGATATTGATTTTATTTTATTGCCAAACAAAACATTTTTAAACACATTGAATTTAAAATGCAAATCAAAATTTTAAATTGCATCATGTTTTATGAAAATGAGAGGATTTTTCGGTAGACTGATTTTTTTTATTAAGTCGGCATTTATTCTTTTATACTTCTGCCTAAGTCTCATTAAAATAAAGTAATGTAAAATATGTGTTATCATATCAGTCCCATATGTTTCAAAGGGAAATGTAAAACACATATTGTCCAAACATAATTCAAATGTTCTGGAATAGCAATCTGGAAACATTATATTGCTAATAAGGATATGCTCCACTTGCCTCAGCATAATGTAAAGGTTATTATGCTTTATAATAGAACTCCTAGAATTCAACAATGCTAACATATTGACGTAACTTTTAGATTTTTATGAATCCAAATACTGGAACAATCAATGCAGTGTACAAATTTTATGAATTTCTGTACTGTAGTACTCAAAAAGTACTGAAATTGGGGGACAGTTGTCATTAAATATGGGACTGGAGTCTATCAAGGAGGAGACAAAAAGTTACCTTGTCCCAGGTGTTGCGCTGGTTGTATTAGAGCAAATTTTGTGTTCTAGTGCGAAAGGCGTGCGTCTTGAGGTGTCATTTTAACCAATTTTCTGTGTTTCATTTTTAGAAAGTGATATATATTTTATATCGCTAAGCAGCCTATTGTTGCTGTTTAGTGCAGCATGCATAGTTAGGAGAAATAATGGATACACAGTGAGATTTTCAAGAATGAGTTAGAAAGATCGAGGATTCCCTAATTCCGACAGGTGTCGGAATAAGGACTAGCGGCTCTTAATTTTCGTTTAACTCGTACATAACTGTACCGGAGACCGTTGAATTATGTGCAACTTTTGTAAACAGCTATTGTGGTTTTTCAGAGCTCTATGATTAGCTGTTTCCTGACATAAAAATATTTAATGAGAAGAACCAAAATTCATTGAAATAACTGTTGCAAGTTATTCACGAATTTTCTTAATTCAGAAAATAATATGATAAAAAAATATTGGTCGTCTGCTCTTTTGGTTTGTGATCAAGAGAAGGAATTATGCCGGAGAATTTTTTTTCGGAGAGATAGGGATGCCGGTAACTGGTCGACTGAGAAGAAGGGTCTATGCCTACTGTGAAATCAATGGAATCACACATAATTTCGATGAAAATGCAGGATTAGCTGGTTGAAAGTTGATGAAGTTATTTTTTAATAGACGCATGGATGTATCAAAGAGAAGGGCTCAGAGAATGAACCAAGGTAGAGCCATGAAATTAAAACGCATGCTCGTGAAATATTACTTTGAAAAGCTAAAAAGTATCGTGGTTGAACACTATGTTATGCAAATGCCAGAAAATAATTACAACATTGATGAAAAACCATTCCGCAAAAAAATAAATCCTGAACTGGAGACGCAGGCAAGCCGGGTGCTAGTGAAATGCCTTCCAATAAAAAAGAGCACCGGTATTTCACTATTTTCAGAGAGGACAGGGTGCCGATATTAGTCTGTGCAGCGTTTGCAAACAGTATGCCCATGAGGAATGTGCAGATGCTAAATTTCGTAGAATTTTCTTCTGTCCTTAATGCTATGACTAGTAAAATATTTTCAAGTATTGTCATGAACGCTTTATTATGAAATTATTGCTTTCTTTTGCGTAAATAAAACTTATTTCATTACAGTTTCCTACTCATTTTTTGCTTTTTAGCCCTTAAACTTGCGAACCACACACTGTCGGAATTAGAAGCATAGCTGTGTCGGAAATCGGGCCATGGGGTCCAAATTCCGACATTTTAATATATTTTATTCAAACTGTTGTAACTGTGAAAACAGTGCATATATTACCAAGTAAATCATTTTTGAGTATTGTGCAAAGCACGGGCAACATTTCGTACAAATATGGGTTTTTTACTTCCTACAGTTTTTTTAATTTTAATCTTGACACCTTAGCGTGTCGCAATATAGATCAGTTACATTATAATAGAAATACGATGAATCGTTATTTATGGTTATATACACTTGAAATGCCACGAAAAAATATGGTTTTAATTCTTAATACGTATAACGAGGCTGAAGATGAATGTGACAACAGTACACCACACTTCTTTGGGCATTGTCCTAGTCTTCTTTGACAAAGAACTCACAGTGGCAATAGCGCAAGAGTTGGAAATGTTTTCTTGCTGAAATAGCCACAAACTAAATTACGCTAACTGGCCACTAAATAATTAAACAATTCATTACTAACCGATGTTTTCACATGCAAGCAATGCATCCAGAAAAAATTCTAGCATCGCTAGGCAGTAGCGACAACTGGTGGCGAAACACTGAAACCGTACACGAATGGTACGCTTTCGCCATAAGGCGATAGCATTAAGCTTCAGGGGGCTGATTGGGTGTAATACTGTTATGTATTTTATCAACAGCAGCTGGGTTGTTGGATATAGGGAACTTAGCATGGGAGTAAGATACCCGGCGTTGACATTAGTAAAGTCTTGAGGAAAAGCACCAAGGTGCTCCCTAGTTTAACGTCTCATATAATAGAAAACGTACTGAACTTAGTCCTTTACACGCATTATCCAAGTCGGGCCTGGAATACTATTGAAAATTATCTACCTAAGTATGCCAGGACTTCAGCTCCAACCCTAACGTGGGAAGTTATTACTCTAATTACCACACCAACTCGATCCCCACAGGACGTGCATCTTGATATAATTAGTTTTTCCGAATTTTAGTGCTATTGAAGAATTGGTGTGTTTCCTGGCTGAGGGAAACTACTACAAATTACAAATCCCTATTACACATATATTTCAGAGATTAATTTATTTGCAATTTATGACAAGGGCTCGTGGTTTTGGATCGATAGAATAGAACCAGTGATGGTCTTTAAATACTTTAACTACCCTCCCTTCACACTTATGATTCTTTAATTTGTATAGAATAAAAACCGATATACTGAAAATTAGTGGATTATTTTATGAATTTGATACTCAAATTTGATTATTGAAAGAGACACGCAAAAGTGTATGTTAGAAGTCTCAAAATATGTATCAATGAAAGTATTGCACAAATGCCATTTTAACTTCAGGTTCGCCGAACTCAGCAAAACGTTAGATATTGGTTCTGCCGAACCGGTGCAAACCTGCTGAATTCCCCCATTGCATAGAATCCAATTCCCTGAAAGTTCGTACGATTTATTCAAATATTTTGAGTGTGCCTCATTGTAAGGTTGAGCATGAAAACTTTTATTTTGCACATATTTCACATCAGCTAATTATTGATTTAATATACTCATTGACATACCCTAATCATCTTCAGAGAAAAATTGAAATCGATTACCTATTCACCCTAATTGAAATTAAGGACTATACTGACTCGTGACAATCATCAAAATTTTAATTCCTATCTCCAATTTTCCGTCGAAATTATTGCTGGATTCTATTCTTACCGGAGAGGAAATGGAAACTTGCGTAAGTCTCTTCGTTGCTCCACAATCTTTGCGCAATTCAGTCCACTCGGGACGACAACAAAGTTTCATTGTCTGCAGCGGCACGGGATTGGAGGAGACCTTCAAAGGGTTTCCGTGAGTGAGGACGTTTCAAAATGACCCTGTCTCCTCCCCTCTTCCCCCCCCTCTACGGTTTCCCTCCCTCCTTCCATCCCACCTTCCGAGGGATCCCACACTCCCGCCCTGTCCCTCGTAGCACGCGGAGTTTCAAACGAAAACGAAGCTGCATGCGCGCGGTATATCGCTCGGGGTGATGGCCTGTGTGGTCCGAACCAGCACCTCCACTCACTCCCCCTATCTCGACCAACCCCATTCCCTCCCTTTCGCAGCCCCGTTCCCTGGGGAGCGATCGCAAACATTGTGTTCACTTGGTGTACTCAAAGCATCTCCCTCCGTTCCCTTGCACCGCCTAGCGGGGGTCCGAGGGTGGAGGGAGAGAACGACCACCCATTAGTGACAACGGCCAGGCGCAGCTTCTCGTCACCGTGGTCCCGCTACCCTTGTCTTTCTCTACCTCCTGATCCTTTTTTTCGCTCTCCCTGCTGAAGTCCAGCGGGAGCGTTGGGAAAACATTAACACTATTCTAAAAGAATCAGGAATCTTCAGTTTCATGTTTTAACTCCACTAAATTCTACGGTATATTTTTCTCATACTTCTGATTATAGTCCATTTCACAGTACTGGAACAAAATTTAAAATTGATTTAATTCTAGCCCAATGCCACTTCTTTGCCCTAATGTAACATGATGCTGACAACGTAATTGTAGGGGGTCATAATAAGTATTTTTTTGATTTTCTTATTTCATTTTCCATACGCTATTTTAGTTCCAGTGTGCCGTTTGTATGACACAGAAAGGTTTGGAGTGAGCAAGAATAAAAATAAATCGGTACAATGTTTTGAATGAAAATTAGCAGCTGCAACTGAAATAACTACAGCCACGACAGTTAATGTCAGATGAAACCACATTTAAAATAAGGGAAGACAATAAAAATAACTCTAAGTGAGTGCAAACTAAAACTAGTGATGAGTTCTATATTGGATATTGCGTTCACTAGGTTAAAATTAGGACATCAGTAGAAAAACTAACATGTTATAAGAAGCTTACTAATTACAGATATGAAACAATTGAGGAAATTTCCTCCAATTGGGATGGAAAAAGATAAAAAAAAGGGTGCTGTAGAGGAAAAGAAGGAAAAGTCACTGTTGAAGGATGTTTGCTGATGTTCAGGGAGAAACTTGTAGGCTATGATGATAGGTACTGATTGGGGAGGTATAGCCTTCCTGAGCTACCTTAAGGCCTTAGTTACCTTCTCTGCTAGCGGAGATGTAGTGAGACTGCTTTAGTCTTCGGCCGAGTGAAGCTGAGGGCTAAAAACTTGACACGAGGCAATGAATTGCGTAGCTTGAAGCAGCCGGAATCGTGAGGACTCAAAGTCAAATTATGATAATTTCTGGTTTTATGTTTTTGGCGTTTTCTGTTTTAGTGAATCATTTAGTATAGCAGAAACATCACGCAAAAAAATCTTGCCTTAACCGGGATCCGAACCTGGACCCCCCGAATTCCGGCCAGATTCTCTACCACTTGAGCTACCAAAACGTCCATTTTCGCTAAGGAAATCATATTGCTATTTTGCAATTTCAGCGGGCAACACCGTCAAGGTTTTCGCGGATAGTTCAGCGCTTATAATTTGAAGCATTCAGTAGTCTAATTTTGTCACTAATAAATGTATTAGTGTGGAGATTAATATGCATGCTGGTGCCATGCGTTGAACTTGAAAGATTTGAATGTTAGATAAGAAGTATATATATATTGTTTTTATTTTGTCACAACTCTTGAGGTCGAATATGAATAAGAGAGAAAATCTAAAAATTCGGGAGTTTTCCTAGAAATTAAATTATACTTTAGGTGTTCCAATTTCTGAAAATTTATTGAACCTTCTAAATATTGTCCAACGAAAAACACGATGTCCGATCCGGAACTCGAAGCCACGAGTTTTTGATTTCCAGACCAGTGCATATAGACTTACTAGCAAGCAATGCAACAATTAAGTAGAGCTTAATTTGCTAATGAATATCGTCATGTTAGCCAAATTCTCAACAGCATTGCATATAAATTTCAATCATCTCTTGCCATGTGCCAATTCTATGTATATATTAGTCAAGATTGGAAGATAATTAAAAGTTAAATGCGTGTCATAATAGTAGAAAAAGTGCTATGTTTGTCTTTTCATCATTATTTCCATGTGTAAAAAGAAAACTCACTGGCCCTATTCATTTGCTCCCTCGACGATACTTCGTCTGCGTGCCATCATTTTAGCCATCATGTGGTACATTAGAAAACTTTTTTCGCGCTCATTTCCGAAGCAATCATATTCTTTAGGCTCTAGACCGGTGGAAAAGCCAATCTCGCTAATAAAAAACGGGGAAGGTTGACCCTTGTTGTTACTCGGATGAACACGTCCTCAGCACGCCTCGATAAAATAAAATTCTCGTAATTGACAGCGGAAAAAATAATGTTGAAAACCATCGTCACGTGTTGAATCTCCCCCTGCGGAGATATATGAGTGAAGGAGGAGGGATCGTGAGAAATTGGTAGGAAGAGGGAAGACGTGTGATTGTGTGGATTTTTAAGAGCAGGGAGGGAGATTTGAGGCTTATGGTGGGACTCCTTAATTTTTTCCACGAGAAAAGACGATTTGGTCCCGTGTGTGTGTGTGAGAGAGAGAGAGAGAGAGGGGGGGGGAGAGAGAGAGAGGGAGGGGGGTGGAGGAAAAAAATAAAACGTTAGCGATTGCATGGGACCTTCCCGAAGAGGCTTGGGCCTCAACCTCACTTTAACCCCCCTTCCTTTCCTCCCCTAATTTTTTCCCCATCCCCCCACCACATTCACCGTCCCGTTCCACAAATCCCGTCGGGCGATACTCTTGCAGTAATCCAACGCTCGCTTATTAAGTAACGTCGAATTCGATTAGACGGGCTAATGCGATCTTCATCCCTTCCCAAGTGCTCCCCCCCCCCCCGTTTCAACCACCCCCGTCCAAGAACATCTACCCCTCCCGCTCTCTCGAACCCCCTCCCCTGTTCCCCACCAGCTTACCTCCTCCTTTTTCCCCTCCCGCAATGGATGCAAACATCCCACCTTCTCGTTCTATAGACGTATATTTATACACTCTATGGTTAATTCCCCCTGTAGTGCAAAGACTTGGTAGATTTATGTCGCAGCAGCGGCTTCCAGTCATTCTTTATGACTGGAGTTGGTAGAATAAGTTTAAACTGGTGATTCTAATCGGTTTTGCTGTGATGGCGATGCCGTTGACGTCATATTTGTATTCAGATAATGTTATTTTGTGTTATCTTAATTGTATTATTTGTTGATGACCGTAAGGTCATTAATATGCGAATTTACAACGGAAGAAACATAATGATATTCCCACCAGGTTGGTGTATCAGAAAGTGATACTCGTTATTATATGTTGGAAATATCTTATTCTAACATGGTCAAATATATTTATTCAACCAAAATTTATTATTTGTCATACTGCTTTCAAGGCTCTATTAAATTATGGCATAAGAGGAGTTTTATTAGTCCCGGAAAGTGAAAGTCTTGATTGGTTTTTCGTTGGTAGACCTTCAACGAGTATTTCCTGGGTGACCTAACCTCGATTTTATCGTGATCAAGAATTGCACATTATTGAACGACCTTTCCAAAAGCTTATTAGGCCTATACTTCTTCCAGTTAGCCAGATATTTGCTTTTTTATGTCATTGGTGTCACTGATGAAATCTGACTCTTTTGTCATCCAAAAATCCAACCCGCTAACATCTTTAGTGGGTCTTATTTTTAGGTGCCAGTTTCGGAGCCACATTCCTAGTTTCCCGAAGTGATAGAATTATTTGGTTATTCCATACTCTAGTCCCGTTATGTATATCCATACATCTAACCCAACTTAGCCCAGAGCTTAATTTTAAAGTGAAGACAAGATGTCCGGAGTTTAACCGACACCTCGAAGCACGTGTACTCCAATGTGCGTTACAGACCTGGAAATCTCGGCCGGCCTAGTTTCCCTTATTGTACCGTGAAACTAATTTTCCTGCGAAATCCTAAAGAAATAAATCGGCTCCTTCTTATCCGATGCCTCAATTGACAGATTCTCTTGTAGTTATTTGCGCGTGCATACGCACTCCCTTCTTCCCCTAAAACACTGTCTCTCTCTCCTTCCTTTTAAAGCCTCTTCTATCTTCAAGCCCACCGTGATATGATTTGTATGAGACTCGAATTGGGTATGAAAGAGGGATGTGGGGGGGGGGGGGACGGAGAGGAGCCCGCTCCGAAGGAGGATATGAACGATGAGGGCGAGAGTGTACGTACGTTCCTCCGTGAGTGCGTGGACGTGTTTGTGCGTGTGTGACGGGGTGTGTGCGTTGTAGCGGGGAGGCATGGAAGGGAGGTGGGGTGGAGGGAGGGTGGAGAGATGGGTAAGGGGGTGAGTAGGAGTGAGGGGTGAGGAAGCTGCTGCTGCAATCCCATTTTCCCCGTATATCCTCTCGCGTAATCCCCGCCACCTCCACTTCCGCCTCACCAAACACTCTGAATCGTCCGTGGAATCGGAGGAGATGGCGGTCCTCGGGGGTGGGGGGCAGTGAGGGGAGAGTGGAGGGGGGAGGGTTAGACGTGGATCGGCGAGGGATGAGGGTGTGACGGGGACTAGGGGGTGGAAATGTCGGAGAAAGGGGTTGGAGAACGAGAGGAGGGCATGTTGCGTGGGATGGCGTAGGCGTTGGGTGGAAGGGTGTGCGGGTCGGGAGAGAGAGATATGGGGAGGGTGGGAAGAGAGTTGCCTGGGACGACGACGTATCCGGGGTACGGGAACCAAAGGGTGGGGGAAGTTTGACGGGTGAGGGGGTGTGTAGGTGGTTGCAAGTGGTTCACTCTCTCGCGAGGGGGTCATCGCCATCCACTTGGTTCCCCGCTTCAACCACCCCCCCTCCCCCCACCTAACCCTCCCTCTACGCCACTCCTCCCAAAACCCTTCGCTAATTGATCCGTCGCGAGCACACAGCCATATATAGGGGACGGCGCAGCGTAAGAGGGCGCGTGTTTGGTGCGGGGAGCGGGGCAATGCAGAAGGGAAAGGTGGTGCGGGATCCGAAATGAGGGAAGACCAGGGGGGAAGGGATGGGAGTGTATTATATCGCCGCATGTGCACGAGGTGGGAGAAGAGAAGGGTTGTGTGGGTGGCAGTTGAGTCTGGAGGGCATCGGTGACTTGGTGCCTGATGGGGATGGATGGTCCTCCGAAAGAATTCCCCTCCCTCACTCTCCCGCTCTTAAATGAACTGCAAATTAATTTCCCAGTGAGGGAGCATTTTATTTTTTCAGGATCTCGTCCGAATCATGCGTTGTATCCGATCACTCCAATACAACTGGGTGCGTTTGATTTTATTGGAGGTAAAAGAAACGTAACATTATTGATTGCGGAAGGCGAACGAGTGCTGAGAGATAGTTTGTTTTCCATAGCTTAGGAAAGAACTGATCGTGTACTTGTAAGCTCACAGGATATGATTGTTTCCGATGATCATCATCATTGGTCAACAATCCTAGGAATGGTTTGACGCAGCTTTCCACTCGACTCTTTTATCGGCCAACCTTTTCATTACGACGTAATTCTTCTCTTTTACATCCTTCACAACATGTTCCACGTATCTCATACGAGACCTGCCTTTTCCATTTTTCCCGTTCACTTGTCCCTCGACGATTGCCTTCATCAGGCCATCATGTCTCATGATGTGGCCGATCAAGTTGTCCCGTCTTCTTCTTAGGGTATTCAGAAGACTTCTCTTTTCTCCAAATCTTCTTAGAACTTCCTCGTTACTTACTCAGGCGATACATTTAATCTTCATCATTCTTCTGTAGCATCACATTTCGAATGATTCCACCCTTTTCTTTTCCGCTGCTGTCCTTGTCCATGCCTCGCTGCCATAAAGAAACACGCTCCAGATGTACGTTCTGATGAATTGTTTCCTTACTTCTACGCCTGTATTTCCAGTGGTAAGTAGATTCTTCTTTTGATAGAATTCCCTCTTCACCTGGGCTATTCTACTCACTATTTCTTTTTCGCTCCGACCATCGTGGGTTACACGGCTTCCTAGGTAGCAGAACTCTTTCATCTCTTCAAGTTTTTGTTTTCCTAGTTTGAAATTAGTTTTGGCCTCTTCTTTCTTGCTGCACACCAATATCTTAGTCTTCTTCTTATTTATCTCCAGCTGATATCTGGCCATTGTCCTTTCCATAGCTACTAGAATCTAGTTCCGATCCCTCTCTGTCTCTGCAATGAGTGCTATGTCATCAGCGAATCGCAGAATGCTTATTTTTTCTGCGTGGTTAGTCACTCCAGAAGACTTATCTTTGATTTTATTGATGGCTCTCTCGATGTAAACATTAAAAATTACGGAAGTCAGTGCACAGCCTTGTTTCACTCCTTTCCTTATTCTTGCCTCTTCACAGCTGGATCCAGATTTAATCACAGCTACTTGGTTTTTGTACAGACTGTGTATAATTCTTCGGTCATTGTTGGACACTCAAATTCCCTTCAGAATTCTAAGCATTGAATCCCAATCCACGTTGTCAAAATCCTTTTTAAATCCACAAATGCAATGAACTTCGGCTTGTTCTTCTCCATTCTCTTTTCTATGAGCATTCTAAGGTCCAATATTGCTTCTCTTCTGCCCTTACTTTTCCTGAATCCGAATTGATCTTCATCCAGGAACTCCTCTGCTTTTCTTTCTATACATCTGTAGATGATCCTGGTCAGTATCTTCGATGCATGTTTCGTCAGGCTTACAGTCCTAAAAATTTCGCATTTCTCCGCTTTCTTCTTCTTGGGCATAGGAATGATGATGCTTTTCTCGCAGTCCCTTGGAATTTCTCCTGTTGAGTACATGTCGCAGATGTTTTTGCAAATATGAATTAATGTCTTCTCTCCTGCATTTTTAATGAGTTCTGCAGCGACATATTCAATACTAGAAGCCTTATTCATCCGAAGGTCCCTTACTGCAGCGTCGAATTCCGATCTTAATATTGATGCTCCCATATTACCCTTTTCCGCTTCGCTTTCCTCTTAAATAGCTTTCCTGCTGAGATTTTTCCCGTTGTATAACTCTTCCAGATACTCTTTCCATCTCTTCACTTTGTCCTCGTTTTCAATCAAAATTTCTCCATTCTTGTCCCTTATGGCATTGCATCTTGCGCTCCGTTCTTTGAAGTGGTTCCTCACTATCCTGAAGACAGCTTCCACCTTTCCAAGAGCAAGGTTGCTTTGTACATCTTCGCATAGATTCTTCATCCACATCTCTCTAGCTTTCCTTGATTTGCGACTTATTTCGTTCTCTATTCTTTGTAGCAAAGTTGTCTTCTTCAGTTTTCACATTCTTGTACTTTCTTCTTTTTTCAATCACGTCTAAGACTTCCTCCGTGATCCATGGCTTCTTCTTGGCAACTTTAATTCTTCCAAGAACTTCTTTTGCGGCTTCCGGTAGTCCGCATTTAATGGTTTTTGAAATGCCAGCTGATGTTAAGCCTCCTTTAGTTTTTCTACTCACCATATATTTTTCTTTGTTTTCTTCAATTTCTTGAACTTAAGATGGCATTTCATCATCACTAAATTATGGTCACTGTCGATGTCTGCCCCAGGGTAGATTTTGCAGTCCTTCACTGGTTTCTAAATCTTTGCTTCACTAAAATGTAGCCTATTTAACATTTCCTTCTGTCTCCTGGCATTTTCCATGTGTATCATCTTCGGTTGTGATTTTTAAACAATGTGTTCGCAACCACTAACTTATGTTGTGTGCAGAACTCCATCAGTCTTCCTCCTCTTTCAATTCGATTACCCAATCCGTATTTTCCAGTTATTCTTCCAACTTGACCTTCGCCGACGATAGCGTTCCAGTCTCCTAAAATAATTAGCTCAACTTCTCCTCTTACCTGTTTAATAACTTCCGTGATATCTTCGTTGACGTCTTCCACTTCTTCATCTTCATATTCTGTCGTAGGCATGTAAACCTGCACCATTACGGTATCTACAGGTTTGGTCTCGATATTCACCATTATTATCCTTTCATTGTAGTGCAAGGAGCTCTTCACACGCATTCCGGTGCTCTTTCTGAGTATAATCCCTACCCCAGCTGTAATTTCCACTCCAGAAGTATTTTTCTTCGGGCCATCTCATTTCACTGATTCCTAATGCATTGAGGTCCATTCTCCGAATTTCCACCTTCAGGTTCTCCAGTTTTTCACTGGTCCAAAGCGATCTCACATTCCATGTTCCTACCCTAAATAGTTTATCACATTTGACTGATGTACTCTCTCGGGTAGTCCCCACCCGGAGATCCGAATGGGGGACAATTTACCTCTGGAATATTTTACCCTAGAGGGTTCCATCACGTCTTGATAAGAAAGAAAAGAGTGGAGTAGCTGCGACTCCTCGGGATATTAATGTTGTGGTTTCCCTTGCCTTCCACATTGCAGCTCTACAGCCGTTAAAGTAAATGTTTTTTCCGATGATAATGATAGTTAAAACACTCTTATTCTCGAGGAAAGATTCCTAGGGCGCTACGGAATGGTTCCCCGTCTAACGCTCATTTTAATTCCTTTGATGTTTCATTCGCAAAATATTTCATTGGGGTCGAGCATGTTAGCAGAAGACTATGTATTCTTTACGGGCATTAAGTGCCTTCATGTTTGACTGACCACCCTGTTTTCCAGAATATTGGAATTCAAACCAGGAGTAATTTTAAATTCATTTAATTTGTTGTGCAACTGAAGATTTCTTTTAAAGTACCATGCCAAAATTTAGTGAGTATCCCTCACTGTTCGTAGCAACTATCAAGAAAAATTGATTTTAATTAATAGGTTTTCCAATATTGGTGGAAACATAATAGTTTCAGGGGATTACTCTTCTCAGGCTGGTTAGGCATTATCTGGTCTGGCAGCTCAAATGTCACTAATCCTCATTTCGTCACGGATTGTGTGGATTTTTTTTCCAGGATTGAGCGTGGGCTTGAGTTCGTAAATTGAGTTCTCTCAGTAATTAGAGAATTTTCACATTATTAGTAGTAATTTGAGCCAAGGAATTTTTTAGACTAAGGAAAAATAGATATGTCTTCTATTATCGGTCGAATAACCTCAGGATTCTGCAAAATATATTTCCCAAAATGTTATTTTTGATCTATTCAAAACTTTCTTCTAGTATCTTAAAAACGTCGGGGTAAACGGGGTTGAGTACAATCGCTGTTTCTGTTATAATTAGGTGAGCCTAAATCTTTGTGCCGAAGAGAACATGTTTGTTGTTCTTGGGATTGGGTAGGAATTTTGGAAGGGGAAGGGTGGAGAGAAACCCGGCGTCAAAAGTTGACCTATCTACGTTTAATGAAAGACGCCAAAGGTATAATGTCCCATCCGACGAATGAAATATTAATCTTAATTAATGGATTAATATAGGAGCGCTTTCATCTATGAAGTCAAATAGGGACCACTGCTCAGCTCGACTGTAAAATCTGCCCAATCCGGAACTCGATTCCTGTGGTTCATACATTCACCAGAAAAGTATTATCCCAGTGCTGTTATCATCCTGCTTCAGTGAGAAACTTACGAAGTCGGTAATTAAAGGTCATTAATGAATTTTTTCGGGTTTCCCATGGGGTCAGGTCCTCCATGTAGGCCAACGTTTTGATGTCCTTCTAGGGCTTCGTCCTCAGGTCTCTTGAGTGGCATGTGTTTCAGTGTTGGGAGAGTCACTATCAAGCCCTGAGGAAGATGCACTGATCTGGTATTGAAACGTTGGCCTTCATATAGGACCTGATCTGGTGGGAAACAAGAAAGGAAATTATGCATTTAGTAAGCCAGGAAAGTATCAGATCATAATTAAAGTTCATATTTTCACATCTGAGAGCTGAAATTCTCTAAGTCGAGACAAGTTAATTCAGGAAAACGTCGTAGAATTCTTGTTGCATAAGCTGCCTAGTTTTTTTAATGAGGCTGAGTATTCACAAATGGATATTTTTAATGAATGATTTGCTTTTAAAAGAATAAAAAAAACTGCATAATGAACTTTAACCTTTAGCATTTTAAAAAATCCTAATATAACAATAGAAATAGCATAACTTCATTTTATTCTCTTGGATTATACATATACTTTACTCAATATAACGTTAAAAATCGTCAAATTTACATGACAAATTGTGTATATCAGAATTTTTGGATCTGTGAATTGACATGGATGGAGAGTTGACCCCTTGGGTGTGTGAATTTAATTGCTGAAGTGAGTTTTACGTGTAGGGATGGAGATGGAAGTAAATCTCTTTGTAGAAAACGAGAAAAAGAATAGATCATACCGATAAAATATGAGAGTTGAATATCAATGGTCCGTGAAATTACTCTCCTACAGTTGACAGTTGGCAGTCTAAATAGGTCCACGTTTTTGGTCAATATATGGACCTATTTAGATCCTTATGGATCCTTGTTGCAGCTTCCTCAAAAAAATACTTTTACATGAGACATGTTTAGCTGCTTTTATCTTTCTTGATTCCAGGAGGAAGAAAATTTCGCTTTCATTGCCTAGTAATAGAGGGCTATAAAGGAGCTAGGTCTCAGGTAGGATGGTGTGAATTCATAACATACAGTCCAATAGCATGCATTCATATGAACTTCCCTGTCTTATACTGCCCTTAATTTACAACTCAACTTTAATCCCAAACCTTTTACATAAAAAGGCATCTTTTTTAATCTTATTTTTAATTGTTTTTTTTTCATTTAATCTTCAGGAGGCTTCATATGCCCTCATTGAATTTATTTAATGCCAAAAACATCTACGTGTAAACATTAGAAATTTTCAGCTTTTCAATGCTGGATATACTGTAAACCTTTGGATGATGTCATAATTTCTTGGTCATTTAATTTTTCATCGATCAGGCAAATTAAATTCCAAATGCAGCACGTTTTATACTTTGTGGATATTTCATCTTTATAATTTTGGAAGATATTTTATCATTTTGTGAATTTACCAAGAGACGTTTTGCACCGAATAAAGCTATTAACCAGTTTCCAAATAATGCTTGCGAGAGAGTCAATGTTTTGGAATTCATCGCTCAGCACGCCGCCCACCAATATTGCGGTGCCCACGTTGTTCCAGCGAACACCTTGTTTTGGAGTAGAACACGAATCGTCCCAGGGAAGGTGCTTTTCTCTAAGAGAAAATCCGCGGTGGATCCAGCGGCATACGCCGCCCGCTGCGCATGGGGTTGGTTCATCCGCTGGCGCGGGGGTGGAAGACAGGAGGAGAGGATCGTTGTACCTGCCTAAATAGAGTATGTGTAGAGGGATGACGGGTTTGTTTAATCGGCGGGGTCGGGAAGGGGGGGTTGGTGGAGGAGAATGCTGCGTGCGAAATTGGAACGGAACGCAAAAGGGGTTCGGATGATGGGGGCGGCCGCGCCGAAAGGCGAGCGAAAAAGGAAACGGGGTTGTGGAAGTGAGAGAACTGGAGGGGGGGAGGAGGCTTCCTCTCTCAGGTAATCGGCTTTATTCGAACGAGATTGGAAGCACGGTGGGGTTTAGGAGTGGAGGGGGAAGGTTTCGAGCGGGTAGGTGACTAGGGCTTCACATCCCCCTCCATAAAAAAAATCCATCCTCTATCACCCCCTTATCCTCAAACCCTATAAAACCCTCGTCGAAATAAACAATCTTACTCGTTCCCTCCCCAAATCATCTTCTTACTCATCCCCGTACAAACTTGATGCTAAATGGCATCTATCCCCCCTCTCCCGCGCGTTTCCTTCTCCTTCCGAACGCAAGTCAACTCTCAGGATTTCCACGGATTTCACCGTTTCGCTAATTTAGGCAAATGTCTTCTTCTGGGTTGTGGGTTCACTCTCACTCACTTCCTCCCTTCCACCTTGCCTTACTCTCTGTCCCTCTCCCCCCCTCTCTCTCTCGCCTTCCACATTTTCGTCTGCAGGAGCTTAAAGCGTGGGCCATTTTGAGGGGCCTTTTATATTCCTTCCCAAAAGACTCTTCTTAGCCGGACCGAATCCCGTGTCATTACTTACCGAAAGTGCTTTCCCTTTTTCTACATTCCCTCAGAAGTATCTGGTTCTGCTAACCCCGAGGTAGGAGGTTTTAGGTCATTTGAATGGGAAAGACGCCAATGCATACTGTTGCTTGAGTTACGTATTTATTTTGAGAGGGATTAGTTCAGAATCAAGTTCGTCGAACAATAAAGGATGGCTTATGCCTTCTTATCTTGTATATCAATCAATTATCTACATTCACCTCTGGATGAAGTGTCACATTTCTGGAGATCTCTATAGCACTGTTTTTGTAAGAAGTGGAATCATTACTACTGAGAGAACGAATGTGTCTTGATAGTTTTGTGTGATCTCGTCTATATTGTCGTACCACGATTAAGCTATAGATTTAAAAAATTTGCTTTACATTTAATTTTGTAAGTATTCAGGATGCTTTGATGAAGGCTCTTAATTTTGTAAATATTTCTTTCAATGAGCAAAAATTAGAGCCTTTTATGTATCAATTAGTAACATTAGGAACATTTCCAAAACTTAAGTCGTTGAATCATTTTGAATTCTCTATAAAACTTATGATTGAATATAACTGGCAAAACTACAGTATTACCTAACACGGGTAGTAAATGAATTTAATAGATCGATATTTTTGCCTCTAAGCAGGAAGAAAATATATTTTCGATCTTTGACTTCATTTTGTATCCATGTAATGTAGTTTTTCGATCAAATATGGAGGCCGTATATGGAGGGTACTTCTAAAGCGCCTCATATATCTAAAGGCTATCTCCCTAATACGAACGCCTTTAATCCAACCCTCATTCCAATTCTAAGATATGCGGGCGATTTTCTCTCCAAGTCCTCCGATTATGCAAGCTCAAACGGCTAATATAATTTAGGTCATCGGGAAAGCCTTCTAGCTATCCGTCATGATCAAACGAGAAGTCAAGAAGCGAGTTTTTTTTTCGAATTGGCTAGATTCTCCCATCGCCTTCCGGTGCTGCGCCTCTTTGCTGAGCAGTTGCAGTTGACGCCGACGCACGCCGCCTCTGACCAACTGAGCCGTGAAAATCGGAAGATAAGAGTCACTGAACATGTGTTCGTCCCTTTTCGATTTCTGTGCGGACAAAAGATCCGAGTCGCGAGATTGTCCGGATCAGATCTTCCGTCCGGGGAAAAAACCCATCCACGAGTTTCTTTTCGCGCTCGACCGTGCGAGAGATGCGCATCTGCTCCGCCAGGTGTCAGCACGTGCTCGGATCACCCATGCGAACAGGCTCATCAGTGGATTTGACCGACATCTAAAACCCGATAGAATGAGTGGGACATTGTGTGGACGCATGGGAAATGATTTGGGTGTAATTTCATGTTCTGGTTGCTTTGTAATTTAACCGGCCGTGATCTCGAAGAGGAGATCCTAATTTTTTTTTCAATTTCGCTATTGTTTTCAGTATTTTTGGTTGGGATGGAGCTATTTCCTCTGCTTTTAGAAACTGATTCACTGTTCTTAACGGGTTTGTCTCCTAATTGCTTTCGGAAAACTAAGGTTAGTTTTGGGCGGAATATTTACTTGGGTTTTCTTGCCATCTTACGTGCATGGCTCTTCCAAATGAATGCCTACCGCGAAGGAAATCGTATATTCCCCATTTTTTCATCTCTGTTTGTGTGACGTAAACCTTTTTTTATAGGTAAAAAACATATTCAATATGCTGCAGTAGTTTAATATGACCACTTTTTTATTCTTAGTTGTAGTAATTTGGAGGAAGCGACCTACACCTAAGGTCATTTAGGAAAGATGGGTAATTGAGTATTGGCAAGATTATTCAGAAAACGAAGGAAGGGTGGACCCGGCGTCAGTATTGTCCTGCTGTTAACAAAAGGGGCCTAGAAATCCACAGTTTAATGTCACATCCGATGCAGGGAGAACTAAACTTAAAGTCCTCTCCTCTGTGCATTCACGTGAGAACAGGTATACCGATGTATACAGGTATATCGCTTCTGCTGCTGGAATTTGAACCCAGACCCTCAGGATGGAAAACTTTTACAATAACCACCACATCAACCTGATTCCGCTCTTTTGCTTCACCCACAGTTATTTTGGTTAGGGATTTAGATTTTCGATTTGTTACTAATGCTGGTGCGACAAGGCTTGGAGGAAAATGTAGATAAGTGTTCGCAGTGCGTCGCCATGGTGCTAGATCGTTTCTTTTCTTTCTCTGCGTCAAATTTCAGCCGCTTCCCTTGCCACTCTTATGTTTGCGACGTAATCCTTTCTTCCCTTTATTGTTATTCTTGCAGCATCAATAATAGCGCGCTTCTGTTCACTCGTGTCAGGTCATGAACAAAAGTCCTACATGCAGTGAGCCTTTTACAGCAACAAGGGTTGTCTTAATAGTCAATTATCTTCAATCTTATAATGAGGGTTTTTTTATCATGAGTACCTTAAGACATGCATGGTATTTCCTTCAATAGTAAAAATGAAAGCATTTGCCTGACAAATTTTTAGTTCCTAGTAAAAATACACTTGATGATAAGAATGTTTTTCAAATATAGCTCACAATCATTCAACATTTAATTGGCAAAATTTTCATTTGGAAAGATTTTGGTATTTTAAAATATGTAGAGTTGGTAATAGCTCTTTCTGTCTGCCTTTCTTTAAGGATGAAACTCAATCATACACAATTAACTGAATCGAATCCAACTTTATGGAACTGGTTCAATATTAAAAAACCTAACTTAGATTTTTCCACGCATAATTAATACTTGGCCCGAGATTTGTCGAGGATCAACATCACAATCCTCAGAAACTCGAGTCATCTATTGAATTCTATGTGGGAAAATCTAAGGTATGGTTTATTTGTAAAATGACCCTAAATCCTTTTTTTAAAATAAAAAGCTTTTCTATAAAGCTATTTATTTTGCCTTAGCATCACGGCCAGTGAATAATCTAACTAAAGAATGTAGGAAATCTGAATTTTAATGCGCAGAAATCTTTATGGCGTGGTGAAACTGGAAATTTTAACCCAAAAATCCATTTAGACGGTTAGGTTTAAGCTCATCAAGAACGAGGCCAAACGGTCTGTGAAATTCACTCATAAAGAGGAGAAAGGCCACAAGAAAATCATGCAAGTGAAATGTTGTTGAAATAATAGACTTCACTCGAATTCCTAGCTGCGTCTTGCATTTAATTATCCATTGCTCTATCAACACGACTGCCAAGTGATGTCCTACAAATTATCATAAAGATCAATTTTATGGATAGAATAGTTTCATGCTAAATTTCCTAATGCAAACTAACCCACATTACTTGCCCTGTATGTCTAGCAAAATATTTTTCTCCGCAATACATATGTAATAGATTTGCCAAATCTGACTCATTCTAAATATGTTACGCTTACATATGAATTCTTAAAAGTAGCAAGAAATATGGATAGATAAGTATTTTTAAATGTATCATAAAGATTGATTGCTGCCGGACAAACAGGAGAACATTGACAGGTGTATGGAAAAGTGGAAAATCATATTAAATGTATTCCCTAACAACACCTCTGAAAAATAGAGCCTAGACTTTAGCTCACTTATTTTTAAACCTCACTGACTGCGCGATAAAATGTTTTGTTGAATGTCGAGTAATGATGTTGCTGGATAAATGTTTAAAATAAAAAAGGAGGTTAATAGGATTGGAAAAAAATTGAATAATGAGTCACCATTTGATTTTTAAATTATAATTGAAATAAGCTGTAGTGAAAATATCCATGTTTCTTCATGCATGATAGATTGATCATGATTCAGTAGCGCGCTGAATGTATGGGAATAAGCTCCCATTCTCCCCGAAGTTGCATTCCAATCTACACACTGTGGCAGCCGATGAGCCTCAGTGAACAGATGAGAAAGATAGGGAGGCTTAGAAAGGCCCGTGCCATCGATAAAACCCTCTCCGATAAAACCCCACAACCCTTTATCGCTTCCCCTCCGATATCCCTTTCGCCTAAAAACCATTCTGGTCTCTCTTCCCATCACCCCTTCCGCGGCGATAAGTCCCACAATTCCTACCCCTTCGCATTATCAGCAGGCGATAACCTGTCATCGAAAACATCCACTTAACCTTGCTTCAAATTGTCTTTCGATAACCTTCGATAACCTTCTCCGCTAATTTAACTATGCATCGTAACCTCGGTACCCCTACCAGTTCCCAATTATGTAGTCCCTTATTTTTTTGGTGACTGAGAATTTGAGAAAGGGAAGCTTGTTTCAGAGTAGAGGGAAAATTATTTCAACTGATCACTGACTTTAAAGCAATTCCATCAAGATTTATGATTGAAAATCGAAATATACGTGGCACATCGAAAGCAGAGCAGCTATAATTTCATTTTAGCCTCAAAAGCTACTATTTTATGTAAACAAATAATCATGGATTAAACTTCTTTCATTCTTTAATAACAGTTTTAATTATTGCTTTCTGAGGCTTTCATGCCACGGATATTAATATTAGTTTTATTCACTTATATGCATGAAGTTATTCTGAGCACTATTGGTTTAATAACTGTTCATTCCTAGAGTTCTCTTGAAATAAATATGCCAGAACATTTACACCGATTTGTGGTAAGTTTCAAAAGGGAGATCATCATTTCAAAGAGCCACTATTTATTTTCTAGTATTTTCATTTTACCTTTCACTATTTAATTTTTCTTGTAGCATTGTAGAAGTTATTTGGTGCATGCGACCGACAACTATGGTAAATTCCATAATTTTGGATATTTTGATGATAGTATTCTTAGAAATTCTGAGGAGAATGGAGGAAGTGGATGTGAACTTAGCGTCGGCGTTAGTCAGCTACGAAAGAACAGCACCAAGGGGTCTCCGGTTTAATGTTCCTTCCAACGTACGGAGAATTGTGTTCGAAGTGTTCTTCTCGGCGCACTCAACTAGGGACTGATATGCCGATGCAAGATCTGTGATACTTATCGAATTCCAACTCGAGCACTAGGGATGAGAAAACCCACGAAATCCACCCGACCCTCATCTTCCTTACGTTATACCTTCAAATATGCTTTTTTATTTTACCCGCTTCTCCACTTTCCCCTACGCCACGTTCTTTCCATCCATGTGCCATCAAATTACAATATCCACACCTGACTTGGGGCGGGGCTTTGGAAAAGGCCGACAGGTCTCCTACAAAGTCTCTCCGCAGTCCTCCAGCCCTTTCCAACATATGATAGCGTGATATTATATTTAACACCATTGTAAATCTTTTTATCATTTTAGCTAATTCTTTTAAATTATTTGAGCACCACTTGTTTTCAAACATGGTGTACCAAAGATATAGGATTTCCATTATAGTAACGATGGATTGGAGGGGCATTCTAAAGTACTATGATGTCAAGTCAATAAAAAAAATGCATTGCATGAAGCTATTTTACGTCTACGTTTACACAATTTTGGGAAATAAATTGGAAATCGTGGTTAGACATTAGGAGATGTCGATGGAGGATGTAATAGTGGACTGAATATTTGGAGAAGGAAAAGGGAATATCAGACTAAAATAAAATGGGGATGAAAGGTGCCGAAGTAAAGAGTAAAATTTGTGTGGCAATTAATATGCGTGGGTAAACCTTGTATATTTTTCTGAATGGTAAAACTACCATAACTTTGCTTGGAGAGTATGCAATAAATTGGGTGTGTTTCATACCTTTTCGTAGCAAACACTATTTGGCAACCTTTTCGCGACATATTATCGCGATTCATATAGAGAATATATATAAAGGTATTTTGAAGCGATATGGATCTTGCGGACAAAGACAAAAAACACTGAGACTTCTCACAGGCCATATGCCATATGCCAGCGAGGCATATGCCAGGTTCGTCATATGCCTCGCTGTTTATGAAGAACGAGAATGAGGTGTCGATTATTTTGAATCCCCTAAAGGAAAATATGCCATACTATAAAGCACCACAGTGAAAGATTTACTCCATCACGTTAGTGGAGAAATGTTGCAAGTATTGTGCAGATTTCTGATTGCGTAAAAAGCTGGAGCAAAAACGATGAAATTTGATATCTTGCAGCTTCATCATCTGCATTGGTAATACTAAAATTTATAATTAAAATGGCTAATTTTTTACTCTTTATTTATTTTGGTTTTTATATCAACCGTTAGGTGTAAACTAGGGATTAAACATTTATAGTTAACTTACCTATTTTTTTAATAACTAGAATATGCAATATACCCTTCTTCAGATCCTTTCTATCACAATCAAGAATTTAAGATTACTTTTTCCAACTATCTTCATACTAATTTAAATGCCGATTCCTGTTGTCCCTTTTTTTCACTAACCCAGCATTTTATCTTCAAGAAAGATTTTTAGGATCCCATTGCTCGTAATTAACTTTTCTGTTGCTCTGTTGCCACCACAGTTGTTGATCTGAAATTCAAAAAATCCATTAATACCTGGTCAAAGTTATGACTTAGCTCAGCATATGCCTACAAAATATATCTAGTCTTAGATACACAGAAGGCTTACTTCCTGCAGTGTCGTTCGAATTCATAATCACTGGCTCATTAGACAGTCTGTCTCAGCCTGCGCTCATTCTTCCAGTTTCATAGCGAAAGACGCTACACCATCATAATTCGATTTTGACGTAAGGATCACTGAAAATAAAAGCTTTTCGGGAAGCAAGTAAGCTGCCTTCTGAAATTTTGCTAAATGCGGCATACGGACCTGAGCCTTCTAGGCGGAAGATCAGTAATAAGCCACCTAGACTCTATTAAGAGGAAATGTAGTATCTATTTATTTCTTTATGTTACAGATGCCTCGTCTTATTCGAATGCGTGGCCTTGTAAGGTGTGGTATTCTGATGGGAATATTAATGAGAGCATTAATGGGGACATTACTAGTGTAGAATATATGGTAGCTTACTTGCATAGCCTAATCGCCAAGTGTCAGTGATATAGCCACTGCCTGAGAACAGTCGTCATCCTAAAACAAAAATTTTATCGTTTTAGTGACCCTCAAAGCCATTTAGCTGGTAATAAAAATATTGAATCATCGGAGCAAATAAATCCTAAAACCTCGAAAAAACTTAAGTATTAATTTTACGATAAAAAAGTCACGATCTCGCAGCTCACTACCCTGCCGGAAGATCTCGTTACGTGATCGAGCGAAAATATTCTCAAAACTCGCCCTCCCCCCAACCCCTCTTCCTTTCCCTGCACGCCCAAAATTTAGCCCCGCGCCTTTTTTCCAACCCGCGTGCCCTCTACCTATATGATCGCCTCGCGCGTATTTATTTACCTCGCTGCGTATTTTCGCTCGCGATCGCGCTACCCTATATGTTTTAATCCACGCATCCTCCTCGCGGGCGGCGGCTTGGGTGGGAACACCCAGGCGGTGCGTTGGTTCTCTTCCCTCCCTCTCCCACACCCACCTCGTGTGTAAACCCTCCACTCCCTCCCGCTTCCCCCGCCCTGAAGCGATCTGCATAGAAGTGGGAGGAGTGAAGGAAGGAGAGGAGATGCGGCTCCGGAGGGAAGGGGAAGAGAGTGAGTCACCCGCATTCCGCTCCTCTGGGCTGAGATGTGGGTGCTGCGGGTGATGGCGAAGGCAGGGTGGAAGTGCGGTGGGTGGAGAGGGAGGACTAGTTGAGGATGGGATGGGATGAAAAGGGTGGGTGTTTGGCTAAGGAGGGGCGGCGGCCGTGGAGAGGTAGTACAAGGGGAAGGTGGGAGAGGAATAGAGGACGGGGGTTGCGGGGGGAAGGAGGGCGGTTAGAATGCGAGAGCAGCCCGTGTATGTATGTGTGTGTGTACGTGTGCGTACATTTACTTGTGTGTGTGTGTGCGGGATCTGGTCCCGATGACGGCGGCACTGGCGTCGCGTTAGCCACGCATTGGCGAGCACTGTGATGGGAATCCGGGGCCGGGTGCACGGAGGCGGAAGGGAGGCTGCTGCCTCCGCCGCCGCCGCCGACGCTGCCGTGGGGGGCGGAAAACGGGGGATGAAGGGAGTATGGTGGAGGGGGGCTTGGAGAGAGGCCGGGGATGAGGGGGACAGGCTGCGGATTGAAGGGTGGAGTTGGAGGGAAGGGCGGGATGGGGCCGAGGGGGGCGAAGGATGGGCCGGAAGGGGCGAATCGGGGGGCGAAAGGGGGTGGGGGAATGATTGAGGGGGGGGGCAAATCGAGTGGGGGGAAAGAACGAGAGTATGAAGGGGCGGAATTGGGCGCAAGGTGGGCTTGGATGCCGGAATCGGTCAAATAGAAGAGGATGCGTGAAGATGCATTGATATCATATCGATATTTTTTCATATCGGTCCGTTGAATCGGCGAGGTTAATAAGGTGTCGTGAAAAAATGGTTTAAAATTGTGCTTTGGTAGTATGTACCAACATAACAGGGAAATATGCACGATATTGATGCATTGTGAACAATGATCATCTTATGGTAATGTAATTAATGTTTTGTTCCTGTTGGCGTTAATTGCTGACGGATGAAAAACAGTGACTAAGCACTAGTTACATTGATTTAAAAGATATCGACTATAAATTGATTCCTGCTGACTTTATTTCACCCGTCTCAGTATTCTTAACTAGTTTTAATGCCGAAAGACTCATAACTCAATATTAAGCCAACCTTAGGGACGGCTCCTTAAGGTGACAAGAAGGGTCGAACCACTGTGGTCAAGTGAGGATAAGGAATGCCAGAGGTAGTGTTTGGGTAGAGAAAGCCAGAATGAAGTAGAGGACGTTGCGCTAGATGGGCTCAAGAATGGATTCCAGGGATGACTCACCCTCCTGGAAGGCATAAATTTTGTATAGGAAACATTCTGACAGGAAGAAAGAACGCTGGTAGGTACTTCCTCACTGTATGCTTTTACTGATTATAAATATTCTCTTACGTTCTCTGATCCCAATAGGTATAAGGTATACTGAATCTAAAGGTGAAAATAGTTGAAATAACTTGTTTTGGCCAAAGTATATGCGTATCTTGAAAAATTACGGGAGTTCACATGGTTCTCTTTCATCTACATCTACATCTACATGATACCCTGCAAGCCACCGCGAGGGTGTGTGGCAGGGGGTGAAGGTCACCAAGCATTCACTACTAGCATGCAAGCAAGCAACTAAAGGGTCTCATGCAACTAGATTGTTAGTATCTATAGTATTTGAGGGGTTAATACATGCATCATGCACTACAGAATACTCTAAAATATTTCCCCTACCTATCCCTTTCCTATGCTGCCTATTCTGTTCTCTTATAGTACGGGGGAAAAATGCCATTTTGAATCTATCTGTACGACAATCTATCTCTCTAATCTTATTTATCTGGTCGAATCTAGCATAATACGCTGGTGTTTTCAATATGTGCCTAACATCTTCAGTAAAGCTATCCGATTGAAATTTCTGCAATAGATTAAATCTGAACTTTAATCTACGCTCTGATAATGATTCCCACCCTAATTCTTGTATTAATTCTGATACACTACTCAACCTATCGTAACACCTTTTGACGAACCTAGCTGCTCTACGCTGCACACTGTCTAGTTCTCTCATCAAACCTAATTCATTAGGATCCCATACACTGGCTGCATACTCAAGGTGGGGCCTAACTAGTGAAAAGTAGCATCGCTCTTTTGTCTTCTCATCACATTTCCCAAGTACTCTTTTTATAAATCCTAGCTTTCTCTTCGCTCGGCCGCATATTTCCCTTTCGCGTTGTGAATTTTAAAATTCCAGAGAAGTGCGGAAAATTCGCAGTGTACCAGCTTGCGAAATATTGAAAAATATTGTCTCCCCTGTTGAGAGCGTTGATTTAAGGAAATGAAGCATTAGGGTGATGACAAAATTTCTAACAATAAGTAATTCATCCTCATATTCATGCATCTTGCGTGCATGTACTTCTGAGAGAAGGCATTCATTTGAGACTGAAGATTTTAATTGCTATTTTGGTATAAACATCACTTTCTTGGTAGTTTATAGTAGTAACTTTCATATTCATCTTATTCACCTATGTGGGTTTTACGTCAGTATTCTGCATTTTCTGCTCTCAAGTTGTATGTTCACTCTCTCCGACTTTTTATGTGAATGAGAAAATGATTTGGCAAATGCCCACAAATTACCATTCCCTTGAATTTTGAAGCTTTACCTATGCGAGAAGGGTCAGATGAGGACGTGGATAATGCAGATTGGAATACATGGCTGGAAGCCGCACAAGGAAGGAAATGGATATGGGAAATCTGAGATAGGGGTTAACTGAAAGAGAAACGGGATGGATTTTTTAAAAACTTTTCTCCCCACACGTCACCACCCGGCCCGCTCACATATAGGGGACATCCGTTAATTAGGGCATTTTCAGCGCGCCATGGAATCCTTCTTTGGGGGGTGGGGAGGGTGGCGGAGAAATCATTGAGCAGCGGTGATCGTAGGCTGTCCACACAAATGAACGAACTCTGTGCAGCACTATCCCGTTACCATCCCGTCGCTTACGTAGGTCTGGTCTCACCCGCTCCGGTGTGCCTTTCTCTTCTCGCCATGCGTAAACCCTAACAAGGGTGGATAGCTGGAAAGTGGAACAGGAGGTGTAAGCATAGGTATGCGTTAATGTTCAAGTGCAGGTATGGAAGTAGTTGGTTCGTTTCTTTTCCCTTGAGACATTTGCTCTCAATGGGAACACGTTGACTGTATTTGAATCCTTAAACAGTTGTGGATTTTTTTCTACCTCACCCACAGCTGAGGTTGTTATGCCGGTTGGAATTTAAACAATGGCATACCGATCTCCGCTTATGCAAATATTTACTTGCTCTCTATCACACAACCTAGAATTCACTGTAAATATACTAGCATTGGTTGTTCGCTAAAGTTATAGATGAATATTCTTTCATTCACGCAAAAGTCTGTTTCCTATCGAAAGTTTAATTTATTTTGGAGTGGTACCACCTAATGAAATAGCTCTCTAGTTTCCTAAGTTACGTCTGTTAACAAAGAAAATAACAATTTCGGGTTATAAGTTCAACATGCAATGATTCAGGCATATAATAATTTCATTTCCATAATTCAATTTTTCTGTTTCCTCTTGTTCTCTTATTAACTCAAGAAAATCTCTCTCTTTTTTTCTATTTACTACCCTTGTACTCCTATCAATCTGAAGAAAAAGTACAGTTTTATTATAGGTGCTCAAATATAGGTGATACTCCTATTTTATTTTAATATATTTTACAAGAGCTTATCTAGTCCTCTTATGGTAAGTTTGAGTTAGCAATGTTATGCTATGGGGCGTTAGCTTTATGGTGATTAAGATTCACGAAAGACGAAATCAAAGGTTAAAAAGAGCTCCAATATACTTCAACGTCAATCTATGGCAACGAAAGATGCAAGAGTTGAATTTAATTTGAAAACATTTTAAAATTAAAAAAAACTGTCCCTGACTCTTCCTCTGATACATTTGTCACGCGATAGAATTAAAAAAAAATGGCATTCCAACATCATTTTATCTTCGTCGCGTTTTCATCCTCCACATTATGAAATGGCATTGCTTTACGATTTTCAAGCAATATTTATTATTTATCGTGTTAGCTTTCTCTTAAACAGCGTTTTATTTTTTTGAAATTCTATGCCATAAAAGAGGGATCTGAGTAACAATTACTCTGGTAGGGATAGATATAAAAGTATTGTGGAGTTCATAGTAATATGTATCAACTTCTTTCGTGAGGAGTGGAATGATGTCAGTTAAAATGCTTACACGGTTGTTAACATGCTCACTGCGTTGTAAAACAACGGAAATATTTTCTCGCACGTACATCTAGTCCTGCGGTTATGAGAAAGACAGTTAGTTCTCTGAATAAAATTCCTATTCAAAAATTATATTTCTTAGCATCGTTTTTACCACTCGTGTTCAGTAGAACCGTTCCAAGCAGTTTCGAGAACGTTCCGCAAAATCAGCTCTGATTCGACACGCCCTCTTTGAAATCAAAATGCGGAAGTTATTCTCATGGGGTATTTATCGGCACCATGGGAATTAGATCAAATGCCTTAGTATCTAGCGGTGAATCGCGATTGCACACTTTAGGAAGTTTGACTGCTTCAATATAAAACATGAAATGGCGATGCGGAGAGAGGATTAGTTGAATGAGGTACTATTAAGGTATATTTAAACGCTTCAGTGCAAACCTGTTCACAAAGTGAATATCGATGACACGTGATGCTTCAAAACGTAGAATTCAAATACAAATGGAGACAGATGATGCCCCCAGAAACTGTAAAGTATGGAAATAGGTTATCAATCAATGGTTAATGCCAAGCATTTTAATAAAATAGTTTTGAATTAGCAAGTTACATGCAACATAAATTATTATTGTTAATTAATAATTTAAGTTTGAGATACTTTCTTTACCACCTTTAATTCTCATCAGTGTTCCAAGAATGTTGTGACGTTGATTTTCTCGGAAAGTAATATTACCTAATCGTGTCATTCTATTTGCTTCTTAATCATCACTAGTTAGTCATGAGTACTAAAGTTGACTTGAAACAGTTCTCCTATCAGTTGACATCTTAATAGTTGCATAGTTCTTTTCTTTCAGATCCTTCTTTTCGTGCTCCATATATCTCATGCGAGGTCTTCCTTTTCCATTCTTTCTATTCCTTTTTCCCTCGGGGATTGTCATTATCAGACCAACATGTCATTTTGACGTACACATTTTAGTTCATCGGGGATCTAATATCCCCATTCAAAATAAGAAACAGATATCTGGTTGAAGATATTCAGATGTTATATTTACTCATCTGGTCAAATTAAACATTATGATTCATGGTAACGAATAAAATAATAAAACTTTTAGTCAATTCCACACTTTTTATATATCCGACCTAGGTTTCAACAAATTTTTGTCATTCTCAAGGTCAACAAAATGTCCCCTGGTCTACACACTCAAAAATTTGTTGAAACCTAGGTCAGATATATAAAAAGTGTGGAATTACTAAAAGTTTTATTATTTTATTCGTTACCATGAATATTACAAATTTCCACAAAGTGACGCCTTCAGTGTTATCTGATATAAACATTATGAATTAAGAAACGTGAGATGTAGTTAATGTTTCATACAAATATTTCCAAGCACAGTTCCATCACAATAAATCGGTTTAGAAGTTTGATGGGAGACTGCAGCCAAAAATATCTGCCGGAGTCTTTGCGTTCATTGTCCACGCTGTTGATGCATTTGGGTAAACGTTTCCTCTCTTTGTCGACACCCCAACTAGGAAGTTTTCCAAATTTTCCTCCTAAAACAGGGTAAGACCTAGCTTGGAATTAATCGCCTTTTAATGGGAAGTGGGTATGTCTGGTCTTTAGGGAGGTATAATGACGCCCAGGCACGTATAGAGAGGTGGTGGGAACGAAAACTTCCCTTGGGGCAGAATATTAACCCTATCTCGATTCCCCAAAATTCCGCCCTCCCTAGTAAGGAGCGAGGACGAGAGGAAAAAAGATGGAACGCACGGAAGAGGGACGTCCTTTGTTGTGCGTTTAGGGGCGCAAGTGAGGTAAACCATGTCAACCGCTCCTTCAATATCCACCCCATCCGTAGGGATCGCTGCATGCATGCAATTCCGACCTCCTTCCACCCGAGTCCATCTCATTTCATTATCCCCTCTTCCTCATCCCCCACACCCCTCCCATAACACATCAGGGTTTCACCCCACCTCCCTCACTTTCCCCTTCCCCCGTACACACGCGAGCCCGCCGTGTCCTCGAGAAACTTCCCCTTAAAAGTTGGCGAAGGATGTGGGAGGGAGGGTGGAGTGGTGATTTGAATTCCCGAAATGTAAAAGCGAGTGTTGGTCGCTCTGGGGAGGAGATATGTTGCATCGAGGGTTTCTGATGGGGACGGGGTACATGGGGAACGGGGTGTCGGGAATGGATGGAGGGCCTGAAAAGGGTAGTAGGGGTACAGCACAGGGGGGAGAGGGGAGACCGTGGTGGAAGTTGGCGCGCAAGACCACCCCCCCTGAGCACAATGGGACCAGCTATTGTGGGAGTGAATTTGGATAAGGGCCGCGGAGGGAGATGTGGCGGGGGCCCGAGCGGTTTGGGAAGGGATGCGGAGAGGGGGAGTGTGGCGTGGACCCATACTCTCAAACCCTAACCCCCCTCTTCGAAGGGGGTTGGAAATGGTTAGGGGGAGGAACTGTGGGGTGTAAAAAGAGGGCGGGATGGGGGAGACCGTTCGGGGGTTGGTGGGTGGGGCAGGTCGGCGTGAAATGCCTTCAATGATGCCTCCCCCATTCGGCAATTCCTTCCTCCGGATCCTCAGCCCCCTTCTCCGACCATTTTCCAACCATCCTCCCTTCCTCACATCCTTATTAAAAAGCGAAAATCAGAGCGGCAATGGATCCTGACTCACTCCTTCGTACAGTACGATGAACAGCAATGCCGCGCTATTTCTTCTCCTTCTTCTTCCCCTACTCACGGCTTTATTCCTTCCCGTACGAACCATTCGTCCCGATTCCATTTTACGCGCCCTTCCCCTCCCTTCCAGTCTTCTCACTTTCCATCTCGGCCGGCTGTTACGAGAAAACCGTCCATTTGTCACATCTTCCTCTCGCTCTCTATCTCTCTCTCTCAAGTCATTAGTCAACAAGCTTGCTTTTCCTTCACTCAGCAGCTCATTATTAATTTCAGCAGAAGCCAAAAGATATTGATGTCGAGTCCCGACACACTTACATATCATGCAATCTCCTGCCAAAGATCCACCTTGTCGATGCAATCATTCATTTCTCTTTACTAATGTGCCGTCCTTTTCTTCTTGCGGTTAAAATCACATTCCGATCATTACCTGACAGCCACGAGATAGTTTTTCCAAATATTTTCCTCTATATTTTGTTCCCAAAGAGTGCTCTAACAGTGTTCTAAGAATTTTACCCCTAACTGTACTCAAATAGTGTTCTAAGAATTTATTCAAGTTCATTGCTTTAAACGATAACTATGTGCTTAGAAGGTAGGTAATATCGGAATGAGCGAGGAGGTATACTCAAAAGTCGAAGAGGCAAGTTCGTGTATTACTTATTACAGAGTAAAATCATATTCTCCGAGTGTGCACACCATGACAGAGCACTTGGGGAGGAGTTATGGATTTGAGAATCATGTGAGGAAGGTAAATGATATTAGGAAGAGGAAACGAGAGTTATACTAAAGTTCCTTCCTAATTTTAATAAAATTTTATATAAAACTGGCAGAAATTGTTAATTAGGCATTTTATAGGATTGATTGGAAGACGGCAGTCAGCCAATAAAAGGATTAAGACATGGGAGAGAACGATATTCTTTTAGAGGGCATGCACATCAAACAGCTCTGAAATATCTTTATACCGTAGGTATATTCTTTCCTTAGAACTTTGTATTGTCATTTATCAATTGAAGAATTTTCGTCCTTCTTGAAGATCGAAAAAGAAATTTAAAATCGATAATATGAAAAACTTTATTCCAATGTAAAAAAACTATATTCCTCGTGGTTTTCTCAACCTTCATGACACTAAACTTGGCTAAATATATTGATACAGAAAGTTCTTATGGGAAAGTTTTAATTTTGCATCATATATCTTCGGCAAGAGAGGTTCAAGATACGAAAGTCTATTTCAAGCAATATCTTTCAAAGATTTAAGGATTAATTTTGCGTGTATGCGTCCTTCCATTAGGTGGGGAAATGGTAATGCAAAATTAATCATGTTTTGAAAAAATTATTTGTCCTTTTTTCACCTGAAAACTCTAAAATTTATTTTTTTTGGCCCAGAATGCATACCCCGTTGGAATTAATTCACAAGTTTTTTATTCTTCAACGTAATGGCAATGCTAAATATATCTCGTGGCTCTCAGGATGAATCGATTTAAGGATTAGTCACAATACCAGGGCCCCACGTCACGGAAAATGAATTTGAAAGAACGCGAAGCGTCGCGCAATCAGTGCAGAATCTTGGGTGGGAGACATCGGGAACGTGGAATCATGTCTGTGCCGGTTGATTCCGTCCCAATATACTCTCCTCCCTCTCCTCTCTGACTTCGCCTCACCCTCACTCCCTCCCCGTATCCCTTCCTCTTCCCATCCTCTCTAGACTTCTCCATCATACCTCCGGTTCCAGGCTTCCATATCTCCCTCCCTATTCCGCTTCCGAAGCCACCTCGCTTGCATCCACATAATTTCCATGTCTACGCGTTATTACTTCGCACTTGCCGTGTGTAACACGCTCCATGCTCTCATCCGCGGGGAAGCGCACGACCACGGAACCTCTGCGTTTTTCTTTTTTGTTTTGTTCTCGGAGCCAAAGGACTATGTCTTAACTCACTACCGCCGAATGAGCCTCCCCCAATCTCTCCTCCCTTTGTTCTTCCCACCCGTCCTCCTACCCACCTGCTTCTCTCAATTCTCCTTCTGTCGAATCCGCAGACGATCCTTTGCATCGGCACATTAATGATAGTCCAACAAAAGGATCCTCTGGCCCCACGCCAATCATGGGCCTTGGTTTTTAGAAAATCTTCCCTCAGACGGGGCGCGATATGCAAATATTCGTGAAAACAAAGCATTGGAATCTCTTGAAAGCATGTAATTAGGCTCATATTCCATTTCAGAGATTGAAATACTTAATATTCGGCGAACCAAGAGAATGGCGACGACTGTCTCTTCCATTCACCACGTACTTTCATACCATAATCCCTTCTCGCTCCTCAATGCGTTGACTCACAATACGAAAGCTACATTGTACTGTAAGACGAGCAGATTACAGGGTTTGGTTGGACGAAATAGCTAATATATCCATAAAACGATCACTATGTATCTGGTTGATTTCTATGACTCTGTTCGGTTATGCAATCGGAGGCAAAATTGCGTGTGAATATCTAGTATTCATAAATTCCGTAACGCGCTGTGTTCCAGGAAAATATATATGTATAACATCACATAATTGCGATACTTACATCATTTAGTCTTTTAGGAAATCATGGCGAGATAGAATATGACGACCATAATAATTTTTTAACTTAATATGCTGCCTTTGACGTCATTGAAAACAGATTTAGAAGAATATATAATTTCAATTTATATCAATGCTTGTGTGGTGACATGCATATCTCAAACCAATTTTTGAAAAATATTTGTTGTATTAATCCGATACTAGTATTTTAACCCTGTGCCATATTTATACTGCATGTATAAAACTCTAGATCAATATAGGAAATAATACTTCTCATGTCGTCTAAAACAAATTTTCGCCGACCGGACTAAAGATTACACAGCCGGTGCTAGGTTTGCATTGAATGTATCTTTTTAACTCGTCACAGGAACTTACTCGTCACTAATAGGCGCCAGCCTATTATTTTCAGTGCAACGCGAAGGGTTTATATTGACATGATAATTATAATGGTACCATAAACTGTAATTTTAACCTTCTTACTATGTAATTTTATATACTGCAGATAGTGTGCAGGTAAGATTAGTGTTGAAAAAGTAACAATTTTATTGAATTTTCTAAACCTCACGTTTACATTCTGGTTACTAATCAATGCGATGATTTTAAACGCCAGAAGACCTTCCCAATGTTACTTTTTCAAAAGTAACTGATAAACCTCGTTCTGTTTATTGACCTACACTTTGAGGTCATTGAAAAATCGATATTTATGCATTCACGAAATGAAAAAGTTATTTTTTAATGATTTTTTTCATCTCATTTCAACAATAAAATAAAATGCCCTCATCTGTGATTAATATGCAACATGAACGCCAATAGCCCAAAGAATAACCAATCTAAACATACCAGAGTCCTATCTCCGTGATATCATAAAATATCCCCATTTATTTCTTCTCACTTTTTTCGTTCTTCTAAACTAACTTTTCCCTTGGCTGTAAATATCTTGATACCTAACTTATTCATTTTTCTCACCATTGTTACTTCTATTTGGACCATGCCACACATCGGTTTTCAGCTTAAAAAATTTGATGCATTAAATTAAAAATACTTATTTTCGTAACAAATGATTTCGTTAGTTGAAGATAATTGGCGTTGAAGGAATACAACATTGAAGTCTGACTCGTTTCCAAATTCTCCCAAACGATGTCCATAAACATCCATTTATTCTTGTTCGTTATTACCATGATGTTAACAAGCCTCATTTCTGTGCGAAACTATGATATGGACTTGCCCTTAAATAAATAATTACACCTACATTTGTGACCTAGACCCTCCGTTCCACTTATAAGCGTGTATCTACTCCCAGTTTTTAATTCCCTTTTTTGCCGAAATGATTCGAATGGCCAATAAACTCTATGCTTTTGGTAACTTACGAAACTAATGCAATCTGCACTCAAAGTTACAGATTATTGAAAACATTATTGTGAACTAAGTTACTCCTACAAGCGTCGTCATTCGATTCATTGAAAACCTGGATATGCATGAAGTTATATTAAGTAAAAATTGATATAAATGATTTGCATTATGTAATTACTTAATAGTATTAATAAGAAGATAGCTTAATTATACTTCATTTCAAACAGTTATGTTTTCCCAATTAATTGAGTCACATGGGTAAAATTTTGAATGATAAATTAAAAAAGGATATCTTCAAATGACTTACCGTATGAAGCACTCATATTTTTATCAACTAAAGTCCTATAGCCATTGAAGGATAGACAAGTCACTAAGTCCTAGTTAGCTCCAACGTGAAGCAATTGGAAGCGCCCTTGTTCGGCCAGTCTCCATCGCGTTCGCGACACCGTTCGCAATAAATTCTATTCCCATAGAATTCACTTATCTCACTCCAATCCTAAACCCCCCGCAGTCCTCTCCCCCACTTCAATCCGTCCGAAACCACTCGCTCGCTCCGCTCCCAACCTACGCCTTCCCATCTCCCGCACCCTTCCCTCGGGACTCTTTACGGAAACGATCCTCTGCAGACAAGAGGGAGAACAAGGCTTCTTTTCTTTCCAATCTTTTCGCCGTTCCATCTTTCCATCCCTATTTATTCTCCCCCTTTCCCTAGCGGAGGATAGGGGGATCCACGCTCCGATGAACTCCACAACGCCTCTCACACGCCAAGCCTCAGTCACCTCCTCTCTCCTATATCTGCCCCCTCTCCTCCTGCACACCCGACCACCCTCTGAGCCACACGGCAAGTCATCTCCTTCCTTCAGCCTCCTAGGCAAGCACAAAAATATTCCTCCTATCGAATAGTACAATTAAGCTATAGAAATAGCTGCCTGCTCAGATGCTCTGACCCAGATGTTGTGTTCGTGGAAATGCTTTCACTAATAATGAGCGCACGCAAATAGGTGGGGATTCATTATTAGATAGCAGGTTAAAGTACAGATTCAATCTATTACAGAAATTTAAATCAGATAGCTTTACTGAAGATGTTAGGTATGCATTAAAAACACCATCGTATTATACTAGATTCGACCAGATAAATAAGATTTGAGAAATAGATTTTCGTAATGATAGATTCAAAATCTCAATTTTTCCCCGTACTATAAGAGAACACAATAAGCAGCATAGTAAAGGGATAGGTAAGGGAAATATTGTTAGAGTAGCCTGTAGTGCATGATGCATGTATTAACAACGAATCCTTTTATTACTACGTAGATACCGTAGATATTAACCATCTAGCTGCATGTGACCCTATTATGCATTATGTTTCCATGTAGTATCCTAGTTGCATGTCAATAGTGCATGTTTGGTGATCTTCGCCCTCTGCCACACGCCCTTGTGGTGGCTCGCAGGGTATTACCTAGATGTAGATGCAGACGAATGGCTTCCCCTCCGCCAATTTGTTAAACCTTCTCTTCGAGTACACATGTTATCGATATTTAGGCACCAAAATAAGGTAATACTCGTTTAAAAAAATTAATATATTTTTAAGTACTTAAATTCGGAGAAAGCAACTGATCGCTGATGTAATTTGCGCAATTGCATAGTCCATAGTTGGGTAATTCGTTAGAGGTGAGAAGGGATTGAGGGAGGGTGAAGTGAAACCCGGGGTTTGCATTAGCCTACTGTCAACGAAAAGAGCCAAGGGGTCCATAGTTTGAGGCCCAAGCCATAGTTTAAAGTTTCATCCGATGGATTGATGACTGAACTTGAAGTGCTCTCCATACAGCACCAAATGAGGACTGGTAGAGGGATGATAAATATGTCACTGACGGGATTCGAACCCTGTCTCTCTAACCACAACAAGAACCCACTCGTCCACATTTTTTTTTACAAAGCATCATTATGATATCATTAAAATCTCGAAAATTGGCATCCAGAATTCTTGTTTTGACATTATTTACATCACTATTGTTACCATATAATAATTAAATAGTCGCTAAGGAAAATCTTGCTTGAATTTTGTCTATAATTTGGAGCATTTTAGTATGTACAAAAACATTCCGAATGCCAAAAATAAAATCCCTTGAAATTCTTTACAAACTTTCCATCCACCATCACACGCTCTGACTCTTTGTCTTTTACTTCCTTTACCCTTTACGTTCCTTTACCCAGCATTTCCTTCTTATAATTCTTGTCCCTTCCAACACATTCTTCTTAATTCACTTCTTTTACAACTTTTGCAATTGCATTTAAAATCTGTAGAAGTTGCGGGTCAATAATATAGCCATGTATGTACCATGACCACCATGCAAGGATGTGTGTCAGGGGGTAAGTTATCACCAAACATGTGCTAAAGTTTACGTATACAAAAGAGAAATTCTGTGTTTATCATGTGGGACACAGGTTACAAGATCTCCTTTTCATCCAACACGGTAAGAAACATTCAAGTACTCTAGCATTCATCATCATGATCGGTCAACAATCCTAGGATTGGTTTGGCGCAGTCCTCCACTCGATTCTTCTACCGGCCAACCTCTTCATATTGACATAGTTCCTCTCTTTTACATCCTTCGTAACTTGCACTTTATACAAGGCCTGCCTTTCCATTCTTCCCGTTCACTTTTCCCTCGACGATTGTCTTCACCAGGCCATCGTGTTTTGAGATGTGGCCGATTAAGTTGTCCCGTCTTCTTTTTAGGGTTTTCTGTAGACATCTCTTTCCTCCCACTCTGCTTAAGACTTCTTCGTTTGTCACTCGATCGATACATTTTATCTTCATCATTCTTCGGTAGCACCACATTTCAAATGCTTCCAGCCTGGACTTCTCTGCTGCTTTTATTGTCCATGATTTGCTGCCATATAGTAGAATGCACCAGATGTATGTTCTAATGAAATGTTTCCTCACTTCCACGCTTGTATTTGCAGCTGTAAGCAGAATCTTTTTCTGGTAAAATGCCCTTTTCGCTTGGACGATTCTACTGGCAATTTCTCTTTTACTTCGTACATCGAGCCATGCATTAGGAACACATATTATTCTTTAATGTAAGCATGTTTAAATTCTAATATGGAAAGCAATCCAGCATCTAAATTTCATCTCTTTGTTTCATTTATCCGTATCCTTATTTATCAGCTTTCATTCTCTACACTCTCTCAGAGAATCCGTTCTCATATTTGATTAATATTTGTTTTCACGTTATGGAAAGAGTGACTTCAATTGCCATAGTAGCTAATCTGGACCTTGATTTTAAATTTGGCAGAGATGGCTGTTTTTTGGTGAAATTTTGTAATAATGATTTTTCGTCTTTTAATATGAAATCAACGGATATCAATTCTTTCTTCTTTGAAGTAATTTCTTCGTCTGAAATAAAATTTTAATCATTGGCCGACATTTATTTGGCTAATTGAATAGTTTTCACTCCTGTTTTTAGCTGCATATCTCCTATGGGCTTGCTTCCTCGTCAACCATATCCTGTTATCCCCTCAAATATGCATTCTTTTATGATATTTGATTGCTTTCCTCGTATTAATAATCAATCATACCTTAATGTATCCTCTACAAGTATATATTCAATCTTTTTCTCTGTGATTCTTAGTAAGCTGTTCCATTCTATGTTAAATATATTTATTCCTAAATATCGTAATTTCATATTATGAATAATATTTAAATGATATAAGATTTTTTTAATTATTTGTATTTTGATTGTAATAGTCTCGTTGTAAAGATGCGATTGTACTTCTTTTTAGCCTTCTTCTCCAGTGGAATACTGCATAAATTGTAAAACTGTGAGATTCGACAGGCCTAAGAAGAATCTCCTTACTCTCCTAGTAATCCTTAAAAAAGCAATCCGTGCAATGAGGTTATAATTTTAATTTTTTTTAATAATATTTATTGTCATGTCTACCGTGAGTAGAAGTCAACGCCTCGATTCGCGGACCTTTTCGTGTTAAGGTAACTTTTGTTTCCCAGCCGTCCTATAATTCAAATTTAACTTCTTGAAACTCCAATTTCATCCATTTAATGCAATTTTCGTGGGCGTAAAACATTTTCAATTCGCTTAACCCATCCAACGTGGTAGTCCCGTCGCAATACACCGTAAAATTCCATAAATATTCAATTCTGCGGCCGGGACCTCACCCCTCCTCTCACGATTCCCCATGACCCCTCCACCTCTCCCTTCATCCTTCTCCACCCCCTACCCTCCTGCTACAATCCGGTCTCTCGAATAACCAATCTCTTTTCTCTGCAAGCCGTCAAACCTAATGCGATTTCATTCTCTCTCTTTTTCTCACTCAATTCCATTCCCCCATCACAAGTGTAGGTAGGTGGGTAGGTACACTTGTGTGTGAATGTGTTCCGTGTTCTACCTCTGGGTGTTTAGGTGCCTCCTTACTTTAAGCAGCCGTTTCATGTGGTCATCAAAAAAGCGTTGGTTGATTTGGTTAATTACGATCGTCCAAAAGAAACGAAAAAAGTGGAATTTAATTAAATTTTATCACTCAGATTTAATTTGTTCTGGTTGGTTGTTAATTGGTAGGTTCTTCTATGAGAGGGAAAAAATGTCAAATGAAGGTCAAGGTAGCAGGTCAAATGAAAACCGTTGACTTTCACCTTGAAATGAAAATAGTAATATTCTTTTAGGAGTTTTTAATAGCACACAATGGAAGTGATTTGGGAGAAATTTGGAAATCCTTGAAAATACTGTCCTATTCTAACTATAATTACCATAGTTTGAACATCAGTGTTTAAAATGAATGAATGAAGGATTACAGCAAACTGGAAGTTCAAATTACTGATGCCTAGTGTTATCTCTTCCGCAGGAAATGCGGCAATGTTTTCTTAAAAACGGCAAATTAAGATATTGCTATTTAAGAAAAATATCGCATGGACAGACTTATGTTTAAAATAAATTCAGCTCAAACAAACTGATTCATTTAAAGCAAACTAGCGGTTGAAAAAGCAATAACCAGGATTTCACTCAGATTAATAAATTTTCTCTTCTTCTATGGGGGTGTGGGAAGTTTAGTACTTGAAATATACACTGAAATTTGATCGCACGCTCTCTAAGTCTTTGCTTCGTAAATCTCATCCTGCGAGATCTCTCCCTTCCTTTCTGATTTCTCTTTCGTGCTTTCGCCCACCACTTCCAGCCTCTTTTGGGAGTAAGGAGGACCCGTAAGGGGGAAACCCGAGGGGAAATGCGCGATAATGATCTTTGACTCCCGCTCCATTATCCGCCCCTTCCTTTTCCTTTTTCCTCTCCACTCTCCCCCCCCCCCCATTCCTACCTCACGCCCTCCCTCTCTCTCCCCCCCCCCCCCCCACTAACGGGAGGCTCCCCTCGCACCTGTACGATCCAGTCCCTGATCCCGCAAGGCGGTTCTTAATTGTTATTCGCTCCCCTAACTGTTCCGAGAGGGATTGGGGTCTATCCTCTGATCCACTGGGGGTGGGCTCCTTGCTACTATTATTCCCGAATGTCATCTTCAGCAAAGAGGAGAGGCTGTCTACGAGTGCTTGTGTACGTTACGGCAGCGATATCAATCATTTAACTTCAAAATAGATACTACCACAATGATGGAGTCTAAAAGAATATTTGAAGAATTGAGTTTACTCTGACTTCTAATCATGCCCCTGGTCAACGATAGGAGTGGATTGACTTTGTGAGGAAACTAACAATAATTGCGATGTTTATATAACACTTCTAGCTTTCACAAATTACTACCAGTTTTAAGAATTTTTCACATTGCATGTAGTAATCTTCCTAGAGATGGCAGAGTACTAATGACTTGACCAAATTTAAAACTGTCTATGAAATCCTTGAGAACCCTATGGGAATCAAATCTGGTTAATAAACTACCGGACGCAAAGTATTTCATTTTTTTCTAAATACCTTAGAGAGAATAGGCAATGCATGTTAACTCTGTAGAATATTGAAATATTATTGTGAAGTGCTATACCTTTATTTGATGTGGTTATTCACTGTGTTCATTTTTATTTACGCAAATCTAATGTATATAATTTTATTTATATGCATTATATTATTTCATTATCATTGTCTCAGCAAATCATATTTATTGAAGTTTCCCTTAGAAAGGGTCAACAGACGTTTAGCCTATTAAACCCTTCGTATTTTGTACATAAATATGTAATCACAGTAATGAAGGATACATTAGCCAGCCTCAGTATCCAAGTCGGTACAGCTGGCCTGGCAATCCAAAGGTCTTGGGTTCAAATTCCGCCCAGAGCTTGGACGCTGCGCTCGTCTTAGGATTAAACTCTTACGGATGGTGTTACACAAATTTATCCGGTGGAGCATATAACTCTACTCAGATTCTATCACTCAAATATCCATTTTCGTTTTTCTCTATCCTTCCTGCTGAAAGTGTTATCTTCTCCAATAGCTACAATAGCCACATTTCCCCGAATTTTTACACTTTAGTAACTCCAAAAACTTCCAAACCTATCCAATTTCTGTTGACATAACTATACCATTTAATACATTAGGAAAATTTCCTAATCTCTTTGACCTAATCCTTAAATTTACTGATTTTATCCTTTCATTTAATTGGCATTTGTTCTCATTTTTTCAGAAAGTAATTGTCATAATGTCATTTAAAAATTATACTTGTGAATAACAGAATATTTCTTTGAAAAACCCTTTTTCGTATTTACAGTCATTCCTGTTGCTTAACTCTTTATTTCCCAATACTCATTTCAAAACACTCATGAGGATATATGTCCACTTGTATAATGGCTACGTACAATTTCCTTCACCGGAAATGAGCCCTGTTGTCGATCTTTATTTTAATACATGTCATTCTTTATTCCTCTTCAGTGCTATAAGTTGGCATGCATACTTAATTTGGATTCCATTTGACAGTTATGCCTTAGTCTCAAGAAGCATTAACTCACCTGTTTCTCCTCTAGCAAATCTTCTCTTCATTTTTCTCGTTACCTCTCGTTGACTTGTACCCTGACTATAACTCCAGTGACTGCTGCCGTATCATTATTCACCAAATGTTTCTTTTCCACTCCCAGTTCTAGCAAATGGATTGACTGAACAGATTTTTGGCATAACCAGATATTAAAGACAAAAATAATGACCCTCGCATTATGGATGTGAAACTTAAAGTATTAGGTTCTTAGCTTCATACCTCGGGGCACATTATTCATTTTCCCTTAGGTTGATGTGCTGTATTTTAAGAGTCCCACCAGAATTATTACCACGGTGCACAGGTTGATTTAAAATGATGTATCTGAATGGAAACGCGGGATCTTCTCTCTTTTTTTCCGCCGACTCCGACGCGAATTGCTTCCGTTCTCGAAACGGTCCCGGAACGAATTTTACAACCGTCCCGATTCTCCTTCGCGCTTACTCCCCCCAACCCTCCCTCTCACATCTTCTTGCTCCCGACTCGGCTCCCGCATTTGAATTTTTATGGCATTATTATCCTGCAAGGATTTCTCCTTTTGTTGGGGGAGGGTAGGAAAAGGAGAAAGAGGAACTGAGCGGGAGAGGAGGGAAGGTGCTTGGGAAGGTGATTCAACCTCTTGAATCGCCTCCTCTTCTCTCGTTGGACCGACACGAAATAAATGGGAAGGGAAATATTTTCACGAACAAACACGTAAATCTGGTTGGAATCCTTTTCTTCTATAGCCCACCTCCTCCAAAACTTCCCGCCTCCATAAAAACCTCTTCCAGACGTGCGGGAATCGGGAAGATCATGGGTGCGGTGGGGAGGAGTGGAAGGAGGTTGGGATTTGTGCGGGTGGGAGAGGGTTGGCAGCGGACCGGAGTTGAGTTTTAAGGGTTTTAAGTGAGAGAAGGGAGAGCGAGGGGTTGGAGGCAGGGGGGCAGCTTTGAGGTGGAAGAGGACAATTATAACACTCGAGCAATCCGTAGGGAATAATTCATCCCCCACCATAATCCCATCCCTCACTCGACCCGTTTCTGAAAATCGGCGTGTCCTCTTCTCTCCCTCTCGTCTTCTTTCTTTCCCCCGCTTAAGCAAAGGAATCTCCTTATTTTCCCCCACTCTTCTCCAGATTCCTTTACCTCCCCCGCAACAACCCTCCCCTCAGCGATCTGCGGAAATCTATGTATTTTTTTCCTCGTCGCCTTTGAGTCTCGCAGGAGGGGGAAATCGAAGAGGACCTCCCGTTCCCACTCCTACCCTCATCCACCCACTACATCCCCCAGGAAAGGGTGTGGATTGAGGATAATGAGGGAAGGATTTTCAGGGCGGAATAGGGGAAAGGAACACTCGATGGGATTTTTCCTTATTCTTGTAGGGCTCGACCTCTCCCTCTTTCCACTCGCCCCTTAAAAGGCTCGGTCTTGGTTCGGGATGGGGGTTCGGGTGTTATCCCCTTGGGGGGGTTTGTTTTCTTATCCTTTATTTCCCTTCGCCCTCTCCGATCCACATTCTCAATAGGGGAGTGGGAGGAATATTATTTTTGGGATGGCCAAGTGGGTTGTGGGCTTAATGAACCTCATCGCGCCGCTGCGATAAAAACCTTCCGTTTGCACGAGTGTGCGTCTCCCCATTCCCACGGTCGTCAACTCCCTCCGTCGCCCTCGTTGCTGAGATGGGAGATTTTATATCGCAAATTTTCATTTCTTGGGTGTGACCACAATAATAACGCTCCAATCGTGTGTATGCCCAGTCGTGGGAAACGCAATTGCTGGCGAGGAGGCGATTCAAAGCGACCATAACGGAGTAGATCCAAAAGTAGAATGAGTTTGAAGTTAGTATCTCAATGGTAAAAGCTTCTTTGATCTGAACTCCGCCCATTGTATGTGTTACTATATTTTTATATAAAACATTTAAAATTCTTTTTAGCCTTACGAGTAGCAGCTCTAGGAGTGTATGCTTTATGAGTAAATACTTTGTGGTAATCCGAATGGGTAAATGTTTGAATGCGGATTGTAAAAACCGAGGTGCACGCTCAGGCGGAAAAATGTGGGTATTGAGATCAATAACTTTTCAAAGGATGAAAGAAATACAGTGGTTATCTCAATCTTCTACATGGAAAATAAACAATAAATAACCGATGTGAGTATGGAATTTGAAAAATTCAGGATATCTATCCACAAAACGAATATGTAAAACTGCTCGCTAAGATGTTTTTGTAAGCAGTGCAAGTTTTAACTGTCCAACTCTATATAAGGAATGGAGTAGGTACACAATTTTTTATATCAATTCTTTTTCTCTAAAATCAAATTTGAAGTTAAATAAACATCATTCCGTCGTCATATATTGTCTTCTTAGAAATCTGATAACAAAATCTTGCCCATCAACACCGATAATTGGTGTGTCAATAGGACAGTATGATCATGGATTGTTTCTGTGGCATATTAATTTGGCACATTGATATTGTGGATTCTTTGGAGTTCTCGAAGATTCTTACGATGAATATTGGGGAATAGACGAAAAAAATAGGGATCGATGTATGTTAATACAAGAAAAATTAGATTAGCCATAATATTTATAAGTGTGAATTGATGGTATAAGAACCAACACTCAATTTATTCTGCAAACCAAATTTAGAAAAAAAATTTTGGCATTCATTTTGAGTAGGTTATGGTTTCTTTCGCTATACAAGCTGTGCTCGAACAAGATTCTTAGTACTAATGATGTCATGATACGACATAGTTGCAACAAACCTAGATAAAGTGTAATTTGGCTATTGGAGGCCCTGATTGGGAAAACCTTAAGCCTAGAAGGCTGTTAAAAAGGTAAAAGTTACCTGAAAAATTCAGATCACGTTAATTTGAACCTCACTCTGGTCTTCGGACATTTTATTGCAGCCAAATTAGAAGCTCGCCTTATTTCATCTTGAATATTGAGATAAAAAATTCGTTCGATTTTCTTTACACAAAAGAAATCAGATTATATTTAATCAGCATAGGGGAAATAGGTAATTTGACTAATAATCTATTCGGTCATATCTCTGTATATGAAAATAATATTTACCAGAAACACAGGTCTCGTGTTAGTTAGACGCTTCAAATAATAATGTGGTTATGAAAACTGTTATATAGTAGGTATGCATTGAAAACTGGTTTTCATCATTTATTGTCATGTAGCATAGTGTATGTCTGGTAAGGAAACGTTTTTTACGGCTCATTCAGTTTTTCGATGGCTTACAGAGTTTGGCTATAAATCTAGGTATTTATTTTCATATAATACTCCCAAAATAGCTAATCAATTAGTGTAACAAATAAAATTGGCTCATAGCACTCTCACCATTTCTTGTACCTATCTTTGCATGTTTGGACCGAATCATGAAATTTAAATTTTTTTTCCCATTGACGCCCTTGCATCACATTCATCCACTACAATTTTCTCAATTTTCCTGTTGGATGCTTCGAAAAACCTGCTAAACTTGAGATGAATCAAATGTTAGATTAATTGCAAATGCCGCATGTTTCTGGACTCAGTTTTTTCCAACGTATCGCGCTCAAACCCTATCCGTAATCCTTCCAGTATCCTCACCCCTAACCACTCATACCCCTTGGTATCCTGACTATCCCTTCAGTCCCATTGCCTCTTTCTTCACCTCCCCTGTATCCATGCTGCAATTGGTTCCGCATTTTCCCGACACCGCCTTCTCCCTATCCCCTCCCAACCTCCGACACAAAAACTGTATCATTGGGACCCCCATCTCCCTACTCTCTTCCCTCCCCTTGGTTCACCCCCACTCTTACATTTTTGCCCATTGCAAGGTCCAGTCGAGCGTCACTAAGGCCCCCCGCACCATTGTCCACTTAATCCTTCCCGCTCCATTCTTCTGCCCGACTCATTTTTTACACGCACCCACGTATCATCCACCTCCCACACCATGAGACTTTCCGTACCCTTTCCCTCCCTTCGTTCCTCCCCCTGCCGGAAGCCCACCGATCATTATCCCAGCGTATCCGTCTAGCGCGGATAGAGAGAAAAGGGTGACGGGGGTGTGGCGGTGAGGGATAGAATATTCTAGGCCGGATTTCTGGGGTCTCCTGCCCCCCAGCCGATCGTTTCACCGCCCCCTATTATTCCGCACCCCTTTCTCATGAGGGGTCCATGCATCGCCTCCCTCGTCCCTGCCGTGGAACCCTCGGCACCCAACCCTGGGCCAATCAACCACCCTATTCCAAAAAATCTAACTCCTCATACACACCGCCCTCATCTTTTTGTCCTCTTCCAGTTCTGTATTCGGTAAAGGCAATGCGTCACCTCGTAAATTAACATTTTTAGCCAAGATAGAGGGCGCAAACCCTTCATTTTACCGAACCGTGTTGAAATACACATGGCACACTCATTATGGCTCTCGTATATAGTAACCCAGACATAGAGTCGTCGTGCTTTTCGTAACTGCTTTTTCAATATTATTATTTATCTCTTCATCATAAATCACTTCTCATCATGAAGAACTGAACTACTTCATCTCAACACTTGCACTTCCCGTCGGCCTTGTATTGGTTGCAGGCATTCGACGATATATTACGACGATTAGAGCAGGTAATTATTCAGTTCTTTCATCTGCGTTACTTAATTTTTACTTCCTTTCATCATTTCTATGTTTCTTATCTTTATTACCCCTCTTGCAAGGCCATTATCCTAAGGTTTACTCATTTTCCCTATCATTTTAATGATGCACTATCTTAGAATTAACGGTTGAAATTTATCCTTGCTAGTCGTCATGAGTACCTATATTGAAAGATTACAAGCACAAATTCAAGAATTTTTCCAGCATTAAATTTTCTCTTCGATTTTTAAATTGTTTTTTTTTCGCCAACTGCGTAAAACTTTTATGTTTACACCAACCACGTGATAGATAAAAATGAAGTTTCCTTTCTTGAAGAATCCTCTTCTACCCATTGTTATCACTTCCAAGGTTCACAATTTTCCTTAATCTATACACTTTTGGTGTTTCAATTTCATGTCACCCTTTCGTAAAACACGTCAAGAGATTTTGATCTGTCAACCAAAATAATTATTTGATTTGCTGAAAATTGCCTTTCAGCGGTGGATTAGGTTGATTTCTTTCCTTTATTATCATGGAATATATTTTCTTACAAGTTATTGATCAATTACTTATTTAATAATCTTGAAATTTAACCTGTTGACAAATTTGTTATGGAAACCGTACCTTATTGGCGATTATTGGAGATGGCGTAATTAGAATAATTAGATTATTCGTTTAATAAATCATGATGACATCTGTAGGCATCCTAAAGATGTTGACATGTATCCTTAATTTTTCTCTTTGACAATTTGGCGAGGTAAGAAAATAGGAGGGAAACCTATGACCTATGATGTAAATACGATTATGCTATATATGTATACGATTATGTTTGGAGATCCTGTAGTTATTTTAGCTGGCCTAAAATACTAGCATTCCACAGTTATATGCGTATACAACCGGAAGGCTGGAATTCCACTTTAATGATGAAAAGCTGTACACTTATTGTAAAAGGCTGGAGAATATTTATTCATTCGGAAAGTTGCGGAGACTTTATTTTTACGTTACGGCGAGTTCATTGAAAGATCGCTTATACGAAGCTTTATATCACCGTTCCACGAGACTTCTTGTTCCTTGACAATAAATTACGTTTCATTTTTGTTCCATTCCTTTTCCATCTCCCCATTCTTTTCACGCCTTTTCCCCGACTCCCCTCCCCTTCTCCCCTATTCACTCCGCCATTCCCGACCACTGTCCTCACACCCCTTCGCCAACACTATCTCGATCCCCTCGAACCTTCAATGCGCTTCGCCGTTCCTTTCAGCATCCCACCCCCGGCCGCTTGTCGCTAGCGCACACCATTAGTGCCTACTTGCGGGCGTCAACCAAGGACCTAAAAAAAAGAAAGAAATATGTATTTATGAAATGAGAGGGCCACTGTTGCCGATCACTTTCCATTCACCAAACTGTTTCGCTCGTCTGTGTGATTATGGGAGCGTTTGGTCGGGCTTTAAGTTGTGTTTTGAGTGTTTGGTTATCATGAGGATTGGTTCCGATGAAAAAGGAGGGGTTGGGGGAGGAGCACGTGTTGGAACTGAGCTGAAAGCACGTGTCTCAATCTCTTGTCAAGGGCAAAATGAAGCCATATAAGGTCTTAATTCACAAGTAAACCCTCATTCATATGCAACTCTGGGCACACGCCGATCGTTCGTGCGTTGTTGAATCCTCTGAAACAGGGGAGGGCAAACGTGGCAGAAAATTGAGTCAAGAGACGGATTTATATATTGGAAGGTCAAGCATTGGATTTAATGATGCAAAGTAGGAGACAATGAAGATAACAAACTATAATAATCTCTCGGTTACACCTGTGATACCATCACGGCTAGTCTTCCATCCGAATTAGCTGAGGTCAATTCTAAGTCCTTGCTTTTTTCTCTAAATGTCTTCATATCGCTGTCATTAAGGTGATAAATGCCATTATAAACTTCAATGGATTTGTGTGTAGATGATATGCAAGTTATAGAGCAATAGCTTGAATTTTGTATTCTAAAACTTTAGATTTTGTGAAAGAGAGCGGAACCTTTAACCCTCTTAGAGTACTGTAACCTTAGTGTTAGGAGTCCTTTCTTCTATATATATTTCTACCTTTACAGTGGCCACATACGTGGCCAATATACGTGAATCGGCCGGCGTAATGAACACTACTAACGACTGCGCGAAAGGTAGTCCGAGCAGCATTTGTTCCGGCATCAAAAAGGTATAAATCCCCAATAGAGCGGCATTTGAACTGCTCTCTAGATGGACTGCAGGCATTTAAGTACTCCTCTTAAGAACTGAATTCTGCCTTTTGCTCCCCTTCCTCCCGACCGGCAAATTTTAATAGCCACACAATATGAAAAACCAAAACTTGTCCTCCTAAATTTTCAGCCTAACCGACATCACAAAAGTTACTTCTCTTTGAGATCTTTTCCTTCCGAAACCCCAGTGGCCAGATAAGACACCATCCAAGAACGAAGTCAACTAAGTTCAAACCAAACTCCTTCCATAAACCAGCAATACCAAGTTGTCCCCTACCTCCCCATGTTGGTCGTTTATTGGTGTCTCGCAGCTCGCAAACCTCCTTCCTTACCCAGGATAATCCATCAACAACCCAACTTCATATTTATTCCTGCCTTACCCAACCTTCTTATTAAATATTAATCCTAGGTCCAGTGATTGTTTCCTTAACAAAATAGCCTTACTACTCCTAAGTATTTATACCCTAAATACCCAAACAAAATAACTTATCCAAACATAAATTACATCCTCAATACCCTAAAAAAAAACGTTTCCAGATCTACGTAATACATTCCAAATTCCTCAAGCAAACAACCTTTCGAATCCGCATTGCCATTTTCAAATGGCATTTTTCTCCTACCATGACCAACGAAGGCGAAGTGCCCGGTATGGCGATACATGGCCTCTTTCATTTGTCTAAGTCCCAGTAGACATTTATGGTTAGGTTAGGTTTTTTAAAGATAAAGAATAAGTAAATTGAACAGCATTGAGGAAGGTATAATTTCTGTTGAGTTTCAGAAAGACAACGGGTAAGACGTATAGGATATATGCCTCCACTGTGTAAAATCACAAGTGAAAATTACATGTGCAATGGGGTTCGCATCCGTTGAGAGTATCCCACATGCCTAATTCGTTTCATGCATGGCAATGGTTTCTTCGCCATTAACGCGGATACTTAAGATTTTTGCAATGATTGCTAAAAAAATAGCTACTGTCACCTTTTATCAATATCATGCCCAATACTGTACTACCTTGGATGAAAAAACCGAGTATTTTGATGACGATTTCACATAAATCCACACACTTTTGTATGAGGCAGCATACTTTATGGCATTTATAGTTGCTGCATTTTAAGGAGTGATTGTTTTCATTGATTGTCGAATGTTGTAGTTTTTGTGCAGAAAAGTCTATCGTTAGCTTGTATGACACACCGTTGAAATTCAATTGACCTGGAAATACGCCTGGAATTACCTATTCCACATGCCATTCCACTAAGTTCTCTTGAAGACGACTTTGCAAAGAATTTAAATTTAAATTGAGACTTTATGCAAATTAAAAAATATTTTATACTGATCGTTCGGCATGCATTCGTGCATAAACAATATTATTATTATCAAAAGATACTCAATAGATTTAATTTTTAATCTGAAAAATTCTGGAATTCATCCAGCTTAACATTTCACCCTCTATTTAGTAGCATCACGCAATTAGTAGCATACTCATGTATTTCGTAACCTGACCTCAACATTGTTTATGCTGTAAATGCCTTCCATTTGAAAAATTTTGTTTAATTAATTTTTTACTTTCTTCCAGAAACCATTCTCTATCTGTTGAGAATCTCTGTATTAAGATAACCTTAAATTGTATCAGTAACTCTGTGGCATCTGTCGGATCTGTGAACTACATTATCTGCGATCTATGTATGCAGCCTAGCCCGCCAAACACTGATTCTACTCACTTGCAAGCCATCTTGATTGCTATTGACCAGAATCTGGACATTACGGGTAAGTACCGAATATTTCTTTAATAAAGAGCATGCTTACTGTGAATCACTTTTTCCTGTATTTTTGTATTTTTAGCTTGCCGTATTAGGTATGTTTTTCACGTCGACGAGAGATATTAAATCTCAAAAATTTACTCATATATCTTTGAGAAAAGATCGGTTTCCATAGAAGTAAGTTCACATAGTCCATGATGTTATCAAAAATGGCATCTTTGTGGAAAACCTAAATATGATATTTATGGCAACTCAACTCCATGAGCAATCTTTGCAAGGCAGAAGCACCCTTAAATCACTTTGCTTCTCGTCGATTCCTTCATTCTTACACGTCTCGCCGTAGGAGCGCGGATGAAAAGTGAATCCATTATTTATCGCGGGGGTCCCGGCGTCATCGTGGTCCCTTTCCCTTTTAGTAACCCCACACTGCACGCCTCGTCTCCCTTGCGTCTCCACTTGCCCTTTCAATGAATGCCTCAATCGCCGCTGGGGGCCTCGCGACTCATCCCATTCTGTCCGCAGGGGTTCGCTTTTCCCGCTTCCGGTCCCCGAGACGTTCAATGGCGCGATAAACTTACCTTCGGGCCTCCGCGCAACCGCCTTTTCCTCTCTTTCTCTATCTCACTCGCCCCCACCCTCAACACCACCCCCCGCGTGCGCGATCCCTCAGGCCCGCTTTGCCGCTTTTGAAATACGGCCCCTTCAGCCAGCCAAGCATCCTTCCGCTTCTGCTCAGCCATCCTTATTCCCCTAACCCCACTCCCCCCTTCCCTTTCTTTCCCTTGCTTTCATCCCCCTCGCCGTACCTCCCCCCCCCCTTCTTTACCATCCCTTATCCTACCAACTAGCCTGGCTTTCCGTACGTTTCAAACTGGATTCATTATTGATTCACTTTTGGTCAGCGTGTTGTTACACTTACGTATCATTCTGCGCGACTCCACTTTTAGCAAAAATCTGAAATTGTATGGTAATTTTCGGATATTTGGCTATTACAAAATTTTAACTCCAAATATTATCCTCATTTTCAGGTATTCATGCTTTTTCCTCACCCCTTAAAATTCTTGTTCGTATATACTCTGGTAACGTTAGAGGTACTTTTCATTTTGGTTCCATGGCATAGTGATTACCCATGGCACTGTCATTAGTCTCAGGATCGCGTTAAGGAAACGTTAATCACTTTCTGTTTAGATTTTAGCGTTTTTACGCAATATAGAAAAAATACTGTAGTATATTTTATTTTCTATAGCTTATTCAATGTTACAGCAGTTTAGTGAAATAAACGTTAGCATTATTATTGATTAAATATGGAAACTTTTACTACTTGTATATGGTTTTAGAGTTGAATTAGAATGCATGGGTCAGGATTGATAGCAATATTATTACAAACAGTTTCATCAATCGTTTCTCAATGATACAAAGGTAAATATCATAAGTTATATACATGCCCTTCTCCGCTATACTTTCGAGTTTTATCCTATTATACGTAAATTAAAATACTTTCAACGTAATGTTACACTGTTAAATTAAAGGTGCTCCTGGTAAATGTTCACGTAGCTACATGAAATGTGTTCAAATGAAGTTATCTCCCATCTTAGTTGGACTAATTTCATGAACTGTGTGCCGATTGGTAAACTAGCATTATTTATTCTAATAATTTTGAATATCAGGCGTAGACTTTCACAATCTGCCGTAGCTATTGCCTCTGTATTCCAGTACCTTCTATAACCAGTATCACCAGTATGGGAGTATATCGTATTATTTCACGCTAAATCTCTACCATGAAAAAGAGGTTGCATCTAGGTATATTTTCTTTAAATTAGATTTTTAATCCTTGCATACAAGCTAATTGGACTGGAGATGAGTCTAAAAATTCTTATATGAAGAAAAAAGTGCTTTAGGAAAATTAACTTCAAAAGCATGTGAAATTCTGAAATTATTCCGATAAGCCTACATTTTTAGATCCTAAAATGATCGTAGCAACAGGCGTTAAAGTCACCGATCTTGATTTCCCATCTCTTTATTAACTTTTGTATAACTTCCTTCGCATACTGCATTAATGATAGGGCTGACTAACCTAGGGATATTAATAAATTAATGATACTTCATAACGATACAGTGAAAATATATTTATAAACCACAAGCAGAAGACTACAATAAAACCATCTTATCGTCAATTCCCATACATAAGAACTGATATACAATGAGAATATTATAACTATATTTGATATTTTTTGGTGAATGGTAATAGTGAGTTCTGAAATAGCTCTCGAGCTTTTGAAGTTATTAATCCATAACTTATAATTCCAATAATGCACTTAAAGTACCGCTCCTGTAAATATTTGCTGCGAAGCGGTATTATGCTAGGCAGTTGTAAAACTTAAATGCTTATAGTCATCTCTGAGTATCCGTAAAGTACTATAAAAGTTGTATACACGTATTGTCGTCGTTGGAGTCGCTCTAGACCTTGATTTATTACGTTCATATTAGCACGAGCACGAACTTAAATTCGAAATTTGACGTGTTTTTCACTGAATCTCTTGTCATTTTTTGCCTCAAATCCTTCTAAACAGAAGCTTAATACATATGCGTCTACTGGTAAAACATTTTGAAATTTTAGAAAATATCTTTGAATGCGTTATTTGAGCAATCGTTTTGATTGTTAATATTGTTTGTTAAGATTGTTGATATTCTCCTTTCCGTAAAATAGAGTATTTTGGAGAATTACATATTATCTTTTCTACTATCAAATAATTATTATTAATACTTTTAATATCTTACAATATTGGTTGGGCGTGTATACTCGGGTGTATATTGGGTGGAATGCATAAGGTGGGCGATTAAAAATATATTCTAACGAAGAAAATGGCTCGTTGGGCCTTTGTTCTATTGATATGCATTTTCGCCAATTTCTTGAATCATTTATATGATTAAGAGTGGGGAAAAATTATGATAGATGCGTTTAGCATTCATTCAACGGATAAATGGGCATATTAATCGCAGTCCACGAAAATTATCAGAGTTACAGTTTAAAATTTGGGTTCGATTAAAAATTTTAAAAATTAAAACCTACATATGAATACTACCTTCTATTTGTACAGTTGTTATTCCATTCTCTTGAAAAAGTTTGTTTCAAAATGTATTTGAAACAATCATTTGTTCTTCATACATGACCCAATGCTGCTGCTTCGAAGACGAAAGTAATCAATCTCTTCTCTTATTATTCATTGAAATTTGCCTTGTCTCGAACTTCGTGCTTTTCCCATACCTAAGTTCTCTTACCCTCACTTTCCTGTCCGTAAAACATGTCACCAACCCTAGGGGATCGCTGTTCCCCCAATCATAGGCCCGTTAAAGGCTGGGAAGGGATGAGTGGTGACGGAAATGATATGGGGTCATTGGGAGGGTGGGGTTAAGGGTTCGGGCGTTTCCCTCCACAGCCCTTGCTCCCAGTGAACTTTGGTCCGGAAACTGAGAGAAAGGGAAGGCCTTGGCACATGATATCTCCGTGCGAACCATCTTTCACGCATCGTTGACGTTTGCACCCTAAGCTGCATAACCTCTTTCCTCGCATATCTACTTCCATATTCTTCGTCTCCTCGTATACAGTCTGACTCACCATGATCATCGACTAGATTGGCTAGTATAATGTTTGAAATAAATTGTTACTTATAAAAATAAAAGTGTGACAATTTTTTTAGAGCTTTCGGTGCGGCGTAAGATAGTCCTTTGGGCAGTTGGATAAAGTCTCACGTTTGGAGCACCGTTTCAAGCAGGAATATCCTGTTTGTCTTTATATTAAACATGTGTAAATTGGCGCGATATTACATGATCAATCGGAGCACCCTAAAATATAGTTTTACCTCTAAATTACTTGTAGGTATGTTTTCTTGATTCTCAAATATGTTTTCATTTGGCACTTCAGGGAGAAACCAGCCATCCTCGTCCGACAGCTTGGTTTTTTGTACAGCCATTGATTTTCCACTCTCGCAAAAATCTGGCTTAGGATACCCAAAGTCTTTCGTAGGTACTCAGCATCATACTCTGTGTGTTATTAGTATTCATGCAGTGTAAAAATTGGATGGTACGAAAAGATGATTAATGGCCTGCAAGAATTGTAGTAGTAGATTGGTCTAACTAAGGCTCTCCCACCGAAATACTCGTAAAACATTTTTATAAATGAATTTTTATGAAATAATTTCCTTATTTTAGTAGCAAGTTTTTATTGAATATTGTTGTAACTTATTCCCTACTTACAACTCATTATGCTATGAATTCAGATTTCCCTGATTAAAATCATTCAAAAGCTTATTCTTTTGGTAAAGATAATGCTATTGAAATTATCATGAATGAAAGGAGAAACGCAGATGCTTTTGAAAAGCGTAATCATCAGCCAATATTTCGTAAAACTTGGGAAATTTTGACACAAAAACTTGGCATTTAAAAATACAGTTACTAAGTACATAGCTTTATCGCCTAGTTACTTCAATGATGCTCTTTTTCTCTCGACTGCTTCATTCTATTCCCCCGTAGTGAACTTCCTGTTCTCCTCCTTAGGAAGTCTTCCGAGAATCCCTCTGTGCTTCACCCGCACGACCATGCGCAGGCTCGAGATTCTTGTTAGGTCGCTGGGGAGACGCCAATTGATCAATCTCCATCCCTCCCATCTTTTGTTATGACGCTGATCGCTTTGTGATGGCTTGGTTTCGTGTCATCGTACTTATCCACCGCCCCCTTAACGCTGGGGGGTGGAAAGATTGTTGCCCCATAGGCAGGGGGTCAAGTGATTGAGGGGGGCGGGGTTAAAGAAGGGGCAGGGAATGATACGTGTCCCTTCCTCTCCCTTTTGCCAGTTCGAAGGGTACCAGGGCTTTTAGAAGATCGTGCCCATCGATAACCTCCTGGTAGAAGGAAGTACATGAGCCGCGTGCCTTTTGAATGTTATGTAACAAGAGCTTCAACATTTTCCCATCTTCATGCTGAACGAATAACGCAAAATAAGCTGCAAAACGCCCACGCATCCCATGTGCAATTTTGTCAGAGTTATTGTGATATATCAACTCCTGAACTAATTTAGTAGGTTCATGAAATGATACCGTAGCCATTACCTTTGGCCTTTGGATAATTTATCGATTTACGTATTTTGAGTTTGTTGCATTGTACTTAGATAATGATGTGTGAGAGATCCTTCTTAATTTCCATCGATTAGTTTTCTTAGACTATATATTATACACATCAATGGTAAAATTATCCATCCCATCTGAAGTATTTCACTTTTAAATTGAAGAGGTCTTGAGTGTTCGTATGAGGAGATGACGTAAACATTAAGAAAATCGCACTATCACTCCTCAAAACTTAAAGAAATCGTTGGTTGCGGTTTTAAAATGTTGATATGAAATACCAATGTAATAATGTTACTGTCTGTGTAATAATTTATGCCCGGCATAATTCTGACACCCGTTTGGACCATGATCAACATTTAGCTTGTGAGATCTCGATTGGTGATTCATTCAGCGAAATCATTGGGAGGCAAATCCAGTTCCCTGTTAATCAAACTTATTTGAATAAACGTTTTTAAAATGTCATGACTGCAGTGCCTTGAGAGCTCTTAATTATTTAATGGATTTAATGTTCAGAAGGGCTATCTGTTATAAGGTTGCTAAGGCTCTTAGTTCCAATGTAATAATATGCAGATTATATCCATAAATGTCAAGTAAATAAATGATATAATAGAAAATTTATCTAATTTGAATATCTGTATTTAGCTTAGAATATTTTATTGTGCCTTCAAATTTAAAAAATGTATATTAATTTATGTTAGTTGTTTTGTTCATTTCCCAGTACCGCATCGCTTGAATGCATGGATCTTCATTCACCAATCGATTGGATCCTCCCTTGTCTCATTTAATTCGACACTTTTTGGAGACGAAAATAAGAATTTCAAGTTTTAATATAATCGAAGAATTCGCAGGTGCATCTTTATGGTCAGCAAATATGCTTCTTATTATTTAAGAGTGAATGCAATGCCATTCCTTGGTTCGACGTAGACTGATGATCTCTAATTTTCTTTAGCGCGACGAGAACGACCCATTCATCTCAGTACATTTTACTTAATATGTTATCAGCTACATGCAAGGTGGCATAAAATAATTTTAAAGAAATATTCACGCCTCAAGTGAATATTCCTGCGTACAGTTGGCTTTTTGACGACCCAGTTGTCCATTATAGACAACACGTTATGCGTGCGAAGAATAAAAGCTTTTAACGCCGTCGATTCGACGATAGTTCGTCCCTTTCCATTAATCTCCTATCACTTAACGTCACAGCGAAGCAATAGGTGCGGGGGGCGTGCCGTCGATAATGCCATCATAGAGGTCGTCACATGTAAATTTTCCCACTCTTTCTGCCCAAACACTTGTGCTTGCTCGTATCTTGAAATGATAAAGGGAAAAACATTCATTCGTCAACAATTACGCACGTGTCACCCCAGATGGAATTCAAGCATCTCAAGCATTATGTACGGCCGAAGGGCGGAGCGCGAAGGCAATAGTGCCTTCTTTTTTTCAATGTTATTTTTATAGTTACTATCTCTCCTTCATGTATGCACACACACTTTCTCTGTCTCTTACTGGCTTTTTTGATATGCGAGATCCACGTGACCTTGGGCGCGTGTACGTGCTGACATGGTTGGACGCACCGTCGCCTTCCCCCCATCTCCGATCATATTCATGCCAGGGCGCCGCTTGGGACGATGACGTTCTGACAATAACTGCACTTAAATAAAAAAAGATGGCACCCCATTTCCACCCCGCTAATGTCCACCCGGCGTCCATTTGCATATCTCTCTTGTTGCAGGCCTCCCTTCCGTCGCTCATCCCTCTCACTCACTCAGTGGGCATGGGGGGAAGGGCATTGGGACCCTCCCTGGGTCCTCTTTTGCTTCAACCCCGAAACCATCCTGCCCACCCCAAAGGCTCTCGCATATGCGAGTGATTGATAGGGTATTCACCCACGCTCCAACGGGGTAAAAGCGGGCTGGGTGTAGTGGGGATGAGGACTTTGGAGTATGTTACATGGGATAGAAAGAGGGACGAAAGAGATATTGCTGGGATGAGGAGGTTGAAATCGGTATCAAATGGCCATCCTCTTCTCGAATTCTATTGTTGTAGATTTTCTTCGCATGCTCGCGCCCCGAACTCAGCGCCATTATCATTCTTCACTCCTGGCCTTGATATAGCGATGGGTGGGTTGGTATTCTAAACCACCACACACCTACTTCCACAGAAAGCCATATTTCTCTCTTTCCCTCTCCTTGATTTTCTGGTGCACTCCAAATCACTCGCATTTCTTACATCCGTTCGTCTCACCTTTCATGCTAATATTATTCCATTGGTGGAGTTTAGAATATATTGAATTAACATGCTTATGAAGCGAAATCCCAAACAACACCGTACCTTTTTTGTGGCAAGTATATTTTCCTAATGCTGTGTGATCATATTATTATTAAGACGGAAATGGGGTATTAAAATTATTTTTTCCAGCGCACCTAAATTAGAACCAATCGTTTGGCTTCAATAGCGAATCAGTAGTGGGAGTACCTATGATTTCGGTATTCCTTCACCCACTTCCCATGCCACCATGCCAGGTGCTTCAGAAAAAGGATTAGTAAACAAGATATGTGATAGAATGCAGACATTAGTGAGGAGGAATAAAAATATGCCATCCACTCACACCTTTGAATGTGTTGATCTTCCCACTTTTCGAATTTTCCATGGTACGGTCAGAAAGTAGGTACGGTAGTAAGTTTCTATTAGAAATAACATTTCTTATATCATCTGAAGAAGCAACTTAAATTTTGAGCTCATAGATAATTTCATTATCATTTATTTCAGTTAGGGGTAGTCAATGTACACAACATTGAAAGGATAAAACAATTTCAGCCGTGCTTTGATAATATAGAAGGGACTACAAATTTTGGAGCATGGATTGATTCGTAGTGAGCTGATAACCTCGTTTTCAGGCCAGATAAATCAAACTAAATCCTAACTGGCTATAATAATACTCTTTAAGGATTCTGTAATTAATATTCGCTCCAATTAAATATTTGTTTTAAATGTCATTCTAAAAATCAAGTATTTTCGGGTACATTATTATCATTTTCAAATGCATTGACTATTTTCTTTTTTTCAATTGAGTAAGAACGAAGCTATTTTTTCATTTTCTATGTTCTCATACGGACTCCATGAAAGCATTTGAAAATGGTTTACGTCGTGATCATATGAGAGCCATTTGCCTTTTCTTCACATCATACGATAGCCGTTTCTAGGAAGGACGAGCTCTAAGAATGAAAACAATTCCCGTTTCTTTTACTGTTTATGAGATTTGTAGGTTAATTTTTTATTCACTCGTTTCTCTTTTCCTCACACACCCGTGAGCGGAGCGATTTGGTAGCTGATGTTTGTTCTTTTGGCTTACGGCTTTCCTCTATTTTCAGATAGCCCAAGTGAAAGATTCGAAGAGTTGAAAACCCTCCGTTTTGCATTCTTTACTTTTCTGCATTCTTCCCAATCTCCGATTTTTTTACCTCTGTTTTTTTTTGTTTGTTTCACGAAACCATTCATTAAAACACTGTGGAACGGACGCTGAAACTTTCTTCGGAGTAAGTAGAGAAAGAGTAAAATATTCCATTCTTTCCACCCTTGTGCAGCCGAAATCTTTTGATCAAGGAATAAAAACACGTTTATGTTTCACCAGTGCTTTGTTCGTTTTTTTAAATGAAGAGAGACATTCTGCGAAACTCATTTTCACCCCCGCAAACAGGCTTCGGTGTCGGCGGCAGTGAGAGAATCCGTAAATTGACGTGGGGTTGTACGGTATTATTCTTATTTTTCTTAGATCCACGCTAAGGACAGAATTCCTTCACTGGGCAGGATCCGAAGACGGAGTAAAATTAATGAAATGAAAATGAGCCGCAAGATAAGAATGAACCACACACAATCGCCTTGCGGGGGTCTCCACGGAAAGCGTAGAAAAAGGATAAGGGATGAAGGCAGGGAAGCGAGAATACCTACTCTCCCCTCGTCCCTGCGCGACATAAAGCGATCTCTTTGCTCTTTTTCCTACCTCTCGCTCCCTCTTCCTCCCATGCTCAACCACCCTTTCTTACATTTCTTCCAGCGACTTCCCGGACTTCCGCGTCCTCAGCGAGAGAGCATGCCCACCTTCCTCCCTCTGGACCCTTTTCACGCATCGTCTCCTCTCACATCCGCGGCAGACCACATGCACGGAACGCTCCCAACCCCTCCCATCCTCCTCCGCAACGTCACGATGCAAACGACGAAGGCAAGGCCCCGACCGCGCACCACAATGCACCGTGCTCAACCGCCATGGCCTGCGTCGCTAATGTCCCGTGGTGCCTTTTGTCCCCTTTCCGCGAGACCATTGTGCACGCGCCTCTTACTTACTTAGTCGGGTACCGTTGGAGGACGGGCGAGAGGGGGGGAGGGAGAGTCCAAGATATTCCCCCGAAAACCCTCTCTCCCTCTCATCCTGGGGCTTTAATTCTCCGTCCAACGAACCGAAACCGCCTCCCATTAGTCCGATTCTTTCCCTCGGGTCTTGACTTTTATCTCTCCCCCTCCGTCTTCTCCTCTCGCCCCACTCCCCCGTTGTCGTGCATTATCACCGTATTCTCCGTTTACTTATTTTACCTTGTCTTTCTTCAGCCTCGTCATTAACGCCTAAAACACAGCTAAAACTTCACACACCAAGGAGAAATTTACGTATATTTTACGTGTATATTAAAACCTGGATTTCCACTTATTTATGATGGTTGTATGAATTAGGCCAGGAGAATATTTTCTTTCATCAAAGATGTTGGGGAAGAAAAGGAACTAGTAAACCGGAGAGTGAAGAATTGTTTTATTGTTAATTTTATACTATTTTCTCTTACGTTCATCAGAGTAAGCAGAGAATAATTTCCGTTCGTTCTATGTTTTGAATTTTTCATTTGTTAATCCTAAGTATACTTTCATACTTAACATATAACGTATTTTTTGGTGAAGGAACGTAATAATTTTAGTTTTACAATAATTTTTTTCCAATTAAATTAAATATTTACTGAAAAATGGTATTGCAGTGTAGTAAATTTAAAAAAACTTAAAATGGTTAAACATAATTCACATATTTTCTTGAATTAAAACGTTTTTTTTATGTTGGATAAATTGAAACGCTTTTGTGATGAGCTGATCATTCAATTATCTCCAACTTGTCATTTATCACTTTAATATTTTACAATTTATTCTGATGTTTAAGAATTGTTTGCTTTTTTTAATAAAACAAAAATTGTCGGGAATGAAGAAAAATTAAAATAAAGGAATAATATTTAGGTTCTTTGTAAAAGCAACCATCATGTATATGTATGTACATACCTCATGGAGTAGAATAATGATAATTTCACCCCAACTATTATGTGGCAGGCCAACATTTATAGAGATTCGACCTCGACCATTATTATCGGCAGTCTCCCTACCAGCACATCCTTCCTTCCATCTCCGTTTTCCCCCATTTCCGCCTCGGGGCATTCTCCACGACACTCACCCTCGCTTTCCTTCCTTCCGCACTTCGACCGCCCCGATCGTCTTTACACTGGCTCTTCAGTCAATGCCATTGTCGTAATTCAGTATTCGGGTTGATCGCTTTTTATCCCTTCCGATTAACGGCAGTTCACTCATCCACAACCCGCGAAGTGTTTAGGCGTTTCATCAGACGCGATTCATCTCGCTTCGAACAGTCAGTGTAAAGTTAAAACGACCAAGTAAATTATTCATTTCACGCAGTAGTTTTCCAAGGTTGTACATTGTTAACGCGGTAAAGGAACTGACCCAAATGAGATCTCTTCCCCATGCACTTGCATGAGTAAGCATTTCATGTATATTTTGCACTACTTCGAAATCAACGCCGTTGTTAATACTAATGTTTTCATATTTGCAAATAAGGGTAGATAACCCAACTCTAAATAAATCATATTTCACATTTCAAATATGTAGTTTGACTGAAGCATTTTCCATATTCATTTCGAAACCATGTGCCTTACATGATTTAAAACTTCTCGCTTCATATTTGTAAAGCATAGCTTTTTCTTTTGGTCTTCCCTGTGGCTTGCTCTTTAAAAAATTTGACGTTTCCAATCCTTTGCTGTAGATCTCTTTTGCATAAAAAAACGATAAATAACGCATCAAACCAGATTAAGTCTTCGGCTAAGGAGAAAAAAAATTAGTGTCTTTATTTAACATCAAGACTCAGGAAACCGAAAAGACAAAAGTCATTCATGAAAGCATTTTTTATTAGTTCTGTACTTCTATCTATTTTATCCTGTTCCCGTGTACATTTGGTTTTTCCCAGCCCTATGACAGAACTGGTGAGCTTCGAATTTCCAGGTCGATGTAGAGCGAAAAAGATCACCTAGGCTTTCTCAATCATGAGCACGAAAATCATCAGTCATAGGTCTAAAAATTCAACTCTGAAAACATAGAAAAGTAATTCAATAAGAACTTTTCAACGTATGTATCAAGTTGTTACCAAGATAAAAATCAGGGAGACGATTTTCATTTACAGTTACATTTGTGACCGTGAACAAAATAGAGGAGGGACTGAGGTCGTTATCATTTGGGGAAGCGACCAACTAAGGCCATGAATTTGGAGGGTTTTTGTGGAGAGGTTCGGTTCAAGTACACCTGTTAAAATATTAATCAAACTGATTCTTCCCTGACGAATATTGCTCCACATTCGCTTACACACCGGTTCATTCGTATGCATTGTCATTTTTCATTCCATCCGTCTCAATCTCTGGATCTTTTTGTTTACCCTTTACCTACCGTATATATTTCTCTTGCTTATATTCCCCAACATATCCGAAGGCTATTGAGGTTCTTTGTTGATTATACAATTTCCATGCTTTTTCTTTCTTTCAGTGATATGCCAAATTCGTATGTAGTTCTATCACGCTTGTCTACTACCAATTCGACCTGGAATTCATTATAATCGTCTTTGGTGATTAAATAACTGGTCGTTTAAATAACTCCTCAATATGATAGGTTTCAGGTTTTCCTGCTATAGGTATGCTTAAGATAAATCGTTTTCGGCTTTCACACTGGCTATTACCGCATTCCATGTGAATCGGGCAGGTTTAAATTGAGGAAACGGGCTCTACTCCGAGAAAATAGGCTTTGGCCGAACATGGCCACGAAAATGATCGCTGGATTGACATCTCAGCCACTAAGATTTAAAAATTAAAAATTTTAGCATGTCGTTACATGCACAATAAATGCATGTAGAGCTATGAAGTCCTCTCTTACAATTCATTGCAAGAAACGTCCATGCCCAGGACTTTAACACGGGACCTCGAGTTTTACAGACAAGAGCTGCCACCCGTTGCCTCCGAGATTTTGTCCATTCAGGTGTTGGTACCGTGTTGTGAAGGTGGCAAAATTCTATCAGAAAATAATTACTGCAGCCGCGAAAACGGTTTCATCCTAAGTAGTATGTGAAATCGAGGTCTAAAAGATATAGAAAGCACACGACTATGTTCTTATCAATCAGAGCCGTTAAGAATATGAGATACCGTTCGTGCCAATCAGAAGTGACTTAGCATAACAAAGAGTTAAATATAACAGTCCTTTTTTGGCTCAGCCACTCTAAAGATGATGGTAGACTTAGCCATTCCTTGATGCGCTTCTTTCATCTATTTCTGGTAAATTAATCTCCACCATCAATAATTAAAACAGCAGGAATAAATTGTCCAGCTTTTTCCGAGACAGTTAGAGAAGAGAAAGAAAGAAGTTAGACCGACGTAGGATTGAGCGTTGTATTTGTTCTTGTCTTAGAACTAAGATATTAAGTTTGAAGATGTCATATAACTTTAGCTGCTGGATCACCTACAAACCCGAGTCTACTATCTGAGTGCCTTATTAATAGTATTCTTAAGTTTCGTAACGCGTCCGTCCGAACTACGTACCCTTTGACTGTAGGCCCTATGGCTTATTCCGTTAATTCTACTGAAGTATAGCATAGATTTTTTCTTCACCCATCCTACACTACGTAAAATTCATATCTCTTCACATAATCCACCAAATTCATGGCCTTAATTGATCGCTTCCCCAAATGATAACGACCTGACACTTCCCATTTTTTTCCATTATTACCCACTCCTCAGCCTCAATGGAAGGGGGGCGTTAACTCGGAACCGAAACCTAAACTTTGCACACGAAATCGATGATCCAACACGTTGGAAACGAAAAACGAATTTTAGTGAAAAAATTATTCTTCCAACTAGAGCCATTCTCTCATAATCAAAAATTAAAATAAGCAAAAGGTGCAAAGGTCTCAAAGCAACCTCTGAACAAGCTGCTTTGAGACTGACCACATCATTCACCTCCCATCCTTGACTGCTTTTATGAAATGGGGCGTGTTGGAAGGTCTGCTCGCACAGACCCTTTCGCAACCGCTTCCATTGGAAGAGTCAGCTGTGTGCCCCCCATTTCGATAAGGGGAAGTAGGTTAGTTGTGATTTGTCGAAGTGGATGACGCACTAGGTCGCATACACGCCCACTTTTCCAAATGGGTTAAAAACATCAGTTTTTCGCCGCTCATAACTGGAGAACTAATTGACGGATCAAAAAATATTGGTATTTTTATTTAACAAACTCTATCAGATTCGGCAATAAACGACCCCATTCCCTAGCATTCTTCCGATGAGCCCACTTGAAACCACTTTCTCCGTGCGCTTTGTCAAATTATTCTCCATAACGACTTGCACTCATTCAACAACGGATACGAATGACTTACCCATGTATGATTGGTACTGCCCTAGCATTCAAGCTACTGCAGTGCATTGCTACTAGGGCAGAAAAATGTTATAAGCTAGAATCACTCGACTTAGTAATGTCTGATTTGTCCCCCTTAACCCCCACGGACAAGTTTCCATTTCAATGGTTCCGTTAATTTCTCGCTCTGACTTTCTTCAGAGGGACTCCATTTTTATTCCTTGATTCTCAAAATTTATGTTTTGATATCCTCAACAATGTAATGAAATATCGTTAATTTGACTAAGGAAAAAATTAAAAATTCTAAAGGATCCGGAGATTTGAAAATGGTCCCGAAATCTTATATCAAATGATTGGATCAAATGAGCCAAAGTGGATAGTAATACAAAGTGTACTAAATCTCTTGCAGATGCGGTATCTTGTAGCTAAAGTATTAAGTATTTCATTAATCCACATTAATTATAGGATGAGCAATTGATATCGATGCCGAAATTCTAGTCGAAAAACTTCACTACATGCTTTGGAAGGAAATATGGCCATTTTAAAATTTTCTAGTGATGAGGTATTAATATTATGCTTTAATATGTGGCCTAAATTTGTATCTTTAAGTGTCACGAGATGAAACCATGGTACCTATTTCAGAGATAAATATTGAGAAATGGAATGAATATGTTCGAACATGGTGATAATTTTGACCAGGTGATGATAAATATAAAAACATTTCAGCTGGGGATAAAACATCAATGAGAACATTTCTTGGAGTTTTTCTGTCATAAAAATGTATCGCCATTGGCATTTTAGTTTTATACGTCAACATGGGGAAAATTGCATCCTTTCCATCTGTAATAAAGTTTGGATTCTAACGAATTGAGCAGCACTTAAAAGGCCCTCCATATTTCATGAATTGCATGCAGGGGCGCGGGGCGCATCAACGGGGTGGGGGGCCTTGCCCCCCCCCCCTCCCCCCCCCCATCCCCCGAGCACGATTGTGTGGGGGGGGGATAGCCCCCCGCCCCCAGAAATCAGATGTTGTGGCTCACTTTAAATGGACACAGCCTGATTTGTAAAAGATATCCGCCTTTATTCCTAGCTACTCCACTCTGATTTTGAACGCTTCGCCAAATTGGTAGTCTAGAGTGAACTCTCGTTAGGATGTTTCTTGATAGCACATTTTCCTCGTTAGTACGTTCGTCGTTTCCTCAGGTCAGCGTCACAGTGCATGTAAATATTACTGGTTAGCACGTTTTGGGTACCTCTTTAGCACGTTCAAAGAAGGACCAAACCAAATTCGTCCCATGAAAATAATCGCCGTATAGGTTGATTTGACGATGGAAATATCGCAATAGGCTAAAATATATCATAAAAAATTGTCATTGTTTACAAAAATATTAAAATAGGGATAATGTAGCAAAAAAAATGTTTATGAAGAATTAAATGGGCACCAAAAAGTCCCGCATTTTACCGCGTGCCTCGTTGTTGTTCGGCGTTTCCGCCTTTGCTCCGAACTCATTTTCAAAAAAATAAAATCTAATTAAGTATTGCGGCAGGTTCAAGTGTTATGAACCCTTATAACACAGAAGTTGTTTTACATCAGTAATACATCTGTAATACAGAGAAAATACGTAATTGAATTCATATGTAATATAGCTGTATTCCATCTTCATATTTACTGTATATTTCGTTCAAATGTCCACTCACACATCCGCATTACACGTGTATTCCATGGTGTAAATTTTATGTATACATTAAATTTACATATTGACAGTTGAAGGTCTAAAAACGAAATCGAGACTGCACAAATGTGATATGAATACGCTATTGTTGTTTTTAACGTGTGCTGTTTTTAGACTCGTTAATTATTGTACAAACATTAATTGTGCACGACAACGTTACTATTTGGTTATACAGTTATCTCCAGGTGGTCCTAAAAGGCGTTTATGTAGTTTAAAAAAACGCACAGATGGTTCAACAGTTATTACTACCTACGATAGAGATTACTTATAACCAGCTTCACATTACCGTCAACTAGACTTTGGCATTTGACAACATTGGAAATTTGATGTATTTTAGAAGAAATTTAAATGACCGCCATATTCACGATTTGCTCACTTCAATTTTTAATTGACATCCTACGTCATTTTTAACGATATTAATGTTTTCAAAAGAAAACAGCTACGTTCTTAGGGCAAGCAAATGCACCCAGATTACTTTTTAACAGGATAATTTCATTGAAAATATCGAATTTCTCATTTACATAGAAAATACAGACCTATTCCAGAAAGCAATATATCAAATTTCGTTATGTGTTTCTGACGTATTAAAGTTGTAATACATTAAATTATGCATATGTAAGCATACAGCGGCGGATCTAGGTTTGGACCAAGTGGGTTTCTAGGTCCGAAGGAGGGTTCCAGTCCGAAAATTTTGAATTTTCAAGACGCAAAACCGGTGGTTTTAGGCTAATTCTCTAAAAAAACAGAATTTGAAAAGATTATTATGCACGCGTAATAGTTGGTTCTATTAGTAAAAGGTTTATCGAGGTCATTATGGGCCTAGATTAAAATTCCGACCCAATGGGGTCTCCCCCTCTCCATTGATCCGCCACTGTATATATGCATGGGAAATATATGATTTTCCATATGTATATCCAAATGTGTACTGTAGAGGGACGTTAATGAATTCTCATTAGAAATTTTAAATTGATGACGAAGGTGTTCGCGTGCTTCTAATGCTGCATACTTACGGAGAAAACCCGGTTTCGTAAATTTGCTAGAATAACTTTAACGAATAGAAGTATATCATTTGAAACTCAAAGGACATCATGACAAAAGTACAATTCATATCCTATCGAATTTCCCCTTCGTTTGTACATTTCATATTGTTGTGACAACCGCCAAAGTGACGCTGCCCTCTGCTACTCGAAAAAAGTGCAATTTTTCATCCTCACTGCAAGGAGATACGACAAAATTAGTTGCTAAAATAAGTCTGTTACCTGCATTAAACGAAACACTGAATTATCTACACACTGATATGCTCTGATTGAATATCGCTTTTTCCGTTTTTCAGATTTACAGCCTTAAACTTGAGTCTCTTCGCGTGGATTGTATATATTTCCAAAACGTGCTTTTTGGTCATCATCTATTGAAAGCACTCCAACGTAAGGTATTGTACGTACTTTCCTGAGAGTCTTAACAATTTCAAATAAAATTCTACGGAATGAACTAACTTGACGGCCAGTATAGTGGTCCCCTGGAAGTTGTGCAACCCCTCATTCCCTCCGCTTTTACTGATTTTTCTAGGAGTTTGGCCCCCTCCCCCCCACAATTCGGGGAGTTGTTGCGCCCCTGATTGTATGCCATGAACTCAATCCTCTCCTCAGTGAAATATTATCCTTAGGAACCATTTTTACTCATTTTCAACGAAAACGGAGCATATTTTGTTAACGCTTGCTTAACGCAACTATAAGAGGCTGACTATTTCCTAATAAAACTGTTCCAACGCCTTGGATTAAGGTGGTAGTTTTGTGAAAATGCTAGGCTTCAGAGTCGATCATGAGCGCTTAAACGTTTTGCTGTACGAGAACGGTGATGTAAAGAGGATAGGGGTGGGCTTTGGTGGGAAAAAAAACCGGAGAGAAGGGTGGGTACGAGGGTACATGACATGGGAGGGTGGAAGGTGTGGTGATGAGAGAGGGGTCACGTTCTCATCTCTCTCCTCCCCCATGGGCTTATATCCTCCGTCTGCTCTACACCCCAATGGTTGGTACCCTGTCGCCCTTCCTCGCTCCACCCTCTTGACCCCGTCGCCGCGTTCCACGCCGTGAGGGCACGTCACATGAAACTCCCTCACCTCCTCCTACGCGAAAACCCCACCTGGACGGTCAGAAAAGCGCGAGTCCAGCCAAGCGGCAATTTTCGTCCCTCCCTCCTAACACCCCTACGCCATTCCCGCAGCCGCGTCTCGCACTGGAGACTCAAAAGGGCGGGAGCGGAAGGCAAGCCATCAGCGTGGGGAGGGAGGGGGAGCGGACACGGCCTCTCAGGAGTGGGACATAGGGTCGGGGATACGTGCCAGGAAGTGGGATGGCTCGGGTTGGATGTTCGTCCTCCCTAGCACAAACACACACATACGTACACAAGCGCGCACGGAGATATACACGCGAGGTCCATCCCTCTCATTCTCATTTCTTTTTCTTTTTTTTTTTTTAATTGAGCCCTCGAAGGGAAACGTGAGCGCCCTGGAGGGGTGGGTGGGAGGACACGCTTGCAGAGAGAGAGGGAGGAGAGTGGGGATGGAGGTAGAGAGAGAAAAAGGGAGAGGTGAGTGTCCATATCCCTCTGGAACTTCTCCGAGGCAACGGGAATATGAATAACGACTCGCGAGAGGGAATGAAAAAAAGGCGGAGAAAGGTAAGAGGTGGGAGATGAGCAGGTGGCTTTTTTTCGCTAATTTTTTTATGTGACGGGTCCGCACATTCATTCGCCCTCCGAGTCCTCTCTCTCTTTTACCCTCTCCCCGTCCTCCGCACGCCACGCAACTCTTCCTTCAATAGTTTTTTTGCAGTTTCGCGAGGATTACATTTCTCCTCACGACGCCCGACTCTCCCCCGTCTCACTCATGCGCCTCCCGACAAAAAAAAAATGAGCGGCATAATTTAAAAATTCACCTACACACGTCTTTGCGTTAATTTCTCGTGCGAATTTAACATTTTTGGTTTCCTCTCTCTCTTTCCCGCTCTCTTCGCCATTCCCATGCACACCTGCGTGAGCTTTGGGAATCGTAAGTTTGAAGCTGTTTTTTTGTCCAAGGCAATAATATTAATTACGATTCCGGAGAGTGGCAGAAATAATGAAGATGATGACCCTGTGCTTCCGTCAGATAATTTCCATAATATCGTGAATATACTATGAACCAATTTAGTATATCTTTTGCAGCAAAAAGCTGGTAACGTTTTTTTAAAAAGGTACATGGATCACGGATTTTTTTCCAATTCTCATTGAACTAATGTGTGCATCTCTGTTGTCAATAGCGAAGGAGGAAAATTTTCGATACAATGTTTCAATTTGTCACACGAGAAATAGTTGAAATAAATTGAGTTGTATCTCACTTTATATTCTTACCCTAACTCAATTTCCCTGTAACCGTGGTCAAAACCTTAAAATAATAGAATAAATTGCGTGACATTAGAAAATAGTACTCAGGATAAAAGACGTTGATTATTATGTCGATGAAAATAGGTTATTTGTTTCCTCCAAAAAGGTCTGTATCAAATAACTGCTGCATCCTAAACTGTAGCAAATCCGATCCGATCCCTTTTGGGTTACTTTCAGAGCGAAATATATCTCTAACCACGAATAATTGTATATATTGGCGGTCCTGAAAACTTCTACAGATAAAGTGACTAGATGAAAAATATCGATGAAAAACCGTTAGTATTTCATTCATTACTATTAGATACAGCTATTCATGGGCCAAGTAGAGTCACTTGATAAAGTATGTATGCAAAATCTTCGGTTCCTGTCCCATTTTGAACTTTCAATTATGTCTCATTTGTAAAGTTGCGGATAGAACCGGACCAGGTAAATATTGGTTTCTCCATGTGGTTAATTTATTCTTCACTGATTCTTTTAAACCAATAATAATGATTGATCCTTTTAAGCCACTTTGCCTGTAGGCAAAGCCGTCGATGTTGGAACATATCAGTAGCGTTATTACCTAAACTCTTTCACCTATTTCCACCTGTAAAATACTATAGGTGTGCTTATAATATCTTGAGGGACCATCGCTCTTTCCAAACTTTCTTTATATCTCCAACTGCCTATCAGTCACTCTCCCCTTTTACTAGCTTTCATCCACATTAGGCAATGTGGATTTTTCCCCCCATTTTCCCCTCCAGTCACATCCCCTTTCCGGGCTGGTCTCCCGTAGCCCCTGTCGGATTCCCAGGGCACAACTCCTCCCCTTTGCCCCGCCCCCTCCCTTTATTCTCTCGAAGGCATGCCGAACTGTCAAGTGGCTTGTGGCTCTTTTGCAGGACGACCCCCCTTCGTTTTAATTAATTGGATTTCCACATCGCGGAGGCGCGGTAAAAAAAAAGGCATCCGCTGAAATGATAAAAATTGACGGTTCAGAAAAACGTCTCTACTCGGCATCAGTGCTTGAACAGCGAGGATGGGACAGAAAGGACACATTCCCCGAGTTCATCTCCAAGTGCCCCAAGATTCCATTTGTATGCGCTCCCGTGTTCATTTCGCTTCGTAGGGCATCATTAGATTCGTCTACAAATCGAGCTTGAGTAAAATCCATTATTAGCTCTTTTTCACCTTTGCTCTCGTTGGACTGTATTTAATTGGTGGTGACCACAACGCGACCGATGTTTTTGGCATTAGTTTAAAGGCTAGTGAGAAAAACTGAGGTGTAAAACGGTTGAGATATTAATGATTCATTTTTCCCACTGCTCGCTTTAGTTGTACAGTTTAACTCATCACCATCCATAACTCGTATTCGCCGTATGTATAAAACGGCCGATGCACGCCGATCATGCTGAATTGTGGTATTTTTAATTACGTCGTTGATTTCTAATGGTCTATGCTGAATATATCTGCTTCAATGGCTCCTTTTGGATTCCTATATTACTGATCTCCTTCACTTCCTCCTGGCTTCACATGACATCCAATTGGCCTGGATGTGCTAGCAACCAAGCGTGCCACGGTTATAAAATACTTTAAGAGCTTGACAATAATGCAGAAATATTGGTCAGAAATGTTTTTAGGTTACTGTAACATCCAAGGCAATCGTTGAAGGGAACATTTATTCATCTGGGGAAAGAAGTTTTTTCTGCATAAATTATGGGTACCTTGAGTTGCTTGTAAGTAATTTTGATAAAATATTTTCTGGTTGAAATAATTTCTTTATATATTCTTTACAGTGAGTATTCGTTTTAAGACCCTCTACGAAAACTGGACATTTTTGCAGTTCACCTGCACAAATGTATTATTTTTACATCCAAACTTCAACAAGCCAGCTCAAAAACTCGCAAACTGTATAGAAGTAGAATGGAAGAGATGACTGATGAAGCAATGAATTTCGATTGTTATAAAGAGTTATAATATCAGTTCAGTCTCTTTTGCCAATTACATCCGCTTTTCTTTCAGCTTATCTGGATTTTTCCATTAAAGAAAATAATGCTAAAATAATTCAGAAAGATTTTTTATGGTCATAATATACAATACACCAGTAAAGTAAGGTGGAACTTAGTTAAAAGCATGAGATGATAAGAACCCTCCGATTTTGCGGAAAAATATTTTTGATTTTGCTGTATCTTTTCTGTCAAGTTTCTATGTACTCATTGTTTAGATATTTAGTGCGACATTCAGTGCTATCCAGCTAAACGGTCAAAGCAGCTGCACTGCCGGATGTGTTTTGCAATGGTTCCACTGGCCATCGTTAATTAGTGCAATTCAGAAAATGCGGGCGTACATCCCATTATATTTATGGTATGACTGTTTAACGAAGAGATAAAGGCTGAACGGGAATTATATCATGGGGAAATTGCACTTCAATTTTTTCCATTTGAAATGGTTCTCATATCTTGCATGCATCCAGCATTATTACATATTAAATCTCCATTCTAAATCGGGTAAAAAGCCGATGAGAGTAAAGGTATAACTATTGAGACATGACATGACGAGGCATCTTCATTTTCCCAATCCATTAGATACTTCTGACGTGATTCTTCAAATATAAGTGAAACCACTTCGATAATGCAGATCATTCTCTTTTTGCTTGAAAAAAATGATCTAAATGTGTTATTTAGATTAAAATCCATTATTTGAAACAAATAAACCAGATCCTAATGATTCTTTAAAACAGGAAATTCCAATTAACTCATTTAAGGGCTTTGCCCTAATTGTTTTATCTTATGAGCCCAATCTTATGGATCTAATGCGTATAACTGGTTTAAATAAAAATACTAGGTGATTTATGGGGAAAAATATTTTAATTAAATATCACAGTGTCCTATCTAGGATAGTACTGCGGTTGGAAACCGAACTATCATGATTGAAAATGTAGGAGAGGCAATGTAAGGAGAGAAAATATTTTAAAATGCAGTTACCAGATTCTGTACTCCATATAGAATCCGGTAGTTATCTGTTTGAGAGATTTCTTTAGCAATTCAAATATTATTTCAGGGATTGGTAGAAAGCTACTTTAATTTTTTTTATCATTCCATCTCCTAGCATTTTCATTCCGCTAAAGCTGGTACGGATCCAAGACCGTCCATTTCCGTAATCATCCCGTGAAAGAATCTTGTTTGTTCGTCGCTCCCATCCCCTCAGGCCGACTCCTGGCTGCGATCCGTGACCTCGCTCAAATCCATCAGCAAATTGGCTTCCATTTTATGAAAAGGGCCCTCCAACAGTCAGTCGCATTCGTGAGCCGCATCGCTTTGGCCAGGCACATTGGCTAGTCTGTTCTTGTCGGCGGGTACTTTGCGCGCTTGCCCTTCTAAGTTCAATGCGTTACTCATGTACTAGGTGCACATTCACGTTCGTACTTCTCTCTGCAGCTAGTTCATGTGCTTGCTCTCTTGCCTCCATCCCCGCCTAGAATTTTCTGTCGCTCTAGGCCTTGAAGACTTACTTATTCATCCCTATTTTTTCTCAATACCCAACTACGTCTGACATTTCAAGACTTTCGATGTGTTCCCGTGTTAACTTGGATGCCGTGAGTTCGTTGACAGTAGCCCTCCTTTTTTATTCAAACTGTCCATATTCACGTCCAGTTAAGTGACCTACAGTGAGGTTCTAATATTTACAACTCAGAAAAAATCACAAATTCTAACACTCCTATAGTCCTCATTATGTGAAGAAGAAATCCTCATTAAATTCCAAAATTTCAGATGGAATCAAACAGAGCTGACGAATCTTTTTTTAGCTGTTATTTAACTTGTCCCCGAGTAAAGTGCGCGATGAATCTCCTGCTCTAAACATTAAAAACAATGATTCATATACCACTATCTTCTAACCCTCAAAACATGCATATATATTATTTCAGGATTGAAATAGTGAATATGCTTTCTATTAAATAGCAATTAAAATGTTTTACTAGTTTTAAGGTACTTTATAGACGGCTGGTTTTTTCATATCGTGTGTATATTCTCAAGCCTGTGACAGTCCAAAGAAAATAATCGTATATAAATTCTCAAAACACTATTAAATCTTTATCGCGGTACCTCAGAATTCTGAGGTTTAACAGCTTTCAATTTAGGTTACTAAGCGCCAAAATTTTGAATTTATGCGAACTATATTTTGACCCCATGACTAACGCATAGGGCTATAAGAAAAATAAAACAATATCCTTTCATATTTTTAAATGCTGAATCATTTTTGGTAAACAGACTTCATTAGAGTGATATTTTTTATGACCAAACGTATCCCACTATGATTACGTTTCCATTAACTCCTCGAATAAGAATACCCCTTGATGGACTACGTGGCCAAATGTATGGTATCAGAAAAGTTGTTCCATTTCGGCTGACCTTCCTGATAAACAGTGTCCTAAATTTTTTCTGATGCGCCACGGTTTCTATGTCAGTTACATGTGTCAAGTAATAACTGAAATATTGCAAATAGTAGTCTGTAGTGTGCTTATATACATAGCAATACCTTCACCATATATTTTTGTGAATAGAAATTTCCGCGCTACATAAAGAATAGAAAAAAGTCAGATAAAGGACTCGTGTGAGGTATGTATGGAGCGAGTTGTGAAAGATGCAAAAGAAAACAATTATGTAAATATGAATGTATCAGTCGTTAGTAAAATTGAGTGGCATGATTGGTAGTAGAGCTGCGTCAAACCAATATTAGGATTCATTGATGACCATTTAAAAATTACCTAACACCACTAAAATATACCTAAACGTCAAATTGAATTTTAAGGAGCCCTGTTTTTTTTCGTACCTAGAACACGTGACTTAATGAACCACGTATTTTTAAAATGGATTTTTCTTGGAAATTTATCAATTCCCTATGACTACCTTTGTTTTGAAACATTCTCTTATTTGGAGACTTTCTAAATCCATCCTCGTTCCTCAAACAGCGTCTCGCCGCATTCGGCTCGAGAACTTCCAGGTTGTAAGGCGTGTAAATTAATCACTTCGCAGCGATGTGAAACATTTTTTTCGCTCGTCATATCCTGGTGTATACCCATATTGAAAAAAATAAATACCCAAGCACTTTTGAGGCCGTTGGAATCTATTGATTTTTCCCTTTTTCCCGTGAAAAGTTGGGAGGTGAATTCTCGAATTTTGAAAAAATATTTTTCTTCCGCCATTGAATTGATTTTTGTTCCTCGCTCAGTAAGAATGAATCTGAAGCCATGGGACACGAACTACAGTGCCACTCATAGGGGTGTGGAGGGCGATGCCACCACTCCCTGTGTGACTCACCCCTTTCCGTTCTCCTCACCGTCGGCCCTGAAACCCTTCCCCAGTAGATTGGCGGAGCCACTCCATTCTCCTCCGGGCACGGAAAAAAATCCATCGATTCGGAGTGAATCTCTCTGATGAACGAAGGAAAATAAGCAAAAAAATATAAAGAGAAAAATCCTGGGATGTTGTGGAGGTGGGGGAGGGGCTGGTTGAGGAGAGACGTATCCACGGGTGGTAATTATTTCGGACAAATGAAAGCTCAACCCCCCTCTCTCTCTCTCTCACACAACTCCTCATCCTTTGGTCACCCCCTCCATCTCCCTCCCCTCCCATTACGTACAAACAACCCGTTGCGACCCCAAACCCTCCTCTTACTCCTTCCCTCTCCCTCATTTCCCGCTCGATGTGGGGGAGAGAGAGGGTTCTGCAGGTGAATCGTAGCGTGAAGCGACTTGAATGGGAACCGTTGGCTCGGCTCGGTGGTGGGAGGCCTTTCTGCGGGTGATTGGAAGGCTGGGGTAGGGAATATCTGGGCGGCAGGGGGTAGTTTTTTGAATTAAAAGGCAGCCGAGTAAAGGAAGTGGTGGAAATCGAACGGATGGTCTGCCTCTTCCTCATTGGGTCATCTGGTTTCTAGTCTCCCAAGAAGTCCAAAAAAGGTACCAGTTGGGAGTTCAGCCGCCCCGAAGTGGTGTGAATCCTCAAAACTTTACGTCCTGGGAGGAAACCAGGCGGATGGCCATGAATAGTTTACCTCGATCTGAGTTACGGCCTTCAAAGTCGAAATTAGTTGGTGATTGCGAGCAAATGAATCCAACCTTCCTTGCCTGCTTAAGTTTGATGGACTTGATGTCCTCTCCTGATCGCTATTGGTTTGTGTTAAAGTCGGAATACCACGAGACATAATTAGTTGCTCGTCTTGGCCAAAGGTGCAGTTTATCTCCTAATGCGTCTTGCTGCTGAAGCTTTCTATTTGATTCATCTTGTTACTATGTTTCCTTTTCTATTTGCTTCTTTTGTGCATGTCTGTTTCTTTCCCTTGGACACTTTTAAATTGCTGCTAATTTGGTTAATGGTAACTGTTAAAATCTCAAGCAATGAATATTACGCTTCGATTATGTTAAAAAATTAAAATGTTTACTTTCTTATCTGTTTGATGCCAACCGTACCATCCTTACATTTTATTTCCTGATATTCGTGTCTTTGTTTCTTAAGTAAAAGAAGGCTTTGGCTCCATCCAGGTTTTTACCCGCGTACCTTTATATTCCATTAAAATTTCTTGCTCTCTCCTCTAGGGAGTATCTTTTTATTTCCCTTAAACGGAAATTTTCACGTCCGAAATAACCAAAATAATTTTAATGCCCCTGCCAGTGTAACTCAGAGACAAACATGTATAGATAAACAACAAGATTTTTAATTAATTGAACTCAACATGTCATCACATTCTTCTCAGCACAAAATGTTGACTTGTAAAGTGGGGGAACAATTAACCTTATAGTTTGCTCTAGTGTTCATGAAATGACCTCTTACAGATAATGACGAGAAAAAGTTTTCTTTGCAGCGAATAGTTTTCTTGTGGCATGTAAACTCCTAAAATTGCTAACTTTCAAATAAATGAGGGAAACCGAAAACAATTGCATGCCATTTGGTCTCATAGTCTGGTGTTCGTGATTTTAATGGAAGCTGAATATGATCATTGGTATTCTGAAACCCACCACTTGAATCCCTCAAGAGGAAGTAATTGGATTTCATACATTTCCTATTTGTTGGTCCTCTCCGGCGCAATTGAAATACATGATATTTTATGGATAACAGAAATGGGCTGGCTTATTTCTTTTTTTAAAGAAAATCTCTCAAACGAAACCTTCCACTGGCTTCATATTTACCATATGCAAAATTATTTAGATACAGGTAAATAGTTTTCTCAAAATAAATTTGTTGGTTGCTTTAGTTGTGGGAGTGTCTCAAAGATGAGGAATAGCTATAATGGGATAGAATAGTTATATGGGATCCCATGCATTTTTGGCTGTTAAGTTTTCATTATTGGTTAGAGATTCGATATCATAGGCAGCCGTCGCGATTAATATTTTGCCATTCCAAAAATATATATAAATAATATAGTAAGAGCTTAAGTGGTACCTCGCCGGCAAGCACTGAGAATTAATTCTACCGTATCTGGCGTTACTTGGAGGAACATCATTTGAGGGAATATATTAAACTGCACGAGTTGTACTGCCTACTTATACTAAATGTACACTTATGCACAACAGGTTTTTCAACGCCCAAGGCGTCATCATTAGGCTTTAAATTAAGGTTGTGTATTAGTGTACATAAATTAAGTATAAGTAGATATTACAACTCGTGTAGTTTAATTCAATCCCAGTCGAGGGTGCTGATTAATTTAATTCATGTCCTTAAATAACATGTGAATCCCCTCTTTATCTAGGAGAACATGAATATTTAAATAGCTAAAGAGCCATTATGAGAGTAATTAGTTTCAATATGCATGAAACATGTTATTCACATGCAGAAAATCACATTACAATTTTTCTATGCATATTAACTGTTTTTGTGTCAAAGTTTTCCATTTATTACCCAAGGAGACTCTTATATTGGCTCAATAATTGAATTTATTTTCTCTTTAAGGTGAGGAGATTGCTTACCTCAATTCAGCTCATAAGAGTATTTATATTAGTCAATACAGTTTAAAAGGAATCATTGGCTGAATGATAATTTGGTATTAGCACAGGGGCTCGAGTAGATGACCAAATAGTTCATTTTTTGTTTGAGTATTTGCTAATTTGCAGAGATCAGCTGTGAATGAAACATTGAAGGAAAGTGAAATGGTCAAAATATTAAACCGATTGACTCGTATTTTGACTTAACATGCCTGTTTAGTTGATACTACCTCGGTGAGTTTGCATTCCGCATATCACTAAGGAAATCGAGGGACTTCCGATCATAAAACGCGTGTCGGAACCTAAATGCGGGCAGTTGGGGATATCTTTCGGTGGATATGGTCGAAGAGGAGACAAGGGAGTGGACCAAGCAATCGGAAAAATAATGGGGACGTAAAGCGGGAGTGCTCGGAAATCAAGTCACTGGCGAAGAGTTGGAGGGAAAGGGGAGGTGGATTTTCAGCGCTCGCTTTCAGATGCTCTTTCCCACCAACGCAACGTGGGAGAGATAAAGAGAGGTAGTATATGAGCGGAATAATCATCGAAAAAATATACGCGTAGCCCTTATTGTCCAGTTTGGGACAATGAACTCTTTCGGAAAAGCTCCCTTCACTCATCTATTCGCGATTTACGTGATCGAACGGAGGCGATGCGAAACTGAATTGTGGGAAAAAATGGGAGACAAAACAGGGTCGGTCTCGCGTGCTCGGCGAGGTACGAAGTGGGGATGCAGAGGAAAGCAGTCTTTTCGACGCTGAAAACTAAAAAAAGAGGAATAAAACAATTCTATTGCTCCCTTTAACTTGCCCCGCTCTCCCCGCAAATCCCACAAATGCACCCCCGCATAATCGCTATTCGGGTCCGCGTATAGCCCCAATAGCTACGGCGGGACCCTCCTCCATTCCACCGATTTAGTTCCTTCACATACGCCATCAACACTCTCTTGCCCAGCCACTTCCCCACCAATATACCCCAGTCATAAAATCCTGCTTTATCCTCACCCCCCCCCCCCCCCTCCCGGTGAGAGTCACGCACGCGGATGGTCACAACACACCCCCGCACCCCTCTGCACCCTGCACTCTTTACCACCGGTGCATTTTCGCCGAGGCCAGCACCAAAAAACCCGCCAAACCCTTCCTTCCCACCCCCCGCTCGCCAACCGTGCTCACCCAGGCTCCTCTCTTTTGCCCACTGCGGCGGAGAACACCGCAGCGTGGACTGAATTGATAGGGACTAAGTCGGCGAAATTAATACGCGATTTACTCCGTCCGTCAATGGAATCGGGAGATAGGTGATGTGGAAGGATTTCCGGTCCAGGGGGCGAAGGACTACGGCGTGGAGTTGGGAAGGGAGAGGGGAGCGAAATGAGCGGAAAAAAGTGACGACTAGAGTAAGAGATGTGGTCGGACTGGGGGAGCCGGTATTATAAATGGTGGAGATCTCGCAGGAAGGTGGAAATTCGTGGCGGGGCGGCTGGGCAGTTGGTAGGAGTGCAGCTCTTGATTGCGAATTCCATAATTAGTATAATGCGCCCAGGAACCTTCGTTCCCTCTCTTTCAGTCTCTCAATCTAACAGCCTGCTGTCCGCTGGGAGAAGAAACGAAAGGGAGGTGATTCGAATTCTAAAAAAAAGAACGCCCCTATAAGTACGTAGGCTCATGAATTTGCGGGCGAACCATTTGTTGGGGACGGGGTGAAAAAAAAGGTGACCCTCCCCACTTCCCTCGCTTACTCCGGCGACGGGTGGATGAAACGTATCCACGGGTCGCTAGTCACAGACCTCCAGCAGCGGGTCGTCCGGGCGAAGAGGAGAGCAATCTGCCTTGAGCACGCGGCCGGTTCGGAGAAAACGATCGCCAACACTGAATTAAAACAATCGAACCTTTGGTGCGAGTACGTCTGCGATAGTGTGTGAGAAAGACCTGGAAATTTCATTTTCTTTTTTGCCTTACGTGTACATAACTAATTCTCTGCAGTGTCCGCACGTCTGTCCAGTTCCCTGACCTGTTAAAGGGACTTATAGGGTACGGGTGCTCTCACAAACATATGTATGTGTATGTATGTATGTATATATATACACATATATATACACACACACACATATATACTTGCACGCTCACATGTACATATCCGCATTTGAGTACGGGCACAGTATGCGGGAATCCGGGCGGGATGGGGCGCAGTTACGTCGGGACGAGAGTAAGGCAGAGGACAAATACGAGGCCGACGTCGGAACGGGCAAAATTTCGGAATTCGGAGATTTAAAAAAAATTTAGCAGGAAACAATCGACGGGACAGTCCTTCCTCATCCGCTCCGATTCGTTTGGAAGCGCAGTCTTTCTTTCTCCACTCCGGGAAATGAAATGCTCGTAGAGTATGAGTGCGTCCAGTGGCGTTTCTCGTGCTTGGAAATCTACCCTCTCCCCCATTTCACGACAAATGCCCCGCGCCAAGCTCTCTCTCCCCTACGATTTGGAATTAGGCTGTGTGTGGGGCGGTCATCCGTGTAATAGTGAAGCGCGGTCGGTGGGAAAGATCTCTCTGGCTATAAATTCGCGTCCGAAGGCACCACCGAAGTATGTACTTCACACGTTCACTCGGAGCAGGAAATGGCACGTTGATGCTAGATACGCGTGATTGCTGACAAAACAACAATCAAGAGAGTGCTAAGTGGTGACCTCTTCTTGAATGCGAATTGTCACCACGGAGGCTAGATTTGGTTGCCCCACCGCACGCTTCGCTCTTCGTGTAACCAGTTATGATTCGGCGTTCTATTACATTGTCTATTTCTATTACACGTAGTGCATGTTTGGTGAGTATTATGTAGATGTAGATGTACATTTATTTTACTCCTTTAAGTTTGACTTTCATTGAAATTGGCAACAATTATCTCCAATATTGTTTTATCTGCTAAATTTCTTTGCCCATCTCTCATGATGTCTGTTTTTTAGGCCTGTTCATTTTCACTTTGACTGATATACCCTGCCATTTACCCGATATGGTCAGTTTATCCAATTCCGAATTACGGCCATTCTGTTTATCTATGGCATTTTCACTTATCTCACTAATTTACTCCCACCCACCTCTGTCCACCTTCTTTACTGCAGCCGAAATTCCCCAAATTTTTTGGTACCTTGCTACACCGAACAGGTCTTCGTTTATAATTGTTTCTGTTTAAGATTTTACCAAACCGTCTTAACCCAACTTGAACCCATTACAAAATCCTCCAAACGGTTTTTCAAAGTTTAGCCCTGATATCCCCATTTTGGCACCAAACTAAATCTGTAATTATCATAATATAAAGGAAGTTATTAGAATCCTTCGACTTCTCCTGAGTAGCTTTTCGGGTAATTTAAGCCGCTATCTTTGAGAGAAAAGCAGCCGTGGTACAAAAGCTATTCCCCGTCCACCAGGTTCTTTAATTGACTCATGATTGATGCTACATCGAGGTTGGTGATTCGTAGAAATGAGTTATTTTTACGTTTTAAATTACCAATAGAGAAAGATGAACTAATCATGAATACTTTTAGAAAACCACAGGTAGAATGCATGATATATATTTATCCGACTGCACTCCTCGGCACATTTGATCTCGTATACACTTTCAGTATACCTTGTATGTACATTCTTTTTTTTATTTTAAAGAAAATTGTCCACACACAGCAGTGTTGCCATTTTACGGTGACTTATTTAACAAGACACATAATGAGAGACATATACATATAAACATCCACAAGATCAAGGTAAGAATAATATCAACAAATAAAGTACAAAGGAAAGTAACAAAATAAAGACAGGAAGGAAGGTTTCAGTTATTTTTGAGAGAGATGAGATAGGGTTAGGTTAGTAAATTCGGTTGAAGATAATAAGAACGGATCGATGCCGTCGGGAAGTGAATTTAATAGGGAGGAGAGCCGGAAGAGGAGCGAACGTTTGGTTATTGATAGCCTAGGAACGGGTAAATGTGGTAATGCATGACTACGGGTAGGTCGAGATGGAACTCTGAAGTTGTTGAGAGATAGGAGTTCAAGGCTGTCAGTAATGGAGTTCAAAATGTTGTAAATTAATTTTAAGTCGGTTTTAAGCCTATTATTGTGGAGAGTGTAGATGGAAAAGGAAGAGAGAATGCAATCCATTGACATATTGCGGAGTAGTGGGACTCTATGCTTCACAATTCTACCAAAGAAATTAGTTACCCTGTTATTAACTTTAAGATTAGACGGAGCGGACATGGACCATATGGGGGAGCAATAAGAAATAAGAAGGAGTACAATTGATGAGAAGTACGATGACAGTGCTCGGGGATCTCGGATTTCCGTGGAGCGGTAGAGGAGGCCTAAGTGTCCAATCAACCAATATTAATTAATCACGAATATCCATGAGCTAGAGAATCATTGTAAATTGGTAACGTCCTCACTTGCACATCCGGCTTTAGCTTCAAGGCAAACAATTGTATTTTTATGGTTCTGTTATGATAGTATTAATGTGCTCCTCATCAAAAAAGCAGTGAAAACAGACTGAAATTAGAATACAGGCCAAATTAGGAGACACAATTTCCCGATTTTTATTTGTAAGGATATAATCAAAAGCCTTAGTTGACAATTTAGGAGGCACAAGTTTTCTTTGTGCATTTTCCTTCACCTCGAGTAAAATGCAGAACTCTCTGGGTGTTTTATTTTTAGTTCATTTTCTCTCCAGATTTATTACCAGTACTTGTATAATATAGAGCTATATTTAAGTTTTTACATTCAAGTCACTTTTATTATTTAAGGAAAATCATTATGCATGCATACCTACTAGGGTGAAATAATCCGTCACAATAGATTTTCCTTAACATTCCAAAGTGATTTTTCAACACGCTGACCATTATTAGCGGCAAAAATGTAAAAAAAATAAGTATCCAGAAATGAGTGCTGGAACTCCGAGCATCAGTTCTATAAGGAGAATATTGGCTCCGGCTATTTTTCCTTGCCCTAGAATATTGGATCGCATTCGCGTTGTGGAATGTTCTTTTCTCTTTTTTCCCATTCTCTCCGTCCTTCATCCCTGTGCGTCTGCCGTGATGCAGAAAATCGGCACAATGCGCCCCGCCGACGGGGGCCGCATGACTGCACGTGCGGGACCCACTCTTAACCCCGCTTTCCCTCCTAATTCCGGCGGCGGAGCCACGCACCGCCGCTTATCGGCCTTTTGCGTTTGCACGTCTCTCGCGGGCTGCGCTCTGACGGCAGCGGACTGACGGACGGCGGGGGAGAACGCGCCCTGGTTCGCCCAGATAGGAGACAATGTGGAGGGCGAGGGAGGGATCGGTCATTTAGGCCCGCAACGCCACCCCCTAAAAAGGGTTCTACCCCGGAAACCCCTGCCCTCGCGGCCCTCGAGCACCCAAACACCCAAAGCCGACCAAAATGCCGTAGCATTCCCTTTGTGCCGCAGCAACCCCCGCAATGTCCCACCGGTCTTATTTTATTTCCCTCTCTCAAATTCCCCGCTGCATCGGGGATGGCGAGTTAAGTGTCGCGCGTGAAACGTGGCGATCGGGAAACGAGAGGTCCACCGCGGGATATGTGGGCGGGAGAGTGGGTGGGGGGTTTCAGCCGGTAAGGGTTCGATGTGAGGGAATTTGCTGACCGGCTGGGGTGCTATGTGGAATGGGTGGAAGGTCCCCGGAGCGATTTTCACGGGCGGGGGTGCCCGGAAGATTGGGCGCTGGGCTGTGAGGTGTCCACGAGACCATGCCCTTCTGTCCAGGGTTGCTTGGATGGAGACGGCGGAGAACGACTGGGTGCGAGGACAGTGAGGGATTTTGCTTGCACGCGTAATGCGACGTCCATTCTCTTTCTCCCTCCGTCTCTCTGCTGGACCCACGGCCGCACGCTCCAGCGGATTCCGCGTCAGTCCTCGAAAACAATCCCATCGGCACGCGGGGGAGGGAGAAAGAGGGGTGGGAAGCGGGTCGCTGTGGACCCGAATGGACCTAAAAGTCAACCACCCCACCCTCAGCCGGTCGGCAGGGGAAAGGGCGGTGGCGAGCCGAGAATGGTGAAATTAATGCCCTTGATGCAATTCCCTCCCTTCCTCCACCTGCCCCCTCTGAACTGTGCGTCCCTGCGGCTCAGATGAACCCAAGAATCGTTCCCTTTCCCGCTCCCATTTCCCCACGCCTCCCAACGCGCGGAAACTCACGAACGTACGATGGAACTCGCGCGAAACCTCTCTGCCCGCTGTCCATGTCTGTTCCCTCGCAAAGCTCATACCTTCGCTCGCTCTCTCTCCTCTTCACCTCCCTCTGTACCGCGTGCCAATCCACGCGGAAAGTAATCTCGCCCCTTCCCTCATGAGCGGACCGTGTGGGTAGTTCGAGGGAAATGTGGGCGGTGGTGGCTGGGGGGAGGGTAATTTGAGGCTATCCTCGGCTGTTGAGGGGGCGGGGTTCACTCGTTTGCGAGATGACGCCGCAGCGACCTCCTTTTCCCTTTACCGCCCCCAAGTGCACAACTATGCCCGCAATTAACTAAGGAGGGTGCGACGCCGTCCCAGAAAGCCCTTATGACGGAAACCAATCGCAAGAGTCTATTTCCCAAGAGGAGAAGGCGCTGCTGGAGGGACGAATAAAATCCCACCTCGCCGAAGACTGAGGAATTTCAAAGTTACCGATGGGTGAGAGGATATGTCGAGCGTAAAACATAATTATCAAGATTAGCGGAGATACCGGTCATTTTTCGAGTCGAATATTTTCAGAAGCAGGAAATAAAGTTCCGCCTAAGGATAGTGTGAAGTACACTCATTATTTTTATACTGACATTATGAAAGTTCAAGCTGAGAAAACTTGGCTACAAAAGAATGATTCTGGAATTTCCCATAAGTGAGTCCTAACGAGAACCTATCTTTTCATGATAAATTCATGATAAAAATAAATGCATATTTTTCTCTTACGACACACCACACTCTATGGAGAACTGGGTGATTCAGTATTTTTATCTCCGCATGAATTCCAATTAACGAGGAACGATAATTCAAGGGAACCGATACTCAAAATATAAAAATTTTTTTTGCATATAAAATATGATGAACATACCTCGCTCACTGCATTACACCCCAAGTGTCTCACCAGAGATAATTTCCTAATGTTAGACATCTATAAGTGCCCTTCAGTCTTAAAGAAGTGTGGCAGCATGTGACTCTATACCAGGCGCACTATACCGTTGAGAAACCATCCTACTAACTGCATGCACGCGAAATAAAAATGTAGAGATATAAAGGGAAGGTTTAGTGTCTCAAATTCATTTTTGCATTTTTTTCTCAAATTCATTCACTTTTCTCCAAATCTGTGCTGTGATGGGCACCATATGAACAAATAGGGAAGACATTAATTGGTTTATTAACACCTACACTGTTTCAATCACATTGCGAAATCCGTTTCGGCCGATTTCACTCAAATTAAAGGAAGTGATTCACATCGGTGCGAACGAAAATTATTACGCAAGGTAATTGAAAATATAAGCTAATGGATGGATGAGTATTCTGTAGAAAATTCCGAATCACTGCCAGAATTTTAATTTGGACCTCGAGATACATTGGCAAGAGACATTCTAATACGACGAGGTATGGAATTGTTGGAAATTTAATATCAAAATCTTGAAGAAATTGGATGTTAAACCTCCACTTTAATCGACATACTTCTGAGTTGATAGCATGTTCAATATTTATACGGAGAAGTAATGAGTTTCAAAGCATCTGTTGTATTTTCAGATGAATGCTCCTGAGGCCATATTAACCTTGAGCATGTCTGCGGGGGAAAGCACGAAAAGTTAATGTAGCCGAAAGATGAGATCTCTCTCGTGGCAAATTGCGGATGTTTTGTGATTTGATGGGCTGACAGGTCTTTTAGTGTTTCAGCACGGCTCACGAATCGTTTCCCTTGTATTTAAATTTCGATTTTCCTCACCAATTTTCACTTGCTATGCCTCCAAGCCTCTACAGCTATGGCTTGCCTACAGAGGAACTGAGAAATAAGACCTCTGATGGCTGGAAAGGTTTCATCCTCGCTCTCCAGCTATATAATACTCCTTTTCTCTAAATTTTACAAGGCAATACCTCTCGATTTTACCTCTCTAAATTTTTCGATATCGATAGGAGTGGTTCTCGAGACTTGAGCGTTTTCATTTTGTTTCACCCTTTTGAATTCCCTTTCTTTTTGTGGAGATTCGATCAATTCTCTGTCATGGAATCGATGTCGAACTTTACCTGAATGACAGAATTAATCCGTTTTAATTTTCACCTTCATTTCATGGTACGCTTACATCTCTATGAATTTGTAATTCCCCTTCTATCATCTATCAATTTCGAGTTGTATACATTGGCGAGTGTTTATCCTCAATCAAGGAGATTAATGAATAGCGTAAGCAAAATCTCCATTGTGGATAAAATAAAGAGAGGCGAGAAATTTTTCGCTGATTCTGTGAAAAATAATTAAGCTTTTAGTTGACGTATTCACTCTATTTCTGTCAAGCACTTTACTCTCGTAATTTTCTTACGCCTAGCCGAAACCACTAATTACTATTTCTCATTTGACATATTTTACATCAATTCAAGCTAGCAGAACACAATCATAACTATTTTCCAATTAATTTTTCATGTTTTATAACTTTCTTCTAATCTTCAGACCAATTTAGTTCCCTCTCCTACCATTTTATTAATGGTAGAAAACGAAACTAAGTGGTTCTAATACATTTAAATACACTAGCAGAAGTTGATGAAGGGCATTTTGAGAGGTGACGTATTATTGAAGGGAGTAATGGGAGGTAGGATGTTGGACGAGGTAGGAGAAGAAAATATGTTCTGAGTGAGTGAAAAACTAGCATTTTTCCATATTTGTAGTGCTTAAAAAGTAAATTTTATCGATACGTGTTTTGACATTTACTAATGAGACAGCAGAAGACCTATATGGGTGAGGAAAAGCAACAGAATCTATCAACAAACCAACAAGTGTATCATATCATGGTTCGTATAGTTAATCTGATGATAATCTTTTTTTCCTATTGTTATTCTAAATAGTCAAAGTCTAATTTTACTTTTTTGTTCCCAATAACTTTTTGTTCGCACCAATGTAAGATTACATTTGTTAGTGGCTGCTTGAGGACTTCATGTGATTGCAAGGCTTCAACCTTCCTCACTGCTGTTTAATCTTCCCTAGCGGGAGAAATCCAATACAGCAAAAACTCATTCTGGCATCGGTCTAACTTTTATCCTTTCTTCACTCGAGCGATGGAGGTGGTTCTTGTTGTGTATTTTTTTCTTCACGGGGAGATTATATCAGGCATCAATTTCCTGGCTTTCTTATTCTGGACAAGTAGTTAGAAGTAGTTAGTAGGTGGGTAACGTTCACCTGAAAATCAAAATATATAACCTTGTTCAGATTAATTTAAGATTGATTTTGCTCTGGAGATTGCTAGGTCTTCAAAAATGGAAATATTTGAACAAGACCTTTTTTGTAGGGTATGAGAATGTATTTGGGGCAAAAAAGGGAACATGTCATTGAAATACGACCTTGACCTGTAGAGTGACATTAATTAAAATTATAATAAAGCATATCATTCCAAAGAAGGAAACTACTGAAAGTATAAAGCATGGCGTATTACCCCAAAGTACAACATTTATTGTCATGGTGGCATGGTAGCTAATTTGTGGCTTTTTTTCGAGCATATTTGTTAAAGTTAAAACAGCTGGCGAAACTAACAATACCTAAAAATCTTTCTTGTGCAGATCCAGCAACAATTGTATTTGACAGTAAATATTAGTAAAGACAATATTTATGAACTAGAAGGATTACTTAAATTTTACTGTTTTCTCTTCTTCTTTCACATTTTTTCTGCTAAAGGTAATTTATTTTAACTGATATTGATCTTGATCAACTCTTTTCTATTATAATCAACAAATTATTCATTACTAAAAAATGCCGCATGCACACTGGTTAGGCAATTTTTTACTGTGAAAAAATGAGAAGGTATTTTCTCTTGCCGGAGGACTTGGAAAATGAATCGTCTTTGGGCGCAGATGCCATCCTGGCGCATCTCAGTTGCATGAGGAACCGTGTCTTCGGCATCTGACATCGTCTCCAAAACACTAAAACGGCCAAATTCCGGAGTAATTTTGGCCAACTGTCCCGAGGAACATTCGTCTGCATCTTCGCCGCCCATACACTCCGTCGCCCACCGGATTATCCCCTTCATCCTCCCCGCAGAAAAAGGTTTGGCGCCGTTGTTTCGAGGCGGCTCGCCCTTTGCCCACGAGATCGCTTTCTTTCTTCCCTTTCTGCGTCCGGCGGCAGGTCGTCCTGAAACTTGAGGCTGGAGAGAACGCGGGGCCACCCGTGTCGCAAATCTCTGCAAACGTCACACTGTGCAGCCGAAACTACTGCTTGCACTTGGGAATTGGTTCTTCTATTGCTTCTAGTCGGAGCCAGAAAAAGGGAGTCCTCAACAAAACTGTCGCCTTTCGCTTGGTCTTTCGTCTCACCGAATATCCCACACATCGAAAACTGATAACCAACATGTGCATCACTCTAAAAAAAAGGAAAAAAAAAACTCCTCGGTCACTTCCTAAGTTCTACGCGATTTTATGTACAACCTAATTTTCCTGTGATGAAACCAATTTTGCCAGCAATGGAATCGACGGAAAGGATTTAAGTACTAAAACTATGGTATGTAGGTGCTCATAGCTCATATTGCTGCTCATATTTGTTCAGAGAATGCTTTTGCTTCATAAGTCAATATTTTTCATCATATTTTTCCATTGCTGTAGCGTTTGCTACTTAGTCTGTTTGAGGATCGAATCAGAAAGATTATCCAAACAAAGAGTGATTAAATCAGAATAGTAGGCGCACTAATCTGAAAGTATTCATTGTAGACCACTAATAAATATTTCCCAATAAACCTATCACTGTACACAAATTGCATTGTTTTGTAAACCAGAGTTTATGTTGACTGCAGTAGATGGGACACGTCATACAAAATGGAAAATGAAAGAAATATAGAGAATATGGTGCTATGTAAAGTGTTTTAGGTTAGGTTTTAGGTATGCTAAAATACTCGGTTATAAATGTTTGAATAATTGTATTCTTCTTATTTTCTATGTATTTAAATGACCCACTATTGCTCATAGTAGGCGTGGGATACTACTTGAATGGTGGTTGCAAACAGTCAATAGACGGGTAGGTGAAAGGCGTGGTCTAGTAATTTACCAGCTGGACTCCAGTTGCCTAAGGCGATTATATGACATGTAATTACATGAATGACTATACGATTTTTGTGGAATTCTGTATACGTTGAGGATGAGAAGAGCTAGGAAAGTAGAGAGATTTATTATGGTTTAATCCGTATGGTTACTCTGTTTCATTGCAACTGCTTTTCCTGGCATCCCTTTCATGGTTATTTTCACTCAAAGGAGCCTTTAGGCATCATATCTAAAGTTAGTATCGTTCGTAAAATCTACAAGTCCATAATTGACGAGAAATGATTCGTGAAGAATAGAAACAAAATCAGCCTAGAACAAAGAAATTTTTCCTCAGGAACTTTTAACACTCGCAGCGAACGATTCAATTTTGGTTTTTACATCAATAGTCTAGCGGCTCCATCCCAAAAAAGCTCTAGTTTGTTAACGCCACGTGATCTACTTAGTGAGATTTCACGTCTGCACGTGATAAGTTCTCCCTTGCAGCAGAGCCTGAAATCAAGAATTGCAGTATCTCAATATTCGGGGAAATTTAACTAAAACGTATGAACAGTATTTCGATTCTTGTGCCTGGCGGAAAAACCTCAGTTGAAACTTTGTTATAATTATAAATATAATGTTAAAATATACGCTTACTAGGATTCAGGATCGATTCTAGAGGCATCCACCCATCTTGAAGGCTTCTTTGTTTTCTCTCATTGTGAATGATTTTCTTCTTAGGTTGGTCATGCTCGTTTTTATTTCCTTGTTGGGAAACAGTTGAGCTCTCCCTTTCCTCTCAGCAAGATGATCACTTGGTGTCATCTGAAGGGCGACCGTCTGGCAAGCAGAGGGAGGGAACTTGGGGATGCGGAAGCGGGGAAAAAGGTGGCGGAGAGTGGACAAGGGGATTATGGAGAAACCCTTTTTCATCCTCGCCCTTCAGTTGTGTGGCGAGGGATTTTGGTACTCATTTTGCGGGACCTTCCTGCTTTCATTGTCCACCATACATATATAGGAAATACTTATCTCGTGCAGCACTTCCAGTTTCAGTCTAAATGACGGAATCGTTCCCCCTCTTGTTTTACGTGGCGCTTTCCGGGCTGTATTCAGCACTGTAAAGTTTGCTTTATTTGACACCAGATTTGCTGATGTTCTCCAATCACACTCCTTATCCAGGTTCAGTTCTCAGTCAAAATGACACCTCAGAAGAGATGGTAAATATTTCCTAAGCATATTTTTTGTATTACTTCGAGAATTTTGAACCTGTTCATATTTCTAAATAGTAGTCATTTTGGGCCACGGTGGCGGCGAGGTAAAGTCCTCGCCTACTACTCCAGGGGTCGAAGATTTGTGTGTTGCGTATTTGTTATTGGTTCTAGTGCACGATGTAAAAGGCCCTTTGTGCTGTTTTCGGGTCCATGAAAAAGAAATAAAAAAATAATGAAATTGCATATCAGTCCTATTGTAAGATGCACCAATTGAAAGACAATTCATGTAACTGTAATCCAATAAAGTCCCTTGTCACATGAAAATAAGGAAGAAAAAACAATGCGTAACATCTAATCGTTCTTGAATTTGGTTACATTACGAAGGAAATAGTCATGGTTAGAAAGACATCATCAGGTCAGAAGGTACCCGATGAGCGGGCAAATTAATTAATAACCACTTGGTAATGCTGTTCTAAGATTAACGCGTTCGTTTGGTGTCAAGCTATTCAGTATACTGTCCGTATTGAATATGCTATATTTTTATAATCATGATCATCACTATCCTACCAAGATTTTTCTTGAACACTTCCTATATGATTTTTTCCAGAGATTTTAACTCCACCCGTATAGGTTTTCATTTGTCGCCAAATTTTGTTTTTTAATGTAGATTTAATTATGAAGAGGATAACTGATAGGAAAATTGAATAAATAGCTGCTTTAAGCCAATCTTATTGTTAGATTTGTCTACTGATATTAATTATGGTAGACTTTAATTGTATGGTAATTTGATTCGTACTCTTCTCTGTGTTTTATTTTTCAAACCACTCCTTCCCTGCGTCATTTCTTTCCTCAGATCAATACATTTTCTTTCTCTCATGACACTCTCCTAAGTGCCTCTTCTCTCCCTCTCTCCACCTAGTTTCCTTAAAGTTTTAACGACAACAACAACTACCTTTAGTATATCCTATTTTCTCGTACTTCTTGTTCCATCTACCTAATCCCACCATCCTTCTCTTGATTTTCAGCAAGAATTTAATCTTCCCCCGACATATTCATCACTTCACTTTATTTCCGTCTATCCTACCATTCCCATAATATTTCAATCCCAAATCTCTTATGAATCTAGGGAATTCTCACCAGCTTTCTTCAGAGTCCATTGATGACACCTTAGAGGTGCACGCTTCAAATCAAGCAAGCTCTTCACCGACCTTTTCTTCACATTTTTGCACTACGTTTACGTCAAATTCTCTTGTATCGGTAGATAAGTCAATCATATTGCCTGTTATTAAGTTGTACAAACGATCTGAATCTTATGTCCTCCCTGCATTACATTTGTTATAGTGTTTTCCTTATTCCGAAATATTTTCCTGTCGTATGCGCAATTCCGTCATCATAGTGCAGTGCTTTTTCCATCCTCAAGATTATCTGTTTCCGTCCAAAAGAGTGCAATGATGGGTGTATCGAGGTGAAACAATGGTTATCAGTGTTGCTTCATAAATCTACTTATCTCATCTATTCCCGAAATCTTCATCCTTGTCCTACCTGTATTGACCTCTCCCCTAGTTCTAAGGTCCTTATGTTCATAGTATTGGGTATTTATGCATCATTTAAGAGAATCAAATGGTAGCTGGATTTTTAAAAATAGCAAATAGTGTTGAGTTGTTGATTGTATGCTCTAAGAGTTTAATACCCGTGGAGCATAAAATTGTGTCGAATTAAATGCACTGAAATCTTTTTCAATTACTCAAGAGAAAGTAGCGGTCAATTAAATGTTCAAAGTACTTCCCTTCTGCGATTTATAAGGTGTAAATACGTATTTTGATGGTGTAATGGGTACATAAATTCAGCGAAAACAGAGCGAATTTTATGTCTCTTCTGAGATTGTTCACATCATTCAAAATTAGGAGGAATACGAAACAGGCTTAGGTAAAATCGTTGGCGACAATATTACTGAATATTAGCTGATAAAAAAAAGAAACTTTTGACTATATATTGTCAGTCGTAATGATTTTCGAGCTGATGACCAAGCATTTACGTAAATTTATCGCTGTTTGAATGTGAGTTAGAAGGCCCTGTAATCTTCAATATCTGATTTAATTACGTTTTGCTGACTCCATTTCCTCCGAAATCCGACGAAATTCTTTTTTTCTCTTTTGGAATGTGTTTTCGAGTAGGGCCCCGAACAAACAGTTAGGGGAAGACTTATTATGTGCATTCAGTCCATTAGAAGCGAGAGGGATAAAAAAATATATTTTTTCCTGGAAAGGGGAAAGAAAAAGGGAGGCTATGAGAGAAAAAACTGAAATGAAAGAAGACCCACTTGATGAGATCACCGTCTCAATAGAATGTTTTCGTTCTGATTCTGTCCTCATTACCCCTTTAAAAAACATAAAATAAAAGCCACTTCCATCCCCGTTCCCACCCCCTACATCCAATTCAAGACACTCCATCTTTCCCAATGTATTCGACCCCCACGAAGCTCCCTCGTCTTACCCCGCGGAATCCTTCCGTCTCCAAATTAGATCCCACAAAAGAGCCCCACTCAATATACGTAGGTTTCCGTTTCGAATTTCTCAGCATTCTCAATTTTTTCTACTCTCTGTTTCCCACTTTAAGGAACCCGAGTTTCGCTTCCCCTTTCTTACCCTACAACAGGTATTTATATGGTTTGACGTGTGCTCACCGTCTTTATTGCATCCCGAGTATTTGTCTTCGACAACTTATAAGGGAGAAAGCGTGGGCGCGTCCTCTTTATCCTTTCATTTTCCGCTCCTCTTGTCGACATTAGGCTGCTCTTAACGAAATGCCGCCAATGGGACCACGGCTTAAGGTCCCATAGGACGGGCGGAGTTCTTTACTCGAATGTTCTCCACAAAACACTCAAGTACATGGCGGGTAACAATTGAAAAATATCTTGCACTGCTAGGATTTGAACTCGGGCCCTCCCAGTTAGACGCCACTACCGTAACCACTACCCCAACCGAGCCTTCATGGTATAAAATAAATATAATATAAAAATTATAAGTATAATTTATGTATAAATTCAATCGTTCATTAATCGTATTATTTCATTCAACCATAGATTTAGTTAATAATATACTCTACCCTCAAATATTACCACGCCCTTATATTCAATCACTTCGTGAGATCCTACTCCCTTTATGGTCATAACCTCTGTAAGATGGTGTACAAGGACTACTTTGAATGATACTATTTAATTGGTGTCCGAGATTTTTTGGTTTATCTTGTGAAGCGCTAAAGTAATCCTCCGCAACGGATTCATCCTGCTCCATCTCTCCAATTGTGTAGGATATGTTCTGAGGAAATGTAGAATTACTAACCGGGAATCAAATGCCATCAATATTTGATTCTCATGTTCAATAAATTTTTATAAACTTGACAACATAAATGAACCAGTAAAGGATTCATAAGTCATGCGACAAAACGTGATTCAATTCATTCTTGGCCCAAACGAGAGACCTCTAGGGGGTAGTTTGCGATTCTCCCGAGAGAAATATAAAACATTTCGACCTTGAACGAATCCATGCATTAACGTAATCGCTTTATCTTAATTTTCCTCCTTCTAACCCTCACTCCAACCCCACCACTCCTCCCCGATCCATTCTCCCCTTTCCCCCGAGCAATCATGCGAGGCCCGACCCCCTCCACGCCGAGAAACTGTTCGCTGTTCAGCCCTAGGGAGTTACACTCCTTACTCCACCCTTCCTATTCCCAGCACTCGCTTACCATCGCGTAACAGTCTTCAGCCTATTCGGGATACCACCTCATTTCTCTACCACATCTCAAGGGACTGCGAGCAACAAACCAAGGCGGCTCTCCCTGCTTGCGCGGGGCCCCTTTTGGGGTGAGGTTTTTTTGTGTGGTGGGCTTCCCCCGGGGGCATTTTTGGTCATCACCGCCGGGCCACAAATCACGGCAATCGAGATTGAGTGGCGACAGGCCTTTCCCGTCGGACCACATCCCCCCAACAGTGCCCCCGCACAAATACATCTCCCGATCAGTGCCAAGGGCGAGCCGATGCGACCCTTAGAATAGACCTATTCACCAGTCTTGCGTTGTGTTTTACATACTCCCGTAGAATAAGAGTAGAGTTTCGAACATAGAGAGGATTTATATTCTCTCTCTGGGGAAAAAGGATTTGATCGAAAACACTCGCTGAGAATGAGCTTGTGCTTACCGTAGAGAAAGTTGCTTTAGAATGGTCCACTATGTATGTCGGAGTTCTTCTAAGGTCTTCCACCAGGATAAATATTTCATAGTTGCCGACGTTTCGGACCACGGCTCAGATGACCCTAGAAGACTATCTGCATATTAATTGCCGGGGAAAATTAAATCTCTCTTCAATGGCCCACTAAGCCATTCGCAATCATCCTTCTTTGGGACATTTTGCAGCAAACATTACAGCTATCTTATCATACACTTCTTTAGGTAGCTCCTTAGATACTTGACATTGACCGTAGACTCTGTAGACTTTTCTACGCTAAGTCTTGCATATTATATCTTGGCAGTTACCCTGATTGCACTATTAGTATCTCTTCCCATTAAACTTCCTCACTTAGAATGATAGTGCTCTTTCTTGTGCCGAGTTATTTCCAAGTTTACTTTGAACCAGCCATAGCTTCTTATTGGCCGATTAAACCTTTCCATTTACATGATGTCAACTAGTAAGAAACCTTAGTCACTTCCACAGGATTTTCAACTTTCATTTCCATTTACAACTCAACAAAATAATTTTATTGTTCTAAGACTGCAGTAGACTCCTCAGTTGATGGGAGCAAACCAATCCAATTCCGTTAAAAGTATTCGACCAAGTTGTCATTTTTATGTTTGGTGTGAGCCAAGACGATTTATTTTCATGCCTAGGAGGCCTGTGGGTATTAGTTCCACGAAACTTTATCGAAATCACAAATAAGAATCGATCCTAAATATTTGAGACTGCAAATTTATTGATATAAAAATCTATCATTCTAATTGCCTGTTGAAATCCTCTTTGAAAGGGATTTCTTTAAATAAAATTGGAAGACGATTATGCAGAATTCTTTTATGGTAAATTATGTAAAATGATCGATTTTATCCAAAAAAGACAGTACCTAGTCATTAATGTTTTAGTATAATAGTCACACATTGTCGTTGTTGTTTGTTGTAGACTGCTGCTAAATGGAGGAAATCGTATTTATTTTCCTTTAAAGATTTTTATAAATTTGCCAGAACAAATGGCTTAAAATATTGAGATTGATAATTACTTCGATATCTTATAGTTTTTTGATGACGTCGAGACTTTATGGAAGTTTATGTCAAATGAAAAAACCTGGAAAAACTTAAGCGTTCTACAGGATAAAATATTTTAATACGGCATTGTTTACCACTCAATAGAAGAACTGACCTGAAGATGCTTGCGTAGTAAGCCGTTGTGTAAACTAAATTCATCGTGTGGGAAGCTTGAAGTTTTCTTCCAAATATTTGCACGTTTATATTCCATTATTTATTGCCCTTGTTTATGAGAGTTGGCTTCCATATCGCACCTATGTCAGTTGAATCATTAATTATGCGATCACGCCATTAATAGCATTTGATTGGTATTATACTCCACTTGCGATGGGAATCTCTTCACAAATTTACCACTTAGATGCACGAGAATTATCTTGTAAAATCGCTTGATTCCTTTTTTTTCCTGTCTCTTTTTGAGCAACGTAAATTCAAGCTGACTGTAAATAAAACTATCGGGCATCTCGAATCAGAAAAAGTGAAGAGGCATCTTATGACGAGGTTGCGAATAAATAGGTATCTGCGTGTCTACAGATTTATACCCCCAGCTTATTTTGCTTCGATAATTTTCCGGATGAGAGGGCACGTCGTTGAGAAGATAAAGCTATTTACCCCATGTCCCGTGAGTTTCGCTGCGTCAGCAATCTTCACGTATGTTCCTCAATGTATTATGAGATTGCGCTTTGTCTTCGGAGGGATGGTAGTGCTGATAACGCAATTTTACTTTCGCTAAGTAGCTGATTGATTTACCCATACTCTTCCTTTGATTCATGGTGACTTGAAAGAGACAGCCGAAGCATAGGACAACGAAACTGAGATATCGGAGAAAGTTGGTAAGGGTTCTTTGATCAATCCTTTTTATGCGCTGAATGGGTTCTTAAGCTATGGACATTTTTTCGCATGATTATACAATCCTTCGCATATCATTTGAAGTAATATCTATCTGAGTTATTTGTTATACCTTGTAGTCTCATTCAGGTGGATAATTTGCTTAAAAGCTGCATTATGGAATCCTTATCCTATCTTACGTATTGGTAAAAGAATGAAAAACTTAAATGCTCCAAGGCTTTAATTAATAACCGACTGATACAATACAAAAGAGCTATTGTCAAGGGTCAAGTATGGATATGTACCTTTGTGACTGGTACAATAGCATTTAAACCCCTCAGATATTATTAAAAACTATGGTATTTTTTAAGGTTTTTCATCCTTTTGCCATGCACTTATTCCACTAAGTTCAGTCACAAGTAGTAAACCCTATTCGCATTACCAATTGGTTATCTTTGCAAACTGTTCCATCAGATTAATTATTTTCCCTTATTGCACGTAGAAAAGTGACATTCTTAATCTTCCCTTATTATTTTATACTTTTGATACCTACCAACAAAATTAGAACCTGTGTTTTATCCATCTTCTTTCATACATATAGTTCATTACTATACAGTTATCAGCATCAAATTATCATCATGTGGAATGGCGCTAATAAGTATTACAGTAGTTATTCGAAAATTCATCAGAATTCTAAAAACCCTTTATACATAACTAGTAAAAATATAGGCTGTAAAGGCCGTTTTGCACAGTCATTGATACTGCGCAGGCTGTTGCGAGAACACTTGCGCAAGAAATATTGCGCCGTGTAAAGCGACGGTTTGCGAGGAAAGACAATGCCATTGCGCGAACACTTGCGAGCAAATTAGAACATGTTCTAATCTGATACATGCGTTCGTGCAAGTTTGAAATTTATTTCTCTTACTAGATGGTGCAGATGTAGAGGTAACGAACTGCCAGGGGAATTCTAGTAATTAAATAGGTTGTTGAAGATTGAGTTGGGCATTTTTGTTTGCACTCAACTACTTAGATAGTCAATAAAGTGCAATAACGATTAGCTGGGTGATTAATCACGTGGAAGCGTAAATTTCGTTCGTAAAGGAAGAACTCGTTACCTTGGCCCAAAGCCGTTCGTTCGTGGTGCAAATTTTGGGCTAAGTATACTGGACTAGGGTCTTCACTATTATGTTTAGACTATGGCTTAAAACATATTTTAAAGTGGGGGTAATGAATCGCATCTTTCACATCCAATTAATTGCTACTTAACAGATTTTGACGTTATACGATATATTGACGGTATTACCGCTACTGAATGGTATATTTTCACTGAAATACTGCGTCGACAATTGCACCGTGTAAAGCTGTCAAGCAATCGTCCTCGAAATTTTCTACGTCACGGACTTTCACAGACGACTGCTCAAACGGAAGCCACATCAACTTGCGCAGTCTCAATGACCGTGTAAAACGGCCTTAATAATTGGAAACGCCTTATGGTACAGAGAGGAAATAAGTTAGTTATTCGGGGAATGCGACTAACAGCTAAGGCCAATTGCGCCATTTTAGGACAGGTGGGTTTTCGGATAAGGATAGAGATTATCAGGGAATGGAGGAAGAATGGAGAGAAACCCGGCGTAAGCCTGCTCTTAGCCAAAGGCTAGGTCGGAGGTCGGCTCCGACGCGGTCCGATTATTGTACTCGAAGATCTCTCCACAAAGCACAAAGGTGGGATCGGTATGCCAATGAAAATCTATTCTCCAACTGGGATTCAAACCCGGGCCCTCTGGATGGAAAGTCCAGAGAGGCCAGAGATTCCAAATGAAAAGTGCATATAATACAGTTCGGTATTTCCGATGATATAGAAGCAAACACGATTCCATCTTCGTTCTATTTAAAGGGAAACCTTGGCAAGAGGAATTAATCTGTTCCATAAATAGATTTAAACGTTCTTCTTCTTTCACGTTCATTGTGGACGTAACAAAAACGAGGCCTCTTCGAGAAAATATATGAAAGTGGTGTTTGAGAGTCATTTTTATTTATGCAGTTAGATTTTTTAAAGCGGAAGTTACTACATTTATTTTGTATCGATACTGTATATCCTTATTTTTCTGAGGAAAAACTTTAATTGGAAATTGAAGGGTTTATTGCCCTCAGTTGAAATTAAAATCATTTCTGAAGTTATAACCATTCGTATACATGTTTTGAATGCATTTGCTAAGTTTGTAATCGTTGGTGCTGAATTGTTGGTTGGTTGAATCTCGTCCTACTTTTAAGACTGACCCTCTATCACACAAGCCTCAAATGACTTTCAGAGTGTTTTGTTGGTGTAGTTTGAGAGGTGAGTCTATGCTCCATGCGTGGATTTCATCGTGTGGAGACGGGCCTCATACGAAAGGGAAGATTTAGAGCTCGAAACGTCATCCTTCGCGAAAATAAATCACGTACCGATCCGTCTCCCAATCACATCTCTTGATGTCATCGTATTCCCCTTCTTTCCACCCTTCCTCTTATCCTTCTCTCTTTTTTCTTCTTTCTTTCCTTCCTTCCAGTCCCTTCTTCTTTCCCCCACTCCCAGGGACCGTCGCCCCCTCCCCTTTCTTACTCCTCCAGAACCCTCCTCCCCCCTCTCCTCGCCATTTCCCCCGATTCCGAATTCCTCCCACACCACCGGATCAAACCAAGCGGACCATATTTCCAGCTTCGCTAACGACAAAATCCAATCTTCCTCATTTTCAATCTATTTCTCCTTCCTCCCCCATATCTTCCCTTTCCTCTTCCACCCCTTTTCCCTCTCCCCCTCTTCAATATACTCCCCAAACCTTACAGTCTCCCCAGGCCCTCCCCTATCCAATCTCTCAACGTTATCCGTCCTTACCCACTTCCACTCCACCATTTTCATCGCTCCTCCCCCCCCGCCACTTCTTCCATAGCGTGCGTGACGTAAGTCTGGGTTTTCGACGGATACGGGGTGCGTCGTCGGGACGCTGGTGCTCTCCAAAAGAAACGAAGTTAACTCATGGTTTTGTGGCTCTCAACTTGGATAATGCGATTCCGCCGTTGCCTTTCCCTATACGTTTGCCCTGCCAAAAACCCCAACCCTATTCCTAACCCCTGCGACAACTCCCTTCGCGATGGTTGTTTCCCCACCAAACCCTCACAATCTCCACACTCCACGTACAATCTCCTACAACTCCCTCACCCACTCTTCCGTTTCCGTTATTTGGCCAATTCTCACAATGTCGTATGCCATACACTCACACCCTAGGGGGTAATCATGGTTCATTAAGGCTTTGTGGTGTCTGGTTAGTTTGCCATCAGTTCATGTAGATGTTAAGCTACACTGGCGATAATCGTGACTTCGGGAATACATGGAATTAACAATTAGTTGACATGATTGTGTAGAAGATGATATCCTCGGTTGTCGTTCAATTCCGAATATTTTTAACCGTACATTATTAAAACCGGTCAAAGCCATTTTTCTCTACTACACTTCTTCCCTTCGCGTATTCTCTAATGTTCACTCCCCCTGCTTCGTTAGTTACCATTTACAAACAAGAATTGATGAGGAAATGGACTGATGATGGAGCAAGGGCGTTGTAGCTATGAGATGTTTGTTGTTATAGTGGGGAAAACGCTAAGCATGTGGGAAAATAATAACCATTTTAGATGAAAGTGGTAGGAAAGATTCTTTTTCTGCACTTTCATAGCCATTCTTACTGCCGAACACTGGATGTAACTTAAAATGTACCTCTGTTTAAATGCTATATCCCTACCTCCTTTGATTATTCCAATATTTCTTTTCTTTTTCTCCATGTTACCCATTTATGCAACCAACTGCCGTAACTCTTAACAGTTTTTCAGTACTTTTCCAATCTACTTTTTCTGCCTCTTCCGACTCACCCCAAAAGCTAGCTTTCCTCACACAATATTCCTAACGCTTTTTTCGTTTGTGCGAGTCTTCTTCTTCACCCAATGAACACATCCTCAAAATTAAAATCTCTAAAGCGTCTAACATGCTTTCATATCTCCCACAAAGGCTGAAGAACGCAATCATGCAATGTAACTTTGCACATTCATGCGTATGCTAATTCTTTCCCCACTTATCTATTTCTCTTGTCCTAATTGTCCTAAAATAATATTGCCCGAAAACAAATAGCTTACTCTTCGTATGCCTTATTAAACTTCTAACTTTTATTTTTGAGGTTGATATTTTCCCCACACTTCTCTTCATATTCTTAGATTATGAAGCAAAAATTTCTTTCAGACAATAAGCGATAAAATGGAAAAGAAATTAATAGCAAAGAGAGAAGTGCCTGAAAAAAAAACATAATTACTCCTAGCCTTGTAGTGCGTTTTCATAATGGTACGGTACTCTAGAGGACAGATGCATTTAGAGAGTTTTCCCATTGAGGGCACATTCAAGGGCAGGGAGAGTGGGATATGGCAGGAAGCGGCAATCGTGGAGAACGCATCCTGAACCCTGATCCCCGTAACCTGGGACTCCACGGAAGTTTCCCAAGTCCCCAATTTCCCTGTCGCTCTCGGTGAAGACCGGAAGTGTCCACTCGCGCACCCAGTCGGTAGCATATGGGGAAGGGGAAGTAAAAGGATGCCGTCAAGAAGAGGAAGATGATGAGTGCGTCCTGCGGTGACCTATTTACAACCTTGAGAGTGTTTTCACTTCCGGTAAAAGTTGACATCTTTCTGCAAGGCACAGCATACCAGCATTATGGCACGGTATGTTTGCTTGAGCTACTTTGTACATATTTAGGTGATAGGTAATGGATGCAGCGACTTATGGAGAAAATATATATCTAGTATTTATCAAATGCGTTGTAATTAGGCGATAATTTAATGGGTGCTGCGACTTACGGATAATCGTTACCTATCCTTATTTTTTTGCGTCTATTCATATATCTTTCTCGCAATTCAATAATTATTCAGGAGTTGAGAGGATGAAGTTTACCTAAGGTTGAACCTCGCCTGAAAACTGAGGAAAGTAAAATGCTAAAAACTTACACTTTATAAGATCCACTAGAAAGATTTTTTGAGTAAGACCCGGGTTTAGTTACATAATAACATCTTCAGTTGTTCTCATATCACATAGCATCATCAATACCTGATCATCATCACATAGCATCATCATCAGGTGATGATCATGTTATGTGTCTCAACAAACTTTCTAGTGGACCTTACAAAGTGAACTTTTTTTACATTTCTAATATGGAGAGGTTCCACATAGTTAAGCCTTAAACCACTATTCGTATTGAGGAAATGGTGTTAGGCCTGACCGTGCCGAACATATTCTAATGGACAAATGACAAATCACTTCGCATATCACAATAATGATTTTATTAATACGACCCGTGTTTCAACATATCGTGTCATCTTCAGGTCCTTCAAGTTCCGACATAATTAGTGAAATTAACCTAATAATTTATTCATTCATCCATAATATGAAATAATGGGAAAAAGGTATCAGTGAGAATTAAATTAGAAAATAAAAGCTATATTTTTCGCTGATAGCTGAAAAACTTTATTATTCCCTAAGTAATTAAACGGAAAAACCTAGAAAATAAGTGTTATTTCTACTTGAAATATTGATATTGTGATGAATTTTGGCATCTTTGGCCACTCAGAAGAATGTGAGTCTGCAGTTCATCCATATTACGTTTGAAAAATAAAGAGTGATTCATTTTGAGATCGCTCGGAAAATATGGCCTAGAAGGTGCCAGAAAGATTAAGCAGCGTTGGGTAACTAAAGCAATAATTATGAACATGGATGGGAGCAATAAGTGGACAAATATAAATACTAATACAGATCCAGAAATGCATGGGCATTGAGGTAAAAATGTGAACGACACAAAAAAAACAAATGAATTTTGATAGGAAGAGCAAAATACTTAATGAAAAGTCACGAAGTCGTATAGGTAAGGGTTACTGCAGTCGCGCAGTGAAAGGGCCATAGGATCCCATCTGTCAAAAGTGATCCTAAGAAAATGTTGTCGAACCATAATAAATATTTGGAAAAAGTTAAGAAAATTTTGAAGAAGATAAAAATGTCTGAAGCAAGGATAAGGGAATTGGATTAGAAGTAAATGGTCTGTGTCTGGGAGTATTAGATCGTGAGGTCGAAAGAGCATCGAGTGAAATGAAGATGAGAAAAACTATTGGAATAATCTATGTTCCCTCAAAATTGCTGAAAATCTAGAAAGATGTGGGGATATTTTTGAGGCTTAAAATGTTTAATTACTTTATAGTGAGAATTCTGCCTTATGACATGAGTTGTGAAGATTTACACAGTAAAGGTGAATGTAAAAATAGTTGACCTTTTAGTCATGTCAATAGAATGGCAATATTAATGAAGGAATGAAATGGTTGGGAGAGGAATTGTCAGTAGTTTTGAGATGGTAGGTAACTGCGTTACATGCTCTTTGAAGCTCGTTCTTCCACAATTTTTGTGAGCCATTTATACTCAAGATGTTTTTAATCCCTTAGAGAAAATCCACCAGTTACGGTTACGTGTAGATCTGTCGAATGGCTGGTTACGTGTCGGTTTGGTAACCCGAAGGTTGTCTGTACAAATGTGGTTAGCAACACAAAAGTAGCGGGTTTTAATCACGCTTCAGGCATGGGTTTTGTGTTTGTGTTACGTCCAAATATGTGTTAGACATAGCAATATAATCTTAGCAGTTCGATCACGTTAAAACCTAGTCCTACTATTGCTACAACTGCGATCCGGCCTTCAGCATGGATGTATGTTTGGTGTGGGATAATGTGAAGGTTAAGAAATTAGTTAGATTGTAAGATATAACCTCAGCATTTGGAGAACTAAAAACCCAATTTTACTGCTACTAAAAAGTATGCTATTAGCCAAAGTTGGCTTATGCCATGACGTTATCTCGTCGGGTTAAGACATAAATAACCCATTGGCTACGAAGAACAAACATGAACTTCCCCATCGACGAGGAAATAAATGGGCCTAAGCCATGTTGGTCAATTTGACCACCACCCTCAGAGAAACGCAAATATGTGTATATTATTCCCTCGTGTTCCATGCACTCGTTCTCTGGATATCACAATCCTCCCCCCCTCGAATCAGACTTGAATTAATTAAATGCACAAAAGGATAACCCCACAGCGTTGGTCGTCATTTCTTGGACACGTTCTCAGCAGCGGCTCGGCGCACGTAGTGACACCCGGCGCGTCGCGATTCTCATTTGTCACTTAGCCGACGCCCGTCGGACGCGTGCGGCTCGGAATTCGGACACGCAGGTTATGCGACTGCTGCATTTTTTTTGTTTGGATGGCTGCTTGCGCAGAGGTCGGGGTGTGAACAGGGGCGTGGCCAAGTAAGGCCGAAAAGGGCAAGGGTGAACGGTCTTTCTGTCTGACTTCAAAGGACATTTTTTTTACTTTTTTGGTCATTTAGAGTGGACCAGTGATTAAACATTCTAGAGTTTATAAATCTAATTTTAAATTAGTCAGGGTTATCTCGCGCCCCTAGTGCTTAACAAAGGATAGATAGAGAACTAGGCGAGGACTAATTCTATTAATAATCACACGATCGAACTTATCGGAAGTGGCATATCATCATTTTAATACTATTGAAGTTTATTAGATGATCATTTTAGAGTTGAAATATCAATTTAAGAGCCATGACGGATCCTACTGTTCAACAAGTCACAGGTTAAAATGCAGACACAGGATTTATTATAAGTAACCTGTTAATTAGGTTACCATTTAATGCCTTCTGGAAAAATATTCTGTATACTGCGTATAGTATTGGTTGTAAAATGTGCTAAATATATGGTAAATACCATTTATAGAACACATGGGTGCTAAAATAAAATTTTTTCTTTTTTGTGAACGGTCTCAGGCTAAAATATTTACTTCCGAAGTTAGATTTGGTTAAGTTGATAGATCAGATAGTCTGATAGGTGGATGATCACCAATCAATTTGACGACTATATGTTCCTTTATTACAAGGAGACTACATAAAATAATTTATTTTGACAAAATCGTGTAAGTGAATGCGTAGCATTGTAAAACGTAGCTAGGTATATAAATTTCTTTGGAGACATCAATTCTTGGTATACATGCTGCCATTTTTATTTTCCCATGGAAAAAGAACTTTAAATCCATTACGGCTTTTGATAAAGTGACCGCATGTATTGATGTATGTGATGAGAGGAGGTACGTACGCGAATGTGTTTATTCGCTTGATCGATACAGAGCTACTTCGCATCTTCGGAATCAGGACTGGAATTTGAGCATCCGCGAACGCTGAGAGACATTGTCCATTCTCAGCACGGAAGTGGATTAGCAGAACGAATAATTGGAGAAAATTTCGATTGGGCGCGTAGGCTGAGCAATTACGTCAGCGCAAACAGCCCCTGCGTGACATGGGTCGATCGCATTTCGTCATCCACTCGCACATCGAAGCGAGCCCACTTTCAGCTGTCACATTAAATAAAAAAAAGGAGAATATTCATCCGACCTTCGATGTAAATTTTCGTGGAGAGGGGATTGAGACTTTTTCCCCCTCTCCTCCCATCCTCCAACTTCTCACGACTTGAATGGTGAGGGGTGGAGCAGAGGGCCCGGCGTCACTTCCGGTGTGTGGGGTCGACTGGACCAACAATGCGAGCGCAACAATGATCCAGACCCTCTCCCACAAAAGTCGCCGTGAAATTACCTCCTCTCTTCGCACCCCTGACGCCCAGAAAACTGTCTACCCCTCCTCCCCCCTTAACCAAAAAGGAACTCGTCCCTCCCCTTCCCCAAAAACCACCTCGCTCAAACTCGCCCCCACTCACCCGGGGTCACCCGGGATCCACTTCCTGCCCGGACGGCGAAATGAAAAGGCGAAGCGACACCCAGGTCAATATTAAGGGGAGGGGACGAATAAAGCGGTTCCCATGGTGTCAACGGCAAAGCCGAAAGAGTCAACCCCCCCCCCACCCACCCACCCACCCACCTACTTTAAGCCCCCTCCTGGGCACGAGAGCGGAGAAAGCGATATTCCAAGGCAATTTATCCACTTTCCGATTTTTTCCAACTTGTTTTCGAGTAGGAATCATCTTCAGACCCGCAAATATAGTGTTATCTTCCAACACTTGGCCCGAAATCTATCCTGCAACCCAAAACTACGTATATGCAGTACAAGAAAAATCAACATCAAAATGCCGAGCATGATGCAAAACTTTTTATGAGCTTAATAATACTCAAGGATTCTGTAAACGATAAGTTGTTATGTGATATGTGATGTGCGCAATTGAGTGCTAGTCTACTTATGAGACAATTATTATTTATTCAACGCGAAATTTTGGTATCATGTCGAAATATTTTTTTCCAATTATCACCAGCGCGATGTCAACGGCGTTCATGAGCCTTTATAGCTTGTTATTACTAAGGTTGCTGATTGGGAATTGTTTTACAGAGAGGATACCAAGGATTACCCCTAGTTTGTGGTTATTCATTGTTAGCTCAAATCCAAATCCAATTCTATAATACAGCGCTTTTTGAAGGGAACATAAATGCAGGCGAATGAATCTATTAAAAGAAAGTATGGCTTTCTCTGACGCTATTTATTCTTCATTCCATAGTATAATTTATTTCATCCGTTAATTCTGGCTCTGGAGTTCCAATAACAATGAAAGAGAAAGTTATGGGACGGACTATGGGAACGCAAAATGTTCATGTATGTTTACAAATTCCTTAATATCTTCAATTCGTTATTTTTGGTTTATGTGCTTTATCTGAGGCTATATTGAAATAATATGTTGAGTTAAGTTCCAGAGATAAAACTTACCTACATTCTAAACGGTCAAAAAAGACAATTAACTTGATACATATTTAAATATATTCATTTTTTATAATGGCGAGCTAATATATATAATTTACATTTCTCACAAATTCTGTGGGTGCGATTAGTTCTGCTTGCAAAAAGCAGCTACTTTTCTGACACCCCGTGCAAATGTCGTCACGACTGACTTCTCCTTGATTCACCTATTTAGTATCAAATTAATGAATATTTTATACTCATGCGTCATCTATGTATCCTGTTGTTATTTACCAAATTTCATGACCATAGATTATGGGAAAAATGGCAGCAAAAAAGTTGCTGCAACGTGGATCGTAAGTGAATTGGTCATGGGAAGGAGCCAATTGCAAGCTGGTACTCCGCGGACGATCACATTGAGAATGAGAACGTCCCAGGAAGGGAGTCGGTTCGACTGCGATGACACGGGTCGACGAGTGCACGCCTCCCCAAGGGGCGTTCAGGCGTGTCGAGCGAGCGATGAATACTAATCGCGCGGCTTTCAACCTCCACATGGGAGCCAAAAATGAAACCCGCGCATCTTCCCTCTTGTGCATCTGCATGCATGCAACTCTCACGCTGGCGATGATAATAGGGACTCAGGCTGTTGCTTCTGTATAGAGAGAAGGCTAGGATACGAGCACGTCCGAATGAGGGAATTGGACCTTCCAGCGACACACTCGTGCAACTGTTTCGGTACATTCGTCCTCAGGGTATCTAGATTTTCGTTACTGGTTTCATGATAATTATTGTTAATAGTGTCAGACATCAATGGGTTACTTTCACATAACTCTGTTCACTTCATTCCTTTCCCTAACTTTTCTCTTTCTCCAATATTCCATCATATATTTGCTCACCTTATCCCGGTCTTCTTCTGAATATATGGTTTTATTTCTTGTCACCTGTCTATTCAAGTCTTTCACTTCTGTAATTTTCGTTCTAAATACCATTCATTCTCCCCTGTCCTCTCCTTGTCCCATTTTTTTAATATCACCATCTACATCTCTCACCCAGGGAACTTGTTTTTCTCTTCTCTCATGGGAGTCGAGGATTTTATAAGTTATTTGGATCCATGCTTCTGATGGATTTATAGTGTTCCTTTGTTTTCTTCTGGTTCCAGAACCTTTCACTCTAACTTCCATTTTTCCATTTCTGTACGCTTTTTTCTAGCTACAGTATCTGATGTCGCATACCGACATTCTGGTTAGACTATCGTACCGTAGTGTTTGTAATTGGTGTGATTTGATATGGATTTGAATTGACACGTCTCCTTGCAGTCTGAAAGCTATTTGCATGCACCTTACCCTCACTTCTATCACTGCCCTCTCATTAAAGTTTAAACCTCACGTTGTTGTTAAAATAATAAAAAATAAATTTAATGCGTTGCATAAACAATAAATAAAAGGATATTGCTTCAATGTATGGCTTTTAGTATATTAGATATTCAAGGTATATTTAAAGTTACAGAGAGAAAAAGAGGATTTATAATTTATAATTTCATTTATTGATAAATTCAAGGATTTGATACGAAAGGTAATTTTGGGAACAAATATGAAGGACGTAGAATAAGGCATGATGGAATAGGATACAGACAGTGTGACATTGAACAAGGTGGGCAGAAGAATGAAGAATTGTTGTTCGGGAGTCGCATTTTATAAAATGGCTTTTAAAATCAATAGATAGTATTTCACCTTGTTAATCAATGGTAGGGTAATACATATTGCTATATAAAATTCTGAGGTTAGAGCCACTCAAGGAGTATCTCAAACGGTGGATTGCATATACCTATAAACATCATCATCAAGGGGTGAACAACCCTAGAATTGGTTGGACGTTCCATCCAATTCTTCTATCTGCCAACCTCTTCATATTAATGTAATTCTTCTACTTCACATCCTTTACTAAATGTTCCATATATCTCATTCGTGGCCTACCTTTTCCATTCTTCCCGTTCAATCTTCCCTCGACGATTGTCTTCGTCAGGCCATCGTGCCCTAAGATATGGCCGATTAAGTTGTCCATCTATTAACTTAAACTTTAAAAAAATCCTCATCTAATTGGTGGCTGTTTTTTTCCGGTAGATAACAAAGAATATTTTTCATTGATATAAAAAATATTATTTTTCTGGTGTGTGGAAATACTTCGGTTGAATATTACTGGATTTACTTTGCATTTGGCGAACACAGCAAGTATTTACAGTACAACATCTAAGGCTTTAGTATCAAGTTTTGTCTGTTTCAAATACTTGTATATAATCTCTTCGTGTTCATTCCAAAGATATGTAGCAACTAGTGCTGGTCAAATTGAAGATACTTGATCGATGCTTTCTGATTTAGCTTGTTTACTTTTCGCAAACAATACCCACCACCTATAGGATGAGATGTGTATACTCCAGAATCAAAATTCCTCTGATTTGCGTATCATGAGAATCGCATCCTCGGCTTCCAGTTAGTGTTCAAATTGCACCGAGCTTTTCCTGGGATAACTGTGGCAAGTCGGAGAATGCCCTCCAATCTCCTATTCAGGACTGGAATGACTAACCAGCGACGCACGTCACATTAATGTCGAATTATCTCCACGTAAGCCCATGTCAATGCACGACTACGGCCCACGCCACGACCGGCAAATGGCGACACGGAGTATAGAGTGAATTTGCCTCGCACGAGTGATATGCAGCATCACTCCCCTTCTCCATACCTCACTGCTTGACACAATGCCCCTTACGTCCCCCGATATAACACTAACTCCTGTCCACAGAGGATATAGCGCTAACTAGCTTTCAATTCGCTCCTCCTTCCCAGTACTCGTTAGCTTACATAAATTTGTATTTAATCGTTATAAATTTGTAGACAGTGCCTATTTTTTGCCCGAGGAATGCCCAATGTTACTTATTGCACATGAGTTATTTTGTAGGCAATTATAAAGATTTTTTCCTAACTTTATTTTTATTATATAACTGGTTTTTTCAGGAGTTTAGGTCCTTGTGAAAATGATGAGATTGAACTATTTGGCCGAGGTTTCGGAAATTATATTTTTTCCTTCATCAGGGCTAAAATAGCTTTATATTTATTTTTAATAGCAGATTTTATCGACTCACTACTGCACAAACGGTTATAATTATTGTTTCAACATATATGCATGTTTTTAATTGGTATATTTAATTTCTGAAATGAAAATAATATATTATGCACACATAAATATCTTATGGTCATTTCTTCCAAGCAATCACATTTTATTTCTTGTCAGCGATCATGAGTGGTTATGCAAGTGCATTTTGGAATCATTAAGTATTTAAAATAATATTGACTAACATTTCTGTTATTATAATTAGCTTGGCGACTAATTAGATAATTACTTGCGTACAGATGACCTTCGCAAAGCCCTGAAAGGACCTCTTCCCATATAAATATGCTCCATCATATTTATGAACTGTTTCTCGCACTTTGGAAACTGCTTACGAATCACTTGAATGACAGTTCACTTAATAAATGTCTCATGCATTGTAACGTGGTAACCATGGCAACATAAATTCAGTAAGTTCATTAAAAGGTGGGGGCAAACCTCGATAATCAAAGGGATTAACCTCTGGGGAGATAACAAGATGTTAATCCCGTACGTAGGGTAGAGCTATTAGAGAAAATTGACGTTCAATTTCGGAGATGGTTTCGAGCGAGGGAGGTAATAACGAGAGATGCGTTAATCGTTATTGGAAATTAAAGAGTTTCGGGTGTGTGGCATCAACGATTGGTAAAACGATTGTCGAGCGATGCCGTTAACTGGTGGAGAGTTGAGCGCCTATAACCGTAAAGACCTCAGAGTAAGATTACTCTGAGAAAAAACTTTCTGGAAAATGTCAAGTGTCGGCTTCTTGAAAGTGCCAAACGAGTTCGAATGGGGGCGTTTACTCGGAACCGAAATCGCAATTTTGTACACGAAATTGTTAGATGGAAACGAAAAAAGAAATTTAGTGAAAAAATTAATCTTCTAACCACAACCATTCAATCATAAATCAAAAATTAAAATAAGTAAAAGGTGACGCCCACCGAAAAAGCTGCTCTGATAACATTGACGTCATTTTCCTCCCGTCCTTGACTGCTCGTATGGGAAGGGGACGGAGTGGAGGTGGATTCTCGGAAGGTCTGCTCGCACAGATGTTGTCGTAACTCCTCCGATTAGAGGAGTCAGCTGTGTCCCCCCCTTTGCGATAAGGCGAAGTAGCTTCGCGGGCTCAGTTGTGATTGGACGAAGTTGATATACGTCAGAGGTTGCACCACACCCACTTTTCCGAAAGGGTTAAAAACATCAGTTTTTCGCCGCTCATAACTCGAGAACTAATTGACGGATCAAAAAACGGATAAAAAAACGGGTCTTTTTATTTTACAAACTCTACCATATTCGGCTATAAAATAAATATGGTAAACGACCCCATTATATTTTTACTGTCTATCCAATCATTCGAGAAACGGAATTCTTTTTCTAGTAGCTACTTTGCTGCGTGAAATTGAATATATATTTACAAATACAAACTTATCAACCAGTGGATCACATAATTTTCATCGATCATCGTTATCACTACTCATCAATCCTAAGAATAGTTTGACGCAGAAGTCCATTCAATGCATATTTCAGTTAGCCTCTTCATATTTATACAATTCTCGTCTTTTACATTCTTCACTACTTGTTCCATATATCCCGTTTGAGGAGGCCTTCCTTTGCTATCCACTTTACCCTCGACAGTTGTCTTCATCAGATCATTATGCCATAGTTTATTGGTTTCTGCAGCCTCCTTAAAAAGTGGACCTGCTAATTTCGCCGAGCTAGGCTGTATTTTTTATGCGGTGACTATGAGAATTTTGAATTTTTGATAAGGCAATTTTCCAGTGTGACTGGTGTTTGAAAAAAATCATTTAAGCTCAACTAGATATAAAGTAGCGAGATTGGCACATATGCTGGGTTGAGATTTGAAAAATGAATCTCGTGAAGATAGTCCTAATAAACTTCAATCAGCTAAAAAAAACCTATCTATTTGTACATTCCTTCTTTCCAGGAGAATATTTTACTTTTATAATTACATTTATTGTGCTTATTTCAAGCTACTCGGTAGTTTAATCTGTCATCACGTTTTCTTTAATACACCTAACATTTTTATCCATCGTAACTTACCCAAAATGGGGCATGAGTTCTGTGAAGAAATTGTGCGTAGAACGTGCGGATATATGTTAAAGCATTGGATCGTAGTGTGGCAATGGAAGACTTCCTCCAGTGGCCTGGGAAAATTCAGAAATGAATATTCTCCGGGATGTATGCCTTCTGCATTTGTTTTTCCTTCGCCTTGTGATTACATCACCCCAAGAGCTCAACTAGTGAGAGCTTCGCATGTTTCTCCTGCATGAGAAACTCATGTCTGCTAGGTCGAATGGCAATGATATTGGCTGTTAGCCCCTCTTTGCTTGGGGTGATATTGGGTTTGAGTGGTAATCTTCCACCGAGCCACTTGGTGACAGGAGACGCTGACCTAATAGAGCAGATGCCTTTTTGCAGCCAACATTTAAGTCATTGAGTCATATTAAAAACACTACCAGAAGGCAATGAGAAATCACTAAAAGTACATATTTTCCCCAAGAACGATCATGTTCTTATTTTATAGCCAGGATTATTGCATGTACTATACCATGAGCTATGGTCCCATTCTATGCCGTCAAGGTACTCTGTAAGCTAATGCTTCCAATAATTACAATACCCTTTAAAACTGAAGGGAAACGCAAGGACCATTACGTTTTTGAGCGTGTGAGCTTATTTTCAAGGACCTTCCTTTCATCTCGTCCGCCGTAGAGCTGTCTCGGCGTCATAGAGATGTGTTAGCCTCGGCACACTCTTCACGAACCCCGGCTGAATTTTTCCCCCTCGCCACTCTTGCAGCTCGGGAGGGATGGAGTTTCTCCGCCACGTGCCTCCAGACGGAATGCAATAATGACAGAGGGATGGGGGAAGAGGGTGGTATCATTCGGGGAGAGGAGGAGAATGTTAAGGCCGGCAACGCCGTGTATATCGTTCAGCGGAGTGCTGGAAAGGTTTTTAGCAATTGAGAGTGGAGTGGGGGAGGGTTGGAGTTGAAGCGTAGGAGTGGGGGTAGGAGGGCGTACGGCGTGCGACAAAGGACGACTCTGACACATCCTAGCGAGGGATCTGGGTGCGGGGAGAGAGGCGGTGCGGGGTGGTGTGGATTTAATGAGTAAGGGTTTGGGGCGGGTTTGGTCGCATGTTGGCTGGTGAAGGGAGGGCAGGGCTTAGATAGGTGTACGTCTTGTTGGAGAGGGATGGGGACCCGGAAGCGAGGAAAACATCGCAGCGATCCCGAGTGTTCCTGACACATTTCAATTGCGTTTTCGGTGCTCTTCATCAATATGCCTTTTAAAGTGGCATTTTTGTTAGGAAAGCGTCTACCTCCAGTTCTTCCCTGGAAGAATAATATGCCATTATCATGAGGTAGATGTGGTAAATATGTTAAGGTAGGAGTTCCCAACCTTCCAGTCTTGCGTCCCACTTTCTATCCCCACCAGAACACGAAAGAAGTTTATTTTTCGGTTTATCGCGCATATATTGGTAAACAAGCACATCATAGAAGTCTACAACGTGCTTATTCACCAATATTCTCACAGAAGTTAAAATTGGAGAGCGTAATCAGTCCTACGCAATAGGCTTTCAATTCTTTTTATCGGTACGCATCCCACCGGCTGGGAAACACTACTGTAGTACATATAGCAAACAAACATAAAGCATTTTTGAAATCTCTCTCGACTGCCGTTGATGAATTGGCTAATCAAGAAGCGTAAAAGAAGCCAAAATCATGGTCATTTTTCAAATAATCAAGCCTAAAGTTTTCGGAGGGAAAAGATTCGACGACGGAGATCATCGATTATTTTTTGTGAATTAATATTTGTTTGTAAAGCATGAGCTATATGAAAGAGAGGATTTATATGAATATAAAGAGGTATGCCAACAGAAGAACATGATACAGGAGCTGCGCCGAACCAATCTTAGAATTGTTGACTGTTGATGATGATGATTGTAACTTATTTTTTCGGGCCCATCGCACTATGCAGACTATCACAAAGCTAGAAGAGAGGTCGTAATTCATTAGAGCGCACAAAAAGTGAATGCCCTTCGACAGAAGTGTGGTATCAAAAATAGCACAACTGAATATGCTAAGGTTAAGCGTTGGGAATGTAGTGCTGTAGGAGGATGAAGAAGATGGATCAGATACGTAGACCGAATAACTAATGAAAGTATTCTGGCTTTATTACAAGTGACCACCTATCCCCAGCTTTTTCGAATTGGTGTTTGGGTTTGAAGGCGCATCAGTATTGTAGGTATTACTGGCAACAAAGGTGAATTGTGGGATCAGAATTAGCGCCAAAGGAAGGTTGAAAAAGAGAAGAAAAGGATAGAGTTGACTGTAATTATACAATTGAAGGGTCAAGTAGAGACCTGCATCAAATTATTCTTAACCGTTATGATCGGTAATTATGGTAATGTGACTAATTTCTTCTAGTTCGTAAGAGTTGCACGTTCGAATCCCGCCTCGGGCATTGGAATTGACTGGGATTAGCATGGATTAATGTTAACCCTAAGTTGGGAAAGACAGTGAGATATAAGATTTTCTGTGATGTTGCCCTCCAAATTAATTCTACAACCACTTTTCACTTTAGGACATCTTCGTAAATAGATCCAAAAAGAGGTATTGCCTCATCATAATGCTTAACAAATGAAAGAGATGAAAATTCTGAACGATTTAACTTTTAAGATCCTTTTTACGTGCACCTTTACGTAACTGATGTGCTTAGATCACTTAGATTACTTAGTTAACCTTCCTTAACCAACCTCATTATAATGCCCCTTACCCACCGGTCTTAGATGCTATAAAAAAAGACAGGCTTGAAAATTCCAACGAGCTCATCTTACACCACAGCAAAATGCAGATCGTGAATTAAAAAATGTGATGAGGAAATATTAAGGTACAGATTTGGCTATTTCATAATGAAGCTGTTCGATACAGACATGTAAGATTCAATAAGTCACAACAAATCAGATTTTATTGGTAGGAATTTTCTGGAAGCCCTTATGCATTAGTAAGTAGTTTGTCTGTTTCTTTGAAGTGTATTTATTGCAGCCTGAACACTGATATCGACTTTGGATTTAATGGACTCTATTTACAATAGCGTCAGAAATTATTAATAATTATGGAAGCCCGGAACTTAAGCCTGAAACAACTACCTTTATTTATAATTATGGAAATTTTAGAAAATGGAAGAATTTCTATTCATTGATTATTTGAAGTAACCGATGTAGTTACTTGGGTAAATATCGTCATTATTTTGTTTGGCAACCTCATTTAAGTTAATCCTCTTAGATTGTGGTTGATTTAGTAGTGCTATTATCCAACTTTTGCCAAAAAAGGCAGCCTCATAATATTGAACTCATCATCATCATCATCATTAGTCATCAATCCTCAGATCGGTTTGACGCAGCTCTCCACTGAGTTCTTGTATCAGCTAATCTCTTCATATTTACGAATTCTTCTCTTTCACATCCTTTATCACTTGTTCCATATATCTTGCACGAGGCCTTCCTTTGCCATTCTTCCCTTCCACTTGTCCCTCGAAGATTGCCTTCATCAGGCCATCAATGTCTCATGATGTGGCCGATCAAATTGTCCCGTCTTCTTCTTAGGGTATTCAGAAGACTTCTCTTTTCTCCAAATCTTCTTGGAACTTCCTCGTTACTTACTCAGTCGATCCATTTAATCTTCATCATTCTTTTGTAACACTACATGTCGAATGATTTCACACTTTTCTTTTCCGCTGCTGTCATTGTCCATGCCTCGCTGCCATAAAGACGCTCCAGATGTACGTTCTGATGAATTGTTTCCTTACTTCTACGCCTGTATTTCCAGATATAAGTAGGTTATTCTTTTGGTAGAATTCTCTCTTTACCTGAGCTATTCTAATGACTATTTATTTCTTCCTTCGTCCATCGTTGGTTACCCGGCTTCCTAGGTGACAGAACTCTTTCACCTCTTCGAGTTTTTGCTTCCCTAGTTTAATGTTGGTTTTGGCCTCTTCTCCTTTGCTACACACCAGTATTTTAGTTTTATTCTTATTGATGCTCATATGATATCTGGCCATTGTCCTTTCCATGCTTATTAGAGTCTTATTCAGATCCTTCTCTGTCTCTGCTACGAGTGCTACGCCGTCAGCGAATCGCAGCACACTAATTTTTTCTCCGTGGATGGGCACTCCAGAAGACTTCTCTTTGATTTCAAAGTCTTCTGGAGTGCACATTCCATTATTGAACTATTTTCATGAATTTCACCCACTCACAGAAGACCATAACAGGTCTTGCTTGTTGATTTCTTCTCAGGCGATAGTTTTTGCAATTTTTCTTATGGCTGTAGTCTTCAAGAAAATAAATTTAAATTTTACTCTTCGGCATTTCAAATTTTATTAAATGAAACAAATGTAAAAGAGCGATTTTTGAACCGTATATTTATGGTAGGATAAAGAGATTATACCAGTATTTTGGACATTAGTATAGCTACCATATGAAACTGTCTACCAAAAATTTCACAGATGAAGGGAAAGATATTTTTTATGATTGCATATTACGCGTTTAACTCTCAGGTATTCGAGTTTTACGAGGTGAATGATTCACTTAACCTTAGGCGTCACTAGTAATTTGGAAATGGTTAATTCCCGTACTAAGGATTCATTTTATCTCAACATTATGCTGTTGGTACTTACGTATTTTATACGAAAAAAGAGAGATTGTAATAATATTCTCTTGCCTACGATGGATACGATGGATGGCTGCGAAGATAACTGCCTATTTATTCTTTCACGACCTCTGCTTCATTATTCCGTGCATGCATTACTTTTTCCCCATAATTTTACCTGAAGTGACTTTCTTGGAGATTCCTGTGGGACAGGAGGGAGAGGCTCCTATCTACAAAAAATCATACAACATGACAGAAGAACATGGTAGAAAGTGGAAAAATTAAATGCCGTGCAATGAAAGCATTGTTGTTCATCGTAAATGAGACAAAATCGCGGAAATTTGATTCTGTGCTAGAAATATTTTAATGAAAATACTGTCTACCCGCGGTCGTATCCTCAGTTCATTATTTCACCTTGAAACAATTTTACATTGGGAAATCACAAGGGTCGTTACCGTTGTACTAATGCGTGATACTTTTACATGCATCGAAAGGAAATAAAGTGCCGCGTAACGCGTATTTTCTCAATCCTTTGACCACGTCCTGCGGAGCCTCTGTTCCCAGCATCCCCTGGTGAGGGCACAAATAAAAGGCGATGCCGACAGCAATTGTCTCGATTGCTCGTTTACTGTACCGCCCTCCCCACACAACGCCCCCGTCTATTTAAACCACTATTTTTCCACCCTCAACTTCGCCGTAATCGTTCTCCCATGACCTCCGCCCCTAACAACACCACCTCGTCCCAAAGTTCTCTCCCGCCGATGTGCGTGTGCGTACAAGAGCTCACCCTTCCTAACACGCCTCCCCCTTCTCATCTTCACAATCGCACGCGGGCGTTCGCAACCCTCCTCGATCACCAGTCTCCACCCCTTATGACAACTCAATCTGGATCGCCGTCGGGGTGGGAGACCCGTCCCAACGGGAGGCTTAGGTGAGTCCGCCAATAAAACCGCCACCCCCCTCTCGTTCTTCTTCCCAGCGCTTGCAACCCTCGTCCGCGCGACACCCTCTGCGACAAAAAAAAGGCCGGCACGCGTGCTTTGGGGTTCGGGCGCAGGCCGGTCACCCGCCGTTCGACTAAAACCCACCCCCATCCACCGTGTTCCCTTTTGCGCCCGGAGATTTGAATGAGCGACTCGGAGCGAGTAATTGGTGTCGCCGTCCTATCCTCCCCTCCCCCCTACGTCATGATTTCCTCTCCCGCTGCGAATATTTCCAATCCGCTCACGGGCCTTTGGGTCCCGTCCATCTTCCCTCTAGCTCATCATCTTCGCTAATAACTAATTCTCGAGGCATCTCCTCTCCATTTCGTCCCTCCCCTGTCTCCCAGGAAGAAATATATGGTATTCAAATTATAAACTCGTGTATAGAGTAATTATCATCCTGAAGAGCGCATCTCATGAGAGTGGGAACACCCAACATTTTGGCATGAATGAACCGCAGCATATTTTTTTGCTATATTATTCAGCTCAAAATATGTAAAATTCCATTCCAAACGTTATCACAAATAATATTTAGCACCATTCGATGCATTGCAGGGTATCATGCATTGTGTTTAAACGAAAATCGATGCATCGCATGTAATTACGTAATGATATCATGCGAGAACACATTAAGCCTGAAATCGTTGGATTGCATGGTATCGCAAATCGAATTGTGGCGAAAACGGATTTATTGGTTATGCTGACGTATCAGTATCACTGTGAGTTATGACATGGGGAGAGAGAAAAGGATGAAGAAACTAGTGAAATACACTGGAACCTAAAATGGTTATGTATTAAATATAGAGGAGAAAGTGGTATACAGGGGGTGTAAGAAATAGCTATAGAGTTTAAAAGGACTTCATGAAGTGAGGACAGGAATGTCAACAAAATTGTAAATGGAGGGTAGCTTATGTACATATAATCCAAGAGCCTACGTAGTAGTCTCATAATAACAATATGTATGGATTTTTTAGTGTTTATGCCACTTAATCTAAATAGCCAAATAGGTAAAACAGATGTCACCACTAAATATGGGGACATAAAAAAATACCTCTTAGAGTGGAAAGAAGTCCATTTCCTGAACTGTAATTGATACTATAGATTACAAATAGATCTTGGTAAATTAATAAAATGGAGTTAGGGGCGAAGATTCTTCGAAGTAAATACCGAATACGAAAAAGTTAAGATGCGCAAGCCTTCTACTTTTCCGTTGATTTCAACAAATAGGGAGCTGATATATACAAGGTCATGAACAAGCACAGGGTCACTGTCGACGAGGTTAACTCTAATACATAACGCTCAGTTGTGAATTATTTGGCAAATTCTAGGATATCTTGAAATAGGCACGAAACAATCGCGCGCTACCTTTTATATTCGACCTAGGGTTTTTATTTTATTGTTCTTACCATGGTGCCTGCATCGAGAAAGCCACCCAAAAATTCAAAGAAAAGTCTTCGGGAGTGAATATCTACGGGAAGAAAAGCAGCATGCTACAATTCACCGACGACATAGCAGTCATGGCAGCAACAGAAAGTGATTTAAAGAAAACTCTATCAAATATAGAAAGTACATTGGCCAGATACCACCTGAAGTTGAATTAAATTTTGTATTTAAATTCATGGGTGCTTATAAACTAATGTATTTATCCTTGTTCATTTGTGAATAGGGTTTTTTGATTGACGATAGTGGCTATAGGTGAACTTATTTTTTTATTGATTTATTGTTTTACCCCTTTTCTACAAGCATCAAAATGTATATAACTTTTGATACGAGATGTTGAATTATAAATCATTTGGCTTTTTTCTTTGATAAATCTTAGATGATTTTATAAGAATATAAAAAAAGTCTACATTTTTGAGTTCATTTATATATTCTCCTATCATTTCTCGTATCATTTATATATTCTCCTAGATGGCGTAACGATTTTCAAAGTACGTAATTTTTTTGGCACGATTGAATTCAGAGCTGTTGCGATGGTTTATTAGGTAATTGCACTTAATGTGGCTGATATAACCCTAACTTATATCTGTACTAACCAGCTCTTAAGACTAAGCTAACGGATAAGGCAAAACCTTTTGATGGTGTTAACTTCTAATATTGCGTAATATGTATTGTATCATTTGCTGTTAAAGAGATAATTTCACTGAGAAAATGCTTTATTTAATTGTCATATATGTCACTGTAAAAATGAGCTGACATTTATTTAGTATGACTGCATGATAGCAATAATGACTGTTACGCATCCAAATTCAAGTTATCAAAGATGTTAAAACTGAATGAGTGAACCTAGGAAGCTATATTTTCATGTAAATCCAAAGCCCTGGAAAGTTACGACAACCTTTTGAGGAAAATGTCCAGTTTAATGTATACATTCCATTAGTGTTTATTTCAAACTCGTTTAATTTTGCCCATTGAAATAAAAATTAAAACTAGTTCCCTCAGTTGCAATTACTGAAGCGCACTAACAGTTCAGTATCAGAGAACCAAAATATCTTAACGAATTTTTCTCTGAATTTATATCTTTTATGTTCTTTAATCGTAAATATATTTGATTCCTGTTAAAAAGTTATTATTCACAGATAAAGATATAAATAATGCAATATATTCATCATAATCATCAGTAGACACCAATTCAAGCTTTGGGTTGACTCTACTCTGCATCTCATTTGCTTATCTTTTAAAATTTATATAGGTATCCTCTTTTACTGCTCCATATAATACATACAAGGCCTTCTTTGCCATTAATTTTATTCAATTTCCTTCGACAGTGCTGTTCATCTTACTATAAAATCTCAAAATGTATAAGGCGTATTAATTTGCCACGCCTTCTTTTTAAAGTTTTCATCAGGATTCACCTTTCTCCCACACTTCTTAGGACTTCTTAGTTTGTCACGTTATCCATTTTAGTTTCATCACTCTTCTGCAATTCTACATTTCGGATGCCTTCAGCCTTAACCTATCAGCTACAGTTAACGTTCATTCCTTAAGCATAATCCAGATCTATAAAATATCAATGAAACAGTTGTACTTTTCCACACAGATTTTTTAAAAATAAAACGAACCAAAGTTTCAACGAGTTTGCGTTATAATAAAATGTCATTATTATTTATTTTGAATCTGCTAGGAAAAGTGCAACTGTTTCATTAATATTTAAGGATGCAATTCCATAAAATTATGGCCGATGGAGTAGAATCCAGATCTATGAACTAAAGAAGTGTATTATTAATTCGTTAAAACTTTCGCGGTTCATGATATCCGGCGTCGTTGTTTTTTGGGTAAACCCGCGTCAAAGTATAAAAATGACCGATCGTTTCGTCTCCGCTGCTGGAGACTTCCTCAGAGTAATGACATTACTTGGTTTGCGCGCCAAGTTGCGCGCCAAAACAACGACGCCAAGTGTAAAATTATTATTATTTAATTGGGAATTTGGTTTAATCATTTCATTTCACTTATTGTAATCGTACCATAAATAATAATGAAGTATGGTTTAAAAAGATGCTGAGATGCAATGCGCATTAACTCCAGGAAATAAATCGCCAGTTTAAGTCACTAAACTGCTCGCAGAATAGTGTTCATCATAACAGCTGATAAAATATTATTTATTTTCTTCTCCCCGTATGATACGCTTTTTTTCGGTGCAAAAAATTCTTGAGCACTATAATATTTTCTTGGGTCTGTTTTCTCATTAATATGTATCAATAATTACACCGATTTCACGTTTTGGATGCACATACTTATTACCTTTACAATTGGGAGGCCATTCCTTACAGATGACGTTGAAAATGCTTAGGCATCCCAAATGTTTGCGATCAATGGTTATTTCATGGATTTTTCCATGAGCTCATAAAAATGCTCCTACACCATTCAAGATTAATGATCCTTGATATGGCATGCAGTTTCTTGCTTAGGAAGATGCAGCGTACCGGACATTGCATGAATTCTTTCGATTGATGATTTCAAATCAATTTCCTTTTGGTATTGAATGCTGTGGACTCTGATCCGCAGTCTGACTGGACTCTTAAGTCTCTCTTCATAACCGTATATACGACCGTGTTCATAACCTGTGAAACAAGTGAAACTCAACCTGCGAATATTTGAATAATACGTACTTGTTTTAGAAACACCCCACATGTATCGAATTAAGTACATTAAAATATGCCACAATTATTTGAAAGTTTGAATTCAACAATTGATTTTTATGTAAATGCCTAACCTCTTTCTTCTTTCGTTTGAACCCGCCCTATTTATAAAACCTGTTTTATGTTGTACTGTTAGCCTAACAATATTATTATTATTAGAATGGTCCATTCTACGCAATGAAAGGTTTTTAATTTTCAGCAGTGATTACAGCAATGCTAAAGGTCACTAGCGGAACACATGTTACTCACAAATCACCTTTTTGGTTTATGATTTTTAAGCGTTCTTTTAGATTAGTGCTTGATTAATACATCATATCGGATTCGCTAAAGCAAGGCAAGTAAGGCGTTCAACGTCATGGCTCGTCGAGTTGAAAAACGTAGAGCTCACCAAGTGCAACGTCCAATGGCGAGTGAAATTCACTCAGAATGACAGGGACGTTGCTCCTGACCTTGCGCCACCTGTGATTTCCCAGATACATCTGGTACCCAGAAAATAACTCGACATATTCAACTGAAACCTCTCCCGGATTTGAACTCGGGATATCCGATTAGAAGCCCAACTCCCTAGCCTCTGACTAACCACGTTACATTTGATATAGATACCTAGCCGTTGAATCGTCACCGAACATCGAACTCCTCCCTCGTGACTGATCACTTTCAGTCCTTTTACCGTATTCTTTGTACCGATACCAAAAATAGCGTACTTCCCTCTTGTAAGTAAAAGATCTGGCTACGGCGATAAAACATTTGCTGGGGGAGCTGGCACTGTGGAATCAAGGCGTTCATTCCCCTGGACATGAGCAAATAAACCCAGGGAGGGGAGGGGAAGGTATGCTAGCTTTAGTTTCGGGTGCTCTATCCCTTGAAGGGTCACGTGTGCAGGGCTCGCCGACGATCCCTTGGAGATGTCAAACCCTGCCGCCGGACCAGGGATTCCTGAGACACGCGACCCATCCGCCTTTGCGGGGCGAGATCACGGCGGCCGCTCGGCGCGCGCAAGTGACGCGGTCATATCGGTGTCCAATCTCGATTTGTTAGCGCGAATCCGCCACCCTCCCTTTGCCATTGAGTGCCACGGATATGGGAAGGAGACCGACGTTGTAAATGCAATCACGCTCACTCTCGCATGCGGTAGTTCGGGATGAGTTAATCGAGCAGGCTCTTTCTTCGCACTTCCTCCCCCCCCATTTTCCTATTCCTAGCCAGTAAAAGAGGTTCTGGGGAGAAGAAAAGCGTTCAAGAAGGAACCATAGATCACAGGAAGGAAGGTCTGAGGAATGATTGAAGAGTAACCAAAATACTAGAGTGCAAAAGATAAAGGAGATCAAGTCTAATTCAAGAGAATGGGGTAGTTTACTTCATCTAAGAAAACAGATTTTATTAATTGCGATTCGTGACCCATCATAAACAGATTTATTATATGCAAGTAATATGGATTTAAAGACCCCATTTCTAATTGAAATCCATTTCAAATTGAAAACAACTTTCCAAACACAACATATTTTAATAACTTAACCGACCATGGTTTCAGCACCTAATGCCATTATCAAAGCCTTGATAGTGGCACTATGTGCTGAAACCATGGTCGTTTATGTTGTTAAAATATTTTGTGAATATATTTCAAATATGTTATCGTTACGCCATTTAGGAGAATATATGAATGATACAAACTCAAAAAATAGACCTTTTTTTTAATCTCTTGCAAAATCATCTACGCTTTATCGAGGAAAAAAGCAAAATGATTTTTAATTCAACAATTTTTCATTGTTCTCAAGTCAAAGTTAAATAATTTTCATTGTTGCAGAAAAAGTAATTATAAAAAATTCACTTATAGCCACTATCATCAAATCAAAATATCCTCATACACATGAAGAATAATAAATACATTAGCTTATAATGTAAGTGCCCATACAATTAAATATAAAAATTTATTGATTTTCAGTTGGTATCCGGCAAATGTACTTCCTATATTTCCATGTGTTTTCTTCTGCCATGACTGCTATGCCGTCGTTGAATAGCAGTATGCTGCTTTTACCCCGTGGATATTCACTCCCGAAGTCTTTTCTTTGACTTACCTATTGCCTTGGTAATGGCACTATGTGCTGAAACCACGGTCGGTTAAGTTGTTAAAATGTATTAATTGTTAATTGTATGTGGAAAGTTACAAGTGTTTTCAATTTGAAATGTACGTCAAGTACTTCCACAAAGTTCAGTCTGATACGCTTTTATATGAAAAACCCCAGTTTACGAGAAAATTAAATGTGAATTTTAAAAAGCTTAAAAATGGCAGGATTGCGCAGGATTCTTGCTGACGTAAAATTTACATAGTTTACGTTGCGAGCCATCGGGAATATTCGTCTTCTGCAGTTACCATTGTATTTCAGAGTCGCTAAACTATAGTGAACATGTATTAATATTTCCTATGAAAATTATCTAATCTCGGAAAGTCGATTCGAAAGTTATGCTACTTGACAAACAAGATAATAATAGTGATTGTATGGGTTCCTACGCTTCTTGCTCGTGGAGTCCTTTGGTACTGGTAACCATGGCGTGAATTTGGCGCAAATATAAATATAGTACATCAGCTTAGTAAAATGAATGCTCAGAGTTTTTAAATGAATGCACTGAATAATTGATTTTTAAATTAATTAAATAATAGTAAATCATAATACATTAGCTAAATAAATGATTCTCAAATACTTGTTATTAAACTTTCATGTAGTGCACTATCTTCTTAGAACAAGGACATTATTTTAGGCCATGTATTCTATGTATATGGCCTTGTCTTAGAAGCATTCGCAGCACCACCTAGTGGTAGGGAGAGGAAATAGTGTACGGACATTTGACTTCACAATATTGGAATGCAATAATTTGCATTCGCGATTTCATGCCGTTGAAAATTTTCACTTTTTAATTAATGAGCAAAAATACTTTTATTTTATATCTGCAAAGCTTAAAATAAGTATTTTAAGATTCTATAAGTGATTGATCGAGAAAATAAAAAAGGAGTAAACTAGCATATTAGAATTGGCATGAAATAATTAGCAAAGCGAGACCATTGAAAATATAGATGAGGTGGAGTTGTGAAAGGAATATTTGGAAGAATTGTACAACGGAAGCAATCTCGTTGCAAAGCTAATCGAAAGGGAAAATGAATTGGACAGGGATAATGTGAGAGATTCAGTCTTAAGGTCAGAACTCGACCCAGCAGTAAGGGACCCACGGATGCATATGGGTTCTGATATTGATTATGTTCCTGCCGATCTAATTAAAAATGAAGGAGAAAAGACGGACCTCACTAACTTTTGCAACATGTACTCAATAGGAGAGATACCCACGGACTTTGACAAGAATACCCAAAAAACAAGAGGGTTGAGGACTGTAAACATAGGCGCAGGAGGTGGGGGTTGGAGAAAAAACATGAAGAATTCTGTCGAGAGGTGGACTGAAGAACTATCGGACGCTGCACGGGAACTTCGTCCATCTGCCTCCCTCCTACACTCTCAGAAAAAAAACATTCTCAAAACCTTCCAAAAATTCTACTATGCTTTATCCCGGGAAAAATAACACGCGGGTGAAGAGATACGTCCCTCTCACTCACACATCAACTCCCTCACTCAAAAGTTCCCCTCCTCCGAACACAGGCTCACGCCCCCGCACGATCTTCGGCGGCGAGTTAAATGTTCCCCCAGCAAAACGCGATAGGAATCCCCTCCACCCTCCCTCTCTTCTTCCCTCTCACATAGACACAAGGATAAAATGTCCAATGAGAACAAAAAAAGTACGTGACTGTTGCGGAGTTATTGCGCATGCGCTTGTAATCACGCCCGTCTGAGTGCGTGCGTGCGTGAGCGAGGGATACGCGAACTTTCAGCTTGATTGTTTCGTTTTGATGTTTTTTTCCATTATAAAAAAGAGTGTAAATTTGATACATGATTTAAAGTCAGCGCTCATTCTCTCCCAGTTTAAATATATATGATTTGGCAGTCCTCTTCTTTTCTCTTTTTGCCGCATCAGGCAGTTTTTGCGTTTTTAATTCCCTCTGTGTGTTCCGCGGAAAAGGAGAGAGGATTGGTTTGCGCTTTGATGTTCGCTCCCCTCTTTTTTCATGCTTCGCCACCACGATGAAAAAAGAGCTATGTTTTTTTAGGATGTGCGTGGGTGGACGCTACGAGTGTTCGCACGTTTTCATCCGCTCCGTGAATTTCGACGGAGTTTGTTCTGCTCTTTGTGAGAAAAAAAACGAATCAACGGCGTGGATAATGTTAGTAGCATTGAAAAAAATGTGAATGTCGTTGTAATTTTGAGGTAGTTTGTATTAAATATAACCTTGTTGTGAGATAGAATGAAAATGTCCCCCAGGATGGGTAAATGAAAGTCAACAAAATGAGATCAAACTTATCGGCTTTCCAAATTCAGGAGAAAAAGTTTGGACGTACAACTCGAATGGAGACCCTTTACGTGTTTTTACCGTATGAAGGCGTAAATAACTCTTGCATGGATTGTGGAAAATATTTTCATACTCGCGAAGATTACATGGTAGTCACAAAGAGTTATGAATAAGAGGAGATGTGGTTATGGTGCTTTGTAATATTATTAAAATGAATGTTCAGGTTATTTTGCATTTCAGTCCTTCATACGGAGGAATCAAAAAGTTTAAAATTACATATATTGCTGAGCAAAAGAAGTGATTTAACTGGATGGACTTGATATGTGATTGTAAGATGAATGAATGGGACTTATGGATATATGGGACTTGATGGCCATAAAAGGAAGATCACTATAAAATTATTAGATGTCGCTTTGGCTACAAGAAGATACACATTATCATCAGACGACTGTCCTACAACCTACGGTAGTCTCCGGCTTCCGCATGAGTTTTCCATTTTTATGTGTGCTTCTTCCTAATTCCGAAACTACGACTCCCTTCGGTCATTTCTAAGCCTTGGTCTCATCTCTTTCTCACTTTTGCTTAGGCCTTCTTCTCTTTCGCCCCTGGTACTTTTTCAGCATTATTCAGCTATCTTCTTCCCGTGAATCTATCAGACTGCAGTCAATGTAATGTTTGAAAACATCCCCCCTTATGTATCCGTATTTTTCATCATTGTCAGTGATCATCAATCTTAATATTGGTTTGACTCAGCTCTCCACTGATTCTTCTATATTCAACAATATTCATGTCCACCTAATCTTCTTTTTTTCATCGCTGCCATTCTTGTCATTCGCTTGTCCTTCGAATTGTCTATATAAGGCCAAAATATATTAAGGTGAGCCAAATATGGTTGTCCCATCTTATTTTTAGGGTTCACTATTTTCTCAATGAGGCCTTTTTCAAAAATTCTAAATAAAAATAACATGTATGAGCCCAAGTTAAACACACTTGCTTGTCAACAACTTCAGTTGATACAATGAAGTAGTTAGCTACATGCGATATTAAGTTTTGGCATTGTTAAATATTTAGTCAAAATAGTTATTTTTTGGCCTCATAGATGTACTAGTAAAATGTTATATGGCAGGGATGGATATAGCCAATAAATATTCTCCATAAAAATTGCTGGTGCCACACTCGTTATTCTTCAACATAATACCCGAGTAATTACATTGCGGCTTTTGCGACCACACTGTGCTCAGTTTTATCCACCTTTATCTCTTCTGAATCGATTAGTAACTTTCTTGTCTTACCCTTAAGCCACGGAATCCTTTGATACTTTTTGCTGCCGGAAAATATTGCAACTTAATATTGAAGCCTACCTGTTTCTCCTTTAATGGAAGCTCTGCACCACATCACTGTAGTCATTATACTATTCGACACGCAGCACTACTGTCACGAAAGGAAATTTAGCCGTTTAAAAATTGAGTAACAGTCTAAGATTTTGCAGGGAAATACTTCGATAAGGATTGGATATATTCACTTTAAATTAATTGTTTGTTAGATCGCGAAACTTGCTATTTTATAAATCCCCTCCAACTGTACTTCATTTCAGTGAAAGTACAACTACTGGAATAGGGAATACCTGGTAATGTCAACGAAATGACCCATGACGGTAAGGTATGAAAATTCTAAAAAAATACCTTACTCCAAACACACACAAAGAAAGTTTTTAATCAATTAGAGTAGGTAAATAAATAATATGTTAGCGTTCAATTTATTTTTATTTTTAAGCATGTCAATACCTAATATATTTTTATTGCTAATAATAGTATAGCTACACTACAGTATCTTCAGGTAACACAAAAATATATCAGGTACGAAAACAAACTATATTACCACTTTAGATACAGTGCAGTGGAACTACTCTCAATAAATAATATGATGAAAGAAATGGAAAGCTAATTATAATTTACTTGCATACTCTCAATATATTGGGAATAGGAATGAAGTTTTGGCTTCTTTCTCTAGGGCCTAGGCGGTTTCTCGGCAGCGACAGAGATTTTTCATTGGTATACCAGTCTCTACTTGATTTATATGAGGATGGCGCATCAATTTCAAATGACCATCTGTCGGCTGGGACGTCAAACTATGGCCACTTGTCGCATCTTTCGTTAGAATCAGGCAGATGCAACGACAGATATTGCTACACACTCCCCTGTTCCAAGAAAAATTTCGGCCTAAACCCAATTATATACCTGTATTACATGGCATAAAGACCTGAGTTGTCGATATTTTCCCTCGAATATCTACTACTGCTGTTTGCTATCGATGGATTTCCACAAAGTATTAGTGCACCTATTAGATAAATCATACTGTTTAGGAAATATAGGAATAGGAATATATGAATAATTTCCTTTGAAGCATGAGTACGTAATAACAGCTCAGTCAGACCCGATCAGATGAGGAAGAAAACACTTTCAAAGTAATCAACTACATGCCAAGGAATTACATTCAAAATTAGCTCACAACTTAATACAATATGTGCATATATAAGTTTTACTCATAGGAGTGATCACATCAAGACAATATATATTCATCCATTCATTATATTTCTAAGTAAGTAGGGCAGAATTAATTCTTTGCGAAGCGGCTGAACGTGGCAAGTGGGGTACTATGGTGGAGTCAATCCCGCAAGGACGAGGAATGAAGTTGGCCGTATTTCCGTGATAGGAGAGTTAAGAATGAGAGAGAGAGGAAGGTTCACGATCTTCTTCTGGGGTATTTGCGGTCTCGAGGAAGAGGATGAGGACCCTCCAACTTCGGGACGCCTCTCTCTTCCTGCTTCCCTCCACCCCAACTCTCCGCCAACCCCCACCCTCCCCCTCCCTTTATCCTGGCAACACCCTTTGTAACGACCTGGTGCGTTTTAATGCAAGGCCGCGGGGGCGGGGTGTGTTCATGTGAGTCCCTTCTCGTGTTGTGGGCGGGCGGGCTAAAGGAGCGGTGTTGGTGCGGCACTCAAAGGAGGTAATGTCGGGGAGGCTTAAAATGGCCCGCCACCCCTTTTCGGCCCCACACCCCTGCCCTCACGTCCTATTCTCCGGCAAGCAACTCAGGTGCCCTCTCTTCCTACCAGGGGGTCTCCGTCCATCTCATACCCGCCCCTATGGTCTGGGGGATAAGGGGGAGAGGTGACCCCACTCTCATGAAAGGAAAGGTGGATGGATCTCTTGGTCCTTCGGGAGATGAAGGGGGATCAGCGGACGTAATTACTGTTTTCTCCAGAGAAGGGAGCAAGGGACTCCTTCCCATCGCCCCTCTTTCACCCAGTCCCTCCAAGACTATACCTTTCCTCCTCTCCCAGCCTCTTCATTCCTCTGCCATGGTTGCTAACAGTTTCTTTTCTACGAACCTTTCTTTTAAACCCTATCGCTAGAGAGAGATACAGCGTTTGGCGGAAAGATCCACGATCCTCACAGTGAACTTGTCTATGGAAGCTCCTATCAAAATTATTTTTATCATCGTGCTTACCATGCACTGAAGAATTTCGAACCCGAGGTTTCTGACCCACGAATGAAAATGAAACTTTTAATGAACGTTAAATCCCCTCTTAAATATTCTCTATGATTGTACTCCGATGTTTTGAAATTCGCATCGATAAATTCAATGAAATGTTGGTGCATCTAACAATTTTAATGCCTAAGGAAATAGTATCTTTTGTTAAGTTCAGTTACTGGTAAAAAGTACAAACAAATTAAACCGTCACCCTTTCGATAAAAAGTAGGCGCAACCTCTGCCATTAATATCGGCAGCTTTTAACCCAGCTAACCAAAGTTTCTCACAGTAAATAATAAGGAAAGAGGTAAAAGTATGAAATTCTTATGCCCAATAGGACTCGAAAGACGTTCCGGGTCTTTCGAGCCCTATAGGGCCGGGCCCGGAACGGACCCGGGTTCGGTTCCGTTCCGGGGTAAATGAAAGACAACATTGTCAAGTCAATGTTCAACTACGATTATTGTCGTATTACCACGTGGGGTGACGAGGAACGTTCCTCGTCATCCAGTCCCAGCTATCGGTTCTTCTCCATATTTCAATAAATATTCTTTTTTGTGTCTATCTCTTTTATCCCTATCTCTTTTTCTATCATATATTTATTTTTAAATGCTACCTACATTTCTCAAAATTCCCTTTGTATTCCCGTACCGTCCGGCCCATTATTCATTTGCTTATCAGAGTGTTTCTTGCTTACAATTTCCTCAAATATTTCGTAACTATTAGTAATTGGATTTTCATCATCCTAGCAGAATTACATAACGGTGGAATATTCCTATATAGTATACATATGGACTTTATTTCTTTTTATACCTACTCGATGAATAACAGGATTAATCTGCAGAATTGCGAACCAGATTAATACCTCATCCTAAGTCCCCAATGTTCCTCAAATTTTCAATTATTTCAAGCCTTGCCAGTTGATATTAGTTGCGTAGAGGGTGAATTTTCTATTTAATAAAGAGTACCTACCATTTGAGATTCACCCCAGCATATCCCCTTCTTGCCGAAAGTTTTCTCTTGAATGTTTTCTCTTTTATCTGGCCAATATCCTACACAAATATTCTGTTGCAATGTACTCATCTCCATTCAAAATACTGATAATATTTGTAACTTTTTCTACGTGTCCTGTACCATTCTACTATCATTCACAGCACTATATTCTTTTTCATCGAACATTTCATGCCTAGCTCAACGCGCAAACCCAACAGGTTGACAAAAACAGCTCCCGATTATTCGCCTATCATCGCCCGGGATCTGGATCGAATGGCTACGCGGAACACCTCGCTCATCCCGTGGATGGGGACATGGGCGACATTTTGTCAGCGGGAACAAAAGAGACCTCCGAAAGGAGAGAGAGAGAGAAGGGAAGGGGTGGGAACGTGGGACTGCGGATGTGGGGTGGGAACCGGGGAGATAGGGATGGGAAGAGGGAATCGACAGAGTGCGTGTGAGTGGCTGTCAGAGAGTTGTTCACTCATTTATTTCGTGTTCTGGAGGGAATAATGCGGAGAAGATACGTCAATCGGTTGAGCAGGAAAAAGATAAATAAAAGATTGAGTGAGGGGGGGCTTACCAAGGTATGTGCAGAGGGACGGTGCTGCATCCCGCCCGATTAACGACTTGACCACTCTGGAGGAGTTGAGCGCATTGTGACGCGTTTCCGTATCCCGCCCTCTTTCTCTGGTGATTCCGTGCGTTGCAACACGACTGAACGGAGATGCGCGCTTCTTTGAGGGATGGGGGATTCCGACACATCCGCAGAGATTCGCTTTTGCGTCCCATCAATGACGCCCTTTTATCCGTTCCTCCGGAGCGCGCGGCGATTGTCAGCGGGCGCGCGCGAACGAGCGGCACTAAAGGCGAAATAATGAACCACGAGCGGGAGGGAGATTGGGTGCGAAGTCCACCAGTCGTGCTCTGAGCTCGGGTTTTGAATGGTTCGTCATTAGAGCGTGTCCCCGCGCGCCTTTTTCGCGTGTTCCCATTCTCCCCGCGCGACGTTCCGGAAAAAATTGTTTCCCCGTTTTGTAATAGGCAATGCGGATTTCATGCCTTTACACTTGTTTACGCACCTGCTCGCTCAATCTCCCGAGTCACATCTCAGCACTTCCATTGTTTCTGTCGAGGCCTTGCGCTGAGCGTTAAGCGTGTATTTTTTTTTATTCATTACTATATTGGCAGACTTGGCATGTGTGCCAAGGAAGCTCTTTTAAGGATAAGCGGCATCTAGGTTAATGTCGAAATCTCGCGATTTCATTTGAACGTGATCAAAAAGGGGGCCATCTACTTCTCTATCTGACGACAGGAATTACGTTTCACATCACTAAAACATATTACAAGATTTGGCAGAAATTATTGCTGTAAAAGATGCACAATATTGATTTTCTGGATAGGGTTTTAATTGGAAGAAAAGTTACTTAAGAGAGAGAACTTTCAAAGTTAAGTGAAAACGCGAATATTTCAAAATGAAAACTATAATAGTAGGGGTCACCCAGACTCTGTAGACTCTTTCTATTTAACATTCTTACACCGACTGCATGTAGGTAATGTGGGCATGTAGGTAATGTGGGCATCCAGGTAATGATCAAATAAGTTGACCTAGCTATCGAATACCCACAAGATGTTAGACTTAGTTCAATGGTCTGGCAGAAAGATAATTTACATTGTACTTAAACCCAAGACTTTATCTTGAAGAACCCAGAATTGATGCCCTCTAAAGTAATGCCACCGTATAGCATGGGTCATTTCGCATATATTTCACTGAGGAATAAGACTGCATTAAAGTATAATTCTTTTTGTTTGAGGAGAGAACCTATTACTAATGCAATTTGCATCACTAAGGCTGGTAGATATTTTAGAAAGGGTAGGAATTTAGTGAATCTGGTAGGGCGGAGACAAATCCGGCGCCACTATTATCCGTTAACTTATAACCTATGTACCTACTCTCTATTAAGCAAAATCAGGAACCGGTACAATTCAATCCCGGTTCTTAAGGATGGGAAGCCAGAACCATCACACCGATCCGATTGAATTTAAGGTCAGTTTTTCTTAATTATATCATGCTGACATGTAATAATAGAAGAAATTCACTTTCTCAACGATAAATCTCTGGTCTCATGGTGGAAAAATATTTCAACTTCAATTCATCAAAATATGGTGCATTTTTGTCGTCCCTCTATAAAATATCAATTTTTAATCCTGAGACAAATTAGGGTCTTAGTTTTTATAGCACTTTCAACCATACCTCATTGTCATATTTTCATGCTTTTTACTGGCACAAAAAGTACCGATAACACATTGAAAATTTTATTTCTCCAATGGAAAAAGGAATAGAATATAACAGAGAAATATTTTTACCTTGGACTTTTATGAGAGTAATGACCTTACACCTCTAAAAACTTAATAAGTGAGATAACAATGTAGAAAAAAATTCTTAACCGTGTATCATTCAACCCTCATTTTGTATTAGAGGTAAAAAAAAAGATATTGAAATGGAGTTTTAGGCAAACATTTGCAAAAAATGTGAAATGAAAAACGTGGCTCTCTTATTACGCTCAATCCATAGTATATTTATTTAGTAATGCGGGAAATTTATAAAACGCAGTATTTAAAGAAGAATTAAATTGACTTCGTAAAGTATGAGCAAAAAGTAAACTAAGTTGGGTTAAATTCATATATCTTCCCTCCAGAATGAATATCACACATTTACAAATAGTATGCATTACTTGAATCCCATGCAAAAAAGAAATGATTAAAGTCAGAAATTCTAAGAGAAAATAATCATTCACCTTCATGGTCAATATTTTTAGAAGTTTTTGTGTTGATGGGGTCGCTTACCATATTTGTTATTGACGTATCTGATAGAGTTTGAAAAATAAAAAGACCCATATTTTTCCGTTTTTCGATCCGTCTATTACTTCACAAGTTATAAGCGGCACAAAACTAATGTTTTTAACCCTTTCGGAAAAGTGGGCATGCATGCGACCTCTTACGTCATCCACTTTGTCCAATCACAACTCAGGCCCAGAAACTACTTCGCCTTATCGCAATGGGGGAACACAGCTGACTCTACCAATGGTAGCGATTGCGACAGGATCTGTGCGAACAGACCTTCCGAAACCCCCCTCCTCTCCCTTACCTTTCCCTAAAATCGGTCAAGGACGGGAGGTGGATGACGTAAATGATCTCAAAGAAGCTGGTTTAGTGGGCATCACCTTTTGCTTATTTTAATTTTTGATTTATGAGTGAATGGTTAAGGTTAGAATTAATTTATTGTTATTAATTATGGTTAGATGGAATTTTTTGCTAAAATTCATTTTTCGTTTCATCTAACGATTTCGTTTGCAAAATAGCGATTTCGGTTCCGAGTAAACGCCCTTATTCTACTACTGTGCATTTCAGGAGGTAACTCCTTTAGTTTTGGTGGCTATTTAGCAATCCTTGAATTTTTTATTACTTAGAAATTTAGTGGTTGAAGTTGTCTTTATCCTCATAAATGGTGGTGTATTTCGTATGCTGCATGATTGTCACTGCTTAGAGATATTTCATGTTCGGCACTTTGTCTAAACCCTGGATGAATCCGCAAGGGTTACGGGCGCTTTGGCAGCTTAGCTGGTTAAAGCACCTGGTCGGAAATTAGAGGCTCCGGGTTCTTGTCCCGGTCAAAATGAACTATGAAAATTTTTGGATGAAACAAAGAACCAGTTACTTTGTTAAATCAGCATGAAGTACCTTGAAAATATTCTATGAGGAAAATCTGTTATTGTGGAGATTAGCGTGGATATTAGCTCCATTAAAAATAGCTGGTTTGCAATCCTTGAATTAATAGAAATACGCCGTGGAAATGGCTCACATTTGACTCAGGGTTCAAGCAAAACTCTGCGTTACCCTTCCTTTTTTCTCCCTGATACCTTCTACGCAATTTATTGCTATCCCTAATTGTACGCGGAAATAACAACTGTTAGTCTGTCTTATTATTCATCTATTTCATTGTATGTGTATGATGTACTAAATACACCATAGCACGCTGGAGTTTTAAAATATTTTCAACCTCCTCAGAGAAGGTGCCCACCTAAAAGTTCGTCCTGCCAGTGTTCATCGACCATGGACTAAATCCGTAGTAATGACACAAGCGCAACGCATCGAAGACGTTAAAAGCACGTGCTCCACACCGACGAAAAGATCCCAAGATTCGATGTCGGCGTTCTTCTCCTCACCACCAAGTTCCACAGGCGAATGCTTTGCAGGCGCCCTTTCAGCGTGCGCCCTTTTGTCCGTGCACTTAGGCCTTCTGTGGGACCTCGAAATTAATGGGGGTGTCCCTCCTTTCTGCTCTCCTGCTCGTGCCGACGCCTCTCCCACCTGTGTGCATTCTTCCTTTTTCGTCTCCCTGTCGCCTTTCTTCTGCCTTCTCCTTTTCATTTTACCTCTCTCCCCCCCACCCCACCTTTGAAGTTCACCCCCCCTGTGCGAATCTCCCCCCCCTCTCGTTCATCGGCTGTAGGTCTACCTCTCAGGCTGCCACCCTTGTCCTTCGTTGCATGGTCTTAATTCGTCTCCGAAAATAGAAGTGTTCAAATGGGATCGTGTTGGTGTGGTTGCAAAGGTACTGCGTTGCTAAACCGAGGGTCCAGGATTGAATTCCGGCCGAGGCAGTTTTTTCATTGGTACAACATGAAAGAGAAGTAACTTGGTAAAGCCATCATTGGATGTCAATTTAAAGCTGATGGTTTAAAATTGAGACCCAATGCTAGTACCCAGGGTACTAACATTTGCTCTTTATTTTTTCTTTTGTTGTCTTCAGACTGAAATATAACATGCCGCTTGCTTCTACGCAAGCATACGAACTGCTTTCGTTGTTCTGTCACCGTCCTAGCTCTATATTAGGTACTTTAAGAGGGCAAGACCTCAGCTTGCAACCATTTACAAGAGAGCTTTTCAATAAAGAAGATTAAAAATCATTCTTCCTAAGTTCTTCGCTATCAATACGGTGTAAAAAAAAGTTGAAAACGTATACAGTTGAATGTTTGAGGCTTCACTTCGTAGAAGTTACTAATTTCATGGTAAAATGGGCTTCATACTTTTCCACAAGTTTATTTACGGTACTACGCATTTCACCGCCTTGCGGCATCGTCAGGTACATAACTACTTTGGTATGTACCTGATGATGCCGCAAGGTGGTGAAACGCGTGCGTCGCACCGTCAATAAAATTGTGGAAAAGTACGAAGTGCATTTTACTATGGAAATTGAAACGTATCAATGGTAAAATTTTCATCTGCTTTTTCGTCATTATTTCCTTCATGGTGCCAGATTAAATTTTTCAAATCCTAAAGAACCTCTAATTTTTAAACTTAAATTTTCTAAAACATCAACTACATTGGGGATTAATCATCTACATCTTCATCTATGCGATACCCTGCAAGCCACCACGAGGGTGTGTGGCAGGGAGTGAAGGTCAACAAGCATGCACCATTCACATGCAAACAAGCTACTAATTGGTAACATGCTACTAGATTGTAAAGAGGGTTAAGACTGATTAAGACAAAAAGATTGTTAGTATCTACATAGTAATTAAGGGATTGGTTGTTAATGCATGCATCATGCACTACAGACTACTCTTAATTATTTCCCCTACCTACCCCTTACATAACCTCTTAGAGGTAAGCACGTGGCAGCAAAAATGGCTTTGATTTCGTGCTACAACATGAATGTTTCAAGTCAGACTCCTGTCGACCCGCGGGGCAAAAATAATCTCCGCGACTCCCGAAATCCCTTTGGTGGGATGTTAAATGCGTTCCCATTGCAGAAATCAAAAGCAAACCACACGCGCGCACATCCGAAAAAAAAATTAAATAAAGGGAAGGAGAAAGAAATTGGGGGGACGCAATAGCTTTTTGGCTTCGGCGGGAATGTTTTGAGGCGGGAATAAGTTACGAGTCCATTAGTTTGGCATTTGGCGTGTATTTTAGAGAGTGGGAGTGCGGGAGTGGGGGGCTCAGAGAGAGGAATGGGCCCCAGACCTCTTTACCCCACCCCTTTCGTTCTTTGCGCTGCACCTCTCCCCCCCCCCCCCCCCACCTACCTTCGCCGCCATTTCCCCCCTCTCTCTTTTTTTATAAAAACCAGAAAAAATAAGGATGAGATGTGAGAGAGAGAGAGAGGGGGTAGGGGGCGGGAGGATGGGACTGCCTGAAAGATAGTGTGCCCTCAGGGGTTTGATTTTCAGCGAACGGTTTCCAGGGGAAACTGGGGAAGGGTGTGGGGAGGGGTGGAGGAAAGTGAAAAAGCGCGGAGGGCACTGAGGTCGTGGGGGAGGGGGAGAGTCTGTGAGATAGGGGGATGTGCAATGGAGTGCAGGGGGGGCAAGGGGACGGGGCAGGTATTTGATGCGCGGAGATGAATGGGGTGGGGGAGGGGACTATCACGGGTTCGGTTTGTTTGCTCGCCAAAAGCAAAGCAAAATGAAAGAAAAGGGGGGCAGGGATGGGTCACTGGGGGAGACAAGGTAAGTTCTGTCTCTCTCTCTCTGTCTGAGGGAGTAAAGGGGAGGGGAACTAAGGGGACAGAGGAGGAAAGAGGAGGAGAGAGAAGGACCGGGTCCCCCTGGTTGGTTTCCAGGGTACTACCCCCCACCACCACCTTACCCTGGTCGGGGAGGTTGGGACGATGCAATATTGTGGCGCCCCCACCTCTCTTTTGCCCGGGGCGGCAAACTCTTTTCAAATGGAGCAAATAGAGAATGGTACGGGATGGGAGGGAGGAGGAGTAGGGAGGTAATGGAGGAGAGGAGGGTGGGCCTGAGGGGTGTTTGTGTGGACTCGAGGGGGTAGCGAGTGGGGCGGGGCGTAGTGGCGACATTTGCTGGTGGAGTGAGTTTTGGGGAGGGGTTTGGGAGATAGGAGGGTAAACGGGGCCAGACTGTCAACTGTTCTGCTTCATTCCATGGCAGCGCCATTTTGTTCTCCAGGCCATCCGCTTGAGTGGTAGTCACGTCTGGAAGCCGATATGAATACTATGAACAAAGGGAATGCGTTCGTCAAGTGTTCTCCGCTTCATTTTCTTCACATGCTCGCAAGAGCTTTATGGTTCCAATTCTGGAGCAATTTTGGAAGAGGAAGAAGAAAATAGATAAAAACATATCTGGTTTCATATTGCCTCTATCAGTGGATCAAATTTTATTTAAATTTAATGTAATATCCGCGACTATATTAAAAGTATCACTACAACTGTACGAATCATGTTGCCCATAGCTCCGACCCCTCCAAAACGAAATTAGGTATTACCTACGTCATCTGAGCCTCAATTTTATGTGAAACAAAAATTATTAGGTATTTCAAAGCTGTCTAAAGAGATAGTCGATTTCTGAAATGGTCCATCTATATGGGCTTATATTTCGCTAAAAAAGAATACTTTAGAAACAAGCAAGGATTTGGTGAAAATGGAGTTTAGCAACTGACAGACGCAAGACAAGCCGTCGTAAATGCTAAATGCTAAGGCTGCTGAAGATGAAAGGGACATAGAACGTGAAAAATGAAAAGGTTAGCGGAAGAGTGAGGAAGAAATGTCCGTATAGGGCACAGTACGACTGAAAACCTATTTGATTGGACACACCCTAAGTCATAGCTGAATTGCCAGGAGCATAATTGATGGAATATAGAAGGAAAGACCCCATGAGGAAGAAAAAGGGATCATTACAAGGGAGAAATAAAAAGGTACTTATATACGAAAGGACAAGTACCAGGATTCAAATTTGCTAGCAATGTTTAGGAAATATTACAGGGCTACAGCGTACCGATAAGGGTGGAAAAACGATTATGATCCAAATGGACTCACTTCAACCTCCAAGATGGTATCATAACCAAAATATTTACCAACAATGGTTTCACATACTTTTCCTAGTTCTGTTAACTTTGGGTAGAGTTATTCCCGCATTAGTCACGCCATTGATTATATGGTAAGGATTTTATTTCCTTGAAATCCACGATTTTCCTACCATCGCCAATTTTCCAAATGAAGATTCCTTGTTTCATTGCCATCTTGTGTACTCTCTCCCTTGTGGTTTTCATCTCTATATCACCCGCATATATAACCTTTTTTTTACACCATGCCCACTCATCTTCTTCTATTGCTTCTTATCGTTTAACGGGTCACTGTTAGTAACAGCATCAAGTACTAACCCTGATTGTTCGAATTTTTATCAATGTTCAATATTTTTACCAATCATTTCAATACCTACTACCAAAGATAGCATACTCCATAGTATGGGAAAGATAATCAATTTAATGACTATTTTCCATGAAAATCCTATGCATCCACGAATTTTGTAAGCTTTGACGATGACAAAAGTTAGTTTTTCCATTCAAAATTAAATGCACTCATTAAGGATCCAAAGAAAACATAAATTCATCTGCGGGTCCAATTTTCGTGTACTAACTATTAGGTGCTGAGAAACCATTAATTTTGTAACTGTTTTTTCAGTTAATTTTCACGGACAGTAGTGCTTGAAATATCATACACATTACAAATGGTGAAACCGGTTGTTGAAATAAAACATTTTATGAAGTTTCTTAGGTAAGAGGTAGATTTGGTGGATCTGATGAATTTCTAATTATCAAATGTTCCTCACCACACCCTCGCGATTAAGACTAATGATGAGAATTAACAAATGTTTCCTTATTTACAGAGGGCTTTGGTTTCGAGAGATAGAAATTAAATGACAACGTTTGTAGCCACAAATTACTCTGTTGACAAAATGTTTTCTTGAGCAATATCCTATTACCTATGAAGTATTTTTACCACCTGCCAAGCGTCCTTACGGAAGTCCGTAGCGTACCGTATAGATATTTACTAGACAAAATATTTGTCCTCCTTGATATAGCGGTTGACTCAAGGAAACAAAACGGAGAGGATCTTATATTGTCGATCACATGTTTCAGGAAAGAGAGGTATTATCTTCGCTAACATTGCATATGGTAGCGAAATTATTTATAACTTCATTATTATTCCAATATCGGTGAATTGTTTTTTGCAGGCCCCTTTTATGGGCAATGAATTGCTGCGATTGACACTTTGCGCCAAAAATAGCAAAATTTCTGCCGACTTGATATTTTTGGCGCGCTCAATTTTTTTTGGGGATTAATCTGAATGAACGCATTTAGACATGTCCTTCGCAGTACAAACTCAATCAAAACATCCTATTGGGTTTTGTAAGTATCTATATTCGTACCATTTTAAGCATTTATTTTTTCACGGCAGTTGAAGGATTTGATGTTGAAATTGAGGAATCCTGCTCTTTTTATATAACTTTGTGGAAACAATCTTAATTATCCCTTAATCTCAATCATTGTGTATTTTTCCGCTGGAGACTACATACTACTTCACAATATTGCCTTTTAGCTCCATATTTCTTTCTATATATATGGGAAATATTATAGTAATATAAAATTATCGTATTCTCCAAATATACGAAATCTATTATTAGGGTTAACGACGACAGATCTTGAAGAATGTGGATGACAGTGAATATTTAATCCAGGCTTGAATACTTCCTTTTAAATGCTCTCTTTCTAGGGCTCCAGGCGTCGCACAATCCTTATACTGGAGCACTCATTAATGTTTATAACATTTATGAAGGTGAATGATACTTTGTATTTGTTACGAATTAACAATCAGTATTGAAGATTTTAAATGAAGGTAAATTCATAATAACTGAGCAAGCGTTTTTAGATTCTTGATATGTTAGAATATTGAAACGAAGCAAACTTCAAGAACTGATAATGATTGATATGTGACTTTTTAGATCCTTTTTTTTAATATTCAACGTGAGGTAAAAAAATGGTACGGACAAGTGATAAGAAATGATCACCGGATTTCAGTAAACTAGGCGTCAAAAAAATTTTAAGGCGGAAAATGAAGAGGAAAATGACTCCAAATCCTTGAATTTTGAGCATGAACATTGTCGTTGATTGTAATTGTACAAAGAATCATACATAGGTAATGAATTCATGCTTCATTTTGGTCACGGTTGTTTGTTTCTCGTCTCATGTGAACACTTTTTTAATTACTTAATAAATAATTTTGAGATTCAGAATTCGTTTTATATTTCGGAGGCGTTGATATGTCCAACGCTTATCTTCGTAAAAGCATATCGCGTCCGACACAAATCATTTCACTCTAACGGAAAGCATATGGTTCACCGTTATGTATCTAGCCACGCATATTTAGAATATCATTTGGCTGGAGCCTCCGAAACCTTCTATATTGAGGGATATTTCTCTTCTTTCATCTCGTTAGGGCTGCAGTACTAGTACTGGTCGTCCGAGATCAATACCAAAGCTTCCCCATTTTAGGCACAGAATTTTTGGATATTCAGAGAACGACGCTGCACTAACCTTGCAGGGGTGGCTATAGGCTGGGCAGAGCAATTGCCTACATTTCGCAACGGTATTACGGAAAACCAATCATGGCGAGTGGGATGGAGCCTGCTGTAGGGCATTTGAGGGTGTCTTTTGCTGCTCCCCAGGGAGTTTGAAAGATGGGTGGCTTGCCGTCGCCAGCCGCATCCTGTGTACACTTGAAACCTCGATTGAAGCCCCATTCATCTTGCCTTTGAATACATCCATTCCCCTACGAAACTCGGTATCCCCCAATGGCCATACGACTGTTTACACATCCGTTCCAAGTTCTCACCCGAGAAGCCGCCTGTAAGTTGCGTCATACATTTTTTTAGTAATGGTCTTCAATTCCAGACTCCTTGATCTTCAAACAATTTTTCTCGCTTATTCGCAATTAATTACATTTTCTATTTTCTCCTTTTCAATTATTTAATTTCCTCGCTATTATTCGCGAAAACCTATTTTACTTTCTCTTTCCCTTTTTTTTCACTTTCCTTATCGTTCTTTTCCCAGTACGGCCTACATCCTGGTTTTATATCATCTCAGAATCACAATTCCTGCGATAATTTGAGCCATGTTGTGGCTTTCAAGTTTGATTGCTGTAATTGACAATTTTTTGCCGTTTAAATAATTTATTAATGAAAAGACACAAGCTATCTCAATAGTTTCCTTATTTCTCTGTGGTTTTACTATTTTCACCGTAAAAAAAGGGCGAATCTTTCTCGACCTTAGCGAGCCTTTATGGAGAAAGCTTATTTCCTGTATTTGGTGCATTAAAATACGATCAAATTCTTTCGGTGGTTTTGGATACGTAATGAATTTGCGCAAATAAATTTTCACCGTGCCTAAATATGCCGTAGAGGTTTTCATATTGCGTTATCACTTGATTTCTTCTGCGGTTGTTAAAAAGACTTCAGCTTTCAAGGGTGGAATGCCAAACTGATCTCCTTTAACATCTTTTACATTTCGCTTCGTGCCCTGGCCCTGAAGAATTTTCGAAGGAGCAGTAAAGATAAGAAAAGGGCCTCTCATTCAATTCAGAGAGAAGGTTGCGTAAGCTTCTAGTACTCCATGTATGAATTCTAAGACGAGTCGAATCCCTCAACACCACGCTCCCTCATCCTCATCCCTCCACTCACCCTTCTTAGCCACCCTCGCCGCATTGGAAATTCCCTTCCCACTATACCCTAATCACTGACGCCTCGATTGCTCCATTCATCGCCATCGTCCTCTCACCGCAAACCTCTCTCTCTCTCTTAAAGGTTTCTGATACAGCTGTCGCACGCCATCCTCGATCCCTCTTCCACTCCTCGTGGCCTTGAGCATGAAGGTTTCTTCTCTTTTGCCGTAGGTTTCTCTCGTCTTCTCACCTTCCTCGTGCGCTAATGTATGGAAGCACTCACCGTTCCCTAATCATTTACAGGAGGCTTTCACCTTCCTCTCCCCAACGCCTGTATCCCCAGTGCTTTTCCCATTTTTACCGCCAGTTCCACCAGTATTTTTACCCACTTGCTCTCCGCTTTCTTCCTAATAAGAATTAAGCGTATGTAATAGTTACGCCAACTTCGTCGCATTAATGCAGCCGTTGCTTCATGATTTGACCAACCAATGCACCCCGTTTCGAGTTATTTATGAATAAAATCCTATTCTGGAATAGAAAATAAAATCAAAAGAAATGCGGAGCGATGAAGCCATGGGAAGTATAGACTAAAGATGTGTATGAAACTTAAAAATAACTAAGATTATGATTACAGCTGAAGATATGAAGCTGAAGTTAAATGCAGGAAGCAAAAGCTAGATGAAATGAGCGAGTATTGCCTGGAAAGGCAAATAACGAGGGCAAAGGAAGAAGAAAATAGTCAATAGAATAGTCCAGGCGAAGAGGTCATTCTACGGAAAGAAGAATCTACTTACGTTGGAAATACAAGTCCCCACTCACTCGAATAAACTCAACGTTTCTGGTTGCTCAAAAACTAATATTTCATATTGAACGGGATGCTGAAAAATTGTATCCTTCACCTTACATCGTTCGACATGAAGTGTAGTAGGAGTTGAGGTGAACGTTCATCAATTTAACTTATCCATGTGTGAGAATAACCCTGGTCATGACATTTTGTGAAGTGTGGCGTAATATCAGTAGAAAGGTTTCATTTTTAATAGGTTCGTCGATATCCGTGTTAAAGTTATAAAAATAGGCAGCATAGCAAAAGAATAGGTAGGTGAATACTTGTTAGAGTAGCCTGTGGTGCATGATACATGCATTAAAAACCAATCCCTTTATTACTATGTAGATACTGAACACCAAGCTGCATGTAACCCCATTGTCTAGCATGTTTCCATGTAGCAATTCAGTTGAATGTCAAAATCTCATGCTTGGTAAACTTTGTACCCTGCCACATACCCTGGCGGTGGCTTGCAGGGTATTCCGTAGATGTAGAGATGTAGAGGAAAAATAAGGATGTAGAAAATCATGTTTTTGCCATTCTTTTTGAAAATGTTGGTGTACAATAACATATGTAGTTATACCAATCATAAAGGCCATTATTGAATATGACAGATAAAATATCTTGAACTCACAATTAGTATTTTTATGTAAGAAACACTATGAGCCAGAAAACAATATCGTTGTGAAACCGAGATGCATGATCATGATAAAATATACAGTTACCGTGTCGATAGATAGTTGCGGTAGACTTAAGGGTTTCTTTGTACCTCGATGAAACTCAAACGCATGAGTGTAATTTTTTAGGCATCTCCTTTCATGTTGCGTAAGAAACATTTTCAGTGTCTGTTCATAATGATTTAAGTTTATTTCATTCGAAACCACGTTTCCCCGACAAGGAGATACCGTGAAAAGGATGTTGAGAAAGCTGACGAAATATTCTTTTTCTGAACCTGGAGATAAAATGCAGAAAGTGACACGGATTTCTCTCCCATAGGGTTCCGGGTTCACGAGAAGATTGGTTCCATAGAATTCGTTCCATGTAAGTCCTGCGTAAGTGTCTTGGCCTTGGTAGTTAAGGCATAGATTCGAATATTCGATTTTATTGTGTTTTGATTATTGGCATGGGTTCGAGCCTCACACATGCCATTTTTACTGGTTGAAAATATTTCAGAAACAATTGTAAAATACCCAGTCCCACACATATACAACGATAATATCAGCATTTTCAATTTTGATCCTACATTCTGAATGTACAATTATCCTTCTGGGAGAGTATTGTAACCAATTTCAGGATTCTATGTTTTACTCGAAATGATAATTCACAAGCAGATGGTGTGTCATTGACTAAATATATCCAGATTTTGAAAATCGGAGATTATATTTTGGGGCAAGACAGAGCTCAATCGGTTTCCGATATTTCTGGAAGCCGTTATAGCTGTCAGTAGCTATCTTAACCTTCTTTCGTTGCTCATGTATGTAACTTGAAATCCAGGGTTGTTTACAAAAGGTATCCCGATTATAAAGAAGATTGCGAAGTATTTAACCCTGAAAATATGCCAAAGATGAGGCTCAAACCCATGCCACTAATCAGAAGGTTACAAAATAATACTCAAACCTACGCCTTACTACTAAGGCCACGGCAATTGCTATGAAGGGTCGTGAAATACAAGGGATTTGAACGGAACAACATTCTGTAGAACCAATTTTCTCGTGAACCGGGCCTGTGGAATAGAAAGCAGTGATGCTTTTTCTGCGCTTTATCTCCAGTTACAGAAAAAGAATGTTTCGTTAGCTTTCTAACCATATTTTTCGCGATATATCCTTGTTAAAAGTCAGTGTGGCTACTAAAAGTGGGATTAATTGATTATTATTTCTCAATAGCCTGGAAGTTATAAAACATCTGGAGCATGCACCTTTATGGCCGTGAAGTATAGGTGATAACATCGGCAGATAAGTTAAGGCAGGAAGCATTTAAAATATTGTGCTACCGAGGAATGATGAAGATAAAGTGGATCCACTGAATGACAAACGAAGAAGTCTAAAGGAGAGTGGGAGAAAATAGGAGTCTGCTGAAAACTATGAGAAGAAGACGGTACAACTTAATCGGCCATATCTTAAGGCACGATATCCTAATGAAGGCAAATTTGAGAGAAATGTGAACGGGAAGAATGGAGAAAGAAGAGGCATCGGATGATATGCATAAGAAACCAGATGTGAAGGATGTGAAAGAGAAGAGTTATATCAATATGAAGAGGTTAGTCGATAGTAGAATGGACAGGACAGCTGCGTCAATCTTAGAACTGTTGACCGATGATGATGAGTTCTGCCCGGTGTACAGTTATCCTCTACCGCACACCCTCACAGTTGCTTTCACGGTACTATGTAGATGTGGATACCAATTTGGTCCCTGGAACATCGCTCACGGATTATTCTCATGGGCTCCCTTCCTACTCCAGTCACGCGGCCGATTGCACTACCCGTCCCGCCTCCCGTGGCTCATCTCTGTCTCTGAACCGCACCTCAACCCCCCAGCCTCCTCCTCATCGGCTTGCTCCACATCTTCCCCCATCATCCATTCGCACAGTTCCCTCCCTCCGCCTCCTATCGCACCCCACTCACTCCTCTCAGAGCCTGCGCCCGACCCGAGTTCTCACACTCATCCATCTCCTCGCCACCGATGGAAATCGCAACCCCCAAGGCCTTCCTTACCCTCTTTGGCCTTCCGCCTCCTCCCCACCCTTTTCTTCCGCAGCTCACAACGCTGACCCTCCCTCTTATCTCCTTCTCCCGCCCCACTTTCCTTCCCCACGCATTATGACGCAACGACAATGGGGCGGCACCCGCTGAGCGGGGATGGCGAAAAAAAAAGGCTGTGGGTTTTTAAAAAAGAAAAGAAAAAGAGTGCGAGGGAGAAAGATCCTCAGGACGAAGGATAAGGACCAAACCCAGGTCTCATCATCTCACTATTTTTTTCTCCTCCCACTCCACCGCACACATACGTAGGCACACCAACCTACCCTACGGTCTTCCTAAGCCCTCTCTCCTCTGCATTGTGACGCGAGCAGGTATTCCGTCTTTGCTTGCGAGCCTCTCCCCACCGGGTCCACGTTTGTGCGCTCGTCGGTGCTCCACGGAAAAGGATTGAAATGGAGTTTCAAAGGGGCCGACGGTTGGAGCGGCGGTGGAGGAAAAGGAAGATTGGGATGGGTGGGGGGTCCAGCGAACGTTCACAAAAATGGGTGACCGTGAAGGGGGCAAGAAAGTGGGAAGGTTTAGGGATGGAAGGGTGTGAGGGATTTCGGGTGTCTTCCTCGCGGCATAACGACCGCCCTTTGGGCGACGGATAATGGGACATCACCCTAACTTCGGGAAGAGTCCGCCTCCGACAACAAAATACGGCGTCGGAAATCTAGGCGTCCAAACAGCGAGTGCATAGTTCTTTTCCACACAAAGAGGCGCCCACCACGTAGATGCGTTGGGGGCGTAGAGCACTAAGGTAGAGGCGTCGTCGGCCTTTTTAGTCTTTCAACTCTCCCCGTATCACGCGCGAATGCGGTTTCTTCGCCTACCTCCACCGGCGGCGTGCGACACGCCCTCAGGGTACCGTCACTCGCCTCCGGAGAGACGCGCGCAGAGTGTCGCGATTGTGTCAAGGTGCGGTCGGAGGCCTCCTGAAGTTTTTTCTGTACCCGAAAAAGAGTTGACTTTAGCCTTCGGGTACTCCCGAACTTGTTTCCAATGAAACCAGTCATCACTCTCATCCAATACTCGCTAGCGGATGAGAGTGGTAAGGCGTGACCACGGAAATTGAAAAGGCATCAGGGACCGGTGCAGTGCCATTTAGAATGAATTGCTGAACGATAAAAAAAAGAAATTAAAGAATCGAGGCCATCATGAGACGCTTGAGTCCAGTCCTGGTATGTAATTCGTAGTGTCGGACAAACGGGGAAGTGGAAGGCAAATATTAACTCATAGAAGTCTTCTTAATGTATTCGAATGAGTGATTGAGGTGAAGGGTTACTAGTCCGCGCGACTTCTTCTCACTGTTCTATTAAACCTTAGTGCGTTCAACTAAAATGGAAAGTAGAGAATTTAGGGGAGGCAACCGACGGCTGTGGCCATATACATTATTTAGAATTCGTTGGTAATTGGATATTGGTTGGAAATTTTCATTGAATAAATGTAGGGTGGAGTAAATAGAGACGTCGGTATTACCTCTTCAACTAAATTTACATCTACAGCGCACCCTGCATGCCATCTCGAGGGAATGTGGCAGGCCAAAATAGGAATGACATTTATGTACTAATGGCTGCAACTCTACTTTGTTAATAGATTACTATTGATATCATGCGACAGATACTACAAAGTTGACATGCTAAGCAACAGACAAGGAGACATTTTTTCGAAAATCTGCACGCAGGCAATGCACATGCAAAATTGCCTAAACATTGACATTTCTGTTTCAGCAGTAAACCCCTGAGCACCTTTTTTTGAAAGTAACGTAAAGACGCGTTTTAACTTTTATGACTCCTATACTGAATTACTCTCCATTTATATTGTCTCTACTCCTACCATTTCTGCTTTCGGCATGTTTCAGATTTCATTTCTGCATGGTGACATTTGTGATAGAATTTTTTAATTCATTGATAACTTCATGAAAAATTGTTAGCACTTGGGGAACGGGTCAATAGCCGTGAAACGGGACTCATTTGGAAGTATGTATCGGTTAAGAGGATCTTTTTGATTGTTTTGCCAAAAGGCCATGAGGCTATGCCGGATAGCATAAGGAATTAGTGGAGCATTTAAGAATGCTTACTGAATTCCTCATTACCGACAATAATGAAGAGAGAGTACGTCATAGGGTTCGTTGTGTTCAAAGGGTAGATTGGAGTTGGCTTACGGATCCATGAAAAGAGAGATAATGGAGGTAATGAAAGGGTAATCGAAGAAATAATGTTTGAGTTTGGATAAAATGACATTTGAAAGATCAAAAATGCTGTACTACTATCCTTAAGTTCCTGGTCTGAATTTTTCCCCAGAGTTTCCGACCCTCCGAGTGAAACAACTGTTTTTGATGGGTGAAAACATTTTTAGGTGGTTGAGAAGCCAATATTTTACGAAGAACACTGTTGTGGGCAAAAATCAAAAGTCATGAACTTGTTGATTTATTTTCGACAGCTTTTTTACAATTTACGTGCCATAGTTTTTCTATACTTTTATATTTATTTTACCGAATCATACATTCATCAAGTTATACATTTGTGGAAACAGCCATTTTTCTAGCAAGTTGCATGGCCACACCATCACGTCACATGTCTATCAACTTACTAAATCATATATACAACAGCAGATACGGTATTTTTCTCAGATATTACACGCTAAAATAGGGTACAATAAATTACGAATTTTATAGCGTTGTATTAAACCACTTTATTGCTCGTATTTGAAGAGTTCGTCCCCGCCTTTGCCCTCTCACTATTTTCTCTCACTGCAAAAGGCGTCTCGGCTCACATGGCAGCAGTGAATGCCTGGCTCCTTCGTCCATTCCTGACTGATAGTCAGAGAGAAGTCGCAAAGTTTTCCAACCCACCATATTCGCTAGAGATTGGAGCGTGGTGGCCTAGTGGGTAGAGCGCTTGGCTATTGATCGAAGGGTTCCGGGTTCAAATCCGGGTGAAGCATTTGGACGCCCCCGAAAGAAAAATCCTCGGAGTGCGAGGTGGCCCAGGGAAAGGAACTAGTTGCCCAACCCTGAAATACATGAAAGTCACACGCCTGTGGCTTAGTCCGGGGTGAGCTCTACTCTCACCTATCAAAACCAACCTTCAGATTGATTCACTGTATTCGCTAGATTTGTCTCTTACTTGCTCAATATTATCAAATTTGTAGTTGCAGTTGAAGGGTACGAAGTTTGACATGTGTAGAAAATAAAAATGCTGTAAAGATCCACCTAAACCATTTTACTACAAAATCTTTCCTAATACTTTAAAGAAGTTGGAAACGCGTTCTAAACAAAGTATTATCTCAAGCGGATATTATTTTGAATAATTAAAGAATTATAGCTTATCCTTAAGCCTTTGCTTTTATACTTTTCTTTTCATAGTCCTGGAGATAATGGCCGTACTGGATACATGCATGAGCGGGTCTAGAGTAAAGAATTATTGTCAGAATGGGGCTGCGATGAGTATATAAGTTGAACCAGGTAGTTCACTGGGCCTTACAAATTTAGGTTTTATTAGCTGTGCCTAGTCCTGAAGGAAAGAGTGTGATGGTGCTAATGAATCTACACGTTGCCATGAACCAAAGGAAGGTCAGAACGTATATTCATCTACATTTACGTAATAACCTGCAAACCACCGCGAGGGTGTGTGGCAGGGGGTGAAGATTACAAAATATGAACCATTTACGTGCATCTGCCAAGCTACCAAGCCATGCGGCCATGCAACTAAGAGGTATCACTAGAGACTTCTAACAACATTTCACCTGCCTATCCCTTTGCTATACTGTCTATTATGCTCTCTAATGGTAAGTGGGAAAATTACATTTTAAATCTATCATTGTGACAATCTATCTTTTTAATCAGGTCAAATCTAGAATAATACGCGGGGGTTCTTATTATATATCTGACATCTTCAATAAACCTATACGTTTAAAATTTCTGTAGGAGATTAAAATCTGTACTTTAACCTAAGATCTGATAATTCTTCCAGCCTAAATCTTGTATTAATTTTGATACACTGCTAAATCAATTGTAACACCTTTTAACAAACCTATCTTCTCTACGCTGCTCTATGTCTAGTTCTTTGATCAAATCAAATCTAATTCATTCGGATCACATATACTGGCAGTATATTCTAAGTGGGCCCTAAATAATGAAAATTAACATCGCTCCTTTGGACAAACTCGGAGGTTCAGGTGTGATTGAGAAGAAACGGAACATCACTTCACTTGAATAATGAGCAACTTCCACAAAGATAACGTTTATTACTACCGGGTTTCGCTTTTTCCAGCATCGTCAGGCCTAAAGATGCTATAAAAAGTAAATCTCGACCGCAATAAACGTTATCTCTATGGGAGTTGCTCATTATTAAAGTGCAGGCGCTACTTTTTCGTGACCTTTCTCTAGTACCCTTCAAGCTATCTGGCTTTATTCAAAATGTGATAATTTCTTTTCTCAATATTTATGTTTTGCTCTAATCGATATGCCTTTAACCAACCACTCAATATTATTCCTCCAACAACGTTGAGGTGTGGACGTAAGGAAAGCGAGCGATGGTTCAACTCGTCTTCAACTGAAAATCTCGTCACGCTGATCTTCGAACCCGTTTCTTTTTTTTCGGGAGAAAAGGCATCTTAAAGGGCGTCGTCGTTCGCCGAACGTTTTGCACACTCCACTCGGTCGCCCCAAAAATCCTTTTGCTCGCTCATGCGCGCTCCCAGATCTCACTCATTCTGAGCATAGGAGAAAGAGAGAGAGCTTTCAATGGTGGGGGGGGGGGGGTAAGTAAGCTTTCAGGCACGGAGCCCTCGTCTTCCATCCACCCAAACGCACTCCTTAAAAGGTTAGCACGTCAGAAGGCGCGCGCGATCCCCGTCTTAATACTCCCTCCTGGATGTGCCCATCTCTAACCTTTTCCTCATCTCCTTCCCTCTACTTCCACCTGCCCCCGCAGATATACCGACCTCCCCCACTCCGTTCCAAAGGACGCTCGCATAGTTTTGCGCCTCCCGATATATATCCCCTCCGTGACCTTCCAAGATGGGACACGCACACGAGAAGGCGTTTCACACCTCAGTAGCCGGTGCCGATTTCACGTGGTCTCTTTCTCTCTCCTCCCCTCCTTCGCTCTCCCATTCATTCCTCACCGACCCCTTTCCACTCCCCCCATTGTGCTTACTCACATGCCGGAGGGGCTCGTCCAGCTTTCAGCGGGGTGTGGGGGAAAGAGTGACCGATCTAGCATTCGGCTTATCCTGCTCGGTCTACTTTCCTAGTCCGAGAAAGAAGAGGGATTGAGTAAGAGCTGGCTGGATGCTTGCAACGACACTGGCACGGAGGAGGGAGTGAGGTGTGAGAGGTTTCGTCGTTGCACCCTCACTGCATACGTTTAGGTTATTTGGACGGACTTTGACGGCGTGGAGAGAGTATAATATGCTTTTTTAGGTGATCCAACAGATCATACTGCACCGTGAAACAGCTGATTTCAAACTTCCATCATGCCAGATTTCAAACATCCATGCCAGTGGCGGGAATCTTTGCGTTGGCGGAAAAACCTTTGGGTTAAGAGGCCGGCACGTTACCGACCTTTCTACCTCGGTCCTTATTTTTTTTTAGTGTATTGAATAAATTGGCAAATTAAGTCATAGAAGTGTCTCGTGTTTACGTGTGATAAAGAAGGAGAAGGACTTATTATACATCAGGAGAGCGTCCATTAATGTTTCAAAAGTAGATGGAAATATAGTTGTTTTTTTTTCGTCCTGGAGATAATGGCCGCACTGGATAGATGCATGAGCGGGTCTAGAGTAAAGAATTATTGTCAGAATGGGGCTGCGATGAGTATATAAATTGAACTAGAGAGTTCCCCGGGCCTTACAAAATTAGGTTTTATTAGCTGTGCCTACTCCTGAAGGAAAGAGTGTGATGGTGCTAATGAATCTGCACGTTGCCCTAAACCAAAGGAAGGTCATAAAAACGTATATTCATACATTACATATTCTCTCACATACTCACGCACATAGGAGGCGGCGCTTTTTGAGATTCCCTCTCTCCTTTCCTTAGTCCTCTCGGAATGCCGTTGTACCTGGTATAAAAAATATATGTTATTATCTTGAACAAAATATTTTCTTTCATATGCCATAAATAGTCACCACGAATGAGCATATGATTTAATCCAATTTATTTAGTGGTATTACTGGTCCAATAACTACTATTTTATTTTCCTTAGATATGAATACAATAGAATGCTTAAAACTTTTAGCGTTACATTAATTTATCGTTCCAAAAGAGGAAATTACATCTCGGGGCAGACGTAATTTTACGGATGTATAATACATGATCAAAGAATCTAAATGGAAGTGAGTTCCATTTTCACCGACGAAACACAATTTCTCACTCTTTGGCAAGGCCACGCATCGCCATCTCCGAACGAAGAGATGTTTCTCTCCGTAAGGGTCTAAAGACACAAATCCTCAGAGATGGGGATGTGAGGGAAAAAAAGAAGGAAAAATGTTGTAAGGAGGTCAGGAAGGAGAGAAAGAGAGAGAGAGAGAGAGATAGGTGTTTGTGAAATGACTCTTTTGGGAAGCAAATTGGGTCCAGCCATAGCGCCTTGTGGGACCCTGTCCCCCCATATATGCTCTCCTTCCTCGCTCTATCACTCGACCACGCACGCACATAGGAGGCGGCGCCTTTTGAGATTCCCTCTCTCCTTTCCTTAGTCCTCTCGGAATGCCGTTGTCACCTCGGAGCAGCAGAGATTGGTGCTCGGCGATGCGAGAGCCGAAAGGGAAACCAGCGTTGGCGGTTTGCAAGATCCCAGGGGAATTCCAGGTTGGACTTTTTCTTCACCACCCGACGAAACTATACTGCAAGACGGAGAAGGAGAGAGAGAGAGACAAGGAGGACAAAGGTAGGCCGACTGCCCTCGTTTTTTTCCTTAAACGTTCTCCTCCCCCATTACACTCCGCCATTCTTTCCCTCTTGGCCCGACACCATCAGAAGGCCTCCTCAACTCCAATGCCGGCCGTCTTACTCTATATCTCTCTCCTCCCTCACCCCTCCCCCTTTTCTTGCCTATAGGCCGCTCTATTATCTTCTGACCTTCACGCTCCGACTGGTTTACTCGTCGGGGATGCCCGATCGTTCCGAGCTCCTCCTTATCCTCCCAATAGCAACCTCTCCACCTCTCTCGGGCAACTTCCCTTGATCCGTCTTACCATACCGCCCCGCCGGCATCCAAACTCTCTTCCATTCGACGCCCACAATGGCTGTGCCACAATAGTGATACAATGTTTAAGAGAAGGAGCTACAACAAAAAATATGAGAATCCTTATTTCTTTCGAAAATTCTTTCCCAAATCTGCTACGAATTAATTCTTCGTTTTTCCCATGAACACTTTTTTTGGGAAAGGTTTTTTCTAGAGCTTTCTACGTATTAGCGTATTCTTATTCTTATAAATTAAGCATTTATTAAAATTAGAATTTCACAATTCTTAAATCGGTATAAGAGACAATTTATTAGACTTAGAATTCAGATGAGGCATAAAACACATCTTTTTTTCCTTGTCTAATATTTTAAGATTAAAACCGACCAAATAAAAATATGTTTTGCTTCTTCATGCATACTTCGAAAGATGTTTCATGAAATAGTTTTTTTATTGTTTCATGAAATAGTTTGCTGCTACAATTGAAGCGAGTTTTCGACTGATTTCGCTCAAAGTTTTCAAAGGCAAGCTTCTCTACTTATTCCATTCCGGATCAAAATTGAACCGTCGCTTGCTGAGATATTTATTGTGAAAATAATTCAATCGATTCAAAAAACTTTTAAATGTTGATTTGGAAATAAATTATTAATATATATCACCGTTCCTAAAGCATTACCTGAGATGTGACGAAATTTCTTCCATCAATGAATACAGGATATTACCAATCCTAAATTATCTTCACAAAAGCTTAGCATGCCTTTGGAAGAGTGGAAGAGACAGTGAAAAAGGCATTTTATAATATATTTTTTCTAACACAAGTATTACTTCATAGGTTTATTAAATACATTTTTGGTTAACGTTTCTGGTGCTACTCAGTTAAAAAGGTTTTATGAAGAAAACAAAATTGTTCTAGCTTGTCCCTCAATCGGTGGGGTGGGGTTCAGGCAGTCTGGGTCCAGTAAATATTATTTGGGAATGAAGCAATGCCGAGGTAAAATAGACGGCTCAGAAAAAACTCCTGACATAGAATTGTTAAAAAGGAACTTTTAATTTTCAATATTTTATTGTAGGAGGAAAAGGAATATGGTGGGAACTCTTTAATAATGCATGACCTAGTAATTTGGACCGGTCCAAAATATACGCTCTTCGGTGGTCCGAAATACACGATAAAGAACAAACTCACTACCCTGCTGAAAAATTTCGTATAAGTTCATTAAAAGATTTCCTTAGGCCATTCTACAGCGATTCCTTAAAGTATCGAAACACTTTTTTAAGGAATTCCGTAGAACGTTTTGTGGAAATTCCCTAGCCTTCTGTACAGATTCCTTGCATCGTTTCGTAGAGATTCCCTAGCATTCTGTTCAGATTCCTTAAAGTATTTGCAGAAATTCCCTACACCGTTCTGTAGAGTTTGCTTAAAGCTATCTATAGATATTCTACAACGTATTTTATGCACTCCTAAAGGTACATTGGCAATTGTTTACACTATTTTGCTCAGCTTTCTAAATGCACTCATTCCTAACATAATTCCAGATGATATTTAGGCTGATAGTACATAAGTTACATAAAAATAATAGAATGAATAAATTAAAAACTCGCATCTATTTACCTCTGTATTTATTATCAGTCATTAATTTTACATTTCCTTGAGGAATTGCACTGTGTATATTACTTATAAATAAGTTTTTTAGCCATTTTCTCCGTAGTTAATCCACAGAAAGGACTGAAAGAAGAACGATCAGGAGACTTAAATTTTGTCATAACAATATTTCATCTTTCAATCAATTATTTAAAGCAGGACCAGTTCACTTCAATTAATTTTCAGCAACACCTTTACATTATATTTCAACGGCCTTCCGTCAGCAAGTGGCACACTATCATTAATATGTATTAATATTTATGTATAAAAAGCGCTCTAATGAAAGTTTACAGAAAAAATAAGCTCACCCTTGTCTCCAGCGCTGTATGTCCAAAGATATCCAAATCTATTGGTCGCAGTCTCAGAACCTCGTAAGAAGGAAGAATGACAATGGTCCTATCTACGAAGAAAGCGGAACCATTAAGAACACATATCCTAACATAAATGACATTTTCAACGATGTCGTGAGGGGACATTTTCCTTTAATGATAGTAGGTACTTGGGCCCATAGTATCATATTTCAGTTCAAAACTTACCTTCTGGGATGATGATTTTCAAATCACAAAATGTATCCGTTCCTTTCGCGTCGTCGTGACTTAGCGAAGGCCAAAAAACTGGATCAATCCTGGCACTAGATCAATCCTCACTTTTGTGATCAATGTATTCGATATCCCCACCGTGGCCGCAGCCCACTTGCCTATTGAAATATTTTAACCAATAATTTATTTTCACTCTTTCATGGTTTTTCACTCAACACGCATTAACAAACAAAACTGCTCGAATTTGTGCTCAAAGAAAAGTAAATACATTGGTTATAAACGAAATACACAGGTTACAAAAAAAAATTAAGATGGAGACTTCATTTGCAACATCCGGTGTTATCCAAAGTCAAATTAAAATCGCAATTCCAATTATATTCTCGTGTATTTAATATTTATTTTTTTCTAACTAAGTAGTTATTTCTATGTTAAAATATTTTAATACTTTTTTTGTTTTATATCCATATTTCATAAGGCTTAGTCTTTCATGAAGAGGTTTCAAGTACTTATGGGCAGGTGGGGGGAGCCATATTTTTTTAAACATCCCGTTCATGTGTTTGTTGAGATTCTCGTTCTAAAAAAATTTAAATTCCGACAAATAAGACTAATTCAAAATATTAACGTTATAATTATGAGCTATGTGGCCATTTTACCTATATAATAAAGATGATTAGTTAGTTTAAAATTTCCACAAGAAACTAAATGATATTTTAAGTACGTTTTGTTTCACAACAACTGAAATTCATGCTTATTTTCAACACAATTTGTGAAAATGCTAGCCAGCTTTAATCAGAATGGCAGCTAGCGGTCCACAACAGAATGTATGAAGTCTTAGAAAGTTTGAGAGATATGCTGCACATGCCAATCAGTTTTTCTGGTCATCATCAACTACTGAACCTAAATTTAATTTGATAGAGCTCAGGTACTTCATAACAATATAACAGCCGTGTCATGCATACGAAACAGTTTTTGCTGATACTGCATTCTGGACATAATCTCCTTTTTCCCCTCAAAACTGGTTCTCCTCAAATAATACATTGGATAATCAATATCTTATTTGTATCCTGCACAATGTACCACCTAACATGAATGAGCCTGTAAAATTATTAGGGTTTCCATTGGACATGAGTTAACTTGGAATGAACGTACAATTGGTGCCTGTAGTAAGCTGCCTAAATCCTTGTAGCTTATGAGGAAAATTAAGCCACTGAGACCAAATAATTACTTATATGATGTATGTCATACATATGTATTATCATTCTAACATATTTTATGGCATTGATCTATGAGGCAACTCAAGAGGTGTAAAAAATATTTTAGAAATTTGTAACTTACAAAATTTTCCCTAGAATTCCGTTGAAACAGTGCAACATCACAATTTTCTACAGAAGCCCCTCTGTTCCACAGAATTTTGTCTGTAGAACTCCGTAGAAAGGGAAATGTTTCTACAGAAATTCTGTAGAATTCCTTACGTTCCGTAGAAAATCTGTACGGAATTTTTCAGTCACTTAAGTGACTGAATTTCGCAGAAGCTCCTTTATATGAATAAAATACGTTGTGAAGTAACTTTGTGGTATTCCATTACACCAAGGTTTATTTAAAACTTTTACAAGACCACAGATTTCAAGGAGACACGACCCGGGTTTCAGCGAATGAAACCCGGGTCGTGTCTCCTTGAAATCTGTGGTCTTGTAAAAGTTTTAAATAAACCTTGGCGCTCCTTTATATATATTTAAGAGACTTACTTGGCGCTTATCTAGATATATTATGATAAGAGGTCGGCAATTCCTGTATTTAAACTAGTAAAAGTAACTGTATAGTTCGCTGCTGCCTTAGGAGGAATAATTGCACCAATTCTCATGATTTCGCTCGTTTCGCCTTTATGTCTAAAGTACTATAGCTAGATTGATAAAATTTTGTGATAAGGCATTCCAGAAATACATCCTAACGATATTGTATCAAATATGTTGCTACCCCTAATGAATACAAAATAAACTATCGGTCCAAATTACACGCTGGTCCAAATTACGCGGACTTCCCTTGTATGTAGATAGACGTATGAAAAGTCCCAACACACATTGGTTAGATCTTTCAGATAAAATTAGAGTATGATCGTCATGCAGAGCTATAAAGTGGTAATTCATCCGCAAACATCAAAGGACAGAAGTAGATTAGTCGAATCAGAAAAGGCATTGTAGATTCCAGAATATTCATATTTTTCCACGCTTCATTCATGTATGCATGGATATCACATGAATATAGCAATTGCTGTAGAAATCTCTTCTTATGCTTGGCATTTAATCACAAATACATGCATATGATTTGGGTGTTGTCTGTCTTGCAAGATATTAGATTGCGGTAAGACGTGGTATTAAAAGTTAATTAACCGTATTATCTTGGTAAATTAGTTTTTAGCGGTGAAATCCGTACCGTAGTCGCTAAGAATGTGATTGTTATTTCGTTGATGATGTATGACAGTTGTACAACTACCCCCTACCGCGCACCCTTGTGGTGGATTGCAGGGAACAATGTAGATACTGAAGAAAATAATACATATAATAATAATGCTTAAGGTTTATGTAAGTCCTTGGGGGAGTCTTTGACTACTTCTTTCTTTACGTAGAATACCTACTTCATGATGATGCGATTTTGATTTCCCGAGGATTTTCCATTCGCTCTCGAGGAATTAAAGTGGAAACAAGGGACCACGGTGGGCGGCCGAGATTTTATTAACAGGGATCAAGCGGGCGAGGCAAGAGGGAATGGTTTTCGGTGAAATTGATGCATCGCCGCCACAAAAAAATTCCTAATGCTGTGAACCGTTGTGCTTGACTCAACGTTGGCGTTAATTCGGATATACAGTTACAATTCTCCCAAGATTTAATGCGGCCTCTCGACGCTCGTAATCTCATTCATGTCACCGTAATCTCAATCCCCTCCCCCCACAGATGACAAATTTAAGGGAATGGGGAGGTGGGTCCGAGAGCAGAGGAAGACAAAGGGCGGCCATTGCTCGCGTGATTACATTTCCTTTAACCCCCAGCGGAGCGATAATCTTCAGCGAAACCCCAAAAGTCGTCGATGTAACCCCCTTTTATCGAAGACCCCGGGGATTCCCGGCCGCTGAAGCTCCGCCAACCCAGTGTACCCCCGTATCCCCATCTTTCCCCCTCCCCCACCACTGTCTTTACCTCCCATCCCCCTTACCGCCACCCCCGCCGCGCCACGCCCCCCTCTTGCTCTCCCTCGGCACTCTCCGAAATTCTGTCGACGCCATCGATATGAAATTCTCCCAACCGGAATGGAATCCAGAGCGAAATGTTTTCCTTTACTGCTCTCTCTCTTCCTCCCTCCGTCTCCTCCACCCCCTGCCCCACCACATCTGTTTCCCCTCCTCCTCCCCTTTCCACTTTCCTTTCCTCCTCCCATCCTCCTGCCTCCCTTCCACTCCGGTCCGTGCCAGCGAAAACATCTTTCACGGCTCCATCCCTCTCTCACTCTTTCCACACACAAACATACATAAAACGCCTCCGACCCCTTCGCTCCCTCCTCTTCCACATTCCCTCTCGTTCGACGCTGTAGTTCCGCAACCCGCAACACACGCAAACCAATTCTCCTTTATATTTTCCTCCACCCATCCCTTTGCCAACCTCCCATTCCGAAAAAGACTAACGTTTCGTCATGCCCTCTCCCTTTTATCTCATCTCCGTTTTTTCTTTCGCAGTGTTATCCTCATCCTCCCACTTTTAGACGTCTCACTTGCGAAACCATACAGAACCCTCTAGTAATATTTCGATTTTCTTCGTATTCGTTCCACAATTTCTTGCTATATTTAAATAGAGATTCATAATATCATGTCAAGGCATAGAGTCAATGTCCTGCAACAAGAATCGTGAACCGTACATTTTTCTCGTGCCTCAAATTACATTATTTGAACAAAGAGAAGGAATATGTATTTAAACGAATGGTGAACAATATAGAACAAAAATCACATCGCCAGTGGTAAAAAACAGTTCTATATCCACCGTCTATATCACTCTTCGGGTAGTTTAGTTAAGTTTGACTTATTTTGGTGGAGTGTTGGTAGGTGTTGTTCCTTAATATTAGTCCTATTCTTTTTCATAATCTTATGCTAAATATATGTTGCTAACTATATTGAATGAATGACAAGGATATGGCTTTTCACTACTGAAAATTTATCAAAGTCAAAATTTATACCTGCGAGAAAACTGTGCCCATAATATTTTCTGTTTGCTTGGCCTATTTTAGATTCAAGATTTCATGGGCCGTTGAGTTCATTTCTTTCCGAATATGCTTACAATTGATCTCACTCATGCATAATTAAATTAAACTTATCTATTTTGTTCGTAAATAAGGTGTCTTTAAGTCTTATTATGACATGTTCTTCAAAGAAAATGAGGCGTTTTATTGAATTGCTTTATTTATATGTTTAGTGTTAGCGTAGAATTAATAAAGCACGTCCAGTCCTTCATTTATTCTACGCGTAGTTGGCTCGAATTTCTTATTGGGTATGGATGTCATGTTCTGTTTTTATTAAAAAAACAGGGTTTTTGGATCTATATAACCTCATCAGTTGGAGTACCGTAAACAAGTATTCTAATACCTTCAAACATAGACAATGTCCCTAGTCTTAAACTTGAGTATTTTGGTTCAGTTTCATTGTGACGAAATATAACTTCACCGCGATCGTTAATTGAGTGCCGGCTTCAGTTCTCAGACTCTGTTCCTGTTTCCTTACTGTCGAAGCCCATACACCAAATCGTATGTACTAAATGTAAGATTCAATTGTTTCTCGCTCCTTCTGCGTGTAGAGGATAGGTTTAAAATTGGGAGTTCATAGAATAAATTTGCTCTAAACAAAGCGACTAAACTACCTCACGAGTGTAGAACTCAGTAGTATAGCGGGGGATTTTTATATATTATTGATTTCTCTATAACCTTCTGGGTGTGATGGGTTTACTGGATGCTTAGCATGAATAACTGAAATGATAGGTATGCATATAGATTATACTTGAATATATACAAGGATGTCAGTTGTGATCATTGGATAATTATCATTTTCAGCAATCAAATAGCCTTCAGCTGCTTGGAAAGATGTCACTGTATCGGAATTTTTTTGTTTAATTTTGAGGGTTTATTTTATTTCCTAGAGGTCGTGTTACAATAAGGAGATGTAACTGGAACCCTGGGTTATAAGCGTCATTATATAAGATGTGAGTATGAAGATGTTACTAAAAATTTTTCTTGGAGGAATCGAGGGAAGAGATAACACCGGTGTCAGCGTTAGCATACTCGTAACGAAGGATACCAAAAAGTTCACCGCTTATCGTCCACTTAAACACACAGAGTAAGGAATTGGAAGTTCCCTCTGCATAACTACAGAGGAGAGAGTGTTATATCTCAGTAAAAATTGAACCTGAGTCCTTGAGATGGGAGGAGAGTACCGTTTAACGAGGAAAATAAATACTTGTAATGCGTAAATTGACAAAAACGAAGTATGTGAGGAAGAGTAAATTGACAAAAACGAAGTATATGAGGAAGAGGTGGGTGAAAAAGCCATTTCACGCCATCTCTTTGTTGCCATACTTGGGAAAATGGGTGGTATAAATCCCCGCCTATTTCACAGAAAATTAGCTTAAATCTGGGTGAAATAACTGAAATAAAGCTAGGCCGGCAGTTTAAAAGTACCTATTACTTCTGTAATTACTGAAAAAAAAAGAAAATAGTAATTTAATCTTTTCTTTTGGGCAAAACAAGAAAATTATTTAGGCACCTAATGAAACACCATTTGGAACATGAAATAACCATTTTGATCTAATTTTATGTAGGTAGTTATTTATTGAGAAATTTCTTCACTAGGTAACCTATTATAATAGTACGACAGATCGATCCTAAACATAAAAGTCACATGATGGGGCGTTACATATGTATGACTGCCTTCTATTATCTCGTCTAGTTGTTTATTTTATTTACCGATTTATACTAAGTACAGACTATGTCATTGGAGGCAGAAGTATTATCTCTAGCTAGGATACATATTTTCTGTTTGAAACCTCAGTCTAAAAATTCTAATTTCACCCTTTTATAAAATCAACTTCTGTCTTTGTATACCCAGCCTTTCCAATCTTATTTGTGACACCCCAGGCTAGCGACACAAAAGTAGAGGGCTAAAGGGTAGCAAAAACACAAGGATATACTATGTAGATTAGATAGGATAATTTGGTGCAATTGTGGTGCGATATAGAATTAGTGTTAAGACATTTAAAATAAACTTTCCGTGACAATAACATGATCTTAACGGCATCAACGCCTCAAATCAAAACGAAATATTTATGCAATGCATGTTTTATTATTGTTCACTCCTTCCACACAGCCTCGAGGTCATTAGAAAGGTATTCAGTAAACAAAATTCGTTTTCCTTTAAAGATTTTTACTTATTTCATGTGGTGTAAAGGCCTTGTTTTCATCTGTTAGCAAGAAGCGCTTTTTTCGTCCCCTATGCTATCCCATTGCCTTACTCCGCATTCCAATGGTTACTCTCCTAGGTCCAGCGATTGCACCCATTTCTTCTGCCCCTCTATTCCCTCTCCCCTTATCTTTTTCCTCCCATTTTATTCTTTTGGCAAATATAAATGCATGCTTGCGTAGTATAAATCCACCCCCCTGCTGGTTTTGTCATTTTCTTTCCTCCTTACTCTCCTTCTATCCCGCGCGGCCATATCTCTAAACCTCCTCACTCTTTCCTCTCCGCCACCGCCCACCCACGCTGTGCCCGCCCCATCAATAAACCTCCGCACATACATCTCCGCATTAGGGCTGCTGTCTTGCGGCAGCCACCGGCCCCTCCCCCCACCTCTACCCCGCCCCGCTGCTTCCGCCGCGAAAGGCACGCATTTGTTACTCTCTTGGCAAGGTTCCGCGGGATCTCTCTCTCTCTCCCGTTCCCACTCCCCTCGCATATCCCTTCTCCATTCCCTTCCCAGCTCTCCCCTGTTTCTCCGCCCCAACCAACTTTCAATGCGGGGACCGCTTCTCCCTTAGCCCTCGCGCTCTTCACAAAATCCCGTCGGAACGCTCGCAGATACCAGAGCATGGTGGCTACAGTGGATGTTAAACCTGCGCGTAGCACCTTTATTTCTTTCTCATCTCCCACGATTCCAGGCACTCAACTTAATGGATCCTAAAATGCGTTCCTGTGACACTGATGCAGCCTTATATGCATCTATTTATTGATTTTTATTTGTTTGCTCGATCATATGCGCCCTTTGGGAAAGAAAAAGCGTATGTTCACCATAAGTTAAAGCCCCAGGAATTTCTCTCGTTATTTGGCTTTGGTTTGATATCGTACCTCTGCGCATAAGCTGTAGAGGGGGGAATGTGATGAATTCATAGAAAACTATAGAAGTCAGGGATCATAGGCCAGAGAGTGTAATTAATATTGATGGTAGAGTAATTTACATATTTATATCTGGAAAAGTACGGTTTGTATAAAAATATATTCTTATGTTCCCGTCCTATATCTCTCTTTGGTCCCTATTTCTCTTCATCCCATCACATATATTCATGCCTCTCGTCTATCTTCCTCCCTCACTCAGTATTCTGATTTTAAAAACGGCATTAAGTCTTTGATCACCCTTTATTATTTGCTCCACGGCGTATTTATGTCCAACAAATATTTCCTCTTATGATGGAAATCATACTATCTACTATGTCAGATGCCTCTGTATCTGTTTTTCAAATGTTCTCTATTGTTTTCTAAACTCATATCTAAATGCATCTCATTTATTCTCAGTATTGCTCTCTTTGTACTATATCCATTCCTGTATCTCAGTAATTCTTCCAATTCGTTATATTGACTATCCTTGCCATCTCACCTCTTGAGTCTTCATTTCTTCTTTCCAAGTGAACTATATACAATTAATTTTAAATGCATGAATCCCTCTTCCTTTTTATCCCACTCCTATTTCAAGCTCTTCTCGCATTTGTTAACCATTTTTCCTCTATCCAGGGCTACTGCAGCTTTCTTTCTTTTACAATTACATTTTTTCTGCGTGGTTCATCATCTCTGTTTTTTTAATCCTCCCTCTTTTCTATTTTTTTGCCTATACTCAGATTTCTTTCTTTGAGCTCCTGTACCTCAGTGAGTTTTCCATTTCGTTATATTTACCATCCTTGCCACCTCACTTCTTGAGGTTTTTTCCTTTGTGAACTATACAATTCCTTGTATAGTTTACCTTGTATAGAAATTGGCTTCTTTGATCCATTTCCTACCCTCTCCACGTAAATTTCCCTCTCTTACACCGTATTTTCTAACAGTATTTCGATCCCTATTGTATATTACCTACCACGCCATTGTCCCTCGGTATCGCTGTTCTTTTCCCGTCTAGAAATGGTTCCAATCATTTCAAGCTATTAGCTTTTCTCAACTTTCCTCTGATGTACGGAAAATTGTCAGTATTTTCCTCAGTTTGAATCTTTAAGATGGATTTTACCCGGGTATAACATTGTATTTTAGATTAATCTATAAAAAGCTGAGGCTACGGCAAAGGCTCTGAATAGCGATTACTAATGGAAATTGTTTTGATGCTATTCAAAATAAAAAATATTTTTAGAAACTTTAAACCTATTGTGTTTTAAAATAATTGGAAAAATTTCGATAACTATACTAGGAGCTCGGTTTAAATTTATAGGTTAATAAGTGCTCCACATTAGTGTAAACCTCGGTTTGCTCACAGTCGCTGCTTTTTTAACCCTATATCCAAGTGTTTCATAAAAAACTGACCTCTGAGCCAATTGTTAAGTTCCATATTGGAAACATCTTTGTTTTTATAGCGAGAAATTCGATGTTATCGAGCAGAATGATACTTTTTATAACAATCGCGATTATTTCAAGAAATAGTGTTTGCATGGAAGCTGTTTTGGAAGGCCTTGATTTCCCGAGAATAATCAAGTACGTGTCAACTTAGTTCGATAAGCCCTCACTTACTTCAGAAATTCTGAGTACGGTTAATGCGCTTAAGGGACGTATGATTGTAGTTTTTTATGCGATCAGATGCCTCTCACATTTTCGTAATTCTGTATCTATTTATGACTCTTCGATATGATTTCCAGCGCTGCAGCCATTTAGCCAAAATATTCACCGCCAATCCTCATACGCCGCTTGTTAAATAAGTCACACTATTGAAACAGAATGTCCCATCTCGTATAGAAGGTTCTTGCCGGTGCTGATATCTCAGAACTATGGTACACCAGAGCTCGCCTCTTCGCTCAGGAAGAGGAGGGCCCACTAAGCGACTTCCTCCGGAGCATGTGTATGAGTACGGATATGGAAAAATAAGAAGAAGATGCCGTGGTGGGTTGGAGGGAGGTAGGGGGGGGGGTGATGGGGTTTGAAGAATGGGCGGAAGAGGAAGGGGAGAGAGAGGGAAGGGAGGAGGAGGACGAGTCGGTCGGAAGACGCGGTTGGCGGTGTGTGGAGTTTATTCAGGCGAGGTCGCCGGCGGAGAAAGGAGGAGGGGGCGGAGGGTAAACTGGTGGAGTGGGAGGGAATGGGCGGGGTTTGCGGCGTGGAAACACCCCCGCACTCACACGAAGACGGGGTAGAAGCCAACAAAGTTTCTCCTGCCAGCGAAGGGAGCGCTTATTTATGAGGCATCGCCGGGGGTGTGGGTGGGTGAGACGGCGATTGGGTGGGGGAAGGCACAACAGGAGAGGGGATTGTTTTTTTTCAAGTTTTTGGAGGATCGGGGGAACTGGAACAGACTACCAGAATTGCATTTTACCGAGCTCTTGTTTTTTTTCTCAAGGAAGGCCAAAGTCTACGCATCCGCGTCGAATCGCGATGAGAATATTGATCGGTTCGATTGGGATGATAATAATTGAATAAATTGCAGCACAAACTGTAAACTCTGAGCGTGGCTCCAGATTCACGGAATACTTATTACGGTACTTGAAGAACGACTGCAATAACTGCCAATATTTATTTTTACAGGAGAGTCCCACCCTTTACCTCTAGGTTTTTCATGTCATCATCCTTGATGGGACAAAAAGAGACGTCTCTAAGGACGAAAAACGTTTTACTTAACGCTTTAAAAAAAAAAACTTGCATCAAATTCTTTTTTCTTTCCTGGAATCCAATGGGTGAAAATTAAATTCCCTCATCCCTCTCATCAATACTTGATTTATTTAGTGATCACTGCAATTTTTTCCAATGAAATACTCAGATAACTTTGAAGCGTTGCCACTGCAGTCTGCCTCCACTCTCTTTTGAATGAGAAAAGTTATTGCTCAAAATACACTGTCTACCAATATGCGTCTATATCATGCTACTTTTACTTTTTGATTGATAGGGTTTTCAATAACTTATATCTGAGACCTTTTTTAAATGGCAGAGACATAAAGACAGGGTTACTTATAGGTTTTTACTTACGCACTTGCTACCTGGGAGGATGATTTCCCAGTGGGTTGAGCCTTTGACTGTCGGACGTCCCTGGTTTGTATCCCGGCGGAGGGCTTTGGACTAGTTCCACAAAAAAATCTCAGTAGGGTTATTTTCTGGTAACCTTATCTTTCTGGAAAACTGCAGGATCTAAAGATAAATCAACTGCCCCCCACACTTAAGTGTTTATTTCACACGCATTTGGTCTTAATAAGTAGTTGTTGATCTGTACCTTCGGTTCCGAAGTCGGTAGTAAGCGACTTTCGGGTTGAACACAACTTTACAACATTTACTGCTGCCTAACTTCCTTCTAAGTCCGGTGTATGATACGGAACAACCTCTGATAGAAGAAAGGACCATCGGCTAAGTTACTATGGGAAAGTAATTAATACGCTTTCTCCTAAGGAAAGAGACTCGTAGGTAGCCATTGTGTGAATGCATGCCAAAACTGATACTTTTAAATATTTACTATTTATTTTGAAAAATAATGCGCTTTAGAAGCAAAGTTTGGTTTTCCGATTTTTACCCTATGCCTTCAAGTCTAGATGAAATCAGAAAGCCCAAGATAGGGGAATATTAGGGACTAATGTGATGCTGGCAGTGATTTTTGTGTAATTGAGATATAATCCGAGCAATTCTATATTCTGCTCAAATCAAAAGAGTGATCCTCTGCGGTATTAGTGGCAATAGCTAAATATTACGGGTGTTCTGGATAGAATATATTATATTAAGACGTTCCTATTACCACAAAAAGGTTCAACATCGACCGATGAATCTTCACAGATTCAAAGCATTCGATTCTTGTACATCATCAGAAGTCACTTTAAAATCTGCACTACGTTATCGAAACTAAAATATCAACCGTGCTCTAATTCCTTTTTTATATTATTATTTAGCATAAATTATGATAAAATTCAAGCTATTGAGCTTTTTTTGTAGTTAGTTGTTTGATTTTAAGCGTCCTGATTCCAGCAATAAAAAAGATGCCATTGAACAAAATTTAGTCTGGACACTCACATTTGCACAAGTCAATCTTCCATGGGGATGACTCTTTTTCGACAGCGGCGTGAGGAAAAAGAGATGACAATGGAGGAGAGAGAGAAGGAGATGTTATTTATAAAATAAGATGACTGGTTTTGAGAGGGTGGGGAAGTAGGTGGTGGAGGTCGCGGCGTGACTGCTTATCTTTACAGCCGCCCTGTCCATGTCGCCGTCTGGCTTCCAAAACCTCCCCGGCGATTTTAGTATGCGTCGACGGTTCGTCTTTATTCCCGCTCCTACGCGTCAGCTGGAATGATTTTCGAAAGTCGTTTGTTAGATTGGCTATAGAAGCAACGGCGGAGGGTTGCCCCGTCTCCCTCACCCCATCCAATATCCCGTAAGCAAAGCGGGTAAGAAGGAACCCTCTTTTCCTCCCAATCCCGTTTTCGGGACGATATCCCCGGTCCTCAGATGATGCAGAGGAACGCCATTCTAATAACTTGTTGAACAAGAGGAAAGCACCACCGTTTACGATCATGTATCCTTTCCCTCCTCTTAATTGAGAAACTTCAGGTTTTGGTTTCAACTTTTTTGTGCGAATATTTGTTGTGCCATATTAATATTCTCGAGTTAGGTATATCGTTTCTTTCTAAGTTTATGAATTTGTAGGTAAAAATTTCTTTCGAAAAGCTACTAAGAGCTCGTATTTTTAAATATCTATCAAGTAATCTATATCTAGTCATTGAAACTGCTGAATTTGAGGTGAGATATTGAGCCATAAGAGAATGAGTTATTTATTTTATTGAGAAAATGTCATACCACCAAGTAACTAGTGATCTTCTTTTATCAGCAATAATAACATAACAAACGTTTTTTTGAGTTTAGGTGCTTACAAGATTATATTAGTAGAAACCACTAATTAAAAAATAATGTCCTTTTAGAAACCCATGTTGCAGAATTATATGAGAAGTCGTGGTGAGCGTTCAAAAATCATCAGACAAAATACTGATGCCCAAAATACATCTAAAACTTTTCTAGTCTTTCATCTAATTTCCTGCGGTCCACCACAAGAGAGTGTGGAAGGGGGTGAGCGATCACCGTGCATGCGGGATACAAAATTGAGATTTAACGCCTTATGCTCCTTAGAACAAAATCTTATGTATACATTGATGGTAATTTTATGTATACATTGAGGTAAAATGTTTTCATTTCAGTAAATGTTTAATACAAATGTCCTATCGTGTGCAAATATTTAGCTTTGGGTTGAGAGTAATTATTGTGTAACATTAAAGGAAACTATTGTGTACTGTGTGTACAATCAGATGAAATAGCGTCCTTGCCACCATCATGATACGTAATCCTCTTTCTCACCTGCCTGCATTTACTCAAACGCCTCTCCACTCATCTCGACCTCCGACCCACGCCAAAACGTTCAACACGCCATTCCCCACCCCTCCTTCCCAGTGATCCTCTCACATTCTTCGGATGTCCTCCTTCCCCTCAGATTCGGGTTCTCCACCCACTGGAGGTGCACGCAAAGCGACGGGATGTGGAAATAGGGAAATGGCGTACGGAGGTTTCGAAAGGGGATGGAAACAGAAGGGAAGGTTGATTCTGGCGAGGGAAGGGAGAGGAAGGACGGGGTGAACTTCCCTTCTCCCTTACACCTTGGAATTCGTGGGAGGGGTCGCGCGCCCCCGAAGGAGTCATCGGGATGTTCCTGGCATCAGAAAAGGGGTGGCGTGTAAGGGAACGTACGGATATGGGCGACGCGAGTGGAAGCAAGCTAAGGCGGAGTGGAGGAAAGAGTTGGCGGTGGGGAGGATTCATCCATCCACCTCTGACGATGCAGACGGCGCCGCTTTCTTCTCCACCCCTTCCTTCCCCCACGATTTTCAAACTCATCTCCTCTCCCTCCTCCGCGCCCTCTCTCTATCCCCTCCCCTTCAGAACGACCTCTCCCTCAACCTTCCACGGTCCTCTTACGAGTTCTCAGCCATATACATTATATGAGCCTCCCCCTCCGTACAGAACCGAGCCTCCCTTTCCCGTGGTCTAGGAGATGCGCCACCCTCAACCTTACCACCCCGATCTCTCTCTCTCTCTCTTCTACTTCCGGGCTGCACAATTTTATCTGCCGGCGTCGCTTCCACCAAATGTGTTTTCCGGAAAAATAGTGGAGACGGAGTTGCAAGGGTTCGGGGTTGGAGGAAGCAACCGTGATGGGAGTTACTGAGGGTAGTGGAGGAGGGATGGAGACTTAAAGGGCAATCTAACGGTGAGGGGACGAAAGGGATTGAGATGGGATGAACGTATCAATGCGGGAGGTGCCCTACGTTAGTACCCTTCACCGTCCCGGAGAATCTTGGCTCTATTCAATGGAAACTTCTATGAAACATATTTCTTATTATTCAGGGTAAGATAAGAAATAAAATCGTGCATATTTAGATGCCGTGTTCTGTGAATCACGATGTTCGTTTTTCCAAAACGTTCATTCCTAATAATTGGGCAGAGAGATATGGTATACATTGGTCATGTGAAGTAAAATGTGCCTCGGCGGCGGTTATATTAAGAAAGATTACAGTTCGGAGGAAATTGACATTGCTCACAAGTTATGTCCTCAATGAAAATATATTAATTAATGTAAGGTGGCCTATGAGTAGATTTATGGGGCACAGTGAATGAGGTATTAGTTGAACCGAATTACGAAGATAGTTTAGGTTTCATTTATTAAAATGCATATTAGACTATCATAACACAATGCCTCATTATTTATTGGTTTAAGTTTGTGGTGGGGTGTGACAATCAGTAGTCACTCACTTTTCTGGGTCAAAAATCAGTATGTATTGCTACTAATACTCGTTTCTTATGGGATAGTGTAGATGCCTTTAGTGTCTCCTATGCTCGCGAAATATCCAATGGGATAATAAACTAGGCTTAACAAATAATATCAAACACATAAAGGGGTATTTAAATATGTAATAGGTTTTGGATAAACAAAGATCTGTACGTGGTGAAGTAAACACTGGTTCCATGAAGGTCAAATTTCTTTTCCATAATGATTTATCCAAGGAATCAATCTAAAAATCCAAGCGTAAAATAATTTTTCAAATAAATCTTTTGGATTTAGTGCCAGTTGTGTTCGTGAGGTATCAAATCGAATTAAGGAGTACGTGAATAGCAGTTTTTGGGGACTCTGGTTCTTTTTTTATAATTATTTATTCGAGTCATCCACTGAAAAATCTCAGCAAATAATTACTGTGCAAATTGTGTTGCAGCTAGGAAATTCCGAGATGGCTTCATCAAGCGAGTTTTATTGGTGAGATTAATGGAATGGGATTCATCTTATAATCCTCCTCTAGTCTGAGGCACTCTTGGATTAAGTATATTGTCCTTATCACGAAGAATGAAATCCTGCAGCGGTGAAATTTATTCACCTCTACGACTTTTTAGATGCGAAAGTATTTTCGTATTTTGTTGGAAAAAGAAGTATTATGGAGAAGTAATCGGTAGTTTTTCAATGAATTGACGTGTCGCGAAAATAACATTTAATTGGTCACATACTGAGGCAAATCAGCTTGCTGATGCCTAACAATGTATGTAGAAGTAAAAGTAGAAAATGAGCTAGGGACCTGGAAGTACTTACGAAACCTAAGGAATTGAACACTTAATCCAAATCGCTGAGTTGAGCTGAAGAGATAGTTCATGCACCCGATGATGCCGCTAAGGCGAAACTAGTTGTACGACCGTAGAATAAAAGATTGTCGAAGTTACAAAGTTTATTCTTGATAGTTACGATGCTGTTTTTCCACGAAGTCTCGCCTTGTCAACTTGTTTCAACGTTGCTCGTGGTTGACAATGGTATTTTATTGCTTTCAAATGACCAGCCCTCTTTTTGTACGATAGGGCCTATTTTGAGGGTTACACCTAACATTTGAAAGGAGTGCTATTTTTATTTAACCCTTTTAGCACGATACTAATCCGCAGTACGTTTAATCAATACAAATCCCTTGAACAGCATTCACTTACCTCAGAATCGTCGAGGTTTAAGCAGAAGAAATATTTACCCAAGTTTTTTAAAATACACTTAAGTTTCTGAAATATATTCCAGCTGCATAAAATTCTATACTTGCGGAAAATAAACGTATGTTAAGCGCTGCCAAGTCCTTCGACTGAGCAATAAAAGGTGATTTTAATTGCACAGAAGAAAAATACGCTAAGATCGTCAAGGGCTGTTCAGTAGGCCAAAGCTTTGCATGTGGATGCCACTGCTGGTTTATGTGGCCCGTATATAATGCAAAGGCAAGCATATGGAGAGTGCATGCATTGCTTTTGACTAAGAAAAACATTCTTCGCGTGCTATTAAATTAACATAAACAACCTCTCCTTTGCAATTTCCTCAAAATACCGGCCTTATCCCTTCATACGTACATCCTCGTCAAGCGTAAGAATATGTTTGTGGCTGCCTTTTACCCTTAATTGCTATCTCTGAGATTTTGTAGGCTTAAACATTAGTTTTTTCTGGTTGACCTTGATGCTTATAGAATAATGTGCAAACTAACTGCAATTTAAGTAAACAGAAAAGTGCAAGAGAATAATAAGAACTTATGTTCTCAGCTGTTTTTCCTATAAAATTGGAATTCGTAGATGGCTTGATTGCTGGCTCCAATATATCTGTGATCTCAGATTAAAAATTCATGACCTCGGGTTCATTTTGTCTCCGGAATTCTGCCAAATGCATTATCATTGGCAAACTTCAGTGACCCAACGTCATTTTTTTTTCATTCAACGAAATTTTGTTACTACGTAACACACTTCTCCAAACTTAGGGTGACAATTAACACATGCCGTATTATTCCTGCAGAATGAAAAGTAACAAATGTTCGTATTATACCAAATACACATAAGATATTCTACTTTGGCTCTGAACCAAGCGCTTTGAAATTACAGTATGGCCTTTGTTATTCTTATGCTATTTTTTCTAAGTCACATTAGCCTTCTCTCAGTAAGTTTTCGCAGGTTTTTCAAACACCTCTTCATGTGTGGGTGAATTCCTGCAGTGTACTTTTATCCGTGATGGACCTCAGCCAAAATTCTCACGTTTTTCCCGCATTCATACATATATTTGATACTATCAATTAGTGTCTTGCTGGTGTGCTGTTTTCTTATTGTAATTAAAATTATGTGGATGGTTTTTTTAGGAGTTTACGTCCTTGTGAAAATGAAGAAATTGAGACTCTTTGGCCGACGTTTCGGAAAATATATTTTTTTCTTCTCCAGGGCTTTAAGTTCTTTTGAGTTGAACTTGTTTACAACATTGTAATTTAAAAAGAACTTTAAGCCCTGAAGAAGGAAAAAATATATTTTCCGAAAAGTCGGCCAAATAGTTCAATTTCTTTATTTTCACAATGACCTAAACTCCTAAAAAAACCATCTATATATATATAAGAGGTATGGAAATCAGCTTACCAATTAAAATTATATACAACAACTCTTATCATATTTACCACGTTTCATGTGTTGACGAGGGGTTGGATGTAAGAAGATACTTTTAGACTCAATCTCGCTCAAGAATTTTATCTAAAACACGTTTGACGGTCTCCCTAACTGTTCAATAGCTATGCCGCCCATACCTATATCCTCTCCCTTACCCGTGGCGTTTACACTCTTTCTACAAACTCCCTCCTATATTACCACCCACCGTCGAATCTCATGCCGCCACCTCTCTCTCGTCTCCAACTATCTTTACCCTTCCCTCTCCATTCCACACCTTCTCCTCACCTTCCTTCTCCTTCTTCCGAACCCATTCCCTCACCCAAAAGCTCACCAGACTTGAATGCCACGGGCCGTCGGACATTTTGTTATACTTTTACGCTCCCTTTAATGGCGGCATCGTGAGGGAGAGGAGGAAGAGAAGAAGGGAGAAAAGGGCCAGGGACCGGGGGAGGAGGGGACCATTTGTTTGGAGACTGTGAACGTTGAATGTGTCATGCAAAAGAGGAGTGGGAAGGTTTTCGAAAGGAACGAGAATGTTGGCGGAGAGAAAGAAAGATGGGGGTAAGGAGGATGAGGAAGGCGAAGCTGGGTAGTATAAACTCCCGGAAAACCATGAACCACCCCCTCCTCACACTCCCTGGAAATAAGCTTTAGCTCACCAGCCCTCAATACAACCACATACATAAGTTTAGGTGAAGGAACAGACCTGCGACGTTCTATGTATCTACCTCTAAATTTAAGGAAGAAAGTGTTCATGCCATTTTCCGCGCATTGAATTAGAAACTTTCGTTTTTTTCACCGTTCACGTTTTCTTCCATTTCTGTAGGCTTTTCCTTATATTGAGCTCCGTAAAATCATGTCACCCTGGCGAATTGAATGCACGTGTAATTTCTGTCAAGCAACTCTATTCTAAATAGCATCCATCCGATTCGATCTATAAGTTAAACTCCAGGCCAAAGAAATAGATAAATATAGAGAGTTTCGTCGCTAACTAGGAATTATAGAATTGGATACAAGTGTTCTCGACGTATTTTTGATGATATTGATAGTATGAACTAAAGGTCACTCATTATAACTCGGTCTAAAGCAGGTCCCCTAAAGTCCTGAACAACAATGCATATTTTTTCGGAGTAGTGTAAAAATTTGGGACCCAGAAAACTTCACACGTATTATGTGGACTATATTTAGTTTCACGGAGGCAAGTTTAACCTACATAGGTGTTCATATTTTGTAATAATTGGAAATTGTCATAAATATTTCATTTTCCATTATCGAAGGGGCTGAAATTTTAAATATTTTCGTCACCAAACGGGATAATTAAGATTGATCCTGTCAGGTATGGTTTAATTTCTATACTTCTAAGTATAATATCAATAATTAAGTACACTTAATTTCCGATCTTCCATTAGTTATTTTCAGAAAGGTTTATTAAATTGCACATTGACATAGAAATACACCGTTGTGAGAGAAAGTACAGAAGAAACAAGGTAGGAAGCATTTGCTCTATCGTGTCATGGAATAAAATTCTTAAAAAGAGTATAAGGAAAAAATTACCGATGAAAAATGTAAGAAGAAATAGAACAACTTAATCGGCCATTTTTTGAGACAAAGAGATCAAATGGAAATGGTAGTCCAAGGAAAAGTGAACGTAAAGAATGACGAAGGAGCAAAGCAATGGGCAAAAGTAGTCAGTAGTAAAATGAAGTGGAGAACTACATTAAATTAATTTCCGATTAATGACTAGTAATGATGAGTAAAATCTTTTTAAAAAACGGGTAGAATATGCAAACAGCTTCCTTAGTATGTAGGCGGATATTTTCTTTCCTATATGATTGTTGTCAGTTCTTACTACTTGGACAAACTTATAAGGCCATTTTCTTCGTGCCAGGTTAGTGTAAAATTGCACACGTAAGACGTAATAAAAGAGAGGAGGGGAACATTAGATGATGGTCATGTTTTCCTGCTAAAGACAACTGACGTTTAACTTATTATAAAATGAATAAAATTACTTTTCCATACACTGTTGGCACAGAGCTATTTCTTGTACGATACAAGACATACACCACTTTGAGCATAAGATAGCAATATTTCGTATTTTACGAAACAAGAGGCTGTCAATTCAAATGAAAAATTAAAAATACCTAAAATTTATATTCTAACTAGCGATATATGGTTTCTTTGATAAAGTTAAGTTCCCAAAGATTTTCCACAGAGCCTAAGACCAAATCAAGAATCATGATCATATACGTAATACCCACACCAAAATGAGTACAAACGGTAAAACCTTATATCCGCCGGCTGTACCGAGAGTCTAAAGCTATAATGATTTCTGGAGAAGTAATTAAGAGCCTTTTCAATCAGCACCCATTTTGTAACGCTGAGTGGCTAGCGTCGGAGCGAATTGTCCTTTTTAATTATCTCCTTAAAAATTAACGCTGAGGGAAAAGCTTTTTATTTAGCTTAATGGTCTCGTAAATTTCAGCTCTCCGCCGCTCCCGCCGAGCAGCAAAAGGGACTCGCCACAATGTAATGTTTCATTTCCGCCTTGATCGTTCACAGTTTGTTAATTACGACCGCTGAAGAATTGCTCGAAAGAGCGGGTTGTGACGTTCTTTCGGGTGCTTTCTTTGACGCGCCCGCTCGGAAGCGAAAGAAGGAAAAAAGCCTTCCACGACGGGTGGGAGATCAGCCTGGCGTTAAAAACAAATCCATCCTGGGCCTGGCGGCGATGCCGGGTGGATTTTTTCGAGGGAAACAAAAGGGAGTAGGGCGGTGCTGGGAGAAAACAAGATAGCATGGGCTCCGTGGGCGGGAGGCGTGGAAAACCCTCCCGCTCTCCTTGATATATATTATGCACGTCCCACCTATTCTCTTTCTTCTGCTCGCGTTCGCTTTTTTCGACGGCTCGTCGAACGCCGAGTGATGCATCGGCGCAATGGCCGCAGGGGAGTTTTTCGGTACAGAGTTCGTTTATTTGCCGTGATTATTTTTTTCCTCCCAGACCCCTCCCGAAAACGGGAGCGAGAATAAGCGATTTCTCACGCTTTTAGGTTTCATGCGCCTCGAAAAATCCCACCATCCGTGGAATTATTTGATATACCCACCAACAATTCTCGCCCACCGCACCTTTACCTCTGATACGGAATAAAAGGTAGGGAAAGAATACACGTGTGCCTTATTCAAACGGGTGTTGAGCAAAACGTACCGCGTACCCAGCCAACTCAACAGTTTTCCGAACACACACACACACTCATACAAACGCGCGAGCACTCAAATCGCCTGCTTACGTTTCCCGCGGACCGAGATTAATAAAATCGGCCGGCCAGTCCTCGCTTTACCTTCTCGCCTCCCTGCGGACTCTCTCTGCCGTGATGCAGCCGTCCGCTTCAGCTTAATTCCCTCGCTTTCCTCAATCTCGTCTCACCAAACTGCGCTGTGAAGCTGACCGTGCGGGAGTATTTTATTCCAACGAGAGTTGCTGCGGGCGTACAAGTCTCCGGGAGCCGACCAGGCGTTTCGAGTCGCGCGTTCTCTCGCCCGTTTGAGTTTCGCTTTTCCGCCGACGAGTGCGGGGAGGCGAGGGAGGGGATTAATTGAGTCGTTTTCGCAAATCTCGTTTAGCGGTGCCGTGGCGAGTATGATGCGCCTTAATTGAACGAAATAAGAGATCTCGAGCCGTCAAGGCGCGCTCGCGCCTCAGAGAATTATGCCCTTTTCGACGAATTTCAGCGCTGAGCCATTCGTAGATTGCGGGTAGTTTATTTTCTGACGGATCACGGTGCCTCGCTTTCCCACTAATTATGAGAATTATGTGGGCTGCGTGCATTTTTTAATCACGGTGGGTAAATTATTCGTAGTTTATGAATAGAGACTTGTAGGATTTTCAGCAGTGAAATTCTCGGAGGGACGCAAGCATTGCAAACTTTCAGATAGGAATCTAATTAGGACTCCACAGAAAATATAGGGAAAGACAGGATGTGGAAGGTATAATTACCATTTGTCCTTGAATGAAATATAAAAGGAAATTCCATTTTTTGCATGGCTTGGGACTAGAAGGCACTTGATTAAAAATTGCAGTGATTTAGGAGAAGATGATTGTAGTCTATTATAACTTACTATGTATAACCTATGTAAGAGATTCGAAGGATGTGAAGCTATGCATTGCATGATCTGTATATGATGATGATGTATATGCAATGGGATGAAAATACATGTTAAGGCATGAGCTCTTTTGGAATGGAAAAGGATGATGTGCATTGCCTACCCTGAAAGACGAAGAAATATCTGGCACTACAAAAACGTCAGGGCTTAAAATAAATTTAAAAAACTGTATTGAATGGTAGGGATGATATTAGGCAATGAAACGTTGATTGAAAGAGAGAGAATGGTAGCTTGTCTCCCATAGTGAACGTTGGTGTCAAGTTTCCGAATACGATTCCTCACTTTTTGCATATTCTATCTAAAAATCCTCGTGGAGTCATTTTCCGAACACGAGCTCTCAAGGTGGAGCTCACTGTCAATAGAAAAGTAGCTAGCATCCTCATATCAAATGCTTATGCTATGGTGGAATTTTGGGTCACCAGAGCTGTTGTCTACACTCATTAAATGTGATATCTTATTATTCCGTCTCTCATCGCGTGAGTGTGTGATGGTGCATAAAGTTATAGAAAATGTTGAAAATACGGAATATATATTTTATAATAAGAACTATTTTAAAGTTAACAATTTGTTAGAAAATATTTTTTTAATAATTTGCTGTGAAATAGTTGATAAGTCTTTATGCAGTTTGACTCTTCCTTACAGGCAGCATGTAGTTTGAATCTATTGTATGGAAAACATTTTTTGGTATGTGATTTTTAAAATATCTGTAGATTCAAATGTGACACTCTAGTTAATGAAAATTCGGGATGCATAAAAGAGCTGTGACAGACAAATTCCTGAGTAAAAATGTTTAACATTCATATTTCTCCATTTTAAATTACTTTGCAGTATTTCAGCCAACAGCATTTTATTGCAAAAATGTACTTGTTTCTAAGTTGATAGAAGAGTGGACACTCTTTTCCGTTATAATTTCGCATTAAATTTTTACCTCGTCGGTTAAGCCAAGTTTTTGGTAGAAGAAGTGTCATGTGGCTGTTAAGTGGACGGGGAGAAAACGAAGACGTCATCGTTACACCAAGGTTGGAGTTGAACCCTTTTCTAGAAATGCGATGGGGCAGAATGTAACGAGTTTTTCCTTATAGCCGTGGTATCATTTTTCCTCCGCCTCCCCTTTTCTCTCATTTTTTGTTTGTCATTCCGTTGCTGGGCGTGGCCATTGTTCCCGTGATCTTTCCCCCACGCTCCCCTCCCACGGTCATGAGAAAGGTCTCGAAGAAGAAAGGGTTAAGGGATAGGGGGGTTACGGAGAAAAAAAACAGGATGGGGATTTATGTCCATATTTACTCACATACCTAAGTATATACATGGAAACTGGGAAGTTCGTAGGGAGAGTGAAGGGCAGGCGGTGGATATGTTAAGAAAAGAATCCCCCCAGCGTGGGGTTAGGTCTCGGTGGGGTGAGGTGAGCGGGTGAGCTGGCCCGGCGGAGTAATCAGAGAGGAGAAAGATGAGGTTCTTGGAATGAGAGGGTGAAAGATTGCTTTCTCGGAGTTTCTAAAGAAATCGGGGAGAGAAGCCCTTCGGGGGTTTAAGGGGGTTCGGGGAAGTTGAGGCGCTGAGAAGGGTTTGGGGGAAGGTGGGAGAGCAAAATAAATACCCCCGCGAGAAATGAAAAGTTGAAGGGGTGGTTCCCCATTTTTTTCATCCTCTCGTAATTCTAAAGACGGGACAGACGTGTAACAATGGACGATTCTCAAAGTCTGTGGACATAAAAAGGAAAGAGCGAAAGAAAAAGAAATTCTCGAAACATTTTCGCGATGGCTGAAAATTTAATGGAATTCTTGCGAAGGAAGAGGGTGAGAATTCTAGATGTTGTTCATATTTCATATCCCTGGTTTTGTTACCCTACCCAGAGTCCACCCTGAACGTCACACCTACGAAACATCAGATATTTTTTGCCAAAAATTAGGAGTTGGAATTTTGGCTGCTTCATACTTACTCTGAAAAAATTACGTAGCCCTCAATAATCTTATTAGTAGTTTTTTACTTTTCTTAATTCCTTAAAAGAAATTTTTAGCCTCTTAGGAATATATTACAGCATCCTTTTTTAACCTAATCTAATGGCTCTGTGCTTATATTTAGATTCTGTAGTGTAAAACATTTATAAGAATTCTTTCAGGAAGAAATATCCATTGGTACTCAAAAATTCATTTGAAATTAAATAGCATAGTTTCTTCGCATATCCATCAGCCTTATATCGTGCTATATGAATTTATCGTATTAATATGCTACACTGTACCTGCTCCAGAAGCCGCTAAATACAAAGACAAACAAATTTTATTAGGGGTGTTTTCCTAGGGAATAGACGTAGCGGATACTTGGAGAGAAATGGTGTTGTGAAGGGGTTGAGTGAGAAACGAAATATATTCTCCCAATTAACCTCCGGCCTTATCATCGAGAAGCATTAGTGATGAGATTGGTTGGAGGCAGCTCTCTCTTCTTTTATGGGGTACCCTCTTCATAATCATAAGGCTATTCTCTTTTGTATTTTTAATTAATTAGGTATTCCACAAATATTCTTCACTTCTACTCTCCTCTTGGCGACTGTTTTTTAAAACCATCATGTCAAGATATGTTTGATGAGTTGTCTCTTCTCCATTTCAAAACTAGCTTCAGTTTGCTTTTTTCTCTTACAATTAATACAATCTTATTATTATAATAATCTTTTATTTAGTTACTGATTTTTTTCGCCCTTCTTTTGTAAAACCACATTGAAATTGCTACTAGTCTTATTATTTCTGCTCCTCCTATAATCCATGACTTAATACCACGATGGGTTCATAATTAAGATACAATTTTCTTACGGAACTTCAAAATATGCCCTTCAATCTGTTAATTTCTTTTATTTTTCTCCTGGTAAACGAGACCCTTTTCACTGGAGTGTACTAATAATTGTTCCCAATCATAGCGAATTTATTGGTTTAAGCATTCATTGATCATACAGGAACCTTTCTTCATATAACTTTTTTCCCATCTATGGTCATTCAGTGTTCAATCCGAAGGTTGGTTTGATAGGTGAGGGTAGAGTCCACCTCTTACTAATGCATTGGCGTGTGACATTCGTACATTCAGGGTAGGGGGGCCAGTTCCTTTCCCTGAGCCACTTGCGATTTCCAACGAAGTTCTGACTCAGCAAATCGAACCGCGAGGATTTTAGGTTGGGGTATCCAGAAAGGCTTACCGGAATTTGAGCCTGGGACCCTCCGGCACAGTACTCTGCCCAATAGGGCACTACGACCCCCTCATCTACAGTAACACACTATATAATCCTGCTTTTGACAAATACTTGTGAAATTATTATTGTACTCAAGTCTAGTCCATGATGACTGCGCATTCTAGCGATCAGCGGCGGGAAACAATATGCTGGCCACGGAGTTAGTTCTTAATATTGTGTCTATAGGCTGGCTAAAGGGAAAGTTAAATCCATTCTGATTGTAGTGGGTTTAGGATTTTTCTGAGGCATTCTGATGATCATGAGTTGAAGCTAACTAGTGGACTCATCATCATAAGTCATCAATCCTCAGATTGTTTTGACGCAGCTCTCCACTGAGTCCTTCTATCGGCTTATCTTTTCATATTTACGTACTTCTTCTCTTTCACATCCTTCATCACTTATTCCATATATCTCGCACGAGGCCGTCCTTTGCCAGTCTTCCCTTCCTTCTCCAATTGTCCCTCGACGATTGTCTTCATCAGGCGATCATGTCTCATGATGTGGCCGATCAAATTGTCCAACTAGTGGAGTATGGTATCATAAATTTTGCTTAATAGGGTATATGTGCATATAACTTGTTGCCAATTAGTCTTAAATAACGTTGCCTTTTTTGTATGCGATCATGATACCGCCAGTGGCGTTTGCCTTACTTTGATCGTATCTAGATCCCACCTCTATATCGGTGTTGTTTCTACCAAGATTTGAGTATCATATACTTTGTTGAATGCCTTTCAGCTCAATTGTAAAAATGGATTTTGGCAGCCTTATCTTTTCGTTGAGAATATTGTGAGCTATGCTTATTTTTTGATAATATAACAAACATTTCCTAAGATGAATTGCAATGTGCATGAGCATAATAATTACCAGGCATTAGGTCAACCTTGGAGGAATGAAGATCAAATTTATTCATCCAAAACTTTATTGTTTGACTAATAAAAGACTTAATAATAGTTTTACATTGTTTTCATTTGAGCAGACTATGAAAATCGGTCTAAATTTGCTCTGTTTTTAGTCATGTCCTCCTTTCAACGCCACGAGTAGAGAAGCAAGTCAAAGAGAATGTATGGTTCTAAAATACGAGGGTAAATATGGAAGCAAGGGTTTTTCTTCCTCGTTTCCCTTTCCTTGTCTTAGTCTTCTCCCTGGTCCGTTTACCCCTTCGACCCCCCGCTATTCCATTCCCGCACGTTCGCGAATCCATTCATCACCGCCCCACAAGAAACAGCAACGACTCTCAGAGACGTTGGACGGACGAAATAGAGTTTGCTCTGTCCCCTGCGCACTCCTTCGGTGTTTCCCTTTCCCCATCCTCAATTTTTTCTCCTCTCCTCCCACCCAGAGGGATCCAGTACGAAATAAAAACGAACGTACGGATCTCTTGCCAATTAAGGGTTCCATCAATCAAACTGTGGATCCATTTCTCAAGTTCCTCTGCGGCTCTGCCACCTCCTTCCTCACAGACCGTCCCCTCTATTCCTTGAAGCCCTGATATCCCCTTCTTGAACCCTTACTCCCATTGTGTTTTCCACCCCCTATCCAGCTCAGAACCCTCCCTTCAACCCTCTCCTCAGTCACCAATTTCCTTTCCAGGATCTCAGATAGGAAGAGATGGTGAAGAGGGGTAGGAGTAGGGGGCGATTAATGGACCTTGCTCTTCATTGAGACGTCTTTTTCATCCATCCACTGAAATACGAGAAGGCGATGGCTTCGTCCGTTGAGCATCTGCAGCATCCTTCTAGCATTGTATCGCACTTTCATTTTCTTACCAAGAAAGGTAAATTTTTATCACCATATCCCTGTTACATCTCCATGTTTCTCTTTAAAGCCTCTATCTAGTCTGGCCGCTAAAGTCATTGCAGTAGATGTAACCCTGAAGCAATTTTAAGGTATAACTAAGTATAACTTTTTAGCTTCCAAATCCGTTTTTAAGTAGCAATGGACACTCTGCCTCAACAGTTCAATTTTTGTCAGTTAAATCAATTATGTTTCCGAAAATGTAGGTCTTATGGACCTGGGCTGGGTTCACTTCTCTAACTCAGGTGGACTGAGACTTGAATGTATACAGTATATGTGCATTTCACAATATTCGCTAATTTACCGAACAAGTAAACTAATACCTACTCAATAATTTTTAGTATCACGACTAGGTACCGTTATCCAGTCAGAAATATGTGTAATGATTTATTTTACCCTCATAATCCTGCAACAATAAATAGATCGGTTTAAGAGTCGTCGGAGTCAGTAGGTGTAATGTAAGGAGCGAAATACCCTTCCTTTCAAAATTTTCGTGGGGAAAATACCTGGAGTTTAATTTAAATGAGAAGAAATATGTAGAATGAAGTGCAGATGAAATAATGAACAATAAACGAATGGATCGGGTTAAGAGAATAAATAAAGATGGAAATCAAATTACAGCCACTTTGTTGAACTGTCTTCCGAATGAGGGCATATTTTTATACTTAATTGCTCTTACCCCAAAAATAATGAGGTATATAGGAACCGGATTTTAAACACAATAAGTTTTTTCAGGAATTTGATTCCACACAAATTACCGAATAAGGTTATTGATGTGTGTAACCAAAATTGTTTTCTGATAATAATGGCTCATTATCCAAATTATTGGTTATATATGCTATTATTTTCCCCATAAAAATATTATTAAAGTTTACGTGAGCCTAGGCCATTCCTGCATATGATTTATGGCATCCTACTTTAGGCATCCTGATATTCCTGTCCTTGGACATTTTTACTTAATCCTATCAGTAACTCATCTTAGCTCATCTAATCATTTAGTGATGGTTAAAGTATTAAAGAATAATTCTCTAGTGCCTTCAACTACATTTCAAACATTCTCTGTTGAATGATTGCCCGACGAAAATTGTGAATAACCTCCTCTATTATAAAGGCTAATGCATACTAACTATTTTCGAAAAGATTCTTAAAGCCCGGTCCAAGGTCCCGGCCTTCATGTAGACGTTTTGCCATGCATCGTAAAGTGATTGTTCGTCTAGATCTAATTGCAAGTTCACTGTTTGCTGTCTAAAATACTGCATTCGAACAGGTGAACACGTAGTTCATTGCGTTCGGAATCGTAAGCCATCAGTTTAGCTGTCAAGCATAATCACATGATGTTGCCTATATCGAAAGGAGCAAGTAGTTTTTTTTCCTTTTTCAACGCCATATTGGAATTCGTGATGGAAAAACTAATAGAATAACTACATTTAAAAGTAGAAAATCGTATTAAGTAATGGTAAAATTCGAAAAAAAATGCCATATAACGATAAAAATAGGGATAGTTAATGTTGTAAAATTAAGCAAAATGAAATATGGATATCGTTATCCATTATAATAAAAAAGAACTTTCGCCAGTTTTCGCCAAAAATATTGCTAGGAAGGAACTACCTAAAATAATTATGTAAAGTCTACACTCGAAGTAATTAATAGCAACCCGGGTTGCGACTTACACAGTGATTTTCAAGATACACAAGTACGACTTGATTAGCTATTTGAGGGGTGGAAAGAGGGGGAAAGGAACAGTGACGTCATTCTCGGAAGGAATGGTAGGGAGAAAAGTTGATTAGTGACTTACGCTCACGTATCGCTAGGAGGAGGGGCAGGGATTGTAGGGTGGAGGGGGTTGGAGGTAGGGAAGGGTACGATGGCTAAGGAGGAGGATGGTTGAGGAAATCTTAATTGGGAAGAATAGGTTCAGGAATTCATGGGGTGAAAGCGATGGATAATAATCGGGAGTGAAATTAGTAAATCTATTCATTAGCCAAGTAAACATTCTCATTTTCCCCTGTGATGCAGCATAACCCAGAATTTATGATTAAAAGTTATTCGAGGAAGTCTATTTTGGCACCTTTTGTTTCGGTGTGCAGCACTAGTGGATTAAAATTACTCCCATGGTCATTTCTATTCGTTGTTTTGCAGAGTTAGAAAAGACATCACATAGAGTTCTTTTCTTACTTGAAGCGTGGAAACGCAGTTCCTCAAATTTCCTCGCAGTGGGAATTGTAACGTTTTTTCACTGAAAAATTTGTTCGCCATCAAGAATTTTAAGTAGCTTCGATGGTACTCAAAATCCGAATGCCTAATTAATGCGGACACGGCTTATGAGTCTTAGAGTAAGTTTGTGGATATTTTTGAATATAAAAATTCATTACAAAGTACCAGATGTCCGTTTCGAGGTAAGCAACTTGAGGTGAGTGATTTATTAATGGACAAGCGCTTGTCGTATAAAATTTCCCCAACTCCTCTGATCACGTCGGAGGAATTATTGACTGGCCATTGTCGGAAAGTGTCACGGTATGGGAGAGAAAAAGAGGCGTTGGTCGACGAGGTTCGAAGAGAGGGCGAGAGAGGATTAGGGACGAGAGATCGAACGGAACGAGAAGTGTATCGAGGATGTCACGGGCGTATGTCGGACGGGGTGGGGTCGGGTAGACAGCAAGGTGGGGGGAGTGAGGTGACGGGAAGACGAAAAGAAGGGAGACCGGCGGTTCCGTCGCAGACAGGAGAGAATGGATGAGGCAGTCTCACCAGCCCCCTCACTCTCCTCCCCCCTCATATTCCCAAGTCACGGGCAACCGCCATTAACCCGATTCCGTTCCCTTCCAGTCCCCCCACTCCCCCGCCCCTCATCCTTCCCATCAACCTCTCCGAGACCCCTCCCCCTTTCTCCATCACCCCACAGCCCAGCCCCGTCGCGAACCCCTCAAAATGCATTTATTTACGCTGGTCGGAAGGGAACCTTATTTAGCATGTCGTCGTCGGCGGAGAGACCGGTGAGGAGGGAGGTGGGGGAGGAGGGGAAGAGAGAGAGGAGTACTCACAGTGGGAGTGGGACGACGGCGATGGGTCCGGTTTGGTGGTGTGGGGGTTTTATGGATGGGATGCGGCGAAGTAGTCGTGGTGGTGTGGGAGACGAAGAGAGGAAGAGGAGGAGGAATATGGCTCAGAGGAGAAAAAAATTTGCATTTCAAACGCACTTTATATGTTTAAAGAGGGGAGCGTAATGCATACTAATGCCGCGGGAAATTTGACTGTAGCAACAGAGGTAGTAACTAGGGTGTACGATGGGAGGGAAGGGATTTTTTTTTCGCGGGAGGTCTCTGAGCGCGACTCAATTTCGTCTTCTTTACACCCCCAGATATACACAACCTCCGCTTCCCCACATACACTCACGGACACACACATGCACGCACTTTCCATCCCAATCCTACCCATCTCACCATCCCATCTCCCACTTCCTCCCTACCTCATCTGCGTGCTCGGACCCATTTCCGGCAAGTAGGTTCTTGTAATGCGCATGCGTCCGCATTCCCTGCCACCGCCCCCAGTGCCCTGATCGCCCCGAAAATGGAATCTCGAATGTGACGCACCACAGCCGAGGTATGAACTTGTTTTTAAACGTTAAAGATATTATTCCAAGCTTGAAATCTTCGATCCTTTATGTTTCCTCTCGCACGTTTAAAATAAACATCAAATACCCTTGTTTTTATCATTGTGGAACACTACCTATTTAATGTGAGATTTTATGGATTTGCAAGTTTTTAAGCGCTCTATTTCACTCAAAAAACCTTCAAAATCCTTCTCGCTCTTTCCTTCTTAAGCTTAGCACACTTGCTGTATTCCTTCATCTCACATGAGTTGCTTTTTCGGCCATTTTAGGCACACTGTGTTTTTTACCGTGTGCCTAAAATGTTCCATATCGGCCTGCAAGGAGTGTTATACTCCTATCTATATTTAATGACCGAATAAATTATAGTTATCCTGCGCCATGAATAAAAATCCAGCATCAACTTCCAGCTTCTAATTCAAAAATGCGAATGAAAGAATAATGCCCTCTGCTCCCCTCCATCCACTATCATGAGCCATTTAAGAATTTCCAGTGGATTAGATAAGAAATATGTTCTTTCTGAGAAATTAGTATTTGTACACCAATGGAAATTTAGAAAAAAATGAGCTGGAACTTCATATATTTTTAACATCTTCTTAAAGTTGCTTTAAAAAATGTACAATAGAGTTGAAAACAGAATTCGGAGATGTGGACATCGAGAATAAATAAGATACTTAGACTTTATACATGGTAGGTAATGTGAAGAAATTTAGGGTACAATTCAAATGTCAGAAAAAGTGGTTTAATTGTCATAAAAAATATAGGTTATTGGAAGGGGTGATAAGGAGATAATGCTGAGCTAATAGAGGAGGTGTAAGAACAGAGACAACTAGAAGGGAGGAAGGAAATCACGTTGACGGGATAAACAATGAGGTGTGAACGGATCATAGTGTGAGAAACACAATTTATTTTGCCCCACGATTGGTATTCACGTGATAATTAAAGGCGAGGGCGGATTAATGGCCAACGATTTTGGTTGAACGCCAATGACAGTGATCTGTATTGTGGACGCTGTTCTCGAACCACTTCATGCCGCGATCGTGATTAGAGGGAAGGACCGTGACTTTGTACGCGCCCTCACCTTCATCATTGAACCACTCTTTATTTATTTCCTCAGCCCCTGCCGCATAACTATACATATCCGTACCGTTCCGCAGACTCTAAATCTAGATGAGGGAAGGTTTTCGTCCGTGTGATGCGGGCAGGGTCTTTAATCCAAGCCGCGAGGCCATCAATTCTCCGATCAACCGCCGCCGATTCCCACGCCATCCGACCGCTCACCTTCAATCTTCTTCCCTCCCTCGCCGGCGTCCACCTCCCCCGCACCCCCAGGGATATACCTTCCCCCTACTCACTGCTGCCCCTTCCCACTCTCCCGTTCCTCCGGAGGTGAAGCAGCAGTCCGCCACCAGGGTGATTCATCTCTTGTCCGGCAGAGGGAGGGTGGAGAACCTGGGAGCAAAAGGGGGTGGAGATAAATTGCGTGATTCGGACGTCGCGAGGGGCGATAGGGCGGTTGGGGGAGGAGAGTTGAGTGAGGGAGGGTTTGGTGCGGCACCAGTTCCATCCCGCACCACTCTCCACCCTCCTGGTGTTCTGACACCACTGCGGAGGATCGGGCAGGAGGTGGGCAAGTTTGGCTAAAGGGAGAGGCTCTTTTTCTCCGGAGATCAGTCCCCGCTTTTAAGCATGAGGGATAATGGCTTGTTTATTGCACGCGGCGGGAATTCCAACAGCTCACGTTAAGGCCGTAGTGAAGGGTCTCCCATCCCTGATTAATCGGTCCACGGCAAGCGGATCGGAAGAGGAATTGCGGGGAAGAGGGGATATTCGCTCTCACCTTAACTATTTGTTTAACAGCTGATTTTCGGACCCGTGAAAAATATCTCCTTTTTTATCCATTATAAGAGGGAGGCCAACAAGATCTCGTTCTAGTTATTACTATTTACAAAAATGTATTTTTGTACAATATCTATGGATCACTGGATTTATCTGATTATTTTAAATCTGGACTTTGCCTTCTTTATCTTTGATACCAGAGAAGACGATTGTGTGGCGCTATCCATGATTAAAAAGGAAGAAAAACCGGTAGAGAATAAACACTGCATAAAAATGTAAAAGTAAATTAAGTAGAGAGATCAGTTTATGGCCAATTAGAATTATAATTAAAATGTAGTAATCTCAAATGGTTAATTGGGAAAAATATTTGCTTCTGCTTCCCTTTCTATCTGTGTAGAGGTGGCACATATATGTATAGTTCAGATTAGCCGAATGCCCGTTTGGATGTTACTATCGTGATTTGCATGGGATGATTTGAGGCATCACAATGAAAGAGAGACTGGAGACTGAGCATCGCTGATATAGGCTTGTAAATCTCCACAAAGAAAGATGTAATCCCCACACATGGAATGTCCAGCATTTGCATTAGTTTCGTTCCTTTCCCTACAGCACCATCAATTAAATATTAAATCAAATATTGACCTTCCCTTGTCGCCGAGGACTATCATCATTGTCATCAGTAATAGTCGAAATAAATGAAGACACTAAAGACATTTTTTCAAGGCTCGTATTTGTGCGGACGGATCTATTGTGTCTACCTATCGTACTTTATCATACAAAACTCCCATCCAATCACCTATCAGGTGGTTTTTTAATGTAAAAGAAGGGTAAAAGGCAATGGATAAAGATAATACAGTAAGAAAAAAATACGAGGAATTTGACGTGATAAATGGAAAGAGGAAGATGCTGAGGATATTTTTAATTTTAAATGTTATTCCCAGGAGAGTTTAGAGAGTTTGCTGCGACTTTTGGACACCAAGAACTAGTAGAAAGAACGGACGTTGATCCAAGCCCGCAAATAGGAGGAGGGAATGGAGAAGAAATAACACGTGTCGAAGTGGAAAATGCAATAAAAAGGATTAAGCTTGGTAAAGCTGCAGGTGCAGATGGTCTGGCACCTGAAATGATCAAGTTTGGAGGAAATGCAGTGATTGATTGGATGTGGGAGATATGTAAAAGAGCATGGAGAGTGAAAAAAATCCCTCAGGATTGGGGTAGGATACAGGATATTCAACCTTTCATAGTTATAGGCACAAAGAGAAAGATATAAATTATTCTTTCTTGTGTCTTCCCCAGTACAAAAATATCAAACAAAACTAGATCAAGCGTTTGAGATGGTAATATATATGACTCACTTTGGTCTAACACAAAGGATAGGATTTATATGAAGGATTAATATGCGTATTCTATGCAACGGACGTAAAAATGTAATATGCAAACTATTCATATTTATTCCACCTAAAATAAGATAAAGTATGTGATTGCGTCACGCTCTCGTGTACTCATTTCATACCCTTTCATTACTACAGATTTTTTCCACATATATCTTCATATCCATCTGTGATCATTTGCGTAAATAAAGGGGAAAGGATTTAGAAAATTTCATATCTCTATCGTCATTCTTCGCATTCTCCCTTGCATTAATACCACCGCCTGGGGGAATATTTCCTGCGACCGGGAAAGCGATATTTCTTGGTGTCTCTCGGGACAAAGATATTGTGGAAGACATTATGAGACAGGATCTCTCACTCTACATTTATTTTTATTCCCTTACCTCCCCTTCCTCCCGTTTGTTTCGTCCCTCTTAAGATTTTTCAGGTCTCGCTCGAAATTCGTTTATTTTTTCCACATCCTCTCCTCAAATATTGATTCAAGGCGCCATCGCATTGGCTCCCATTCGTGTGGGCTTCCTCTCCCGTTCCCTGTTAGAATTCCGAAGCCGCGATATCGACCTCGCTGATTCGCCAGCTCTCCGCTCCGCTGCCACCACCCTCTTTCCTCCTTCCCCTCCCCCATCCCGGTGTCTCCTCCTCTCGGAAGCGGAAAGTGCCCTCCTTGTTTCCAATCTCCTCCCCCTCAACCCCTCGTCTATGTCTTATCACACACACATTCTTCCCCGACGGACCTTTCTCGATTGTGAGCACCCAAACTTGAGGTGGTTGGGCAGCTGATCGGGAAACGTTTTTTTCACATTTGTGAAGTATAGGAAGTGAAATAAAATGCATATTTAACATTCCATAGAAGGGGTATATATGTCTATAAACAGGTATTTATTTATTTCATCAAAACCTCGGGAAAATCTCTTTCTGGCTGTCTACCGTAGGGCAAGGTTGGCAACATTTTAGGCCGAAGCGCCAAACCTGTTCCTCGAAACAATGAAAACATTATTCTAAAGCCATCAATATTTTAGCGAGGACATTTTAAATTATTATATCAAGTAACAGTATTTAATATATCTTTACTTAAATAAGAAATTTTGTACCAAGATTGTTCTTATCGGATTTAATCCGTGGGACAAATGAGTTTCCTTTTCCATGCATTTCCTTTCCAATTCATTTCCTTAGAACGTTTCTTTAAGTCCGGTTTATGACTAGACGTCATTAAGGAATGATGCCATTATGTGATTTCAAAGATGAAAACTTAATTCTTAAAAGATTTTATGGCTACGCTTCAATTTTACATTCGATTTTACTTCAGTTTGCTCCTGACGCAGCTTACCCTCGGGTATGTAACATTATAAATTAATAGGAAACTCACATTCATGCCCCGAGTAGAGAAAAAAAACATAAGGGTTTACACCCATGACCATAGGACTGGCAGGTTAACTCTTTACCCCGCCAACACCGAGGTTGAATATGTACGACGGACACTGAGGGCAAAATTGCTCAAAATCGAAGAAGGTATCCATTCAGGCACTACTGTGCCCAAAGATGATGCGATTAGCAACGAGTTAGTTGTACAGGAGTGTGGCGCATGAGGCTCAGAAAAGCAGATCAGAAAATCCTACGAGACCTGGTGTTAGCATTTTATGTTGAACATCAAATGGGCGGATAAGCGAAAATGAAGTATACAGAAGAGCGGAAGAAAGTTTTATGGGGTGCGAAGTACGGCAGAGAAGAAACAAGTAGATTTAGTACATCCTGAGACATGATGGATTCGTTAAGAATATAATTGAGGGTAAAATAGAAGGATTGACTCTATGAGTAAGTCTAGGGAACAAGTATATGAGGCAAATACATAAGGGTCTGAGAAAAAAGTATCAGGATGAAACTTGGATAGCAATGAAAAGGATAAATGAATGGCAGTAGTATAAATATTGACCGAGGTTGCATATCTCTGTTATGTAAAGTTCCGCTGAATGGCTCGAATAAATATTTATAAACAAAAAGCAGTGTTTTCAGTGAGAGGTGAAAGAGTTTTAAATTACTACAACTTTGCACCAACCAAAACAGGCATGGAAGTTAATGAACATGAACCTTGTAGCCCAAATGTTTTTCGGCTCACCGAAAATACATAAAATGATCTTCCTATTAGACCTGTTGTGTCCTTATAGTCCAGCCACTCTCCCTCACGAATCCTTAAAGAACGGGTTCATGAACTAACCTCATTCTCCCCACACTACTGTGTGAAGAACTCAGTAGAATTCTGCAACGTGTAATCCCAGAAAACACCCCCGAATAAGTGTATTTATGAAGTGGCAAACCTGTTTTGCAGTGTACCGATTCCCGAAGTCACCAGTGTGGTGGAGTCTACTCTTGTGAAGTTTAAGGTCTCTACCCCTCTCAATGAGGGATTTCTTAAAGCACTGAAAGTGTGTGTGGATCAGAGTTATTACTTGTTTAATGGGGAATTCTATCTCCACGCTCACGGCCTGGGCATGGGATCTCCTCGGTTCCATCTTCTAGCAGTATTGTTTATGAATAGCTTGGAGGAAAAAATCTTTAGTGCCACCCTCTCCAAATCGATTGCATTTTTACATACCACCGATATGTAATAGAAATTCTGTAAATGGGGAGGCACAGAGAGACAATTAGACAGCTTTGTGAACTGAATGAACTGACTGCAAAAAGGTATTGAATTTACATATCAAAAAGGCATCAACCAAACCGTAAATTTTCAGGAAATCACTAATTCCATATTAAAGAAAACATTTGATTCCTCCATTTACAGGGAACTCACCCACACTGATCATGTCATCCTTTCCACATCAAGTCAACACATTTTACACAAACTGGCTGTCTTTCATTCCATGATAAACTGACTATTCTGGATCCCACTAAGTCAAATTTTCAGTAATAATTCCAAACCATCCTACACATCACAACTGATAATGGATATCCGTTTCCAACTCATTAATAAATTGATAACTTACAATCACACATGAAGATAAAAGACTCCGATGCATGAAAATCAACAACCTTAATCGTGTATCCCCAAACATAGCAAAGCTTCAACCCAGTGATGAGTACAGAGTTGCATTCCCTTATAGAAATAATCTTAAAAGCATTTTAGGAAACGCCAAAGGACAATAAAGATCCTTCGAAACAACCAGGGGTATAGAAATTGAAGTTCAAAAACTGTGACACCATTTACATTGGTCAAACAGGGATAAATTTGAAAACCAGAGCAAATGAACACCGTCGCTTCTTCATTCATTCCCAGTCCGGTAAATCACACTTCTCCGGACACCTAATCGAACAGGGACACACCAGTGATTTCATACCCGAGCTGCTGCACGTGGAAAAAAAGGAAAGAGACTCGACGCCTTGGAACAGCTGGAGATAACACTCAATAAGAATTACAACCTGGCCAATGACAAACTTTTTCCTTCCCACTCCCCCCTATTCAACCTCCTCTGGCCAACATCATCTCCTCCACCTCAAAACCTAGCCTCAATTTCCCAGCTCATCGTCGGATACCTTTTCTTTCCCCAACCCCCCACACCCCTCCTTTCCCTGACTCAGTATCAAAGACGGGGATATATAACACAGCTTGTATAATTTAGGACATGTAGGTACCTGTTGACGCCACTAAGGCGAAATTAGTTGTACTACTGTAAGAATAAAATATTGTGGAAGTTAAAAAGTTTATTCTTGATGGTTATGATGCTGTCCTTCCACAAATTCACTCCTCAGTCCACCAGCTTAAATAGAATCAGGGGTTATTCGCTTGTTCACTCTTTTGCTATTCTTTAATGTCAGTGTCTTTTCTAAAGTTTTTTGTCTCAATGTAGTACCTACATTTACATTATTATATTCACACAAGTCAGTAAAAACATGAAACTGAATGCAACGTTGCGCTTATCGTTGCCAATAATACGTTGTTTAATAAATTCGGAGCTCAATTTTACGGAAATGGTGTCACTGATTTTAAATTTATTTGTGGTGAGATATTATTATTCTGCACGATTCGAAATATTTATGAAACTAGCTAAATAGATGTGTATCCATAGTATAGCATGAGTCAAGTAGCTGTTGCTTCAGTTTGTTCTGATATTTTGATGCACGATTGAATATCAAGTCAAATGTGGAGTATGTTGACATGCATTTTTAAGAGCCTGTGTTTGGCTGGAAGTCGATTGCATTGCTAAGTGCATGTAGAACGCCAAATTTTAACAACTTCTTCACTGCACAAGTACTAATCAAAGACGACGTTTTAATAAAGTTAAGAATTGTATTTTTGGCATCATATCAATTTTCCCTCGTGGGATAGTCATTTTTTCACATTTCGTATTCCAATGTCAAATGTGAATGTTTTAATCATAGAAATTTCTCAATACATTTTATACTTTTAGAAAGGTACAGTGAAAACTGGCAACCACTCTGTACATAGTATTTATATTTCAAGTTTATGGTTTGTATCTGTGGGTTGTCAGTTCGATATTTGCCAACTTAATACTCAGGATCCTTTATTTCTGCTTCTCCAAAATTTTTGGATATTTTGAAGTCTCCTGACGGCTGAATATTATGAAATTAGCCGATGTGATACAAATTTTCTGTACTTTCTGTGTTTTCTTTTGATATGGTGGAGGTGAGATGAAACCCAAATCACTGCTAGACATTTGCGTTCCTAAGGCTGGAGGTACGTGACAGCCGTCAGCGTAGCCCCGCCCGCTGATGTTCGGGACGCTAAAACGTCCGTTTATGTAGTTGTGGAATGTTATTTAGCACAAAGAGACTCCGGATCTACGTGCCACCGAATAGAAGGGAGGCAGGGAGTTTGGATTTTGAGGCCCGACGTTCCCTCATCCTTTCAAACGATCCCAAAAGATTTGCCTTTCGGATTCCTCTCTCTCTCTCTTTAGCAGTCAAGCCTGTATCTGCATTTCCAACCCCCCGGTCAAACCCCTCACCACCTTCCTCCCTCATCACCCACTTCTCTCCATTCCCACCCCATCAGCCTCACTCTCTTTCTCTCCTGAAAAGGGAAGTAATCAAAGGAATGCCAGAGTTCCCGGAGCCGCACTCCAATATGCCTCGGCTTCCTCTCCTCCCCCACACCCGCCGCCACCCTTCGCATTCCCGTTCCCTCCCGATTCCCGAACCGTATCCACGTTCTTTTTCCCTCTCTCCCGCCCCCTCTCCACTTCCAAAAACCCATCCTCAGAGGCTTTTCTCTCTACATCTCCCTCTCTCTTTTCCCGCCCTACTCCACCCGGAGCCGTGCCATCTCAACCCCATTCAACCCCGTTTCTCTTTTCCTTGAAAAAATATTTGACAGAAAATAAAACCACCGTCCTCCCTCAGGTTCCGGCACGCCGCCGACTGCTCATTCTCCGTACCTCTTTCATTTTCCCTACCTTCATCCCCCGTTGCATCACGCCCACCCCATCACGTGAGTAATCTCTACCGCTCCCCTTCAACGTATAATACTCTTTCCCCCTCTGGACCCGAAACCCTCGCCTGTTCTCTCTCTCTCTTTAACCCCTCCCTCTCTCATTTGTCGGGACTTCAATTCACTCCATCCTCTCATCCTCCCCTCCATTCCCGCTTATCCGTGCTCTCATCTCCCCATAGACTTCACTTGTACGATTGCGAGAGGAACTTGCCCAACCACAGCTTTTTTTTCGATCAGCGGACGTTGAAGTCTCCATACATGCAAGGAAATGTTCCTGAAGTAGGTTTCAACTCAAGTAGGTTTCCTCAAAGTCGAAGGAAATGGTTAGAATGAGAGACCATGGGAAGAGATTTTTATGGGACATTATGCCAATCATGAATAAGACGCCGGCCTGGTGTTGCTGCGATAGGATGGTAACACATGAATAGCAAACACTCGTACCTTTAATATATATAAAGGACTCTGAAAGCATAATTTGTGAACAGTAAATTTTTGTCGTTATATTTTGTTTTTTTGTAGTTACTTGGAATATATAAAGAAGTTTTGAAGTTGATTGTGATTTACGTTGTTATACAAGGCGCTGAGACTCTTTTGGCAATATTCTTAAGAGAACTAAAAATAAATAGTTGCGAAGTGAAATGGAGTACTTAATTTAATCGCTTGACGCATTAAGGGTGTGGTTCTTCAACCTCCTGGTTTAGGCAAATTATTGGAAAATATTGTCGATTTTAGCTAACGTGAAAAAGGCTTCTTTGCAGTTCACGACAAACCGTATATTAGACTTTTTTGTCATTGGGAAAAGCGATGCAAAAATAGATGATGAAACTTCACTGATTATTTTGAGAGTGAATTCACGAGAAGGTATTGACAAACGCCATTCATACAGCAGAGTCCTAAAATAATCATATTCCAACATCTAATCTAGCTGAAGATTTTTGTATGTATATTTGCATATTTCTTACTAATATCTGTTCGTGGTATCAATTAAGCCGATGTCCGTTGATGAATGAGAATTTCAACTCGAAATGAGTTCAAAAATGAAGATGAAGAATGAGTCAGAAATCATGCACTGTGATATAATGCTATAGAGATATTCTCCATCGAACAAGAATTTGTGACTATACATGTGGTTCACCATTGCAAGATTCAAGCCAAGGGTTGGGATGATTGAGTGTAGTTCTTAAAAGGAAACTGAAGCCCGACAGCGTGTGAAATTCATAAATCGGTAAAATTAGTTGTTTTCTTCTATGCTGCATGTGATTTATCAACAAATCACTCTCTCTAAATCAAATTCAGAACCTCTATTCAGTAACCTAGTCAGATGTACCCCTTTGATACCTCGCTTTCGACACAAATTGAGAATTTTAAAACAAAGCGGCACCAACTCATTTTCATTTAATGGTTTCCTTGGTCTTGCCAATTGCTTTTTTGCTATTTGATTATTTTGTTCATATCTTAGTATTTTGTGACTTGCATTACCATTCCCCATTTCAGCAGCATGCTAAATTGATATATCTATAGCCCAAGAAAGATTTACAGTGTAATTTTTTTGCAGAATCCCTCGAGAAATAGGTAGAAATGCCACCCAGTGACATAATCAGGACGAGGGAGAACCCGCCGGTGATAATGACAACGCACCCGCTTTCATCCGATTAGTCAGTGTACCTCGAATTATTCCGCGTCAATCTCTTCCCCCTCCTCACCGGAACCCAACCTTCTCTCCTCTTCCTTCGCTCCTTTCTCTGTTTCCCTGTCTTCCCGCGTTCCCACCCTTTTTAAACTCCCCCACTCTCCTATCCCCTCCCCCTTTGTCTCCGTCAAGGTGACTGGCGAACTGTGTCTAATTCCCAAATTGGCTTTTAATTGCTCCTCCGCCTCGCTACTCTTCCACCCTCCCTCCCCATCCTCTCCCGCTGGGTCATTTCCGTTGGACTGGAACAAGGCGGTTAGTGGGCAAATTGTGTGAGAGAGGTGTACCTCCCTTAAGCTCCCTCCTCACCACCCGCTCTCTGCCCCCATTGCCGCATCACCTTTCTCCCCCTCCAACGCACTTCTTTCCGCTTTTCCTGAGATCCAAATTTCCGCTTCAATTCGCCTCCGAGTTTCTATTTCCTTATCGAGGGAATATCGAGGGGAAATGAGTCTTTAGAGGAATCAAGACTGCCAAGAACACTTAGAGAAGGATAGGGAGCTAATGCACACTATAAGAAACGAAATTATGCAAAATATGAGCACCCTTAACTCATTTTCATCGCTTGGCCAAAGAATGGCAATGGGTTATTATAAGTTAAGCATGGATTTTTTAATATATAAAATTCAAATGCGCGTATTAATGAGGAAAAACGAGTTTTGCTAGTTATAAAAAAGTAATATAGATAATTTTTATGGTAGCGTCTATCTTGAAAAATACTAGATGTTCCTTGATTTTTCATTTTCTAATTGATTGATTCTTGTGCATTTAATTTTCAAGAAAGGTATTTACAACATCAGCTTCAAACTAAAGTTTCATAAATACTGGAGAAAGATACCCTTCAATGTATATTTCTTCGTATAAAATTGGCAAAAAATTAAAACCAAATACTTTCAGGCAACAGTAAATATTTAGCTGTTTTATGCCTCTTGTTCCAAAATATAATTCGTTATGCATGAATTCTATTTCTCGCTTGCGGGTGTTGATAAAGGATTGGTATAGTGTTTTCTCTCACCTGATTTCTTAAATTCGAGAAAAAAGTAGCAGGATTTGAGGTTTAACAGAGATCTATTCGCAATACCTAGAACAGAGAATTAAGTTCAGAAAGCCTTGAGTTGCCAATAGACGTTATAATGTTATAATATACTGATATTATTGTTAAGAGCAGTGTTATAGCACTGGAACCCAGGTTCCTACTCAAGATAGAGGCTTTTAGACACGACCAGTTATACGAAATATGAGTGTGCACTGCCAGAGAAACCAATAGTGCCATAGAAGAAGAATCTGCTTCTCTTGATATGTAAAAATTACTTATTGTCTGACCTATTGATTGGTAAACTCTAATCTTTACCCTCATCAACCTCTTAGAGTTCAAAAGAGAAAAAAACCATCACAGTATAGGTAGATGATGTTCTCTGTTGAAATATTGTGAATATTAGAGGATAATTTCTTTAAGATTTTTTCGTCAATTTCGCAAACATTGGAATCAATAAAACCTATTTATTCTACTGGAGGCCAGTAAAATTTTCATCATGTTCATATTAAAAAGGCTACATAATCAAAGATGGAAACTTTTCCTCTTTAGATTACTGCGTCAGGACAGTTAGCTTTCATGATGCTGTAGTCGTCGATTTAATTTTAACTTTATTTCTATGCCTTTTTAACAACGGTCTTGGAACATTTTTTCGCTCACATTCCCTCATTTGTTTCCAAGTCGTGTCTCCCCTGCAAGAGGAAACACCTGTTGTCTTGGTACCTAATTCAAGACTCCAGATCATTCCTCTCTCCTGCTTGCCAACCTTTTAGGAACTTCTTATTCTTCCTTATCCTTAGTTTCTTTTTTTGAGATATTCCCCTTATCATCAAAATGGATACCTCATAGTTGTCATATCGGCTGTGAAAATATTCAAAAGTTGAAGAACACAGAGCAAGAATGAAAATATTTTAATTAAATCTTCACCTTCTTATTGATATCGTTTTTAAGTAGAAAAATAGTGGAGTTTATGAAAATGCTAACTATCCTGTAAAAACGTTTACTAATTTCCCAACCTGATCAAATCATGAAGCACAAATACAAACATATCGCACAAATTTCTAATCTATATAAGTATATGGCATAAATACATGAGAGATGAAACAAATTTGATGTAAAATAGGTGCTAATGCCACTATGGCACAAGACAAGACGTAAGATAAAGAAGATGTATAACTTTCAGGCTTGATGTAAAACTAGGCACGCTCTCTACTTAAACCAATAGTAATACTGAGTATTTGTTATTGAAATAATCGTCATACTCGCTTTACCTGTGTAGGAAAATAACCCTTTCATCATATTGTTATTAGAAATCAATTTCATGTCTGTAATAATCCATAATTCAAACTAGTCTATTTCTCCATAATAATTGTTACTTTAGAATCATTTTGGAAGCATTGGCAATATATTCATCATTGTTTCAAAATCATTACGAATCCTCGGGAGGAAGTCTAATAGAATTTACTGAAAAACCTAGTGTTTCCATATTCCTCTCTTTGTCTAAATCATGTGACCCCTGAAATGGCCTGTTATTATTGAATTAAAGTGAATTTTATTTCGGCACATCCACTCATTTCCTATCGCTACTCCATTTTTCCTTACTTGGGCACCCGATGAGATCAACCTCTCATGGCTGGATTCGAGATCCTCTCCCCATCTCCTTCGACCCCTAGACCCCCCTCTCACCCGCTCGACGTCAACCTCCACAGCGTCAAAGGGATTCCCTGACTCCCGTGTTCCTTCCTTCTCGGGTAACTTTCCAGTACTGAGAGGGTAGGTGGGGGAGGGAAGAGTAGAGATGACAGGGGATGGGAGCCAAGCAATCAAATTCGAATTACGTGCGAAGAAGTGACTGTATCCTCCACTTCCCCCCGGTGCGGTTTTGTTCTCCGGCTCCTAATGCCGACCAAAGATCTCTCTCCTGAGAGCTTCGCGACGGAGTCCTCTGTCTAGCTCGGCTCGACGGGGGTGGGGTTAAGGAGTAGATAGAGCGGAAGGAGTGGGAGTCGGACGGAAGGGCTCGGAAATGAGAAAGAGGGTCGAGAGTTGTGGGAGGATGGAAGAGAAAGGTGGAGAAGGGGCAGGGGTTCTCATTATCCGTCGTGCTTGGCCGCCCGTGCTCGAGGCGTAACTTTTGAAGGGATATTAAGCCACCTGATCAAGGAGGTGGAGGGATCAAAAACGGAGGAGTCAAATTGAATCCCTTGCCATTGTTTTCTCTGCTTTTCCTCCATTTCTTCGATCATCTCGGTTTGAAAGCCTGGTGCAGAGATAGCCGCCACTGCTTTGATGGTTTTTCGGAGTTTGGATTTCTCGTTTTTTTATAGGAAGTAAAGGATTCGAAAATTTTATTGAGGAGAAATCTCATTCTCCCGGTGTCGAGGACTACAAATTAGACGATGGGGGAGAAATACAAAATATTTTCTTTATCTTTTGATTTCATTTATTTAGTGTCAATAACTGAGGAATATAATTTTTTTTTTTCAAACTGAAGGCTTGAAGAAACGTTACTTGAAAACCCATTTAATAATGGTAGATAAATTATAATATGATGGAGAAATAAATGTTTTCCGTCACCCATTTTCAAATTGGGCCAAAACAAAACACAGTATGGTTTGAAAATGCGATCTAGATGATTATTCCATCACGTTTTCGTTTTATACCTCACTGTTTGGATGTCACATAATAATATGGAGGAATTAATAGAGATAGCTTTATCTTACTGATCAAATATAAGAATATTTATCATACTTTTTTCAGGCTAATAAGAATATACAAGGTCAAATATCACAGGAAAACGCAATAGACAATATCTCATGCTTTATTACTTTTTCCTGTACAGTTTTTTCCAGCACTTTCAATCAGATTTACTATTTACCGTGCTGCGGATCTGCGTGCTGCGTAAATCTAATTGAGGATCAGGTGTATGTTATTCTGTACTATGGTGTTCGAGTTTCCTTTGTTTTCTCCAGCACCTTCGAGTCTGCCCTCGTTTCTAAGTTAAATGAAAGCTCGTGCGCACATTCCTACCTGGAAATGGAAGCACCCATCTTTCGCTCGCGCCTCCCTTCATCACCTCCCCCAACCAAACCCGCTCTCTCTCCTTCCTCCTATTATCTCCCTCTCATTTCGTCTCCACCCTCCCTACTTTCTCCGAATTGCCAATTTCTCCTTTATTATCCTCTTTCCTCTCTCGCAATTACTCCCGTTTCCCCCGTCGAGTCCTCTCAGAGTCTCCCCTTCGCCGTGTTTCCATGAAAACTTCTTGCTTTCCTCCCTCTCTTATTTCCAAGCTCCTCTCTTCATCGTACCCTCTCTCTTCCGCGAATTTTAATCCTCGGCACGTGTGGCATTTGACCCGTGCCAATCTCCACTGCCCTCGCGCTCGTCCCCACCCTTGGAATTTTGGATGCGACCAGCTTTATTACAATTCAAGAATAATGTGGGGCTCACTCGCTGAAACCCGGGTTGTGCTGATCTTTTATTTGGTGAGCATAAATTCAAGGAATATGTATTAGATAGGCTATAGAAGCGCTCATATTCAGAGTATTTTCATGGCCCTGAGTTCAATTGCGAGGGAATGGGTATGATGGTAGGTTGTATCTTCATAAACCTTGTTCAAAGCACGATGTGACGATATTTTTTTATTTGGATAAGTGAATTTTAGAACGCGTTATTCGCTGTTTAAAATTTTATTCAACGATGAGTTCAATCAATGTCTTTATAGCCAACTTCAATGGGTACTACTATGTGACTTCAGTTATTTCACATTTTCATACGAATTTTAAGTGAGAATGAGGTTGATCATCCTCTTTATAGCCAACTTTGATGTTTTTTTCTATGTGATTGAAGTAAATTCATATTTTCATACGAAAATCTGGTTGTTTTCCACGTTAAATATGATGCTCTGAGGGTCTTAGACCAGCATTTCGTCCATCAAATACGACACGCTCCTTTGGTTATAATGGCGAAAATTGCTTGTGAAAGCACGCTAAAAATGCAGTCGTCGGGGACTTTCGGGTGCAGCTGCGTATCAAGCGTTGTCGGTGTACGAGCTTTCGCGGCCATTGCAGGACGCATCATCAGGCTTGCCTGATGATGCGTCCTGCAATAGCAGCGTGTGGCCTGCAATGGATGCTTTGAATTTCGCTGCGAAAACCTACGTTCCATGACTGCTAACTCCTTCATACACCGTGTACACTTGACGCTTCATGAGTGAAAGAGAGTCAAGTAATGACCGCTGGAGTTTAGACATGTCTGACTGCTCCTAATGATCCTCCTTCCTCTTCTCACAGTTTTAATGGGTTCTAATATGAAGATTTTTATGGTCAAATGAAGAAGTCGAACCTTTGAGTAAGCGAGTGTAATGTTTAACCACCGTTTGTACGGTGGCTTTCCATGACCCAAACAGCAGCTATTCTCACTCATTGTCCGCTCCACACCTGCCACGAAATATTTTTTCATGTTCTTTCAATAAAATGGTATTAATATTTCCCCTTTTCTTCGGCAATTTTTATAATCATTATTCTTCTCTCTACAATATACTGCAATTGGAATAAAAGAAATCATGTTCTTAATTCCATTTTCTGTGGTTCCACTGCAATTACCTAGCGTCTTCGTCTTCGGAGAGATTGGCGTGTATTTGGGGTCTCTTTGTGGTTAAAAAAATGTAATTTAGTATTTCTCATACCATCTTCTTTCTCCTAATAAAAGACTTAATAATAAGCCGGAACTCTCTCTCTCTTTCCTCTATATAGCAAGCGAATTGAATTTTTCTAGAGCAAAAGGCATGAATCCCCGTGAATATATATTACCCGCCTTTCAAAGGAATATGAGTGCAGATATTGCATACGTTACAGGAACCGATTCCGATCTAATCGTGATATCTAATCTAGTATTACTTTCATGACCAGCTTCATCATCGTTCGATCCGTATTCGTTTGCATTGTACATGTTCCTCATGGAACGTTTTTTTCATATGAATAATTTAATAAAAATGATTTCAGTTTTACGTAGTTTCAAGATAGATAAATTTTCTGCGTTATATTTTTTCTGCAAAAAATTGATCAAACATAAACTGTTGGGGTTGCGTAGGAGTCACAGCCGTGAATCTATAGAGAATAAAATATGCCAGCTATACAGTGACTGTTTTCATTTCAACAGAAACCCAGTTTGTCTCAAGCATCAGATGCGTATCCGAATTCACTATCAAAGACCATTTTGTGGATGTGCTTTGTTGCTAACTCCCAAGTTTTGTTGAAATCGATTGGCCGATAAACTTGCGACATCAAACACACTTTCTTGTCCAACTTGACTTCGACATCTACTTCAAGAACCTCCCCCGCAGGCACGTAGCCGGGGCTGGGGGGGGGGGGGTTTGGGGCTTCAGCCCCCCCCCCCCCAAAACGTTTTCCCAGTAATTTTGTTCTTATCTTAAATGGGTAAGATAATCCGGATTACACTGCGTATAATTCAAGTTTTAGTGTCTTGAACCGTGATCACTAGTTTGATGCATATGTGTAGTTAAAAATTGTTCTTTTCTATCTGATATGTATGTATGCGTCGAAGTTCTGTTCTAAGGCCGGTCAAATTAACTACTTCATAACAAGATAAGCAGTTAACTTTACCAGTGAGGAGAGATAGGAGCGGGCACTATGATTGTAAATACCAAGCACTGAAAATTAAGGGAAGAGATTTGTAACATGTCGGCACCGAACGGGCAAGGCTGATTTGTTTCAATTATTACGGAGTACCTGACTAACCCCCCTCTCCCCTACCGTGCCCTCTCTCCTGTATCATTTTCAGCGTCCTCTGCACATTTCTCACTCTCCACTCCCATACAAACCTCAGCAGAATCAGAATTTCCTGGTCAGTTGAGGGTCGGTCGTACTCGTTTTGGGAGTAAGATGCTCCGCCAGCAACGTCTTGTATCTCAGGCGTTTTCGGTAAAACCTAAGATGTTCGGCTATGGTCACTTTATTATTTTTGGATGTTTTACTATCCCGTATGCGTTTGCGATGTTTTTGAACACGATTAGCCCGAGTATCCCGAGACCTTTCGCCTAAACACACAATGTTCTAAACTTTAATTAAAATGACTCAGTCTTTTTAACGACATTATTGCTACACATTTTCACTGTATACATAGCACTAAATGAGATAATTTCAAAGATCATTCACTCAATCTTCTATTACAATGGAGTTTAGAAAAAAACCGATCGACGCAAAATTATCCTATTTCTCAACCCGCACGGACTGATACCACAGTGTCATGTTGTGCAAGTTATAGCTTTATTTCCTCTGTATTGCATTTCCGTGCATGCTACGTCAAGTGTCTTGAACCGTGAACCGTATTGATAAGATTGTAGTAAGATATTGCAATTTCAAAAGTTGCACAAACACGTAATTTTCACTTTTCTGGTCCTTTTTTTTACCGCTGGTCTGAAAGGTGAGACATATTCTACGTTAAGCATGTTGAAGTTGGTAAACTAAATTTTTATTCTGAAGTGTTTATCAGCTTCATTCATTTATGAGAAATTATCAAATTTTTGCACTTATTTCAGCATTTCGGTGGGGCACGTTTAATCAGTTGAGCTTAGGGGATTGAAATATGCAGTTTGCAACGTTAATTTTTTATCCCTGCTGATCCCTCAGAAATCATCAAAATCTTATCTGTTCCAGAGAATTAATTTCAGCCAATGATTTAAGAGAAGTACTTGACACTGCTAATGCTTTGACCAATTGTTTTGCTTGATATTTTCACTCAAATACCGAGTATTCATTGATGATATGCATGAAATTTTCCACTCTGTAGTTTTAAATGAGTGATTACTGATAAAATGACCTGTGTGATACCTGTATCTCTCCGAATGAGTTTCTGTTTGTAAACGTTCAATATGTCTATCTATTGCTGGAGATTTGTAATTTTTCATATGATTTTGTTTTATTATTGGTGAGTTGTTTGAGGATTGTATTTTTCATCTTCGTGTATTCAAATCGCAGACTGTGTATTTCCAGATATAATTTGTGAAGCGTGTAATCAAAAAAACTTAACTGATGCGAATATAATGACGACCTCGTTGTTCTGAAATCAAATCAAATATCAGCATCTTCCATGCATTAGAATCCTTCATTGCAGGAAGTAGAATCTCTTGCAAGAATGTGAGCCCAGATTTCAGCGCCCTTCCTCTTGATGAGGGGATAATATCTTCTGAGAGCTCTATTGCTGCGAACACGCCACTCGTCCGTGCTTCCCCTCCCGTCCTCTTTCTGCGACTCCCTCCTCATCTTCCACCTTCTCCTCTCCCTCTCTCACCCATCCCTCTCCCACCCTGGAATTCCGCCGGAAGTGGTAATCGCGCGTGTAATGAATAGATGGCCCACGGCTGGGGGAGGTTATAAGGCAGTGCGCGCGCGCTCTTATGGAAACCTTCTATGCCAGCCCCGCCTTCTCATTCTCAGGAGCCTTCGAACGCCCCCCTCCCAGTCCTTATATCTTCCCTTCGTGGAAAACCTCTTACCTTCCCACCCCTTCAACCCGGCAACCATTGCCTTCCCTCCCTGCTCACCCTCTCTATCTCAACACCTTCGCCGCCTCCGGGACTTCCAGTCGGATTTGATGGGGGCTTGCCTCCTTTTCTTTTCCCGGTCTTATTGGTCCACGTGATCATCAAGGAGCAGCTTCCTCCTCTTCACGATCTTCCGAGTCTCTTGTGTCAACCTTCTCCCTCTGTTTCTTTTCTGTGGGGGTGAGAATACAAATTCTTCTGTGACGAATAAATAGGCTTTCTTCCCTACGGGAGAGTATAGCACATGCATGGATTGTTTTTTCGTGGATAGTTAGTGTCGATTTCTGATGATGGGCGCTCGCGGCTCTCATACTAACTTGGGCTCGGAATGTGAACAAGGAAAGGATGTAGAATCATTTAAGTAATTTTTTAATATCGGTACGTTAGGTAACATTAATAACACGAAATTGCCTCAAGTAATAAATCTTTTGTGACTACATCATTTTCTCTACTTTGATCTCTTTTTTCCCGACAGTTGCTCATATAACTGCAGATAATTGCTCTGTCAACAATATTATAATATTTTAAATTATTACAACAATTAATTTTGAATTAACACGTTTAATACCAATCAAACCTCTGGTTTTGCTATATAAGGAGTTTACTTTCAGTGTTATGTGAAGTAAATCCACTTGGAAATTTTAATTAAAGCTTTCAGTATCATATAATAAATTTAAACTAAATTATCCATATACCTATATGCCTATTATAATGCTAGCTACTAGCTAGCTAATAGCCCATTTTTTTAGAGTAATGAATCAAATATCTATCGTTATTGCATGTATTTGTTAACAGGTAAGTAGCAAATCACATAGCATAATAAATCCACTTTCCGGCGAGTGAATGGAGTTTCATAACCATTTTTCATTTCCTCCTGAAAACTTTGTATTTATTTTCAAGAGGAGTACGATTGTAAATAATTATAAGTTACACTCGCGTTTAAATCATTACTAAATTAAGAGTAAATGGGTCATATTAAACATGCGAGTTCAATGTTTCTATTAATGTGAACTTTATTTGCATTCTTTTTGGAAAATTCTACGGATTTTCAGACTTTTCTCTTGAAATCAATTTTCATTGTTTTTCAACTCGGCTATGCATATGATAATGCAGTTTCAAGATTTTTCTGTCCATTTTCTGATTCCAAACGGTATCTCTCTTGTATAGTGAAACAACTCCCGGGAATTCTATGAGCGATTTTTATTATTTTTCCTAAGTCCAGGTTGTTTACGCATCGTCACACATCTCGAAACAAAAATAGGCTTAGTATACACTCATCGAATCTGCCGGGTGTTCTTCTCAGGGGCAACGGAAATGCAAATCAGTTGAAATTCCTCGACGGGCGCAGCCAATTACTCGCCTTTGCATGCACGCCATGGAAATCTAAATTTGACATGTCATGCGTCTCGAGTCTATTGCTTCCTTTCGGGTATTTGAGGGTGTTTGAGAGCTGCTCAAGTAATCGCAGAGATACGGGGGTTTTCTGCTTGGCCGAAAGGTTGTTTACGCACTCACCCCTAGCTACGGGTTTTCCTCCACCTCTTGCTAAAGTGGAAATACACCCAAGGGGACTAACTCTACTTCTTGCTGCATTTGCTGAGAATATTTTCGTCTGATATCTGATTGAGAATCACTTTTTACTTTGCTCCTCTATTTTTATATTTACAGTTTTAAACGAATAGTGCGAATACGAATAGTATTCGCACCATTCGTATAATTTATATGGCATGAACCTACAGAATTTGCCCACCTTTAGTAATAGACTTCAGTATCCCATTATCCATAGTGACTAATTCCATTCACCTTCTCTGCCTACTCCATATTCCTACTAATTTTATTTCCTCTCACTTAATTTATTGTTTTTCTTTTGGCTCTATACGTATTATTATTATTATTACTATTAGTATATATATTCATATAATTTATACGAATAGTACGAATAGTAGATGTGACTGTGAAAGGGGAAAAATACAACAGAGCCAAAAGAAAAACAAAAAATTAAGTGAGAGGAAATAAAATTGGTAGGAATATGGAGTAGGCAGAGAAGGTGAATGGAATGAGTCATCATGGATAATGGGATACTGAAGTCTATTACTAAAGGTGGGCAAATTCTGTAGGTTCATGCCATATTTTGACAAAACTAAACATCACAAGGAAATCAGAAAATGAGAAAAATCCACATGTTAAAAACTGTTCAATACGACCTAAATTTTGATTATTACAGCATTATTACGAAAATATGCCGAGTGTTTGTCAGACTATATTGAGATATTGTAGGGGATTGGCTCTCCCCTTCATCTCAATTTCCATCCCCTACATCTTCCTAGAGATATCCACACCTAGGGACGACGTCTACTGAACTAAAGACAGAAATTATGTAGGGAAGGAGAGAGAGAGAGATAGAAATAGCCTAGCACACAAATGCCTACCCTAGCTGGTAGATGACTAAAAATAATAATCATCACACATACCTACTGTCTTATAATGCTAGGTCTACCTCAAATAAACTCTCCTCCTCGAGCAATAATCTTAGCTAAAATAAAATTTGGCTGTAAGACCCACGTAAGAGCACTGTCTTGCTCTGTATTACTTTCTTAAGCTAAAAGCCGGTGTCACCAATGAAGAAAAAATTTTTTGCGCAAAACACCTATTGCTAATAAAAAATATATATTAGGCGTAGTGGTTAATTATTTTTATTTTAAGGCTGTTACATGAGTTTTGATTAAATATCTCTCCCCGTTATACTTAGGGACTACATTTAAAGATATCCGGGAAAATATAGACAGGTATAAGTGTTAAACAGATCAGTTTTCCCATGATTCTTTCATAGAAAAATTTATATTCAGGTTTTAAAAATTGTATACTACAAGTGAATGATAAACATTAATTAATATATGGAAAATTTAAACAGTGCTAAATTACTTGAGTGTGGTTAGTAAGTGATTATAATATTAACTTTATAAATTAAAGTCTAGGAGATTTTCATTTAACCGTAAATTGTCAAAAACTTTTTAAAATACACGGGGAAATTTGAGCAGAAAAGACTGAGAACACTACACTTTTTTCAATCAAAGGGACCAATTGGTCCACAGTTTAACGCATCTCCCAAAGGGCATATTGATGGCCTTCAAGTACCTACTATCTCCTCACCCCATAAAGAAGAAGCGATCCGTTATTAGAATAAATAGAATCCGAAGAACAGTCCATTTTAAATACTTTCCACGCACGGCCAAAATTTAAGCAACAGCTCTTCCACTCTAACCTGACTGTTTAATGCATGTGAAACGTGCTTGAAGCATTAGGAATGCTTATTATAGCAAATATGATTCATTCAGTGACAAATATTATGGCCACGTGGAGGAATCAGCGTAGCGCAGTGGATCATATTTCCTTTCAAGATACTTAAAATTGACTACACTTGCGCCGAAGCGTGTGCATGTGTTTGAGAGAGGGAGAGCTTTGAGAATCTGGTCGCGGAGGCTACATTATTTCCAATATAATTACCTCCCTTAACATTACTCGAAGGCATCCTTCCCTCTGTGAATAAATTGACACTCGAAGCTATCAAAGCCAATCGGTGGCTTACAGGTCATGAATGGATGTTGAGCAGAACGGAAGGCAGCGAGAAACCGCGCTCCCTCTTTTACCTAAATCCCTGGGGAGCAGTCTCAGCATCCTTCTGAATGATGTGAGTTAGAGGAGCAAGAAGGTGTGTTTGTGACTAGAACCGGCATCCGCTGGATTCCGATCCGGATTTGAGGGCAAGGAATCTCATGGTTTCCCTTTCCTCCCGAACTATCGGGGGATCCTTGTGCTCAAAAAACTACAGCCATCTCCTTGACAACCGCACACAAGGACTCCTCCCTTCGGCAACCTTCTCCACACCCATGGTTCCAAACTCCTGCTTCGGTTGAAACGCGTCACCGCACCCGAGGATCTCTATCTATCTCCCCGCACGACCTCAAATCCCTGCCGTCTCTCTCCCTGACACACCCCAGGGGCATGTTTAACCTCTACTCCCCACCAGGAGAGAAAAAAATCGCCTCTCCCTCCCGAGGCGAGATCTACTAAACCTCGCATCTACATAGCCAAGACACGAATAAGACTCCCACTCCTCCCTTCCCTCCCCCATCTCTCCAGCTCCGTCTCCCACTGAATTCCCACCTCCCTCGCTCCCTTTAGCCTGGTTCTGCTTCTTGTGTAGCCAAACAGGCTTCAAACTTGCTCCTTCTCCACACCTGGAGGCGCTTTTAGACGTCCTCGGCTCCCTCCAAAATGGAGAATAGATGACGAGATTCCCACGTCTCTCAAGGGCCTGATATTATTTCCGTGTTCAGCAGGGGACCCGTATGGAAGGGTGGATGCAGTGAACTATTTTTGGGTATAGTTTTGCACCCCAGTTTCCATGTTGTATCGTTAGAGGCAACGGTAACACGTGAGAGGGATTTAAGTAATGACATAAGCCATCATTTATGAGCATTCTCCGTGAACATTCCGGAAACTTAATTTTCCCTTCGAATAAGTGCTTAATCACGATTTAAAGCACCATTTGTAGGTTATATAATATCGTGATGATTATGAAGATCTTGCGATAAGCCTGACTCACTCTCATTATTTGCATACTTTTGCCTGAATTTTAGCTGACATGGAATCACCTTATGTGCACTATTGTTCGCAAACATCAATCCGCGAAATACTACGTTTATCAAATGCCTCGTCATCGTTAACTTATTTCCATGCATTAAATATATGTTTAATGATAAAAGCGTCATCATGACACTGGTGATCATCTTATTTGGTTGGATAAAATCTTAATTTTCATAATGAAAAGAAAACTCACCTGCGAAGCTGCAGCTTCTCACTACAGCATTCGTTTTACACGTTTTAATGGCTTTGCCTTCAAGGTTTTCATCGAATCTTTTGGAATTTTCTACCTGATCAACTAATTTTGTTTCTGATTCTAATGTATTCACTCAAGGGTGTTTACCATTATCGGATTTTCCATTTTCATTTTTCTTGCATTATTATTTTTTCTCGCAACGCAATATTGACTCTCAGGTTACGGCTGCCGTAGCACAATTTTCTTTCTTTTTCCCATATTCTTTTCAAAGACTAGTAATTTAATTCTTATAAAATAATGACGTATTGCTTATGTCAATATTCTGTGATTAATCCTAAACACTTTCATTCCCTAAACCTTCCTTACATTCGAGCAACCAGCATCACTTTTGCTAATATTTTTACCCGCTTAGAATTTACCATTGCCATCTTATCAGCTTGGTTTAATGTAATCAAGTATTTTTCTAAATATGATTACCACATCTCTGATAGATTATTTGAAATAAATATTGCTTGTATTTATAAAGTAAAATAAGTATATTAATGGTAAGAGGGGGTTTGACAATAGAGAAGAATTACAAAAGTTGATCCCTTGGATTCTCCAAAGAGGAGTTAAGGTTAAGGTTAAAAATAGGCAAAAGTCAATATCAAGTAGGTATTTATAAGCGAATGGTTATTAATCAGAAGGTTTTCTGTCTATTAATACCGGAGTATTTGAGAAATTTTTTGTTCAATTTTTCATTCTGAGGATTCGACACCCAGGAATAGTGGCCCACCCAGTGCGTAATTTCTTAGCCTATGACCTGATATGATCCTGCTGACCCTTGTAGAAACTATTTAATGCTTATTAATTTTATGAGAGAATGAATTTCTTGGAAAACCCTCCTGGAAGGATTACTTTCAAATTTGAGCAGAGGTGGAGGATTTCATCGGAAATTTGAGCATGAAGCACACTTCAAAATCAGCGCTTTTTCCATCAAATGGCTGAAACCAAATTCAGACTTCTATTAAGGCGTCGATAAATAGCAAACTTATTACTCGATTGTTCAACTTGTGTTCTTTCGGGATGAATATCGCGTTTGCTCATTTTTGACAAGATTTCGATCATGTACTACCCCACCTCGTGGTTTTAGGGGTAGGTAGTAGTTCTATTATCCCATCCATTTAATGATCTACCTGTTGTTTTTGGCTTACTCTGGTCTCATTTCGTCGGGAACGTTGTTCCATTTCGACTAATCTACCTTGCAAATAAACCCGCCCCATGTCAACTCAGGCTGTCACCCCAACAGGCGAATCTGAAATCCATTCCCAGCCACCAAGTCTACTCCGTCATCGCCGCCTTTTCCGACGAACTCGTGTGTCCGCCTCCAAATCTCATTCGAACCCCCAACCACTGCCGTCAACCCCTTGTCCTGATATAAATCCACCCTTCTCCCCAGTCCCGCGAATCTCTTGAATTCTCCCATGGTGTCCCGAACCCCAAGCGACTTTCACCCCTCCCACGCTCCAAATACCTCTACTCTTCACAGCTGTCAACCACTTGGCGCGTGTAAATAAAATTGACGAAATCCTACGAATCTGGTTTTACTTTACGGAGTAGTCTCACTTGTTTACTCTTGTAATCCCCTTTCACCGTCATCCTATATATTAGGATGAAACCCTTGTTGGACCTAAATCCTCGAGAATCAACTTGAATTTGTCCCACTTGGTAGAAGCAATTATTATTACCAGTGGAACTCGACCATGGAGATAATTTGCTTGTTGGTATTTCGGAATGTCTTCTGATAAATACTGTCGGATTCATAGTTAAGAGGTATTTTTTCTCTTATTTTATCCCCACTCCAGTAGTGAATGCTTTCACAATAATGTTTTCCTTTGAAAAACCCATGATTTCCATTGCACACGTAGTAAAAAGGCTGAAAATATCAGCAATGTGCTTTGGAATTGATTGCATTTGGATTTCAGCAACCTTGAAAAGATTTGACTCGAGGAGCAAGGGCATTTTTTTAGTAAGGGAAGCTCTGAGAATACATTGTTTTTCTATCAAATAAATAATGAAGGCTGGGTTATTCATGCACCTGTCAGTTGGGTGAGTTCAAATTTCGCGTGGGGTATTGGTTTTACATGAACACTTACAAAATGGCTTATTTAGACGAGCGTAAAAATTCCTACCATGTTAACATTATATCAACCATCAATATATGAGATATTTGTTATATAATTAATACAAAAAGATACAAAAGTTACAGCTTTTTCCTTTTCTCGATTGATCTTGTCAAGCACTAAGCTACGGGGTTGCGTTGAGTAAATATCTCCCAAATATGAGATGAGGAAATTAGTGTCTGGAAGTAAAAAAAAAATGATGCTAGATTTATAAAAACATATCTTTTTTCGTACTAGACAATTGGTTGCGATTTATTGACAATATTTTTCTCTTCTGTCAGCGTATGATCCCATCAGATAGAATGTTCGTCAATGGTTAGATTGGATCCGAATCCTGAGGAGTCTCTTTGGATAAGGAGACTTTGGTTTAACCGGAACTTTGGACTGGTAGGTAAGGATGAAGCTCGCTTAAGAACGCGAAGCCCTAATGCGAGTAAAGTCCACATGTCTGGGTAGGGGGTCTGAAAATTCTTTCCCTATGCTGCCCGCGGTTTCCAAGAAAAATTTGATTACGAGAAAAAAAACACTTGTATTTGGCTCAACTGGTCAAAACGCTTCTCATAAATGAATTCAAACCCGAGGCCTCCAGTCAGCAACCCAATATTCTACCAACTAGACTACCACTCTATCTATCTCTTTGATAACGTCCGGCTAGACTCAAGTGATTTTCAAATCATCAGATCTTTTCCTGAGAAATCACTGGCAGCAGAGGGGGGAAGGAATTAGACCTCTCTACGCTGATGATTGAGCCTCTCTCTTACACACCGCTGACCCCTTCCCAATCAATTCCACCATTGGTTTGAAGGCTTTGGCGGAGGGTATTCGTTTGATTGCACGCAGGATTTGAGGAACATGTGGTTAAGTAATTAATTCACTTCCCGCAGTCTGCGATTTCATACAACAAAGTTATCCTTAAGTATTCTCATTCATGTAATCACTCATTACATAAGAAATTTATTAGGGTCAAGTTTTCGGTTTCAGGCAAAGTTAAAATCAAATTTCAAATAAATACATTGGGGGATAGAAATTCAATTATTCATATCGATTTTTAATATTTATTCATGTAATGAAGTCATTCGAATCTTTGAAATAGGATTGAATTGTAAATCAAATGAAAAGAATAGAAATTCTAGTATAAATGCTCCCTGCGATAATACGATGCAACATATGAAACGGATATAATTCCCATATCATTGTAGATGTACGAGTTTAAGCTATTGAGTATCATAACAATGCTCATATTTAAACGTCTAAGTACTATTTAGAAATTTGTACCTTTGTAAGGTACTAATACTGTGACTACGACTCGCCCATGAGCGACACAAAAAATTCATGACCTCCGTATACGATCCAACGTCTCTCTCTATTTCTCTGCCCTCCTCTCTCTGTCTTATCTCTTCCCCTTCTCTCTCCATTTATCTTACAGCCTCTACCCTATTTCACTCATATTGCGCAAATTCCGGAATTTCTGGTCTCCGATCACCCGAAGAATTCCATATCGCTCCAGGCACCATCTCTCACCCTTCTGTTAAGACGTAAGGGGCCTTCATATCCGTTTCTCCTGGTGGTTGCCACCTTAGATGCGTCTGATCGTACCTTTACAATCTATGTTGACCTTTACAGCTATATTTGACCTAGGTAACCCTCCCATGTTAACTAACACCAACGCAACGAAAATTCCTCGTAGTGGATGAGTCCGCAATTTGGAATGCCCTACCCGAGGACGAAGCAAAGTCCAACACAGCAAAATCTTTTACTTTTAAATCATCCGTTTCCTGGGAATAAGTGTAATATGGTATGATATATTACCTGCTTTCATTATAAAGTGAATACACTCTCTGATAATTTTCTTGAATTAAATTTTCATAGTAAATTTACATCACACAAATTCCACTTTTGCTTTACTCTAAGTTGGTCCTAGAAAAATTCATGGTTTCATTCAACCACTCAATGGAACTTGGAGTGTTGCTACAATGCACTAAGCAGTGGAGGGCATTGGTGAAGAGAGAGGAGAGGAATAAGACTTGAGACAGTCTTGCCCTTGCAAAGTGAGGAGCAAGATGGTACAAACGGAAACAATTGGCATAATCATCTGTCTTTTCTAAAGAGCCTGACCCGCCCTATGCCGGAAGGAGAGGTGTGAGGTTATGTATTGAAAGGAAATGAACATGGTTAGAAATAAACCATGCATTGGTATTAACCTGCTATTATCAAAAGACAATGAGAGGTCCACAGCTTCACATTCCATCCGACGAATAGAGTGCAGAAGTTTGAATGATCTCCACACTCGATTAACGACGATTAAGTTTTAAATGCATCCGATTATGGGTTCTTGGTCAGAACTTGAACCCGGTCCCTATAGTTATCATTTATAGATTATTATATAGGTTAAGTTTCATTTCATTCAGTTCATTTTAGTCCCTCACGTGCACTTATAATTGAATTTAGTAATGTTACCTCTTGAATGCTAATGGCTCTGAATAAATACTTAATTCTTCTACATTATCCCTTTTAGTTCTATTTGCCGCAGTGCTCTCCTTAAATAAAAAAATGCAATAGTTTGGCTAAATGTTTTGTCGAAAGCTATTTTAAACTATATTTCCACTAATATGAAAAAAATGCATATATTATATCTAATATCACTTCAATTGTTAATCATAGCTTAGTATCCTTAATAATATTTTATACAAACGTGCAGCGAAGAGGGAAGGGTACAAAAATGAATATGTATTTTGAATAACCATAATTTGAATATGACCTTAAAAAGCTGTAGAGACAGGCATATTAAATATATCTCAAATATCATTTAAGAGTTCTATAAATAATGCAATAAATAAGAAATAAATCTCAAGACTAGTCTCGCTAACATTGTATTGTATTTGTGGTGTCGATATTGATCGTGGTACGAGGACTCTTAAAGAAAATGGCATCGGAGGGCTAAGAGGAGGGCGAGGAAAAACTGTTCTCAGAGCGTCAGACGATTCGGCTGCGCGGAAATCTGGCCGTGTCCCATAGATATCACGATATACTTGCCACCTGCTCTCTCGTTTCTATTTCCCCTTTCCCTTCCTCCTTCAATCCATCTTATCCATTTTTCCCTGCCTTCATTCGATTTCACAGTCACTGGGAGTTCATATAATGACGTAGGGTTGGAGGGATTGCATTGGAATTTCGTGAAGGCGCTGAGGAGGAAAAGCAAGAGGTGACAATTTCTTTAGTGTCTATAGTATTTCGATTTGATAAGAAGGAGGAACTCATAGAAATGATGTCCCTATTTGCCCAGCTTATTGATTTGTTTCCTTTTTTTAATTTCATTTCTTTCTTTGGGATTTTGTAGTATTTCTTAGGAGTAAAATATTTTGAAAATTTTCTTAGCACTAAGCTTTCCCCAGTGCTATCATCAGCTGATGATAATAAAGACCTTTAGTTTGGGTTTCAAATAACTACTCTGAAGGCAATGCTAGCTGTCTAAATGTAAATACTACACACGCCAACAAAGATCTGGCTCTATATTGTCTTGAATGAGAGTGAATTTCCGTTTGAAGTAAAAATGGACGTGATGATATTAGATATATTTTAACTACTGTAGTGAGTAGGATTGGCAGCTAAATTTCACTGATGGGCCTTGTAAATGTTGAAAGAATGATGAAACCACCCAACTCGTTGGTCCTTCCTCGAAGTTTGCACCCTCCTGCCTATCCAAACGAGGTGTTAAGAGTACTGTGGTCGACACCATCCTCCCTTCGTATTGCCACTTTCTTCTTGTACCCTCCTCAGTGCTCACTTCCCACTCTTATCCCCACACCCTTTCTTCCCTCCCTAACGCCAACTCCGGCACTCCCGCCACCCGCCTCCTAACTCACCGTCCACCCTTTTGTTCTTCTCGACTCGAAAATTTCAAGCATATCTTATTCTCTCCTCATGGCTCGTTTCAGTCTCGTTTAATTTATGGACTTCATTTCTTCCCGACTCAATAAAATTAAAACCCACCTTGAAGGCCTCTATTTCTTCCCCTTTTTTTATAAACCTCTCGCAGTCTCCTTTGAGAAGGTGAGAAAGAGTTAACGGGTCAAGTGTTTCTGTCATTATTTCTTCCAGGTTTCTCTGGAAACAAAAATGGTAAAAGGTACATCCTAGGAAGACTCTGTCATATGGAACTTACGAGGATATCTCCACGTCCATCTCCTCTTTTTTTCTCAATTTGTTTCCAATTTTCACATCCTCCATAACGATAGGATATAACCCTCGAATCCTCCAGGAAACATAATGAAAATCTGAGCTGAGAAAGACTCTTGAACACGGTTTTATTTTTCACAAAACTGTTCATGGATGTAAGCACTTCCTCCGTGGAGGAAAAAACGTTTCCGAGAATTCATTAATCAGGAGGAAAAGATAAGCAAAGAAATTTTTTTTATTGAAGCGTTCTCAGATTGCATTGACTTAATGAGAATTGTGTAAAAATATTTCCATTTTTATTTGGTCGTATTAAAAATTGTATTTACATTCTTCCGTTAGCTTTTGGCAGTAAGTCATGACAGGAATAATAAACTTTTCATAATTAAATTCAATATTAATATTTCACACTTAATACTAAATAATAACTAACCCGGGTTTCGGCAACTCAGTGCCATTTTCTATATATCTAATTAAATCACTAACTTCCACAAAGTCACGCCTGAAATGACTTATTATATTAGGAGTAATAAATTCTGTTGTAAAGTTAGTGTGAGGGATTTGAAAATTATAGTTGTTATCCGCCTAAATAGTCTTGTAAGCTAACGCTTTATAAATGGTAATATGTAGTTATATGTAGTTGACCCTGAGAAATAGCTTACTAGTCATAAATTTCACTAGAGCCCGAGTTTAGGTTATATCGAAACACCATACATTATTCTGCTCTCTGCAGAATCCGAGGTGGCAACAGCTTATCTTCCTACCATTTACTTCACCATGGGGAATAAAATATGGTTATTTACGTCATTTCTGCGACCTTCATTAATTAATTCTATAAGGCAGCAAGACAAAACAGCATAGTTTCAAATCGAGTGACCAAATGGTATCTTTGCAAATATTTTGCAGTGCATGCAAATATGTTTTCATTTTCTTTCTCATTCTCTTTGTGAGTTTATAATTCGTATTTACCGTCGGAGAATCATCACTGTCAGATCTTACATTCCATTTTACATGAGTTTGAAAAACAGAAAATTAATAAATATTCTCCATAGCTTTGGCTTCAAATTTCATTTCTTCTTAATTCAAAGAGCTTTGTAGTGTTGCGTGTCCTTTTTATTATACGATACAAATAATATCATGAGGGGTGCAATATAAGTCTTTTGCCAGACCGATTTTAGAATTCCACTTTTTTGTCGTCTCGGCCAATCTTCGTAAACCTCTTCATTTTCTCTCAATATAAATATGTCTCCAAGTTTCATACCGAACAGTAAATATTCCTGGAACAGCATACTCCACCAAAGCAAATGACGAACGTATACTCACCCATGACTGAAGAGGTATTACCTCCGCAGCCTCCATTTATTGTTCTGCCCCCTGCAGCCTTTCTTTCATGTACCGCGCATCTTAGAACCATCCCCCATTTCACCTCCTTCAGCCTTTGATCGGATATAAATATATGCGCCGCTGTTACTCCCCCTCTATACCTGATGTTCTTTTCTAACTCGGCGCCTTCATCTTCGTCCCTGATGCGTAAGCAATTGGCTTTCCAATATCATTAGGTACCAATAATTCCTTTTCGCTTTATCCTTGAACCTATGCAATATCATATGCGTGGAACTAAGTAGGGGAGATGATATCACGCTTATTTCCGTGGAATTTTCACAAATCTCCAACAGAATTCACATTTCGGGGGAAACCGAATTTTTTTGGGTTACATGGTTTGTCAGAGTTCTCTTTGATCCGATACATCATTGTTGCATGCGCAGTTTCTAATAAAAAAAAGCCTCTCAAGTCCCACTTTTGGGCTATGGAGACACGTGCGAAATATTTTTTCATTGTATTCAGAACAGTATGATTTCATATTCCTTAATCTTCGCTCCTATCCTTTTTGTGATTAAAATCGGAAAGTGTTTTAGTATTTCCGATGCTGGAAAGATTCGCTCCTATCCTTTACCTCATTAAAATCGGAAAGTGTTTTGTATATCCGATGCTGGAAAGATAATAAATTAAAACCCAATATCATTGGTTAATGAAAAGCATAATTAATTTCATAAGTTGGTGGAAAGATTGTGTCCGCCTTTAGTTATTTAAGAAAAAGTACTTTAGTACAAAATTTTAAGTTAATATCAGTGACGTCCTTAAGGACGTTAACCTCATAAAGCACCCGAGGTGAATATTTGGTGATTTTAGCCCCGCACCCTCGGCTGGTTTAAATTATTGGATACGAGGAACATATCCCTATGTCTGACCGATATCGCGAGTGTTTATGACATTCTTGTCATCCGTTTGGAATGAACTGCATATTCTTTCACCATTTTGATAATTAAATTAAATTACTTTATGTTACATGAAACAGGAAAGGTAGGCGACGAAGTCTGAGCATGCATTTCTGCACGAGACCAACTCTTTTTTGACGTAAGAATTTAAGTTAACATTTTCTAACTACTTGTGATAGCAAAGCAAAATTATTTGAATAAAAATGGTCGAAATTTCACACACTTGGTCTTCAAGTGGTTTACATACACAATTTCGAACACGTATCCTACGTTCCTTGTCAGTTTCGAGCTTGTGCAGTCCGTTTTTATGCCATTAGCAAAAGTCGAGCAAATATGTGTCTCTCGTGTCCTCTTTTCGTTAGGGATTTTAGGTTGCAGTGGGAATTGTTAATACTAGGATCGCATTTTTAAGGACCCTTTTTCCACATATTTGGTTTAAGTCTTAGGTAAAAGAAAATATTCCATCTTTGCTATCTCTATCTAATTTATATTATTTTTCTTTTGTTCGTATATCGTTCATATCGTTCTTTTTGTATAGTATTTTTCTTATTTTCTTTGTGTGTGACTTACGAAACCTTGTGGCACTAATTGTAATAAGCTAGCCACGCATATAATATGCTTTTAATGACTATATCGGTGATATCGTTAGCGTAGATTACATACCAACAAGGACTTAACCGTAATTCTAGCCGGTGGCATCAAAAATTTCTTTGATGTTTTCAAAAGACTTTATGCTATGAAGACGGCCAAAACTAGAGTCCCTTCTTTTGACCTCAATACGCTGGCTGGAATGTCAGCGAAACAGCTGTCTGATAAAGTCAAAGCACGCGATAAAAACCCATCAGCCAAGCAAATGCCAAATGACAGACACTATGGAAACCTACCGACTAATACCAATTAAATTACTTTATGAAAAAATATTTAATTGCCTATTTTCGGACATTTGGTAAAGAAGAGGTTAAAATAAGAATAAAATGTAATCCAAAGGATACCAGAAGTTCGTGAAGGAGTTGTGTACTTCATTAGCTTTATCTCAAAGCTACCACACCACTCAATTTCTGCATAATATTGGAATACTGGCCTGCTTATTTTGACTAATCCTTCAAAGTCGTATTTCGTATCATTTGACATTTTATTTAGATATTTGAGCAAATTCGTGCATTATTTTGTAACAATTACTGCTAAACTTGTGAAGTATCAGTTTTAATTACCTTGATTTCATTATCACCTAATATTCCAACACGGAATAGATACTACGACAAATGTATATTTACGTGAGGGTAATAAAAATCTATTTGAATCCTGATCTCGGTAATAATTTCTGTGTCCAGTACATATTTGGTACAATATTTTACCGGAATCCATCTTAAATTTCACTTTCTCAAAATAGTGTATGTAGTTCTGTGGTCAAACCCTTTTGTTGAAAACCTTTGGACTAAGAATTTGGCCAAAAATAATTCCCAAAATTTCCTTCGCTTTTACCTCAGAAAATAAGGTGTTCGATATTTCTTTCCAGGTCCACAAATATTATTCTCAACCTCATGGCCAGTCCGTATTCCTGTGATGCCTGCACGAGCAGTGTTTTTGGTAAATACGCCGGAGAGGTAGCGAGGTCGGCCAGCGTTTTCCACTCCAGGTGAATTGTTTCCTCTTACTCCCCGGATCCCACGCTTTTTCGGGACGCCTGCAACCGCGAACTCCCGTCAGCTTCCACGCGCTCCCCAGACGAATTACTCCTCGGGGTGATACTCCCAAGTAACAACAATCCCAATTCGAATGCTGACCCCGTCAATACCCCCTCCCTGGCCATCGCGACCCGCCCCCCGCTCCTACGCAACCGTCTCCCCGACCAACCTCGAGTGCGCGCCGCACACCCCCGCCCTCTCTCCCTCCCCTTGGGTCTCTCGCATTCCCCCCCTTTGTGCCCCCTTTCCCCACGACCCTGCCCTCCCTCCCCCCACCCGCCCACCATGCATCCCTATTCCCATCCGGAGTACGTTTCCGCTCCCTCGAGCGTGTTTAGATCAGCGAGGCGGGCGAGCGAGATGGAAAGGGGCGGAGGGGGAGAAATGTGGGAGGCGGGGGAGGGGCGAGGAGGAGTAGGGGGAGTGGAGAGTGGGTGGCGGGATTGAAGGAGCGAGTGGGATGGAGGAAAAGGAAGGCGAGGTTGCCGAAGGGAAAGCGAGACTGGGTGGGTGTGCTGAGGTTCCCGAGTTCGGTTCTGTATGGCAGCGGGGGCGTAGGGGTTTCGGGATGGGTGGAGGGCGCGGTGAGGGGCGGGGGACGGAGTTTCGGGGGCAGGGCGGGTGGTTAGCGGAGGCGGAAAAGTCGCAGCGTGGTGGTATGGGGTGGGGCATAGGGTTGTGGCGCAGGCAGCCTTTTCATTCCCCCTGCGAGCCACCCGTCGCATCCTTCCTCCGGGACGGGGGTGGTGCCGGGGGAGCGGAGGGTTGGGAGATGCTGCCACCCTTCAGATCCACCACTTCGTCTACCTCCCTCCTCCCCACCTTATTACCTCCGCCCCTCCCCCTCCCTTCTTCATTTGTGGAGAGCGTCCCTTCACGAGAGGCCTCCTCCCCGCCAACGCCCCGAAACTTCCGCTCCCTCTAACCTTTAATTCCAAAAAGCGGTAAGCGCAAGAGGTTATCGGGAGGCAAGAGGTCTCCTTCTCGCAAGTTTTCGGGAGATGATCCCTTAAGGTCATGTCTCGGGAAAGTGGGTGAAGAAGTATTCGGAACGCGTCGTGGCTCGCGAATATTTGTATCTAGAGTTTTGTGGAATGTAGTTTCCCCAGCCTTTTCTCAGAATTTCTAATTTTTGACAAGATGTGTTTCTGTTTCTAAATTTTTGCCAAGATAAAAGATTTAATGTCCCACCGGGTCGCCATTAAGACTGAATACGCCTTCATTTTTCCTAATTACTCCGAGCGTAAGTTAAATACACTACTTTCAAGCGTCAACTTCTTGCTTTTAGCGTAAAGTATGTGATGCCACTTACACTTGTTATTTTTTTAATATCACCTCGTTTGCGTATCGTTACCTTAATAAATCTGTTAAATACAACTTGTATTTAGGTATTCTTATTGGCCTTTTTTATTTAATTAGAGATAAAATTGTTTTTATAGAGTGTTTTGGTCGTAACCAACGACGTAATACGACTAAAAAACTCCATAAAAACAATTCTGTCTCTAATTAAACTCAACTGGTTGCGGGTATTCAATACCTTGTTGAAGCATTGTTCTCTTTCGAGGTCGTTTGACATTATATACTTATACATAATGTCAAACGTGCATTCAAAGAAAATTTAGTGACCCGGTCACTCGGTGAGAAATGTCTCGCTGATGGTAAGGCCAGTGGACTAGGAACTGGACCCAGTTCCTGTGCTACTCAAATTTTGCTTTTCGCACAGCATGTACTAAGTACGTGCTTAGTACCCTCATCCGCCATTGTTTGAATAAAATACTTGGTAATGGATTCCCAGAAAATTCAATGTTATTGTGAATAGAGTTGTACTAAAAAGTAGCCGAAACGTGATTAATCTACTCTGGCCAAATTAGGGCGCCGCCAACCAAGCCAGAGCTCTAGAACTTCCTAGAAATCAGTCTATCTAGGAAATTCGCGGTGCGTGATCCCTCTTAACGACTTAATTTAAATTACTGCTGGTTTAATTACCAATTCATCACTCTTACTAACTCATATTGTTAACTCACGGATTCCTAACAGCTCTTTGTTGAGCTAACGTTTTCTATACCGAGTTTACCTTCCTGGAATACTTTTGGTTTTCTATCTTGTATTTTTCCATTTGCTATAAATAAAATGCCCCTCTTTTCTCCAAATTCCAAAACTGTAACAATATACTATGCGGTTATAAAATAGCCTCCACAATGTAAAGCTTTCCTAACCTAAAAAAACATAATTTCTTCGTTTTCATCACCATATATTTTCATCTTTAAGTCCAACATTTACCCAGATTCTTTTTTGTTCTTTTAGCTATCATTTATTTATGTTAGCTATACACCCTAATTTTAGTGTAATAGGCATGTTTGTGATCTAGTGAGGAATTTCTGACCATGAATGTTTTTTTGGACGTTGAAGTCCAGTTTGGACATTTATGACATTTTAACAAATGCAATCATTTTAACTCCTGCTACATTATTCTCGCATAAATATGGTAAAATTTATAATTGATAATATTAATGATCAAATGGCCATTTATCCTTTTCATGGAAGTTGGTTTAATTTTGTGATTTAAAAAAATTATATAATTTGGCTTAAGCCTCAGCCTGAATTTTTTTAATGAGTCCACGCATGTTTATTATTTTCGCTAAAGAATTGGCTTAATTTTTCATCCTTTTTAATCTAAATACAGTTGAAAATGTGAAATGAATTTGTTGGCGTGAAAAGAATTTAAGTGGACTACGTTATGAGTATAATTTTTATGAAACAGCAAATCAACGCCCAATCCCTTACTCTCTAAGTCAGAGTCATTGAATTAGCGCGGAAAACGCATTAATGACTGATAACTTTTTATTTAATCATGCCATATAATGTTAACGATTAGTGTATATAATTCTTTCGGAAGTGTACGGCTAAAATTCAAAGAGATTCGTTTTTATCTCATCTCCGTACTTATTCTGCCGTGAATTAAAGGCAAATTAATTTCTGCTTAAAACAGCAAAAATGAGAAAATCAACCAACATAACAATTTCCTTGGCAAAATAAGGATTCATTAAATGTTTTTAGAATTTGTATTCACTGCTTTGCATTAGATTAAGTAAATAAATACTAGAATATCAGGACAAATACTGTTATACGTGCGTAGCTACGAACCTCGACAAATGCTCGAGTCGATATTTCTGAACTCGCTTGACCACACGAGATTTTCCATGGCTTATCCTTGAGTATTCAACTATCTCAGCACCCTAAGTACTTAAAAATCTAAAGAATCCTGTGGAATACTCTATTATTCGATATACCACCATGACCTCATCGATTAAATAATTTTAACATAGTACAAGATTGGGCGTTAACTTGCAGCAACGCAAGTGTTCACCATACCATACATAAATTCATCGAGTTACTCATGCAGTCATCCTTACATTCACTTAAGTACTCATGGTTGGTTATTCAGGGGAGGCGACCGACAACTGAGGTCATTTGCGCCATTTATGATAGGCTGGTAATTGGGTAATGGTAGGAGTTTTCAGGGAACGGAAGAAGAGTGGATATAAACCCGGCGGCGTCGGCATTAGCCTACTCTTAACGAAAGGCGCTTAAGTACTCATGTTGTAACCCAAGTTCATATTCATATTTACACATTTAAGTGTTGAAATATTAAGTAGTAAGTATAGATGACACTTTCCAGAGTAAAGCCAACTCAGAAACCAATTACTTAGTGTATTGCTAAGAAATATTACCCTTGAAAGGATTAAGTGATATTATTACTATCAGTATTTAGTTGGAACTCGTAATTAGAAAATACAAATTGGCAATACTGCATTTGGCATGTAAGGGAAACTATGCTGATTCCAGTGAGAAATCTCGTATTCAATTATTCTTTTCAAACGAAGTCATAATATTGTTCTAGATTTGCTGCAGAAAATCACTCTTCCGGCATCTGCTCACACACCGAAGTAAGGAGCAACCCTTAATTCGGTGAATTATCATTCAATTCAGAATACTGTAATTTGTACTATTATTTAGTGTGTTTACGTCTGAATGTCCGACTTTCTCCAAATATTGCACTAAATGTATTCCCGCAGTGATGATCGAAAAATATTTTTCCGTAGAATCCAATTAAGAAAATCACATGGCATACAAATGTAAGAGAAAGATTAATGAAACAAATTGGTTAATAGTTCGGGTAATAGTTCGGGTAACTTTTCCTATTATTGGAAGATAAGAGTTGTGGGATGCATTGGAGCATTGGATCCTGGAGGTAAAGTGGGGTATTGGGAACAATATAAATATTAGAAAAATATTAAGACGATCAAAGTGCTACGATAAAAAGAAGAATGTCAGGGAGATGGAGAAAATTTAAGAAAATATTGTTGTTATTCTTAGCGAAGCGACCAACAGCTATAATATTTTTTTTCTATAAAGATAGATAGGTTATCGGACAGAGGTTAGGGAGGGTAGGAAGAGTGAAGAGAAACCAGCGCGCCGATTTTTCATCACCCGCTGCGGCGTCACGGCGTCGGCATTAGCCTACTCTTAACGAAAGGCGCCAATGTGTCCACGGTTTAACGTCCCATCCGTTGGACGTTACGCTCAACTCTCCATTCATACTTCATCAATAGCAATCAAATATTCAATCTAATGTCTAAAATCGATCAAATATTTTTAGACAAAATGTCATCTTCACGCTTGTGGCTGGTGACCTACCACACGTCCCTGCAACGGCACGCACGCAGCAAATATAGGTAGTATATTACCGTCTGGAAATCATCCTGAAGAGTAGGTCGGTAAATATTGGCGTCAATCTCTTCAAGAAAAAGTTCACCATGGAATAGTAAATGAGTGTGACTTTAATCAAACGACCTATGAGTGTATCAATTCACCCTCTGCCTTGACAGATGCCATCACGTTCAAGGTCAAGGACAGTTGGTCTCTTGGAAAGAAATCGTATACCATTCATTTCATGGTGAACTTTCGTAAAAAAAGTAACAATGATTACTCTGATTGCCAACCTTCAGCGATCCCGAGAGGTCCGTCATACTCCTCATTCTTTTCTTCCTCTGACTTGACCCACAAGGAAAGGGAGCAGCAACGGTCTCCGCTTCTGCACCCCCGCCTCTCTTTCTCCGTGGATTCGGCCGACGGAAGGCCGACCATCCAGCATCCATTCTGTGGCGAGAATTAAAGAAAATATTTTCCTTTCCCTCGTCCCACCCAAGTTCGGTCAATTTTTTTTTAATTTCTTACTTGAGTAACGGAAGTAATGGTGGGACCAAGATTTCAAAAAGAGGGATGCGCGTTAATGATGGCGTGAAGCTCTCAAAGCGGAAAGCGTAGAGCGGATGCCTTCGTGGACGCTACGTGTGAAAATTTGCATTTAAAAATATCTTCAAAATTTTTATGAGACATTACATTCAATCAGATATGTATTTCACTGACATTGCAGATACTTTTTTCTCATGAATCTCGTAAAAGTATTACTGAAACTATTACATTTGTAATATATTTACCAAAGGAGACTATTTTGATTGCGCGCCGACCTGCCATTCTAAAGATCATGGTTTTGAATACCGCCTCGGGTATAGATGTTAAGTCACTCTTAATCCCACACTGAAGCCCATATATAGGCTTCAGTGTGGGATATTACGCTTAGCACCAGCAAACACCATTAAGGGTTCTTGTGAAGAGAGAAACAAAAGTAAAAAAAATATATAAGTTACATAAGATAACCACATATTAACCATTGTTAATTTTTCAGTATATCAGCTACGTAAAAGACGTTAAGAGACTAATGGTAATATTGACCGACGTTTATAACCGTAAATGGGTTCAGCTTAATGAAAACTACAACATTTTAATAGAAAGATATTGCAATTTTCCACAGAAGTAAAAATTTATTTCGACTAGTTTCAATGTTACTACATCATGTGCAGTAACATTGAAACTAGTCGACTGTTTGGTTTCGAAACTAGTCCACTAGTTTTTACTTCTGTGGAAAATTGCAATGTCTTTCTATTAATATGGAACGTTTCCACCACATCACACCTGAATCTGGTTTGAAAACCACTACTTTCACAATTGCTGCCAATATTTGTAACCGATAAGTTTAGTGGATGATAATACGAGCTGTAACATAAGAAGCCATCACTGGCACATATACTGGTTCTTAAAACATTGGGTGGAATGTAAACTCGAAAGAGCGATGATAAGGGAAACTCAAGGTTTAAAATAAGAGAAGAGGACGCATTCAGGAATGGGACTATCTCGGTGACCTCCCGAGGTCGGAGGCAGAAGTGGATCACTCCAGAAGTGGATCATGCATGCATGGGGGCACTAGAATACTCCCTCACGAGCACATTGAGGTCACATCTTCCATGGAAAGGCACCGCCCAAGGGAGTGCAATAGGATGCAAATAAATTAAATTTTCTAATATATTTATGCCCTTGATATTTTCCCACTGCAAGTATAACGCACGAATATCTTTATAGTTGGCACTATAGGCTGGAAAAAAAAGTAGATATACATACCATGCATTGCACAGATACCATAACATAAATAATTGTAGAAATAATAATTTGGCATTAATTCGTTAAAGAAGATGAATTAAGTCAAGTGCGTGTCGATATTACCCTGGGTTGGAGTAAAGGACTATTATTCTCATTTTTATCTTAAAAACTATATTCCCTGACTGCTCAAATATTCAATCAGCCATAATTTAACTTAAGGTACTGACTGGCTTCAGGACATCAGATATCCTCTGTTCCATAAAGCCCTTTAAGTACTTCGCGAAAAGTCTTTTTCTGCCAAGCTTTCTATTTTTTTATATCCATTCAAAGTCACAATATTCGATATTTTTATTTCTTCCTCCTGCTTCACTTAACCTACAGGTAATATCTCCCCGACGGCAAGCTTATTATGCTATTCATCTAACTCATAATTATTTTTTTGTTTCTAATTCAGCTATCTTAACAAATTCACTTCCCTTCCCTGTCATATTTGGTGTTCAGGAACCGCAATTTTCAGCTCCGTAAATCCTTAAATTGTTTTTTCTCACAAATTAAATGACCCATAATCACACTCTTAGCCATGAATGAAATGGATGAATATTTTCAGTAATAATATTGCTGTAAGGTCGCAAGATATTCGCAGCAACAAGACCCTTTACTTGTGATCCATTAGAAGTAACTGATTTGGTGTGTAAGAACAAAGTCTCAATAGAATCTGGTAATTCTTCGCATTCTGAAAATATTTTGGATGCCATCAAATATTTCTTTCTGTTTCCAGCAAAGATATTTAGCACGTGAATAGCATTTGAGTTGCAAATAATAACATGGGTTCAGATCATAAATCTATCCTTTATCATGGAAGATCTGTAGTTTAAAGTAGTATTTATTATGTAAATAGTACTTGCGCTAAAAAAGTAACGTTGCATCAGATCATAAATCCATCCTTTTTCATCAAAGATTGTTAATTAATAAGTAATGTTTAGTACGTTGCAAAAAAAAATGAGTTATCAGATCATCAACCCACTGCAAGTACCTACCTTTCGAAGTCTTAAAGTATAGCAGTCAGAGAGAATTCCGAGAGTAGAAATGAGTTTTTATTCAAAGAAAGCTTGTGCCAGTTGAGATAGGGTGAGGAGGATAGGAATGAAGAGTTGAGGGAACGAAAAGGAACTCTCGAAACTATCCGCGTGTTTGGAGAGACCGCCGAGAACGCCGGTGGGCGCCCGACAGACCTCCAATTCCGTCACCACCCCCTCACCACTTACTCCCCTCTTCCCTTAGTGGCGCGGCTGCAGATGGGAATGGGGAGGGGGTGTGCGGCGGGGGGAACGGAAGCCACAGTCCCCCGTAGCGTGTCACCGCCGCCGGAGGTGAAAAGAGGCCGCGGGAGGGAGAGTGGGGGCCTACTCTGCTGGGGAGGCGCGGTTCGGTGTTACCTTCCCCATCCCCCACCCTCAGACACGCTGAATCGACTGGGTGGGGTCCGCCAAGGTTTTCGAGAGCTTCCTCTCCACTCTTTCTCTCTCTCGAGCAGTCCGCGATCAGTTGGTGAAAGAGATAGCACGCGCCAAGCGATCCAAACTCAAAAAAAAAGAAAATTGAGCGCTTCCATTTGAATCGGCCGACTTATCAGATGGATTGATTTTTAAATCCATCGAATAATCATTGGACATTGAATAAACGTTACTAACGCCGAGCAATAAAATATTATTTTTCGGTGGCATAAAAATGTGAAATCTCATCACGACGCATCTCTAAATCATTGGTTGACTAGCGGGTATAAAAATATATTTTTATATTTGTTTTGTATTGATCGATTTTCAGCCTCCTATTTGATTCTTAGATATTAATTTGTGAATGAAAAACGAGGGCAAATGCCGATGCCGAACAGCATTATTCATGTAAATGCCGTGTTATACTTATCTGGGCAAGTCAAAAGAGAGAATTTGTGTTCTTTATTTCTGCATATCTGCATGACTCCACCGTGAATGCTGAATACATTCAAAATGAATCTAACTAGGGAATATGGCACAGAATCTTTTTTTTTTCTACTTTTATTTAAAAACAATTGGCTTCATTGTTGACATAACTTCTCTGTTGTCCTTTCTAAATAGCGAATTTCAAACATGATCCATTACGATTTACGTTACATTACAACAAAGGAAATTATGAATTGCTTATTATTTATTTGAGAAATGTCATGGTATGCTTTAATAGCAGTAATGTGATTGCCTCTTTCTAAAGCAGACGTGACTTTTACCTTAAATTAGCCCACAAAGGAATGATGTTCGCCGTTGTTTCATGTTTTATTGACTCAAGTATAACTAGGTATACGCCTAGCAAACTTTAGGATACACAATGTATGCTAATCTTTAGGATGGATGTATACTGTTGAAGTTTCCCACACAATTGCCTTTTCAGTAGTAGTAAAATTGAAATAGACTCGACAAAAGGCTATCAACCAAATACTTTTCACGTTGGTATCTGTGGAAATTGGCTCTAGGTCAGCAGGACATATATTCTTTCACCCTATTTTAATCAAGTTGGTTTACTATCATAAAGGATATATTTCTACCTGACTTGGTAATAAATAAGAAACGAATACAAATGAGAAAATAGATACTAATGAATTCGAGCTAAATTTATTCCAGTAGGCCTCTTTAATTAATTTATCTTCATTGCATTCCTAAAATGTTCATTGGAACCGTAAAAGAGTTTTATGTCATTCCGTCTCATGCGATTTTCAAACTAAATTGATTCAGTTCTATCAGAAATTTGGTTTTGAATAAAAAAAATTGCTTGCGGCCCGCGCACTTCCTGACAACGCGACGGGCATATTTTCCCGCCCACCAAATCGGCACGCTGACAGCAGCATCGCCGCACCAAATATTTCGGCCGCTTCGGTCGCACCACACGGGGCCCGGAACGCACCGGAGTTGCGAGGTCGAGAGCCAGAAAGGAGGGAGGGGTTCATCTCCATGGAGATTCCTCAGATTCCTGTGGCTGGATTGGGTTTCGAACCCGTGTCCCCGAAGGGAGTGTGAGCAACTCACGCGGAAGGGAGGGAACTTGGTGGGAGTCGGTCGGGTGGGTGAGGGGGAGAGGGCGGGGAGGATCGTTGTGTTTCGGGGCGGGGTTGGGCTGAGAGCGAGCGAGTGGTGGCAGAGAATGAGAGAGGGATGCTCGTATGCGTGTGTGTGTGAGTCACTGGGGGTGGGTGGCTTAAAGCCTCTGCCTCGGCTGATGCAGGATTTCATTTTGTGCCAGCACTTTGATGTCCCTGGTGCGTGAGTTGAGTTTCTGCCTTTTTAACAAACTCATCCAGGGACCGCCCCGTCGACTTCCTCCCTCTCCACCCATCCCTCCCCTCTCTCTCCTTCCTCCCCACTTCTCATCATGCCTCTTCTCGCCCCCTAACGCTCATCCTCTTCTGCCCTTCTATGCCCTTCCCTACCCTCGCCACAGTTCTCTCGCTCGGAAAAAATCTCCCTCTTCTCTCGCGAATGTCTCTCCCTCTTCGTTCCTTCTCCCTTTATCTCCAAATCCACCTCTCTCTTACACCATCTGCCGGTCTCTCTCTCTCTCTCTCAATTTCCCCATCTTTCGGCTCCTCACTCTCCTTTTCAATCCTTCCCCGCTTCGCAATCCTGTCCGGATGTTCCAACAAGTAATAATCCCAGGTTGATGCGCGCACCCGCCGACTGGGATTCAATCAATTCGCTTTATGATGCAACTAGAAACATCCCCCGCGTCTGTATCATATATGTTTCTCCATATCTAAGTAAAACATCTCACTTCCCAGCATCAGCAGTCATTGTTATAGCTCGCCCGAGTACAAAGCAAGAAATGAGCGTGAAGACCGACAGTTTCAAAGCGAACAACCCTAAATCGTGCCTTCCTTTTTTCAATCTTGAAGTTTTTCATTCTTTCTACCCATCTATAATTGGCTTGTTGCAAAATGTTTAGGGTGGTGATATTTTATTCAATAATTTTTTTCATGGTTCAAATTGCTTTCAGTCGCCGGTCATCAAGGCCTTGGGCGTGCGCCATGCTTAAGAGGCTTGCACTTGAGAGGATGTCTAAAGTTTATGGTGTTAAATAAATAGATAAAAATGCTCTAAGGAAGGTTAATATTACTCGTTTTTTGGTCAGCAAATATAATACATAATTACGGCTCCGGAAATCATCGACAAATGTGGAAGCAAAATATTTCCTTCCTACCGAAAAACGTATTGGTTCAATCAATTTGAGCCATCCAAAATGACCAATTAAGTAATTTCGTAAAACAAACGAAATCTTCTGACATCTAATAGGTACTAGTGCATAATATTCCAATTATTTTCTTACTTTTCGGTTTCAGTTGGACGAAGATACGTTTAACAACGAAAAGTCAAAATTAGACTTTTCGTGGCATCACATATGAAGACAAAAAATAGAAAATGTAAACAGGTAAAATTTTACCTTAGTCGCATTGAAAATTTCATTCTGAGAAGGAGATATGCATGGAAGTAAGAACAAGACTTGCAAAATTTACTGGAACAAAATTGTTATTAGCTTGAAAGCTAGGGATGAAATGAAAAATGTCTCAAACACCGTGTATGAGGTATTCTAAAAATTTCTGTATTGTGTACAAAAAGAAGTGTTTGGGGGAAAAATCACCGGTGATGAGGAAACCGTTTGTTCATGTGGTAGAACTTGCGTAACCCCAAGGTTAAATGTAATTATAACCCAGCCAATGTTCCTCAGATTTTAATTTTCTTCTGCTCGGTGGAGTGTAAATCTGTAATGGGAAAAATGACAAAGAATTCTTCAGAACTTTTCTCTCAGGAGAACCCCAACATAATTAGAAAATATACTTGAAAATTTAGTCATATTCTATTGCAGCAGGTGAAATGACGCCGGTAAAGTTGCTTCGTTATCACTCTGAGACATCGAATTTCTATCGATAGTGCACATATCTATCAATTACACCGGCAAATAACAAAATATGCGGTCTTAGATCCTAAAGTATTATTGGCTATTTGAACCTCAAAGACAAGATCGAAGCGAAATTAATAAAAACCCTTTCACTCTGTTTGCTATTTTCGCCGCTCGTTTTTTAATCACTCATATCTTTTGCATTTAGCTTTTCTCAGTTACATGAGTGATTGGAAATGAAACACTTTATTAGTATTGACCATAGTTTTCACATGTAGATGTCATTATCAAGGACAATTACATGTGAAAACCATGGTCGATACTAATAAAGTGTGTGTGTGGAATGTGCAAGGTGACGTTTCATTTCCAATCTCGTGGTTTCACAAAGTTAAGCCTCATACGTTAAACTGTGTACATGAGTGATGTTAACTCCGATGCGCGAAGTATATTTTACGAAGTATATTTTACGAATTTTACTTTACACTGCGTCTAAGTGCGTTATTTGAAAAAAATTAACCTTGCAACCATTTCAACATCTGAGCTCCATCCAAACATTTCATTTTTCTTCTGTTATTCTCTACTTCATGTTTCCCTGCTTTATCACACTACACGGTCGTCTTTGTCCCGTGTCCCATCCACTCCCCTTCGATCCTGACTTCACATCCCTCCCTACCGACCCCAGAGTGCCCCTGTGGCCGGAGGCTCCTCAGAATCACCTTTCTCATTCCGTCCCTACCCAAAATTTCACTCCCCCATTTTCGCCTCGCATATGCATTCTGTCCAACGTAAAATGCGCGCGATTAGGGAGACGATGGTGCTAATAAACCTATCTGCCTACTACGAATCATTTTCCAGTCTTTAGTTATTCATCTGTCCAAAATCACTAGCCTTTCTCCACGATGACCCTGATTCGTACACAGATGGATCTGGACATCACAAAAAGGTTTCCATAGTCTTATCCTTTCGGTCGCAAAAATGATAGAGTATCAAGTTCAGCGAGTGGTTCCTCTTTCAGATGGAACTCTAAAAACTGTGGTCCTTAGGTACATTTATTTCCATACCATCTTGGGCTGAATCAAACAATTTTTTTCGAACTTTTCCACTGCATTTTTAATGTACTACGAGTTTTAACTCACCAAGGCGTCTTCAGGTACAAGACCTGAGAAGACGAGGGGACGGGACAAGGTAGGTAAATATGACTCGGTGGGTTGAAGCGCGTGTTACATTATTCTGCGGAACAGTAATCGCGGTGTTTGATTTAGCATGTTTCTTCTCCTACATTAGCGCTATATCTCTGCAGCCGTCTAGTGTTACTTCCGCAGAGACTTTAACCATTAATAAATATCCAGTATCCAATCCGAAGGTCGGTCCCTTTAGTGAGGGTAGAGGTTACTGACTTCGCACTAAGCCCAATGACCTATGAAATTCAAGCATTAAGATCAGGGGATAGTTGCCCTGTGCCACCTATGGTTTCTCATAAATATCTGTGTTTCAGATAGGGTGCCACTTGACGTGCCCATAAGCCTGTGTTGGGATTGCACCCGGGATCTCAAATCTATTGCTCATCATTCTTAACATGGGCTAATACTCAGCCAAACATTTTAAAAATACATCTATATCAATTATATTTTTAAAATTAATGAATATGTGTTTGGATAGAATTTTTAATGGAGTGTTTCCAACTGCTCCATTTCATCGTCAAAGTCCTGCCCATTGTTTAAATATTTAGCTTAGCATATGTTAAACCTTAATTGATTCTTTATGATGCTAACTTTTTCCCTTATTGCCCCGACTACTTTCTCCCGCATATTCTTCTTTCCAACTCAACCTAAAGCATTCTTTTACATCCTCTTGTCCTTCCAATGCACATATAAGTTCCGTCTCTTTTCAATTTCTACGCGAATCCTTTTCTTTCTCTCTCAGTCATGTTTGCCGTTCAGTAGTTCCTCTTTCTTTCCATCTTACTTTCTCGGTACCTTCATAAAACGTTGCATCAAACCCCCAAAACTATGATTATAGTTTTACAACAGCGCACTCGATATCATGCCCAAATAATAAATAGATACTATTAGCCCTTATTTTCAATTTCTCCGAAGAAATTGATATAATCCATCCTTCATCTTTGTCTTCAATAATACACTATACTCTTATTTGAATCTCTTCCAATGTAAGATTACCAGTTCTTTTAAGGTTATTCCTAACATAAGAGCGCCCATAGAGTTTTACATATTTTACGCCTATGTAATTTTTATGGCTGAGATCTCTAATATAAATAATTTTGTTCCATGGATGCATGTCAATAATTACAATTGTGTTTCAAAGTAGCAGCTCATTGGCATTAGATCAGGTGATGTCGGCTAGTGCGTTTGCAAAAATTTGAATTCTCCATTCCCACACCTCTCATGGAAGGTTTACATCACAGAATTATATACCGGTTTCTAGTAGTTTATTCTGAGCGCAACCAAAACATACCAAATGCGTCCACCGGGTTGCGGTTGGTGGGTCGACCTCTAGATATAGAGGTTAGCTGCGAAAAAGCGAGTTTACTCGTCTAATAAGCAGTTGTGGATAAAAAGAGACGGCATTACGAGGGGGCATTGGTATTGATCCCTGGGTAAGGTAGACCATTAAATAATACAGAACCTGTGAAGATGCCGTGACTTGGCGATTGGAAGCCGCCAACAATTATGCATTCCATCACCCGGAGGAGAGGACAGCAGCTCTTCTTCATATGAGTGAAGGTGCAGGCCACAGAGGTCGGTACATCCACACTCATTTCACTACAGGCGTGGTAACATTTACTTTAACGGCTGTAGTACTGCGATGTGGAAGGCAAGGGGAAACCACCACATTATTATCCCGAAGAGTCGCAGGTGCTCCACTTTTTCTTTCAATCAAGACGTGATGGACCCCTCTCGAGTAAAATATTCCGGAGGTAAAATAGTCCCCCATTCGGATCTCCGGGCGAGGACTACCCGAGAGAGTACATCAGTCAAGTGTGATAAGCATTTTAGGGTCGGAAAATGGAACGTGAGATCGCTTCGGACCTGCGAAAAACTGGAAACCCTAAAGTTGGAAATGCAAAGAATGGACCTCCTCGTATTAGGAATCAGCGAAATGAAGAAAGAAGAATGTACAACAATGCGGAAACTAAAGAAGGGCAGCTTTGTTACAAAATAATAAGGAACTAAATAAGTCACAAAGCCAGGAAAACTCGAGACATATGGATGAAGAGACTATGCGAGGATGTACAAAATAACCTTGCTCTTGGAAAGGTGGAAACTGCCTATAGGATGGTGAGGAACCACTTCAAAGAACGGATCATAGGATGCAATGCCATAAGGGACAAGAATGGAGAACTTTTGATTGAAAATGAAGACAAAGTGAAGAGATGGAAAGAATATCTGGAAGAGTTATACAACGGAAAAAATCTCAGCACGAAAGCTATTGAAGCGGAAAGCGAAGTGTAAAAGGGTGATATGGGATCATCAATATTAAGATCGGAATTTGATGCAGTAAGGGACCTTCGGATGAATGAGGCCCCTGGAATTGATGATATTCCTGCAGAACTAATTAAAAATGCAGGAGAGAAGACATTAACCCATCGCACAAGACCATCTGCGACATGTAATCAACAGGAGAAATACCCAGGGACTTCGAGAAAAACTTCATTCCTATTCCCAAAAATTAGAGAGCGGAGAAATTCGAATATTTTAGAACCATAAGCCTGAAGACACATGCATCGAAGATATTGACAAGGGTCATCTACAGATGAATAGATCGAAAAGCAGAAGAGTTCCTGGATGAAGATCAATTTGGATTCAGAAAAACTAAGTGTACAAGAGAGGACATATTGGCCCTTAGGCTGCTCACAGAGAAGAGAATTGAGAAGAACAAACCGAAGTTCATTGCATTTGTGGACTTAGAGGAGGCTTTTGACAACGTGGATTGGAATTCAATGCTTGGACTTCTGAAAGGAGTTGGAGTGCCCTACAATGATCGAAGAATTATCAGCAGTTTGTATAAAAACCAAGTAGCTGTGACCTGGACCCAGCTGTGAAGAAGCAAGAATAAGGAAATAAGGAAAGGCGTGAGACAAGGCTGTGCACTGTCTCCAGTAATTTTTAATGTTTACATCGAGAGAGCCATCAATGAAATCAGAGAGAAGTCTTCTGGGGTGAATATCCATGGAGAAAAAATTCGCATGCTGAGATCGCTGATGACATAGCACTCAGAGCAGAGACAGAGAGGGATCTGAATAAGATGCTAACAACCATGGAAAGGAGTATGGTCAGGTATCAGTGGAGATCAATAAGAAGAAGATTAAGGTACTGGTGTACAGCAAGAGAGAAGAGGCCAAAACCAACGTTAAACTAGGAAAACAAAAACTGGAAGAGGTGAAAGAGTTCTGTTACCTTGGAAGCCGAGTAACCAACGACGGACGAAGCAAGAAAGAAATAGTCAGCAGAATAGCCCAGGTGAAGAGGGCATTCTATCAAAAGAATCTACTTACCGCTGGAAATAAAAGCGTAGAAGTAAGGAAACAATTCATCAGAACGTACATCTGGAGCGTGTTTCTTTATGGCAGCGAGGCATGGACAATGACAGCGGAAAAGAAAAGTGTGAAATCATTTGAAATGTGGTGCTACAACAGAATGATGATGATTAAATGGATCGACTGAGTAAGTTACGAGGAAGTTCTAAGAAGATTTGGAGAAAAGAGAAGTCTTCTGAATACCCTAAGAAGAAGACGGAACAACTTAATCGGCCACATCATGAGACATGATGGCCTGATGAAGGCAATCGTCGATGGACAAGTGGAAGGGAAGAATGGCAAAGGAAGGCCTTGTGCAAGATATATGGAACAAGTGATAAAGGATGTGAAAGAGAAGAATTACGTAAATATGAAGAGATAAGCCGATAGAAGAACTCAGTGGAGATCTGCGTCAAACCAATCTGAGGATTGATGACTTATGATGATGAACAAAAACATACGAGAATCCTATAATGATCCATTCAACCTTATCTGCATCGATATCCTGCACAACATATGAAAAATGCATCTATGGAATGTGCAAGAAATGAATAGTTTTATACAGATATTTTCCAAAATACAGTACATCTACCTAGTGTCCTACTAGCCAAAGATATGGAGTATGATAGGAGTGACACCATGCCAGGCTTGAATTTCTGCCGAGTTCTGTCAGTAACTACCGTATTTTCCGTAATTTAAGACGTACCCTACTTGTGGCCGCACACAGTGGAGAAAATAAAACTGAATGGTATTTATCACTACCAAAGATTTTTTCGCTTGCTATAAATGTACATATTTCAAAAGATAAATCACTTGTTAAAATTGATTCTAACACCAAAGGAACGTTTTCGAAAACTCCATTACCACCATTAGATGAAATATGATATAAGATGCATGGTGATTATAAGTGGATTTTTGCGAGAAAAATCACGTTTCATAAGCTCAAAAATACCATACATTACCGGTTTACTGTGACTGCTTTCACAGAGGGAGCAAGGCAGCTACATATGCAGTACAGCTTCAAAATTAAGTCCATCATCATGCGGAAAGAAGCCTCGCCAAATGAAATACAAATATTTCACATTATACTCCAATCATGCCAGGAAAAGCCTACAATATTTTGTAATGTGTTTTATATTTACGGTCTTTTACTGGTATACGAAGTTAGCCTGAATATTTTATTACCAAATATGATTAATTATACCCCGGTGATTTTATCATATCTGTTATCGACCCTCATAAGGAAAATATTTTAATTCTCTCCACGTTACTATCGATCTCTCTAAATCTATCTTTGTTTTGTAAACGACAAGAGCATGTTGCAGTTTTCAAACTGTTTTCAACATCTTATGAAAACAGATCCATTCTAAAACCCTTAGTGGTATTACCTACTTTACCCTTCAAGTAATTCAAGTAATCTGGAAAGTGTTAAGTCTATAATTGTACCTTATTACAACAATATCTGCTCTTTGCTGCACACTATCCAATGCCGGAATGAAGTCTACTTTATCTGGATTTCATATTCACACTACATACTAATATGAGGAGCCCATCAAGTGAAAAGTAATTATTTTGGCGTCATTTCCCTTGACATCACATTTGTCAAATATTTTCTGCATCAAAACCTGGTTTTCTGTAGCCTTGATCGGATGTTTCCCGGGTGTGTTTGCACCAGGGTTTCCCTAACTTCAACTAATTCAACCGCTTCCTTATAGAAAAAGTTTACGCATGCATTTCATTAGTAATTTTAATTAATTTTTTCCAGCCAACCTAAATTGACCCCTTAATAGAAAAATCGACCGTTTTATCGTCCATTGGATACGTTAATTTGAAGCGTGCGACTTGCGAATACGCTTGCCGGCAGCGTCCTGAAATCAATAGACTCTCGTCCTATCAGTGGTTACCTCATCGCCCATTTAATGGTGAAACGTGAGAAATCTTTGCCCTTAATCCTGTAAACCACTCATATTTAGTCCCTAAGGTTACAACTGAGGTCCCACGGAAAGTCACTAGGGTTGGAAGGAGACGAATTTGATCGAGGGTAAAAATGTAAATTTGAGAAAACGTAGGTACGCGCTGCGTCACGCAATAGGGGAAGTTCCGGTGTTGGGTTTGATGTCTTTCTTTCTTTTTCTTGGATTTCTTGGAGCCTCTTGTGACAAGCAGGATAATAGCAAATTTCTCTCCTCCATTCCTCCGTTTCCTGAAATATTCCTACCCATGCTAAATGGCGAAACTGACCTGAGCTGTCGGTGATCCCTCCCAAACAACTAACTAATTATGATTAATTTTCAACTCGAAAGTTGGTTCTTCGATCGATTCGCAAGGCATTTAGGTGAGGGTGTCCAGAAAGGCTTCTGCCCGGGATTTGAACCCATCACCTTCCGGTCGGTAGCTTAGCGCTCAACCAATTAGGCCACCACGACCCCTAACTTACTAATTACGTAGGAAAAAATCAGACTATTAGTCAGAAAAAAATCTAATCAAACTATAAATGATGGCAAAATGGCATTAGATTTATTTCCCTCCAGGTAATAGCTACAGAAGGCATCTTGCTACTTGAAGCTACTTGATGTATCTCTTCGCCTTCCAATCTTGGTCGACTGTTGTCGACATGAGGCATAAAATTATCTGTATATTAATTTTCTATGCTGTTACATTATAACTGAAAGCCGCGGAGGAATTAAAATTTCTGAACCGTTCATATCTATGGTTCGATTTCCTGCCACGTTTATCATAGTGAAGGTAGTTTCCTACAAGTCCCCGAATATCTCCACAGATTAAGTCTAAACTCCTCATTTTGCTAATTTAATTTAAAATAACGCGTATGATTGAATTCCTCGAGACTATCAATAATCAGTGACAAGCTGTCGTTCTGGTACCTTATACAATCAAGTCGCTCAATAGGTCATCCAATTCAATTTACGATACGTTTACGGAGGCAGCTCAGAAGAAACTGTTTGGGCACTAAAGTATATAGTACGTGTGTTCGGTCGATAGTTTGGATATTCCATACACACACGTTAGAATTTTCATTCACGATGTTTTCAATGACAACACAATTAATATGCTTTATACGCGGACGGAAGATAGACAAGTCACAACCGTGAGATAATGAATGGGAGGAGGAGTCGCCAATGACGAGATTTGAGCACGTCGGACTTCCAATGCATTCATTCAAGGAATAAGATTCCCAAATGTTGTCACGCCTCAGGTTCAGAATAATGTCGTTAGAAGTTGATTCTTGTAACGTCATAATTGATTCATTCGTGCTTGCTTACATAGTGTACCCATTCTTCGAATAAGACTAATTGAATATTAGCCAATATTTTAGACGAAGAAAGGAGATAGGCTTTTTAAATGGGGTGAAGCGGAGGAATAGGTAATTTCTGCTGCAATGAAGGACATCGAAGCATTTTTTGTCCATCTAAGTCTACTCAAACTGCTGTAAGGACGCTCAAAATATCAACGCCATATATTTTATTCAAGTTGCCTCAAAGTTAGATGGAGTTGGTGAAAAATATTAATTGAATGTCCTAAAGTAGAGAATGTGTAACGTTATGCCCGCCGAAGAAGAGTTTAGAATAAAAATGGGTTTAGGAATAGAGCATATAGAATAAAATAGCTAAATTAGTTACATAGGAATTAGCAGAGAAAGGGGAAAAGGCAATCTGGACTCTATCTATAAATTTGGCTTGTTAGTAACTCATATTTAGTTATTGAGTTTGGCAGCGTGTGACTCCGCATCACTTGGTCTTTGAGGATACGGTATGCGAGTAGATTACACTGGCTTTCGAGATGTGGGAATAGATCTGAGGAAAGACTAACTACCGCAATCCTACATAATACATATACATAAATACTTAAATAATCTCTAAATTATGACTTGTAGGTCGTGGTGCCCAGTGGGTAGAGTGCTGGGCTACAGATGCGAGAGTCCCGGGTGAATATCCCGGGTCGTAGCTGAAAATTCTCGCGTTTCTATTTTTTTGTGTATCAGAACTTCGTAGGAAATCGCAGGTGACCCAGGGAAAGGAACTGGCCCCCCTACTCTGAATGTGTGAATTTCACACTCCAATGGCTTGGTGCTGGGTTATCTCTACGCTCATCTATCAAAAACCAACCTTCAGGCTGAACATTTATTTTACAAGAGGACATTGATATTTAAATTACTTCTGCACAAAGCTGCAAAAGTTAAGTGTTAAAAGAATTATATTATCAGTAAGGTATCTGGGGGTTAGATCAAAGGCACCCCTAGGTACAAATCTAATGTACTAGAAGGTGTCTCTGTCTTTGGTATGACAGCTCTGTCTTCCGTGAATCACAGCATGCTAATTTTTTCCCCGTGGACATTCACTCCTGAAGCTTTCTCTTTGATTTCATTTGAGGTTTTCTGGATATAAACAATAAAAATCATGGGAGAAGGTGCAATTGACATTAAAAACTCTAAAACTCTCGTTACCATCAATGTAAGTATCATCAGCCCAAGTGGAATCAATGGAACATGGTACGTCAAACCATCGGCTCTCATTGGCCTTTTTTACTCGCCGTGTTAATAGGTGTATCAATGCAAGTGATGGCTCGCAACACAGATATGGCTCGCAAGTTGCACAGATGGGAGGGTCTTCTTTATTTATAATATATTTGTGCGTGAGATGAGTGTATCCAATGCATCTGGTTGGTTGGTTCGTTATTCAGGGGAGATGACCGACAGCTGAGGTCATTTGCGCCATTAGGTGGGTAATTGGATAATGGTAGGATTTTTCAGAGAACGGCAGAAGGGTGGAGAGAAACCCGGCGTCGACATTAGCCTACTTACCACGGCTTAACGTCCCATCCGACGGACGGAGTACTAAACTTGAATTGCCCTCCACCAGGCACTCAAGTGGGGACCGGTTTTCCACTGAAAATCCTATACTGCCGGGAATCGAACCCGGGTCCTCGGGATGGGAGGCCAGTACTCTAGCCACCACACCAACCCAATTCTCCCTGGCATCTGGCAATTACCTTCTGTGTGAGTATGGCTTAGAATGGATAAGGTGAAGTACTTTTTCGGGTCTTCCATCGGCCTGCATTTCTGCCGACGTTTCGAAGACCGAGTCGCTTTCCATCTTCAGGGCCTAAGGATCCCTGATGATGGAAAGCGATCTAATCTAATCGTACTTAACATAAATAGTCTTTACTTGAAGGGATGGAGACTAAATTGACACTTATTCTACCTATCTTGTCATCAGCATTTAATTGCAAAATCTACATGAAGTGAGTCATTTCCATGCAAAAAAATAAGTAAATTAATTAGGTGTTTTACCTATCAGCAAGTTAATAGAGTGAAGTATACCAACCAAAAATTAAATACTAAATTCAAAAAATTACAACAAACAAAAACAATGCATAATTATGGGAAAGTTATTCATAAAATAGTGTTGAGTGCATTTTGGAGAGTTATTGGGCTTATGAAGGCCACAGTTGATCGTGATGTCAATGAACGTAGGGCATGAGAAAGGTTTAATAGGGAAGGTATGCTAGCCACTGTTTCATACCTGGCGACAGACAGTATATGCCCGACGGCAGATGAAATAGCATGAGTTGCAGGAACCGTGCACGAACGTACATTACCTATCGGTAGAACACTTATGGGCATGATGGCGAAACATATATGCCAATGAATTCGCAGCGTGAGGCGTGGTTTAATTGGAAAACAGTGCTCGTAGGACCGTGGCGTACCTTGCGTGTTGTATCGCGTCCGCCCGAGCCCTTGTCGCTCACCCGTTCGTCGCGTCCATTCCGCTCGTCAAGTTCACACAGTCCGCAAGGAATTGGGCCCGAAGGCGTCCGTGGGCTAGCAGAGAGGTCGGAATTGGACCAATCTCTCTCTCCTGCCCATCAACCGCACTCCACACACTCCCGTGACGATATATTTTACCCCCATTCCACCCGACTTACCCACGCTCCCATTCCCCCCAGTCACCCCACCGAGAATATAAATAAAAATTTCGCCTCTCTCCAATCCGTCTCCCGCTCCACTCCACTCCTCCCTCGCCATGCTCGCTCCAAAACCCACTCCCCTCATCCCGGGCCGTGACGTTGATCGATCATCAGACACGCACGCGACATGACCATCGAGACCACTTGACAATTTTTCCGCCTCGTCTCAGCCCTTTCACATGCACTCGCGCACATACCTATGTACCGATAAACGCACGCAAGCAATTTCGTTGTTTTTTTTTTGTTTCCATACCTCCATCACCCCTGATCCCACTCGCGAACGTTCATGCGCTCGCTTTCGTCTCCCTTTTTCCGAAATCGGTTACTCCCGCCCACTCGAGGGCCGAAACAATTGACGACCTACCGGTTTGAATCGCAAGCGATCGCGTTTCGAGGATAGCCTGCGCGAACCGATGGTTAAGTTTTTTTATTCACTGTTTCCGCTTCCTTGCAGTTCACCTCTTACGTCCTCTCGCCTTTCTTCTCTCCCCACCCTATTCTTTGATACCACACAGCCCTCGAGGCAATGGAATACTTGACTTCACCCGATTCGTCTCTTGCGAACTTACTCGCAAGGTGGAAGTTTCCCGAACCTAAGCTCAAATTCTTCATTAGCCCTACATTACCTCTTTTTGCAAGTGCGATGAACTGTGGGTAATCTAAAGGCTAATTGCCGAGTCACGAAGCGTTCATCTCATCGGGGTGGTGATGTATTCATTCCTCCATTAAACGCTCAATGTGGACGGATGTAATGAGGTAATTAGCATCTCTCGATGACATTGATCAATGCATCTCGTCTCAACTTTTGATGAACAGTTCAATGGCAACTCCCAAGGATCCCTAACGGCTTGAAAATTTTTCTGAGAGCCCGTGTTGGAGTAAAGCCCAAGTATGGTGTCAGGAATGAATCGTAAGAAGCTTATTAGGGGTATGATAATCATTTAGTCATTGTGACTTAAGAAAGGATTTATACTCGAAATAACGCATGTTGTCGCATTAAGAAACGAACTCAGCGACGGATTAGGAAATAGATCAATGGAATGCTATGTGATATATTTATGGCTGAACCAATTTCTTTCCTTTCCTTTTTATGTGCACGAATACATTTCAAGTGTGCGTTAATCAGTACAATATAATTTGGTGTCAACCTACGCGGAATCTGAAAGAATATATTATTCTTTGTAATTAATAATTCTATTTCCTAAATCGTGACAAAGCTTACGTTCTATTTGCGAGGGAAAATAAACAGACGATATGATGAAGATTCAAAGCCGCTTTTAGAGCTCTGATAGAGATCGCTCCTAAATATTTGTTTGCCTAAGACATTTTGTGTCTCTCTAAGTATTAAATGAATTAATCAGACTCCTCTTTCCTCCCACTCATCTTTGGACTTCTTCGTTACTCATTCGGTCCATCTATGTTATGTTTATTATTCTTAAGAAGCTCCACATTTCGAATGCTTCCATCATTGACTTCTCTGCAATTGTCGGCCATGCTTCACTGCCATAAATAAGCATGCTCCAGATGTAAGCTCTAATGAAGAGTTTCCTGACATCCAAGCTTGTATTCCCAGCTCTAAGTACATTTTACTATTGGTAAAACGTATTATTCACCCGGGCGATAATACTAACCCTTTCATTATTTCTATGCTTATCGCTAATAACTTGGCTTCCTAAATAACAATACTCTTTCATCTGCTCAAGCTTTTTTTTCCTAGTTTAATGCTTAAGCATTGTCTTAACCCCTCTATCCTACTGTATATCATTGCCTCAGCTTCCTTCTTATTGATCTTCAGGCATATCTGGTCATTGTCTTTCCTATATGCATTATTTTTCTTTAAGCCTTTTTCTGTTTCAATGAGAATCTCAATTTTATCGGTGAATTGCAATCTGCTGATTTTTGCCCAGTGGATATTCACTTCTGAAGCTTCTCTTATATTTCATTAATGCCTTCTTGACTTAGATATTGAAGAGTAAGGGAGACGGTGCACAACCATGTCTCACTCCTTTCTTTCTTCCTGCTTCTCTACCGCTGAGCCCTATTTTGATAAGAGCCATCTGGTTTAAATTCAAACTGTGGATAGTCCATTGGTCACTATATGGCTCTCCAATTTCCTTTTAGAGTCCAATCCACATTGTCAAAGGCCTTTTTCAAGTCTACAAACTTAATGAACGTTGTTTTATTTTCTCCATTCTTTTCTACAAAAGTCATCATTACCTTTTATTGACCTTCAAATGATATCTGATCAGTATCTGTTTTAGGCCTACTTGCGTCTTATTTAATTATTTTCGTCTCTGCTACGACGACTATGTCATTGGCGTTTATCAGTATGCTGATTTTTGTCGTGGATTTACATTTATGACGTCTTTTCTTTGATTTTATTGATATTTTTAATGATGTAAACATAAAAAATAATGGGAGACAGTCACACAGACAGACACAACCTTGTCTCATTCCTTTCTTTATTCTTGCTTCTTCATAGCTGGGTCCAGATTTAATCACAGTTACTTGGTTTTTATATAAACTGTAGATAATTCTCCCTTCTTTGTGGGACCCTCCAATTTTCTTCAGAGTCGAGTATTAAATTCCATCCACGATATCTAAAGCATTCTTTATATCTTCAAACGCAACGAAGGTCAGATTATTCTTCATTCTCTTATCCATTTCCAATTTCAGGGCCAAATTACTTCTCTTGTACGCTTCCTTTTTCTGAATTTAAATTTGTCTTCATCCAGGAACTCCTTTGTTTTTCGTTCTATTCTTTTGTAGATGATCCTTGTCAATATCGTCGAGACATGTGTCGTCTAGCTTATAATCCTGAAATTTTCAGTCCTCATCCCTCATCTTTTTGGGAATAAGGATGATGATGTTCTTCTTGAAGTACATGGATATATCTTCCGTTGAGTACATGTCGCAGATATTGTACAGATGAGTTCGTCTTTTCTCTCACACTTTTAATGAGGTCGAAAGGAATATCGTCAATTCCAGGAGTCTTATTTTTCCGCAGGTCCTTTACCACTGTGTCGACTTAAGATTGCGATCTTAAGATTGAGTTTTCCATATCATCTTTTTCGACGTTAATTTTCTCTCTGATTTCTCTAGCTCTAAATTTGATTCCGCAGCAAAATTGCTGCAAATATTTCTTCCATTTCTTTATTTTATCTTCATTTTTATTTAAGCGTTCTCCTTTCTTGTCGGTTATGGCATTATATCTTGGACTGACATCTCACCATCCTGTAGGCTCGTATGCTATCCATTCCTTGGGAAAGGTTGTTTTGTACATATTTACATTAGTATCTCATCCATATTTTAGCATAATTCATTTTTAAATAATGTTTGTCACAACTAACTTTGCTATGTCAAGAATTATAGTAGCCAATATTCTCCCTCATTACTATTTCCCAATCCATTTTCCAATTACTCTTCCATCTCGACCTTCGTCCTGTTCAGCGATACAATCTCCAAAAATAAGTTACCTTCTCCTCTTACCTATTCTATTACTCCCGTGATAGCAAAATTGTTGTCTTTCACCTCTTCATCTTCGTAGTTTGACGTAGGCATGTAAACCTGCGCTACAATGGTATCAGTTGGCATTGCCTCGGTCTCCACCATTATTATCCTTTCGCTATATTGCAGGAAGCTCTTCACACGCAGTCCGGCATTCTTCCTAAGCATTATGCCTACTCTAGCATTACCATTCAAGAGTCTGGTGTGTATGATAGTATCACTTCCGCTCCAAAAGTGTCCTTCGTCGGGCCACTTCATTTCGCTAGTTCCTAATATGCCAAAGGCCATTCTTTGCATTTCCCCATTCACGTTCACCAAACTTCCGCAGGTACGAAGTGATCTCATATTCCGTTCATAGACTAAAATTTTTATCACACTCGTCCGATCACTCGGGTAGGCTCCGCCCGAAGATCCGAATGGAGGACTATTTACTCCTTGAATTCTATTTTGCTCGAGAGTGCTTCATTACGTCTTGATAAAAAGGAAACAAGTGGATTAGCGGTGAATCCATGGGATAATAATGTGGCTCTTTCCCCTTGAGTTCCATATCGCAGTGCTTCAGCTGTTGTAATAAATACCACGCCTATAGTGAAATGAGTGTCACTGTACTGACTACTATCGTCTCCACCTTCACTCATATGCTGCTGTCTACTCCTCCGGATGATGGTGCACATGATTGTTGGTGGCATCCCGTTGCCAAGTCATCACACCTTCACAGGTGCCCGATGAATGGCTTGCCGTACCAAAGGATAGACCCAGAGAGACCAATACCAGTTTGGAATTCATTTGGTAATGTATTAATTTTTTATTCACCATCGATGGATACTACGTGATTCCACAAAATCATTCACCATGATATAACTAATAAACAGTTATCAACATACCAACTTCACTCATTTTTAGCCTGATGGGGGAAAGAGTTAAGAAAACAAACCACATTGTAGCCTCAAAGTTCATGATCACCTAGAAAAAAACGTAAACTAATATTTCCAATCGAGTTTAAGCTACGTGATATTTCATAATACAGATATTTATGCTATACAACTGGTTTGACGGAAGAAAAATTTTAATATCGTAGCCGTGTGCCACTTTTAAATGCAAATGTGGTGATGATGATGTCATTCAGTCGACAGGAATGATTAATAGATTTGAGGTGACCAAGTTTAAACTATTCCTTTAAAAGATTTCGTCATTTTCGAGTGTAAAGAGTCTTTCGCTTATTACTACTCTGTAACATAACAATTTAGGCGCCAAAATCAACACTGCAATGTGCAAAAATGGAGATAAACATCTGTTTCTACGTGACGCCGGAGCCAATAGGCAGAAGCGTGGAGAATTAAAGAAACAATAGGAGAGAGCGAGAATCGGGGAGTTGCGTGTTAGACGCGGGGGTGTGGAGACGCAAAAGTGACGCGTGCTTAAGAAAGGGCATTATTTGAGAGCTAGTTGGTGTCTATGTGGGTGAATAAGCATTCGTGAGAGAAGAGATATTATTGGTGTGGTTGTGTTGTGTCTTATTTGAATTGAGAAGTGGCTCAAAAGAAAGGAAAGTGAAAAAGTGTATGGTCTGTTAAGTACGAGCCTGATGAGAAGTGTATATTTGTTTGTTTGTGTTTCATTAATTTTTAAGTGCATTTCGTGAGGGAAATTTTATTTTCTGTGCATTTTTAAAGTAATAAATGTAAGATATAGTGAATATGTTATAACATGCTCGACATGTAATTAACAGGAAATTCCCGAGAAAAAAACTTAGAATGTGAGGAATTTAAAATCTTTGAATTTTTCTGAAACTTCTTTTACCAAGGATTTTTTCAAGATTGAAGTAAGTCGTTATACGGAAATAACCTCCTTTAATAATATTTTATTTTCTCTATAAGGGGAAGGGGGTTGATTCAGCTTTCGAAACTGGAACTTTTCTAGAGATTTTTCATGAAGAATTGTGAGGAAATTTACAGTAAGGAAAATATGAGGTTTATCATAAAGAACAAATAATATATGACTTGCCAGCCATTTCTTGGAAAGACGAGAGTGAAATGTACTTGGATATGGCACTTAAAAAGAGCATCTGAGGAAGGAAGGAGAAATTTAAGAAAGGAAAAGACGAAGTACCTGTCGTAGTATTAATGGAAAGTAAGTTTCCGGAGAAATTCAGAAGGAAACAAAGCGGGTGGAAGTCATAGAGGCAATGGGACTGTGCTAGGCGAGCGCTAATGGAAATGCTCCACCAGTAGGATTGGGAGAAGATAAAAATTAATCAATTTCGTTGGGGAAAAAGAAGTATGCTCTATGCTAAACTGAAGGAATTAGTGTAAGGAATGTGACTCATTAACACTTAAGAGCGGAGGGTAAAAGTTCCATGTAAACACTGACCGCGACAGTAAGAAACCAAATAGTCTCAGTATCAATTCGACACTAATGCAACGTAACTTTATAGTTCAGGAAAGCATGCCTTCAAATTGCAACTTTACCCATCCCCTTGAGTGAAGCTTAAAGGAATCAATTTTTATATCCATATTCTTGCATTACTCATTTATTCTTTGCTTAAACTATCCACTTATTGCCGGTGTTCGTGAATTTAATGTTATGAATTCACGTTTCGCTTTAGTAGACCACGCAGGAATTTTCCTCGTACACTACCATAGGTCGGTAAGGTCCAATGCATATGTTTCGTGGTATACAGTGGTGTGAGAACGAGGAACCTGACTCCCCTCGTGGAACAAGAGGAAATCTCCATGACTCCCTTTCGCGAGGCATGCCAAGTTGGATGGCGGCAGCAGCACGCGATACTGGAAGCGAACGGGATGAGAGAGGGAAACCCTCTTCCAATCTCGATAAAATATCTCCCGGCATGATCATCCCATCGCCTTGCCGGAGGGCCTCCCTCAATGCCATCGCCTCTCCGTCCCCATATACACCACACTCCCACCCCCTCCCCCGCTCCCTTACTCGGGTTCCGAAAAACCCAAGCCAAACCAAACCCCTATTTCCCCCCGTCACTCCCTCCACGAAAGGAGTAGGTACTAAGACTCTCGCCTGGCGCCCCCACACCCTCCTCCTCCCCCTTATCCGAACTCCGACCATTTTTCCCCGTTTTCCTATTCGGGAGATATGCTCATCCATTCTTTTTTTCCCTCCTCCGTGGTATTGAAAAAAAAATATATATATGAAACGCGCTACCCGTCCCACTCTTCCGAAAAAGCCTACCGCTCCGGGTTTTTGTTTATTCCTTTGTTTGGTGTCGCCCTCTTTTTTTTATCCCCCACCTTCCCCTTCCTCCTCCTCGCACCCCATCTTTTATGACGGGTGGAGGGGGGGAGAGAAGGATCGAGGGGGTGGCTGGCGCTGAGCCCCCTTCCCCGCCGCGGAATAGAGGGGGAGGGTGCTTGGAAGAGTGACGTGCAGGGTGGGGGGAGGTGGTGACGTGTCTCCCCGGCGCGTGCGTGCACACGCTCCAATGAACACCACCGCCATCGCCACACCGACTGCTGCCATTGGCACAAAACCCTTCTGCCACCACCCCCTCGCACTCCGTCCTCCCCTTCTCTCCCTCCCTCTGCCGCCCTCTTCCCTCCTCCCCCATAGCTTCCTACCTCCCAGGAAACCGAAAAAGGGTCTGTGTATGCCTGTGAGGGTGTGTTTGTGAGGCAGACAGAGAGATGGAAAGGATGTGCACGCCATGTACCTCGCCTCGCGTATTTCCCTCCCGTCACACTCCTCCCCCTCGTGCCCACCCCTTCATTCCCCCTCCGCGAAATGCACCCCCTCTGTTTATCTCTCTCTTTCCCACCTTCCCTATCATTCCCATTCTTCTTTCTCTCCCGGCAAGTTGGGAGGGGTTCTTTTATCTCTCTTTGGGTCTCCAAGCCATCCTCTCTCTCTGTCTCTCCTCCTCCCCACCCCTCAACTTCAACGCCTCCTTGATTTGTGAGTTCTCATTTTCGCCCGGATAGTTGGAAGATGTTTCGGAGATGAGCCACGTTCCGTCTTCCCTCGAAGACAAAACTCTTCGGTCGCCTCATGATTCTGGGTGTAGACGCGATTCCGTGGGATGTGTGGGTAAAACAATCATCCTCCAATCACGTGAAATAGTGCCCAGAATGGAGTGGGAGGAAAGAAAACTGCCGGAGGAGAGTAGAAGAGGGACGGGTGACAAAATAATTAAGCAAGTAATTGAGGAGATGAGAAGGTGAGGATATTGATTGAAGGTAGAATGTTGTATGTGCGGATTGGAGGGTAAAAAACGTAAAGCCTTTCAGTTAGGGCAAAGACGTAACAAGTTGCCTGAGCTGAAGAAATTAATGTAAATAGAGATATTTGAGGAGGAAAATCAGCGTGAGTCTATTCCATAAAACCTTTTCGGCTGATCGGTGGAACACTTTCGACAGGAAGCATTGGTATTCAACCTCTAAAAAAAGTTCCTCGGCCACTCTAAGCACTGAATCCTGTGCCGGATCATTATAACATTTCTCTTCACTCAGCATAACATTTCGCCAACAACTCTTGTGTCTTCTGCTCATCCTGGTTTTAATCTCCTTTGTCTGGTCCATGATGTTATTTTCCTACTCTGCCTCCCCCCTTCGCCCGCCTTCTATAACTGTCTTCATAAACTTTGGCCCTAAATACATCCTCCACCCACTTTTTCTGCCTCCTCACTTTTCCCTCCCTTTTTCCTAATTCCCATAAAATTTTCGACACCCCTTTTAGGAAAAAGAAAAACTTTAAATAGTATTATCCTTACAATTTATTCACACCACCGACCAAGGTCCATTGAAACCAATCTAACATAATTCCACAAAATGAAGCCTGTAACCAATCGTTCAACATCTCCTTGTTTAATAATTTTCATATTTGCATCTCAGAAATCCTCAATCTTTCATCAACGTTTTGCCTCGAAGATTAAGCTTCGAGTTCCTACAATTCTACGTTAGTGCAATTAATATGAGTACATTAATTCTGATAGGGACATAAATACTTTAAAATTAGCTTTCATGTGAAAAACTAGCCGAAGGAGGAATCAGTGGTGTTGAAAGAGGGCGTTGGAGAATAAACACATTCCTATCTCGGAGTTGAAATTACATTTATTGTGGATAATACGAGGTTGATACTACTTTATGCTAGCTGCACAGAATGGCCTGAACTTGGTAAATACATAATAAATGCCGTCATTTCTGATATCTTTAACAGGAAAAATTGGTAATTCTGTTATTAGTAATTCTGATCATACGTAAGAAGATACTTGAAAGTTCGTAGGTTTTCGCAGCGAGGATGATCTGCATCAGTCATTTTCGGGAGCAGCTGCGGGTGGCGCCTTGTCGACCAAGCTTTCGCGTCCTTTCCAGGTCGCATCTTCAGGGTGAATAAAATTATAAATCTCCTTCCTGGTATTTATTGAGGATGGGGTCCCCCCTCCCCCGTACCATGCCGTGTATGTCCGGTAAAGTCAATCACTTGGGGAGAGTTACAGTTAGCCACTTCCCCCCTCCCCCTCCTTTGGCCGCTATAGATGTTTAGGGTGTCTCCTGAGAAGGTCGTCATGGTCGGGTGCCTCAAGTTGTTGACCCCGCATCTCTCCTTCCGAAGCAATCGCTTCCATGTGGCAATCAGTCGAATGCCATCGTCCCGGTTAAAACTCTCCGGCCGTTTCTCAATTTCGATTGCCTCGCGGATGAGTCGGGGAAATAATTTTTTTCCCGTGACAAAACCCCTGTTTCCTCCGTGAAAATGTGATGGTCTTTCCCCAGTCCTCCCGATAAAATATGCTCTGCGATGGCTGATTCCTTTATGCTGCAGCGTGTTATGGCTCTTTGGTGCTCTTTCAGTCTGCACGCGACGGAACGTCCGGTTTGGCCGACGTATACTTTCCCGCAGGAGCAAGGAATTTCATACACTCCTTCCGTATGGAGTGGGTGAAGCTTATCTTTGGCTGAGGGCAGCACGTCTCTTATCTTGGTTAGGGTTGAGAACCGCGTCTCGATGTCAGCCCTACGGAGTATCCGAGAGATCCGTTCGGTTGTCCCGGCGATGTAAGGGATGGTGGCGCGCCCCCTGGGCTTCGGGAAGTCACTTTTCGATTTATTGGTCTTGACTTTGAGATTCCATCGTATGTATGACTCCGAGTAGCCATTTCTCATGAGGGCGTTGTGTATATGTTCCTCCTCGGTCTTGAGTGAAGATTCGTCACAAACTACATTGGTTCTGTGCATTAGAGTTTTAGCCAAGGCCGCTTTTTGTCTGGGGTGATGGTGGGAGGCTGCGTGGAGGTACCGGTCGGTGTGTGTTTTCTTCCGGTAGACACTCTGCTGCAGGATCCCATTTGCTCACCTCTACACCAAAACATCAAGGAATGGTAGGCATCCACCCTCTTCCAACTCCATGGTGAATTGTATCGACGGATGTTGAGAGTTGAGTTCTTTTTTGAAGGTCTCCAATCTCTCTCCTACGTGTGGCCAGATGACGAATGTATCGTCCACGTAACGGATCCATGTAGAGGTTGGCCCAAAAATTTTGTGACGGTATTAGCAGGAGTAGGGTTAAGTTATTTTCGGAGCTTCGATCGCTATGGCATTCAAAATATTCCGCTTGCTTCGATATTTCGCGAGAATATCTTTTATTTCGGCAGTCCAGTACCTACTTATTATATTGACGTTCATTCCATAACCTATTGACAGATTAATAATTCTGCTGGAATTCATTGATTTATTAGTAAAACCTGTTCCGCACTTGATGACGTGTCTCCGACCAGTAGGAGAGTTGGTCGAATTGTGTTGAAATGGAAAGGAGGAAGAGTAGGTACAACTCAGTATCGGCATTACCCTGCTCTTAATGGAAAGTAATAATATTCCACTGCTGTCAGTTCATCCGACTGACGGATGTTTGTGTTTGAAACCGTCTGGATTATCTCAAGAGGTAACAAGGTGGTATAAACACCAATGGTTTGAAAATTTTGAAGTGAAAGTTTTGGTGATTTTGAAGAACTCGTAATAATCTCAATCACTGGATCTTACTTGAGTTTTTCTCATGTTTCTCGACCTGTAGAGCCCCCAGATGAGATATAACACAAGTTTAAGCAATGAATGAGGTTGTAATCAGTGGTTTTAACACACCCAATTTGCGAACCATTCGTGTTTATACCACGTGACTCCTCGGTTACCTATTCGAGATAACCCCGATGGTTTTCTAGCCCCTTGGTCGTCAAATAGTCTACATTACACATCGAAGAATGAACTGAGATTGCGATAATAAATCTCTACCATAGCTAGAATTTGAACCTGGACCCTCAGATTGGAGACCAGTACTCAGGCCCTACGGCCCTCAAATTTCTTTACACCCCATTTTCAGCATGATTTTATGACTTCACTTCGGAAATTTTTCTGGATTATTGACCCGATTGTTGTCATTTTTCCTTAGTACACAGCAAATTGAGCATCCTCATTCACCTATCCTTTTCCCGTGATGAGAGTAACTAAACCTTGCTACATATCTTATATAGATATTTTCCTAAAAGGAGCTTTAGCCCTCTGCATTTCACGAAACCTGAGTAAATGCATGAATGTCTCAAAATTAAAAAATTTCTAACTGGACGCTGTTTCTCAGATGAAATCGATGGTTGGCGAGTTCACTTTGTGGAATAAATTCATGATTGGAAAAAATTGACTTTGTTATATTCCACAAAATTTGCTGTATCTCAGATTTTTTTAATATTGTGCAAACGGATTCCAGCATTATTCAAAGAATCGAGTTTGTCTGAAACAGGAAGAGAGAGGGAAATTTTTATTTCCCAACAAGTAGTTTTATTATAATGGAAATAATATAACTGAGGATATGAGGAACCTTTTATGGTCCATTATGACTAATGAGGAAATGAACTTCCCCTTATTTCTCCCTCGGTAAGAATATATTCACATCAGACTGTTACACGGTACAAAATTGTAAATTATTTTCAGAACCAATTAGCAATAAAGTTAATTGCATTACCAAATAACATCCAACTTATTTGACCAAATAAGCAGTATTTCCACCAAGTTAACACCGAAGAAAGTTCAATTTAATAACATATATCCCACCTACCTGCTAGTGAATATGCGAAGAAATATTTACTTTGTTGAGGAATTTTTTAATGCATTTATACCGGAGCAACCAATCCACACCTTTCTATGATCCTCCCTCATTTTTAACCCTTTCTCTCCTTTTTCTCCCTTGAAAATTACTCGCTAACCCTTTCTTGTGATGGGTACGTGAAAACTAAATTAGAAATAAGAGGGATATGACTATAAATGTGTAAGTTAGGGAATAATGTATGTAGACGAAGATGGATAACCACAAAAAGGGCAGTATGAAAGACCGAGGACGAAACAGTCTCCTCTTTCAATAATTATTTGGCTATTTAGGTGCTCTAGTTGCAGAGGAATTTGGTATTCTATTGCAGCTCATATTGGGTTTTATGTGGAATTTCATTAATTTTTTGAGGAAATCTGAGAGGAATGGAGTATTAGAAGAAGATTTTTTGAAGGCGACCGATAGCTGAGTTCATTTATACCATTTAAAATAGAATGGGTGGGTAATTGGTCAGGAATATTGTTCTCGTAACGGAGGAAGAGTGGAGTGAATACCAAAATGAGAAGACAGAAGCCTACTCTTAACGAAAGGTGCCAAGGGGTTCATAGTTACACATTCCATCTGGCTAAGCCGGAATCCGACCCAGGGCCCTTAGTAACCAGTACTTTATCCTCCACAACAACCCGATCCCCTGGAAAGATGATTTTAAAAAACTGATGATCACACGCTTTACAATCGTTAGCCTGCAATGAACGGATGGGGGAGTGTGTGAGCACTCATGAGTGTCGTAAATTAGGGATGAGATCACCGCTCCCTTAGCCCGGGATCGATACTCAAAGGGGCGGACTCCTTAAGCTTCACTCCACTTGGATTCCGCAAGAGGTTAAGAAGCGAGTCTTCCGTCCATCAGCTGCTAAGAACATTCTACCATTTATCATTATGTATTCAATGTTATTCATGGTCCATGTAAATGAACTTCAGCTGCATTCTTTACTTCCTCCACTGTCTCAATGGACTCAAGGCTTAATATTTCCTCTAGTAGGAAATTACTACATCAACGGCTCTTTCCATAGTCATCTCTTAGCGAGTACGTACAACCTCGATTAAAATGAATATAAGTGTAAATGATATGAATCTCTATGTGAGAGATCTCAGACTTTGGCGATCCATTTGCAGATGTAAGCAAGCAGCAATATTTCCTACCACTAGAGTTCATGCATCATTATCTTTACAGCACTTTGTTACCGGGTCTATTTGTTGCTCAACGTGGTATGATGCATTGGGTTAATCCTTTGAAATTTTAACATACTCTAAATTATATGACCCCAACGTTTGTTAAACGATGTATTCCAGTGAACCCTTTTCCATTGTTAACCGTCCCGCTGATTAACCTTCCCCGATCTGCTCTCTCCTCCTCTCTCTTTCTCCGTAACATTGGAAAACCCCTCTCCTTTTTTCCCGCTTTCTTTAAGTTCCCTCCAGAAAAAGGGACCCCCAATTGCACGGCAACCTCAACAAAACTCCCCTTCCACCCCACTTCCAGCAGCCCTAGAAACCTTTGTATTTAAGAGCTTACCATACCCTTGTTCCCTGCCAGATCTCTTGGGAATGACGTTGGTAAACATTGAAACCGGTTGAGACTAATAAATACACGTGGAATCTTATGAATTTAGGTTTTTTTACCTTGCTTTAGAACTTTTGTCCTTCTGTATGATAACGTTTACCAGCGGGTGTTTTCGCACTATATTTTCTTCTGGCGACCTCTTTTATGCCTTCGAGACATTATCGTAATTTTTCTCCGTAACCCAATGCCGTAGTTTCAAGTCTGTCACGCAGTTCAAGGCGCCTTAGATGGGAACATCAGGTGTAAGAATACGATTTCAAGAAAAGGGAGGGCTGGAGAGAAATTCGGCAATGGCGTTAACCCACTCTTAGCGAAAGGCGTCAAGAGATTCACAGTGATTCGAGCGATCCGACGCAGGGAGAATGTTTGGAACTTGGAATGCAACTCGCGCGGCATATGTGGTGGAATTCGATCTCAGACCTTAGAGATAGGAAGCCAGATCTTTGCCACCCACCCTCATCCTTCACCTAGAAAGCTCTTTCCGAACACTTCCTCACTTCTCTCGCCTCTGTAATATTCACATATGTGAGCATTAACGACGCCATGTTGCCATGCCTATGTCTTACACCTCATTCCCGGCATTTTTATCACGTAACTAAGCTAAGGCAGTGTTGATTACCTGGTGTGGAGTCACGGATGCATCTTTCGCGTTATCGCAATCTTTATCGTTAACGCTTACCCCCTAGAGTAGCGCAGGATTAACAATAACCGTCTATAAAATTCGCTCCACTGATTGTGATAAGCGATTTGAAATGCTGTGCAAAAAATGAAGAACGGAGATCACGTTCTCTCTGACATAAGTTAAACTAAAAAATAACGATAACGTTAGCGCACGCCTTATGATGATTCATGATCGAGGCCCTGGTGTTGCTTACTGCTAAAGTCATTCCTCCGCCAGAATTTAAGATTTTCTCCCTGACAATAATTTCTTGTGCCCAAGGCATAACTATGCCCTCGCCTCATTTCTTTTCTCTCCTTAACCAACCTCAGCTTTCTAGATACCGATAAAAATCAAAAATAAACTTCTCGCTTCCATTATTATCTCGAGCTGGTCGTAAATATTATGAAGGTACTTCTTCCTCATAATATGTAATTGTAAGGATGTGAGCTAGTGATAAAGCTAAATTCGTCAAATGCGCTTTTTTACCATATATGGCATTCTATCGCTCGTATGATCTACCGTAACTGCCACGAAATCCATTACTTTTGCGTTCATAACTACAGCTATCCTCCGCTAAGTCATTTCTCTTCATTTATTTACTAGTTTGCGTCTAGCCCCACCACTACCCTCTTCCTGTGCCTAACCTCTCGCAATCCCAACATATCCTTCTCTAGTCTTCATTTCCCGCTTTATATATTAAAACTCCCATAAATGAAAATTTTTCCAAACCTGCCGCGTCCCTATTTTTACTCTCACAGGCGTCTTTTGAGCCTCAGCTAGTTGCCAGGACCCATATATCTGCTTCAGGCGTCTTTGGTATTTCGTGAGAAGAAAATAGTTGTAAATGTTATCGTCACCTTCTCGAATGCCATTTGTAACATAACTTCATAAAAATGACCTACCTCACCTGGAATCAGAATCAGTGTCGTAACAGCTAAAAAAATAGGCGAAAACTGAGGGGGAGTATCTTTCTACCTCCATTTTGCCGTGTAAAATCCTATTACTGTGGATCAACTAATTGTTCACAGAAGATGAAAGAGACCTAGCAATCTCCCGTCACCAATATTTTGACCTCTTCTATTGTAAACAGGTAAAAAACCCCACATTTCTTTTCCTGGTCGAATGTTACTATCTCTCACCGAAATAAAGGGCAATGAAACTTATAGGAATGCTTGTAATGAGCCCTCTAGCGCTTCCTAGTCATTGTATATACCGGGAAGAATATTTATGATGAAATACTAATATTTATGGAAAAGGCAAATCTTCATTTCGGAAAGATGATTCGTAAATTATCATAATTTAAATTAAATTATTAACCTCTAAATTATGATTTCAATACCTACCGTGTGCCACGACCTCAACTTCCTTCTCTCTCCTTGCATATTTCGGGTATTTTTCGTGAGCCTCCGAAATATGGGGGAGAGACTTTTCTCCTAGGTTCCATCAATCACCTAAGTCGACACTGTTAGGTCACCGTAATCTCGCGTGAGCTGCTCACGTTTTCAGCCAGACGGCCTCTGATAAACAGCCGCACAGAGATCAGCCAATATCCCGTTCGTAATTTCATGAATATTTAATATTACTTCATCGCCACTATTGGGGAGAACCATTCAGATACTAAGATTTGGTTTGCGTGGAAAGAGTGATTTTCATTTTTAGCGTTTAAAAGTATAGATTGAAGTAGAAGGCACAGCTAATAATATTTTGGACACTCCGTAAATCCTCAGGAATCATCATTTGGGTAGATCAACAGTTCCTTCGTATGAAAATTAAAAGGAAGGTATTCTTATTTCTTCAATGAACAAGTAACAACTAGTTTTATAAATATTCTGATTGGCTTAGAAAGGTAGAGGGTAGAAAAGGGAAATAGATGTGGCATGTCAATATGGTAATGCTTAAGTCACCATTTGGGAACGATTAGGAGAAGAATCTAAATTAAAATATCTTGTATTTTGAATGCGGTCGATGTCTGTAATTAATGATTTTTAATTTAAATGTCCCATTAAATAAAATATAAAAAAGAAGGCAATTTAAAAAGCTGTCACGAATATTCGATATCCAAATGTGAATCTCACTTTAGCAGGAGTATTTCCTGATATTACCTTATGAGAGGCATAGACATAGCACGAGGTACTGCTACTCAAGAGATCACGTAATCGAATGATGATGATCTCACGTTGCGGAATGTTTCCGTGATTGGATTTATGAAATTTCCACGGTGAATTTTCACACAATCTATTGAATACTAGGGTTGTACAACCGGTTACGCCATCATCAGGTACAATGATGATGTACCTGATGATGTCGCAACAGCCAAAACCAGTTGTGCAATTTTTATATTCAATAAATAGTATAAAAATTCACCACGACGTGTTCGGACATCCAATCAAGGGATCACGTCGATCATTGTCTTCCTCTCCATCGCCATTACCCCGCTCACAGCAAAATCTGTTTTTTTAACATTTTCACGGTTGGAATTTGATATCATGAAAATATAAATATATTGTACATAGATGCCAATATTCACCTGAAAAATATTCACCATAAAGCATTATAAGCTCCATGCTTAGTAAGCGATGGACACTATGAAAAGAGTATTGAATTCCCTATTGTATTGCCAGTATTGAAGACACGCCCCTATAATCAGACCTTTGATCAGACGAAAACAAATTTTATCAAATGGATTTTTCCAATTTTTCAGTTAATTTTCATTGTTACCCTACCATATCCAGCACATCCTCGTTTTCTACCTTGGCACCAAACTTATCCTATCCACCTCTGCGACCACATCTCAAAAGCCACCAGTCAATTGTCCTGTTATCAAGTCCACATTCCGGCCTCATACAATTCTGCCTTCATGGTATCTCTGACTCTTCATCCTTCATTTTACCGTCCTACTCAGCACCACCGTTATGACATCTATCTAGTGGGCAACTGTGTCTTTCACCAAGACTCCTTCAAACATCGAAAGTATTACCTCTTTCGTTGGATTGTATTGAAATTCCTTCTTCTAGATAGTGCCGCGGTACATTTTTCCACATCTCCATATTTCTCTAGCTTGTCAATCACGTCTAGGGTTACCCGTCATTTCTTGATTCTTCCAGTGTCCACTTTTCCTCTCTTCTGCTGTCTTCTCTGCTACTTTTCTATCTTTAAATGTAAACTAAGTATTATAAAACGCTAAGCTTTATAGATTCCTCGTTTTCATCGTTTCTCTAAAGTTTTATGTACAATTTACTCCCAAATATCAGCTGTGGTTGCCTTGAAATGTTATAAATGATCAACCAACAACAACGTAAGGGTCGATGACTGTAACATTATGTTTGGATTAAAGGGAAAGCAAGGCTTGAGAAGATCTCCTTTAGTTCAGGATTCGAACCTGGTACCTTCAGTTAGTGGCTCAACGTTCACTCCACTTTGCTACCAATTCATTAGTTGACGTTTCACAAAATATGACATCATGTCAAGTCAATACGACAGGCTCGTTAATATCATTTTGGCGTTAACATTAAGGTAGAAGATAATCAGGTTACTTGGATTACTGCTTCATCACCATCACTAGTCGTCAACACCAAGATTACTTCAACGTAGCCCTACACTTGGTCATTATTTCCCATTATTGACACAATATTAGTAGGTTTCTTCGTATCCATATAATTCTTTTTTTTTTATCCCCTCCAATACTTGCTCAATGTATCTCATATGAGCATTTCTTTACCCTCAATGACTGCCTTCATTATATCATTATGTCTCAAGATATGACCAATAATGGTTTTCTCCGCTTCATCTTTCAGTTTTCATCAAACTTCTCTTCTTCATCGATCTTCTGTTTCAACATCATAAATGTTTAAAATGTTTCCAGTCTTTACTTTCCATTCCGCTATTATCGTCCGTGCTTCACTGCCATAATCAAGCATTTTTCGGATGTACGCTGTTTACGTACGGAAAACAAAGTGTTTCCTTACTTCCAGGCTTGTATTTCCAGCTATTTTGATAAAATATTCTATTCGCAAATTCTGTTTTTCAGGATATTCCCTTCAAGCTGGTCTATCGCTGGTTACATGCAATATTCTTTATATTCTTTCACCCCTTCCAATTTTTTTTACCGAGTTTGATATTGGTCTGGACCTCTACTCTTTCACTCCATGCTATGAACTTACAGTACACTGTAATTTTCTTACCTTTTACCGTCAAGCCATATCTGGTAGCTATAGATTAATTAAAGATGCTTAGCCGGATTTTTGAGAGCTGTTTTCAAGGAAAATAATAGCGCTTGTCAGTCATAAGTATCAATATAGTCGGCGAAAGATATAGCAACTTCTGCTAAATTTTATGCCAACAGTACCAATATATTCTCGCCCTTTACATCTCCTTATTTGGCTAGAAAATATGTAAACTAGATCATCCGATGCCGCACAATTGTCCTCAGTGAGTATGTTGCTCTATCCAGCGCGTAAGGATTTCCCTGGGCTAAAGTTTTAGATTTTGACAGCATCATATATGCAAATTTCACGGCGCCAAGAAGCCTGTGTTTCACAGAAATTGTGTCGCTAGCTTCAAGCGTAGCAACTAGCGGCGTCGGAAGTGGGGGGCAAGGGGGACATTCGGCCCCCCCTCCCAGAATTTGCCCCGGGCCCTTGAGAAATGAATCTTCATTAATAAAAATTAAATTTCACGTTTCCAGCTTGCCTTTTCCCTTCTAACGAATATTCTACCATCATATGCACTTTTAGCGGAATTCTATTCTCTACCCCCTCCTACCCGCAAAAAATGCGGGCCCTTTTCATAGGAGCCGGGCCCATTTCTAGAGAGCCGGGCCTAGCTTTTCAAGGTTGCAGCGAAAATAGTTCCGACGCCCCTGCGTAGCAACACATGGACTTGGCCTTCGTAGCCGAGTAATTGGTGAAACGGAGTAGTTGGGGCCTAATCCATCCCACGCACCCCTATTCTGGCTTCATTGTTACCCATAAGCTCGCATGAAAATACCTCCTACAGTATATTCTAAACTCCGTAGTCGTCTCACCGCAAAATAGAAACAACAGTGAAAATGTACGTCATTTGAACTTGTAAGCGAAAAAAATTCACCCATTCTGTTCAGGAACTCAAGAAATTCTTCAACTCATTCTTTTTTTTCTGCATAAGATCACCGGATCGCTCAGCTACGTTGCCACCGAAGCCTTTCAATCTCAATCTCTCCATCCATTCGCTAATCCGGCTGCTTCCGAGCGTCCCCTTTTCGACACATCGGAGCAACAGGCGGCCGCAGGATCATTCTCCGTCCCAAGTACCCTGAATCCGTCCCTGGAAACAATTTGGGTTCCCTCCGACGCGTGAGGTGTGCATCGGAAGAGCTTGCAAAGGAGGAGATGGTTTTTTTCCCCTTGGGGCTGGCGTTGGCGTTGAGGTTGGTGAATCGGATTTGGCAAATAAGCGTTTTTAATCTCTGAACTCTTCCCTTTTCTTATTTCCCCTTTGTTTTTTTAGGGATGGTGCACAAAACAAACATAAATCTCACCCCGAAAACCATCGCCTTACAATGCCAAAAAAAGAGCCCGCATTTTGCCTAGTATGTAAATGAGCAACATAATAATACCCCTAAAGGTACAATCTAATAATAATTAATAAGGAAAATAAATATCGTAAGAATCATAGAAAATCCAAAGAAAACCAGTGTTTACTAGAATACCTCAAACTTTGCAGTTGAACTCCGATAAATATTTATCAAGTGAATAATTAATTATTATACTCAAGGAATGAAAAATAGTATATATTCACCCTCTCTTTTACAGATAAAATACCTTGACAGCCTATATTAAATGGTTGACATAGTACTAAGCTTAACGTACATTTTGAAGAGGTTCAAGTGATTTGCGTATCACTTTTTGAGAAATTATGACGCTAAAATGAAAGAGAAATAATATGTTTCAAGATTTAAAATTGGCCATTTACGGATGCCAATAATGACGTGACATGGACACTGTGGTTTACTTTTTATCCTTCAAAGACATACTAGGAAGCCTCATTCGGAATATTCATAACGACTGTGTACTCTCTGAAATAAAATTACGCTCCCTTGATTATTTCAAGAGAATTATGCCCAAAAGTGAGTTTAAAAAATGAACTCAGAAATAATATTCTCCCCAATTTCTCCCAAAATATAGTTCATATTCATTCTCTTTCCTGGAGTTATAATTAAAATTTTCCTTTGGTCACCATTTCCATTTTTCCTCGTTGATAATGTTTTTGCCCACTTGTGAAGCTAACCACGAAATCACAAAATGTAAATTTTATTAATAATATTGTATATAATTGCCTCCAAACTAGGTATTGCAGGAGAAACATATAAGAGTTTTTGTTCTACCTTAATATGATTGCAAGACTCTCGCTAAGTTTGCTTTCCTAGCTTAGTCGGAATGTTGTTGGCAATCGGCATCCTATCTGTTATTTTAGTTTGAGTGCTAAAATTTTTGTAATTTTGAAGCTTTGGAGTCCTTTTGGAACCGGATATATCCATTGTCAGTGAATCAACAAAGTTTTGTGTATTTGCATTACTACTGCTTGTGTCAACCATTTTAGAAAAAAAATATATACTTAGTTATTAAAAGTACAGATTAAATTTGCCTGATTTTGCCGCATGAAGGCCATAGTGATGCAACAGATTGTCCCGTTCACATTTATTCGAGCTCGTAGATAATCGATATTTCCTCAAATCTTTTATTAATTTATTTTTAGGCGATAATTTATTTCTTTAAAATGATTATTTGGTGAACATAGTGACTTTGAAACAGTAGAGATGTGGTAGTCAGAAGTATTAGATATTTCTTGTAACATCTAGAGAAATGGAATTAAATTTGAAATATTACAGGACCGAAGGCGCAAAAGATATCTCGTACAGACTTCAGGCAATTGTTAAAGTCCACCAGCAGGGCTATTGTAAGTAGGAACCTAAAGAAAGAAGGTAATTTTTCAGTATCAAACGAACTGAAATACAAGCCAGAACACTCTGCCATTATTTGATTAAATACGGGAAATAGGTTTTTGCTGAGGGTGCATGGAGGAAAAAGGTCAAGATAGTGGCTGAACTTCTGCCTCGGCAATTGGAGCACCAAAACACATTAAAATATCTCGTCGTACAACTCGGTCAATAATCCGTTCCCCAAAATTCTCCCTCCTCAATTTATAAAAGCTGCCCGAAAGAATCGATAGAGGACTCCTCGAATGCGGTGATGAACGAGAGACTAGCTTGTACTTCCCTGAACCTGCAACTCAGTCTCTTATCCATATTAATATATAAAAATGTAATGGTGTCTGTCTGTCTGTTGCTCAATCACGCAAAAACTACTCGATGGATTGAGCTGAAATTTGGTACGTAGATAGGAAATGTGTCTGGGCAGAACATAGGCTATGTTAAAACACCCTGAGGGTCCCCAAAAGCCCCTGAATGTGCCCTTAGATGGATCCTGGTGGTCCCTGGCATTGAGTTCGGTGCAGTGGTCTCATTTTTTGCTTATTTAAAGTATTTCCATTCAAGACAGAGGACTGAAATTTTTTTTAACGGATAGCTGAATAAATGAAGTTTCTGATTATTTCAATCGATTTTATATTACGCTTAGTATTTGTCTTAAAATCTTATTTTTAGCTGAAAAATATCACATTTTTCTCTGAAATTAACAATAGCATATTTCCTTGACAACTAGAGATCGGTGTGAATGTCCTTTGATTTTCAAAGGACATTCAAGCCTCCATTTAAATATCACGTTTTTCTGCAGGCTCATGATAACACGTAGAAATAATTCTATATAAGAGGGGCCCAGAGTCCCAAGGGTCCCATGTTTGATGTTTCTTAAGGTTTGAAAAAGAAGTTAAAAAAGAGAAACGAATAACGGTCACCGCCTCGTGGCGTTTCTCGGGTAATGTTAAGAACCGTAAAAACATTTTCTTCCCAGTACGAGAGACGGGCCACATAGAATATGTATAGAGGTACTTTGTGCTCTCGCTGCATGACCGTTTGGTTGGTGCACCTAAACGTGATTTGAGTCGGCAGATTAGGGTTGCTCAGCTGCTACAATAAACACCGCGTTGTTTATTATCGTTTAATACTTCGAAGTATTACTCGTAGTGGAAGCGTCTGCCTCTAATTACGTTTGGAAACTGTTTTTTAGACATATTCCTATATTATAAACGTTACGAGTTATTTTTGTATGCTTAAAAGTGTTAAAGTGCAGTTAGATTACATATGATCACAATCAAGTTGCCTATTGAAGGCTCCCGATTGCCGCTGTTTTTCTCCTCCTTGGACTTATAGATAAAGATATCGCCATCAAAATGCCTAAAATAAAAAAGAGCAACCTTTCCGCAAAAACATCTAAAGCAAGAGGAATGTCTTTTTTGCGAGAAAATGAGCCCTCGCAGGAAAAACGAAATAGATTGGATTTGGATGCTCAAAGACATGCCCAGCAACGATTTAATGAAACTCCTGAAGAGCAGCCCACGCGAAGGGAGCTGGATGCTGCAAGACACGCTTCCCAACGAAAATTAGAAGATCATGAAGAGCGGCTCGCGCGAAGGGAGCAGAATGCTGTAAGACTCTCTTCCCAACGCCACATGGAAGATCCTAAAGAGCGGTACGCGCGAAGGGAGCAGGATGCTGCAAGACACGCATCCCAGCGCCATATGGAAAATCCTGATGTGCGGCACACGCGAAGGGAGCGGGATGCTATAAGACACGCTTCCCATCGGCATTTGGAAAACCATGAAGAGCGACAGGCGAGAATTGTAGTCGACGCGGAGAGGCATGCTGCTCAGCATCCAACCCAAACTGAAGATGAACGACAGGCTATTCTTCACGATAGGAGGGTAAGGAGGCAACAGTTCTTGAAAATTACCTGGAACTCTTTCAAAAATATTGGAATGAGAAACGTATCTTAATCTATCTTAATTAAGTCATTGAATGATAATGTATGTATATACACAAGGGTAGCGATCAAGCTGTTAATTCACTCAAGATACGGCTAAGAGAACCGAAAATACGAGATGGCCATCTATCTTACGTGGTGATGAGTTTTTTTACTTTACGTGGAGATGGGCCATTTTTGGATTTTCCGTGCATGAAAGAGGACCAACAGTCACTCATCTCTCCGTGCACCTGGAAAACAGTCAGCGTGTCTACTACAATGACCACTATGTACAACATAGGTCACCAACTCCTCAAATGACCGCGCTAACAGTATTCTTCAGACAGTGGTTTTCTTACAAAATGAGTTCAATTTTTTTCACTCCCGTTGAATTTCAACGGGTAGCTTCCGCTAGTTCCACATATTTTTGTATGTACCTGCACTCAGCGTATAATACTCTTTGATGCAGTTAGCCACCAGATGAGGAGGATTTTACCGAACGTAGGTAGATAAATAGGTACCTACTGTCTGGAGAAGAAAAGCACTTTTTATATTCCTTGCACGACCCATTTGTGAGACAAATTCTAATACCTTTATGGATGTTAGTATTCCTCTCTTTTCATCCCCGAAAATATATGTAACTGCCCGGGAGTAATAAAAGCAAGGTCCCCCATTTATCTGCTGTTCCAAGAGTGGGGTGAACACAACTTTGCTCGCTTTTGGCGAAGCCTTTCGAAAAACAAGCTATTAAAATGGCTGCCGTAAAATCCGTCCACTGGAGTCATTCCCCACAAATAAAGCAGTAAAGGTCGCTTTACGACGGCAACCATCCTCTGCTACGTAATGTTCGCCTTCCATCGCCCAAAACTACCGAACCCCTCTCCGCTCTCCCCTCTCACCCTTTCTCTCCTGGCTCAACCAGGCAAATTGAGTTCATAAGGACGGTGGTTTTGGTCTTTTAAGCCCAACCAACGGACCACGCAAAGAAAAGGGCTTCGTTAGATAATTCGTTACACCAGTGACCCTTTCTTTCGTCCTTGTAACCCACTCACCGAACACTCGTCACCTTGAATATTGGGAAACGATGGTTTAATCATTTTCGCCCTCTCATCGCCCCTTGCATTTGCCGAGAGCTCTTCTCTGCCAAATCCGAGACATGACTATCAGCAGCCTTCATCAGTTCGTTCAATTCTGTTCCGCGCTTAACGGCGCTTCAGAGTGGGAGGAAAGGTACAAGGATGGAAATGAATCCCCCTAGTAACGACAAACAACAAAATCGCATTTCTCCTTGCATTTGCAGTAGCTAACTCGTGCATGTGGATAATCTGAGCATTATCGGAAAGTCGCTCGTAAAGATTAGTCGGTCAGGAGAATACATCAAATATTATTTTGATCCACTAAAATGGAAGCTTATGCGACGAGAGTAGTTTTAGTTGTTAATAATTAGTTGATGTTTTTACCAAAATTTCTTGTTATTTATCTACTGCATAACTTTACATTCTTAGAGTTGGTACTCTTGGTATAAATTTATAGTTTATAGCAATTGATTTGGCAATTCGTTTCACTGACTTCAAGAAACAAACAAAAATATCTACAATATTGTTTATTTTGATAGGAACATATTAGAACATTTTATTTAAAAATTTATTTAAATTTGAAAGAGGTAACTATTTATTAAGTAACAGAAATGTAAAAAATTTGAATAATACTTAGCAATGCCATTTGCATAAGGGCCATCTCCAGTCATTTATTTGTTCCACAATACCCGAGATAACTAGGTTATTGAATTTCATTCAATTTTTATTTCTCCTCGTTTAATTGGTTGATGTGTGTGATGCCACTGAATGCCTAGTATTTATCGCTAATTTCCCGAAGTTACCCGAACCTTGGCGGATGCTGATTCAGCCAGAATCGGAATCGGATTGATTCACAACATTTAGTAAAGTTAGAGTTCGCAAACCCTTATAGAGACTATCATCATCGGTCAACAATCCTAGGACTCCCTCCCTCCACTCCACCCCTCCAATCCCTCACCAATCACTCACTCGATTCTTTTATCGGCCAACCTCTTCATATTAACGTAATTCCGCTCTTCTGTTCCATACATCTCATACGATGCCTGCCTTTTCCATTCTTCTCGCTCACTTTTCCTTCAACAATCGTCTTCATCATTGTGCCTTAAGATATGGCCGATTAAGTTGTCCCGTCCTCTTTTTAGAGTTTTCAGCAGAATTCTCTTTTCTTTCACTCTTCTTAAGACTTCTTCGTTTGTCACTCAGTCGATCCATATTATCTTCATCATTTTTCGGTAGCACCATATTTCGAATGCTTCCACCGTTTTCTTCTCCGCTGCCTACTCCAGCGTTACCATTCAGGGATCCGGTGTGAATAATTCTATAACTTCCACTCAAGAAGTCTCCTTCTTCAGCCATCTCATTTCATTGATTCCTAATATATTGAGGTCCATTCTCCGCATTTCCACCTTCAGGTTCACCAATCTTCCATAGGTCCGAAATGATCGCACGTTCCTACCCTAAAACCCCCTGCCACACACCTTTATGGTGGCTTGCAGGGTATTATGTAGATGTAGATGTAAAACGTCTATCATATTTGACTGATGTACTCTCCGCTCGGAAATCCGATTGGGGGACTATTTTACCTCCGGAATATTTTACTCGAGAGAGTTCCTTCACGCTTAATAAAAGAAAGAGTGGAGTAGCTTCGAATCCTCGGGATAATATTGTGTTGGTTTCTCCTTGCCTTCCATATCGCAGTACTACAGCCGTTAGGCTGTAGTACTGCGATATGGAAGGGTTAGAGTAACAGTTACCACGTCTGTATTGAAATGAGTGTTGCTGTATCCACCACTGTGGTCTCCACCTTCACTCACATGAAGAAGAGTTGCTGCCCTCTCCTCCGGGTGATGAGAAGCGTAATTTTTGGCGACCTCCTGGTATCTTCACAGGTTCCGTATTATTTAAAAGCCTACCTTACCCAGGGATAAACCAATACTCTCTCAGAATGCCGTCGCTTTTTGTCCACGACTGCTTATTCGACGAATGAACTCGCTTATCTCGCAGATAACCTCTATATCTAGAGGTCGACTCACCATCCGCAACCCGGTGGACGCACTCGGTGGCTTTAAGCCGTGAGTATAGAGACTAAAGAACTAAAAGTAACACCAAGAAGGTTTGAATGTTCTGGATGAGCTATTGGTGGCAATGACGGCAGAATGGGGATGCCTCCACCGTAACAAACATTACGTTTTGTACGGTATATAATGGAGACTGCATGTGCAATAAAACATAAACAACAATAAAATCGCACCCATACTTCATCTTACAATCAGTGGCGTTAATCTTCGAGGCTCTTTGATACCTCTGGTGGTTATTTTATAACTAAAACCGGTTCGAATTTAAGCTATTTTAAGTACATACCACTAAACATGTGCGAAAGTTTGGCACATTCGACCTCCTTCTTTAATTGGTCATTGCAATGAAATGATAAGGTAAGTGTATGTACAATATAACAAAGGCAGTTTATTAATGTGAACGTAATCACACTTTATAATACCTTCTCATTTATTTGTTATTTATTTGACCAATAAAAACCAACAGTACCTGAGGGACCGAGCTTTGCTCGGAGACGTATTTAATTCTAATAATTTTAGGAAATTAAGGGAAAAGAAGGAAAACTTTTAAAAATACAAAAAAATACTCTATAAAGAAAATAAAATAACGATGTCATTCAATTAAAATGTTTATAATCTAATCTAATGCTTCAAAAGGAAACTTGAAAATCATACTTTATTTTAGAGTTTTCAAAAAAATACCTTCGTCAGCATTTATTCGTAATACATAACGATTGTGTTCGATTTTCATTAAAATCTCATTGAACACTGCATTATGCTCTTCTTATATACTACTTATGCCGAAGATTTACTTGCGCTAAAAGCACCTTTAAATTTTCTTTTGGCTTGAGAAAAAACACCGTATAACGTTCTATGAATAAAAAACTACAGCTCATAGGTCAACGCATGCCGCCATAGCAAGAGGTGGTTATACTGGAAATCGATATCGTTGCATGGTACAGCCCAGTTCCCCAAAGTTATTCTCAGAGTATGTAATTCGCAGATCTATTGTTCACCAGTAATTATTGTCGGCTTCGTGATGCCTTTGCATAAGTCAGCAACCCTTAATGTATGTAGTCCTATTAGAGAGCCCTTCAGATACATATTAGGATTCGCAACAGCATCATCATCATCAGTCATCAATACTACTAATATTTTTCCTAAGATTGGTTTGACGCAGCTCACAATTTGATTCTCCTATCGGCTAACCTCTTCACATTTACGTATTTATTCTCTTTCACAACCGTCATCACTTACTGTTTATATCTCATTCTAGGCCTACATTTTCCATTCTTCGCGTTCACTTGTCCCTCGACGATGGTCTCCATATCAGATCTCGTGATATCGTCTATTAAGTTGCGCCGTCTTCTTCTTACGGTGTTCATAAGACTTCCCTTTTCTACCACTCATCTGAGAACTCCCTCGTTACTCTCTCGGTCGGTCAATTTTATCTTCATCAATCTTCTGTTGCACCTCATTTCGAATGCTTTAAGCATTGACTTCTCTGCTGCTGTCATCATCCATGTCTCACCTCCATAAGTGACATGCTCCAGGTTTAAGTTCTGATAAAGTGTTTCTATATTTTCACGCTTTTATTTTTAGCTGTAAGTAGTTCTCTTTTGTTAAAATTCCGTCTTCGCCAGCAAAATGATGATTTTATTTCCTCTCAGTTCACGTGGTGGTCAGTCAGCTATTTTGACCTAAGTCAGGTTAGAATCGAATAATTCTTATAATAATCCTTTTATTATCCAATTATCTACATATACATCTACATAATACCCTGCAATCCACCATAAAGGTGTGTGGCAGGGGGTGATTTATCACCAAACGTGCACTACACTTTGTGCATAAAAAAGGATTAGTATTTATATACTGTTCTAAACTTTACTATTTAAAAAAAGATAAAAATAGCAAAGCAAACATGCTGTTAGTTGGGTTAGCTTCAAGTTCTTATACCAACATGCAGTTACCAATGTTATCCATTGCTACACTCGTATTGGATATATTTACCGTTATTCATATCCCTAATTGTACGAGGAAAAAAGGACATTTTGAATCTGTCAGTTCGGATTTTTTACAGATATGAGACCTAGTGCAATCAATTCTACCATAAAGCCTCAATAAATGAATTTTCGCAAAAATCTTTACAGCAGAACTAGAAATAAAAAGGGGATTTTTCTCTTTTAATTGTGTAAGATACACGTCTTCTGTCGTTAATAACCCTTTCTTCCTCGTTGTTTATTTACGACGCCTCTATGGGGGAAATCATGTTTCGTTTCGATAAAAGATTTTTCTTTTGACATAAATTATTAACGAACAATGTTTGTAAGCTTATCCATTACTATAGGCTTTGTATTCGTTGATAAAAAGGAATGTTGACAACAGAAATAATACATACCTAAAAGGATTTGGCGGTTGTTCGCATGCTTGCGAGCTTACCTATTTCTTTGACGAAATTTAAACATTCCATTACTCATCATACTACTCTATCTTTTTTACCGCGAGTAATAAAAACTTCATATATACGAATATGACGAGAAGTATGGCCGTATGTCCATGCCTACCAATATGGCCACTGGCTTCTCAAGTTAGCTGTAATACCTCCTTCAGTACATACTAACTCTCTTGAACGACATGACATGTTGAATGACAACGAGGACTCTAGCCTCCACACCAACCCAACCCCAGCAGTATCCCTCCACAGCACTACCTTCTCTCCTCCCAGGGGGAATTGACACGCTCTTCGTGTATGAGAGAGTCATAAAGAGTGAACAAGCTCTAGGTCTTACAATCTTTGTTCTAGATGCTCAAAAACCCCGTGAGAAAGAAAGTAAAATTCTGGGACAGGAAGTTTCAACGATAGGGAAGAACACCCTCTCTTTCGCAACTACTATTTACGACTAAAATCATTTAGAGAGTAATTTTCTTCCCGTACCTACGTAAACATGACATTGTTCAATGATACATAATGATCTACAATTTATCTCTTATGTCTTAATAGCAGAGGAATAACATGGCTGTTAGATCCAGTTCAGCACAGCTCTTCGTTTCGTGTTATCTCTAGTTCAGGGAACACTTCTCACGCGTTAGAGGACGCGTTGCAAGTGCTCTCCCTTCAGCTCGGTGAAGAGGGCCACCTTGTGGCCGAAATACGCGTATCCGACGCACATCCTCGTTTTGTCCTTCCTTTTCCACATTGACTTCGCTCTTTTTGAGCTCTATTCTCCCAGTAGGTGTGTCCATTTGAGTGTGTGAGTGAGTGTTTTTTTCTGAGTGCTTGTGAGTGTGTTTGCGTTCATAACCCAGGCATCCTGACCAGGGTCCCATCAGCCCTGTGAAGGACCCCATTTGGGTTGAGTGTGTGCGTCTGTGGTTGTGTCACTGACGAGGAAGTAACATTCCCGTAAACCACCACAGGAGGGTTTTCTGGTTGAGAGGCTGTAGTTGGTCACTGCTGTGGAATTGACCCTCCCGCAAACCAACACAGCAATTGTCCTAGACGAGGGTTGCCAAATTTACGGCCATTGGAGAATTTTATTTTATTTGTAACTTTAAAAGGCCGTAGAGCTCATCTCCTTAGATTTGAATAATAATGCTTCTTTATTAAGGAGCAGCTATTCAAATTTTTCATACAAAATAAGACATCGATAAGCTAATATGTACAAAAATGTACACATATTTGAATTGCCATTTTGATTTATCCTGTCTAACAATGCTTTTGCAATGAACATTAAGTCTTAAGTTATTCTTTTATTCTATAGCCAAATGTTTCCCATTGTTTGCGGCTTTTAAATCAGGACTTAAAATATTGTAGAGTTAAAGTTTGCGATAGCACAAAGAGCACTTATATGACACTTTCCTTCTCTTAGGAGGGTGGAAATTTCTATTTCTTTTCGTGCCATAATTATGAACCTCAATTTTGTATAAGAGAACGGTATCAAATTATTTTGGCATAAAACCTCTTTTGATTGTATGGTTAAATATTGAAACATTATTAATATTTATCCATTGCATGCATCCATTACAAATATGTAACATCGTTTCAATTTTCATAAACCTTAATTACAGCTAAATACAAGCCTCTTATGCACTACATTTTCCGCCGTGTGAGTAATACACAGCCACAGTTTTTCGGATTTCTTGCAGCTAGTCCACTGAAACACCATTGAAAGTCATTGTTTTCGCGCTTGACATTAGATGAACCCCACGGAGGTTTGCATGCCATCTGTTGGTGAGGATATGTTAACATGTACTACTGTGGCGACAGGCGTCGGTGGAATTGAGTATTTTATCGCCATCTTTCGGTGAGAGATCGAAAACTTCAGAGAATGGAAACCCAAACCCGCCAAGAGGAAGCTGGTTTCAAAATCGGCTACGCATGCATCGCCTGTGTAAATTGCTCTCCGCGACCTGAAGCAATCTATATCCAACATGATCTGAAAATTTAAACCTCAAATTCATTGTGAAAAATTGATTATGATTTGAAACAGCCATTTCCTTGGAGTTTAAAAGTGAGTAATTCGAAAGACACTCGCGATTTAACCCTTTGAGTGCCACAAATCTGAAAATTTAAACCTCAAATTCATTGTGAAAAATTGATTATGATTTGAAACAGCCATTTCCTTGGAGTTTAAAAGTGAGTAATTCGAAAGACACTCGCGATTTAACCCTTTGAGTGCCACACGACGATATATCGTCGTTTGCAGAATGTGCCAGAAGTGCCAACGACGATATATCGTCGTCTATGAGGAGACCTGTTAAAACAATGTTTTTCTCAATCTTGTTGTTACAAATATGGTTTCATGTAGAACTAGATTACATATTTTAAGGTATTTTTAGTAAACAAATTAGGTAATTTATTTTTCGATGCAATTCTCCGTCACTTTTCCCAATGTTTCTCCTAATATTTTTATTCCTCCGCAGAAGGAATACAAAAAATTAGGAGAGACCCTAGAGATACACATTTCACTCTCCATTTCACCTTCATTGGACCGGATTTTGTTAGCGGCCAAGAGGATTTGTATTCATAAGAATAGATGAAACTCCAATGGAATCAAATCGGGTGAATTGGGTCAGTGCAGAACAAGCCTTCCATTCATAATTCAGCAAACTTTTCTGGAGCAACACTGCTTGAAATCATTTTTCTGGTCTTTATTGGCCGAGACATTTTTGCTACTGTTTCCTTCGTTTTTATAAAAGATACCCGTAGTATTCCCCCAGCAATAGTTTTACCCTTTTCTATATATTCAATGAATAGGATTCATAAACGAGACCAAAAACACTGAGGTATTCTCTTAATTGGCGTACGGGACCCTCTCCATCTTTTCCGGAGCCGATTCACCTCTCGTTTCCCTCTGCTTGGAGCACTCTTTCATTTTCGGTGCTTGGTAATGAACCCACATATCATCAACTGTTACAAAATGTTGCAAATAAATCCGTTGGGTTGTTTTAGTACCTCCAGACGGTCGACTGATCTTTACATTCGAATCCGCCAATGCTCTCGCGGAATCAGATGGAACACTCATGTTGCTTGGAATGTACTCACTCGTCTAAAATTCCCGTGGTATCTGCCAACTCATTCACTTTCATTCGTCTATTGGGTAAAACCATGTGTCGCTCTTTGTCTGGCACGACAACTGTTTTCGGACTTCCCTGCCGCAATACAACAATTGATCGCAGTACAACATCTTCAACAATTGTCTAGCGTACTTGAGCTCGCTGACTCGAATCCGAGCGATTTCCCATGAAGGGCATAATTCATTCAATTTATGAGGATTCCTATGATGGTTTCCTTTGCTGTTTTCTTTCCCAACAAGAATAAATGAATCACACCTCGAATTTCGTTGACATACTTTTATCTGAGGACAATTTCCCTACTCTTTCTCTTTTCAGCTCAGCGTATTTCCCATCTCTCTTCATACTATCCAAATACCTATAGTTTTCCTACCTCGTCATCTCTCAACCAGCATTCTACTGCCGCACATTTGAGTTAACTACCTTAAAATGTGGCAAAAAGTGCGAAAATTATAAAAGAGTAAACAACTTCGTTTTTGGCTTATTAGAAAGAAAACGGAACCTATGAATACAATATCATCTGAATCACTTCCGGTTGTAAATATTTCTTGCTGAAGTCAGTTGATGTATGACAGACTAATTAATTGAATGTGGTTTATTCGCTGAAGCTCAGTTATCTTCTTCATTTTTTAGCAGTTTCATTTGCATTCGAATCAGTCATAATTTTGTGTTCATTCAGCTTTCATTAATTACATACATGTATTAAATCTTTTGATACATATTTTTATTACAATTTGAAAATTTCTCCAGCTATTGATACTTTTAAAAGTTAAGTTTTCCCAAATAAAGCGTGAAAATTAATTTTTTTAATAGAAAACGAGGTTTGTTTTGATGTGTCGGGTCCTGTCAGGCAAAAATGTCGATGGCATTGTAAAAATAGTCTCTCATTTACTTATTCCTGGAGGAAACACTTGCATATATTTGCACCATTTTTAAATTATAAATGAAATCTTTTTTTAGCAGTTTATTTCGCAGCTTTTATGTGATTATCTGGCACTGATAATAGCGTTTAAAGGAGTTTCAAATTGAAATTATGTATATGTTTCACAGCAACATGTATTTTCTAACTCCAAGCATTTTTAAACAATTTAAGAGTTTGATAGAAAATTACTAATTTGAGATAATTGGGAACGGGGATGATTCGGACTAATAAACGTTTAATCACACGATGCATATAATAGATGTCTGCTGCCTTAAATTGAAAAACTCTTATTATAAAATCATGTCAATGTTAAAAGTAATTAATATTACTTTTACATAACCTTGCATTAACTGCATAATCTTGTGTAGGTATGTAACATGAATTATTAACTATGGCTATATATTTAGTGTTCGTAAACAGATGTCACCCTCGTTATAGGTATTGCAAATAATTGAAGTGATGATTTATGATTGTCATGATTTTAAAGCCTATCAGAATCAGTACGTAATGATATAAAGTTTAAATTTCATTAAATTTGAATTGAATTATCGGGCCGTGTCATGGGAGAGAAGTGCTCGGCAGACCTGATTTCAAAAGGCTTCAAAAGGGGGGCGCAGAGTAAGAGACAAAGTGCTTGCTTCTTTATGTGTCCGGGCATAATTTTGGCCCCGGGGACGAAAATGTACTCGTACGTGGGGGCCCTGTTGACACCTGTCTTTTCATATTTTTTAAAGATTACATCACATTGCATTTCCAAATAATGTTGTTGATTAAGTACCTACATTTATAAGGCTGTATTGCCTTGTAACATACGAATTCATAGGAGTACGTATGAATAAATTCATGGGAGTACGTAACCCTAATTATGTAATAATAACTCGTACAATTCAACAATGAACGGGAATATTCAGTGGAAAACTTTCAACAGTGCTGATAAATTAGCGCCATAGTAGTATATCATCAACAATACCGGAAAGTCGCGAGGCAGCGAGCGAACATGCAACAATAGCCTGAAGAGCAATTAAAGAATTAAAGTCAATGAAGTTCACATAAACTATCCGTAAATAGTCAGTGATTAGCTAAGGTGTCGAGTCAACTACGGAACCGTAGGTAGGAGCTGGGGTTTAACAACTGAAGTAAGATGTGGAGAATCCGGAATACGAAGGAAGGCCGGACAGATCGAGGGGCAGAGAAAGAGATGAGCCGTCCACAAACTATGCTCAGAAATTCACTGCGTGAGGGCAAATAAACGGATATCAGTGAATATGGTTACTTATGTGAGCTTTGACTAATGTGCTTTCAAATGTATATTATTTAATTTGATACCAAGAACAAACTAATTCAAATAGCTAAGCGAAACGAGTTGGAGTAAAATCTTGAGAATCTGAATTACTAGGTAATAAAATTAAATTACTAGTATGTTCTCGCGTGTATATTATTCTTTTTTATGCAAAGGAAAGTTAAATTCAAAATTAACCAAGTGAAAGGATTCAAAGAGATATTTTTTTCTACAAGGCGTTGAAGGGTTCGTCGCAGTAAGTACCGTGCTCGCAGAAGCATGTAAACGCCGTTGTCGTAACTAGCATTGGCAAGTAAAGTTAAAACTATTTGTGCCATTGATGACATATTGGTAGTTTAGGTACTCAAGGCTCTGCGACTGCCAAGGCTGTCAGCACCAAATAATATCTACACATAAGCTTAACGTTAAGACAAGGGTAACATTAATCCCTTCACGTGATTCTAACCATTAGATCGATAGATTGGCGCATGACTAACCATGCTTATGGTGGAGTCTAACTCCTCCATAAGCGAAATTACTTCAAGTACACAAGTAGTACATACATTCCAACTCTGACCCTGGCAGCGCAAAGTTTGCAGTTTACCTAATGTAAACCCTCTTTTAACGTTTACATCTGGTGAACGTCGGTTATATACCAGATGTAGACGTTAAAATTGGGTTTACATTAGGCAGACTGCAAATTTATGCTCTCAGGGGAACAGCAAAAAACACTTTTCACTTCGTCATATTGCTGCGCAACTTGTCAAAACCTTGGTAACAAGCTAAAAGGCTGAAAAGACCCATTTATTATTTACCGACATATGTCGTCCAGATGTTTCATCTAATTAAAAAAATTGCTGTTTGAAGAACGGAGATGTAGTAAGTGGCTCTTACAGTGAAAAAGGAGGGCTTACTTGAAGGCCTAGTGACCGGCGTTACTTTATAAACCCCAACGATCATTAAAGTTTTGAAACTAATGAAACTTTCTTGTGGACAGCAGAATGCAGGATGTGATTGACGGCTTTAACCCAGCCATTGGCCAATTCCACCACTTCGGATTCATGTACCCATTATAATTACTTATTTGTCCATGGACAATGCAGAGAAGAAAACAGCTTAAATGACGGCGGATTGCTGGTCAGTTAAAAGGAATAAGTAAAGAGTAAAAGTTAAGAGAGCTGAAATAGTAGGGGTTAGTGGGCTAAAGGCGCTCACCGGACAATCTCCTTGGTAGTTATCTGGAAATGGAATGGAGTTACAAACGTGCGATTTGGGGTGCCATGCACCATACAATACTGTAAGACCCACAGTAAGCACGCCGTCACCGCTACGCGAGTTTGTTTGGTTCGAAAGTCGTTTTCAGTTTCATATCTAGCAAAATTCATCATTTCCATGGTTCAACTTAAATACATCGGTATTTTTCTGTCGTTTTTAATAACCAAGCTTATAAATTTCATACATTTTGCTCCATTTTTATGACAATGCTGTCTCTGTACGAACTTGTAACACCTGCCAGAAGACATCAAAATCCAAGTTGACTAGGTCGGGTAATGGCACTCAACTGAGCGGGATAGCACGCCCCTAGAACTGTGCCCTCCTTAAAACCGCTGATTACTGCCTCATTTATTGTTTTCACTTGTGTTTTATCTCATCTGGGGGCTCTATGGTCGAGACAGATAAGAAATACTCAAGTGAAAACAATTAATTATATCGTATCGAGCGATTTAGACATACCAAATTTGCAAACCATTCGTTATTTAACCACGTGACTCCATGGTTACCTCTTCGAGATAATCCCGAGGGTTTCGCCCACCCTAGAGGGGGAACCGTCCCCCCCTCCCTCTCTCCCAGGCTATATTGTATGAAACCGAGTTTTAGCTTAATATTTATTATTTTTCCAACATAATATTCACAATCAAGGCAAAAAGTTAATTACTAGCAACCACACATACTACTTAGTATTATTATTTAAGTAATTGCTCATATACAGCATTTCTGCCAAATTACTGTGAAGCAGTAACAAACATGAAATATAGATGTGCAAAATCAATCAAAACTATTTGTAAAAGGTAAAAATAAATAAATATTCCTAAATTATATTTTACTTGACGGTAAGGAGGAAAAAATGTTGTATTTGTGGATAATTCGGGGAAAATAATGATGCATAGTTCCGGTGCATAACGTTCGTAAAGTGGTTCCATGAAGACTGTTGTGGCACGGACAACCCAAAGAAGCATGGGGTCCACGTTTGGTCGTGGCTTCCTTGAAGCCCTTTTCTCCCTTGCGTTGCCATCCTTGATGGACCGCGAGGGCTCAACATCTAGTACCTAGAACCTCGATGAAATTGCCATGCGAATTAGGAATCCTGGGTAGCATAGTGGTCTGCGCAGTGGCCCGGAGAGCCAAAGGTGCGTGGTTCGTTTCCCGGTCCAGGTGAATTTTTTCGCAATACAATTAATGTGTATTTAACAGATTTTTCCATATTAACCGCGTTAATTATCCATTTACAAAGAGCGTTGCCCATTCTAATGTAAGTTCGTCTTCGCGCCAAGACACCAAGGCGGTGACCCTAGAGACATCTATAAAAAACAAGCGGTTGGATGAGGAAATAATACATTTCATGATTTACCAGAAGCTAGCGCTAAGATCGTTGGTGAAGAGCGGGAGAAAAGTTCAATTTATGTCAGTTAAAACTTTCTTATGCTCTTGGACTGTGTTCTTTCGTAATAGCGTAGTGCGGTTCGGAAAAATCAATTAAGTGTTATCGTAGTACATGTTGCGTTTTTTGTTTCCAATCGTGCCGTTTGTGACGCTATTATCTTCCCGGTAAAAGCGTTGCCAAGTACTTCCATTTCTTTTACGTGGGTACTTAACACTGCTTAAAGTTAGTAAATTAGTTTCCTGTAGTGTATCGGTACTTTACTACTGAAAATCACAATGGCAGCCGAAACTGGAGGAGAAATGGCTAAGCTTGTGGAAACGATCGGTAAGTTGTAATCTGGATTTGTAATCGTACAAGTCTGAATCAGCTTAATAGATTTTCTCTTTCAGACAGCCTATCATCAGCGGTTTCACATTTACAACAGGTTCACTCGAACGTGTTGAAACACAATGCAAAAGTTTGCTGGTACATGAAAACCAGCAAAGTACGTCAAGAAGTTTTACGTCATCGCCTGGAAGAAATGTCCCGAAAAGCTAGCAACCCGAGTGGAAACTGTTAAGGTAGGTGTTTGTATTCATTACTCATGATTATATTAGCACGATTACTTTATTCAAATTCACAATCACAACACACACACATAAATTACTCTAATTAGTAACAATAGGTTCAGGTACCAGGAAATTACATCACAAACACACACTGGCGATAGTACTTTGAAATGGCATTATTGGGCTCAGTCTTCAGTATTTGGGGCTATGTGCCCATCTAAATAAATGTCGTCGTAAAGGTGGCCATAAAGTTCGTCATCAAACCTTTGAAGAGCATTTCTCACATTCCTGATGAACTCACGCTTTGACATTTTATTTTTCACGTGAGGACTAGTGAGGTCCACCGATAGCAGGATGAGTGAAAAGCAAAGTATATACACCACATCTGCAAAAGATAAGATGAGTTAATTCTGCGGTAGAACAAAGCTCATGTAATTAGAGGTTCAAGTTACTTGCCTGGAGTTAGATTAAGATGAGGATTACACTGGCAAAACTGCCGGGAAAACTTTTCGAGCAACGTTTGCAAATAGTTTCCTCGGTCATTTGGGGCCTGAATAGTCTGGAAAAACCTTCTTAAAGCTCTTGGCAAAAATAAATTGCCATAATCTTGCAATTCCACCAACTTTTCAAGAACATCCCGCCTGTAATGAATGCAAGCAGAAAACTAGTATCTCACAGAATCTTACAATCACAACCTCTACACATCACACAAAAAAGAGTTTCTTCCTAGGAGTGAAAAAATTAGCATGTTTAATGTAAAATCAAACTTTGGTCCATGAATTCTAATCTACTTGATGACAGAAAATCAAAGCTAATCATGGATGGTTGATTGGGAAACCTGTGTTAGACCTAATTAAAAAATAATATGTAACAGGTCTCATTTAAAAAAAACTTAATGATATTATGCTAATAAGAATTCATTTTGTTGCCAACTTCCATAACTTTTGAATCCATGGCTATAGCAATTTTTGCTTTTTTCATATACAAACCTCTTTTGCCAGGTCCATAATGAGGTAGTGTGTTGAGTAAGATGCACTTGAGCAGCAAACAATAGGTTTTAGAGAACTAAAAATGGCAAATGTGGGGACCTTAAGGGCACAGGAAGAGAGCCAAGGCTTCCAGAATCCTTGGAAAATATAGGATTCATTAATTTACCACAACATGGATTAGGAAAGGTATTTGAAAAAATAAAGGCATAAAAATTCAACCTGCATAAATTAGGGGGCAAAAATATAGCTCAAGCATAGGTATATTTGAGGAATTATTTGTATTGTATAATTTTCTTCCTGCTAGATATTATATATTAACATTTAAATAAAAAATTTTAGGCGCCCTAACAATTCAAACACTATCTAATAACGCTGCTTTACAGGATACAATTTTTTGTACGATTTCTTGTACAAACTCTTGTATAAGGAAATTGTACCGTGTAAAGTGGCAAATTGTACAAACACTTATGCAATTGTCTGAATGACTTAACAGGAAATAGAACCTACTTCTATTCAGACCAACATACAACTTCGTTCAGTTCATACAAGCATTTATACAAGAAATTGTACAAAAAATTGTATGGTGTAAAGCTGCCTTGAGAGATTCATAACCAATGTGTATCTTGTGAAGTAATACTAGCCTAAAATAGAGAAATGTGTGAGTACCATACCAACCTGAATAGTGAAATACTACATTTTTATACCCATTGTGTCTGCATAATTTAACTGCTGCTATTACTTCCAAATGTCAGTTTTAGATTAGTAATGTTTTTATCAAACTTAAATAGTTCCACTTATTGATACCATTGTAGGTATTTCATTGTCACATCTGCTATTAAAAATTTGAGATGTTTAGGTTACTCTGTGATATTTCCAATGCTTTCCCGAGGAGGTATTTTCCTTGTATTAATTGAACCATGCACAGCAAAATATGTTATTTCTTGATTAATCAGTCAGTTACCTATGTAGCCAAGTATTCAACATTAAATATTTCCTTAATTTAACAAGTACTTAAATCAATAAAAGGAAGTCCTCAGGCTTTACTTGGTGGAACCGCATGATGGTAAGAAGGAGAAGAAACCACTTTGTAAGATACCAAAAGTTAATTCAGACACCAACCTAGGTTTCAATTTTAGTACAATTGTCTTTAAGGTAAGCGCAAAGAGTCAGCAAGCTCCTTATATACCTAGAAAGGTGTGGACGTGATCAGTGGGTTGAAGCAACAATGGAAAAGGGGGGGTAGTATAGGGGAGGACAGTAACTAGTTGTGACTCGGCTGGAGGAGGGAGGGTTTAGGAAGATGGGTCAAGTTGGGGAGGAGAGAAACGGTAAGGTCAGGAAGGGATGGTGGGAAGGAAACATATAGTCGTTTAATAAATGCACGTTGTTTTTGGTAGCAGATTTTATCTGCTACCAAAAACAACTGTTCAAAGAAGTTCAACTTTTGGCCTATAAGGAGCTCACAGACTCTTTGCGCTTACCTTGAAGATGATTGTACTACAATCGAAACCTAGGTCGGTGTCTGAATAAACTTGCTGAATCTTATAAAGTGGTTTTTTTCTCCTTGCTACTTAAATCAATTTCATCAAGCATTGGTGAATTTTAAAAGCTAGAATACACCTAATCTTATAATAAATCCATGCCTCATGGTTTCTATGGCAATTAGAACCGCGTTAATATCAAATTCTATTCTCATGCCCATATGCATGAAAAATTTTAAACCAAATTTTTACATCATTTGATGCTCAGTGATTGCCTTAGGCAACAGATTCTCAGAGGGAAAGGAAGAGGCCCTATAATTACAAACCTAGTTAAGCTTCAAATATGGTGTTAAGGCCTGGTTACACGATACATTAACACGTACGAGTTAATGTGTAAAAACATGAACGCGAAAATGCACCATGTAACCACACCAAAATGTACAAATGAATGAATGTGTGAACAGAAAATAGAACCTGTTCTATTTGGTTCATGCATTCGCACAAGTTGAGCAGAAACCATTCACGCAAATGTACATGAACCCATACGTGTTAATTTATCGTGTAACCAGGCCTTTATAGTGAGTTGTGCCATTCTGATGGGTTTATTCATGTTAAAACAGGTTAAGGTGACAATATGCTCAAATGTAATTTTGAATCACTGAAGCATCATATCAAAATTGTTGCTCATACCAATTTTATGTTTCCACAAACTATGGAATGGCTTTTTTGAATGGCTCACCATTCCTTAGTATTTCTGACCAATTGAACTACCATTCTATTTAAGAGCCAAAAAATGCTAAACTTTCTTCCTAAAGAAATCCACTGAAAGGAATCTGTAAGCCACCATAGAAAACCAAACCATTTGCTGAGACTATGTTCTGTGTTCTTAATTTTTAAATACAATGTATTATATTGATAGCTAAAGTTTTGGATTAATGCTTGTGGATGAGGAAATTATGCGTAGTATGAAGTTGATATTTGATCAGAGGTATGTTATGCTCGCAGCATAGCAGAGTGAGTGATATGGAGGATGTATGTTTAACATTAATTTCTACAATGGAATGCTATGATTATGATGTAATTTTGCATTCTTATGATCATATGTTGTGTGGCGTCATCCTTGATTTATTACTGAGTCCAAGTAAGGGTAGCAGATTAACTATTGACCATTAATTCATAACCTAGCTGTGATTTCTTTGAAGTTCCATTCTCAATGAGTGGTCGAGAAGGAATCAGTATAAATTGCACACCTTGCTAACTAGAAATTTTCTGAAGCATCCAAAAAAATTGGAAAATAATAAAAATTAAGGATACACATAATTGTACAACTTGAAGCACTGCAAAGTGATTGCGAGAACCTTAACATTGTTACCCTCTGAAATTGCACAATAGCAGAAATTCCTTTAAAAAAACATTCATCTTGACCAGGACTCGAACCTGGTTGAAAAAAGTCCACAGGGAAAGAGACTCCTCAGTAACTTAATTGGTTAAAGTACCTGGCCGGAAATCAGGGGGTCTGAGTTTGAGTCCCATTCAAGGGGAATGATTTTTTTCTCTGTGCAATTTCTGATTTAATTTTAAAAGAAGGCTGAATTAGAACAGTAAACACTTAGACAAGTCCATTGGCATATTGTCACAGTATTATATAATAAAAGCAGAGCATTCCAAATTATTTGATTACATGAAGGTTACAACAAGTTAACCATCAATTTTTCGGAAAGCACAGGTCCCACAGCCCTTTAAATCTGAATGAAATTACAAACTGAATTTCAAAATTCCCACTGCTGTAAAACTGGATTCTGTGGTGGCCAATGGATGACACTGAATGTTTCAGATCTCATTGTGTTTGTTAATTCTTATCAATTTTTATGTTATACAATTTAGAAGTTATTCCTGCTGATGACTGTATATTAAATTACCATATTTACTTATGTAAGCTGCACCCTCATGTATTCCCCACATCCCCATCACCAGGAAAAAAAATATTTTCATCAAAAATGAATTTTTTGCCCTTTAGCCTGCTTTTCGTCTTAACTGTTCGGAAAGCATGTTCTGTAATAATATTGAGGAAATAGGGATTGGTCAAAAAACAAGAAATAGAAATTGGGGAAAAACAGTAGGAATTAGACGAACATAGTGCGTGGCTAACAAGGAAATATTGAGAGTTCATGTTAGCTGCTCAGACCATTTTTTCACAAAGGTTTACAGAAAAATGGTGCATTGCTTACACAAGTTAATACAGTACCCGAGACTCAAATCACCGATGGCAGTTCTGCTGTCACTGACGTAATTTTCCTAGATGGTCGCCCAAACAAAGTTAACGGTGATGCTTACCTGAGTTACATATAGCGGTAACAGTGGACTCCTACTAAGATAACAAATGCTAGCTTCTGTTCCACTATGAATAAAAAATAATTACACCTTCGGCAATGCCAGAGTGGCCACTGCATTTCCATATCATTTCTAGAGTGAATGCAATCTCATTAATGCACGTGAAAATGAGTGGCCAGCAAAACCTTTCTTTTGCGGAAATTTTGATATACATACATGGGCCGACACCTCGATTGACGAGGCATAATAGAAGGAGAATGTGTATTTAACGCTGGACTAATAGTTTTGGAAGGCTCCTGGGAAAAAAGTAAGTGGATTGTGTAGGTATTTGCCTTAATTATTCAAACCAGCAGAGTGGGTTGAAATCAAATAAAGCTGGCAAAAATTCCAAAAAATTGTTTGTTTTCAGTCTGGAAGTTGAAATTTAGTATGATGGCTCTCCTTTTATTAGTGCATGTGACATTTGATTTCATTTTTCATCATTATTACTAATTAACAATATGGAAGGGCTTGAATTTGGGCAGAATATGCAAAACCACCAGAATTCAGGGAAAAATCTCCTCGGGAAAGAATTGGAAATATCACAAGTAACCTAAACATTTCAAATTTTTAATAGCTGATGTGACAATGAAATACCTACAATGGTATCAATAAGTGGAACTATTTAAGTTTGATAAAAACATTACTAATCTACAACTGACATTTGGAAGTAATAGCAGCAGTTTAAGTATGCAGACACAATGGGCATAAAAATCTAGTATTTCACTATTCAGGCTGGTATGGTACTCACACATTTCTCTATTTTAGGCTAGATTTATTTCACTAGATACACATTGGTTATGAACCTCTTGTGGATGTGTAGTAACTTAAGCAAAATTCAAATTTTGCAACGTTACAATTTCTCATAAACAGTTACGTTTTTTGCCAAACATCTTTGGGGTTTTCATTTTCTTATCAAACGGAAACGTTATGCCAAATTTAGTCAAAATCAGTGACCCTAAGGGTCATTTTTGCCAATTTTCTCGTCGAATTGACGTGGAATGATATTACTTCCTATCAATGGAATTAATAAAATTATAATTTTTCATTGTAATCATAAGTATGTTTACATCTTAGTGCCTCATACATATTACATGTGAAAGTTGAGGTAGGTACTGAAGTAGCCAAAGCTTGTAATACAAGAAGGCAAATTATTTAAAAACTAAAATTTTAATGTTAAGAGGCCATAGTATTTATTGATGAACTTAAATATTCTTTTAGATTTACCCTACTTTTTCTGTGACTTTCCAACAGAGTGTACCAGGTGCATACTGAAATGCCTACTGTCAGCATCAAAATGATGTTCCGCTACACTTTGAAAAATCATATATGGATATGCATTCATGCTAATACAATTTAACATACATCACTTTAATGGTAATTAATTGATATTTTAGTTATTACTTTTAGTCAATGACAAATTTTAAAATGTAGACATGCCAATGAAATAAATAACTCCACGCAACCAAAAATTAGCAGTTTTCTCAACTTAATGAACTTTGCCACTCATTCTAAGGAAAACTACTATTTCTACAGCATTCACCTTTTATCAAATGTTGCAAGAATGGATATAGATACATATAAGTGCACACGTATTTAAAACATGTTTTGTCGTTGATTAACAAAAATGTTTAAATCTCATCTACTCCTACAAATTGTCCTGAATCAAAAAATTAAAGTCATATTAAGACTTTTCTATTTATTTTTGATTTTGCTATTATGTGAAAATATTTGATTTATGCATAGAATAAATTTTATTAAGGCATCATGAAAATATCCAAGAGTGAACATTTGATGCATTGCCACATCTTGCGCACGAGACTTAAAACATATGATTGGACATGCAGAGTGTGCTGTGACTGAATAATTTTCCATCGAGCTTTAGAAAAGTGATGATATGTTCGATAAATTGAAATTTCAAGGAAACCGATCAGAAATAATTTAAAACCTTATTTTTTTTTTTTAACCCTTTAAAGAAGGTCCACCTTTTTTCGGTTTTAGAATTCTAAATGCTAATCCAGTGGGACCCGGAAAATATAATGTATGTGAATGATGACTGCAATTCATCCTTGAAAACCTTTTGGGTAGGCTAGAAATGCACTTTCCTACCTCCCTTCGAACCCTTGTTCGCAGAGTTGATGATTCAGACTCATTAACCCCCTCCATGTCAGTAGCCTCGCGTCCCAAGCCTTCAGTGGTGAGTACGCTAAGAAAAACAAGTTTATCATTATATTATTTGTCATATACACTGAGGGTCTTTGGTAATTGGATTTATTCCAGTCCTTCACGTTTAGTCTCTTATCAATGCGCCACCAGTCACTAACAAAATTTACATTCCTGGTTGTCACCAAGGCCCGTTCATCACATCAATCTAAATATAAAACAATCGTGAGCCTGAAGACAACGTATGTGAAAGAAGAGAGGAAATAATCCATGAAAAGACTTATGAAGGGTTATAAATTCCATCCCTTCCAACCCCAACACACGGCATTGATGATTCAGACTCATTAGCTACCTTCTTTGCCCCTCACTTGGTGTCACAAGCCACACCAGGTGTGGTTATCCTTTCATATGCTCTTATCTCCATTTCCCTACTCTCTTAAAATAAGTGCAAACCCCATTGTTGCTGTCGAGAGGATGTTTCTGTCCTGTCAGTCAAATTCAGTTCAGCTCAAAATTCAGTGCGAGCAAGATGCCTCCTATATATGAAAAACTTTCAGCACTTTTCCAGTTTTAATAAACACACTACGCGTTTCAACTCACAGTCATCAGGTGCAAGAAAATTTTAGAGAAGGAAGAAGACAAATATATATACAGACATTCTGAGAGGAGGGGAACCAAAGGAAGAGAGTAGGGGAAGGTGAATGCCATTAGCCACGGGTTCAGGCTGGGAAAAACCTCAGTAGGAGTAAAGGGGGGAATGGGGAATGTGGACTGCTGGAATTCTGTCGAGGGATTACTACTGGGGTTGTACACTTTTATTTAAGGATAAAAGGGACTTTAACACGTTCACTGCAGAGCTGTTTAAAGCCCTACCCCTCACAGCGCGGCGTGACCCACCGGTGGATCACACTCAAGCCTTTTGCATGGGCGGTGTGACCCACCGGTGGGTCACAGTCCTTCCGAGCTTCTGGCCACTGCCGAGGGATGGTGGTTGAAGCGGCAACACTCAGCTGTTTCCTGAGATTAGAGGAAGGCTGGGGGAGGCGACTCGCAGCCTCGCCCCCAGCCCGCCCCTCCCCGGCCACGTGGGGCATGCTATCGGCTAGACCCTGGCGTAGAATGGGGGAAGACAGGGGCAACAATACAATGCATGTGGTAAAGATTTGCTGACGTTCGGAAAACCCAGGAGACTCCCACCCGTCTCTGTTTATTGCGCCTGCCCTTGTTCGTGCCCGTCTGGGAGACGTAGATGCTCGTCCGTGCGTACCGATTCCCCAGCCCTGCTCACACTATGAGAAAAGGGAAGGGGGATCCTTTGGAAAGAGTACATAGTGGTTTGTCTCACTCAGAAAAAAGTAGTGACTGCATTTCGGAAGACCTTCACCCGGCAAGAGCACGGTCACTCATCCACCACTGAGGGATTGGCTCAAGAACGCTATGCGACTCTTTCCCAATTGCCCTTCCGTAGAGGGGGGGGAAAGGGAAGAGAGAGAGAGTCAATCTCTCACACAGCCGGGCGAGTGCAGTTCGGACTGTTTAGTTTACGAGCAACTGACGGACAGCCAAGAGGTTGAGGAGAAAAAATTTTCCTAAACATTTTCATTATTTTTAATAAGTTGATATGTTTTACTATATTGAGTATTGTTCATCCTTATGTATAAAAATCACATAACATGAAAAAAAACAAAGAAAGCAAAAAATAAACGTATTTTGGATATAATACGCTAATATGTAAATTTGTTCGTGACCCACCGGTGGGCCACACCGCTCACGCTGAAAAAAGTTTCAGGAGGGGCGGCGTGACCCACCGGTGGGTCACAGTAAGTGTCACATAGTAGTCTATTATTTGAACAGTGACTAACCTCTGGGTGAAGTCACTTGAGAAGTTCTCGATTCCTACTCTCACAATACTCCTCGCAAGTTACGACAATTCACAGAATTTTATGGCCACGGCGCTAGATGCATCTGCGTGACCCACCGGTGGGTCACGCCGCAGTGAACGTGTTAAAGTGGGACCCAGCATCGGGTGAAAGATAGGTGATAGCCTACCCTAGAGGTTAGAGGAGGAGATGGGAAGTCCACCCTGCTTGAATTGTCAAGCATGAAAACGGGAGGCGAGAAAGATTATGGTTAACGAGAGGAAAACCCAAGGAGTTTAAGAGGGGAGAGAAGAGGAAGGAAAAGACTGATGGGTGGGGTGGGCGGGAGAAATTGTAAACATGAGAAGGTAAGCAGCTTGGGGGTGAAAGAAACAGAGGGTGGAAAAACTGAGATAGGAGGCTTTACACAGAGGAAGGGTCTGAGGTGGGGGGATTCCTAGAAAAGGGAATATTGAGAAGAGGGGAATGATATACATTGTGTTTCGTGGATTGTATGATTTCCAACTGTTTTAAAACATCCAATTTCATACCCTTGTTCTCCAGATGAAGAATCTCTGGTACAAAGTCACATGAATGGGTGGTTTGTCGCAGGTGTTTTGCCACGAGAGATGATTCATCATTTGATTGCCTGCACCTCTTATGTTCTTTCAATTGGGTGGTGAAATTCCTTCCCGTCGTCCGATATATAATGTATCACAGCATCCACAATTCATTTTGTAGACACCAGCTTGGAGGAGGGGGTCCAAATTGTCTTCATTTTTGCACAGCCATTTGCCAAGGGTGGCTGGGTTGCAGAAGAAGATAGTAAATTTGTCTTACGGGAATTTTCTAGATAATTTATGATGACTCTGTGAGTTAAAATGCATAGTGTGTTTATTAAATCTGTGGAAAAGTGCTGTAAGTTATTCTTTTATGAACACCTTCCACTTCTTCAAGCCTGGATCTGTTGATACTATGCCTCCCATAAAAAATAGTGTTCTCAGTCTTCAAAATCTAAGTATAAAAACTTCTTACGATGAAAATCGTGAAAGAGGGAGACTCAAGAATTTAAGAAAACACGATAAGGATATCATTGCCAACATTAAGGACTTTTTTGGCAGTGCAAAGGCTGGTGATTTGGTTGACACCAATAAGGTGGTGTACAATACAGCAAATTGTGTGAGTGAGAAAACAGTCCTTAATGTTAATTAAAAAAGGAGAGAAAGTGTTGATAGTGAAGTTTCTTCGCCAAAACAAGTTGCAGACTATCTCACATTGTACTTCATGAGTTCACTCAAGGAGTTATTCGCCGTAAAGTGTATTCATTTTCCACAGTAAAGAATTTCTAACAGTTCTAAAAATTCTTGATGAATTTAGAGGATTTTCCTGACATCAGTCCCAGTATAATGCTGAGGTGGCTAAAAAGAAATTCATTCTGCAAATTAAAAAATAAGTCCATTCTATTGGAAAATCCGTGAGTTGTTGATCAAGGACAGTTTCCTCTGAACAATTAAAAAATTGCATGCATCAGGCTGGAAGGTATTTTATTGTGATGAAACTTGGTGCAGCGCTAACCATACTTTAAAATACCCATGGCAGGAGAAAGTCAATGGCAGCAGCGGAGGCATTGATTTCGACCGTGGGAGAATGCAAGAGGTTTAAAGACTTACCATTTTCTAAAAATAAACATGGTATCTATATTAATGGAGTAATAATCTCCTATGATATATTTAGTGTAATTGTTGTCTTGGGGTTAAATCAATAATTACCACAGTTATAGGTGAATGGGTGGAAAGGTGGAATTTTGACACCTTCGGGATCAGGCAGATGTGTTGTGATTTTGCATGTTGGAAGTGAAAAAGGTTTTCATCAACCCGAGAAAGAAACAATGCTTGCTTTCGAAGAGAAGAAGGACAGTGCGGATTATCACTCCGAGATAAATGCACTCCATTTTGAGGAGTATTTCTGGAGAATATGTACTGTGACATCTGCCTGAGAATCCAGTTTTGGTAATAGACTAGGCACCCTACCACACTATGCAGGATCCCCAGACAAAGAATCCAAACGTGAACTGGACAAAGCATGCCATTATTGACTGGCTTATCAAAACTCATATCGAGCCAGTTGTCTACGAAAATGAATACCAGGATACCTATGAATCACTGACAAAATATAAGCTAATCAAGTTGGGAAAGCCTTTATTTAAAATATTTAGGACCCTCCTTGATACCATTAAACACAAAAATTGGAAGAGGGTGAAACACCTGTGGACTCCAGCAAAACACAATAAAACTCACAAAATAAAAGACATTCTTTGGCTCTATGTTAGGGCTCTAGGTCTAGTACCATTATTGACATGGAAGAAAGCTGTGGAGCACGTCAAAATAGAGGAAGAATATTATTGGGTAAAGGACCATTTGGCAGAGGAATTCTCGGAATCAATTATCATAAACTTGGGGGAGGAAAGCAGTAGTAGCCGTTGCAGCAGCAGTGATGATCATTAATTTTGAATTAAAAATATTTTACGGCAAGGTAGGAATTTTACACCATTTATTTCATGACCCATCCCTGCTAAAAATTGGTATAGTTTTTTTCAAGAAATATTTCAACAGAATACCCCAGATAGTTCTGTAAACATTTGCAACTTTTTAGAAATGTCTATATAAAACCCTAGGACTTTCTTTAGGAATTCCTTAGCATTCAGTTTATTTCCCTAGCTCATTCTGCATAAATTTCTTAGTATTGTGTAAAATTACCTAGCCTATATGTGTTCCAGTTAATATCAAGATTTTTCATAATGTTTAGTATGCATGCATTATTTGTTGTATATTCATGTGTCATCTTTATATTAGAGTCAGTATTCAGAGTCAGCTTTTTGCAATACATACCAGTCCCAACTTTTATTTACAGATTTTATCAGATTGTGTTTTATGAGTTATCATAGTAAGGTAATAAGTGGTAAAACATTTCATACATAAATACCAAATTGAGAAAGACACTTTTTACTGAGTTGGTCATGGCTTTACTGTATTTATAGTGAATAGACATATGTATTATAAATGTTAAAATGTATTATTATATTTGCTTGCTCCGTGGCTGAAAATGTTTGATTTCACCCGTTCAACAGCCTTGCTTTCAAGGGACTGGCAGGTGTCCAGCACCACTGTTTGGCAACACAGCATTAATCAAAATTATGATCATCCTCAAATAATAATATTTCCACAGATTAGGGATCACAGAAAAATCAAAACTAAATTGAAAAGTCTTTCTTGAACTTTAACTTTTCGATTCAGGACAAATTTTAGGGCTAGATAATGTTTAAACATTTTCGTTAATTAACTACAAATTTTGTGTTTTATAAATATGCATGTGCACTTATTTGTATCTATATTCATTCTTACAACTTTTGATAAATAGTGAATGCTGCATATATAATATTTTTCCCTATAATGAGTGGCAAAGATCATTAATTTGAGAAAACTGCTAATTTTTGGGTGCGTGGAGTTATTTATTTCATATGCATGTCTACATTTTTACATTTGTCATTGACTAAAATTAATTTCTAGAGTGGCAATAAAATTACTGTTAAAATGATGTATATATTAAATTGTATTAGATTAAATGTATATCCCGATATAATTTTTCAAAGTGTAGTGGCACATCATTTCGATGCTGGCAGTAGCGTTGTATCTTGTGCATTACAGAATAAACTCAATGATCTCCAATAAAATCTACTATTAGGCAAAGTAAATAGCAAAAATACAACCTTACTGTTAAAGTAAACATTTGTTTACTTTGATGTACTGGCCACTAAATAATGGCATTTGATCACTTAGACAAGCCAGTGTGAAGAAATCACTGTTACTTGAATATGAAGTTATTGGTGTATCATTGAGAATGCAAGTTTCTAAATACTTTCTCATGATATGTCTTTATTACCTGGAATCAAGGTATTTCCTCATCTCTCTGGGATGCAAACAATTAGTATGATGAAAAAAACTGGCAATCTCTTCAGGTCTGTCAGCAACCAGTCCATGAGTAATGAAGTACTCCATCCCCTGAGGAAGTGTATGTTTAATATTAATATACTCTGGGTAAAGTGAACCTTGCTCCTCTTCATATTCTTCCTACAAATTATTTGTACCTTATAGGCATCGGAATTGAAAGTCAGTGTTCCCTCATCCAAATCCAGGTATAGCTTTCTATACGAAAATGTTTTCTTCTTCTTTTCTTCATAAATGGATACATATCCCCATTGATTTCGACAAAGCCTGAAAAGGAAAATATTCAAGATAGCAGTGATTAATATTCCTTCCTGTTGCTTCTAATTACCTTCTGATTACAGGTGCCTACCCTTGCCAGAGAATCTCGTCAGCAGCTAATTCTTGCCATACGCATGCAGCTAGACAAAGATCTGTAGCGTTAAGGTGAGAGAGTACTTCAAGACCAAGTTCTGGAGGCAGGTCATTCAGGTCCGGGAATTTATTTGTCAAGTTGTTACTTCCTATGAACAGTTATTTATAAGTAAATAAATAGTGACATCTTTACTAATTCGTGTTATAAATATCAGGTTTGTTTTTTACCGTTCCATCTTTTGGTGTAAATTGTGTTCGGTTCCGGGTCAAATTCTAGAAATCTAAGAATGATATCCACTTCGAAATCCAATGGCAGAAACCTCCGCACAGTTTGCCCCATGACAGCACATAGTAAACATTTGGCGGTCCTTCACGAAAGGAAACGTATTGCTTGTTCAGTATGAGTTCACTTACATTCAAATTCAATAACATTCAAAGAAAATATTTTACGATGTTGGTCTCCAAAAAAGTGTATGTTTATACTGCGGTAACAAACCATTTCACAAAAGATGGTCTCTAATACAGCCGAAAGGCTGGAGGTGTGACTTATTCTGGTTTGTTTTGTAAATAATGGATACATAACTCACCTTGAATTTGATCGTAGTTTTGGTATTCCTGGTGAACCTACAAATTATGTCAGCAGCTGTTTTATTTTATGTCACAGAGTCAATACAGTTTTTCATTAAAGATACTTCCGTAATGAATGATGTTTCTTTATTCCTGTTAGCAATAATGTTCACTTACTAATGTCTTGCGCGAACTACCGCCATATTTGATGTATCTTCAACCAATCTGAAGTGAAGCAGACGATTTGTTCGATAGAAAAACACCGGTAGATATGCGCAGCTGTGATTGGGAGGGAAATGGTCGTGGTAATTACGGCAATTGTAATAATATCTTATCGCATGTTCATAGCGTGATGTTTCCGTATATCAACGACCTCGTTTTACTATGTCTCGGACTGTAATTCAAATGCCCTATGTAGCTGATAGGCATAGGCTAGTGTGCATGAACATAGAAACCTAGTGTCTGTGTAATTTGCAGGAATGTATCTTCTTGCACAGTAAGCGCTGATGAGAAGAAAGCATGATTCGTGGAAGAAAGTGTCCTCGTTGCTCGAAATGACGGGGTTGGCCGGGAATGAATTATTAAAGTACCTTCCGCTCCTATCCCAAGTGGCATTCCCCGTCACCGTCTGCCTTTTACCTCCGTAATCCTCTCATTCAACAAATTTTATATCGAGGTGTGGGTTATTCCGGAACATGTACGGGCAATTTTGGAGAAGTCATAATACAAGCTCAGTAAATTTCGTTCTTCAGATGGTTCTGTACCCTCCGTTCCCATGATTTTTGTTTACATTTCGATTCATCGTTCGCGCATTTTAAATGTCTAAATCGTCTAAATCGAGTTAGGAAACGGAACGACGGAACGATTGGAGGAATGATGAACGCCAGGTGATAGTGGTGATAGCGTGTGAGGCATTCTGCCATAGCTGAAGTTACTTTGCATGATAGTTTAGTGATGCTTTTTTAAGAGCTTTATTACCTGTAATTAGAAAGTTTTGTTTCAAATGGTGTGTAATATGCGTACTATATTTGGAAGGAGGTAGGCTAGAGTAAGCGACCTTAGTGCACTGTGGTTTGCGATTTTGGTAGTGCTACTGCTTCGGAAGAAGTACTCAAGTATTGGGTGATATTTAATCTGCTCATGGAAGTTCAGCCCTACGTTTTGGTAGAGTTGGAAGATTTTTCTCCATTGTCCTCCCCCGTGAAATCATCCCAACGAATTAAGGTAAGTTTTGTCGCATCTGGTTCAACCGAATTAGCATTATCAATTTGGAAGTTTATAACTTCGGTTTTATTAACTTGAAAAGGCTGTTTTTTTATCCCACAGTATACCTGTTTTGATGCATCGCAGAAATTCATCATCCTAGGTGCCACCAGTGGAGGAATATACGTATTTCAGAGGAAGCCATGTGTATTTCTTCAGTTAATTCCAAATACGGTAACTAAATATGATTATTAGTCATGTATATAGTCACTGCGTGGGTTGTGATTGTGTGGCGATTGCCTTTGACATTGAGCTCCCAATGTGTTGCGTAACCGTGTTCGATTATTCATAGGTATTCATTGCATTATGTTGTTTCTGTAAACAGAAACTAATTATTCATTTGTCGCCTTCCGGTGTAATCCGCTACCTGTGTTTGTGTTAGATATGGCTAGCCTCGGGCACTGATTGTGCTCTTATCGTTTTGTGGATAGTGATGAAGCGGGTCACCTCGTAGAAAAATGAAAGAGAAGACGTGAAGAAATTGAAAGATTATTTGCGTCTTTATTATTAATGCTCATTATAATATCTTACCCTATGTCATGACAGGAGTTCAATTCGGTGTAGAACTTAGTTATAAACTTCACGCCAAAGTCTATGAAAAAAAGGCCCAGAACTGTAATTTGGCCAAAGTTAAGGAGCTGTCCATCACCCCTTGTCGTCTTTTCAATCCTACAGACATGTACTGTTTCCAGTGAAACGGTGGGTGGAAGTGTTCATTCTGCCTACATTAGTAATAGTCATCCAAGAGAGGTGGCTAACTGCTATGGTAATTTGCACAATTTAGAATGGTAGAATTCGAAAAGAGGTAGGAGTAGTATTGTGGTGTCAATGGCTTACTCATTACAAAATACCAAGGGGTCTTTTACCCACCATCCAAATACACCCAGGAAATAGACATTATAAGTGGCTCCCATATGCTCTACCATTAAAAAGTACCAGCAAAGTAAAATATCAATAGATGTTACTATTGAAATTTTCACCAATGGATGTGTGCTGAATAATTTGATCTTTGGGACTATTTTTGATAAAAACTTGGTTCTTCTCACATAGCACTTCACCAAACACAGTTGTGGCTATCGTTGGCATGAATGATAAGCAGTTTTAAAATATCTCATTAATTTTCTAGTTAATATAAAAGTTGTGCTTGATGACAACAAGTTATCAAAGTTAATCCTCTACTTTCTGATTGTAATCATAACAATTTAAGAAATGAGTGCAATGCAACAATTCCCCGAGGATATTGTGCTTCGTTAGCAAGAAGCTTAGTGCTCTTTCTTAGGATTTTTTTCTATTGTTGATAGTGGAGTCACTTACAGATGAGTGCGGGATTGATTTCTTTTTCATCTGAACTGAATGGAAAATCATAGGACTTATTTTTATAGTGAGAAAAGCTTCACATTTCAGTATCATTTCATGGATTTAAAGTTATTTATTTATGGATTAGTGTCCTCATTTAAAACCAATCTAAATACAGTGGGCTGAGATTTATTTCATGGGTAGTAAAATATGAAAATAGTCACTCAAAGGTAGTGGTGCTATTTACATTGTGGATACAACTTTTAATAAAACTTAGTGACTGTGTGCTTATTTTGTGGAAGTTTTCCATAGTAATAAAGAGATATAAACTTGTGAATTTCACTGATTTAATGTCGGTATTACCGGTTTCAGCTGTTAGGCCACTGAAGTCACTAAAAGTCACTTTTTTTAGCTGGATAAGTATTATGTCACTATTTCCGAAAAAAGGTCACTAAAGTCACTTTTTGAAAGGAAAAAATGAAAAACTCTCAAAAGGTGGTATTTCTGTCGCTATACTGGCTTTTCGTTGGTGCACGACAAAACGACAAACAACGCACACTGGAAGGAACTGCAGACTGCTGTGAGGTATTGGTCAAACAGCTCGGACTGTGTCACCATTGAGCACCTACAAACATATGATTTATCGGCTTTGCTACAGCTAATGACATTTATGAAAAGCTAAACTCTGCAATGGAGAATTCATCTCTTCCTATGAGTAATTTGCTTATGTTTGGAAGCGACGGTCCAAATGTCAACAAGAGTGTTCAAACTAAAATGAATGCTGCCATGCTTCTTGCTAAGAAAACTCCCCTTATCAACATCTGCTCCTGCAACATTCATATAGTCCACAACGCCTTTCAGAAGGGCCTGGAGGTTTTGGGGGAAGATGCCTCTGACTTATTAGTTTATATTAATAAATTTTTTAGCGATTATCCAAGTCGATGGGAAGAGTTTTGCAGGATTCTCTCCTCCCTTCAATTTTGTCTTCCTCAGAAGCATTTTATCAAGCACGTCCCTAGTAGGTGGCTTACCCTTGGACCCGCGGCAGAGAGGATGCTGGAGCTGTTAGATCCCGCCTGGGAGTATTTTCTCAAGTTTCTGCCAGCAAAAAAGAACTCCAAGCTACACCAGACCAGATCCTACAGCAATGTCACCAATCTCTTGAAAAAGAGCACCATGAAGGCTGAACTCATGTTCGTAGTTTCTAGTTCCAGCATATTTACAGAGTTGACGGAAACATTTCAAAAGCAAGAGCCTCTCGTGTATTTACTTTACCCTGTTCTCAAGAAACTTGTCACAACATTGATTGGAAGATCATGCGAGGACACGATTCTTTCATACAGCGATGTTTTTGAAACTTCCAACCTTCTTCCTCCAGAGAAAGTAAACTTCACTGATGCCATCAAAGAAGAGCTTCGCAGCATAAAAGATGAACTGAAGAGAACGTTGTTTCTAAAGGATGCACAGATGCATTACATTGCAGTATGAAGCACGTGCTTCAAAACTCTTCCCTTGAGAATAGCCTCTTGCGTTATTTGCAATGTCTTCATCCTGAGGAAAGGCTGAAGCCTCGTAGTGAGGATTGGATAGTGTATGCTGCGAAGTCTCTGCCATGGGCCGTTGAGACTCAGCTTCTCCATGATGAGTGTAAGCTTATCCAGCTGGAGAAGGATGGAGATGAAGAATACATAAGTATTGACCCTTACTGGTCAAGGTTCTTCTCCATGCGTGGTTGGTCCAAGTATCCAACTGTGTCCAAAGTTGTCAAAGCATTATTAACTTTGTCCCATGGCAATGTGCACGTAGAACGGAAGTTTTCGGATTCCGCAAATACACTTAGATGTGATCGCTCATGCATGATTGAGAGGACACTTCAGAATGTGAAAGACCTGCTGCGGAGGTATAATAATATGCCCTACGCCACCCCAGTAACACGGGATCTCCTTAGCCTGGCACGTGTTGCTCATGGAAACTATGAAAATTTTATGGAAGATGAAAGACAGAAGGAAGAAGTTGAAAGGTTACTGGAAGAGGAACGAAAGGAAGCTGAGGTGTAAAGTCTGAGGAAGATGAACAAACAACAGAAGAACATACAAGAAGAGGAGAAAAAGTTGATAGAGCTGAAAAAGGTAGAAGATTAGAGGATGAGAAGGGCTGATAAACTCCGGAAGGAAACTAGTCTAGAGACTAGGAAAGGCAATCGAATCCAAAAACATGGACGAAATTGCCCTAGCGCAGGTAATGCTCAAAGGAGTCACTGAGCTAAACCAAGAAGCAGGAAAGAAGAGAGAGGAAGTGAAGGCAGTCCAAAAATCTGGACAAAAGAAAGTCCACTATGTTGGACTATGTGAACAAGAAAACTAAAACAGGGTGTGTTTCAATCCGCAAGTGTGTACCCTAGTGCTCTACACTTTCCTGCTCTTATGTGCTCTTCACACATTCATGCACTTTTTCGTCACTAGCACCATAGCCAGTCAGCAGCAGTTCGGACAATTATAAAAAGTTGAGTGTTACATTTCATCACTTGAGGATAGTCAGTACACTCACGGTATTTTCTGTTAGTTACAGATTCTAAAACGTAATTAATGTGAAGCATGGACGATAGATATTTTCACGTAGCATTGCAGCACGTAATGGTGTTAATCCTATCAGCAGGGTAATGAAGAATATCAGCAGTGTTGTCATTGTTCCACAGAAGAATGGTTAGCTATCTGCTATGCCGCAAAATGATGATTATGTATATCATTTTAGAATACTTATTGGGGAAAACATCACAATAATCTACGTTGCTAATTCTATTTTTAGCAGTCACGTGTGAGATATCGCATTTCTCATCAGCCAGTGAATTATTCAGAATTCTTCTTCTTTCGGTGGATGAATTTAATAATTTTATCATGCCCCTAGAACGTTAAAATAAATTCTATAGGCATCATGGTATTCTTCATTGCTTGTGTTATAAGGCACACACTACTATACCTAACAGGAATCATGCCTCAACACGCCGCCATCGTTTGATTAAACAGACTCATGGAATACTTAAGCAAAGGCAGATTATCGTACAAAATTTTCATGGCTTAAAATAATTATTGAAAAAAGAAATGTTTAATTAGCTCGACTTGTACAGGAGTGTTAAATTTAACAGGTCCCACATGGCATCTAGCTTCAACATTAAGTGGCGTGTAAAATATGTAAAATTTATGAATATGCATTCATTTATGAATAAATTATGAATGCCTCCTTTAGCTTACCATAAGCTAAAGAAGGCATTGCTACGGCCCATGTGCACTTTCACCCTAGCTAACGGATTGGAATCGCACTTCCCTACGTCACTTCTGATAAATGGCAATCAAAAAGTGCGGATGAGGGGCGCATACTGTTGGATTGGAACACGGTCTTTCTGTAGTAGCTATTATAGGGTTGTTACACATGTCAGGAAGATCACTTAAGTCGGGGAATTCAAAACCGGCCAGTGAAATCTGATATCAATCAGGGAAATAGGATGCCGAGCCCAGTAAATTTAAAAAAATTGGCAGCCGCTAAACCTTAAATACTCAAATATGGCATGAAAAAATATTCGGTGACTGCTGGTCACTGTAGTAGCGTCGCGTTTTTTGTTTCTTTTCTTTTCAATAATTTTTTTGCCCCTTTTCATGTAGAATTGCACAGCCTGGCACCTTGTTACACTTTTGAAAGTAACTAAAAATCTGAATTACAGTCGGGGTAAAGTCAGGAAATTTCGAAATCTAACTCGTGTAACAACCCTGCATTAAAATTTTATTATAAAGTGTGATACATTTAGTCAAATGTTCATGTGTTCATCTTAATTATATAATTGTTCGTTTTTTTTACGGATGTGCTAGAGGAAAAATCTATGTTGCGGTCCCCTACCTTTTTTATTTTTTTTAAATTATATTATGGGTGTTTTCAAGTCTGTTTCCGCACTAACAAACCAGGAGGAAATGTATAAGGATAGGAAAGGAACGGATGGGGGCAGGATCTTCGAAATCTCTCCCTACCCATCTGGCACAAAGTATGCTGCTTGCCTGTTTCTTACGACATACTTACGTAAGAAATAGGCAAGGAGCTTAACATTAAGTAAGGTGCTTATGTAATGAGTTGCTCAGACCCAGGTAAGATTGGGGTAAGAAACGTCATATATCCTCATACTAGGTAAGCTACTTATACACAGTAGCGCAGCATGCGGCAGAATGTTGTACTATCATGTAAACCAGCGCGAAGTGTGCTGGTGGTGCCATCTGTTACGCAATATACGATACTACGTCGCTTCCCAAATCCCCCCTCCCCCAGGTCCCCGCTACTTTTGGAATAGGAATAAGTTTTATTTATGCTCTGTGTACAGAACCCCTAAGGGCAATTAAAATATACGAAACATATTAATATTTAAATGCATTCCCTTACACTACCCTTCTCTCAGCCCGCGAGGAAGATCTTACCAAGAACGATAACCAATAATGTACCATTCTTACTAGCAAGTAATGTAGAATTTGCAGGACTGTCGACTGGCTGCATACAAACTCCAAATGCGATACTAACCTTTAATTTGCATAAAGAATGGACTTACGTACTTAAAGGTAAGGTATAAGTCAACAGGGCAGATAAAGAATAGGGTACAAAAATCGAAATGAAACCATTCAGCGTTCTTAAGTATCAGCGAAGATGTCGTCCACACGGCGTTGTTCTTTATCTCATGGTTTTCGCTATTCTCGTGGTTTCCGTGGTTCCGTCTTTTGTTCCATTCGCTCCGAAGAAGGGAATATCGGGGACCATCCGTCCGTTCCTCAATTATACCTCAGTGCCTGTATTGTCCACAAGGGGTCATGCGTTACGTGTGTAAGAAATAAGTAAGCGACTTACATTGCAAGCTGCTTACCTATTCCTGCTGCCAAACCTACCTCCATGACTTACATGGTGCCAGCTGGGTAGTGAACCTAGTCTGTAGGCCTATTGCATTCGTACTATTCTTACAAATCTTACTAATGTGAATTGTATCATTATGATAAGCGTTATGCAGTAATAAGATTGTTTCAATTTTTCGTTTGTATTTTTTCAGTTTATTTATGTGAAATACACATTAAAGTCCCTGTTTGCATCCCTTTTGAAATTTTCTGTACCCAAATATATACCAGACTCCTTCCGCCAGGACTGCCATAAAAAAGCGTATAATTCACGACAAACTGTGTGCACCTAACCCTCATATTACCCATTTCTCGGCATTTTGAACCTTGATTGTTCTGTTTTGTCGCTTTTTAAGGTGTTAGTAGGTCACTTTTTGGTCACTTATTTCACGCACAAAGGTCACTAAAGTCACTTTTTTTTGACCTAGTACCCAGTGGCAAGCCTGCAAGGGAGTAAGTTGCTGGATGGCCCGTTGTCTTACAATTAGTTTTTTCGTTAAAGTATTATCAACTATGGTTTCGTTAGGTATATCCGTTATAAAAAACTATGAACAAACCAGACTTGATAAGGATGTAGTAATATTGAACTAGTCGAAATAAATTTTTACATTGTGAATTTGCAATCTCTTTATCTTATAAATAAAAATGGATTGCGCATTTTGTTGGTAAGCGGTTAACTTGGATAATGGCTGGACCGATTTCGCTGAAATCTTCACAATTTGTTCATCCCCGTTCTGGGATGGTAAACGGGTTATAATATATAGTGTAGGAATAATGCATGAATTTTAAATTACATTTACAATTTTTCCCATAAGATTACACGGTTTTTCACGGTGCAGTGCTTCGTTCATTTCGTTCATTAAAATACTTCAATTTGTACCGATAGCTTTTATTTTTCCTTCATCAGAATGTCGAAACTCTGAACTATCTTATTCTTTCGATGTTTTTATGATAAATCATCCAGTTAACGATTAATTACGCAATTTAAACGATTTTTCTAGCTCATTAAATGGGTCTTTCATTGTTGTCTCCGATCCATTTCTGATGTAAACAAACACTGCATTTCGGGCTCGAGTGCTATAAATAATGATTCTTTTATTATTGTTGTAGCAACCAAGAATTTGGAGATTTCAAAAAGTGCGTGATTCCACGGTTAACGCCAGCCGATGAACTAAATGGATGTTTGAAGTCGTCCGTTTTGTGGAAACACATCAAGACTCTCAAATTAGGCACAAACATGCATGTCAAGTTGCAGAAAGACTAATCTGGAGAGGTATTTGCTGAACAATTGCTGGACATTGGAAATGGAAAAAAACCCATTGACACTCCCACTGGTTGCATTATGTTCCCCGTCGATTTTTGCCAGTTCACCGAATCAAAGACCGAACTCGTCCGAAAAGTGTTCCCAAACATTACTCAAAATTACAAAAATTAGGTTTAGTTGAGCGAATGTGCTATATTGGCTGCAAAAAACATTGATGTAGACGAATTGAATTTCAAGATTCAAAGCGAAATTCCTGGCGAATTGATGACGTACAAATCGGTGGATTCTGTTACTACCCAAGATGATGTAGTCAACTATCCAACCAAATTTTTAAACTCACTGGAATTGCCCAGATTGCCACCTCACAATCTCCGATTAAAAGTTGGATCGGTAATCATAATGTTGCGGAATATCAACCGCTTGCGGTGAAAAAACTGTCTAACCACGTCATCGAAGCAACAATTCTTAAAGGAAAGTACAAATGAGAAGTCGTTTTGATACCACGCATCCCAATGATTCCAACCGACATGCCATTCGACTTCAAACGCTTGCAGTTTCCAATGTGGCTTGCATTCGCAATGACAATAAACAAATCGAAAGGGCAGTCATTGAGTTTTTGCGGCATTAACCTTTAAAATCCATGCTTTTCACATGGTCAATTGTATGTCGCCTGTTCCCGTGTCTGAAAATCATCTGCTTTGTTTTTTTACGCACCAAACAACAAAACATAAAATGTCGTCTATCATACAGCGTTGCATTAACAAAAAATATTGATACCACAGCAAAGAAATAGGAACAAGGCATTTCTTTTCTTTGATTATACTTAAACATCGATCTTGCAATGGAAATTGAAATGCACATATAACACCTTGAGATTCGTGTGATTTCAAATTTAATGGGAGAAAATAAGTCATTTGGTTGACATTAAATTCTGACTTTTTTATATTTATATCTATCTTAACATATTAAAAATGAGTGATTTCCCTTTTCTTTATTTTCCATTTAATCAGACTGCGGAACGTGTGGACAGGTACAGCTATTAAAAATATATATCAATTTGCAATGGGAAATTTAAAAATAGGGCATTGACAATGAAGAAAAACTTCAATTTAAACATTTACCCATGATAAATAACTATGCATAACTGTTATTATTATGCTGATTGAGTAACTATCCACGTCAAGTGTATATATTTTGAAATGACTTCGAGCGAAGCTGGGGGCATTTCAAGTACAGTACACCGTCTGTCGGATGAGACATTAAACTGTGGACCCCTTGGTGCCGTTCAAAGAGTAGGCTAATGTTGACGCCAGGTGTCCCTCCATCCTTCTCTGTACAGTTTCCCTTGGCGCAAATGACCTTAGTTGTCGGTCGCCGGCTTTAAAGTACTACTGCTACTAGCGAAGCCTGGCATTTTCGCTAGATTTATATAGAATCCACCCACGTCGCATCGGAAGAGAATGTTGAGCGATTGAGAAAGTCATGTATACGAAGTACTAAGATGTCCATTTCTTGACGCAGTTTGGAACTTGGCATTGCTAAAATAACTATTCAAAATTATATATGAAGTCTTAAATTGCATGCTTACAATATTCAACTGAGGCATGAAATCAAACCAACGGATAGGCCTACATTTGTTGAATTTTCTGTAAAGATGCTGGCTGACATGCTGAAGTGACTTCAACATCAACACTGACATCAAATCTCAGACAGGTGCTGCTCAATCATGCATTCATTTCATATTGATACCTCGATAATAATTATTTCTCGAGTAATTGACAAATGAAATCACGAATGTTTTTGACAACTATGTATAAAGATGAAATAAATATACACTGGCAGGACAAAGTCTGCCGGGCTCAGCTAGTTTTAATATAAAATAAAAAGCTATCTTTTAAAATTTGGATTTCCATGTCAAAGCATTGGGAGGAGAAGGGGAATATTGATTAAGCGGTGGACCATGGAATGGAAAATGGCATGTTTGTGGGAGTGTGGGTGGCATGAGTCTCTGGGTATAATTGCATCGGTGTTTGTCAGTTTCCTATAGCTGGAGAATCTGTGCCTATTGTCTTCCTAAGTTATGGTCATGTCAAACAAGTTTAAAATTGTCCCTCCAATTTCCATGGTCATTTGCACGTCAGGATGTATTCTGTTCAAGTGGGATAAAAATTGTTCCAACTGTCGTTTACTACCCATCCAAAGGCGCAAAATATCATCAACATATCTCTACCAGTAGAGTAAATTTATAATGAAATTGTTTTGGGTATTGAATAACTTATGTTCCCAATGGTTCCAATTCTAATCCCTTTCCCACAACCCACCCTCACATTCTTTCCCCCTACCCTCCGCCACCTATTCCCTAACAATACCTATACCTATAAAGGCACTCGATGAAAAATTTCTTTAATATACCTGATGATGGCCTAACGGCTGGAACCAGTAGTACCAACATTAATCAGTGGAATTCACAAGTTTATATCTCTTTATTATGACACAACTTTTGTAGTTATATTTTTGTATTAATGTAAATCATGTAGCTTTCAGCCAACTGGCTTCTGTTTACTAAATGCATTAATGGCCAACTATTTTATTTATAGGAGGGAGCTATCACGCAAGTGTCGGTGTCGCCAAACGAGTGCATGTTTGCTTTCTCTACTGTAAAAGGCTTCGTGTTCTTAGTTGATCACAACATAAACCAAGATGGAAGTGGAGGAGTCAGAAAAGTTCAAGTGTCGTCAGATCACCAGGGAGCCCAGGTCACGGCTTTTCAGTGGCATCAGAAAAATAATGATTTGTACATTGGAGATGACAAGGGAAAGATATCAGTCAGCAGTGTTTCATTTTTTATGGTATGTTGCAAAATTCTCATTGAAAATATGTAAAGTCTCTTATATTTTAGTATTTCTTTAACATGCTAAACTATGCATGGGTATACAGTGGTATCATGCCTGCCAGGTAGCATGAACTACCTTTCGGTCATACCAATCATGAGGCCTGGTTACACAATACAATTTCGTCTTGTATGATTGTCTGAACACAAGAATGAATTTGAAATTATATCGTGTAACCTGGCCAAATTTTACTAGTGAATGAACGACTTCCAGAAAATAATTCTAATTTCATTCAGATAATCACTCTAATTTGACGTTTCAGAGACACTTAGTAGTAGGTAAGGGAAACTACGTGTCTAGCTGTTTACCTTTTTGCCTTTGGGATTTGGTGTTTGTGTATGCCTGCTGTGATTTCATTAGTTATTATTGCTGTAATTTGCATGATTTAGTCCACTTTGTATGATTTACTTTTACTATGACCTCTGCTGTTCGACCCATCTTGCAACCTTGGGAGTTATTTTGAGAACGGTTTACCTCTACCAACATAGGTTGAAGTGTTTGTATATGACACAGTCTCAGGCAAAACTTTGTGGAAGTTAATCATGGTAGTATGTGGATTCAGTGTGGAAGCTGTGAAGTTGTTACCATTTTCCCTACCATGAAGTGTTTGTGTTAGACACTTCAAAAAGTAATCAGCTGTGATCTTAAGCCCTGGTTACACGATACATTGACATGTACATTTGCACATTTGGCTCTGAAACGCAAGCTCAACTTGTACGGATGCATGAACCAAATTAGAACAGGTACTGTTTATCTGTTCATACATTTGTACAGGTTGGTGTGGTTTCACAATGATTTTTCTTGTTAAGTAAGATTTCACGCTTTCCCGGTGTAGAGCCCGAGAAGAGTTCATCAATTTTTCTTGTTCATTCTCGCATTCATGCATTCCACATTAACTTTTATGTGTTAATGCATCATGTAACCAGGGTTTTATACATCAAAACACTCATTTAAGCATTTTTTTTCTGAGATCCTCATAACCATGCGGTTATCATCTTTAGAAATGATTCTCAAATGAGTGAGACAATATTTTTTTAATAAATATCATACCTTGGGATTGGAATAAATTGAGAACTTGCTTGATGTTTGAGGGGCTGTGACTGAAAAACTACTGGAGCTACATAGATGAAAGAAAAATTTGTCACTTGCAATGCTGAAGGTGTTTTCTGTACCAAGTTTCTTCAAAATCCAGGTCAGTGCATGGCTAGGCCAACAAAAACTTGAAGAGGTGAAAGAGTTAAGTTACCTGGGAAGCCACAAAACCAATGCTGGACAAAGCAAGAAAGAAATAGTCTGTAGAATAGCCCAGGCAAATGGGATTTCTATCAAAAGAAGAATCTACTTACAGCTGGAAATACAAGCATATAAATAAGAAAACAATTCATAAGAACATATATCTGGAGAGCGTTTCTTAACAGCAGTGAGGTATGGATGATGCCAATTGCATAGAAGAAAAGGGTGGAAGCATTCAAAAGGTGGTAAGGTGGTGTTACAGAAGAATAATGAAGATTAAATGGATCGACCAAGTAAGTAACGAGGAAGTCTGAAGAAGAGTGGGAGAAAAGAGAATTCTGCTGAAAACTCAAAAAGAAAGATGGTACAACTTGATCGGCCATATCTTAAGACACGGTAGCCTGATGAAGACAATCATCGTGGGAAAAGTGAACGGGAAGAATGGAAAAGGCGGGCCTCAATGAGATTTATGGAAAATGTTGTGAAGGATGTAAAAGAGACTAATTATATAAATACTAGCTGGAGGTGCCGTTGAAATTTAACGGGGGGGAGAAATATAATAATTGCAAATTGTATTAAGAAATTTTAACATTTTTCATGAAGAGGCGAAAAGGAACTTGTGTTATGGCTCCAAGTTCGGAACCATAAATGTAATTTAAACCAATGTAAACATCTAATTACTGCCTGGACTCATACCTTTCCGAAAATAAGAATTATGTTTAGAAACTTAAGAGGCCAGAAGAAACAAAGGAGGTTAGTGGGGTGCAAATGAATGTCTGTCAGTTATTGACAATTAGGCCAGATTCGGTGTTTTGGGAATCATAGCACCCACCTCTTTGGCAAAATAAATTTTCTCTGGCCTTTTTTGTATGTTATGTTTGTCTCAATTATCCAACTTCATGACAGTGGCATCAATGAACTTCCAACAGATATGTATTAATGCATTTTATTTCAATCAGGGTAAATTCTATTCTTATTATGTACACTTGTCCACAATAAAATGTTACCAAATTGAAGGACCTCGAACTGGCCATGAGAACCTCTAATATTCCATAGGGAATAATGACGCCTTGGTAGCTTAACTGGTTAAAGCACCTGGCCGGAAATCAGGGGATCTCGGTTCGAATCCAGGTCAAGGCGAATGATTTTTTTTCTCTGGGGAATTTCTGCTTAAATTTTACCACTTCGGAGGCCAATTTTTTTTTTCAAAGTCCCGAGTTGAAGGTTGACAACACTGTCCCTTGGCGATGAGAGTTTAAATGCCCAGAGCTCTGGCTCTTGCCTTTTATTGGGTGTACCCTTCCCTCGAAGGATTATTGCCCTTTTCGGCCTTTCTCGAGTGCACAGATATGGCAAACTGCCTATTCCGTGATTTCTGCCAGAATACGAGTCACCCGAGCCGCACAGGTCCCTGTGGCCACAAATCAGGAGAAGAGGCACGAGATTAGTTCCAAGTGCTGTTCACCACATTTTTAGTGATAACATTGTCGATAATTACACTCGCTTTCTCTACCTTCACCGAAAATACCTAAATTTATGTCCATGTCACTATGGAGTTCTGTGACAAGTGGACGACTTTCCAAGGTTAATGATTAACGTGCTAAATTGTCGTAGCGTTTCCACAGATATTATAAGGCCTTACAATAGTTCAATGTCCTGGTTGGCATTATATATCCTGTAACCTTATTACTTAAAAAGGCCTACATTATTGACTACTAAGTCACCAATTCTCTCTGATTCATCCGACGTTCATCTCGCCCAGTGAGGAAGGTGTAAACACTAAATCATAGGATTAATATTCTGTTGTTTTTTTCAATTGATCACTGCATCAGCTGCGCATGTAATACGTCTAATTGAAATTAGATCAGCTGCTAATATGATCTTCTGTGTTTTTGTAATGCTTGAGTAAGAACTGGAACTTTATTCAAAAGCCATTTATTTCTGATAATCAACAGTTGTGGCCTACGTAGGCCGAGCTTCTTGCAAAGGAGAAGTCTCTAGGTTTTCCCACCTCCTTACATTCCTCTCTCCAAAAGAGAGTTGCATAATCAGTGAAGGGAGAAGAGTGGCTGTTGAGAACTTTGCCAATACCCTACTCTCGGAAATAATTCCAATACGTTCGGAAGTCAGTCGGCATATTTTTTCACCCACAGAAACATTCCTAACACGTTTTATGATACCTGCAACCCCGAACAGTAAGCAGGTGATGAAAATAGGAGCAAGCCTGATCACAATAGAAAAAAACTTGACTCATGTGGGACTGGAACAACGGATTTCCAAATTTACTGTTCTGCATGCTATTTGAAGCAAGGTCAAACTTTACACAGGCTCTCCATTTCTTCACAATTCTACCATTCGCTATGTAATAGTGTATTGAAGAAAAAGGGGTGTAGCAGCATTGATGTCAGAAGGAACATCGTATTGGCAAGATAAGCTTTTACTTATTATTGTGAACTATTGGCAGGGGCATTAAGTAGGGAAGTAAAGAAAACACTAGTAAAAAGTTTGATATGAAGCGTGGCACTTAAAAATAGGCTTTATGGAGAGAAGATGAAAATATGCTCGGCGCTTTTGAGATGTGGGTGTGGAGAAGGATGGAGAAATTAAAGTGGGTCGAAAGGAGGATGAACGATGAAGTACTAGAAAATGTAACCTTTGAGTAGAGGGTGATTATTTTTCCCTGCTCCACGAGTACCCAAGTGCAAGGATTGTGTGTAATTTGAAAGAAATTCTAAATATTTCCACAATAATTTTTCCCCACATATTACCTACTTGAGCTTGAAACTTAACACTTATATTCCGTAATGATGTTCATTACATATTCTCTATTCTTATTGAAATCTACATGTATCAGCTGTAGCATAAATATTTTTTTTTTTTTTTTGCATCCGGACTCTTCTGTTGGCATGTTTTCCATTTACTGTACAAGTGCATTTTTCAAGCTCATTGCGTAAACAAATAAAATTCACAGATAATTCAAAAATATCATTGATCTTTAACAGATACATTAATTTTTATTCCAATATTCATCTATGTTATTAATATTGAAAGATTGAATTACTTCCTGCAACGAAATAAAGGAGTAACTGAAGAAATAACTGAGTATTTTGGAAATGCCATAGACTAGGAAATATTGACGATGTTAATGGCAACTTTCGCTTTGAACTGCATTTAGATTTGGGTTGTCACTCTCTCAAGAGCCGTAATCACGGAAACCTACACGACCCATCTTCAAGAGAGTCACTCCTAGCAGCAATCAATAAGAAGGCTTTTTTTCAAGAGGCCTAACTCCTTGGGGTCGACTAATTGCCGCAAGGCACCCTTTACGCTCCCTCTCCCTCCAATGCAAAATTTCCTATCATAACCCCTGACCATAACCTGGTCATTGAGGAAGGGTCTCACCCCAAACCATGGCAAGGGGCCCTAAGAGGGCCGTGCCCCGGTCTTGCGGGTCTTTGGTGGTTGGGGCATTTAAGGTGGCTGGTTCGAAATTTACAAGTGTATAGATTTTCTTCATAATTGCAATATTTTTCCTCTAATTATGGTCTAAAATTCTACGGGAAAAAATGTTGGGGTTTTTTTAATGTAGTTTTTGAGATATTTAAGGTTTTTTTAACATGGGGCCTTATGGCACACCCCGCTTCGTAAGGGTCAATTATGTGTTATTTATGTTTCTGCCATACAGATTTTCACCAAAAACTGAAATGATTTGGATATTAGCCAGTAATTTTTATTCTGAGAAAATCAACCAGTGTTATCGACTTATTTCCTCCATATATACAAAAGAAATAAAATATTCCTTAAATTTTCAAATATCACACGCGAAGTTTAGAGGTGCATTTGGCAACGTCGAATCAGACGAGGGAAATGATGGGAATGCAGGATTCCGTAGCAGACTGTCCATCATTAGCGAATCATGTGAAAATATAATATTTAAGTAAAGAAAATATTATTTTCATTGAGTTATTTAGATTGGCATTCAAACAGGTCACGTGTATTAATGCTAATATAAAATCTATATTTGTCCACAAGTACATACGTATAAAATGCTACGTTATGACTGACAATTTGGAGTAGGTACCGAAAAGGCAGTAAAATTATCTAGAAGCGACTTCAATTGTTAAAAAATATCATGGATAAGAAGCTAAAAGTCTTGGATTAAAACTTTATTTTTCATTGCTAGTGAAATTAATTCATCTAAGAGATGTAATTTATTCCTCTTCGTAAAATTTCTACTCGGCGACCTTCTACATTAAACATCAGTAATCTAGAGTCTTTGTCTGCATCTTCAATTTCAGCACCTAACTTCTTCCTGATAAGGAATTGCTTAGCCCTCCTTTCAAACTCCTTCTTCGAAACAAACTTCCTTTGCTCTTATATTATGAAGACATCTTGAAATGTTTTCAAAACAGAGCTTCAAAAGGACCAAAGCAACTCTTTACCAAATCTCACACCATTTCACCAAGAGCAACCCAACAAAATCATGTAAAGCGAACGTGCGAGAAACCACAGCAAATCACATCACAAAGTCCACGAATATTACAATGTAGTCCCCTTGACAAAGTTCTTGAGAATAGACAAACACGACACCTGCCGTTATGAATGCTGAAACACAGAAACAATTGCCTACACAACAGCAGTGCCGAATTTTAGGATATGCGTTGTTGCCGAGTAAAAAAGAGAAATTAAATAAATGGTTTTAACAAATGTGAAAGATGTTTAAGCATTTAATCACAATTATTTCGCCACTACAAAATATATTTAATAATTCCAAAGGGCAATGTTTCAATATGACTTGAGAATTTGAGTCATCTGGTTAAAATATTGTGTAATTTAATCATGTCCAAGCAATTTTTTAGTGCCATTTAAATTATATGAGCACTAGTTCTCAACAACTCATGATTACTTAACACATTCGGTGCGGCTGCTGCCGATAGGTGGCGCTTTGTACTTTCCTCAGGAATGGCCGCAGCCTTTCGGCGTCATACGTTACTGACATCAAATTGTATTTTTTTTCGACTCCGCTCCTCAGTGTTGTCCTACGACATTCTGCCGGTAGTTACATTGGTTTGTCTGTGTAACATTGAACCTCGTTCTCACGAATTACGATTACTTGCTTCGGAAGTACATTTTAAGTTTTTTGCTTTTTTCCCTTGTCCAAATTTTTTCTCTGCTAATTTTTAAATGCCCAGACACCTGCTGCTTGATATCATTGTATTTAATTCCTAAAATCCTTTGTATAATCTATTATGCGGATAAAACTTATGCATCTTATCAATGAGAATACTTTCTTTGAGGTCTACCAATGTGACTTTGACATTATTGATTCCACATCCTACCTTACGTTTTGTAGGCACTTTTTTTAGTGATACTTCGTTCTTGTTGTTCTTGGAGCAGCTTTGTTACAAATTCAACGGCTCTGGAGTGTATGTGAATACTGAGTATAAATTGTCTAAACTTCAGAAAAGGAGCACATCTCATCACACCACAACTCGTGTTGCCGATGAAGACTTGGCCCGGTTCGTGGAAGAGCCAGATGAAAATACGGATGTTAGTGAATCAGACTCTTGATGGTTGACTCAAATTTGTGATCTGTACTAATTCGTAAGACGAGGAAACCGAGGCCATCACAGACAATAATGAACACAAATATAACGTTGGTCAGGCCTCAGGTGTTTCAGGCATACTTGCAGCAGTGCACAAAAAATGAGAAAAATAAATATGGAATGAAATTGTACCAGCTTACTGAACAAAATGGACTCATTTTGGATTGCTTGGTTTATACCAATTCATGGGAAACTTACGTTGGTGGAGTAGGTCACTCAGAAAAAGTCGTTCATTCACTTATCTAGCTACTGCAATGTTGATCATGCTGTATATATGGACTTTTACAATAGTCACAAACTGTCACTCTGCTGGAAAAGAAATTATATTCAACTGGAATGCTGGAAATAATGAGGAAATGTAACCTAAAGATGCGAAGAAAAAATTGCTAAAATGAGATTTTAGCTCAGTTTAGGAAAGAAGGAATATTCATATGTAAGTGGAAAGGCATAAGAGATGTTCTCTTGATTTCATCAGCCAAATTTAATCAAATATTTGCCAAAATAATGGCAAATTGCGTATATTTGCCATTATACGCAAATATAACTTAATGCCAATATTATAGAAGAGTCCAACTGAAAAGGAAAGATTTGTAAGAGACCTAGGATGGTGGCTGAATATAATAAATACTTGGTAGGAATAGACCGTATAGATCAAATTCTCTGTTATTATCCTGGTGAAAGAAGAAGTTTGAGATAGTTACTATAATTATGGAAAAACTTTATTTATTTCAAATACTGCTAAATAACTCACAAATACTCCACAGCAAATTTATGGCGAATCTTTGGACGTGTCGCGAGAGTCATTGCGAGTCTTATCTTCAGGAGCGATTCGCATGGAATGCCTGTTCAAGCCCTAGGTACGGAAAAAGTCCATCTACCATTTCAAATTCAAGCGGGAAGGGTTCTAGAGCCCAAAGATAATAATGCTGCAACTACTCAAGTAAATGGGTAAGAAAGGACGTGGTAACCTATGAGGTGTACCGGGCCTATATCTAGATCCCGGTTTTAAAGTTTTCAATAATTACTAACCAGGGTCACCGTAAGGAAAAGTGTAAATTACAGACATAATAATGTTATGTTAACTAAATTCAGTAGATTCTGGTGATATTATGTGGTATTCGAACATATTGAAAAGAAGACGAAAATTTACAATTTACCGCAAATAAAAAACCTTTCTTCCGACCCGGGTTTCGTTGGAACTGCAACATCATGAGGTTGATGTAGGCAACTCCATTTGTAAAAAACTCTATATTTTGAAATAGTAATCATCTTCAATTTTAATAACATTTTTAGGTTTTACCAATAACCTTATTTGCCGAAGAGGAAAAAAATATGTAAGACATTCAAGAATAAAAAGAATGTTTAGGGACGACTTTGGAGTTAAGGAAACGGGCCTCCTCCAGTAGGTGATGCTAAAAAAGTGAATATAATTTTTTAACATAAAAAATAAATCATTTAATGTAAATTTTAAGTAAGAGTATAGTAAACAATGTCAAAGTGCAAGAATAATAGGGAAATGTTAAAGGCTGATCAGTGACGTATTTGAAAACCATCCCGCGGAACGGGCTGCCGCCAATGGGCGGCATTGTAAACTCTTTAAAAATAACAATAATATGCTGAATAAAAAGGATATAATTGGCAACAAAATGAAAGAAATAACATAATACACTATATTCAAGAAAAAAACCCGATCCTATGAATATTCTTAAAATATAAAACCGCACCGAATGTGTTAAAGGGACAGAGCTGCACTGTTGTCAAAACTCATTCAACTCGGGAAAATCGGCCTCCGAAGTGGTAACATTTTATTGTGGACTGGTGTACATAACTAACCTACTTAAACCAGTTACTCATCGATCAGTCTGTAATTTGCTGCAAAAGATTGTTCTGAGTGGTAGAAAGTGCTTTAAGATTAGTTTTTGATATTGATCCCAACATTTTGATGTGAAGTATCCCTTCACAATTGTCATATTGCAGTAAAACGGTTTAGTTATACAGAGTTACAGTAGATGTTGGGGGTTTGCCTGCACCCCCTTTCTCGGGATTCACTCTGATGTATTGGCGACGTGATGTTGCAGAGTAAGGTATACATAGACTGGTGCATTGTAACAGGTACATTACTTTGAATGAACCCCTCCCCCTAATGTTACCCATCATAGGTTTTTAGATGACCCTTCTTTCTCAGCTTCAATTATGTAGTATTGATGACATGATGTCACCGAGTAAGGCATACGAGCCCTCCAGGACATAGTCTTCGCGTGGTTTTGCGTTTCCTCATCTCCGAGTGCCTTCCTAAACTTTGGCGTTCACTCCCCTCAACCCCGCTTTTGTTTGCATATATTCATCTGGGTATATTCTATATTCATTTATTGCAGTCTTGCACAACTACCCAGCTATATTGCATCCTTAGAAACTGATTTATTTTCCCCTTGTGTGTTGGGCAGATTTTGCACCCGAATTCGAATAGGTCCACATTCCCCAACAATTAACGTGTAAAAGTTAACTCTTCTAAAAAATAATGATTTAGTTAAACATTTAACTACACTTATAACGATTAATTTTAATTGTTAATCCCAACTATGAAAATGTGTTAATGTTGTTATTAGCATTGATTGGTAGGCTGTCCATCAGGTTTCATTTAAACGTATGTATTTGCTGAAAAATGGACTTATTTAAAGAGGATAGAAAAAATATTGGTTTACTCCAGAACAGTATGTGCATTTATATGGCCAGACAATTGTCTTTTACCATCATCTGTATTATGTACTGTATTAACTCTTGTAAGCCGCACACCTTTTTTTTCCCAAAACACCAGTGAAAAAATGGGGGTGCGCAGCTTACATCAATCCTTCAGATTTTCGTGTAAGCCACGTACCATTTTTCCTCAAATTCCTGCTTTTTTTTTCCTCCTAAGTTTCACATTTTCTGAACATATTGACATTAATTGGTAAGTATGGTCTAGTAGTAAATTGTACATTGTAAAGATTTCTGAAATTTTGAAGTAATTAGTTTAAAAAATGTATGTTTAACAAAGTCTGAGCGTACAACGGTACTTGAAGAAATGCTAGATCAGAAACACTATGTGACAAAGCAATAGATTTATCGTGTATAGATCGTACGTAGGACAACACATTGTAGAACCGATGTGTATTTAAATCTACATTGTATCCTGTAAGCTGCTGCAAGGAGGGCGGTGTCTTTATGTCTTTTCAAAATGGTAAGTGGAATTTGTTCTGGTATAACGTATCTGTAGCAACATTTTTACGCTCCTTTATTAGATAGCTCCTTTTGCATACATATTAAAGCTACATCGCAATGACACGACAAAGAATTTGTTATATAGTGGCAACAGTCGTATGGCTCAGAGATTATACGTTCTTACTATCCGTGCTATCCGCTCCGTGCGTGAGAGTAGTAAACGAGTTCAAATTGGTCATTTTGCATTTTAAATAATTTGCAATTATCACCCTAAAAATGAATTCTGATGTGAAATTGCGATTGTTTATTGTGAGTACAAAACTAAATATTATAAGCGATGCCAAAAAAATAGGAAATCGAGCTGCAGGATGGAAATATGGTGTATCTGAATCTAGCAGTGACAAAAACTAAAAATGAGAACTGTTATGATATGAATATTCATTAGTGATTTATGATTCTATTTCCGTGAATGTGTTTTTCTTTAGTTTTATAAGAATGGGCTTAGTTTTTCCGTGTGTTCCCAAGACTTTCCGGTGTTGTTAAATCATCCAAGTCCACAGCTACTGCGCAGAGAGCAGACGAGACCATCGCTATCAGGTACGGATGGCATTCTGCTTTTATTTGTTGATATGTGAACGAATTTCCGTAATAGTAGAGTAATCACGGGTTGAAATTGCATATATTTCTGCAATTATTTGTTGCGTGTTATTTTGAACAGATGCCATTTTCATAGCTGGGTGATGTGATCATATGAAACTGTGATTACTGTGAGATGCTACGAGAAAAAGATGCACCGTAAAAGAGGCCATGCATCGATGCCCGACGCGATGACGATCGTGACAATATTTACACGTAATTCAATCAATTAATGAGAAAGACATACACGTAATTTAGGCACAGCATTTCCATTAAAGAATGTTCATTCATGTTATGACAAAAAGATGCAGACTCAAAAGCAAAAAAAAATTTTTGATAGAAATAACTTTTTTTCCTCATGAGCCTGCCTGAAAATAGGGGTGAGCGGGATACATGAGGGCGTGGCTTACACAAGTAAATACGGTATTTGCATTTTAAAAAATAAATCTTTGTTGTTATTTTCAGGCCAAAACTCTTTTTCAAGCACCATCATTCACCCTCATGGAGTTGGACTCAAAAATAGTTCAGATGGACCTTCATGGAAATTTTCTGCTTGTGTCTACCTTAACTCGTTCATATATCTGTGATACTGCTCAGGAACAATACAGGAAAATTGGGAGTAAGCCCAGGAATGGTACATTTGGAGCTTGTTTCCAGGATGTTGACTGTTGTAATTTACCAGCATTAGATGACAGCCCTCCTGCTGATGGCTCTATCGATGGAAATCCTGAAATACTTAACACTGAAACAAATAATGTGAGAATATTTTGCTCAAGGCCAGGGGCTAGACTGTGGGAGGTTGGCATGAGTGGAGATGTGGTTAGCACACACAAGTTTGCTGAAGTACTTGCAATTCCACCAGTACCTATCATTTTTGTCAATCCTCTAGCAGAACCTCAAGATAAGTCAATTGTTCCTGGTTTCACAAAATTGTTTCCCATCGGGGAAAGATTTATATTTTCATATGAGCAGCGTTCAGTTTACATTATGGATCCAGAAAATGCATGTGTTGTCCTCTGGAGTCGACTGCCTCAAGAAACAACTGATGTTCGTATTATTGGGAATGTTGCCTATCTTTGGTCTGGATCTCTGCTGGCACTCACATTACTGACTGTGGAGGAATGCCTTCAGTCCCTGCACTCAGCCTGTCGTTTCAAAGATTGTATTGACCTTTGCCTCCATCATCTGCAGTACCTAATGGGGCATGCACAGCATATATTACTCCTATCAGATCTGGGAGAGCATGTTACCTCAATCCCTGAAGAAATGGTGCCGTTGATGGAAGAGGTGTCACGGTTGGCAAAGAAACAGGAAGGCAGAAGTCACCCTCCTTTGAATTTGTTCAGGAAATTAGAATCAGGAATTCATGTCAGCATTGGCCATGAACATGATGAGAGGAAAAGTATTCGAGACATTCACAGTGGTATTGCAGTTGTGCGTTCCAGGAGTGCCTCACCTAGGTTCCAGTTGAGGAAGCCTGGCAGTAGGCTACAGTCCTCTGTGAAAGTGGAAGGAAGTAAGGGAGGCTATCATCCAGAAGGAGTGGCATCAACACTTGCTATGGATGGACCATCATCCTCCTTACCTGATCTCTCAGGAGGAGGCATTGTGAAAAATGGTGGAGAGCTGCAGTCCGGCACAGCCAAGGATAATAATGACCAACCTAATTTAGAGGAGGAGTCAAAGCCACCTGAGCCATTTCAATCACATGTGAAGTCCATTGGGGCCATATCTCAGAAACTTGTGGAGGGTACTATGACCATTAAGGAGAAGTGGCAAGAATTCGAAGGTCTAGTCAAAGCATTTAGCCGCGATTCATCCGTTGAAGCATTTGAATCAAATGAATGTAATGAGAGCGTCGGTGATAATGGGAAGCAAGAAGTATCTGATGAAGAAGGTTTTGTTTATGAAGCTGATATAATTATGTCCACTCGGGACAGACTTTTGAAGAAAAGCATTTCATCTCCCGTAACAAATAAATTACCAGAAACAAAGCCATTTCATCCAGTTTTGGATTTGGAAAGGGTATTTGAAACATTGAAGAAAATCACCAATGATGGTTATGAGTTCATTACTTTGCATTCTCTTTTTGATTCAATTTTTGATGCATTTCTATCATACTCCAATGAAAAAAGCAAAGATTCATTAATCATCAGAAATGGGACTGGCAATGTGGAAGAAGTGCCACCATCATTTGAAGAGCCAAAGAGTGAGACTATATCATTTCCCTTCCGATATTATTTTATTGAAAGCATGATTGCTGTAATTTTAAACTCTCTTGAGGTTCTACTTTCCTCAAATGATTCATCTGTTTGGCTTGAAGAAAAGTTTAGTTCATCAGTGGTTAAAGGTGCTGATATTCATCCTGCATTACAGAAGGCTTGCACTGAACAGGAATCAATGGATGATATGTATTTTTGTGCCTTATTAGATCCATTTATGGATATCATTGATCCTTTGAGGATTCTGTCATGCTTGGGTAATTGCAGTAGCCCTTGTCGATTTCTAACTTGGTGTAAAGTTGTTGAATTAGTTATTAATAGGCCATGGGAAAGACTGAATAAGCCCACCAGTAGCAGTGTGGAGAATGGTCATTTATCAAATATCTCTGCAACATTCCCATTTCTACTGGCTGAGTTTGACAGGCTCAGGGAAACCAATTGCTCAATGCTCCTGAAAGATGCTCCACAAATTTTGATAAAGGAAGGGGTATCCCTACGACATTGTTTGTACATAACATTTTGGCTCTGCTCAAACAATAACAATCAAGATTGGTGTTCTACTCTGCTTTCTACTTTGTCATTCAGTGAATGTGATATTGCTCAAGACAAAATCTATCAATCATGTGCTATTTATGCCCTGAGTAAGCTGAATTCTAGTGCCTCATCGAAAGCCTTCTGCTTCTGTGGATACCCTCTCAGAGGATTCACAAACTCCTGTTTGCATAAGTATGCGGGTGTCGTAGTTAGGCTTGCAAAGCAGTCATGGCAAGCTGGTCAACATGAGGATAGTCTTAAATTGTGTTGGGACTCAGGGCTCTGGCGATGGTTCACATGGTTCTTGCATGCAGGGTTTCGGAAAAAGGATGAAGTGTCCAAAGTGGTGCTTGGTGACCTGGTCTCCCCACTTCGGTGGGATGAGAATCGTGGAGAGTGGGAGTGGGGCATTCTCAGTCTCCTGGCCACCCTGGGAGACAAGTGGTGTCTGGAGGAGTGGCTTGAAGAGATGGATGAGATGGCGTGGAGGAAGTTTGTGGATCTTAGGATGGAAGTCGTGAATGGGCATTGTCTCGGCTGCAAAGCGCTTGGCTGCCCTTCTTGTGTACATGAGGTTGAATCAGTTCCTCTCAGTATTTCATGGACAAATATTGGGGTTCTTATGATGGAGAATTTGGGACCAGAGAATGCATGTGCCATCCTGATGGATTCCTGTTCCTCCAAAGGTTCAGCCCAACTGGATGCAAGGTATCACTAATAATCTCATATTTGTATTTTATTTTTACTTTGCTGTTAACCAACTTCATACCCCATTTTCATTTCTTTGAGCTACAGCCCAACTGCCTGACTGAATATTTTTTGTTGGTTTAATATCTAATGTGTGCTGTCATACCTTCTTCAGATAACTTATTCAAACAAAACTGAATGGAGCTGTCTTCCTTTCTAGCTATGTTTGCCTGCATTTTGAAAAAAAAGTCTTTGGAGTCCTTGTGACTATAAGCCTGATTTATTACATTTTTATGATTAAGGCTTGAAATTGTGCTTCTTCAAACTTTATGAGAAAGTAAATTGAACCAATCAATCTTAACTAAATAATGACCATTCATTTTATTCATAGTCATGTAGACCTATCACCAGTATTAGTTTCTGGTATCAGCTGCAAATGCACTTTTACAGCATTCAAGCTTTCCCAGCCATTGCAATTCACATCTTGACGAAACTGAGATGACTGGAAATGTGAGGGCAAAAAGTATAAACAGTAGAGCGCTGATTATCTGATGCTCGATTAACCGACCATCGGATAATCCTTCTATTGGCCCCTCAACAAGTCCTTCCACTTCTGTCCTTACTTTCCCTTTCCTGACATCCCCTTATGCTTCTGTTCAGTGTCGCAGAAAGCGGCCAGCCGTGTTCAAGTCAACAAAAATTGCTACCTTTTCCCTACACAAAATGTTTTTGCTGTAGCTGGGAATGCAATAATGTGCATGACAATGTTGTATTATGGTGAGTCTCCTGAATCACTGCTCACTATTTGCATGCCTGGTGAGTTTATATTGCTTCTGTGGCCATTTTATATTTTATAAGTTACATTCAGGAGTATAACTGATTCAAAATATCTAATTCTTCGCCAAATAGCAGGGCTTGGAATGAAAATGAACAACTGTTTCCTGAAATTTTCATCTCATCCTGTAATTTTAACATCTGAAATTTTTGTCTCGTCTCGTAAATTTTTACGTCCTGAAAATTTTTCCATTTTGTCTTGTAAGTGTCCATAACATTGCCATCATTGAAATTGTCGACTTTTTTTTGTGAGGCTACTCATAAATATGTTGCTGAACTAGTCGGCAGTGTTAACTGGGTCCAAATTTATTATTCCTTGTAGATGTCACCCATAAATTGCATGGTTTTTTAGGGATTTTCAGTATTTGCTTAACATGGACCTTTCTCTTAGCATATCTCTCCCTGTACTTAACAGCTGAGCGAACTCTGTATAATTTCTCTAGGGTAAAACAGCAGAAAAGATCAATTCAACCATTGTTCTGTTAAAACCAACATTATTTTCCAATGTAGCATTAAAATAGGACTTTTTTCATTACCATTAAAGTGAAATATTTTCACAATGAGACTTCTCATATTATTTCTTACATTTTTATTTAAACATAACGACCATGATGCATTCCCAAGCTATCACTGGTTGAGAACATTCATTGCATATGACGTGAGCTATAAGCTTCACTACTGATGGAATTGTGATGGTCCATTGTAATTCTTGTCATAAGCTTATTGGAAACTATAATGAGTTAAATATGTCATGCACTATGGTATTTACGAAGTTTAACTGCTAGTATCATGAATCAGCGTCATTTTGAGATTGTGGTATTTGATATGATTAATGAATTGACTAGACAATGGACAATCAAATGTAAAAGGCCGCAATATTTTCAATTTAAATTTTCGTCAAGAATGCTTTTGTCACTGAGAAACTTGTGTGCTTTCTTCGATTGACCCATGATTAAATGTTAGAATGGGAAATGTTAAAAGCTAGGATAACAGAGGTTTTATTGATTAATTGTATACAGTTGAGCATCTTCAATCCGGCACAGTCGGGACTGAAGTGATGCCGGATTAGAAATTTTGCCAGACTATGGGTCATGCATTGCAACTGGTCCATTTTTGACGTCCAAGATATTTTCATTGAAAGGTGTCAATTATTTATAATAAAATATATTTGTATGAAATTTACTGATCATAATTTTAACACTAGGACGCCCGGACTTCTCGACATTTTGACCCCCTGTAATTAATAAGTTAATTTTTCACAAGGCATTTATATGTTTACATTTTTAGTGTTTTTTCATTAAATAATGCCCTAGTTCTTCACATTTATTGATTTTATCAGTTCATTACAGCAATGTTTTTCTCAATGTAACTATTTATTGAAATATCTACTTTGAGAGTTGGAATCATTTTCTCGTTTTTCTTCGATTTCATTTTTTCTTGCCTAAAATGTTGACACTCAGTAAACAACAAATGTCTTCTACTTTATTTAAATGTATTTATTTGTTGTTTTTGCAATGTGCACTGTTTTATGATGAATGGTTTGTCCTGCCAAAATTGAAAATACCATCTGAAAAAATGTAAAAAAAAATTGAGTAGCCTAATGAAAATAGTTTTCATCATCGTCAGTATTTCAATCCTATGATTGGTTTACTGCAGCCCTCCATTACGCCCTATTTAGTGTTAATTGCCTAACGCCCTCGTATGTTTTCTCTTTCACGTCCTGCTTTATTTGCTCTAGATACTTGCCCCTTGGTCTTCCTTGTGGGACCTTCCCTTCGATCTTCCCCTCTATTATATTTCTAACTAATTCATTGTGCCTCAAGGTATGTCCGTCTTCATCTGCTCTTCTGCACACCTCTTCATTCCTCACTATATCAGTCAATTTAATCTTTAACATTCTCCTCGAGCACCATGTTTCGAAGGCTTCAATTCTTCGCTGGCCTGCTTTCCCGATTTTCCATGTCTCTGATCCATAGATTACCACGCTCCATACGATAAAGTGCTTCCTTGTTTGCAGCCGTGGGTTCTTTGAGCACAGTAGCTGTCTCTTCTTCATAAACGCCTCCTTATCTTGTGCTATTCTGCGCTTGATCTCCGTTGAGCTTCTTCCATCCCAAGTGATAGTGCTACTGAGGTACGTGAAGTACTCCACTTGTTCCAAAGTCACTCCCCCAAATGTGGTATTTGCCCTTGATTCTCTCTTCCGCACACTAGGGTTTTAGTTTCCTATTAGTTTTGCTCTTATTATATTGTTGAAGTACTTAGTCCATAGTCGTCAGGGATGCTTGCAAGTTCCCTCGACATTCTGCTACAACTGCGATGTCATCAGCAAACCAGAGCATGTTTATTTCTTCGCCATTCACCTTGATGCCCTTGATACCAATTTCCTCTGCGTCTCTTATTGCTTCTCCCAGGTATAATTATATTGAATAACACTGGGGAGAGGTTTGAATCATTCTCTGACTCCTTCATTTATTTTGGCTTCTATCTTCCTTCCGTCTTTTATTTGAATTGTGGTGACCTGGTTCTTGTAGAGCCAGTAGATTTTTCTTCTATCCTTGTAATCCATTCCAATGGCTCCCAGTATCTTGAACATCTTTTCTATTCCTCATTGTCAAAGGCCTATTCCAAGTCCACAAATGCCACACACAACAGCTTGTATACGTGTATCATTTTCCCAGCCAGTATCCTTCAGCTGAGTATTGCCTCCTAGCTCCTTGGTTTTTCCTGAATCCGAATTGATTTTCCGAAAGATTCCCTTCAATATTCCCTTCCATTCTTCTGCTAATAATCTTAGTAAGTATTTTCGATGTGTGTAACACCAGGCTAAAGGTTCTGTGTTCTTCGCATTTCCTGCTAATTTCACTCTTCTGGAAATTCTCTGGTGGCCTTTCACTGTCATAGCTATCTCTGATTATTCCAAGGAGGGTATCTTTTGCTTTGACCCCGAGTGCCTTGAAAATAGTGAATGAATATTATATCAAATAGTGAGCTTACTTTTAGATCCACCCTTCCTAGTGTCTCTACTGCGTTCATCAAATGGGTACTTATCGTCACATGCTGAGGATTCTGTTTATTCTTCACAAGTTTCAAATGTCAGCTTGCCGTTGGATTTGTCAAAGAACACTCTCCACCATTGACTTATCGTATTGAATCTTATGCAGCTCATCAAGTATGTCAGCAGAACATTATGCTGGTCTTTGAGAAATTTTTTATCACAGCTATCTTCAAAATACCGATCACACCGCAAATTCGTCCCGCGAAGCCACGAACAATGGACAACAAATACACAAACTTCACTTGCTGTCACTGTGAGAACGAGTTCGAAGTTTGAGGCTTTACTTTGTAGAATCATTCGATTGGAAAAGAAAAATCACTTTTTACATTCCACACAAAGGTTTTATTGGTTTCTACAATATATGTCATTATCGATTTTGATAATGACATATATTGTCTAAACTATGGTAGAAATAAATAAAACATTTGTGTGGAATGTTCAAAGTGGTTTTTCTTTTCCAATGTAAGAACGAGTTTTATTCTGCACTCGTCATCCGAAGAGAAATAATTAGATTTGGAGTCAACTAAGTTGATAAATTCGTGCGAAACGGGTAAACAAAATTGTATTCTCCTCACACCACAGAGATTGACGATGTATGATGATATCAACAAAGTAATAACTAAATATTCCACATGTAAGCAAAACGAAAAGTGAGGACATGATGGGGAAAGGAAACAACACTCTTGTGGAAACTGATACGAACTTGGAAGATAAGTAACCGAATGAAAAAGATAAGACGAGAGAGCAGTGAACACACATGCAGCAGAATTATACAAAAATGCAAATACAGTAGAAACTCGAAAATACGAACTTCGAAATTACGAAATTTTGATTTTACGAAGCAAAATATTCGGTCCCGACCAAAAGGGTATCTAAGTGTATGTAACAGTACGCGATATTACGAAATAACGAAGTTTTAAAATTACGAACCTCGGATCTTGGTCCCGACGTGAAAAAGTTACTCGTTTATACGAATGATGATGGATCACAGTAACGTTTTCCGGCGCTCCTTGTCAGAGTTAAACATCTAATTAATCATCGTCGCCGAATACAATCTGCACTGAATGTATTACCTGAACGATATCTCATTTTTCAATGCTACAATAGTAAGGACGACTTTGAATCGTAGGCATCGTAGCTCATAAAATATGAAACCAATCTGACATAAAATGCGTTCGGCTTTGTGACCACGAGTCCACAGAGTTGCTTACGAGTAAAGAAAACGTAAATTTGTAATTTAACTAAATACACATTCTCCCACATCGCCCAGCCGCGGAAATAGGATGTAGACGCCTGAATGAAACCACCCGGCCGCGTCGTCTAGCCGCGACGTCCAGACGCGACAGTTGGACGTGGCCGCTGGACGCCCCAGTGAAACCAGACCTTAAGGACGACTTTGAATCGTAGGTATCGTAGTTCATAAAATATGGAACCAATCGGACAAAAAATGCGTTTTGCTTTGTTACCACGAGTCCACAGAGTTGCCAACGAGTAAAAAAATGTAAAGTAGTCGTGTACGGATATACTCGCCGGCGAGAGACTAATTGCTACAACCAGCATTTTCCTCTCATGATCCCTGGCATTTTTGTTACCAGTTTTCCCAAACATAAATCCATGATGAATACTCCTGGTATAGAAGTCGTTTGCTGCACGTTTGCAATAACTATGACATGTATCGGAGATGGTGCTATGTTGTTCGAGCTGTAGATTCAGTCGTGAATATAACCCACGGAAGCTTTTTTTCTTCTCACTATTTCAGACTTATTACACTCAACCTTGCTTGACGGCATAATTATTCCGGGTGGCAAAAGTTATCATCGAAGGACTCATGTTTAATTTACCGTCCTCATTGAGCGTTTTGATGTAGCCATCGAGCAAGGCTCTTCATACGCATTTCCCTTCCCTTCTTCCACCGCCAACAGCGAAGAAAATCAGAGAAAGTATGAGTTCGCATGGTTCATAGGGCCATTTAGTTTAACGCACATTAATTCTAAAGGAAGACTAGTTCCGGGCGCATGCAAAATCAATGGGAAAAAACGCTCAAGCACCCATATATATATTTATATCGGAAAATGGTGTACCCTCCTCCCCTTTTCACTCCAACATAGCGATCGAAGAAATATCCTAAAAGAGAAATCACTAGGCAGTCCCCACCAGGAAAATTCACCCAGCTCTCCTTCTCCTTTGCTCCAAAACCTCGGCATACTCTCCCCCATCACCTTTCTCTCTCACTTGCGGCTAACCTATCCCTCCCACACTGGCTATATTTCCCCTTCAAGTGACCCTCCGTGACCCCCTTCCCGCTCTATGAGTGGGCACGAGCCATCCCCCTCACACCCGAGGCCCCCGTGCCCGCCCTCCGGGATATCAGGCCCCTTCGAGTGCCCTTCCGTCCCACCCCCTCAACGCTAGGCTAGCATGAGATGCCCCACGCTGACTTTGCAGGCCCCCCATACCAGCTCTTTGGCCCTTTAAGAAGTTCCCTCCCCAATCTCAAGGAATCTGTGCACGCCGATGGGTCTAACTCAGCGTAAATATTGTTTTGCGGGCATATCTTGATTCATGGTAAAAGCTCCACTCGCCAGAGTCATGTCTTCCCTCTCCGCCGACGCAGCAAATTGGGGTAAGGGAGGAGGAAGATAAGATGCGACTATTCGGCGTAAAGCTGATGATTCATTCGAGGTTTAGTCTTCGCGCGCAGCCCTTGGCCTTGAACCCCAGGTGGATCACCCTCACAACAGACGTAAGATACTACGAGACCATGGGCCTCGCAGCTGTTTTTGTGAGTGGGCGAATGGAGTAACCCCCACCCACAGCGAGGGGGAAAGGAGGGAAAGAAGGCAGCTTCCAGCTTGATGCGTGGCCTGACCTGGAGCTGCAATGCTGGACGCAAGTCTCCTTGCTTGATCGTAAGCAAAGGAAAAACGATTAGTAAAAATATCCCACATTTCAATTCAATAGCGAATGTTTAAAAGAATTCTGAGATATAATGAATGAAGAGCAGGCAGGCAGACCTAATCTGAATAGAACCACAGCTGAAGCTTTCGTGTAGTAGAGTGAAAAACGAAAATTATTGATTTATAATGTTAGCATCGTTAGTAGCCGATGAAGTGTAAAAGGAACTATCAACCTTCACCGTTGAAGTGCGTGGCTTGTACACCCTACTTCTGAAAGGAGGTACACAGCTGGATTCTTCTATAAGCTCTTCTTTCATCTCTATCATCTCGGAAATAACCACGCACAAATAAGCTGAATCCAAGGGAGAAAAACGATTGTTATTTCGGGAAATTAATGGGCTTAGCATTATTTATACAAAATACATAACGTGTATCCATCGCATAGAATCCGCGAGAGAATCTCATTTTCACTGTCTTAGCTTAACGTAGGTAGATACATATATTATGCCTGACGCGGAGAAAGGGCCATCTTCTAACGACATTTTATTCCTCTAATTTCAATATCGGGTGCCAATGATCGCGCAAGTCGCACACTTCCTTATTGTATGCATCAATCAGTAATACTAATGATGAAACATCGCTCACGCCTCAGTTGAAGAGTTCTCCAGTTAGGAAATAATATAGAAAAATGCGCTATGAAGCTTCATAGGCTTGTTCCAAACTGCACAAAAAATTGGGCAAAAGACGCTTCATTGCCTAATCATTCATTGCAAAAAAATAACGGCAAGTCAGTTGTCGCGATGTAAATTTCCGCGGGGCTTAGATGGGAGTTTAATTCTTCCGAGTTTCGGGATTTCCGCCGTGAAAAGATGGAACGATGTGGTGGAAATCCCAAAAATCGGAAGAATCAACCTCCGACAAATTAGTTGCATTAAAGTTGGGTTAGAGTTTGGAGTTGCGTTAGAGTTGGGCATGAACACACATTTAAGTATACTTTTATGAATTATAACTTCGTAAATCATGCAAGTACGTCGCGAGAGTTCATCTTAATTTAAGGAAACGACAAAGAGCTTCATCGCGATGTTTTTGAAAGATACTCGTTGAAACGAAATTTGATATTACGAAGTGCCGATTTTTCCGGTCCCGTCGACTTCGTAATTTCGAGTTTCTACTGTAAAAAAGGATGTTTAGCAGAGATAAAGTGCGCAAATGAACCCTTGGGTCAAAATGACCCCACTTGGGCGTTCAAGGTAAAATATAATTTAACTCCCTAATGGATTATTTTAGGTAGGTAAAAATTTATGCAAGTGAACACCTAATAAAAATATTAAAAGTCACGAGAAGAAATTCTGTTCTCTTAAAAAATGAGATCAAAAAATAAATTTAAAAACATGATGGGGTCAAAATGACCCCTCTGGGCGTTCTAGTGTTAAAAAGAGTCTCTGAGAATAATCAGAAAGGAATGGTTTTCCTAATTTATAAAGTTATTACTAAAAGTTTCGAAGTTGTATAGTGAGTGAAAATTATGGAATCGAAGAATCATGTGCATCATATTGCTGCAATTTAAAAGTATAATACTATTACTGGAAAAGGTTATATAAAATTTGATATATCTTATGCTGGGCTTCGCACACCATATTTCCTACCACGTTGATTTGTTATCAGCTTATTCAACGGGATGTCAATGCGTGGGTGTTGCCTATACGGCCGGCCATCTACACGTCGCGGGCATCTGGACTGAATGATTTTTTAAAGACCATCATTAATAGTAGTCTTCCTTCAGCAATTTTAGGCTTATCATCTTCATCCCCACTCAATTTATTGTTATTAATTACCATTTGATTGATTTCATTATCTGTGAAATGTTGTGTGGTGATAGTATCGTGGTCGCTAGCTATCCATTCCTCTAAATTTACCAATTCCATTTCCTTTCGTTCAGGGTTATGTATGCTGTTTGCATAGTCAACCAACTCAACCATCATATGTTTAGCCTCAGAAACATGAAATTCTTTGAAATCCCCACTTTTGTCTACATCAAACCTTTAAGCAGGCCACAATGTAAACCACGCGTTTTTATTTGTTATTTTATTTATTTATTTGAAAAAAGTCCCCAAAAACGGCACTAAGGATAATTACATTGGTGGACACATAATAAAAATAAACAATAAATGCATAGGAAGATTACAATAGAAAGTAACAGATTAGTCATACAAACAAAACATACAACATGGAGAGGGACTTAGCGGGGTGTAGACAGAGAGGAGGGGGTTTGCGACCAATTGACCAATTGATTAGTAATTACGGATTTGAACACGGAGGGCCAGTAAGGGTGAATGTGAGGCTAGGGAGTTGAAAATTTTCAGGATACGGTGGAATAGGGAATGCTGGGATATTGAGAGACGAAATTTGGGGATTTTAAGGGGACAACTATTGCAAGTGGAACGAGGAGGAACGTGAAGTGGGAAGAGAGGAAGAAGGTCATTGGTATGGAGAGTACCACTCCAAACACTGCGGAGTAACTTCATGTCACAAAGAGAATGGTGGAAGGGGAGGTAGGGGATAGCGAGGGAAGAAAGGATAGATTCTCGCATAGAATCTCTGAGAGAGGGATGCGATGACAGGCAATGGCAAGAAAGAAATTGACAGGTCGATTAAGCTGTTTCAAGGTTGTGGGGCAGGTGGTTGACCAAATTGGCTCACAGTATTCTAAAATAGGGAGGACACATCTAAAAAATATCACACGTTGAGCAAACAGGTCATGTATGTCAGTATGATGGTAAAGAAGGCCGACGAAAGCCATTGCCTTACCAATAATCTTTTTAATGTGCTCATGGAAGCAGAGTTTAGGGTCAAAGATTACCCCTAAGTCACAATGGGAATTGACATGAAGAATAGGGTTTAGTGATAGGGTATAGGAATGAAAAAAGGTGGAATGCTTCAATGAGAAGGTCATAACAGCTGACTTAGAGGGGTTAATATGAAGCTGCCAAGTAGAGCACCAGGAGAGAACCGAGGAGAGAGCCAATTGGAGGGAATTGGAGTCAGAAGAGGTATCAATCCACCTGAAAATTTTGCAATCATCAGCATAAAGTAAGATGTTACATCCTGATGGGAGAACACAGTCCACAATATCATCAACAAAAAGCGAGAACAGAAGGGGGCCAGGTCGCTACCCTGAGGAACCCCAGAGGAAACTGGAAGGTGATTGGAGGAGATACTGTCGTCAAGCACACATTGATACCGAGAGTTAAGGAAACTGTGGAGTAAGGATAGGAAAGTGCCATGTATGTTGTACCTGTGCTGAAGTTTGAATCAAAGGAGTGTGGTTCATCATCATCATTGGTCAACAATTCTAGGATTGGTTTGACGCAGCTTTCCACTCGATTCTTCTATCGGCCAACCTTTTCATTGTGACGTAATTATTCTCTTTTACATCCTTCACCACCTGTTCCATGTATCTCATACGAGGCCTGCCTTTTCCAGTCTTCCCGTTCACTTTTCCCTCAACGATAGTCTTCATCAGGCCATCATGTCTCAAGATATGGCCGATTAAGTTGTCCCTTCTTCTTTTTAGAGTTTTCAGCAGACTTCTCTTTTCTCCTACTCTTCTTAGGACTTCCTCGTTACATACTCGGTCAATCCATTTAATCTTCAGCATTCTTCTGTAGCACCACATTTCGAATGCTTCCACCCTTTTCCTCTCCGCTGCTCTCATCGTCCATACCTCACTGCCGTAATGAAACATGCTCCAGATATATGTTCTGATAAACTGTTTCCTTACTTCTATGCTTGTATTTCCGCTGTAAGTAGATTCTTCTTTTGATAGAATGTCCTCTTTGCCTGGGCTATTCTACTAACTATTTCTTTCTTGCTTCGTCCTTCGTTGGTTACTCTGCTTCATGGTAACAGAACTCCTTCACCTCTTCAAGTTTTTGTTTTCCTAGTTTGACATTGGTTTTGGCCTCTTCTTTCTTGCTGCACACCAATATCTTAGTTTTCTTCTTATTAATCTTCAGATGATAACTGGCCATTGTCCTTTCCATGGTTGTGGTTAACTGAGTCAAAAGGTTTAGAGAAATCCAGGTAACACACATCAAGTTGAGAGTTGAGTTCGTAGGCATTTATAATATGATGGTGTAAAACGGTGAGGTTGGTGAGACAGGAGGCACCTGGGAGAAAACCATGTTGATTGGGAGAGATATAGGGGAGAATGAAGTGCAGAAGACGATCATGTATGATGCGTTCAAAAATTATTGATGAAACTGATAGAATGGAAATAGAACGGTAGTTTTCAACTATTTTCAACTAGGCCTTTAGAGCCGGATTTCCAAATTGGAGTGACGTTAGAGTACTTCCACTGCGAAGGGAAGCATCCAGTGGAGAAAAGTCTGTTAAACAGGATGGAGATAGGTATATGAAGTGAGGTAGCAGTGCGGTTGAGAAAGAGTGATCCCACATTATCCAACCCAGTAGACTTCGAACAGGGGAGCATAATTAAGTATTTAAAAACTTCCTGAGGGGTGGTTGAAATATAGGAGAGGGGATGTGGGCAAACGGATGGAATCTGGGGGAGAGGAAGGATGGGAGAGGTATGGTTGAAGTTGGAGCAGAAGTAATCATTGAAAGATCGACACTAAGGAGATTCACAGCATTATAAGATAGGGAGGCAGGAATACAGTGAGATTTCCTCCTTGCGTTAACAAGTGACCAAAATCTTTTAGGGTTCACCCGAATTTCCTCGGAAATGCCAGTAATATAATTTTTGTAATCACGCCGAAGGAGAAAGCATGAATGGCGCCTTAGTTCCACAAAGGAGGCACGGGTGTGAGGGTATGGGTGACGCTTCCAAAGTTTCCAGGCCCTGAGTTTATTTCTGAGAGCATGTATCATCTCTGCAGAATGCCAGATGGGTCTCTTCTTGGAAACTCGTCGTGAGAGGACGAAGTCCACAATGGCACCATGAACAAAGTCATTAAAGACCTCCAGGCCACCCTCAGGGAGCCGCATTCTATGAGGGCCCAGGGGATGAGGGAAAGAGCATGGTTAAATGCAGGCTAGTCTGCTTTTTTCCAGGCTCTCAATGTCCTTGGAGGGGGAGGTGACTGCGGAAGAAGAGGAATATAAAGTACGAGGGAGCACTCGAGTGACTTGTGGTCGGACAGGAAAATTTTCTTGCCTGTAGTACCAGAAGGAAGTCGGAAGGACGGCAGCACCAAATCCAGGGTTGCCAAATTTCTTGTGGGATTGGGGTTGCACTGCTCGAGCCCCAACCCGTCAATAAAATGGTCAATGAAATACTCGTTGCTGAGGGTGACGGTATGACCCTCAGTTCGGGAGGACCATTGAATGGACAGGTTGAAATCATGAAAGATTAGAACATCACCTAGAGAGCAAGCCTGTAGCACAGAGTCAAAAAAGGCTTCGGGGATGCTTAGGTTGTTGTTGGGCGGGCAGTAGAAGTAACCAATGAATAATATCCAAGCACTGTTACCACCAGATGTTGTTTTGATCTTAGTCCAGATGATTTCACAGTTCGTTTCCAGATCAGACCTTCGGGAAGCAGAGAATTTTGAGTGAATGGACAGCAGCACACCCCCTCCCCGAGAGTTCCGATCTCACCGAAAAATTGGGTGTGACTTGGAGAAGTCTAATTCACAGTCAGGTACGTTGTCGTTGAGCCAAGTCTCAGTCAGTGCAATAATTTGGAAGGACGTAAGCTCAGTGATGTGAGAACCAAGTATCGAGACCTTTTTTTGAATACTTCGAACATTCTGATTATAAACGTTTCACATGGGACCAGGATTAACACTTACATCACCCACGAGGAGGATTAGGAGCACAAGACTTTTCCAAGCCAAGCTGGGGATACAGAATGCTCAGGCGAATAGGAATGGGAGCGAGAATTTCTCGCCCGAGGTGTGGATGGAATGCCGTCTTCGGGGTTACCAGCACCCAGGCAGAGCACGGGCGATGGTCAGGAGGGACAGGGGATGACAGAGAGGCCACACAGCTTGGCACATGGGAACACAAAACTTCTAAGGAAACACAAGAACATCACAGAGTGGTGGGAATTATTGAAGTAGGCACTGGAGGAGGATTCACAAGTGCACACAACAAAAAAGAATTCAGAAAAGCAAAGATACACTGGACAAAAACACAATACAAGCAGAGGGCACACACATGTGCACCACAAAACACATGTGCACCGTAGGTGGTGGCCATCTTGATCTGTCTGTTTTAGAACTGACTGTGAAATACCATTACATGCACACGAAATTTCCCACATCAGGTCTTTTATATTATATCTGTTCATAAATAGTTTAGCCTGCTCCATTTGCATTTGGCCAGAAATACTAACTTAGCCCTTCACTTTGTCATAATCGAAACTATGTGATAGAAATCTGCTCTTTAATCTTCTGTCATAGTTTTTCTCTTTGTCATCCATTTCTTCGTGGCACTTTAACAGTAAAATATTGAGGATTTTCTCTTTCAGCTTCTTAATGAGTTATATTGTTGAAAATTCCACTCAGTATGTTTGAGACAAACACTTCAGTGATGCAACGGCGTCAAGCTTTTTCACAACTGGCACTTTTTCTGCGAACGTTAAAGTTTTGCATGCCTCACTCCTCGGCTGTTGCAACAACAGTATAGATAAAACATTATTTGGGAGAGACATAAGCTGATAACAAATAATTTTATCAAATTACGTCTAGTGGTAAATCAAAAATGCACGCACCATTGAAAGTGGCCAATCTGTAAATTAGTCATCCATCTTGGCGATGTCTTCAATTTTGTATGTTTAGTTCAAGTTGCGGAATAATCTAGTGAGCACAAAGTATCAGAAATAAATATGTTTAAATTATTCTGATTCTCGGAATGGGAAAAATAACATTAGGAATGAAATAATATCTCGGCAGATTATGAAGCAATGTTTCGGTAAAAAATGTTTCGGAATTTTCCACAAAGTAACAGGAAGTTGGTCATGGAAAAATTGGTGGATTATAGGAGTTCCCAGATTAGGGATTCCCGGATTAAGGGGGCTGTATACTCCGGGCGAAAAGCGTCTTTTAGTTCTCGAATCCGCCACGACCTTGGAGATCCCCTCGGTTCTCCGCCAGCCTTTGGCGAGCCTATCCACCTTCCCCTCCATTCCCCACCCCACAGAAAAACGTGCTCTGCTGATAAGGTGACGAGAGTAGGGGAAAGTCAGTGGCGGTCTGGCTAGTTCGGTGATAGACGAGGGCCTCCGGCGCGAGGCGGCTTAGAGGGGCCCCTGACTGGGGGTGACAACAATATTAGCAAAGACAGTGGTTAGTCTACCATCGCGCCTCACGACAACTGACTCACTCGACAGCTAATTGCCCTCCAACCAGGCTATACCCAACATGTCGTTCATTTTTTTATTCGCCGTAACTTTCACAAAACGTGAAATACAGAAATCTAATTTAATGTAAATTCCTTTTTACATCTTAGGAACTGACTATTGCTTGCGATGCAGTAATTAAAATGCTTGGTGCTTCATGAAAAAATATTGAAAATGGTCTGCGGTCCGCTGGACCCCAATGTGTATTTCATGGTAAATTTTGAGACATATCGAATAAATCATATAGCATTGTGTATCTCCTTTTTTACTGTTAATGTATTTGTAGATATAGTATTTAATCATTTTAATTATTTAAAAACAATATTTTTAATTTTTTAAACTATTATAGGATATTTGGTACCATCGAAGATATTTCGGGAATTATCCAATTTTCCTGCATTCTCATTTGAAATTTAGAAGTGAAATGTGAATAGAAAAACTTTACGTGCATGAAGCGTAGTTTAGCAGCATTGAAGATTATTTCTTGGTTTTTCGATCCTAAATAATGCCTTATAATAATTTGGCGTTCGTCATCATTTGGATATTTTATGTATTGGAAACTGTAAAGGGGATTATATACACAGCTATAGACTGCAACCTTTTCGGGACTTGCACTTGTCACAGAATGGCAATGAGCTGGCGCCTCGGAGAGCACAAGGGAATTCACAACTAGGGCCCGGGAATATGCTGGGAAGGGAATGTCCTCAAAATTCATGAAGGTAGTAGGCATTTCTTACAAGTAGTGGCTGGCGACCCGAAGCCCATATACGTCAAAATCTGTGGAAAAAGAGAGGATAAGTCAATTGCTGGTCATTTCAGCTCGAGACCAATTGGTAGCCTGCACATTTCTATAGCGAGTCGGTGCTGCGTTAGAGATGTCTTCCTCGTCGCGATTCTACATGAGGCGTGATGAAGATATTCGTCAGACATTGCTGGTGTTAAAAGAGGAGGAGCAGGAAGGGATGGGGGTAATTCGTCAGGCAGTGATGTAGATTCCGCACATGAGCAATCGGATTCGGAGAGTGAGGAAGATTGCGCGGATGCAGATAGAGACAGCGGTAGTAGCGGAGAACCTTTATAAGACGAAAGTGTACCAGCGACAAAGCGACCAAGAGGGAGCCAGGCGAATAGAGGCAGAAAGGCAACCTACAAACCTGCGAGGGAAAGACGGTTCTTGTTGCCGGGAAAAAGAGACCAAAAGACGATGAACTATTTTCCACCTAATGTTATCAGAACTAAAGACTTTATTTATTTATCGCTAGATTTCGCTCTGTAAATGAATTTCCCGGTCGGTTCATAACGATTGTTTTCGATGCGTGCTTCCGAATACCTCTAACTAAATTAGCACCTACTCTTTCTCATGAACTTTAATTCTGATTTTAGCATCTTTACCTAAACCTTAAATGGTAAAATAACCGTGCAATGATTATTTTTTGTTATGTCACGATTTTGAATACTGTCCGAAGACCCTGAAAGTCGATGGATATTATTGATATTACACTTATTTTATTTTTCTTTCTTTTTTGTATTTTGGAGAAGGAAACAGTAAAATTTGATTTCAGAACAACCCGGACCAAAAGGCGCAACGAGTGATATCAAAACTCCTCACCAAATTCGACAGTTATTATTTGATAGAGCTTTGCGAAATTTAATGTCGATGCACAGAAATGAGGAAATATAACGGCAGCGCTTAGAGATTTAAGTTCCCAATCGTATCATAGTGATGTAGATATTGAGGAGATGGAGGCATTTTTTTGGACTTTAGTATTTTTCTGGGGTGCAGAAGACGTGCAACATTATGCTGTATGAGCTGTTATAAACTGAGTTTGCATACAATATATCAATGTACCACTCCGCTACAGTGTCTCCGGTTTCTGTTGTCAACACTGCGTTTTGATTACTTCAAGATTGCAGGGCAGGGTGATCGATCAATGTTCATCAATTCTTGAAATTTGAGAAGACATGGTGGATAATTGTAGGAATTATTACACAGCCCATGAATACCGCACGGTTGACGAACAACGCTAAAAATTCTACAGATTGATGGGCATGCAGTGCAGCAACGAGAAGGAAGGTTCGACGTAACTTATGCCCGAGTGAAAGGGAAATAAAAATGAGACATCTATGCTCATTGTGCAGCACTCCCATGTGCATAGAAGTTATCTGCGTACTGCCTGTACTGGAGTGAAAAATCAACTTCTTTCCAGTACAATGTGAATATTTATATTTATTACGCAAAGAACTATAAATTAATAAGCATTTTAATTGACATTATAAGTGTTTATGAAATTTTCGAAAAAATCACTGAAAAATTAAACTTGAAAAATACGCTTCTTTCATATGTTGTAATAAACATATTTTTGGAGAAAAACTATTAAAAACGATAGTCTTCATACACTTCAAAGTCTTATCCTTAAGTAACTAACGGCATTTCTCGGTATTGTCAAAACATGAGCAACAGAAAATAAATTTCGATTTGATGTATTTCTGAGAGATTTTCTAAGTTTTCAAATCAAAAAGGTATTTTTTACTGCGTTATATATTTTTTTAAATAAAATATTTCAACTCATTGATATTAAAAAGGCTTCACATGAATGATATTTGCCATCTTCCTCAATGAAATATAGCAAAAATCTGAAATAAAAAAAATTATAACTCATGGGGTCCGCAGGACACCAGTGTGCACTTTATGATTCTCTTAGTAAGTGTGCATTTCTAAGGTTAAAAGTGGTGATAGGGAGCACCCACATAACTACCGACCTATATCCCTCACATCCATTTCGTGCAAAGTCTTGGAACATATAATTGTCAGTTCAGTCATGGGGCATCTAGATAACCAGAATTTATTGTCCTATGTTCAGTATGGTTTCCGGAAGATAAGATCATGTGAAACTCAACTTGCTCTCTTTTCCCACGATATTTTAGTTTATGGAGAAAGTAATATCCAGTGGATGCAATATTTTTCGATTTCAAGAAAGCTTTTGACAAGGTGTCTCATAGCAAACTAATTTTGATATTAAAATCTTATGGGATAGACAGTAATATTATATCATGGATAAATGATTTCCCGCATGATCGGGTGCAAAGGGTTGTTTTGGACGGTGTTACCTCTCCGGCAATTGAAGTCACTTCAGGTGTCCCACAAAGTAGTGTGAAAGGTCCACTGCTGTTCCTACTGTACAAGAATGACATCAATAAGGTGGTGAAAACTAAGCTTCGTCTATTTGCCGAATGACGCGGTACTGTACAGGGAAAGTCTATGCCCAAATGATAAAGAATATTTAAATATTGACCTACAAGCAATTGAAAAATGGTGTCATACGTCGAAGTTAGAATTAATTTTTGTTTTAAATTTGTAGTAATGAATTTTTGGAAAAAGAATTTTTCTCCTCCAATCGCTTACAAAATATGTAATAATGAAACAAACTTGGAATCCATTAAATATCTTGGGATAAGACTGACACATGATCTTTCCTGGGGTGAATACATACGTGAAATAATGGGTCAAGGTAATCGTAAACTGGGATTCGTCAAAAGAGTATTGGTAAATGAGACGATCATGTACGAGAAATCGGCTACTTTTTCCTTGTTAGACCTCATTTGGAATATGTAGCCAGTATAGTTAAAATTACTAATTTTTAAATAAAGAAATCTACTTGAGGTTTACGCTCTCAATTTTTATATAACATTGACGGTTGAAGAAATTGCTGTTTCTGTTTTCACGGGAAATTGATAAAAAAATTTGGAAAAGGTACTAAGCGCTACGAAAATCAGTGACTATCACCAATATGCAAGATTTTGTTGTGTGAAATGAGCCGTACTGTTCTGTGGATTCCGAAAATTACCTTCAAATTCCTACATCACCTCCGGTTTTTCCACAAATCACGAAAACATGAATATTAGAAAAGGCAATTTTTTAATGTTATTGCGTGTTACTTGTGTTAGTTACACATCATTTGATTGGCCCAGAATCTGTCAACCCTCTTAAATTTTCATATAAAATGCCCCGTGGGGCCCAAAAAATAAAAATGCAATACTCCTTATTACAATGCAGTTGTTCTTGAACTTGATAATAATATTGATGATCTCTTTTTTGTTTTAATTTCCCTTCAAGAATATGGCAAAACTTGGTTATTTTTAATGCGTTCAATAGGAGTGACCTCCCTACAAGATCAAGGGCGTTTTATTTCCAGAACACCTCTACCATCAGGTATTAGCCCATTGGGGGAGCCGCCAGAAATGGCAATTCCTGGTCTACAAACATTCCCTGTGCATCCGCTTTCCCCCGCGTAGGCCTCAATGGCTCTTCGTTCCATAGCCTTACTGTATTCTGTGGATTTGCTTCCCGAGAAGGATGGGCGTAAAATGGACTTCACAGTATTTGTCCTGGTTGCTTTGGGCCTCAATTTGCACACACGGCCGAATGTGGATACTGTCAGTCTTTTTAGGCTTTCAGGCATCAACGGCCTTGAGTACCGCTGATTCCTGGTGTGTGCCTCTAATTCCTCTTTCTCTTTCTCATTCAATGAGAGCGATTTCAGGAGGCTGGTCTTGGAGTGCTCATCTACTTCCCGATTGTCACTCTCAATGCACGCAGAGTTCTGATCTGCACCCATAGGATCTTTCTCTCTCTCCGCGCATGTCCTACCCTTCTTCATCCCGTCCATAAAACCTATTCTCATCCTTCCCCTGCCCTGCTTGCCAAACATTATTCCCTCTATCACGACTCTGAGCAACCCATCGCCCCTCATTACCTGTTCAAGCCACCTACTCTGCCTTCCCCTAATCCCATCCAGCAGCTTCTCCTCCTCCTCCCAAACGAAGTCAAGTACTCCTGCATTTGCGTTTCTCTCCGTCCAAAGCTCATTTTCCTTCTTCCTCCACACCCACATCTCGAACGCCTGCAATCTATTTTCAATTTTTCCTTTAGTCTCCATTTTTATATAGCTCCTACTTTTTCAATACTCTCCCTCTGTGTCGCACTGCCGTTATCTATCACATGTAAAAGGGTTTTGATATAATTGGATATATGCATTTTAAATAAGGTAAAATCGTACCAATCAAGATATAATGATATCTTTGTAAAACTGTCCTAAGCTAGTTGTGATGTGAATGGTGAAAAGAGTTTTACGCAAATATACATATAAATACCAATCTACATAGGGAGGAGAGCTTCGTCTACAGCGAGATCGTAAAACCAACAGTGACAACTATGAACCAACCTCACTCTCCTCATATGAGTTATGAAAAATTATGATCTCCGGCAACACCGGGTAATTCAGCTATCTAAAATATTTAAAAATAATATGCAAGGATTTTTGGAGAAATGGCTTTTAAAGGCAATGCATTGATTTTGATATTTTCCATGCTGTTGAAATTCAACGCCCCCCCGCCTCCCCCCCGCTAGTTCATTACAATTAAAAAAAGTAAGTAGAAATAGCTTCGCGTACCACTCCGGAAAGTGAGTTGTAGTTAGTCCAATACGATCTTTTCCTTAAAGACCCATTGGCAGCCACTGCTATCAAGGGTATACCATCGGTATCCACGTCTCCAGCCTGCACAGCGAGATCATATTCCTACTTCCCGGCACGCCTCATCACCTCCCACGCAGCATCATGCATTCCTAGGATGCAGTATTATTGCATTTTTCGGTACGTTCTAGGAGTAATACACGGCATATCGAGAACTGCACTAAGCTCCGCTAGTTGTGAATATCCTTGGTCAGTTCATATCGTATTTGCAACCTGTAATTAAACCCTTGTCATTATCCCACAGTTTATGGCACCCGCTTCGCATATATATTTCCAAAGCACATTAGCAGAATTTTGATGGTGGCATGTCTCGAGAGAAAATGCCATGAAGTTATTTACTTGAGAAGATGATATTTATCTATGATATCCGAAGGTATTTTAGAAATGTGGTTATTAAATTGGATTCCCAATACATAATTTTAGTCTGAGTAGATTAGGGTAGTACTTGAAAACTTTAACAGTACGATCTCTACTTAATATCATTGTATTTGGGATATTTTACAAACTCGTTGGTAGCAATGTGCGCGGGGTCAGATCATCCCGTAATGCTATCAAAAAAGGAGTCAACTATTGAAGACCGAATTCAGAAGTTCAAAGAAATGCACATCTTAGAGGCGATATACAAGATATGACAAGGAATTTACAGTATAACCATGCCTTGTTAACTGATACGATTTTTTTCATTAGGGTTTTCAGTATTTAAAAATATTTCCATGTTACACATCTGACGAAATTTGCTGAAAAACCCTTTCCTTTTCTCCTCTATCACTTCCATGTCTGATATTATGCAAGAAAGCATGTTTTCCCATAGTTTTTAGGGAGGAAAAAAATGTTTTTTCCTCCCTAGAAGAAAAAGTTTTATATCGAAGATTCGTCTTCCGGTTGGATCGTAAGCTTTTGTCACCGTAGATTCCGGCAAAATTATGGCATCACCGTAACGTAGACATAAAGTACTTTCATTATGTTGAGAGCAATGGATGACCATTTGATCAATAAGGAACAGACCGTTTAAGCAAATTTGAAAAGGAAAAAAAAAAATAATCTCCAGAAACGTTTCCTGGACAAGCAATGATAGATTCATTAACGCGATTGAGGCAACAGACACACCTACAATTTATCGTAATATAGTAATAACTTACAGGTGCTCGGATGATCACCCCCCTCCACTCTCCACTGTCTACGCCAATCACTACGACAAAGCATTTGACAAATCCGAGTACAAAAGGACTGGTTGAAGAGTGAATATGATCCTTTACTAAGGATCGATCGATATCGAGCGATCCACATTGGGAGTAAGCGCGAGCAGCAAAGACAGCTGTGAAATCTTATCCCTCATGGTATTTTCATGGGGGCCTCGTACCATGTTGAAATACAAGGTCGAGGGGCATCCCAAAAAGCTACACCTCCCCTCATCGCTCACCCCTCCCCTACCCGCTCTTCCCCCCTCCTAAGCGCTGCCACTCGCTCTCAGGCTGACAGCGGAAATCGCAGCGCCGCCGATGGAACACGTAATTTAGATCGAGGAGTCGTGAAAAATGCGTTGCATAGGTCCACGAGAATGTTCACTGTGACGCTAAAATACGCTTTATGGAACATTACCACGTTCCAACATGGAGATGAAGGTTGGTTATATAGCCAGAATGAAAAGATTTTAAAGAAATATGCGTCCAAGGCTTCATGGCGAGCTCCTGATTTTGGACAAATTTACGTTTTTCAGCTTTCGATCTATTTATATAGAAAGTGAAACGCCCATAACTGCAATACTTATGCTAAGTATTAATCCTTATTCTAGAGTCCTGCTCAATCAGATTTGCAATAACTAGTATATTTAAGTCGTAAATCAAGAACACGTAGACGTCTGCGGACGCGTTTTTTTCAGTGGTATAGAGCCCCCTTAAGGGTGCTCAACTGTACTATAATAATTAAGTCCGGTTAAACAGCAAAAATGAAATGTTTTTTAAATATGTCCACTGATGTTTTTTCATTATCTTTGTTCTAGTTTCTACCAACTTTGTATTCTGTCTACTGTTATAAGCTCATTGGCGCAAGATAAACTCACTGTGAAAACTGCACTGAGGAAGCTGCTTGGACAAGAGACTAGAGATGTGTTTTCTCCTAAGGTATACATTCCTCTGAGTACCCATTACATATATCCCATACACATGTCATGAATCAAGTGCTTTGATCTGGGCAGTCATATAAGCTATTGGAGTCTATTTGTGGTTTGTAGTCAGAGGTCACTGTGCACATTTGTATTAAGGGCTTGAATGCTCTTGGAAAAAGTTATTTTCAAACAATCCCCGAGTTATTTCTTCCCATGGTCACACACCTTCTCCTTTGGCATCATTCATTCATGATGTTTGATTTTGTTTTTACTGTCCAGATTCATTTTGCATAGAAAAATGCAGATGTATTTATATTAAGGTGGAACGATAGCCCTGTGGGCAAAGCTGTGGGCTACTGACTGAAAGTCCTGGGTTAAAATTAGACTTGTACCGATACCACTTTTTCCGATACCTCAATACCAGTGGCCGATACCGATAGTATTATATGCCGATACTAGTGATGGACGGATCCAGGTTTTTGTCGGATCCGGAACCAGATTCTTAGTTTCAGATTATCGATTCTGAATTCCATTCCTTTTCTAATCCTAGATTTTTAATAAATATATAAATACAGCAACAATAGAATTACCAAAAACAAGTAAATTTATTGTAGAAAAAATCAAGTTCCTATCTATGTGGATAATATTTTCCTGGATCAAGATTTACAGATGCAATAACTATATCTTATTACTTCTAATATAAAGATCACTTTCCTTATCACATACTTATCAAGCAATACATTTTTGAAACCTGTACAACCATTCTTTGGAGTGCAGTTAAAAGAAACGTTATAAGTTCATTGTCATCAATGAAGGAATTATTTTCTAATTATTAATCAAATCCTTTTTAGAAACACAAAAAAATGTTTAATCCGGCCAAGAAATCCCGGTTATGGAATATCTGGGGGTTCCATTTTTAAGACAAAAAAATTATTATAGAATATTTCAAACTGCTAAACTAGTAATTTTGCAATGTCTTATTAATAGAGGTCCGTGAAAGTGGTTTTATTTTTTGCTAAAATTCGTTTTAAAACTATGTGATTTCGGTGTTATAGAATATCTTGGTGGTGTTATAAAATTGTAACAATTTTTGCGCATTTCTAGGCATTTTATTATTTTTGGTACACATTTTGTGAATGCTTATACTTTTATTAAGCATTTTACATAACAAGAAAGCAGTGAAAGAAGCACGCATAACTAAACACAATAGGAAACAAAGAAACTTGAACTGGGGGTGTGTCGAAATGATTTTTTTTTTTTTGCATTGAAGCTCAGTGGAGCGCCGAATATCCGACTATCAACCGCTAATAAGTAGCACGCCCTCTACTCCTATCTTTTCTGTTACTTTCCCCCTTGCCTCAACTACTATCGCTTCCGTTCCCAGCCAGCGGCCGTGTTTAAGTCTACAAAATTGTTAAATTAGGCCCACACCAAAGGTTTTCCTGCAACAAGTTATACAATTACGCTGTCTACTGCGTCGCGGTGAGTCACCGGAATTACTGCTCGGCATTGACGCGTGCCGGGTGCGTGAGCTTATATTTCCATTCTACCGCGGCCGTGTTCAGCACATTATTGATTCAGAATATCTAATTCTTCAGGAGAGAAAGCGCGTCATTCTAGATATTTCCGAGAATTTCAGGATTGATAAATGTGAATCGAAGAGAGAGGCGGTGATTAATTTAACGGCAAATTCCGGCGGAGACATCACTACAGTGCGCGATATTACGCGAATGCGATATGCGCGAGACAAAACAAGCCAATTGACCTTTGAATCGTAATGAGATAGAGCGAATGAATGTCATCAGCGTTAAACAATGAAGGCTTAGGCTTTAATCGATTATGACTCTTTGCATGTGATTTTTTTCGCAAATTCACGTAAAATTCGCGAAAAAGGCGAAATTTCGTTTTATTTTCCGATTTCGCGTCATTTCGCCATATTGCATCTCGCGAATTTTACGGATCTCTACTTATTAATAATAACCTTTAAAATGGAATTTGAGAATTTGATACTCCTAAGGAGAGGTTGAGTAACTCTGATCTTGAAATGAGAATAGCCTTTTTTCATGCTACTAGTACAGGGTTTATAGGAACCTGGAAAAGTCAGGGAAAATGAAAACGGCCATGGAAATCCTGGAAAAGTCAGGGAATTTAACGTGTGGTCTTGGAAAAATCACAAAATGTTAAAATTTATCGCCTGAAAATGCCAAGAGATGAAAAACTGCACATAGGAGCAGAGAAGGAGGAGGGTGAAGGGGAGGGGACGGCTGACCTCAGGCCGGCTTCGTTACGGAGGCAGCCCAGGGCCCTATTCTGGTTCTTTCTGGCTATAGCCTGCATGATTTGGTGAATAGATTGGCGAAAGGTGTGCCATTCATACTTTCATTTTCATTCGCTAGCGATTTCGCCAGGAATGATTCGCTTTGTCTGTCTGGGGAGGAAAAAGTTATTCTCAGTCAAATTTGAAGTCACTTAGCCAAATTTGTAGAAGGATGTGAGGAAGAAAAAATCAAGATTGATTCAAAGAGCTACTTTAACATGACATCAGGTTTGAAGGAAAAGCCATGTTAGCCTTCTTTGCATATATTTTTCTGCAATTAAATCCCTTTCTGAAGGCATATCAATGTAAGGAATGATAATTTTTATTTTGTTGGCTTAAAGTTGTTGATCCCTTATTACTGGAAGTTCATATGATTAAGTTGAAAATAAACCTACAATTTTTCATAAGTTTAGACTTCTTTGCTTCCTCACTACCACTTATATCTCTATAAATGACCGAAATCTTGGGAGTTTTCAGGCACTCAAAAGTCAGGGAAAATCACTAATAATGGTCTGGAAATCCTGGAAAAGTCAGGGAAAATGATAATGGAAACTCCTATAAACCCTGTAGTAGCAAAATTTAAAAATATCTTGGATTTTTTCTCCATTGGCCTGGGTTTGCAAGAAAAAAGTAGAATGACATGTGGGGAGCCTGCATTCTCCAACTCAGGTAAGCCGACAATAGCAGAGTGGGGTAGTGGACTGCAGGTATTGAAGTTCGTTTCTTATCACTGTTTAAAATTTTTCTTTCAGCCATTGAGTCAAAAATTTTATCATCCTTAATTTTCAACCCTTGTTTGCGGATATGTACTACCTTTTTGTACTTTTATTGCTTAAACTAGATTTACAAATGCATCACTCAAAAAGACATTGTAAAGTAAATGTAATGATTCCATGATCTTAATCCTGCAATAAAATATTGTTCCAGTTACTTTTTCTAATGCTAAATTTTAATAATTTTGTTTAATATATTGACTTATAAACTGACATGCAATTCCTGATAATATACTTTTTTTAACTGCCAACTTGCATTACCCTAGGAATACAGTATGGCCTCTATTCCTAGACAGTGTTAAGGATCGAACTCGCGACCGGCAGTACATTAGCCCTCATTTTAACAACTACGTTATCATAGATTCGCGGGAATCTGGCGAGTGTAGGCAACCCGCGTGACATTTGGCTTGATATTTTTTTCTCACACATCCTGAGATGGAGAAATGGAGAAAAAAGTCAAGATGAGTATTTTTTTATTTTGTTTCAGTGGCATGGAAAAAATCATGTTTTCATTTCATGACCCGATTTACACAACCTCTCCATGTCGGTATCTACCACACCTACATTCCATTTGCAGGGCACATCGATCACAGCCACAAAATTTTAAAATCCACAATCCGGATCTGAATTTATACTATAAATGAGATACTTTCAGTCGTAACTTTGTGGAAATCCATTCTGAATAGATTTATTTCAAACTTTTACAAACCACACTATATAATGAAAACTCACGACCCGGGTTTTGGCGCTAAGCACCATCATCAGGTGAAGTCCCAGGGCGAGACCCCTGTATATACACCACAGCTGGACTGGAGGGGGGGTGTTGTTGATGAGAAGAGGGTGGGAGATAATTAGGAGGTAGACTCGGAGTGTATTGTGGTGGAGGGTGGAGAGATAAGCGGTGATTTGCAGGGCTAATGGTAGACCTTGGGTAGAATGGGGGAGGGAGCGTAGGCAGCGACTGTGTCGAGGATCGGCGAGGAGGCCGGGTACAAATATTCATTTATAACCGAAACCTTCGGGTCATTCACTGCTTTTAAAATCTCGAGTTGCTCGAGAGAATTCAACTCCATGTCAACAGTAAAATCACTCCGGTGGTCACAGTCTAAAAGATGCTTCGCGAAGTTGCTCTTGTCGTTGTTGTTCTGTTTAAAAGAATTCAAATGTTCTTTACATCTAATGTTAAAATTCCTGGCCGTTTGACCCACATACACTCCATCACAATCACCACACCGTAAAGCATACACACCACTTCTCTCTTTGGAGTACACTGGATCTTTGCACTTAACAAATAAGGTTTTAAGTGTAGCCGGGGTCCTATACGAGATATTATAAATTTCTTTAGGAAATATTTTGGCCAATCTGTCGGTAACGTCACCTAGGTATCTTAAGGAACACCACCGTTTTTTGTCCCTTTCTGAAAACTTTGTGGAGAATATGGAATCGAGTGCCTGTTTCTTTTGCTTATTAGAAATTAATTTATCTATTAATCTATTTGTGTAACCGTTATTTCTAGCAATCTGTTTTATTACATTGACTTCCTTATTGAAGTCGTCTTTTGACAACGGTACGTTAAATAGATGGTGAATTAGCGAATGGAATGCCATTAACTTTTGTGGGTACCAATGTCTTGAATCGGCCTGGAATTACATGGTCGGTGTACGTGGGTTTACGGAAAATGGCAAATTTGTGTTGTCCGTTCTCAATTGATATGGAGAGATCGAGATAATTTAGCTGACGATTGCATTCTTTTTCGCGGCAGAAGGAAATATTTTCGTGGAGCTTATTCAGAAGTGAAGTAAACATGTCTAATTGGCGATGGTGGTGGTGTTCCTTAAGATACCTAGGTGACGTTACGGACAGATTGGCCAAAATATTTCCTAAAGAAATTTATAATATCTCGTATAGGACCCCGGCTACACTTAAAACCTTATTTGTTAAGTGCAAAGATCCAGTGGACTCCAAAGAGAGAAGTGGTGTGTATGCTTTACGGTGTGGTGATTGTGATGGAGTGTATGTGGGTCAAACGGCCAGGAATTTTAACATTAGATGTAAAGAACATTTGAATGCTTTTAAACAGAACAACGACGACAAGAGCAACTTCGCGAAGCATCTTTTAGACTGTGACCACCGGAGTGATTTTACTGTTGACATTTTACACAGTTCGAATAACAGACGGGAGTTGAATTCTCTCGAGCAACTCAAGATTTTAAAGCAGTGAATGACCCGAAGGTTTCGGTTATAAATGAATATTTGTACCCGGCCTCCTCGCCGATCCTCGACACAGTCGCTGCCTACGCTCCCTCCCCCATTCTACCCAAGGTCTACCATTAGCCCTGCAAATCACCGCTTATCTCTCCACCCTCCACCACAATACACTCCGAGTCTACCTCCTAATTATCTCCCACCCTCTTATCATCAACAACACCCCCCCTCCAGTCCAGTTGTGGTGTATATACAGGGGTCTCGCCCTGGGACTTCACCTGATGATGGTGCTTAGCGCCGAAACCCGGGTCGTGAGTTTTCATTATATAGTGTGGTTTGTAAAAGTTTGAAATAAATCTATTCTGAATTTATACTCTCTTCGGATATGATTTGTATAGCGAATGAAATGACCTGTGGATCTTTGGATCCAACCCGACCATCCTTAATTTATGAGTGATACATTTGTAAATCTAATTTAAACAACAAAAGTATAATAAAGTAAGTGTTCAAATATAATGGTTTGGAAATGAAGATGATTACATTTTCGCTGCAATGACTGAAAGATAAAATTAAACTTTGATCGGCATTGAACTTCACGCAGTACACTAGCTCTTGTTGTCCGCCTGATCCTAGCAAATATAGTCTACCCTCGTGACATCCTACGTATTTTTTTCTTGCGATACCGGGGTAATGGGGCACGGGAACACTTCCATCTAATTTTGTGAGCTGAGTTACACATCCTCTTCTTGTCAATATTTACTGCACCTACTTTCCATTCATGGGGCACTTCAATCGCTAAGCCACGAAAATTTAAAATCTACAATCTTGATCCGATTTTACTCCGTGTCTTTGGATCCGGATCCGGAACCGAGTAAAATGAAAGATCGATGGACCTTTGGATCCTACGGATCTGATCCAGCCATCACTCACCGATACCTTACTTATTTTTCTAAACAAAATTGATATATTTGATAAGTGCTTTCCTTCTGGTGAAATCAACTCAGTAATCAAATGTGTTATGAAAGATTTCCTAATTATTGAGAGAAATGACATAGTGACAACTCTTTTATTTTTCTACTCTTACAATTATCCCTGGAGTTAGACTTGCTTAGATCAGATTTAAGCCCTCTTGCATTGTAAATACTAAAAATTCTTTTTAAGAAATTAATAAGAGCTGCTGAACATGCTCAGCAGCTCATATTTGAATGTATTGCTCATTGACATGGCTGCTGAACATGCTCAGAATTTGAGGGTTCTTCTGTAAGGACCATAGCACCAATCTCTGAAAACATTTGATCAGGAAACTCTAAACCTGCAGGTACACCCAAATACAGTGAACTCTTGTTAGCACGTTTTTTTAGGGACCCTGAAATCCTGAACATGGTAACGAGGAAAACTTGCTAAACAGATTAGGCCCTATCAGATTATGTTTAAGATGTATGTGTGAGTTGCATAACTTTGAGGGAACAATATGCGTGCCATCAAGTTATTTCATAGCTGGCGTTAATTTATTGTAACAAAGTTTCGTTGTCAATTATTATGCCTCCCAAAAAATACATACCTATGATATCTTGCGTTGATGCGCACTCAATAATTAATGATGACTATATGACCAAATAGCACATTTTGTGTAACTATCCACGCAAAAAGTATGTATAGACTCAACTTTGAGGCTTGATATTTGGCTTGAGCCCAAAAAAGGAAGAAGCGAAATTCATAGAGAGCATATCAGCATGTAGATAATTTAACCATACCTTCATTGCAGGTACCAGACTTTTTTAATACATACTTTTGAGGCATGTTTTTGCAGTGAGGATGAAAACTGGCACTTTTTTTTAGAGTTGCAGAGGCCAGTGTCACTTTGGAGATTATCATAAAAATATGAAAAGCACATATGAAAGGAAATTTTGATAGAATATGAATTGTACTTTTGCCATGAAAATCTTAAAATTTCAAATGTTTTCTTATATTCCTATAAGTTACTCTAGTCAATTTATGAAACTGGGTTTTCTCCATACATACCTATGCAGCATTGGAGGCACGCGACAAACGCCTTCATCTTTATTTTAAAATTTATAATGGGAATCCATTAACATCATAACAGTACACCATGCCACGATATTTGAATTTCATATTTTTTGGAAAATGAGCTTGGAATGTAGGCGGAAATGCTGAACAGTGTATGTGTTGAGCAGGGCGACCTTGAGTTGATGGCAGAACTTTGATTTTTGCTGCTATTTCAGCAAACTTTCTTTGTCCATGGATTTTCGTCTACTTTTCGGAGGAGGTTGAGCTTTTTGCCTCAGGCTTTCCCATAGCCAATTCTAAGCACTTGTCTCACTTTTACTGTCATGAAGATGACAGCTAAGTAAACAAATTTGCGACACATTGTAAGTCAGTTGAATAAGGCAGGATTTCAAAATTGTGATTTTAGATGATTTTCACCAAACCTTCAAATAAAAGTGTCGAAGAAAGCAAATACTCGAAAGTATTGAAGTATCGGGGAAATGGTCGATACTCGCTATCGGTATCGGACCAAGTCTAATTAAAATAAAGCTGAAACTCCTTTGCCCAAGATGTGATTTTCTGGGTTTCATGTCCTGTGGTACCCAGAAACTACTGGCAGCCCAGGAAATAGAACTTCTCCCCACCTTCTTGTGTAAATTTTAAATTCCATTGAGCCTAGCTCTTTACCTTCATCAATGAAACAAACTTGTGGGTTGAACATGGATTTTTAAGTTCATAATTCATTGAGCTTTATCAACCATTTATGAATTTACATTGTTGGTTTTCTTTCATTTAGATTTCTCAATTGGTTGAGGAGTGCCTGGCCCGGGATTCCCTCAGTTGGGGTGATGTTGAGTGCCTTATACCATTGCCACCATCTCATCAGAGAGGTGGCAGCCATCACTGGGGCCGCTCTGTCACCTTGAGCAAGAATATCCCCTGCCCTCGATGCTCACTGCCTCTCACAAGTCAGGTCTTGCTGTCTAGCAACCCAGGAGGTTTGCTGGTCTTGCCGTGTGGCCATGCCCTCCATGCTGTTTGTGCCAGATCCTTGAGTAAATCTTGTCCTTTAGGATGCCCTCAGGTTCGTGTAGGATCTGGCACCAGTGCTATGGAGGAAATTTAAGTAAAACAAAGTGTTAGTGTTGTTTAAGTCAGGCTGTGAGTGATAGCAAACATTTTGTTATTTTTAGTTTGGGAAAGTTGAAACATTGGTTTTCCAGTTAGTTACTGTAAGACTTGCTCAGTTTGTTTGTGGTTCAGGAATGTTTGATGTTTAAAGACTTGATTAATTCGATCATATTGATTGGAATATGTTACATATGTTATACTATGCCAAAGCTTAGTGCTATGCCTAATTGGTAAGCATCCAGATTGATAGTGAAAATATCAAATGTTTTTTTAATGAATCCCCACATCCTTAGAGTTAAGTTTTTATTTTAGTTGAATCTGATATCACATTTATTTTATATAACACTATTGGAATATCTTGAAGTAGTTGAGGTCAACCAGGTGCAATATCGTAAGAGACCCGCCTAAAAATCTTATTTTGTGATACATGATAGTTAATAACTAATATTATTTTTTAAAGATAATTATAATATTTTTACTTTATCTCTTGTGCCTTAAATGTTTTATTTAACCCTTTTATGCCAGAATTTTCCATTATTGTTGCTTGCAGTTGATTGTACCACATATAGATGCCACAGGAAAGCAGTCTATTTGAGACTTAGTTTTCTGGACTTGAGAGATAACCACCCATGTTTCTGGGTATCAGACTGCAAGCTATACTTTCAAAAATATATCTAGTAATGGTTTATACTGGTTAAGTTTGTAATTCATGTATTCTTATATTCAGTTTATATGCTAGGCTCATCCTGGAACCTCTGTTTACGTCTGATACTCCTATCACATAGCTGGTTTATGATACTCGTAGCCATAATTTTGTGTTGTTTATGAATTTTTCAATGTACACAACTGTTAAATTACTGCATTGATTACCCCAGACTATTTGAAGACTATTGCCTGTAAATAGATAGGAAACAATCTCTATATTGGCTTTGTTCTATGTTATTCATGTGTCTTGCTAGTCTCATATGGGTTTCCTTAGGGTGGGGTGGGTTAAATATCTAGCTGTGACATTTTATTCTAATTGCTGCTCTAATTCAGAAGTTGATATTAGGGGAAATATATAAAAAAACTACCAGTGGCTCAACTTATTGCAGCAGTTGGGCAATAACAGTGATAGTGAAAATTGAAGGGGCTGCTAGCTGACCATAATTAACCTTAACCGTAATCCAGCATCACTCATTATCAGTTCCAACAGTATCTTAATGTAGCTATCTTTTACATTCTTTTACCAGCTGATATCTTCATAAAAAAATATTTTTCCTTTATATCCATTTCTAATTGCTGCATATATCCCTAACAATGCCTTCCTTGGCCATCCTACAGGTTCCCTCAAGTGTAATTCAGTTAGTAAAAGGTTTGTCCTCGTTGGTGTAAAGATTTGGTTCATCATAGCCTTCGATTCTGCTGTATATCTTTCATTTTACTCCTCAATATTTCAGTCATAATTTGCTACGTCAATGACCTGCAGTAATAGGAGTAACAAGTCTTTACTGTATCCTTAATGATGGTGCACTGATAAGACATTAAGTCACAGCTTCTTTTTGTTATCTGATTAGAACTTTTGTATCAAGATAGGATCAACTGATTGGGACCAAATTCCCTCCCTATATTGTAATGACTTCCTTGAAAGTTGTTAAATAACTATTGTGCAGAATTTGTCTTTCAGGTTCTTAACTATTTTTTATTTTATTTGGTCATTATTACTCAAAAGTACAAATGGTGTATTATGTAACTTACAATCTTTGAATTTTCAACTTTTATTATTGGTACTTTTGTTTTGGACACATACTGTATTTACCGGATCATAAGATGATTCTCTAGTCTCAGCACTTCAGATTAGGAAAAAAGATGTTTTTTAGCGATTTTCATGGGAATTCAGCATATTTCTAAACAAAATTTTTATATTACCATATTTTCTGATAGGTAGTTAACCTACATGTTATCTATGCAAAAAATATAGAAAAATTATAAAAATAATAGTGCGTGATGCACAACAGAAAATCTTGTTTCATTGACTATTGACCTCTGAAACGAATGACTAAGCAACTCACATCATATATCTAGGACGTCACAGAGTATATACTCACTTACTAGGCCAATTTTACTTCAACCAACATATTGTAAATGTTAATGTAATCATATAATTACATTTCAAAACACAAGAGTAAATATTTATTGTAAAATATTATAGTAGTGGAAAAACATTCTTGTCAGCATAATGCAAAGGAAGAAATCATAAAAAAGGAAGATGAAGTAATTAGTTAGAGAAATACATTGAAACTTTTAAACATAAATCTTAGTCGAAACCATAAAATTCGTCTCCTGCGTCCCACTGGAATGATTCCATAGTTCACAGTATTTCCACCGGAACATCAGCAACTTCGCTTTCTTCGCATTTTTCATTAACTTCATTGTTTTCAGATTCTGTTGTTTCCGTAAGCTCCAAATCCCCAAATGATGTATTAAACCGTCTTTGGATGCAAGTTACTGTCACTGAATTATAGCTTTCCGATATGCATTTGCTATTTATTCATAAGATGGTCACTTCATCTTCCCAGAGTTTGTATATTCATGGACACCTGCAATCATCCACTTCTCCCACTTAGCTTGAAGTTTTGATTTGAAGGATTTATTCGCTGTTAAATCAAGGGGTTGAAGTTTCTTCATCAGTCCACCAGGTATAATTGCAGCCTTGGAGTATTTGGTGATCAATTTCTTTACTTCGGGCAATAAATGGGCTTGATATGCATCCATTATTAAAACAGATTTGGGGCTGAAGAAAGCATGTTTACGTTTTTTCCAGAAATTATCCAACCAGGTCTTCATCATTTCTTTATTTATCCATCCATTTTCATTTGCGGTAACAATGAGGTCTTTAGAAAAACATCCCTTTGGAATGGTTTTCCTCTTGAATATTTCCATAGGAGATAGCTTGGAACCATCTGATATCACACCCAACACAACTGTAAAATTTGACTTTTCGTGTCCTGTCGTAGTAATGGACACCTCCTTGCACCTTTAAGATTCGCTGTCCTTGTAGTTGGAAGGTCTAAACTTACTCTGACTTAATCCATGTTACCCACATGCATTTCTTCTACTTCGAAAATGCTCTCTTTCACAAATTGTCTAAATTTTATCACCTTGGCCTACCAATCTATAGGCAGTTTTTGGCCAATGGTTGTCGAGGCACAAACATTAAATTAATTCTCTTCATGAATCGGAATCCCCAAGTAAGCTTTGCTGTCAAAAAATAATTAACTTCAAAGCAAATATGCTTTGAAGTCAATTATGTTTTTCTCTTGTGCAATTTGCCTTGCTTGAAGTAAAATTAAGAGTCTTATTCCTCTGGATCTTTCTAGAATAACCCAGTAAGGTTCTTTTTCAAATGTTGGCCAGAAACACTTTATGTAGTGCATGGCTCATTTTCCACAATGCAGTTTCTTACAAATCTCCTCATTATTTCGCCACTATCTCACACTAGCTTCATTTACATTGAATTTTCTCCCTGCTGCTCAATTTCCATTTACTTTTGCCAACTGAATGACTTGTAGCTTAAACTGAGCCATGTACTATTTGCCTGCTTTTGCTTTTCTTTATTCCATGGCCTTACAGTAATAAATATAATTAGTTACTATTTAAATTCCTTTGATACCACGTACAAAATTGGTTTATTTCATAGTTCATTAGTCCATAGAAAGGTACAGTAATAAATTTCGCTGCAACTTTAACAACAAATTAACGATTCTTAAAGCACTTTATTATGAAAAACAGTACAATTTTTAAATGTGCATTATCAATACCTTTATCAGGGAGAAGAAATTTTTGCGATACGTGTTATCTATAAATTTATTACAGTGAAGAAATTTTTGAAATGTGTGTTATCTATACATTTATCACAAAGAAGACATTTTTGAAATGCATGTTATCTAGTAGGTCGTGTTAATTGCCAGAAAATACGGTATTACAAAAATGTACAATAAATATTTATTTACAACTTTTCTGGTAGGCAATTTTGCAGATGGTGTACCTTAATACTTACGCCGTGTTCCAATCCCAAGGGCGTGCACTACGCTCTTGCACCCTTACGCTCTTTCTTGCACTTTCACCCTTTTCTGCACTTACTTGCTCTATTCCGACATTAGCGCCATGGACACTTTGTGGCAATGGTGTTTACTGCAAAAAAGTTGACGAGCATGTATCGTGTAGTTTCGGACACAGATACACAGATGACACAGATCTGTGGTTTCGGAAGAGATTTCGTAAGCACAATCGAGATATGAAAGTAAACGACTTTTCTGTGCTGTTTCTGCATGTAATAATAAACCCTATTTTTGAGGCGTTGTTCATGGTGTTTGGTAATCTTATGCTATTCTTCGTATCCTTTGATACGAAGTCGCAACGGTGTTAAGATTATGTCAACAAATGTTGGCGCCCAAAATAATAAACAGGCGCAATTCACAACGCATATTATTACTTAACAAGGCATTGATTGAAATGTCCAAGAACAGCTTAACATGCTGTGTATTTCTCATTAAACAAATTTTATCAATGTAGGATCCATTGCGAATATATCAATACTGTCGAGTTATGAAATCCGGAGAAATTTACATAAATGATTGTACGCATGAAATTTGAATAATAACTAAGTAAATAAAGATTTACATTCATTGAAAATTACGAGCATGATTAGTTGTACCCTGCACTGCTCTTGATAAAGTACAGAGCATTAGTATAAACAGTACGTACCTGTAAGTAATATTGAATTTGATGCCTGGATATGGACTTTTTACATCAAATACTCTGTTTTCTCTTCTTTTGTATTGCCAATTACTAATCCATGGATGGATAATAATTGTATGGCTAGTTAACTTTCAATTCTTAAGATGGTCCGGCATTCATTTACCAATGAGTAAGAAGAACCTAATAATTATTTCAGCATGTAAAACACGTAAGTTCCACTTCGCTGCCGTAGTTCTCACACCATAGAAAGTAATAAATACTCTTTCATTTAGTGAGCACCATTTCTGCCGTACGTTAACGTCATTTTACACTAAAATACTTCTTAAATACATTACAAATTACTATTCATAACTTCCTTCGCCTTATAAAGTTTATCTGCAACCATGTCGTTTACTTTCATTAGAACTATTCTATTTCGTTAAAAATTTACTCGTGTTCCCGAAATATATGAAGTTCACATGACATACAAACATCAAATAATAATAGTTTGCATAATAGAAATCCGTTTCCTCATCCATTCATAACAATGTTGTCTCCTGAATCTCCTCTGTTATTATCGTAGTGCGCAAAAGGGAGCATGGACATACCCTTACGTGCACTAGGCCCTGGCGCTCTTCTTGATGCGCTCTGAAACGGATTGGAACCGCACTACGTGACGTCACATCCGAAAGTTGACAATCGAAAAGAGCGGGTAAGAGTTTGAAGGGTGCATAATGACGAATTGGAACACGGCCTTAGAAATTGAGAAAAAATCATGTAGATAAAGGTCCTTTTTGGGAACTAATTGATATGTGGAACTATTTTCCACCTAAAAAAGAATTAGACACAAATTAAAGGAAGTAGGATAAAAATATAACTTCAAAAGTAAATGCTACTTATTATAGATTTCAAGATCGTAAATGGCTGCCTACCAGTCCATTCTAATCACTTTCATCATGTTTGCTCTCACTTGCCTATTCTGCAGTTTTGTCAGAATCATGCCACATTACTTCAGCCTCAGGTCAATCATCATCCATATGGTCTGTCACACTACACTACTTGAAACCTCTCACAATGGACTCTGGTGAAATTTTATCCCATATGTTTTGATTCACTCTCCCAGCTGAGCCACTGATGGTTTTCATTATGTTTCCAGTTGTGGTTAGGGGGCAGTCATCTGAAAGTAACCATTACCCATACACTTTCCCAAGGTGGTCTTTAAATGGCTTGTTTACCACAACATCAAGGACTTAGAGTTGAGAGATCATGCTACCAGGAATGATCACCAGGTCTGTATTTAGAGAGAACACTTCACTCTTCTCTTTGTCTGTTAAATGTCCTTAATAGGAGTCAAGTGTCAGACTACCCGTTAGCCTTAATAAAGTTCCAGCTCATGTATTCCATATTTCATTTAACCAAGAAATCATTGTTCCTATCATCCATCCAGTTTCATTGCATTTGAACACTATTCCTTAGGGCAACTTCTGTTTAGGAATATTTTTCCTTTTTAAAATAAAAAATGGAGGTAGTGTTCTCCCATCAGAAAATACAACTAGCATTTTTCTCCCATCTGCAAGTACAGTAGCATTACCATGATTCATAATTTTTCGTTTCCTGTTGTTTTTACAATAACTGATATTGTTCCTTTCTCATTAATGGTGAGATTCCATGGCATATCAAAATATACAGGTACTTCATCAGTGTTTCCAATCTGACTAAAAATATAATTCTGTTGATGTTGCAGTTTTATGATATACCTTTGATACTTTATCACCTTCTCGTCATAATCTCCTGTAAGCTTCTGTATAAGTGCTCCACTGCTCGTTTCTGCATAGTAAAGACTTTGTGGCATCAGATATTATTATCCCTCAAGATAATTCCATTGGTTAGGTGTGGGTATATTTTGGCACAGTAAATCATCTTCGAAGTATCAGTTGTAGATATCTCAGCCAGCTTTCTTATGGTAAATATGCCACTAGATAGTTTTTTCTTGATATAGTCATTATGTGCTGTCCAATCATGGTTATCAGCAAGTGTAACGTCTAAAGATTTTGTTGAGGATGGATCACATGGGGGGCCAATTTTTATGAGCATGCTAGAGGTATGTCGATCATTTGATGTGGAATTGAAGGAAGACTTTTTTCATTATTGTGACTCCAGTCACATTATTTGTAACTGAAACCAATGGCAGAGAATAAAATTTTCCAGGAAATTAAAAATGAACATATTCTAGGAAAATGTTCTAAATTTCTTTATTTCTTGAATGTTGTATACAGTCTCCTCATTTCAGTAAATGTTCTGAGGCAAGTAAAAACATGCGAACTGTCTGAATAGTAAAAAATTACTGCTCTTGGTAAAGTTAAGAAGTTTCTCTCATATTTTCATGAATATAAGATGAATCCACTTATATTAAGGCTAAATTTAAAATAAAGGTAGTCTTATTATCAGGTAAATACAGTATTTGCAACCATTTAATAAAAATTGCTCTTATACAATCTCTTCTCCAATATTAAAATATTATTTTTAATGCCCGATATAGTTAAGAAATATGTTTTCAAAGTACTTATATGCATATCATCAGTACATATTACACAGACACTTAAATAGCTTAAAAGCTTGAATTTGCCAGTATACCTTGTATTCTCATGTACCTTGTGCCTCCGTGTAATACGTGCACCCTGGTTTTTGAGCACTGACTGGTGGAGAGATAAAATTACAAAAAATATGTATTCTTAGCAGGAAAATAACAGTAAATTTGGAATATAATGGAACAGTATTCTACTGTATTTTCATGTAAAACCTTGATAACAATAGATCGAAAATTAAAAAATAATGATTTAGCGCTGATGTTTGCTGTCATGGTCGCCTGTTAACAGGAAAACTACACTCATGATAGTTTTAAAAATAAATCTGCAATTGATGATATTAATAATACAGTAGAAACTCGAAAATACGAACTTCGAAATTACGAAATTTTGATTTTACGAAGCAAAATTTTCGGTCCCGACCAAAAGGGTATCTAAGTGTATGCAACAGTACGCGATATTACGAAATAACGAAGTTTTAAAATTACGAACCTCGGATTTTGGTCCCGACGTGAAAAAGTTACTCGTTTATACGAATAATGATAGATCACAGTAACGTTTTCCGGCGCTCTTTGTCAGAGTTAAACATCTAATTAATCATCGTCGCCGAATACATTATGCACTAAATGTATTACCTGAACGATATCTCGTTTTTCAATGCTACAATAGTAAGGACGACTTTGAATCGTAGCTCATAAAATATGAAACCAATCTGACATAAAATGCGTTCGGCTTTGTAACCACGAATCCACAGAGTTGCCAACGAGTAAAGAAAACGTAAATTTGTAATTTAACTAAATACACATTCTCCCACATCGCCCAGCCGCGGGAACAGGATGTAGACGCCTGAATGAAACCACCCGGCCGCGTCGTCTAGCCGCGACATCCAGACGCGACAGTTGGACGTGGCCGCTGGACGCCCCAGTGAAACCAGACCTTAAGGACGACTTTGAATCGTAGGTATCGTAGCTCATAAAATATGGAACCAATCGGACAAAAAATACGTTTTGCTTTGTTACCACGAGTCCACAGAGTTGCCAACGAGTAAAAAAATGTGAAGTAGTCGTGTGCGGATATACTCGCCGGCGAGAGACTATTTGCTACAACCAGCATTTTCCTCTCATGATCCCTGGCATTTTTTGTTACCAGTTTTCCCAAACATAAATCCATGATGAATATTCCTGGTATAGAAATCGTTTGCTGGGCGTTTGCAATAACTATGACATGTATCGGAAATTGTGCTATGTTGCTCGAGCGGTAGATTCAGTCGTGAATATAACCCAAGGAAGCTTTTTTTCTTCTCACTATTTCAGACTGATTACACTCAACCTTGCTCGACGGCATAATTATTCCGGCTGGCAATAGTTATCATCGAAGGACTCATGTTTAATTTACCGTCCTCATTGAGCGTTTTGATGTAGTCATCGAGCAAGGCTCTTCATACGCATTTCCCTTGCCTTCTTCCACCGCCAACAGCAAAGAAAATTAGAGAAAGTATGAGTTCGCATGGTTCATAGGGCCATAGTTTAACGCACATTAATTCTAAAGGAAGACTAGTTCTGGGCGCATGCAAAATAAATGGGAAAAAACGCTTAAGCACCCATATATATATATATATATATATATTTTCTCTCGGACAACCCATTTCCACTAGTGCACCCCTCTTCGCCGAAAGGCCTTGCTTGGCGGACCTATTAGGTCTGCCCACCCCCGCTCCGCGACAGCTCAAGCACCATAAAATACCCAAAAAACCCAGGACCTACTTTCCATCTGGTGACCAGACGCAGAATCCCTGCGACCAGCGCTCTAAGGAGGCCGTCGTCAATTTATCCTCCCACTCACTCACCCTCTCAGAATCGTCCCTTCTGTCCAAGGGTCTCTCCTTCTGCCCCACCCCTAGGTTCGACCACTTCCGCCTCCTTTCTGACTTTCATGCCTTCGCGCGGAACATAAGACTAAATTATTACTTCGCTAACTGCTCCATCGCCGCACTCAATGCCAACGAGGAGGGAAATTTTCCACCGCAAAATCCTCTTTCAAAATTTAAGGAACCATCGTCTTTCTGCCCGCCCACTCTTCCCGCTAATCACCCTATTGAATTATACCTAAATTATATTTCCTCTCAGTTAGCGTCCCAAGAATTTTCCAATTCCCTCCCGACCTGTAAGAATATTTCGCGGGACGAACTACATGCCCTTATCTCCCTTAGAAAGAACCAAAAAAAAAATAATCATCCTTCCTGCCGACAAGGGCTCCACAACAGTCGTAATGGACCGGCAGAAATACGAGGAGGAAGCGAATCGCCAACTGAGCGACATCTCTTCCTACAAATCTCTTACCTCAGATCCAACCCCCGAGTATCTCACTGTAGTTGCGCGGAAGCTACGCTCTGAGGGCCCTAAGGAAGGTCTCTCAAAAAGTGAGATCTCCCTCCTTATTCCCCCGAACCCCCGCACCCCCACCTTCTACTTACTCCCCAAAATACACAAGCCTGGCACCCCTGGTCGCCCGATAGTCTCTAGTTACAACTCCCCCACCGAAAGAATCTCTGCCCTAATTGACTTCCATCTCCAGCCATTCGTCCGCAACTTGCCGTCCTTCGTGCGTGACACAAATCATTTTCTTGAAAAACTAAAACTCCTCCACTCACCTCTTCCTCCCGGCTCCATCCTGGTCACAATAGATGTGTGCTCCTTGTACACCAACATACTCCATAAAGAAGGCCTGGCAGCCGCAAAAGAATTTTTAATCAGCAGACCCACGGAATCACGTCCCTCCACCGAATTCCTCCTTGATCTGATGAAAATGGTGCTCACAAAAAACAACTTCACCTTTGGAGGACGCCATTTTCTTCAGGTCAGGGGTACGGCCATGGGAACGAGGATGGCACCTTCCTACGCGTCTTGTTTTCTAGGTAAATGGGAGGAAAAACTTCTATCCTCATCTCCCCTTAAACCCTTAATCTGGCTCCGCTACATAGACGACATCTTCATGATTTGGACGCATGGCACTGACACCCTAAACAATTTCATTCAACAAATAAATTCGCACCCTAGCCTAAAATTCACCACCCACTCTTCCACCTCGCTCATTACATTCTTAGATGTAGACATCCACTTACATGATAGGACAATAAGCACATCGGTCCACGTGAAACCTACGAACTTGCAGCAGTACTTACACTGGGATAGCTGCCATCCCGAACACTGCAAGCGCTCCCTACCATACTCTTTGGCACGTCGAGGTCGCCGTATCTGTTCTGAAACCTATTTCTTCCTCAATTATTTAAAAGACCTGGAATCAGCCTTCCTCAACCGTGGTTACCCACCCTCAATAGTCCGAGAGCAGCTGGCCAAGGCGTGCGCTCCCCGCAACGGGCCACGCTCAACAGCAGAGCCAGAAGAAATATCACCAAATAATCTTACCATCTTCGCCACCACGTTTCATCCGGGCCTAGATTTTGCATTAAAAACTATCTTTAAGTCAGCCCAATGTATTCTTTTATCTTCCCCCTTAACTTCCTCACTTATCCCGAGACCTCCCGTGCTTTCCTTTCGTCGTCCTACCAATCTCCAAAACAGCCTTTGGATTCGCGAGATACAACTACCATCATCGGTTTGTGCCTCCGATCTCCAACCGATTGGCTCACATCCCTGTAACAAACCCAGATGCCTCACATGCCCCATTAACTCCCATTCCCACTCCTTTATCAGCCCGGTTACAAACGTCACATACCAAATACATTCTCGAGGAACCTGCTCTTCGAGTAATGTAATTTATGAAATTTCCTGTAATCACTGCCAGGCCTTCTATATAGGACTGACGACCACCTCTTTTAATATGCGAATCAATAACCATAGGAGCAGTGTCACCCGACATTTAAGGTTGCCAGTAGCCGAGCACGCCAATTCTCATAACCTTCCCTTCAATGACTGCTTCAGAGTGAAGGTAATCAGAGCATTCCCACCTGAAACATCTACGTTAGAGCTCCGTCACTGGGAGCTCGCCTATATTTCCATATTAAAATCAACCACTTCTCCCGGCATCAACATTCGCTAGCTTTCTCCACCCGTCCAATTTCCCTCTCCATTTCCCCTTCCTAGTCCACCCTCTTCCCCCTCCCTCCTTTTTACCCTAGCCAATCCCCTTTTCACACACCAACCGAAACCCTTGACTCCAGTGTGACACCCCAGTAGTGATCTCCTCCAGCTGAAGAAGGGTTCGTGACCCGAAAGCTCCAAAGCGCAGTGGACACCAGGCTCTCCATGGGTCATCTACTGGTAAGTGTCCACTGATTATCCTTTCCTTCACCCCCACCCTCAACACCTTGTTGCTAGCATTTATTAGGACATCTCTTCTCTCTCTTCTACATATTTTATATATATATATATATATATATATATATATATATATATATATATATATATATATATATATATATATATTTATATCGGAAAATGGTGTACCCTCCTCCCCTTTAACTCCAACATAGCGATCGAAGAAATATCCTAAAAGAGAGATCACTAGGCAGTCCCCACCAGGAAAATTCACCCAGCTCTCCTTCTCCTTTGCTCCAAAACCTCGGCATACTCTCCCCCATCACCTTTCTCTCTCACTTGCGGCTAACCTATCCCTCCCACACTGCCTATATTTCCCCTTCAAGTGACACTCTATGAGTGGGCACGAGCCATCCCCCTCACACCCAAGCCCCCCGTGCCCGCCCTCCGGGATATCAGGCCCCTTCGAGTGCCCCTCCGTTCCACCCCCTCAACGCTAGGCTAGCATGAGATGCCCCACGCTGACTTTGCAGGCCCCCCATACCAGCTCTTGGGCCCTTTAAGACGTTCCCTCCCCAATCTCAAGGAATCTGATCACGCCGATGGGTCTAACTCAGCGTAAATATTGTTTTGCGGGCATATCTTGATTCATGGTAAAAGCTCCACTCGCCAGAGTCATGTCTTCTCTCTCCGCCGACGCAGCAAATTGAGGTAAGGGAGGAGGAAGATAAGATGCGACTATTCGGCGTAAAGCTGATGATTCATTCGAGGTTTAGTCTTCGCGCGCAGCCCTTGGCCTTGAATCCCAGGTGGATCACCCTCACAACAGACGTAAGATACTACGAGACCATGGGCCTCGCAGCTGTTTTTGTGAGCGGGCGAATGGAGTAACCCCCACCCACAGCGAGGGGGAAAGGAGGGAAAGAAGGCAGCTTCCAGCTTGATGCGTGGCCTGACCTGGAGCTGCAATGCTTGGACGCAAGTCTCCTTGCTTGATCGTAAGCAAAGGAAAAACGATTAGCAAAAATATCCCACATTTCAATTCAATAGCGAATGTTTAAAAGAATTCTGAGATATAATGAATGAAGAGCAGGCAGGCAGACCTAATCTGAATAGTACCGCTACTGAAGCTTTCGTGTAGTAGAGTGAAAAACGAAAATTATCGATTTGTAATGTTAGCGTCGTTAGTAGCCGATGAAGTGTAAAAGGAACTATCAACCTTCACCGTTGAAGTGCGTGGCTTGTACACCCTACTTCTGAAAGGAGGTACACAGCTGGACTCTTCTATAAGATCATCTTTCATCTCTATCATCTCGGAAATAACCACGCACAAATAAGCTGAATCCAAGGGAGAAAAACGATTGTTATTTCGGGAAATTAATTGGCTTAGCATTATTTGTACAAAATACATAACGTGTAACCATCGCATAGCATCCGCGAGAGAATCTTATTTTCACTGTCTTACAATTAGCTTAACGTAGGTAGATACATATATTATGCCTGACGCGGAGAAAGGACCATCTTCTAACGAAATTTTATTCCTATTTCAATATCGGGTGCCAATGATCGCGCGAGTCGCACACTTCCTTATTATGCATCAGTCAGTATTACTAATAATTAAACAACGCTCACGCTTCAGTTAAAGAGGTCTCCAGTTAGGAAATAATATAGAAAAATGCGCTATGAAGCTTCATAGGCTTATTCCAAACTGCACAAAAAATTGGGCAAAAGACGCTTCATTGCCTAATCATTCATTGGAAAAAAAGAACGGCAAGTTAGTTGTCGCGATGTAAATTTCCGCGGGGCTTAGATGGGAGTTTAATTCTTCCGAGTTTCGGGATTTCCGCCGTGAAAAGATGGAACGATGTGGTGGAAATCCCGAAAATGGGAAGAATCAACCTCCGACAAATTAGTCGCGTTAAACTGTTTGCACCTTGTGGGCATGAACACACATTTAAGTATACTTTTATGAATTATAACTTCGTAAATCATGCAAGTACGTCGCGAGAGTTCATCTTAATTTAAGGAAACGACAAAGAGCTTCATCGCGATGTTTTTGAAAGATACTCGTTGATACGAAATTTGATATTACGAAGTGCCGATTTTTCCGGTCCCGTCGACTTCGTAATTTCGAGTTTCTACTGTATTAACATCAATTTAGTATCCAAGATAAGTGAAAAAGGCAAAGAATACCTTCAAACGGTCTGAAGCTTTTTTTGATGCTGATGAAAGGGAAAAAAGGGTATGCATGGTACATGAGTATTGCAGTACATGATACATGGGTATTTGTATTTATTTAAGGCACTTTTTGCCTAACTTAACTCCTTGCTGTTTATGGTTCCTTTATAGCTTCCATAAATGTGACTTAAGTGGGTGCAATATATTTGTATGAAGAAGATGAGTGGTTGTGCACACCAGCATTGAATCAAGGGCCTTCCCAAAGAAATGGGATGAGCCTTGTATCTTGACGAATCTGACATCTTAAACTTTATCACCACAAGAATTCACTTGCAATCACACATTCTAAGTTAAATTTATACTTCAACTGTAGACTGAATGTCTTTTATAAATCAATTTGTGATGCCTGTGGTAATTTTTAGATGATTTTTAGCATGATGGTGACATGAGTATATCCATAGGCCATCATGCATAGGTTTAAACTTTGAAGATATTTATCAAATTTGACAAATTATGCCATTGTAAAAAGTTGAAAAGCAAAGATGCATTCTTAAATTTTAGAAATATAATACAGTTATGAGATTTAAATATTCTGCTGTCTCAGCTCTCAGAAGGTAAAACTTATCCCACTCTCGTTTAAAATAAATTGGAGGGGTGGGCACGGGCACTTAGGCCTCTTCAGATCCATTGTGCCAACCCACATTTAACCTGCCCACCACTCGCAGACAGGGGACAAGAACACCGCGGTAGAGATATGGGGGAGGGTCAGCCATCCAACCTCTATGCGGGCCCAATGTTGCTTAATTTCGGTGATCTCACGGGAACTGGTGTGTCAACGTGGCTAGGCCCTCCCCCCCCACACTCATTAGTGAGAACCTGTCTGAAATCTGGAATGAAATGTCTTTGAGGAACAAAAATTAATTGTATTTTACTTTGTTCTAACTCTAGATCCTTTCCTCAGTCAGTTCATTATTCAGAAAAACACTTTTGGGATGTATTTTTCCACAAAATAAGAAATCTCAGCACTTAGTTGGTCGTAAAAATTCTCTAGCTAAGATGTTTAGTGACTGACTAAATGTATATAACCACATTATATCAAAATCCAAAGAACCAAAATCCTCTTATTTCGAAATTTTTCTAAACAAAGGAAATAGTAAATGATTATTTTTTTACCATCCCATAATTCTGAAGTGAAATCACATTATTGTCTCGTCTTTTCAGTTACAAAACACGCTTATATTATTGTTAGTTTAGACGACTCAGTACACCATTAAAATACATGCAACAATGTATAGGACATACCAAATATAATTACTGATGCTGTAGAACCTGATTAGTAGGTTTTTGAAAGGGACAGAACAAATGAATATGTTGACCAGGAAAGTAATTATAGCAATTCAAGTAACTCTAATGGAAAGAGATCTCATAATAATTATGATTACTTGTAGAATTCTCATATTCCCACCTTCCTAAAACTTTTGATCAAAATTCATATTAATTTTCCAGGCCGCTGCAAAGTGAACGAAAATTATGTGCAGTAGATTTCTCTGAGATTTAAATAATTCAAAATGTTGTCTATGCTTTGATTCATTGATAAAAAGAGGTGTGATGTTTTCTTAAAATTCTATTTTCTATGGTTATATTTTCTTTAAATTCAGCTACAGCTCCACCATATCATTCTTCGTTTAATACTATTAGATCGATGGATGTATACATTGATAATCCAATTAAATTGAGTTTTATTGTGTGCAAATTTTAATTATTTACATCACATTCTCTTACTAATTTGTCCAAGGTACTCTGCTTCTTATTTCTTGTACTAAGCTCAGGTGTTTTGATGTTGAGCTTCATGTGAAGAGTCAAAGCATTGTCTGTATGAAGAATACATGCATTATTATTTTATTGGTATGAGAAGATGTGTTTTCTTATATAGGGCCTGTCAAGATAAAAAAGAAAATGACAACAACAGCAAACAGTAATTCACATTTGGAGAAAATAAAACTATATTATTATAAAAAAAGTAACCATTCCATTAATTGAAATATTCATCCTTAGAAGCAATTACTCAACAGGTAGTGCTTTAGATTAGCTTTGAACTTTCCTGGTGCCTTATTATCTTTCAAAGATTTACGTAATTTGTTGATAATCCTGTTACTCATAGTGATGGGGCTAGTATTGAAGACAGAAAGGTTATATTGGCTCACTATGTAATCATCTCTGCTTCTTGAAGGTATTTATGAATTTCATGATTTTAGCATCACTGCATAGAACACATAAATACAAGGTAGAGGAGGTATCTGTTCTTGTTTAACCCTTTCGCTGTGGAAATCAAATATAATCGACACTAAACTTCCGCTGGAACGTGCTGATCGACTTTTCTCCATGGTCTCGAGAAAACTTGTTTTTAACTTGCTCTAATCCACTGATGTCTCTTCTTCTGAGAACAAGCGTTGGAAGGACCTGTGCTGCCACCTATGTGCAGAAACAGGAAGTTTTACAAAATGAGTTGCTGTAGTGCAGTGCTACCTGAAGCTTAAATTTGCTGTTGTAATTTTTCTGTGTCGAAATGACACTTCAATGAGAACGGTGCTGAAAACTAAACCCGCAAGGAAGGGATTAAATAGATAAAGCAGCTGGCTTGTTTCCTGGCTTTGCAAATGATTCTGACAGCCCATTTTTGTAATTTAAAGATACGGCTACATTAGGGGAGAGACCCTTAGCTAATATACCATATTTAGGTCTAGTGTAAATATAAGCAAAGTAGATTGTTATAGTTGTCTGTACATTTGTTATCTGTATCATTCTTATTAAATTACAGCCAGAGGCCACAGAAGCTGAAATTAAATTATGTGGGAATCCCTGCATGTGTATCGTTCACAGCTGTAATAAATAAATTACTCCAAATGGTGAAAAAATTTATTGAAAGTACCCAGTGAAGTGCAAAATTTAATGGAGCTCAATTGTTAACTTTTCATGGAGAGAGGGTGAAATGAACAATTTCATTGCATTTTTTATATAGACCTTTAATTAATCGACCTTAAAGAAGGTACTTGAATATTTTGGTACTTCTACTACTAGATAATTTAATGCATCTGTGTAAGTTACTGTGGTCTGCTATAATTAGTTGAAGTTATTGGATTTAATGAGTACAAACCCATTTTTACAAGACGATTGTTTGTTATGGGAATTCAAAAATTTTATACTAATTTTGTTTTCAGAGCTAAACAAAAGATATCTGCATATGGTGTTATTCTTACTTTGAATCTATAAGGAGAACAGGAATAATTAAGGAGCCTTAATAAGGAATGGTTATTGTGAATTACATCATCATGGCATGAAATTTGATTCCTGAAGGCTTTTTACTCGGTAAAAGGTTTTCTATGATGTTATTTTCCCTAAGTGACAATAGTCTTTCTGCCTATCCTGGAGGCACATTCTCAGAGGTTAGCCTAGATTATTGTGAGAATCGAAATATTTTCAGTGTGATAGGAAAGCTTAAATGATGGGAAATTGTAATTGAAATGAATTTCAGGCTTCATTTCTTGGAACTCTTTTATTATTGAAAGGAAAGAAAAACTTAAAGAAGTATATGTGCACAAATTATTCAAACCACTGACTGAGGTTTCAACAGATCACTGTCATTTTCAAGGTGTCTAACAACAGCATTGCCCCTGCATGTGTGTGCCTCCAGTAAGGGAGGGGGGAAGATGAAATGAAGGGGTAAAATTGAAAGAAGTTTAAGAATGAAACATCTGTAATAGATACTCTAACATGGATTGGGGAATGGTGTGATGAAGGTTGAAGGTGGCATGCACCAGATACCAACAATTCTAACACAAGAATACAAAATCTAAGGTAAAGGGTAGTGAATTGGAGAGGGTTTGTGGGGGATGAGTTACTCATTGTGAGCCTCTTAGAGGAAGGGCAGCGGACAATGATGGAGAATGACAGTCTAACATGATGAGATATAAAGAGCATCAGGTGGCTTTAGTTGCTTGCTTGCATGCTAGTAGTGAATGCTTGGTGACCTTCACCCCCTGCCACACACCCTCGAGGTGGCTTGCAGGGTATCGTGTAGATGTAGATGTAGATTAATAATTTCGAACAACTCCAGAAAATTTAACTTGTCTAACTTACTCTCAAAGTTTTTCAAAGTGAAGTTTTTCTTACCTGTTTCCAAAAGGTCATTTGTCCACCAGCTGATGTATTTACCTTTAAACATGGTATACTATGGACCATGTTAATAATGTTTAGTCAACCACATATGTTGTTATTTTATTGTCACTTTGCTCAGCCCTACTGGAGGAATATCATTTACATTGTTATCTTTCTGATAAAGAAAAAAGAGACCTGGAACAATTTTTATTATAGTTAGTCCTTATTTTCAAGTATGGAAAATTCTTCATGTGAACTTTGAGCGTATTTTATGGACCTCATGCCTTAAGCTTTTTTTTCCTGCCTATGATAAGGAGTGCTGACGAGGGCAATAGTACTGGATGGTTTTTTTTGTTGCCATCTGGATGGTTGTTATAGAGACACTAGTCTTGTGCATATTTATATTTTGCTGTGATTTATTAATATCAGACTGCATTGAATGTAATAAATTATGAACTTGTGTGTATGCATTGCTTGACTGTCAAGACTAACCCATTTAGTGCAAGCCTCAGTTGCCTGGTATGTGTAAAATGCCAGAGATATTTTGATGGAAATTTATGTTTTTGGTCATAAATTTATTTAAAACCTTGATTATATTGATGCTCTCAAGGCGGATATCTTTCTTTATCCTATGTAATGTTTTAGGATGTATATAATTCAAAAATGTTTTTGCACCATGAAAATTTGAATGTATTTTTTAAGAATGAGGGGTAAATATAGATTGTATGGCTGGCAGTAATGGTTAGGTAAAATTGTTATGATTGTGAAAAAGATAACCAGTTTCAATCATTTGTCATTTTTTCCAACTTTTCGTGTTTCTGTCACAAAGTTGTCACTCCCCAGATTTTGTGTAAAGGTGCTTTAAACCCTATATACCTTGCCTTGATCTAATCCACCTCCCTATTTAAGTGCAAATTTATTTAATTTGGGCTCTACTGGTGTGAAACTTCACTTACGCTATTCAATTCCTTACTTTATTATGGAGCAAAGGTCTTGCAAATTTCAAAATTTTTGTTTTATGTTGTTGAGTGCTGGCTGATCTACGTATAGGTATTGTCATGTAATTCATCTATGCAGGCATGGTCAACAATTACACTATGAAACTTTGTCCTAGTAATTCATTATGCTGTATGGCCATATACTTATGCAAAAATTGTATTTGCAAATTATTTCTCTCTGCTATAATTCCCACCATCCACTATGGCAGTCTGAAATATATTTTCTCAAGAATAATTGTATTTTGTTGTCTAGTGATTATTCCCACGTGGTGACTATGATATGGGAAAGTGGCTTGAGAACATTGTTGGGTGATGCCCAATTGTTCTTCATTTCCCCTCTGCCTCTGTCATACACATTTTCACATGTGTTACCTCCCGGAATTAGGCATATCAGCTTTAACATTACTTAAATGAAGATTAGACATCAGATATACTTCTATGAGGATGTTCAATGCATTGAATAGTTATTCAGTCAAATGTATTCCATCATTTACCAGGTTTTTTGTGAAAAATTTTATGGACCTACATCATATAATTTCCTGCTTGGATAAACTCAATCTTTAGTCATGACAGTTGACTATTCAATGCAAGGCTTAATAAAACCAATCAAGTTTTTCTGTACCAATACTTGCTGTGCCTTGAAGTATGACCAGAGTGTAACATACCTTACAACACGTGCAACGTAGAGAGCAGCATGTATCCCATTGTGAATAGCATCGATTCACTTACTAAGTTCGTACGAACTAGATCCAAAACCCCAGCGGGAAGGGGGTCAGAATACTCCCGCAGTATCCCTGCTTGTCGTAAGAGGCGACTAAAAGGGTGGGGAGAATCTCATAAATTAAGATTCCATCCCATGTCTACCGACATTAGTATCATGTTGTTGCGGCCAAACTAGCTGAATGAAAATCCACCGATTTTTAACTGACTTAGATACCTACTAGGAATGGACCTGTGTCTAGGTGACTGAGCTGTAGAACAGTACGATGAGGTTTTGTATGACACGTTGTTTGAGAGCACTCGCTCTGAAAGGCAGTAACTTTCCGTCAATCGCCCGCGTCTATGAAGGAAATTGGGTATTTTATCCCGGTTAAGAACCATGAAAAACCCATCCTCTACTTCTTTTAGCATAAGTATTTATAAGAAAACGACAAGGTCCATTTTTCGATGAGTGTTCACTTTCTTTTGTCGCCCGGACTGACGGGGCACGCAGTTGCTCAGTCACTAGCGACGGACCCTCAACCTACTTCGAATTCTCCAGGGGTTGACACCTCAGCCAATCCCGATAACGATCCTAAACGACAGGATCCACCATGTGTGCCCATTTTCTTCAGTCTGGTTTCCAGATGAGTGCCGGGTTCGCGTGTTCCAACCATCAGGAAGGTTACGCCGCAGCTTTCTACTACCAGTCTGTTTGACGGATTCTTGTGAAATAATTCGTACTTAATTGCCGTATTTACGGGTGAATACTCGAGTTAGAGTCAGATTCGTTTGACTCGTGTCCAGAATGTGTTTTATCCACAAGCATCCCTGCCCCATTTCGAATCTGGAAAACTAATCGCCTTATAATGACCACGGAAAAATACACAGGCTAAAATGTAATTCACCTACCCAACAGCTGAATTTTTCTCGGCAAGCTTTGAACCTTGACGGATGATTGAAGACGACGGTGTACCGGCGGTGGATAAAAATTCTGCAGTAGCAGAATTCAGAACTCCTGAGTGTCCACTGTTAAAACGGCCCTAAGGGTTTATTAATAGTCGACACTCAGAAGTGACAGCTCTCGATCGCCCCTAACGGTCCCCCAAGCACAAAATTGGTATTAATGGTCGCCTCCAAGGCTATGGGGGCATCATAGCAGCCCACTAAGCCTGGAGCGGTTTGAGCCTTGACTTGCGCGTGAAGCGAAGAGAACTCGAACAACTGGGATTCAGAAGTACAAAAGACTTTCGTTGCTTTCATGTTCTGGCTTGTTCCAACTCGAGTGTTGCTGTTGTACCCAAAAGTTTCTCATTTATACCTTTATCCACTTCCATTCCAGTTCATACCATTTATTCACGCAGTCATATTGTTCATTTGCCCATTCCCAAACCTTTTCGTTTTCATCCATTTTCATTAACCCATTTCTTCTCAAGCACATTAACACCGTGGAAATTCCAAAGTTTTTGGTGAAATAGTGATTACGCAGACTCACTGAAAGGAAATAATCAATTTTTATATTTTTACTGCTTTTAGTTTACCGTTGGCGAAATGTTGCGCTTACGCAACGTTGACAGTTCTCTGGTTCGAATGAGTCTTCTTTTTGGTACTTTAATTTTTACAAAAGAACATAGAACACAAATTATTGATAAGACATTTTTATTTATGATACTTTGAGAAAGCATCTGTATGCAAATAAATTTGGCGCTTTTGACGCAGTGTTTGACTGCTACAAACCTGGCACCTTCGCCGTGAATTTTTTCATCTGGAACAAATATATGGTCAAGCTTTTCTAATAGCATCTGGCAAACTAGTTTTACAGCAATGCCCCATATTGTACCACTGTTCGAAAACTTATGTTGTAATAGCACCTTCACTAGCTTCTTCTTTCTTGAGGAGACAACACTACTTCCAATCGAAAATCAATTTGACTCACAGTTGATCGAGTTGCGATGTGTTCCTTCATTCTGTGCTGTATTATTCTAACTATTATGGGATATTTCTCCAATTCCAACTTATTTCATGATGAAATGCGGAGGTATGTAGATACTAACAAACACGGAGCCTAGAATGGTAGTAACAGATCACATGGCTCCCCGGTGGAACATAGCATTGTCCAATTCCCAACTACAGTAGAACCCCTCTAATTCAGGCTAATTGTTTCTGGCTAATGCCCGAATTAACTAAAAACCCGAATTAAACATTTAAAGTGGTTTTATTGCCGTAGGAACGACCCTAAAACATTTTTGAAGGTCATTCATGGTTCTCAAGCATATAAAGATATACAGGATTCACTATAAACGTAAGAAAATATAGGATTACATACTTTAAAACATCGTGAGAAAACACAAAATATGTAAAACAAACAAAATTGACTATTAGAAGTGTATTTATTGATCTACAGGTCGTGAAAAAAAATGCAAAATGATACCTTACAAAATGTGAGTAGGTCTGGCGTATAGTATTTAAAAAAGAAGTATGAGTTGGCCAATGTGTATTTACAGTTTTTAATTTTTATCACTCTTTTAGGAAGAACGACGTTATTTTCCTTTGTTGGGAAACCTCCTGTCTTTTAGCTGCGGCGAAGTTGCGCCATAGTTTCATCAGGATAACGTCAGCAGGCGTTGATAATGCTTGTAGCTGAGAGCAACCTCTAACGCTTTCATGGCGTCCGTGTGACTCACTTTCAATGAATCTTGTGGATCATCCATATCTTCATCAGAAGACTCCCCGTTGGTCTGTTGTAGAACAGCATTCACGATTTCCTCTTCCGATAACATTTACGACGTCGTGTTACCTTCACACTTGCCTGTCACCCATTCAGTCACGTCATCGCAACCCGGAAGTTGCTTGAACAAAGACGCAAACACTGCAGTCTGATTAACTGCGTCATCGTATGGCTCGTCGGCCCAGTTTTCTTCCACGGTGTTGTATCGGGTTTCAAATACTTTTTGTTCTACGTAAGGCCACAGCTTACGCCATGACTTTACTAGCGTGCAGTTTTCAATTTCGTCCCAAGCTTCCGACGAAAAGTTGACAACTGTCTTCATGTTCACGGCTTTGAGCCGACTCGCCAAGGATTCATCTTCTTTATCTACGCCTTCATATTCTATCAATGATGTTTAAAGTTTATGACGGTAGCGTCGTTTCAGGTTTTCTAGTATGGCCTGATCCATGGGTTGAATGAGTGCCGTAACATTAGGTGGCAGGAATATGGCCTTGATGTTGCCAACAAACAGTTCATCGTTGTTCGGATGAGATGGTGCGTTGTCCACTAGAAGAAGAGCTTTTCGTGGAAGTTTTTCTTGACGTAAAAATCTTATGACACGCGGCACAAACTCGTCCTCAAACAATTCTTGAAACAAAAAAGTTCATCCAAGCACTTTTTTGTGCACGGGTGCACTCATGTTCATGTGTCTAAACGCATGCGGCGTATTTGATTTCCCGACAACCGTCAAGGGCAGTTTGTGCGTTCTCGACGCGTTGCTGCAGGCTAGTACAGTCACGTTTTTTTTTCAAACGTAGCGCGGCAGTTTCTATTCCCGATGTCAGGGTTTTACCGGGTAACATTTTGAAGCAAAGCCCTGTCTCATCACAGTTATAAATCTGATCCGGCCCTAAGTCCTCGTCAGCAATCATTTGTTTGAATGTGGCCTTGCATTTTACGACGGCTTCCGAATCCGCTGAAAGTTTTTCACCTGCAATACACAATTGTCGTATTCCGTGGCGAGACTTGAACATGTCCAACCAGCCCGTGCTAGCAGTGAAACCTTCGTCGCCTTTTAACAAAGTGTTCGTGCACAGCGCCTTCTCTTGTAACAACGGACCACTAATTGGAGTTCCCTTCTCGCGTTTTTGAGTGAACCACAGGTACAGGCTGTAATCGAGTTTGGAATTTTCACAATCTCGCATGCGCTTGCGTTCACTTATCCTGGAGAATGAGGCTGCCTTGCTACAATATTCCTCGATTTTAGCACTTTTTTTCCAGTCACCCACAGTCTGTCTTCCCACACCTAAATCCGAGGCTACCTTCTTTATTGTTTCACCATTATCAAGTCTTTTTAGCGCTGCTAACTTTTCATCAAAAGAAACACTTTTATATTTACACTTACGTCGTTTTGCTTTATCCATCGTTAAAAAAATACGTAGCACTACCAAGTCAAGAGACACGTTGTACTGTAGACGCTGTAGACTGCAGTTCGTACGGCCTACAGATGAGTGGTGACTTACGCTCGCTTCACTGGATCTCAAGACGCTTGGGTGCTTGCTTAGGGGGCGGAGGGGCCGGGGAGGGAGGGTGCAGCCGGCCGACCGGCCTACCTCGGTCGAGCGAAGAAACGAGCGCTCTCCAGTCAGTTCCCGAATTACCGGGGCCCGAATAGGTGGTGGGGCTGTACTGTATTACCTAACTTGCATAATAACGCTACCAACGTACAAATATGTTATTGAAAAGTGACATCATCAAAATTAATAGTGACATCAATAACGATTGACTTACCATTACCCTGGAAATCATCGCCATCTAATTCTGCGGGAAGTCCGGATACGGACAGTGCTACTCTCATCTTGTCTTCAATTGATGTAAGAGGCTTAATCGTGGCAGGAGGCCCTCCTCCCGTCACGAAAAGTGCTTATTCTCTTTTGCCGCCTGATGTTTCGCGGCTTTCCGGATGTTTTTTTTTTTTAACCATATCATACTTCCCTCTTAGGCTCTTAGCATCTCGGAACTTTAAATAATATTTCTTTTCATTATAACAATACAATTTACTGTGATAATCGCATTATCTTTTACTGTTTCGGCGAAGTAAAATGATCAAATAAATGGAATGTATAATAATAACAAAGAGAGCTTACCGGCACAATGGTGGAGGCACAGTATTCGCTGGCGATACGATGCCACGTCTCATCCTTCTGCCTCCATGTCACAGCATTCGTTGCTTTATTCTCTAAAACGCTTCTATAGCTTAGAGATAATTCCAGCAGTGACTGCGTTTCACCAATGGTGAAGTTACTGCCGCGATTTTTTAGTTTTTTCTCCGTCGCTGGTGAAAACATTTTCGCAGATCGAACCAAGTCAGAGAGGCACTTACTTAGCTTCAAATTTCACTTTCTAATACAATGGCCGCACAAATTCTACAACGTGAGCTTGGTGAATATTGATGCTATTCTGTTTTGTGAAGGTAGCCTTAGCCAATTGCAGCATAGGCTTTTAAATTCCCGGTCATTTGTTGTCTTAGCCTTTCGAAACCGTGTTGCCACGTCTTTCCTTTCGATAGATACCCGGCAGTTAAGGTACATTGGATAAATGCACTAGTTGCCCGGCGTATACAGTTATCTTACGGGTGGCTATCTGGATATTTACCCCGACATTGAAAAACCGGCCCTAAGAGGAGTCCATATTTCATTACCACTGTGCTTAGGTGGCAGAGAACTCGATTACGCCCAGTCGGTCCGAATTTTGGGAATGACCTTTTATTCCCGCCTCAATTGGCGGGAACATATTCAAGTTTTAAAAAACAATTTTTTTAGATCCTTAAATGTTTTAGTTTTTAAGCCACGTATCGTAGGGAGCAAACCGCACCACATTCCTTTTATTATACCGCGCATTGGTACGGTCTAAATTGGACTACGGATTCTTCGTGTACTCATCCACTTAGGAGTCTAACCTACGACAATTGAATAGTGTGCACAACGCACAGTTCCGGCTTTCCACAGGTGGTTTCCGGTCAAGTCCTGTTGTCAGCATTATGTGGACCCAGGAGAGCCGCCATTGCGCCACCGAAGTATTGTGCTCTTTTGCAACTATGCTACCTAAATTTTAATGATGAGGACGATGAACACACATGTTTTAACCTTTGTATTCAAACCTCGCTTAATAAAAATTCTGTTAGTGTACACATCATTTTATTCGTGAACGAGGTATGCTACTTCCTGAACTGTGCCCCATCAGGTATGCTAATCACCCGCCATGGTTAACTCCTTCTCCCGACGTAAAAATGACCCTTTGCGGCCTACAAAAGACTTACAGCATTGCTGCAGAGTACCAGCAACAATTCTCAATGTTTCTTTGCAACCATCCCGATTTCGTTCCCGCCTTTGCATTCTTTTCGATGCCGGACAGCCTGTGCTTTTGTATCGTCCCACCATGGAGTCATCAAAGCGAATCTCAGTCCGCTGTGTACTATATACGTACACAGCGAAACTTTGCTATAAAAACGGCTCTTGAAGGAATAGATGGAGATGATGACTCCGTTGTTTTGCTCCATGAGCGCCTTAAAATCCATTTCTAGCTGTTCTCCAATGCAGCATATCGTCCAGAATATTCACATTTGCTCTACCTTCACAGGAAGGGAACCACCGTCTGGTTTCTTTGTATCCCTTGACTCACGAGAATTGCCGGAAATGAAAAAGCCGATTCCGCCGAAAAAATGGAGCGCAACCTGGACGATCTCAAGTCAACACTGGTACTCTGCGAAGACTTACGAGCTGCTCTAAGGAACGCAACTTTTCAGCAACGGAGGGAGTCGTGGAGAACATTGCTAGGATAATAAACTGCGCCCTGTTAAACCGGTGACGTCAGCTTGGCCCACTTCTGTCGGGAGGAGTCGCCGAGAAGAAGTTGTCTTAACCCGCATGAGGATAGAACGCAGCCCTCTGACCCACTCCTTTATCTTCACTGAAGAGAAAATGCCACCACGGTGTTATGACCGTAACTGTCCCCCCGGAAATCGGCACATCCTGAAGGAGTGGGACAGATACCGAGACGTGCGTAACCGACTGAGCATTATGGGTGACCTAGGGTCCATTCTAGGTCACGACCCTAATGCTATCTGCTGTGTAATATTACTTTTAAAGGAAAATGAGCTTTTTAGTAAATTATAAGTAATATTTTAGAAATATTTAATGGTTTTAACTTCGAAAAAGATTATCACTGCTGTCGTTACACCCCAAGAAATACACCCCAATCGACGTAAAGGTGTGGTCACTATCACTCCCAACAGCCTTTTTTTAAATATCGTCTTTCTCTCTTCCTATTTCGTTTTTAAATACGCTCTACGTAAAACTATGATGTTGGTACTGAAGCCATAATGCTCAAACCACTTCGATGTTCTTTGAACCCATTTTTGCAAATTAAGTTATGAAAATGATTTCCTTTTGGAGTAACTTCTCAAGATAACAATAAAATATAAATTTGGTTAATTGCTCCGTCTCCCTTCCGTGCATAAAAATGTTAAATTTCGTCTCAATCTCCTTCCAAGCCTTAGCGCCTGCCCAAATGCTTGTAGTATTGCTCTGCATGTTTTTGAAAAGCTAACTACCACTTGCATTATTGAATGGAAAGTGTAATTGCACCAGCCACGTCCCTTACAATCTCTTCTACTTGCACCCAGTATCGATGGTTTGATTCTCGTTAGCCATTATAGTTTTTACATTCTAATTAACAAAAGATACTTGCGGTCTAAAACGTTACTTGCTGGTCGCAGTGTTCTATAGCGTCAGTACAAATACTCCTCTACGGCAGTCAGGTTCAACACACTTTTAGAAAAGTAACTTCACGTGAGGAGAATGCGACCTCATACGCGGGCGTCGATGAGGAATTGCGAAACCGTATTGTTGGTATCCAGGATTTTTATACTCCTCTCGGAAAACCCCTTTGTTCAAGAGCATTGCTATTGCTGTATTAACAATGCATAAAATGCATTATTGTGGTGTAGCGTTGCGACGATATTTGGCAATTGCTCTTTGTCTGGCAATTACACACCGGATCTGGCCTATCGTTTCTTTGCACACGTTTATATTAGATAGCTGCAAAAATAAAATATATTTAATGAGTTTTGTAGAACAAAACCTATATTTGAATTTAAGAAAAGATGATACATCCTTTTACAAAAAATAAAAATATTGATTTGTATAAAACAGCCACTTTTTGAAGAAAAAAGTTCTGAAATACATATCTTAGTTGAGTCAAGTTAGTTACACCTATGTTATTCCTAATTTGCTTTTGTGTGGTAGAGTTTGACACAGTTTGGCGTGCACAATTCCACACCGCAACAGGAACACCACCAAGTTCTTTCTTTCCTTGTCACTTTTTCTGTACTGGCTTTTCCCCAGTCAGCACAAACTTCGCAGGTTCTAGTGGGCTGCGATGTTTTTTCAGTAGCTGGAATCTTTTCCTCAAAATATCGACCAAGAAGTCTGTTTGATGAAACAGTTGTAGAGCATGACTCCTTGGCCAATCTTGTTCCTTTCTCCAGAAAAACTTCTTTAATCATAAAAATAAAATTTGACGAATGAAAACTTTCTTCAGCTCTCTACTTCGAGTTGCCCTGAATAAACTTACGCATTTGTACGCAATAAACTTACGCCATGAATAACATGGAAAAATATTTTCTTCCTCCACTTCAGCTGCCTACGTCTGAATGGGTAATAAGCAATCATTTAATTACTTCCATCTACTCCTACCTTATTTACATTGTAGTCCAAAATGGCATCAGGTTTGGTTTTGTTCTGAAGTCCTTCTTTGTTTCAGACTTGAACCAAACTGGATGTCGTGTTATGTTTTGTGGATAAGAGCTAAACATCACGGGTCTCTCTCCACCTCCAGCAAAAATTCTTTCGCCCCATGTGTACTGTTCTGCCTTTTTTACCTTCCTTTTTACTACCGTTTGTTTGGGCATCCCCTTTCTGTTGGACATGCAAGTCCCTACCGGTTTAGTTTTTCTCTGCCATAGAAATCAAACAGCGCAGTTGAAGTGTAGAAACTATCTGAATAAACAGTATGACCCTTATCCAAATAGTTTTTGAGTAGTCTTTGAAATAATGGCAGAATTGAATTGTGTGCATTGCCTTTTCCACGGTAAACCTCCATTTTCAGCACATACCCTGATGCAGCGTTACAGACAAGGAAGTTTTATTTCCCCTGCGGGTAGGGGGATTGAGAATACTCCCGCAGTATCTCTGCTTATCGTAAGAGGCGACTAAAAGGGCGGGGAGACAACCCCGAAAACAAACCCCACGTGGCAGATAGGGATGTGTCCGGACAGGCCTGTGAATCTACTGTCTAAGTACGACCATACCAGCTGGTCCAAGATTCACCCACGTGTTGGCCGTGCGTGGAGACCCGTAAGGAGGAGAAGGGGATCCTGGAGGGCGAGTTCCGCGGTTCCCAGCCGGGTGTCGGATGCTCGGTATGTACCGCCGGGCAATATCCCTCTTTGGCCCCGGATTCTCTGTAAACGGGCGGCCGGGAGCTAGCCACTCCCGGTCAATCGGCTCCCGTCACGTTTTGCGTACCTACCGGTGGCGAGTGCGGAATGGGAGGGGGTCTGTGTAGGGAGGTCTGAGGTGTATAGGTTTGGTGGGCCTGTGCACCAAAGACCCATCCCGGAACAGACAACCTCCCAGAAAGTGCTATACCTCTCGAGCTAGCCCTGGCGACCGCACCGGTTTGCGGTGCGGCGCACAGTGGGACCAAATCGCATTTTGCCGGACAAAAGTCCAAAACTGCTTTTTATGAGATAACGTCTTGCAATTTGGCACATATACACACAAATGATTGCTGATTATGGAATAGTAAGTCATTTTTCATAGGTATTACCCGTTACTTAGATACAGAGGCTCAAACACGACCAAATTTCGAAAAAAGCGCCCGCTCTCATTTTTCTTCGAAAATCTTAAAAGTTGAGCAGATATAGGAGTAATTAAAGATTTGTATAAAATAAAAAACATTACCAATTGTGAACAGGGTACTTTGCCTATACTATGCATACGTTTCAGACATTTTTGCCTATATTTGAGTGCTATTACGTCACAAAATGGCGGACCCTTTTTTTAGACAAAATTTTACATAAAGTAGACAATATAATCCTTATTCGGAAAATGGTCTCTGGGATACTTCATCAGAGTATAAATTGATGATATTCCTAGGTTATTCCGTAAAAATATTTGAAAAAAGTTTGCGACGCCGAGAATAAACTCGATTTTTCGATCGCGCGTCGCGGCCCGGCCCCGCGCAGCGGGACCTAGAAATACCGAGACTCCGTTGGATTGTTCATGTTGTGTGGATAATAACTCCTCGAATATAACTTTTTCAGGCTTTGTATGCTGTCACTGATTTCTAAAGATTCTATACTGAAGATTTTTCGAGGATATTGGTTCTAGAGAATGGATTAGTGCACTCGTAACTGCGGTATTTTTTTATTTGGATAATTTTCGTAATCATGCTGATCATTATGAACGTCTTTCAGCTCTTGAGAAAGAATCCCGGTTCTCGGGGAACCATGCACATTCTCCATAAAAAAGCAACATTTGGCATTCCCTTCTTTCCCATTACCCTCTCCTCCTCCACCCCGATATGCTTGCTTGAAGTTTCACATCACACATACAAATATAAATTCCTTATACTCTGATACATATTGTCATGGTCCCCACCATCTGGCATACTGTAAGGCTTATTTATGTTAATATGTGTTCTTTTGTATGGTTACGTAAGTGAGTGCGCCCGGAGACGGGTGATCTTGGTGCCAAGGGTATACACCATGTCGCTGCGGTCGGGGCGTCTAGCAGACGACCCCGCGCGGTGCATCATGGGCATTTTCTGAAGAGAATAAAAGGCCGAGCAGTGGCTCAACGAGGAGAAGAATCGAGCAGAACCTGTGAGTTCCCAGTGAAGCAGACCAAGGAAGCACGTCGAACAAAAGGAGACGGAGGGTGCGCGAACACGGGAGTGATAGCAAGGAAACACGACGTCCGAGAGTGAATTGGGTCACCGAAAGAGAAGTTCCTGCCGCTGCATAAGCATTTGCCATCGGCCCGGCTACGAACTGTCATCGTCTGATACCACCTCTCTGAAGAGACCGCGTAAGCTATCCCCGGGAAGTGATCCCGCCCCCCTTCTTTTTTTTTGCTCACATACGCTCGTCCCGATTATTAACTCTAGTGCTTTGGGAGAAAGTCGCGTTCGTATTCCTGTGATTGTGAACGGGGAGAGAGGCGAACATCCCACATGACTTTTCACCAGGGAACTTTTTAACTGAAGAGACAAGTGCTAATGATTATAATTTCACTGTATGGTAACTGAGTAACTGCATTTCAACATATTAACTATTATTGCATAAGGTTTCGCATTTATTGTATTAGGGTATTTGAAGTTGGTGTTTGGCTACAAGGTGAATTCTGTTATTTAGTCCTGTCTGAATGTCGTGTATTTCAATTGGTGTGATTGAGATTGTTAAACCCCTTCAGGGTCAAGTCAGAAAAAGGGTATTTATTTAATTTGTAGGGTTTATTTGGTATTTGTGTTCTTTTTTGTTGAATTAAATTGTTTGTGTAAAATCATAAGACTGCCTTGCACGCTGTTATTGGTGGGGGGGCCACGTCACCTCTCCCGACGATCCTTCGTCGTTACCTCCATCTTTACAGGATCTTTTGGCGGACTTAAACGGCGCTGGACGCCAGAAATCACACGAGCCCTCCTCTGGTCTTGGGGGTTGGTGGTGGTAAGATCTATTAGGGCCTCTAAGCCAGAGAAACCAAAATTACGTGTGCGCCGGACCTCATCAATTTACCCTCATCCGCGCGTGTCATTGTGGGGACGGTGGGAGGGGGGTAACAAGCCAGGCAGGTGGGACCGGCACAATATAAAGTCTCTTATCTTCGAAGAATTACTTGTAATATTTCATAGGTTTAAATAATATAATGGTGTATACAGAGTATTTGTAATACCCCCCCCCATAACTGGTGGAAGGTTATAATTCAATTAAAATTCTTTGTTAAATGTGAGTAGAACCCTCTGAAGTTGCTTTTAATGGTTTTCAAAATGTTACATCGCCCCCAAAAGGGTTGCATGGGGGGAAACTAAAGTTTTTTGTTATAGAAATACCCACATTATGGCATATCATTTTAAAGGTCTTGAAAAGACAAAGCAAATGGTTTGTCTGAAAATCTTTTACGATCTCAATATCCAAAATGGCGGCATAAAATGTAGTTCAAATATTGAATACATTTTATGCCACCATTTTAATTAATTAAAACGTAAATAATTTTTACACATACCATTTGAGTTATCTTTTAAATACCTTAAATGTAATGTGCCATAAGATGGGGCTTTCCATGTAAACAAATTGAATTACTAAAGTAACTTCAGAGGGTTCTACACACATGTAGTAAATCATTTAAATTTCTTTTCTACCTTCCAAAACTTAAGGTGGAGGGGACTTTACAAACACTCCTCTGTATGCTATAGGTAGTCCGTCCGAGTTTCTTGAGACGGTCAACAAAGCGATTTTTTCACCTCAATAGAACATTTATTGTATAAGAAATGGGAGTTGAGATTTTGAAAATATTTTGCCGGGTAAAAATACGAGAAAATTACGCTTTAAAATGAGGTCGTACATAATGGGCCTTACGAGGAATATGCTACGCGAGCACCGAAAAATATATTTTACTCGGAAGTTTTCCGGTGAATCTCGAAGTTAAAATACATTTCCTTATTCTTTATGAAATTATCTATGAAACGGAGCCAAATGAAATGCACGTTACTGCGGAAATACCTGAGCAATCTCACGTAAAACGTTAGTTTTCGCATCGTTTCCGGAAAGTCTCAGTCGCCATTCGTAACATATTGGCAACATCGCGGAGAATGGCGCGGGAAGTACAAATCGAATTTGCGTAGCTTTCAGTTTATTTTACCGATTTTAATACATATTGCCAAAATTTTCTTTATCTAATATGCTAGATGCGTGCCTTAACCAAGTATAGAAGTTACTTTTATTCAGTTGAGTAGCTATACCGTCAAAAACTGTCTACGTACAATTGTTTCTGCCCTACACGATCAAATTGTAAGACTTATGCAGCAGCTACATTCAATATTTTTGAATAAAACAAAATTACGTCAATTCAAAGTACAAACATTGAATAGCACCATCAAAGCCTTTCTTCAGTTTGACGGAACAGTAAAATTATTTAACAGCCTTCATTCACCACAGTTATTCCAAACTTGTCTCTTGAATTCTTACTTCTCTCTCGTACCCTTTAATGCCTTACCATCTTCTTCTTTGTGCTGCTTACCCTTTTTGCTGACACCTTATCTGCACTGTAAGTAAGACTGCTTCTTCTTTCAAGGTGAAAAACGGAAGAATAAAAATAGCATAAAAGGAGACTTTAAAAGTTGTGTTATTCTCTAAAGAAGTAATTTATATCCCACAATCACAATTTTTCACACTACATCATTTTTAAATGAGAGCAGTTCTTGACAACAAAACAAGGTGAATAAAATGAGCATCGAGTATTACAAGTTCCACTGATAATATTACAAAACACAATATGAAAAGAAGTAAGAATGTGAACAGATACTCAATAACACAGAACCAGACATTTCAAAGTTCACTTTGAATGAATTTTCATCCATTCTATTATAAAATTGACAGTGACTTTTTGAATTTTACTGTTAGTTGTTACCCTGGGTTTTCCACCTACATTCTGCCCAAGGAGCAACTTAATACCCTCTTCTCCTGAATTCCTGTATGTTGTCAAGAGGCTGTCATACTGCAATCCTGCTCTTGCAATTTTCCCTAGCATGCAACTTGACACTGCACCTCTCATCACTTTCAGGCTTTCTAAATTTTCTTTTCTCGCTGCCTTTTCTTGGGAACGGTTTGCCAACTGGGATAGGGAAATACCATTCTTCAGAAGTGAATCGTTGTCAACCCCATAGTGCTGAAGGAGTGCCTCTAGAATTTTGCAATCTGTGACAGCATTGTGTGCACCTAAAAGAATGGGCTTCCATTCAGGACCCAATACCTTTGCTGCTAGAAAGTCTTGCTTTTTGGATTGCTCCCCCACCCCTATCAATTTCAGGGTATCAGAGAAGCCATACACCACTGCAGTGAATTCCTGCATGGAATTATGCCTCTTCACCCACCTCAGCATCCTTGGCCCATCAAATCGGATGATATTATGTCCAACTAACATAATTCTCCTTTCAAAACTTTGTAGAAACTTGATAAATTTTGTAACAGCTTCATGTGGAGGAGTGGTACTAACTTGTTCATCTCTGTACGAAAGCTCTCCACAAGTTACTCTGAAACCATTGACAGCAGTTGTCTCAGAGGATATTGAAGTTGAGGGCACCATGAAGACATTAAATTCCCTATTTTTATGTTTTGCAGCAATCTGAATTATATCAGCACTCAAAGACAAACCAGTAGTCTCTATGTCAATGATTACGGGGACACAGGTATTAGCAGTAGTAACTACTGGCACTGACTTGAGGTCCATTGAAGTGGTAGTTACCATATCAGAATGATAACTGAAACCTTCTTTTCTTGTCTAACTTTCCTCCTCCTGTTTTGTCCTTGCCTTCAAGAAAAGCATCCTGCGCTGTCTTGCAGCTTCCTTCAATGCTCTAAACTTGGCTGTAATACGAGATGGTGACAAGTTACAACTGTCAGCTATCCTTACAACATGGGTTGCCCCTTCATTCTTTTGAAGTGCAGCCGTTGCAACTCTTAAATTGAGTGACTTTGACTTGCCATAATTCCTGCATTTTGGCAATCTAGTGACACACATGTGGTTGAAAGATTCATTGAGCTGAGAAGATGCCCCTGGAGCTAAACTCTCTGCCCTATTAGCATATAGTACAAATATTTTCCTTAATGCCTCATGGAAATCCTTCCCTTGTAACTGTTCTCCATTTGGCAAATCCCTGTGCACGTATTGGGGATCGCTAGAGGCATCACACCAGTTAGGTACCACACTGACGGTGTTCTCAAAATGCATGGTCAACTATTGCCAGCAATGACTTTCTTAGCCCCTTTGGATTGTTCACATTTTGTGAAAGAGCACAGTGAAAGCATTTTTTAAAATACAGTAACACTCGTTTTGTGAATTGTTTGAAGATTTGTTTGTTGTAGAGTGCATACAGTTTGCTAGACAGACCCCGCCTTGCATGGTTCCTGTCTGACCACTTGGTGATAACATGCGACGACTCCCTTCTCACTGCAGCTATTGACGACGAGTCATCATCACGTATCAGTACCTTAACTTGGACCCCTTCTTTTAACATTGCATTCTTCACCACAAGCTTCACTGCAGTGCCAGGTTCCATTCCTTTCGCACTCCCACAATAATCCTTCCTGCAGTCATGGTCAGAAGAATCATGCCCTCGGGAACATAGGTCACAATCCTTGCTCCTAGCAGCCACACCTAAAACTTTTCCTGATTTGTACCCTACAATACTTCCTTGACCTGCAAAATCAATCAAAAATAAACACATGTTAGAAAAAGTCAATAATTTCATCATTGTACATTTTACCCACAATATATAAAAATAATGAATCATGTGATAGCACAGAGACATGGTACTATAGTCAACACCAGCATCAATGTTCAACACAGGGTATTTCATGTAATTCATAACTCAACTACAAAATCATACCAGTTCTACTTTTGTATTCTCTTCCATTTCCTCGAGTAAACCACTGAAAATCATATGACACAGCTATTCCTACATCATCATCCTTCTCCCTTTCATCATTGTTCTCCACATTCATGGTGTCCTGTGCCCTGAAAATTAAAAGAATTTAAATGTGTTAACTATTTCACATAAGCTTACAGTCAAGTCACATAGCCAAGGATGGATAAAAATAAGAATGAAGATATGTTCGACAAGGCAAACATCAGCATCATTTATAATTGATTTAAAGAGCGTGTCTTCATGTAAGAGTCGATACACCAGTCATTTTTTCCTTCACCAGGGCATTCATTACTCATTGAGTAATGAAGAAAAACATGAATGCCCCATGCAAACCTTAACGTAGGACACAGCAACTCACACTTTATTATTTAAACAGATTTTTGTGTAACTCTTATTGGTTAATGCACTTAAAAATTCAGGGATTTCCCTCAAAACCAGAAGAATTGAAATTATTGATTATTGACCTTACTAACAATGAAGTGTCAATCATCTCCTTAAGTAAACATTGATATGCAAAGAAAACATGTACTTTGTACATATATTCGGTGATTATTAAGTACCTGGTAGTTTTATGAAGTGTTATGCTAAATGAGAGGGCTTCTGTAATAACCTGTACTCTTATTAACTAACTACACAAACAACATTCTAAATACTCATGAACTGAAGTTATATAGAATGACAATTTTGCCTTTAAAGGTTTATTTGTAGAATTTGTTTAAAACATCATTGGAAAACCCATATATCGTGACCCTTATGATTACACAATGAAGCCATTCCTGAATTATTGATATAATTGGATGTAATTTTCACTAATATAAGACAAGGAAACACCTGCGAAAAATATAATCATAGCTGCTAACTTCAGCATCAATACATTCCAAAAAGAATCAAACTCTTGTATTGGTTAATGCACTCAAAAATTCAGGGATTTCCCTCTAAAACATAACTTAGTAAATAGAATTGGTGATTATTAAGTACTACATAGTTTTATGAAGTTTGATGTTAAATGATAGGGCTTCTGTAACAACCTCTTCTCTTCTTGATGACTAAGCAAACAATGTTCTAAATACTCATGAACACAAGTTATATATAATGACAATTATGCTTTTAAAGGCTCATTTGCAGAATATGTTTTAAACATGGTTGGAATATCCATATATCCTGACCCTTATCAATACACAATGCAGCAATTCCTGAATTATTGATATAATTGGATGTAATTTTCACTAATATAATGCAAGGAAACATCTGGAAAAACTATAATCATAGCTGCTAACTTGAACATCAATACAATCCAAGAAGAATCAAACAGATTGCCCATGTAATAAAACTGCATTGACAGATTGCATATTTCAATGTATCCACTAGAATTGAAAGTGTAATGACAACATGTTAATATTTGCAGTGTTGCTGTGCTATACATGCTATGTTTTATATTTTTGATGAGTCCCCAATTTACCAAGAATTTGCTGAATATGTTGTGCACTGACAATGAATTTCCATTCTATACCAATCAATTGTGATGTTAACTTAATCATCATACAATAGTGGATAGTGTAGAATAGTAGATAGTAGAGAATAGAAGTAGACAGATTGTGTATGTAATGATAACACTACTCAACAAAAAAAAACATTTCGTCTGTTTCCTGGTTCAACTTAGCCAATTCTTACTAATTTGGGGTCAAGGAAAACGAATATGTTAATGATTTTTTTTTATTAGCTCTTGTTTTTCAAGATACACAACAGTCCACTGGAGAATGAAACGCAAAAGCCCACCTTTCGACTTAATGGTAATTTGAAGACGATATACTTTGTTGTGCAACGAGTACAATACAATAGGTCATTAAACAATGTTTATTTTTGATGAAGCAGCGGTTTATTTGAGCCTATTCCTGTGCACGTTTCATTTTGGGTTGCCTTTTGTATGTCCAATCTGGATCATCTCTTGGCAGAGTCCAGCAGTAGTCTGCGAGCATTGATTCATCCCAACGACCCTGATATCTACGTTCCATTGCAGAGATATCTTGGTAAAACCTTTCACCATGCTCATCGCTTACAGCTCCACAGTTCTGAGGGAAATAATCAAGGTGGGAGTGGAGAAAATGAAGTTTTAATGACATATTGCAACCTACATCACGGAACTTTTCTAGGAGCTCTTTCACTTACTGTTGATAGTTTTCCTCTTTTCTGTTGCCTAGAAACCCTTGTACCATGAACATTTACCCCCCCCCCCCCCCACTTGATTTTCAAGTCACTCGTGATTGGTTGACGGAACTCAACGTGACGGAAAAGCTAGACCTTGACAAGCTTTGCTCAACGTACGTCGGCGGCACGTCAACGTTCGTCCATCGTGCTTAGCTTCATTGCGTTCCCATTCTCCTAACTTCAACAACGCCACCGTCCGTTTCCGTCACGTCAGAAAACGTTCATCGTAATCCCGGCCTAAGGAGGTTGGAGAATATTGAAGGGAGTTCTTCTAGGAGGATTTACAGGATAGTCTTTTCGATAGATGGGGACATAAGTTTCATGATCAAGGAAAGAGCTTGAGGTAGGAGGCGTCCTAGGAGGGATTTCAGGTAGTTTGGGTTTGGAGGTGGTGGTGGGTTGTTGGCGGGAGGTGGAGGTGGCGGTTATGTTGGAGGTGGAAGCAGTGGGTTAGGAGTAGGTGGAGAAGTGGAGGTTGTGTCCCGGGGTCCGCGAGTGCGTTCAGCGTAGGTGAGGTAGGAGCGGCAGCCCCGGTAATTCTCTGCGTGTTCCTGTCCGCAATTGGCGCAGGTTGCTTTCTCCTCCGGCTTCAGTGGAAAGCCGCCTGGGGAGTGAGTATGGATGTATTTCACGCAGCGGTATGACATCCCGCAATTCTTCCAGGTGCGCTCGTGACGCTGGCAACGGGTACATTGCGGAGGCCCAGTAGAGGTTTTGTACGGCTCCATCTTTACAGGCAGGTTGCAGAGGTTGGTGAGCTTTTTGAAGACGCTCGCCGTCTTCCCTGCGTGGGACCTCCACCTGGAATTAAGGGATGGGTCGCTTCGTCGTTGACGGAAAGATTTGGCCCATATCTCGCAACAGGATCCGCCCCCGGTCCTCTCGCTGTATGATGTTAGGCAGGGCGTCTTGACCTGTAGGCATTTCGTGGCCGGCACGCCGCGATCCATGATCTCGTCAAGGATGTCCATCGGGCTGTGACAGTTGGGAGGACGCGGACGACATAGTAGAAATAGCGGTCTTCTGACAGCTGGTATGCATGAAACGGCTGGTTGGAGTCCCGCAGGGCCGCGGTCACCTTCCGGAAGTCGTTGGCGGACTGACAGCGAAGCTTGATGTTGCCCCCGCCCATAGCTGCGACCGTAGGGAACGTGCACAGGCTGGCGATACGCTTGTATCGCTCCTTACAAATTGCAGTGCCCGTCAGGTAGATTGGTGAAATGTTGGCTTTTGACGTTTGGGTGGCTGGGTCGACCTCGGGTGCTTTCCAATCGCCTTTCGCAGATTAGCGCACAACCCAACAGATGGAAACACAGTAGCGCACATTGAAACAAACAACTGGAACGTATCTGCGCTGAAGTGTTTCCAAGATGGCGAAAAAATCGCGGTAAATTTGAAAATACAAAAGAAGAACGCCGCCAGTACAAAGTAGTTCTTCATGAAAACGTTCATTATCCTCTCGTGATTTTCACGAACTTGATCGTGCAGAGAGATCGTGGTCTTCTTCCACCACTTTGGGAGGAATTACAATTTTTTTACTATTTTTTTGTGAAACAGCTGACCAAACACCCAGGAGAGCAGAAGTTATTATATTTGAATTATCATAAATTGTCGACCTATCTATCCATTTGAGGTGAGTCCGACATTTTTACTTCTCCTATGTTCATTTAGTTTATTTTTGAATCGAGAGTGCAGTCGATAAATTGGTCGTGAACTTCATAATTCATGAGTTTCCTTTAATTTATTTCTTCCGGATAGTCTTTCTAAATGCCGTGCATTTATATGACGTATATGACCTACTTTAGATGGGTGATCACAGTTTTGGACTATGCCATGCAGCCCATGTCTAGTAGTAGCTGCAGTAGCAGTGAGAGTGAATGGGAAAGCATGAGTAGTATATGTAAGTACCTATATTGTGATTTATAGTTATGTGGGGCGACCATGTGAAAAAAACAGGCAATACAAGGTAAAAACAAGAATGGCAGTATTCGCATTGGCTCTTAAATTTTCGGAAGCTACTCGTTTCCACTTATAGCTACAATATATAAATTAAACAAAATGCAATTCCCAGGAATTGACAACATTCAACAGAACCTGATATTGCAGTGTAAAGACTATCATTCAGCTCTTTGTGCTTCCAATGAACAAGTCCCTTCATAAAGGGCTTTTTCCCAGTGAATTAAAAGAAAGTAAAGGAATCCCATCCGCAACAAAGTGTTAAAAGGGGAAATTTAGCTGACTACAGTCCAATATCATTGCTATCTGCATTTTCTTAATTATTTGAGTTCATTTTTCACGATCGACTGATTGCCTTCTTGGGTAGATTTATGGAATCATATAACTGCCAATGGGGATATAGAAAAGACATATCAACAGAGAAAGCACTCCCTAATTCTATGAACTTCATGACCAGCTCCCTGGATAACAACCAAAAGGTTTTAACTTTTTACTAAATTAGTACTAAATAATGACTCTTACTTTAAGCTTCTGAAGATGAAGACAGGATAAACCATGATTTACTTTTCCCCTTGCTGAAGTTACTATTACGTGGGAGAAGACAGGTGCATGTCACTAATTTCTTGGAGACTGTTCACAACTATGATGATGAGCAGTTCCGCACTCATTTTCGTCTGAGACGTGTAACTGCATATCGGTTGATAGGTGAGTATGCCCAAAATAAAAATGATGTAATGATACTCAGGATTGCTGTAAACTTCCATATATTCTGTACTTATGTTTTGTTTGTTGTAGATATCCTTCAAGACAGTGGATTTATTCCAAATCACCAGGAAGGAATGGTGAAAATTTCATCAGAGTTGAGCTTCCTGATTACCCTTTGGTATTTATCAAATACTGAGCCTCTCTGTACAATAGGAGATCGATTTAATATATCCATTTCATCTGCATTTAGGGTAATTACGCGTGTTGTGAATTGGCTGAATGCAAAAATTAATGATGAAATTAAGTGGCCACGAGGAAATAAATTTGCTGCAATCGAGCATGGATTTGAGGCCATGAGGGATTGCTGGCTGTGTAGGAGCAATAGATGGGACCCATATTGCAATCAATCAAACAGCCACAGGAAAATGCTGCTGAAAACTGCAACAGGAAGAAATTCTATTTAGTTATTCTACAAGGGATTGTGGATGATAAAATGAATTTCGTGAATGTGGTGTGTGGTGAGCCAGGATCCCTCCATGATGCAAGGGTTTTGAGAAGGTCAGAGATCTTCAGGTTGGCAGAAGAAGAACCTGAGCAGTTATTTCCTGGTGGGAGGTTTATCATTGGTGAATCAGCATATCCATCACTACCGTGATTAATTCCTCCATTTCGGGACAATGGGGACCCTTACTCCACAACAATTGGAGTTGAATTTTATCCACTCATCTACTAGAATGGTGGTTGAGAAGGTATTTGGGCTTCTCAAAGGTCGCTTTCGGCGTCTGAAATTGTTAGAGTTATCTGATCTTCAAATGGTGACAAAATTAGTTTTAGCTTGTTGTGTGCTGCATAATGTGTGTTTAGACGAAGGGGAAGATGAAGATTTTGCTATAGACATTGATGAGGTACAGGCTGTTCAAGGCAATGGCGATGTACATGCAGTTCAACCTGGGCCACATGACACGGATGGAGCTTTTTAGGGAAATATTTCCGCAATAGATGACTGAATGCAAATTCCATGTGTCTGCTTACCAGCCCAGTCATTACAGAAACTGTGGCCACAGTATGGCATTATTGTGGCCATAAGGGGGCATTTCCGGAAGAGCCAGCTCCAGTAATTGTCCTTATTTTATTGAAATTACCGTTGAATATTAAACCATTTATGAAACATGTCTTTAAGCTGCTTCCTACTGCTGATTACTATTGGGGTAACATTAGAACTCTTGTCAGTCAATGAAACTGGCCTTTTCATATGAACTTCAATAACAATGTCATATCTTACTATTATTTCTTGAAAATGTGCAACTTCAAGTGCACGATGAACCGTGGAAAGGACTTAAGTTGAGGAATAAGTCCATTGTATTGTATGTGAAGAATGGATGTCTGCTTGCAATTTTTTCTGCACTAAATGAATGGTGCACCTATTACCTCTATTTTTTGGTTCAAACAAGGATAAATATAATTCCCTTTTGTAACAATCAATATGCACTTCCTAAGGTATGAAATATGACAATTGAAAAAAGTAGACTGATGACAAACATTGCATGTCTATGAAAAGTTGTCTCATATAATAATAACCCCCTGAGCATTTTGGTAAAAATGTATAGGCTCAAAAATTAATACCTGAAGTTGCTGCACATTAACACAAACATTACTCAACTTATAAACTGGTGACAGCGACTGAAAAAATATATGGCAGAAAAAGCTTTCACATGAAAAAAAAGTTTCACTCATTAATAAAGATTCACACCACACACATAAAACAAAGTTAAGCATGCAGAACACTGAAGTATTGAAAAATATTGGAAATTTCCCACAAGGATGTAGTCAACACTTAAAAAATCTTTTGTGTTCTGACATCATGAAATATTTTAGAACAATTAATGACTGACATAGGCTAAAAAAGATAATTGAAAGTAAATAGCTCTCTCCACTTTCACTATAGGGCATGCTACTTTCAAAGTATCCAGGAACATGTGGCATCTACTGAGGAAACCGAGGTATTATTTAAATCACGAAGCAGTCACAAAAAAAGACTTACTATCCATCACGTAACTGATAGGTATTGCCTTAATATTTTATTTTTTTGTGAGAAGGGCCTGAAGAAGCCTTATTTTTTTCTCTCTCCACCTGCATTCTCTCCCTGTGCCGTTCTCTTTTATCTTCTTCTTTTCTCAGTTGATGCAGTTTTTTTTCTTGCATCATTTATTCCCATGTCTCAGATTTTTTCTGCTGAGTGCCATTCTCTCCTTTCGAATCTTTATCATATCCTCATTAATAGCACTCTACCTGTCATCCTTCTCCTCTGACCTCTTCAAATGGTGCAGCCACTGTTGCTCTAGCTCAATTCGAGTTCGAGCCATCCTGCTACCAGTACCATGGGGAGTTTTCTTCTTGCTGACTTCCTTCATACTTATCCTTGTGTTTTCAGTACTCTCCACATGGCTGGCATCCACTTCCAGCTTTGAAGAAGAGGAATATCCAGGTTTTGACACAGCTGAGAAAATTTCATGCTGACATGAAGAGGACCCCGGCTCAATTGACACTACTGACTGAGGAATATTTGACCTCTGAGGACAATTTGGGGCATTCACAATGGTGGTGGCATTGCCTCTTACCGATGAACCACCTACATATGATGAGGCAATGTTGTTCCTTTGGCCAAATAAATCATTAAATCGGTCAAAATATTTAAAAGAGAAAGGTGCTCTTGCAGAGGCACGAGGGCCCATGTTATATACACGCTTGTATTTTATCGTGCTATAAAACTTGTTCCTCACTTGTGAGGCAGTCACCTTTAAAACAAGAGAAAGGCATGAGGAATAGAATTTATCGGCAAAAAGTGTTTTTGTTTATCAATAAAATGTAATTAACCTTATGGCCAAGATCACTCATCTCCACTGACAAGTTTTCCCAAAATGTGCGTCTTTTCTTCACTGAGTGTAACTCATCAGCTCTTGCTTCATACATAGCAATTAAAGCTAGCACTGCAGGCTCTGGCCAATCAAATTCTGCAAAATTTTCTACAACATCATACTTCATCTTCTTCATCAACATTTTAGGTGTTGGTGCAACTACTCGGGATTAATATTATTGCAGCAGCCTCGAAACTTCTCACAGTTTCCACAATTATAACCATTTGTCATCGATGGCAATCATATTAAGTGGGCTTATAGTTAGATGATATGAAAAGCATATCGATGAATAAAAGTGGAAAATTTGAAAGGCTGGTTGTACACTTCATCTTACAATTCAAAGACTAAAAACGTCACTGAAATGTTAAAATAGTGCATCCAACAATAAAAACTCCAGGAACTTACTATCAGGAAATTTTTACTATCAGGAGGTTCCTGAAATCCCTCAGAAGTGCCAGCCTTTTCGGTATCCACATTTGTTTCATCCGAAACAAGATACATAATATTAGTATTTTCTTCAAGGAAAATTTCCTTTCTTCCCAAGAAGCATGGGTGCCCAACCAATACACTGATTCTCCCTTCACTCTGCAATACTGGCAGGTATATTCAAGTTCGCTTTTCTGCATGTAAGGGTGGATACAACGTAAATACATATTAAGCAAGTGAACTGGCACAAAATATATTCTTTAAAGTAAATGAAACAAATCCATTCAAATTAAAAAGATGACATTATGATCTTTTTTCTGTTCATATAATAATACTCACAGTTTCCATTTCCGATATGATGGGTGAACCCCCCTGCGGGTAGGGGGATTGAGAATACTCCCGCAGTATCCCTGCTTGTCGTAAGAGGCGACTAAAAGGGCGGGGAGACAACCCCGAAAACAAACCCAGAGCCAACAAGGGTTGAGCCCGGACAGTCTTGTGGGTCAACTGTCTGTGCGCGGCCATACCACCTGGCCTGCGATACACCCGCATGTTTGCCGTGTGCGGAGACCCGTAAGGAGGAGAAGGGGATCCTGGAGGGTGAGGTCCGTGGTTCCCAGCCGGGTTTCGGATGCCCGGTATGGACTACGGGCCAATACCCCTCTTCGGCCCTGGATTCGCTGTAAACGGGCGGCCGGGAGCTAGCCACTCCCGGTCAATCGGCTTCCGTGGCGTTACGCTTAACGGTGGCGAGTGCCAGGGAGGTGGGGGTCTGCGTAGGGCGGTCGGAGATTTACGGGTTTGGTGGGCCCGTGCATTAAAGACCCAACCCGAAACAGACAACCGCCTCTAGGGTGCTATATCCCCTCGGGTAGCCCTGGCGACAGCACCGGTTTGCGGGGCGGCGCACAGTGGGGCCAAATCCCTAAAACGTGGCCAAAAGTCTATTTCGCTCTTAAAAGCCATTGTTTTCACGGGAATAGCATAAAATTCAATGTACATTACAACAGTGAGTAATAGAGAACTGAAATCTACTGTTAACATAACTTAAAATGCAGTTAGCAAGGAAATTATGTTGAATTCATACGTCCTTCGTCCATGGGATTTTGTTTCGCGCGTAATCTACACTATATTGACTTTTATTTTGAAAGTTACACTTAAAATATGCATGAAATGAGACCTTTTTTACATGTTTATCATAGAAAAGTTATGCAAGTAACTACATGTTTCCTTTAAAAACAACACAAAATTCACTTTGAAAATCTGTAAAAACTACGCTCAAATGCAATACAAACCTCGGAAATCTGATCCTAATGTTCCAGAAGTCCGGGAACATCAGGTTCCTTTAAAAGAGCTAGCATTTCAGGTGTAATGCTGCGGAAGCTTTTTGCAGGAAGTGGACGAAGTGATGAGATGATTGGATCTGAGGATGTTAAAAGAATGAGCAACAAATCCAAGTTCGTCTCCACTCGCGACGTTTTTCTGCATCGATGTTCCCGAAAACGTCGGAAATCTGTTTCTGGCCTCTTGAGCTTCTTCACCAAGCATCCCTATTGGCAGAAGGGCGACAGATATCACAGTTGCTGCATGAATAAGGTGTGCGGTGATGTAGGCATGGGATACCAACTATACTCTTTGACGTACAAACTCGCTGTTTCTAAGGCATAGGCTCCGAAAGCTTCAGCGTCAACCGCGAAACCACTCGATAGGACCCTTAGGATTGTACCTGATTTCTTGATGAGTTCTTCGCTAACACCAGTGATTTCTGCAGATAGATGGGGATTCTCAAAAAAACGACGTGCTGTATTTCCGTCATGTGTTGTTCCTTTTCCTTGAAGAACCACTCCAATTAAAAGGCCCATTTTGTTCTTAAACTCCTGCTGTATTTTTAACTCTCTCTCTCTCATCAATTTGATTCCTGAGTACTTTATTTTTAAACCAAGATTTAAATGGCAGTCTGAAAGAAAGGTGAAGAAACCACTCTAAAAAGCGTATGTAGGCGTGCAAAGTTGACAGCCCATACTGACTAACACTCTCATTGACATTTTTCTCTAAAACAAAGTCAATATCGTTCATTTCTTTCGGAGTAGCACCGCACATATTGCACCTTTGAGAAGAGGCAGTTTCCGTTATGGTATTGCAGGTCTTCCCATCTATCATTGTCATTGCTAGCTGGTGTTGCACTTTTATGTAAGATACGGATTCTCCTTCCAATGTTGTAGGTTGTAGATTAGCTATCTGACAGTCCATTCTTTCCTTTTCTGCCATTATTTTTGCTGGCGTTTCAGCAATGAACTCTAATTTAATTGGCCTGCAATATCTAGTAGACGATGGACGCGGATTTTGCCACATGATAATTTTATTCCCACTATCGCGACACAAGCCATAAAGCTGAAGAGGCACTAAGCACGTCATGAACAAGCTTCTGTCAAACACTAATTCATGTCCACTATTTTGTTTGTAAGCGGAATGTCCACTGCTACCGTCACATCCCCACTTTGAAATTAAATACAAATTCTTTCGCACATCAGAGGGAAGATTAAAAAGATAACTTTTTTGTAGCTCTACTATTCGGCTCACGGTCAGATCTAACAGAGTCTGAAGTTTAATTTCCGATATTGATTCCGTAACGGTTAAACTTTCTTCCGGCGGATAGCACACATGTTTTGCGTTCCTAACTTTTTTGTAAGATGGATACAGCTTTGCTCCTCGAGATTTAGCTTCCATTCTTATTGTTTGATAGTTTGCTTTAGACAGATCGGTTTCAAGGGTAAGTGACAACGCTTCTCGGGGAGTGTAGGGGGTTATAACACTCGATTGATGATAATGGTAAGCAGAGTTTATCTTTTCTGCGCGAGTTGGGGTCGTTAAAACGGCTTCTTTTACCAGCTTACATTCATCCAGCTTTCCTGCAGAACGAAGGCTCATTTGGGTAGCGTACGCAAGGACTTCCGGAGATGCACCCTTTCTTAGCTCCTCAACCTTTCTTCTTTTACTCCTTTCAGAAGAAGAAGAGAAACCCTTCTCAGGTCTACCCATAGCTGCACAGAGATCAAAACATAACTAATGTAAATATAAACTGCATTCGCTCATTCAATGAGATTGATAATAAGCACCAATTTGCCTTCTTACCTGTTTCTTTACCACTTGGAAGGTCTAGGTTGGAAATGTATAATGTAACACTTGTATCAAGCCATGAGTTGTATTTGATGAAAAACTTTTCCTCAACTCTACATGAGTTGTCCCACTTCTTCTTTATCGTGGAGTATATTTTGTGGGAACGTAATTTTACTCTATTCCAATCATCCTCTGATATGCCCTGCGGCAAATTCTGTCTGACAGAACCATCAGCATGCATGTATCGTATATTCCAGGGATTAGGGGACTTCTCCATCAACAAATGATACAATTGACGATTAATAGTCACGAATGACATGTTTAAAATTTCACAAGCACAATTGCGAAGTCGAATCAGACCCAAGAAAAAGTTTCACAACGAAATTCACTCAACTGCACTCGAAGCGAGATCCAGTCCAAGACTGATTCTTACTCAGCTGAAGGTAGATTTACCCATGTTACTCAAGAGCACTCCCTCTCTATGTATATTTCCAATAGTTACAATGTTATAAAAAGTCTGTCTCAAAAGCTACCAATGCTCCCTCAAAGCCCTAACTACGTTTCTCATTGTCAGCAGCGGCGCCCAGGGTCCTTATTCTCTTTCTGAAACTCTAGTGGTATCCAAGGGATACCATAGGTTTTCGGGACTCGCGTTAACTTTTTGTAAACATTCTAATGAGGAAATCAATGAAACGCAACCTCGGTTTTGTTGCTGGGGAGATAACCGAGGTTGCGTTTCAAACGAGAATACGGGCCCAGGCTCGATAACTTAGCAGTCAGCAACACGCAGTGTCTCTAATGATATACATTATCTTCTAAGGTAGCACATAGTAGCACGTAATTTTTTTAGAGAAACAAGTTAGAAGTGTTTACTTCAATATAGTAATGGAAAGAACGCAGGATATATCAAGATTTTTTTTTCGGTCTCCATTAATTCATCAAACATATTAAAAATGCATTATTTTAAAAATGCGTTCCCTAATACCAATTAATAAAAGCAAATGAAATATTTAATCACCTGAACTCAAAGATCAAACCTCAAAGCATACATTTATTTATGCTTAATGGCAAAATTATTCTTATTTTAGAAATAAGTGGTGGTTGAATATTAGTTAAAAAAACCGCTGTCGAAGAGCAAGGACAGAACAGTCAATTATAGGTGCAATTCAAATATCAAATATGCACTAAAATTAATAATTTTTGTTACTATAATACGCCCTAAACCTCTCTTTTGAGTTTCAAAGAGAAAAAACGTATTTGTAATACTTTATTTTTGGACTTTTGGCCATGTTTTGGGGATTTGGTCCCACTGTGCGGCGTCCCAAATGTGTGGCTCCATGATGGGTGGGGAGCCCGGGGGATGAATCAAGTTTAGGCATGGCGGATGAATCCCTTCCACCACCTAAGAGATCCCGTCCGGACACGGACGGGGGAGTTAATGTTCCTGGCGCTAGTCAGCGCTATTTAGTGATGAGGTGTCAGAAGGAAGGGGAGAGCCTGAAAAAAGTGTCTCCCTTCCTTATTCGTAAAGTTCTGTCTGGTTTTGTTCCTGGGGATCTAAAATCTGCCAAGAAACTTCGCGATGGCACACTGCTCATCGAAACGGCTTCGAGGGGTCAAAGCGACAAGCTACTAAAAATGGAAAAGCTTAGCGAAATTCCCGTTAAGGTCGAGGTGCACCGCACCTTGAACACCTGTCGGGGAGTGATTAGTCACTACGACCTTTTGTACGTGGAGATCGACGAGATCAAGCGGGAGATGGCCTCTCAGGGGGGCACCGATGCTCGTCGACTCACTACAAAGCGGAACGGAGAAAGAGTAAACACAACGTCTGTTGTACTCACGTTCGCGCGTGACCAACTCCCCGACAAGGTGTTTGTCGGTTATGAATCGGTCCCAGTGCGGCCATTCATACCGGCACCCATGCGATGCTACCAGTGCCAGCGGTTCGGCCACATGGCCACACGGTGCGAGGGCAAGGCCACCTGCCCCCGCTGCGGCCTGGAGAAGCATGAGGGTGCGGAATGCATAGGAGACCCACTTTGCGTCAATTGCGAGGGTGCACATCCCGTATACTCTCGTAATTGTCCAAAGATGATCGAGGAGCGAAAAGTGATGGAAATAAAGACGGTTGACAAAATCCCCTATTTCGAGGCTCGGAAAAAGTAGGAGCACAAGTTGCTCCTACTTTCTCCAAGTCGTACGCCCATGTCGCTTCCCCTCGAATTGCCAAGGTCACCATCTCGACTCAGACGGAAGATATCGAGAGCCAAAAAACAAAATCCTCTGTCCAGAAATCGGCCATGCCGGCTAAGGCCACAAATCCGGCAATTAATACAGCAACCACCGGTCCGGGTTCTCCTAAGAAGAACCCCAAAAAACTTCCGCCGGGGCCACGCAGACAAAGCGTGGTAACTCACAATCCCCCGGTCCAACTGGTAAGGTTCGAAAGAGCCAGCCAGAGCCAATGGAGGAGTGTCTATCAGACACTGAAATCCTCCAATTTGGCAGTACGGGGAAGAAAAACCGCATTAAGCGTTGATGCCTTCAAAGTTTTAGCTTCTGGTATTTATTGTTTTAATCCCTTTTTATATATATATATATATATATATATATATATATATATATATATATTGTGACGGAACGGGCTTGATTCTCCTTTGCCCGTTGACTCGCCGCAGTCCTTACGCCTTCGAGAATTGGACCCCTTACCTTTGCCTCGAAACCTCGTCTACTTCGGACTTTCCCGGGTGGGAAATGGTTTTGAGAAAAAAAGGGATATCGCGACCTTTGTCGCGTGTTTGAGAAGGGCGCCACCTCAAAACCGCAGCGTCGAACCAGCTCAGCCGGCAAAGCAAGGACGATCCAAATTGTTCAAGGGTTGGGGGGATTTTAAGCCAGGGCGGACGGTGAAACAGGGAGGGCCGTATGACGTGAGCGCGGGAGAAATTACGCGAAGCGTAAGAATGAACCTCTGCCTTTTTTTTACAATTAACACAAGCAACATTTATTCAATGAAATGAGCTTGAAAATGAACACGAAGGAGGCACTCTACAGCTAAAGAACACATGTCTTACTAACTAATGAGGGATGAAGAGGTGAATGAATGGCGAGACATAAATGGAACGAAATTAACAACAATAAAATAATCACCCTGTAACACTTTGACCAAATAAATGACCAAACATGAAAAAATAAAATAAAATAAACTACTAAATGAAGAGAATAACAAGCTCCTCGTCCTTTTATGAATATTAATGATGAGGACGGGAGTGAGTGATACAGAAATATGGTCCCGTAGGACTATGATTGTCCACTCTTGGGATCAGTTTGACTCTTCTCTTGACCTGAAGGGACTTTATCTCTGTTTGGATATCTCGTACACCACTTATTCTGGCGCACACGGGTTTCACAGTGGGGAAGCGTGAATAAGAGGGTTGAAACCACTTAGGATTGGGGAAATACGGGTGTGGCGATACTTATGAATGAGATGGTGTGGAGCGTGACGGCGAAATCCAGCGCGGAGAGACTGCACCGTTGAGTTTTCGGTATGGTGGCGTGGAGAACGGAATTCAACAACTCCTGTTGTGAAAATGCACCTTCCGACTGAAAGGAACTCGTCCAACCTTTGGTTCCGGGGATGCGGCGGCCCGCTACCTTTTGCGGTCTGTCGCCCTTATCTACCCGAAACCGCACCTCCTCTTTGGGGTGCCGGGATCGAGGTCCGCTGCGTCTCGTTCCTCTTCTGGGGCAGCACGAAGGAAAAACCGCTAGGGAACGACTTTGTCAATTCCTCGCGGAAGTCGTGGTGATCTCCGTCTCCAATTATCGCCTCTCTCTCTCCGTTCACACTCTCGCCTGGCTTCACCAGCACACCCTGAGCTTCTGTGCTTGACTCCCAATCACCAACTGCACTCTCATCTTATTCCTCCCGACTCCACCGTCGGCGTCCTCCCTGTAACGCTCATCCCCCCCTCTCACGTGACTTCAATTCAAAAATCACCAATAGTTTCACGGCTTACACTGCCCAATAACCTGGGCTGACACATAAGTGGCGTGATTCTCACTCTTAAAGAATCCAATGCACAAGACAAAGGAACATTTTACCAGATATCCACGCAGAAAAAGGCAGGCGTTCATCTCGCTTACGCAACGGGGACCCGACTTGGGACGCAAATGACCGACGCGGGAGGCGCGACCAGGGAAAAATAAAGATAAGACGGCCAATCCGTCACAATATATATATATATATTTATTTATTTATTTATTATGGCTTTTATAATGCAGTGGAACTGCAACTGTTTTTATAGGCACAAGGAGGAGCTGGCCATTTTAATTCGAGATTTTAACCCTTTTTGCGTTTGTCTTCAAGAAACGCATTTTAAAGACACGGACAATGGGATTTTAAAACATTTTAACGTTTTTAGACATGAAGACACCAGCGGCCAACGAGCCCAGGGTGGAGTGGCAGTTGCTATTCGGGAGGCCCTTTACACCTCCCGAATACAACTAAATACACCGTTTCAAGCGGTGGCGGTTACGGTGCACGCTCCGGAGGCGATTACGTTATGCAACGTTTATCTGCCGGAGGGTGCACCGGACGCCCGTTTTAATCTAGAATCCCTTGTGCACCAGCTGCCTCGGCCTTTTATTTTACTCGGGGATTTTAACGCTCATGATCGTCTATGGGGAAGCACTGCGGTGCAGTGCAACCGCAGGGGACGCATTTTATCAAGTTTTATTTTAGAATTTAACCTAGTTCTATTGAACAACGGGGAGAAGACCCGGTTTAACTCTTTCAATGGTGATTTCTCCGCCATTGATTTATGCATTTTATCGAGCAGTTTAACCAATAAAATATCTTTGTCTGTACACGAAGATCTTAGTGGTAGCGATCACTTTCCCCTTTTAATTATTAAGGAGCGATTTTTTAACTCTGATTTTATCCGACCAGGCAACTGGATTGTCCGGAAAGCCGACTGGCCTTGTTTTAAAAGTAATTTTGAATACACGTGCGATGCAAATCGCGATAGCGCTTTTAATGTAAAATCATTTACTAACAGCATCATCAACGCCACCGACAAGAGCGTACCACGGTCTCGGCGCATCATGTCGAGAGCTCCCGTGCCATGGTGGAATGATGACTGTGCTAAAGCCATCCGGCAACGCAAGAAGGCGTTGCAAATCTTTAATAAATATCCCACTGATAACAATCTGTCCTCTTTTCGGCATCTGAGAGCTAAAGCCCGTCAGGTCGTGAAGGAGGCAAAGAGGGCCTCTTGGATGAATTTTGTTTCTAGTGTGAATATCGACACACCACTTGCACAGGTGTGGCGTAAGGTGAAGAGCATTTCGGGAAACCATCAGCAGCTCGGCGTCTCCTTCTTAAAAGTCGGAGGAAATGTGGTTACATCTCCAGCTGCCATCGGCGAGATATTCGGGCAGTTAATCGCCAAGATGAGCAGCGATGAAAATCTTGATCCTGCCTTCCGAACGTTTAAGCAACGTCTCGAGAACATTCCTATCGGCTTCAAGGAGACGCGGACATCGGCAGATTACAACCTCCCCTTTTCCTTGTGGGAGTTGAAATCTGCCATCGATGACTCCCACGACACCTCTCCAGGACCAGACGGGGTCCACAATGCTTTTCTCCGCAACCTCCCGGAACAGCGCTGCAGGAAGTCCTGCATACGTATAATCAGCTGTGGGCAGAAGGTAACTTTCCTTCGTCCTGGCGGGAGTCTGTCATTGTCCCCATTCCCAAACATGGGAAAGATAGAGCTGACCCGAATTCTTACCGGCCAATAGCTCTCACCAGCTGCCTGTGCAAGTTAATGGAGAGAATGGTGAACCGGCGGCTCGTTTGGTGGTTAGAGCGCCGGAACCTTCTCTCCAGCATCCAATGTGGATTTAGACGGGGCCGTTCCACAATGGACCATTTGGTGAGGATCGACAATTTCATCCAAGAAGGCTTTCTCCTCCGCCAGCATGTGATCGGGGTCTTCTTCCATTTGGAGAAGGCTTACGACCGGGTGTGGCGGCGGAAGGTATTAATGACGTTGCACGAGTGGGGCTTTAGAGGCAATTTGCCGATTTTTATTCAAAATTTTTTAATGCACCGAGTTTTTAAAATTAGAATAGGCCAGTTTTTATCCAACTTTTACCGTCTTGACAACGGAGTTCCCCAGGGTTCCGTCTTGAGCGTGACGCTTTTCGCCATTGCGATTAATGACGTCGTAAATTGTATCAAGGCGCCGGTGATAGGCACACTGTTCGTGGATGACCTGGCAATTTTCTGCAGGTCATCCAAGGTTGTAACTACATCCCGAATGGTCCAATTGACATTAAACAAATTGGACCAATGGACCCAAAGGAACGGATTTCGGTTCTCCTTTGAGAATACCAGGTGCGTCCATTTCCACAGGAAAATAGGAATCCAAATGCTGCCCACATTATCCCTTGGAGAAAGAAATCTTCCTTTCGTCCAGTCGGCCCGCTTTCTCGGTATGACACTCGACTACAGGCTCAATTGGCGAGAGCACATTCAACTTTTAAAGACAAAATGTCTGAAATCGTTAAACGTGTTAAAGTTTTTAAGCCACACATCGTGGGGAGCAGACCGCACAACATTGCTCTTATTGTATCGCACATTGGTTCGTTCTAAACTAGACTACGGTTCTTTTATTTATGCGTCCGCCCGCGAGTCATACCTGCGAGCATTGTCCCCCGTGCACAACGCGGGGTTGCGACTCTGTGCGGGGGCATTTCGGACAAGCCCTGTCATAAGCATCTATTCTGATGCAGGGGAGCCTCCTCTATGCCACCGCAGAAACGCGCTTATGTGCAATTACGCCTCCAAAGTTTTATCCATGACGGCACACCCATGTTTTAACATACTCTTTAAACCACGTTTTTTAGACATTTTTAACCGACGGACGAAGACCAGTAGGCCCGTTTGCGTACGTTTTAACGATTTTATTCGTGGGTGTGATTTCAGTATGCCTAAAGTGTACCCTGTATCTTACGCAACCCACCCTCCCTGGTTAACACCCGCTCCTGTGGTTAATACAGTCCTAAGCAAACTACCAAAATCCTTTACCACTTCCTTGGAATACCAACGTCAGTTTTTAATGTTTCTGAGTAATCACTCAGATTTTGTTCCTGTGTACACTGACGGATCAAAATCGGAGTTGGCCTGTGCCTGCGCAGCGTTCTCGAGTACCCAAGGAGCCGTCAAAGCAAAATTAAATCCGCTGTGTAGTGTGTACACAGCTGAACTATTCGCCATGAAGATGGCACTTGAAACTCTATGTGACGAAGGTGGTTCCTTTGTTATATGCACAGATTCCCTGAGCTCCTTACATTCAATTTCCGGTTTTTCGCCCATGCACCCGATCATTCAGGATATGCATTCCTCCCTGCTGTCTCTCAGCAGAAAGGGAGTACTTGTTTGGTTCCTTTGGGTCCCGGGGCATGTGGGAATAGCCGGAAATGAAAAGGCAGACGCTTTGGCCAAAGAAGCTCTGAACGAGAAGGAGTGTAAGTCCACACTGGTAACTTACGAGGACCTACAATCTTGCCTGAGACAGGTAGTCCTAGGGCAGTGGAAGGAATATTGGCGCAACACACATAATAATAAACTCCGCGACATCAAGCCGGGTACGTCAGTGTGGCCCTCTTCCGTCAGGAATAGCCGAAGAGAGGAAGTTGTCATCACACGTTTGAGGATAGGGCATTGCCCTCTGACCCACTCATTCCTCTTCACGGAAGAGAAACAACCACCTCAGTGTGATGACTGCAACTGTCCTTGCAGCGATCGGCATATCCTGACGGAGTGTGACAAATACCGTGACGCGCGAAGGCGGCTAAACTTAGGGGGAGACCTAAAATCCGTCCTAGGAGACGACCCTAATGTTATAAGCCGAGTTATCAAATTTCTGAAAGAGACGGGACTATTCAGAAAAATATAACTCACCTTTTTTTTAAAATAATAAATCACTGTATTCAATTTTTTAATAAGTGCCATAACTATGATAGACAATTTTTATTATTATTACTGTTACATTTTTAAATTTTACTACTAAGAATGGGTAGTGGTGCAAAATGACCTAGCCGTCGACGCACCCTACAAGTTTTAAACCTACCTACCTACCTATCTTCAAGAGACACATTTTAAGAGGACGGACAAGGGCATTTTAAAAGGTTTTAACATTTTTAGGTATGACGACACCAGTGGCAATCGAGCCCAGGGTGGAGTGGCTGTTTACATTCGGGAGGCTCTTTACACCTCCCGAATACAGCTTAACACACCGTTTCAGGCGGTGGCGGTAACCGTGTACGCCCCGGAACCGGTAACATTGTGCAATGTTTATCTCCTGGAGGCTGCACCGGTTACTCGTTTTAACTTGGACGCCCTTGTCCCAACTCCCGAAGCCCTACATTTTAATAGGAGATTTTAACGCCCATGACACCCTGTGGGGGAGTTCTAGGAGTCAGTGGGACCGAAGAGGTCGTATTTTACCCAATTTTATTTTAGATTTTAACATGATTTTATTGAACAACGGGGAGAAAACCCGTTTTAATGCTAACGGTCAGTACTCTGCGATTGACCTGTGCATTGCATCGAGCAGTTTGATAAATAAGATTGAAATATCCGTGCATAATGAATTGTGTGGGAGCGATCATTTTCCCGTTAGTCAAAAAAGACCAAAATCTCATTTTGGATTATATTCGTCCGGGTAACTGGATTGTCCAGAAGGCTGACTGGTCTGATTTTAAAAAAGTTTTTAATTTTAACCATGACGAAGCATGTGACCCTATAATGAACATTGAGAGGTTAACGAATTGCCTGATTGAAAGCGCAAGGTGCAGTGTTCCTCGGTCAAAGGGCACCACACTGAGACCAGCAGTACCATGGTGGAACGAGGAATGCGCCGCGGCAATTCGACGACGGAAGAAAGCGCTGAGGATTTTTAGCAAATACCCCACAGAAAGGAATCTATCCTCATTCCGCCGCCTCCGAGCAAAAGCTCGGCAGGTAGTGAGAGAGGCCAAAAAGGCCTTCTGGATGGAATTTGTATCAGCTATAACCTGCCGAACTCCACTTGCACAGGTTTGGAATAAGGTGAGGAGTATATCGGGGAGTCAACAGCGACTTGATGGCGTACATCTCCTTAAGGTCGGCAACAACGTAATAACATCTCCACCTGCTATTTGTGAGGCCTTTGGTCAATTATCACCAATTATAGTTCCCACATTAACTTGAGCTGCCTTCATTGGAGTACTGCTGGTCAACAATTCTACAGCAAGATCTGCCTCCATTGCCTTGGCACTATCAGACCAATTTCTGCGACAGTCATGGTCAGAATTGAAATAGGAACAAGCTTTGCAGGCAATATTTCTGGTTCCAAAGGATAAAACTTTCTTTGAATGGAGTCCAAACAAGCATCCATGCCCTGTCAGGCTTGAATAACTTTTACCATTTCCTCTTCTCTGCCATCCCATGTCATAGGAGGCAACTATGGGTGCTGCATCACTTGTTGAAGGAATAGAACTTGTGACACTGTTACAATTAAAAAATTTAATTTATTACGCTTGCATATTGATATTGACTAACAGATTGCATATCCACCATCCTTACTGAAGGAGTTGGTGAAATACGTACAAACCTAAATTAGCAAAAATTAAGCACTCAACAAAGTAGGGCACCACTTTTTACAAATAACATGACCAATTTACTATAACTAAAAATAATTATTGCTTACACTTGGATATGTATGCGATATTCATATTCTATTTATCAACATATAGGCTATTCCGTGAAAATATTGACACCACATTGAATTTCAAAACTCCAGCAATTAATATTGTCTTTGGATTTTTCTGTAGTGTATGATAGTCAACAAGGATGGAGGATATGAAATCATCAGGCTCACATAAGTACGCATTTTACTAGAAGTATGAACTTGAGGAAATATAAAAATTATAGAATGTACTTACTTATCTTCGTGCACATCTTCCACATCGACTATCGGTGTAGCTAGATCTCCCGACTCCACCGAACACCCTACCATATGAAACGATACATCAGTTAAGTAAAACGTTAGTAGCGGCTAAATTACAACAAAGCTCAATAAAAATGTTATAAGTACCTATCCCTTGGGCTGCATCATGTTCTAACGTCTTTTCTAGGATAGAGGATTCCAGGCAACTCTTGTTAGCTGCTTTTTCGATCATTAATCCAATAATACGTTCATTTCTCTTCAGAAGACTCTCATGCACAGCCGAAATATTGAGGCAGGTCAAAAATGCAGTAACATGAGTAGGGCCAATACCAACATCAATCATACCTGAGAGAGAATCAAGGTACATATTTTATTTATCAAACACAACTCCAATCGTCATATCTTTCAGCAAAAAAGGAAACAATTCTTACCTAATGCAGCTTTTAAATTGATGTCGTATGTCATACGACTCGTCCCAGGATTAAGATGACATTTAGAAGAAATCACATCTTTCTGCAGGTCACATTTTCGGCACCGTAGAGTCCATTTACTTGCAAGGCCGATCATGCTCTCTTTCAGTATGTCAAGCGACGATAAAACATTTTCGCAACCAGAGCAAACTAATTGATTCGCAAAGTACCTCAAATCAACTATTCTGCTTCCTTCTACTGCAGGCAATTCTTCTTCCAAAACCGCCGGCCCAATTTGCAAATTTTTCAAGCATTGAAACCTGGACTTATTAGTGAAACGACCCTTATGTCGAGTTACTTAACCCATTGCAGGAAATGAACACACGGAAATGAACACACGGAAATGTCTTTTAAGGTGATTTACCAAAAATGGTATATAACGATGAAGGTGATAAACGAGTGGACGTGATAAGTAAATGAAAGGAAAAATGAAGAACAGCAAAAAGAAAAAGTGAAATAGAAAGTAATGCGCAGATGCTTAAACTAATTATGGAGAAAGTAAAAGAATACGTCATAGAGAAATTAATGAACAGAGGAAAAGGAATTACAATGAAAGCAGAAGAAAATTTAACAAAGAAATGAATGAATTAGTAAAAATATCAACCAATTTGTAACACTTCGAATTCGCAGTCACAGATCGTAGGAGACCAACACCAACACCAACAGGCAGAATGGGTCGTATAGCTGACAATGAGTTGTTCACAGCCTGTCTCAGTGTTGCCATGTGTTAACTATTGATTTAATACGAATAACAATAATAATAAAACTGCAATATTAGATAATTTGCATAGACTTTTCGGGGTTTTATGTTATAAAATTAATAATTCTTCTTGGTCTGAACAAGTATTCCCTGAGAGATGGCGAGAATCTATTATTGTTCCAATTCCAAAACATGGCCAGGATAAATCTCACCCATCTCACTACCGACCTATTTCCTTAACTAGCTGTCTGTGTAAACTGATGGAAAAGTTGGTTAACACACGGCTAGTTTGGTGCCTCGAGAGCCGCAATCTCCTCTCCAATATACAGTGTGGGTTTCGACGCGGTCGATCAACGATCGACCACCTGGTGAGAATCGAGAACTTCGTCCAAGAGGGATTTCTTTTCCGGCAACATGTCATTGCTGTCTTTTTTGACATTGAGAAAGCGTACGACACTGCCTGGAGGTATAAAATTCTACAGTCGTTGCATGAATGGGGCTTTAGGGGTAACTTGCCCATATTTATAAATAATTTTTTAACCAGGCGTACCTTTAGAGTTAGAGTTGGAAATATTCTATCCCAGCCTCACATATTGGAAAACGGGGTACCTCAAGGCTCCGTTCTGAGTGTAACTCTTTTCGCTGTTGCCATTAACAGCGTTGTAAACTGTATCCAGACGCCTGTAATGGCCTCTCTGTTTGTAGATGACTTAGCAATATTTTGCAAGTCATCAAAGCTTTCTACAGGTGAACGTCAGATACAAATAACTTTGAATCGTTTACATCAGTGGTCTCAAGAGAATGGGTTTCGTTTCTCTAACGATAAAACCAAATGTATGCATATCCACAGGCTAAGAGGCAATGTACAGGAACCCACACTAAAGTTGGGGAATTGTCTACTGTCGCTGACCGAGTCCTATCGTTTTCTTGGCCTTGTTCTTGATAGAAAACTTAACTGGCGGGAACACATACGGCATACAAGGAATGCTTGTTCTAAAGTTTTAAATATATTAAAAGTTTTGAGTAGAACATCTTGGGGCGCTGACAGAACAACAATGCTCCGTATATATAGAGCACTTGTGCGTTCCAAAATAGAATATGGGTGTTTTGTGTACGCATCAGCGAGGAATAGCCAGTTAAAAGCTCTAGCCTCGGTACACAACGCTGGTTTGAGGCTTTCTACAGGGGCTTTTAGAACCAGTCCTGTACAAAGCATTTATATTGACGCAGGCGAACCTCCCTTAGAGGTCCGCAGAAATATTTTAATGTGTAACTATATTTGCAAAATTTTATCCTCACCGACGCACCCATGTTTTAATTTGATTTTTAACCCGCGGTTCTTAGATATTTTTAACAGACGACCAAGGGCCACGCAACCCTTGGCTATACGTTTTAAAATTTTATTGGCAGACTTGGGCGTAAACCTGCCAAAGGTATGCACTTTAAATACGTTTAAGCTTGCGCCGTGGGAGATCCCTAAGATAGACTGCTCTATAACCTACATGGAGGCCAAGGCTAACAGTATCCCAATCGAGCTTAAACGTCGAGCCCTAGAAGCAATAAACAGTTGTGACAGTCGAAAAATATACACTGACGGCTCTAAAACAGACATCGCGTGCGGTTGCGCCTACTTTTCTGCGGATATAGGCTCCGCGGCCTTTACATTACACCCCATATGCACCGTGTATACGGCGGAACTCTTGGCCATAAAATCCTCGCTAGATGCCATTGAAGCCTTTGAAGAGGCTGAATGTAGCAGTATGTCTTATTTAATATGCTCAGACTCCCAAAGCTCACTTCAAAGTATTTGTAGCCTCTCTCCTTCACATCCTGTGGCCCAAGACATAGTAACATGCATTAACAGCCTCTACGCTAAGGGCATTCACATAAAATTCCGGTGGGTACCTGGCCACGTGGGTGTTACTGGTAATGAAGCAGCAGACGCTTCTGCACGAGCGGCCACCAACAGCTGCGAGAATTACATTGGTGAAGTCCCAAGCCAAGATTTAAGAGCTCACCTGAAGAAATTACTTCTCGCTTCTTGGGCTAAGTCATGGTGCGACGCAACGTCGAACAAACTGAGGGAAATCAAAGAACATGTAAGAGCTTGGACGTCCTCGGTCAGGGATAGCAGACGGGAAGAGGTTATTGTCACCAGGCTAAGAATAGGACACACAGCCCTGACTCACTCGTATCTCTTTACCCCCGAAAAGGACGCACCTAATCGCGATAGCTGTAACTGCCGTTTGACTGTGAAACACCTGCTTGTCGACTGCGTCAAGTATCGGGTACAACGCGAACGCCACAAAATATGTGGGGATCTGAGTAAGGTGTTGGGTGACAATCGCAATCTTATCGATTGCGTTCTTAAATTTCTCCATGAAGTGAATCTACTACCCAAAATTTGAGGCCCAGGAAGACTAATTTTAAATTGCCCTAAAACTCTAAATCTCTTTTGACACATGACTATGACTAATATAGACTTATACTTATCGAGCCCTATGATAGTTAATATCATTCATAAGTATTGCTTCATACTTACACGGTATTGGTTTTCTAGCACTTGCTTGTAATCTGGAAAAGTAAAGGTGCAAAATGACCTTAGCAGTCGAAGCACCTTAAAATAATTCTACCTACCTAATAATTCTTCTTGATTGCCACAAATTAAATCTAAAAATCATATTACGTTGAAATAACAGTGACGGCTAGATTCAACACAACCGCTGACTTACATAAGGTTCTTAACTTTCATACTTAACTATATTTTCGGAGCAACATAACCCAATCGAGTATTTGGATTTCTTTGAAAAATTATGAAATGATACATTAATCCTAAATTTCCCCATCAGGTTATATTTAATTCTTCTTATGAATAGTACTTCAGGGCTCAGGTTCCTCCTTAAAATAGCTAGATGGTTCGATTTTTGAAATTTCTCCCTCCCCGTTAAGTGTTCTTAAATTGCTACGTAATAACCAGATAGGTGGCTGTAATTTAGTCAATAGTATGCGTAACTGGAAATTTTCCTTAAATATGTTGACTCATTCTAACTGCACCATCACATGCATGAAATATTACTTATATTTGGGAAAGAAACTAATGCGCAAAACATTAGGTAATAAAAATTATGCCACGGAGCCGATGTATATGTGATAATATCAAATCATATACTCTATTAGCAGTCCTAATAGAGTACACAAACCTTGAAAAAGCGAGATATCTTGAAGTGGTTAGCAAAGTATCCACACCACTAGTAGTTGTAGAGAGAATTTCGAGAGATCCAATACTGACACCAACACGAGTGAAATTCGAGCTGAAGTTTCAAAAACCTTATGATGACACCACTGCAAAAATGATTCTGAACGCTCTAGTGAATTTCTTTGGAGATTAGAAAACGTTCTCCAAAAAAGTATCCGCAAATAACCGCGTAAAAAGCTCCTTGGTGCCATACAACGACCCTTCGCCTTACACCCAACCACAGTGCAGGGGGCGTGGGAGTTGCAGCCATGCGACACCAGCTCTGGGTCGGTGGCCTCTTAAGAGATAATAATCCTGTGTGGTACGCATGCTGTCTCAGTTAAAAGTGCACGTATTCGTCAGTAGGCGATGTGAAGATTGTAAAAGGAGAAACGCCCGTGGTGCACCCCGAAGAAAGTAGTCTTTTAGTACCTCCTAGACCTTTACTCCACGTGATAAAAGGCGTAATTTTTTCGCGAATTCATCAAAATGTACTAGATGGAGGCTCTTGTCAATAACACTTGTAACTCGAAAATCTCCATACCGGAGTGGATGCGGCTACAATCCATTCCACACACTTGCCGCCCCGTTGCAGGCGGGTTGGACCACACTCGACCGCGCGATCGAAAAACTAATGTGAAATTCGCTCATCGGATTCGCACTACAATGACCAAAAATGAGGGTCCGCAATTTTGTTTAATATCTTCGGTAAATAATAACAAAAATATGTGTAGATTGCATTAAACAAAGATAAGAAACTGTTTCATCTAATTACATCACCTTTTACTCCAATTCTTTACCCATAAAGGTTCAGCAAGGGCTTCATTTTGAAGATTTCGTGAGAAAATTGAGTGTTGACTATTTTTGCGAAATTTGTGCATCTTTGGCCTCATGCGCCCCCTGCGGGTAGGGGGATTGAGAATACTCCCGCCGTATCCCTGCTTGTCGTAAGAGGCGACTAAGGGTGCAGTCCAGTTGCTGCTACGAACACTACGGAAAGGTGGTCCACTTGGCTATGCCAGTTCCCAGTTTCAGAAAGTGGACCGGTTCTTGAGCTTTCGTAGCGAAGTGTCATGGCCACGGAAGTACTGACGATGAACAAGGAAGGCAGAGGAGTTATAATTGCAGCTATTGCCACAATAATGCAACCTCTGGGAGTATTCGTATTGCAGCGTTACTCGAAAGAAGAACAGCAGTTCACGAGAAACGCTTGTCCAAAGGACAAATATTCTTTCCAAGACGGGTGAGCAAGATGAGGTCAGAAATAGAAAAAACCACAAAAGTAAGACAATCTAACTAATCAAACACTGTATTTAAACAACAAGGTACAAACCAACAAATTTGAAATACTCTTCACCATTTCGGGAAAACTAATAACTTGCACCGAAAGTCCATGGCGCACAAAGGAGAATCGACTAACACTACTCTCCTCTCACCTCGCCTCGATATCGTCTCTTTGCCGTCTCGACTGGAACAGAGGGCGTGAGAGGGGAGGTATTCTCTGGGGTAAGGAGGGGGTATTTTCTGGAAGGTCAAAGTGCAATGGGGTTTAACGTGGAATATCATTGGTTCAAATTGAGGGGAGGAAAAGGTGGCATGATGTGAAGGGGGCGAGGTGGAAGTTTAGGATTGGGTGATCCGGGACTCTTTTTTCACTATGGCGGGCGAACACTAAATAACGGCTCGTACGATGGCCTAACTTCTGGTCTTCATCCGCACTTTGGGGGCTATATAAGTGGTAGAGCATCTGGTGAGGGAAAGGAGCGGCTGAAAAGGAGCGGCTGAAAAGGAGCGGCTGAACGGAGCTGACGAACGAAGCAGACGAACGAAGCAGACGAAATCGATGCATTTTGGAATCGTAGGCATTGTTGGCGTCGTTGGCTCCGCCTGTCGTTAGCTACGCCTGTCGAGCAAGTCCTGCGGCTAAGTCCGGAGGGTAATTAGTCCGCCGAGGGGTAATGTCCAACGAGGGGGGGAAGGGGGGGGGGACCAAAAAATGCCACAGTATGACGGAGAGGAACAATTTCCATTAATTTTAAATATGGAACATTTCCGGGAGGAGAGAATACTGGAGCAGAGAGTAGAAGGATATGTGAAACGCATTGTCCCTTCTTTCAGTGCGAATGAATTTCAAGCACATTTCAGGTAAATATGCTGCCAACTCATTAATTCCCTCTTATGTAAATACTATCATATCGGACGTTCGTAACGTACTTCAGGTATTCATGCGATAATTGTATTTTATGAACTTATAAACACTGGTTAACTGTACCCTACAAACCAGGAAATGATTAAATCTAGATTTTTTTAGGGATTTCCCAATACATTCCATCTAGATTTCTAAATCCTTCATAAAGCCATAATAAATCTAGATTTCAAAATCTAGATATGAATTCTATAAAAATCCCATTGCTTCGGTGTGCATCTTCCTCTTCGCTGCATTGCTCTTCTCCAAAGCCTCCACAAATGCGTCCATATTCTCAGATATTTTTCCTGGGAACCACAAAATTTGATGTCAGCTACTGTGAACATATTTAATATGTACAATACATGTAACTTCTAAAAGGCTGAGGTTGACAATTGCAACAAAAGAATGCATCAGTGGGGTTAATTCTGTAACATTGGGCACTGAATTTGGGAGAAAGATTTATCTGCAATTATATTAAGAGATAAAATAACTTCGGCACCAAATCAATATGACAAGGCAGAGCAACTATAGGTACATGCTGCAGAAAGTAACAGCAATATAATCTCTGAAGCTTTTGAAAAAGAAATGGTATTATTGGATCCCCTGGTGAAAATATATCGTGAAGGAAGCGAGAACGAAGTTTCAATTGGAGCGTCGATAAAGAGATTGGTGAGCGTAAACGGAGACACAATAGATGCTCAAGGAAGCGGAAAGTAGAACATCGGAGTGTAAATGAATGCTCCATTTCGAGCGGATACGGAGGTACGCGTTCTTCTCGGGCGGAAGCAAACGGAAAGTGATATGAGAGGCTATGGAGAGTACGTCCGATGGTCGGAACGTACTTGGAAAGTGATAGACTCGAAATCGAAAGGTAAATGGAGCCATGACGAAGCGCGTATGGAAATCTTGCCGTATGCTTCTAATTGAAATTTCGACGTCAATCTCCACTAATGATAATACGCAATGAAAATTAAAATAACATTCAAACACAAGAAAGGCAATCGAAGTTAATTAAGAACACAATTTTAAATCTTTTAATGAGTTTGAAAGAAAAGTATTCGGAAATCGTCAATGCAATATTTAATATTGTGGTGAAGAATATCTATTTTTGCTACCTAAATTTTATGAACATTATTGTGGTGCCACGGCAGACAATATATTTTCCAGCTTTTTAATACCTTCACTGTAACAAAAGGGCGACTTTAAACGACACGACTAACGGCTCAAAATATATGAAAAGCTTTACCTCAAACGGTAAAATTTCACTAATACGGTTACTTATTTTTAGCTAAGGAAATTGATTACACTGTTCTGATTAATTTCGAAACACACTCGTTCCTAGAATAATTCCGAATAACATTCAAATCGAAAGTTTCACTACAAGAAGAGGGTGAACAATTTAAACTCTTTTGCATCTATTCACCTCTACATTTATTATCGGTCATTAATTATACATTTCCAAGAGGAATCAATGTTTATCTTGCATCCAATGGTGAACTGTTAAGCAAACAATTCCCAAGAGAAATGTGTATATTTTCAGTGATGCAGTGAGCGAACATTCTCTGCTCAATAATATTATTTAAACACATTATCAGTATTAAGTTCAAAACATACGTCCTAGAATGAGGATTTTCACTTCACAAAATCCATCCGTTCCTTTCGCTTCGTCGCACTTTTCCTTCTAATTTAATCCTGGAACGAATGCCAAAAAAAAACTTTCTTTTTCACGGTCCACCCATGGCGTTGAGATGTTGAATAACTTCAACGTGACCACAGATCACATGTCTTTTACCAATTAACTATTTTTTATATATTATTTTACCAATTTTAACCACATGAGATGGCTTTCCGCTCCACTTGCAGTAGCAACCAAAACTTCACTAAATGATTAACACGGAAAGAAAACACCTCGGTGATATAACAAAACAAACCAAGATGGAGGTGTTCACATACTGCATTTAGTCAAGTTACCACTTAATTCAAAATAGGGGTGCTAAGTATTCAGAATTATAATTTTTAACCATTTATTCTCATTTTAATAATATTAACACTTATTGTCTGCTTTATTTCCATATTTATTTAATCGTACTATTACATGAATGAGTTTCAATCCTCAAATTCTTAAGTAGTAGGTGATGGGAGTGCTTTGTTTATGTAAACATCCGATTTCATCTTGTTGGTGTTCGAATAACTAGAGGCAAGCAAATAAACAAACTAGATACTACACATCATTAACATTCATGAATTATTCAAGCCAATAAATGTAATGATTAATTACAGTATGACAATATTTAATTTTCGTGATGCTTTAACAGGAGTAAGTATCAATTTTGACATGGAACTGCAACATATTATCAGAACCTATATGTATTATGTCAACAAAGTCAGTAACAATCTTTGGTCAAGATTAATGCCGGCTATGACGATTGGCTTGTAGATATGAACTATTATGAATATATTGACGTACAAATCCATAAATGAAAAATATGGATAATAAGAATTTAAGAACTTGCTATACAGCTAGCATATACCAAACTTCTGGGAAAAATTTTCAAAGTCAACCCAGTTATATTCCTTAAAAGTCAGTTATACACCTACCGAATGTGGTAATGGCATTTACGTCTTCATACTGACTGTCATTTTCGAGAGCAGGCAAAAATATTTCCTTTGTATACAACATTGCCACCACATTAAAGATTTCAAAGTGTTAAAATTTCAAGTTGTCCATCAAAGAAAGGTATAAAGTGAAATTAACATATAGGGGAGAGCGGGGTTAAACCGTACAGCGGGGATAAACCGTACACCCAATTTCCGGGTCTAGATTTGAAGCTAGAGAACTCAGATAGGTGTCGCAGTCTAGCGACGGGCCACGCAAGTTTGCAGGAGTCAGTTCGTTCTGCTGAGCTTACGAGTGTCGGTGTTACACTGAAAAAAGTTGTTTTTGTGTGTTCTCTTATAATTTTGGGGCAACGCCAAATAAGAGATAAGTAGAGAACCTTTACTTTCAAACTAGTAACTATCTGACCATAAGAAAATACTGTTCTAAAGCTAACTTTTGATCACTAGTTATGATTAATTAGGTGATGGGTTTCGAGGTTATGTTAAAAAATTCCCACGAGGTACGGGATGGGGCTAAACCGTACACTTCTGTACGGTTTAGCCCCATCCGGTTTACGGTTTATGGTTTGTTATGACATCTTGATTAGGCTGGAATTTATGAAGGAAATATCACAAATATTATAATTTTGTAGGCTTATTATACAACGTGAATTGGAATATGACGCTAAAGGTTCTGAAAGAAATTGGAGTATCATACAATGACCGAAGAGTTATCCACAGCTTGTATAAAAAGCCAGGTGGCCATAATCAAATCAGGACCCAGCAGTACAGAAGCAAGCATAAAGAAAGGAGTGAGGCAAGGATGTGCACTGTCTCCCGTATTATTCAATGTCTACATCGAGAAAGCCATTCCAGAAGTCAAAGAAAAGTCTCCGGGAGTGAATATCCACGGGGAGAAAATCAGCATGCTACGATTCGCCGATGACATAGCAGTCATGGCAGAAACAGAAGGAGATTTAAAGAAGACACTAGGAATATGGAAAGAACAATGGCAAGATATCATCTGAAGATCAATAAAAAGAAAACTAAGGTATTGGTATGCAGTAGGAGAAAGGAAGCCAATACCATTGTTAAACTAGGAAAATTAAGATCGAGGAGGTGGAAGAGTTCTGTTACCTGGGAAGCCGAGTAACCAGCGATGGACGAAGTAAAAGAGAAATTGCCAATAGAATTGCCCAAGCAAAAAGGGCATTTTACCAATTGTCGTGAATGCAATTTCCGTTGACTGGACGCGCACGAACCTAAGCGTCCTTATTGACAAATTGTCCCGATATTGCTGACTCGCCTAATGGTTGCTAAATTCCCGTATTAAAACGCTTCCGTAAATCCCGCTTTCTCAGGTCTTCCGCGTGGTATACACTACTAATGTTTCCCTTATTAATTTCCCTCGCAAACGTTAACTTAATCAATCGTGCCCCACGTTGGGCGCCAAAAATGTAACCTAAGTCAGAGTTAAAATCGACACGGACCTACCTCAGACATCATGTGTGCAACAAGAGTTTAGATCGAGAACTTCGTCCAAGAGGGATTTCTTTTCCGGCAACATGTCATTACTGTCTTTTTTGGCATTGAGAAAGCGTACGACACTGCCTGGAGGTATAAAATTCTACAGTCGTTGCATGAATGGGGCTTTGGGGGTAACTTGCCCATATTTATAAATAATTTTTTAACCAGGCGTATCTTTAGAGTTAGAGTTGGAAATATTCTATCCCAGCCTCACATATTGGAAAACGGGGTACCTCAAGGCTCCGTTCTGAGTGTAACTCTTTTCGCTGTTGCCATTAACAGCGTTTTAAACTGTATCCAGACGCCTGTAATGGCCTCTCTGTTTGTAGATGACTTAGCAATATTTTGCAAGTCATCAAAGCTTTCTACAGGCGAACGTCAGATACAAATAACTTTGAATCGTTTACATCAGTGGTCTCAGGAGAATGGGTTTCGTTTCTCTAACGATAAAACCAAATGTATGCATATCCACAGGCTAAGAGGCAATGTACAGGAACCCACACTAAAGTTGGGGAATTGTCTATTGTCGCTGACTGAGTCCTATCGTTTTCTTGGCCTTGTTCTTGATAGAAAACTTAATTAGCGGGAACACATACGGCATACAAGGAATGCTTGTTCTATAAGTTTTAAATATATTAAAAGTTTTGAGTAGAACATCTTGGGGCGCTGACAGAACAACAATGCTCCGTATATATAGAGCACTTGTGGGTTCCAAAATAGAATATGGGTGTTTTGTGTACGCATCAGCGAGGAATAGCCAGTTAAAATCTCTAGCTTCGGTACACAACGCTGGTTTGAGGCTTTCCACATGGGCTTTTAGAACCAGTCCTATACAAAGCATTTATATTGACGCAGGCGAACCTCCCTTAGAGGTCCGGAGAAATATTTTAATGTGTAACGAAATTTGCAAAATTTTATCGTCACGGACGCACCCATGTTTTAATATGATTTTTAACCCGCGTTTCTTAGATGTTTTTCACAGACGACCAAGGGCCACGCAACCCTTGGCTATACGTTTTAAAATTTTATTGGCCGACTTGGGCGTAAACCTGCCAAAGGTATGCACTTTAAATACGTTTAAGCTTGTGCCGTGGGAGATCCCTAATATAGACTGCTCTATAACCTACATGGATGCCAAGGCTAACAGTACCCCAATCGAGCTTAAACGTCGAGCCCTAGAAGCTATAAACAGTTGTGACAGTAGAAAAATATACACTGACGGCTCTAAAACAGACACCGCGTGCGGTTGCGCCTACTTTTCTGCGGATATAGGCTTCGCGGCCTTTACATTACACCCCATATGCACCGTGTATACGGCGAACTATTAGCCATAAAAGCCTCGCTAGATACCATTGGAGCCTTTGAAGAGGCTGAATGTAGCAGTATGTCTTATTTAATATGCTCAGACTCCCAAAGCTCACTTCAAAGTATTTGTAGCCTCTCTCCTTCACATCCTGTGGCCCAAGACATAGTAACATGCATTGGCAGCCTCTATGCCAAAGGCATCCACATAAAATTCCTGTGGGTACCTGGCCACGTGGGTGTTACTGGTAATGAAGCAGCAAACGCTGCTGCACGAGCGGTCACCAACAGCGGCGAGAATTACATTGGTGAAGTCCCAAGCCAAGATTTAAGAGCTCACCTGAAGAAATTACTTCTCGCTTCTTGGGCTAAGTCATGGTGCGACGCAACGTCGAACAAACTGAGGGAAATCAAAGAACATGTAAGAGCTTGGACGTCCTCGGTCAGGGATAGCAGACGGGAAGAGGTTATTGTCACCAGGCTAAGAATAGGACACACAGCCCTGACTCACTCGTATCTCTTTACCCCCGAAAAGGACGCACCTAATTGCGATAGCTGTAACTGCCGTTTGACTGTGAAACACCTGCTTGTCGACTGTGTTAAGTATCGGGTACAACGCGAACGCCACAAAATACGTGGGGATCTGAGTAAGGTTTCAGGTGACAATCGCAATCTTATCGATTGCGTTCTTAAATTTCTCCATGAAGTGAATCTACTACCCAAAATTTGAGGCCCAGGGAGACTAATTGCAAATTGCCTTAAAACTCCAAATCTCTTTTGACGCATCACTATGACTAATATAAACTTAAACCTATCGAGCCCTGTGATAGTTAATATCATTCATACGTATTGCTTTATACTTACACGGTATTGGTTTTCTAGCACTTGCTTGTAATCTGGAAAAGTAAAGGTGCAAAATGACCTTAGCAGTCGAAGCACCTTAAAGTAATTCTACCTACCTACAAGAGTTTAGAAAAAAACAGATCACAACACACAAATTCAAATTATAGCATATAATCTCTTATCCATGCAACAACATATAGTTACAATTTAACATACGTTCCCGTTGGCGGAAACAAGGTGAAATAACTATCCTCGTCTGATCCACATTATCAACTAAAATACCACACTTTCCGCCACAGCACCGATCGGTCCACACAGTCACGCCTTCCCGCTCTTGCCAGTCAATGCACTCCTCACTGTCCTCCTCACTTCTAAAACTTCTTCCTTCACTCAACACAACAGCAAAAAAAACCACACCAATCTCCGCCTCACTCGTGGGCAACGTCTCCCTCTCGATCCTCGCGCTCGACTCCCCTTAACGCCCTCCTCATTGTTTATTCTCCCTCGCGACCGCGAGGAAACATGGCGGCCTTGCGTTATGTTACAGCTTACAGCTGCAAATACAAGCGTTGAAGTGAGGAAACATTTTATTAGAACATACATCTGGAGTATTCTACTATATGGCAGTGAAGCATGGACAACAATAGAGGCAGGGATGTCCAGACTGGAAGCATTTGAAATGATGTACTACCGAAGAATGATGAAGATAAAATGGATCGACCGATGACCAACGAAGAAGTGTTAAGAAGAGTGGGAGAGAAGAGATGTCTACTGAAAACATTAAAAAGAAGACGGGACAACTTAATAGGCCACATCTTGAGACACGATGGCCTGATGAAGACAATCGATGAGGGAAAAGTGAACGGGAAGGATGGAAAAGGCAGGCCTCGTATGAGGTATATGGAGCAGATTGTTAAGGATGTAAAAGAGAAGAGCTACGTCAATATGAAGAGGTTGGCCAGCAGAAGAATCGAGTGGAGGGCTACGTCAAACCAATGATGAGTCTTACTTTCCCCCTATTCAACCAAGCTTTTTTATAGAGTACAAATATTTGTTAAAATACTTATTACCGTAAAAATATTATTTGAAATACCTTATTTATTTGTATTCAAAAACATGATTTGGCAGCAATAACAATAAGTTTTTTTCCAGATGGTCCGTAAATATCATAGAACAACCAAAAGAGCTACATGGACCGAAGAAGGAATGGAGTCCGCTCTTGATGATGTCATAAAAACATTAAAAAATTAAGGGAGGCAGCCTGGGCTTACAACGTACCTACCAGTAATGACGCTGAGCGGTAGACGTAAGACTCATAACTCAAAAAAGTTAGTTTTAGGGCATATGCCTGTATTCACACAAGTGCAGGAAAATTAATTTGCTGAACAAGTTTTACCTCTCACTTAAGTGTTTTATGGAATTTCTTCCGTTGAGCTCCGCCGCTTAGTTTTTGAATATGCTGAGAAAAATGGCAACCCACACCCTTTTGTAAACCTTTCACACCCTTTTGTAAACCTTTCACACCCTTTTGTAAACCTTTCACACCCTTTTGTAAACCTTTCACACCCTTTTGTAAACCTTTCACACCCTTTTGTAAACCTTTCACACCCTTTTGTAAACCTTTCACACCCTTTTGTAAACCTTTCACACCCTTTTGTAAACCTTTCACACCCTTTTGTAAACCTTTCACACCCTTTTGTAAACCTTTCACACCCTTTTGTAAACCTTTCACACCCTTTTGTAAACCTTTCACACCCTTTTGTAAACCTTTCACACCCTTTTGTAAACCTTTCACACCCTTTTGTAAACCTTTCACACCCTTTTGTAAACCTTTCACACCCTTTTGTAAACCTTTCACACCCTTTTGTAAACCTTTCACACCCTTTTGTAAACCTTTCACACCCTTTTGTAAACCTTTCACACCCTTTTGTAAACCTTTCACACCCTTTTGTAAACCTTTCACACCCTTTTGTAAACCTTTCACACCCTTTTGTTTTGTTATTAAATTGGCTTAACCAGCTGACTGAGTAACATATGTCAGGCCTCGTGCAGACTGCTAAGTACATAAGCGAGCCAATGAATTCCTGATAGGGAAACGAAACTTGATTACAATCTGATTTGTTTAATTTGGTGCCCATTTCCATTGGTGTGCTTACTACCTTACAATCTGACGTATTAAATTTGTTTAAAACATGATTAACATAAGCCTTTTGATCAATTTTAATACCACTCTCATTTCTTTGAATTGTCGTGCCTAAAATTTGTTTGGCAATTCCAAGATCAGACATTTCAAAAGTACTCAACAACTTTCTCTTTAGTTCATTTCTTCATTTAGTATCATTAAAAAAAATAAAAAAATCATCCACATATAAAGCAAGACTTAATACTCTATCTCCACTTACTTTGTAATATACACAAGGTTCACATTCGGATTTACTTAAACCCAAACCTTTCAACACTACAAATTTTTTCATGCCAAGCATGCGAAGCTTGCTTTAGACCATACAATGCTTTCTTCAGCAAACAAACTTTGCCTCCGTCTTCTACCTTAACAAAACCTTGAGGCTGTGACATATACACTTCTTCACACAAGTCTCCATTTAAGAAAGCAGTTCTAACATCTAAGTGATCAATTCTTAGGTCTAATTCAGCAGCAAGAGCAAGCAACATTCTAATGGTGCTATATCTAACTACTGGAGAAAAAGTCTCCATATAATCCACACCATATCTTTGAGAACATCCTTTTGCTACCAGTCTTGCCTTAAATTTGTGTTTGATCATGTAGACCTTTCTTAATTTTATAAACCCATTTACATGCAGTTGGTTTTTTACCTTAAGGCAAATCTACTAATTACCATACATTATTAGGCAAATCTACTAATTCCCATAATTTATTAGGCAAATCTACTAATTCCCATAATTTATTAGGCAAATCTACTAATTCCCATACATTATTAGGAAAATCTACTAATTCCCATACATGATTCTTAATAAGGGATTGGTATTTATCTTGCATTGCTAATTCCCACTGTGATTTTTCATTACTAGCCATTGCTTCCTCGTAACTAAGTGGCTCAATAGGACTTTCAGTTACCACGTACATAACATGATCAGGAAATTCTTTGGGTCGTCTGTTCCTTACAGGAAACCTATTAGGCTCTTTTGACACAGTTTCTTCAGCTAATGAGAGATTAACTGAGTCTTTCATTTCATCCAACTTGTAAATTCCATCTACCTCTGATGCTGTTGCAACCACTTCTCCATTGCTCTGAAAAGAATCTTTCAAAAACATTTCACATCCCTTATCAGTAAATAGAACATTTGTACCCTGTTTGACAATTTTGCTTACTGACAAGAGGTTTGTAGACAATTGTGGAACATAACTAACGTTAGAAACCTTTTTGGTGCCACTGATAACATTCACTGAGGCTTCACCTTCGCCTTTACTTATCATAACCTCATCATTTGCGGCAGTATTTACTTTGCTATTATTACTTTTATAATTTGTTAGCCATTCCATGTTGTTCGACATATGGCTACTTGCTCAGGAATCTATATACCAGCTTCCACTTTGCACATTCACAGCTAAGGCAGTTAGAAATGATACAAAGGCCGAGGGTTTCTTAACCTCTTTACCTTTCATACTACCTGGTTTTACCGTATTCTTCTCTGCTTTACCCTCATATTTCACATGTTTACCTCCCTTGAAATAAGACTGGGCCTTTTTGTACGGCATACTCTTGGTTTAAAGGACATTCATAACTTTTATGTCCTAGTTTGTAGCACTTCACTTGATACCCTTCTCTCTTGGCGAACTTGCCTCTAGCCGTCAGGAACGCAGCATCGTCTTCATCCTCACGGGCGTCTTCTTGTTGCAGCGTCATTTTCACTAGATCCGAAGTAAGAGACGTCGATGAATGTTCCAAATCCATCACCATAGGATCGTATTTGGATGGCAGTCCGCTAAGCATAATCACGGCTAAGAATTCATCGTCTAATGGGTGTCCGATGTCAGATAACTGATCGGAAAGAGAAGTTAGTTTATTTATGTACCCTTCCATGCTATCGAAATTTTCCAACCTCATTCGAAAAAGCGTCTTAAGCAATCCTGAATGTCTACTAAGACCCTTGTCTTCATATGCTGCTTCAAGTTTGTCCCACGCCTCCTTATCCTTGGTGGTACTTCTAATAACGGACTGGATAGGTGGCTGGACCGCTAAGCAAATTTTTGATCAAGCCTTCAAGACCCTTTTGACGTCTTTGTTCACCGTCTCATTATTACTGTGAGTCTTAATACAGTCCCATAAATCTTCGTGAATTAGCAGTAATTTCATCGAAAATTTCCAATTCCTGTAGTTGCCTGAACCTTCAAGTTTTTCCACCATTAACGGAGCACTGGATGTAGATACTGCCGTTTTCGATAACTGATTTGTTCACTCAGAAAAATTGGGAATACTTATATAATTTCACTATTCCGCATAACTCTGGGTTCCTGGGCCCATAACATCTACATCTACATAATACCCTGCAAGCCACCACGAGGGTGTGTGGCAGGGGGTGATTTCTCACCAAACATGCACTACATATCATGCATTAAAAAGGAATAGTATTAATATAGTAGTCAGAACAACACTATTTAAAAAAAAGATACAAATTGCTAAGCAAACATGCAAAATAACCTGTTAGAGCAGGTGCTAGTGTTCAGGTTATTAAGGAAAGCTTACGTGAAATTATAACATGCCGATTTCGTTTCACATATAGAACTGCACAACGTGCTCTTTATTCAAAAGAACATCATAGCCACGAAATACAAAAGAAGCTATACATGCAAGTGTAGAAAATAAGACAATCGAAAATACATGTAGGCGGGATTATAACCACAACAGTTACAGATCGAGTTTTCGTATGCATCCCGATAAGCGAGAGGGAAGTGCTGACGGGGAAATGGAAACTAAGCGATGCAGAAGGGAAAAAGAAAGCTCCGTTCACTCACATGGAGAAATAATGGAAGCGTAATCCGAGCGAGCGAAATATCGGAGAGTAAACGGAGAGCGATCAGAACTCCCCGCCGCTTTATCAATCACCGTTACGCCCAAGCGAGCTGCCGATTTTTACCATGGTCTTAGTACTGCTTCTGATATGATACCATACCACACGCTTATGCAGAACATAGATTACCATGGAGCTTAGGTGCGAAGTACTTGATCCTGCCATGAGCCAAAATGAAACCATCAAATATACTACCCAGAAGATAACAAACCTCGTCCTAAAATCGAAGAGCAATAAGTTTATATCAAGAATTTTTCACATTCTGCATTAATATGAACAGAGAGATACAAATACCAAATGAAAAGACGCCATAATGTATAAAAAGTAAATTAACGCATTAGTAGTCGTACTTGAGTTCTGACTGAAGTACACGTGACAATGTATGAAAGTTACAATGCATTTTTTAAAATAAGAATAATAAATATTATCTTACCTAATTGGCCAATAAAAGTTGACGGTTCGTTGAAAAAAAGGTTGTTTAGCTGGTGATCAGCACGTGGAAAATTTACCAATGCAGCAGAGATACTGAAGATACTCAAATGAGCAAGCCGGACGTGTTAACACAGCAAGGCGGAATCCAAAGATGGCGATTTTTAGGAGCAAGAGCTTTTTCGCATTTTTTTCTGCTGCTGGAATTTGCCGAAAGGGTGAGCTGAATGCAGTCAAACTGATCTGCAATCGTGCCTCTCCAACCCGCAACAAATATGATGCACCAGAGAGAATTTAGGCCTACCGGTGAATTTTCAAAAATATTATTAAATTAATATTTTACTACTCTTGAACAGGTGCGCGGATCGATTATCATAATTTCGGATAAATCGTTGACGTGTTTTCTGTGTTGTATCCGTCACAGATTTCCAAAGCGCATCTTTTCCGATGGATATCTCTTTCATATCTGGGATTCGATTTCCACTGTGCTAGCTGGGTACATCTACGGAGACGTGGACGCATAGAATTGAGGCAGCTGAGAATGGAAAGATTGGAGGCCCTCCGTAGGAGGAGGAGACAGCAGACTGTGACAAAGACATGCTGGACCTTCAATCAAGGCACAAGGCATTAGGCATTTAGGAAAATGATATCCCAACCGGTCCCGACGATAAATTTCAGTCAGTGTTCAGGTTGTAGAGGGGCAGTTTTGATTTACTCTGAGGGGACCTGGCCAGTCTGCTAGTCAAGGTAATTTTGGACTGACTTCTTTGTAGTCCTTTTACAAGGTCGTGATGCTTATTGAAGGTCAAGTTATCGGTAGCTGTGCTATGTTAAGGTGATTGTGATTTTCTGGTTTGAAGAAAATGGCTGAATTGGCATTGATATGTATTGCTTTGATAATTAATATCAGCATGCTCTAATCAATGTATGAGGTAGATCATTTGCAGCGAAGTAGGAACAACTACTCACATTTTTTTTTGTTTCAAGGATAATACAAAATGCGTTCATCCATATCCGTGAGGAAGCAGCACCGGATTAATGTATCGCCCTGTTTTACCTCAAGTCGGGGGCTGATTATTCAGTCGTGGCTATCGCTTTTGCATATCGCTATCGCAGTGCGGACATATTTAATTTCCTCTAACACTTCAATTATGTTCCTGTTAGTGGTTTGGACCTGACTCATCAATGCTTGAATTTGAACTAGAATTCAAAGTATTGGAAATATTAATTGGAGGATACAGTCAGAAAACCTTTGAACATGAAGCCAAATAAAAATATAAGGAATACATACTTGTGTTACTCTTGCAACGTATGTGGCGACAGTCACAGGCGCTTCCTCCTTGGGACTCTGAAAGAAATAAATTTATTAACATAGACTAAATGAAATGATAAACACAACATACAACAAAAGCAATATTCATCCATGTAAAATGGCAACAATCATCACTTACAGAAGTACTTACCTGTATTTGAAACAGGAATCGAGTTCGAATTAACAGATTCCAAAATGATGGTGGAATCGCCTTTCTCCCCACACTCAATATTGAGGCATTCTAAGAATATGGAAAAGTGAGACAGTGTTTACAAAAGATCACTCACTATTGCCATGGAATCAGTTATTACATTTATTTTACTATTTCAATAATAAGTACCAGATGCTGAAATGGGGGTCAGTGCTGATGATGGGATGCTCTGCACTAAAGGCCTTTGCCCATTCTTAGACTGTCTTCCCAAACTAAGGGCAGTATTCATACCACCTTCCTTTTTCCCAGAGCATTCTGAAAAGTAATTTACAGGGTGGTTCACAAGAATTTAAATAATTTCAACTAGATGTATGTCATGGAATATCTGAATTCAAAATCAACTCTTCAATTGGATCTTACTTTTTTTTATTTTTGGAGTGGAAGGCAATACCCTCCTCCTGTATTCCTGTTCATCTTCTGATGATGAGACATGCTTGCTCCGCTTCTTCCTCCTCTGTCCTTTACCTAGGGTTTCATTTGCATCTACATATGACGTTAACGTGGCCATCACCTCTAACTCCCTCGCTTTCTCATACGAATCTGAAACCAGTCTGAATTGTAATGCATTCCTTAAGGAGAAGAACATAATATTTCTTAAAGAAACTTACCACAAATGCTATTGCTGAACTTCCTCACAGGATACTTGGGCCATGACATATGTAAACTTGTGCAATTGCTAATGGCAAAATTGATCTGCCTGTCTGAAGACCCCTCTGGCGGATAGTAGCAGATCTCCACTTCCAACTCAGTAGTTACCCATGAGGTTGGTACTACCTTGCAGCATGGTAAATTTCCTCCATCACCTACAAATTCTACGATGACCCACTCTATCATAACTTCTCCACTGCCAGTTACCCTGCTTGACTAGTGTACAGCAAAATGTGCCTTAGTCCTGACTAAAAATCAATAAAAATAAAAACAATATTGACACACATTTTACCTATATACAGAAAAAGGCTAAATACAACATTAAAAATGAAGAATTTCTGCGACATAAAACCCATTCCCCATCCCTGGCACTGCATTAGGTATCCTTATAGCTTTCCCTGTGATCTCAGTTACTGGCAGCATAAAAAGATATGACATGCTGGCACTCGTGAGATGTAAGCCAACATCAGTGGAATCAGCAGGGGTGGAGTAAAAATTGGAGGAATGAAGATACTTTTGCCCTATGACCACTACCTGTGCATCATGAGTAGCTATAAACTTAACAACCATTGAATCTCCATTGGTTATTACCACACAATTGTCAGGAATTTCAGTTGAAACTTTTCCACATCTCAGGTTATAGTCCCTGTAAGCAGGTTGAGTGGCACCAAGGGGAAAATCAGTTATTGTAGAGAAATGGAAACCCCCTTTCTTTAAATCAGGATTGTTTCTAGCCAGTACATTCCTACTCTCCAACACCCTCCGAACTACTTGCTGGAGGGGATTTCTGTGGCTTCTTATACTTTTCTTCAGAATTTGAAGTTGATTTTCAAACTTGAAGGCACTAAATTTGTCTAAGGTACCATATTCTTTTACATCATCTGCTAAATGCAGCAACCCATGCACATTGTAACTAACACTTTCATGTCCATAAATTGATCCAAAGTGCAACACAAAAAAATTTAGCAAATTTCCGCCATAGGTTCTCATATTTTCATCTCCACAATACTTAGAAGACACAAAAATCCGCATTTCGAAATGAAAACAAAATAAATGGACCGTAACATCCTTAGGAAGTATTCCTTGGAAAAGATATGGTCCGGAGTAAAGTAAAACTTGGCGGAACTCTGTGGCTTTCCATCGCATAAGGTATTTCAGAGACCTTGACTTTCTTTGAAATTCATTTGGTAAGTACTTATGAATGTCCTCAAGGCGACCATTAATTTGTTCTATCCTCTGTCTACCTAACTGAATTTTTAAATTTCCCTTCACTAAAGCAAATAAGATTTTCCTCATAACTCCTAGACATGCCAAGTGCATGTATTCATATGGAAAATGTGTGACCATGCGTGTGCCTGGGATTCTTTCTAAGGGTGAGTCACCAACATGATGCTCCTCTTGTACCCTGCTGGCAAAAGTCTCGTCTGTCCTTGGTGCACCCACTTCATCAAAAACTACTCTGCCATCGACATAATTACCTTCTCTAGAGCACTTTCCACAACCTAAGTATCCCGTGTGGCCCTTAATTTGAGCCAAGAATTCACGAGCTGGTGCATCACAAATATAGGCATCTACACTTACTGAATAATGCACTCCATTATGACACAAACCATGATTCACCAGACTTGTCATTTCTGCCACATAATCTGCCAGAAAATCATTGCAAGACTGCGGTTTCTCAAACCCATGATAGATGCCAACGAGAAATGGGCTTATTTGCGGATAATCAGCCAGAGACATTTGGATGGGCCATATCTGACTACTGGAACTATTTTCAGCAGGAGCACCATCAACACTACAATGTAAACTCAACTTTAATTTGGCTTGGGTTTCCGGATAATTTTCAAAGTTGTACCTTGACGAATCTTTAATGCCTACATGGCAACACTTGTCTTTTTCCAATGGTTTTAAGTTCACAACTTCGAGGGGTTTGAACCAAGGTTCTAACATCTGATGGAAGACCAGACAGGCATTTATGATGCCGTAGTATTTTAAGCAAGTCATTTACTTTTTCATGAGATATCCCAGACACTGCCCACTGTGCCAGTTCACCTATCAGACAGTCAATACTGTATACTTCTTCATCCACGCTGGATTCTGAATTAGTATCCGACGTAACTATCTCATCGCCACTATTTACCACGATTGGATCATTATTTTGAGCGTCCAAATTGCTGAAATTCGGGGAACTGTTAAGTTCTGAAGACGAAATTATCACCGCCTCATAATTTCCCCGGTGCATACTGGAGGATCTACACTTCTCTCTAAATTGCCATTAATGGCCTTACTACAAGGTAAACAGTCACCAGAACTCCTCCAACGACGTTTATGCCTAGCGCTTATATCTCCTAGAGCCCTGTAGCTTTTAATGGGCATGTTCTTAATGATTGGCAGTGAAGATGGATAAAGTAAGAATTTTGCGGGTACAACTCTGTAATTGGAAATTTGTAACGCTCTATACAACAAATAACATTCTACAGTTGGGAAGTAAACACATTTAAATTTCCAATTGAAATCAGAAAACAACAAACATACGAGACTCACCTTATTAATTCACACAAGCGTTAATAATATTCAAGTCTTCGAATGTTTTTCCTAGATATGTGTATAATAACTTTGTTAATTTAAATTGCACAATTGTACCACAAACATGCAATTATGTGACTCACACAATGGCGCCGTATCCCCGTATCAGGGATGCCGTTTTCTTACGCGGTGTCCACGGTTGGTAATCCTCCGCACCTAAACATAAGAAAATAGTCCCTTTCGGAGTGAGAGTAAATTCCTTCAATTGAGCACGTAACAGCGTGTAACGGGTTAACACGTAACTCGTCATGTACAATTTCCTTTGTGCACTGAGAAATTTCAGATGAAATGGAGACTGATTCTCTATATGAGTATATGTCTCTTTCTTTCCTAAATGTATCCAATTTAAATCTTTGTCGTGTAGCGTTGAATCTGGATTTAATGCAGATTTAATCTGTTCGTATGTATATATATATATATATATATATATATTCTCTCCCCCCCCCCCTCCAACTGCCTTCACACCCCCGCCGCACTCAGTTCCTCTCCGGCTGACGAAGACTGCAGAGGCAGTCGAAAGCTTCCAACTATTTTAAATGTGAGTGTCCCGTTTTTTATATTTTTGTGTTTCTATGTTTTTCGTGTGCTATCATCGTGTGTGTTGTTCACGGGAAAATCGCAGTGCGAGACACAAATAGCAATAAAGCTGGTCACAGGCGTGACAAAAGTATAAAGGCACATAAAAAAAGGACACTCACAAAAATCCTCTCCTTTGAGAAAGGTGGTAGTGGCCACCGAAATATCGGAAATTATTTTTGTGAGTGTCCTTTTTTTATGTGCCTTTATACTTTTGTCACGCCTGTGACCAGCTTTATTGCTATTTATATATATATATATATATATTGTGACGGTTTGGCCGTCTTATCTTTGTTTTTCCCTGGTCGCGCCTCCCGCGCCGGTCATTTGCGTCACAAATGCCGGGTCCCCGTTACGTAAGCGAGATGAACGCCTGCCTTTTTCTGCGTGGATATCTGGTAAAATGTTCCTTTGTCTTGTGCATTGGATTCCTTGAGAGTGAGGATCACGCCACTTATGTGTCTACCCAGGTCATTGGGCAGTGTAAGCCGTGAATCTATTGGTGATTTTTGAATTGAAGTCACGTGTGATGGGGATGAGCGTTACAAGGAGGACGCCGACGGTTGAGTCGGGTGAGATATCAGTTGGCAGTTGGTGATTGGAAGTCGAGCAGAGAAGCTCAAGGTGTGCTGGTGAAGCCAGGCGAGAGTGTGGACGGAGAGAGAGGCGATAATCGGAGACGGAGATCACCACGACTTCCGCGAGGAATTGATAAAGTCATTCCCTAGCGGTTTTTCCTGCGTTCTGCCCCAGAAGAGGAACCAGACGCAGCGGACCTCGATCCCGGCACCCCAAAGAGGAGGTGCGGTTTCGGGTAGATAAGGGTGACAGACCGCAAAAGGTAGCGGGTCGCCGCATCCCTGGAACCAAAGGTTGGACGAGTTCCTTTCAGTCGGAAGGTGCATTATTTCAACAGGAGTTGTTGAATCCCGTTCTCCACGCCACCCTACCGAAAACTCAACGGTGCAGTCTCTCCGCGCTGGATTTCGCCGTCAAGCTCCACACCAGCTCACACATAAGTATCACCACACCCGTATTTCCCCCAATCCTAAGTGGTTTCAACCTTCTTATTCACGCTTCCCCACTGTGAAACCCGTGTGCGCCAGAATAAGTGGTGTACGAGATATCCAAACAGAGATAAAGTCCCTTCAGGTCAAGAGAAGAGTCAAACTGATCCCAAGAGTGGACAATCATAGTCCTACGGGACCATATTTCTGTATCACTTACTCCCGTCCTCATCATTAGTATTCATAAAAGGACGAGGAGCGTGTAATTCTTTCCATTTAGTAGTTTATTTTATTCTATTTTCTTCATGCTTGGTCATTTATTTGGACAAAGTGTTACAGGGTTATTATTTCATTGTGGTTAATTTCGTTCCATTTATGTCTCGCCATTCATTCACCTCTTCATCCCTCATTAGTCATTAAGACCTGTGTTATTTAGCTGTAGAGTGCCTTTGTGTTCATTTTCATGCTCATTTCAGTGAATAAATGTTGCTTGTGTTAATTGTAAAAAAAAGGCAGATGTTCATTCTTACGCTTCGCGTAATTTCTCCCGCGCTCACGTCATACGACCCTCACTGTTTTACCGTCCGCCCTGGCTTAAAATCCCCCCGACCCTCGAACAATTTGGATCGTCCTTGCTTTGCTGGCTGAGCTGGTCCGATGCCGCGGTTTTGAGGTGGCGCCCTTCTCAAACACGCGACAAAGGTCGCGATATCCCTTTTTCTCAAAACCATTTCCCACCCGGGAAAGTCCGAAGGAGACGAGGTGTCGAGGCAAAGGTAAGGGTTCCAGTACTCGAAGGCGTAAGGACTGCGGCGAGTCAACGGGCAAAGGAGAATCAAGCCCGTTCCGTCACAATATATATATATTTCCCACGGTCATTATCATTCCCACGGTCTCTCTTTTGATAACTGCTTTTCCCTCTCAATTCTTGAATCCCTACCGAACCATGCTGGCAAAATAGAGGTCAGGACTCGTGAGAATGCTTTTATTTGGGCTCTCCGTGCATTCGAGAAGCCCGGCTTGAATGTACAGCATTAATCACCCCCAATCTCATCCCTCACCCCTCTTCCTCCCCTTCAATTGCCTTCACACCCTTTCCCCCCCCCCCCCCTCCCCCCCCCTCCAACTGCCTTCACACCCCCGCCGCACTCAGTTCCTCTCCGGCTGACGAAGACTGCAGAGGCAGTCGAAAGCTTCCAACTATTTTTAATGTGAGTGTCCCGTTTTTTTATATTTTTGTGTTTCTATGTTTTTCGTGTGCTATCATCGTGTGTGTTTCATCGGCTCTTCTGAGTGCTACTTCCGTGATATATATATATATATATATATATATATATATACACACACACACACACCCAAGTATCCTTCTTTCCTAAAAATATACAGATTTCATCCTTTCTGTGCTACTAGGGAGGGTTAGGTGTGCTGTGCACCGCGGTGCTGCACGATGCAGGCTGGGCATCAGGGGTGACTTACTGTCGTGGAAAAAAGTCATGACACTCGAGTTTACAAGTCAATGACAGTTGTACGCGTTGTCCCACATGAAAACAAGTTATATCAAAATTTAGCAAATTTAATTCTGCGTTTAACTATGGAAAGTGAAAATTTTTATTTTAACTTGTTAAAAGTTTATTGTCTGCAAAACAAAAAAAGTGCCGGTTTTTCACCGTTTTAAACGGAATGCTCACTTTAAAAATTCATAACTTTAAAAGTATTCATTGGAACGTAACCAAACTTTACTACGTCATAGCGGAACCTGTTCTTAAGGTATGTACAAGGTTTTAAGATAATCGAAGTTGAAATAAAATTGTTCTTGTAAATTTTGTGAAACAACTTTTTCTCAGTACTGCGTGGTCATATCGATACGAATCTTGTCCTGTCATGGAGCTTATGGTAATACAAGGCTAATCGGTTCTCGATATTTAGAATTTATGTAGTTGTTTACTTTGTGTGCGCTTACATTTAATTCGGTGTTTCCAACAACGAGAGGAATGGAGCGAGCGAGAGGAGACGGGCGCATGTCCATGGAATTCCGTGCGACGTTGCCGCGTTCGGCACCATCCCCGCGCTCCATGTGTAGAATCAATACATTTTTAAGCTTTTGTTAAGTTTAAGTTTTGTTAAGGTTAAGCTCACAATGAGCAACTGGCATCGAGACGAGTTCGACGTCAGGACGAACACGCTTGACGATCTGCTCCAACGTCTTTTCAGGTGTTTTGAAGTATGCCTTGGCGTGAACAATTAGCTCTGCTTTGGTCATGGCTTCATACCTTAGGATACCGTCAGGGAGAGAAATACCTCTGGATGTTAGCCACGTTATAATTTGATCCTTCCTATAAGACATTGATGGGTTTTCAGTCTCAGGATCCACCATTCTATGGTATGGTGCCTGATCGATGACAATTGCTGACTTTTCAGGTAAAACTGGTAACACTCTTTCAAACCATTCTTGATAATGTGAAGAGTTCATTTCATGGTGATAGTCACCGGTATTTTTCTTCCCAATGAAACAAAGTTCTCCTCAAGGCAAACATCCGTCCACACTGCCGATATGGAGGATTATCACACGTTTTCCTGCTCCTGACGGTGTCTTAAAACCTCCCCGCCACCCGTAAATCTGCTGAATGTATCCTCTATATCGGTCATAGTTATCAAAGCTGTTGTTGAGTCCATCTATAACATTTTCTTGCCATCCGTATTTCATTGCGTGATTCTGACCGCACCAAGTTTCATCGGTTAAAAAAATCTTGCATCCATCGGCACGCAGTTTATTAAGGGTCCTTAAATATGTATGACGTGAAGCAGCGCTAATTTTGATCGCATAATATTGCGAATGAATTTCATGCGAGGAGATTTCCGTATTACACGACGCATGAACTTCATGCGCATGATTTCATTTGCATGATCATTCGCTGAGTAAAACGGCCTTCATATCCAACTCCTCTGACTCCATAAAGGTTGGAAAGAACAATCCGCTTTTCGGCCGCTGTTCCTCCATCCAACTGGGGTGGAGGGGGGTGTTATCTCCGAGGGGTAACCTGACACTGCTGTGGGAACCCACACGATCGCTCAGAGACAGAACCGATGTGGCGTTTTGTAAACAAGAGGGGTGGAACGCCTTAGAGCAGGAGTGGGGGTAGGCCGCCAAAGGAAGAAATCTTTGCTAGGAACTAGGATTTTACACATGGAGCGCGGGGATGGTGCTGAACGCGGCAACGTCGCACAGAATTCCATGGCCATGCGCCCGTCTCCTCTCGCTCGCTCCATTCCTCTCGTTGTTGGAAACACCGAATTAAATGTAAGCGCACACAAAATAAACAACTACATAAATTCTAAATATCGAGAACCGATTAGCCTTGTATTACCATGAGCTCCATGACAGGACAAGATTCGTATCGATATGACCACGCAGTACTGAGAAAAAGTTGTTTCACAAAATTTACAAGAACAATTTTATTTCAACTTCGATTATCTTAAAACTTTGTACATACCTTAAAAACAGGTTCCCCTATGACGTATTAAAGTTTGGTTACGTTCCAATGAATACTTTTAAAGTTATGAATTTTTAAAGTGAGCATTCCGTTTAAAACGGTGAAAAACCGGCACTTTTTTTGTTTCGCAGACAATAAACTTTTAACAAGTTAAAATAAAAATTTTCACTTTCCATAGTTAAACGCAGAATTAAATTTGCTAAATTTTGATATAACTTGTTTTCATGTGGGACTACGCGTACAACTGTCATTGACTTGTAAACTCGAGTGTCATGACTTTTTTCCACGACAGTAGGACAAGTCCTAGGGAATGACCCTGATCGTCTCAGCCTCGTCATCCAGTTTTTAAAACAGACCGGTCTTTTTCATAAGATTTGACCGATTTGACTGTAGAAAAACTCGGAGTAAGTAATATTTTATCATCATTTATTCTACTTATTGATTTTAGGATTGGTATTTATTTACAGTTTTATTCAATTTTAAGTTGAGGTGCAAATGACCCTCGCTGTTGAAGCACCCATTAACATACATTCTATCTATAAATTAATTTTTAATGTCAATTTGTAAATACGCAGACGATTCCTATTTAGCAATATTTTTGCAGTGGACATGTTAGGTTGCTAGTGACCATGACCGTTGACACACCTTAAAACGTAACTCAACTACCTAATTGTACTACCTAACTCAGTTCTCTGTGTAGTATATACACGGCTGACATGTTCGCTATTAAGATGACTCTGTGTGGGATAGATGGCAATGGCGGTTCCTTTATAATTTGTACAAATCCCTTAGTGCTATCAACTCCATTTACAAATGTACTATAGTGCACCCTATCTGCCAGGAGATCCAGGAGTTGCTCCTTTTCCTTCAAGGGAATGGATTTTTTAAATCACTTTTCTTTGAGTTTGGAGACACATGAGAACTGTCGGGAATGAGTCAGCCATTGCAAATCCGAAAAATACCCTTAAAGATGATAATTTCACAACGCTGCTGGTGCCGTTCGAAAGCCTTCAGTCACACCTGGGGATTTCAGTCTTCAACTAGTGGAAGGAGCAATGAAGGTCCATCGAAAGCCTCAAGTTACGTAGCGTCAAACCGGTCACGTCAGCGTGACCCACGTCTGTTATGAACATTCACCGGAAGGTCATCATCACACGCCTAAGAATGGGGCACACTCCCTTAACTCGCTTATATCTCTTCTGCGAAGAGAGAACACTAATGAACACCGCTGCGAGAAAAGGTGGCCAACCGTTATGAAATGGATGAGGTATCATGATAGTGGTGGAAAAAAATATTGCGTTATGTCAGGTGAAACAATTTTCCACAGATATCATCATTTGGCGAAAAAAAATGGACTTCGATTTTTCTCACATCGCTGCCTAGTTCACTCGTCACCTGGTCTGCTAATCTTCGCTTTGGAGATAAGATATTCTTCCGCTTTTCTGTTGTCACGTTCCATAAGCGATCGCTTTTGTAGTGAGCCATGTCTTCGAGTACTAAATGTAGAGGTGCTTGCGTCTACCTTTTTCTATACTCTCTTCTGGTAAGTAACAGTTAAGTAACGTTGCATTTCAGATATTGGTTCTACTCTTTTTTAAATGTTATTATTTACTATTAATTTGTTGTGAATTAACTGGTTGCAGATAGAGAAATTTTATTTCGAATATTTTTTTCGTTGTGCCTTTGAGTAAGCGATTCAATGAAATAAAGGCTATGGCTCCTAAGTTTTATTATTACTTGCGAGTTTAGCATTATAATATTGCTCAAAGAAACAGGTATGCTTCGTTAATGTCATAAACCCAAGTTAATTTTCCTCCAAGAAACATCTTATGATTAGCCCTTTTCTTTAGACTCGCTTTGACAACCCCTTCGAGAACATTTATGTAGAAGAGTTTTCCAATTTTCCTTCGTAGATGCGAGAGAGAGAGCGTGTTGTGCAATTAGCTTATCTATTTTCACATTATTTCGCGTCATGGATAAAATAAAGCGAAATAGAAATCGAATTAAAAGCGAATTGGCGACGCTGATGAAAGCACAGTATTGCACTCTTTTACTGTTATTAAACTTTGGGCTATAAAAATTAGATTGTGGGTGGTGCAAAATGACTTCAGCCAGGGGATAGGGCCTTTGAAATGATTTTTCCGCTAGAGGGGTTTGGAGTAGCGTGTAGAAGGAGAGAGGTTTAATGGTTCGAAATAGATTCTTTTATAAATGATGGAGTTATGCTAATACAGGCCTTGAATTGAGGAGTGGGTGTTCCACGTGGTGTGGACGATGCAAGGGCTGCGTTGTCCAGTCACTGGGTAGAAGTCATCATCATTTGAGAATGGGTCGATGTGCCCTGTCGCACGAGTATCTTTTTGCAGTTAATAAAATTCAACCACGATGTAATGACTACGACTCTCCCATTACCGGTAAGACGTCTCCGGACGGAGTGTGTGAAGTACCGAGATGCGCGGGAGAGCTATAATATCCCAGAAGAAAACAACAGCAATTCCACAGGGAAAAAATCATTTGCATTGACCGGGACTCGAACCCGGACCCCCTGATATCCGGCCAGGTGCTCTACCACTTGAGCTACCAAGATGTCGTCTTCCACTGTGGAAATTATAGCTTTGAATTTCTTATAAGTAAGCACCTTTTCAATGTCGGCTTTAACCTCCTGGACGGTGGCGCCACGCTGAGGACTTCGGCTGCTTTGGGAATATGTCCATCAATTCATCAGCATCACGATCCTTTAAAGCCTCTATAATTTCTATTAGTCTCTATAATTTGGTAGTTCAAGTGGTAGAGCGCCTGGCCGGAAATGAGGGGTTGCCGGTTCGCGTCTCGGTCAATGCCTATGATATTTTTCCTCTGTGTAAATCCTGAAAACGTGCAATTTCAGCGGGTAACGCCGTTTTCGCTAGATCGCGAGCTTTGAATCCCAGGAGACATTAGACAAATATAAGGTCTTTAGTCGGAGACCGTAAGTAAAGTTTTTAAGCTTTTACGCAAAATAAGACATTTTAATAAGCTATGATTTTAGTCTTTTAAAATACCGAAGCTAAGATTTTGCAGTTTAAGTATTTATATGTATCTGTGTTCTAATAATGGTCAATTTCTGAACTTATTGTGGTTCATAATTACCATAGACGCTGACGGACCCAATAAAACTAATACTAATATTACTAGGTATGACGCGGGAAGTACCGTTGAGCTTGAATTAGTCCACTTCGTCGAAGAATATATTTTTCACAACGTTCTTTTATGGGGTGATAAGAACAATTGCGCGATTGAGACCAGAGGTTATAAACGAGCTGACGACCCTCCGTTAGCTGAATTATGACCAGCATTTTTCTCTCCTCGTTTCAGGTATACAGCATCGCTCTTTTCATCACATCATTCTTGGTTCTAAGTGGTATTAGATCGAATGAAATATTTTTAACGGGGGATGTTCACGCCTCCGTCCATGTCGATAATGGGAGTGGTTGCGGGCGACTTACCAGTGCGGAACTGTCTATCAGAATCCTGGTCCCCCCAGCCCTTTTGCTATCCTCCAGTACCATTTCGATACTGACTGTTGCTTTCGGCATCTACGTGCTGTGGAAGAAATTTAGATTACTATGGTTGGTCGGTATAGTAGGTTTGTTTTTGCTATTAACTTGATGGAAATCCTCAACTCTTTGTGCACATTTTTCTTCTTTATTTCGGACAGTTCCTCCTCCTACTCCTGCTCTTGACCGCATTGGAACTCGCAGCTACGTGTTGGATGTTTGTAGCCAACTCTGGATACCACTTTATCATTGAAGAAATCCTCAGTGGCTCTTTCGACGTCCTAGAGCCATGGGAATTGGATCAGCCATCGGCGAATGATACTCCATATGGTAGTTTTTGGAATCACTTGGAATCCACGGTAAGTCAGATGTATACGCAAAATGAATAGATATATAGCCTATGAAAAAGCGTGCTGTCGGATATGGAATACGTCGTTTTTGCCAGTATATTTTCTCGGATAGTTTATGGACAAATTTAAAATGAGTTTTTAGGAGTCGAGTAGAAAGAAATATTCCGTTGTTTCAGGCGTGGCTTCATGGAATTTGCTTAGCATATTGAATGAGAAGCAGTAACTTTGTAATTCCATATGTATTTGGGTCATTCCACCCAAGTTCGACCAGATATTTGGCAAAATTGACCCTTGGGGTAATCGATTTCGACCAAATTTGGCAGATCGTCTTCATTTGATTGCAAAACAAAAACCCCAAAGCCATTTTGTAATACATGCAACGGTTTACGAGATATTACAATGTTGTAAAACTAGAATTTTACAAAAGCGTCTTCGCGTTTGACGGCATATCTCCGGAAATAAGGAAGATAAAAATACATGCAATGACTCATTTTGAAGGTCTTGAATTGAAAAAGATAATTATTAGATTCTTTTATAAAATTTAAACAATTAAATAAAGTTTATAACAAATTCAATTTTTCAAATCGATTTTTGACGATGTAGCTATGCCTTCGATTTTCCTCATTTTTTTATATGTTGTAGATACAACCCTTCTCTACAAGCTTAAAAAATTTGGTAGGGGTAATATTTCATTTAAGAAAGAAAAAAAAATTGAGTGAAGGCGTAACGCTGGCCTCCCGCCGCGGCGGCGTCCGGCTCTCGCGCCGAACTTTCAGTAGTCGGTTCTCCAGATCTCATCAGCGCGCTTCCTTTGCTATCCTCTTTTCGCCAATTTTAACTGCATACCGACCCCTTGATTCTCTTTACCCTTGTCATTCGCCATTTGCTTCCCACTGAAGTGACCGCCGCTTTAGAATCCAGGATTAGCGACAACATGCTTAACAGCGGGGGCGACCATGGGCCCACCAGCGGCCGTGCTCGGAGGACAATAGACAAACCTCGCTCCGTCTTAGACCTCCAATGCTACTTTCCTCTCTTCCCCTATCCCATTTTCCTCGCATACCCTTTATTATGTTCTGAGAAACATCTTTGTAAGTATTGCTCCCAGTAGCCGTCGCCCACCCTCACACATTCACATATTAACCCCTGGTAAAAAACAACGGTAAAGGCGGGTAGCCACCCATGCTTGCCATTCAACGGAATATTTGTTTCCTTTAAGAAACGATTGCCTTTCTGGACTCTTTTGCCCTCAGTCATCACCACGTTTTCCCCTCTCTCCTGAAGTATTGAACTGTAAACTCTATTACTATAATGCATGAAAAACGTTTCCTCACGTGAGTGGGAACAAACGTGTATTTTCTCAATTTTCTGAAACAATAGTTTATGGTTGGCATGAAGTTGAACTTTTTCAAATCAACATTTCTTTATTTCAAATTAATTTTATAAATCTCTATATTTTTTTTTTTTAATGTCACATTTAAATTAAATTTTGTATCTAAATAACCATAGTTACTGATTTTTCCTTTAAATTAAATTAAATTTTAATTGAAATTGAAAGTAAGCATACATTATTTAAGTTAGAGTATTTAGCTTGTATGCATATCGTTCCATCATTTTTCCCTTTAGTTATTTAAAGCAAGTGCTTAGAAAACAATTGCAGGATTAATTAGAGCTGCTTAAATGGCCGGAAACTCATGTATCCTTTTGTTTTCTCTGATGAAACATTGCTGTGCTGGCTGTTTAAATCACCAAGGGTGATTTCTTCTTAGCTGCAGACCTAAAAGATGAAAGTTAGATTTAGCCATGGAATTAATATTGCCTAGTCAATTCCGGGTGCGAAATGTACTCACCTTCTCACTGGACCTTGTAAAACATCTGTACTCTCCTCCAAACACACCAAATCAGCATCAGAGAAGTGGAAAGTAATTCCCTCGGATGCTTGGGAGAGACTTTTCAATAATAAGTCTTTTCTGGATTGTGGAATAGCCGCATGGAAAGATCGTATACCTTCCACAGCAGGTGCCTCCCGGAATCTTCTCACCAGCTTCTTCTTTTCCTCGTTCACTTGCTCGTTGGTTACAAACTCAAAGTCCATCCCTTTCACGTTTGATTTTGCCCATTTGTATAGCTCCTCAGGAGTCTGTATGTGTTCACCATACGGGCGCTGCAGACTGGCACGTGTTGCTAATCGTTTCAGCGTCCCTCCTAGTCCGTCACTCGGGCCCTTTCCGTGCGATGTTGCATAGAAATGCCATTCAGCATCAACTCCGAAATCCTCTTGGTGATGTAATAGATTCAGCATGCTGTAGCGGTTCTTATATTGAGCCACAGCACCGTCGGAAAAGTAAATTATTTTACTTAGATATTGATCCCTTCTTCGAAGAAAAGTTATCAATTTCCCTTGAAACGTATAGAATGCACTCACGTTATGTTCCATACAGTCTGAAATAATAACCAAACTGAAAGGTGTGACTTCATCGCTGGTATTTCTGCTGTAACATGCAAATGGATGTACTGTAGCCTGATCGTTACACCAATGGACCCCTTGCACTGCATCTTGGTGAAGAAATGAAAAATTCTCGGAAAAATCGGCCACAACGACAACTTCTCGCAATTTCAGATTGTCTCTGACTTTCAAATAAAATGCAGTTTGCATGCGAGCGATGTAGTCATGCCTTCTTACTTTGGTGGTATTCTCAGCGAAAGCCTCACAAAAACTATCTACGTCCTTGACCTGTGTAGTTAATGTAAAACGATTTTCATGAGTCCATTGCTTGAAACGAACTTCATCCATACAGTTTTCCCTGAAGTACTCTGAAATAATTGTTGTCATACTGTCTGTACTCCCACATTTTCTGACGACGTCATCACCGTTTTCGTCCTCTTCTCGCGGTAGTGTATCTGAGCACTCACCCATAACGCACATTTCTGACGGAGGGCGACAGAGTGAGAATTTCAGGCAATCCCGATAGGTTTTGAACAATTTTTCTCCGTTATCCGATTTTATTTGCTCTAATCCAGCCCCGAGGTATTGCAACTTGTAATTCTGGTGGATCATGCAGACGCATGTGGTGTGAGTGCCAGGTTCACCAGCCAACACGCACTCAGGAGGCCTCAAATCCGCAAATTTGGAGAAACCAATCTTTAAATAAGGATTTTTCTCTTTAAAAGCTTCATAGGCTTCCCTCAAATTACAAAGAATTAACCTTTTCTGCTTAACTACACGCAAATTTCCCTCCTTCACACTCTTACACTCTTTTTTACCCGCCATTTCTCTACTAATATCTGGTTCACGGTAGAACTCTATCACCTTCAGTTTAGTATCATTTGAGAGGTATTTGCTTCGTCTCGCGTTCGCAGAACATAGAATTCCTTGCTCAGATACGTATTTTTTCATCTTTTTAACCAAATACGTCGATGTGTGAAACTCCTGCTTTATCTTTGAAACACTCCAAGATTTAGGTAGGACAGATAAGATTAAAATTTTGTCACTAATTTTCGTAGCGTTGAGGAACTTATTCTTCAGCTGCATAATCATTTCCTTGCCAGCTTGGTGGAAGTGATCTTCTTGTTCAGGGATATCTTCTTGAATGTCCACCATCCCACCAGTAACCCTTTGAAGAGATAATCTCAAAGCAGAGGTGGCTACTTTTAATTTCTTCGCCGGATATTTTCTTGATCTGTGCAATTTTTTCGTTGTTATAGGTGTTTGATCCAGGGATTTTAAGGTCTCGTTCAGTTTTCTCAAGCGAATTTCTTTTCCTGGAGTGTACTGACTTCCATTTGTTTCATCAGTCCCGCTATCTTTCATGGAACTAACTGATGACTCTGACTGAGAACCTTGAGATTTAATGGTGAATGTAGCACTGGTTGAAGGTCCTGCTGCACCATAAACCCTACTCAGATAATCGTCATTTGTCGCTTGCTCAGACTGACTTTCTGGCTCATGTTGAGAGCAACCTGAACTGTTCTTTTCGGCAACATTTTCTGGCTTGATCAATTTTTTCACACCCACTTTACATTGAACACAGAGTTTTCTACCCTCTATTACAACAGGCACTAAGTCATGATAGGAATCTTGGAACTCCCTTGTAATTGTCCACAATTTAATCGAGCGAATGTTTCTGTGCAAATTCAAGGGATTGCAGCACTGCTTTTGACGAACCTCGTAGAACAGTAAATAATCCTTACAATGACGGTTGCACACACTGAGGACAGCATCCACACCACTTCTCAATTTGATTAACTCAATTTCACGAGTAGAATAGCTGCGAAAACTTCTCAATACTGTATCACTCGAACATTTCTCGTTTAACGCATCACCAACGGAACACTTCATAATCAACGGCTACAGTCCGAAGAACATTTACTCGCACTGAAACGCGCGCACTTGAAAAGCGAGACCAAGGAGTGTTTTGTAATGTAACTGACGGAGGACAGGCGACAACTGACGAATTGCTTGCAAATGAGATAGGTTGTGAGGGAAAAAACATTTTCATGGGTGGCTACCCGTATTTACCGTTGTTTTTTACCAGGGGTTAATATGTGAATGTGTGAGGGTGGGCGACGGCTACTGGGAGCAATACTTACAAAGATGTTTCTCAGAACATAATAAAGGGTATGCGAGGAAAATGGGATAGGGGAAGAGAGGAAAGTAGCATTGGAGGTCTAAGACGGAGCGAGGTTTGTCTATTGTCCTCCGAGCACGGCCGCTGGTGGGCCCATGGTCGCCCCCGCTGTTAAGCATGTTGTCGCTAATCCTGGATTCTAAAGCGGCGGTCACTTCAGTGGGAAGCAAATGGCGAATGACAAGGGTAAAGAGAATCAAAGGGTCGGTATGCAGTTAAAATTGGCGAAAAGAGGATAGCAAAGGAAGCGCGCTGATGAGATCTGGAGAACCGACTACTGAAAGTTCGGCGCGAGAGCCGGACGCCGCCGCGGCGGGAGGCCAGCGTTACGCCTTCACTCAATTTTTTTTTCTTTCTTAAATGAAATATTACCCCTACCAAATTTTTTAAGCTTGTAGAGAAGGGTTGTATCTACAACATATAAAAAAATGAGGAAAATCGAAGGCATAGCTACATCGTCAAAAATCGATTTGAAAAATTGAATTTGTTATAAACTTTATTTAATTGTTTAAATTTTATAAAAGAATCTAATAATTATCTTTTTCAATTCAAAACCTTCAAAATGAGTCATTGCATGTATTTTTATCTTCCTTATTTCCGGAGATATGCCGTCAAACGCGAAGACGCTTTTGTAAAATTCTAGTTTTACAACATTGTAATATCTCGTAAACCGTTGCATGTATTACAAAATGGCTTTGGGGTTTTTGTTTTGTAATCAAATGAAGACGATCTGCCAAATTTGGTCGAAATCGATTACCCCAAGGGCAATCACCTGGTCGAATTTGGGTGGAATGACCCATTTATATTCCACAAATACATGTGGAATTACAAAGTTACTACTTCTCATTCAATAAGAAAGAAGTATGTATGAAATGGGTTTGCGATTATTGAGAAAAACATTGTTTGTATTCTATTATATTGCTAATGGAGGTTCAAGGACAAAACAGAAAAATGTTATCTTAATCAAAACCAGAAGAATTTAGTATAGAAATTAAAATTAAACTGAAAGTTATTGAAAATAAGGAGCTAAATTTTTATGTGATATTACCTTTTGTAAATCTTCATTTGTTACTCTCGTAAACTAAGGTAAAGAAATAGCCCTCCTCTTTGCAAGTGAAATGTGATAGTTTATCTTCAGTTTTCTTACCTCGGTACAGAGATGTTGAAATGTAGGCTTCCGCGGCGTTCTGGATGAGCGATTAAGTTCATTTTCGGGTATTCCCCGCGTTCGAAGTGCCTGCCCCGATGTAACATCGGGGCTGGCACTTCGACCTGAAGACGCCTGGTGGAATCCAAGGCGAAACTGTCGTCAACACAGACAACGAACGCGGGGAATACCTGAAAATGAACTTAATCGCTCACCTCGGTACAGAGGTTTTCAAAGTGGACAGCTCAACGCCGTTATTGCCTGTGTAGTGTGTTGGGTAGGCTCAAGTTGCCCCTGCTTGGTTTCAATTCAAACTGAAACCAGCATGACGTCCGTTACATAATTTAGTAAAGTACTGAAGTTTCACAGTCATATTCTGCAGTATATTGTCAGGTCTATTTATATGACTAATTGCTGTTGTTGTCCGGCAATGGATATTGGTAGTAGTTATACTCTCCGGTTTTAGGTGCTCCGACGGCTAAGGTTATGTTGAATCGTCTAATGTATGATCTTAGACCTAGGAAAACAACGTCCATGCCCTGGACTGGATTTGAACCCGCAATCGTGGATATTTTTGTTGCTTTTTTTTGCTTAATTGCATGCCATCGTCCAATGAAAAATAGTGAAATGGAAATGATGGAGAAATATCTCGTGATTTATTATTGCTTTTAATCATGGTGATTGGTATGGTACCCAGGGGTAAAAGTGGCTCTGAAAAGGTGGGAGGACGCCAGTGGGATAACACTTTCGGTGCGGAGGACCCACACGTGTGAGTCATGGCTGTGCACTTTACAGGGGCGGTGGACCCACCATGTGAGTCAAGAGTAAAACATACTTTAAATATTAGATGGCACACTTCGCCTGCAGCAGTCATTTTTTTATAATATACCGGCTTTACCTGTGACCTAAACATTAACCTAGAGCAATTAGTTTAAAATTCAGTTCATTTTTAGCTCTCGTGGAGAAACAATTTAAAAAGCTTCTTCCGAATGTTTATCTTTTTTTACCAATATAAAGATAAGAGTTACCCGTTAATGTGCGTCCTTCTAACTCTTTATTATTAAAAGTTCCATAGTCGAATTGGCAATGATTGTTTTCATGGTGCATAAGACGTTTTTCATATTGATAATCGCCATTGATTAGACCGTAAGAACTAATTATCAATAAGTTACATTGCCTCTCTTACCGTATTTGTTTGAAATGGCTTGTGCTGTCTTGTGTTTTGGAAGCATATGTGCTGTTAAAAAGTATTAAAATGGGAAAGTTTAAATAATTTGTGGATCTGCATAAATAGATGACCGATGGTCCCGAATTTTCCTTATTACTGTAGGGAACCTTTGCAGAAGTATATACTCAACACGTGTCTTTAGATACGACATCTTTATTGTACTACCTCAGCACTGACCAAGAAATGTACAAGAACATACTAGAGGTGTGGCGACACACTCGCCTGCTAAAAACAAAAGAAGAACTTAAATATCTTAAGATGAAATACTTAACAATTACGTGGTCGGACACAAGCTAGGGAAAGGAAATCACCGTAAAATTGGAATTTAACTTCTGCAGCAGTAAGTAAAATGAAGTGTAATTGGCATTTTGAGCCATTAATTCACTGGTATAATCAACATAATACAAGGGAGAAGACTAAATGTTGTTTATCTTTGCATCATGCAATATTTAGTTAGATGATTCTATTGCATCGACATCACGAACTGGGCCAAAACGTCACAAAAGCGAATTGTGCGGAGATCTGGAAAGTTCGATGTTTGTCAGAATACATTATCCGCGACATTGTCCTGGATACCCATGAAGAAGACATGTCACACAGTAATGAGGTTTGGAACTTTGACTCAGACAATAGTTGGGCAGAAGCAGGTAATGAAATGATCATTCCTTACCCCGAAACATTCACATAAGAGACTGCTGTCGCACCCTCACAATTAGTATGTTCGGAAGAGAGACAAAATGTTTCACGTATTCCCTTCACTGGGAAACCTGGACTAAAAGTAGCAAATCCAGTTCAGAATCGATTTAGTTACTTTCTTTAATGTCAAACGATGAGTTTTTTGATTTGATTATAAGAGAGATAAATGCCAATGCACTGAAAATGCTTTCAAAAAGTCAATTGCCTCGTGCAAGAATTTCTGAATGCCAGAATTTGACAAAAATGAATTTGAATTATTTCTGGGTTTGCTTTACCTTATAGGGAATGTGCGACTAATAAGCATCCCATGTTAATGGAAAAGGTCAAATCTGTACGATTTTCCCATATTCTACCAAATTATGTCACGGGATTGTTTTTTGGTTATAATAGGGGAAAACATTTTTGCCGGAATCCGAAGGAGTTTTAACCAAAACCTTCTGATTAACGCTATTAAATTCGTCCTATTATTGATTTATTTTCAAGAAACACGAGTGAAATTTATTATCCTGGGAAAAATATGACTTTAGACGAATCGATGGTTCTTTGGAGATAACGCCTAATTTTCAAGCAATATATAAAAAGTAAAAGGCATAAGAATGGATTTAAATTATACATGTTCACTGGATTTTCAGGATTAGTTTTAAATTTTTGTGTCTACACAGAGGCACAAGACAACTATGAGATACAAGAGATCTATATTGTGACAAACGGGTTTACGAAACACACATCTGATAGAGCAAGGGTATCTCAGAATCGTGGGCGACGTAGGAACGGGTAAATTTTTGGTTGAAACGACGGACGGAAGGAGGGCGTGGGAAGGTGGAATCTGGAAAAGAATCACACGTAATCATGGGTCCGACTTAGAGTTTAACGTATTTATTACTTCAATTAAAGAAAACACGACAAAGAATGAAAATTAATAGCAATTGGGAAGCAGCACTCGGGAAGGGAAGTTAGTGGGGGTGGAAACAGCTGACACTTGCATGTGAAATCGACAGGTGAAATAGAAAAAAAAACAACTTAATCATAAAGAAAACTGATAACAAACAAAATTTACATATATCTGCAGGGTTTAAAAAAAGTCCTCTGCTACAATGGGTGCGTTGAACACTTAATTGTTCCAAGAAGACTTGACGGTGGGGGGTTGAAGGATGGAAGCAGGGTGAATACGTGGGTGGAATCTCCCACCATACCTTTCGTTGAATGACTTTCGTCGGACGGGACAGGCGGCGTTGTAAGACAAAAAAAACTCACGAATACTCGCGTCGGCTTTCGTTGAGTAAGAACGGTCCTCTGCCTTGATGGGGATTCCCTCGGTGGATGGTAGCGGGTGATCAGTCATGGGCCGCTAGACGAATTCTGTGTTGAAAAAAGGACTGTCAAGATGCAGCGTCTCCGTTGAAATAGATCCCTCGATGGCCAGAGCTTGAAGCGCAATGTCTGCGAATGATGAAGTGCTCCAATGGCCAGAGCCTCAGGTCCGCAGGAGCTGCACTGGTACTTTTGTTCGCAGCCGGTGTTAGGAAGCTTCCGTCTTAATGCACGTCCGTCAGTCACCCGCGATCCTCGTTGGGAGAGGGGAAGGGAGGGGAGGGCAATGGTTTCTGGGTATACCAAAATCAACACTACGCCCATGCAGGCTATTGACGACCTAACACTTGGAATAGCGCGCGGGGTTCAAACACTGCGCGCACACACACATCGGCATGTCATAGATCAAACAAAACAAAAATAACACTCAATAATTCAATATAGGGGGGAGGGACAAAACGAGGGTGAGTGCTTCTCACCAATCGGGAGAAAAAGGGTGAAGCGCTGCCGTTACAATATCTTGCTGAAAGTTTATGAAGGGGCTTTAACATTTGACATTCTTGTACGCAGTCCTAAAAATACGCAATGTCGCCTTGAAGTACTCATCAGTTTCCTTCTCCAGACATGTCTTGAGTGACTCTATTCCTGCTTCTTCTTGTATCTTCTCTGCACTCTGTTGGGCACTTGAATTCTTGTGTTTGAAGATTTTCTTGCGAAGAGACGTACACTGCTTTTCTTTATTTGTCCCAGAAGCTGCTACGAGAAACGACGTCCACTCCTCTGATAGTTGTGTTCCTTTGGATTTGTATGGGCCTACAGATTTGACAAGATTACAAGTTCGGCATCCCAGTTTCTTGATTCTGGATGTTAGCCATGGATATTACTTCTGTTTTTCCATGCACTGGTCGTGTGTCCAAAATTCCGGGAAGTCCTCTGTGTTTTCATCATTTTCAGCATATTCTGCCGATGTTTTGGAGTCTCCCGTGCTCTGTTTATCGTCATCTTGTCCATCATGCTGACCCGCTGATTCTCCGAACTTTGCCATATAAAATATCATAATTGAAATAGATATCAACGTTTTCTTAATGTCTCTAGGTCTAAATCATATAGGAACAATTCTGTGATTTATGTATGTATATGTGTAGACCCATTATGTGCGAAAATTCCACACAAAATTTAAATAATTAAAAATAATTTCATTTCTGCCATTACTTTTGTTCTTCAGTGATTGTTAGATTTTACAAATAAAAAATAGACGAAAATTGAAAAGCTCTTTCTGAAATAATCAGTATGTTAAGGAGTTTATTTAATTATGGGGTTGGTGGGTGTGCCCCCCTGCAAAACACCCTCTCGGTGGCTTGTAGGGTATCGGGTACATGTAGATGAATTTGCGAATAAATTTTAATGTGTCCTACCGGTCCTACCTCACAAGCTGAAAAACTATTAATATGACAGCATCAGACATACCATTGGCTTTTTATGAAGTACATTTAGGAACTCTTTAATTAAATATAGCTATATTTGATTTTACCGTAAGACGTTAACGTGTAAAACAATACAATGAGTATACACGACAATAATCGATGCTTCAAAGATGTCATTGTTGAATGCTTACAAAGTAGAAGCGCTATCTGCCGGTAGACGCAAAAAATGACACTTCTTGAGTTCTTGCAGAAAAATGGTACGATTTTTGCTCTTATAACTTTCCTTATAAAATTAACATCGAATCAATGACTGCTGCTTACCTCTCTCTGCTCTCCAATATCTCCAGACGTTGCAGCGTTTACAGCAGCAAGAAAATCACCATTGTTCTTCAGTTTGTCAGCTTAATTGTTTAAGCTTTAGTGCTTCGTAACCATCAGCTGCGGTCTTCAGGTTTTTGCTATTGCTTCTTTCAAAATACTCCATGATTCCGAGTTTCCTGTGCTTTGAAGACGCCATTTCACTTTGTGTGCTTGGGTTTTACATCATTTCGTGAAACGAACACGACTGACACAACACTATAGCAGAGAAGAACGAGCCTATTGTTTGTCACTGTCTGTTTTTAAAATCAATTGTGCAGTTGGACTCCCATAAGATGAGGAACGGCTTTGGAAAGGACAAAGTCTATTTGCGGGGGTGAGTGCAGATAATACTAGAGAAGCAAAATTTCCTGAGCATCGTGTGAGCAGTGCGTTTTCTCCTTTTCAAGACAATAACATGGGAGGGAGGGGACGCCGTTCCCCCGCGTCTCCGGCCCCTTGGCGAAGATGGCGTAATTTTATGAAGTGTGGGGACGCCGTCCACCCGCGTCCCCCCGCACTTTTACCCCTGATGGTACCCCGTTGAAATAAGGAACTCCCTAACTACGCCCTAAATCATCCTTCAGTTGAAATCGAGAATAAAATAATTACACTTTGTAATGGTCCACTATAGTGGACCATTCATCCTTTAGTGTTTATAGGTGGGTTTTGAAGTCCAGTTTGAAATATTAAAATAAGTGAATTCTGGTCCACAATGGTACCCAACCACTGATAGTTATTGAAATGCTAATTTTTAATTCTATGGAATAGTTCCATACTTCAAATGTAATTGACGTTTAAAGATTTTATGGAAAACATTATACTTAACTCTAGTTATGTTCCTCCTCAGCATTGCCGCAGTTAAGTTATGCATCGACCACTCGGGTATCATTAAGGTACCACAAAGATTTCATCCTATTAAAATAAAATATATTAGGAGTGTAACCATCTACAACAACAGAAAGGAATTGGGGACCTCTGATACTCCTATCAAAACCAAGCTTCGGGTTGAATCACTGAGTGAGTGATACTCCTTCAACCTTCCCCAATATCCACACAAGTTTCACGTTAAGGAAAACCCTCCACATGCATCTCTTTGTGTGTTAATTTCTTTGGGCTGGTTTTTACTTGCCGCCAATGTTAATTGTTTTTCCGCCAGTGGTCGTGAGACATTTGGCGAGTTTCTTTTTTTGTGTTTTCCGTTTTCGAGGAGAACCAGCGGAATCCGTTCGCGTCGTGTTTTGGTATGAAGAACGTCAAAAACATTCACCAGTGCTAACAATCGGTGACCAGTGCAAGCCGTTTGTGCAACAAGATCAAAAGAACCGCCGGAATTCAGCTGAGACAAAACGTGAGTTTAACACCCTGGCGGATAGCGGCATTGTCCCATGAAAATTGAAATTTTACTAAAATACGGTCCATTAATCTTGCGAGAACAGTATGCACTGCCTTGTTTTTACAACATCCCCGCCAATTTTGTCAAACCTATGAGGAATTATAAAGCTCCGCAGAATGTCCTTTTATAAAGCCAAATTGGGAATTTTTTAACATGCTGTTTTTTATTATAAATTCCATTATTCTGTTTGCAATGACAGTTTAAAGTATTTTTGAAAACACCGAGACTTTTGTTATTGGGTGATAATTATCCATTACCTCATGATCCCCACTTTTGTGTAGAGGAATGACAACTGAGATTTTCAATTTGTCAGGAAATACTCCTGATGACAGATAAGCATTTACAATGTGGGTAATGGGAGCTAAAAGATAGTTGCTACATTTCCCCTTAAGGATTGAGCATGAAACCTCATCCCAACTAGCTGAGTGTTATTTGCTAATTTTATTTATGATTAGTTTCACTTCTTTTTCACATGTTGGGCGGAGGTAAATGTTATTAGAAACTGAGATGACTAGGTTTTGTCCTCCAGGTGGTTGGGGAGCAAGATTTGGAGGCAATGACTTTTCAAGGAAGCTAAGAAAATGGTGATTGAAATGGTTGGCAATATCATTGGGTTCAGACACTAGTTCTTTTTCACAGAGGACTGAGTCAATAGAAATTTTTCTCTGTGATTTACCAGAGTAGTTGTTGATAATTTCCCATGCTGCTTTGGATTTATTTTCAGAAGAAGAGATGGAATTTACATCGAAATGTCTTTTAGTATCAATTATTAATTTAGAGTAGTACTTTTTACAATCGGAATACTGTTGTTTTATGCTAATATCATTAGTCTCTCTATATCTTGACCAAAGGGCCTTTAATTCCTTTGAGATACGAGAAATATCTGGGGTTACCCAAGATTTATTATGTGGCTTTCTTGAATTGGTTGGTTGCAGAGGAAAGCAACCATTGAAAATGGTGAGGAAAATGTTGAGGAAAATATCAAACTTTTCATTGACATAATTGGCGCCATACACCAATTCCCAATCGGTTTTTTGTAAAATATTACAGAATTCTTCAATTGCCTCTTCAGTAAAGAACCTTTTTTTAGGGCGAGTTATACTATTAGTTGGGGCTTTTGAAGCAACTGGTACATTAACAGATGTTATTAAGGCTTTGTGATCAGAAAGATTGGATTCTATCTCGAGACCACTAATGAAGTTCAGGTTTGTGAATATGTTATCATTTAAGGTTGTAAGGTTCATCGTTTCTCTGTAAGGTAGGAAAATGGTTTGTTTTAGATCAAATGATGAGAATAAATCCACTAGATTGTCCCTCACATTATCATTTTGACTTAGGTCGATATTAAAATCCCCACGTACTATCAGGAAATTGGTTGCACAAAAGTTCTCAAAAACCTTTGCTCAATTATTTGAAAGAACTGTTGATTACCTGTTGGTGATCTATATGGACTCATTATGTAAATGTGCTGCTTTTCGATAAGGAGGTCAACTACACAACTATTCAAAGTCCTTATCCAAACACAAATCATCAGTTATCTTGCATTCATTGGAACATAAAAAATAAGGACACCACCACATTTAAAGTTCTGCCTACAGAATGTTGCGGCAATGTAAAAACCATCAATGTTCACACTAACGAGTTCAGCTGGCCTGAGCCAATGTTCAGTAATACAAACCACATCAGCATTATTCTGATTAATCAATAACTAAACAATCTATTTTATTTCTAATACACTGAATATTTAGAGTTGACACTTTTAGGGGCTGTTCTAGTCAGAGTGAGGCACTTTGATTAGACGATACACCAGCTGCAGGACCATTTACATTACTTATCATACGGTTTTTGTTAAATTTAAACTTATCAATTTCAGCATTCTCTGGCCACAGACTTAAGTCAAGGACTTGACTTAACTTGGCAAAATCAACAGTAATTTTGAACAAGGCATTGGGACCCCTGGCATTTAAAGTCTCAACAATCACGGGAGAATTCAATTTTTGTTCAAGATAATCTTTAATCTCCTTATCTTTGGTTTGTGGTTCGAGCCTCCAAACGTGGATATTTGCCTTCCTCTCAACCGCCTTGAAAGGACAGCCCGAACTGGCGTTCCCAGTTCCGAACTTTCTTGACCTCCGCCGATTTCTCTTGCTCTCGTAAACGGTGAACCCCCATTCGTTGGCGCTTTGACCAAAGAGGCTTTGATCGAGACCGAGTCTAAGTCGACGCTGGTTCCTCACGAGGACCTAAAATCTTCCCTGAGACAGGTAGTCTTACGGCAGTGGAAGGGGTCTTGGCGTACTACACGAAATAATAAACTTCGTGACATCAAGCCGGTTACATCAGTGTGGCCCTCCTCCGTCAGGAACAGCCGAAGAGAGGAAGTTGTCATCACACGTTTGAGGATAAGCAATTGCCCTTTGACTCACTCATTTCTCTTCACGGATGAGGAACTGCCACCTCAGTGTGATGACTGCGACTGTCCTCTCAGCATTCGGCATACCCTGACGGAGTGTGACAAATACCGTGACGCGCAAAGGGGGAGACCTATAATACGTGCTAGGGGACAACCCTAATGTTTTAAGCCGAGTTATTTTATTTATGAAAGAGACAGGACTATTCAATAAAATATAAGCCTCATTTTTTTAACCCCATTATATATTTTTTGAATAAGTGACAAGGGCAAGTGACTAATCCTTATCACTTTCACTACGAAGATTGTGCAGTAGTGCAAAATGACCTAGCCGTCGACACACCATACAACTTTAAAACTACTACTACTACAGAAGACTTGGTGAGTTGAAAATTTTAGCGTATTAAGAATACTGTAGAAAAGTGCCATTTATTCTTGGAAATTTCGTTTCCAGAGCAACTAATGAAACAAGATGGCTTAATGTTAGAAATATATGGCTGGTGAGGTGCACTATTACATTTAATTATTGATGAGTTCATAGCTAATGTCTTACTGCCACTTGAGAAAATGTCCGAGGAAGCGCAAGAGGTGTGCAATTAGCACTTCCAACAGTTTCGCGAGGATTTTACTTGGAAACATTCGCGGGAAATAAATATAAAAAATGTTTTCGAGTTACTGTTGGTCACATCAGACCCAATTATTTGCACCGTTTGGTAACTACCACAAAAAAATAAACACTTTTAGTATGGAGGCCCTGGACTTATTAGTTTCCCCATTAATTTAAGACCTCCGAAGCATTAATCTTTCGGATTCCTCACTGTAATCGAATGATGAATCTATAAATGATGAGCAAAATATTTTTCCATTTATATGCGTTTATGCATTGTGTGTACTTTTTTCGTGCATTCAAGATAGTGCATCCCCGTTAATAGATATGTTAACTCTAAAAGTGAAAGTGCTGAGATATAAAACTGTCAGTAAATTCACCGCAGTTCGCTGAAAGTTGTAAGCGTAAATAATGTGAAATTATGATTCTGCGGATAAAAGTTACTAAATAAACAACAATTAATGTTCAATTTTATTAGGACCCAAACATTGTTTAAGCAATTAATCTCTTATATCACTATATATGTTTGCAGAAAAATAAACTTCGAATTCTATAGAGTAGGTTAGGAGGCTCCACCTTAGGAGCAATCATCAGAGAATGTTTTTAATTAGTTACGTTCAATTGCTTGAATAAATGGTATTGTTAAAACCACAATAACAGCAATACAGCAAAAATGACTTCGAATTCAGCAGATCATAAAACTATTATAACATCCTTCAAAGGTAGTAATGACGTGGAAATAACAGCAGTATTAATTTCGCCCCACTGTAGACCGTGTTGAAAAACAAATGCCTCCAGCAGTGGAGGGAAACTTGGAATGAGCAAATCTCAAACAAGATACGCGAAATTAAGGCCGACACATCAGTTTGGCCCACTTAAGACGGGAAGACTCGGAGGGAGGAAGTTGTCATCACGCGGGTCAGGGTAGGCCACAGCGCCCTGATACGCTCATACCTCTTTACAGAGGAGAAGATCCGACCTCGTGATAAGTACGACTCCCCCCTCACTGTGAAGTGCCTTCTGACGTAGTACGATGTGTATCGCACTGCGCGAGAAAGATTGAACTTTGTGGGCAGCTTAGGACTAGGTAATGACCATACGTGATCGATTGGGTCCTTTCCTTTCTGAAGGAAACTTCTATTTTTCACTTATTATAATTTTTAGTATTCATGCATTCATCTTTTTATAACCATTTTAACTACTCGGTTATAAAATATGCAGACAAGGTGTAACATTACCTTAGCCGTCGATGCGCCTTAAAAAAAAACCCAAAATAGTACTACTATTAAAACCTGCCGAACTTCTTTCAGAGGCTTGGCTCTTGAGGTCTTACGTCATAAACGTCGTGAAGGGGAACTTCGGCAATCCTCGGTTTCCTCTGATTTTGCACGGCCCCACCTCCGCGGAGGTGAGGCCGTGCAACTTTACGAATTACTTCTTGAATTCAGTGACGATTACCATTTTACTGGTTTTCGCAACGCAACCGCGAAAATGGGAGTTCTCGTGTACGCAGCGGCGGGAAGAATTAGCGATTAGGACTGCTGAAAATGTTGGCTAATTTTTATTTTTTCAGATGGATTGCTGTGGCGTAAACGGCCCGTTGGACTTCACCTTTAAAATGGGATGGCCACTACCGAGTGCTTGCTGCGTGGTAGTCGGTGAGCACGTTAAGACTGCGGATACCAATGTGAAGAATACTACTGCAGATTATTGGTTCTGCTCGGAGGAAGCTGTCGTAAGGCACAGGGGATGCGCCGATGCACTATCGCGATATATTGAGCAGAGACTGCTTCCCCTTGGATTCCTTGGAGTCATGTCCATTCTGTTGAAGGTATTACAATATCCTCCACCTGCCACCCTTAGACGTAGGTATATTTAGCATGTTAGGAACACTATCCCTTCAGAAAATAGGTTCAACCCTTAGAAGTCTCATGGAGAAACACTGTAAAAAGTTGATCTGATTTTCAGTGCGATCTGAATTTAAGCGCTGTCTGGTTGTAAGGCAGGAACACGGATTTAAGGTGCGGAAGAGGCAGGAACATGGATGGTTGGTACAGGAGCAGTTAAGCAGGAAGCAGAGGAAGCAGGATTCTGGATGGTCTGATTTTCAGTCGTTCACCTGCCTTATTTTTAGACAAGATATTACTGCTGAAATTCAACATACCCTGTCTTAAAATTGTTGCATCTGAAATTCAGATCGCTTTTGTTCCTTATAATCAGATCTACTTTTTACAGTGAACAAAACAGCAATGTATCTCGAAATGATGCACGAAATATAAATCACCGGTACGTGTTGAATTTCTAAATGTCGTTTCTAAACTTTGTCAAGCTTACCAGGAATCCAGCTGTCCGCTTCAACTGGCAGAAAGCCTTCAGTCACTTGGTTTTATACAGTTGTTTAGTTACACAGTCAAGGTTTCGTTCCGTTGCGTGAACATTCTTCTTGAGGTTTTTCCTAATGGTTTTGCTTAACTACGAAGCCTAGGTCGTGCGTTGATAAGAGAAGGTCTGATGTGAACTTGGAGGGAAGTGGGAAATGGAAGTAAAAGAGAAATTTTTAAAATTAACAACCAGAGTAACACCTTCGTTAAGTAGTAAAATGTTTTCGCATAAAGTCAGCTTCAAACTTTCGTCTTTGACGTGTAAAATCGGGGGAGAAAAGTCGCCTCGGTGCCCAGAAACTGAAAAATTCTGGTCGAAATTACTTTAATAGTGATCGTCTAATCTAAATAATTTGTGGAATCACCGTCATATACCGAGGTGGAATTTATTGAGTCGTGTAAATCATTTCAATTAGTCACAAAAGTACATTTTTCAAGAGAGGGTGATTTTAAGTGGCCCTTAAAATTTTCGCCAGGATTGGTAATAGAGGATAGTTCATAGCAAATCTAGCCTTTTGTAGGTAAATTTCCCCATAAGAAATTTTCGTCAGACAAATCCGATATGCTTTGAACTTCACTGGTAACCATGTCATCAATCCCAGAGTTTTTAATTAAATCGAAGGCTAAAAGGGAAACTTTTGTCTGTGATACCGAGTCAAGTTGATGCGATGTTGTAGAAGTTGCGCTGGACTGGTAATGTTGGGTTTCAGCTGAACGTGTTATGATGCCAATTCCTGTTCTGTGCCATCGCTTTGAGCTTTCATCAAGACTTCCCTTCTTTATCAATCTCCTTTCCCAGGGACCTCCGCCAAATGAGTTTCTGTTTTCCCCGTCATCTGTTGCCTTACCGTTTCCGACCTAATGTTTGGCTGATAGTGTTAACCTCCTTCAATGCCATGGCGTGGCCTATCCAGTTATACTCTCTCTCGTTAACCTTTAAACAGGGTGTCCACTGACCGGGAAAAGCTGGAAAATCGGGAATTATTCGTGAATTTGCAATGCAGGGAATTGTTCGTGGATTATTCGTGATTTTCTGGTCTGAGTCGGGAATTTTAAAAATTCTTAATTCAAGACAAAAAATCCTTATTTTATAAACAGGATAAATAACGATGACTTTAAGATATGGATTTGCCGTTGGTATGAATGAATAAATAAACGACGGAAAAGTAGTTAGGCTCAATGTATCGTCAGTGCTGTGTGGATCGGAGACGTTTAACTGTTCGACTGTCGAACGGATGCCTTCAGCGTCACGTCAAGTGCCCTTTGTTCTCATTCATTGCACATCGGATTAAGCCCATGATACGCAAACATATACCTAACGTGTAGTGATGGCCGGATCGGATCCGTCGGATCCAAAGATTCACGGATCTTTCATTTTACTCGGTTCCGGATTCGGATCCAAAGACACGGTATAAAATCGGATCCGGATCGTAGATTTTAAATTTTCGCAGCTTAGCGATCGAAGTGCCCCGCGAATGGAATTACCCACGAAATTAGATGAAAATGTTCCCGTGCAACTAGAAGCAAAATAAAGAAATATGACTTTTCCCCATTACCCCGGTATCGCGGGAAAAATTACGTAGGATGTCACGCGGGTAGCCTACATTCGCCGGGATCAGGCGGACAACGAGAGTTAGTTTACTGTGCGAAGTTCGATCCGTATCGCAGTTTAATTTTTCTTTCAGTCATTGCATCGAAAATGTTATCATCTTGAATTTCAAAGCATGACATGTGAATACTCACTTTATTATACTTTTGTTGTTTAAATTATATTTACAAATGTACCATTAATAAATTAAGGATGGTCGGGTTGGATCCACGGGTCTTTCATTTCATTCGCTACTGAAATCATATCCGAAGACAGTAAAAATTCAGATCCGGATCGGAGATTTTAAATTTCTCGCCTTAGTGATCGATGCGCCCCGCGAATGGAATGTACCAACGTATGGTAGATACTGACAAGGAGAGATTGTGTAACTTGGTCATGAAACGAGAAGATTTTTTCCGTGTCACAAAAACAAAATAAAAAAATACTCGTGACTCTTTTCTCCATAGGCCCGGATGCGCGGGGAAAAAAAATTAGCCGAATGTCACGCAGGTCGCCTACATTCGCCAGATTCCCGTGAACCTATGATAGCGTAGTTCTTAAAAATGAGGACTAGTGTACTGCAGGTCGCGAGTTCGATCCTTAACACTGCCTAGGAATACAGGCTATGCTGTACTCCTAGGTAATCCAAGTAGGCAGTTAAAAAAAGTAGATTATCAGAAATTTTATGTGAATTTATAATTAAAAAATAAGAAAATTTGGCGTTAGTGAAAGGATTGAAAAAATTTTTTATTGCAGAATTAAATCGTGTAATCATTATGTTAACTTTACAATGTATTTATGAGTGACGCATTTGTAAATGTAGTTTAAACGATAGAAGTACAAAAAAGTCAGTATCAACACGTAAAGGTTGGAAATGAAGGATGATAAAGTTTTTGATTCAGTGGCGGAAAGAAAAATTTTAAACAGCGATAAGAATCGAACTTCATTTCCTGCAGTCCACTACCCCACTCTGCTATTGTCGGCTTACCTGATTTAGGAGAATTCATTCTCCCCACATGCCATTCTACTTTTTTCTTGCGAACCCGAGCCAATGGGGAAAAAATGCGAGACTTTATTTAAATTTTGTTTATAGTAGCATGAAGAAAGGCTAATTTCATTTCAAGATCAGAGTTACACAACCTCTTCTTAGGAGTAGAAAATTCTCAAATTTCATTTCAAAGGTTATTGTTAATAAGACATTGCAAAATTACTAGTTTAGCAGCTTGAAATATTCTATAATAATTTTTTCATCCAAAAAATTGAACCCCTGGATGTTCCATAAATGGGATCTCTTGGCTGCATTAAAATTTTTTTTTGTTTCTAAAAAGGAATTTGAAAGCATTCAAGGATTTGATGAATAATTGGAAAATAATTCCTTTATTAATGAAAATGAACTTATAATGTTTCTTTTAACTGCACATTTGATGTGATCGGATACTTCACTGTAAGTACAATGTAAGTTGGCTTTCTGGTAGGTAGGTTTCCCAACCAACAAAGAGAGTCTCTTACTAACAATAAAACTACATATTTAATTCCTTTAATTTATCAATTATTTCTTATTTAATTACTTTATTTATATTATGCTATGGGTTAAACTTCAAAAAATCCATATTCTACATGAAACTTAAAAATTTTCACTTTTGACTCGTACAAGAACCGCGATATATTAGCCTGGAAATTTTTATAAATTTAGCCTTGAAAACCTTGAATTATGCTTGAATTTTATATTTTGACTTTTGTGGACACCCTGTTTAAAGGACGACATTAAATGCCAATTGTATCACTGAGCGGCCGGGCATTTAAATGTCTATGTTCGGAATTTAAGCAGCCCTCTATTTCATGTTAAATAACTCGAAAATGTTTAGTGATGGTCTAATGAAACAAAATGTATATCAAAGACGATAGTACAATGTCAATTTGTGTCTTTTTTACATTCAATATATTTTCACTGTGCAGGAACTTTGTTCATAGAGAAGATTTAAGATTTTTTATGAATGATATATTTTTCACACGGTATCGTTAATATAACTTAAAATTTAAACGGTGTCTGCAGCCGGGCACTGCTAGCATGTTCTCTATAGCTCTTCATTTTAAATTCTTTTCGGGCAGCGTTTATTCAGAATTCTCCTTATACAGTTGTCGGTAAAAGTTTGTAGTCTGTTGGTTACCCCTTGTTTTCCACGTTTCATACCCACACTACGGAACGGATTTAACGTTGTTTTAAAAAATTCTCAATTTTGTTCTTCTCAGTACTTTGACATCCATTTAGGGTTGTAAGGCACAGGAGACAGTTTTGTTTCAATTTCGCCCCAAGAAAGACCAGGGTCTACTAAACTTGAAAAATAAAAACCGGGAATTAGACGGGAATGTTTAATACTGTGAAGTTTGAAGAATTACATGAAATCATCTTTCGCGCACAGGAATCATTTTGATATTTTTTGACATCTTTTATTTAGTCGATTCCTTGAAATCCATCTGTTATCGCTTAAGAGCAAGAAATGACGCGACATAATCGCCAAAAAGGTAAGTGTTTGTATTGAGAGAGAGTCAGGTTGTTGGAAAGCGGCGATATCATTTGTGTCCATACGAATAAGATTTGTATGTTCGGCCTGTAGTATTATGTTTTATGTTAAATGGCTTCTCTTATTTTTATAAAGCCATATTATCGCAGATTATTGACGAAGGTGCTACCTAACAATCTCGCTCTTTTTAATATCTCATTAACATTTTAATCATATTTTATATATTGACTTTTTTGCAATTCACTGTTGTTTTTTGGCACTTATTGTCGAATTTTATCGTTCCTCTGGATAGAATATCTCTGAGACGTTTAGTCCTCATATGAGTTGAACACACTGCAACGGTTTTTATCGGCACAAGGATGAGTTAGCCATTTTAATACGAGATTTTAACCCTTGTTGCGTTTGTCTTCAAGAAGCACATGTTAAAGACACGGAAAAGGGGATTTTAAAACATTTTAATGTTTTTAGACATGACGACACCAGCGGCCGACGAGCCCAGGGTGGAGTGGCAGTTGCTATTCGGGAGGCCCTATGAACCTCCTGAGTACAGCTGAATACGTTTCAGCGGCGGCGGTTACGGTGCACGCTCCGAATGCGATTACGTTATGCAACGTTTACCGAGGGTGTACCGGTCAACCGTTTTAATCTAGAAACCCTTGTCCACCAGCTGCCTCGGCCTTTTATTTCACTCAGGAATTTTAACGTTCATGATCGTCTATGGAGAAGCACTGCGTGACAGTGCAACCGCAGGGGACACATTTAATCAAGTTATATTCTAGATTTTAACCTAGTTTGACTGAACAACGGGGAGAAGACCCGTTTTAACTCTTTCAATAGTGATTCCTCCACCAGCAGTTTAACAAATAAAATATCTTTGTCTGTGTGTGAAGATTTTTGTGGGAGCGATCACTTCCCTCTTTTAATTTTTAAAGGGCAGCGTTTTAACTATGATTTTATTCGACCGGGCGACTGGATTGTCCGAAAAGCCGATTGGCCTTGTTTCATAAGTAATTTTAATTATACGTGCGATAGAAATCGCAATAGCGCTTTTTATGTAAAATCATTGACTAACAGCATCATCAACGCCGCCGACATGAGCGTACCACGGTCTCGGCGCATCATGTCGAGGTGGAACGATGACTGTGCAAAAACTATTCGGTAACGCAAGAAGGCGTTGAAAATCTTCAATAAATTTCCCACAGAAAACAATCCGTCCCCTTTTCGGCGTCTGAGAGCTAAAGCCCGTCAGGTCGTAAAGGAAGCATAGAGGTCCTCTTGGAGGAATTTTGTAACTGGTTCACCTGCTTTCTCTATGTTCTCTCCTACGTTGACCTTCAAGCCATCTTACACTCTAGCCTCTACACTCAGTTCTTCATGATTTTCTATCTTGTGTGATATTCTGTATGACATGATACAATCTACACCACCCTATCTAGCAGCCCACCTCCTAAGGCGTATACTTCGATTGTAGACTCCTTGATTACTAATAGATGGAGATCATTGCTCTACATAATATCTTTTTCTACACATTTCAATTTAAGCTAATGCGTATTGAAAGAATTATTTCTGTTTTCATTTATTCCCAGGTGTTCGTGGGATCGATGTGCGTATTCGTCTCTGTGTCTCGCAAGTTGGAGGACCGCCATCTTCTCTACATTACGTCATGATAGCTGCGGTATATCTGACCAATGAGCCTCTGATTGTTTTCTGATAATTCCGTTTACATGAGATCCTTCTAACCTTGTTTTAACTGCAGGTTTTGGGATTACAAATGGGATTTACAGTACAGAGTTGGTGCCGAATAAGCCATGGTATTAGCATTTTTGCACTGAGATACTCATTCGAGTTACATAATACTCATTTCTTAGTTCAATAAATACTTATATTCCCTACTTGTTTCTGTGGTAATTGTTATTTTTAAAGAAGTATAGTCGTTGTACCGTGAATCGGGCAATCACCAATGCGTTACGGGAAACGAATACGTTCTAGTGACGACCCAGATCTCCTGAGCTGCATCTCGTGTTCTTCCATAGATTCAAACCTATATAATCGAATATATATATACACACACACAAAGTTTTTATTATATTAGTATATGCATCATTAGAATATGAAGATATCAAAGATTCTCTTGTACATAAATGATGAAAATGACCTAAGTTGTTGGCACAACCCGCAAACCGAAAAGTGGCCGACTGGGCTTTTTCAGTATTTCAGTATATACTTTTTCAGTCACCAATGTGCTTTTTTAGTATTTCCTTCCAAATGTCGAGTATTGGATCAGCGAAATTGGTGTTCATCATTTTGAGTCTATTCACAGGACCTATGTTTTACCTGTCTAACAATAAGCACCATTTAATCCAATCTTTATTATGGGGAAACCAAGGTTAGTTGATGAACTCTAGAGAATTTCAATTCAAATTCCGCGCCTTTATGAATACAAAAGCTACTAGCGTTATTCACATTTCTATAGTCCATTAAACTCCTTCCTCTTTTCTGATGATTCCCAGTTATGCTTTATCCCCCTTACTCAAGTTAAAAATTAAACTCGTCTACTCCAATAAAGCATTAATCTTTGCATAAGCAGCTAGGTGTTTATTGGGCGAATTTAGAGCCTGAGCTCATACCTCTTCACAGAGGAAAAAATTCTTCCTCATTGCGAGGACTGCAACTCTTCCCTTAGTGTGCGGCACATCCTGATGGAGTGTAATAAATTGCGGGAGGCCCGTGAAAGGTGTAACATATCTCTTGACACTTGCCAAACTCTAGGTGACAACCCTGAGCAGATGAACTATTTAATAAAGTTTCTACGATTAACTGGCATTTTTAAAAAGCTATGACACTTTTTTCTTAATATCAGAATTTAATACCGATCCTACACACATGTCCTTTTAAAATAATGTAATTTCTTGTAAGCGAGAGCTTAAGGTGCAAAATGACCTCAGACGTCGACGCACCTTAAAAACATAATCCTAACTGCCTCCTTAGAGCCTGAGAAGACTTTATACGATCTTCACACGGGTGATTGTCAAGATAATAAGATATCAGAAGGAATTTCGAGAATCGTTTGAACATGGAATATGTCATTGAGCTTCATTTATGAAAGGGTGTAGTAATTTTTTGTGTGATCGACCGCCGCTGGTAAATTTGACCCTTTGGCTCGATAGAACCGAACCTGCGTACTAGATCAATGGAATATTTTGAGTTTGTAATGTTTATTATGCTTTGTAGACCCTCACTTTTCAAAAACTAATGGAGTGAATTTTAATTTCTAAATTGTGACAGTGTAAAGTGTTCATCTCTTACTCGAGAATCCTATGGAGATGGTTTAGTCTCTATTAGTACAGTGCAAATATTTTGGGTTTATCTGAACTTAAATCCACCCCACTGTCATCCCATTCCAAGGAGGCCGAAAAGTGGTTGTTGGCATTAAATTGGAGAAGACTTAGTAGTTTGAATCATTAAGAAAATACCAACTGTCAAAGTGTTAAGGAAATCCAGAATTCTTATCTTAATGTTTATAATTGTGAATGATTGATATTCATTAAGTTTTTTAGCTTAACGCTAGTCAGCTACTATTAAGAAAGCATAAAAATGCATTTTTCATAGTAAAAGCTGCTGATGATTTATGATTGTTATGTGCTCAGAAAATAAGGCAATACGATACGTTTTTGGAAGTGTGGAAGTAATATCCATGATTTTTTTAATTGCTATTAATGAAGTGTTTTGATTGTCCAACGAAGAAACTAATTCCAGCGTCCTCATGAATTGTCCATGTCGCACGGGGCTATGGAAAATCTGTTCACTCAGAATGACTGACATAAGCAGAGGTGGACTCGTCATTCGTCCTCTTTTATCTCCTAAATGCTCTCCGATAGTGAAGGGGAAATTTTATGCGCCAAATGGGAACTAGTGAACAAGATAGAGGGCGGCCGATAAGGAAAATGTTGATTCATGGATGTATTATGTTTTCTCAAATGTGACGTATACTGTTTACTTCAGTAAGTAACCTTGGTATACTTGGCGATGAATTGTAAGATTATCCGTGTTCCGTACTCTTTGGTACAAGCCGACGAAATATTGTCAGGGTGAGTAAGGTTTATTATAATATTGATTTTGATTGTAGTTGATTGGGAGGGGGATAGTAATGAATCAGTAAAATAAATCAGACTGGTAGATGACGAGGCTATATTTTTAAGGGAATTATTGCAGTTGTATCAAACTCTTATGAGCTAGTATTTTCTAATGCTCCAGTGTAGGTATTCTTCCTGCACTAAGTGTAATATCTTTTACGAGTCAGAACAACATCATTGCCTTTCGACGGGCTACTTTACAATATTATTGCTATTTACAATGGTTAGAATCGCAACAAATAATTAATTGCAGAAGCATTAGACTACTTATTTTTGTAATGCTTTTGCTTGGAGGTAGATCATGAACGGAACTGAAGAATGGGGCAGCGTATGAAAACAAACGCTCAAAAGGAAATTTGATGTGGACCATGGAAATTCATTCTGACCGATGGAACCAGGGGCGGGCCCAGACGCCAAATTTGAAGGGAGGGCGGTCACCAGTGTTGTCCTCCTCCATACACCCACCCCTCCAATAAAATGGTAGTCTCTCTGGTCCTTCTTCAAGGCGGGTGGGTCGACCCCTCCCTGATCCCTGGATCCGCCCCTGGATGGAACTTTATTGTATATCATGCTGTAACTGATGACCTTTACAGAACTGTAGATAGACATTGTTAAATTTGCAATCAAGTCGCCTGCTGCTTGCTTGTCCTTGCTGTGGAAGTCAGTAATTCGAATACAACTTCATCTGATATATTTTATCTAAAACCCATCTCAGTCATATTTCAGGAGAAAAAAAAGCTATCGCATACTTAATTTGGCCATATAGTCGTAGGACCTTATCGGCTGTTTGTGAGAAATGTTAAGGTTTTCATTTCCATAAAATAAATCCTTGCTTACATAACTATTACTGGGCTGTCCAGCGGAAGGTGGTTGCATGCAATATTGCTATTTTTTTCCTTTTTTGTCTTATGTCATGCATAACATTGTTCTGTCCCTTCATTACTGCATCATACCCCTGTTTTTATTTATCACTTAGCATTTTTTTGATAGCACATTTTTGAGTGTAGTTAATTAGCTAACCTTATTTACGCATGCTAGAGTACAACCATAATAGCGATTAGTCTTGCAGTTGGGAATGTCAGCTTCACGCCATACTCTCTTACACAGTTTTTTTATGGGAATGCTTCACTGGTCCTATTCTTAACTTGGCCAAAGATTTCAATTAAAAATAAATTGTTGTAGTAATGTTTATGTATGGAAAACACCGTTCCTACTTCCTTTGGTTCATCTGAATTTTACCCTGCAAGCTACCACAAGGGTGGGGGTGGTAGGTCACCAGACCGTGAAGCTGACTTTTATCAGACAAAATGTTAACTAATAATGAAGCATGCTGCCTAATGTATTTAAAATAAATATACTTTGCTTCCTTTTTGGTTGTGCATTTCACGTGGGAAAAACGAATTCTTGTACCGCTCGGTCCGACAGTTTTTCTCGCTTCCAGCTGTCCTGATGATGTAGTGTGAAGGTTAAAATATGTTTGCATCATCAAATGTGAATTTTCTCAGATAACTCTATGCTTATATCTATTCCACCAACATAATTTAGAGGTTTGCTTTAGTTTTTTCTGATAGAATTGTATCTCGTTGCTCATATAATTTAATATATTTATTTTAAGTTTAGCAACCAAGCATTGGTACTATACGGATTGGGTACGAGAGACTAATTATTTTTTTACTTAGCTCGAGTTAGTAATGACTCTAGTACAGTGACATTAATACAATGACCCTAGATGTCGATACATCGACATCTAGGGTTATTGTAGCGTCTTTTACTCGCTTATGTCTTGTGCGACATTGCACAAGGATTTTTGCTTTTATCATTCACTCCTTTTCCGCCCCATTTTCGCTCGTATTCGCATTTATGAAATTTATTGAGTTGAGAAGTTCAAGAAACGGCCCTAGAAGTCAAAACCCCTTGAATAAATAAAAGACTTTTACTGCAATGATCCTTGCGCATCGCCTTCACTGTTGTTGACGGACCAAACGTAAATGACTCTCTGATGACAATAAATATAGAGCTTTTTTTAGTTTTAGGAAAATTTTAATAGTTTAATATGCTTACAGGAGTAATTTGCTTTTACAAAAATTGAACTAGTCTCAGCGGAACAATAACTGAGGTGAAGCTACATTGGGCATAACATCATTCTCTTCCTGTTTACCTCTTTTTTTAGAAAACATGGTGAAATTTTCGTTAACCCTATCTTTAAGCGTACAGATCAACATTGCAACAATATTTTCGTTTATGAATAGATAAGTTTTTTCCACCGATTCATCTAGTCTTTTATCACTCAAATCAAAGCGTGTGGGACAAACGTGGGATAATATCACATTTTGTCTGATAAAACCCTTTCATAATCATATATTTTCTGCTCTTTCTGTTGTAACCACTCGGGGGATAAATTTCTTCCCTGCTTTAAGCTTTGATGTGCAACGAAATTTAGAATGCGAAATACACCCGGTATCCTCGCCAAGAAACCGATAATGAAGCGGTGAAAGTAGAACATCGCCGTTTCGGTCCAAGTCATCCTGGAGCGCAAGTTCGGGGCCGGAATGTCCAACACCCACATCAGATAGGCCATCATCCCTCCGAAGGTATTTCCCGCTCCGTAATGATTGAGGCCCTCTAGGAGGCATCTAATCATGTGTTCCCAGTCGGGCGTCACGTCCCTGAGACCTGGCTTCACCCATTTCTCGATCACCGCCCTGCACCTCTCCCTGGTCGCCTCGAGACCTTCACCGGAGCAGATGTTGTAGCGATCTTTGATGCCTAGGAGATAGCCCACACACCTCCATAAGTGGCAGTAACCCTCAAGCTCCTCGTCCGTCGCGCCGTGGAGGCCAAACCACTGCGGGTACAGGATGCTCATAGAGACGAACCCGAACTGGGTATATGCTAGGTCGAGTTGGTTGACGTAGATGAACTTCCCGTGCTCCTTGCTCTTGGACGTGAGAGCGGCAAAGGGGCAGCTGGACACGTCCACATCCAAGGCGCGGAAGTCCTTTTTAACGTCCTCGAGGTAAGTGCTCCACACTCCTGTCCCCCTTCCCTGGACGGTGGCCTTTGATCGGATTTCCTCCTCGCTCGCCTCGTTCATCTTCTTGAAGACCGAGGCGTGCATGATTCGCACGGCAGCCATGCTCTTGTAGCCCTCGGTGCTCTTATCGAAGAAATCGGTCTCGTACCAGGAGACGATCCTGCTGACGGTGGAGTGGTATCGACGGAATGCCTTGAAGGGAGTGTCGGATTTCCCGGTGAATATGATCGGCTCGAGACCAGGCTGGAAGGAAAATATAAGGGCGAGAGCGGGGACATGGGTGAAGATGACCCCAAAAAGGTACTTGGTGACGAACTCCCTTCCGGTCTTGAGCAAACCCACGTCCAACCAGGGAGGTCTCGAGTTCATGGGTACCGACGTGTCCAGTGGTTCGTTCGCTCCTTGGACAAGAACCTCTAAGAACGCTTCCCCTCTATTTCTGGCGCTGATCGGTGATCCCTCGGACTCGTGAGATCGAGTACCATTCTCATGCTTCTCTCGATGCCTAACCCCTTCCCCACTCTTCCAGCCCAGATCGAGAGGATCTATCGCTGTAGGAGTTGGCATGAGTTGTTCCTCATTTGCGCTTTGGTTATCCTTTGATTCCATTTTGTTTTCGAACGGTAATACTCCTTCGGAAGAGTCAGCTTGTGCTTCCCGACAAACGACCATCCCGCAGCGTAACTTCAGATGTCTACACTATAGAAGGGCCGCGGCGATCAGTCCATCTGATTTATTCTTTCGAAGGCACCTGAAATCGAAACAAAAGAAATGAAACTATGGCTACAGTAACTTTATGGTTATCAACATTGCACATATTTATATATTGATAAACGTTGTTGTTAAAAGGTATTCAGTTGTAAGTCTTTTGTGTTGCTGTGAAGGCTGATTTACGCAAGGAGATTAAAATGTACTGGAGGAGACGTTAACATGCTAGTCTAAGGGTCGCAAAGAACAACAGGGGTGCTTGGGTAGGATTAGGCCCCGCCTAATCGACATTACGTCCAAAAACGACGTACATACAAAACATTGCGTTTTATACGGACTCTGATGGATACTGTATGTGTATTAAAACTTAAAGAGCAATGAAATAGTACCCACATTCCATCGCAGCGGCGTCTGTTAATCTTCCTAAGGCTATTAAGGGAGGTATTAATGCATTTGATTCCTCTAGGAGTTAATTCTATACCTAATAACGGGTTCAAAATTAATCTATTTATACTGTATATTTGGCGTTTGCTTGCGTGTTTGAACACTTTCAACTGTTTAGTTGACAAATTTTAAAAATGCATCCAAGTACTTCTTGCTACTGTAAGTTTTACTGAGTGTAAAAACAACTTCGCCCGTGAGTATCGCGAATAGCAAGTCGTGTGTCCATAGCGACCAAGATGATGGTCGACCTGGCTTTTAAAATCGGCTGCGATACCTCCTCCAGCACATTCACACCTCCTTGGTTATATATGAAGTCTCAAGAATAGTGTGAACAGAGGGTGTAGGCCCTTGATATGTGTTAGTGGAGAAGGTAAGACAGGTGGGTGGGATACAGACAAACGAGGAAATACTGGGGGTGTCAGGAGAGTAAGTTATTAGATTATGATGATTGAATGATAGAATGAATCAAGGAAAGACAATAGTCAGCGGATAGAAGGGTTAATAAGGGACGAGGGTTTTTTAAAGAATTTAACAGAGGGGAGAATGTTCGGGAAGAGGGAGGAGAAGAACGGGTAGTTTGGATAGAATAACGGTAGGTAGGAAATATGCAAAACTATAGTTTTCGAATGATTTTTTTAATTTTCAAAGCAATATCATTCAATAGATAGGAGTCGTTGGAATAAGTTGAATAAATATCTTACTTGCGGTCCATTTTTCAGCTGGGCAAGAGTACTACGCCATTTTTTCATTTCAGCACAGCAATTCATGCGGCTTGAATGACTTAAAGTGATTTTTGAAAATCTTTCACGGGAAAATGTCCCGGGAATTTGAGAATTTACAAGTTGGTTCATTATCAGCTGTTTTAATAGGACGTAAAAGTGCAGAAATTTCGTTCGTTCGGCGCGTTTCATTTTAACATTTAAGAGTAATTCGAACTAAATTTTCTAAATTTGATGGATAAAACTCCAACTGTTTACATTATTGCAATGATGGCATGCAATATTTTTTTACGTCAGAATTGATACATTTTTCGTTCCTTTTCCGAGCTTATTAAGGCTATTGACATTTCTGCCTTCGGATTGATTGCGGCTGATTAAGATTTCTTAACGCAATAGGCTATCTTTTTCAATCAGAATCACTTCAGATATGATCAATAAAACGGCGAATCTGAATGGAAAACAACAAAAAAATGAACAATTTTTATTGAGAAAGTTCGGGTAGAATAGGTTACGCCATTGAAAACCAACTTCTTTCGTCATGAATGATTTCTGGCTAGCTAAATTACTTTCACTCAAGTTTTCGATATCCAATATGAATTTTAAGCCTTATAATAGCTTTTATAATCATACTCTGCTGATACCATAATTGATTAATTTATATTTTTTCATTAAATTTCGTTCTCATCCGTCAAAATGTAGGTCTTTCAACAAATTCGAATTCCTTGGTACCATCTCCTATGGGCTAACCTCCTTATTGCCACACTTTTTTTCACATCCTTAACAACTTGCTCCATTTGCCTGTATATATAGGCCTATAGTGAGGGGCTAAAGTGGGGGGTTGGTGTGGGAAAGAGAGGAGGTAGAATTGGAGGAAGTGGGGAGGATAGGGCGGTGGCAGAAATGAAAACAAACGCTAACATGGATTGGAGGGAAGTGGTGTATTACTTCTTCTATGCATCAACTGCTAGGCTTTCCTTTACTATTCTTCTCGTTCACTTGTACCACAACGATTGTCTTTAGGAGGTCATCATGTCTCAAGATGTGAATGGAAAGGGAAGGCCTCAGATGTGATTTATGGAGAACCATTGACCGGAAGTGAGATATTCAAGATAGCACCGAACTTAAAAAAGACCGCTATCCGCTATATCAAAATTCAACGTGTATGAAACATTCATTTTGCAAACGAAAGGACATATAAATATCGTTTTATCACATTAATTATTTCAATTATGTATGGTTAAAATTAAAATAAAACTCTTAAGAACTATAATAAATATTTTAATACGTAAAAAAATGTTTATGCAAGCCTAATCTATGCCAACATTGAGGCAATTCGATGACATTTTGCGTATCTTTAGGCATGGAACCTTGGCCTTTCTGCAGCTACAGATTCCTGAGTTGCATAGGCCATTGCGGCCACGAATAAACACTTCAGGGTCAATGTCAATGTTTCAGCTAGGCAACAGCGATTTTCGGATTCAACACGGTCAAAATATGGGGAGATGGGCTGTTACCCTACTGATACACGAAATACCTCGTTTCCAATACACGTTTCCAATTCTGAACTCGAAAGCACGGGCGCAGCAGGACGGATTCGGCCGCTTGGCGACAGCGCGATACTAGCCTCTCTTGAAATTGACGTGGCGCGGTTACTATTTACTGTATGAAGCTGGATGTAGATTTAAATAAAAGCTTATTAAATATACTAAAACTTTTGTTCAAGACATTATTCTGATTTGTGGCGCTGTTTCCCGGAAAAGATGATTTTTAGACTAGGGTATTCCATGAAATTGCAAAATATCTTGTGAAATAAGGTCCAAATGTCATTTTTGGTTCAAGATTCTTGTTTCTGACTAGAAATATCATAATAATAGACATTGAAACTATCAATTTACTCCAACATGTAAGAGAAAACTCCCTGTTTTTTTAACTTAGATGCCATCTTGAATATCTTACTTCCGGTCCATTTTTCAGCTGGGCAACAGCGATTTTCGGGTTCAGCGGGGTCGATATAGGGGGAATAGGGCTGTGCCCAATTGTTATACGAAATGCCTCTAGCTTTTCGAATTTCTGAATTTTAGCCTAGACTAGGGTAGGCAAAGGCCAAACATTGAAATAACACGGGATGACACAGTGGAAATCGTTTACCTTGCGGTCTCTGCAGAAGATTGTAAAAGTCTTCACCGTCCAGTTGGGATGTAAATATTGTTATGCCGTGCAGCTTATCGAGCCAGAGCAGTCGTTCCGTCCCGCTGCGATGCCTGCTTCACGATCAAACCGTCTCTCGTCGAGCTCTGATACATTGCTCCCCATCTTCGTGTTGTCGTCCGGCTAAGTGATTGTTGCTTATCGCTCTCCTCACTCCATGAACTTCGGTCTTGCCCGCCTTTTCTCTATCGACCTATCAGTCAGACGGTGAAGTTATCATTTCTGAGATCACGGCACTCAATTGGATATAGTCAATTTGTACTCTCGTGCACGAGCTGTCACGATTCTTGGAGCATTTGCCATTATTTACTTTTTCTCGACCAGTTTTCCACCTTCGATTCAGAGTGGTATTTTCGGGATTTTTTTAAAAACGCGCGGTCATATCTAATCTGATTGTAATGTGCTGGACAGTTTTTGTCTTTACGTTGTGAAATAAGTGGGTTCTAACGTGGTATTTACACGGATTCTCTAAGAAAGTTAACGAATTCAGCAAACGAACCTTTCAGCAAATTGCGAAGGGACAATTATAATAAAAATGCACTGCCTAGTCGGAGTTCTGAATTATGAAAACCTTTATTTGATGATCTAATAGTAGTACCTGTCAATCAATACCATTCTTTAGTTCGATATCATTTCATCACATAAGAGAAGAAAGGGGTCGATGAAAATAGCAAGATTTTCTCATATTTAGAAATGTTGTGTTGCAGCTAAAGCCATAAATATCTATCTGCCAAAATCCGATGCCGATGAAGCAACTGTGTTCTTTGCTTAAATTAATAATGTGTCCAGTTAGTATGAATCGACTGACCAATGAATTACGCAGTGGAGAACAAGCTTCTCTTAACTAAGTGAGGAACAGGAAAATTAGATTAAACCAACTGATGCCAGAGACACTCACTCGCCCCTGGTGGAGTGCAAGACTCATTTTTCAAAATCCCAAATCCACAATGAAATATTTAGGCCTTCGTAAAGACACAAAACCCAAAAGTCGCTGGGAATGAGCAAGCCCCTCACATAACGTCAAGGTTGCATTAGCTACATTGCGAGGTGTTTATCGCGTTTTTATAGATTTTTGAAAAAACTACATTTTACATTACATATGATTGATATTGGTGGCGTCTATGCAATTTGGAATACAGAAAGTATTGTTTATCATATTTAGTTATTGAATTCAATACAGAATTCCTATTACAGTTTATCATAACATGAGCCTAATTCCGCTTCCATTCTGTTCCTTCCTTTTCGTTTTTCCTCATTTTGAAAAACGTAATAGCCATTCCTTTGTAGTCGTATTTGCTCATCAGTCATGAAATCCATTCTCTAAGGCTCATTATTTTGAAAAACGTAATAGCCATTCCTTTGTAGTCGTATTTGCTCATCAGTCATGAAATCCATTCTCTAAGGCTCATTATTGAGCGTCTTTTTTCACAGCATTTGTAATATAACCACTCTACATTTATTTCTATATCAGTTCTCGTTTGTGTTCATCTCGCGAAAATCAATAGCCGACGCTGATGTCAAAATAAATACATATAGGTACTCGTGGATCAAAAATAACGTTGGTATCTATGGTATCATCCACATTTAACGTAAAACAGATATATCATTTTCTCGATACCCGTATGCTAAATAACCATCTCTTTAAGTAAACGATAAAACACATTTTTCATAAAAGTTACCTTGCTTATCTCTGAACACCTTTGTTCATTTGCAAATTATTGTGTATCACCACTATTATTTGGGCAAGAAATGACTGTATAAATTACCTATCTCCCAACATGAATGAAGTCTTGGCGCCTTCCCATCTATAGTGCATCGTAAAAGAGTCCCCCTTATTAGCGTCTCCCCCCCCCCTTCTTTAGCGTCACGTAATTTATGGACAGCCCCAGGATAGGTGTACGGAACTTGGTTGATTACTTGATCAGGTATTTGAGGGTAGTACCATAAATTATTGTGGAACTACGCCGCTGCGACCCTGTTAAATATTCCGCCATTCTTTATCCTCCCTAGGCTTCACCTTCTCTGTATCCCCAGTCCTCGCCGGGGATACAGGGAAGGGGAAGTCACGTGGTTAGGCTCGATTAGAATGCCATCTGTCATGTCAATACACAACACATGTCATGTGAAATGGTTTGTGTGCAGTTGACAGCTGTGCTGTAAGATATGGCTGTACTTGCGAATGGTATCTGTGGGAAAATAATTACTCTCAATCTCATTTCAAATAGCTGGATTCCATATCCGAGACGAAATTATTAGGTGTTATTTCGGATTGTATAAAGTTTGTTAGTTTAAAGACTTATCTCTCTGGCCTAAGGGCATTTAACTATGTTGTGGACATTCATAGCCGAGAAGCAGTGGTTTTTTTTAGTGTGGATTACAAAGTCTTGCATTATTTAAGTTCATTTTTGTACTTACTGTGAATTAATCCCGAAGATCTGTCCTGGAAAGGGTAGATGATACGCCAGGCAGTGGAGTTAAGTCATGGAAGGCCACCAGATTTAGAACCAGGGCTGAAATGTAAGTATAAATACATTGCATTGTCTGTGACTATTATTCATTGAACAATTCACATCCTTTTGTGATTATTAAGCGTTCCGTTCGTGTGCCTTGTGAAGAGTGTCATTTGGTCGTTTTGTAGACTTACGTGATTTGATCGGATGGTTTGCTAGTTTCCTTTTGTCATTGGTTATAAGGTTGTAATTATCAGCTATAGAGTTGAATGAATTCAATTGCCACCTTATTCCGGGTATGGTTTCGACATTGTTGCCAGCCTATGAGAGATCACATGCCAGTCATGCCAACCGTCACACAGCTTGTATATTCCCTTATGGTGTTTCACAAGCTTATTAATTTTCACGACCTTATTAATTTTCATGCGTAATGGTGCATTGGATGAGAATATCATATCATCGTGTAATCATTCGCGTCGAACCCCATTTCTTCAGGTTTATAGTTAGTATAATCAATTCGTATAAGAGACGTTGTTAATGCGATTAAGTTATGTAATCTTATTCAGAATAAAGTAACTTTTATGTTAGGTAAAATATTTAATAATGTTTTCGTCTCACATTTGTTTGCATTATGAAATAGAAGTTCATTACTTCAATTTGTTTTAGCCACGGGAGTTATTCCTAACTTTTCATTTCCTAGTTCCTCATTTCATCATCACTAAGTCGTGGTCACTGTCGATATCTGCTGCCGGGTAGCCTTTGCAGTCCTTCGCCTGATTCCCAAATCTCCACTTCACTAAAATGTAGTCAATTTCAAATCTTCCTGTCTCCTGGCATTTTCCACGTGTAACTTCTTAGGTTGTGATTTTTAAACAATGTGTTTGCCACCACTAACTTATGTTGTGTGCAGAACTCCAGTAGTCTTTCTCCTCTTTCGTTTGTGTTTCCCAATCCATATTTTCCATTTATTCTTCCATATTGACCGCCAACCACAGTGTTCCAATGTCCTAAAACAATCTAAGTTTTCTTCTTCTCTTACCTGCTTTACTACTTCTGTGATATCCTCATAAATGTCTTCCACTTCTTCACCTAAATAGTCTGTCGTAGGCATGTAAACTTGCACCAAAATGGTATCTGTTGCCTTGGTATCCATTTTCACCATAATAATCCTTTCACTGTGCTGCAGGAAGGTCTTCGCATGCAGGCCAGCACTTTTTCCTGAGCATTATGCCTACTCCAGTATTGCCATTTTGTGATCCAGTGTGAATAATTGTGTAACTTCCACTCCAAAATTCTCCTTCTTGGGCCATCTCATTTCATTGATTCCTAATATGTTGAGGTCTATTCTTCGCATTTCCATCTTCAGGTTGTCCAGCTCCAAAGTGATCCCACATTCCTACCCTAAAATATTTATCACACGTGACTGATGTACCTACATACTCTCTCGGATAGTGCCCGCCAAGAGATCTGAATGGGGGACTATTTTACCTCCGGAATACTTTACTCGAGAAGGTTTCATCATGTCTTGATAAAAAGAATGGGGTGGGAATGGGAATGGGAAAAGAATGGGGGAATAAAAAGAGTGGGGTAGCTGCGACTCCTCAAGATAATAATGTGGTGGTTTCCCCTTGCCTTCCACATCGCAGTACCCTAGCTGCTGAAATAAATGTTACCATTCCCGTAGTGAAAGTAGTGTCACTCTACTGACCACTCTGGTCTCCACCTTCACTCATAGGAAGAAGAGCTGCTGCCCTCTCCTATGAGTGATGGGAAGCATAATTGTTGGTGGACTCCTGTTGCCAAGTCACGGCATCGTCACAGGAATATGTACCTATCATTTAAAAGCTCATCTAACCCAATGATAGACTAATACCACCTGAGATTGCCATCGCTTTTTGTCCACGACTGCTTATTCGATGAGTCAACTCGCTTATTTCACAGCAAACCTCTATATCTAGAGGTTGATCAACCATCTATTTTCATACTAGGCTTTCCTTTCCTATTCTTTCCCTTCACTTTTCCCACCAAAATTTCTCAAGACCATCATGTCTCAAGATAAAATACCAGTTGGTCCTTTCTGCTCTTTTTAAGGTGTTCTCATTCTTTTTTCTCCGAATCTACCCAGGATACTTCATTTCTTACTTGTTCTATTTATTTTATCTTATTTAGTCCCATGATTTTTCTTAAACTTTGCTGTCAGTTCACTATCATCTTGCATTTCAATGAGATCTTCTTCTGAAAACTCACCTTCCTCAATATCAGAAAATGGAATTATTACCAAATCTGAAGTCTCTTCCAAAAGGAAATTTTTTTACCATAACTTAAAGCACCATTTCTAAATGGTCACAAAATATCATCACATATCCCAGCTTCCTCTTTTAGTTTGTACAGTGAGGAAAAATGGCATAGTTGGCATGTTTTTTAAATATCTTTTCATCATCATCATGGGTCAACAGATCTAAGATTGCTTTATCTAAGCTTTATATAAGCTTTATCCAGCTCTCTATTCAAGTCTCTTATCATCTAACCTTTTCATATTTGCAAAATTCTTTCAGATTCCGGTGAATTTTTCTTTACCTGCATGCTTTTATTTCCAGTAGTAAGCAGATTGTTCTTTTGATGGATGTCCTCTTCACCTGGACTATTCTGCTAATTATTTCCTTCTTGCTTCACCTGTCACTGGTTGTTCTGCTTGCTAGATATAAATGCTTACTTATCTCTTCTAGCTTTTTGTTTGTTGGCCTCCTCCCTTATCACTAGTGGAAGTTGCCCGTTGAATTTCAGTGAGGGGTAGACAATGTAGCATCAAGGCAAGGATGATATCCATCAGTCTTAACAATTTCTTCTTCCCTTAAAAAAACGGAAACATTACAAAAAACTAGGTCTAGACATTTAGATAAATTATTAAGTATACAATCAAATTATGATTTAATGAACCCAGTGGAAAGCCCGAGAAGACTTTACGTGTTGAATTTGGAGATAGGCAGAAGCGGCACAAAGAAAAAGGCATCTTAAGCAGGGAGAAGCTTGAACTTTATTCAGTGAGCTTCTGAACGGGACTGCGAGTTATGCAGTCACAGGCAACAGCAGAGACATAAGAAAAAAAAGAGTAATTAAATGCACTTAACCTGTTGTTGCGAGGGTACACTAACAACACTCCCTCTTACACTTGCGACAACACAAAGAAGAAAAACAACAACAAAGGATGTACTACATCTTACTTTTTAGTCCAAGACTGTCTTTACATCTCATGTGTTTTACGTTGCACAATCTTTTTGTCATTATATCAGCCACCATTTGTTCTGTTGACAAATAGTTCAACTGTACCTTTTCAGATTCAACAAGTTGACGAACAAAGTGATATTTAATATCAATATGCTCAGTTCTAGGATGTAGAACTGGATTATTAGACAATTTTATTGCACTTTGATTGTCATAATATATGTATTACAATAGATTTGAGATCTCTCTGTAACTTAGATAACAAACCCTTCAAATAAAGAGCGTCTTTACAGCCTTCAGCCAAAGCCATGTATTCAGCATTGGTCATAGAAAGAGCAACTGTCTGCTGCTTTCTGCTTCCCCAAGACACAGCTGCACCACTACTTATGCACAAAGCCTGTATATGAACGCCTATCTGAGGTGTCTCCAGCCCAATCAGCATCGACATATCCGTTAAGGTTTTTACCCGATTGCTTAAATGTTAGACAATCATTGCAAGTTCCGTTTAAGTAACGTAATATTCTTTTAGTATATTTCCAATGTTCCATGGTATAGTTTGAATTTAATCGACTAAGTACATTCACAGCAAATGCAATGTCTGGACGAGTACAGGTTGTTAAATACATAAGACATCCAATTAGACATTGATAAGGAACATTTGGTTTATCACAGTCTAATTCAGGTTTTGGTATCTTTAGATTAACTTCCATAGGGGTACATACTGGTTTCACATCTTTCATACCAAACCTGTCCGACAATTCTTTAATATAGTGTGTCTGGTCTACAGTGATTATACCTTTTGGGTAATCTCTAAGGATCCCCATTCCTAGACACATACTTGCCTCCCCAAGATCCTGCATTTTGAATCTGGACATAAGCTCCCTCTTAATCCTAACTTTCTCCTCAGTATTGTTAGAAAATAGAAGGAAGTCGTCAACATACAAAGCAATTATCATAATACACTTATCAGTTATATTAAAATACACACAAGGTTCATAGCTGGACTGGGTAAAACCAGTACCAATCAGGGCAGAATGAATCTTAATATTCCACATTCTAGGAGCCTGTTTCAGCCCATAGAGAGCTTTATGCAGCAAACTAACCATATGCTCAGCCCCTTCTTTGACAAAGCCATCAGGCTGCTCCATGAATACAACCTCATTGAGTTCACCATTTAAAAAGGCTGTTTTTACATCTAAATGATCTCTTTTTAGACCGAGTTGAGAAGCTAAACCAATCAATATTCTAAGGGGGGCTTTATAGCTCGGCGGCAGAGCTCCAGCGGCAGAAATCAGCCAATGAGAACACGCCTTTGGAAATCATGACGTCAGACCGTTGAGCATCGCTGACTAGCGCTTAAACGGCTAGCGGCTGCCGCAAATATTCAGCCTTGCTGAATCCCAGCGGCAAGAAGAGGGATGCCCGGTTAGTTCGAATTGCCCAGCATTCTTGGATGTGTTCTATTGGGCACTTTCATGAGCGCGTATGAGATGTATTACGAATATAAAGGTTGTTATGAAGTGTTAAATTTATAATCGAAGAAGAGAAGTCACAGCTATCCCAGAAATAAGAGTTAAGTGAAAATGTAACTATTGCATTGCGCGTACACACATGGAATAGTATCTCACAGTCGTTTAATGTTTCGTTGCAGTATGCATCCCATCTCAAAGTTTTATAAGTAATACACCGCAAATTATTAATATATTGCTGAAGGTCCTGGTTTTTAAAAACTGAAGGTACAAGGCGACAAGTTCCCATGCAAGTTCCAGTGCCTTGCAACGCATTGCGATCTTCTTTTTTCATGCTGCGCCGCAGAGCTGTGAAGGGCCACCGATTTCCTTCCGCGGCGAAATCCATCGTAAGCGCCGCCGCCGAGCTATAAAGCCCCCCTAATAGTTTCTTTCCTGACAACTGGAGCAAACATTTCATCATAGTCTAAACCAGGGATCTGAAGGAATCCCTTTGCTACCGATCTCACCTTATATCGGATAGGTTTACCACTAGATCCTTTCTTAATTTTGAAAACCTATCTACATGGCACTATTGTCTGCTTCTTTGGTTTTTCAACTAATGTCCAGGCTTGGTTCTCATGTAGCGATATTAGTTCATCATTCATGGCAGCATGCCATTCATTCCAATCACATCTAGACATAGCATCTAATACAGAGACTGGTTCAATACTGCACTCAATACTTACAGCTTGGTAAGTCACAAAATCAGGGAATTCTTTTGCTTTTCGCTCCCTAAGAGGATACCTTCGTTCAACCTGTTGAGGAGTATCATCACCACTGGCTTCTGCCTCAGGATTCCCCAGAACTGTTTGTTGATCTGAACTAGGGGACAACTAGTCATCTAAAAGGACAATATTTCCTTGACTAAGGTCTTTATCGCATCCCTGTCCTTCAACACTATTACGTGTTTCTATACCCCCTGCGGTTAGGGGGATTGAGAATACTCCCGCAGTATCTCTGCTTGTCGTAAGAGGCGACTAAAAGGGCGGGGAGACAACCCCAAAAACAAACCCAGAGCCAAAAAGGGTTGAGCCCGGACAGTCTTGTGGGTCAACTGTCTGTGTGTGGCCATACCACTTGGCCTGCGATCCACCCGCATGTTTGCCGTGTGCGGAGACCCGTAAGGAGGAGAAGGGGATCCTGGAGGGTGAGGTCCGTGGTTCCCAGCCAGGTGTCGGATGCCCGGTATGGACTGGGGGCCAATACCCCTCTTTGACCCCAGATTCGCTGTAAACGGGCGGCCGGGAGCTAGCCACTCCCGGTCAATCGGCTTCCGTGGCGTTCTGCTTAATGGTGGCGAGTGCCAAGGAGGTGGGGGTCTGCATAGGGCGGTCGGAGATGTACGGGTTTGGTGGGCCTGTGCACCGAAGACACAACCGAAACAGACAACCACCTCTGGGGTGCTATATCCCCTCGGGTAGCCCTGGCGACCGCACCGGTTTGCGGTGCGGCGTCCCGAATGTGTGGCTCCATGGTGGGTGGGGAGCCCGGGGGATGAATGCAGTTTAGGCATGGCAGATGAATCTCTTCCACCACCTAAAAGATCTGACTTTATGCTTGTGACTATTAGTGAAAGTGATTTTGTAAACAATATGCATGCTTTTATTAAAGGAATAATGGGTTTTATTCACTGGAGACCACTTAATAAGGCACAGGAATTGTCAGTAAAGTTAAATCAAAAAATATATGTGGTAAAATGTGATGCTATCTATAAAATATTTATTTGAAGAATAATAAAATGTATCTAGTTGGAAAATTTTAAATCTTGCTTGAAAGTAATATATGCATATGCAATTTCTCAACTCAGGTGGTGATCTGTTATAAAGGTGTAACCCTAAGAAGTTACATGTAACAGTATATTTCATGTTTTGTTTTTTTAGAATTAATATACATATTGTCTTTTATTAAAGACTTAGGGGCCTATTATATATCTCATAACTCCGGAGGTACCGAGTTTTAAGAGTTATGATGGCTGCCATAACTCCATTGGTGATTGCAGAACTCAAAATACCTCTGATTGGAGTTACGAATTGAAGTTATCTTGAAGCTGGGATAATGCTGAACAAGGACCCATCCATATGACAACTGCCGACGGAGTTACTTGCACTTTCCACCATATTCATATTTTGATCTGCTGCTGTGCAACAAAAAGGCAATGCAATGAAAGCAGCCATGGAACTCCATCAAATATGAAAGGTATGTACTTAGGGTACAGACAAAAAAATTGGTTTATAAAATTTCATGATAAACAGTTAAAGCACTTTAAACGGATGGCTTGCAAAATTACTGCATGACATATTGCATTTTACATTGGCACTTTATTACATTTTTACAGAATAGGCATTTGCAGTGTTTGTATTTAGCTGTTGAAGTGTCATTGTGGTCTTTTAGCACCTATTTTCTTACCTGTTATAAAGCAGAGAAAAAAACCCGAGATTCTCGGTGCTTTGTAGTTAAAATTTGACATGGAAATGCCTTTTCTGTAGTCACGCCATGTGTGGAAGATGAGGGTTTTGATGTGAAATCGTGTTAGGTCCAGGGTACATATACATACACTATAGTATGGCTTGGATATGGTAGAGATCAGTGATAAGTAAAGTAAAGGAATGACTGAAGAACACTTATTCATTTCATATACATTTGCTGGGAGGCAAACCTGAATTTTTTTTAATCCTGTCCAGTCTCTAGGCTCTCCCTATTCCATGTAGAATCAGCAGAAAAAAAGCTCATGGTTTGATGTTGATGTACATTTTGCTAATGGTGATAAAACTTCCTCTGCCACTAAAATTAATCTTGAATTTTTTTCAGTTGAAGAGTACTGCCGTATCCACTGATATTAACTGTAAGCACAGCAGGCTTTCATAATGGATTTGAATACATTCTCTGATAGTTTTGTTTGTGGATCTAACCTTTTATTAATTTGTGTCATCATATTATATTTTTATGCAGCAAAAGGAAAAAATCAAATGGCCATCCTCAATTCCAAGTTGCATGCTATGATTATACAGTAGAAACTCAATATTACAATGTCAACAGGACTGGAAAAATCGAAAATTCATAATATCAAATATCGTATGAAGGAGTATTCTTCATCAACTTCACGATTAAGCTACCTCTTGAAATATATGCATTCCCGCAACACACTTGCATGATTTATGATGCTAAAATTCAGGAATGTATCTATAAATGTGTATTCATGCCAACAGGGTTCATAAAGTTAAACACAACTAACTTGTTTCTTTTCGCCAATGTATCAGAGAGTAGGCAATCAAGCATCTTTGCAAACTTTTCATGCAGTTAGGACTAGGGCCGTGTTCCAATCCACAAGGGTGTGCACTACGCTCTTGCACCCTTACGCTCTTTCTTGCACTTTCACCCTTTTCTGCACTTACTTGCTCTATTCCGACATTAGCACCATGGACACTTTGTGGCAGTGGTGTTTACTGCAAAAAGTTGACGAGCATGTATCGTGTGGTTTCGGAAGAGATTTCTCTGTAAGCACAATCGGGATATGAAAGTAAACAACTTTTCTGTGCTGTTTCTGCATGTAATAATAAACCCTATTTTTGAGGGGTTGTTCGTGGTGTTTGGTAATCTTTTGGTATTCTTCGTATCCTTTTATACGAAGTCGCAACGGTGTTAAGATTATGTCAACAAATGTTGGTGTGCAAAATAATAAACAGGCGCAATTCACAATGCATATTATTACTTAACAAGGCATTAATTGAAATATCCAAGAACAGCTTAACATGCTGTTCATTTCTCGTTAAACAAATTTTATCAGTGTAGGATCCATTGCGAATATATCAATACTGTCCAGTTATGAAATCCGGAGAAATTTACATAAATGATTGTATGCATGAAATTTGAATAATAACTAAGTAAATAAAGATTTACATACATTAAAAATTACGAGCATGATTAGTTGTACCTAATACTGCTCTTGATAAAGTACAGAGCATTAGTATAAACAGTATGTACCTACCTGTAAGTAATATTGAATTTGATGCCTGGATATGGACTTTTTACATCAAATACTCTGTTTTCTCTTCTTTCGTATTGCTAATTACTAATCCATGGACATACAATTGTATGGCTAGTTAACTTTCAATACTTGAGATGGTCTGGCATTCATTTACCAATGAGTAAGAACAACCTAATAATTATTTCAGCATGTAAAACACGTAAGTTCCACTTTGCTGCCGTAGTCCTCACACCATAGAAAGTACTAAATACTCTTTCATTTAGTGAGCACCATTTCTGCCGTACGTTAACGTCATTTTACACTAAAATACTTCTTAAATACATTACAAATTACTGTTCACAACTTCCTTCGCCTTAAGAAAGTTTATCTGCAACCACGTTGTTTACTTTCATTAGAACTATTCTATTCTATTCTATTCTAAAATTTTACTCGTGTTCCCAAAATATATGAAGTTCTCATGACGTACAAACGACAAATAATAATAGTTTGCATAATAGAAATCCGTTTCATCATCCATTCTTAACAATTTTGTCTCCTGAATCTCCTGGGGCATGGATGTACCCTTACGTGCATAAGGCCCTGGCGCTCTTCTTGATACGCTCTGAAACGGATTGGAACCGCACTACGTGACGTCACATCCGAAAGTTGACAGTTGAAAAGTGCGGGTGAGAGTTTGAAGGGTGCATAACGATGAATTGGAACACGGCCTAGGCCTTTGAAGATTTATTAGTGCATTTTTCTATATTGCCTTATTATCTACTGAAAAACTCATAATGTAAACGTGAGTGGTCTATTTATATTTTTAAGCTATGCATGCATACACTATGGAAGTGTGCAATTTGCACGATCAATTGCAACTAGAAACTGCTCCAGATATAGAATTTAGAGTAATAAATTTCCGCTAGAAGAAAATCATATGCTCCGAATAAGGCATAATAGATTAGACCTAAATTAAGCTAAAACAGTGAAAAGATTCTCTCATAGATGCTATGTCAATCATGTATTTCGCACAAATAATCATATGCCCGTTAATTTCACAAAAGAGCAACAGTATTTCTCCCCTGGATCCAGCATATCCTTGCGTGGTTATTCCCGAGACGAAGGTTCTGAAAGAGAGCCTAAAAAGGAGTTCAGCTGAATGTTTACATCCTTTCAAAAGTATATTGTACAAGCCACACACTTCAATAGTGAAGCTGATAATTTCCTTTACACTTCTTCAGCTAATAATGTGGTAACATTATAAATCAACAAATTAGGTTTTTAACTATACCTTGCGAAAGCTTTATTTCTGGCTCTATTCAAATAAGGTCGCCTACTCTTATCCACTAAATTGCAGGCATCATTTTAAGTTTAGATTAGGCTAAAAATTGTGGAAAATTTTTGCGTATCGTTCTTCCTCTGCTTCCGATCATGCAATGGGATTTTTGTCTGAGCATTGCAACTCCAGTTCCGGCCATGCCAAAAGACTGAATCTGAAGTCCTTTACCCGTCAGTGTGAGATAACTCCATTCACCCTCACGAAAACAACTATGAGACCCTTTGTCATGGATCATACGTCACTCGAGAGTTTGATCCAGCTGGAAATCAAGGCTTTTCTGAATAGCCATGTTGTAAGAGGGAGTTAGAAAAGGAAGGTGAGGAATTTTTCAAATGATACTCTCCCTCTCCCTTGGTCATTAGCTTGATATCGAGTGTTTTGACCCAAATGGACAAATTGACCCAAAGTACATAAATTGTGTACAATCTGACGCATTTGTCTCTATTTTGGGCTACGTGGACTACTTTGCCATGCTTGAGGATGTCGAGTGTCTAATTATATCCATTAATTTTAACGGTGGCCGACCTTGCATCCTTTTGCTCCAGGCCTTACCTTCGAGTATTACCTTGTCTATGTTTGCTTGAAATGTTGATTTCTCTTCTTCTCCCATATTTTTTGCAGCTTTCCAACTGCAGTCTTGGCCATTGCTATTCTCCATTTGAGTTCCTATGATCTGCCACCACTGTTGTCAGCAGGGCACCCAGGTACAAGATTTCTTTTATTACGGGCATATGTGGAATGTGTATCCAGCGAATAAGGGATGTGCGCTGGAAATAAACATCAAAAGAATCATATCTTTCTGCAGCGTAGTCACATCTTGTCTTCCTCCAACTCTACCTCAACAAGCTATGCCTGCAGAGAGGGAGGACAAGAGATACGAGAGTGGGGTCTTTTATCATGAATCAAGGTATGCTCACAAAACAATATTTGAACGTGTTAGACCCCGTGCACAAATTTCTTGCGAAGAAGGACATTTCAGGGGGCCCAAAGGTGGGCTTGTGAGGCCCGCTGAGCCAGCAGGGGACACAGCACCCGTAGAGTGGGTGGGAGGGAGGGGGCTCACGAAGGGGACTTATCTTGGCTGGGTATCAATTAACTCCCATCCCTGTCTTCCAGGGTGTATCGTCCAATAATGCAAGGGAGATATGAAAGTGCCTCCAATTGGACTAGGATTCTGTCAAGGCTTTCTGCTCCCTTTTCGATGGTGTGAATTAAGGTTTCTCGTAGGATGGTTCTATTTATCATCTAGTCTTATGTGTATCTTTAACGAGGATTAGGCTGCAAAACCCTTAACAGATTCTTTATCATTTCACAGGAATGCAGCTGAGAAGCTCTCTTTTAGAATTTTTTTTATCGCTGGGTTGGAGGGAAAGGCAAAAAAGGTTACCTATTACATGACATAAATATATATGGGCGACTGAACATTTTTTACCGTTGATTACGCATGCACCCAAAACAAAACATCATTTAGATTAAGTGTGAGACAAACAAAGTGATCGTATGAACCAAGTGAACTCGTATTTTCTCTTATTTTCTCGGCTGTTGGCAACGGAGGAAGGGAAGAGCAATCCTTACTTATGAATAGGATACCTTACCTCAATTAATACAATGAAATGCTCAATGAGGACGGTAAATGAAACCTGATTCTTTTGATGATAACTATTTTCAGCCGGAATAATTAGGCCGTGAAGTAAGGTTGTGTTGTTAGTCTGAAATATGTAGGGAGAAGAAAGCTTCCGTGTGTGATATGCATGACTAAATTTACCACTCAAATGCCATAGCATCTCTTCCGATGCCTGTCAAAACTTTTTTGAGTTCACGCGTGCAGTAAACGATTTTTGTACTAGTAATACCCCTCGTGGATTTATGTTTGGGGAAAACGGGTAGCAAAATATGCCTGGGATTATGAGAGGAAAATGCTGATAGTAGCAATTAGTTTCTCACAGGCGAATACATATATCCGTATTTGACTAATTGAAGTTTTTTGACTCATTGTTGGTAACTCTGGCAACAAAGCTGTATGCATTTTTAGTCGTATTGGTGCCATATTTTATGTACTACTGATTCCGAGACATAGTATTTTAGCATTTAAAAATGTATTATCGTCCAAGCAATTGCCATTTCATGCATAATGTGCATGTCAATGATGATTGATTAGGAGCCTTACTCTGGCAAGGAGCATCTGATAATCTCTGTCATGATCTGTCATTATTCGTAAAAATGAGTTAATTTTTCACATCGGGTCGGGTATGGGACCAGAGGTTCGTATTTCCAAACTTCTTTATTTCATAATATCAAGTACCGTTACATGTATTTAGATGCCCTTTTGGTCGGGACCGAAGATTTTGCTTCATAAAATCAAAATATCGTAATTTCAAGTTTCTACTGTAATGGATTCATTTTTCCCTTATGTACAGTTATGCACTTAAATGATGCTTTACTGGAGCACTAACTTATGTGTAATTAAATACAGTAGAATCTCGGTTATACGACCCTCGTTTATGCGACGACCTCATTTATACACAGTTTTTTTTTCAGTCCGGTAAATAACCCCATAAGACCCCATGTATTTCCAACCTCGCTTATGAAACTTTTCATTTATACGACGAACTCTGTTATACACCGTTTTTTTCCAGTCCCTTGGTAGGAAAGTCCTCACGTATACGACTTTTCGTTGACTGACCGACGGAAAGACATCTACAGTAGAACCTCTGATATACGACCCTCTTTTATACGACGACCTCATTTATACACTTTTTGTTTTGGTCTGGTAAATAACTCCATAAGACCCCATGTATTTCAACCTCCCTTACGAAACTTATCACTATGCGATGAATTCAATTATGAACTGTTTTCTTCCAGTCCTTAGGTAGGAAAGTCCTCACTTATATGACTTTTCAGTGTCTGACCTGCGGAAATGCGTCGAACTTCAGTTTTTGTCAACGCCTATCATAAGTCTTGTATTTTCATTTATGCACCATTTCAATTATTTGTAAGAAAGATGACTTTTTTCCCATTACCCAGGTATCGCGAAAAAAAAATACGTAAAATGTCACACGGGTAGCCTACAATTCCCAGCATCAGGCGCACAACAAGAGATGCACAAAGTTCGATCCCTATCGCAGTCTTTCTTTCAGTCATTGCATCGAAATTTTATCATCTTCAATTCCAAACCCTTACATCTGAATACTCACAGTTTTATACTTATATTGTTTAAATTAGATTTACGAATGTATTACTCAAAAATTAAGGATGGTGGATCTTAAGATCCACGGATCTTTTTCATTTCATTCTCAACTGAAATCAAATCCGAAGACAGTATAAATTTGGATCCCGATCGGAGATTTTTGAGTTTCGCAGCTCAGCAATCCAAGCGCCCCATGAATGGAATGTAGGATACTGGATACTGACAAGGAGAGGATTTGTAACTCCGGCCACGAAATGAGATGAAATATTTTTCGGTTCACAAGAACAAAATAAAGAAATATATGTCTTGGCTTTTTTCTCCATAGGCAGAGAGGCAGGAAAAAAAAGAAGAATGTCACGAGGGTCACCTACATTCGCCAGACTCGCATGAACTGATGATAATGTAGTTGTTAAAAATAAGAGCTAGTGTACTGCCGGTCGCGAGTTTATTCCTTAACTCTGCCTAGGAATATAGTCCATGCTGTATCCCTATGGTAATGCAAGCAGGAATTAAAAAAAGTAGATTATCAGGAATTACATGTCAGTTTATGAGTCAATATATTAAACAAAATTAATAAAATTTGGCATTAGTGAAAATGTTTGGAAAAATATTTTATTACAGAATTAAAATCGTGGAATCAATATCTTAACTTTACAATGTATTTTTGCGTGATGTCTTTGTAAATCTAGTTTAAGCAATAAAAGTACAAAAAGGGTGTATCCACATATGTACAAGGATTGAAAATAAAGGATGATAAAATTTTTCCTTCAATGGCTGAAAGAAAAATTTTAAACAGCGATAAGAATTGAACTTCATTATCTGCAGTACACTACCTCACGCTGCTATTATCAGCTTACCTGAGTTCGGAGAATGCAGGCTCCCTGCATGTCATCCTACCTTTTGTCTTGCGATCAATGGAGAAAAAAGCCAACCCCAACAGCACACCATATACCAAAAACAACCTATATATGTATGCCATACGTATACCCAAGGCTTACCAAATTCTGGATGTAATCCGGTATACAACTGGTATATGGCTACCTCTCTATGTACCACTTGTATTGCACTATGTATACCAAATGGCTAGATGTCCTATTTCCAGGTGTATACCGTATATGGCTACGGCAGTTGTACCATATATAGCTACTAGACTTATACCATATGTGGCTACTAGGCTTATACCATCTATGGCTACTAGACTTATACCTTATACAGAAACTAGACTTATACTGTATATGGCAACTAGACTTATACTGTATATGGCAACTAGACTTATACTGTATATGGCAACTATAGACTTATACAATATATGGCTACTAGACTTATAGTGTATATAGCAACTAGACTTCTACTGTATATGGCTACTAGACTTATACTGTATATGGCTATTGGTATTATACCGTATGTGGCTACTAGACTGCATATTGGTCCTGAATTCTTGTTGCATACTCATAATACTGCCATTAACTAGTGTCTATAGACACTATTAATCACAAAATTATTTTGTACCCCTACCATATTAACTTTATTTACTCTGGCCTGGAGTCTACCACAGAAATGCCTGAATAATCTATCTTATGACTGTAAACACTGCATCTGAAACAAATTTACCTTCAATGCTAGCATGTCATTTATGAAGGTACTTGCTATTCATTACATATAATAATACTAGCTGTTTGAGGAATACCGCAACTAGAGTAGTAACCTTCAAAATCTAAGGGAAAGCCCTATTCATCCAAATGAGCTGTACCTAGTACACTATCAGACAAGACTCCACTGCAAGTTTCAGGCATATGAATACCTTTCATAATTTGAAAACTAGATATAATATTTAAAGTTAAAACTAATAAAGCCATACAATTAACAAAGAAGGAATTTGTAAGGGTGGGGATGGAGATCTTAGTGCCAAAACAACATTCTAAAAAAATATTAAATTTTATTTTAAACCCATCCAAAAATTCAAGTAAGTAAGTAATACATCAAATAAAAATGTCATTTTTAATTCATGTTTTTCATCTCTCACTCAAATCCATCAAGGTTTTCTTCTATAACTAGCTCATTGCCCTGTCTTAATCTATTTTCTTCACTTTCACATTTGCGGTCATTCCGTCTTTTTTCTTTGTAAGTATCTGACCGATTCCGGGCCAGATGGAGCCAACATCCTGCAGCATGTTTTACCTTGTCTTCACTTATATATGGCCCACTAACTATTTCAGACTTGGTCTTCACAGCATCTGAAAAAGAAGAACAATCAAATTTTTAAAAGATTAGGCCTGTACTTATATCACAACAATGTCATTTGGTAGACACTGAGGAATTAAAAGCTAGAGACACCAGCACAGAGGAACAGTTTTTGAAAGAAGATTCCAGGTCCTTGAAATAGATGAATGGGTCTCTGGCGAGTATGGATTCATTCATGGAAAAGAGACCTTACCCAAGCAGCATTTTGACGCTGGCCCAAAGTCGGGCCAACACCGGCCAAAGTCGGTTATGCATTGGCCCGATGTCGGCTGGTGACATTGGACCAGTGTTGGAATGATAACGTTTGCCGGTGGAAAACCGACATTGGCTGCCAATGTTGGCCCAACATCGGCATGATGTCGGCTAGTGTCGGGATGAAGTTGGCCTAGTGTCGGGGTCATGTCGGCTCTGTGTCGGGGTCACGTTGGCCCAGTGTCGGGGTCACGTTGGCCCAGTGTCGGGGTTATGTTGGGCCAACACTGGCTTATGTCGGTTATGTGTTGGCCTGATGTCAGATGCTGACACAGGCCCAACATGGACCCAATTAGCCCAATGTCAGCTGAGCATTGGTTACAGATATCAGGCCAGCATTGGGACAATATAAAATGGTGAAATGACAACTTCAGATGATTGGCGCTGGAATAATTTTGACATTGCGTTTGAAAGGTTGGCTAGTGTTAAAATCAAATTAGGAAATAAATTAAGGAAATCTATAGCAGATGTGGAAGACAAGAAGAAATACATATACATACACGCATTGTCGTAAAGAAATTAAGACTACATTTTGGGCGTGTAAATTAAGAAATGGATACACAAATTATCACTGAGATCGGATTAATTGAAGAAATGGAATAAAAACTCAACGGAATTAGCATCACATGATGGTTATAAAGAGCAGTAAGTTAAATTCAACCATTATGAAGTTGAGTAGACTTGAACAAACTGCATGCCATTAAATGCAATTATAACAGTTTCATATTAAATAGTTGATGCTGGCATTTGGTTTTTCAGGTGAACTGAAAGAATTAGATGGTGGCACACATCACTTAAGTAGCTCATCTGTTGCCAATTATTTTGTCAACCCCGAGGTTTCTTCTCTTAGGTCACACCAGAGTGAACCACAGCTTTTTGAAAAGAGGACACCTCTAGCCTAGACATCGTTCCATATCAAAACTTTACTTCATTCACCTGTTGCATTACTCAAGTGTAAATCCTGGTGACAAAAATGATTGAAATGAACTCTGGGGATAAATTCTTTCAATGGCACGAAAAACTTTCAATTAGGCATTACTACAGGCTGTACCAAAATGCAATATTCTATTTCCTGAGTTCCTTGATTACACCGATGGTTATGCTTGTAGCAAATTGATCACCCCCTTAAGAATTAATGGCACTATCATGCAGTAAAAGGAGTTAATTGAAAAACAATTTCAACTACTAATTACTTTTATTCATCTTGTGATGTTACATTTGGACAATTTCCGCCCCTATTCTTCCTCCCTCCATTTCTGTCAACAGCACCAGTCAAATACCGACCAATTCTGACCCTCATATCCGCATCGGAAACCTCGGGGAACTTCTTCCTCACAGCATCTGAGAATAAACCAGAGTAGAATCTTAAAAACCAATGTAAAGTATCAGTGTATTTTACAAAAAGTGAAAATCTGATGAAGGCCTTACTCCAATGATAGTATTGCAGCATTGACAATGACAATTGAACTTCAGTTTTCTTCAATTTTAATCAGAAGCAGTCTTTAAGGTCACTGCTCCCTTATTACCATTTGAATGAAATACTGACAATTTGAATGGAAGTCATCCCTTGCAATAGAATTAGCAAAATTGAAAGAATCCCTAGAGATTTACTGAAATAATCTAAGAAAGTTTGTACTAAAACAGCATTTAAGGTATAACATTCTTCATTGTATGAAGAATAAAATTATTAAGTTAACTTCTGAAATGCAACACTTATGACTATACACAGAAATAATTTAAATGTCCATAGTGGATAAGAGACTTACTCTCTAATAATAATAATAATATTTATTTATCACCGTTAGCAAAATACATTGCATGGCTACGTCAAAAGGTTTGCATATATAAAATGCAATATAAAATACAAATTAAACATTAAGAGATACATACACCATATATAAATACACTGCCAGGGCTGACAGGTTCTTCTTCCCATTTTTTCCACAACAGCTGTACAATTTGCAAATATCGTTGGTTAGGATTCTTCTAAGAATGTTCCTTATGAGCTGAACCTCTGTGACTCCACCAACTAAAGACAGGTGATGGATCTAAAAATGAAACCAACTAGTTAGAGCGATGCGACATGACTACTTGACATGAATAAATTTACAAATATTAGTCTGAACATATATACAGAGATCTTTATGGTACATTTCTCACGGGGACAAGATTTTACAGTTTGTTTTCAGTAGTATGGACCTGTGTAACTGGACCAGAATGAAATAGATAATCGGAAATAATCACCAAATATTAGGAGAGGCAATAATTAAAATTTCTTCAACAGGCTCTCTAAGTCACCTCCTCCATCAACAGACTAAGTTAAACATTACCTTGTGAATGCACAAATGTCAATCCTTTCACAAAACTTAGGTACTACCAAATGAGTACATTTCAGTTTTGCATTGATGTGCGTTCATTTTAAAAATTGTTTAGAAAGAAAATCATGTTATGTGACATGTTAACCTGAGTGCATCCTCCATTTAAAAGCTATCGCATCAAAATATTTTGGGGATTTAATATTTCAACCAGCAGGTTAAAGGTTCAACATCACCAATAATTATCAACAAAAATTAATCCCATCAATAAAATTGTGAGTTATCATTTACAAATCCACAAAATAGGACCAGTCTATTCTAGATGTGACTGAAAGTTCAATACACGACTTATGTAAGACCATCTTTTACTTTAAATATCACTAATGCTAAATGGAAAGATTATTCAAGAGATAAATGTCACATCATTACCAGCTGTTTTCTTGCATTTTCATCTGCCAGCCCCGCACATAGCTCTAACATCCGGCCATCATTGGTCACCGGCAACAGGGTGAACAGGGAACTTGCTTCTTCATCCTTGCTTCCACCATTTCTGCAGGAATGGGCCTGGGCCTGTAGAATCATTCCCTTAAGGCTCCTTACTTCATACTTAAGGGCCTGCACCTCCTTTAAAACTTCTCTGAAGAGGACTGCGAAATAATGTACCTGGTTTAAAGTTAATTCTTAAACGAAATAACGCTGTACACTAAAGAACCTAAAATTTACCAGTCGCATCCACAGATTCATTTTTGTCAGCATTAATGCCCTTCTGGGCACCAATCATTACTGCCCCTTGAGACTTCCTCTTGACCCCAGCATTGCAAGTCCCAACACTCTCAGGGAAGCTTGTTACAGGGATCCTGTCCACGACAGATTCATCACTGTCAGTTTCTAAAGCCGGTCTAGGCAGCCTCCTTTTTATCATGGTCTCCCCATCTAAATATCGCTCCAGGCGTGCGATCTTTCTCTTTCCTGCCTCTATCTCAGCCTCAGTTTCTGAAATGCTGGAGGTATACTGTGCTTTGGCTGCTTTTTTTTTTGGCACCACTGAATGAGCCTATGAGGAAAAGGAAGTATTACACTTATTAATGTTTAACATACAAATAGAATAATTCAACTCAGCCTTATGAAATAATAGCATTCCCCACCAACACACTAACGTTAGAAAAACGTCAGTATAACGTTTTTTGGTTAGTGCACGCCACTTTCGTTAGATTTCCTAACCACCCTAACGGCCAAGTTCTAGAGCCGCGTCAAGTGGTTTGAGAAAAACGCTAAAGTAACGTTCGCCGTGAACCTATGTCTAGTCGAGGAGGGGGCCGGGTCCGAGCGTCGCAGCTCTCCGTCAAACTTCGGTAACCTTCGGGAGTCATCGACACATGGCTGATGCTTTTCCAATGCCTCTTTTGATAAAATTATTATATAAGTATTAAAGGATTATTATATTATGAAGGATTATTATTATTATACTAGTATTAAAGGAAGCCATGACTACATCCGATGTCTTGCAAACAAGATCGACTTCGACCACCTCGCAATTCACAATGGCAGTTGTTGATAAGCCGGAAACGTAAGAAAGAACTATCTCCTCTAATATTTACGTTTTCTTGTAATTTGTGATCATAGAAGCTTACATTTAAATTCTAATGGACAATTAAGTTACGGTGAGTACCTAGATGATTGTTATGACAAGTGGTTGCTTTGAATATTATTTATGAATTTGTCAGTTTTCATCTGCCTTCCATGCTGACTTTTTGAATTGCTGCATCAGGAATTGAGTCTATTTATCATTTTTCAGGCACATAAAGTCATTCACAAGTTGGGACGTTAGCAGTGAGCCAACGACAATTCAGATCATCATTCAACTACTTGACAAACGTGGAAATGTTTTGTGTGTGTTATGACAGTGCAGTGATTGACTTTCGATGATATTTGAACGAACCACCTGTTGGAAAAATATAGTTTCAATTTTTAGAAGAGCGTTGTTTTTTTATAAGACAGCTGGTTGTTGTACCCCCAGATCAACCATTTAAAATTAAATGCTACGGAAAAATCAAGCTTGATCGCTAATTTTTATTCACATGCCACGTAGTTTGATATTGGTGATTATCCCACTGGCTGTTCTGGAGATTATGCCTAAGTATTTGAATCTTATGTGTTACAAAGGCAAGTGAATGCAATGGTTGAAAATGGAAATAGTGTCAATAAATTAAATTAATTTTACTAGCAAACAGTCGTTTTGTTTACAATCGTCTTAACTCGCATAAATGTGTTATTGAAGTTGTGAATTCGCTATGTGACATCAAGAAGCGGCAAACGTGCACGAATTTAGCACGGTCTAAGTCTGTGTATAGTTAACGCGTGCCAAATTATTCCGAATCAAATTACGTGATCTGCTCTATCCGAACCGAGGTCGGCTAGTTCCTCAACTTTTTCAGTGCTTATTCTGCAAATAAATATGTTCTTAGTTTGCTTTAAATTGTTTGACAAAGATCCTAATGGACGGGGGTCCATTAGGATCTTTGTCCGGGGGAATGGAATGGAAGGGAGTTACATTCTCGTTTTATGTTGTCGTTATTTTAACGTTATCCCCAAACGGTTTGTTCTAAACGTAAAAAAAACGTTCGGATGGTTGGACATTATAACGTGTTTCAAACCACGTACGTTCGAACGTTATACTAGCGTAATTCTAACGTTTTTGTGTTGGTGGGGTTAATTCCTTTACTTGATGGCTGCTAAATTTCACAACATGTATAAAAGCATGAAAGGGAGACTACAATGCTAATAACCAAAACTCTACGAAGGCTGTGCACTTCCCACTCCTCCTTGGGACTCTCCATGTTTGAAATAGCATTCTCCAGAGACTTTGCACTCAGTCCTCTGGGCCACAGCACTTTCAGCTCCCCATTCAGCCATTTTCGTGGAAAACATTCCACACTGTTATCCTCAAATTCTGCTACCACATACCTTTTTTTGGTTCATTTTCCCTGGGAAAGAAAAAATAAATGTTTAATCAAGAAATAGATAATTAAAATTAAAAGAAATAACTTCACAGCATACTCACATCAGGAACTCAATTTAACAGAGAAAAGACAACATGATGCTGCTTTTCAGCAAGTGCAACACATTTAGTCACTTCATGCGATAGCTCAACCTTTTTCGCCTCACGTGATAGTTTCCACACCCGGTATACATTGACACGTGAAGACTCGCACGGGTATGTATAAAAATCCTCTTTCCCCTCAAAGTAATTTGCCCAAAACCCAACTGTACCACCCTCAATATAAATTTTTCCAATTTTCAGCACTTGGCCACCAATCATAATATAACTATCTTTTTCACTTAGGGAAAACTTTCTACCTCTCACAGTCACTTCTTTAACAGTATTTCCTGAACCATACTTGCAGTTAACTTCACTAGTATCTTCAAAAGGAGAAGAAGAATTGTTATCGTGCTCAGCAAGTCTACGGGAAATTTGCCCTAAGGGATTACTGGGGGAACGTATCATTCTTTTTAGTGTAGAGAAGTAATTTTCAAATGGAAAACTACTAAGCTTGTCCAGTGGTGCTCTAAAAAATTCAACATCATCCGCAAGATGGATGAGACTATGGATGTTGTACACCACTGAGTCAGTGCCGTATCGATCACTCATGCCTAGCACAAATGACCTTAACAGGTCTTTAGCATAGCTACAAAAATCAACAACCATTTTGTCGGAACACAGAATTCTCATGGCAACATGGAGAATCAAAAAATGATCATAGAGATCTCACGAAAGGATGTTCCTCAGTGCAACTGGCCCAGTATACAGCAAGAATGTTCTAAATTCTGTGGCCTTCCACCTGTCTAGGCTATCTAATCCCCTTGGAATTCTATTGAAGTCTGAGGGAATACACATAGACATAGAGCATAGCCTCTCAGAGATGTCCAGCCTACTCTTCCGTCCCAGCCGCACAGTATAAGGACCACTGGACCACAGGCTCACCAACCTCCGCATCACACCTAGGCACACAAGGTGCATGTAGTCCAGGGGAAATTGGGCCACCATATTCAAACCAGTGAGTCTTAAAAATGGAGTTTGCCCTGTGTGGTGACCTTTGTCCATACCACTCCTAAATGAGGCATCACTTCTTGCACCTGCATTAATGTCGTCATACACCATCCTGTTGTTGATCATCTCACCTTTCACAATGCACCACTCACACCCACTGTACCCAGTGTGGCCTTTCATACACTTAACGAAAGACCTGGCGGGAGCATCACATATGATGGCCCCTAATACCACATCATGGACTGCACTCCCAATTCCTATGCCTGACTTCATTAGTTCATTTAAATCATCAATTAAGGGATTGAGTAACTCTCCCGGGGCAGCTGGTTTCGATTTACCCTCATAAATTGACACCACAAACGGATCAAAATCATAGTCAACCAACCTGCATGACACAACCCAGAACTGGTTGGAGGAACTTTTAAATAGGGGCACACCATCTACATTAAATGCAAGCTTGAAACTTGTCCTCGACTTAAAGTTCTCACCACTCTTCCTTATTGCAGCCTTCAACCGTTTCTCCAATCCATAGTGACAGACATTCCCCTTTCCCTTAGAACCCTCTACCTCCTTACGGACAACATGCTTACTGAAAGCATTTGATCTCAGCAGTGTTCTGGCATCACGTTGAAGAGAGACGTTAATAATGCCCAAAGCAATCAAGTCATTAAGGGCATCATGAGTTATGTTGTGCCAAGATACTAGTTTTTCTTGTCCACTGCATCCTTCTACATGCTCACTATCAACAGGTAGGGTGCTAATTTCAGCGCCAATACTTCCTGAACTGGAATGGGAGGAGATGCTGCACTCACTGCTACTGGAGCTCACAGAATCGTTCAAGGTTATAAACCTATCACTTGCAGGACTACATGATGGCGCAGAGGGACAGGAGCTGGTTACTGGTGTATATTTCCGCATTGCCTTCTTTACTGCGCGGCACTTCGACAATCTCTCATAGCCTGACATTTTAGCGACCCCTGAAAGATTCGACACTTGTGTGATCATTGGAAGCAGTACCTACATCTACATAATACCCTGCGAGCCACCCCTAGGATGTTTCGCAGGGAATACATGCGGAAAAATCTCAATACAAGGCTAAGTAGGGGAAGGGGGGCGCCATTTATTGCTACTACGATGACAAATGTTTATACTACGACCGAAAAACTTAACTATTGCAGTACTCAATCAGCGGTGCTATATGAAAACACAGCAATATTTAACATAGTAATGTAATTTGAACGTGAACCCCAAGTTGAGGGAAAATGGTATAAGGAATCATAATTTATTTCCACGTCGTTTCCGGGCGCCGAACTTCACACCATTAGTTGAACGAAATAGAAATTCGCAAGGTTAAATAGTCTAAAAACACAATTGTTTAAGGCGTTATGATACTGCGGATTTTTCCATCCGTTTCGTGGTCTCCGGCGGCTGTGTCCGCGTTCATTCAACACTAAACTATGCGTATACTATTAAAGATGGATACCTGCAGCTTTTTTTTTGATTGACAAAGAAGATATGATTCTATATGATCGTGGATGAGAAATATTTTTTCTCCCCTGATTCTTGAGAAAATATACCTTAACTTTAAAGTCAATTGGCTTTTGATTGCTCCCTTATAAGAGATAATTCTAAAAATCTGTGTCTAGGAAGTTGTAGCTACGTTCTTTGCTAGATTGATACAATACAGTGAAGATTCCAACAACGGGGGGATACGTCTCGCGATGCTACCGCGTTGCGCGAATCCGCGTTCGAGGAAGCATTAGCCTTTTGGAAAATAGAGGGTTCCGTTCCTAGGTTTTAAGAATAGGTACTCCTTTAGGGCGTTTCCCCGTAAATATGACAAGTACGCCTTTACATATTTAGAGAACTATTATCCACCGCCATTTGTTTAAAAAAAAGTTCTCTTCAACAATCGCAACGGATCATATCTCCTTTATCAAATAAAGAAACTGCAGGTCTCTATTTCAATAGCATTTGCGTATTTGAGTGAACGCGGACACGGCCGCCGGAGCGCCTGGAACTGCCGGAAAAATCCGCAGTTTCATAACTCCTCAAGAACTTATCAAGAAAGAATACCAAAACTTACCTTGGTGATGCAGAATACAGGAGATACAGGTGCAGCGGGACCGTGGGACGTAGTGCTTGCAGAACCCTTAATTCCACACGTGGTGTAAATGCTCTGGCCTACTCGCAAATTACCAACAGTGGTCATGAAAAACCTATCCCAGAAATGGTTGGATCGGCAATATAAAATCACACGTGATTTAGTTCTGTTGATCCACTCAACAAATTACCAGCAGCAGTAAATAATTCGAACCTTTCACCAGAAAGGATGAATAGAATAAGAAAACCGGAGGATTAGGAAAGGAATTTAAGGTTAAGGACGGGTAAGAGGAAACGTGAGGTTGAAAGAAAGATTGGAGAAAAAGGAAACTGAGGAATAGTAGAGGAATTAAAGGTTAAGGACGGGTTACAGGAAAATTGGAAAAGGGAACGCGGGATAAGGAGGTATAGAAAAGGAGCGTATGAAAGATAGGAAATAAAGAGGTAATAATAGGCACGAAGGTCCTAAGATGATTACAGTTGTCGATAACTCGTAGGTAGCACAAGGCAAGCGAACAGTACGTCTAGTCACGGAGCGAAGAAACGGCGAAGTGAAATAATCTCGTGATTGTTAGAATGCATGTGGTAAACATCTATCACCAATAGCTTATGTTGAATGTGAAATTCTATTGTTAACCTTTCTTATGATGACAACCTTGCCATGGTGATAAAACAAAAATAGAATGGAATGTGAAATGAAATCCTGTTGATTCATATTTAACGCTGAATCCACTGCACAAAATAACAGGTCATGGGCCCAGATTGTGAATTAGAATGATTATCCTTTTCCACAACACTTAACACAACACGTGTAATCCAGGGGCATTTAAAAATAAATTCCGAGTGGACTACTGGTATAGAGGGTGAAAAAAATCGAGTGCAAAGGGTTAACAGATTGCTGCAGTAGGTGAATGCAGAAATAGAAAAGATTGGATTGAGATTGTGATGATGACTGCGCGGAGAATTGCGGGCCGGAGGACGCGAATGAACCATAGCAAATCAGGAGGAAAGTGGACTGAAGGACACAATAAATATCCCAAAGTCGACAAACGGGAACTATCATGCATGGAGACTGAGAGTGAAGGCGATATTTGGTCGAGAAAAATTGTTGGACGGCTATAGACCCCGGATACGAAGAAATCGAAAATCTGAACGTGGACCAATCAAGATAGAACAGAAAGGCATTGTCCGTACTTTATAGATCGGTGGGCGATGACTATCTCCTGGACATTGAAGACGTGGAACATGCAAGAGAAGCGCGGAACATTCTCGAGGAAATACACGTTACTTCTACGAAATTCCATGCTCTGCAATCACTGAAAGAGATGGTGAACATAAAGAAGACTGCTGACCAATCGATGCAATCTTACGCTGCTAGCATCCAAAGATTAAATAAGAAAGTGAAGAAAGGGGGAATCACTTTCGATGACGAAATGATCGCGAATTTCCTACTCGCTGGACTGCCGACGGAGGAGTACGAAGTTTTTATTCAAAACGTACTTGCTGAACCGGAACCAACCACGAGAAAAGTGAAGGGACGGCTGCTTGACGAGGAACGACGCAGACTCCTAATAGCAGCATCCGATGAGCGACAAGTGGCTCTGATGTCTAGGGGGGAGCGGAGTCCTCTACATGGCCGCCGAGATAACTACAGGAAGGAGAAGGAGCAGACGAATGGCACCCCGAAATCGTCTGAAGATCGCAAGGATGGTAACAAGTTATGCTACAAATGCAAAAGGCCAAGGCACGTCAGTAAATTTTGTCCAGAGGTCCGGTGCTACAAATGTTCCGAATGGGGGCATGGGGCTTCCGATTGTAATAATTTCGATGGTAATGAAAGGCCGGTAACTCCAAAGAATTATAACAGTAAGATCGCAGGAAAGGGGAAGACAGTGGGCTGTGTCGGTGTATTCGCTCTGAGTGCGACAAAGAACAATAACTTGTGGTTCGTAGACTCTGCTGCCACCGAACATATGACTTTACGGAAAGAATTATTTATCGACTTCGTGCAAAAGAGAGGTAGTGTTACGCTAGGGAAGGGCCGAATCAGCGTAGAGGGGACGGGCACTGTCTTACTCCCGCTATCCGAAGATTTCATTAGCATTTGAGCAATTTCATGTTGATATTTTTTTATTGTTATGGGATTTATTGAGTTGAATTTTGTATGTTTGCATAATTGTGTAACTTTAATTCTGTCTGTTTATTAATGTAATGTATTAAAGTGAAACGCCGGGGTTCACTTTTTCTAAAAGTTCCATACCCCCCAGACAACCTGAAAAGTGACCTGCAGCCCCCAAAACAACACTACTCCACCTCCACTCATGTGTCCATGATATAATTTTCAAGAATTCATGGAACTAAAAAAATGAAACATTGGGCCAGCATCGTACCTATGTCGGCAAATGGTGTCGGCAATGGTACTTGAAGCTGGTGTTGGCCCAATGTCGGCTTTGTGTTGGCAAAGTCGGCCGACCATAGCCGATGTCGGCCCAGTGTTGGCTTTGAGTCGGCTTAGGTTGGCTGACTTTGCCAACACAAAGCCGACATTGGGCCATCATCATTGGGCCGATAGTTGATGCTGCTTGGGTACATGGCAAATGCAATGATGTTGTCCAGTCTGAAGTACTACAAGGAGTAATCAATAAGGTTGCTAGTTCCCATTACTTCCTTAATCCTCTCCCCACCCCATCTTCCCCTATTCCCTTGTGCATCCTAATGCCTTTAGCTTAGAATTACTATAAAATTAAAATGATTAATGTAATTAGAATTAATAAAAAAATCCAGGACAAGCTTACCATGGATGACTTCAAGGAGTAGGGAACATTCTGTGCTAAAAACATGGGGCTTCAGTGTATTCCCTTGCCCATACATATAAAACTGTTGTCCAAGGTCGTTGGTCATTAAATATGCTAATATATTGTAAACAACCCCCTTAACAACAGCACTGACAACATCATCATTTCGACTACTGAAAGTCATGCTTCCACTACAATCAAAAAACTTTTCAACCTGTAAATATCAAACATATAGTGTTGTAATATTCTGTGAGGGTGACCTGGAATCATATTGTTAAAGTTTTGATAGGAGCCAAATTAAAAAGGTACCATGTAGTGGCGGAACTTTAAGTCAACACGTAGGTTATTCTGAAGTGTTATTAAGTGGTCCACAGAGGATGCCTTAGGACAGAAAATTTCTTCACACCTTGTCCTTTCAACAACCATTTCTGGTATTACATCCTTTGTTTTATTCAAAGCAACCTGCTGCACAAAAACTTTCGGTTCCTGTACTTTTGCTAGCACATTGGTCTCAAATGCAGCCAATTGAGTCTTTACAGATTTCAATTAATCTAATACAGTGAGGAGGACATCTGAGAAAAAAAATTATGTAAATATAATAATTACAACCAATATGCAAGGCTGAAATGAATTAATTGACAGGGATACTTTGAAAATTCAAGATAGGGCCATAAATGCAATTCACATGTACCATCTGATGAAGCATTTATGATTTGGACTGCATTATTCAAGTCCACATTTTCACAGTCAAAATCCCCCATGTCATGATCTGAAAATGAAACCAGACAAATATTGTAATGGGAACAGATTGAATAATGATACTATTTTTACCATGCTTTTCAATTAATTATTTAATGACCATTTTCCTCACTTGTGGAGTGTTCCTCCTGCTCTGCAGAAAGACCATCACATCGTTCAACACAAACCACTTCCAATAGTCCGTGTGAAGTAGATGGCACTGAGTATTCTCCATTGCACCTTTGGTCTTTTTCACGTGAAGTGGAAAGTACTCTTGACTTAGCAGCTTTACCTGAAAACATTTTAAAAGGCAATTAGTTTGAACAGTTTTTGCCAATATTCCCCATTCTGACTGCATTAAACATCAACATAAATGTTTCATGCAAAGAAAGTTGTTCTTGTTGTGGTAAATTGTGAATAAAAACATTGCCACTAAATCCAATGAAGTGAAAGCATTTTTCAACTTAAGACACACACTATGCTAGTTGATTCAAGAGTTCATGATCTACCAATCTGAGGACACATTAAATGAAAATCCTCCAAAATTCAAACCAGCAGCACAGGAATTAATGCACATGAATATATACAAAATATTTGTCTTCTGAATACCCATTACTCAGATGAAATAATTTGTACAACTGCTTGATTATAATTCCCATTTCTAGAGTTTTGAAAGACTACCGTAATCATTACCTCCTTTAGATACTTTGCATGCACTCTGCAGGGTCCTCTTGCAGGTTTTGCCTTTCCTTGTGGGAGGAGAAATTTCCTGAGAAATTGTTCGGAGATGGGATATTTCTGTGTCAGTACTCTCTGTTGTTTCCCCTGGAGAAAAGGGGAGATTCTCAATCACTGGATGCTTTCCCTCAACAATCCTCTTCAACTGATGCTCCACATAATCAATCATACTTTTGCCCTTATAGCACCCACATACCTTCTCAAGTGCAACTGCATGGTCATATGAGTCTGTACATGATTAAAATTAAAATTAAAAATGCTGATAACCACATGAATACAGTACATATTTAGGAAATGTAAAACAAAATTCAACAATCAGCAACATTCCCCCCCAAATTCTAATTAGAATGAAAAATAACAGACTTTGCTATGGGCTAATCACAAAAGTTATCGAAATGTTTACCAATATCACTTGAAGTAAAGCGGACTCTTATGAGCTCCCAATCCTCCTGGGGCATTCCACAGTTTTGTATTGCATCTGATACCCTTAATACAGTCCACGAATTGGGAGGAAATTTAACATGCAGCAATCCATTTCCATTTAAAATCCATATTTTAGGAAGGGACATTACAGTATATGATGTAAAAGCTCGGTGAGGGTAAAGTTCACACAATTGACACATTCTGAAAAAGACAAAACAGCAAAAATTATAACAGCTGAAGAGATTACACATTAAATCAAGAATATTTCATTTCCAAAAGTTTAAAAGTAAGAAATGGCTACACAATGCAAATGCTGAAATTTATCACTATAAACAATGAATTATGTGAATTGAACATGAACTTGCCACGAGCGATAACTGAACAGCTTTTACTTCCCATTATAAGTGCACTGAGACCAAGGTTATTTTAAACAATACTTTTAAAATCTTGTAAAACCTGTAGTGCATCACACTTACCAACTTCAATAGGCTAGTATGTGTGATCTAGAAGTTCAGCAACATAAAATATATCCTTTTCATCCATTGGAAGTAGTACTGCTTTATTCTTTATGCTACTTACAGCCCATACTTGGTTGGGAGACAAGTCTTCAACCAGATAAATGCCTATGATACGTGAATTATCTGGTGTCTCATAAAAATTAGATACCTTTCTGAAATATGGCCCAACAAAATACTTCTCAGATTCAAGGTTGGCAATGAGGTTCACCACAACAATTTCTCCGCTGTTCATAAAAACACAATTATCTGGCTGAGAGCAACTAACTTTAAAATCTGGGTATATTATTTGCTTGTAACTAGGTGGTTTTAACCCAGATGGTAAAGACATAATTACTTTTTGGTTTTCACAATATTTTATGCCTGATGCACTATCTTTTCTCCTTTCAAAACTCCTCTCTTCACGAATTCTCCGAATAAGCTGAGGCAAAATAAGCTCTGGTTTCCTTATTTTCTTCTTTAAATATTGTAACTGATTTTCAAATTTAAAAGAGCTGAAATTATCAAGTGGTCCATATATTTCACAATCCGCAGCAATGTGGCAAAGCCCATGCACATTATATGACAAACTTTCTTTTCCATAAATAGATGCGAAAGTGGTGCAAACAAAATTTAAGAGTTCCCTTGCATAATCAATATTATCATGAAAATAATTTGGAGCTACGAGGATTCGTATTGCATAATGAAATGATAAAAAGTGTTTCTGTGTATTGGCTGGTAAAACTACTTTTAAAACCAGTGGACCAGTGTACAGTAGAAACTGCCGCAATTCCGTTGCTTTCCATCTTAGCAAATGTTTCATAGAGCGAGGTTTCCGAGAAAACTCAGAGGGTATATTCTTTCGCATCGATTCCAATTTTTCACTGATGATTTCCACCTGATAAGATGGTAACCGGACATTCAAATTACCTCTCAGAAAAGAAAAAAGAATTTTTCGCATGACACCTAAACAAATTAAGTGCATATACAGTAGAACCTCTATTTTACGAAGTTGAAGGGACCCAAAAATTTGAACTTTGTAAATCAGAGGGTTTGTAAATTGGAGGTTATCCTCCACTAACTCCTCTGTCTCTGGAACTGATGTGTCACCAAAACCAGCTGATCTCCAACAGTAGGAAATAGTTTTTGCGGTGACACTCCCATGCTCTGGCAACACCTCGCATAGCATGGAGCAATGTCCATGGAGGCACATCATGCACATAAGAGGCTTGATCTGCGACAAATGTAGGCCTACTAAAACTCTGCTGACAAGAATGCGAGTATACTTTCAATGCAATTAAACACTATGCTGCACTTAACTTGTCAAATAGTTATGTTAGGGTTGAAATCAAACTAATTACTATAACAAATAATAGTCATCTGCTCATTCAGGGGAAAAAACAGATATTACGTGAAATTCTCTGTGTGCAGTGTATTTGCAAGAAATTGAAAGGATTTAAAAATTACACCTCAATTGTATTGATTCGCTGTATAGCATAGGCGTTATTCCTAAGGCTATAGCCTATAGGAGACTCACTTTAGTGAAAAAGAGAATGAAACAGCCATGAATTTAAAAAAAACAGGTGAATATTTTTCTATAAATTTATAATGGTATGAACTTGGCTGCTGCAACTGAATTAAGTTCTTGTAGCTGGTTGGTAAATCTCAAAATAAGGGGAATAAGAGAATTAACTCATCCTGCAGAGTATTTTAAGCATATGCCGTTATTCATTAATTAACGAAAGGGGTATATTTAGTGCTAGTCGATTTGTGTTTAAAGAAGCCATTTTAACATGGGAAAGCCAGGGATACATTTTAACTAGGAAATTTCAAAACAAATTCCAACTGACCTAGTATATTTCAGTGAAAAGACCAGAAAATGCCTTTTTTGAAGAAAACGCATTGTTTTAAATGCATTTAATAATATTTCGCAGCTGATTTAACTCAATTTTAGAACTTCACTCGAGTAAATTTGAAATTCCCTCTTTTATAATATGCTTGCTACAGTGCTGACATCTAGCGGAGACTTGCAAGAACTATTTACTCGCGGCTACAGAAAGCGATAACGACGTAAAACACTTCAAATGAAAAATTAAATAATAAAATTGCATCAATATTTGAATATAAGTAATTTATTATTGCAAAATTAGTATTTTTTAATGAAACTAAGCTCCACGACAGCTGCAGCATAGAACTTCCAACGGGAATACCATTTTCAAGTGAAAGGCTGAAGTAAGTTCTGAATTGGGGTTGCGGCGGCTACCTTAAAGCTAATTTTAAATAATTCCAGAGAAAATATGGATCCTTTGTGACGACGAGTTAGGTATTCACAATACACAAAATGATAGAAAAGGAATAGAAATTACCAAGCACTAATCCGATTATTTTATGAACTGGGGCATTGTTTTCGAGAAGTAGGCGTCGTGCCATGCATCTTTGAACATTTTTTCATTGGATCATATAATTAGGATTGAATTGCGATTTGGATGATCAGTCCCTGGGATTTTTGCTACAGTTTAAGCACTTCACAAAGCACTATGCTGAATCGATTTTTCCACATTTTCCTATATGAAATACTTGGACCGAGGGCCCTCTCAACATACCTATCTGGCTTCAGCTGCTCCTGTCGCGGTATACAGCGATCGTTATTCCATTGTACTGAGTTCAGTGCTACAAAATCCTTTCAAAAACTTCGTAAAACAGAGGTCAATCACTCCTAGGGACCGGCCTCTCACTTCGTAAATCAATAAAATCAAGGTTTTGTAAAATAGAGGTCATTTTACATGGTTTTCCTATACACAAAGATCGGGACCGGCGGAATGGTTCGTAAATTGGTGTCATTTCGTAAATTAGAGGTTCGTAAAAAAGAGGTTCTACTGTAGTCAAGTCGAAAATGAGCCACCATGTCTATGCCAGGGATATTAACAAGTGGTGACTCTGACTGTGGAAGGTGATGATCCTCATCACTCTGCATGCGGAAAGATTCATTGGTACGCAAAGGTGCATTGATTTCATCAAAAACAACTAGTGATGGACGGATCCAGGTTTTTTGTCGGATCCGGATCCGGAACCGGATCCTTGCCTGGGTTTCGGATCTTTATCTCGGTTTCGGATCCTTAGTTTCAGATACTCGATTCTGATTTTCAAAACCTAGATTTTTAAAAAATATATAAATACAGCAACAATAGCATTACCAAAAAAAGTGAATTTATTGTCGAAAAAATCAACCTCCTATCACCTATGTGGATAATATTTTCCTGGATCAAGATTTACGGATGCAATAACTATGTCTTATTACTTCTAATATAAAGATCAACTTCCTTATCACATACTCATCATGCAATACATTTTTGAAACCTGTATAACTATTCTTTAGAGTGCAGTTAAAAGAAACATTGTAAGTTTATTTTCATTAATAAAGGAATTATTTTCCAATTATTAATCAAATCCTTGAATGCTTTCAAATTCTTTTTTAGAAACACAAAATATTTTAATACGGCCAAGAGATTCCATTTATGGAATATCCGGGGATTCCATTTTTAAGACGAAAAAATTATTATAGAATATTTCAAGCTGCTAAACTAGTAATTTTGCAATGTCTCATTAATAATAACCTTTAAAATGAAATTTGAGAATTATATACTCCTAAGGAGAGGTTGTGTAACTCTGATCTTGAAATGAGATTAGCCATTTTTCATGCTACTAGAAGCAAAATTTAAAAAAATATCACGCATTTTATTCTCCTTTGGGTTTGCAAGAAAAAAGTAGAATGACATGTGGGGAGCATGTATTCTCCAAAATCAGGTAAGCCGACAATAGCAGAGTGGGGTAGTGGACTGCAGGTAATGAAGTTCGATTCTTATCGCTGTTTAAAATTTTTCTTTCAGCCATTGAATCAAAAAATTTATCATCCTTAATTTCCAACCTTTGTGTGTGGATACTGACTTTTTTGTACTTCTATCGTTTAAAATATATTTATAAATGCGTTGCTAAAAATACATGAGAAAGTTAACACAATGATTCCACGATTTAATTTTGCAATAAAAAATGTTTCCAATCATTTCACTAACGCCAAAGTTTTTTATTTTTTTTTACTTATAAATTGACATGAAATTTCTCATAATCCACTTTTTTGAACTGCCTACTTGCATCACCCTACGAATACAGCATGGCCTGTATTCCTAGGCAGTGTTAATGATCGAACTCGCGACCGGCAGTACACTAGCCCTCATTTTTAACAACATTTTTGAACTGCCTACTTGCATCACCCTACGAATACAGCATGGCATGTATTCCTAGGCAGTGTTAATGATCGAACTCGCGACCGGCAGTACACTAGCCCTCATTTTTAACAACTACGCTCTCATAGGTTCACGGGAATATGGCGAATGTAGGCGACCCGCATGACACTCGGCTTAGTTTTTTTCTCGCACATCCGGGCCCATGGAGAAAAAGGTCAAGACGAGTATTTTTTATTTTGTTTTCCTCGTTTGTGGCACGGAAAAAATCTTCTTCTCACTTAACCTCTCCTTGTTGGTATCTACCATACGTACATTTCATTCGCGGGGCACATCGATCACGAGGCCGCGAGATTTTAAAATATCACCGATCCGGATCTGAATTTTTACTGTCCCTGGATATGATTTCAGTAGCGAATGAAATGAAAGACCCGTGGATCTTTGGATCCGACCCGACCATCCTTAATTTATGAGTGGTACATTTGTAAATCTAATTTAAACAACAAAAGTAAAATAAAATGAGTATTCAGATTTAATGGTTTGAAATTGAAGATGATAACATTTTCGATGCAATGACTAAAAGAAAAAATTAAACTGCGATAGGGATCGAACTTCGCACAGTACACTAGCTCTCGTTGTCCGCCTGATCCCGGCGAATGTAGGCTACCCGCGTGACATCTTACGTATTTTTTTCTCGCGATACCGGGGTAGTGGGGAAAAAATTCATATTTCTTTATTTTGCTTCTAGTTGCACGGGAATATTTTCATCTTATTTCGAGACCTGAGTTACATATCCTCTCCTTGTCAATATCTACCGCAACTACATTCCATTCACGGGGAGCTTCGATCGCTAAGCCGCGAAAATTTAAAATCTAGGATCCGGATCCGATTTTGCTCCGTGTCTTTGGATCCGAATCCGGAACCGAAAAAATCAAAGATCCGCGGATCTTTGGATCCGACGGATCCGATCCGGCCATCACTAAAAACAACCCTTCCTTTTACAAGTGTACCAACAACTGTACATTTACTGCATGATGAGTAACCTGTGTGACCTTTTGTTTGAGTCACAAATGCACGGGCTGGGGCATCACATACATAACATGATACCTTGACTGAGTAGTGTTTGTCATTAATGGTACCCCATAAACACTCAACTTCTTCAGTTCCTTCACATAATCAGACAAATACTCTTTGATACAACCAGGTTTGCATTCCTTGCTAAAATATATTCCAATGGGGAATGGGGGAATTTCTCTATGACATTGTAGACTCATTAAAATTGGCCATAACTGACTGTTACTGCTATTAGTAGCCTGCATACCATCTACGTTGCACTGCAAAAGAATGTTAGATTCTCCCACAAGATAGGGAAAAGTCTCCAGTAATCTAATTAAATTGTTTTCAATTCCAAGGTGGTAATACTCGCCCCCGTTGATCTTCTTTCTTGGTGTGCTTCTGGGGGTTCCTCTTAAGGTACGATAAACAGAGGGAAGTTCTCTGAAGCAGTCATGAGTTTTCAACAATTTCAGTAAATCATTCACTTTCGTACTATTCACTCCAATTGACCATTCCCCCAGAGCACCCTTAAATTCTTCCACTTTTTCATTTTTACCATTTCCCACATTGTGCACAGTTGCCTTACCCCTGATTGCATCATGTTCATTTCTTGCATGTAGTATTTCCTCCAATTCACCCTCTTCCTCATCTGAGTCACTGTCCGGTACCAAATATTCAATTTCATTATAATTTTCTATCTCTACATTGCTGCAATCAAATTTTTCCTGTAATGAATTCTCTGGCACAGATGCCGTACTACTAGCCAATTCCATGTCACTATGACCTGCGTTTGCATCAAATCGTGGAACAATTGATTTGCCTAGAGAACTCGGATTTTGTCTCATATTCTGCACGGATCTTAAAGTATTAATTATACTTAATGTTGCTTTGGTTTTTTCTATTCGCTGTAACCTACGTTTCTGACGGCTAGACAGTGAAGCAATACACTTGTACGGATGACCAGGCATTTTTTTTAGGATTAAATGAAGGCCTCCTTTTCAGCCTGAAAGAACCATAAAGAACTAAGCAAACAAACCCGTGATATTGCTGCAAGACACAAATCTATACGCAATGTCACCATAAAACATTTTTGCGTTTCTTTCCAAAATACTCTACTTTACGGATGAAGGTGCAATTACCTACCTTAATTCTGCAACCTCTAATATTGGATGAAGCAGCTCCAACAGATCCCAGATCAAGTGCCTGAAATACAGGACTTTATTGGTATATGTTTTCTCACATTTGGTTTTGAAACAACCAGTAGCGTGAAAACCACAAAACAAAAAATTTAAATGTGCAGCAATATGATGCACACGATGCTTAGATTCCATTATTTTCACTCACTGCGCAACTTCGATAATTTTAAATAATAACTTTGCGTATTAAGAAACCATTTCTTTCTGATTATTGTCAGTAACTCTTTTTAAAATAATGTTCAGTAAATGGCAAACGAATATGTTTTGTTATAAATAATTGACTCCTTTCAACGAAAACATCCCGGACGTCAAAAATAGATAGACCCAGTTGCCATGCATGACCCTTAGTCCGGCAAAATCCCTAATCAGGCATCACTTCGGTCCCAACTGTGCCGGATTAAAGATGCTTATCTGTATTACTTTTCATATTACCTAAGGGAATCTACCCAATCTATAACTTAACCTGAATTTAGGTTAAGTTATATATTGTGTTAACACAGGTATAAATTTTAACATCGCAGATTAAGGATTACAGCCATTTGAAGGCCCCAACTGTACTGTTAAAAATTTTTATTAGTTATATTTACCAGAACAAACATCTGAAGCACTCTCCTTTAAGGAAATGGGTCATGAATAATAACTAGTTGAGGCTGAATGCTTGTGAAAAGATGTTCTGAAGAAGAAGTGTTGCCATCAAATGATTTGATTAAATTGATCAATGAATAGATGATTTAGAGTGAGCTTCTATAAATGAATGACTGAACATCAAATGATTAGATTTATTTGATCATAATAACCGAGCCGCTAAAAAAGATTCAACAATGATTGGTAGACAGGAGGACTACTGAAAACCTTTTTAAAAAGATGGAAATCTCTAATTCGGTACATCTTAAGACGTTGGCCTGATGAAGATGATCATCAAGGGATAAATGAATGGGAAGGATGGCATTGTGTGAGATATTTAGCGCAAGTAGTGAGGGATGTGAAAGATGAGAATTACATAAATATGAAGAGATTAGGTGAAAGAAGAATGAAGTGGAAAGCTACATCAAACCAATCTTAGGATTTTTCTGATTATGATTGGATATATGTGGAGGGCATTGTATGAAGATAAGATATTCTTCTAGTGTCAACATGGTGTCTCGCAAGTTACTCTGATCCTATTCTTGTGTGTATTGCAAAAAATGTTTAAAGGGGGGTAAGGGATGGGATGCGTCTCAGAAAGCCTCTCCCATCCAAATGTCAACCTCTCCTGCTCGTGGCACCCCCTGCGTTTGCTGATGAGGCTCTGGCGACCGAGTTTCCCGGGATAAGGAAACCCCTGCTACCAAGAGTCAATGGCCTCTCCGTAAGGTGGATGAGCTGTTAGTGGTTGGGGCACTGTTGGGGGGCAAGAAGTCACCTCTAAAGGCAGAGGAACCATTACTGGTCAGAGGCATCAAAGGAGATCGTAATCCTTCATAGGTGGGTGGAGATAAGAGTCTAAACGTCAGAGGAGGTCAAAAAGAAACTCTTCATATTAGAGGGAACAGCTGTCTATGTAGTGCAAAATAGGGGACTCAAAATTGGCTGTTGGAATATCTACTGGCATAGTATTAGTAAGCTCATTGACAGTTAAACTGCAGTGTAGAAGGAAATCAAAACCACTGCATTACTTTTTCATAAATATGTAGAGTAAATACAGAGAACTGTAGGGATAGGTGTGTTGCTGATAATGGTAATCAGAACCCTATATCTAGCGGTGGGAAGTAACAAGCTTATTCAAGTTGTTATCTAATGAATTACTTGACAAGGACCACCAGCCAAAATTCCTATTTCGAATCCAAGAACAGATTTGAGGTTGGGGCTATTAGAGTGAATAATGAATGAGATGAACAAAAGAGAGATTGAAATTCTAGGTTTATGTAAAAATAAGGTGGGAAAGTGAGACTTATATTATGAAATACTTAGAATGAAATTCTTTGGGCTAGAAAGAAGGGGTAGAAGTGGAGTGTGGTGTTGATACAATTATAAATTAATTTAGTATGCATCATGGGTAAGGCAAAAGTTCTCAGAGCTTAATAGGCAAATTACATTTGTTAGTACACATCAAATTATATTTGTTAATCCACTTCAAAAATAGGAGGATAATGTGAGAATGAAGTCTGAACCTCAAGATAGTGTATTATAACAGTCAAGTTCCCCAAACAGCAATGCTGATGAAGGTGAATTCAAGGATTGTGAAGTAGCAATGAAAGAGTTACCTGTTGAGATGGAGGTATAATTATCCTATTAGAATCCTGTCAATGTGATCAAGGTGGATGATTGTCTCTGCAGAAATCTTGTACATCTGGGAGGCACAAGACACAAGAAAGTATCAAATTTATTACTTTCTGGTCAAATAAAGGTTTACACATATAGCAAAATCCAGCCATTGCTATCCAATTATGGATAGTGATCATGAACAAATCATGGCAGAATTCTGCATTTGAATTAAGAAAATTGATAGAATTTGTCAGAGGAACTGGAGAAATTCTTGGCTTCACCAAAAGCTATATGTTGTCAAAATAGATACGATGAATTGATAAAACCTGGAGAAGGATATGGTTGGGAGATGTTATGAAAGAGATTGAATACCCAAATAAAATACAGGGTGCGGCAGAATGACCTCCCCGATTTGGGATGCAAATAAAAACCAAACCAAGAAAGATACAAGAAGAATTTATATCTTTCTAAATAGTACATACAATGCAGTTTTCGATTAATTAATTTCAAAAATGACGTCATTTAATCGTTGACCATTGTTGGCAAGACACTGATTAAGTCTCTCCCAGTAGTTTTCCATGACCCTGTGGGTCATTTCGGGTGGAATAGCAGCAACTTCTTGCGTTATTGCCTCCCTAAGGGCTTCAAGAGTTTGATAACGATGTTGGTATACCTTGCATTTCAAGTAGCCCTAGAGAAACAAATCGCACCGGGACAAATCAGGAGAACGAGGGGGCCACCCTATGTCACCAAGCGAGGAAATAAGGTGCCCAGGAAACATTTTTCTCAGAATTCCGAGGGATTGACGAGAGGTGAGGGATGTCGCACCATCGTGTTGGAACCACACATGTCCTTTTCCATGTTCATGAAAAAGATTACCCAATCTAGGCATCAGAAAGTTTTCAGTCAGTGCACAATATCAAGTGGGCGTAGCCGTTACAGTAACACCATTCTCTTAAAAAAAAAATACGGACCCCACACTCACCTAACTCAAAAACTGCACACCATACTGTAACCTTAGGACTGTGGAGTGGCCAGTAGATGTCTGTTGTAACGCACTACCTGTCTGTCTAAAGTTTGACACTCAATTTTGGATTGTTTCTTATCAGGAACGGGATCATGTCGAGCGAGCGAAAAGCGAACATGAAAGGCACGCTGTGTCGAAATCAGCGATCCGCCATTTTGTATAAATTCCACTACCATGAAAGCACGCTGTATTCCCTACCACACCATGCTGTAAACTGTAAATGGCATGAGCAGAGCTGTCTTTATACGCAAGCACCAATGCAGTGCCCCCACCCAGCCCCTAGCGAAAATGTTCTCAAATCGGGGAGGTCATTCTGCCGCACCTTGTACTTCAAAAGTGAAAACTGGAACCAAATAAACATTGGATTGAGTGAAGAAATATTTTTAAAAGGAATAAAAAATGAAGGAAGGAAACTTTGATACTTATAGGCAATTAAGGAAGGAAGAAAATCATAATATCTACAGAAAAGATGACATCACTATGAAATGCAGGCTAGAGAAAGAAAATTGGACCAAGCAAGTGCCTGAGGAAATTGAAGGGGACGCTAAAAGAAGACAACTAGACAAAGAATTTACCATAATAAAATCTTTCCATTACAATCCAGGAGCAAAGTGTACATTTCTTAAAGGCACACAAGGAAATAAGCTAATAAAGACCAAGTAAGTCAGTGGTACCTACATAGGAAGAGTACAGAGAAGAATTATTTCTTGGCAAGGATATCAGGGAAGAAAGGGGATGCACAGAAAAAGAAGACTAAATATGTAGAAGAGGAGAGATCAGGTCCACCGATAATTGGAGAAAATTAACGATTCCTAACTAAACCTTAAGTCACTGGGCGGCCACCTGGCATACACCAATATTCAATATTTATTACCTTACTGCCTGTCTATCGGTGAAAATTGTATTTTGGCAATCCTGAATCTTTTGATTTCGGCAAGGCTGTGTAATATCGCCCATTATGTTCAACATAGTTGGAAAATGGATCATTTGCAATGCCCTAGATGACTCTCAAGGGGGCATCGGTATCGGGGCAGATGTATTACGAAACTGAGATATGCACATGACACTGCTCTTCTCAGCAACGAGGAACAAAACTTGGCCTCTGTATTACAGTATATTCAGACATCCAGCTCAGTTACCAAAACATCAACTTAAGGTGATAAACAGAGATCTTAACTGTTGAGAGAATCTCATTCTTGATATGCCTGTAAAAAAAGAAATCTTGTACCTGGGTGCCCTACTGATGACAGTGGTGGCAGATCGTAGGAACTCAAGCGGAGAATAGCAATGGCCAAGACTGCAGTTGGAAAGCTGCAAAATTTATGGAAGAAGAAGAGAAATCAACATGTCAAGTAAACATAGACAAGGTAATACTCGAAGGTAAGGCCTGGAGAAAAAGGAGGCAAGGTCGGCCACCATTAAAATTAATGGATCTAATTAAGACACTCGACATCCTCAAGCAAGGCAAAGCAGTCCACGTAGCCCAAAATAGAGAGAACTGCGTCAGATTGTAAACAATGATAACTTGACTCGCTCTTTCCTCCTCTCTATGGAGAAGGAACCTCCAATATGCACAGACTGTGATTCCATTTTGACGGTAAAACATATACTGACAGACTGCATGCAGTACCAAGATATCCGAAACCATCTCAAAATGTCTGGAGAACTAAAAACTATTTTGGGTGATAACCCAAAGGAAATTGACAAAGCCCTAACGTTCCTCCGTGAGACTAATCTCATCACAAAAATACGACCAGATTTTCCCATTTTATACGTTACACACATGATATACTGTGTATAGACAGACCTATAATAGCAAATGAATGAATAGTTTTGTTATGAGTAATATTCAGGTATAAGCATGCGAAGGTGCAGTATGACCTAAGTTGTCGACGCACCTTAAACCAAACCTACCTACCTGTAAACAATGCATGTACTTAGTCCATTTATGTCAGAACACTCGATATCAAGCTAATGACCAATGGAGAGGGAGAGTATCATTTGAAAAATTCCTCACCTTCCTTTTTTAACTCCCTCTTACAACATGGCCATTCAGAAATGCTTCGATATAAAAAACCTAAAAAATTCAATTCTAAAATATCATTTCGCCAAAAATAACCACATCCTTGGCTTTCTTCTTACTGTTTTTTGTACATCCAGTCTCAATATTAATTTTTAAATATGTACCTTCCCAAGTAGCATCATGATATCGGCCCAATATCATTTTTACGCCATCACATATCACTTATTGGTAAATCTGATATTGGCTACCATCGGCATATGTCAAAAGTGATAACATTTGCCATTATAAGAATGATATTTGCTGACTATATTGGGCCGATATAAATTTGATGATAAAAAGACGTCTTTCACCACATTACAGTGGCATAAAAATGATATTACTGTAGTGGTCCAACCCGGATATAACTTTGGACCGAGGGAAGCACGTACAACAAAAATACCCACGGACTTTTCCCGCGAGAGATCGGCGGGACCAACCTGCGTCGCCTGATACAGAAACAAAAAAAATGCCTCTTTAAGAGAGGGTAAGCGGGTGGGGGGTCCCTGACCTTGCGCAATTTCATATGCTCCCTGGCTTTACCGCTGGGGCAGGACGTATTGAGGGTAAGAAAGGGATGCACTGGGGGGTGGTAAGGAGCCTCGCCTCCCGACCCGTAGACAAGGGAGAAGCACACACACTCTCATGAAGAGAGGGGTGTGGAAACGATAAACTCATCATTTTTAGGGTCGATCCCTCAGTTGGGTCTACATAACTGATGCATCTAATCCAGTTTTCCCCAAAAGATCCCCCCTCACCCAAGAAGAGTTTGTCTCTTCTTCCTGGTCACGACAAAATTCATCTGGGCGTGACTCATTCAGCGAAAATGATCACTCCTCCTTATCTGTAATTGTCTACCACCTACCATCTTCCGACCCAGGTGGCCTCCACTAGTGGGAGAGTTGGGCCACCTTTTGGGGGCTTCCACAGCAAACACTTTGCTTGCTTGCATCTCGCTTACCAGCAGAGCCAGTTGACATGCCATTAGTTCTCTTGCGTGGAAAGATATAAGCCTGTTATTAATGACATTCTTATGCCTCAATTGAAAAATTTATTTGAGAGGACTAATGTTGCTTGGATTTATTAGTAATCCCTTCTCACACACAAAATTTAATATGAGAATAATGAATCTTCCTCATCAAAACGGATGAACTGACAGCTTTATAACAAGTGCGAAAAAGTGTTACAATGTTACAACATTTCTATGCATTGGTACAACGCGTAGTGATTTTGTGGATAGATTTTAGTGGGCTCTCTTGATTTTTCATAAACACACTTGATTTATACTTGGTTAAATGAAGTGCTGAGTGACGAAGAAGATGGAAGTGATGAGGTTAGCTATCTCCTGAACCCAAAAAAAGAAGACATCCTCCAGGCATTAAATACCTTGCATCATTTCTCATTACTTCACAAAGTTGATGATGATTTTAAAGATAATTTAAGAAAAATTTTAAAGTAATCCACTCAAAAATGGAATGTTTAAAAGTGCAAAAAAACATCACAGAATATTTTAAAAAGACGTAATTCTGTAAATGAAATTTAATTTCAGAGGGGTTTTTCTTCATTTTCATTTTGCTCAGGCAGTTTCTTTGTTTGCTATGCAATGCTATTTAACTTTCATTGAGTGGTGTACTTTTCTATTTAATTATTTTGGATAACTTTTTTAAACCACCTTAATTTCAAATTTTATCTCTCAGTTCAATTCATACTCTTCCACAGGCATGATTTTCTAATTATAATTAATCAAGTGTATACATAATTATTTATGCACTTGATTGCCACATGTTTAAATGCTAAATCTGTACTTTTGTCTGAGCAGCAAAAAAACTATGATTGTTCTGTTTGTTCTATTGTATTGTACCTATTGTATTTGATTTAAAATTAATTATCTCTCCACCATAATTAAAATAGTTTTAATTTCTACAGAGTAATATGTATGCAATAATGATCTTTTTGTGGTGAAAATAGTTTCAACGTCATACGTTGTGAAATCTTAGTATATTTTTCAAAATCCACTAATATCTTGATTTTACATAACACCCCATTTTTGGGTCCCAAGGTGTTAACGTAAAATCAAGACTCTACTGTGATAAGATGAGTAATATTTAATTTCACTGCCCATCAATTAGTGCTTCATTAACATCATCATTATTCTGGTTTGTTCTAGCTCAGGTGATAGCTAACCTCTGTGTCTGAAGGTTTCATGTAACTTACGATAGGACAGGTCATTTATGAGTGGAGGAAAGTTTGGTCTATTGATGCTTGCTGCTTATTTTTCTCAGAAAGGAACAAAATTGTTGGTTATTGACTCAAATTGCTTATTTAATAATTCTTAATTGAAATGCAAATCTAGTTTCCCATTACATATATGACAAACTCACTACAAATAGAAAATACAATGAATGGTTATATCTGATGAGATTAAAGATGTTTCTAATCATTTTACAGTAATTCATATCCTGGTTTTTAATCAATTAAATAATCTTTTGAATAACTATTATTTGGTTCATATTCCATATTGACATACAATTTTAGCCTGCCAAAATTTATTAACATCAAAAAAGTAATTTTATTAATCTGAATATTATTTTGGTGATCTGTTCTGTCTCTTATCATTTTCTTTTCATTTCCATTGTTAATCTTCTTGTGTTGACTCACAGGAATGATCTTTCATTAAATCTCTCCGGGTGTAAACCCAGATAGCACGTGACTGTGAAGCAAGTCCCAATTGACTGTCCTTGAGATCATGCCAGTTGAATAATATGCAATCCTATCTTATAACCAGCACCCATAAACATGAGATTCTCTGCACTAATTGATTGAGGGTGCATCTTTTAATAGCATTCATAGCTGGCAGCTGCTTGTGTGATATGGACTTAACACCTGGTTTCTTCCAAAATGGCTCCTTGTTAGGAACAGATTTATTCTTGTGACTAAGAATTATGGTTTGAGAAATCAATTATTTGGGGACATCAATTTAAAAGAAACTGATTTTCCCACTGTTTCCCCTCAAAAAAGTCTCAGCCAACCAGAATGTAGGATACCTGTGTGGGCAGGGCGACCTCAGTCTGTGGGTGTTAAACAGCATGAAGGCAGGTGAAGGTGGTCCATTTAGGCTCGAGGGTTACTTGGGCAATACCTACATAGTTGATGCATTTCACCCTGCAAAGTTACGGATCATCAGCAGTAACAGTTCTGACAAAGGACTTGTTCTTCTAGTCGTCAAATTCTTGAGGATCCCAGCAGTTTCCTTCCATCTTTCAGCTTTTTTAATGATATTTTAATAATCTGCATGGGAAGTATTATATAAATTTGGGAAACTATGCGTCAGATATATTAATTTTTCTTTCCCATCAGCCATATTTTTTATCTGCCCGCCATAGACTAGAAAAATATAATGGGATCACTGCCTGCTGCTGTCTAGACCAGTTGCCACATCTGCCCGCATTCCATTTAACCAGGATGATACAAATCTATGTAATACAGTGCCCATAGCTAGTAGCCAGCTATCTGTTTGATCAAGCCTAAATGCTCCAAAGCATTTTATAAGTTAGTCCCTTAAATTCAGTAACTCTGCATATAAATAATTGGTAAACATATTCACTGAGTGTTTTTATCATTGTTATTTGGGCATAAACTTTGTGATGTCACTTTCTCCTGGTATAATTTTTACAGTAGAAGCCCATTGTAGTGAGTCCGGCTTACAGCAAGAATCTCGCAATAACGAGTGATTGGCAATGAACCATCAAACGGCCCATGATTAACATGTAAAAGAATACTGATATTGCGAGGCCAAATGCTCTTGCCACGGTATTACGAGCAATATTTCTTGAGGGTGATGCACTGCAAAGTACAAATTTACGCATGGTATTTATCTACAGCTTAGAGTACAACATTTGTGCCATCTCTAAATTATTTAAAGTCCAATCAACTTCAGGCACTGACGATTTACGCCCGGCCTGCCTTGGCGTATCTTGCGCACGCTTGCACTTTTTAGTTGTTCTTTTGTTAAGCCAACTTCACATAGGAGCGAAATGGGCAAGTGGAAAAGCATTAGCCAATCACACGACAGCGGAGAGCAGTGGTGTGGGTAAGGGGTGGAGTTCAGCCTGCCTGTCTTCACCCTCCCACCTCCACCCGCTCGTTCCTTATGCCCACCCACTCATTCCTACCCCTTGCTGAAGCATACGACGCTTGAATAATTTTATATTCAGAAATAGAAATTGAAAGTACTGTTCTGTTAATGTGAAGTGTGTGTATGTATGATAGTAAAGTCCGACGTTTGTTTTGTTATGATATTTATTCTCACGACGAAGTCGCCAAAAGTTTTCCGTTGACAAAGAATTATTTATTTCCTTATAATTTTTCGATTCATGTATCCTGGTATCAATTATTTCTTCCTGTTAGCAGAAATAATGGTAATACTTATGTTTTCTGGTACATTTGTTAATTTGCATATTTAATAATTAATGTGCTTATTTTTCAATGTTTTTGTAAATATTGCCAGGGTCAATTTTATGTGAATAATTAAAATTTATCCAGTTTATTAAATTTTTAATTTATGATCCCTGAATTCATGGATACGTACAATTCTGAGTGAATGCATCGATATTTCTCAGCAATAGTATCTCACGCAAGTTACCTCCATTTGTTCTCGATTCTCCAGATGGCAGCACTAGTACGACACACAATATGCAGCGCAACCTACTTTTCAGGCTCTTGCTTGAGTAAATAAATACTCGCTGCTACTAATTTTCGAGAGATAACTAAATGTGAATATTAAGAATGGCTAGGAATAGGTACGAGGGTGGTTCATTAAGTACCCATGTTTGGAAAGAAAATACAATTTTTTCAAACCCAAATTATTTATTTTTCAACATGGTCCCTTTTTACTGGTTCACTTTTCCCAATGTCCCTGCCATTTTTTTAATCCCTACAAAATATAGGAATTGTCGAGCTCTGTAAACTACGCCTCTGTCTGGACGATGATCTCCTTATTTGAGCTAAATTTTTATCAAGCGAGCCATTTCTTCATGTTTGTGAATAAGAATCGCATGGAGCCAGGTCTGGCAAATAAGGGGGGTGGGGTAGCAATTCATAACACAATTCATGCAATTTGGCGGTGACAACTCTGGGGGAATGTGCTGGTGCGATGTCGTGGTGAAACAGGACTATCTTCTTTGCCAAATGGGGCCGTGTTTCCTTCAATTTCCTGTCAAAGCAGTCCAATAACTTGCTGTAGTATTCTCCAGTGAATGCTTTGTTGAAATTGGAATAAATCCAGGGAGATATCTTCGGATACACGGGACGGTTAAAATAACAAAACACGCCCATGTGAGGTTACAATGGAAGTAATGCCCTTTATTCAGTTGTCACAAAAACACGCGAAACGAAGGACATACAACAGTATACAATCACTTCAAGGCGGAATTAACTTAAACAAAAAACCAACATGTTTTTCCTTTTTCAAAGTTGCTAAGACTTTTCCGGCCAATGAGATCGTCTTTGCCTTCTTTAAAGCAGGCTCACCGGAAGAAACCCATTGTTTTGATCGTTGTTTGATTTCCGGTATATATTGATCGACTCCAGGTCTCGTCAACAATGACAACTCGATGCAAAAACTCCTTAAGGAGTTTTCAAATTTGAATTTTGCTTAAGTTGCTCCAAACACAGCTTTGAAATTGAAAGCCGCATCCGCTTGTTGTCCACCTTCAGCAATTGCGGCACCCAATCGGGCCGACAACTTTTTCATTGCAAACTTATAACGTAAAATATCATTTGCTATTCCTGTCAACACACCTATGGCCTCTGCTACTTTGTGCACTTACGTTCAATAATCAGCAAGAATCATGTCTTGGACTTTTACAATGATTTCTTAGGTGACATCTGTCGGGAATTCTAGGTGATCCTCAGCAAAAACGGATGTTCGACCACATTTAAATTCGTTGACCCAATATCTAACTGTTGTCCTTGATGGCAAAGGGTCCCCATAAAAAGCATCTAATTTGGCTTTTATCTCCTCACACGTTTTCCCCTCCAAAAGCAAAAAGCGAATCACTGAACGATACTGCACTCTCTCCATTTTAGCGAAAATCACGTTGCTCTGCTACCTGCAATGGCTGTCAAATACTAACTAACCAATGAATCAGTGTGACATTGTTACTGATGTCGTTCAAAATATAGCAGAACACAATGGCACCAGCAACTTGCCTCAGCAATTCCATCTGTCGTCAAACATGGGTACTTAATGAACCACCCTCGTAATTACCCAGGAAATATTTTTGACAGGCGAAAATGCTATATTTCGGTGAGTCATTACAACTTTCTTAACCAATAGACGTACTGCTTAACACTAGAAGACTTAAGCAAAGCATAAGTTATTGTTTTGGAAGATTTTATTCACAAAATGATCGATGAATAAGCAGTTGCGCACAAAAACGGATCTTCTGCCTGTTTCTAATAGCATGGTAACGAAAGAAAAACAGAAAGTAAGGACAACTGTGGGAATTGAGAGGCTTAACCCAGCACCTTCGGATATAATGAGCGCTCGCTATAGCGAGTTATTTCTCAGCCATTGGGGGCACTCGTTATACTGAGCTTCCACTGTATCTGCTTTAAAAGTCATTTAGATGGTTGAAAGATCCTCTGAAAGAAAAATTTGAATGGGTTGTGATGACAGCATGCAGTTTTCACCTGCTTTTCAGGAAAAAACAGAACAGAACATTTTCTGTGCTAAAAAATATACATACTTAAATAGTTTCCCACCAGTGAAGGTTAGGACAGCATCCGATGTTTCTCATAACTCCTGTATTTGATGTATTTTCTTCTGTTCCACACATTTGATACCCCTATTATATTATCCAAACAGCAAGTTTTCTCATCTCTCTTTAGTGCTTCCTCAGTATTCCTTCCTGCAATTTGTCCTTGAAACTCACTTAATCCTTTGCTCCATCCAGCCTCTCCTGATCTATTCAGTTAACTGCCTTTCTGCTCCTACTATACTTAGCTATTCCTCATTTATCTTCTTTTTTGTACCGTCCACCTTACATCCAACATCCTTCTTCATACACTTATCTAAAATCTGACCATTATATTTCCTTAAATAACATTGTATGGTCCTATACAATGGAACGCTCAATATTTTACTTTTAAAATCTCTTATTCATGCTCTTGCTAACCAATCTGCCATTATAGTATTCTCGTATGAGCCTTCCCAGACAGCACAGGTTTGGTATTATTACCGTTTAACAATTGTATTACAGCTGTAATACAGCGTCAAATATCCTCTAATACCATTGTATTACAGTTGTATTACAGAGGCAAAATACAAGGGATATACAAATTGTATTATGGTTGTATATTAGTGACAAAATACAATCGTTTAACGAATTGTATTATTGTTGTAATTTAGATCTCAATTACAATTGTTTTACAAAAGCAATATTTCGTATTACCCCTGTAATTTAGTAGGAAATACAGGACTTTCAACTAAAAATAAAAGTATTGGCTATGTAACATTAAATTTTTTTTAATTCAAAAGAGAACTGTGATCAAACAGTTATTGTTACGTACAGCAAAATGGGTATCTCCTCAATGCCTCTCGTTATCGTGAACTTCCACTAAATAAATAACATAACAGAGCAACCGTATACAAAATTATCTACGATATTCTCAACAAAATAATCAATTTCATTAACGAGCTCACTGGTAAATGTACAAGTGTTACACATAACATTTATCTTTGTAACTAGGGCATTTTTAAAGATATGTGAATTCAGGTATCCCATGGAGCAATAAAGGCGTGAAAAGTAAACACTATATGGAATGCTAATGCACATTTACCGGATTCGCAGTTAAAGTGTGCACAATTCATAGGTCTGGTCACACATTGCATAAACTGTGCAAGGTCATGTACTGAAGCATGCCTCATCCACCCCATTAAAATATCATCGTGAAACCATACCTAACAACTTCTATGAATGCATGGGTTCTCGTCAATGCAATAGAACCAGTTATAATTTCGTCCATCCACACGAACATGGAATCACACGGGTTAATGCATTGTGTAACCAGGCCCTATAAACCATGGCTGAACTTGTAGCTAACTATGCTCCACGTAAATCGAGGCAATTAAAATTACTACGTAAAGAGGATTAAGGAAAAACACATAATACTCTTATCAAGATCTAAATCGTAACAATTATGTTCAAAAGTATTTACACTTGCCATTACCTCTCACAAACAGTATAACTCGTTTAGGACTTTAGTACGCACACGATTAAAAGCTTACTAACGTTGCAGTGGGTCAGCGGATCCATAATAAACAAATATAAATTGGCTATACTAGCGGTGTCCTGCGCTAAAGAAACACACCAAGCTTTTGCATGCGCGCGAACAATACTTTTGTACCATTTTCATTATTACAAATGTAATGCATTGGCTTTACGAATTGTATATTCTTGGTATTTTTACATCGTGTTACAATCATATTACCATTGGCCACATATGCACTTTCACATGTGCATGCACAAGACGTTTGTATTATTTTCCGTGTTACAATTGTAATACAATGGTTTTACAAATTTGTATATTCCTTGTATTTTTGATGCTGTAATACAATAGTCATAATGATTGCTTTGTATGAAATGTCCTGTAGTACAATTGTATTACAATTTTTTTACGAAAACTATACAATTTGTAACTGTACAAGGGAATTACAATTTGTATACCAGTGGCTGTGCTGTCTGGGTTATTATTCTCCCACTAACTTCCCAAGGAGGAAGGAAAGTCAACATGACATCACTTTGACCTCAAAATGACCCAGGAAAAGTCACTATTCAGTCATGACTCTGACTGAAGGAGTAAGGGAAGTCAACATGACATCACTTTGACCTCAAAATGACACACGACAAGAGGGTCATTTTGAGGTCCATAAGGGGGGCCAGTTCCTTTCCCTGGGCCAGCTCTACAGAGGATTATTAATTTTGGGGAGTCCAAAGGCTTCACTCGAGATTTGAACCTGGGTCCCTTCGGCCAATAGCCCGTGGCTACATCCATTAGGCCACTCAGTGGCATAGCCAGGTTTTAAGTCTAAATTTACAAGGCGATGCCTCCTAAAAATTCCCCCCTCCTGCCCCCCCACCCCCTCCTGCCCCCCCCCCCTCCCCATCGGCACCTCAAGACCCAAAACCTGACTACTCCACTAGCCCTGGGCGATATATCGTAAAATATCGCGATATTTAATTATATCAGGAATCCTATATTGAGTTTTGAACATTATGGATAAATGGTTGTTCGATAAATCGGGCCCGATAAAAGTGTCGGGACCGATAGACTATCGGAACCGATAAAATATTACAATATATCATAAGATATTTCAACAGAGAAATTTTGTTCAACGCTCATTTCGATTATCATTATTAATTCCTTTACCTTTCTTGGATTTTCCGGTGAATTCCTCCGGATGTCTTTGGACGCCTCTACCCAAGCAGCATCATGATATCGGCCCAATATCATTTTTACACCGTCACATATCACTTATTGGTCAATCCGATATTGGCTACCGTCCAATATCAGCAAATGTCAAAAGTGATAACATTTGCCATTATAAAAATGACATTTGCTGACAATATTGGGCCGATATTAATTTGATGATAATAATACATCTTTCGCCACTTTACAGTGGCATATATGATATTGGGCCGATGTACGTTTGATATTACCATTGACTGATTTTTCATTAACATGATATTGGGATGATTTAATAAGTAAGATAGTTAAAATATATCCTGGATAAACATGTTTAAGATATTTGGTCACAAGGTATTGTTTAAAAGGTTTGGTCACAAATAGTCAAAGTGAGGTCAAAATGATGGCTAGTCATTTAAGGTCAAGATGACAACATTAGGAGTCACAAAGGATGTCATTTCAAGGGACCATTTTGATGTCACCGTGACTACCTAGCTGTGACTTGAAAATGACATCATCCTGATGTCATAATGACTTTTCATTCCTCCTTGGGATACAACTTGCCCATGTAGCTAAATTGCTTCTCTTGCTCTAGCATGTGACTTTTAATTTTAACCTTTTCACTCTCTTGGTATCTACATTTTTCCATCCCAGAAAGCTTGTGGCTACACCTTGAACATTTTAGCTCTTAGTTTAAATGATATTTTTTCTACCCTAACATTGCCCTAGAAGCTTGAAATTATGTATATCTATATAATACATTGGAATTTATTTTTAATGTTTTTCCCATCACTTATTTAAAGTGTATTTTTCAAGATTAAATATTGTTTGAAGATAAACTATTTCATCACAAACAAAAAAAAAAAACAACTTGAGCATTTTAAAGAAATCATAGTAAGCTGAGCACCTTGAGCATTCAAGGTTAGATCTGTGCCCTTTCGTTCAGAAAATCTAATTACTTCAGTTTTCATACAGTTAATTTCTGTACTGTATGTTTTGCACAGCTCTTCTCAGATACCATGCAATTTCAGGGACATCATAGGAAATGTAAGGATCATTGGGAGAAATGAATATACATTTAGAACTACCTTCACCAGTAGGATGCTAATAATAACAGTAAACTTCTGCACTTCTCTTTTAAGGTACTTATCTAGTAAAAGTTGTAATTCTTTGGCTGGCTAATGCTTTATCAACTGTGAACCTTCTCGACATTCCCCCTGCCTTTTCCCCAGGGTCCATCACGTGCCTTTCTATGAATTTCCTTAGAATATGTGTTAAACACTACCATTATGAACAGCCCTGTCTAAGAGTTCACGATGTCCCTTGATCACCCAAACCATTACTTTGAAGCCACAATGGTATACAGAGGTCAAGAAATAAAAACAGAGTGAGGAAAAGTGCATTAATGGTGTATGTTACCTCCATGTCACACTGGGATATAGAGGGTTAACCACTTCTTTCAATTTCTGCCTCACCTACTAATACTTCTCATTCATCTTGCCTTAAATTCACCTTACATCCTTCTCCATAGGCACCCAGATGTCAGAAGCCAGCAGCCTTTTCCCATCTTTTCACGAAGTCCACATTTCCTCTTGTAGAAGATGAATGATTATCTAGCCATACGGAATGGACATAAATTTGTCGTTCCCCAATGCAATTGGCTATTATACTTTGAAAAATTCATCACTTTCATTTGCTTGTGGCTTACCCACATTTGGTATCTTTCAGACTTCTTTTGAAATACATCTAGTAGTATTAACAAATCCATGGCTATCTCTTGCTTGATCATGTAAACCTCAATCATTCCTGTATCAAACCCATTTCATGCCACTCTAATCTGAATATATTTCTTTTGAATGTATGGGTAAAGCAGCGATGGTATAAACAGCCCTGTACAACAGACCAACCTATTACCAGGCAGGCAATTTATATGACTTAAGTAATTTTATTTATAAAAGTCCCTTAAAACGTTGTTCTATTGGTGTAGCGTTCAAATGCAGGTTTATAAATTCAACATGAAAACAAAGCAAGACAAATGAGTTAAACAAGATCAGATAAGTATAATGTGTTGAGAATGTTCATCTTTGGTGAGATCAGTTTAAATTGATGTAATTATTAACTCATGATAGATATGTGATACCATGGAAAAATTACTGCCTTCAACAGATGTTCTTTTTAGTGGATTACTGACCAAAAGTATGCTAAATATTTTATTTTTATTGTCATCATCATTGGTCAACAATCCTAGGATTGGTTTGACGCAGCTTTCCACACGATTCTTTTATCGGCCAATGTTTTCATTGTGACATAATTCTTCTCTTTTACATTCTTCACAACCTGTTCCATGTATCTCATATGAGGCCTGCCTTTTCCAATCTTCCCGTTCACTTTTCCCTCGGCGATAGTCTTCATCAGGCCATCGTGTCTCAAGATATGGCCAATTAAGTTTCCCTTCTTCTTTTTAGAGTTCTTTGCAGTCTTCTCTTTTCTTCCACTCTTCTTAGGACTTCCTCGTTTCCTCGATTCACAAAATAAAAATGGCTCTTCGACATGAGGACCACCCAGAATAAGAGGTGAAACTCCAGAAATGCTCCAGATGTATGTTCTGATGAACTGTTCCGTTACTTCTACACTTATATTTCCAGCTGTAAGTAGATTCTTCTTTTGATTGAACACCCTCTTTGCCTGGGCTATTCTACTAACTATTTCTTTCTTGCTTCGTACATCATCGGTTACTCGGCTTCCTAGGTAACAGAACTCTTTCACCTCTTCAAGTTTTTGTTTTCCTAGTTTGACATTTGTTTTGGCCTGTTCTTTCTTGCTGCACACCAATATCTTAGTCCTCTTCTTATTTACCTTCAGCTGATATCTGGCCATTGTTCTTTCCATGGTTACTAGAGTCTTGTTCAGAACCCTCTCTGTCTTTGCTATGAGTGCTATATTATCAGCGAATCGCAGCATGCTTATTTTTTCTCCGTGAATAGTCACTCCAGAAGACTACTTCTTAATTTCAATGATGGCTCTCTCAGTGTAAACATTAAAAATTACGGGAGACAGTGCACAGCCTTATCTCACTCCTTTCCTTATTCTTGCCTCTTCACAGCTGGGTCCAGATTTAATCACGGCTACTTGGTTTTTGTACAGACTGTGTATAATTCTTCAGTCATTGTAGGACACTCCAATTCCCTTCAGAATTCCAAGCATTGAATCCCAATCCACGATGTCAAAGGCCTTCTCCAAATCCACAAATGCAATGAACGTCGGTTTGTTCTTCTCCATTCTCTTCTCTATCAGAAGCCTAAGAGCCAATATTGCTTCCCTTGTATGCTTAATTTTCCTGAATCCGAATTGATCTTCAACCAGGAACTCCTCTGCTTTTTGTTCTATTTTTCTGTAGATGATCCTGGTCAGTATCTTCGATGCATGTGTGGTCAGGATTATAGTCCTAAAATTTTTGCATTTCTCAGCTCTTCTTCTTCTTGGGAATAGGAATGATGATGTTTTTCTTGAAGTCCCTTGGAATTTCTCCTGTGGAGTACATGTCACAGATGGTTTAGTAGAGATGAATCAATGTCTTCTCTCCTGCATTTTTAATTAGTTCTGCAGGAACATCATCAATACTAGAAGCCTTATTCATCCGAAGGTCCCTTACTGCAGCGTCGAATGCCGATCTTAATATTGATGCCCCCATATCATCCTTTTCCACTTTGTCAGGATTTGTTTACAGAATTTACAGGATTTGTTTGTACATACATGTCTGACTCTTTGAGCAGTAGTTTATTGATTCTATTCCTGAGAGTCCGAGTCCTACTAATTCATTTATACATTGGAATGACCTAAAAGAGCAGCTTCAACCTAAGGACGATAGCGCTAGTCCCTTGTATGCTTAATTTTCCTTGTATGCTTAATTTCCACTAAAAATATCAAAGACTTGTATTAGATTCGAGTACAACTTATAAGTGCGTGTTTACGTGGTGCTATGCTATGAATGTGCATATGCATGACTATGTAATTCATAGGGATCCATTCCACGAGAATTCATTGCAATAATTACTTTGCATTGCCTTAAATTACCTGGTCACAACATAAACGGCTGCAATATACCAAGAATTAACCTTTTTAAAATTATAGTCAGTCAATTGCAAACTAATATATGTATTTTGTTATAAATAATTGACTCCGTTCAATGAAAACGTCTGGGACCTTAAAAACAAGAGTTACCGTGAATGACCTAGAGTCCAGCAAAATCCTTAATCCGGCGTCACTTCAGCCCTGATTGTGCTGGATTAACCCTTTCGCTGTCAACTCTCGACATTTGTGATTATGTTCAACACCCAATTCTACTTAAGTCTTTTGATTATTTTGAATTCTTTGTAGGTTTTGCTTTCCTATTCCCAAGCAAGAAAATCAATTGACATTTATCTCCACCTAACCGCAGTTGTAACCCAAAGCATTTTCTTTCTGATTTCACTTATATTCGGATGTGACTTTTTGCGGTACACCCGTCCACAATAAAATGTTACCACCTCGGAGGCCGAATTTTTCAAAGTCCCGAGTTGAAGGAGATTTGACAACAGTGCAGCTCTGTCCCTTTAAATGCCCCGAGCAGCACCAACACCGAGGCTCGGTCCTCCTCCTTCCCTTGCCATGGTTTGTGGTGTGGCCCTTCCTCAATGACCTGGAGAGAGATTTTTGCGTTGGAGAGGGAGGGCCGCAAGGGTGCCTTGTGACAATTAGTCGGCCCCAAGGAGTGAGGCCTCCCGAAAAAAGCCTTCTTTTAGATTGCTGCTCGGAGTTACTCCCTTGAAGATGGGTAGCTTAGGTTTCCGCGACTACGGCTCTTGAGAGAGTGACTACCCAAATGTGAATGCAGCTCGAAGCAAGAGTTGTCATTAACACCGTCGATATTTCTTAGTTTATGTCATTTCCACTACGTTCCAAAATACTCAATTTTTGCCTTTATTTCGTCGTAGAAAAATGTGATTATATAACATGAATAACATAGATGAATATTGTTATCAGCATTTACATATCTGTTAACGATCGTGTCATTTTTAAATTATCGGTGAATTATATTTGACTGCGCGATGAGCTCGAAAACTGCGCTTGTATAGTAAATGGCAAAAATACTTACGCTACAACTGGCACATACAGATTTCAACAAGAAAAGAGAAGACTTATTGGACGTCTTTACGGAATATAAGTGTTAAGTTCCAACCTTAATTGCGTAATAAATTAGGAAAAATTATCGCGGATACAATTAGAATTTATTTCAAATTACACACCATCCTCGCGCTCTCGCATACTCGTCTGGTTAATTCTTAGAATGAATACTCATCGGCAATTCATATCGTAGTATATGCTATTGCAAAAATAAAAAAAACTCAATAAATAAAAGTATTAAGGAGATTATTAGGAACAGCTTGAACGTCTCTTAGATGCATTGGTCAAAACTCTAAGTGTTTTCCTATTCGAAGGTCCCTGTTCGAAACCCACAGTCCGTACTTGAGTACTGTGTGTACTGGAGTACTACTACCTCTACTCAAAGGTTATAACATTTTCTCGTATCGTTGAACGGAAATGTGTATTAAGGACAGGACGGATAATTTTACAATGTGATCAGAACACATTCAACGTAATTAGAAGGAATACGTGGAATTACTGAACGACTGTGCAAAAAGGCCTAGAAGATTTTTATGGACTCACCCGTGGGATATGCGAGGAGAAAATATTGTCGGAGGATTTCGTAGAAACTGTACTGACATCTAAAACGGAAACGAGAGTAACAAGGAAATGTGATGGCAACTGAATCTCTCATACTGCTAAGCTTACGCTTAAAATCATCAACCAAGGTATGGAAAAGAGAGTAATAAATGAATGAGGCCGCCTTTTCCGCGATATCTGCTAGAGGACGAGTCATCCAAGCCTGTCATTTATCCCCCTCTGTGACGAAACGTCTCTTTAACCAACGTAATTCTCCTTCGGACTTAAATGTTGGCAGAATACTCCTTTTCAATACTAACCGGGTTACTACATTACTCTCCCTGCTCCATGATCTAACCCCTCTCTTCTAAATAAATTAAAATCACCCTCCATGCATGCAAAATTTCATTACTTGAGTCTTCTTATGATTTAAGGGGTGACTAGTTGACCAGGGCTTGATCACTCGCAAACCTTATCAACTTTCCCCTACCTGTATCCTGTATCGAGCCCCCCCACCATACCCTCCGAATGTGAATTAAAAAGTGCCGGTGACTACGCACAGCCTTACGCAACCCCTCTCTCTAATACCACCTCGTCTCATTCCCCGTCCGCTTCTCTCACCAGCACTTTCTCGGTAATGCATGAACTTTGGCTCAGTCTTCTCTTCTTCCAATTTATTCCTGTTTTACGCAATAGTTCCATTAACCCTTTCCTCTTCACTCTGTCGAAAATATTTTTGAAATTGACAATACACGCAGATATATTCTGATTATATTCTAATCCTTTCCACTCATTCCAATGATTTTGATTGAAAAATTGCTTTCCGATGACAAAATATAAATTTACCTGCAGAAAAAATGTCTCCTTCCCCTCTCTCCCTCTCCAAGAAAACTACATGCCCAGATATGGGCGATAAGTGACCACGGACCGCTTCGCTGAGGCCCTATTCTTAAATAATGCCGAGACGGGTATGGGGACGGATGCATAGATTTTTTCACCTTAAGAATCATCCCCGACACGTTTTATGACACCCACCACTCCATCCAGGACACCTCGGGTCTTCTTCCTACCGGTTCAAGTCTCTTTCAGGGCCCAAGCACAATGGGTATTTAAGGAGCAGGTAAAGCATGGCGGGTTTTTCCTCTCTTAGGACTGACAAAGGTGGACAGAGAGTTTTGCAGTGGGGGGTGGACCGCAAGGGTGCCCTGCGACAATCGGCTCCGAGGAGTGAGGCCTCCCGAAACGCAGCCTTCTTTTCGATTGCTGCTCCGAGGGCCTCCCTCGAAGATGATCGTGTAGGTTTCGCGACTGCTGAGAGAGTGACGACCCAAATATGATTGCAGCTGAAGCAAGAGTTGTCATTAACACCGTCGATATGTCTTAGTCAAAAGCGTTTCCAAAATATTCACAAATACTCCGTTTTTGCCTTCATTTCGTCATAGGAAATAATGAGATCATAAAATATTCTAGATAAGAGCTTGAAAAATGCGCTTGTATAGGAAATGGTAAAAATAATAATGCTATAACTGTTACAGGCAGATTTCGATAACAATAGATAAGACGTACTGAACGTCTTTACGGCATATAAGTATTAAGTTCCAAGCTTAATTGGGTAATATATTAGGAAAAATTATCGCGGATATATTTAGAATTTCTTTCAAATTACATACAATCCTCGCACTCTCGCATACTCGCCTGGTTATTTCTTAGAATGAATACTCATCGGCAATTCATATCGCAGTATATGCTACTTGAAATATAAAAAAATGACAGGACGTGTAATTCTGCAATATGACCAGAACACATTCAACGTAATTATAAGGAATACTTGGAATTACTGAGCAGAGAGGTCGGAGGATTTTTATAGGCTCGCTTGTAGGATATGCAAGGAGAATATACTGTCGGAGTATTCGAAGAAACTGTATTGCCATCTAAAACGAAAATGAGAGTAACAAGGGAATGCGAAGACTACTGAATCTCTCATGCTGCTACGTTGGTGCTTATAAACATCAATCGATGTATGGAAAAGAGAGCAATGAATTTCTAGGTGAGGATCAATTCATATTTTCCAAGGGAATTAAACACGTGATGTGATTGCAGTGATGAGAATCATTATTTTTGGTTCCACACACTGTCCCTCTTCAGCCCCCCATACCTCCCATCATTTTATCCAAGGTACCCGTTCTTCGCCTCACTCTACCCCGTTAAACAATATTCTTCACTTAATCACATATTTCAATTCACCCTCGCCCTTTTCGTCTTCTCTATTGATCAATCAAAATTCTTTCCTCTCCTACCATTTCTAATACTTCATCATTTGTCCTCCTTTTGACCCACTTCAATTTCTCCATCCTTCTCCATACTCACATCTTAAAAGCTCTGAGTATATTTCCATCTTCGTTCCACGAAGCCTATGTTCGAGCGTCATATAGTGCCACGCTCCATATCAAACTTTTCGCTAGTATTTTCTACTTCCCTACTAAACACCCCTGTCAACAGCTCACGTCTACGACTAACAGCTTATCTTGCTAATACAATTTTCCTTCTGTCATCAATGCTGCTATACCCCTTTTTCTCCAATACACTACTTAAATAGCGGAAGGTGAAAATGTGAAGAAATGGAGAGCCTGTCCAAATTCAAACCTTACTTGGAATAGCGCGTATAACAGCACATTTGTAGATCTGTAGTTCATTTCTCGGATGAGTTTTTTTTGTTGTGATCCGTCTTGATTATATTTTCACCACCTACTTACTGTTTGGGGTTGTGGGTATCATAAAACATGCCGGGAATGTTTCTGAGGGTGAAATAATATAGACCGACTTCTGAACGTATCGGAATTATTTCCGAAGGTAGGGTATATCGGCTAAGTGCTCAAAGGCTTCTCTGATTAAGCCGTTTTATGCAAATGTCTTTTACAGAGAATTAGGTAATGAGGCTGGAAAAACTTCTACTTTGTAAGAATCTCGGCCCACGTAAGCCGATAGCTATTGATTTTCAGAAATTAATGGCTTTTGAATAAAGTTCCAGGAGTTCAAGCGTTACAAAAATACTGAAGATCATATTAGCAACTGATCTAATTTCATATAGACGTAATACATGAGCAGTTGAAGTAGTGATCAATTGAAAAAAACTATGGAATAATAAACCTAAGACTTTCTGTTTACACCTTCCTAAGACTTTTTTCACACCTACGTTTTGCGACATGAACGTTGGATGAACCTGAGTTAATTGGTGACTTAGTGATCAATAAATGTAGGCGTTTTGAAGTGTTAAGTTTAGAGGACATAAAATTTCAACCAGAACATTGCATATTTTATGGTCTTATAATACCCGTGGAAGCGCAACGACCATTTAGCACGTTAATCATTGCCCTCGGAAAATCGTCCGGTTGTTATAGGACTCCAAAGTGGTCTCGGAATAAATGTTAGGTATTTTCGAAAGAGGTTATAAAGCGAGTGTCATTTTCTATTATGTTTCTAGTAGAAATGTGGAGAGAAGTGATTGGAACTCATATCGTGCCCCTTCTCCCGTTCTGTGACCACGGGTACGTATGTGTCTCGGACGACTCGTCTTCTAGCAGATATCCTGGACAAGCATGACCACTGAGAAGAGTGGTCTTGAGTCAAGGCGGTCTGCCCTGGTTGTTCACTCGAAAAAGTGTGAAAAGGGAATTGTTCTCGAGGGAAGGGTACCCCCAATAAATGGCGAGAGCAGCGAGAGCTCTGGGCATTTAAACTCTGCGCCAAGGGACAGTGTTGTCAAATCTCCTTCAACTCGGGACTTAGAAAAATTCGGCCTCCGAGGTGGTAACATTTTATTGTGGACGGGTGTACAATAAATTTTGCTAATCTCACGTGAAGTGAGCATTCAGCAGCTATTGTTATGGAGTTCATTTTCCTACAATTCTTCTTTGTTTTTTTTCAAATACTCTGTAGTACCATAACTGCCTTTGCAATTCACTCAATCAATCCAGAGGTATCTGATCTCTCGGACCCCATCAGTAGTTGCTCATTCTTTTAGCTTGAAATCTTTTACTCTACTGCCGTTTATCACATCCATCTCTGATACATTAATCACAGCATACATATATCACAGCATACATATATCACAGCATACATATATCACAGCATACATATATCACAGCATACATATATCACAGCATACATATATCACAGCATACATATATCACAGCATACATATATCACAGCAGTCGCTACTTTCAAGATCTTATTCTCTATTAGTTCATGTTAGCAGCCTTTTCACCTGTTGTAATATTTGGCTAAACTTGTCCTTTTTTCATCAGTCATTATCATATCATAAATGTAGTCTAATACTCCACACATAGCATCTCAGACAAATTCAGTATGTAAATCATTGCCATTAATTTAATAAATCCGGTGCATCATAAGGAAAAGTAATAATTCTCCATTTTATGCATCGTATACTCCTTTATTTTGTACATGATGTTACATTGACAGTATTATAGACTCGAGAAGAGTTTAAAAAGACATTCTCAAATAAACTTTTTTTTTTCAATTTTTACATCTATACATCAATAAGAGCAGAACATAAAAAACAAAGTTAGTATTCATTCCTCGCCTATACATTTCACTAGACTGTTCCAGTATATTTCCTTGTCCACTTGGTCATTTTCCACTCTAATTCCCATTGCCCTCCTTTCAAAAATTAAGCATGTGGGCTTTAGTCCAAAAATTATTAAATAACTTGAACCTGTACTTAATTTTCAGATATCCCTTTCCCTCCCTCATGTCCTCACCCACTCCCCACCACCAGCGGAGGACGGGGGGGAGCATTCTCACCTCCCCTAGCGGAGGAGGAGAAGGGGAGATCTCTCCCCCTCCCCAAGTGGAGGAGGGGAGAGGTCTCCCCCTCCCCCAGTGGAGGAGGAGGGGAGAACTCTTCCCCTCCCCAAGTGGAGGAGGAGGGGAGAACTCTTCCCCTCCCCAAGTGGAGGAGGAGGGGAGAACTCTCCCCCTCCCCAAGTGGAGAAGGGGGGAACTCTCCCCCTCCCCAAGTGGAGGAGGGGACAGCTCTCCCCCTCCCCCAGTGGAGGAGGAGGGGAGGACTCTCCCCCTCCCCCAGTGGAGGAGGAGGGGAGGACTCTCCCCCTCCCCCAGTGGAGGAGGAGGGGAGAACTCTCCCCCTCCCCAAGTGGAGGAGGAGGGGAGAACTCTCCCCCTCCCCGAGTGGAGGAGGGGAGAGCTCTCCCCCTCCCCCAGGGGAGGAGGGGAGAACTCTCCCCCTCCCCCAGTGGAGGAGGAGGGGAAGACTCTCCCCCTCCCCAAAGTGGAGGAGGAGGGGAGAACTCTCCCCCTCCCCAAGTGGAGGAGGAGGGGAGAACTCTCCCCCTCCCCAAGTGGAGGAGGAGGGGAGTACTCTCCCCCAGGGGAGGAGAAGGGGAAAGCTCTCCCCCTCCCCCAGTGGAGGAGGAGGGGAGAACTCTCCCCCTCCCCAAGTGGAGGAGGGGAGAGCTCTCCCCCTCCCCCAGGGGAGGAGAAGAGGAGAACTCTCCCCCTCCCCCAGTGGAGGAGGAGGGGAGGACTCTCCCCCTCCCCCAGTGGAGGAGGAGGGGAGAACTCTCCCCCTCCCCCAGGGGAGGAGGGGAGAACTCTCCCCCTCCCCCAGTGGAGGAGGAGGGGAAGACTCTCCCCCTCCCCAAAGTGGAGGAGGAGGGGAGAACTCCCCCTCCCCAAGTGGAGGAGGAGGGGAGAACTCTCCCCCTCCCCAAGTGGAGGAGGAGGGGAGTACTCTCCCCCAGGGGAGGAGAAGGGGAAAGCTCTCCCCCTCCCCCAGTGGAGGAGGAGGGGAAGACTCTCCCCCTCCCCAAGTGGAGGAGGGGAGAACTCTCCCCCTCCCCAAGTGGAGGAGGAGGGGAAGACTCTCCCCCTCCCCCAGGGGAGAACTCTCCCCCTCCACAAGTGGAGGAGGAGGGGAGAACTCTCCCCCTCCCCAAGTGGAGGAGGAGGGGAGGACTCTCCCCCTCCCCAAAGTGGAGGAGGAGGGGAGGACTCTCCCCCTCCCCAAAGTGGAGGAGGAGGGGAAGACTCTCCCCCTCCCCCAGTGGAGGAGAAGGGGAGAACTCTCCCCCTCCCCAAGTGGAGGAGGAGGGGAAGACTCCCACTCCCTCCCCCAGTGGAGGACTCTCCCACCCCCAGTGGAGGAGGATGGGAGAACTCTCCCCCTCCCCCTGTGGAAGAGTGTGGGGGGAGAGAACACCCTTCTCTCCAGGCCCTAGCAATGAAGTGCATTTCATTCACTTGTTGAACTTTAAAATTTGTTTGAAAATTTTAATATAATGTACTCATTATTATGTATTATGATTTGTTATATTTTCTCTTTTCATTGCAAATAAAGTTTTAGAAGTGATAATATAATTTAATCTTTATTTCATCTACTGTTTCTTTTATCATAGTCTTACCGAAGTACCATGTATCCTTTTCCATTGAGATGGTGACATTCTTCCTCATAGGTTAATAGTAGTATTTGATTAGTGGACAAGTCAGATGCATTCAGTTCCCAAAACTGGTCATATAAATCAAATACTATGCATTCACTTTTCAATGTTTTTATAGTTCCCTTACATGCCAATGACTCTCTATAATACCCTTTACTATCATAATGGAGGTTTAAACCTTCTTAGATTATGGGAGGACTTAGATAAAATGGAAAAATTATGTTGAACTTAGTACCAATAATCATGTCTAGGCATATATAGGGTACCGAAAAACCTACTGTTAACGGTGTTTTCTTCAACGAGAGAAAATAGAAAGTTTAATCTGCACCACAAAAGTTAATTGTTAAGGTTTTCTTCTCAGAGCTGAAATTACTTACAATAGTGATTATCTTATGTGATTATGAATTCCGCTTTTCAATAGAAAGTGATTTTCCTTAATTTCTTGACCTTCATATACCATTGTGATTTCAAAGTATCAGCTTGGCTACCAAATTACTTCTCAAATGTAGTTTTAGTTTGTGTTACCACCTCCAGAGAGCTCTCTGTGACTTCACTCTAGAAGTGCCTAATTTCTATTGCTTTATTAAATATTCCACACAAAATATAAAATCAAAAAGCCTTAAAATAGAAACAAATATTCTATGATTGGAAATAGGAGCATAGATAATAAATAATTTCAGGGAATAAATCTGAATATTTACTTAAAAAAAAGGCAAAGACTTACATTTTGACCGAATAATAAGAATTTCAATTTTTTGTAAAAAATAAAAAGGCACATTTTTTCCAAGTTTTATCCTGCAAATTACATAACTATTTCACAATCTATGCAAAATAAATACTAAAAAATTATTTGTTCTTTTCACGGGTTATTTCGTACACCACCATAAATGGCTTTTACAGCAGATTAGTTTTACACCAATACAAGAGATTGTTACGCTCGCCTCCCATGGCAGCCCTACCCCAATTTAGTAATCATTACTTTACCAGAATTCAGCAATATTTTTCTATCAGGGGTAGACTTCAAGGAGATTAAAATGAACTGAAAGAGTCAACACAGCTGATTTGGGAAGCAAGTGACCATCTGCAGTGACCACGGAATTGCTAGGACATGCTACTCACCATTTTAGAATACATAGTTGTTTTTGAATGCAGTAAAACTTATTAACATAATAAATGAAGGACGGAATTTTAAAAATTCATCTTAGAAACTGATGCATGTGCAAATCACAAAAAAGTGCCATATGAGAAGTTAAAATTTGAAACAGTTTTAGTTATAATATCAACGCCAAAGGTATCAAAATACAGATGCATGCTGAAAAGCCATTTATGCATGCATTATTTTTGAGAATTTATAAAAAGTACATAGGTAGGGTCAAACCATCACGTCAATAAGAAGTAGCATATAATCTGCAAGATGAAAACATTTAATTATTTACCAAGTATCAAGCTTGTGCAAATTACAGTTTTAAAAAATACGAACACTAAAAAAATGCATGGGTTTGGGCATGTCTTTTTATTAGATAGAATAAACTCATGTATTGCTGGTGCCAAAATTTGGTAAACTGTTCAGACAAATCCATGCAGGAAAACATTGCCAATCCCTACACAATTAAAAATGCAGCTAGCCAGCAGGGTGACTTCGATATTTAAATTTCATTTCTGAGGTACAAGAAAAGATTCTAATGCTTTCACGGCATATGCAATTTGTGACGACTATTCGGATCTTCCACAGGGTCAGGTCCTCGACTTCTGCTGACGTTTCGATGTGTGTCGGGCATCATCCTCAGTGCTGAGTGTCGAGAGGGAGAAAATATCCACTATATATACACTCCACATATCTGGATATAGACTGGAGTGTATCTGTAATGGACATTTTCCAACTCTTGACACTCAGCCCTGAGGATGATGCCCGACATAGACACTGGCAGAAGTCGAGGACCTGATCCAGTGGAAGAGAAAAGACTGACACAATATTAGATCCTCTTAAAAGTATGCAGATATGGTTTTGATTTGACTTCCTGAATTAAAAAAAAATTACGAAGAATCAGGGGAAAAGTAATTTTCTAGTAACGTTACCAAAGTGTTTAGTAGGAAGGAGTTGAGTGAAATGACTAACAAGGGAACATGAACAAATCTGAACATGTGGAGTTGCAATAAACTTTCTAACGTAATAGGTACCACCAGAAAAATAAATAATGGTATAATTTTTATCTACCATAGGCTATATACGGAGTGACAGAATGCCTACAAATTACAATATTAGGTAACTTTTTTGTTGGGCTTGACTGATATTTATTGGCAAAAAGCCACCTATTAAACGTATCTATGAAAATGATAATTAAAATGGAACATCAAGATGCATAAGTTTAATCTTAAAGCATGTCTTAATTTTTGACGTGCCCTATATACATGTATTATGACTGTATCGTGATATACTGTGTCCTTTGGGCAAATAAAGAATATTATTATTATTATTACTTAAAACAATAAAAAGATAGAAAAGAGTAAACTTTCTAAAGTAATATGTAGTTTGCAATTCAGAAGAGTAGAAAACTTGGAATGAGATAGCTGTGATGATAATTGTGAAAAGTGAAAATGGACCTCGAATATGATCAGGAATATTTGAGTATTGTTCAATTTGAACACGTATTTGACAGTAAATTTGGGAGAAGGAATGAAGAAATCAATGAATATTAACAAATAATGGAGATATACGAGACTGATTGGTAAATTATACATGGCTCTAGACAGAGTAGAAATTGGAAAATTGGTTTGGATGATAATGGGAATGTAGGGAACTCTTAGACAGAGCTGTTCATGATGGTAATGTTAAGATGGTTCACAGTCAACGAAGCATTAGCCAGCCAAAGAATTAGGTACAACTAGATACCTTAGAAGTTCAAAAGATAACTGTTATTATTAATGTGCTACTGGTGAAGGTAGGTGTAAATGGATATTTAATTCTCCCCGTGATCCTGACATTTCACATGATGTCCCTGAAATTGCACAGTACCTGAGAAGAGCTGTGCAAAACATACAGAACAAAAATAAACCATATGAAAACTGAAGTAATTACATTTTCTCAACAAACAGTACGGATCTAACCTTAGATGCTCAAGGCGCCCAATTCTCAGCATACTGTGATTTCTTTAAAATGCTCAAGTTGCTGATATCTCAGCCCATGATGAAAATAATTCATCTTAAAAGAGTATTTAATTTTGAAAAATAAAATTTTAATCAGTGATGGTAAAAACATTAAATCTTAAAAAAAATCAAATAAGTTTGTACTACAAAGTTCAAATTTCAAGCTATTAATTTAATTTTAGTCTTTGAAAATGACCTTTTAACACGTTCACTGCGGGGCTGATTAAAACCCTACCCCTCACAGCACGGCGTGACCCACCGGTGGGTCACACTCGGCCTTTTGCATGGGTGGTGTGACCCACCGGTGGGTCACAGTCCTTCTGAGCTTCTGGCCACTGCCGAGGGATGGTGGTTGAAGCGGCAACACTCGGCTATTTCTTGAGATTAGAGGAAGGCGACTCAGCCTCTCCCCCAGCCCACCCCTCCCTGGCCACGTGGGGCATGCTATCGGCTAGACCCTGGCGTGGGATGGGGGAAGAGAGGGGCAACAATACAATGCATGTGGTAAAGATTTGCTGATGTTCGGAAAACCCAGGAGACTCCCACCCGTCTCTGTTTATTGCCCTTGCCCTTAATCGTGCTCGTGTGAGATGTAGATGCCCGTCCATACGTATCGATTCCCCAGCCCTGCTCACACTGAGAAAAGGGAAGAGTACATAGTGGTTTGTCTCACTCAGAAAAAAGTAGTGTCTGCATTTCGGAAGACGTTCACGGCAAGGGCACGGTCACTCATCCACCACTGAGGGATTGGCTCAAGAATACTACGCGACCCTTTCCCAATTACCCTTCTGTAGAGGGGGGGGTGGGAGGGAAGAGAGAGTCTCAATCTCGCACACAGCCGGGCAAGTGCAGTTCGGACTGTTTAGTTTACTAGCAACTGACGGACAGCCAAGAGGTTGAGGAGAAAAAATTTTCCTAAACATTTTCATTATTTTTAATTAGTTGATATATGTTTTACTATATTGAGTATTGTTCATCCTTATGTATAAAAATCGCAAAAACTAAAAAAAAAGAAAGAAAACAAAAAATAAACATATTTTGGATATAATACGCTAATATGTTAATTTGTTCGTGACCCACCGGTGGGCCACACCGCTCACGCTGAAAAAAGTTTCAGGAGGGGCGGCGTGACCCACCGGTGGGTCACACTAAGTTTCACATAGTAGTCTATTATTTGAACTGTGACTAACCTCTGGGTGAAGTCACTTGAGAAGTTCTCGATTCCTACTCTCACAAAACTCCTCGCAAGTTACGACAATTCAAAGAATCTTATGGCCGCGGTGCTAGTCGCATCTGAGTGACCCACAGGTGGGTCACGCCACAGTGAACGTGTTAAACAAAGAGCTAAAATGCTCAAGGCGTAGCGACAAAGTAATTTTTTAGCACAGAAAATGCTCCGTTCTCTTTTTTCCTGAAAACTACATGCTGTCATCTGAACCCATTCAAATTTTTCTTTCAGAGGATCTTTAAACCATCTAAATGACTTTTAAAGCAGATAAAATTTATACCAGGATTCATTCATTGTTGGGGCAAAATGTCAGAAATTTTCAGACAAGTCCAAATGTTCAAGTGACGTTTCCTTGACAGATAAAACTGCACTAAATTTTACATCACACAATAGAGAGTCATGAGCATGTGAAGAAAACAAGTTTGTGATTGCACATTAAAATCCAACCAATATCTAACCATACTACAAATAAATAAGAGAACTGTAGAAATGGGAGAATAACATCCCAAGCATTGACCAGTTTGGGTTTTCAATACCATCTATCTCTCGTCCACACTTCAAATAATCAAACTTCTTACCTGGAAGAGTGTCTCACCCCATTCTCCTAATACAGCCTGCATGAAAAATGAAGTCCCATTACATTGTAGCAATGAGAAAATATGGAAACTGCAACCATTTCATGTCCGCAAATTAAGTTGACATTAAGGTCACTAGTACCCATTCTATGAAGAGTGAGGTATTTGCTGCAAAAAACAGAATTAAATTGGAAGGACTGAACTCCAATCCAAAATTTGTACAGTGAAACTTGCCATAAGGGACAATCTATATGCATACATATATTATGCAACTCTTTTAAGGGGCAATGGGTAGGATAGTAATTACCATGTACTGTTACATTGACAGGAGGGGGTCCAGTCATGTTGGAAGAAAGATTAACTCATTCTCAGTTCAAGTGGTAATGACGAACAAAAGGTAATTTGTGAGTAAATTAGAGGATTCAGGAATAAATTAGGATTTTAAAAAGCAAGTGCTCTATCATTCACAAAAGAAGATTTGTGACCAAAATTACATGATTTCATCAAGTGTTGACTGATTGAATGTAAAGGAGCAATATAGGAATGTGAAAAAAGTACAAAATCAACATTATATACGAGCGAACTCTAAGAGATCCAGAAATAATCGAAAGCTTCTTGTTCTTAAAAAAATAATTTGATCCAAGTGTGCATCACAGGCTTTTGATGCACACATTACAATCCTGACTTTTACAAAAACTGTCATAAGGGCTATATCTATCATGATATGCATAAGGATCTAAAAAATATATCCAACTCTGCATCATATTAGGAGAAAGTGACATCACAAAGTTTATGCCCAAATAACAATGATAAAAACACTCAGTGAATACGTTTACCAATTATTTATCTGCAGAGTTACTGAATTTAAGGGACTAACTTATAATGCTTTGGAGCATTTAGGCTTGATCAAACAAATAGCCGGCTACTAGCTATGGGCACTGTATTACATAGATTTGTATCATCCTGGTTAAATGGAATGCGGGCAGATGTGGCAACTGGTCTAGACAGCAGCAGGCAGTGATCCCATTATATTTTTCTAGTCTATGGCGGGCAGATAAAAAATATGGCTGATGGGAAAGAAAAATTAATATATCTGACGCATAGTTTCCCAAATTTATATAATACTTGCCATGCAGATTATTAAAATATCATTAAAAAGGCTGAAAGATGGAAGGAAATTGCTGGGATCCTCAATAATTTGGCAGCAAGAAGAACGAGTCCTTTGTCAGAACTGTTACTGCTGATGTTCCTACGACTTCCATAACTTTTCAAGGCAAAACGCTTCAACTAAGTATACGTTTACCTATATATTCTAAGATTCAACAAAAATTCTGAGCTAGTTAAAACTGAGCTAGCTAGTTAAAAACTTGTCTGATTGCAGCTGATTACAAGGGAAATTCTGAGTTGCACATTATTTCAATAAGAAAACTGGGAAGTTTGTAAGTTCTATAGAACTGTGAAGAACTAGGCAAACAATGCACATATGTATGACCATGAATTGTAAATAAATGCTGTTTGTAATACATCAAATTTACCAAATTCTGAACATATAATGTGCCAATGTATTCATTCATAGTCAATTGCACATGCATTATTACAGCTTCATACTCCAATGAGACTCATTTCCTACCACAGTAATCATGGTAATTATAATCATACCATTAATAGGAAACTATAGGCTAACTACATAACACAGAAGCAGCTGCCAGTAATGATTGCTGTTGAAAAATGCACCCTCATCCAATTTTTCAAAGCATCTCATGGTTATGGGTGCTGATTTAAGATATGAATGTATATTTTTCAACTGGCATTAAGTCAAGGACAGCCAATTGGGTCTTGCTTCACAGTCATGTGCTATCTGGGTTTACACTCCAAGAGATATAATGCAATACAATTTTTTTGAGATAAAAGATGAAGATAAACAAGGATATATCACTAAAATATCATTCAGATTAATAAAATTACTTTTTTGATATGAATGATTTTTGGCAGGCTAAATTTACAAGTCAATGTGGAATATGAGCCAAAGAATAGCTAAAATAAAAGGTTATTTATCATTCATTCCTAAACAGGATCTTAATCATAATAAAATGATGACGAACATCTTTATTCTCATTAGGTATAACCATATTGTGTATTTTCTGAAAAAAGTGCTTTAAGGTTACTAAACTGTTTTGCTTAGACTCTGAGGATTGATCATGAACTTTCATAATGCACACACACGTATTAACTTTATATTTAAACTGTGCATAGGAAAGCTAAAAATGACAATGTCAAAATGTTGTGTCCAACACTTCAAATCAACTATCTCAGTTGGCAAAAAAAAGTCATTTGGACCACTACAGTGAGCAGTGCGCATGTAAATGAGTTTGATTAAGTTATAAGAAAGGAAACCCCATGAAAGAAATATTCATGACCCAAATCCAGAATTGGCTACAACGGACATGTGGTTGAACCTTGGAGGACTAGACACTATCCTTAATTTATCTAACTTCTCATTGAATTCTCCAGAAGCCGAAAAATGTGTTCTATTGTATGTATGATGGTAGATAGTGATACTTTTAGATTATTAACCAATCTGATGCCATTTCATAAAAATGGCAACTAATATTTCAGTAGAAATGGTCATAATCATAAGTAGTTTAAATTAACCACAAAACAAAGCTCTCAAAAGAACACTCTCAGGAGATGGACATTCTGAGGTAATTAATCAGCCATGGAGATGCTCTAGAACAAATATTAAATGACCCATACTTAGTTCCTATAACCATGAATTTTGCATGTTGCCCTGCCAGGAAGTTCCTGCATTAAAATTAAAGCAGAATTGAAGTTGAATACACTAATAAGGACCGGCCATAGCAGCTGGTTTGAGAACGTATTGCCTACAAAGCATAAATGTTCAAATCTCACCTCCACCAGGTGGATACATTGTTTATCTTAGAGTTGCATTAAAACATACGATCCTATCTAATATAATCCCACCTTGAGTATTAGACTAAGGGTTACATGGCTCATCTTATTTCCAAGTCAAGTCAACTACGGGAGACAGAGTAAGGGGTGGGCGGGTGTATTTGTGGATGTAAATTATCACATGTATGCCTTCATTTGAGCTTAGCTAACAGATATTACTGAAAATATGTTAATAACAACTACGGAAAGGAACCCATTGCACAAAAAAAACTTCGTTAAAAATGCACCACCAATAAATAACAGTTTGTTAAGAGGAATTTTTAACATGATAAAATGTCCATTTTTGATGGGAATTAACCTTCACTTAATTGCAACCATAACTTTGTTAAAAACAGGTTTGATATAAGTGGGCTTGACTGTAGTATACAAGTAAGAGAAATAACTTTTGAAACTCGGCAAGAGGCTGAAAAGTCTCTAATGTCTATAGAGTAAGGTAAGGCTGAGAGCTAAAAAAGAGAAAACTATTTTAAAGGTACTTATAGGGAGTTTGTCAAAAATGTAATGGGAAACTAAAGATGCATATCAACTTTGAATTAAGAACTAACTACCAATAAAACAATTAGAGTCAATAACCACCTATTTTGTCCCTTTCAGCGAAAAAAAAGCAGCCAACATCAATAGACGAAACTTTCCTCCACTCATTAATGAACTATGCTATCACAAGGGAAACAAGAAAACCTTCAGATACAGAGGCTATCTATCAACTGAGCAAGAGCAAACCAGAATAATGATGATATCAATGAAGCACAAAGTGGGGGGTAGTGAAATTAAATATTACTAATCTTATTAATTTATATGAAAGATACGTTGAAATAGAAAAATTATTACAGAGGTCATATTAACTCTTCCACAACCAGTTCCTTGCTTTAGAATGCGCAAAAACTAGGTGAATTTTCATGAAATTTGTAAGTCATATTTTACCTTATTTTGTATGAATTTACATCATATTTATATAAACAACAAAATGTTTAGTTTTGGAAAAAATGGTAAAAATATGATAATCTGAAGCAGAGGCAGACCATCATCAAAAAGTCAGTCGATATGTAGATTGTCTCATGACAGTATAATGGTTAAACATACTTCGATCATCTGTTTACTTATTACTGTATTTATGGCAGTGATCAAAATCTCACAGAATTTAAACACAGTGGCATATGATCACAAAGCAAGATATTGCTCATGATTCAAAATAGACGAATCTTCCAACCAGTACCTGTAACCCTAAGCCAGTCAGCAATGATTTGTCAAGGGCACAACTGGCAACCGCAACCATAACTAGCAACCTCTTTCACAATATGGGCTTTGCATGGAAGACTTTTCTGTGTAAAAATGTCATTATCCCTTCAGAATCAAGGCAAGTTTCACTGTAAAGGCACAGAAAACACAAGTACAATTTAGGCCTGCACTTATTGGTGGATGGTAATAGGGCAAGGTGCAGGGATCATCCTTTATTAAAAGCACTTTTCACATAATACATATACAAAAATCCTGGACTCAGGGCCAGATCTTCAAGAAGAATGTGGCAGAGGATAGGGAACCAGCCCCCTATCCTGATGTATGTCAAAACCTTTCAGAGTTGGAACTTGGAGACAGCTAACCAGAACTAAATTCAGAAGCACCCCAAATCCAGGTCAGGTTGGTGAGGGGAGAGCCTCGATACCCAGAAAATCACACAGCAAGAGTTTGACTTGAGGATAGGGTTCCCATTCACCCCATTTTCCCGCAAACAATCCGGCTTTTTTTAAGTAAAAATGTCCCTAGTTAATTGTTCAAGTCAAACTTTTCTAAAGTAATCTTCATGAAAAATGGATATTACCTAATACCTGATTCTTTTTCTTGTTTTGTTTTATAACAGAATTAATGAAAATATTTATTTTTGGCAGTATTTTGAGTGCTAAACACAATAGTTTTGTTTGCCAGGTCCCACTTATTTTATCTCAAGTTTGTGTGAAAATTTTATAATTTCCCAGATTTAAGGAAAATAATATGGAAACCTTCTCCAAGACTTCTCCTGGGTTTGGACACTAAACCTCTAGTTAGTTGTCCTAATCTCCACCCACTGTAAAGTAACCATCACTGGCTACTCCCTTTGATTTAGATCTGGTATATGTGCAGAAAAAACTCCTTATTACAAACTTCCATATTACTAACTTTTTTCATTGCAAAGTAAATTGGCTGATTCTACATAAAAGTTTTTATAGAGACAGCCATATAAATGGGACAGAGTTAAGTTTTATAATATTTATGATATCATGAATTAACCCAATAAGGCTTGTCTTTAAGTGAAAAAATCTCACAATTATGAAAAAATGTAAATTTGAAGAAATGGTCATGAAAAAAAGACAATCTAATACATTGCCAAGAGATTAGGACAATACTCCATTCTGCCCCGCATGGTGAGAAAATGTGACTTCAAAACTTTTGCTATAATGAAAAAAGTTCTTTAATGGCATAAAAAAAATTTTCTTAAGCCTAACTGTCTCCTAGTCATTTCATTTGAGACATTAGTCAAGAATAATTTCTACACATAGCATGAATAATTATTTTTCTTACTGACTAGAGTTAATTGTGAATTTCACACTTTGTCCAAAGAGTTTTATAAAATGCTGTCCACAAACCAACAACTTTAAGATACTACTACTGCATTTCTGATTTTTGGAGGCTATAAACTGGTGACATGATCATTACGTGTCATATATGTAATTGAAAGAAAAACTGATCACTTTATGTTATGGAAATACTACTGAATGGCATACGGAATGCTGAGATTGGCAAATATAAACAAAACATTGAGGATACTTACAAACTTCAACCTATGAATCAAGAACTCAGAATTGCATAACCAGTAAATATTTCATCCCCCTTATTGTAAATGTTGCTAACGATCTCCCAGGAAACTTGATAGCATGAGTTACGAGTCATGCTTTAGTCAATTTTATTTTGCTCATTTATCTAGCAATGAGAATTGATGCAAAAAATTGTCTACATAGTATAACCTGACACAGGAGAAGCTCACTCATCTGGCTTTCACTGAACATCACTGAATGTCATTGAAGTGAGGCTAAAGGGTTGACAACTTAACCACCAAGGAATAAAGGATCTCATTTGATTAATAATTTACTAAATGCTCAGGTTTCCATAAAGCTGTACCAATTATCTTGACAAAATTGTTCCAGAAAAATGAGATAGCTCTACACCAATTTTAGATAGAAGAGAAAATAATAAAATTTTGACTTTAAATCTGAAAAATTCTTCTTATGCAAGGTAATGTTCCTTACTGTTTTGTAAGTCCCATCAATTGTGTAATATTGAGTTTCCACTGCACATATTCAGAATTCGGAACCCTCAGGCAAACAATGAGCTTCATCATACAAAAGCTATGAGATTAAGATTTCATTTCAGTGATTTTGCATCAAAGCCTGTGCCCATTCCAAACATATTTAATTCAAATCTCAACAGAAATAACTGTTTGATATAATTTAGATAAATATTTTTAAAAATTTCAAAATAAGTTGTGAGCAATGTTACCGGATACAAGAAAAAAAGCAAACAAAGTTATTGCAATTCAAGTTGAAATTCTCTAATTGTACCAAATTGCTCAGCATTTAAAAGAAGTAGATAATATGCTTAAAAATCTTTAATATGAATAAATTCAAAAATATTGCAATTTACTTGTTTGATAACAGGCAAAGTTTGTATTGCAGCAGGTGGAAACATTGTTGGAATGTAAAAGGATACCGAGGAGACGAGAGAGATCTAGTGGGCAATGGGTAGAGTTGAGTCTTCTGAAGGAGGACTGGTTTTACATGTAATCAAATGATGATCCTCACTTTGGGCAATATTTCTACTATTAGACAGTACTATCCTAGTATTCAATAAACTGTATGGTAATTACCAAGACTAGTTTAACATCATGCTCAGTTGTATTGATAGAGAGAGAGTTTGGGTCATCAAGTCTGGAGAGAGGTTTAGTAGATTCAGGGATATTGCATTAGTTGGCAGAACATTTTTTGGGGATTGAGAGCATATGGGATTAACATTGGTGGTGGTTTTGTGGCTTAGACAAATAAGGTACATATTTCAAAAATTAATATTAGGGAATGAATGCCCAAAAAGCTGTAAGATAAGAGCTAAGGTTGAAGATATTTTTGGTGAGGCGAGGTTTGGAAGATTTGGATTTATTTTTGGATTTTTGTACTGAGGAGAGAGTCTCAATAGCCATGTTATGAGAGGGATTTAAGAAAGGTAGGTGAGGAATTTTTCAAAGGGTTCTCTCCCTTGGTCATAAGCTCGATATTAAGTGTTTTGACTCAGACTAAGTACACGCATTGTGTACAATCTGACGCAGTTCTCCATATCTTGGGCCACGTGGAATGCTATGCTCAGCTTGAGGTTGGTGAAGGTTTTAATTTGATCCAATAATCTTAACGGTGGCCGACCTTCCTGCCTTTGGCTGCAGGCCTTATCTTCGAGTACTATCTTGCCTACTTCTGCTTGATATTCCTATTCCACTTATTCTTCCATATTTTTTTTTGAAGTTTTTCAATTGTAGTCTTGGCTATACCATTCTCCGCTTGAGTTCCTTTGAACTGCCACTACTGTCTGGCAGCAAGGCACCCACCCTAGTAGCAATCAATATCTATACAATATCCATAGTGTGTTACCAATATCCAAAAAGCATTACATCTAAGTGTAATATTGTGTGGATATTGTATGGATATTGATGTCATGCTTTTTTGATAACCCATTACATCTAAATGTAATATTGTGTGGATATTGTATGGATGTTAATGTATGACTGCCTTTCCCTGGTGAAAAGTTTTGTGTACACTAATATAATATAACATAATAAACACATGTTCTCAATTTTCCAAAAACCTACCTACACGAATCAAGTTATTCCTTCTGATTCTTGCCATCCCATAGCCCAAAAACTAGCCAGTTTCAATTGTATACTCCATAGGCTAATAAACATCCCCCTTTCAAAACACAACTTTGAACGTGAGCTCAATACAATTAAGTACATTGCTCAGAAGAATGGTTACAGTGCTAGCACTATTGATACATTACTCCGGAAAAAGCTGAAAAAACAGGTGAAAAATTAACACGTCCCTCTTACCAGGCCCCAGTGCTCCAGAGAGAAAGTGGTGCAAAATTCCCTTCCACAACCAAATTTCCCACAAAATAGCTAACAAGTTCCCTAAAGACAAGTTCAAAGTGTCATTCTACACCCCCACAAACCTACAAAAAGCCCTCTGCGTCAATAAAGATCCCATAGAAGAGTCCAAAAAGTGCGGTGTTTATGAAATCAAGTGCGATTGTGGAGCCAACTACATCGGCCAGACAGGGAGGAATTTCTCCACCCGTATCAGTGAGCACAAAAAGTGCTATGTCTCTGGTAACGAAACCTCGTTATTCGCGAAGCACCTCATGGACGTGAAACACTCTAGTGACTTTAAATTCCACGTGCTCCACACTTTGGAAAAAGGAAAGAAATTGGACGCCATGGAGCAAGTGGAAATTATTCAAAGTAGGAACTGGAAGCAGAATCATCTAAATGACCTTCAATTTCTTCCGTCCCCCTCCCCCCTCCTCTCCATCACCTTCCCATGAGTCGCACACTCTTCAGAAGGGCTGCCGCAACCCTAAGCACCGGACCCCTGCCGCCCCCTTCCCCACCCTCTTCCCCCCCTCATAATAGCGCTGTGCATGAGACGGCTATATAAGCGCGGGCGGAATGCCCTGCAAGCTTTATTGCTCTGAGGACGATGGAGGAGTATTCCATCAAAACGTTAGCAACAAAACATCTTACTCGGCTAGAAACCTGAGAATGTTTTTTAAATATATGGTTATGGTTAAGAATTGGTAATTTTTCTCTAATTATTGGTGGACATGGTTTCTTCTCTTCTACATATTTAGTCTTATTTTTCTGTGCATCACCTTTCTTCCCTGATTTTCTTTCCAAGACAAAATTAATTTATTTCCTTTTCTGGCTATATTAAATGTACACACTGCTTCTTGATTGTAATAGAAAGATTTTATTATGGTAAATCCTTAGTCTAGTCGTCTTCTTTTCGCGTCCACTTCAGTTTCCTCAGGCATTTGCTTGGTCCCATTTCTTTCTGTAGCTTGCATTTCAAGATGCAATGCCATAAGAGACAAGAATGGAGAACTTTTGATTGAAAATGAAGACAAAGTGAAGAGATGGAAAGTTTATCCGGAGGATTTATACAACGGAAACAATCTCAACAAGAAAGTGATTTAAAGGAAAAGCGAAGAGAAAAGTCGAAAACGATGATATGGGAGGATCAATATTAAGATTGGAATTGGATGCAGCAGTAAGGGACCTTCAGATGAATAAGGCCTCTGTAACTGATGATATCCCAGCAGAATTAATACAAAATGCAGGAGAGAAGACATCAACCCATCTCTACAAAACCATCTGCAACATGTATTCAACAGGAGAAATACCTAGGGACTTCGAGACAAACATCACGATTCCTATTCCCAAAAAGAAGAGAGCGAAGAAATGTGAAAATTTTAGGACTCTAAGTCTGACATCACATGCATCGAAGATACTGACCAGGATCATCTACAGAAGAATAGAACGAAAAGCAGAGGAGTTCCTGGGTGGAAATCAATTTGGATTCAGGAAAAGTGAGGGTACAAGAGAAGCAATATTGGCCCTTAGGCTGCTAATAGAGAATAGAATGGAGAAGAACAACCCAACCTACATTACATTGGTGGATATAGAAAAGGCATAAATTTTGACGTTACACATTTTGACAATGTTGATTGGAATTTAATGCTTGGAATTTTGAAAGGAATTGGAGTGTCATACTATGACCGAAGAATTATCCACAGTTTGTACAAAAACCAAGTAGCTGTGATTAAATCTGGACCAAGCTGTGAAGAAGCAAGACTAAGGAAAGGAGTGAGACAAGGCTGTGCACTGTCTCCCGTAAATTTTAATGTTTATATTGAGAGAGCCATCAATGAAGTCAAGGAGAAGTGTTCTGGAGTGAACATCCACGGAAAAACAATCAACATGCTACGATTCGCTGATGACATAGCTCTCATAGTAGAGACAGAGAAGGATCTGAAAAAGATGCTAACAACCATGGAAAGGACAATGGCCAGACATCAGCTGAAGATCAATAAGAATTAACTAGTTTATTCCAGTCGTTATCCAATGAAATACTTGACAAGGACTAGCAGTCAACAATCAGTCAAAAGCAGTTAATAGTTAATTCCCCCTGTTAGATTTATGGTTCTGATAATCATTATCAGCAGCACAGCTCATCATCATCGGTCAACAATCCTAGGATTGTTTTGACGCAGTCCTCCATTCAATTCTTCTATCGGCCAACCTCTTCATATTGACGTAGCTCCTCTGTTTTACATCCTTCACAACTTGCTTCATATACCTCATGTGAGGCCTGCCTTTTCCATTCTTCCCATTAATTTTTCCCAAAAGAATTTTCTTCATCAGGCCATTGTGTCTTAAGATGTGGCCTATTAAGTTGTCCCATCTTCTTTTTAAGGTTTTCAGTAGACATCTCTTCTCTCCCACTCTTTTTAAGACTTCATTTGTCACTAGATCGATCAATTATATCCCCATCATTCTTCGAGCAACACTCTTAACCCTACAGTTCTCCATATTTATTCTCCATATTTAAGGGAAATTAATGCATTGGTTTTGACTTCCTTCCACACTGCAGTTTTACTGCCAATGAATTTACTTTGACTATGCCAGTCAATATTCCAACAGCCTATTTTGAGTCCCCTATTTTGCATTACATAGACAGCTGTTCCTTCTAATTTGAAGCGTTTCTTTTGACCTCCTCAGACGTTTAGACTCTTGTCTCCACCCATCTATGAAGGACTACGATCTCCTCTGATGCCACTGACCACTAATGGTTCCTCTGCCTTTAGAGGTGATTTCTTGCCCCCTATAGTGCCTCAGCCACTAACAGCTCATCCACCTTCTGGAGAGGCCATTGACTCTTGATAACATAGGGTTTCCTTATCCCGGGAAACTCGGTCGCCAGAGCCTCATCAGCAAACGCAGGGGGTGCCACGTGCAGGAGAGGTTGACATTTGAATGGGAGAGGCTTTCTGAGACGCATCCCATCCCTTACCCCCCTTTAAATAACATTTTTTTAAATACACACAAGAATAGGATCAGAGTAACTTGCAAGACACCATGTCGACACTAGATGAATATCTTATCTTCATACAACACTCCTCCATATATATCTAATCATCATTAGAAAAATCCTAAGATTGGTTTGATATTGCTCTCCACTTCATTCTTTTTTCAGCTAACCACTTCACAGGCATTAATTCTCATCTTTCACATCCCTCACCACTTGCCCTAGATATCTCACACAAAGCCTTCCATCACCTTCACTTATCCCTCGATGATTGTCTTCATCAGACCATTATGTCTCAACATGTAGCCGATTAGAAATTTCCATCTTTTTATCAAGGTTTTCAGTAGACCTCTTGTCTAACAATCCTCGTAGAACCTCTTTCTTAGTAACTCAGTCATTTTGATCAAATAAATTCAATCGTTTGATGTTCAATCATTTATTCATCAATTTAATCAAATCATTTGATGCTAATAATTCTTCAATAGAACAACTTTTAACAAACTTCCAGCCTCAATTTGTTAACCTTCATGCCTCACTTCAATAAAGAGGAGTCATTCAGATGTATATTCTGTCAAATATATCCCAATAAAAATCCTTAAAGGTACAGTTGGACGTTCAATTGCACTAGCTGTAATCCTTAATGTGCCAGCTGTAAATATTTTAGCCCATGTTCAGGTTAGGTAATAAATTGGTGAATTCCCTCACGTAATATGAAAAGTAATAAATATATTTAATATTTAATTACATAAATTAGTACTCCAGTAATGCATCATTTAAGTGCATAACTGTATGTAAGGGAAAAATGAATCTATTATAATCATTGCATGCAACTTTGGAATTAAGTATGGCCATTTAATTTTTTTCCTTTTACTGCATAAAAATATATATTAAGACAAAAATTGATAACAAGTTATACCCACAAACAAAATCATCAGAGACTGTATTCAAATCCATTATGAAAGCCTGCTGTACTCACAGTTAATATCAGTGGATACAATAAGAGTCTTCAACTGAAAAATTTGAAGATTAACTTTAGTGGCAGGGTAAATTTTTTGCCATTAGAAAAATGCATATTAACATCAAACCATGAGTTTTTTCTGCTAATTCTACATGGAGTATGGAGAGGCTAGAGAAAGGATATGACCTTAAAAAATTCAAGTTAGGCCACACAGCAAATGTATATGAAGTGAACAAGTGTTCTTCAATCATTCCCTTTGCTACGAATTCCCTTACTATGACTTATCATTGGCCTCTACAATATCCAAGCCACCCTACCTACTATGGACGTAACCTGATTTCACATCAAACCCTCGTCTTCCAGAGCACATTGTATGACTACAGAAAAGTTACATTCGGATTTCCTAATTCAGAAAAGGATTATTGGTGGCATTCATAGTGATTCATAAATGGTTCCATTTAAGTCTTGTGTAAAAAACAAGATATTGATTGTGATTCTAAAAAAAAAACATGAACCATACTGCCACATGTAACACCTTAGGCTTACACCTTTATAACAGTTAACCACCTGGGAGGAGGAATTGCATAAGAATATACAGTAGAAGCCCGTTATAGTGAGTATGGCATATAGCAAGAATCTCGCAATAACGAGTGATTGGCCATGTACCATCAAAAGATCCATGATTAACATGTAAAAGAAAACGTATATAGCGAGGCCAAGAAGCTCCTGCCACGGTATATGCTCAGTATTACGAGCAATATTTCATGAGGGTGATGCACTGAAAAGTAAGAATTAACGCCTGGTATTTATCTTTAGTAGCATTATTTGTCAACTACAACTTAGAATACAATATTTGTTCCATCTCTACATGACTTTAGCAAATTTAGTGAAGTGGAAGTGTCTGCGCTTTCAGCAACTGCCAGTAGACTGAAGCAGACGATGCTTGAATGATTTTTCAGCTGGGAATATAAATTGAAAGTACAGTGAAACCTCTCTTAACGACCACTCCTATCAAGCGACCACCCCTCTCAACGACCAGTATTTTCCGGAACCGATTGTAATGCCCCTATGTTCATGGTATTCATTACCCTTATTCAAAGACCACCCCTCAACCCGACCAAAGACCACCACTTTCAAGGGAAGTTCCCTCTATTCAGCAAAAAAATTGTCGTAAACCTGAGTTTTTCCCAGCTTTTGGGAATCATACCAGCCTATTAGGTCAGTCCACAGACAAAGAAGGGCCAGTCTGCCAGTGGGTGTGGATTATGTAAGTGTGATTCGTAACATAATAGTCATCGTAGCCTCGCGCGGGGAGAAGGCTCGAGGCCGCGTGCCAGGCTCTCCAGCGCCGCGCCGAGGCAACGGCGAGAGATGCAACTGAGTTATGTGCACGAAAATATTAACATCAGTGGTCGTGCGATGATAAAAAGTCTCACTCTTTGTAGCTGATGGTATCAGACATATCATTACACAGCTGTGGACGCTTCATTTATACTTTTTGAGACGGTCGGTCAATAGGAAGAGATAAAAAGTCAGCTATGTAGAAGGAAAGGAAACTTATTCCAACTAATGATTACAAATTGAGAACATGTTTGAATTTGGTGTGAGAGAAAATCTCATTGCGCTACCAATAGGGCTAAGGGATGATTCAGCGAGTCTTTTCATGAGGAACGCCGTAACTTCGTTAGTGACGGCACACGATCCACCACTGAGTCGAAGATGTCAAAGAGAATTTGTTTGAGTTTAGAGGAAAGGGTGCGAGTTATCGAAGAACGAGATAAAGGTGCATCTGAGAGAAGGCTAGCGGATTTATTTAAATGTGGGAAAACTCAAATAAATGGAATTTTAAAATCTAGGGGCGACATTTAATAATTTTAAAGGAGTGGCACAACAGGAACGGTGGAGTGAAGAGAAAGCGGCAAGAAAAGTACGAAGGGATCAATTTGAGTAGTTTAAAGTTGCACGGTCGAAAAATATTCCTATTAGTGGTGTATTAATAAAGGAGAAGGCCTTGCAAATGGCTCATAAATTAGGAGATGAAGATTTCATGGCCAGCAATGGCTGGCTCGAACGGTTTCGTGTACGGCATGCCATTTTTTTTCGCCTAATTTTAAGATGAATGAGAATTAAAGAAAAAAAAATATTATTTTTGGAAGCACAGTGTTTTCTTTATGTTTCTATTACCTCATTGGTCATTTAATTTCTTGTAAATATCAGTTTAATGTTAACTATCTAAGTATACATGTATTTAAATATATGTATGTATAATATTTTTTTGTACTGCATTTCCGCCAATAGTGTAATTACTTACCTATATATTGTAATTCGCATCTAGTAACCAGTGCAATAAATTTAATTATGTGCTTTGAAAAAATCTAATGTTGATGAAATTCCTATGCATCAAAATTTTGCCATGAGTTGGTAAAAAATATTGAAACAAACTCGATTATTATTAATGAATCCTGAGCTCAGTAGTTTTCCCATTTTTTTCAAACTAGCCGCCCGGTCATTTGCAATTACATATATTCATAGAAACAATCCCTCCAGACTCCTATACCCCTGTCAAACGACCACCCCTCTCAAAGACCATTTTCCAGCGGAACCATCGGTGGTCGCCTAATACAGGTTTTACTGTACTTTGCTGTTAATGCGAAGCAGGAATATTTGTGATACTAAAGGTCCAACTCTTTTTTTGTTATGCTTTTTATCGTTGCAACAAAGTCGCCATAGTTTACCATTGCCAAAGAATTATTTATAGCCTTAAAATTTTGATTCGTCCTGATTTCCATTATTTTTCTTGTTAGCAGAAGTAATGGGAATACCTACTTATGCTTTCTGGTACAATTGCTAATTTGTGCATATTTTTCAATGTTTTCAAAAATATTGCCACGGCCGATGTTACGCGAATAATTAAAATTTATCCCATTCAACAAGTTTTTATTTTCTGATTCCTGACTTCACAGATGCATACAATTTTGTGTGAATTGAGTGAATGCTCAGCAATCGTATTTCATGGTAGCTACCTCCATTCACTCTAGATCCTCCAGATGGCAGCACTAGTACGACACACGATGTGCATCGCAACCAACAGAGGCATTTGCTTGTGTAAATAAATACTCGCTGCAACTAATTTTCGAGAGATAACCGAATGTGAATTTTAGGAACGGCTTAGAAGTGGTAATTATGCAAGCTATATTTTTGACCTCCGAAAAATGCTGTATTTCTGCAAATCATTACGGCAAATTTCCCTACCAATGGACTTACTGGTTAACACTCGAATACTTCAGCAAAGCGTAAATTATTGATTTGGAAGATTTAATTCGCAAAATAAATGATAAATATGCAATTGTGCATGAAAATGGCCCTTCTACCTGTTTCTAATAGCATGGTAACGAAAAAAAAAAACTAAGTAAGAACAACTGTGGGAATTAAGAGGCTTAATCCAGCACCTTCGGATATAACGAGCACTTGCTATAGCGAGTGATTACCCATCCATTGTGAGCACTCTTTATACCAAGCTTCCACTGTATTACTTTGAAAACAAAAATAAAAATTTTCTTGCATGAAAAATTGTATTAATATTCAAATAAATATAGTATACATAGCCTCACATTTTACCACATAGCTCTTTGATCTTACATTACTCACAATTCCTGAGCCTTTTAAAATGTTCTCTGGTGAATAAAACATATTACATATTACTTTAATAAAAACATGCACCTTGTTTCGAAAATCTCACACTAATGAACATGAGTGTAAAGTCAGGAGAAGCTCATTTAATTACTTCAAATACCACTGCTAAAAAGTTATTTAATATTTTGAAAGGAAAAGTTAATGTGCAGTGCTTATATATCAGTGCCATCAACACCAGTACATACCATTTCAGAGAGAGCAAATGATGGTTGATACCTCCATATCAGCAAAAGGACTGAAATCCACAGCAAATCCAGTGACGTCAAGAGCCAAGGGCTGAATTTTCCGCTGATGAAAATCAATGCATTTTTCTCAGTGTAAGTATTCTTTTCTTCATAAAGAAATATATATTATGCCTATGCAAGTTTAGATGTATCACTAAGAGTGGAATGTAGCCTCCTTGTTTGGTAAGGTTTCATTTTAATGGGTATAAAACTTTACCGATAACCATTAGCTTTTGCTTATGTAAGACATACAGACCATTTCCCAATGCCAATGGAGATGATCAGCCTTGAGGCTAACCATAGCTGCCAAGCATAATAAGATCATTCTGATGAAACTTCCACAAAGTACATAAATTTAAGCTATTTTCCATAACTTCTCCTGAATGCATATCTACTCTTGCCATATCATTGCATGCTCTGAACTCTTTCTTGGATCACCATGTGTTTTTTCATAAACAGTTGAGTGTTCAGCCTCTTTCTTGTTCCAAATAAATAAGAGTTGCGGTTACATGAGGCACATAAATATTGGATTGGAATGGGAGGAAAAGATGCACTCAAGGTTCCCTAGGAAAAAGAATAAGCACCCATGCGGATGTGTCACTCAATCTTTTTCAGGTTTCACTGTAGTGACAATGAGTATCCTTTTTAACCAGTTTAAGTAGATATCACATTCATCTAAGTTTACCTATTACTGTACTGAACATAGTTTGAAAAATATACCAAATTAGATTCCTTAGAATTTTATTTGAAATAATTTGTTTTTTGAATATACCCCTGAACCCTTCTCCCCTCTATAACTCTTTAAGGGCTAGTTGGAAGAATGGACAACTCAGTGTCAATCTCACCCCAAATAAAGACAGTATTACAATCAATTATAAAATTAAATTGTTGGAGAATAAATTTTTCCTCTACACTCCACGGTAGAGCACACAGTGTAGCTTATCCATTATACTTCCAAGTGGCCGAAATATTGGCTGCTTGTTTCGGAGGATATTTACGTTGTTTTTTTTATAACAAAACTAAACAGGAATGAAGAGAAATAATATTTTACACGCAAAAAACTAACATTTCTTCATAAGTGTGCTTTTCTCAAGGTAATACGTTGTAAAACAAAGGAACAGAATTTTTTTAAATAAGAGAAAATTTAATTAATTGGGCTGGTATTTTTGGACACGCGTACGGAAGAAGTGCTTGGGAGACATAGGGTTAAATGTAAAATTGGAGGTGGCCCCCTCTACCACATGAATGATCCAGTTGGCAGATATATCTGCTCTCCTCATAGGTTAACCAACCCACAGCCCATTCCTCCCTTATCTGCTTCCTTCCCCACACCATAACCTTAAAAACCCTTTTTCTTTTTGAACCAGGATATCCTGAACTCACTCAAAACTTTCTCTTTCCCATTTCACCCACTTCTTAATGTCCTTGGATTTAACATCATATCATACTCAAATTTCTTCCCAGACCTCTTGAAAAGATTGAGAGTATAGTATAAACCACTTTAGGCCAAATGAAAAATGAAGGAATATTACAAGGTCGTGTACTTATTTAAATGATTGCACTAGTACCCCATGAAAAATGACTCACCTGTGAAGAGAACATCATTTTGCTAAGAATATGAAGTTCTGGACTTTGGTGCAAACTCAAGAAGGATTCCGTCAGCCAATTGGAACCATGATGAAATTACTAGCAGTCCAGCTGTCCAAGTATTCTCCGCTCAGTGACATCCTTTTTTGGTTTCATGGACCCTGAAGTGCCATTTTTGCTACATTACCACAAAATAAAGTATCTAGGTATCATGCCAGCACTTTGTGATAATTGCTCCTTGATTTCCATAAAAACAAAGTACATGAAACACAAATAACCTTCATCACAAGAGGAAAGCAGATCATGGTACCACTTTTAGATCAATACAATGGGTTTTAACTCAACATGGGTTATTAACAGACAACTAAAACAAGAATAGTCATCCAAAGATTGCATGCTAGCTGCAAATACCTTACAAGAGTCACCCAATGATATGCACAATTGCAGAATTTCCACAAGCAAAAATCTACCTCGACCGGGACACGAACTCAGAACCCTCAGATTTTCAGCCAGGTGCTCTGCCAATTAAGCTACCAAGGCTTCCTTCTCCCCTTACTCTGCACAAACTGGTATAACATCTTGTCCTTTAAGGTCTATAGAACTCCACAGCGGGGAAGAAAACCTCTGTGGCTCAATTAGCAGATTACCTTGCCAGAATACGGGGGGTTCTTGCTTTGAGTACCAGTAGAGGTGGATTTGTTTCTTGTGGAAATCCTGATGAACAATCATGATAATCGATACTAAATGAATAACTAATTTATTCAATGAATATTTCTGTTCAAATTAATATCCAAATCGGTTAATTTTTTTAAGCTGGTACTGCTGACAGTACATTCAGATGTGATGGGTGGAAAAAAGTAAAAAATTCTTTACAAAAGAAAGCACTCATTATTTAAGATGACCATATGATTTCCTATAGAATCCACTGTGTAGATGATTGAAATCTTTGTCCGAATTTAATTCCAATATCCTCGATCCAGAGAAATATTTAAACTATAAAATTTCCTTTCGCCAGGCAGTATAATTCCCATATTTTTGCTTGGCAAAACCACAGCACACCCACACTCAGTTGCTTATCAGCAATATTCTTAATATCTCCCTTGATTGTGCAATCAAGAGTACATTGCTACACGGGCATGAAATAATTACCCAATGTATGAACTGTCTTCGTGGTTTGCACATAGGGAATGTAGACGAGCAGAAATGGCTCAGGGGAGTGAAAGAAGCTTCATGAGAGAATACAAAGATGTGCTCAGCAGAGGAATGGTCACTTTAATTGCTGATACCTTGTGTGGGGGTAACGGTGTACTCTCTGGTTCCTATGCACTAACAGGTACGTCGCTACATTGCGAGCGACAGAACTGGATGATTCTTTAAAATACCATCATCAATAGTAGAAAAAGTAGTCTCCTCCAACAATTTCAGCCTCATTCCCACGTAGGTTTATTGTTATGAATTACCATTTCATGGATTTCATCATCTGTGAGGTGTTGTGTGGTGAGAGAATCGTGGTCACTAGCTAATCATTCCTCTAAATTTACCAATTCCATTTCCTTTGATTCAGGGTTATAGATGCTGTTTTCACAGTCAACCAACTCCATCATCATATGTTTATCCTCTGAAACATGAAAGCCTTAGAAATCCCCACTTATTTCGTGTACATCAAACCCGTGATCAAACCTTAAAGCAGGCCATAATTTAAACCACGTATGTTTTAGAACTGACTGCGAATTACTATTCCATGCACGCCGAATTTCCCACATCACGTCTTTTATATTATATTTTTTTCTGGTAGTTTACCTGATCCAATAGAATTTCGCAAGAAATACTAACAAGCCCTTCACTTTGACGCAATTGAAACCTCGCGATCTATCTTCTTTCATAGTGTCTCTCTGTCATCCATTTCTTCGTGTGGCCTTAACAGTAAAATTTTGAGGATTGTCTCTCTCTTCTTCTTAATGTGTTATACTGTCAAAGGGCCCACGCAGTTTGTTTCAGACAAACACTTCACCGATGCAACAGGGTCAAGCTTTTTCAAAAATTGCACTTTTTCTGAGTTTCGTACTGATGCCTCACTCCTCTGCTGTTGCCACAACTGAATAGATTAGACATGATTAGGAAGAAACATGCAGATCAAATTTTTTTTATCAAATTACGTCTAGTGGTTAATGAAAAATGTGCACGCCATTGAAAGTGGCTGATCTGTAAACTAGTCTTAGTCCATCTTGGAGATGTCTTCAATTTTGCATGTTTAGTTCAAGTTCCAGAATAGTATACACGAAGTACCAGAAATTGATGTGTATAAATTATTCTGATTCTCAGAATGGGAAAATTAATGTTAAGAATGGAATGGGATAATATTTCGGCAGGTTATGAAGCAGTGTTTCGGTAAAAAATGTTTCGGCATTTTCCACAAAGAATCAGGTAGCTGGTCATTGCAAACTTGCCGGATTATTGGTGTTTCCGGATTACGGATTCCCGGATTAAGGGTGCTATACTATATAAGGGAGGAGACCAAGTCCAATGTTACACTTGGGAAACAAAAACCTAGAAGAGGTGAGTGAAAATTTATATCCAGCAAGCTGAATACCAGCGATAGGTGATGCAAGAAGAAAATAATCAGTAGAATAGCCCAGGTGAAGAGGACGTTCGTCAAAAGAGCAATCTGCTTACTGCTGGAAATACAAGCATGTAAGTAAGGAAAAAATTCATCAGAATCTGGAAGAATTATGCAAGTATGTATGAAAAGGTTAGCTGATAAAAGAATTGAATGGTAGTTATTAAGTCTTTAAAAGAGGCAATATATTTTCAGCCATATAACACCAGGTGTATGATTGCAATGGCATAGTAAAGTGTAGCGTCAGGGACACCGTATCATGTTACCCAAATACCTGACAAAAACATGGCGGCGAAGGTGCAAAATGACCCTTAGTTGTCTAAGCACCTAAAATCCATAATACCTATCTACCATTAATGGTGAGCTGGGTCAAGCCAATTTTAGGTCTGTTGACCCATGATGATGATGAAAACTATTTTTAAAAAACATGCAAACTATGCCATTTTTCCTCACTGTACAATCTAAAAGAGGAAGCTGGGATATCTGATGATGATATTTTGTGACCATTTGGAAATGGTGCATAAAGATATGGTCAAACAATTTCCTTTTGGAAGAGACTGGGTAATAATTCCATTTTCCGATATTGAGGAAGGTGGGTTATCAGAGGAAGAACTAATTGAAATGCAAATTATAGTGAATTGAAAGCAAAGTTCAAGAAAAATCATGGGACTGAATAAGATAAAATAAATACAGCAGGTAAAAAATGAAGTATACTGAGTAGATTTGGAGAAAAAAGAAGAATCAGAACACCTTTAAAAGAGCAGAATGGACCAACTAGTCATTCATATCTTGAGACATTGTGGTGGGAAAAGTGGAGGGAAAGAATAGGAAAGGTAAGTCTAGTATGACATATATTGATCAAGTTTTGAATGATCCGAGTCAAAATATTTATGTAAATATGAAGATGCATTTGATTTTGGCCCTCAGGCTACTTACTTATAGAGAAGAGAATAGAGAAGAATCTACCGATGTTTGTTGCATTTGTAGATTTGGAGAAGACATTTGACAACGTGGATTGAAACTATACGCTAAAGAGTCTGAAAGAAATTGGAGTATCAAACAATGACAGAAGAGTTTTCGGCAGCTTTTCTAAAAAGCATGTGGCTAAAATCAAATCAGGACTCAGCAGTAGAGAAGCAAGCATAAAGAAAGGAGTGAGACAAGGCTGTGCACTGTCTCCCATATTATTCAATGTCTGCATCAAGAAAGTCATCCAAGAAGTTAAAGAAAAATCTCCCGGAGTGAACATCCACTGGGAGAAAATCAGCATGCTGCGATTGACAGATGAAATAGCAGTCACAATAGAAAGAGAGGGAAATTTAAAGAAGACACTAGGAAATATGGAAAGGTCAATGGTCAGATATCACCTGAAGATCAATAAAAATATAACTAAGGTATTAGTACTCAGTAGGAGAACAGAAGCCAGGACCATGTTAAACTTCGAAAAAAAAATTGAGGAGATAGAAAAGTAGTTACCTGAGAAGCCGAGTTACCAGCGATGGACGAAGTGAAAGAGAAAAGGCCAGTAGAATTTCTCAGGCAAAGAGGGAATTTTACCAAAAGAAGATTCTGTTTACATCTGCAAATACAAGCATGGAAGTGAGAAAACATTTCATCAGAGCATACATCTGGAGTATATTTATTTACGGCAGTGAGGCATGGACAATGACAACTGCAGAGAAGTTAAGGCTGAAAGAATTTGAAATGTGGTGCTGCCGAAGAATGATGAAGATAAAGTGGATTGACCAAGTGATAAACAAAGCAGTCTAAAGAAAAGTGGGGGAAAAGAGAAGTCTGCTGAAAACTTAAAAAAGAAGAGGGGACAAATTTGTTTGCCATATGTAAAATGGATGTAAAAGAGAAGAATTATATTAATGTGAAGAAGTTGGCCAATAGAAGAATACAGTGGAAAGCTGCATCAAACCAAACTCAGGATTGTTGACCAAAGATCATGATGAAGACCCATAGTAAAAATGGAAACAATTGAATAATTCCACAGAAATTTTTATTACAGACACTTTCTACCAACTATGTGGCACTTTCAGGTACAATTTACATCACCAACATGAAGACAAAGTCTATTCCTGTCAACAAAGTCTAGAGTATCAATTTAGTTGACAGGCTACAAAGGAAATAACAAAAACCTATTGCTATAAAATGGATTTCTACTTCAAAGTCGGGAAAACTGTCTAATTTGAAATGGAGCTCACTTCCACTCAACAGCTATATATCACTTAAAGAATCAAACAGCTTATCAAGCTAATTAAAAGAACCATTTTATACCTCACTAAACATTTCTAAGCTTCAGGTCATTACCAAAGGACCCATATGACAAATTCCTCAAGACAGCAAAGAAAAACTTAAATGCAACTGTTGTAACACTGTGCACCTGGGGCAGAGAGGAGACAACTTCTTGGCAAGTACCCAGGAGCGTGCAAGAGATTTAAAAATAAGGATAACAATTTTCACCTTGCTCAACATCTGCATGAAAACAATCATGGTAGTGAATTCACCCCCAAAATATGTCTACATATTCTGCTTAAAGTTTTTTAATTGGATGCTCTCACACAAAAAGAGATCTTTATAACTTCTGCAGATCTCAACATCCCACTGTAAAGCAAACAATTATTCTCTCAACACTTTCTGCTTCTTTCCAAAAAATTGACCTTGCATTCCGAATAACCTCCACTCTTTTCCACCACAACTACACATTCCTCCACATTACTCCCTACATACCCTTGAACCTGTCAGCACAAGCCCTCCCTACCCATTCCCTGAAAGTGACAAAAGGACTGAATTACAATAGTGGCAAACTCCTGCAGGATATATAAAGCAACGTCTTCATAGGCAGTTATACCTAACAATGCTGCATATTCAGTGAGTGCTTGGTGCAATATTAAATGAAAATGAATAAGTAATGTTAGAACGAGGTTTCCGCAGCGATGGTTTGATCTCTGCATTTTTTCCTCGGGTTTTCCTCCACGTCAGTTGGCTTGTGGACAACAGTTTCGCTGGCTCTCCTGCCAGCGTCTTCAGGTCAAAGGTGCTCCAGCTCTCTGATTGACTCATCTAAGAGATGGCCAATCAGAGAGCAGCACCCAGCCAGCCTATGGTATATAAGCAGGGCAGAAACCACACGCCGACACCTTCGACCTGAAGATGCTGGCAGGAGAGCCAGCGAAACTGTTGTCCACAAGCCAACTGACGCGGAGGAAAACCCGAGAAAAAATGCAGAGATCATGAATAAGTACGGGTAATGGATAGAAAATATTAAGTTAAAGTGGTGAGATAGGGAGCTTGTGGATTCCTGTGACCCCTGGAGCAGCACCGGGAGGAATGAAAATTGCTCCCTGTAGGAGCCACTCATGTTAGATAGGTCAAAGAGTAGGAGTCAAACAATAGATAGCCCATTTGTGATCCAGTTGTGACGGATCTAATTTAGCAATTTAGTGCAAAAAACTTTAAATTCAAATAATTATTTCTTAATTGATAATTAAAAAATTAATTTTCCTTTAAGAAATTGGTTTTATATGTATTTGGATTTAATTAAACTTTTAAGGATCCAAAACATGTTAAAATGTATTGACCCTCATTAAAAATAGGGGTTGCTACCATTGCGTATCGTAATGGCGTTTAACAAAGCATGCTGTAATTACAATTATGATGCCCACTTTGATTTTTAATTTTATCAGTTATGCAAGCGAAAATATCTCGAAAAAACTTTCTGGGGGAGGTTTTCACCCCTCAAGCATAGTACAAGGGTGTTCATTATATACAGTGTTGTATAGTGTACGGCACAGTACTATACACAAAAATAGATCTCTCAGATCTAAAGACTGTTTAGACTTAAAATCTGATAAAGGGAATTTCTGCGTAATCCAAGACAAAGACACCACCAAAAAATGACAGCCCTCATCAACAAGGACCCTACACTAAGATTTCAAAAAGCCCTCTAAGCCATATGGTTCAGGACACCAAGTCAGCTATTTCCAACTGCAAAAATCTGATTAACAAATCCCTTATATTCAAACTAAACATTTCTAATCTTCATCTGCCCCACCTTTACGGACTCCCAAAAAATATTGCCCTATGCGACCAATCGTGTCAGCCCTAAACTCCACGACATACCAGTTATCTACTTGGTTGAGCCAAGAATTCTCTAAACTGCCCTTCCACAAGGATTCCAGCCTCTATAATTCCACAGACCTTATTAACAAAATCCAAAACATCACCCTACAAGACTCATATGTGCTTGTTTCCTTTAATGTCGAATCACTTTTCCCCAACATACCATCCCAGAAACTTTGAATTTTCTAGACATTGGCTCTTGTCCAATAATATCCCACAAGATATCATCAAATAATACATTCTATTATCAACCCTTGACATGAACCAAAACTATTTCTGTTTTAGTAACTCCTCCTACAAGCAAGATTTTGGCACAACAATGGGAAACACACTTTCTCCATTTTTGGCTAACTTTTTCATGACCAATTTTTAACTATAGAGCTGGGAAAAATTCCAATATTTCCCTAAAATCTGGTACTGATATGTTGATGACATCTTTTCTATCTTCCACATTAATGCCTGTCCAATCGAGAGTTTCCTCCAAGATCTCAACAGCCAATACCTCTCCATCAACTTAACCTGTGAAGTTGACAGTAATAAATCCCTCCCATTCCTACACCTCATATTCAATTGGATCAATAACAAAATTGAATTTGGCATTTACAGGAAGCCAACACATACCAACAACTATATTCATAGTTCCTCCTTTGACCACCATGCTCACAAACACGCTGCCTTCCATTCCCTCATCAACAGAATCCTTGATATCCCCGTTAACCTTGATAACCCCCATACGCAGTTCAGAATTTCATAAACATCTTACTCACATTAAAATGATTGCTACATCCAATGGCTACGCTGAAGAACTAATAGAAAGAATCCTCAATAGACAAAAGAAAAGAAGACTACTTACAGTAAACACCACCCTCATCCCTTCTAAAGATGAGAAATATGTAAAACTCCCTTTTCATCCCAAATTAACCAAAGGCCTTGGGTATATTTTCAAAAAGCATAATTTCAAAACCACATTTGTGTCCAACAATAAACTTAAATATAACTTTGATAATCCCATTGAACCCCTTCACAATTCAGGTATATACCAAATCTCTTGCCCAGAATGCGTCACACATAGGCCAAACTGGCAGGAACCTCAGCATTAGACTCAAAGAGCATGCAGCCTGCTTTAGGTTAGGCCAACACTTATAGTAGCCTAACATATGCATTCTGAAGCACATTGCATCACTGTTCATAATGTAAAACTGTTGAAACATGTCCCAGACCATGTATTATATGCATACAAAAGTATTCATATACAGAAGAGTTGCAGTAACACCATGAATAGTGACCAAGGAAAAATTTCCTTCTGCCTAATTTCTCTTTGTGAACAAAGTAACCAAGTGTCACCCCCCCCCCCCTCCCCCCTTCCCTCACCTAATCCCCTCACACCTCTATCATCTACCTCCTGATCACCCAACCAATCATAACATACTACTCCCTCCTTTAATGTTTCCCTCTTGACACTGCATATTTCCTATTCCTCTCCCAGGTTGACATTCTCCTCTGACGAGGCCTGCTTGGCGGGCGAAACACCCGGTGTCAGTTTTTGATGTTGGGCATCCTTTCCCCATCCTTACTTCTCTCCCTGTGTGTGTGATGGGTCACTGGCAAAGGAGATTCCTCGTAAACCCTTATTGTGTGTGTGAATGTGATTCATGAGGGTGACTGTACTTTGTGAATGTACAAACCCAAGTACAAAAAGAAGAAAAAGTCCCTGAACCCTGCATGTATGTGTGAATGAGAACCACAAGGGTGACAGTGTATCGTATACAAACTCACGTGAATGATTGCCTGAAAGTTATTATTGATTTTATTTACTTTAGTTATTTAGTTTTCCTTTTTATTCTATTCAATTTACTATCCCCCACTTTTATTTTTATCTTGCGTGTATGACGGGTCACTGGCATTAGAAAATCCTCATAACCCTGCTTGTGTGGGTGATTTAACTCATGAAGGTGACTGTATATAGTATACAAACCTAAGTGAGTGAGTAATTGTGTGAGTCACATCATTTTTATTTTTACCTTGATTCCCTTAATTTTGAATGAACTTTATTTGTAACAATATGAGTGTGTGTGTCATTTACTTCCATTTAAATTTCTTTGTATGCTACATTTTGCATGAGAGATTGAGAGTTCCCTTACTTTGTAAAAATGTACACCTTTCTTCCCCTTCTCCCCCTTTGTATTCCTCTGCCCTTTAAGATCATTGCTTCTACATTGTAAATACATATATCAGTGATAGGCTATTAGCAACTATCTATATTATACTTTGTTTAACAGAGGAACAAACTGCTTTTTGTCCTAGTTTTTATTTATACAAATCCTCCAGTTCACCCATGATATTTATTAATATCCATAATATAAATTGATTTGTGCCAATGCTCACTTAGCAAATATGACTATTTTTTGTCCACTGTGAGTTTAGTACTACAATAGAAAAAATAATTATTGATCTTGAGGTGATCTCTGATTAGGCAGAAAGGAATTTCTTCATTCACAATATTAACAAAACCAAATCAATTATCTTTGGTAGTAGCTTACTCACTAAAAAAATTGACTTGAATAAGGTCCCGAAAGTGGTGATTACGAATACTACTGTGCCTTACTCCAGCAACATAAAAAACTTGGGGATAAATCTTTCTCCAACACTATCATGGAATTATCATGTTAATATTGCATTTAATGAAACCTCAAGAGTTCTATACCTACTAAATGTCCAAAGGAACTTTCTAATAGAAAAAATTAGGGCAATATTGTAATCCACTCCCGTATTCCCAATGATTGATTAATGTTGTTTAGTATGGCCTGATCTACCCAGTGTATTGAATACCAAGCTTCAAATGTTCATATATTTATGCATCAGGTTTACATAAAATATGCATAAGGATGAACACACAACTCCTTACCACAGAAAACCAAGAAGGTTAAAGGTGGAAAATAGAAAAAAATACTTCTTGGGAGTGTTCCTACACAAAATATTCGATAGCAAAAGCCCACTATATCTGGTGAAAATTTTTAATAAAAAAACTCTCGGGCCAGATTCATTTTACCCGAGAAAATCCAGATCTGTTTAATCGTCAAAGCTATCACACCACCACTTTACAAAATTCTTTCCAGACATCTTCAACAAAATTTTGGAACTCCCACCCTATACCTCTAAAATAAAGTTTGTCTTGCGTGTGCTTTAAAACAAAATGGTAGCAATATTTCATGGAACTACAGAATGCTTGAAGTCAGGAAATTTAATATGTGCACCTAAAAATTAGTTAATGTAAACATTTGGTTATACAATGTGTAAGTTACATTAAAATAGGAAAATAAAAACTAATGTTAAACCAAATTGTCTTGCGTTGATGTAAATTTTGTTGCTATTGTACCTATTTAGATTGACATGTTAGTAAAGATAATTTCATATTATTGTAAAATTATATCAAATTCAAAAGGCATGTTATTAGTTTGAGATCTTTGTTGTTGTACCTGATTTTGGACTGAAAATCAATAAGTTTTGTATTTATAATTTTGATACTGAATATATGTTAATAATGATGTAAAAGTTTGAGCTATTAATTGCTTAACTGTTCTTGTTCTTATAGGGCATGCACTAGCACAACAATAAAAATCTTTATCACTATTATTCTATTATTATTTATGTTTTAATACACATGCAGTCTCCATAAGGGGCCATAAAAATGCAATCTTTAGCATCGAGGAGGAAGAGCCTAATCTTTCCCAAGCACTCCCACTGGGTTCATTTCCACCAATGGGCTAGAATGCATATGACCACTGCAGTATGTCCTTGACTCATTTGGGACCATCTCTCTAGCCATCACCCTAGTAGCACAAAAGATGCTGAGCACATGCTCACGGCATTTCCATTATGCTCAAGGAAATATTTTCGAAACCATGTTGTGAGCATATGCTGAAAATATTTTCATGTCATTTTAGAAGCCACTCATTTTATAACATGCAGTCCGCATATTTCTAGCATATGTTCATAAAATATGCCTAAAATATTTTGATGGAAATAGCTCATTGTTTATTGATAGACATGTTTATTTATACGTTTCCATAACTCTTAAGTCTACAACTTTGAGTTTTGAGTTGAGTTTACCAGAGTCCACTATCGTGCTCAGTCATGCTATGATAACTGATCATACCAATATCTATCATCGTCCCGCTCAATTTCGTCTGTATGTCCATTGTTTTTTACCGTTTTCTACTGATTAGACCTAAATTAATGTTAATTATAGTAAATATCCATGTTGTACATTCGTAATTGTGCCGATGATGTCCATTTAGCTCAACGTTCATCTCATATTTCGCGGCGTTTGGGAATATCAACATCGCAAAGCAGAGCGGCGGCGAATTATGTTGAGAAACGAATATGAGAGTTAGCCAGGCCAGACTAAGCTCCTCGCTAAATTGCATTTTAAACTATTCTTGGTGTTCACAGCAGCTTAATTCGATAATGGGATGATCATCCTATCATCGACGATCATGTTCGAGCATTCAGACAATACAGGTACGGCGAGTAAATTTACGTAATTGATTTTGATGAAGAAAAGACATCAATGTCTCATTGTTTTTAATAACCCTTCCAATGGTTTTCATTGGATTCCTGCCTCGACTAGTACCTAACGACAATTCTTTTTCTTCTTTCAGATATGTATGTTATATTATTACCGTACTCGGTATTTGGGAATGAGCTAACGAGGTCATTATTCAACTATAGTGCATATGTGAAAGTGAAAACGTCGGTTGTTGATTAACCTTAGTGCAGTGACGAGCGTTGAAACAATTTGAAAGAACTTCCCCTTGGAAAATGAATATATGTTACATTACTGAGACGAGAGTGGATTAAAAATACCCTTGTTATTGAACATGCAGAACAAATAAAACAAAAGTTGTGTTGTTGGTGTTGTGCAAAAGCGATCTCAATTCTATTTATTCTCGTGTTGTGTGCTGTCATACTGGTTTTCTATGAGATGACGCGTGGTATGTTGAAACGTATGTTTTATGTGGTAGAGATCGTCAAGTGAATGAAATAATTGAATTTAGAAGGAATAATAATAAATATTTAAATCTACAGCTGCTTCCTTTTAAAATCATTTCCCGAAAGTCGTGAAAATTAAGAGTGAATACATGTGTGTATGAATCCAGTGCAATTGCAATTATGGGAACTTCACTCCTTCACTTGTCACCCATTGAAAGGAGAAGTATAACTTTACGAATAGTTGTATTGGTTGTGTTTTGCATTTAACTTCAAGATGAAATACGGTCGGAGCAACGATCGAAAGTCACATAAATCTGTCATCTTGTGCTGAAGATATTTTATTCGGATGAAGAAAGGTCCGGAAGGCTAGTTAAATGGAAGAAAATCGAACTGATATTTCAGTTAAAAACTGACCATAGTAAATGGTACATTTTTGACTGAAATACCGGCATTGAAGTTCAAATTTCTTCCATTTAATTTGCTTTTCGGACTTTTCTTCCTCCGATAAAATGACCCTGAAGGGTGATAGATTAAATATGCTACAAAAAACAATTGAAATATGCTCAGCATGTTTTCTCAAATATGCCACGCCTGTGTTGACAACGTGCTCAGTATATTTTCGAAAATGTTTTCAGCACATTTATAGCATATGATTACCCGGACATTTGTTAATGCTCAGCATATGCTAGAAACATTTTCAACATATTGAACATATTTTACGAAAATGTGCTCAGCATATTGTGAGCATTAATTGTGCTACTAGGGCAGTTGCACCGACTACTCACTGAAACCAACAAGGCAGTGGAGTAAATAGGATTGGAAAATGCTATAGAGACTGGATTCAACTCGATAATTTCAAAATTTGCTTCATCGAATAGAAAATGCTCAATAAATAAAATAATTAATTGACAGTATAGCTTGTTAAGAACTTACAACCATTATATTCTTTATAGCCATGTTAAAATCCTTGTTGGTGTAAAATATCATTGTCCTTTACAGCTTATTAGGATTATACTAGTGCCCTACCAAAGTTAAACAAAAAAGTGAAACTCACCTGTATAGAGTCACCATTTTATCTGCTTTCAACGACTCTCCCAATCTTTTATTTCTCCAAAATTTTCTCACCCTTGCAATGAATATAAAGCCATGAACTTTGGGGCCATTCTAGAGATGATTCCTTTAGCTAGGAGGAAAGAGTTTGGCTTCTCCAAGTCTCTCTTCAATGTCCTCATCCTTTTTTTGGCTTTGAATGGGCCCTGAAATTACACCTTAGCTGCATTATCACAAAATAGAGTATTTGAATACATATGCATTATACAGTCATAAATTTTAAATATGTTCTTCAATTCCCAAACTAAATTAAGTACATTCACCACAGGAGGAAATAAGTTGCTGATATAACTCAACGCAAGAGATTCTCACCACAGGGATACTCATAATTACGGATAAAAATTGAGTAACTGATTGCTCAACAAATATTCCATTTTAAGTTATGATCCTGGACAGTTAATGATTTTAAGCACCGTAAACAAAATCCAAAGGTGATGAGTTAAGAAAAAAGAGCAAAAAATAACTTGCAGAAGTATGCATGCAAATTCACTATGAAACATTTCATGATTACCTTTAGCTATTCTCTTTTTTTATTGTATAATCATTGCTGGGTGAGAAAAAAATAATTAGGTACTCTATATATTCGTGAACAGTTTTTGAGACTGAATTTTAACTTGAAGTACTATAAAATAAAGACGGTTACATACTCATTTCCTCACAAGGCTTCGTCATTTTAAAATACCATGGAAAGAGATCAAGAAAGTAATGATTACTGTTTCTTAGTAACATAACTTCAAATCAAAAAATTAGTTGGAACTCAAAAATCGACAATAGAATTCAAGTTTTGCTAGGAATGCAAGGATTTTTACCATCAACGCAGGTTGTCTCAAGTAATAATAAAAATTGTGGAAAATACAATTGTTTGCTGATCTACTATTATGAATTGTCCCCACCAAGCTGATACCACTGAGCAGAAAATTTTTCACATACAGTTATAATGCAATAATTGATTCTTTGAGCTGTCGTGTTCAACCACTGTACCATACAGTGGTGTATACAATTAGCATAACACCTTCCATTCTCTATTGCACAAATACAACATGGTAATACACACTAAATTTTCAAAAGATACATGCAAAGAAATGAATTCAATTTGGGAAGAGTGAATACTGTTATGTAAAATTTATTTTAAACATACTAAAATTATTTATAAATGGAACTGTGTCATTAGAAAAACATGTTACAATCCCCTAAACATGATAATATGAAATCACATTTTTGCTATGTTTCCACTGTACCAGTAAGTGAAGCCATAGTATAGCTGGTATTCAGCGGCGTAACGTAAAACTGATTAAGCTGAATCGATGTTTAAAATGTTGCATTAGCACAGCTTCTTTCTGCTACTGTAATTTTGATATCATACAGTAATCTCAATGGTGAATACTGGTGGATGTAACAAACTGTGGGAATTACTATTATATTAGTTCATAACACGTAGATAATGTTTTTCTCTGGGGGGTTCAGTCCTCAATGAAGTATAAATATATCTTTTAGTATAATTGAATGCTGCATTCTTTAATTTTCTTTATATTATCGTATGGTGCATTTCTGACTCAAAATATGGAATCAGTGGATAATAAAGATTTACAGACTTACTAGTTATCCATTTACATTATTATTTTATATGTATCAGTATTTCTTGTTTGTGGGGGGGGGGGGGGGGGGTTCCAACAACCTCGGCCATACTACAGCCCTTATCTAAGCCCCTGGGGCAATTTTATAATGACGGGCTGTCATTCATTATATTATGGTTGGTCAGTACAGATATAACCCATGAATACAGCCCGCAATCATGACTGCAGTATTACATTAAGTAACAATAAAACCCAACACAAACCACTGCCGTACCATTGCCATTCCAAATTTTTAGATTTGAGGCTTCAAACACCTACAAAAATATCTCTACATAGCTAAAACTTTTTCGGACTGAGTTTCAAGCCTCTGAGTGCATCCATTAGGTTACAGATGGTGAGCTTATGTCAAGATATAGAGGTTAGCTGTGAAATAATCAAGATAACTAATCAAATAAGCAGTCATGAACAGTCTGAATTTGGATCCAAACCTTCTCAAGAAGGTAGTGATTTTCCTTTGGTTAAGGTAGGCCATTAAAATGATTCAGAAACCTGTGAGCCACCAAAGTTCAAGTGCAGAGCAAAGATGCTTCCCATTATCCAGAGGGCAGCAGCTCTTCCTCTAATGAGTGAAGGTGGAGACCAAAGTGGTCGTACAGCAACACTCATTTCACTACAGGCATGGTAACATTTATTTTTACAGCTGTAGTACTGTGATGTGGAATGCAAGGTAAAACCACCACATAATTATCCCAAGGAGTCACAGCTACTCCACTCTTTTTCTTTTTATCTAGATGTGATGGAACACACTCGAGTACAATATTTTGGAGGTAAAAATCCCCACTCAGATCTACAGGACTACCCAAGAGAATACATCAATCAAGTGTGATACCTATTTTAGGGTAGGAACATGGAATCTGGAAATCTGGAATACACATTAGAAATCAGTGAAATGAGATGGGCGGAAGGAGTAGGCTTTTGGGGAGGAAGTTACAGAATTCACTCCAGATCACTGAATGGTAATGCTGGAGTAGGTATAATGCTCAGGAAAAGTGTCAGATGGCATGTGAAGATCTTCCTGAAGTACAGTGAGAGGATTAGAATGGTGAATGTTGAGACCAAGCCCAAAGATACCACTATGGTGCAAGTTTACATGCCTACGTAAGACCATGAAGATGAAGAAGTGGAAGACATTAATGAGGATATCAATGATGAAATAAAGCAGGTAAGAGTAGGAGAAAACTTAATAATTTTACGTGATTGGAACACTGTCATCACAAAGGTCAAGATGGAAGAATGACTGGAAAATATGGCTTTGGAAATCCAAATGAGAGAGGAGAAATATTTTAGAATTCTGCACACAACACAAGTTGGTGGTGGCAAATACATCATCATCATCATTAGTCAACAATCCTAGGATTGGTTTGATGCAGCCCTCCACTCAATTCTTCTATCGGTCAACCTCTTAATATTAACATAATTCCTCTCTTTCATATCCTGCACGGCCTGTTCCATATATCTCATAAGATGCCTTCCTCTGCCATTATTTCCATTCACTTTTCCCTTGACGATTGTCTTCATGGCAAATACATTATTCATAAACCACCAATGGAGAAGATAGACCTGTAAATTGCATGGAGACAGAAAATTTCAAATTCACCACATTTTACTGAACCAGAGATTAAGGAACCAAGTGAAGAACTGCAAAAGCTATCCAGGTACAGATATTGACAGTGACCACAATGTAGTGATGATTAAATGCCACTTGAAATTCAAGAAATTGAAGAAATCAATGAAGAACATATGGCAAGTAGAGAAACTAAAGCAGCCTCAACAATGGCTGGCCTTCCAGAAGACATTGGAGAAGAAGATAGAAGAAGATCTGACAGTGAAATAAGTGGAAATGGGATAGAAGAACATCAAAATCGGGCTACAGGAAGCAGCAAAAAATGCTGGGGGTAGGAGAAAAGTTGTCCAGAAGAAGCCATTGATTAGAAGAAGTCTTAGAATTGATTGAAGAGAAAAGAAAAAAAAGTGGTAAATGAAACAGGGCAACTAAGCTATAAAAGAATTAGGAATGAGAGAAACCTTTAAGTGAGAAAAGCAAGGGAAACCTGGATGAAGGATCTATGCAAAGATGTACAAAGCAACCTCACACATGGAAATGTGGAAGTTGCCTACAGGATGGTGAGGAACCACTTTAAGGAACGGGCTGCAAGATGTAATACCATTAGGGACAAGAATAGAGAACTCTTGATTAAACATGACGACAAAGGGAAGAGATGGAAGGAATATTGGAGCAGTTGTACAATGGAATCAATCTTAGAACAAAAGTAATTAAAGAGGACATTAAGTCGATAAGGATGACTTGGGAGCCTCTATCTTAAGATCCGCTTTCAACCCAACTGTAAGGTACCTGCAGATAAAAAAAAGCTTCTGAAATAGACGATATTCCTGCCTAACTAATTAAAAACACAGGAAAGAATACATTTACCCAGCTGTACAAAACCATCTACGCTACAAGAGAGATACCTACACACTTTGAGAATAATGTCATCATCCCTATTGCCAAAAAGAAGGGCGTCAAGAACTGTGAATATGTCAGGACCATAAGCCTGATGACACATGCCTCAAAAATATTGACAAGAATCATCTGTAGAAGAATAGAATGAAAAGCTGAGGAGTTCCTGGATGAGGACCAATTTGGGTTCAGAAAAAAACAAGGATACCATAGAAGGGATTTTGGCCCTCAGGCCACTTATAGAGAAGAATCTACCAATGATTGTTGCATTTGTAGATTCGGGAAAGGCATTTCACATACAGGGATTGGAACTTGATGCAGGAATTGGATTATCAGACATGACTGCAGAGTTATCCCACAGCTTGTATAAAAACCAGGTGGCTGTAATCAAATCAGGACCTAGCAGTAGGAAAGTACCTATGCATAAGTAAAGGTTTGAGACAAGACTGTGCACTGTCTCCTGTAATATTCAATGTTTACATTGAGAAATCCACCCAAGAAGTCAAGGGAGTCTTCAGGAGTGAATATCCATGGGGAGAAAATCAGCACAATGTGATTCACCAAAGACATAGCAGTCATAGCAGAAACAGAAGGAAGACACAAGGAAATATGGAAAGGACAATGGCCAGATATCACCGGAACATCAATCAAAAGAAAACTGAGGTATTTGTTTGCAGTAGGATACATGATGCCAGGACCAATGTTAAACTAGGAAAACAAAACTTGAGGAGGTGGAAGAGTTCTGTTACATGGGAAGCCAAGTAACCAGCAATGGATGAAGAAAAGAGAAATTGCCAGTAGAATAGCCCAGACAAAAAGGGCATTTTACCAAAAGAAATTCTGCGTACAGTTGTATAATATGTATAATAATGTGTTGCATATATGCGTGGAAGTGAGGAAATATTTCATTAGAAAATACATCTGGAGCATGCTACTATATGGCAGCAAATCATGGACAATTGCAGCATTAGAGAAGTCAAGGCTGGAAGCATTTGAAATGTAGTGCTGAAGAATGATGAATATTAAATGGATTGACCAAGTAACAAGGAAGTCTTCAAAAGAGTGGGAGAAAAGAGAAGTCTGCTGAAAACTCTAAAAATAATATGGGACAACTTGATCAGCTACATCTTAAGACACGATGGCCTGATGAAGACAATCATAGAGGGAAAAGTGAATGGGAAGAATGGAAAAGGCAGGCCTCATATGAGTTATACAGAACAAGTTGTGAAGGATGTAAAAGAGAGGAGTTACACTAATATCAAGAGGTTGGACATTTGATGAATCAATTGGAGGGCTGCGTCAAACCAATTTTAGGATTGTTGAGCGATGACGATAATGAGAAAAGGAGGAAAGAGTGGAAGCATTTGGAATAAGATTTTTGATAATATGGATCAACTAAGTGACAAACAAAGAAGGCCAAAGAAGAGTAGAAGAAAATAGAGATGCCTGCTGAAAACTATAAAAAGACTGTGACAACCTAATCTGCCATATCATGGGGTATGATGGCCTGTGAAGACAATCCGCAAGGTAAAATTGAATGGGAAAAATGGCTGAGGAAGGCTGCATATGAGATAAATCGAGCAAGTCCTGCAGGATATAAAAGGAAAGAATTACATGTATAAGTTGAAGTTATGTACTGATAGGAGATCGAGGGTAGAGCTGAGTGAAATCAATCATAAGATAAAAAAATCAAAGATGCAAACTGGCTGTGAAAAACAGTCAAGCATATGGTCAAGGTGGATGATTTTCCTCCACTGAACATCATGCTATCTTAGGACTGCAGACTTATGATGATGATGATGATGGATGTGATTGAGAAATTATCCACAGCTGGTAATACCAGGTTGAAAATGGACCTAGCAGTAACCACACAATAAAGGCAAGTATAGGTAATGTACCCCATACTTTTTATTGCCTACAACATGACAGCAATTAAAGATATCACATCGAACCCTTCTGTATAATATATGTCCCATGAGAAATATTAGGCTTCAGTATTTTGTCAATGATATAGCAGTCATGGCATCGTTTGAAAGAAATAACAATCAAAATTTATAAGGACTCTAATTAATCTACAAAATGCATTGGCCATATATCCCTTGAGCATCAATAAAAATAAAACTAAGGCATTTGAATGCAGTACAAGAAGCTAAGAATGTTAACATAGGGAAACCAAAGCTTTACGACATAAAAGAGTATGCTAACTGGGAAGCTAGGTTACCATCAAAGGGCAAATCATAAAAAATATTCAATTTGGAAAAGTTGCCAAAGAAGGCATTATTGTAGGAGGAATCTACAAAGAGCTGGATGTACGTACAAACTAAGAAGTATGTATGTGCTTCATTTAAATATATATCTCAACCGTGATTCTTTATATAAGATAGCATTGTGGCATAGATGATAACAGCAGCAGGCAACTCTATACAGGGAGCATTTGAAATATGGTTTCACAGACAAACGAAGCAAAAATAGATAGACCAGTAACAAAAGAAAATTTGGAAATACTAATCCAATGGAGGTAACCCAGTAAAAAGGTAGAAAATGTATATGTAAAAGGTAAATTACTGATTGGATGCTGAAAAACGTAAAAATATTTTCACTGTCATAATACATTCAACTATAGTGAGTACAGTACATATATCAAAAGAAGCTCAACATAGTGAGCGGTTGGCCAAGGAACCATTTATTACCCAATGATTTGCATGTAAATAAATCTGAAATAACTAAGGCAACAAGTTGCTTTCACAGCGGTCATTTTATGCTTGTGATATCTATCATTTGCATTAAAGAGAAAACAAAATTTTCTGTTGAAAGTTACACCTAATGGTAAAGTGTACATTAACAACAAACATTACAAGGATACTCACGAACTTGTATCCTGTACCAAGAAATTCACTATGCACATACGAAATTTTTGATAGCTCATGCACTTTCCCAATTATGTTACCAGTTCCATCTTCATGGCTGAAAAACTTAAGTCAATGTCAGTAAAAGTAAAACTTTGTATAAGTAATCAATACAAAAGTGGCGGGGTGGCCAGCTATTATCATTGAAAATTTTCTCAGCTGGCATCTACATGTCATTACGGAAATAGATATTATGCATATCTCGATGAAATTCAATTCAGAACTTGCCACTGTCCGTGTGTACCCTTGCTCGCAGCAAATAGAATTTTGAATAATCAAGAGAATATTCAATACAATGAATATTGCTCCTGGTCAAGGTACCCAAACCCAGAAGGGAAGTCCACAGAGACATTGGATTCGGTTCCAGTGGAGTGGCCTATATAGCAATGGCGTCATGTTAAAAACATTTGAGAAGAAAAATGAGAAATTCAAGTATATTACCCATGCACCAATATACATTTCAAGTATATTATCTCAATAAAATGCTGATAATAATTTATACGTAGCAGAGAAGAAACATGGGGTTCAAGAATAAAAGTATGAGATGTGAGATGTGAGCGAGCAAATGAATTGGCAATGTGGCTTGGAAATATTTAGGAATGAAGAATAATTTCACAGCCAAAATCACACTCCTAAAGAAAAAAAAACTTATTTCTTCCATTTACAACATTAGAATATAGCAATGTAATCAGTTATTGATTCTACAATGATATCATTGTTCAACTTGTTACCTGTTAAAGCATTTACGTGCAACCATGAGTAAAGCAATCTTGTTAAGTTTATATTATGGTGAATTGTACTCTCATATTGCCCATAACATTATTTTCTGGGGCTCTACCAATATCTCTCTTGCTGTCTTTAAACTTCAAAAGAAAGCAATCAGAATAATTTCCATCAAACCTAACAATTCACCATCCAAACCAATATTTGTTGATCTACAAATTTTGCCCCTTCCATGTACATACATTATGTTATTAATCTTGTATATAAAAAACAATATCAATGATTACTCATTAAATTGTAATTACCATCACTATTTTACAAGAAGTAATAATGACATACACTATGAATCTATAAGAATTAAAGCTGCAAAAATTGGACCTAAAGAAATGGGTATTTGATAATTTAACAAGTTACCAACAAAATTAGGAAAGTAAAACTGGTTACCACTTTAAAAATAAATCTCAAAGCATACTTACTTAAAAAGATGTGCTACTCAAATGAGGAATACCTGAATGATAATGGAGATTGCTGAGTTTCTCTATGTACTACATTGCAACACAGGTTTCATTTTGCCGCATGTAGTATTGCGATTACATTTTTTACCCTTTGTTTTCTACTCACTATCTATGTAGGTACCTACTACTTGCATTAATCTGTTATTTTCTCTTTTTTGTTGACATGCCTTATATCTTGTACATGCATACTTTTCTTGGTAAAATGTGACAAGGTTGCTAGGCAAATCAATATTATTATTATTAGCATCTGATATTAAAATATACTACATGAAAGAACTAAGTTTTGTTTCATTATGAAGAACAGCCTCCATAAAGTTATACCAGAAACTACAAAAATATAAATCATTATCATTCCCATGGTGGGTATGGCACAGCTATCCACTCAATTCTTCATCATCTGACCACTTTACATACACATGGTTCCTCTACTTCATATTCTCAACTAGTTGCTTGATTAGGTTTAGTTTTAGGGGTGCTTCAAAAGCTAAGGTCATACTGCACCACCAATCTATTATACATTGAATAAAATATTCAAATTGATTTTAACATGTTTAAAAATAATAACATTGGTAAAACTCATATTTCATTAAAATAGTTGGTCTTCATTAGCAGTGATATGACGTGGCTAATGTGATCAGGGTCATAACCTAAAACATATTATAGACTATAGCCCACTGCATCCAATTCAACTTTGTGGTTTGACAGTCTCTCCACCCAATTTTTCCATCCTCTAATCTCTTTATATATGCAAAATTTCTCTCTTTCATATTCTCTACTGCTTGCTCTACACACTTCACACAAGGCAACCTCATTTTATTCATATAATGGGTAGTTTCCTTCATCAATGAAAACTAATTTCATAAATTGTGATTCATGCCCCACCATAAATCTATTTATTGTATGCACATAATATGTATTGAGAGATCCCAGTTTACTGGAAAATAAAATGTAATTTTAATTTCACTAAAAATAACTCAGAAATGACAGGACTGTACAGTGAGGTGACCCTTATTTCTCAGAGTTTAGAAAATTTATGTTTTTCTACTCTCAAAATGAAGTTTATATTCACATGCTAAAATTAGGTTACTTTTAATTAACGAGAACCCATGCCCCAAATACCCTAAATACTTCGGATCTAAATATATGTATTTTTTTGTCTATAAAAGCACTATCTTAATGGAAAACGTAAAAGTTAAGTGCCTTAGGACAAAATTTTCATTTGTTTTGACCTATCTCTAAGCATTTCTGAGATTTGGTCCCTCGCAATGCGATCCACTGCCCAGGAAGCTACTACACACTGTGGCGGATCAGAGGTAAGGCCACCACCATTCCCTTCCACAGCTTGAGACTTCCCCTCCATCCCCTCCCCACCCCCAACTTAGTCAATGGTCTCGTTGGAAAGATATGAATTTAAACTGCAAAATTTTATCATGTCTTTCTTTGGTATCATGGTTAATAATGTTAAATTCTACAATGTCACTTTTGAGATTATCAATTTAATGATTCTCTGATGCCACTATTTTTATTCATGCTTACGTTTACATGAAATTAAGAATAAAAACATTTCGGTTGAGCTTAAAGCCACCGAGTGCGTCCACCGGGTTGCGGATGGTGGGTCGACCTCTAGATATAGAGGTTAGCTGCAAGATAAGCAAGTTTACTCAACGAATAAGCAGCCGTGACCAAAAAGCGACAGCATTCCGAGGTATTGGTCAATCCCTAGGTAAGGTAGGCCTCTAAATAATACAGAACCTGTGAAGATGCCGTGACTTGGCGATGGGAAGCCGCCAATAATTACGCTTCTCATCACCCGGAGGAGAGGGCAGCAGCTCTCCTTCATATGAGTGAAGATGGAGACCACAGTGGCCGGTACAGCGACACTCATTTCACTACAGGAATGGTAATATTTACTTTGACAGCTGTAGTGTTGCGATGTGGAAGGCAAGGGGAAACAACCACATTAATATCCAGAGGAGTCGCAGCTACTCCACTCTTTTCTTTCTTATCAAGACGTGATGGAACCCTCTCGAGTAAAATATTTCGGAGGTAAAATAGTCCCGCATTCGGATCTCCGGGCTGGGACTACTCGAGAGAGTACATCAGTCAAATGTGATGAACTTTTTATGGTAGGACCATGGAACGTGAGATCGCTTCAGACCTGTGAAAGACTGGAGAACCTGAAAGTGGAAATGCGAAGAATGGACCTTGACGTATTAGGAATCAGCGAAATGAAGTGGCCAGAAGAAGGAGACTTTTGGAGTGGAAGCTACAGGATTATACATACAGGATCATTAAATGGTAATGCTGGAGTAGGGATCATACTCAGAAAGAGCGCCGGAATGCGTGTGAAGAGCTTCCTGCAGTACAATGAAAGGATAATAATGGTGAAGATCGAGACCAAACCTGTAGATACCGTGGTGGTGCAGGTTTACATGCCTACGACGGACTATGAAGATGAAGAAGTGGAAGACGTCTACGAAGATATCACGGAAGTTATAAAACAGATAAGAGGAGAAGAAAACCTAATTATTATAGGAGACTGGAACGCCATCGTCGGCGAAGGTCAAGATGGAAGAATAACTAGAAAATATGGATTGAAAATCCGAAACGAAAGAGGAGAAAGACTGACGGAGTTCTGCACACAACATTAGTTAGTGGTCGCTAACACATGATGTCAAATAGACTACATTTCAGTGAAGCAGAGATTTAGAAACCAAGTGAAGGACTGCAAAAGCTACCCTGGGGCAAACATCGACAGCGACCATAATTTAATGATGATGAAATGCCTTCTAAAATTGAAGAAATTGAAGAAGACTGTGAAGAACACATGGCAAATAGAGAACCTGAAGGAGGCTCAACATCAGCAGGCATTTCAAAAAGCAGTGGAAAACAACATAGGAGAAGACCTGACAGAGAAATCAGTGGAAGAGCGTTGGGAAAACATTAAATGTGGACTACAGGAAGCCGCAAAAGAACTTCTTGGAAGAAGAAAAGTTGACAAGAAGAAGCCATGGGTCACGGAGGAAGTCTTAGAGTTGATTAAAGAAAGAAGAAAGTACAAGAATGTGAAAAGTGAAGAAGGGCAGCTTTGCTACAAAAGAATAGGGAATGAAGTAAGTCGCAAATCAAGGAAAGCTAGAGAGATGTGTATGAAGAATCTATGAGAAGATGTACAAAGCAACCTTGCTCTTGGAAAGGTGGAAGCTGTCTACAGGATAGTGAGGAACCACTTCAAGGAACGGAGCGCAACATGCGATGTCCAAAGGGACACGAATTGAGAAATATTGATTGAAAACGAGGACAAAGTCAAGAGATGGAAAGAATATCTGGAAGAGCTATACAACGGAAAAAATCTCAGCACAAAAGCTATTGAAGAGGAAAGCGAAGTAGAAAAGGATGATATGGGAGCATTAATATTAAGATCGGAATTCGACGCTGCAGTAAGAGACCTTCGAATGAATAAGGCTTCTGGTTTGATGATGTTCCTGCAGAACTAATAAAAAATGCACGAGAGAAGACATTACCTCATCTTTACAAAACCATCTGCTACAGGTACTCAACAGGAGAAATGCCCAAGGACCTGGAGAAAAACATCATCATTCCTATTCCCAAGAAGAAGAGAACGGAGAAATGCAAAAATTTAGGACTATAAGGCTGACGACTCATGCATCAAAGATATTGACCAGGATCATATACAGAAGAATAGAATGAAAAGCAGAGGAGATCCTGGATGAAGATCAATTCGAATTTAGGAAAAGTAAGGGTGCAAGAGAAGCAATATTGGCCCTTAGACTGCTCATAGGGAAGAGAATGGAAAAGAACAATCCGACATTCACTGCATTTGTGGATTTAGAGAAGGCGTTTGACAACGTGGATTGGGATTCAATGCTTGGAATTCTGAAGGGAATTGGAGTGTCATACAATGACCGAAGAATTATACACAGTCTGTACAAAAACCAAGTAGCTGTGATTAAATCTGGACCCAGCTGTGAAGAAACAAGAATAAGGAAAGGAGTGAGACAAGGCTGTGTACTATCTCCCATCATTTTTAATGTGTACATCGAGAGAGCCATCAATAAAATCAAAGAGAAGTCTTCTGGAGTGACTATCCACGGAGAAAAAATAAGCATGCTGCAATTCGCTGATGACATAGCGCTCATAGCAGCATATGCTTGGCTCAAAGCTACCAACAATGAGAGAAGTTCTGTGTTTTTTTTTCCATCACTTAAGGAATTTGAAGTATGTTAAATTTAGTGAGAGGAAAACCTTAAGAAATTTATATCATTTTTGGAACGAAACCAGAATTCCAACTATTAAGGAAATAAAGGTGATTGAAAAACAGGAGACATTACACAAAGAAGGGAGGAATGTAAGATGGCATAAAAATAGAGAAGAAAGTGCCATGAAGATCAAGAAAAAAGAATCCTTTGAGGCAAAACTAAATGATTTGTTCAACTTTGCAAAGAGTGGTGCCATAAATTTTTTAACGCATGAGAAGGAGAGTGCGGTAAATTTTCCGGGTAAATGTCCTTGGGCTGAAGAAGTCAAATTCATGATTAGAAAAAAACTGCTCAGAGACTATCAATCAAGCTGAAGAAGGACCAAAACTTTGTGAAAGAAGAGTGAGGGACTTGGAATCTCGATGAAGCACAGGTAACTTATTCAATTATTATGTAGTTTTAAAATTTGACTCCTTCCGAATCAGAGCTATCAATCTTTAATGCATAAAGGAAAATCTAGCAGCCCCCTTAAAGTAAAAATCAAGCTAATGGTAAAATGTCTGATATTTTCAGGTGCCATAGTAGACTCTAAGTTGGTAGATACTCAAATATTAGAGGATGAAGGTCTAGAGCCTTCAACTTCAGGGTCTACTGTCCTCAATAAAAGAGGAAGATTTGATATCATTACCTCAAAAGTGATTTAGATGACTGATGCCCTCAAGGTCAGCAGTAGAGCAGCTGTGAAGAATATGACAAATCCCTTTCTGGGCAAAAAAAAAAGCCTTATATGTGCACCATATGAGGATGTGAGGGAAGACCTGATCCACCCATAAAAGTATCTCCCAAACTGGAAGGCCTTCCTAAGTCATCTTCATCAGATTTTGCCACAAGCAATTCGAGAAAGCTGTTAAATATATTGGAAATACGAACGAATCCAATTTGTTAGTTTTTATTCAATGTAATTTCCATTGAATTGAAAACAGAATTATTTTGTTTTCAATGGCAACCACTACCAACAGGATAACAGATTGGTTATAGGTTCCCCCTTATCATCCTTACTGGCAGAAATATTTCTGAATAATTTGGAAAAAGATTTATTTCAATGCAACCACCCACTCCTGAAGAAAGTCCATTATTGGTTCCGTTACGTGGATGACATTTTGTGTTTATGGACAGGAACCAAACGTCAAGTGATGAATTTTTTTGAAAATGTTAAATACCCTTAATGAAAATATTAAATTTACAGTTGAGTTCCAAGACAATGACAGATTAAATTTCCTTGGCTTAACAATATCCTTTCAGGATGGAAAACACATGTTTGGTATTTATCGCAAACCAACATGCACTGATCATGTTATCCATGCCACCTCCAAACATCCTTGTAGTCAAAAGCTAGCAGCCTTCCACAGCATGGTCCACAGAGCCATTAACATTCCCCTCACTAATGAAGAATACTGTACGGAGATATACCTCATCAAATCTATAGCCAGAGCTAATGGTTTCCAGGAGGCTATGATAGATAACTGGTAGCGAAAAAGAAAAAATAAATTTCCCTTAGGCAGATTTATTTAATTGAACCTGAGAAAGCTCAACGCTGGTGGAAAATAAATTACATTGGCAATGTTTCGGCTATGATTCGGCAAATTCCTGAACCACCTTGGCATCAAACCAGCCTTCCACAACAAAACCAACCTCAAATACCTGCTTGCCAATGTGAAAGACTCCATCAATATCAGGGACCAAAGTGGAATTTACAGGTTAGTGTGTGGTGATTGCATGGCGTCTTACATTGGACAGACGGGAAGAAGCTTGAGGGTCCAAGCAGCCGAACACAACAGGGACTTAGAAAAGAAGGAGGGGAAATCCCAGTTTGCAGCTCAACCCCTGGCAGAAGGATACTAGGCTGATTTTATCCCATAAAAGCTTTACAGAGACGAAAAGGGTACCAGAATTGACATTTGGGAACAATTGTTCATCGTATCGGCCGTTAATATGAAAGAAAACATCACTAATGACCACGTTTTTCCCTTCCATTCCCCACTCCTTGACTTCCTACAGTTAATGCAAAACAAACCCTCCCAGCACCTGAAGTCCGTCACCCGTCCCCCCACTCCTTCCTCACCACAGACCAAAGCTCAGCTCAAAATTCCCAGCATTCCCGTCACCCCTGCCTTCAACTCTCTCCCCCATCCTTCTAACCCAGGAATAGGACAATATTCTCCCTCCACCAGTAAAACATGTTGACTCCTTTGTAGTAAAAGATTTTATGGAAAAGTGCAAAGTATCATCTCACCATGTTCAACAGAATACTCATTGGTGCCGAAAGTTTATCCAGCTATCCTTCTGGCCTCTTTAGATCAAAAGTAGCAATGCATGCATTTTGTCCATCATGTATGTTCTATCAAAGAAATATTGTTTTGCACAATCACCAAGTTATCGATTGTTTCATTGACTTTGAAAATATGTCTGATACAGTTGACCGAGTAAAGCTAATGAAGAATGGGAAAGGTATGGATAGCAGATGGCAAACCAAGATGAGCAAGGAGAGGTCAGAAAGAATAACAGAGATGCCTATTACCCTTAGAGCTTTTGAATAATTGTGAAGGAAACGATAAAAGAGGCGTACGAGGAATGTCAAGTGGGCATAAAAGAGGGGAGGACAGTAATGCAATCAGTAAGGTTTGCCAATGATCTAATGTAAGTAATACAGACTGCCAATTTCATCAGATCATTTGGAACAAAGACATCACAAAGAAAATAAAATTATGGAGACTTTCGAGGTAAATACGGTAAAACTGAGGATGAAATAAAGTGGGCATTGTCTAGAACAGGGAAACCATCATTGCTACTTCCATTTTAGGTATTTTGGAGAAGTGTGAGTGCAATAAAAATGATTTGATGCAAAGAAAATGTTAGAAGAGAGCATGTGAAGCACAGTTTTGCATGTATAGGGCACCTGAAATCTAGGGAAAGATGATGAAAAATCATTGGAAGGTTGAGAAATACAGGTTTGGAAGAAGATGGAGAAAGTGTACAGAATGGTGGACTAATGAAGTGTTGGGTGGTGGAGGAAACAAATTAGAAGGTTGAATATATAGATAAAACATGTAAATAGATACAAAGGTATACTGCGGGCCATAATTAAAGGTAAAAATCTGGGGGAAAAAGGGAAGGTATTTGGATAGCATGAAGAGAGGCATGGAATACATATACCTACCTGTATGATGAGGGAAATGACACAGGAAAGTAGCCATAAGGTGAAAGCAATGTACGGAAACCATAAGTGACCTAAAATGAGAACTGCTACTACCCCAGGCTGATGTACGAGGCAATAGGGGAATAAAACAGCTACAGAAACTACAATGGTGTTGTGTGTACCCTCTTCACTACCAGGCAAAGTTTTCACATCCAATAACCCATTCATTCATTCAGCCAATCAGAGCCATCGGATTGGTTCTATATCCCTGCTTAAAATGAACAAAATGTATACATTCTCACCAGTGACAAATTAAACAAATAAAATTAGAAAAATATAAGTACTTGGTCATCCAGCACCTGATTAACGCTCTTAAAAACTTATTAAAAGTCACCCAAATTAAGGAAGAGCATGCTCTCTCAAAACTTGCTAAAATAGTGTTACATCCTTCACTCCGCAAGTTTAGAGACAAATGAAATCAAGGCATCATACGTCAAAAACTGTAATTAGGTACCTTACGGAGGGGAATCGGCAGGAGGATGGTTATGGAGCAAGAGTTAGCCAATCAGCCGTAGCCAAGAAGACACCACAGTTCTCTTTCGTTTCTGATGCATCGCCTCAACACTAGGCTTAGATGAATTTTCCTTCCGACTGAGTAGTTGGTGAGTAATGGATGAGTGCAGATGCATCCCAATAGAGAATTTTCCGATTAAAAAATAGGTAACTCGTTTGATGCGATCCTGGCCTCTTAAGATATATTATGATGGGTGACAGCATTCAGGAATAAATACGCTTTGAGAGTACCTATTCTTGTCCTTCAAGCCCTGTCCAACAAGCCGTTATTACTAGAAGATAAACTCCAGACGAGTCTACAACAACGGAGATGTGTGTTAAATTTCCAACGCACAAAAAAATAATATCGCGACATAACTGTAAGTAAAGAATTGATTTTCAGGATTAAATTAATCCCTGAATAAGCCTCTCACGTTTACTTCAGGCAGGTTTAATCAAGGCCGTGAATCTTTTATGTTAAGACAATATTGTGCTTTTCATGCCAATAAATATCATAATTATGATTCAACATGAAACATTCATGTCCCATAATAAATATCACCATGCATGTATACCACGGTGAGGGAGTAAATCGATGTTAAAAATGATGAAATGGCATTATTTATAAGATTTAATACACGTGCTTGCTGGTACTGGCGTCAAATGTTCATTCTGCCTTTTCACCTTAATTACCATTTTTCAAGCCCTACAAGTTCATGATGGTGCACAGATAACTTAAAGATTAGAAGGAAATAAAAAACGACAGCACAAACTTAATAAAAGTACCTACACAACCAGAACGTACCACCACGGTACGACTTGTTACCACTTACCTGTGGGATCCGTCCCATTTGTGCGACTTCCAAACCTACTTGGTATTACTGGTATGACTCGAGTGGGCTGAAATACGCTCCCAACCCACAGCACATGCAAAGGGTTCGTATAAGGCATGCGAACATAACGTATGAGGGATAAACACAAATGGAGAGCTCTTACGGCTTACAAATACAAATGAATAAAAATGTCCAATAGCCGTCAACTGCAATACCTTTCAAAATAGGGAGTGGGATTGAAAGAATCACTATGAGAATACATTTTCATAGTAATGTGGCACGCAAGAACTTAATTTTCCCTGATTTTTACCAATTATGTTAATCAAAGTAGCATCTTACGCAGCCGCGAAAGCTGGCCCCTTTCGATTTCAAGTGCACACTTAGCGGGAAGCCACTGGGAAGTCTCAACTAGTCCCACTCAGAATCTTAATCACTAATTAATCTTCACCGACGTCGCCACCGTAATACGCCCACTTCTCACACACTTGACAGGCATTTACACACGAGCACCACTCTCATAGATCACACAACACCTTCTCGATCCACACCAACCTCACGTACCGTCGTACCCCGTACCAGTCGTATACCGCACGTAGGAAAACAAATGAATCGAATGAATGGAACGAATGGAATGGAATGGAATGGAATGAATGGAATCGGCCAGCAGCAGCGCAGCAGCGCACGAAATGGAACTGTGGAACGGGGAGGAGGGAGGGCAGTGTGGAGGGGTGGATTTCGAAATAAGGCGAGGGAAAGTTTTCAGGGATGAAACCATGGAGGAAGAACCTTAAATCAAATGCTACCCTGCTGCCCGTTTGCATGTATCTGATCCCTGATGAAACGGTTGAACCACAATCGTTGAGCACAGCTTTGTTTTCGTCCGAAGGAATAGGCTTTGGGACAACAGAAATGGCATTCCTTCTAGTGTTTTGATGCTCGGTATACGAGAGTGAGAGGCAAACCTTCCCGAGGATTACGATTAAGAATACGATAATGCACTGAAACTACCTGTTTCGATTGAGTATATAGATTGGAACAAGGCCATGAATAAGTAGGTATACATATTCATGACCTTAATTATCAATGTGATAGCCATCACAAGTAGGTACAACTTTGTACTCGGGACAAATTTGTTTCGTACCCTTTAAAGGGCACGAGAGCTTCGTCTGCTCTGGTCTATGGCCGCATGTTGGGGATTGGCAAAAAATAACAATAATCGGTACCTAGTTCTGGGTATTAAATTTTCAACTGGGTGGTAGCGACTAATACTTTTAAATCATTACCACAGGTAAAAAACTCATTTCAGAATTACGGGCGAGCAATAGCATGAATTTGTCGGAGTATTAGAAGTGATACTTAGTACAAGGAATATGACGCTTTAATCTTTGCACTATGAATGCGTTACAAGCAGCGGCATTCGAAGTGGGGAGCAGGAGGGGCCGAAGGCTCCCCCCAAAATTTGCCCCGGGCCCTTGAGAAATGAGTAGTATGCATTAGTAAAAATTAAATTTCACTTGTTTCCCTTTTGACACATATAATCACGCCCTCCTAAGCTCTTTTAGCGAAATTCTAGTGCCCCCTCCTATCCGCGTAATAATGCGGGCCTTTTTCTTAGGATCCGGGCCATTTTCAAGGTTGGGCCCCCCAGCGAAAACTGTTCCGACGATCATGGTTACTAGTACTTGTGCGCACAGTGTATTATTTCTAATACAGGATACTTAAATGAAAATGGAAAAGGTTGCGCCAACATTGGGATGTCAGAAATACCTATGTATACAAAGCCGTCTTAAATTATGGGTACTGGAGCCCCTACGACAACATAAAGATTGCATTTAAAGCAGTTTGCGCGGATTCGGCGGCATGACTTGCAGCAAGTAGCGTGCTTCTACGAATTTTATGTCCGGCTTGAATCATCTTGTCAAGCTCGCAAGCTGATCAGCTCGAATCGCAAATATATTTCCACGCGAGCCTTTGAATAATGCGTATGAAGTCACATGGGGGTATTATAATCATTACCAAAACCCAATCATGTCACCAAGTGTTGAAACACATTCCGAGAATCAACTTCAGAAGCAAGTCGTACGTATGAAAGATTAACAACTGACCAGGGGCGTCGGAACTATTTTCGCTGGGAGGGGCCAACCTTGAAAAGGGCCCGGCTCTTAGAAAAGGGCCCGGCTCCTATGAAAAGGGCCCGCATTTTTTGCGGATAGGAGGGGGTAGATACTAGAATTCCCCTAAAAGTGCTTATGAAGGTGGTAGAATATGCGACAGAAGGGAAAAGGCAGGCTGGAAACAAGTGAAATTTAATTTTTTTGATGAAGACTCATTTCTCAAGGGCCCGGGGCAAATTCCGGGGGGAGGGGGCAGAATGCCCCCCCTGCCCCTCACTTCCGACGCCGCTGCAACTGACAGTGTCACTCAATGAAAAGGGATCTTATTGCATTTTCCCTCCGACCATTTCATCTCAGGAGCTAACACATCAGCTCTTCATTTGCGAATTTTATTTCTTTTAGCCGAAGACCATTTCTTATTGCTTTGAAAGTTATAATCACCAGGCTTTAAGTAGATATAAATAACCGCTGATTAATTTCATATTGGCAGCTGTTTTCGTTCTAAATCCCAATATTAAGAAATTAGCGAAGGCTAAATCAGGCAATACAAACATTCAACTTTACACAATGCCTTCGAAAAGTACCCGGTGCCATCTGGATAACTGGCAGCAGGGTAGCATTTGATTTAAGGTGACTCAATTTCTGTGGTTCTATCGATTCTTCAAACATAGAGGTATTCCCACGACTAATATGAAATGCATGCCCTAAACGAGACTTCAACGCGCGGCTTTTGTGTCGTCAGCACGGCAGGTTGCCGACAGGCTTCCGCGGCCGATCAAGGTAAATGAAACATCACTTCCAGTATGGACGATGTCTGCGTCATATAAACTTGAAATCTGTTTATCTTTACCTTTAGCAAGTTGATTTTCTTTATTCCTTTGAACTGCTACCTATAAATAGCTTCGAATCCAGCAGTAATTGAGTAGAACTGAAACTAGCGTCATTCACGGGCTGAATGTTATCGGCGAGAAAAAGGAGACTACAGCCTCAAACTGCCAATACGTCATTTCTTCCATGATGGAAGCAACTTGGGCCATCATTGATACGTATACCGATGTCTTCTTTAAAGCTTTTAGACGATTTGTCGACGCCGCAGTGTCGATGCGGCTGAACTTTATTCTCGAAATTTGTTCAATAGTGTAAGTTTTCCCGCGGAAATAACGCCTTCGTCCTTTTATCCCAGGATCATTACCAGCACTTTTGCCTGGTATTTGTGATTTCATTCTAATAAATGGACAAGGAGGAAAGCATACTCTTCGTAACACACGAGAAAAATACTATCTTCACAACACACACCACGAATCACAGCCGTGGAATTAGTGATTCCCCTTCGCATAATCCACCCCGTCCTGGGACGTGTAGGAGGGAAACGACAAGGGGTACTCTGGGGAGGATTGTGCGTATTTCGCATTTATAGAATGAATACAGGTTTTAAAAAAATGTCTCCCTAAGAGCTAACCTTCAAGCAATCATCTCCTCAATCCACACTCCCTGGAGATAGGTATTAAGGAAATGAAAGAGAAGTAGGGTGCCTTGTGGAAGACTGTGCTCACTTCGTGTTTCCCGAATAACATTCTATCAAAAGAAGCATATTTCCCTAGATTTTGACCTCCCGAACACATATCTTCAACGAATCCCTTTCTGTAATAGGAAGGAGGGAAACGGAGGTATCTCGCGAAAGATTGTGCATGGTACGTGTTTCACGAAGAATAGTGGATTTACTTAGGATGTATTCTGGCAGATGCTGGCCGTATAACGTGTATCTCATCAATGATATAGATTCATCTTTGGGTGCCTCCGCTGTGATTGCCTTTACGTCGTAACGGAGTGAGATAGCGCGTCGATGCTCTTAGCACGTATAACCAACCAGATAGGTATACCAAATTGAATATTCATTGTTCTGCAAAAAATCGACGTAGCACCAATTTTGGCGATAAAGTACATTAGACTGATGAAGCTGGTAAAGCATTGCACCGAAATAATGACACAATTTGAATCTGAAGATGACCATTTTCTGCATCGAAAAGGTAATACAATCGAAATTGAGGAGAACGTAAAAAATAACTAATTGCCGTGACAGTGGGGGTCGATTCGTGCGTGAAATAAACAAAATGGAAATATCCGTGGTGAGGTAAAATCATTTGTTATGATCAGTGAGTCATTTTTATTGTCCCGATCTCACAAGGGAAAAATGGTAAAAACGTCCTCCAGCGGAAACCGCGTAAAAGCGAAGCTTCATTCTCTGTTCGGCGAAGCTTAGCGCTAATTTGGAAACCGAGTTAATTAAAATCCACGTTTCGGGAAGCCGCGTTCGGGGAAGATTCATTGCAAAGGTATTCAAAACATACATACAAAAACAGCTTTAAAAGTTGAGTTATTGGCTGGGGAGTGAAATTGTACATACTAATATTAACCCGTAGGTATTACCGAAATTCTTTTTTCCATGCCCCATTTTAGAAATCATTCTTGAATATTAATCGATTTCTTGTATCGTCGATTCATGTCATGGAGATGATCTGCTGTCAAATATACCATGATACCTATGATAATATATAAGTCAGCCACCTTCTCCATGAGCTCGAGAACGGCAAAGAAAATTCAACTGGTATTTCAATCGTAATATTGGGAGACACACTTAAATTTGCACAATTCGGGCCACTCTTAAATGCCCCTAGTAGTTTTATATTTTTGCTAATCTTATTGTTAAAAACATTTAAATGCACAGGAAAGCAAGAATAAAAGCCAGAAAATTATAATCTACGCCAAGTAGATTATTACCTTAACAGGAAACGAACTGGGTTCTTCATAAAAGTTTGATTTTCTTTTAACATGAGGAATCTCTAAATTATCAACTGTGACGGAGACTGAGATGATAATGAACTTCCAGATTATATATTCGGAGTAACGATAACCGAAAACATAGAGTAAGCTTACTCTGTGCCGAAAAGGACATCATAAGAAAGTTAGGGGTCGGGGTAGGGATTTTAAATTCGTCTAAATGCACGCGGGTAGATTTATATTGGGAAAAATCAGAGAACTGAGAGTGTCTCTGGCATTTTAAAATTACTGAGCTGGGAGTCTTTCAAAATCAGGCGAAAAAGTAGCAGGCTCTATAAATATTTTAAGTAGGTATTCATAGGAGAAAAAGTACGGGCTGACTTCAGAACGGGAAAAAAACAAATTGTATGGGAAGGAAAAATTACCAATAAAAAGTGAAATGCCGGCCAAAAAGGACTAGTATTGTAAAAAAAATATTCTTAGACCAAACAGTTTTTGATAAAACCAGTGTACCTGCAGAACTATTCGAGCCATATTTCCTGAAAATGTCAGAGTAAATTTTTAAAGAAAATATCTTTAAAAATTATCTATTATGTTGCTGTTTTGACACTAAAATACTGTACCCTGTTCCGTCCTATGCAAAAAATATCAAAAATTCGTCCTTTTCCTCACTCGAACCCCTGTGGAGGCAAGCGCCTTGGGTATTCCCCACGGGTGGATTGAGCTTTACCTGCTTCGGCGGGTAAATCCTGGGTGATTGTTTTTGGAAAAGGAATTATAACCCAGTAAACACAATGTGTTGCGGAAACGTCGCAGAAAGGTTGCACGAGGTTGCAGGATGCCACGTCGTTTGGCAACGTTTCTGCAACGTCATAATTACGTCGCTGATACACTTGTTTGGTCAGAAAAAGTTAATAACACAATATTTGAGCCAGAGGAAACATATATTAAAATTCGATTCTTCCTCTTCATGAGACATTGATTGTATGTGGGTGTGGAATATTCACCAGGTTGCAGAAAGGTTGCGACATGTTGCAGGTCGCTTTGCGCTGTATTATTTGGACACAGTTTACCCCAAACATATATTCAAATATGGGGTTTTATTGCATTTTTTCATCTTCTGAATCAAATTAGCTCTTTCCAGCGAATTATTTTTTTTCGGTCGTGAGACAATTTTTCGTACTTAGAAAAATTTCATATGAGATAGTGAAAGGGAAGACGGCACGAGACTGGCAAAGACATATCTCGAGTATTATTTTAAAGGGTTGCATAAATGTTGCATAAGTGTTGCAAATATGTTTCACCAGGGGTTGCAGTTACGTTGCCATTACGTTGCAGGAACGTTGTAGAGAGGACTTATGGCTGCTTTTGCGACGTTGTCAATACGTTGCTGCAACTCCAATTTTGTTGCAGTGCAACGTTTCCACAACACATTTGGTTTACAGGGAAAGCTCTCTTGAGACCTTTCGAAGACCACGTTCCTTCAACCATGAGAGATGTTTATGGCATCTATTCCGATTTTGTCAAATACTCCTCCAATGTGAGGGTACGTTCCTAAAATTAAACGTCATTTTCCGACAATACCTGCTCTTAGTTTTTCTACAGATATTTTTTAAAGATATTTTCTTTAAAAATTTACTCTGACATTTTCAGAAAATATGGCTCGAATAGTGCTGCAGGTACACTGGTTTTATTAACCCTCTCACTCAGTCTTTTCAGTTCCTACAGATAGTTAACACGGTTATTTCGAAGTGCTCCAAGAGATATCTTCATCAATGTAGATCTTTTACATATTGAGCTTTTGGTAACCAATGATCAGATAAGAAATTCACGGCGATTTTTAATTGTCTACTTCTGAAGAGATTCAGGGAGCGCTGAAAAGGAATAGGTATCGCTGAAAGGGTATGGCAGGGTCCAGCATGCAATGCCACAGCAAAAGAAGCATTGAATGTCGTAGCAAGAACCATACTCACAGAATGTGTTTATCAGTGAGGTGTCTGACCACACTTGCCCAATTATGACCCCAGGCGGCCTTTCAATTCATGTTGTCATGTTAAAAACACTATTGGAGAAGGCAACAGGAAACCGATACCCCTTTACCCCAACATAAATGAAGGATTCAAAGGCAATAAGGTGATGATACAGGTTTACCTACCAATTAGTGGACACACGGAGGAAGAATTAATAGTACTTAATACTATTTTATTTTACTCCACACCTGTTTAGTATATTTCTAATACATCCCACTCAATTGCAAGTCGTATTCACTTGAAATTTCATTAATTCCAAAGCAACGGCAAAACAATAGTTCTTCTTTTGGTCCCATGCAACAAGCAATCAGCTACATCAATGCCGGGTTGGTTTGCATTGCCGCCACGCACAAGTCCTACATTTTGTTTTCCTTGCCGATGACTTCCATGAATAGCTAAATGAAAAAATAAATGAAGTTCCGAGAAGGAAATCGACTCTAATGGATGTTTGAAAAGCGGTGGATGGTGAAGGTAGGGAAGGGAATAAGTTGGGGGCGTAGGTGCTGGGGAGGAGAAAAAGCAGGTGTGTTTGAAGGGAGGAATGGGTTAGTCAAAACATCAAGAAATGTAGGCACACACAAAAAATGCCAGGGGATAGAGAGGTATCAATTAGATGGCATAATGACCAAACAGAGATTCACACAGTTTCCAGAATATTGCAATATGTGGTCATGACCATAACTGTGCAATGACCATAGGTGGGAAAGTTTCCAAAAAAATTAATTGATTAAATTTAAAGTTATTCTCTGTAAAAAGTAACTAGTTAAAATTAAAAGTCACTTTTATGAAAAGTTAACTGATTAAAGTTAAAAAAAGTAACTTTTACGTTAAAAGTTACTTTTTCAGTTACCTACTTTGGCAAATTGGATGCTGTGGTGTCTAGAGGCCCTCTATTAACAGAGGTTGGCCAAGTGAAAGGCAGGCGCCATTTTTAGGACGACGGGCCACGGATTTCACATGGCCGCTTATGGGCATACGGAGTAAGATGGTCAATATTAGTGAATTTTCTCCATGTCATTCCATTGTAATGGCTTATAAAACATCTACATATATATATGAAAGAAGTTCGAAAATAAAAAAATGACAATTTTGTATAAACTGTACTAATCAGTACTGAAGGAGCACCCTCGTATTGGGGCAGGAAATCGGATAATCATAGCATAAAAGTTATTGTCTGAGTTAAATCTCCATCTTTTTTATCTCACTGTTTTGTGTATTTTCTTTGCGGCAAAAAAGACTATGTATTTACTTCATTCTTTTCTTCCTCTATGGATTTCTGCTTAGAAAGAGGATCTCAGTTGCTCCACAATTACTGTATTGATCTCAGCTTGCAAGATGTATCAATAACAACTATTACCTGTGGCTTATAGAAAAACATAAATAGGAAGCATAACAGGGCTTAGCATGCCTAAAAGTGTTTTTACAGTTTTAACAGTTGAGGTGGAGAAAAGAGGGAGATAAGTATTCTGTGCATGACAGCATGGCACAAGAAGCAAATCTTCCAGTTTGGGCAGACTTTTCAAATCAAAGGAACTCAGTATGCATCAAGCTCCACTATACTTCCAGAACTGAGGGGTTTTTCTGGTGCCATCAATTGGGGAGAAATCACAGGGATCTTGGTGTCAAGACATTCATATTTGTTTTATAACAGACATTTTTCATTTCTTTTCACATCTTGTTTTCTAACACTAGTTGACTCAAAGGCTGGACATAAAATTACATAAGGGCAGAAGGATAATTTATTTTATGCATAATTTTTTCCCAGGTAAAAATCTAAGCTCAACATTTACAGACATACTCAGATGGAGGTTAATGTCAGCAAAAAAAGAAGAAAATGAGAAAAAGTTTATTGTGAAAAATTAGTTGGACAAAAGAACTACCTTTGAAATGACTCAGAAACACAACTTGATTTCCACCTAAAATTGCTCTCTCTTTCCACAGGAAGGTGAAAATCACAAGGTTAAGCCTCCTAGGTCTTGGACTGCTTACAAAGTAGTCAAAAGCCTAGAATCCTCTTTTGGTAACACTGATATTCAATTCACTGTTCAGGTATTTCAAATTCCGAACATAGCACATTCTTGCAAAATATTCACACTCTCCTTAACAAGCTGTAAATGGAATGGAGATTGATAATTTCACATACTAATCCTTATGCATGTTTATAGCCACCAATGAAAAGTTTATTCCATTAAAAAATATTTAGATGGCTATGTAACAGCCACAAATGTAACTAAAATCACAATTGCACCAATCCTCCATCAGATAACAATGTGTTTAGCAGACACTAAGTTGTTTCCCTTGGGATAAGAGCATCATGAAACCTGGTAACAGGCTCTTTCAATGTTTTTCCAATGCCAGCTGTAAGAGTTCATTCATTCCAGTAAGAAGAGGTCGAGGGTCTTCAACAAGTCCAGCCATTACCATGGCATTGGAGAACAGCTAAAAATAATAAAGATGACATTGTAATAAAATACATTCACATTATAAGTTTTCACTCCATTAGCATATGTTATTAACTTCCTGGAAGCAGACTTATAGCAGACTCTGATTCAATACTGTAAAGTATTCATTGGCCAAACTGAAGGATTATCTCATGGAATGTAACATTTGTATCCAACAATTGTGCAGAGTGAGTACTCAATTCCAACGGAAAATTCCAAGGGAAAAAACAAAACCCTTAAGAAATTGTGGCACAATTGAGAGAGATACAAAGAATTCAGAACATTGCTTAAAATTAATATAAAAAGAACCCCATTCAATGTGTTCAACAGCTTGTTTAGGGCTACAGCTATTCCTCCTACAAAGTTAATGTATTAAAGTATTCTCTATATTTAGTCGTTATGTCAGAGATAGAATAATGAGAAGGTCAGTAGCATTTCTAAACATTAACAACAGCATGAAAGATGGCAAAACACAAGAAGTGCTTTTAAAATAAAGGCCACAGCAAAGTTATGTCGTTATGTCAGTCGTTATGTCAGAGATAGAATAATGAGAAGGTCAGTAGCATTTCTAAACATTAACAACAGCATGAAAGATGGCAAAACACAAGAAGTGCTTTTAAAATAAAGGCCACAGCAAAGTAAAAGACCATTTTTTTGTTCTAGGAGATTAATGAGTGATTATACTTCACATGTAAAATATTAAGAAAATAGATTTTAAGTAACTATACTTTTCAAAAGTATTCCTATCAAAAATACTATCCAATTGAAAGAATTGGAAGCCATAGTGACATTAAAATAGACATTTTTCAATATAGTCAAAGCTGTTCATACGTATATGCTCATATGAAGTACAATGACATGTTTTTACAACGACAATTTCATGATGTTAGCAAATGACTCAAATACAGGCCTTCAAGGGGTAACTTTCCAATTGTATCGTGCACATTTCCACTGGCATAACAATGTTAGTTAGAGACTTGTTAGGTGCCTTTTAATCTCTGCCAATGGCCATGATTCTTAAAAAAATATAACTGAGAAAACGGATGCCCTGAAAGTGATTTTCTCTAAAAAAAACAACTTCAAGAAGTTCTGTTGCATTGTCCTCACCTGATGTGCGACCAAATCAGCCAGTTTTGGGTTGCTGGTAGAAAGCTTACTTAGCTTCTTAACTATTGGATGCCTGTAAAATATAACAAAACTCATAAAGAATTCATCGAGGATTCTATAACACAAAACAATAATGGGTTTCTGGACTCTTCCAGTACCTAGCTTTAACAAACATAATTTCCCCTTATGTTTGCTATTCACCCACATCAGCCATTAGCATGCCATTAAAAATATTCAGCTAATGCTCAAAGTGGTACTTGTGTTATCAATGTGTTTGAACAATGAAAATGTAACAAAAATGACACTATAAAAATTATGGCATCAAATAAATATCCCCAATCATGTGGGAAATTGGAACATGCCTTCAACTACTATCTACAAATTGTAAAGTCTTTTAAAATCTCATCCACATGATGCAATATGACTAAAAATATTTGACAGTGAAAAGGAAAGGTTTTGGAGATCAAGTTTACAAGACATTAAATGGAAGAGAATACAGCCAAGTTACAGTAGTGGAGAAATACAAGGGGGAGTTCTAGGAAAGGAAGAAAATCAAGAATGACAGTTGAATTGAAACAAACTAATGGTGAAGAGCCCACCTGAGTTAACCAACTTCAGACTAATTTTTCCATTTCAACCAATGAAGTTAACAGTTACACTATTATTATTGATTAACAAGCACAGTTTTTCCAGAGCATGATTATTTTACACTACCAGTTGACTTGTTAGACCATTGTCAGGTGGGTATTAATTAGTGCTAATTACCTAGCTAGGTTGACTGGGATTGGGAAAGATCAAGAAGGAGGGAGCAGGAGAAACAAATGGTCATTTACAATGTTATGATCTATGCAGACAATCTTGATAATCTCTAACTACTCAAGAGCATCTATGAGGCCACCTTTCCTTTTCAAATGAAGGATTTTAGGAATGAAATTACTTCAATATTAAAAGTTGGATCTTAAGGTTGGCTTTGTTATAGTAGGCTGGTTTGATATTGAGCTTAGGCATTGCTTTTGTAATTTTATGCGATAGCTTTCTAAAGTACAGAATTCTCTTCTATTTTGAAGTCTCAATTTTGAGTTCAACTCCAAAAGTGTATTTAGCTACTATTTTACTCACTTTCTTTTGTAGAGGTCGACTAACTGTGAAGAACTTTACCATCATCAACACATATCAGAACTTTTTTAAAACTTAAATGATGCAAGAATCACTCACAATTGTTCATATTTTTCTCATGAGAAATACTCTAATGGTTAGTAGGTTACCTACTGTGAAATATTTTATAACCTGATTTAAATTAGTAAGTTAACGATACTGACATGTTCAGACATAGTCACAAGTTACTTTATCACTATTTATTGACTATTGTTTCCTTACACACACTCAGTTCCATTTCTTACGTATTGCGCACTGTCTCATTCCTTATTTTCCAGTGCTACCAACATACAGATACTACAGATACCATTTTGTATGATGTGGTGGAACTTAAACATCACAAAAGAGAAATGTGGAAATCTGCAAAGAATTCTTTCTCTTGCAAAATAGGCAGCATTTTAAAGTTTTTTTAATGATGAATGATTCTATCTATTTATAATTTAGAGTCCAACAAAAATATTTTTTACATCACACCATGAAACATACAAGACTCCTAGTACCTGGGATTAATCTCAAGCCTTGGCTGCAGCAAAGCAAATCGGCTTTCTTCCGTCAGCTGCTGAGACTGGGTCCTTATAAAATGCCGTGCTGCAGCCATTTCCTCCACAGTTATCACACAAGGGTGAGAGTCTAAGCGTCGTGTCACAGTCACTGACTGCACTTTTCCAGTCAGTGATGTCTTGAGCCAAGAGGTTAGAGATTCTATTTCTGAACGGGCCAAGCTGTCTGGTCCTAAGATCGAAAGAGAAAGCTTTAGATACCAGCACATGTCCCTCACTGCACAACACACAGTGGCTGCATACAGAGTCAAAGTATCAAAAAGTACAAACTATGAAACTACAAATGTAATGAATTCTTGATTCTCATCAAGTCAAAGAGCAAAGGTCATGTAAACTAGGATTAAAAAACATCAAGCTCATATCCATAAATGAACAATGCTAGTAAGATTTCTATGAGTAGACTTTTACTATTTGCAATACATGCTTAATTGCAAACATATTTTAATATACATGAAACAAATGTTATAACATTTTCATATTTTTGACTCATATACACTTGAGTTAAGGCTTTTAATCTACAAGAGAAAATTTTCAATTACTTAAAATACTTTGTGAAAATGTGTATTTCACTACTATGCATTTTAGGATATGAAATTCTACTCATATAGATTTTTAAAGGATTTTAACCAATACTTTAAGCTCACTTGAAGACTTTGATAGGTAAATGCTGAACAACTGTGAAAGAGGTCTCAGTTAGATCTAAAAAAATACCAGATTGTGGGATAACGTGTGCATTGCATGTGTTTTTGAGACTTGATCCATGTAAAATGAGTCAAAACAGAAAGTCAATTTGTGGTACCCCAACTAGTAATGGCATATCATAAGCCTTCAAGTAAAATTTACAAAATACCCCATACTGCATATTTTCCAAAAATTACCCAGATCTGTCAAATCCTCCTTCTCCTTGTCTTGGCGCATCTCCTTCTCAATAGAGGTGAGTGGATGCCGATCGAATTCCCGGAGCTGCATTAGGACCAGTTCATCATACGGTTCATAGCAAAAGAGTACCTCAACATCCTTCTGCCGCAGGGCTTCGTAATATGGAGAAGCCTCAGCAAGAGCTCGGCTATGGAAGAAAAAATTTGTGGGGGTTGAATAAAATCATACAATGATCATCAGATCATGGAACCAGATCACCATTATTGATGCAGAGTGTGGTTTTGCAATTATTCTCCATAACGGCTAAAAAACTAAAATAACCAAAGATAATGGAAGTCAAAATACCTCAGTTTCCGACCTCATGGATGCAAGGACTATTACCAGGGACTACTTACCTCAAACTCAGCCTAAATAAAGACAACGTTTTCTTATTACTTTAATTACATATTTGCAAAGTTGGAGTATCTGAATCCAAAGTGATGCAGTGAGGGTATCACCATATCAACAAAAATGTGAGGATAGATTTGAATACATTTTGTAGAAATACTTAGCATATGACAGGCAATATGAGCATTTCTTTCCTTCTTATCAATGGACTGACAAAAAGGCATGGAATGGTGTTTACACTCTCTTGGTAGTAGTAGTAGGATTAAGTTTTTGTGGGTACTTCGACGGCTAGGTCATTCGCACCACAGAAAACCTATCTATGCTAATAGCAATATGACCTCTTCAAGAAGCTAAAATCTTAATATATAAGTTAAAAGTTACTGTGTTAAAATAAGTTAAAATCTGCTTTATGATTAATGCACAGGGGACTCTCTTAGTTTCATAGCTGAGAGTCATCAAGTGATATCACATGCCCTACTCACTTGTTGATGGAATGTTGAAACATTGCTCAACTTACCTGGGAGCAGCTAAGTAAAAAACATCTCGTTGTCCTTCTTTAAGCCGACTGCAATACTGAGGTAAGCTAACTCTCTCACCGACTGGCTTCAGTGATGATTCAAATCTCAAGAGTTTAGCTATTTCCTCCTGTAATATTTTATAACCACATTTCCCATTAGATTATATGTTATAGGTTGAGGGTGGAGATACAGAAGTAAGTATCATGTATAAGTAAGTATAAGTATAAGAAAATGAAGAGCACTAATGTGATTATACTTAAGATTGGCATTCACCTTCTCCATCTGTTCTGGGCTTGTTACAATACCCTCTTTCAAAAAAAGACCATAATCCTTGAGGAATGCATCATAGTTGTCTGCATCCTTCTGGGACTTGTCATGCAAAAACCTTAAGATCCTGTTGGTTAGGACTGTTTTCAGTTTCCTGAAAAATAAAGATTGCCGCATGAGATGGAAAAGAGGCAAATGTCCAGGGATGGCACAAATGTTTGCGATGCTTAAAGCAATTAGAATCAGAATTCATTCCATTCAGTTTTATAAATTAACCTACACAAAGGTTTGGTTGAAATAGAAATGCTGCCATTTACACTCGATTCCTTACAATTACAGTAAAACTTGCTTAAAATGAATTTTATGGGACCGGACTTTCATTTCGTTATAAACGGGATTTTGTTACATCCAAACTACAGCATTTTTTCAATGCACGTCGTAGAATTGCAGGATTTTTTTGTGGTTAATCATCTGTATTAACGGAAAAGATCCTTAGCAATTTACCATCGCCCCAAAGCATAACAGTTTTTATTAATTAATATTGCTTACACATACAAATGTAATTTTTTTACCGATATCAGATCATCATTCACAAAACATTGCACTAATCCCTTCCTGAGTGATGGTTCTTAATGAATGTCAATTTTAAATATCATTGATGTCTTCTGGTGTAAGGTTCTTATTGCTATGATCCATTTGATAATAAATATTGACATACACTCCTGTGTTGATTCACACTACCTCTTCAGTGAAACGCCTTTAGCATTTCATGCACATGGACTATGACATTAGAAATCCATATGTCATACAGGTTCCACTTGCTTCAAGAAATTTAAATACGGTAATCTTACTACAGCTGCAGAATTATGTCGTACCACTCCTGTTCAATATGTTCGATACAAAGTGTAAGAAAGAAATGGAAGATAACTTTACGAAACTCGAGATACCAGGCCATTTTAGTGTGTTGCATCGCATAAAATAAGTCGCCGTTCTGCATCGTGAAAAAGACCGGGGAACAAGGAAGAGGGCACACTCTCTCGACGATTCAAAGCGATCAGCATTTTGGACACGAAGTAATCAAAGTCCACATTAATCTTTTGAGCCAAACACGATATTGTTGACAAAAAAAGAGGAGAAAGGGAGAAGGCATGCAATATTGACGACTCCAAGCAATCGGCATCTTTCACACAAAATAATCAAGGTACAGCACATTACTTTTTCTTAAGCTAAACACGATATTGGCAGCAAAATAAGTCACTGTAGCTTCATGTTCACAACAAGGGAGATGAAGTTACACTCACATTAAAATAATCTAAACCTACGATTTGCGGGCAGTGGGGTGTAAATTACCTGTCTCTTTATTGAGTCACATGTTCTTTAATTACAAGGAGTGCTAGGCTTCACTTAAATGTAGATTTTGATGCTTCGTTCTTTGACTGCTTTTTGTCAAAAACGCTGATATTTTTTGAGTAAGGTTACCACTGACCTCACACATATTCCTCCTCTATAAAATTATGGAGCACAACATTAGGACTTGGACCTCAGGAAATCGACCTCCATTGTGGTGATTGTTTACAACTGCAGTTATAGGTAGACGAGAATGTTCTTGGTTCAGGATGCAGGTGAAGTTAAAATAATTAAACAGAGAAAATCTCTATCTATTGATGTAAATATAAAAATCCTTAATGACAGTAATCCTAAAATTTCAAAAAAAAAGAAATAGTAAAGAAATATGAAGTTTCATCTTCTATGCTCTCTACTGCTTTAGTTTGAAGAGGTGCCATTGAAAAAGCTGAAGTTAAGGGCAACGTTAAAGGTAGGAAACAAAAAACAGCAAAGAATAAGGAATTAGAGGACGTGCTTGCGGAATGGTTTTATCTAGCTAACTAGTATACACCTCAGCGGTCAACACCTTAAAAAAGAAGCAGAGAAAAAAGCTAGTCGTTTCAACCTTAACGGGCTTGTAGCTACCAATGGATGGCTGGATCAGTTTAGGAAGAGGAAAGCAATTGTGTACTGTCAAATAAGTGGCGAATCCAAAGCTGTTGATCAAATATCTATTGATATGATGGATGCTAAATATCCAGGATAAGGAAAGTCCGCCAGTGACTCTAGCAGAGGGAATGGAAATGCAGGAAACGTTTAGGTAATGCATGTGCAAGATAAACATGGGTGAGGAAGTGTTAAGGATGATTAACCACCTTGAAAATGCTGCCTATGCAGACACAGACACGGCGAAACACCAATCAACAATCGACTCATTTTCTGAGTTTGAATTAAATAAACAGTGTAATGGAAATGCTTGAGGAGTTAGATACATATTTTACAGTTTAATTTTGTATCGTAGGTTATTCACACTTTTCACCTGGTTTTCTGCAGTGTTGCGACATTAATTTTCGTCCATTTAGTTAATAAGATTAGTTAATGTATTTTAAATTGTCGAAAATATTTCACGGCGCATTAAGGAGTTCACAATGCAGAGTTTTCTTTTGCATCGACCACCTGAATGGCAGAATTTGCCGACCAGATGAATTTCCACGAGTAATTGCTCTGAGGGAGGCTAAAGTGATGGCTGGGCATGCAAATAACTTATGGAGTGCTGAACTAACTGAAGGGGCATTTAGGTTACAGAGATGGCCAGAAATTCATTATGAAAAAGGCAATAATTGGCCAAGAGACCAAAGAATAGTTCGCTATAGCCGGGATTTCGTATCATCCGTATTCGTTATATAGGGGATATTTCCGTTTGCGACAATATGAAAGTCCCAGGAACCGAGAACTTACCTCGTTATAGGCGGGATTTGGTTTCAAGCATGATCGTTAGAAACGAGTTTTCTCTATTTATAACCTTAAGTAATTATTCCTATTTTCAATTCTATCCCCCAAGAACACATTAAAATAATTCTAATTTGAATTACATTTTCTGTAATATTTTTTCAGCTTAAAAATCTCCTTCCTAAAAATTTCAGCAAGGATAGACTAATGGGATTAACCCTCGAAAGGCCAAGATCATCTTCCTCCTACATAATGCCAAGGTGGGTAATATTTGACCCATTTATTTCTATGGAAACAGATGACATTTTCGTTCATAACAGAAACTAGGAATATCTTTTAAAGATAATTATGAATTTAAATGCACATGATAAATCTGATATTAGCATTAAAACTTGAATAAATTGAAGAAAATTGTAGTTACCATCCATGCACATTCATATGTCATATCTGAATAAGAAACTAACATTATTCATGCTACTTCTTTTTCGTGTAAAGTAAAAATTACATTTTGCTGTGATTCTCATTGTTTCATGAGTGCCGATAGCAAGATTACACACATGGAACTACACATGGAAGGTCCAGCAATAGAATGTTATAGTTTCATAAGGCATCCAAACTAAAGTAAATAAAAAATTGATCACAATATCATTTATGTTTCTCCATTCATGCAAAATATGCCATTCAATCATCCAAGACATTTGACTTTGACAGCACTACACACTGACAACACTGATACACGGCCTTACTGTAGAACTCTGTATGGGCTATTGACTTTAATCGGCACCCAATGCAATATTTACAATCTGTGAGAAAAAGGTCAGTTGAGAAGGATCATGGCATCATTTACATGACAAAGCTACTTAATCTTTCAATTTGAAATGTAACTTAGATTTAATTACATAAAATGCCAAGATGTGGTCAAATTGACCCAGATTAATATTTTTTCAATTTAAGAAATTGAAAATTAATGTAAAGATGTCAATTTTTTCAAAATGCTAAACACATTTATTAGAATACACAAAAATTCATACATGTGCATAATGGTTTGCTTAATAAAAAATTCAAATGTGTGGGTCTTTTTGATGTGATCTTAGCATTAAAACCTGATCTTGGGGTTGAATTCTCAAAGCATTCTGCCTAGATTCCAAATTTTTTCTTAATTTATTGGCAAGTTGCACAAAAAACTTCAATGTTACTATTCATAAATATTTTTCAGTGAACAAAGTCCATATTTGAACAATGCACCACAGTTGGAGGAGGGAAAAGAGTAGAAAAGTCTGAAAAATCATTACTCATGGAATCTAAGGATGTTTGATGTAACATAAGAAGTCTAATTTGAAACAGTACACACAATGAGCAGCAGCAGAAAAATTGTCAGGGAGACGTGCTATCAGTGCCATCCCTCCCTGATAGGTTGTCAGGTGTGGTGATTTATTGCCGATTCGATAATTCTCACTTGATACTGGTTTGGTTTCTGACATAGAGATTAACTGGTCATTAACATTTTTCATTGGCTATTTTTTGGTTGTATGTCGAATTTCCGTAAATCCAAGATGTTAAAATTTACAATCTTTGGAAGACAATGTTCACCGAATGTGAACACCAATGTGCATTATACTTAATTATAGACAAATTTGGTTCAGAACGAAGAAGGTTGAAGCTTTTGTTTAAACCCTAAAATAATGGCAGTTTTTGTTAAACAGTAGTTTTTCTACTTGCTCTTATTTGTAATGTATTCCTTTTCTTAATTCCCGTGAGCCAGGGGGGTGCACCCCCTTGCACTTCCCGGGTGCCAATTGTACATATGTAGATAAAACTATCAGAATTTACAAATGGAATCACATATGGCAAATTTCAAGTATATATATTCAAAATTTTGTAATAAAAAGGTTAGGTGTACAACGAAATTGGCAACATGGAAATATGTAAATAAATGGGGAATGAAAGTTTGTTGTAAAGTTATAAAAAGCCTGTGATCATATCACATGGTCATCTTCAACCTGAAAAAATCTTATTAATTAGCAGGTAAATGAATTTTAACAACAATACATAATAAATTGTATCAAACAAGAATTATATATGATTTTAAAATAACAATGAAAAAGCTAAAATTCTTCATCAGATATAATAACAGACTCACTAATCTACTATCAGACTTGGCTAGAAACAGTAATAAACACCAAACAGCTTGGCTAGAAACATACATTCTCTTTGATGACAAAAAACACTACTTAATAATTACAGATCAGCACCTTCTGAGCTTGTTCATGCACACTACTTTTCTGATTATAATATTGATATTTCCAACACCATTGGTGAAAAACTATGCCTTAATAATTACAACTTATTTGGTGCAGATATAGAAAGGCATATGGAACAGTTTTCTAATTCATTTAGAGATTCTTAATGCTATTGATATACCTCAAGCTAACCACACATTCTGAATAGGTTTCAGAATGGATAATTCCTGATGCTTTGAAATAAATGTTGGTCTCTGTATGGGTGTATTTCTAAGTACAAGACTGATGAAGGTCAAAGGTGATTGATGCTCTAAGATGAGCCTAGAAAATGGTAGGGGCTGTGTTCAAGGGGAATAGAATAAAGGGGAATGCATGGATGAGACAGAAGAGTAATTATCTCCTTCTGCATGATCAAATGCGCAGGATAACTTTCCATAAGATTCATTCCATAAGGAATACCATAAGAAAAAAGGATTCCTTGCAACAAAAATATTCCTACCTAATGAGGGCACTGTTTTGGAGCAGTTCACGGCTGAGGTTCAGAGGTATGTCTTCAGAGTCCACCACACCTTTCACAAAACGCAGCCACTTGGGCAGGATGTTGTCAGCCCTGCTCTTGATGAGAACCTTGCGGCTGTAGAGTGCCACGCCCACTTCTGTATCTCTGCTCATCTCAAAGAGACCTTGAATTATGGCAAACATAAAAAATGATACATATGATTAACATTTTGGATCAAACAAAGGTTACACATAACATTGTAAAAGATGACTTGCTATATGATAGTGAAAAAGTTCATTAATCACTTGATAGGTATTTGTCCACTGTTGAGAATTCATGATAAAAAGCCATGCCGGTGAGTCAGCAGTGAAATTAAATATTATGACCTCCAAATTTAGGTCGATATGCTGTGGGGATTTTGTTATAATTCAAGCAAATTCATATTACTGTTTTGCATTATCACTAGATATAAATTTCACTTTGCCAAATGCATTTCTAGTCAATAATTATAATTCAGCACTGGCAAAAACAAAATTCGAAATTGAAATATCAAAATACATATTGGTTTAGCACTAAATATCATAGAGCATAGAGTCTTTAAATTTATATATGATTTATACATCGTTTGGTTCATATCCACTCTTTAGATAATTACAAGCCTGGAAGAGCCTTAACAGTGAAAACCATTATTCCCAATTGAGCAAAAACTTAGTAGAATTTCAAAATGAGTCAACCTATTGGATAAATGCATGTTAATTGTAGCAAAGGCAGCTACAAGAAACCATTTTGGCATAAATAATTTAATATTAAGATGATACTATGGAAGAGTCATTAACACCAACACTAATTGATAGAAAATATGAATACCAACCAACTTCTAATACATATTTTCTTATTATGTAAACTTATATATTCCAACAATATTACCTGGTTTTCCCTCAGGGATGTAGACTAGTGCCCGGATGCTGAGAGGGGCATCTGTGGTGTAGTGCAGGGAGAAGCGTGGTCGGTCATAGGAATTGCTCACAAATCGGTAGAATTCATCATGCATTTCTTGCTTCACGTCTTTCGGGTCCATCAGCCAAAGGGGCTGTAGCAAAGGAAATAAAATAAGTCTAAATTGGACAAATTAATATTTAAAACAATACACCCTATATGCAAGTAAAAATCCAGGTGCAAATAAAAATCCTGGCAGGAACGAAAACATGCACTGAATGGAAAATTTCAAAAATTTTTGGACCATTTCAATACTAAGGCATACTCAGATATAAAATATTTAACTTTAGCTACTGCATGTAGGCAGAAACTCAAACAATCATTTTCATTATAAATTATCACATTTACAAAATAATATATGATCACACTCATCCTCCACTCAATAGTTTAGTTTGTTCTAGGGCTATTGGCATTCACCACATACCTACTATTGAGCTGAGCAAACATCACGTAAGTTCACATATTGCATATGGAGGAAGCTGGGTTTGTTCTCAACTGAAAATATTACAGTAGAACTTAATGCAGACATCAAGGATTTTTTCCTGATAGACCATATAAAAATTGTGATGTAAAAAATACAAGAAGTGGGGAACTTAAAACAGAATACAAAAGTGAGAGAATAAAAATTCACAGCATGTGAAATAATGGCCTATTAACAGATTACAGCATGACGACCTTCAAAATTAAATCAATTTGGGCCAATAAAAGTTACAAGACAAGTAACAAAAATAGCCTATACTGGGTTGAGTTTAAGTTTACACTGTGATGATCACATAAAGTCAATTTCTCAAGTCAATGACTTCGCAAGAGAAAGCAAAACTGTTGACAATGTTGAATTAAATAATTAGCATGAATCAAATAGCATACTGGACACAGAGGAACAGAGTCCTAAATGTATAAAAGAGAAAATGCAATTCCAATGGTGGAAGGCACTTTCATTAAATTGAGAAACCAGATGACAGAAACCCTTAGTAAAGATGTTACAGAAGATTAGCCCAGAGTGTGACTGTGAGTCTATCATTATGTGGCTACAAAAGCTGGACTTCAATGAAGACAGATTAGAAGAGACAAGAGTTTGGGTGGCGAACCTATGGCACGTGTGCCCAAAGTGGCACGCGAAGCTATTATTTCGGCACGCGGTGCTGGGAGGGAGCTTGACCAATCCTCTATCTCACTCGATAGGTTGGTATGAGAGTCGAGAGAGTAAACTCTTATTTCATAAACTTTGGCACTCAATCGCCAAAAGGTTCGCTACCCCTGGACTAGAGAAATTAGAGACATGTGTCTGGGGAAAATAGCGGAAAGAGTAATGGATGGAAAACAGCATGAATGAGGAGTTGCTCGGTTAGGCTGAAGAGAGCAGGAAAGATGCTGAAGGCTGGAGGAAGCCTGAAGATGCAGGAAAAGGCTTTTTGGAGGGAATGAAGGGTGGTAGTATATAAAGAGAGAAAGAGTATAGTAAAATAAATGTTTAAAAGTGAATGAAAGAGCAAAGCGCTTTATGAAAATCTACCCTGACTGATAGAGCACCACTATTCTCTTATAACAATCTAACCAGGGTGCAAGAAAAGAGAACCTGAGTCAACATTTCTCATTTGATTTGCTATTGTGATCCTATTGTGATGACGGGCATTTCTTGTAAACTTTGGCTGCTAGAGGTCTTCAGAGGGTTGGAAAATTGATAGCTGTCTTTTAGCTGGGTACAAGCCTGGCTTAAGGTGAAGCCCAAAGCTTTCTTCCAACCTGACCTCTTGTTAAATAGATAATATTCTCCCACAGCTATTCTTTTTGTGACCGAATCTGGACAGTGCTTAATATAGGGAGATCGATTCAGAGTTAAATTAGGTTTGATTTAGAAATGCATTGCATTGCAAGACATTATTTTTTTGAGCAGCTGGGGTAGCCAAGTCGGTAAATGGTATCCTGCAGCCCAAAAGTTACAGGTTTGAATCCTGTCTAGGCCATGGACGTTTTGTTCACCTCAGGATTAAGATAGGTTAGATAGTGGAATACAACCAATGCAGTTGAACCAATACCACTACAATGTGCGCGAAAAACTTCGTAATATTCAGCAGAATTTATTACTACCCTACTGGCATCAAAGTACCTGCATCATCATCAAGGGTACATGGGATATATGTACCCATGATAACGATGCAGAAGGATTGAAAGTTGGTAGTAATAAACACTGTGAAATATAATACAGATTAACACTCTCACGATTAAATACGGATAGATGCAGTTGACTATTCCACTATGTACTACTATTATTTTTTCTAAAACAAATTTCATATGATGAAACCAATATAAGAAGGTAGGATTCTTATTAGCACTATGGTGAAATATCGACTGCAAGTCAAAATATTATATACATCCACTGGATGTAGACGCTATCCAGAGACCTACTAACAACGTTAGAACACTGCAGTGACGAGGGTGGGCATTGAAAACTTGAATATTGCACCGCACTCGGATCCTTCCGTCCTGGTCAACTCGGACAGCTCCATCTCCGCTCAAGCAACCGAGCCGTTATGCGGCTCCGGCGAACCACTGCGGGGGCCCTGCTGCCAAGCGCACTCAGGGACGTGCATGCTCCCTCACAGGGTGATGGAGAGGACCCTCTTTGCACCGTACGTGCGGCCCCATTAATTCCGAAAGGGAGAGCTATCAATCGGGCTGGGGGCAGGAGGAAGATTGAGAGGGCTCCCCCGTCCCACAATCAATCGGCGAAGGGCGGGCCAACAACGGAAGGGGGGAGAAATTGGTGGGAGGAGGAGGCTGCAGGCCCACTTCCCCCTTTTAGCTCCTCACGAGGCTTAATCATCTCTCTCGGCCACCGCGCGGCCCTCTCGACGTCGGATTGGCCGAGAGGATTTTGTGGTGGGGGGAAGGGGGACGGGCGAATAATGCACACGGGCGAACGTCTGCATTCGGACGAGGGTGACGTCACGAGCTGCCCTCTTCAGGGGCGCAAGAATGATATTTCGGCTTGGCACGAATTGGCAACTATTGAGATGGCTATGAACGAAATGACTAGGCGTCACTGGGTGAAGATCCATGACTTTCAGTTTTGGACCGATTTGGTAGTCTTGGTGGCAAGAGTACTGTCCTCCATCCCGAGGTCCCAGTTCCAATCCCGGCAACAATTTTTTCTCGTTGGAATACCGGTGCTTGATTGATTGCTGTTCGGAGAGCACTTCAAGTTCAGTAGGTACTCCATTTGTCGGATGGGGCGTTCAACAGTGGACCCGTCGGCGCCTTTTGTTAAGAGCAGACTAATGCTGACGCCGGATCTCCCTTCCTCTGTTACCTGGATAATCCTCATTCACAATACCCACCTATCGTAATGGCACAAACGACATAAGGGGCACGCCACCTCTGATGAAAACGTACGATACTTCATTTTTAAACACACACGTACTTCTCTCGCAAAATTCTAAATTGATCACGATCTCAACTTTTTAGCCAGATTCCCAGGCACAAGTTCAGCCTTCCTACGATGTAATTGTTAAAACGGGAATCTACCGATAGCTCCAAGCCGTGAAGAATTGGGCATAAAAAGAAGTTTTAGAAGCAAAGGAAGGTTAAGGAGAAGGTTTTACACCTCGTGAGCGGTCTATTCCGGGAAATTTACTATTTTCTAGAGCAAATTCCGGGAAAATAAGGCTAGTTGCAAGTCTCTGATATGGTTATTGCTCAGACAATTAAATGAAAGCGGTATCATTAACCTAAAAATCTCTTGGAAATGAAAAATATTAATGTATTGAAATATTTGAATAAGACTAATAAAACTCATTTAAATACTATTTACAACAAAGGACATTTTACGGAACAGCAGATTTCTAAATTCTCGGCCGCCCGCCGGGAAAGACGTCTAAATACGCCCAATTCCGAGACAATCCCGTTATCCGGAAGACATGGTGACCCTATTGGAGAGAAATCTGATGTCAGCATTAGTCTAGTCATAAAAAGAGGCGCCAAGTTAACCGTAGTTTAACGTCCCATACGAGGGACGGAGTACTAAACTTACACGGATGTTCGTGGATTCTACGATGTAGACAATGTTGTTTTCATGTAATGTACGAAAATGTTGCAGTGGATCCAGTTTTTTTTACTAAATTACTAACTTTCCATACCGAGGGTCCCGAGTTCGAGGCCCAGAAATGCCAGAGATTATTCAGCGGTATAATGATATCTGGTTGAATGTTCATATATACAAGGAAATCTATTGTATTTGGTCTGTGCCCGCCTTACTACTAACAATATGCAAGTTAATCACAAGTCATGAGAATATCATGTGGAATACGACCTCGGGCTGCTTTGAACATTAGTTAAACTGAGAGCTATTTCAAACGCCACATCAATGTTCAAGGGATAAACAAAAGTCGGCGGTAATGAGTTACGACCTATCCCATCTGTATTTTCATGTCGGACCCTCACTTAAATGAGCCTCAGTCGAAGAGGAAAGGATGGAAGTGGAACGGTTAAGGAAGGAACGATAATAACAGAAAATAAGTCAAGGCTAGAAGCATTCGATATTTGATACTAGAGAAGACTGATAAATATGAAATGGATCGACAGTGACAAACGAAGAAATCCTAAGAAGGTAGTAAAGAGAAACCGGAAAATTAAAAGAAAGAAGACGGGACCACTTAATCGGCCATATTTTTTAGATATGATGGCCTGATGAAAAGAATAAACGAGGGAAAAGTTAGCGGGAAGAATGGAAAAGTAAGACCTCGCATTGGATTCATGGAGCCAGTTGTTAAGGAAGTGAAAGAGAAGAATAATGTAAACATGACGAGGTTAGCAGACAGGAGAATCAAATGGAGAGCTGCGTCATACAAACTTACGATTATTGACTCATGATAATGATGATTAAGGAAAGTTAGATGGATAACCCTCGTCAGCATCAGCCTGCTCATGACGAAAGACGCCGAGCGGACTACAGCTTATCGTCCCATCCCTCCGACAGAATTAACTCAAAGTACTCTCTACACAGCACTGGAGTAGGGGCCGGTTAGTAAAAATTATCTTCCATTCGGGATTCAAACCCGGACCCCCGGGATGGGAGGCCAGTACTGTAGCCACCACACCAAGATGTATGCAAAAAGATTACAGTATGGAAAATAACATGAATATACAGCATACCTTTTCGTCGTACGCGTTTTTCCCTACGAGTTAATCTTAGCAATGCGTATTTCAACCAAATCCGTTGGGAATGCAGGGAACACGGAGGGACAAGTTTAGTTGCATTATTTAGTTGTATTTGACCTCAAAAAATGGGATCGGATTACTAGCTCATATGCTCGCTGGTTGAAATATAAACATCACCTGTACCATCTAACTTGTCTTACTCTTAAAATACTATCCTCTGGTAATCCACCTTATCTGTTCGAAAGATTCACTTGGAAAAAAAATATTCATTCAATATTAACCAGGAATCACTCTATTGACATTCACATCCCCTCACACAGAACCCCTCACATCAATAAATCCTTTATGGTAACAGCTGCTAGAATATGGAATTCATTACCGCCAGAGATAAGAAACCTACAATAAGGGTGTTCAAGTCTAAAGTGTACAACATTCTTCTTAATAATTTTTGGCAGTTCCCGATATAACTAAACATGCCACATTCACTCCATGATATTTAAATGCATATTTTTTTTAATTTATTACTTATTTTTACGTTTATAATTTTCTTATTTAATTAATGTAATAAATTCTAATGTAATATCATTGCAAAAATATCTCATGGCCCACGTAGGCGACCCACGATAGTAAATTAATTGAAATGAATTTATGAAAAAGTCAATTTTTTTAAACATCTCCTTACTTGGTAAAGCGATGTAATCTCAGCGAAGACTTATATTTGGCATCGAATTAGTCTTCACATTTCCGAAACACCTCAGATTCACAATTCACGCCATGTGAGCTTCTACATCTAGATGCTCAGCAAAAAAATTTCCATCACCCTAATGGGAGAATCCACAAATTAGAACGGGTGCAATTTGAGTTCGTAATCTCGAGTATTTCCTATGCGGAGTAATGAATCGATTACGAGGGTTACGACACCACTCCGCGCGTGAATACGTTTAAAACAGCGCAGTGGGAAGATTGTCTTGCGTTCCCACAGGCGTATTTTACATACGCTCGAGGCGTCAGACCAAAGACCACTTGGGTCTCCGGAACTGCGACAGCACTTATGAAACGCGTATCCAGGAACGGGTCTGAATTCGCCGGCTTGAGCATAAACCCGGATTAAGACTAGTCTTCCGAGATCTATGTCCTGAGCCACGAGGGAAGAGAAGACGTAGATCTGTCGGAAACGATCTAGTCCGCGCATAAGTTTTCAAAGAGGAGTGCGAAACTTTGGTAGAGGGAAACTGCATACTAATCGGCTTCTAATTACACAAAAAAGGTCGATAAAGGATTATTGGCTCCTGTATACCAATACACAATTAACGTGATGAAATAATTCAATACACGGGTAGGGACAGAGAAACGATTCAACAGCGATAAAAACAACATTCGACGCAGGAAATTTCGACTGGTTCAAAATTTACGACAAAAGGAATGTTGGTTAATTTAAAATACAATCACACAAAACTGTACGGACAGGCAGGGCTTCCACTCACTTTTTGATACAGAAAAGTGAGAAAGTGAGTGATTTTTTCCAAAAAGGTGAGGGGAAAATGTGGAAAAACTGAGGAAATTGGTATTTTTTACCCCTATGTTATGCTTCTGGCAATGACTATAACCCTACATTTCGCAATATTTTAAGCTGGAACCCGTTTTTAAAGCAGTAGAAACAGGGATAAAAATTACAAAACAAAGAATTGGACTATTTCTGAAGATTCTGGCAAAATGGAATTTTTGTGGATTTGGCTCGTGTTTTCCTTCTATGCTATAAGGAATTGGACAGAGAAAACATCTATTTCAGACTCCAGAAAGCTTAAAGAATAAACAAAAAACAACAAAATCTCGGCTAGAGATGAACTGTAGAATATACATAAGATTGAGGTACATAATGTACCATATATTAGGAGATCAAATAAACAATAATAATTTTAGTCTAGGCAGGGTACGCCTATGCCTTGGAATCATCAGAATCATCATCCCAACGCTTTTTATGATTATTAAAAAGCTGCTCTAGTAGAAACGATGTCCTCTTCACTACGTTCTTCTGCAAAGGTTTCTTTTTATTCAGCAAGACATCTGCCCGTGACCACAGAATTTGTGCCCCCTCCAGCATGCCTTGGGCGATCTTGACTTTTGTCATGTCTTTTTTGACAATAGCCTCTTCCAGTTTCTTTTTTGCCTCATTGAATAGTTGATCAGAAGCCTAGCGCTCCTCAATTTCCTTCTTACTTGTCGCATGGAGGTCATCCTGCAGCTTGCCCTGTCGTTCCTTTAACTGGGCGGCATCTTGCCTCTCCCAATCCAGGCGAGCGTTCTCCTCTTCTAGTAATCTCTTCAGCTTTTCAGCTTCAGCTAATCGTCTTCTTTTAGTTTCCGCTGAGCCTCCAGGCACTCTTCATTCTTGCATCGTGCCGCTGCTGCATGCTTCAGCAGCTACGACGGCATGGGCACATGTTCAGGGATGCCATTGTAGTCTTTAAGGCCATCCTTGATATTGAGCCTGGCATTAAGAGTACGCTCCAGCATAGCCGACCTGTCAGCAGGGAGCTGATTTCTGGAAAGAGGAAATCCTCGCTCGTCATCAGAACTGCCATGGTCCAAACAGAGGGCAGCTTTCACCACTTTGCTTACTAACGGATATTTGGGCTCACTGGCAAGACCTGTCTTGGTAAATTTAAGGGTCCAGTAATCGTCAATCCTAGTTCTAGGTTCATACGGCGGAAGGGTTTCCAGCTACTACAATATCCACTCGTCTTGAAGGCCATCTTCGTCCACTTCCATCGGTGTCTGCAGCATCTTGTAAACGGATACAATGCTCTGCGTGGAGCTTTCTTTGATGTTCTAAGGCTTCAAACATTTCAGGTTACGAGCCTATCTTCCCTTCGCCAGGACTGATTTCTGGAGGTGGCTCACAGGCTCACTGATAATATTTTAAAGCTTCTTGATGAATCTTCAAACTCTGTAGAGGCAAGCATTCATGTTCGACAAGAAGCCGATCGGCATCCTTACCAATGTCAATTTTGCTCATTTCCATGATTTGTTGGTATTGAGAAAGGTGGCTTGCAATTCTTGCTTCCTTGAAAGCATCTCTAGCTTGCAGAACCTACTTAGCAATAGGAAATATAGACTCTCAACCTCTTCATACAAACCATGGCTGATCTTGTTGGAAGAGTTTTGAAAATATTTCAAATACTTCAGCACTATACAGAACAAAGCTATCTCTGCAGGGAAGATTTTATCCTCAGGGGAGTTAGCAATAGCCTGATAGCACTTGGATGCAAGGAGCTTTTATACATCTTTACCTTTCTTACTTAAGAAAATAGTGCTTGAGAGCCGGCAATTGCTCTTGAAGTCTCTCTGCTGCTGGGGACAGGGTGAGCCCCCAAGAAACAACATGCTCAAGAAATTCATGCATAGGCACTTTCTTCGGTCTTTCAGATTTTTCAAACACCTCTAAACTACTTGGATAGTCTAGAAAGTCATGTACACAGTGGCGTGCATTGGGGGTAAGCTAGGAAATAATTTTTTTAGGGAAAGGTAGTGTGTCCGAAAGTTTCGCTCAGTTTTAAAAGAAAATGACACAAATTTAATGTTCTACAAACAAAACAATGAATAAATTACGATTTCGGAATACCGGACAGTTTAAAGTGCAAAAACAAAGAGTGCAATCGTGAGTACTTTCGACATTTTTGCGTTTCCCTGTATATAAAAACCCGTTGGCTGACTGGAAGTTCTACTCTCGTGAAATTATTCTGTTGGCTATGCCTCCTATTTATGACAAACTCAATATTATATCTAATGCCATAATGAAACATGAAAGGTCAAAAGGCCACATTTTCTCGTTTGCTCAACTTCGGCAATACCTGCATTGAAGCACGTCTTCAATCCTATTTCCGCGCAAGTGTAGAGCGGCGTAATGAAATAGTGGCCTAGACAGAGTGATCATGCAGAGATTAATCGACACAATGCGTCTTTTTGCCATTTAAGAGCTTTAATTTCAAGAAGGTGAGGTTGAAGATTCCCCGTATAAGGGTATTTACACTGCAATTTTAAATCGCATCAGTAAATATGACACAACTTTACGACATTATCTCGCGAATGCAACCCATTTCAGAAGAAGAACAAAACGCATTGAAAACGACCTGAGAATACCTATTAGCACAATTTTGGAAAATAAGATAAGAGACGAAATAGTAGCGCAATTTTTGTGGTGCTATTTCAAGAAGAGATCTCAGATATCCGTAATAAATTACAGACATCCACAACACTAAGATACTTCCACGATAATGCCTTGGAAAGGCAGCAACAATTAATTTCGTTCACTGATGTGAGTGCCGATTGGTATGCCAATGCATTATTTGTTCATGCAAAGCATATAATTAATTCTTATACACAGAAAGATAAACTCGTTACTCCAACATACGATGGGGCAGCAGTCGTGTCTGGGGAATTGAATGGTCTGAACAGGAGCGGATCCAGGGGGGAGGAAGCGCTATGGACGGTCGCCCCCCCCCAAAACAATAATTTCAATAATACATATCGATAGGTCTTTTCATTGGAGATTTCATAGTAAGATTGTAAGGACAAGACTGGTGAATGCTTTTTTGCCTATTTATTTTCTCGCATTTGTTTTCTCTGTGGGTGACCCCTATGAAATTAATATAACGGCATTTCCCGCAATGTATTCGATTTTATAACACCGCTTATAGATAAAATTTGTATGATTTTCTACATCCTGTATTTCACCTTAAATTAAAAAGTATTTATTCTTGACATTCCTTTCCAATATAAATTTGGTTAAATTCAGCGTTCGCTAAACTTACAATCATGTTTCAAGACATCGATTATGATGGATTTGACCAATTCATTTATTTCATGGTATTATATATTTCTAAAGGCAAGCTATGGAAATGACATATCAAATGTCTCAATCATTAGGTCTCAAACCCAGAGCGGCGTCATTTATCTATCGTACTCCGAGATCGTGATGGTAGGTGAGCCGTATCTTAAAAATCAGCAAATTCACACATTTCCTACACATGGAATAGATATCACAAGATATTTTACGGAGACATGTTTTTCTTTCGGAATGGTTCAAGTTATAAAGCCAATAGTTTATATGCAAGAAAGTTTCCGACGAGAAAACATTTGGGGTATGCTTCTTTTAGATACTTCCTTGAGGCACAATGAATTAGTTAGAAATACAATACAAGTGAAGATTGAAGGGAAAGTTCCGCGAGGAAGACCAAGGGACATATGAAGAAGGACGTGTAATAGAAAACATACCAGGGCGTGAGGAAATTAACACGGAATAGGGCAGAATGGAGGGATGCAGTAAACCAATCCTAGGTTATTTAAATAAGATTGGCAATTTTCCACAAAAAATTCTTTACTCCAACCGGTTCTGCATACTGCATATCTGCATATACTGCATCAGGGGACCTGATGATGAGGTATCACATCGAATTAAAGAAAATAATTCTTTGTGGAAAATTGCCAATCTTATTTAATTATGTTATTCCACTACATCACACCTAAAATTACTCTTTTTAACCAATCCTAGGATTGAAATACTGACGATGAACACGCTGAAAAGTTACTTTTATGCGTATCGTAGATGATTAACCAAAGAAAGTATCCAGTTTTAATTTAAAATTCAATAATTTAAGCAGAATGCCACTCTCGGTAATAGTTATCCAGTTTTTAATTGAGGTTACGCAAGTGACTTGCGGGATGCATACCTTACCTGATGTGCGAGCGCTTACCCAAGGCTAATTGATACCGCACGTCACTGGATATACAAGAATAATGACGTCAGATATCTCCAGTCAAAATATTTCAGGCCTTTCTGAAATGACGGAATTACGGAGGATATGCAGGTTGCAGAAACCAATGTCAAGAAGTCCTCTGTCAAAATCAGATTTGTCTCTGAGAAAAAAGCCTAACAATGGCTTTGTTTGCACTGGGGCCGTGGCAAGAGACCTTGAGCATTTTCCCATAGTATAGTAAACCATTTTCAGCAGCAGAACAAATTAACTGAAACAATATTTCAGCAGTGGCCCGACCAATGAATGAAGTCTCTAAGTGACAAAAAACAGCCCTTTTTTTCTTTTCAAGTAGAACCTGATGCCAACCTGCAGTTCCTTAAAGTGTTTCTCGTTAGTTGTCTCATCAAAATAAATAGTAAATCCAACAGCATTTTGAGCGTCTTCTAGCACTAGATCCCGGAAGTATGGGCCGAGGGCGGAAAGGCGACTGATTTCTGCGGAAAGGATAGATTTTGTTGTGAGATAGGCTCGTATTTGCCAGAAAAGTGAGCATTTTTTCAAAATAGTGAGAAAAGTGTGACCTGGTTTTCGAATAAGTGAGTAAAAGTGAGTCAGTGGAACCCTTGCGGATAGGGAATTAATGTGATTAGCAAATAATCGAAGCTAGAAAGACAAAAACAACTACAGTATGAATTTACCGTGGATATAATCTTTCCGGTGTCTTAATCACTTTGTAATTTTCGTGTCCAATACAGACCATGTACTTGCTTCGCGAAGATTTATGATTTCCTATATAAAATTTAAATTATCATTAGACTTTCGATTTCATCAATAGCATTATTATCCTCGATTCACAACAATCTGTCTTATTACTATCATTCAGTGATTTAACCCGAAGGTTGGTTTTAATAGGTGAGAGTAGATCTCACCCCGTACTAGGCCAGTGGCGTGTGAATTTCACACATTCAGGGTAGGGGGGCCAGTTCCTTTCCCTGGGCCACCTACGATTTCCTACGAAGTTCTGACACTCGAATCGAGAGGATTTTAGATGGGGGTGTCCAGAAAGGCTCTTGCCCGGGATTTGAACCCGGAACCCACCGGTCAGTAGCTCAGTTCTCTACCCACTAGGCCACCACGACCCTTATATCCAACCCGTAACATCCAACTTTGATAGCATTAAGACAGATGTAGTAAAAACGATGTGGGTTTCATTAGTTTTCGGCTAAACACTGTGGAATTTCATGTTCCATACATAAATCGCAATCATGTCATGAACCTATCTCATTTTGTATCCCATCAAATTTGTAGGGAACATAGAGCTACTACTGTCAGGTAATTATTATAACTTCATAGAGAACACAAATAGGAAGCAGACTGATGAGGAGAAATCTACGTTTGACGATTGGAAAAGCATTTCACAAGGAGGCAAGTGCATAATTTGTAAATATTGAAAAAGACTCGAAATTAAAGAAGAAGGCATCCTAAAGTTCGAAATTCAGATTAATTTACGAAATAAGACCATACACGAGACTAGCTAAAAGCAGAAATGCACAGTGATTAATATAATTATCGCATTCTCGATTGAGAATAGTCATTTGCCTACACTGTATTATGAATCCCCATTCCCCTGGTAACTGCCTGAGAGCTTGAACTAGTTACGCCATCGATTTTCCCTCTTCCTCTGTGAACTTCAAAGGAGCATGATGCTCCCACAAGGTACCAGGCACACAATGCCATGTGGTTCTCGTTTCCGTGAGCTTTGCGCCTCTGCCCATGACGTTAGCACTGCTACTGAACAAATGAGTGTTTACCTTAGGACAAATTCAAACTAATGAAGTAACTTAAGCTGAGTCACCCGCGGAAGAACACTTTTTCTACCAGTGGGTGATTTCGTTCCTGCGGAGGAATTTCCCGCAATAACCGAACAAACAATGACCGCCTTCTGTTTTAGATGAAAAAAAAATTGAACATGTTTCGATCTGACAATGAGTAGTGCACACTTCAAAGTATCAGTTAAAAAATATGAACCAATGAGCGCAGCACTTTACACCCACGGGCCGAGTCATGGTAAATCGAGGTATCCTTGACAAAGATGTTGGGAAGAAATACTCATCCAGAATATATACGGTCACGCTGACGGAAAGCTCGAATTTATTAAAGGTGTACCGCCGAAATCAGACGACGAAACAGCGGTGTTAATTTACACGCACTAGTCCTCACCTTGTACATGCATTGAGTACATGGGATCTGGATGAAATAGGTATGATCTCGGAAGTGGATGGAGTGCAGCGGAGGGCATCTAGGTTTGTTTAAAGGCACGTGACGATAGGTTTAACAGTGTATCGAAATATTTAAATAAAATTACACAGGGAATTATAATTGGAGCGCAGGTTGAATTGCAGCTTACATCTCATGCAGGAGTAAGAGCTGACAGGATACGTTGAAAGAATACTAAAAACTCCTTTGAAGGTAAGGCCATAAAAATAAAAAAAGAGACAGATGGCGAGACAGCAAGGTTCAAAGTACGACAGGAGACAGTAATATATGAGATCGAAGCTAAGAAGCTAAGAAGCTAAGGGGAGGAAATGGGATATGTAATGTCGATGCATACGCATGTATTTTGCATGTCTGCAGGTGACAAAAATAAAACATTTTTATTTTTTTGCAAGGAATCAAAAAATGTCAAATACTTGTAGCGTTGTTCGAGTTGACTGCGGTGTCTGGAGTACCAGCCACTACACCAACCCGAAGGGCCCCGGGTTCTTATATCGGCAGTGGCAATTACTTATCACTGGTATATTGGTCTCCGGGTGAGAGCTATTTGTAGTGCACTACGCGTATAGTAATTTATCCGTCGTTTGGGACATTAAAACGTGGACCCCTTGGGGCTTTTCGATAACAGCAATCTAATGCCAGCGCCAGGTTTCATTTCACCCTTTCTACGTTACGTTCCCTAACTGCCCATATCCAATTACCTACCAACCCTGAATGGCGAAACTGACCTTGGCTGTCGGTCGTCTCTCTCAGATAACTACTATCTACTACTGGTAATTATTATACATTTCCCCCAGTATATTTTCATGCTGACAACATTGTGGCAGCAACGATACCACTCAAGTTTCAGTTGAGTCACTCGTTTCCAAGTTAAGAGGCTTCAACAAATTTCACAATTTTTGCAAATTTGGACAAAAATTAAAATTATTTTCTGTAAATTATTGAACCATTTATTGGCTTATATTTCATGAAATATAAAGTTGATATGACGAAAGGCAACAGAAAAAACAAGCACACATACTTGGACCATTGGATTTTTGTGTGGAACGAGGCTCAGCCAAAATTGAGAAACACTTAGCGAAAAATTTAAGGTCGAACTTATATGAACAAAGTAAGAACGCAAACTCTTACAGAGTAATGACAGTCGAAGTATCTCAGTAAACGGACGGACACACACAATACTGATAATCAAGAAGGGAGAAAAAAAATTCAAGAGATGCCCGTTGTACAAATACGTTCAGATACCTATATCTCCGAAGAAGAAGGATTGAAAAACCAAGAGATGGAATGGTATGAGCTTTTTAATGAAGAGGATAGGAAACAAGCTTAAAAAAATATGAGGTGGGATCATGGAATGTCAAACATGTCGTTCAGGCTATAATTTGTCAATAAGAAAAAGACAATCCAGAAATCGGGGATCGTTAAATTGGTGTAATTAAATAACTAAACGTCTTAGAGAACTCTGCCTCAGAAATTAAAGGAAAAGAAAGATTCGATCGAGGAGAAATGAACCACGTGTCTCAAACATTTGGTATGTTTTGTTTATCTTTGTAAAAAGTTATTATGCCTTATAAGTTAATTTTTTTTCTTTATTTATTTTCTTTATTAATTTTAATTTCACCACTATATCAGCCACAACAAATTCCAATGTGAGATTTCCCACATCATTAGAAATTACACGCAATGATTCAAGAGCGAAATTCGACCAATAAAATGACTAAGGGTGAGGAAAGAAAAGAAATCGCTAATGTCTCGAAAAATACGGTTATTTCAAGGGGCAAAGGAAATTTTCTGACTGATAACAGACAAAGGACTTAGAAATAGGAAATGTAACTCAAGCGGGCTACCAAATTACTTCCAATGCAGCAAAAAATCACTGGCCCGGTCATAATACTGGACCTATCCAAAGATAAACCAGGAATAAGGTTAAAAGAGCTTATGACCGCTCCTATTACGTATTACGTTCTCACATCGGTTTTCTCACAAGTTTTTATCAAGAATCACTACTCTGTTGTGCAATTTCCTGACCGATACTCCAATGTACTATTCTATCCTTCAAATCAGCAGTCAGCTCATCACAAGCTGACGATTTTGAAGATCTAATTTTCGCCGCTGGGAAGTGGTAAGCTTTTTTGATCGGGACTGTGCATCGTAACTGCATAATGCAATTATACTAGCGGTTCACATAGCGTAAGGTCTAATCAGTTAGGTAGCATATAGGTAGATTTCATTTAAATTCATATCAGAAAATTTATCGTCTCACATCATAAATGCAGTTGATTTTGAACGCTGGAAACAATGAAAATGAAAAACAGAAAATGTTTTACTACTAAAAAACTACTTTTCACCGGAACATTAATAAACTTCGAAATATTTTATGCATGTTATCACTCTCGAATAAAAGTCATACCCAAAACAGCCAGTGGGATTATTAAAAATCGAATTGGCTTTACGTTTGGGCTGTGACCTGCCTTTTTTCGTATCATTATTATCCTTCGTATTATACACCCAGAGCTACATACGTGCATGCGGGCTGCGTTTTATAACGTAACGGCACCGCGCACTCGTGAGCTCGAAAAGAGGCAATACAGCCCCCAGCAAAGCAACGCACACCCTCCGGATTTGAATACAAGGAGCAGAAATTATGCAAATACACATGTGTGAAGCATTTTATTGAAAAAAAGAAGCGACAGTATACTCTAAAATTTATCACCGATCTATTCGTCGTACTTTCATAGCGGGTTAATTATTTCAAAGAAAAATAACACATTAGACTTCTGCATGTATATACATGTACTACAGGCTACTTGCAATATTCTCACATAGGGTTGCATCACTTAAACAACTAAAATGATGACTAAAGGGAAGTTTTTTAACGTAATATAGTAAGTAACCTAAAGGAAAAACTCGACAGTCATTACTTCTAAGACATCGAATTAATTTTCAATGCGAGCACATACTTTACTTTAGAATTTAGTGGAGGCTATTTCTCTTTAGCGGATATTTGTATTTCGATAATATAGGTTTTCAAGTGAAAAATAAAAGCTGTAGATCGGTATTTCATAAGTCCTACACACGTCGTAGGATACTATCAGATTCTTTTTTTCGCAACAAGAAATGAAAGGGGCGATTGCAAAATTGAATTAAAAATTCCGCTCCACGCAAATGGCTTTGAAATTTTTCTGTTGTAGTATGCACACTCGCTGCTCATAATTTGACCAAAATATCAGAATTTTCTACCGGTTACACTAATAGTTTCCATCGTGTAACATAAAGTATTTCCTCAAATAATGTAGTGCACCAATAACTAGGTTGACCGAATATTTTATTAGGCGATGCGATAATTGTGATTTATTTTTGTCATTAATATCCTGAAATTCCACATCATTAAACCTCATTTGGCGCAATTGTTCTCTGTTTATTCGTTTTGAGTACGATGCGAGCGATACAACTCCTTTCGAGGCTGCAATAGCAAGAAAAAATTGTTAACACTACAGGCTATTTCTTCACCAAGGGAAATCTCAAGAATCCGATGACTGTTCACCAACGAAACTATGTGAAATATTTATGAAAAGTAAAATTAGGGATAAATGAACACTAGACGTAATAGAGCCACGTTTTCTTAATACCGGAGAATTCCTTGATTGACGGGTCATCTACAGACACTATTAAGATAAGAAAGAGTATGACTTCCTATAGGAGAATTTCTCAGGCATCAATTACAAAGCTCTACACATACCCCGTTCTCTACGACTGAGTACGGTAATTTGACTCCAGGTAGACACAAAATGAAAAAAACAGCAAGGAAATTACAGTTGAAGATATCGAAATGTCATCCATGGCCTGCCAACTTTCCTTTAGTCATCATTTTAGCTGTTTAAGTGATGCAACCCTATTTGAGAATATTGTAAGTAGCCAGTAGATGGACGAAGAGTACTACATTATCTAAGGGAGAGAGGAACTACGTTAATATGAAGAGGTTAGCCGATAGAAGAATCGAGTGGAGAGTTGCGTCAAACCAATCCTAGGATTGTTGACACATGATGATGATGATGCAAGTAGCCTGTAGTACATGTAGATACATGCACAAATCTAGATGTGTTATAGAAGTGAGTGGCGTTCAGTCACGGCATTTCTAGCTATTCAAACGGGGTAGATTTGGCGTTAAGTCCAGAACTTTCCCGGAAATTACAAGCTACATGAATTTAAAGTTTTCACCGCAGGTTACAAGATATGGTGAACTGGGTACTCAACAATCAAACACATACACGAGTCGAAAATTTGTTTTATATTTTAAACATGGACATGAAGTCATTTTAGGCAGTGTACTGGACGTGGCAAGACGCCCGTTCTTCCTGATCCATTATTAGCGGTTATTCGAAGAAGGTGACCGACAGCGTAAGCCATTTAGGATAGGCAGATCATTGGAAAGAAGTAAGAAGTATTTTAAGGGGGAAGGAGGAAGAGTGAAGTGAAGCCTGGCGTCGGCTTTACGATACTCTCAAATATAGGAGCCAAGGGGTTCATGGTTTACTGTCCCATACGACATACGGAGAACTAAACTCAAAGTTCTCCACACACAGCACTTAAAAATCGACCGGTGCACCAATCACAATTCTCTGCCACCAATGACATTCAAACTCAGGTCCATGGGATTAGAAGCTAATACTCTAACCAACAAACCGACCTGATCCTAGTGATTCATTAGCGTAAATATCTATTGCGAGCGCTTTATAGTTTCGAAACCATCTCTACCAATACCAGGTTGTAAATACTACCCTCCAATAAATGTTTCTCGAGTATATTACCGGGTAAAACACTTAGTAGTCATTTATTGAGGAATATTGTAGCGATGTTGACTTAGAAAACAAAAAATCGATGAGGTGGAAGAGTTCTGTTAACTGAGATGCCGAGTAACCAGCGATGGATGAAGTAAAAGAAAAATTGCCAGTGGAATTGCCAAGGCGAAAAGAGATTTTTGCCAAAAAAAGATTCTGCTTACAGCTGCAAATATATGCGTGGTAGTGAGGAAAAATTTCATTAGAACATATATCTGGAGCATTTTACTGTATAGCAGCGAAGCCCAGACGATAACAGCAGCAGAGAAGTCAAGTCTGGAAGCATTTGAAATGTGGTGCTACTGAAGAATGATGAATATAAAATTGACCGACCGAGTGACAAACGAAGAAGTCTAAAGAGGACTTGGAGAAAAGAGATGTCTACCGAAAACCCTAAAAAGAAGATGGAACAACTTAATCGGCCATATCTTAAGACACGATAGCCTAATGAAGACAATCGTCGAGGGAAAATTGAACGGGAAGATTGGAAAAGGCAGGCCTCGTATGAGATATATGGATCAAGTTGTGAGAGAAGTAAAAGAGAAAAATTACGTTAATATGATAAGGTTAGCTGATAGAAGAATCGAGTGGAGGGCTGCGTCAAACCAATAATAGGATTGTTGACCGATAATGATGATGAACAGAAACGTACTGAGAAGGCACTTAAAGGAGTCTGCTATTATCGTGAGCCGCATGTTGTACCGTGCCATCACGCGGATTTTAAATTGTATGTTTGTCGCGGAAGAAATTGTATGTTTGTCTGAATGAAATTACAACAGGTTCTATTTCCCGTTCAATCATTCAAACATTCGCACAAGCGTTCACGCAATTTGCCTCTATACACGGTAAAATTTTCCTCATGCAAGCATTTGTACAAGAAATTGTACAAAAAATTGTACCGTGTAAAACGGCCTTAAGAGAAGTCAAACGATGAAGCGCTGCGAGATGTAGGAGAAGAATAGGTTGACTGAAGAAATTAGGAGGAGACAAGGTGATTGAATGTAAAATGTATTAATGGCGAGTGCGTTTTAGAGGAATAATTATAGGCAGGAAGTTAATGGAGATAAAGTTGAACATTACGTGAAATATAGGTGGATCCAGCAATACGGAATTTTTTATAGCATTTAGAAGATTTATCGCCCACCTATACTTACTTTTACGAGAAGAACATTACTACTGCTACTACTATAAACAATCTTTTATATATTTTCAGATAAATTGTGAACATGCTATCAACATGGAACAGAGAACATTCGTAAACGACATCCACTGAAAATAATAATACATTATAGGAAATGAGGATTTAATAACACTTAAGATATTCCTTAAGAATTCGATAGTGATTACGAACTCTGACTTACCACGAAAAACGGTAAAGACGAGCATAGAATAAGCACCATGTTATGACGCCGCCAATGCCCCTTTACCTACGGAACTCACCTGAATCACGTTGACTTGCTTCCCATTCACGAAGATTGGACTACCCACGAAGTTGCTGTACTTTTTGATGACCCCTTAGGGAAGAAAATTTAGAGAATATAATTAATTTCTCAGGGGCAATAGAAAGTAATCTAATACCAATAATCTTACACTACATTTACGAGACTAGCTTACAGTTTCTTTTTTTTTAAACACATTTATACTGTGGAACGGAAGAAATGTGGTAACATCCTGTTGAGAAATTCTTTCTTCCCTCATACGAATTTTACGTAAATATTTACACAGCTACATAAGAGGAAAAAAATGGAAAAAGGTATACACTGGAAGCAATGCTGGGAAAAGGAGAAGAAATATTATCAAAGCAACATAAGATTTATTAAACAGGAGATTCCAGAAAAAAAATATTCGAATGGCATAGCGAAATGGAGAAATTCCTTTAAGTCACGCCAAAATATAACGTTAATGCCCTTAGGGCGACACATAAATCCAACGGGGATACAAGAGGTCAAAGATTGAGAAAATGAAAGGTAAATGTTTATGGACACCCGCCTCTTACATTATAAATGCATACAAACCTTTGATAGTGTCCTCGTCACTGAATTCTCGACAATCTGCCTTCAGGTGGACGACTATCTTAGTGCCTGGCTGAACTCCTTCCGCCTGCTGTATCTCATAAGTACCGCTCCTGTGAGTAAAGAAATAAACGGTTCTTCATTAAGTAAGTCGTTTAAAGAATCAAACGAAAATGACCACAGTATTAACATAGATGGTACTAATTACAAAGAATTAGTTCCGAAAGTTATCGGATTACGGAAATGGTACTAATATTCACAATAAAGCTACCATGACATTTACTGTAATTGAATGAACTATTTCTACACATTAGTGCATTTTTCTTAGGGAAACCCAATACTCATTAATTACAGCAACTATTATTTGTGTAGCTTTAGGCTTTCGAAAAATAAGCCAGTAAGGGTGACATTACAGAGGCATTCATGGAATAACGAGGGATTACTAAAGACATCCAGAGCGGCTAACCTCTACATCTTTACAGAATTAACTAAATTTCGCCGACAGTTTTTGAAAGTTTTATATTGAGCAGCGCAATATTCATTTCGTTGGGAACGATTTAAAGTCTTGATAAAATTCATTAAGGACTTCAAGCGGGGAAAATTCTTATCCAAGCATTATTTTAATGGATACTTTTTAGGAGAAGTTTACCAAAAGAAGAGAACTTGAATAATAAGAATGTTAAGCAGGGGAAAGTTGGTGAAGAGCTTAATATTAAGGAGTCTCCTTTGCATCCATCCAACTAACCCAACTTTGTATGGTTCTGAAACATGGACACAAGTAATGTGAGGAGAATAATAGAGATAGTTCAATAGTCGGAAAGACAGAAAAAGAAAGAGTTGAACATGGTTGGAGAAGTTTAATGATTGTTGTCTCAGAAACTAGGAAAGGCAGAATGTGGATGGAATAGGTTCTAAAAGCTAATGGAATGCTGAACGTCGTAATAAAAGGTAATCGCTGAGTAAGCGAGGACGAGGAAGAACAAGAAAAGGTACCATGGATAGTGCGATGAATGGTGAGAAACATGCCGGCTTGATGAGAGAAATGGCTTAGGGATGGAGCCGATAGATGAATGCAAGGCGAAAAAGAGTAGGGTCACCCCATTAAAATCTACCCTAATTGGTAGAAAACCATACATCTACCCTCTATATTCTCCTAAGTCAATTTACTATTATTCTGTCGCGAAAAAAACTAAAGACGCTGGTAACAAGCACAGAAAAATTATTTATTTAGATGTATTTTGAGTTTCTGTGCGTCTTGATTTTTAAAAGGCCGACGCTTCTCTTTTTTTGGAGGATTTATCCGAAGAGACTATCATTTTACTTAATTTGTAACGTGCATAATGCACGGCATGCAAGCGTAAAGGAAATGTGTGGGAGTATTATTATCAGCGTTCTACCAGTTACGGTAGGCGCATAAAATATACTACACGTAACCTATCTTTCACGTTATGTTTGTTCTTCTTTAGATCCATATAGTTCCTTCCTCGGTGTAGAAGTGAATACAGAAGATATGGACGAATTTTTTTAAAAGTGCATAATCAATCACTCACTGATTTTGTCCTTTATCTTTGATCAGGTAGCCTCTGTTTTCTAACATTCAGGTCTTATTTTCTAGCTCAACGTTTAAGCATTATTCTTTGGCGATGATTATGACGTCCACCTTGCGGCTCTGAGTGGCAGGTTCGGTGACCGCGTATTTTTCTCTGCTATCCAGTACGAATCGCAGCCCTTTGATTCTTAATTCCAGTTTTCGTTTCCAGTTCGGCGTCTATCATGTGGGTTTTTTCTTTTTTGTTGCATTTGAACTCGTCATTTACTCCAATATACACTAAGTCTTTTGCTTCTACATCACTAAACTTAACGTTAACATTTAATATGTGATCATTTTAATATGTTATTATATTGGTCCCGTGTGCGCTTACTAAAATATATTTTAGTGAAGTTTCACTATTCCTCATTCCCCCTTTCTCAGCGATTAACTCTATGGAACACAACACAAGTAATTAACGTGGGCTGTAAAAACCATCACTTCAAAATTTTATGCATTCCTTATCGAGAGTGCAAATACCTACTTTAGATGAGTTCCTGAGTGAAAGTTCTACAGTTCCTTAGCGACTCTTATTTTCCGAAGCAAAAAGTTAGCTACCCTGTATGGAAGAGAGAATATTGCGGGGAGAATACAAATGAGGGGAGGCTTGGGGAGCACAGCTTCGGGAGAGAAGAGAGGACATGGGAATATGCCAAGTGGAAATGCAGAGGTGGAGGGCTAATTATTCACGATGGCCGTCATAATCCCGAACGATAATCTCTCTCTCTCTCCCTCTTTCTCTCCCCTCCCGCAGCAATGCACATTCAATGCCTCCCTCTAACCACCCTCCCCACGAAACCCCGCCGGCCATCACGCGCCAGGTTCCGGACAGCGTAAAACGCCGCCCCGCGACAAATTAGCGACATCCCGAATCCGCGGGTCCGAAACTCTCGAGCGGGCGAAAATTAGCGGCACTGGGAGCGCACAAACAAACGACAGACGGGAGGTCCGGCACCGGAGGAAGAGAGGGAGGGGAGAGGGAAGTGGAAGAGAGGGAGGGAAAGAGAGGAGGGGGGAGGCAATCATCGTCACCCAAAATTATTAATGTCCCACCAACGCTACTCACCCCCTCCGCAATTCGCTTCCCCACCTCGAAAAGCCACCCTCCGCCCCCCATTCCCGGCCTGCCCTCTTTGTCCCCTGCTCGCTCCAAACGGACGGCGGCACAGAGGAGGGGGGGAGAGGGGTTGGGAATTGTGGAAGTGACCGCTCTTGGGTCCAAAATCCGAGCTGTACCTATATATGCACTGGCGTGCAGAACAGCAGGTTCCACCCGACGCTAAAATACATACACGGACAGGACGTCCCCACTCTCGATGCTATATGATATTTAAGGAGGTTAGCTCGTGACTACGGGAGTCAAAATCCACGCGAAATCACGCCCTCAAAGACATTTCGTTAACACGTTTACACTGGTCAATGGAGGGATTTGAGAGACTATTTCTGCGACGTTTCCTTGATTTGACACTTCAATATCTTGGTCATTTCATTCTTATAGCAGAAATTCCACAGAGAAAAAATCTTTTCACAGAGAAAAATTCTCGCGGCCAGTTCGAGGTCCTTCAATTTGTTATTTCATTCTTAGCCCAAGGTCTTCTTTTCATTGATTTCCTAAATGCCATTCTTTCGATCTAAGAGTCTCAATCACAGCCTTCAAAGTCACAATTCTTCTCACTAGCAGAAGGTGCAGGCCTTTCATTATCAGCGGAATTGCATGAGAAAATACTACATTTATGAGGTGAACGCGATTTATTTTAGAATTTAGGATTCATAATAGAACCCGTAATGTAGTAACTTAATTTTGAATTCTTGAAACACATGAATGCCAGGTGTTGTCATCCATGTACTGGTTGCCGAGAAAGATTGCTTGCGGCAGCTGGTAGGGTATTTTGTGGATAAACATTTTTTTCGTGTGAATTCCTTTCCCATCCCAACACGCCCAGCAGTTCATCGTTCTTTGTGTCCATGGTCATAGTAATCATTCGCAAGATAGTATATCAAAACGTACATTTTCGCACAAGACTTCTCCCTACAATAAGGAAGGCAGACTGGAAGTCCACTATATAAGGAGGTTAGATCCAGACTCCACGAGTCAAAGACATGAACTTAAGTTGCTTTTTAATAGCAAAAGCTGGAGAGAGAAAAATAAAGACCAATCGATAATTATACATGTGGTACTTGATTTCCTAAGCAAAAGGATTGAATAAAAGCCATTAGCAGCAAAATTCCAACATCGACCAAGACATATGTCAATCGAAATTTCTGTAGATCGCCGAGACTCAGCTTGATTCACTCAAATACTTTAAAAGCTATGAGTATTGAATTTATTCTACAACATTTTTCACATCATATGAACCTAAAAGTTAAATTTTAAAATATAGGAAATATTGCTTAAAGTTAAAGATACAGGTTTTCTCTAAAACTTAAAAACTAAGAGCAGTGAATTATTTTTTCATTTTTCAGTATACACATCTTGACGTCAGATTCTCGAATAGCAGAGGAAATACTTTTTAACGTTAAATATGTTTTTCTCTGTGATTAACGAAAGTGGAATGAATATAATTTCCTTCACTTAAGTTTCAAGTTTCATTCTAAAGGAATTACTATTGTTTAATAACGACGGTATCCAATTAAGTCTCAACGCACCATAAGACAAACAGAATAAGAAATCGCGTGAGACCAATGGGCATTAGATACTCTCCGGTTGGTCACAGTTCCAAACAAGCGAGAAGACTCATCGATATCCAACCAGAAATTCAAGCTAAGGGGCAAACATTTGCATGGCACAGGGTCCTGTAGCACTTAAGCCTAGAGTGTGAGACAATCTTAGCCCTCACCGATTAACCCCAAGCATCTGATTACGCCGATACTATTTTATTACTGATCTAACATTGGAATAAAGGAGGCAGAGGAAGCGAAGCACTAATAAGGGAAGCAATACACGGAAAAGGAATAAAAGCTGTGAATAAGAGCTTTGGTATTACATGAAATGAAGAAAATTGGATGCTATGACTATTTGAGGACATACCCAGATGAATGAAATGCCCAAAACGGTGATGCTGACGATTATAAGCAGCTCTGAATGATATTCAAAGCAACTTATGAGCGTTGAGTGCTTAGCTGAATCATAAGCCTTACTTCATTTTTTTACTCTGCTCATCAAATTAACACAACGTCCTTCACCTCACCTGCGATACTAAATATTTTCTCCTCTTTTCAGATCATCTAACATAGCCAATCTACCAGTTTTCATTCCAAGATTTCTAATCCTCCTCTTTTTCCCATCTCTTCCTTGTTTCTTTTAGCATTTTCTTTATTTCCCGTACCATACCAAGTTAATTTGTCTTCGCGTGTGTCTACCCAACTTTCTCCTTCCTCCTCGAACTCTTCATCTCGAAACTTACCTCTTTTCTTATTTATTACCCGGAGTTGAGGATTGGTAGAAAGCCAGCGAAGCCATCGTATTCTCCACTTAATATTTTATTCATGATTATTTCGTGCTTCCAAAGTCTATTTTGACACATAGCATCTACGAATACATTCATTCAGTCATTTCCGATACGCAAGAGGCTTAACGGTACCTCTACTTTGAATTATAATCTTCCTCTTAATTATCATTTATATAAAACTCCCTTTTCGATGGAACTTGTACTAATTCAAAAAACCTACGAATATGCAAGCTACCTGCTGCGGTAGTCAGGCGGATTATGCTAAATTTTAGGTGTTTACGCGACGTCGACATCTGTGATTATAACATGCTCTCACTGTTAAAAAAGGCAAAAATACATATTGGAGCGTAAAAATTCGAACCATAAAACTAGCTAATAAACTCGGTCGTCATTAAATCAAAGACCATCATCTTGATATGAACAATAACACTGCTTAGGAGATCAGGTTTATCGCCTAGAAAGTATTATAGTCCCCCATGATACCAAGTCTGCAGCGCATGGTACCTACTTACATTTTTAAAATAATAATTATTATTATTAGTTTTCTACCAGTGAAGGTAGGTCTAAATGGGCATTTAATTCTTCCCGCCCCCTAAATTTCACACAATGACCCTCTTCAGCCCCTCATACCTCCTTCCTCCCATCATTATATCCAAGCTACCAGTTCTTCTCCTCCCTCTTTCCCGCTTACCCAACGTTCTTTCCTCAATTACTTCTTTCAAAACACCATCCCCTTTTATTACCTTTTCCATCCACAACTTCTGCCTTCTCCTAATTTCATCTATCAAATTTCTTTCCTCTCCTACCAATTCTAGAACTTCATCGTTCGTCCTACTTTCGACCCACTTCACTTTCTCCATCCTTCTTCACACCCATATCTCAAAAGCTCTAAGCCTATTTTCATCTTCTTTCCGCAAAGCCACGCTTCCGTCCAATAATGCGTAACGCTACATATTAAACTTTTCACTCGTCTTTGCTTTACAAAACGCCCCTGTCATTAGTTCACGCCTACCATGAAAAGGATCTTTTGCCAATGCGATTCTCTTTCTCACTTCAACGCTGCTATACTCTTTTTTTCTCCAACACACTGCCTAGATAGCGAAATTGCTCCACCTGCTCTAGCTTCTGACCTACTTTTATAGATAAACTCGCCTTTTTTGTTCTTGAAAAATGCACTACTTTCGTTTTCTTCTCATTTATCTTCAACCCGTATATTTTGCACTGTCCCTGAAAAATATCCAGCATTTTTTTGCAAACGACGGGCTGACTGGATGACTAGCGCTTGGTCATCCGATCCGCGAACCTCACCGATTTTATCAATTTCCCCCGACCTTTACTCCAGCCTCCAGCTCATCCCAAGCATCTCTTACAATTTCCTCCGAGGATATGTTAAAAAGTACCGGCGATAACGGACAGCCACAGCCGAGGTCATTTGCATCATTTAGGATAGAGGGGCTATTTGGGCAGAAGTAAGATTCTTGTGGAACGGAGGAAGGGTGAAAAGAAACCTAGCGTTGCGAAAGGCGCAAAGAAGTCCACCGTTCAATCCGACGGACGGAGTACAAACGCTCTCCACACAGCACTCAAGTAGGGACTGGTATTACACTATTAAAAAAAACTCTGCCAATTCCGGGATTCAAACCCAGATGGGAGGTCAGTACTCTGTCCCACACACCAACCCGATCTCCAGGGTGGATGGCCCTATTATCTGCCGAGTTAAAACGGCATCTTTCCAGTGATTGCTCCTGATGGACGCGGGCCACGCTGATATCACTGACTTTATTTGCACGCAGTTCATGTATTGCCTTTCCATAAATTCCTGCACTGGAATGTAACAAACGGTTCTACTAATAGGATTCAGTAAAAAGTTATTTATGATGAACTTGCCAAATGATAATCCTTTGCAATGTTGCACAACAAAAAAGCTTCATTAAGGATGTCAACGTTAATTATTCTCGTTTTCGATCTATGGTTCCAACGCATGCACAATCGCAAAGTACGTCGTCTATGAAGGTCCGCTTTCGTCACGCCGGTTTTCGAACCGTTCATTACGTGAGAACATGCACAGCCGGGCACCAGGACAGGCCTCGCGGGGAAACGGAGGGTAGTAGGGAGGGATGGATGGCGAGAGGGGAGGAAGAGGGGTTCCAAGGGGCAAGGGGAGGGCCCCTACTCGCTGGAATACAAATGAGGTAGGTGGGGGAGTGGGGGCGAGGCAAACGGAAGGGGGTAGGGGTGAAAACGCCCGCGGGAGGTAGAGAAAAGGAATGCAACGCCGAGCCAACGGCGACGACAGCAACAAAGCGAAAATCACGTTTCGGTGGGAATTGGAATTTGGATTCGATCCGTTTAAGGGCAGAAACCCCCTCCGGCGATAAAATTTGCCTTCCTCTAGCACAAACTCCCACAAAACCATGGGGAATGCTGAGAGAAGCTGACTGACGTAAAACCATGAATTTAAAAACCTGTCAAATACAATTTGCCATTTTTATTCCTCTAGGCTTAGATGAACTAGAAGAAACCTCATTACTTATTCCACTTTCTTTATGTTTCCATTCATCCATCCAACTTTCATTACACCTATAATATTTATTTTGCCCTGGCTCATGCAAAGTTTTTTCACCTCCAGTTCGATGCGTGCAGGACCCGTCATACTCCCCGCTTCAAAAGCCCCGCACATGCATTTTGACTAAAAAGGACTTCCTTTCCAATCACCTTGCAGCACATGTGCCTTCATTATCTCCCTTACTACTCCGATGAGGTATACGAAATTATAATACATTGCTAGTGTGCTAAATTGTGCTCAAGTGCTGAATATGTAGCGACCTCCCACATAAGCAGTTCCTCTGTGAGTATACCCAAACCTTACCAGAATACCCAAACCCTTAGTGACCCAGGATACCCAAAACCTTAGTGTGGTCCCCAACGCTCCAATGCTTGTTAATATCTCCATCAAACAACTATCATGCTGGTGTCTCTTTTTTCACTACCTCTGCCATGCCTGATGCGTTTCCGTCTTTCGTCGTCTCACATCATCTTCTGCCCTTCACCGCTACATATGCTATTTTTGTACTCGTCAGGCCCCACTTAGAATACGCCGCTAGCATATGGGACTCCTGCGAGGCAAGTTTAGTCAAGGAATTAGAGCGTTTACAAAGAAGATAGGCGAGTTTGTGAAACATCGCTGCGACAACAGTGTTAGTCTCACTAGTGTATCAGAACTCGGAGGGGAACCATTATCAGAGTGAAGGTCAAAATATAGACTGAATATTTTAAATAAATTCGAAGCTGATCATACTATCACGGACATTAGAAATGAATGGAGAACACACGCGTTTACGAAAGATTCGAACACGAAAACAAGATTATGGAGATGGCCGCACAGGCAGATTAAAAATGTATTTCTTGCCACGAAAAATTAGAGATCATGATAGGCAATATAACAAGTGGTTAGGTAGGTAACGTACTTTGAAATTTCTACAAACCCATACTAACGGCACCCTTGCAAGCATACGTGGAAATAATATTATTGCATGATAGGATCTATCTACCGATTGATAAGAAATATACTACATCATAAATACCAATGAATTAGTTGCACCTGGCTGGTGCATGCGTGACTAACACGTTTTTATTATCAGGTTTAATTATTTTCTTAGGTGCATCTGGGCAGATGATGTTGATGTGGCGCATGACTGGTGATGATTCATCCCATGTCACACCTTAGAGGTGGCTCGCAGAGTAATCAGTAGATATAAATGTACATATACAGGCTTTCAATTATCCAGCATCCATACTAAATGTCCTCGCACGACTTCCCATCGCTCGACCTGCAGGAACTTGAACCTTCCGATAGCTCTCGAAGCTGGTAAATAATGGCAACAACTAACTGTTTAAGTTCGTAGCTTGTGAATCTTACGATACATACTCCTTGATGGATCAAGTAAAAATGCAACTTTTCGTATAGAACGTACGTACACCCTTACACCATGTTTCAAAAGACACCTACTTCAACTTGGGTCCAGGGAACTATTACTGAAGTGGCCCAAACACCCAGATCCTATGTTGTCCAGAGTGAGTAAGGAGGAGTGGTACATAAAAGGAATTAAGCGAATATATCAGCTAAGGAAGAGACACATATATGATTATAACCATAAAACATGCATACAAAATATATAGGTGGTGATTAAGACAGTAAAAAACCAGGAGTGGACCAATACTAAGAGCTAGCTTCTCATAGCCAGAAGTTAACTGATTACTACTTCTACGTCCATCATTTTTACAACCTTATCACGAAGATAAATCAACTATTCACCACACATAGGTATTCTGTTAAAACATCGAGATGGAGAGAATTTTTGAGCTTACAAAGGCCTAAGAGGTCAGGAAACGGGTCCATAAATCAACACTCGGAAATCTGCCGATCACCCGCGGTGAATCACAACGTTTTAGTAACATATAACGGTAAAGTCCTGAATCGCGGAACACAAATGGGATATAACAACCGTCACCGCTTGTTAACGAATGCAAAAATGTAATTATATTTATACAGAGTGAAAAGACAATTTGAAAAATCCAGGTAATCCCCCAGGAATGAAATATTATTTTCACGCCATACCGATAATGTCAGCAGAATGATAGACAAAAAATCAGTAAAAAATCACTTTATTAGCGATTCGGCGCCAATTTACTAATCATTAATTTAACTCCCAAAGAAAAAAAAATATTTCCTGCAATTCCCAATTACTTCCATCTTGATGCTCCGTCTAAATAACCTGACATTCCAACTTCCCTTTATAACGGTCATTTCATATAATTTCCAATATATTTATGCAAGTTTCCATGAAACTGCCCTTGAAGAGTTTTCTCCTCCCCTGCGATGCCTGAGACAGATTTTTTTAGTTCCGACACTCCAATCTTCCACAAATTCAAAACGCGAGGACCTCCAATATATTTTCATCATTTTGAAGCCGAGTCTATGTATTCTATCCATTAAAATTTATCAGTTTCCAGTTACTTGTAATCGACATAGTCACTGAAAATATCGACAGATAAATCTCAGCATCCCAACATTTTCATCGCGTACCCAAGCGTATGCATTAAGTTTGCGAGCAAACTTTAATATATCTTTTACTTAGTAATCTAAAATGTAGTAAATACAATAAGCGATATATTCTCACCCCCTGGCGACCTCTCAAGATTCTCCCTAAACTCTAAATGGGATGTAGACACACGAGTCGAGAAACCCCGCTGTACATCATTAAGGTATAAACCCACGCTTTACATCATCAAACCTCATCATCAAACCTCATCATCATCATGGTCTAAGATTGGTTTGACATCACTCGTAAATGTATGATAAAGGAATTAGAGCGTATGCAACGGAGATAAACTAGATTTGTTAGAGGCCATTATGATAATTGTATTAGCATGACGAGTTTAATAGAAGAACTAGGATGGGAATTACTATCAGAACGCAGGTTGAAATTTACGTTAAACCTATTAGGTAAATGCGAAACTGATGTATTTATAGATGACATTAGATATATATTAAGAACCCCTGCGTATTATGCTAAGCTTGATTAAGTGAACAAGATTATATAGATAGATTGTCGTACCGATAGATTTAAATATCATTTTTCCCACGTACTATAAAAGAGCACAATAGGCTGCATAGCAAAGGGATACGTAGGTGAAATATTATTACAATAGTCTGTAGTGCATGATGCAGGTATTAACAGCCAATCCCTTTATTACTCTATAGGAACTAACCATCTAGCTGCATGTGACCCTATTATTTAGCATGTCTCCATGTAGTAGCCTAGTTTCCTGTCAATAGTGTATTTTTGGTGATCTTCACCCCCTGCCACACACCCTCGTGGTGGTTCGCAGGGTATGACATAGATGTAGATGTGAGCTCCACCCGATTCTACTAACAGATAACCTCTTTATATATATACATAATTCTTCTCTTTCACAGACTTAACTACCTATTACATATATCATATACGAGGCCTTCCTGTTCCACTCTTCCCACAACTATTCTCTCAACAATTTTCTTCATCGGGCCATCATGTCTCAAGATATGCCCGATTAAGTTGTCCCGTCTTCTTTTTCACGTTCCCAGAGTAATTCTCTTTTCTTCCACTGTTTTAAGGTTGCCTTCGTTAGTTACTTGATTGATCCATTCGATAAACATCACTATTCCTCGACACCAATGTTTTGAATGTTTCCAGCCTCTTCAAAAGCTACTATCACGAAGTACTTCTAGCCAAAAATAAGAATTAGTCAATGACTATTTGAACTGCTGCAGTTTCTTCATGGTCAAAGGTATTCGATTCCCCAATCACTTCACTTATACATGTGCGGATTCAACATATTCCTCAAGCGAAATACACTCTCACTTGGCAAATAAACAGTTTTCTTCACTCGGCAATCTCTAAACGGTTACAGAAAGAGAACAAATCCCTCAATGGCCTTTCAGGTGAAGCCCCACAAGCTTCGCGGAACGCGGGAAAAACGAAACATTTTCTCTCTTCTCGCTCCGGAATAAAAATCTGAGAAAAGTGTTCTCAAATAGAAAATGAGACGACTGGATGATGGGAGATGCAAAAAGAAAGATGGGGGTGGGGCCGCCGACCGAGAAAGTGGGCCCTAAAATAAACATGGGAATTGATTGGATTGGAAACAGAGTAGAAATAGATTTCCGACGGGTCTTTCCCCTTCGGGCGAGAAAAGAACGAGATGGATGCCAAGGAGAGTATGAAACTGGGAGGGCGTAGGCGGTTAGGGAAGTAGGTAAGTCTTGATTCATCGGTAAGGGTGCAAGATAATATCGCAGGTAAGGTTGTTGCAATTAAACGTCATAAAAATAATGGTTGCTAATGCACACTTTGCGAATTTCGCAGTTTATTGAACACGTATGATGGCTATCAGCTGCTATGCCTTTATCAAGTGCATTAATTCATGATGACGTCATAACAGCAGACTCAAGTCGCACGTGTTAAATAAATTTTAGAAGTCAGTGTGATTTTAACAATAATTGACGACAATTATTGTCGTCCTACCACCAAGTGAAAACTTTAACCTTTGATTTAATTTTAAGCCTTTAACTATTTATAATAATATAATTTATTCAGTTAAAAATACAAATGATCTAGCAAGATAACACGGCGAATTGGCGAAGAAAACATGGCTTCATTAAACGCATAGGGAAGTGGACGAGGGAGGTGAGGCGGTTCTGTGCGGGCATTCGTAGCAGAAGAGTCGTAGTTTCAGAAACTTCTACTCGCTGAACTGCATATGGGCCGAAAATACACTCATCATCTCATCTGTGGTTTTAAGTCTGTCCTCCACTTTTAGTCACCTCGAATAATGACGAAAGGTACATCTACACGACACCCTGCAAGCCACCACGAGGGTGTGGCAGGGGCAAGATACAGGGATGGGAAAGGAAGGAAAAGGAGGAAGGGTTGAGAGAAGCCCAAGGTCGGCAGAAAACGAACGGCACTAAGGGACCACGGTCCAACGACCTATCTGACAGACGGAAAGCTGAACTTCAAGTCCTTTCCACGCAGCACTCAAGTTGGAACCTATATACCAATGATAAACCTCTACCAGAATCGGGATTCAAATCTGGGCCAAAAAGATGGGAGACCAGTACATTAACGCCCACGATAACGCTTCTTTATGTATCGCGTCTTCTTTCCCTGAATCATGCCACTTTCGATAGGTGTAACGCTGGAGATTTAATCACCCTCGCAGCCACTCGCCATGACATGGACGGCTCAGCATTAGAGCGATAACATTCGTCGAAATGCAACGTAAGATGAGCGGCTACGGTTGCGTAGCTGAACTTGGATAAAAATATTCAGCTCGCGTTGTCCCAAATCAGAGACAAGATTGCGACGTAACGGGACGCTGCATTGTAAATCCTATGCTATGATTGGGTTCGATGTTTCCGATGTGGCGCGTGAGTGGAATTCGATGCGCTGACAGGATGCATACTTTTACGCTAATTAGACAAAGTGAATCAGTTTGACGCAGATGCAATTTTTTCTATCTACAGTCACTAATAACTGCGACGCTACGATATGAATCTAACATCGTAAAGAAAAAGAGATGTCAACACCATGCTAACATACTAAAATAACAATATCTTACTTACAATATACGCAGTTTACTAGAAAACCTGTAGTTTGAGATTGGTTGGAAAACAAATTCGTAAAAACATTAGGACTTTCTGTTATTTAGGTCATAGTGTTCTTCAGTTGGTTGCATTCGTAGATTTGGAGAAGGCATTTGACAAAGTGGATTGGAATACGAAGCTAGAGGTTCTGAAAGAAATTGGAGTATCATACAATGGCCGAAGAGTTATCCACAGCTTGTATAAAAACCAAGTGGCCATAATCAAATCAGGACCCAGCAGAACAGAAGCAAGCATACAGAAAGGAGTGAGGCAAGGATGTTCACTGTCTCCCATATTATTCAATGCCTACATCGAGAAAGTCATCCAAGTAGTCGAAGAAAAGTCTCCGGAAGTGAATATCCAAGGGGAGAAAATCAGCATGCTACGATTCGCCGATGACATAGCAGTCATGGCAGAAACAGAAGGAGATTTAAAGAAGACACAAAGGAAATATGGAAAGAACAATGGCCAGATAAAATCTGAAGATCAATAAAAAGAAAACTTAAGTTTTGGTATGCAGTAGGAGAAAGGAAGCCAGGACCAATGTTAAACTAGGAAAACAAAAAATCGAGGAGGTGGAAGAGTTCTCCTACCTGGGAAGCCGAGTAACCAGCGATGCACGAAGTAAAAGAGAAATTGCCAGTAGAATTGCCAAAGCAAAAAGGGCATTTTACCAGAAGAAGATTCTGCTTACAGCTGCAAATACAAGTGTTGAAGTGAGGAAACATTTCATTAGAACATACATCTGGAGCATTCTACTATATGGCAGCGAAGCATGGACAATAAAAGCAACAGAGAAGTCCAGGCTGGAAGCATTTGAAATGTGGTGCTACCGAAGAAGGTTGAAGATAAAATGGATCGATCTAGTGACAAACGAAGAAGTGTTAAAAAGAAAGGGAGAGAACAGATGTCTACTGAAAACTTTAAAAAGAAGACGGGACAACTTAATGGGCCACATCTAGAGACACGGTGGCCTGAGGAAGGCAATCGTCGAGTGAAAGTGAACGGGAAGAATGGAAAAGGCAGGCCTCGAATGAGGTATATGGAGCAGGTTGTGAAGGATATAAACGAAAGGAGCTACGTCAATATGAAGAGGTTGGTCAATAGAAGAATCGAGTGGAGGGCTGCGTAAAAACAATCCTAGGATTGTTGACCGATGATGATGACGATCTGACACAATCAAAGACACATCGGGAGTTCCCCAGGGTAGCGTAGTAGGTCCGCTTCTATTTCTTTAATTCATTAACGATTTGGGTACCGTAGTTAGTAGTAACCTTAGACTTTTTGCACACGATGCTGTAGTGGATAGGGGTATTTCAAAAGAAGAGGACAGGAAATCGCTTACCAAGGATTAGACGCAATTCAAGAGTGGTGCGACAAATGGCAGTTAGAACTTAACGTTAAAAAGTGTGTAGCAAGCAATTTTTGGAGGAATAATTCGATAAAGCGATCCTATAAAACAAATAACAAGAAGATTGAAAGCGTAGAAACCATAAGGTATTTAGGTGTAACAATCACTAAGGATTTATCGTGGGGAAGACACATAAGGGAAATATGCGGCCGAGCAAAGAGAAAGCTAGGATTTATAAAAAGAATACTTGGGAAATGTGATGAGAAGACAAAAGAGCCATGTTACTTTTCACTAGTTAGGCCCCACCTTGAGTATGCAGCCAGTGCATGGGATCCTAATTAATTAGGTTTGATCAGAGAACTAGACAGTGTGCAGCGTAGAGCAGCTAGGTTCGTTTTAAGGTGTTACGATAGGTTGAGTAGTGTTTCAGAATTAATACAATAATTCGGGTGGGAGTCATATTCAGTGCGTAGGTTAAGGTACAGATTATATCTATTAGAGAAATTTCCATCGGATAGCTTTACTGAAGATGTTAGGCATATATTAAAAACACCAGGCTATTATGCTAGACTCGACCAGACAAACAAGATTGGAGAGATAGATTGTCGCACCGATAGTTTCAAAATGGCATTTTTCCCCCGTACTATAAGAGAACAGAATAGGCAGCATAGCAAAGGGATAGGTAGGGGAAATATTTTAGAGTAGCCTATAGTGCATGATGCAAGTATATCCCTTAAATACTATAGATACTAACAATCTAGTTGCATGAGACCCTATAGTTGCTTGTTTGCATGTTAGTAGTGCATGCTTGGCGATCTTCACCCCCTGCCGCACACCCTCGCGGTGGCTTGCTGGGTATCGTATAGATGCATATGTAGATGAAGTTTAGACTAGTATATTAATTAATACTAATCCTTTTTTATGCATGATATGTAGTGCATGTTTGGTGAAAATTCAACCCCTGCCACACACCTTTATAGTGGATTGCATGGTATTATGTAGATGTAGATAGATGTAGATTCGCCGATGACATAGCTGTCATGGCACAAACAGAGGGAGATTTAAAAGACACTACGAAATATGGAAAGGACAATGGCCAGATATCACCTAAATATCAATAATAAGAAATCTAAGGTATTTGTATGCAGTAGAAGAAAAGAACCAGGACCAACGTTAAACTAGCAAAAAAATAAATCGAGTAGGTGGGTGAATTCTGTTACCTGGGAAGCCGAGTAACTAGCGATGGACGAAGTAAAAGAGAAATTGCCAGTGGAAATTCCCAAGCGAAAAGGGCATTTTACCAAAAGAATATTCTGCTCACAACTGCAAATATATTAGTGGAAGTGATGACACATATCACTAGAACATAAATTTGGAGTATCCAACTACATGGCAGTGAAGCATGGACAATAACAGCTACAGAGATGCCAAGGCTGGAAGCATTTGAAATGTGGTGCTACCGAAGAATGATGAAGATGAAATGGATCGACCGAGTAACAAACGCAGAAGTTAAGAAGAGCGGCAGAAAAAAAGATGGCTACTGAAAACCCTAAAAAGAAGACGGGACAACTTAATCGGCCGAGATTTGTAAAGGGACGGTACCTTATTAGCCTTATTAGCGTAACCAGTCTATTAAATGAATTAAGTTGCGAATCATTGCCAAAACGCAGGTTGAAATTTAGACTTAATCTCCTAAACAAATTCCAAGACCATATTTTCAGTGATGATGTTAAAAATATTTTGCGAACCCCAACTTACTATGGTAGACTGGACCATAATCACAAAATTAGAGAAATTGATTGCCGAACTGACAGATTCAAAATGTCCTTTTTTCCTCGTACAATTAGGGATATGAATACTGGTAAATATATCCAGTACGAGTGTAGCAATGGATAACATTGGTAGCTGCATGTTGGTATAAGAACTTGAAGCTTACGCAACTAACAGCATGTTTTGCATGTTTGCTTAGCTATTTTTATCTTATTTTTAAATAGTGTAGTTTAGAACAGTATATAAATACTAATCCTTTTTTATGCATGAAATGTAGTGCATCTTTGGTGAGAATTCACCCCCTGCCACAAATCTTTATGGTGACTTGCAGGGTATTATGTAGATGTAGATTCCGATATATCATAGAAGTCACGGAAGAAAAAGAAGGAGATTTAAAGGACACAACGAGATAAGGAAAGGTAAATGGCCAGATATCACCTGAAGATCAATAAAAAGAAAACCAAGCTATTGGTACGCAGTAGAAGCATAGAAGCCAGAGCCAATGTTAAATTAGCGAAGAAAGTGAAAAGGGCATTTTACCAGAAGAAGATTCTGCTAACAGCTACAAATATATGTGTGGAAGTGAGGAAACATTTTATTAGAACTTACATTTGGAGAATAAAAGAATTAAACTTTGTTAGGTTCACTTTATATTTAAATAGGCACGACCCGGGTTTCATAACGTAGTTACATACATCTTCAGGTTACATCTGGTTAATTTCCATTACGGAAATGTATCACAGGGTAAGCCTGAAGTTATCAGCTTTACATTTGGAGTATTCTACTATATGGCATATACTATATTCTAAAATATATGGCAGCGAAGCATGGACAATAAAGCAAGGAAAAGTCAATGCAGGAGGCATTTGAAATGTGGTGCTACCGAAGAATGATGAAGATAAAATGGATCGACCGAGCGACAAACGAAGAAGTCTTAAGGAGTTTGATCCGAAAAGTGAAAGTAATGTCATTTTTTTATATTTTCAGCACTAATAGAACTAAAGTAACTCTATCTAATAAAGTAAAGATAATTATATCAACCCATACCCCTTTTTGCACAAATTGCATTTGAAGTTACATACGATTAACGGCGAGAATGGCCATCACATGGGAATATAACATTTAAAAAATACCATAGTGACATGTCATTTTTGCAAAACAACTGATATTTTATGCGTAATTTCACAAGGAATAAAATAACACGAAAAAAAGGTATCATCCCGCCGTATTTTTCGCTAAATCCTCCAATTTATGCGCTTATAGCAGACGAAATACGTTAGTTGACTTCAAGTGGCGCTGCGATCGCTCTAGCCAAAATGTATGGCGTATGAATAATATCATTACTAATGAGATATTAAAGAATATTTCAGAAAAATATTATAACATAACGTTTGATATTAATATTCTGGTGTTATACATAGTAAATTTATTGAGTACATGAATTTATTTCACTAACGTAAATGCTGAATTGGCTCCATCGTCGAGCTGATTAAAATTATCACAAAAAATAAATCCTTCGACTTTCCATTGTATTTCTTGTGATACTTATGTCTTTCTTTGTAATTAGGTAATTTTCTTTGTGAAGTAAGGATCACTTAGCAGGCATATACTCGTACTTAAATCAATAAGATTCCTTAGACAACTTGACTAAAGCAGTCGCGAGCCAACCTCCTTAACCCTTTCGCTACGAACGCCGTTTATAAACGCCGCTGATTTTTCACTCCTGTGAACGAAGGCCGTTTATAAACGCCGCAGATTTTTCTACGCAAGCGAACGAAGGGCGTCTTAAAACGTCGCTAGGGCCAGGTAGGCAGAAAAGATCCAAGGTGTCATAAAGGACCCTTCCTCGCGGCTCTGAAGACCCTTCCTCGGCTTAGAGGCGGGGATTATCTCGACCCTTCTTCGCAGCGCGAGCCTCACACTCGGCAGTTGTTCGCGGTCACTTGTTTGTTTATGCAGTGGGAAAACCAAAATAATATTTGTTTCTAAATCGCATTATTTAGTTCCAGAAGTTAATTCCTTATGTTTTTTTGAATCCCTAGAAATTTTAAACGGAGCTCTAACGTTATTATTAACAAAGTTCACCTGTCAATGAGATTCAAACGGATTTGGGAGAATTTTTCATTGCAGTGAGGAACTAAGACGTATGTTTTTTTATGATTTGACGATAAGGTAGCACCGATATTTTTCTCTCCGTTTTACTTTTTTATGAACATATATTGGAAAACAACTGTAATGGTAATACCACGCAACATACCGCGAAATCTAATACATCTACATTATAGGTTGAAAACCCCTCTGAAGGGTGTGGTTTACGTTAATTCATTAGCAGTCAATAAACTTTACTTTCTTGTAACTGAATCTTTTTGGTGTAACTGCCATTCAGCTATAAAAAGTATCTTTCAAGCTGAAAAGCATTCAAATTTGTTCTGTGTAATGCGGCTAAGAGTGATCATTATGTTGTAATCATTTATATTAAAACTAGAAGAAAACCGCATGCGCGCGTGATGGAATATTTGGAGGTACAATATATAATTTCTAGGCGGAAAAATCTATCTCGCGATACTATTGCGAATATATTTACATAAAAATGTTTCCTGATGAAGGTATAGCACCAAAAAAAGTGCATGTGCTTTTATATAAAACACGGGTATGGTTGGATTATGCGCGGACGTCTTCTATTGCGAAACAACAGAAATAATTATTATTGTAACCATTGATTTTGTCTATTGTGCTAAATATCTTAATATTAACATTAGAATTTCGTTTAAAATCTCTAAATGGTATTTATAACAACAGGAATTTATTTGTGTATTAACCCCTTCTTAAAGTCTTACTAGTATTTATTTTTCAAAAATCACTGTATTAAAAATAGTTGACCGCGGACACAGGCCGAGGTGGGTTCTCATTTGGAAAAGGGCGAAGATAATCTCTGGTCAGTGAGAGAGACTGGGCGCACGTCCCACCTCGGTCAGCCTTCAACTCAACCGCGTCGGTCCCGCACACCCGCGCTTATATACCTTGGCGCGGCCAAGATGGCCGGCCTTGGCATAAAGCTACGGGAGTACGGTCCGCGATGGACGGTCGGCAAGGTTGGCCGCGGTAGGGACGTACCTCCAGGACACACACCGTGTCGGATTCTTTATTAATGTCAAATACAATTCTACATATGTGTCAAAATTAAACATAAGTCCTGTGCCGCGGCGGAGGGCCGCGAGCACTGCTTGATTATCACCGAACATAACAAGATTAACATAATCGGGTAAATTGTTAAACATATACAGTGTGCCCTTTAGGGCTGCTGTGGCTTCAGCGAAATATATAGGAAGCTGATAGTCAAACTTTTCAATCTTTGTTAGGCCAAGGTCTGGGCACACAACCGCCCATTGGAAGGGCGTCGCATCGCAGTAAGCACTGAAGTTTATTTCGTATGGTAGGCAATGCCTCACTCGTTGAAACAGTCCTTCATCGTAAAACCGTTGCAGCCACTGTATTTTCCGGCGATACGTCTGGTTTATTAGAAAGTATGGGAGGTTCAAAATGTAGCATATCCAAGCCACGTATCCCGCGATCTTCGGAATGTCTATTGTCCGGAGTCGGGGCAAGATACTAATGGCTGCATGAAGACGCACTAACGCGGACGGGGTTATTTGTAGGGTGGATTCCACGGTGTTGATGTTCACTCCGAGGTAGAATAATCGTATGCATATGTGTATAATAGGATGCATATGTGTATGTAGGGTGGGAATCATTATCAGAGCATAGGTTCAAGTACAGATTACATCCATTAGAGAAATTTCAATCGAATAGCTTTACTGAAGATGCTAGGCATATATTAAAAACACCAGGCTATTATGCTACATTCGACCAGATAAATAAAACTTCGAGACATAGATTATCGTACTGATAGATTCAAAATGTAATTTTTCCCAAGTCTAGAAGAGAACACAATAGGCAGTATAGCAAAGGGATAGGTAGGGGGGAATATTTTAGAGTAATCTGTAGTGATGATGCTTGTATTAATCCCTTAAATACTATAGATACTAACAATCTAGTTGAATGAGACCCTCTAGTTGCTTGTTTGCATGTCATTGCATGGCAATGCCACAAACCTTCGCTGTGGATTGCAGGGTATTGCGTAGATGTAGACGTAGATCTTAAGACACGATGGCCTCATGAAGACAATATTCGAGGGAAAAGTGAACGGGAAGAATGGAAAAGGCAGGCCTCGTATGAGGTATATGGAGCAAGTTGTGAAGGATGTAAAAGAGAGGAGCTACGTCATTATGAAAAGGTAAGCCAATAGGAGAATAGAGTTGAGGGCTGCGTCAAACCAATCCTAGGATTGTTGACCGATGATGATGATTCTAATTATTACTTTCTATACATATCGCACGATTCCTCACCATATTACTGCGCATTTAGATTGATTTTCCACGCTGCTTATTCTCCTCTTATAAGAGATGGTATGTCTGAAGAAGAAAATTATCGAGGGAAGTGAATGGGAACAATGGCAAAGGAAGACTTCATGCAAAATGTATTGAACAAGAAGCGTGTGACATAAAAATAGAAGGATCATTTAAATAAAGTGAGAACTGAGAAGATAGCTGCGTCAAACCAACTCTAGGATCGATGATTAGTGATGACGATGAATATATAGAACGACACTGAACTTACATTCAATGCCCGTACAATGCGATATATTAGGTTAAAACTAAGAGTGGACCAAGTAGTCTGAGGTAGGCCGATGGGGTTGCGAGGGAGAGGAAAGGGCTTCGATGGGAGGAAGGGTATGCAAACCGAAATTAGGTAGGCCGAGGATAACCCTTTCCCCGTTCGCTGCTCTCGACAAACGTCAGGGACGACGACGTCAACTAACCGTAAACAGGCGCGAATCATGGGTATTTGCCTTCCCTCCTCTCCTTCCCCATCACAGTATGCCATGGCTCCACACAGCTCCGCTTCATCCCCCTCCCCCTTACTTTGGGCTGCAACGCCACTCCTCCACGGATTAAGAGGAACTGCAGCAGGAAATTCAGGCGACGTCGTCGCGGCCCAAAGGGCGGCTAGAGGGACCCGAGATGAACATCCTAAGCTCAGTCATAAATATTTCGGCTCCAGGATTTGCACTCCGACGCGACAACTCACCGGACAGGGTCCAGGGTCCCTTTGTCAATATTAACAAAGCTCCGCAGGGCTGGGATATTAGTATTTAGAAAGCCGGAGATTTGTGGCAGTAATAAGATGAAACAGATTACACACATCGGAGTGAAAAAATTAGCGCAATGTAAAATGATTTAGAGAAGCAAATGTCAATCATCCACTTTCAATTTCAGTTTTTCCAACAGGATATTTTAAGGAAGTGAATGACTATTGAAGGAAATACTTCGGTTATCGACTCTCATGGAACCAGTTGACGTCATAAATGGATGAACCAAAACATGAGCTGAAAAATTTAATGGCTTCCTCATTGAAAACAAAAGAATGTACGGGGTGGGGGGAAGGGATGCAGCAAAGAAGTCACGAAGGACTTTGCTAGAGAAAAAACTACAGTAAATTATAGGAGTTTGAGAAGGGATCATAGGAATATACAGCGAACGGAGAAGGGTAGAGAAAAAAGGGCATATCTATTTTTGACTGGAAGGCGCGAAGTGATACATGATTTAACGGACGGTGTACTGAAAGTAAAGTGCTGTCCACGCTTCACTCAAATTGGGACAGTATTCTTTCGCAAAATTCCTTCCACGGCTGGGATTCGAAAACGGGGAATCTACATACCACACCAGCCCTATCCGCAGGACCGAAACTCAGTAAAGGCTGAAAACTCATGGACAACAAGGCATCATCCAGCAAAAGCAAGATGATGCAGACGACATCCTTTACCTACGACGTGATTCCCACCGCTTATGCCCAATTCAATATAATTCCCGCCTACAAAACATTACACCTTTAAATCACCCCGAAGCCCAATCCTGAAAGAACTTCCTACTAACAGTTCAGCTATGCTGGGAAATGCTCTGCTGTTGTGATTCTCCTTAAACGAAGGGGTGATTTGATGATATACAAAATATGAAAATAGCATGCCAAGAGATTTTATAGCAAATCCACGATAATTTTAACGGAATTTTCAGTTTTTACCGCCATATTATGTACAATTTCCGGTATTTTGAGGTCACGTACAGCCCATTTCCTCAAACTTAAACGCCATAGGTCCACAGATGCCAAGCGAAAATAAGTCCAGAAGCACCATTACAAAGAACGGGCTGCACGTTACCCACAAGTCCCACCCTCAGATAATTTTTTCCCATGATTTTCCTCTCAGCAGCTATCACCATCAACAATACTACTGAGGCTACCATTATTATGACGCAACTCTCGACTCCATCCTCTATACTCCATCTCTTATATTGGTTACCATCTCAAATAAATATAAAATCTCCCATTTTCTTCATACAACCTTCATCACTAGCTCCAAAAATGCTATACGAGGACTTCCTTTGCTGTACCTCCCGTTTACTTCTCCCTTTGCAACTGTCATCATCAAATCATGTCTTAAGATGTCTCTGACAAGGTTTTCCTGTCTTATTTTCAGAGATTTCGTCACTTCTCGTATTTTCTACTCTTCCTAACCACTTTGTTCGCAACTCGATGTATTCATTTCATCATTATTATTTTCCATATCTTACTGGCATAAAAGACTACGCTCCTTACATACATTCTGATGAAATGTTATCTCACTTCCATGCTTGCTTCTATTTCAAGATTTGGCACATTATTCTCCCAAAATGCCCTGAGCTATTATAATGATTATGCGCTTATTTCTGCCGGTATCCGGTAATTATACAACGCAAATAGCGATACTTATAAACCTATTTTGTTTCCCGAGTTTGATATTGATTTTTCCTCGCACTCGGTAGCACCTATGGTAATACTGTTTACTCTTTTTTTACATGGGCCGAGAATCTATCAAACAAGACACGATACGGCAGTTTATAGATGAACTTAGCGTTTATATCATGCCATTAATCATATTCCGGGTCACTTTCGGAATTCTAGACTGTTTCGCGGAATTTCTGCTGTATCCCGTAATATCCTGTCTCCCCTGAGAGTGGGCACCCAGATACCGTGCCGTACGCACCCTTAGGGGATGAGAGATTGGGGAAAGGGCTACGTGGGTGAGAACATACTGGGGTATGCAATAGGATTAGGCCGCGGACGCAAAGGGGACCGGACCCGGAAGGGGGAGGGTCACCACATGGTTGGCAAAACGCACGCTCCACTGTGGCGCCGCGGAGGACCTGTACGATCAAACACAAGGGAGGACGCCTTCCCCCCATCACATCAATAGGGATGTGGCGTCGAACGTGACGGGCGGTCCAGCAATTTTTGGCGGGGTGGGCGGACGCGTCCATGGTCGAAAACGAAAGGACCGGAGGTGGCCCGGGACGCATGCAAACAGAAAACTGCTCCCACCCCCGGGACCGGCCCCCCTCCCGTCGGCTGCCGCCAGAGAGCGCCCCACTACGCCAGGGTACACCTGTTCGCCTTTTATAATCCAGCCTGTTGCGCTACCGCCAGCGCCGCCGCTTTTGGAGGAAATAAAATACACCAAACCCCGACCTTGCGTCCTTTCATCCCTCCCTCCCTTCCCTATCGCACAAGCGGCTCGTCAAACAAATGGCGGAGGAAAATGTTTGAAAGCCAATGAAAGACATCGGAAAATCCGGGTTCCGCCAATTGCAGTTTTCATGGACCGATCCGCGATTGATATGCATATTTTCTCAAAAAGCTGTGCCATCCCCGTAATTAAGGATCACGTGGATTCCCTTGAGATTCACTGTATATGTTTGTTGTTTGATTACATGGGTAAATCTGTACCTTTGGTCTAAACTGCATCATTTTGTCGGAATTGAGCGTGATAATTCTGGTCTCATGGTCCATTCTCAGGGCAGAAAAATCGCATTGACATTTCACAAGTCTTCTATCCGTTATGGTAGGTTTTCATGGAGTGTCTCTAGTTTACTTTGCAATTCTCTATTTTACTTTGCAATTCTCTATTTTACTTTGTAATTGTCTCTTGCACTTTTTGTTTTGAAATCCATTTTCTGTCCGTTCCACTTCACTTTTATACAAACTCACATTTCCAAAGTTTTTAACCTCTCGTCATCCATCCCAAGTACGCATTTATCAAATCCATACCAGCAACGCTCCATATAAAACTATTTACTAACCTACTATTTGTAATCCTGGTCATAAACTATGTATCATTGAACTATCTATTCGTTATCTATTAACTATCTATCATTAACTATCTATTGTGTTATGCTCTGTACCTTCAGCTCCTGGCTAACTAATGAACTGTAAAGATTGTATGAAAATAATGCATGTCCTTATTAAGTTATATCTGTTAACCGACCCGATATGTTATCCGCTGGGCACAGAATAACCATTTAGTGCTAAATAAAACTAAATCAATATTAATCGGGAACAAGTACTTTCTATCCCGAATAGAACTCGAATCTCTGCCAAAAATTCACACTGGAAAGTGTACAATTCAATATGAAGAAACAGTTGGAAACCTCGGAATTATGTTTGATCGTACCCTTAGCTGGCAGCCAAAAACCCAATACGTAAGGCGTAAATTCCTAAATAATACAGAATATATTACTCATCATCATCATCGTCAAGGATCCTAATATTGGTTTGACATAGATAGCTGTTCACTCGACTTTCCAATCAGCTAACCTTTTCATTTACATATTATAATTTTTCTCTTTCACATCCTTAACAGCTTGTTCTATATACCTAACCAAAGGACTTTTTTTCTATTCTTCCATTCGCTTTTTCCACGACGACTGTCATCATTGGACCATCATGTCTCGTGATACGGTCGTTTAGATTGTCCAATATTCCATTTTCAGTTTTCATGAGGCTTTTCTTCCCACTTTTCATAAGGCTTCTTCGTTCACTACTAGCTCTATCCATTTTATCTTCACCATTCTTCTATAATACAACATTCTGAATGGTTCTAATCTTGATTTTTCAATACCATGAAGAAGCATGCTCCAGACGTAAGTTCTGATGGAGAGTTTCTTAACTTCCAAAGTTGAATTTCCGGCTGTAACTAGAATCTATAATGCGTATAATGCCTTCCTGACCTTGGTTTTTCTAGCGACCATTTTCTAACAGCTTCGAAAATATAGGAACATAATACCGTCTGTCTTTAAATGAAAAACTTTAAGGACTTTTCCAAAGATGTAATAATCACACTACGCGTTTCAACTCACACATTCATCATCAGGTGCAACTCACTCCGCATCATCTGATGACTCTGTGCTGAAACGAGTAATCTGATTATTAAATCTGTGGAAGAGTGCTTAACGTTTTTCATTTATGAATAACTACCACTACATCAAGCCTGGATCTGTTGATAGTAGTCTGTCTTCTACTGCTTATGTCCTAAAATCGCTTCAACGAGTCAAATTGGCTTACAGATTCTACCTGCAAAGGTGGTATTACTTCTCAGCGTGACGCTAAGAACTGAGTAGAGATTCTGAATATGCCCCAGAATCTCATCTAAAGTTTCACTTCTACTGCTGGCGTCATAACATCTATATTTTGAGTTCAAAAGGGTATACTGATCCTCATCGATATGGTTCGAAAAGGTATAAAACATGGCGCTTAGAAGTAATACCAACTTTGCAGGGTGAATCTGCACACCTATTTGACGCTAAGTGGAGATTTTAGGACGTAATCAGTAGAAGCGAGACAGTTGTAGAGATTCTAAATATGGCCCCTAGACATGTAAAACTGAAGAGAGCAGATTTCGTAGGCTGTGCGAGGGGAGGACAGCGATGCATTCTTTTCCAAGAAAGAAGTGAATACGCTGCCGTATAAAACCCTAATAGACCAATAGTATGATTGGTATGCTTAAATAGGCATACGGCAATGATATACTTTGCTTAGAACCATTGATCAAAGCATGGCCTTGATCTCAAAATCTCCGGCAAGGGAAGATATTATATTAGATAAAACAAGGCCTCATCTTCTCACCGTACGCTAATGACGAATGAAGAAATAAATGGCGGCTTAACCATTATCATGGATTAAATTCCAACGACTAAACGCTCACCACATTTTCTCTCCAGAGGAAATAAATGCAACAGAGTAATACCTTCGCCCTAATACACAGTCACCCCTCAATAATATTCTCTGACCTAAAAAGAATGGTACGCGGACTAAGAGCATAAATATATTACGTTCCTGGTCTTACTGGGGGTTAAGTAATTACATTTAAGTAGATATCCATGCAGTAATCCTGGAAGCGGCCCGTGGAGTATCGAGCAAAACATGAAGATTCAAATTGAAATAAACATGGGCGTGCACCTCTGATTGCCACTAGTTAATTAAAATAACATTTACTCCGCCATATATTCTTATATACTCAGGGCTTGACATATTTCAAAAGTGACTTTTCGTTAATGTGGTGCGAGAGAGGTTGAGGTCGTCCCGGGATTTATGTTAGTACTTACGTTCCTCGAAACAGAGTTCGTTAAGACACAGTCACTCTGTAAACTACAATCTTCCTCATAGGTTTAATATTTTACGTGATAAGTACTGTCCACCGATTTCGGTCTCAACTTTGATAAGTATCATGTAATTTAGTTTTAATAAAACATAAATTCACGATTCCTACTTTCCTCTTATTTTCCTATCGCCTAAGGTCGTCTATGGGCTCTAGGTTACTTTTCCATACTCCCACCGCAGGTTTATAGGATAGAGCAAAGCCAAGACTAAACTGATTTCTACAGTATTAAATACTTGAGGGATTTCGCCTGAATTACCGAAGGAAAGCACTCACGTAAGGCGGCATATAAAAGTGAGAGGAATTATAAAAAGGAAAAAACACAAGGATATAACCTTAAATGTCCCACATCTTTAGAATTCGTAGGGATTTGACTCCACCTGATCTGCCCAGGGAAAAATGGAACTCCCTTGAATAATCCTCTTTTCACTTAAGCGATGCTGGCCAAGGAATCTAAGACGGTGGTCGATAATCAAAAGAGATATCAAAGGACAAAAGTTGAAAATCGAAAACAGCATAAGAATCGAAGTTATGCACTAAACGCTTACTCTCCTGCAGTTACAAAGGGGGGCAGTTATTAAGTTAGACCCATCTTGAGCAGGCTTTTAGGGGTTTTGGGTTGGAGACGTTGCAACAATGATTCATGGACAATCTTACTTTGACGCTGGACCACTTAGTCATTAGGTACTGTGCATTCATTGCGACGCTGTTCTTCATATGAAAGTGCAACACTCCACCACCAAAATTGACGCTCGATCTGACGCCACAAAATATACGGTAACGATGAGAATATAGCTCTGCAATATCGAATTTGAAATTTTTCACACCTATTAATTACGCAAATATAAGAGGGGATAGTGCAAATAGATGGAGAAAAAATATCGCTGGGACGAAGAAAAAATATAGACATGATTTAGAGACCCGCAAAAATAATCAGGGCCTAAAAATTCACGATTGGGAAAATTTATCGCAGGAAAAATATTCGGTTATCATCCACAGCTAGGTAATTTTCACGCTCTAGGGAGAGAATTTTTGAACAATAAACTTAGGAACCTGAGAATTATAAAATCCGTTTTATTCAACTGAAATGAGGTGTCCAAGGGAAGCTGAATACAGATCATGACATGCTCTCAACACAGCTCTCAAGTGGGGACCAGTGCTACACTGAAAAAAACTCTGATACTTCTGAGATACGAAACCTGACCCTCAGAGTGGGAGGCTAGTACTCAAACCACCCGATCCGATCCCGATTATCGCATGCTTTGGGAAATTTAAATTGACATGCTTAAAATTGCCTGATTAATAATGAATTACTATTCTAATGTGTAAATAATAACGATTTAGTTAAACGTAGTACGTGACCGGAAAAAATGCGTTTCCATAAAATGTTACAACCTCTCCGATGCATTGAAGTAATGAATGCATGACGATTATTCGCCTCAACAAACCTTCGTGGTGTCTATTACGGTGTTCTTTATACATAGATAAAGTGCTAGCAATAAAATAAATAGGGATAAAATAATATAGAACGAATTTTAATTCGCTCAAACTAGATTGTTTTGGCAGCTAAGCCTTGATTACGTTGACATAAAATAAGAGGGGTTTTGCACCACACCTCATCAGATCAACTTCTCTCATTTCATACCAGGGCTGTGGAATCTGGTGATAAAGAGAGGGAATCTAATGACTCCAAATATGTCAAAAGTCAGTGTTTTTAAAAATTAATCGTTGTAAAAGCAAAACTAAGAATAGTATAAACTAGTTAAATTTGAAATACCTGTAAAGATTCCGTCACAGCAGCGTACATATTAATATTTTTTTTTCATTAGGTTCTTCTTTACCACCACATACTTTCAACCTGTAATCATTCCTTCCAAACAGTATGAACCCATTTTACCGAACCTCCCCGCTCCCTACTGGCCACGGCTTGAATTGACTTCGGTCCCATGTATTGACTAGGGCCTCCCAAAAAACTTATTTCCGCAAGATGTACAGAAACTATGTATATTATTTCTCGTCGTTTACCCAGAGCATATTAATTTATTTTACGATTGTCAAAAGAGCACTTCTGTTATGGGCTACAACTAAAGACACTTAAACTAAATCTTATTTAAGAAGGACCAGATGCCATTTGAAGGACTTTATGTTTGCTCAAAGACGACAAAATGGAAATGACATCATTTTTATGGCGTTTAGAGGTTATCGAGAGGGAGTACGGCAATACATTTTTGCTATGTAAACATATCATATTTTGAAACAGACAAGGAAAATTTCTAACCAAGCATTCTAGACATAAGACGCCATGCCAAAAGGTCTTTTCATTGGTTAATAGTTCACTAACCCCTACGGAGGAGTAGGCTGCGGTAACCGTACGAAGATTTAACCCAGTATAAAATCCGAAAACTTTCCATTCAATCAGTTAACAACCAACTTACTCAAGAGGAGAGGAAAAACTGAGATCAATGCAAAATTAAATAATCCTTACGAATGCTGACAAAATATGCTCAAACCCTAAGCATCGCATGATCGCTGTAACAGACATCGGCAACCCCTACGTCAAAGTTTCGAATCTAGTACATGGAATGTTCTGGAAGGGCTACACGGAGCAGTCCGTGTTATATTATTTCAAATTTCGTTGTGAGAGAGATCACTCAATGAACACGGTGCACCGAAAAGTCTGAGCGAGAAAAAATAATTAGCATGCATAGAATCATACCCCGCGGACAGGAGAAGTAACAAACACGTGTCCATGGATAACCAAACCGATTATTAACAGCAGATAACATTGAAAGCGACCCGAAGAGCGACGCAAACGACCTTTGGCACATTGGTTCCTCAAAAATCTACATATTTGAAATAAGTTCGATTAATCGCCACACGTACTCATACTTGGATTTACCTGCAAAAGGTGTAACGCCAGATCAAACCGATTCTAACATCTAGGATGCACACGGAGTTCAAGCCATCAGAACACGTGAAAATTCCAAGGATACAAGGCGTCATCGAAACTGTCAGACGTCGCTCACCCGAACTCAATTCGAAAACCTCGCCTTGCGGGAGTCCGCCATGTTGATTACGTCACTGCCAACTCTCAGCGCCACCGGAATGTTAAGGAGGGTAGATAGAGTTTGATGGGACGGGGAGGGATGGCGGGATGGAATTACGACGATGGAAGGGGAAGCGGAGGGGTGTTTTTCGGGTGTGGAGGAGGGCGAAAAGTTGATGTGGAAGGGAGAGGAGGGGATGGAGAGCTGGCCGGTAGTCAATAGCCCCTGCTCTCTAGGCCTGGCTGCAGGGTGGGACAGGAGGAGGAAAAAGGACAAGGGGTGGGAGAGAAGAGTAGGGTGGGGGAAGGAGCGAGAAGATGTGGAGGGGATAGCCAGGGAGAGAGAGGGAGAGGAGCTTTTCGTGACGGAGCCCAGGATACCACTTATTATTGATCCGGATGAGGTCGGGTGGGGCGATGGGAGGTATAAAGGAAGGGGTGAGTTAGGGTTTTCGGGGGAATAAAGGGGATGAGGAGAGAGAGATATAGAGGGGGCTAGGGTGACGGGTAAGAGGGGATCCAGGAGAGGAAGAGGGGGTGCCGAAAATGGGTCCGCGAGGCGGGGAACTCTACCTCTCTCCCACTTCCCCTAGAGTCCACACTTCCCTTTCCCTGTTTCACCCGAAGCGATTGACTCCTCCAAGCTGGCTGACGAGGGGGGGGGCAGCATCAGGAACGCAGGTGGGGGGAAGGAGAGTGAAACAGAAAACCGTAGAGGGTGGGGGTGAGACCTACGGAAGGGAGCGGTGATAAAAATAAGGGCAGAGTTCACGCTGAAGAATATTGAGAATGCTAATTGCAAACATCTCCAGGTGGCACACAACATATGTTTCGGGAACACGACATATCTGACAGCTTTAAGTGCCCTTGAAAATCATGCAGGAATTAAGGCTGCCTTTAATTAAAGTTTTCAACGTTGGATTCCTGTAAAGTCTTCATACGGCATCTTCTGCGATGCCTTTAAATCTGATACTTTCGAGGAAACGGAGTGCGGTTTTAATTTTTTCAAAAGAACTGAAAAGTTAAGTTTCCAAAAATTAATTACGTAAAGCATTTTCCAGAATTATCAAGTCCAATCTTCGAAGAATAAATTAGTTAACATAACGATGCCTTACGTTAAATACTATCAAATGTGTATTCGACATTCGATACAATTGGCCAAAAAAGACAAGCCGCAATATGGTCCTTCAATTGACATGAAAGTTCTCGTATTATGTTTATTCGTTCATACAAATCTCTCGACCAGACTTCTCATACATTTTTCTGTAAAATAGATAGTTCTTCAAAGGAAGGTATAAGCCAAAAATATCCTATTTCTCTTTAGCTTCTTCCATGCAAAATTCTTCCACTTTTAGCACAGGGCTAATACATTTAAAAAAGGGTCCATACATTTCTTTATGCATGAACCTAGAGGGTGCTAGGGTGAGGGGTAAGAGGGGATCCAGGAGAGGAAGTGTATAATAATGGGTCCGCGAGGCGGGGAATTCTGTCTCTCTCCCACTTCCCCTCTCCCTCACTTTTCACGATTGGAGAAGTACCTAATATTGTAGGTACTTTTCCAATCGTGAAAAGTGGTTTACTGTACCATCACGATTGGAAATCTGCAAAACGATCACGTAGAACAACGAAAAACTAAAAATCTTATAAATATATGCACAAATATCTCGCAGACAATAGCTTTTACACGAAAATTGAAGAGAAGGGCACCCACAGTTATAATTATTTATCAATTCTTTTTTCACAAATGTAAAGAGGTGTAAGACACGGTGGCAGGGATAAGATAAGGTATTACTGCGACGCCAGACAGAAGAGTGGAGATGCTGATGGACACGTTAGAAGAAAAATACGAAGAAGAGGGGAAAGGAAAAATAAGCAGGAATGGAGGTTTACTGTACCATCCACTAAAAGGAGCATTTCACTACCCCGCGGGGTGGTGAAATGCTGCACAGGGCCCCGTACAGAAAAATAGAGCAACGGTGCAAGTAGTTGTGATTAAAAACTTTCGACCACGAACAGAGACTTTACTGTGCTCGAAAATCTAACCGGGAGTATGCCCTTGACTTGGTGCAATAAGAAAAATCACGAACTGAACGTTAGGGGATCGGAGAGGTGAATGGATTGTCGATATGCTGCAATACCGAACGTGATTTGAGAAAATGGATGGGAAGCGACCGGGGAAGAGCGGTCTAACTGTTCAATATATTCAAACGGGCACGCTTCATATGCATGTGTGTGTGCATATACATATTCACACATACAGTTTACGAATACCAATCGTCACCAAATTAAATCCAAACGGAAGGATGACGCGATTAAAAACTGTTTCGGTTCACGTCTTTGAGAGTAAGAAGAAGAGATCGCAATTAATTACAGAACGCACCACTCTCTCCCAAAAAATGTGACACCCTCACGACTAATGTTTAATAAATGTGAAAAGGTTTCCACTAGAAACTTTAGGATACAGGAACGCAAAATGAATGCGAAAGGGCATTAATTATGTAGGGTATATGAAGAAACATTAATTTTTTGGCATCCAAAAGGTTGCATCTTTACTCACGGCTTAGAAAACAAATTAAATTTTGAATAAACTATAGTAAAAGGCAAAGATCAATGAAAAAATCCTAGCAACAAATTTTATACCATGTTATGTAGAATTATTTAACTTTTTTTTAACAAACTGGAAAAAATGCTGTTTTTCTCCATAAATAAATTTGTAAATACATGAAGAAGACAGCATAGATTTTGGTTTTGAGTTAAAGGCGAATTACAGCGAATACAGCTAGCGACGTACATTAGAAGGAACACCACACACTGAAGATAACAAACCCTTAAAATAAAAATTCGTCGCACAAGGACGGAGAAGAAAAAGGGGATATTCAATTAAAAATCGTGAGGAGCACGCATAGAACTGCAACTACATTCTGACTGCATTGGAGAGTTTTTACCCCTCTTCTATTAGGACGACCTTTTGGTGGAAGTTTGTAGCTTATCTATAAAACATATTTAAAGATTAGGAAATAATTATTCACCAATCTATTCCACAAATAATTCCAGTGTTGTCAAACAACCCCAATTTCCATAAATTTTCCCTGACTCAAGTCAAATGCTGAAGATTCAGAATTCCCTAGTCAAAAGTCAATTCAGAGAGAAAACTTATATACGTAAACTGAGGGAATTAATGTGATAATTAAATACTAGAAATCAATTCCGAGGGCGGTCTTAACACTTCTCCCTAATAGAATGAGTTTCCCGCAGCATTTACTCTTCTATGGTACGATACTGCACAAAACACACTTCAATGAAGCTCTTTAGCTGGATTCACGTCAAATACTGTCCTGACAAGCCAACTTCGACCACATTTCAGCATTCTAGAGGTACTACAACACTATTTATAGGATATATCATTAATATCTCAGGAGAGCTTCAGGATAGTTTATAGAGACAAATTTGTAGCAACACGGGATAAGAAGCATAGCCCCAAGGCAGAGGTGAGGGGACAATCCGTTTACCCGATGTTTCGGATTACATCCTTTCAATTTATTTACACAAACAAGCAAATTAAACGGCGATTTAAATGACGTAATGTTTTCATGAGAAATTACCCGTTTACGACGTATGGGTCATTCGTTTCCAATGACACGAGATCCCCAATCAGCGTAGGATCTCCATGGAGGTTGCATAGTTTGTCTACCCTTAGGACTATATTACTAGTTGGCCTGGGGTAAAAAACAGACCCCACCCAAAATATTGAAACAACTAAGGACGAAATTACTAAAATTCATACAAATTTGCTGAACTGTTACTCATAAGCATTTCAAAGCTTGCTTCACTTTTTTTTCTTTTTCATAAATGTTCATTGTAATTTTAAAACCATACTTTTTTAAAATGTATTCTTAACAGTTGTTAATCATTGTACAATCATTACAGCCCTGGTGATGGATAAATACATATCCGAAATTTCGGCATAGTTTTGAGTTTTTTATTCAATGGTCCTAAACTCCCGATTAAAAAATATATACATATCAAAAAAAGAGGAGAAAACATCATATGAATAAAAATACCCTATCTGCGTGCTCTGCGATCACCATTCTTGAACTCGAGGCGCTTGGGCTTAGCGGATGGGGGATTACGACGGTTACACCTCGAGCTGCCTTCCGGGACCTTCACATGTTCCACGTCTTTCCCTCTGACTCATGGTCCCAAAACCTACAGAATTGAGTTTTTGGTTTTCCCGATAGTTACCCCCTCATTCTGTCTTAGTGTTAGAAATAACAAGTATATATCGTTCTCAAGGTCGTTCATCATTATTGTAAGATTATATAATCATCGTGCTTGCCCTTTTCTCCCTCAAAAAGAATTCTCCTTTCTCCCACTATTGAGGACGGTTAAGGGCTGGGGAGAAGCATTCTGAGATGATTTCAAGATTCCGTAACTGAGGAGATTCACCCATCGGAGACCCCTTTCTTCACTTCTTTTCCTTCGCACTACCCTCCTCCCGTCAGACGACACCGAGGGGACCCATCATCATCATATTTCTCCTCCACAATGCCATTCCCTCCTCAACACCTCCTCCACCATCAAACCCTACTTCCTCCAAAAAATCTCCCTCTTTCCCTGGAAGCCGAAACATAAACCTTTGATTGCGGCGTTGCAATATGTATGATCACTGGCGAGTGAGTTTTTGAAAGTAGCGCCGCCAGTATAGGTTAGGGTGGTAGGAATCTTTTTGGGACAGAGTATGACGATTCTGAGCCGTTTAAACAATCTTGCAATAGCCCTTATAGACAAATGTAGCTCCTACACGCTCAATACCACTTAATTACAAGCACAATTTATAGTCTTCCTTCTGGCACCCTCTATTACAATATACCTATATATTTATTTTCCAAAGGCCTATGAGTCAGTTTTTCTGGATAAAAATTGCAGAGACCTGGTGTCAGACAATACTTCAGTCTCCCATGTCTTGTAACACCTATCTCTTCTAGTCTCTGTCAAGACAAATTTTGCTAGGTATCGATTTCTTTTCTTAGTCTCATTTACTTTCAGTTGTTAACTGGAGGCTGTCGATAGGTCAAGCCCTTAGTACCACTAAGGATATTTGGGAGATTCTGCACGATTAGGGTAATTGTGGGAAAAGAGGAAGGGTTGGGAGAAACCCGGTGTCGGTATTACCCTACACTTACCGAGGGGTCACACCTCAACGTCTCGTCTGACGGTCGAAGTGATGCACCTGAAGTGCTCTCCAAATAGCACTCAAAGTAAGGAACGGGACCCCACTAATAATTTATACCACTATTGAGATACAGCCCGGATTCTGGTTGAGAAGCCAATACTGTAGCCACCAAAAAAATATTACCTTCATTTAAGACAGAACCAACATTTTGAATATTTAAATGAAATACAGGTAGGTTGAAAGGGGCCACACGAGAATTCAATTAGTCATGAGGAAACCCGGTTTGTGGAATGAAATATTTCTGCGGGACTACATTGCTTTCGTGCGAAATGAAGCTCAAATTTAAAGTTTTAAATAAATTAATTTTGGGGTGAAAAGAGGCTTACCCATCTGAGACCCATTTGTACCCTGGCTCGTCGCCCTTCCGGGAGAACACCTCCACCTTCTCTGCGACCATGAAAGATGAGTAGAACCCGACGCCGAACTGTCCGATGATTGCTGAGGCATCGTTGGGGGCCACGCCACCGGCCTTCTCCTTGAGCTGCTCCAGAAACGCCTGCAAATAAGAAGAGAAGAAAATGAGCCGCTAGCGTCAAAGAACACTATTTAAGCCCCACTAATGTGCGAGGTTTTCAGTGGTATACTAGTCCCTCCTTGAGCGTTGTGTGAAGAGTACATACATCAAATTCAGTACTCCGTCCAACGGATGGGATGATAATCCATGGCCGTGGGGCATTTTATTAAGAGTAAGATATAGCCGATGCCGGTTGCCTTTTAACTCCATTACCTGTGAAATGCTTTCCTCTACCGAACTTCCCACCTATCTCCTATACAGCGCTAATGATCATAGCTGTCTGTCACCCCTCCCCAGCAACAACAACCCACAACAGTGCATTTGGAGCACACCAGTTTGGGAGATTTAGGGCTCGTAGCAGAAGCCTGTTGACGCCACGCAATTTGTGAACAAAGGCCATGATAAATAAAACATTTTTGACGGTGATTGCACAAATTCCCCTGGGAATCATTCCGACTAATGAGTATTCATTTACGTAACCACCACTTCTTGTCAGGGGTGGATTTTTTTACTTTTAAGGAACGAAACGCCATACTGATTAAAATGTGGCCTATCATTTTCGCATCAAATCTGCGAAGAATTAAGCGACCTCATTAGAACTAAATATTAAATCAAAAGAAAGAAAAATTAGTAGGTTTTAACAATCGAATTGTTACCCCAATCAAAACTCTCAGTATTTGCGACATCTAAATAATTTATTCTTTAAATTACGTCTAGTACCACGACTCTTTCTCTGAGTCAAAATTATCGCTATTTATCAGAACAAAAAATTGTTTGACTCATCTATCCACCTGATTTTTCTATAGAAGGCCGTTTATTGCGATTTTTCCCATTAATTTCTCTACGGAAAACTTTTTTCACCAAACTCAACATGGGTCCCAGAGGACTCTCATTTATCTTACGATCTTTGAATACGTTTATGTTGTTTGCGGCCACAGTCATATCGATAAATTTTTCAATTTTAAAGAAACCTACATTCTAGAAAAATATGGCGAGAAATATACAAAAATTATTCACTTGATTACAATCATAAAATATTAAGGAATTATGGGCGAGAAATTAATACCAGTACAAAGAAGAGAGCCACCAATTTAAATGATATTATACATTCCGAGACAAACTTGTTATCGGAAAAAATCACGTGGAATGCGGAAACCCCTCCTCAGTATCGAAATATTTCAAAACAACTGTTCCAATTAATAAGATTACCACATTTTAATGCGTAGAAGTCAACATCTAGGTGAGACTTACATAAGATGTCGCCAGGTCTTTTTGCCACACGTTTTGAGTAAGTTACAGATAAATCATTAATTAACACTGTCAACAGATTACAAGGGACACTTCAATGGTTAAATGTTCTTACAACTCAATTCTTCAACGATTTAGGTCACTATGAAAGGTTAAATATTGCATGAACCTCTAAATGTAAAATGTATGAGCGTAATATATTTGTACAAGATTCGGGTATTGTCCGTCTACATGAAATTGAATAAGAAAAGAAAGACGTTATTTCGCACTTACAACGCGAAGTAGGTTACAATGCATTAAGATATGATTCGGGAACTGAAAATATACATAGGAAAGCAGCACGTTTATATCGAGAACCTAAGAACTTGAAAAAAAGTGACACTAGGCTACTGGATGAACTTGGATGGGAAGCCCTAAAGACTATAAGGATGTCTGCAAGATTAAAGTTTCTTGAAAATTTTTAATCATTTAGACTCAAATCTGACACAGCAGACATAATGTCACCCACACACTTTCGCAGTAGCACAGACAGAGGGGATCGGGTTGGTGTGGTGGCTAGAGTACTGGCCTCCCATCCCGAGGGCCCGGGTTCGATTCCCGGCAGTGGCGGATTTTTCAGTGGAAAACCGGTCCCCACTTGAGTGCCTAGTGGAGGGCATTTCAAGTATAGTACTCCGTCCGTCGGATGGGACGCTAAGCCGTGGTCCCCTTGGCGCCTTTCGTTAAGAGTAGGCTAATGCCGACGCCGGGTTTCTCTCCACCCTTCCTCCGTTCCCTAAAACCTCATACCATTACCCAATTACCCACCTATCCTATATGGCGCAAATGACCTCAGCTGTCGGTCGCCTCCCCTAAATAACCAACCAACCAACCAAGCACAGACAGAAGCGACAAATTAAGAGAAATTAAGGTGGCTGGAGTGATTTTCGTATATGAACTGATTTGCGTGAAACTTTATATACGTGTCCTTAATAGGGATAGCTGTGGGTAAAAGTTTTCAAAAAATGCAACAAACCGATTTGATTTTTTGGTAATCCGATGCTTTCTTAACACGTAACTTTAGGGCACATTAGATATTTTTCGTCATAATTCGATAAGGCATGAACAGATTTTCTTTTAACGAAAAATAATAAAAAGCATAAAATTATAATGACTACTAACAAATATTACAATGTCACACCAACTCAAAGCTACAAAAAATTATATTTAAATGTAACTTACACGTTCATTTCGAATATCGCGCCGAAAAATATCAATAGCAACCAAGACATTCTTTGTTTTTCTAAGTCAAAACACGCTTTAATTAAGGAAAAAATGTAATATAAAATTCATATATAATTTCGATAATGGCATGTACGGTACTATATCATTAGCTGTAATTAAATCAAATATGGTCCTAGTATTTTTGAACTTGTATTAGTAAATTATTATACGACGTACTTGTAAATTATTACAATGTATACTCAATGAACCACGATTAAAACTGCCACACACCCTCGTAGTGGCTCGCAGGGTATTGCGTAGATGTAAATGTACAACTCCAGCCACATTAAGGAGGAAATAAAATAGAAAAAGAAATGTTCAAAAATATATTACTTTCACTATCGGACAGAGCAATGCAAGATTCGTTTCACACGTACAATATACGACCATAACGCAAACAACGTGTAATAAATTTAAACATATTACACACCATAGTTCATTATAAATTGACTAAGTTTTTTCTAGATACATCCTTACGGATGGTGGCCCGTCATCCCCTGCCAGACACATTACCGGCGGATCACAGGGTAGCATATCAATGTAGATAATGATAGTTTGTTCTAGAGGGCTGAAATGCACGTGACACCGCTATGTTTCCCTGGTAAATTGGTAAATGTAGCTGAGTTAATACTGAAACTGAAAGTGTAGTGGCCGACAGTAAAATTGCTTGCTCGCCGGTAATGCATGTCGATTATGGAGTGAATCCCTGCCATACTCCCTCGCCGTGGTTTCCAGTGTACCCACTACCGAGACGTGGATACTCAAGAGTATCAATGCATACAGATCGATCTACCGCAGGCGGCCCCCATCAATGTTTGCGTATGGCAGGAATGCATTACCCGCAAACTAACTGGAAGGATAAATACACCTCTTCAACCATTCATTTATTCATATTGTAGCCTAATGCATACGTTATTCATCCACTCATCTAGGTGATCTCTTTCCGGGTCGGCTTCACTTTGAATAACAATCACAATGAGCAAAGTCTTGAGAAAGAATAACACTTTTCATTCACTAATAAATTATTATTAATAAATGAATTCCGGTTCGAATCCATTGATGAGAAGGGTGGTGTGCTTGTCTTAGAATTAATAATACCGTTACCTTAGATAATATGGCGCGATATAACCCTGTCGGTCACCTCCTGCTAATAATAACACTCAGTTTATCAATCCCAAGCCAATCAAACGCAATCCTTCACTATTCGCGTCCGAACTCTTATTTAGGGGATCGGGTTGGTGTGGTAGTTAGAAGCCTGGCTTCCTATCATGAGGGACCAGGTAGAAATCCCGAGTGGCAGAGATTTTTCATTAGTATACCGGTTCTAATTTGATTGCTGTGTGGAGAGTTCTTCCAGTTCAATGCCCGTCGAATGGGACGTTAAACCGTTGACCCCTTGTTTCCTCTCGTTTAGAGTAGGCTAATGACGACGACGAGTTTCTATCCTCCGTTCTCTGAAATATTCCTGCCCCTACCCAATTACATCTCCTAAACGGCGCCAAGGACTTAAGCTGTTGATCACCTCCACTAAAATACTACCACCATATTTTAAGAGTACTCAGGCTCTCTTGACTCACTCTCATTCTCCGTACTTATCTCTCTTTACTTTTCATGAAAATGATGAAAAAATATTATTGAAACAATTGTACTTGTCCTTATAGATTTTTATGATAAACGTGCGTTTAATAATTACGTCATTTTCAAGGGTTACACTGAGACCATTGGTAAGACGCAAAAGCGTTTAGAGTTTGGCTGTATTCATTACTAAAATCTTTGTGGAAAAATACAATCTTTTCATTAATATATTAGGGTGCACTTCAACAAAGTTACTCCCGAGAGTAGAAGTAAGAGTAGAAACCACAATGATGAAACTAATTTCTCGTTTTTTCTCTACCGACTCCTCTCATCCTTTGACACCACGCCTCCCTCCGGAGTCGCTGTGAACCCGAATCCCCGCACTGACAGATCGTTTAATAAAATGAGTTAGGGAGGACGTAACGCAAGGGTGCGTGCGGAAGTTAGGAGGTGAGGGAGGAATGGAGGATCAGAAATAGCCTACCGGGAGTATGGCGCGCAGAGCAGGGAGGAGATAGGGAATGAGCCGAAGCAATCCGAGTTAATCCAGAGGAACTGTCGCCAATTGATTGCCACCGAAGGGAACCTACGCCGCTGCAGTGAAACGTCGCCTCTCCGACGATTGGGTGCCAGGGATGAAAGAAGAAGGGGATTGCTGCACTGCGGAGGGGGGTGATCCGTAATGATTATAATAAAAAAAACCTGTCAGGGCGGATGAGAGCGATGTAGGGATAGGGTAGGCGTCGTAGGGGATGGAGGGAGTGGGGAAACGCACCTCGTAAGGGAACGAAAGCGTTGATTGAAAAGGGAACGAAGCGGGGACCCTAATACGGCGTGGGCTGGAATGAATGCATCATCGAGGGGTGGAAAGAATAGCTTGATGCAGGACCCGCGAGAAAAGACTCCAATCGGTAGAAAGCCGCTCCCAAACTTGCAGGCCAAGTGGTAGAGGGGCTACATCGATACTACTGATAGATGGATTCAATCAGCGAGAAAGCATGGAGAATTGGTAAATCCAATTGCGGATGCAAAATCGTGCGAATTGAGTCCAAAAAGAATGCATTTCATACGCAGAAAGGCGGACTGCAAGATAAATTCTTTCTCCAATGCACAAGCTGGCCATTTGATTCAAAAATCAATGTCTGAATTCACGTTATTTGAGGTCGAACGTCACAAGCTTCCACGTATTCTAAAAGCTCTTCTAGTGACTATCAAGAACATTTCCCGCGTGTCACCCTTATTATTAATTTAATGGAAATGTTCGGTAGGTGAGCTACATGCGTCCAAACATGTTATAAGTATGCCATATCGTTATAAGTATGCCATCGTTATTAAGGTAATTATTCGAAAAGGGTCGGAATAGGCGCGGAACGTCCTCACAAAATGCACTCCCATGGGTACAGCAAGAAAAAAATCACACACAGTGGTCATAAAATCATCTTATTTTATGACCACTGACTTAGAAACTTATCATGCTCATAATATAGGTATACTGTGTGGTAATCAAAGAGAACAATAAAGACAGTCTAGAGGAAGGATATTCGTCACACAATTAGCCGAAGGATTGCAGCAAATTTCGAGGGTTAAAAGGAATCAAAGAGTCGGAAATGGAAACAAATACATTAAAAAAGAAAAAGAGTAATGAGATTCTCCTTAATTGGAACGGAATACTCCCACGAATACGCCGAAAAAACTCTTCGCTTCCTTCTTGCATTCAAATTCATCATTCGGCAGTGGCTTACGTCGCATTACAAAAGGCGAGGAGGCTGTGAATGAAAAACAAACTCCCTCCAAACAACGGCAATGGCATAGAAGATAAATGAATAAGGTGAGCGAGGGCTTATTCCAGGATCGTTTCTTTGGCTTCTGGGAAGCCTTTGAGAGCCGCCCAGTATAGATTTAATCTCGCATATTTGCCTACCTGCTCATCTGTTCGGTTCAAGCAACAGGTTTCCTACGCCGTTAAAAGGTTCGACTATTCTCACTAATGTGCTCAAAATGTTATGATAACGTATTCCGAGGAGTGAGCAATTTTCAGAAACTATTAAGAGGAAAATATTTCACCATTTATTCCCTAAACCGAATGAAGTACCCACAACTTGAAATCTTCTTATAAAAGAGCATTTAGCGCTGCGGTTTGGCTAAACATTCCAAAAAAGACGCACAGGATCCAGACACGGCGGGTGTAAGTGATCACGTAGGGTATACATCTAGAGATTATGTGGAGATAATTTTCACTCCTAATACTACAACTCATTTACCACGTAACGGAAAACAGGAAGTGGTGGAATAGTTCCCCATGAAAGTTAACTTAAATTAAAGTTAAGTTAAATGTTGAGGATATTAAATGAAATATTATTTTTTATAACTTAAAAATGCTTTTTTACGGCTACGAAACAGTGTAATTATAAAGATAAAAGTGGCTGCGATGTGTGTTCTACTTTCTCATAGAGCAAGATTACAAGGTGACGCGAAATTTCCATTTCATACATTAATTACCGAGGCTTAATTAAAGCAAATGACGTTAATTTGCATGAAGCGTATGTTAGGTCGATATTGAATATATTTATAAATAAAAAAACATAAGTTCCATTCTATACATTTAAAAGTCAGCTAAGGACTAAAGGGAAGTGTCGCATCATGACATTTAAGCTTTGAAACTGTAAAGGTTTTCCTCTGCCACCTTTTTTTACAGTAAAGCACTGGAAGAGGTAATAGGTTCTTGGAAAGCCCTACTGTTTGGAATGAAAGCCGGTGTGGAGCTGATGAAGTCAGAGTTGCGAATGAATAGGCCTTAATTAATCAGTCGAGGAGAGGCTACTATCACAGTTGGATACGAGAAGGGATCAAAGAGGGGAGTTAAATTACAAGTAAAGAAGCACATAAGATACTCAAGAAAAATTAAAAATGCAAGAAGAATCATATCAATTGGTAAAAAATTGATAAATACGGGACAATGATAGTACTTTGAAGCAGCTCTCCACAGGGAAGTGGTCGGGTTGAAATAGCATTCCTAACTAAGTAAAGATTTACGACCAAAGAGAGACGAAAATCGAAACTTTAGATAATATGAACTTTATAGTAAATTGAGCAAATATATCGTGGAAGAGTAAAGTAGGATGAGATTTGAAAGGAAAGGCCTGGCGAGCATAAAAAGATGTCGGAAGGGTGTGATGAATAGGCATGTTTGGAAGAGGAAAATCCAATAAAATAATGGGAATGTATTAGCAACTAGGAGAAAGCTTAACGCTGCTAACTCAAGGAGATAATATATTATTAGAGGAGCAAATCCTTAGGTAATAAAATGTCCATAGTTGTTGACGGAAACATAAAAAGTATTTGTCCATAGATGTTGAAGAAAACGTAAAAGGTATTTGAGAAGCACTACTATAAAGGAAAACAACCACTTATTTAAAAAATCATAAGATAAGGGGGTACGGAGATTCTATTTAGGTCTGAAAATCGGGTCCTTGATTGGCAGTTTTTCAAAATGGCAAACTAAAATAAGATAATTAAACGCGAATAAAATCTACCAGTTAGAGAGTGGAGGCATTGTTTATGATTATTTCCCAAACGTGAGATTAACGGAAAGCCGTAATGCAAGGAACCATATACTCTGGGTATTTTCATTCTTTCTATACTAAATATCATCCTAATTTCTACACAATCAAATGAGTCAAATGTCACCACTGAATGAAAAAGACTTTATTGTAATATCGCATCAAGTTAAGAATGAGTCCATATAGTGTAATAACAAAATTAAGGAACCAAAATATAAAGTAAGGCTGTGAAGAAAGATATAGAGTAGTTATTTAATCAATATACTTAGGATGTATACCATTATTTGATAGTAACTAAATGAAAATCTTCTTTTCCAGATAACCGAGTGGAAAAATCAAAATCCGATTTTCCGGAGATTAAGCGAATTCATGAGCGAAAAGAAAAGGCCCATAATCTTCATATTCGATCCCAATGCCCCTTATTTACCGCAACCACCAAATCTTTATTGAAAAATAGACGCAAAAGCCAATAACTTCGAGCATGATACAAACAGTCCTTGCAAACGAACAACGCACATGAATCTGCGAAGCAAAACAGAGAGCCACACACCACTTCGAGAGAGAAATGGATCGGACTGGTGTAACGGCTGGAGTACTAGCCTCCCACCTCGAGGACCCGGGGTTTGAATACCGTACGTGGCGGAATTTTTTTATTGGTACATATAACGGTCCAGTGTTGCGTAGAGAGCATTCATAGTTCAGGACTCCGTCCGTCGTAAGGGACGTTAAGCTACGGATACCTCTGGCGTCTTTAGAGCAAGATAATGCCGACGACAGGTTTCTCCCCTCCCTTCCTACGTTCCTTGAGACATTTCACCCCTACCAAATTACCCATCTTTCCTAAATGGCACAAATGACAAAATTTGTCGGTCGCCTCCCCCGAAAAAACTACCATTGTTTTAGCTACAAACTGCAGGACGATATTTTACCAAGGCAAAGACCGGGAGGAAAGCACATAAAAAGTTCTAAGGGATAGTAACAAGAGTTTTCGAGGCCAGAGCATCGCCGAACTGAGGGGCGAGGTAAATCGCATCCAATCGCTCAAAACGGACCGTTGAGTGAAGCAACCGCGCGTCCACCGCAGGAGACGCACGAACCAAGCGCCACAAAAAGTCGACCCGCGTGGCGGAAAGAGTAAGAGAGAGGGAGAGAATAGAATGGATATCAGACCCAAGCGACGAGCAAAAACACACAGCGCCGAGAAGGAATGGATGATCCTTTACGCGAAGAAGCTTCGCAAGACGACGACGGGCGACGTCCGCTAATAAATTCACGACCGTTGAATATATCTCGTCGCGACCCCAGCGTCCCTTGTGGGTGCCGAGAGCAGGAAAGAGAGACGTCGACCTTCCCAACACCCCTGTCGGGACCTAATTCGCAGCCATTCACTCGCTCACACTCGGGGGCGTTCCCCGATAATTGAGACGTTTTCGGGAGGGATGGGGAAGATATAAAGCGGCCGAGATGCGGCTGAGGTGGACGCAGAATGGCGTAGCAGTCGGAGAGTTTCCGAGACTCCAACGGAACAATTTTTGGCAACAGGGCCTCCTCAAAAGGCACGGTTGGTTTTGTTTTGGTATTATGGTTAAAGTGCAGGTCTCCCACCCCGAGAGGCCGGGTTCGTATCTCGACAGTGGAAGATATTTTTAATTGGTACACCGGTTCCCACCTTATTGTTGCATGGAGAGTAGGTACTTCTAGTTCAATACTCCGTCCGTTGGATGAGACGCTAAACCGTGGTCCTCTTGGCGGCTTTCGTTTAGAGCAGGCTAGTGGCGACTCCAGTATTCACTCCACCCTTCCTCTTTACCATTCCATTCCCATCCCTGCACCTTTCATCCCTGCCTGGAGCGCCTATGGTGGTGCAAAATGACCTTAGAAGTCGATGCACCCCATAAAACCGAATATTACTACTGAAGCGCCTATAAGTGCGGGCACTGACTTGAAAACACAAAAGAGGATGAGAAAGTGGTTTTGATTTATATAAAAGATCACAACATCAACTTTGTTCCAATAGTTCTCGATTATGGTGGGCTGATGGCAGGGATGGTGAAACCTGGAGTAACCATAACTTCACCATGGGGTACGGCGAAAATCATTTGCAAAAGTATTATTCCAAAATTAGTTATGATATCTACATAAACGGGATTTTCCATGTTGATATTGGCCGTTAGCTAAACCAGCAACATTTAAGGGTCGGTTTTATAATGTCTGGTTAAATATTTTAGAGGTCTAAAAACAAATGTGGCTACGCCCTTAAGTAGTTAAGGTTAATATGTACTAACGAATTATTTATCACATGAACTTTCTGAGACACGAAGTTTTGACAACCGCCAAAGGAACTTAACGTCAACATAAATTGATGGTTAACGCAAAACAAATATAATAAAATTGGACCATATGGTCTATTAAAGGAAAATAACTTAGAACGCACTGACTTTTTGTTACTGCTAGTTCCGACAAAATCCAAACAACCCCGTTAAGATTCAGTGGGGATAATGAATATGGGGCACCAGGTAATTTACTAAAATCCTAAGGAACAAAAAGGAAACCCTTAGCGTAAGGTTTCATACGTAACAGTCGACTGTTCCGTAACAATATATCGCACCTGCCGGAACACGATGCATTATGCGACATTGAAGCCGCTTGAAGCTGATTTCTTAAATTATTCCTACAGAAAATAAAATTAGTTGCAGGTTTTACTCGCAGCCTTGTGATCTTAGTGATATCAATGGCAAATCCATTAGTTAAAAATTATGGGAAGGTTCAGTTAGAGTCGTCCCGTAACCCGCCTCAAATCATTTATAGTAATACGCAATCATTTGATTGGCCACCTTATTGAGGGACAGTTATTGCGTGTATTGCCTATCGCATGGTTCCTACCCTACCACCAATGCGGCCGGGAGAAATATTCATTGCCTTTTCCGTGGCACCTATAGAGTTTATAGTAACGCACAAGCCATTCACGCCACATAAAGGTGGCAGTTCATGAAGAGCAAATGATCACCACGACGCTGGGAGCTTGAAGAGCTTCTTTCTTGCTAATAACTCGAAACAGGATCGATTATATGAACTATATTAAACCACGACCCATATCGATCTTTAATCGCATCAATATACGTGTTCATGTGCACGAATCGAACACCATAATGGACTGCAATGAGTAAATCCACCTTCATATCGAGTTAAGAAACAGCTTATACGGACCAACGACACATCATGAGGAAGACAATCGAGAATTATTACTAGAGAGAATTTAAACGAAAAGGAATCATGAACGAATATTAAGATATACAACGCAAGATATACAATATTAAGATAACACGCATAATGCTGCTCACAATCGGGTGAATCTACACTTAGTGACGTCGATACCAAAATTCTACGAAGCAATATCCTCAAATTAAAACGATTCCATAGTCATTTTTAGTGACATACGGGTAGGATCTCGCGACTGAGCTTAAAGCCACCGAGAGCGTCCACCGGGTTGCGGATGGTGGGTCGACCTCTAGATCTAGAGGTTACCTGCGAGATAAGCGAGTTAACATGTGGAATAAGTAGTCGAGGACAAAAAGAGACGGCATTCCAAGGAGGTATTACTCTATCCCTGGGAAAGGTAGGCCTCTAAATAATACAGAACCTGTGAAGATGCCGTGACTTGGCGACGGGAGGCCGCATATAATTACGCTTCTCATCACCCGGAGGACAGCAGCTCTTCTTTATATGAATAAAGGTGGAGACCACAGTGGTCGGTACAACGACACTCATTTCACTACAGGCGTGGTAACATTTACTTTAACGGCTGTAGTACTGCGATGTGGAATGGCAAGGGAAAACTACCAAATTATTATCGCAGGAGTCGCAGTTACTCCACTCTTTTCTTTCTTATCAAGACGTGATGGAACCCTCACGAGTAAAATATTCCGGAGGTAAAATAGTCCCCCAATCGGATCTCCAGGCGGGGACTACCCGAGAAAGTACATCAGTCAAATGTGATAAACATTTTAGGGTAGGAACATGGAACGTGAGATCTGAGGAAGACTGGAGGACCTGAAGGTGGAAATGAGAAAGAATGGACCTAAACGTATTAGGTATCAGCGAAATGAAGTGGCCCGAACTTGGAGACTTTTGGAGTGGAAGTTACAGGACTATACAAACGGGATCATTTAATGGTTATGCTGGAGTGGGGATAATACTCAGAAGGAGCGCCGGAATGCGTGTGAAGAGCTTCCTGTAGTACAATGAAAGGATAATAATGGTGAACCAAACCTGTAGATAGCGTAGTGGTGCAGGTTTACATGCCTACGACGGACTATGAAGATTAAGAAGTGGAAGATGACTACGAAGATATCACGGAAATTATAAAACAGGTGAGAGGAGAAGAAAACCTAATTAGTTTAGGAGACTAGAACTCTATCGTCGGCGAAGGTCAAAATGGAAGAATAACTGGAAAATACGGATTGGGAAACCCAAACGGAAGAGGAAAAAGACTGCTGGAGTTCGGCACACAACATAAGTTAGTGGTCGCCAACACATTGTTTAAAAATCACAATCGAAGAAGATACACATGGAAAATGCCTGGAAACAGAAGAAGATTTCAAATAGACTACATTTTAGCGAAGCAGAGATTTAGAAACCAAGTGAAGGACTGAAAGGCTACCCTGGGGCAGACATCGAAAGTGACAGAAATTTAGTAACGATGAAATGCCATCTAAAATTCAAGAAATTGAATAAAACAAAGAAGAATATATGGCAAGTAGAAAAACTAAAGGAGACTCAACATCAACTAGCATTTCAAAAAGCAGTGGGAAACAACATAGGAGAGAACCTGAATGAGAAAACAGTGGAAAGGCGTTGGGAAAATATTAAATGTGGACTACAGGAGGCCGAAAAAGAAGTTCTTGGAAGAAGAAAAGTTGCCAAGAAGAAGCCATGGGTCACGGAGGAAGTCTTAGAGTTGATAAAAGAAAGAAGAAAGTACAAGAATGCGAAAAGTGAAGAAGAACAGCTTTGCTACAAAAGAATAGGGAACGAAGTAAGTCGCAAATCAAGGAAAGCTAGAGAGATGTGGATGAAGAATCTATGAGAAGATGTACAAAGCAACCTTGCTCTTGGAAAGGTGGAAGCTGCCTACAGGATAGTGAGGAACCGCGTCAAGGAACGGAGCGCAACATGCAATGTCCAAAGCGACACGAATTGAGAAATATTGATTGAAAACGAGGACAAAGTCAAGAGATGGAAAGAATATCTGGAAGAGCTATACAACGGAAAAAATCTCAGCACAAAAGCTATTGAAGAGGAAAGCGAAGTAGAAAAGGATGATATGGGAGCATTAATATTAAGATCGGAATTCGACGCTGCAGTAAGGGACCTTCGAATGAATAAGGCTTCTGGTTTGATGATGTTTCTGCAGAACTAATAAAAAATGCAGGAGAGAAGACATTAACTCATCTCTATAAAACCATCTGCGACATGTATTCAACAGGAAAAATGCCCAAGGACTTCGAGCAAAACATCATCATTCCTATTCCCAAGAAGAGAGCGGAGAAATGCGAAAATTTAGGACTATAAGGCTGATGACTCATGTATCAAAGATACTAACCAGGATCATCTACAGAAGAATAGAACAAAAAGCAGAGGAGTTCCTGGATGAAGATCAATTTGGATTCGGGAAAAGTAAGGGTACAAGGGAAGCAATATTGGCTCTTAGGCTGCTCACAGAGAAGATAATGGAGAAGAACAAGCCGACATTCATTGCATTTGTGGATTTAGAGAAGGCTTTTGACAACGTGGATTGGGATTTAAAACTTGGAATTCTGAAGAGAATTGGAGTGTCCTATAATGTCCGAAGAATTATACACAGTCTGTACAAAAACCAAGTAGCTGTGATTAAATCTGGACCCAACTGTGAAGAGGCAAGAATAAGGAAAGGAGTGACATAGGCTGTGCACTGTCTCCCGTAATTTTTAATGTTTACACCGAGAGAGCCATTAATGAAATTATGAAGAAGTCTTCTGGAGTGACTGTCCACGGAGAAAAAATAAGCATGCTCCGATTCGCTGATAACATAGCAATCATACCAGAGACAGAGAGGGATCTGAACAAGATTCTAGTAACCATGAAAAGAACTATAGCCAGATATCAGCTGAAGATAAATAAGAAGAAGACTAAGATATTGGTGTGCAGCAAGAAAGAAGGGGCCAAAATCAATATCAAACTAGGAAAAAAAAGCTTGATGAGGTGAAAGAGATCTGTTACCTAAGAAGCCGAGTAACCAACGATGGGCGAAGCAAGAAAGAAATAGTTAGTAGAATAGCCCACGCAAAGAGGGCATTCCATGAAAAGAAGAAGCTACTTACAGCTGAAAATACAAACGTAGAAGTAAGGAAACAGTTCATCAGAACATACATCTGGAGCATGTTTGTTAACGGCAGTGAGGCATGGACGATGAGAGCAGCGGAGAAGAAAAGGGTGGAAACATTCGAAATGCGGTGCTACAGAAGAATTATGAAGATTAAATGGATCGACCGAGTAAGAAACGAGGAAGTCCTAAGAAAGGTGGAAGAAAATAGAAGTCTACTGACAACTCTAAAAAGAAGAAGGGACAACTTAATCGGCCATATCTTGAGACACTATGGCCTGATGAAGACAATCGTCGAGGGAAAAGTGAACGTGAAGATGGGAAAAGGCAGGTCTCGTATGAGATACATGGAACAGGTGGTGAGGTATGTAAAGGAGAAGAATTATGTTACAATGAAAAGGTTGGCCGATAGAAGAATCGAGTGGAAAGTTGCGTCAAACCAATCCTAGGATTGTCGACCAATGATGATGATGATGATGAAGGGTAGTATACTTGCCTCGCTTTCAACTTGCTCTTCATCACCCTCCTCTTTTCCCTTATTCCGGCAAACGAATCGCTTTCCCACTTTTATGGCTACCTTCGTCATTTTCTTTGAGACTGAACAGAGAAAAAAAGGGAGACAACATCGGACTATTCACAGAAATCAACAAAAATTATTGACTCGGGTACAGCAGAGTCTAGAAATGAGGCAAGTGAAATCCCCTAAATAGGCAGAGGAGAATTATGAAAGGAGCATTATGTTTCAGCGGATGTAACGTCATCCGGGTGTCTGCTCTAAAATCCTCTTGCCTGAGAAGTCGTCGCTCATTTCATGACCGTCAAGGGCAGAGCCTCAAAGCTCATCATTGCCAGGTTTTTAATGTTAAGATTACTGCAGCCCCTAATTATTACTTATTAATGGCTATCTCACGTTACACACTGATACTTCTTTCCTAAATACCTCTCCTTTTTGGCCCATGTATAGATCTCGCGAAAGCTTACGGCAGAAGGATGTGCATTACACTGTAACAAGGATGTGGTCAGGCCAGCGGAATGGGTGAGGCGAGGTTCGTATGGGAGGGTGACAGAGTGAAAAGGGGTGAGCCTAGCATGCAGGGTAACCAATAGATAGACCACTGCCGGGAAGTAAGGAAGCCGCGACTGCCGTTCTGGTGTTGCAGAGAAATAATTATCTAAACTTACTTTAGAAGGTATGAGTGTGTAGAATCCGAGGACCTAGTTTTTGCGTCCTCCGCGAAAATGAAGCCGCGCATAGGAATGGTGACATTCCGAAGTTGGCAGCGTAGCGACGGTTGGCACTTTGGGCACAGAGTTCACACCCTTCTCCCTGTAGTGGCTAGGGTTACCAAAATAGACTCTCCCAAGCCCTGAATCATCCTTAGCGCATCTTCTACGAGCTTAAGCGAAAGGTGTACCCTTGGTCTTCTTCGCGGGGTCTTTGATTATTTTTCCCCCTTAATCATGTTCTTCACAAATCATTAAGTTTCAAATCCACAAGGCCGCGTGAAATGCTCACCCCATAACTAAGCATAAGATAGCGATTGATTCAGTAAATCACACACTACAACAGCCTCTTCCTACAATAACTACGCTTAAGAATCACCTCCAACGAATCACTTGCCGCGTTTTAAACCGCGGAAAAGAGATTGAGAGCTAGAGGTTAAGTCTCAAAAGAGCTGTATCTGAGCCGAATCTCTGCGAAAACACCGTGATTCATTAAAATTCCAGAGAATATGATTGCGTATTCAACTTTCACCAAATTTGACGCTCGTGACGAATACATCAATAAATTGCGGGCTCGGCGGCATCGACAAATACCTAATAATTTCGTATTCATTCAAAACGCACAAGAGAGCACATGTTGCATGTCTTAAACGCAATACAATATTTCCCAATTTATTTTATTTGCAAATCTCCTTGAAAATATGAAAAGCATGCAGTGGGCAGCCAATACATGGAATTAATTCCTCTCAGGATCTACTGCTCTCAACCAAATTTCAGTGAACAATTAGTATTGTCAAAAGGAACGCCCATGAGATGCATATGGTTTTTTTCCTTTAAAGAATTGAAATAACGCAAAACCGATATGCGGTTGGATTTAGTACCTATGACTCTGTTTTCTCGAAACTACGTAAGGCTAATATGTGGTGAATTACAATAAGCTTTTTGTCTAAAAATTCTGTCAGCTAAAAATCAACTTATGGCAAATATTTTGTCACACACGTGGAAAAAATTATATTTTGAAAAATCTATGTGTTGTACTAATCAGAATCATTAAATACAGATAACTTGGCACATTGTAAAATAAACTCATTTTTATAATAAAGAGAAAGAGTACATACGGAAAAATACCTTCAACCAGAAATTTCGTATGATATCAATCAGATTGTGATAACAATAAAGATTCACAATAATCGACATCACGGCGGGTGTACTAGTAGGATCACTTTTTCTATCCTGTGGAGGTCTACGGAATTTTTCCCGAAGAGTGCACATCCTTTTACCCTTTCCATCCTAGTTTGCGGCCAATTCAATTTTATCAATAACAAAAAATCTTATCTAACGTAATACCTAAGAGAATTTCGCTCGCGGCTAACTCTTAGAATACGACTTATTTTGGGAAGCGTTCAAGTTTACATTTCATTGTGGCAACGAGGAATCAGCTAACACTGAAGGCGTCACATTGTGGAATAATTTTATCTTCATTATAAAGATTAAAAACTAAATATGAGATAACCGACCAGGAGATCGACACATTGTGTTAGCTACAATTTGTACTGTAAATGCTCGAAAGTTAAAGATCACATTTAATTCGTTTTCATTTTTACGAGAGAAACACCACTTCTTAGCGTCGTAACCTTCCATGCAAAGAAATTTGGTTCAAGACCGAGTATTCACAGGTTTTTATTAAAAAAAATTTAATTCAAATAAAAAACGTGTATAATTCCCGACGATGTACTATAACCGAGTATTTACAACTTTTTATTCGAATATTTCACCTACCTATACCAACAACATTAAGATAACGAGAGAGACTCGCGTTGAATGGGATTCATCAGATAAATGGATCATATTTACGGACCCATGTGAACCACTCATTAAGGAAAGGTAAATTGCGGCGGAAGTTTTATACCCAGATATGTTTTACCCTTTGCATTATACCCTACCCCTTGTATCATCCAAAAATCCATAATATCGCTAATTATGATGTTCTCTTTTCCTAATGACAATACCAAAAATTTATACGGTTTTCTGAACTTTACGAAAATGATGACAAGATACATTTTATTCCTCGGTCTCTCGAAAAAAGAAGAAAAGGCTACGGGTTACTGACTTCATCACTAGATGACCATTTAATACAGTGGCCTTCTAATTGGACATTTGCCTTCGCTCTCATTTTTAATGAAGGGTAGGACTCGACCACATTTTTAGTACAAAGAAACATCCCTTTCACTTCTGGAAAAGCATGATGTGAAAGACGATTAATATGCCCAAAATATGAAAAATGACGCGAAGTATGCGAGATAAAAATCGATGCGATGAGAGGGGACGGTACCACTACAACAAAGTATCAGTAGCACTGGCTGCACAGCTAATATTTAGAAGGCGCGGAGCAGATAACATGAAAATAAAGCAAAATTTGATGACACATGCACACGAAAACTTTCCAACTTTCATCGGTGTTGTACCTAAAAATCGGACAGAAAAAGAGATCATTTGAACGAAACGCAAGCGGTCGCCTCCCCAGAATAACTGATACTAATAGATGAAGAAGCAACGTGAATTCAAGGGAGGGGTGATATTAATCGAAGCCGATACGATTAGGATAACATGTTCTACGGCCACATGCAGTAAACATGATTTTCAACTTACATTGAAACGTAAAAGATCCGACATTTACGCGATACTCTTTATAAAGCAAGGCCATATTCAAATTCGAAAATCGCGCAGGCCTGGCGATACAACAGTGGAAAACGAGAAAGAAAGAGAGAGAGAGAGCGTACCGAGGCGGAAGGTGGTACCCTCTGGCGTCCAGACCCGAAAATAGTCTGGCGCGGCAATCAATCCCACCAACACCGGCGCCGCCGTCATAGCCACACTCCTTCCCCTTTCCATACTATCGCATTCCAAACAGAGGTGGAAATTTCGATGATAGATGTCAGCACCCGTTTCGAATCCATAGGTTAAGGGATTTACATAGCAAACACAAGAGGTAGGCATTGGGGGATTTTGGCTGTGGTGTTTGAGGGTGGAGGGTGGAATTGCTGAGGTTCCGGAGGGAAGTTGGGGGAAAGTAGTGGGATATGTTAAGAGAGGGGGATGAGGCTGGGGGCGAGAGCGGGACAATGCTCGCCCAATCACAAAAGGCATTGGGGAAGAGATACCCCTTTCCCCCAACTTCATTGATCACGAGACCTCTCTCTCCCTTGTCCTCTTCTCATCAGTCGAGAGGTCGCGCAGCATTGAAATTAAAGTAAAAGTCAAAAAGTCAATCCGATATTTAGGAGATTGAGCGCGGGCGGCAAGAGGCTTCCCCGGAAGCGCCTCCATAAAGGTAAGTCCTGATGAAATTTTCCTTTCCTCCACAGGACCCGTTTTTCATTAGCTTTCTGTCTAAACACACACATTTTATATTTCATCCCCCAATTGTACCTAAAACATCAATCGGACAGAAACAAGAGATCATTTGAACAAAACGCAAGCGGTCGCCTCCCCAGAATAACTGATAACAATAGTTGAAGAAGCAACGTGAATTCAAAAATTAGCAGCGGGATGCTCCAGGGTAGTGATTCCTAATCTTTTACGTTGACGGCACCCTTCGAAGAGAGGTAACAATATTGGGGCACGCTTCTTATAATTTTTGATTAATCCAATTGGGTATACCTCTCCATTACTAAGGATAATCGGTGCTACACAGTAATTAGTCCTTAGATTGTAAGAAGTGCTTCGACGACATTCATCATCTGTCGGACGTCAGGGTAACCAATGCTGAGGTTGGTTCTGCAAAACTTTTTTCGTTTTCCCACAATAATTTCACGGCACCCCTAGCTGTTTTCCCGGCACCCTCAAGTGTCCCGGATCATCGTTTAGGAACCACTGCTCTAGGGTGAAGAGCATTCGACCGCTGATGCAAGTCTCTTGGTTCAAATCTAAAAGAGAAACGTCCATCAAAACCCAATCTGTTGAGCTATCTGGATACCAGATTTTTCTGAGAATCATACGCGGTACAAAGAAAGGAATTGCCCCCCCCCTCATGCTTAGCGAATGAATTTCATACGCTGTTGCGCTTCGTACTTCGTGAGCTCCACACAAACCAACCTTCAGGTGATAACCTTAATTTGTTAAAAAAATAATTTATAACAATTATACAAATGCGACGTTTGAAACATGTTATCAAAAGTTAACTCAAGCTGAATTATATTTAATGAATTTGCGCAGCACATAGGATGCATATCCCTATTGGAAAATACATGAATGAATATATACTTTCTCAGAAGAACCAGAAATAAATGATTCTCCTTTACTGCGGAGCTTTAGAGACGAAGCCAGAAAAAGGACCCTTCAGCCTTAGATTCGAACCCAATAACCTTTATGTACCTCAACCGCTCAAGTTTTACTGAATCACAGCCACGAAACCCAGAAAATTCCAATGGCCCTTAACATCGAACGACGCACATGAAACTGCGCATCAAAAACAGGGAGTAGCAGAAGAGCAGCACTGAATCTGAAAAACATGGAGAATGTGAGAATGAAAACTGACATTAACTGGCCGAATTAATTAAAGCACGGGCCGAGGTATCTCACCAATAGCGGATGCTTTGTATGCATTCTCCTATCTCACACTAACTGTAAGAATGCTGGCGATAATGAATATTTTTGGGAACAATAATGAATGCTTAACTCGGTTGTAAAAAATGCATTAATTTGTATTTTATACTTATTAGCCTCATGATCAAAGTGCATATCTAACATAAGTAATATTTATTTTACTAAATAGTAATTGCTGCGTTTCGATAGCTGCACCTGGTGTAAGACTGGAGACCATCCATCCCCTGCTAGGCACAATCGAGGAGGCTGGCAAGGCACTCAGGAGAAGCAGATTTATCATTTAATATATATTATTTCTAAGAGGGTTTTTTGTATGCGTCGCTTTCTCTGTATATTTCTCTTTTGTATATGTCCCTTCATCCATACCAGATAGAAATAACAGAAGAACCAAAATCGCTACTTGAGGTACTATTTTAAAGAGTAAGATCTCCGCTTCTGAAAATCGTTATTTTACTGTTGGGCAATGTAATGATTGTGGGTAAGTAGAAATTAAAACGTTTAAAGTTGTTTTTTTCGAAGGAGCATTGCTGATTTCCTATGCCTACGGATATATTTAAGCGATACGTCGCATCGGCACGGCTAGGATCTCTTTTCCTCCCATCTAAAACTATAACCATCGACAAATGCATTACCATTTTGAATAATAAGTTCTCCACTTCTAATAACAATTATTAAATACATTATTTGTGAAAGGTTTTCCTCCACCATGTTAAATACTGATGAAAAATGGAGCAATGAATTTTCATGACTTATGTTTGATGTAAACAATCCCCCATAAACTACCCACATTATTATGAACGAGTTGCCGTTTTACTCACGTAAAAAAGGCACCCACCTAGTGGATTACCCGAGAGAACATCAATTATGCTGTAATTGCTGTTATTGCTGTAATGTTGCACTTATAATTACGCAGTCTGAGTAAAAATAGTGCCAGGAATCCAGGAAGAAATTGGCACAAATTTTCGAGAATTTAAGGAAAATATTTCCGCCATTTATTCCTTGTTTCTTTAAATCCTTTCAATAGTGACTCTGTTGAGCAGATTATTTGTATTTTAAAATTGTAAATATCAATCTGCGTGAACTCCCTTTTGTTTTTGGGTGCCATTTTAGACATTTACTTTTAAGTTTTCACCTCCATGGTTTGGTCTCACGCAGACCCGATTTTTTCTACTAATGTGGAAGTGTATTTAACACACACTTTTGTTTCAAAGCATCACACAAGACCATTTTATCATATAGTATATAACGAGTATTGTATTTCATATTTTCTACGATTTTTGTTCATACTTAACGCTTTATTTTTTACATATGTGCCCTGACGTGTGTTACGCTTCACTGAAAAATAAACAGTTCCTACGAATGACTCGGTTTTTTTATTTTGATCCACCTAAGCACTTGGTCCAGTATAAAAGTGGAGTTACAGCTTACCATTCACAGAATGCTGATATCGCAGGCTTAAGACAGAAAATTCACCTGATATAATATATTGTGCGTTGTTTGGCGTTTGACAAAAATATGAGAGATTATGGAGAAAATTTACTAAATGAGTCGACAAAATAATCTTTTGGCAAATAAATCCTCCTCATCGGAATAACCTTTAAATGTAAATATTAGGCCAACTACACTATTGCAAACTAGACGAAATAGAATCAAACAATGAATTTTCAGTAAAGATTTGCATAGTTCTTGCATTACCCTCGGCAAAAATTCGCGGAGAATTAGTCCATAAAGTTGAAATGTTAAATGCTTCACAAACACTAAACTTCAATAAAATAAATCCTACCTTGCAAGCAACATAATCAGACGGGTTCTTCCTGCTGTACGTATGCGGTACTGTTATAACTAAGGCCACCGAGACGTGAGAAGGCTCTGATGGAAAAATGATATGCGTTTTAGGGTGAATTATTCTTCAAAGATTTTTAAGAATTTTATTTACTAACTAGGTGAACTTTTGCACATCATATAAATTACACAGATATATACAAGGCCTTGTAGAAACTTAAGTCGTTCACACACAATTTTATTCGTCACAACAATGCAAAATATACTTCACTTAGTTCTTGGGATGAATGACGAGAAGGTAGAATATCTTTCTCAGCAATTTAGCACGTAATATATGACATGAGACGCCACTTCATGTTATTCATAAAATTAAAAGCATACTTCATCCACACTACTCATCAATCCCAAGATTGGTTTGACGCAGCTCTCCACTTGGTTCTCCATTCAGCCAACTTCCGCACATCTTATTTAATTCTTCTCTTTCCATTATAGATACACTCTTAACCTTAAATATTAAGATGAGTTAGTGATGAAAGTGCATCATCACACGGAATAATTTCGAAGAGTAGCAGTAGGGTGAAGAGCCCATTCAGTAGAACGATTCAAAGTGAATTTGTTTCAAGGCTCGTATGCATTAACAGTCCCATAACACATTTGAAAATATAAAATATAAATGTTCAAGTAAAAGAAAAGTAGCACGAGCGCATAAAAATGGAGCATGTAACGATCTCAACCTCAATGGGAGTTTTGATGTGTTCTATAAAATAATTTGTACAAAGGTAAAGTCGGATAAGAAACACCTCCTCACAAACACAAAGTCAGATAAGAAACACATGTAAGAAATATAATCTCTTTTTATGCTGAAGCCAGATATAAGTGTTTTGTGACCCAAAAATGTTCGTAGAGTCAACTAGAAGGGTTGATGCCGTAGTTTGAAAAGCTTCGCATCCCAAGGACCAAGGTTCCAATACAGATTTTAGGAGAAAAGTTTTCGAATTACCGAACACTTTTCTCGTGAATTCAGTACTCGGTCCGTCGGATTGGACGTTTAACCGCAGACCCCTTGGTGACTCTTCGCAAGAGACGGCAAATGTGAACTCCGGGTTTCTCATCGCTCTTTCTCCATTCCTCAGAAATACTTCTTCTACCTTTACCTCCACCTGTCCGTAATGGTGGAAACGAATTCGATTTTCAATTGTTTCCCTTAATAGCGTCAACGAGAAGACCAAAAGAGTTTTAGGACTCCAGCTCCAATTTGTCTTGTCGTGTTTTAAAAGTGTCCCATTTCAGGTACTATTTCGGTGGGCCTAGAAGGATGTCAACTTTCAACGTCGCCTGACATTTAGAAAGTTTCCGCAACATTTACAAAGTCTTTTGAATTTCTCTCGACTAGAGTTTTTGCACAGTTTGTAATGCTCAAGCTTTGTTTTAAGTGAGGAAAGAATTTATATTTTCATAATTAGTGAATGATTCTTGATACTACTACATGTGATGCATAAGGATGCATAAGTCATTTACCTGATCATGCTTCTTGAATCACGTTTGCTTTGTGATGAACGTCTCAGTTTTTAAGTTTTCGTAAATTTACCTGTAGTATCTGTCTTTGTTTTTTTGTCTCTATAAAACGAATTGTTTCAGGGGTAACTTGGCGAAATTTTTCCATGGTGGAGAAAACAAACTGCAAATTTCACTGAGTAGATTTATTCACGACCCGGGTTTCAACACATTGTGTCATCATCAGGTGGTCAACCTGATGATGACACAATGTGTTGAAACCCGGGTCGTGAATGTCTCTATAAAGTTCGTAATTGATAAATTCTAATTGTCATGACTACCTTTCATACGCATAATCAAAGAGTCATTGTTTTGTTTCCACTGTGCAGCGGTACTTCGTGTCATTCTTTAGATGAGTGGATTAATTGTATAATTTTATATGTATAGTGTTTCTGAGATAGATAGTCGAATAATTCATCATTTTCGTAAATATGGCTTCCTATCCCCGAATAAATGGAAAACCAAATTAAGTTTCTTTTTTAATTGACTTTTGCGTGCAATCTTCTCAAGTAGTTATATATTTTACAACCGCATGACTTAAGCAGCTTTTTCTAATCATACTCTGAGATTATCCCCATCCAGAAAAATCATTTCAAATAAAATAAAACGAGGTGAAAAATAAAAGAATAAAACTTTGTTAGGTTCACATAGTTAGGCCTGAAGTTATCAGTTATAAAAGGAGGTGCTGAAGGGTAAAATTTAAAAAAATAGGACACAGCTCCGTATGTGATCAAGGACACCATTAATATAATGTGCAATAATTTAGTTTTCTCGTCGTCTCCAAAGACCTTATGTAAAGAAAATAGGAAAGAACAGTAATTTTGCTAAGTACTTAATATGTAAAAACCACAAGTGTGATTTTAAAATTATGCAATGACCGACGCGAATTGGTTTCACGAAAACAGTTGGAAAATTTAAAAATTATGAATAACCCAGACTACACCCTCATCAATGAGTACCTTTTCCCATCCTTCTCCCCTATACTGGCCTCCGTTTCAAACAACTCCATCTTTCCTTCCTCTAGCGTCACATAACGACGGATACAATGATAGAATAAACAGTTTCAAATACACCTCATGATAATGGTGACTCGTTGAAACCCGGGTCGTGTAATTTAAATATAAAATAGGTGGTTTACGTAAAAGTTTTTTGTCTAGCAGAAATCAAAGAAATAGGTTTTATATTTATCTGAAACTAGATTACTTAACTGTAAATCGTGAATTGTGATTGGTGAAAATTCCTGTTATAGCCATTTAATGACTTTTCTTCTCTCTGACCGCGATTGTGTTCTCATATGTTTAAATTTATGATTGACTCCAAATGTACGCTTTGAAGATGACGTGATGTTACTCCTTCTTGCCGGATGTAATGAGCTACATTCCATCATCTATTGTCAATGCTTGCTTGTGTCTTGACTTATAATCTAGGTCAAGGCCATTCACTACGTTTACCAATCGATCTCAGATCGATCTGACCGGCTCATCCCGGTATGGTAAACGGAACGGGCTAGCCAGATCGATCCGAGAAGAGAGCCGAGTCAGCCAGCTTTCCCTAACCGGTCTGAGATCTCAGATCGATCCGGAGAGGTCGGCGTGTTGCGTTTTCCGTTCTTAATTTGGTTGCTCATGGGAAACAAATTGCAATCGATTTCATTTGCGAAGTGAGTTTATTGTCGGAAAAGCTCACGTGGGTTCTACAGTGGCGGATGAAGTAAATAATTTTTGATAATGAAATAAATCAGTAATGTTTCCAACGCTGGGCTATGTAAACGAATATGTTTGACTGTTGAGATCGATAGTTCAATATCTATATTTTCAGACCGTGTAGGTAAACCAGGCGATCTAAGTGAGCTCGCTTATGATCTTTCAGATCGGTCTGAACTTGTCAGACCGATCTGAGTCCGATTGGTAAACGTAGTGAATTTCTATGAGCGACTTCGAAATTTCGATCCTTTCTTATTTAAAAAATTAACCGAATGGATTTTGCAAGGTAATGGAAGATATTTTACGACAAATTTAAAATAACTTGATTGATAGTGAATACTTTCTCCTTGAACCTTAACAGCCCAGTGGTTTTTAGTTCCATGAATTTTACCAGCCATAAAACAGTTTTCTGTCGTTTTCTTGTTTTAAAATTTTATATAAACTCGCTGTTATGTAGAGATATCATTTCATAGTTGGTGATATACTAAAACAAATAGTTAATGTATGCAATGCCGTTAGTATCTACCTGTACACCTCGAAATCTGTACAGAACTTACGTGAAGTTTTCTCGGGTCCTCCACCGGGTTATTGCGTCCATGTCCGCCGACGTTTCGATTTCCGACTCGGTCATCATCTTCAGGGCTTCTAAATGAAGAACTACCCGAGAAGGGTGGAGGACCCGAGAAATGTTCAAGCAGCAGATACGCCGGGAAAGCACCAGATATTACTAGTACAGAACCTATGTTATTTTTGTGTTTCAAATGCATCTTATCATTTTGGTTCGAGAGGTATGCATGCTCGAGAAGATATAATGTGTGGCAACAGCCTCGTCTAAAGGAAAGTTTCCGAAAGATTTTTGTTTAAAACATTTTATCATTGTTTATACCGTTTATACATAAGGCAATATATCATGGTATTTTGAAGTAAAAATTTTCTCTCTGCCCCACGTAAAAAACTAGAACACGTACATTTTAGGGAAATGTATGCTGTTTGGAGTATGTTAAGAAATTTCACCATTGCCGAGAACTATAGTTAATTACCCAAGAAATGAACGAAGTATCCTCTTGTTCGTAGTTTACCTTGTCGTCGCGTTACAAATTCATAATGATTTCTGACAAGTTTCAAATTTATTCCAATTCTTTAAAGCTCAAACCATCAATCAAATAATGCGACATACTCATATCGAATACATCCGCGGGATTTGTTTTGTATTTTTAAGTTTCAGCTAACACGTTTTCTTGTCACGTCTTAGTTTTTCATCGCAAACGCGATTCTGCGGAAGCTAGGAGTTTTTGTAATTCTAATGCGATAAAATTGCTCTTTGTGACTGTAAACATGGTAAGGTAAGAAAACCACCTATTCGTTTCATTCTTCCTAAAAACTTCCTCTCCTCTTTGTTGATATTACACATGTTTGCATATGTTGCTAAACGTGCATTTTCACCATTTATATAAGAATGTTTAAGCAGAGAAGTACGGAGAACCCGATGAACACGGATAACTCTCACATCCATTAATTAGCACCACAGTGTAGGTATATCTCAAAGGTTTCCCGTATCATGGACAGTTAACATGCTAATGCTGAATGGTGATACATTGAGTAGGAGCACTTTCTGAGAGAGAAATTTCAACTATTTCGTCGCCAATACGAGTATCATCTCTTACCTTCTACCATTTGATTTCTATGATTTTACTCCATCCCAGAAAACGAAGATCATGCAAGAGAAAGTTTACAGAGAAACGAACTCCATCACTTTCTCTTTGACCATACGTAATAGAGTTATTTTCAAAACTGAACTACCAGGGGACAGAAGAGCTTCTGTGTTGAACTTAACAAGGATAATTTCGATATTATTAACAAATAACTAAATAATTACTGACTATGAAACAAGTCGGTTAATTCATCCATAATAAGTACACTTACAAGTGTATCATAACACATGAGTCATAACAATTTGTCACAGTCACTAAATAATATAATTATCTTTATAATTAAGAATGTATCATCAATAGTAGAATACGAACAATTTTCTTTAGAATAACCAAGGAATCATGACATTATTCAAACGCATTGACCATTAGATTTCAGATTTTTGCCTCAAATCATTGACAGATGGATGAAATTTCGATCAAAGCGAATTCAAACACAAAAAGTTTCATTTTTCTGACCAAGGTTTTTTTACAATGTACAAAATAATACCAGACGTCCTTCCGCTGTGATGAAAACCAGAGTGTCAATCAAAATTTATTGAAAAGGAATGACTTTGCTTCCTTCATGTGAAAGGAAGTCATAACAAGTAACGCCATGGATATTTGGGTATTTTTTTCTCATCATTATTCGAAAGGAATACATCATCAAACCCTCAAAAGAAAAGAGAAAATTCTTTTAAGGTCTACTCAATATTTCGAGAAACTGTGCTTTGGAAAGCAACTATCAACCTAGGCCACCAAGCGTTCGCTTAATTTTATTTCCCAAAAGACATGGTGAAGATACATAAAATAGTAACGGGAAAAAACTGCAACTTCAGATAATTAATAGGCCACGGTAGTGTTTACGCGACAGTAGATCTCTTACTTTTGAATTTAGGTATGTGATTCTTTGGTAGTGACTGACAGAAACTTAATAGCTCAAGTGACCGATCCGACTCAAACATATTATGACAGCTTAACAGCCGACCTATGAATACTATTAGTCTCATCAAAAGCAGTGAAATCCTAACTTATTATTACCCTTATAGAGCAATTTGCGCACAACACCCACGAAAATGGGAGAACGAAATAACAGCAATGCAAATATTTTCCGCGATTAAGACCCCTGCTAATGAATTACCTATTAACTCCCTTCCGCACAAAATTAAGCTCATTGCATCAAAGGTGGACGTGCAGGTCAAAGGTTTTCCGAAAGGTCAGCCGCGCACGCCTACGGCACCACGCGTTGGCACGACCTGGTTACACATGCGGAGCAAACGGCGGGGTAGAGGGAGGGGGATGTCACGCGACAGAGCCCGGCCAGTTACCTCCCTCCCACCCACCGATCGCCCCATACGGAAAAGCAGCCACAGCACGAGTGCTCACGAAATAGGGGCACCAGTGACCATTCGGACCCAGCACGGTATGAACTACTGAAGTGATGCCTCAGATAACAAAGATAATTCGTCTCGGGGAAGTGTGACTGAATCGTTAAGAGGTTAACTTCGGTACATAACTAAATACTCAATCGTACGAGTACCTAAGTCTCTAGTTGCGTAAGATTCAAGCACACCTTCCATGGAATCAAATACGTTAGCTGAAAAGTTTGATTTCCCGTAGGCTTCTATTAACAATCGTTAAATTCCTTCCAAACGCTTTCCACTACTCATAGATTCGTTTGGTAAAGTAGCGAAAAGTACATTAAACAAGGCAAAAGCATACCTAAAGCTGAAATAAACATCTGCAACATTGGATGAAGGAGAAAAGTAAATTGAATAATAAACGCACGGTTTATACGCCATTGAATTGAGAATACATTAAAAAAACATGTGTTCAACCCGAAGTAGGTGTTTGATATGTAAGGGTAGAGCTCACCCCGTACTAGGCCATTGGCGTGTTAAATTCAAACATACAGGGTAGGGGGGCAGTCCCATTCCCTGGACCACCTGCAATTTCCTACGAAGTTCTGCCACACAGAAAATCGAATCGCGAGGATTTAAGCCGTGGTGTCCAGAAAGGCTTCTCCGGGGTTTGAACCCGGGACCCTCCGGGTTCCCAGGTTTGAATTTGAAACTTTCTATCGTACCTTAACCTGGAAGACCTGGAACGAATTTATTCCATCTCAAGGTATCTTGCATCTTTTGTGTACTAAATTGTCAATTTTGAATGTTTTTCCATTTTTTTGAAACCACGTAGAAACTAAGAAATGACTTATGACCATATGATATATTCCATCTAATATATTCAGTAGGAAAATCACGCAGCTTCCAAAACGTCAATATATACGCAAAAGAACTTTAACGTTTTACGCCAATACTTTATAACGATTTGGCAGTACCTACGCAGCTGAAAATATAAATCAGACATTTGATGCAAATATTCGGTTGAACTAGATATCCTTAAGGAGTGAATTCTTTCCAATCATCCGCTGCAAGTCAGAAACAGGCGAAAGCGTAGGCAACGCGATCCATCACAGTACGTGACAAGGCATCACACCGATGGAAATCGCGGGGACAAGGCACGTGAGAGAAATTGCCCACGTGATACTCACCCGGATGAGATGGGGATTTCGTGTCTACAACCGAGAATAAGGCAAGGTGAAATAATAAAAAAACTCATGTTAATAAAATGGAACAAAATTATCACGGACTACTCATTTTGCTGCTTTCAAATTTTAACAAATTACAAGAATTAGGAAACTCGTAAAACTGTAACTTCTTAATTTAGCGTAATATCCTCAGGACAGTCAGAAGTAGCGGTAATGGGTGTTTCCACATCAAACGACCAATACCTATTTTAAGTGAAACTAAATAGGGATGTGATAAAGTCATATGCTATGTAACGGATAAACGTAGATTATGGTAATTTTAAGTTTTGAATGACAACGACGGCAACAATTCCGGCACGCGAAGATAAAATCTTGTGCACTGAGAAGCAAGATATATTCAACCGTCTATAATGGTAGTCCCTAGGCACCTTTTAGTTTGAAATATAGACGTAATCACAAACGTAATCCAAGACGATATTTGTACTGATGACGATAAACACATTTTGTGAACTCCGAAAATATTAAAATTGGGGAAAATGATGGCCAACCCCACACATTTAAGACTTCGCACCATTAGGGATCTGAATAGCCGTGCCGAGATTATATTATATGTTACATATTCACAAGTTCATCAATAGGTAACATAGATAGTGGCATATCAGTATGCAGACTAACCCAACTAACAGAACGTTTATTAATGCTTGCCCTACTCTTCAAGTATTTTTAATTACCTTAGTTTTACTAAAATGCTGCTACTAAAGCCCTTTAAATATGATACATAGTGCAAGTATGGATGTAAGTGCAATCACCCTCTACCACACCTTCATGGTATTATGTAAATGTAGACTGTGGAAATGTAATTGTATCACATAAAATATGGCCACAATGAAAGAAGATTTTACACTAAGCAGAAGGTGGAAACTTTGCATTTAACATTTAAAAAATAGCTTAACTGGGCCACATGAGAGATCACCCCCCTTGAGAATTGGACAAAGGAAATCAACCACCTAGAATGGGATTTGATCGCAGTTTCCTTGATACAGAACCACCGAATCCTTTAGCGAAAATTGAAAATTGCAAACGACGGCCTTTCCTCCCCTATTCATTTCAGACGCTTTAATTAAACATTAAATAGCTGACAAACTTCCGCACATAGAACGATCGAGTAGTTGTCGTTCACTATTACCGCCAAAGAGGTTAAATTATAAATAAAAAAAAGCTCTTACTTCTGACACGAGTAAATAAACAGGGGAATGACCATGAAATGCCTTCACGCCTTCAACCGCTGGTATGAGCGCCAGACCGTGAGATTTCCATAAAGGAAAAAATCATCCACCAAGACACAGACTCGAAACAGGACCATAAAGGGAAAAATAACCTTGAAAAAAACAGGGAGGCTCACGCCGTGGACTAGTGAACTTCCGAGGTGGTTCCCATAACTCATAAATCACATGCCGAGTACGAGAAGCATTACTGTAATCCACAAGAAACTTTTTTCAAGGAAGAATAAATCTCGTGTAGTCACTCATTCATGATCCGATTATCTACACAGAACTTAACAACTTTCCTACACTAGCCATACCATATGATCATGAATAAGTAATGTTCAAATTACATTTGATAGAGCACATTTTCATTTCAGCATCCTCTCTTTGAGCTACCAAAAAGCCCAAAATCGAAAGAAATGAGCAGGAAATACAGAAGAGGCATTAGTTGCCGAGCATACCTTTGACCATACTCTCAGTGAAATTATTTTATTTATACGAATTCTCGCAACGAAAAAAAGACTAAATTCCCAGTACGAACGCCTCTATTGGAATATCTTCCATCTTCCCTGACATGTGTTAAAGAACAACGACTTATCCTCTGTATTTAAACCGAATTATACATTTATGAGAGGGCAACAATACTTAAGGTGTAAACAGTGATTTGTTGCTGGGAAACACCGGTATTTTAGGTCTCTGAGATCATTCATAGCAAATTTACATTTATGCAGGAGCTATTAACGTCATCTTGTCGTCTCTGAATTTGATAAATAGCCAACAGGTCGAGCTAAAAATCCGAAGCATATAATCCTGAGGTCAAGAGTTCATGGCCACTGTTATGCAAATCATGAACTTTTCCGCTGGCCACTGTTACTCAATTACATATTCGGAAGATTTTGATACATGATCTACTCCGATATTCCGATAAAACCTTTTCACTCTTTTGTATGCGCTAAACGGTACAAAAATAAATCACAGAAACATTAACTTTCAGCACATATTCAAATCTTGAGATCTCCAGAATGAGCTTAGTTACTTTTACAGAAAATGTTTGTCTACACAGTTAAAAGTGAGTAGGCTCATGACATCGCCCGCAGCACCATGTGTGACATGACATGACATCGCAATAAAAACAGCCCCTGACGCAAGTTGGGAAGAGGGCGATAGGATTGGAAGAATATGAGGAGAATCCCAATTTATCTACCTCTTATCTTATGGTGAGGAAGGGACGCCAAGGCAAACTGCACACGATAAATGACGCTATACCCATCAAATTCAAGAAATTTGCTAGTGACACAGCTGCATGAGATTATTTTGAGAAGGAGAAGGCAATCTGAGACATGAGGCCTGTTCAAGCAAGGCTTGCGAGACAAGTAAAGATGCTAGAGAATCCATCGAAAATTGATACAAATAGACATAACTAGCTTCATGAACTAGCGAAACTAGTTATTATCTTATCGAACTAGTTATTTTGATTAGCGAACTCGTCAAAATAACTAGTGTGAGCCTCCTTGGCAGGAATTGACGTAAAAAGGTTTTTCACGTCGAAGGAGACTAGCTTGGCATTGGGAGGCAAGGAAATGGGAGTAAGTTTCTGAGATAGCGAAATTGTATTCTGATGCTATAATTAGATTAAAATTTGTAAAGTTAAAGCGTGTGTACAAAAAACACAAAAATTTGTAAAGCGAGAGAGGCTATTTAACTTAACAGCTAGACGATGGCAAGAAGACTTAAAATGGGCGACTACCGGGCGAACAGGTACACCAGATTTGTGAGTCTTGGGCATACCGTATAACCTTGGGGGGAGGGGGTTGCGACGAATAAGATCTCCCGATCCGTGAACAAATGCGTGCAAGTGGAAAGGCATGATTTAAGGGACAATTGAAACCTGAATCGAATTTAATTAATTTAAGTAATTTAATTGAAACCTTAAAAGACTTAAATTGAAATTGAAACCTTTAAATAAATTGTGGAATCAACCAAGTACTCTTATTTTTACTATGTCTAAATTCCACCAAGTAAACTCGCCGACCACAATTTTATTTACCCGCAGATAACCAATATTAAGATTAAATACCTGTCTACTCTACGAGCCACCGCGAGGATGTGTGGCAGGGGATGAAACATCCCCAGCACATGCACTACTTGCATGTAACTAAGCCATATAATGCTACTACTTTATGGAAACAAGTTAGATATGCAATCACGGAAACGCATAACTTAATAATTAGTATCTACATAGTAATACTGATTTTTCAGGCATTTCTTAAATTACGTTAATTTATATTTCCCAAGCACGCATGAGTTACTAATATAAAACATGCTTCCTGGACTACAGACTACCTACTCTAAAAATATTTCATCTACCTATGTCTTGCCTATGTTGCTTATTTAATTATTTTATGGTACGCGGGAAAAATGAAGTTTTAAGCCCATCGGTACGACGGTCTCTCTCTCTACTATTACTTTTCTAATCAAATCTAGCGCAATATGCAGGCGTTCTTATTATATTTCTAACATATTCGGTAAGCATATCAGCTTCAAATTTGCGTAAAAGGTATACTCTAAACCTGCGTTCTGATAGTAATTCTTATCCTTGTTTTTCTTTAAGGCTCGTGACGCCAAAACAAATAGTATTACGACATTTTACAAATATTTCTGATCTCCTTTGCACACGATGTAATTCATCGATCTTCCCTTCCTCATATGGATCCCATATATTAGCAGCATATTCTAAATTATGTCTAACGAGGGACAAATTGAATTTTTCTCGTACTTTGTCATCGCTTTTATCGAGGACCATCTTTTAGAATAGTAATCCACGGTGAAATAGAAGGCTATAGATCGGAAGGAGTCCTCTCGTCACAAGTCACAAAGCGAATTCTTTGGCTACTGATATTTCCGATAGTGACCGTACATCAAATATACCTAACGTAATAGGAGGGCTGAAGTATTCTGTAAGTCAGCTTCCAATTTACATAAAAGGTTTGGTCCAAATTTTAACCTGCGTTTTAATGTGATTCCAATCATAATTCTTCTATTAACCTCATAACACGTATACCTGGAGGACTTCGAAAACCAACTCAGGAACAGCAAAGATTGCATCTGGGCAGTCCTTTACTCTTTGAGCGAATACCTATAGCTAGCCAGCGATCCAACCAGGTGTTCGGATATCTGTCGTAAGGAGGAGAGGACGAGTTCCGAGCCAATGGGGTCGTTTGCCATATTTTTTTTATTGCCGAATCTCATAGAGTTTGTAAAATAAAAGGACCCGTTTTTTTCCGTTTTCTGATCCGACAATTATTTCTCGAGTTATAAGCGGCGAAAAACTGATGTTTTTGACCCTTTCGGAAAAGTGGGTGTGGTGCTACCTCTGACGTATTTCGACTTCGTCCAATCACAACTGAGCCCGCGAAGCTACTTCGCCTTATCGCAAAGAGGGGGACACAGCTGACTCGGCCAATGGGAGCGATTTCGACAGCATCTTTGCGAGCAGACCTTCCGAGAACCCCCCTCCACTCCCTTCCCCCTCCCCTGAAAGCAGTCAAGGACGGGAGGAAAATGACGTCAATGTTATCACAGCAGCATTTTCGGTGGGCGTCACCTTTTGCTTATTTTAATTTTTGATTTATGAGTGAATGGTTGTGGTTAGAAGATTAATTTTTTCACTAAAATTCGTTTTTCGTTTCCATCTAACGATTTTGTGTACAAAATTGCGATTTCGGTTCCGAGTAAACGCCCCCATTATCGATGATGAATACCAAACGGATACATTATTAGCTCGCAACACTATTAAGCAGCTGCATAGATGCCTTGAATTTGTTGCATGAAAATATTACACGTCCCAACACCAAGACCGAATACTGGGAGAAATAGGAAGCGAAGAGGAGTTCGGGGATGGGAAGGCGAAAAAGGCTCTCCTTTGGGTGTGGGGGGGGGGGGGGGGGGGGCGTAAAGACGAGAGAGAAGCAATCCCCACCGAGCAACGAGCCCTCCTCAAGAGAGGGCGGGACTGCGGAGTGGAGGGGGGAGAGGAACGGGGGTTTTAAGGAGGGAGGGGGACACGTGGAAGGGGAGGAAGGGGGGAATAAGGGTAGCTGGGGGAAGAGGAGAAAACCACGCCGGTTCCTCGATCGATCAGTGTTGATGCAGAGGAGAGAAAGAGAGAAGAGAGAGAGAAAGACGAAAGAGAGGGAGATGGGAAGAGCGGGAGAGGCAAGGGACGAGAGCTGAGGGGGTTGGGAGGTGAAGGGAGGGGAGAGAGAGAGAGGAAAGGGAAAGATGAGACGGGAGTGACTGATTGCTAGGATCGACTTCGGTGGTTTTGAATCAGTGCTCCATCCCTATATCCCTACCATGTGGAACGGGGTTTGATGTCCAGAAAAGGCACAAGGATTCCACTAAAGGTATTTTGTTTCCCCTACTGAGCGTAGCATTTTAACGTTCATAAAGCAAGAAATATATTTATCATTACCATCATCATCATTAATATTTTAATAACAACGTTAATCGCAAATAGTCCATGGCTGCAATTTAAACGGATACGGGGCTTATCCCGACTTCCTTTTAAATAATCTACGTTTCCTAATTGAAATCCCTCGCTAAATCATATCTGGCTTCCGCAAGTCAAATTAATATTCTACCACAACAAACCAGATATTTTTTACAATTTCTAAGACAAAATCAACTCCAAAATTTAACAGCCGAAATCCTCAATAGCCCACTGATCATAGTGAATAAATATTGGTAAGTATGGTGGAAATATACACCTCCAAATGTAGTGGAAAGCGATGGATATCCGACATTATTTTAAGTTAAAGATCTCAAGGATTGTTAAGAGTATAACGTTATGCTATTCATAGCAATAGTAGTAAAGACATACGGAGATCGTGTGGCTGGACGCTAACTTTCCATGCCGAGCGCTGCTGTTCAAATCCGGAATGCGCAAACTATATTTTAGCGGAATACACACCTCCACTTGTGATTTGAGGAAAGTATCTTACGTGCAGTACTCCGTCCGTCTGATGGAGTGTCAAGCAGTGGAATACTTGACAACTTTGCTTATAAGAATGCCAACCCTCATGCCGGGTTTATCTTCAACTCTCCTCAGTCCCCAAAAATACTACCTGAATCTAATGATGCCCACCGATGATTAATGGAGAAAATGATTCCAACTTTCGACCGCTTTTACTAATTAATTGCGACAGTGAAATTATCCCAATTACGCTGAAGAAATGAACCTAGATGCGCGAATCTAAGACGTCTCCGATTCTAAGACTATAGAAACTTTCTTCGGAATTCCATAGGGGAAACATATTAATGTTTAATATTAATCAACTAGAGTAATACGCAAGATTTGTGAACAGAAATAACGGAGATGAAACTTTCATGCGAACGGCATTCCACGATGCACAATGTTAAACGTAAACATCTACAGTATGCAACGCAAGTGAAGTCGAGGAGTATGCTTATGTCTGTGAGACGCCTCTTTTCTTACATCCGGGAGGAAAAAATATTCGATTTCTATTCGATCAAATACGGTCTTATTCAATACCGCTGTCACTCACTTTTCCTCCACAGCACTTCAATTGCCGCCCATTGCAGATCAAACTGGAGCTGGTTCCGTCCGTCGAACGACTCCCTCAACGACTATCATTTCACCGGCAGGGTTTCACCAATCCGCGGGGGAAACGCTTCGGTTTCCGTTATCTCTCGAAATAAATCGCACAAAGAGGCGGGGAATGAAGGCTCTGATTCCGGAGCGCATTCCAAAACCAACCTCTACGGTGGATCGCTAAACGCGTTGGAATGGGTGATACGAGAGAGGGAAAGCTTTACCACCAAGACTGATGCCGACGTTTCAATTTCACGGCCAGGTGAGCTAATTGTGACGAGAAAATAAACCCTATTCCGGAATTTTAACTACGCGGTCACAGTGTTTTACCATCCCTCTCACGCGGAATAATTGTGTGGCTGAGACAAACCCAGGGAAAGTATTTAAACGACGTTGTCTCAGTGGTTGTTAAATCTCGACAACAACCGAGTCCGGATGCAAAATACGTACGACCCGCAAGGCATGAAACTGGAGCGATTCCAAGTTTCAGACTACATTAATGGGTGAATATCGTACTGCATTTAACGGCTCATGAAACTGCATTTCTCTTCTTTTGGTAAAAAATCTTAGGCTTTGAATGCGTCCATAATTCCTTCTTCTACAATGTGGTAAGCCTATACGCTCGTACTGACGAAGTTCATTTAGCATATTACTAGGATAAATTAAATAAGAATTACGAATTTCTATTTAAACGTAATAGGTGCAATAATCATGGCACTACGTTCATATCTAACACCAATTTAATGCAGTGATGCCTCTCGAACGACCCTAGAGAGAAAACGACAGAGAAGTTGATTTATTTCCCTTCCACCGCACTAACATAGCAAATACAGTAAAATAAAGGTTTTTACGTTTACATTAATGGGTGGAATCGACTCAGGTCATTTACAACGCTGAATTTCCGAATCCGGGAGCTGAAAGAGAGATCTATACGCTTAGCGACAAATCTTATTAAATAAATCGGAAACAATATATGTCGTTTAGTAACCCAAACATGGACAAAAAGGAAACAGACAACAAAAGGAAAAATAATAAACATTGAAAAGTGTTCATTCCGTGAAGCCCTATTTCCGTTCATCATCACAGGGAAGCTAGTATTTTTTGTTACAATCAGCGAAAATAACAAAAATTAACATCAGAAAGACAGAACCTGCAATACAAGCAGTGATTGATTACAGGTTCGGAAAGGATGCACAACCTTTGCATTTAACTTGGTTCCTTTATGTTTCCAAATATTCAAGGATCGATTATTCATATTAAAGCTAGGCTATTTATCGAGGTATTCCGACAGCCGCCTTATTGTTCATTCGGATTCCCATATTCAGTGGTGTTTACCCAGGCATTTGAGTATTCATCGTGGTGCCTAAGTAATTGCCCTTGCATTCATTCGCGTACTCATTCCGGTACCCTTATACTCATTCCGGCTCTCGAGTACTCTTCAGATACCATATATTCATTCAATCACTTAGATACCTATGAATAAATGCCCATTGCACACTTTAGGAAGCCCAGCTGTGTTACATATCCGTAGATTCGGCGATATCCGCGAAGTACGCAATTCCTTATCCAATATGTTATTTGGGTTGCACACGTCACAGGATGCAACATCACACAAGAGACTAACAAGTTAGCGGAACTAGGAGTAAAACACATTATTATTTTTTTGCTCAAATACTGCAACGTATAGACAAAGATTATTACTGAGAAAAACATGCAAAAGGTGGAATACAAACCTACAACTTTTGGTTGCTAGTCCAGAACAATGTGACAAGAGATATTCACGAATGACAAGAGTTCGAGAGCGGGATATAGGAATAAGCAAATTGTAACAGTATGAGGGAGTAGGAAAAATTATGATTAAAAGCACAACGAGATGGTGACAAAGAATTAAACGAAAAGAGCTTAATATCCAAGTACAGGAAAGGACGACTGATAAAACAAAAGAGGTCTTGGCTTCTGTTGCGAGCAGTGACTTTACAAACAAAATTGTACAACGTTAACATGATAAAGTTTACAATATACTCGTATGCAATACATAATCTATAATAAAGCATAAGAACATTGCAAAAGAAGTGCGCTGTTTCCTTCAGCACAAAGAATCTCAATAAATAAATCACATAAACGGAAACACGCAACTATGAACAGATGTATCAAATGATTCCTGCTGAGCCGTCACTTATCCCGATACGTAAACTAAGGTGAAAAAAACTTACTACACGGCAAATAATTATTTCTCATATACTACCACACACTAAATTGTGTTCGTTTACGTGAATATAGCGATATTATGATACAACTACTTTTTAAATTTGCAACCGGAGGAGGTAGTAGTATAATGCATAGCAGTTGTCAAAGGAGAATTGAAAGCTGATTTTTTTTAACCCGTGGTCACTCAAGGAAAAATTGATCGCGATAAAAAGGCGCAATCGACATTTCTTCAACGTCAGCAAGTGTTGAATTGAGGTTTAATTCAGTGATTCATCATATAAAGCGGAAAGTAAAGAAGGGTGTCAGACGAAAAAATTTGATCGTTCCATCATAGGAAGTGATAAGTGAACGGCTAGGCGTGAGGGTTATCTTATGCAAGCTAAAATTGCGCCACCGTTTGGATTCGCGAATCATCTCCTTAGGTCCTCGAACTGTCCATCTTCGACACATAATCAAGCATAAACCTTTAAGAATGACAGCGCATCAAGGCGAACGCAAAACCCCCAAACTCGAGGAGATAATGGACCAGTATGGAAATAAGAATTACTCTGCTGACCGCTGACGAATAAAGAGTAATCCGCTCGAGCGCAGTAATTTATTTCTTAAAGAAACAACTTCTCACCTGTATGACCTCGCACTCACATTCGATCCACTCTGTACTTACACCGAAGCGTAAATGAATGTCGTTTCCTTACGGAAATGTCAGCATTAAAATATTCAGATATTAGTACAGGAAACTCAAGACGCTCAGGAACATGCACACGCGGTAGCTTTTAGGGTAACGTGGGAATGTAGATGAAATTGACCATCATTAATTTTTGCACATACCCCAAACCGGCTGAAACTCATTTCTTGTAATACTAGCCTCTTCAACAAGAGTACCACACGATTTTTCGCAAAACGCAAATAGCATTTTGCTAAATAATATTATTATAAATGTAAGCAAAGCTAAGCATACGTTTAATAGACCACCTAAAATTGAAGTTCATTAAATCCAAATATGTCCACATTTTAGTTCTAAGATTCGATAAACATATTTATAGTAAAATCAAGAATCATTCGAAACTGAACAAAACCTAGGGTAATGGAAACGAAAATGATAGAAGAACACATAGTTTTAAAAGAAGGTGAGCACAAAAAGAAAAGCCTAATAATATTTGCGTTACAATTACGTAGGATTAAAGGAAACAAATCGGCAGCTCAGCTAAAGGCGCGAGTGAAATTAATAGCCAGCAGTTTATAACGAGCCAATTTATAAAACCTCTTCTTTCAAAGCATTTACTTATATTCTTCACCAAAAGAATCGCGATTGCTAACTGCCTTTTCGTGGAAGTCGATGTTGACGATTCCTCTTTTAAATATGAAAGAGTTTGGTCACAAACAGCATTTAGCTCATCATATTTCCAAAAGGTTAATGTTCAAAACGTATTAATAAAACTACGATAGTTTTTTAATCCAAATGAGTAAACCAAAGTACTCTTTGAAAAGAAATGCTGATCTTCAAGTTTCCCCACATCCCCAGAATCAACCGAAATAACGATCTGTAATTACAAACTCAGCGGATATAAATAAAAATAAATCTCTTCTAAAGACGAGTAGTATTAAAACCTCCGGTAAATTGTTTGTAAACTCGAATACATGCTGGGGACCGCTGGTCTCCTTATTTATTTACAATTCCTCTATAAAAACAATACAATCCCGACCGTGTTTAGCTTATCGTACACTGCTATTGTCATACACTGACACAGAAATTGGTACACTTAACACACCATTTATTCTTCCCGGCAGAAATAATTTCCAGATAATTACATTACAACACATAGGCGTATTAGATTATTTGAGCGTCTTTCACGGCCACATCAACCATTTTGCCTTCCATAAATCGCTCGACCAGAAGTACCAAATATAAACCTTTTCAATTCAGCTCAAGATTGCACACCGAAATAGCTGCGTAATTCGCCAGGTGGACGCTATATCAGCATCACAACATGAAGCATCCACGCCATAGGCGGGAATCGACCTAATAACCTCCGATAGGGTATCGGTATATCAACTGCCATTGAGGCCTATCCCCGCCCCCACCCCCCTTATTGAGTTTCAAAGGGTAATGACGCTTCTCAGGAACCGTAACCCGCACTGGAAGGCCATAAAAACGTCTCCCATTCCACAGAACGCTCACGGTGACGTACGGCAACTACATATTTGTAAATTTGTAAACCACTACAAAGGTGTGTATGGTAGGTAAAAATTCAATATCGGTATCAAATAGAAAAATCACTTTGTAAGATTCCACAAAAAAAATTCCAAAAAATTATTATGTACTTCAGCTTTACGGCAGTTGTAATCGACTAGTTCAAATTCGAATTGCTAGTTTTTCCGGGAACTTCAAACTAGGACTTAATTCCTCTTCTTGGGAATTTTACTACAGCGTATCCATCGAGTTGACTTTTGTACAAGACGCCTAGAGAACTAACCAGTAATTCACAACAAAGCTATCCAGAGAATTGGGAATTCGCTTATGAGGGTGCCGAAAGATCAACGGTTTCACGTACCATACTATATGCGGAGTACAGAACTTGAAGTTTTCTCCTTACGGTGCTCAACTAGGGACCAAAATACCACTGAAATTGTTGGAATGATCGAACTCGGACTCTTGTCACGGGAAGCTATTGCTTTTGCTACAACACCATCCTGATTCTTGTGTAGGCTTCCGCGGGTTTTCTTACTTGAAGATGCTGGTCTTTCGAGATTTCCTCCACGTTGGTCCATAGTTCCTGGCTTAGACGACAGTTCCTGGGACTGTCAGAGGACAGGAACTATGGACCAACGCGGAGGATATCCCGAAAGACCAGCATCTTCAACCATCCCGATTCTCTTCGACCCAAAAGGCTATACGTAAGTTTACCAGGGCCTCCAATGATAGCATTGTGTGCAACGCATAGACCTGAAATTATTGTGAGGAGTAGTGGAAGGGGCTGTCCATTACAGCCGAGTATATGAAGCGCAAACATACGAAACAAAAGGTTGGAACATGGAACTTCGCCGCGGGCAAGGATAGCCCTTTCTTATCGGCTAACTTACGGCAAATATACCATGCTCGTAACTAAATTTGACAGATTAACACGATGTTATAAGTTACTACCACCACTGCTGAACTGGAAGGGGATCCTTGTCAGACCGTTTTCTTGCCTCACCATATTTTGCATAAACGAATTAAAAAGCAAGGTTAATTCTCTAGCAGCTTTCACGAGAGGACCCTGGGTCAAGCTAAATTATTTTTTTCATAAAGTGTTCCCCAATTTTCTCACACTCGTTTATTAACACTCGCTCACGAGCGTGACTGCCAGATGCTATATTTATATCCCGCTACAAAAATTTCACGGCACACGGAAGGCGAAGCTAAGATTAGACGTTGATTTGACTTCATATTCACGATTAATTCACGTCTTTGTGAGGGTCGGATATGACTGTTTAGCGGGTTTTCTCAGTTATCTTTGAAGAAACTACGGCGTCTCGTAATTTAGAGGAAATTTCCGTCGAGAGAACCAGTACAGTAATACCCCAGTACGCATCATTATTCTAATATAAAGAAGGCAGCCGCGAGCTATGAACGCAAAAGTAATATTTACAGAGTAAAATGTAATCAAAACGAACAGGATAGCAACGTACCACTTAGAGGGAGGGTAGCACTTAGAGATAAATCAGGTCTTCTATCGGCCTTGCATATGGGCAACACTCGATTTGGTTTCAAAAACAAAATGAGAACAGAGAAGCAGTCCGGCGCGGCGTTAAAATTCTCAAACAAAGATGCACGAACGTCAACGCCGAAGTATATGCATGTTTTATAGACTTCTGTAAAAATTTGATACAGCAACATACGGAAAGTAATTAATATTTAAATAAAAACACGAATAAACGAGGAGATTGTAATAAGACGAGGTATAGAGTACGATTTAGGTTATCGACGCTCCTATTCAACATCTACTCAGAGAAAACTTGCAGTAATTATTAGACAATAATAACGGTAGGAAAAGAATACATAACTACACCTACGGCATAAATTTGAACGGTAAAGTATATGGTTATTACAAAGAAAATAAACCCCAAGCCACGCTTTATGCAAAAGAGTCGAATTATCCAAAGACACATCTACATCTACATCTACACGATACCCTGCAAGCCACCGCGAGGGTGTGTGGCAGGGGGTGAAGGTCACCAAGCATTCACTACTAGCATGCAAGCAAGCAACTAAAGGGTCTCATGCAACTAGATTGTTAGTATCTATAGTATTTGAGGGGTTAATACATGCATCATGCACTACAGAATACTCTAAAATATTTCCCCTACCTATCCCTTTCCTATGCTGCCTATTCTGTTCTCTTATAGTACGGGGGAAAAATGCCATTTTGAATCTATCTGTACGACAATCTATCTCTCTAATCTTATTTATCTGGTCGAATCTAGCATAATACGCTGGTGTTTTCAATATGTGCCTAACATCTTCAGTAAAGCTATCCGATTGAAATTTCTGCAATAGATTAAATCTGAACTTTAATCTACGCTCTGATAATGATTCCCACCCTAATTCTTGTATTAATTCTGATACACTACTCAACCTATCGTAACACCTTTTGACGAACCTAGCTGCTCTACGCTGCACACTGTCTAGTTCTCTCATCAAACCTAATTCATTAGGATCCCATACACTGGCTGCATACTCAAGGTGGGGCCTAACTAGTGAAAAGTAGCATCGCTCTTTTGTCTTCTCATCACATTTCCCAAGTACTCTTTTTATAAATCCTAGCTTTCTCTTCGCTCGGCCGCATATTTCCCTTATGTGTCTTCCCCATGATAAATCTTTAGTGATTGTTACACCTAAATATCTTACGGTTTCAACGTTTTCGATCTTCGTGTTATTAATTCTATAGGATCGCTCTATCGAATTATTCCTCCTCCAAAAATTGATAGCTACACACTTTTTAAGGTTGAGTTCTAACTGCCATTTGTCGCACCACTCTTGAATTGCATCTAAATCCTTGCTAAGTGATTTCGTGTCCTCTTCGTTTGATATACCCCTGTACACCACCGCATCGTCTGCAAAAAGTCTAAGGTTACTACTAACTACGGTACCCAAATCGTTTATGTATAAAAGAAATAGAAGCGGACCTACTACGCTACCCTGGGGAACTCCCGATGTGACTTCGATTGTGTCCGACATGATACCATCTATGACAACCCTCTGCTCTCGCCCACTTAAGAATTCTTTTACCCAACATACAACGTCTTTATTTATACCAAAACTCTCTAACTTCAAGATTAATTTGTCATGAGGAACTTTATCGAAAGCCTTTTTAAAATCTAAAAATATCGCATCAACTTCAGTACTGCTTTCGCCGTGGACTAAAATATCGTGTACGAATAAAGCTAATTGTGTCTCGCAAGATCTACCTTTCCGGAACCCATGCTGGCTGTTTATGAGTAATCCCTGACTATCCAAATGCCCCATGATCGAACTGACTAGTATGTGCTCAAATATCTTACAAGAGATTGACGTGAGTGAAATGGGTCTGTAGTTACTAGGTTCTTCCCTATCACCGCTTTTAAATATAGGTGTAATGTTAGCTACTTTCCAATCCTTGGGTACTGTGTGGTTCTTTAGTGTTTTATTGAATATTATTTCTAGATAGGGGGCTATTTCAGAAGCTAATGTTTTATAAACTCTGGAAGGAATTTGATCGGGACCTGGTGCTTTGTTTTTACTTATGCTTTTTAACTGCTGCTCTATTCCGCGACATGAAATGTTTATTTCGGGCATTTGCTCACTGAAAGTGTTCGGCGGTGGTTCCACTGCGTTTTGTGACGATGAGTTGAATACACTTTGGAAGAAGGTGTTTAAAGTGTTGGCTTTTTCTACACTGCTGGTGACTCTGATTCCTTTATCATTTTTAAGTGTGTGCACTGTGGACTTATTTCCCTGAAGCTCTCTCACATATGACCAAAACGCTTTAGGATTGCTATCTAAATATTCTCCTAACATCTTGCTCTTGAAATGTGATAACGCTTTCCGACATGATTTCCTTGCTAATGCTCTCGATTTTTTATAGTTTTGAACTAGCTCATTTTTTTCCTCTACCGATAGACCCCGTCTGGCATTTTTCATCTTAGCGTGGCATACCCTTTGTCGCTTTAGTGATTTCCTAACCTCCGCGTTATACCACCTTGGCTCTGTATTATCACTAATATATTTACTTGGTATGTATTTATGAACTGCGTTACGGGTGACCTCAAGAAATTCTCTCCACGAATCCTCTGTATTTAATCCTTTGCTTTGTTCGCTGAATACATTAAACGCTTCCCTTAATTCCTCTTTCATACCGTCGTAATTTGCCTTGCCAAATAAGTACACCCTCCTCCTTGGTTTATAATGTCTTTCAACGCCTACAATAAATTTCGCATGCACTATTTTATGGTCACTAATTCCTGTGTCTGTAACTGTATTTAGAACTCGCTCGGGTATATTTGTTGCTAATAAGTCTAGAATGTTGTTTCCCCTGGTCGGCTCTGTTACTAGCTGTTGTAAAGAATGTGTCGTAAAGGTGTTCAACAGTGATTCGCAATGTTCCTTATCCTTACCTCCTGCAATGAAACTACACGTATTCCAGTCTATCGAGGGGAGATTGAAATCTCCGCCTACTATTATTCCTCTATCATTCTTCCCAGAAAGTAATGTGCGTATCTCTGACTCTAGCTCTATTATAGAATTGACGTCTGCGTCCGGTGGCCTGTAATATGCACCTACATATATCTGTTTTGCGTTACTACTTTTACTTTTAACGGAACACCAAATACTTTCTACATTTCGCTCTGAAATAAGTTCTCTTCTACTGACATACGGGTCCTTCACAGCTATGAAAACTCCTCCTCCGTTTCTGCTTACTCTATCCTTTCTGTATACTGTAAAACACTTCGGAAATACTTCATGATCTGATATGTCCTTCGAAAGCCAGCTTTCTGTACCTACGATTATATCTGCATTAGTACTCTTAATGAGGTGGTGAAATTCTGCTACTTTATTTCTTATACTACGACAATTCACTACTATCACTGAAATTTTTTCTTCCAATCTGTTTCTCTCTTGGTGCTCCTTTCCAACTAAAATTTTCCTCGATAAGTTTTTGACGGACAAACTATTTGGTCTACCTCTTACCTTTGATGAATTATCATGTTCGTTCTCTCCATGTGTTTTTCTCTGACCTTCTAAAACTACTCTGCATGTTCTGTCAAATTCTTGCACGGTTTTTCCCCCGCGGATTGACCTGCACTCTGGGCTACCACCTGAGCTAAACCCTACGTGTATGCTCCAGTATCCTACTCGCTACCCTAGACGATGCCTCGTCCGTGTAGTGGACACCCGAGCGATTCAGGGGCACCCGACACGTTTCCAGCTCCGGCCCGAGGTCCAAAAACTCAGCTCCCTCGCTCCCACAGACTTCACGGAGTCTCCGGTTTATGCCTAAAACTCGGCTCCAAACCATCGACCCCCGATCCGTCCTAGGTACCAAGCTACATATAGTCAGCCTCATATCGATACCCAGACCTCCACGAACACGGTGGAACTCGGTGCATAGATCCCTTACGGAATCCATTACATCCTCGGACCCCCGTTTCGCGGCGTCGTTAGTGCCGACATGGGCGACTACGTGCAGCTTGGAGCAGTTAGTGGCACTGACCGTTGCTTTCAACGCCTTCGTCACCTGGGGCACCGTACCTCCTGGTATACACCAGGAACGTACCCGTTCTTCGTCACCTTTCCCTCGGGATTCACCACCTCCTTCCCGACGGTCCCTGGCACGCATCGAGTCCGCTACTCGGCGGACATTGGAGCTACCTATCACTAATACTCCCTCCCTTCCCTCCCGACTCCCAGTCGGCGAAGTCTCCCGAGGCGGAGCGTTCGATGCGCCGACCTCCGCCAGCCCATCGAACCTATTACTAACGGGGAAAGGCTCAGCCTCTGCCTCTGCATTTCCCCGTTTGTGTAGTGTGACCCCACGACTCCTCCTACGGACCACTTCCCACTCTCCCCCGGATTCGGAGGTAGGCTCCGCTAGAGGCTCGGGTGTGCGGGGAACGTCCTCAACCCTCCAACCCACGCCAGTGCAAGGGCTCGCCCCCGCACCAACGCGTGCGGAAGGCCTTGGCCGACCCCCACTCCCCCTCGACCGTTCCAACGTAGTCACCAGCCGTTTCACGAGAGAGCGAAGATTATCCACCGTCTTCTCGAGCTCATCGACTCGAGCCCGCATATAAGATGCAGAAATATAAGATAAGATAAGATAAGACACATATAAGATGCAGAAATACTCGGGTTTTAAAGGAGAAAACCTAAAGAGTAAATCTCGAAGGTCAATCTGGTAGGAAAGGCAAGAACTCACCAAGTACTACCAAGCCTCAACGCCCTTTTACGCGTGGTTGGTCTTCATGCAGTCTGATATACACATTGGAAATGGCATCGGGTAAATACATACGCTAATAGCACTGAAAACTTCGCAAATGCTGGAACGACTGCACGGAAAAAGTGCCAGTTTCATTTCCACACCAGGCAAGTTTGTGTGGAAATGAAACACCCCTACCCAGGCAATTTTCACGATTTGGCGCCGCCTCAAACTATGAATTTATTTGATTCACGTAAAATGTCCTCAACGGTATCATTGTCAAGTCAGGGTAGGGGTCAAACCCAACCTCTGAGCCGCCTACGGAATCCAAGAAAAAAACAAGGGATATCGAAAATCTCAAAGGTTAGTTTTAAATGGACGTTTCTGCTATGTTCGAACTCAGGATCATCGAGTATTGGCTAAACAATGAACCTCCTGAGCCACAAGGATGTCTTAAGTTGAAGGCGAAAATCAAAGCACATTTTGTTGACGGAAAACGTGAATCGACGGTAGAGATAGGTGAGCGGAAAGGATGGATTACTTGGCGCGCGACACGCTCATATTCCCAAGTAGGGAGGAAGCGAGCAGTGCCGTCGTTAAGATAGGAGGAGGAATGTGAGGAGGCAGAAATGGGTCACCCACGCTATCGAAATGATAAAACGACTCGTCATCCACACACCGCCCACGCTCCTTAACCTTAACGTCCTACGCGAGCGCCAACTAAACGCCCGCGATACTACAGGAATCGAAGTTATCCTCTTCTCTCAACAATCCTGGGAAAAAAGTCCTACATAGTTTTCTCACAGAGCCAGCGCAAATCTACTAAACACAAGTCAATTTACAATAATTATTGGTGATGTTCCGGTTATATAGGTTTAGATAGACATTAAATGCATATCCTACCCGCTGTCTTTCACATGATGTAGTTCTTCACTACGGCGTATCTCTTGCTTCCTATTATTCAATCCGAATTCCCTTCCTGCACTTCACTTAACCAACACCCTTCCCTCTATCACGTCCTGAATGAAAATAATCACTCCTTATTACCTGTTCCACCCACTCCACCTGCCTTTTCGTAATATCCTATTTCATCTTCTATTCCTCCCCTAATATCTCTGGCGTTTACTAATACGTCCTCTCCATTCTACCGGGATTCTAGAAAAATCTAGGCTCGCAGTTTGTAGCATATAGACTTGCATATGATCTTGAGTAAAAAATAACAATGGATGTTTGTCAAGCTCTGTTGGTTCAGCCCCTGGGAAACCTGATCACAGACAAATGCTTATTCGGATCCCAGGGCTGTATGGACCAACAGAATAGTCCGGATGAAAAAATAAATTGAAATTAATGAAAAAATTTAGCTAAACGCATCAAGTTCTTCTTCAAAATTCATTATAAGCTGAAAAAAGAAATACATAGAAGGAGTCGTTCAGGAATACAAATCGGAGTAGGGAGACTACAACCAAACTTACTCCAACGGACTATGTTCCTACGAATGATTCCTCAGTTTATAAAATCCTTTGAACAAACGCCATCCATATTCATACTTCAATAAGTTGAACGAAATACTATATGGCATTCATACTCGTTTGGGATAGAGACTCGTTCGGGATAGAGACGCTCTAATAGATAAATAGAGCAGTTATTATTTTTGGGATATCACCGTTCAGCACAACTCACTATAAAACGTTTAAATTATGAATTCAGTACTATAATATCAATTATCGTTCTAGTACTGTGACCTCCAAGAGATAACAATTACCTTGGGAAAATATAAGCTTTTGTTGGCATCATCTTTGGTTTTTGACTCCATCATTGATTATGTACAAAAAGATAAATAATATAGAACGTAATACTTGCAATTTTTGTCATTTTTTCCTAAGCTTAAGCACCAATACTTGATCAGCATGAACGTAAAGGATGTTTTGAAGTAAGGGATATTTTGATACTTCGTCCAGTTGACTTTTATGCGGCTTTGTCTGAGATATTGCAACAATACAATGAGAAGACTCAACTTTAAAAAGATTAAAATCCTACAATAGTTTTTTTTCAATTAAAACTTAGATTCCAACTTTTCAATGACGAATTTACCCTCCTCCGCTAGTATCGATGACTTTTCGATGGACACAATCAAGATTGTAACATAGTTCATACGTGAAACAGCATTAATAGAAAATGTTTTCTCAAAGATACGGAAGTCTTAATGAACCAAATCAGCCGCAGAAAACCCTGGACTGGAACCATTCGGGATAATTTGCTCCATAGGCAAATTGGAGAGATCAATAAACTACTTTTTTTTTAGTCTAAGTCTAAGATCAAGAGATAAAATATGTATCACGAAAATTCGAAAACTATTCCGGATGCATCATGAGGACATCTATATCTGCAGCTACACAGTAACTTATCCACCTCAGAGTGTGAGGCAAGGAGTGAATAATTACCTAACATGTACTACATGGTTAGAATACTACTCTATAAAAGATTATAATTACTATCACTCGGGACAGAAACTCAAATTTTACCTCTTAAACAACATACAAGATTTTCATGAAAACTACTCAGACTATGATAAAATATCATTACGGATAAATTCAAAGGAAGACATTGGATAAGATACTTAGATAAATGGAACAAACAGTGAATGACATACACGACATGAATTATGTGAAAAGGAAGACGTTAGCCGAGGGGAGAATCGGGTGGAGTGCTACGTCAAACCGACAATAGAACTGATGACCGATGGAAGGTGATGGAATCATTTGGATGAGTAATGAATCCTCTTTGTCTTGCACAACTGTCCAAAGAATCCGTCCCCCCCCCCCCCCCCCCCCCCGTCGCCCCCCACAAATGCCCCGTAGAATCCGTCTGATTTTAAGTAGTAGCTGCTCAAGTGACCACCACTTTTTTCGTTTTAGCCGTATAAATCTCCAAAGCGTATAAAAGAGGTGAAGTTAAGCGGACGAGAGGATGGGAAATACATAGATTAACCTTTCCTGAGTAATCAAATTACCGCAATAGATTCCTAATGTACCAATCTTCGGATAGCACCTATGACTTCACCGTGGTCTCCGGTGAACCGGCTAAAACCCCTGGAGAGCACAAGACAAGTACTGCAGCCGTTACAACAGAAGAAGTTAATAGCACGATTGGATGTGGATAATGCCCGTCCGAATGATACGCAAACAACTACCGTGAAGTGAAACGGGGATTTTTTCTTAAGAGTCGCATTGCTTGCTATTCCTCTACCCGTTCCGTTCAGTTTTGATTGGGTGCCCTAACTCCTGTATTGCGTTTCATTCACTTAACGGCTTCGTTAAGTCGTTCCTTTCGAACGACTTTTCTCTTCCAATCGGAGTATTTCTTACCCGCTTCATACCTTTTCTCTTTCATTCACATTCTCGCTCACCCAGGATCATAACCTCGAAAACGACCTTCAGCATTTCATTCCCGAATGAACCACCTACTCAGGGCCTTCTCCTTATTTCTTTCGCAAATCCTCTTCCCTTTCCAAACATTCTCAAAACTTACTCAGCCATCCTCTTTTCCGTTCATTAAACTATTTCCATAGTACTCCACACCCACATTATAAAACTTCCAATTTTCTATCACAAGATTCCATGTCTCTGATCATAAAGCCACGTGCCATTTAAATCCCTCCCTTAGATTCTCGACAAGATTTCTCCTCTGTAGGTAAACGCCAACTCGGTCAAAACAATTCTTCTAATGCATAACGTTATTTCTACTACACCCACCATTGTCCAGTGTGATATCAGAGTAACAGAACTGTTTAATCTGTTCTAGACATGCCTTCCAACTTTAATCCTAAGTTAAGACTCTTAACTCTAGAATCTGATTATTTTCCTTTTCTTGTGATAAATTTTCATCCAAATCGCTCTATATTCCACGCAGTTGCGAAGAATCGAGGTGATTCACGCAGCGAAACATATTTGATGCTTCTAATGCACTTAAATGCACCGCTGATCACGTTGGGGAAACCGTGCTTAAAACACCAAAGCCACGCATAAGAAATCATCCACTTCAGACACGGCTTCCGAGCCCGCGCCGATTACTCGCGGAAGTCTCTAAAGAGAGGAAAAAAGATGTTAACAACATCCATGCATTTTTTCATTCCCGCGCACCTTTGATCACCGCACGCAAGACGAAACCAACCCTCGACTCTCCCTCTTTCTCGCCAGACCGTTCGATAACCATTTTTTCTCCCCCCTCCCAACCACTCACGGCCTCCTCCCTCACACCCGCAACTCGCCACCGTTCCGCCCGATTGGCTGTGTGGGGGTAGGAGAGCAGAGGGAATGAATTGTAGGGGATGGGGGAGAAAAGGGTCTTTCTCTCCATCCTGAGGGAGTGCAGACAAACGGCCCGCAAAGAGTGTGTGTAAGGAGAGCGGGGGTGAGCACGTGAGAAAAGGGGAGGTCGGCGGGGACGGACTGATTGGAGGGAAGGCGGATGGCCATTCTCAGGGGCAAAGAGAGAATGAGAGGCGCAGGAGGGGGTGGAAAGGAAAAGAATGCGTCCGTTAACGAATAGAGATGCACATGGGAAGGAAAAGAACACGAAGCCAAAATCTAACGGTTAAATTTCAATGCAAACCTACATCTGTATCTACATTGAGCCGACGGATAAATATCAACGATCAATAATATAAGTTAGACTGAAGACATTGTTTGCGCCAACACCAGAAAATGTAACAATTATTAGACTGAATAATAACGGTACAAAAATAATATATAACTACACCTACGGCAATAATTTGAACACTGATATAGTAAAGTATACGGTTATTATAAAGAACATAAACCCAATCGTCACACTTTATGCAAAAAAAGTCGAATTATCCAAAGCCACATTTAAGATGCAAAACTCACCTAGATATAACGATTATTACGATTTTATTAAAATTTAAAGCAAAGAGAGAGGGTAAAACAGAATTTAATAAAAAGAGCTTCACGTCCAAGTGCAGTAAAGGACGAATAATTTAACACAAGGAATCCCGGCTTCTGTTGCGAGCTGTGAATTTATATACAAAATTGAACTTTGACATGATACCATGTTAGCATGTGCTAAATTTCCATCCAAATTTTGGAATAAAAAAATGCAGTTTAGTATGGCGCAATTTAAAGGTCCAAAATTGACAAAACAATTAAATACGAGAATATAGTATACAATGAGATTGTCTGTCACAAAAGAATGTGAAGAATCAGACATCGTGGAAATTTTAGCAGTGGAAATCGTACATACATTAAATTAAGTTAAAATAAACAAATCGTGCATTTATTCTCGCATATAAAATCATCTTTTCCATACGTAAAATAACTGCCTCATTCACAATTACGTCAAGCCCATCCTTATCGTGATCGCAACGTTCCAATCCAAAGATCTGCACTCAAATTACTTTAAAAAAAGCGGGCAGCGAATGTGTACGCCTTCTACTGCATCATGTCTGAATTATTCCAACAGAAAAACAGCAATTTAAATCCATGATACACGTCTAAGATTCTGTGATTTCATCTGAATTCATGTACGGAATTAATGTTCCCTCTCCATCCCTTTCAGGCAAATTCACAAAGCCCTGAGGCGACAGAAGGACATCATCGGCCAGTTCCTTCAAAAGGTCGATGGGATTTCGGTCGTGTTCGAACTGACCACCCGCGGAGGCAGACCCGAATCTCGCAGAAGGGTCCGGAGCAGGTCGGAAGAGTGGTAGCGACGGGGGACATATTGAGGTGGGAGATGAAGACCCGCGGGGGAGAGAGGGGAGGGGGAGTTGAATGGAAGTGGAGGGGAGGGTTTGGCGAAAACGAAGGGCTCACAGAAAGGAGAAGCCGAAGAAATATGCTGGGAGTTAGGGAACGCGATACAAGCGTATTACTGGAGCTGATAAATCGATTTCTCAAACAATTGATGAGGGGAATGGATGAAGAGGGGAATGGATGAAATAGAAAGCTAATTTAGCTACACATAAAAATTCAAAAAATTACCTCTTATAAATTATGCACACAGACTTCAAATGATTAAGAAAACATTCCTAACGAAGATTACTTAAACAAATCTCCCACTTTTCAAGTTTGAGTGATTGATGATTTGTTTTCACTGCATCAAATCTGAATTGGTTCAACTTAACCGAGATTACGAGAAATTGAAAATGAGAGAGATAGAAAAAAATGAGAATATGTAATTGATTAGGCGGGTGACACAGAAAACATTTAGTTCGAAATACAGAAGAGGGCACGATGATGTGCTATTTTTTTTACCAGCTCGTACGGCGAAGAAAACTGAGTAGAACAAGGGTTTGGTGAGTTCAAATTATGTAATATAGTATGTATTAGAATAAAAATGACAGAAATAGCAGTAGGTAAATTATCGAATAGTTAATCGATAACGCAAAATAAAAAATAAAAACAGGTTGTAAAAGATAGTGGGATACTTGCTGGAAAAGGATATTACACTAATCAGAATCCTCGCACGAAACAGATTTCTCGCATTTCCAAATCATGTCTGCTTAATACATCCCCTGTCTAGCATATCCCCAACAATCACAGATCAGGAAATATTTGCAAACGTTTTAACTTCGAATCCTATCTCAGAGCCTCTGCATATCCGCTGCGAAATTTAGAATGGGAGCACGATCATTTTGTCGGGAATATCTCGTTCGCGAGATGCAGTTATTGGAGACCCCGGCTGCGAAGTGATCCCTGGGGGTCACCATTTCCAATGACCGAATACGATCAACCACTCTGCATCTGCAGATGGAGAGACCAAATAGGACGGTCCACCCAGTGTGCCCACCTGCAGAGCGCTGAAGAGATGTCAACGACAGTAGAGTTGGGATGAGGAAGGGAGGGGGTAGACCAGAGACGGGAAACGACATCATATTCGCCACACACACGGGAGATATCCAGAGTTGACTCCACCATATTCTGGCAATTTCCACCCTTACCCGATGCTACGACACTAACTCTTTTATATTTAGACACTTCGCTTTTGCCATAAAGCGGTATTGTTTATTTTTAGATTAATGCTTGAATAGAAAAGAAATGCACAGAAAATCAACACTATTTCCACTGAATTATCAAAATTAAGTGAATGATGATTTAAAATTGAGCTGACAGAGCACACTAGATACATTTGATAAATTGGACGATAGTAGTTTTAATTAGAGTATACATATATTGCCTTTATTGCATTTTTAAATCAGGACCTTCTAGGCCACAAGGCTTGTCAGTAAATTTTAAACCGACTAAAAACTATAAAACGTAGGCACAATTTATAAATAAAATAAAGTTGATTCATCAAACTGTAATTAAAAATTAGAAGAGGCAAATTGTCATTAAATATTGTCAGAAAATGTATTTAAAAAATCAAGCGATAGCAATGATAGCGATTTCCTACGTCCCTCGAATAACGTACATAATTGCTGAACCCATTCGTGATTCAACATATTTCAATACCTATTCACATTAATATTGGTCGAAAGATAGCAGCTGATAAAGAAAGATAAATTTAAGCATTAATAATCGTTCTTCTTTCAGTCCATCGTTATGACTAAGCCCATCAAAATCCACCCTTAGCATTAATGCGTTATTTTGAAGTAAAACCTCAGCGGCTCATGTACATAGCCGATATTGATTACAAATAATAAGTAATGAATCGATAAATGCTTCACACATACTTTCAGTGAAATAAGTGTTGGGAAAAAATTTAAAATAATGGTATCTATCCGCGGCCTGCATTACCTATTCACTACTTCAGACAGAAAAGGCTTCGTGTCGGGGAATTATGTTTAGGACAATCGAACAGCTACCATCATTATATTTTCTACGTTCCATGAGTTCGATATGGACTTGAAAGCTAACGACGGAATTATGAACAGGCGCCGGAATCTAATAGGTGTTGGGTTTGAAACGATATTCAAACCAGAGTGCTAGGATCATTGATATGCCCTTGCACAATATGCGGCCTTCTTGAAGGCTGTTCAAAACCACAAGGTTTTGAACAGCCTCCAACAGCGTCCCGAATCGGTATGTGGCAAAATAGTAATCATACCCGTGTTCCCGAGTAGGGACTATTTACAATAACGTTGCGTTTATATGGGTATATTTATTTGTAATAACTATTTTAGTGATAATACACGACTATATCCATTATCAGTTAGGTCTACTATTATTGATTACCACGTCTATAAAATATTTAACTTTACAGCCCGAAGATCTCTTAGCTCTCTCTGTGCTAGTGGCCGCGAAGGGAAATAAGCCGCAGAACGGTTTGTTTTTACCAATTGTTCAAATTGGTCTACACATGGTTACACCGGCTACATGGCTACATGGTTGACACCGAGGAATTTATACAACTCTGTATTCTTCCCGTACACTTCCCTTATATTTACAGTACGTCAAACAATACCCGCACGCCGAATACAAGTAAACATTTGGTATGCTTGAAATTCGGCGATATATCCTTAAAATATTAATGCGCTAATTTACTGAGTAACGTCACTAAAAAGTTATCGATTATAGACAATCTTCCAATAATACACTGCCAAACCACTCTTCTCGTAATCTGACTTCACATATCTAGCACAGGATCCCTAGCTACTCGACAGTCTGCATTAAATATCCTAGTTGCATGTCAATAGTGCATGTTTGGTGATCTTCACCCCCTGCCACGCACCCTCGTGGTGGCTTGCAGGGTATTACGTAGATGTAGATATTCAATATTATATTTTCACATGCGTCGCATAAGCATGAAATTTTGTATACCTACTGTCACACAAGCCTATATTTTAGCATACTGACATACATGAGTGTTGCCACCACATGCACCTGCTATATCAAAAGAACACATCAAAATCAAGGTAGTTAATATTTTATTTGACTTCTAACACAAAATCCCAATTTAACCGAAAATCCTAGCACATATAGTCCCCAAATAGTTCCAGTACAAATCCCGCTTTTCCCGATCGCTAGGCACTTAGTTCCTCAACACAGGACGCGCTTGCATGACGAATCAGTTCTCGACATCCTGGATACTGGTTCAATCATTTTTCGATCAAAGATACGACCATTTAACAGCATATTCCTTTTATATTTCGGTGGCCCGATTCGGAAATTAAAGATCTTCATATGATACCATGACTGATGGTGGAGGGAAAATAGAAACGATGATCAAAGTCAACGTGGAGACACTATTAGAAAGGACATCCTCTCTCTACAGACCCGAACGATTCCCAGGGAGTTATGAAATCGTTTCCCCGGACATCGTCTTCCCAGCGGGAACCCCTTCAGGAACTCCCGCTGAGGCGAAGACCAACTCTGCATCACATTCCTTCCCGTCCAGCAAATTCGAATCCGCCAAACGAAGCCGCGATCACCCGCAGGCGCTTCAAATTGGCATACAAAACATCCGGGGGTTACATCTCTGATTCGAGATCGGTAAATCATTCGTAACCATCAAAAATATATGGCAATCGTCAGCTGCTGTTTCCAAAGGTACTTGATTTAATGGATGGCATTGATCATCACTAGAATCGTTAACTATCTAATAAAGCGGTGTGTCACCTTAGAGAGACCTCGTGTCTCATCATGAGTTGTTCTCAAGATGAGAATAGTTTCCAACGGTATGTTTTCCTAGCTTGTGGCATATACTTTAAAATAGTTATGTATATTATATTTAATATTATACATCAATAGTTGCTATCAAGAGCTTGTCTCGTAGGCTAGAGAAAATTTTCAAATTTTTTGGAAACCCTTGTAAATGTTAATATGAAATGATGAAAAAACATTCACCACAGAAAAGTTCATAATCAATTACATCCACGGAGCTTAGCGGTTAGCTGCGTTTTGTTGCTCAAACCCCCTTATAGCACATTTTTTCGAAGAAATGATTTTTAAGGGCAGCTAAATTTAAACTAGCTTTGAAACTTGATTAAACTAGGCGACCGACTTTCAAGCTTGTAGTTAAAAAAGGTTCATCGATGCAGACCGCAGTGACATGCAACGTCTTAGGTCACATGAATATTTCAACTGTTCATGTTAAAGAGGTTGGTCGGCGTTTGCCAGCCCCTGAGACATGCAGCCCTTCTGACACACACGGTCAGTAGTAGAGAAAACAGTGCTTTCGCTAACATAGGGCAAACGCTATGAAAAAATAGAGAAAACTCAGAGATGCATCGACATTCACATTTTAAAAATACTAGGCAAACAACCTCGATGATGATTCAAAGGGGATGAACCCTCACCGGATATGTCCTACATTACATGTGGATGAATGGAAACTGGATAGCAATTAATTAAAAGTAAAGACTGTGTGGAAGACTCGAACAGACATTACTACAGCGATTCGTCGAGAGAGCAACAGAACTTACTTAATTTAATTAATAGGCAATCAAAATTAATAAATACGCATGCAGTGATTTGTATTCTCTACGGTATCTTATGATTTAAGTAACATTATGTATACTGGGATGGAAGACACCCTTCATGCTCTAAGATAGTAAGCTAAAGGTTTCTCCATAGGTACAAGAGAGTGGAGTTTTCTTCCGAAGAAAAGAGAATTATTAAGGCCTCACACTACATTGGCAGGGAATATCACATAGATTACATCAGAGAAATAAACTGCATCAGAAATAAACTCAAAGATCTATTCTTCCCTCGCAATATACATACCATTACAACATCAAGCCATGTCACATCATTATACGTTCATAAAAATAACTTACTGTAACGTGAAAATACAATCTTACACATTAAGAAAATAGACCAGAGATAAGATTAAGATTGGGTTATTGGATTTTTCATAATTTAAACGTCTGCATGAACCATTAATATATATATATATATATATATAATTATATTTTGTATCATTTCTGAAATGTTTCCTTGTATGTTGGATGAATGTAAGATCTGGTGTTTTCCCGGCGAATAATATGCGTGAAGATTTCTCGGGTTTCACACCGGGTCAGGTTCTCCATATCTTCCTCCAACGTTTCGATACGCGACTCGTCCATCGTCTTCAGGGATCCAGGAAGGGATCAGAGATAAGATTAGATTAGTTACAGTAAGTTATTTTTATGAAGGTATAATGATGTGACATGGCTTGATGTTGTAATGGTATGTATATTGCGAGGGAAGAATAGATCTTTGAGTTTATTTCTGATGCAGTTTATTTCTCTGATGTAATCTATGTGATATTCCCTGCCATCTTCAGGTCTTCAGGGATCCTTGGATTCCTGGATCCCTGAAGACGATGATCGAGTCGCGCATCGAAACGTTGGAGGAAGATATGGAGAACCTGACCCGGTGTGAAACCCGAGAAATCTTCACACATATGTTGGATGAATATTGAATTTTTTTGTGTATATTCCGCAAGCTATTCACAGTAATCTTTCATTATGCGGGCAGTTTATATATAAATATTAGTGGATGTACTTAATGTAATTTTGGCGATAAATCACCTCTTGACACACACCTTGGAGTAGGCACGCATGGTGGCCAGCAGACATAGGTGCATAGGTCAGCAAAACAAAGACGTTTATTCAATTGTTCTTCATACTAAGCCACCTGTATGTACATCTATTCGTCAGGATATTATGATCTTATTATTATCTTTATTGAAATCACTAATCATTAGCTGAAAGAAATACATTTAAAACCTACTGATTCTGTCGTCTATTTCACTCGGCATATTTTAACACATGGTTAGTATCTGACTGGAAGTAATACGCGATTCTTAAAATTACACGAATGGAAGGAACTGCACACACACACCTCATTCACATATTTACCGATCGGTATGCAAACCAGTTTAAAATCCTTTCAACATATAACCTTATTCTGGGGTCAACTTTAGGACCCCGTTCTCTTAAGCCTCACTTTGAAGGTCACGCGGGTTTCCAGCCATAAAAGCAACCACCCATTAGCGCAGCTTTTCTTGAACCTGTTACCCAAGGGGTTTGTAACTGCAAAGTCTGGAGAGACACGCAGAGAAAATAACATCGTGCAAGGATATGAATTGTATGGAAAACATCCCTAATGAGTGATCGACTGCACCGAAAAGAGCCATTTCGTCAACTACGCTTATATCCATTCAATTTGATTTTCTTCGATTTGACGCTGCTTCAAAATGAACAGTTAACCCCTTGCTGTAATACAGCCTTTCAGACAGAATAGAAGTATTTAGTGAACCTTTCGGACACCCTTTGAATGCCTAGCAAATGCTCTGCCTATTTCACAAATTTTATAATCACAAACCATAATGAGAGGGTATTCATTACAACAAATTTTAATCTTAAATTCAAACTAAAAACATAGAGAATTCATATCTAATTGATCTCATTTCCACAATTGAAGTGCGGCCGCTTTTCGGCTAGCCCCAAGAAAAGTACGATTCACATATGCGCCTTAAAGCGGACAGATAGCTCCACGATTTAATTCACGTTCCAGCATAAATTCCATTACAATTTTGCCTACGCAACGAAACATGGTTAGGAAAAAAATCCCGGCGTGCTTTTGACAGCGAGATATTCCATTAGATATGCTTATCGATGGATAAGCGTAATATATACTTTTAATATTCGCGGTTTATACTCTATTCCGCCAACTGTTACGATGTTTATTAGAGTATTACTGAAAGAAACTTGTTTTCCACTGCAATGCGACATTTCTATCGGAGTGAAAGGCATGCAACTGCAATAAAAGTTATTTCCCCTCACCCTCGTTCTCTTCCTCAGGTTTCTTTACTTCGCTCGTTCCCGGCTTCTCTTCAAAATCGGACGACTTTGATGACTTCGGAGATGAAAACTAACGAACAGTAACAAGAAGTACTAAATAATAAGGTTAAAGAACTATTTAAAGAGAGGAAGGAACATATTTGTTTTAAGTGTGAGAATGTGTAGGAACGGAAAATCGACTCTTGGCTAGCTGACTCCGGAGAGAGGAACATTGATGAGAAAAGATTGCAGTCTACGAAAAGTAGGTCGAAAGCGGATAGACGTAGTAGAAGCAAAAAGAGCAATGCGACTTACCTCTGATATTAAAGCGCATACGTCTACATCCACATAATAGCCTGCAAGCCACCATAAAGGTGTGTGGCAGGGGGTGATTTACACCAAACCTGCTTTATGTATCACGCTCAAGAAGGATTAGTAGCTGTATTCGAATTGAAGCATAACAACTAAAACAATATGCTAAGAGAAAAATAAGCATGCACAAACATTCTGTTAGTTGGGTTACCTTAAGGTCCTTACAACAACATACAACTAGATACCTATGCTATCCATTGATACCATTGTACATACATATAAGGTGCCTACGCCATATTCCGACATGGGCGTGATTCCGACATCCGGGTGTATCACAAAAGTACTGAAATTGTCTGACAGGGGTCATTAAATATCGGAAGGGCGTCTGTCAACGAGTAGAGACAAAAAGTTAAATTGCCCTAGGTGTGGCGCTGTCTGTATTAGAGCACAAGTTGTGTTTTAGTGCGTCAGGCGTGCGTCTTGAGGTAAGTGTAATGCTAAGCAATTTTCGGGATTTAACTTTTATAAAGTGATATATATTTTATAAAGCTTAATAGCTTATTTGTTGCTCTACAGTGCAGCATAAATAGTTAAGAGAAATAATTTATGCATACTGAGAATTTGAAGAATGAGTTAGAAAGACCGTGGGGTCGATGGTGTTATCGGCCGTGACATGGTGGAATGGATTCATTCATATTATCGTGGGGCCCCTATTTCCGCCAGGTGTCAAAATAAGAACTAGCTTCTCTTTATTTTAGTTTAACTCGCACATAACAGTACCGGAGATCGTCGAATTATGTGTTACTTATACATATACACATCTATTGTGGTTTGATAGATGTTATATTTCATGGAATTTTCTTTTGTCCTGAATGCGATGACTAGAATATTTTTTCAAGCATTGTCATAATGTCAGAAACACTTTATTTTGAAATTATTGCTTTCTTTTGCGTAAATAAAACTTATTTCATTTCGGTTTCGTACTCATTATTTTGCTTTTTAGCTCTTAAACTTAAGAACCACACACTGTCGGAATAAGACACATAGCTGTGTGGAATTTGTGCCATGGGGCCAAAATTCCGACATTTTTACAACTTTTATTCAAACTGTTGTTACTGCGAAAAGAGTGCAGATATTATAAAACACAAATGTTTTTGTGTATATCCCAGGCGTATGTATGTAAGGCCAAATGTATTGTGCATATCACAAGCAAAGTTTCGTAAAATATTTGGCTTTGTACTAATAACAGTTTTTTTAAATATCAATCATGAAACCTTAGCGTATCGGAATTTGGACCAGTTACCTTACTAATGAGAATATTTACAACTATTCATATCCCTCGTTGTACGAGGAAAGAAAGACATTTTAAACCTTTTGGTTCGGCAATTAATTTTCTATTATATGTTCATGGTCAAGTCTTCCATAATAAGTCGGAGTTCGGAAAACGTTTTTAACGTCATCAGTGAAATTATTAACTTAAAATTTAGTTAACAGATAAGTCTATATTTCAACAAACTGTCTGATAATGAATTCCACTGTATTTAACTAATAGACTGAAACGCTAATAAGTGTATCCCTCCATCTCTTTACAAATCTTGCCCATCTTCTTTTCACACGCTCCAATTCCTTATTTAATCCTAACGACATAGCTAACGAATGCCTTTTTGCAGCCATTCAAGCAAATCTTCAACGGACTCAATCTCGTAATGATACATGACCTGATATGATGATATTTACTTGGTGGGTAAAGAAATGTTAGCCCTAATTTCATATCTGGAACATCCGTTCAAGTTACCAAACTGTGGCAGCAGAAATCAATGTTGCTTGTCAACAAACTTGCCATTTCCTCCACTGGGTCGACATAATTTGCCTTCCAGGGTTAATTCCAAATTAATTTAATATTTCCAACACTTCGGTCAACACTAGACATCGATCCGAATGCTATATGAACGTATCGCAAATAAGTTCAGGAATAAGTATTTACACCTATCCGCACACCATGATGACGCCAAACATAACTGGTGTATTCAATAAAGTAAATCGGACATTATTATTAACACTCAATATTAATTTGAATACTACGTGGCTAATACAATAAATATCTTCAACAAATACCTCACCTTCGTTCACAATAAGTTAAATATTAGTTTCGATTAATCAATGAATCGGAATAAAAACAGTTTTAACTGATTAGCGTCTCAGTTTCCGTGACTGAGCGCACAGTATCTAATAAATAACACTCGTGAAAAATACGGCGAAGAAAAGCGACAAAATATTGACTGACGGAAACAGTGAGGCTGTAACGTGCCCGAGAGCGACGATCCGCACGGGAGCACTGAGTCGTGCGATCCATTACGAGTCACGACAAAGCGATCCGATGGACGCATAAAGTCCCACAGCAATCTGCGCAGGGAAATGAAGGCGCCGGATCCGGAATCGAAGGACTCGACGCGTTCACGAAACGTGCGGGGGCGGAACGAGGTCCCGTGAGGACGGCACGGAGAGAATCAAACGAGATGCGTGGTGCACTTCGGACGGAACGATCACGCCCCTGATGATCTCCTCTCCGCGCACCTGGCACACAATCACGAAGGCAACGACAAAAGAAATACCTATTGCGCCCATTTTGCATAGTCGCCGTGTATCGAGAGGACGACTAACTGCTTCCAGAATTCGGAATATGGAAATTGCCGATCGATACACATCGACTGATGATGCGCGGAGTTTACGGAAGTAAGCGCTCGACACGTACACACTGATGTAAGAGACTATTGTTGCCGGATTTCTACCGCATACGAAAATATTCCACTAAATCATTAGAAGATTCTAAATCTGGCAGCAATAGATACTATATTAACCTATAAGGATTGATCGAATAGTTTCGTAATTGACGCCCAGGTCAGGGACATATGACGAAATGTCAGTGGAAGTTCATTCATCAAGAAGGCAAACAAACCAAGACCTCCTGATCTGTTATCAGAAGTCCTCCACTAATATGGTCGTCGTTGTTTCCCCGCATTTGGTAAGAACATCAGGGTAACTACGATATTTGCATTAAATAAATAGACAGGGAGACAAGAAATAAAGGTTAATTTTACAACTACAGGGTACCCACTGCCTTGCGGATGCCTGGCAGAAGGGTGAGTAACCACGAAAGGTACCATCACGGGCATATTCAGCTAGGTGTATTCGGTGGAAGATACGTTATCACAAATAAAAAACTATTTAAAAAAATGTTTTCAGGAATGGTACAGTGGAATCGATGCATAATAATAAGCTGGTTGTATTTTCTACAAACTAAACAAACTAATTTACTAACACAACACGTTCCGAAGTATAAGCGTCATTATCAGTTAGCAGACAGAAAAGATTATAACCTGATTTTATATCTTTCTCCTGATAATGACAACTCATTTTCTGAATGACTAGTCATGATTAATATATTTGAGGAAAGTAACAACGAACAAATTATTACTACACCTAATTTTTCATTTGGAAATACAACTGGCAATCACCACTTATCCCACCATGATTCTTGATGAAATCAATTTACCTTAACATGAAAACGAAACTACTTACATTAAATTAATACGGATTGATGAAAAAACTGATAAAATGGGGTCGTTTACCATATTTTTTTATTATCGAATCTGATAGAGTTTGTAAAATAAAAGGACCCGTATTTTTCCGTTTTCTTATCCGACAATTATTTCCCGAGTTATAAGCGGCGAAAAACTGATGTTTTTAACCCTTTCGGAAAAGTGGGTGTGGTGCAACCTCTGACGTATATCTACTTCGTCCAATCACAACTGAGCCCGCGAAGCTACTTCGCCTTATCGCAAAGGGGGGGACACAGCTGACTCGGCCAATGGGAGCGATTTCGACAGCATCTGTGCTAGCAGACCTTCCGAGAACCCCCCTCCTCTCCCTTCCCCCTCCCCTGAAAGCAGTCAAGGACGGGAGGAGAATGACGTCAATGTTATCACAGCAGCATTTTCGGTGGGCGTCACCTTTTGCTTATTTTAATTTTTGATTTATGAGTGAATGGTTGTGGTTAAAAGATTAATTTTTTCACTAATATTCGTTTTTCGTTTCCATCTAACGATTTCGTGTACAAAATTGCGATTTCGGTTCCGAGTAAACGCCCCCATTATGATGGTGCATTTTGTTTAGCATTTAAGCATGTCTGCATGATATACTTCCATGTAAATGCATGTTTCTAGTACTCTTCAAATCTTTATTAGCATGTTGGAAGAAAAGTAGAAATTTGTAGCGTGTGACTCCCATGATATCCATAGCAATCTCTCCTTCGGTAGGTAGTATAAGTAAACTTTAAATGCATGCAGTGAATGCATAGTGCATGTTTGTTGCACTACGTTGCATCAACGATGTTGCAACTCACACCCTGCAACACACCCTCGAGGTGGCTGGCAGGGTAGTCAGTAGGTATACATCTAAACCTAAGTAATTTTTTTTCTGCAACCCACCGCGAGGGTGTGTGGAGGGGGGACTATTTATACTAAATATGTAGTAAAAACTACGAAATGATGAATTTTTATTTATCGTGTTTTCAAAATGAGGTGACGGTTTCGTGAGGAAGAGGATATGGGAGATTATTTTAAAAAGCCTGATGAAAGATAGGAAATATATTGATGTGATGAAATGTAAATGATGCTGAAATCCAAATAAACATAATTCGGTGAAAGCCAACATAGGGTGTATGGCATGGGGTTCCCATCACCAGAAATGGATTATCAATCAGAGAGAATAGCAGATATTCCACAGAGAAGAATAAACATTCGCCTTGACCGGTATCGAACCCGGACCTCCTGATTTCGGACAGGTGCTCTACCAGTTGAGCAATCAAGACTTCCTATTTCTCTTTGGAAATTATAGAGGCTTTAAAGGAACAAGATGTTCTCTGGCCGGAAATCAGGGGGTCCAGGTTCGAATCCCGGTCAAGGCGGATGATTTTTTTTCTCTGTGGAGTATCTGCTATTATACAATTTCATCGGGTGACGCCGTTTAAGTTTTCACGACTAGTTTGCGAACTTTGAATTTATCATATAGAACACTTACTACCATGCAGGTACGGAAAAAAAACAATATAACCCTGAAGCCAAGTACCCCCCTCCATTCCTTTAAGTGGATATATACGGGAAGCTGCGATGAATTCTCACCTGGCGATGATAGTCAAGCATCGAAACCTTGGTGACGTATTACTATTGTTTTGGCTTGTAAACGTTCTATTTACAGTAAATCTGTAATAATTCCCAGGTAAAAACACAAAGATGGCAAGGAAATATAGTAAACGCATATGAAGGAGATGTGAGTAAATGGAAGGCTGAAACCTGGGAAAGAAGGGAGAAAACCTGGAGGAGGAAAAGAGGAATTTCATGTAACGTAACGGTAACTATTAAGAATTATGTTAAAACTCGAGTTTAAGGCAATGAGTATTTCCGAATATGATACATAGGTCATATTCCCTTCCACATAATTTTAAATCGGGAAAACATCACACTAAAATAGTAAGACATCAAGTCGTATAACTTAGAGCCATAATCAATTGTCCTTCAACTATTGACCACAAGCCCTTGGGGGACTGACTTAAATCACGCTACATTTCAAGTTTGTATTTATTGGACGCCGTAATTACAGAACCACTGCGAGGAGACCTGCAGCTGCCGACCAGCAGACAGCGAATCGAAAGAGAGAAGTATCTTTCTGCAAAAGACACGCTCTAGTAAACACGAAAATGAACGCGACCACCACTAGGAGTTGCTACCCATAGAGGGGGTACTTCGGAACAGGAGGTCGGCTGGAGGCAATGCTAAGAGAAAGAGAGCCAATCCTACGAGACTGGGATTGACGCGAGCGACTTGAAGATGGAAGCTCGCATCAATTCCCGCAGATACCATCGAGTTTCGACGAAAGGAGAGTTAAAAGTTGGATTAGAAAAGACATATGGCGCTACACATTTCACACCAGTGGATGTAATGTTAATTTGGAGCACTAGTCGCAAATGCAATTGAAACTATACGCGACTGCACGGAGACCCTGAGGTCACGGGTTCTAATCCCTTCCGGGATATAGATGCAGTGTTAGGCTTTAACATTAATATTAGGTTAGATGTAATTTATCGTTTCAAGCGTCACTTCGTGGAGTGGTTTTATGATGGATATCATCAAAATAAAACTTTGGATTTCTACGTACAAAAAAGAGGCACGCTCCAGTCAATAGATCGATATATATTGAAGTCAAAGTCACTTTTTTCTATTAATTTAAGTTTTATTTTGATGTTATTGATCATTAGGTTAGATGGTGTGATAAAATCAAAGGAGCTAGAATATCTGAAAACCAAATTCTTATTGATCTTCAATGATAATGAAATTTGAGAAAGCAAGGATATATCAATGCGAATAGGTATTGTTATCGGGCACATTCAACAATACTAATAAATAAATTATATTGATATTTGTACGTCGGACAAATGGTATAGAAAAGTATGCAAAAAATCTAATTTGGGTAACACTGTATACTGAGGAAGTCGTTTGCATCACCAGGCAAATTCTCGAACCACATCACACGGGCGCCTTCGAGCATCCAAGTCGATAGATCGATATATTGAAGTCGCATCCCCATCCCTCTCCCTCAAACCTCCTGGAGTGTCAACAGTGCTTTCCATTCGGAAGCGCATCTGGCCGACAACGTACCCTCGCCCCGAACCCCCCGCGCCCGAACGGAGCAATTAATTCCTCTTTTCTTGAAACGCGAAACATCTCCCGCAATGCGGCGGCGGACGGCCGGCGGAGGGGCAGCGGCAATGAGGGAGGGAGGTGGGGGCACCGCCCCTCGTGGCCCCGAGGACGATTTACTTCCACTAAGACCATCCGGCGGCGGTGGCAACGGTGATTGCGCATCAACGCGGGATGAGATGAACCTCCCGATCCCCGGGCGGTTCTCATCACAACGTTTCGCATCGCGACGTTTCGCCGCCTCGTTCTCTGAGGCCTTCATCCAGCGAGAACTCGGCATTGCCGAACCTGATGATGACGCCACTCTGACGTCACGCCCTCGACATTCCGATTTCGGTATCAACAGCTTTAGTCCGAGCACGAACGTGACGACCTAGATATTGGACCTATTTTAACTGTAGATTTCGAATCAAGGCAGATATTTTGTTGGGGTTCCGATTACTTTTTTGGTTGTCGTGGGGATAGCATTCCATGTTCAGCACTCTGTCCTCTAGATGGGACGTAAATCATGGCTTTGTTGTTTGGTTATGAGTACGTAACTACCTAAATCCCTATTAAACCTTCCAATTTCATCCCCTCCTCCAAGGGCAAGGAGCCTTGTAGTACAAGACTGACTTCAAACACGATAATGATGCGTTTGACTGGCCCGGCTATCTAAAATACTCTACATTGTACGGTTTGCAAAAGTAGCTACCGGTTTTCTGCTATTTAGGTCAGTTCAAGTGAGATATTTCACCTCAATCCTGTGTGGCGAACATTTGAGTTTTTATATTCCGTCCGTCGTATGGGGCGTAAAACTGTGGACCTCTTGAAGACCCCTTCGCAAAGGGCATTCTGATACCGACACTGCAGCGCACTGGGTCTTAATTTACCTTTTAATCCTCCGCTTCAGGTCTCAATCCATCTAAGTGAGACACGATATTTGGACATTGGAGAAGTTCATAACCAAAACCTTACCTAAATTTTACAACTATGAATACTACAGGCGTGTGAATACTTACAAGCATTTCTATCCGCAATGGAAAAGGACTGGATTATGGACGGGAATCTGGAACGGAGACATTCAATTCTGCGCAAAAGTACATAAAGGCAAAAGCTTTCAGCAAGTTTCCTGCTTATAACGAAATCTCTCAAACATTTTCCAAAAGCTACTCCAGCACTTTTTTCGCCGTCAGTTGAACCTCTTGAACCACGTTGAACATTTTAGACCTTGCACACCTGATGGAGAGAAAGATAACTGAATGTGTCGTGGTATGCTCCAAGACGATATATAGTTAAGTTCGTACAAACGTGAATACGATAGATTTAGCAGGTCATCGAATTTATCAGAAGAATTAGGCTGGGAATCACTATCTTAACGTAGGAATGGAATCCATTAAATATCTTGGTATAAGACTGACACACGATATTTCCTGGGGTAAACACATACATGAAATAATGGGTCAAGCTAATCGTAAACTGGGATTCATCAAAAGAGTATTGGGTAAATGTAACGATCATGTACGAGAAACCAACTACTTTTCCCTTGTTAGACCTCATTTGGAATATGCTGCCAGTGTCTGGGATCCCTACGAAATCGGTCTAAATAATAAACTTGATCGTGTGCAGCGAAGATCGGCAAGATTTGTAGAGGGACGGTACGATAACTATATTAGCGTAACCAGGCTATTAAATGAATTGAAGCGGGTATCATTGTCAGATCGCAGGTTGAAATGTAGACTTAATCTCTTAATAAATTCCAAGATAATATTTTCAGTGATGACGTTAAAAATATTATCGAACCCCAACTTACCATGGTAGACTGGACCATATTAACAAAATTAAAGAAATTGATTGCCGAACTGACAGATTGAAAATTTCCTTTTTCCACGTACAATTAGGGATATGAATAGCGGTAAATATGTCCAATACGAGTGAATCAATGAATGGCATAGGTGGCTGCATAATGGTATAAGGATTTGAAGGTAACCCAACTAACAGCATGTTTTTACATGCTTACTTTGGTATTTTTATCCTCTTTAAATAGTGAAATTAAAACTATTATATTAATACTAATCCTTTTTTATGCATGATATGTAAAGCATGTTTGGTGAGAATTCACCCCCTGCCACACACCTGCATCGTGGCTTGCAGGGTATTATGTAGATATAGATGTAGGTGAAGTGCGCAATAAATGTCCGGCAGATATTTAAGGCGGATGATGCTAAATATATACTGAAAAATACAGCTTACTACGATAAGTAAGAGTATAAAGACAAAATAAGAGATTAAGGGAGAGGGTCAAAAATTCATTTTACCTGCTCACAATTGGGGGCAGTAATATAGAAGATCTAAGCAATAGGAAGAAAAATGGGTTAGGTAATGTTAATTTTTGCATATTGCCAAGTAAAATGAAACCATATACGGTTTTTACATTACTTTCAGAAAATATTACATTCCTGTAAACGCTGTCTTACTTTAAGAGTGATGGCTTTTCATTTGTAGTAGATACTAATTCATTAGAAGTTATTTTATTTCTAAGGTGAAAAGGAATTATTTTAGAATGAAAGGTGTAATGCTTGACAAAAGGACCCGTAGCATAGTGACTAACAGTAATGAGGTTTGAATTCTTGATTTTAATACATGCCTGGTGATGGTTCACCCCCTGCCACACACTCCTGCGGTGACTTTCAGGATATTGTGTACATGCATATGATAAATCAAACACGGGATTACTGCGCTCTTCATCAAAAACTCACGTACGATATACCGTGACGACATAAGCGCAGAGCAGTGAATCCTAGGTTCACCGGCAGTCGAAATGACGCAAAAACTGAGACGGGTTCATAAAAAGGAAGGAGACGTGAGGACGGCTTGAGCGTCTTCTCGGGAACGCTAGCTCCTCTCTTTTTTCCTATTTTGACCGCCGAGCATAGCACAACAACGTCGGGATTCTCCCCGGAGGCGGAACACTTCGATCGAATCTAGGTCGACGCCTCCACTGAGGTGGAACCTTTGTATTAAGGTCCATCAGTTGGGACTAACAGGAAGGGAAAAAAACACGCTCGGGCAATCCCTGCGAGAGTGTAAACGTCACAACAGGATAAAGGGATGCACAATCTAGCTAAGAGAACTTAAGATTGGACTGCTACTCACAAGCCCAGCAAGCAGCAGGCCAACAATCAAATAGGTCTTCTCTGCTTCGGAAATATGGAAGTTCGGAGTCACAAAGCAGTGTAAGCAATTGTGAAGTAAACGCTATGATAAGAAGTCGTCAGAATGACTCACACGCAACAGCACAGACCTCAAATTTTTTAGTCAACCCATCTATAAAAGTATTTGGATCTGAAACAGTCTCTGATTATTTATTCATTTTTAAGTAGGGCCAAATCCATCTGTTTCCAAACTCGGTTTTCAAGACGTTCAACATAAGTAGTTCGTATCCACTTAATTTAAACAATTATCAACACTTTGTTTGCGCGAAATAATTTCCTTAACTTCATTCAGGACTTCCCGCTCACTCACAAATGATTAACGCTTGCAAGAATTAACAGTTGAAACACATAATTTGTATTTACTACAACTAGCAAAGGCGTTGACGAGGAAATCGACAGCAGAAATGCGTTCCGTAGGCGAATTGCAGGGGGACTTCCTAATAGAACTCCCAATACGATTTCTCCCGGCGCGCCGCGGCGGACTGATTCGCTTCTAACAAAAATTTATCGCCATTGGATTCATGACAAGACGATCATTATGACATGCAATCCTGGGTTCATTATTGGGGCATTCCACATTAGAACAGGTTGGATATAAAAGACAATTTTTTGGGTAAACGTATACGTGAAATAATGGGTCAAGCTAATCGTAAACTGGGTTTCATCAAAAGAGTATTGGGTAAATGTGACGATCATGTACGAGAAATCAGCTACTTTTCCCTTGTTAGACCTCATCTGGAATATGCTGCCAGTGTATGGGATCCCTACGAAATCGGTCTAAGTAATGAACTTGAACGTGTGCAGCGAAGATCGGCAAGATTTGTAAAGGGACGATACGATAATTATATTAGCGTAACCAGTCTATTAAATGAATTGAAATGGGAATCATTGTCAGATCGCAGGTTGAAATTTAGACTTAATCTCTTAAACAAATTCCAAGGCAATATTTTCAGTGATGATGTTAAAAATATTTTACGAATCCCAACTTACTATGGCAGACTGGACCATAATCATAAAATTAGAGAAATTGATTGCCGAACTGACCGATTCAAAATGTCCTTTTTCCCTCGTACAATTAGAGATACGAATAACGGTAAATATGTCCTATCGGAGAGTAGCAACGAATAGCATTGGTAGCTGCATGTTGGTATGAGTAGGTACTTAAAGCTAACCCTACTAACATGATGTTTTTGCATGATTTTCTATCTTTTTTAAATAGTGTAGTTCTGACTACTATATTAATACAATTCCTTTTTTATGCATGATATATAGTGCATGTTTGGTGAGAAATTACCCCCTGCCACACACCCTTGTGGTGGCTTGCAGGGTATTGTGTAGATGTAGATGTAGATAAACAAGGGGTTTGATGCTTAACCTTCATCATGAGGTTAATAACGGTTAATGTTAATTGAGGTTCACCTTTGGTCGTGGCTTCTTTGAAGCCCTTTCTCCCTCGTGTTGCTATACTTGATGGACCGCGAGGGCTCAACATCAAGTACCTTGAAACTCGGTAAATACGCCATACGAATTAGGGATCCTGGGTAGCGTAGTAGTCTGCGCAGTGGCCCGGAATGCCAAAGGCCCGTAGTTCGATTCCCGGTACAGGTGAATTTTTTCGCATGTCAATTATTGTGAATTTCACAGCCGTTCACGCGGCAGGCTTGAAATATCCTGCATTCTTCTTAGGGTATTCAGAATCTTCTGATTCGCCTGGGCTATTCTGCTGATTATTTCTATCTTGCTTCGTCCGTCATTGGTTACTCGGCTTTCAAGGTAACAGAACTATTTCACCTCTGCCAGCTTTTGTTTTCCTAGTTTAATGTTGATTTTTGCCTCTTCTCTCGTGCTGCACACCAGTATCTTAGGCTTCTTCCTATTGATCTTCAGCTGATGTCTGGCTATTGTCCTTTCCATGGTAATCAGCATCTTATTCCGATCCTTCCCTGTCTCTGCTATGAGTGCTATTATTTCCATCCTTATGCTTTTGTATCAAAGGTGCCCTTCTTCGGTTTTCGCATTCTTGTACTTTCTTCTTCCTTCAATCAGGTCTACGACTTCTTCCGTGATCCATGGCTTCTTCTTGGCAACTTATCTTCTTCCAAAAGCTTCCTTTGCGGCTTCCTGTAGTCCACATTTAATATTTTCCCAGCGGTCATCCACTGATTTCTCAGTCAGGTCCTCTCCTATGTAGTTTCCCACTGCCTTCTGAAATGTCTGCTGGTGTGAGCCTCCTTTAGTTTATCTATTTTCCATACATTCTTCATTATATTCTTCAACTTCTTGAATTTTAGATGGCATTTCATCATTACTAAATTATGGTCACTGTCGATTTCTGCCCCAGGTCCTTTTGCAGTCCTTCACTTGGTTTCTAAATCTCTGCTTCACTAAAATGTAGTCTATTTGAAATCTTCTTCTGTCTTCTGGCATTTTCCAAGTGTATCTTCTTTGGATATGGTTTTTAAACAACGTGTTAGGAACTCCTAACTTATGCTGTGTGCAGAACTCCAGTAGTCTTCCTCCTCTTTCATTTCGATTACCCAATCCATATTTCCCAGTTATTCTTCCATTTTGACCGTCGCCGACAACCGCGTTCCAATCTCCTAAAATAATTAGGTTTTCTTCTCCTCTTACAACTTCCATGATATCTTCGTAAACATCTTCCACTTCTTCATCTTCATAGTCCGTCGTAGGCATGTAAAACTACGGTATCTACAGATTTGGTCTCGATCTTCACCATTATTATCTTTTCATTGTATTGCAGGAAGCTCTTCACTCCGGGTGATGGAATGCATAATTGTTGGCGGCCTCCAATCGCCAAGTCACGGCATCTTCACATGGTTCTGTATTATTTAACGGCCTACTTTACCCAGGGATAGACCAATACCCCCTTGGAATGCCGTCGCTTTTGTCCACGACTGCTTATTCGACGAGTACACTCGCTTATATCGCAGCTAAACTTTATATCTAATGTTCGACCCACAATCTGCAACCCGGTGGACGCACTCTGTGGCTTTAAGCTTAGCGGCGAGTGTTGCATCATAACATTTGAATATCAAAGGATTACAACGCCATTAAGACTTTGTTCGACTAACCAAAGCCGAGATAAACACCTAATACAAAAAATATTATATCATTTCTTTGACAGATAAAATTCTGAAATTTATAGAATACGCAAAAACCATTTTTGTTGACTTTGTATTAAAATGTTTACTAATTCGGCCAACAAGTGTTTTAAAATAAATTTTTGAAATCGCCGACAGTGTTGAGCACGTAAAAAACTTCCGCTTTTTCCATTCAAACATTTATAAAAAAATATAACAAAAAATGTTTATGTACAATAATTAACGCAGAATTAAACGAGGGAAAATACGATATAATTAAATTTTCGGTACGTAATTTGGGTACTTCATATACCCTTCAAATTCGAGTGCACATAATATTTTAGTAGTCATTAACCCTAAGATTGATTTAACACGGCTCTCTAATCCATTTTCTTATCGGGTAACGTCTTCACATGTCTTTTAAATCCTTCTTACTTCACCAATTGCTCAAATATTTCATACGAGGCCTTCCTTTGCCATTCTTCCACTTCACTTCTACCTCAACGACTGTCTTCATTCGACCATTGTATCAAGATATGGCCGATTTCATCTTCTCTTTTGCGTTTACACCAAATGTATTTTTTCCTCCAGTTTTTCAGGACTTCGTTTGTAACTGGGTGGAATCATTATATCCTCGGCATCCTTCCGTAACACTAAAATTCGAATGCTTCTAGTATTGACTTTCCTGCTGCTGATATCGTTAATGCTTCACTTACGGAGTATTCTCCAGATGCTCTATTTGTAATATTTCCTCTTAAGCAACCGAAAGTCTGATTCTACGAGACAACGATGCTAACTGAACCATTGTCATAAGAAGACCCATTGTGAAAATCGGTACGCAACCGCTGTACCGCAATATCGTCAAAAACACAAGCTATTCTGAACCCACTTCACATACCTTGGGGGAGAAAAAGGGTGGCGACAGCCCCTCTGATGAAACGGGCCCGCTGTAGCAACCTGTTGGACGACGAACCGAATCTCGAGAAAGAATGGATATTACACCCCCGCAAAATTAAATTACCACCGTTATCCTCCCATTCTCTCCACAACCCCCCGGCTGTTTTTCCCCGCAGACTTTCAACGGAATGACTGAGAGGGATTCGGCACCGACGGCGCAGGTCGTTAGGGCGGAAAATTTCGCGCGATTCTGTCCGCCCGCCCTTAAAAGCGCCGTGCGAGGCGAAACCTTCGAAGCAACCGGAGATAAAGACAGGTAATTCGATAAGCGCATATGGAATTCACTCCCGCTTTGAGCCCTTCCCATTTCGGCTGGATATTCGAAGCGAAGCCTCAGGAGCGTCGCCAAATTGTCGCGGCCGATGGGAATAATTAGGGGGGGGATGGGGAGATGGACTGTTCGCGAGGTAGGATCTCTCGACTGGCGTCACCTGACGTTGAAAACACCGCGGCCGGCTAGGATGTCCCCACATGCTTTATATAGGTGCTGAGGGGGGAGGAAGGCTGAGATAAGTATGGGCTGTAAGGAGGAAGGACAGCAGGTGGGGAGGTCGCAAATTCGGAGCCAAATTAAGCAGAAACGGTACATACCCTTGGAATCCATTTAATGATACAGCTGGATTCAGCAGTAACCGACACTGAAGCTGTAAAATGGTTGAGGCCCATAGTTTCACAAAAATACACGAAGCTCTTGGAAAATTATCAGGTTCCTTGCAGCGACAATTATTGCGTTGATAAAACTGAAACGGCTTCTCTCATCACCGCTATAGTATGTTGCCACTTGGTTAGACGGGATTTCCCCAACACATTTAGGTTTCAAGACTACGGATTTGGGTGTGATAGGGTTTGACTTTGATTTCAACTTTCATGCTACTTATATTCAGTCTTATTGCTTTCTGGATCTACTTCAGTAATTGCCCACTAACTGCTGCTATTGCAACTTAATGGTCTGTATTTTTTTTCAGCCTTTGGGAGTCGCTTCCAACCTTTGGGAGTCGCTTCCAACCTTTGGGAGTCGCCAAATCAAGCCATATATACAGGAAAAAACAATATTTCTGGTAGAAGGAATTAAATCAATGCATAGACACCTAGATAAAATGAATATTGCTTAATAGATTTTATGTGAACCTCCGACTAATTAATTCAAATTTAAGGTAAAAACAATAATGTACCGAGAAAATCAATTGCATAAAAATAAATGCATGCAGTTAATGTAGTTTAAATAATGAAAGATGTATGTACCTTAGCATGGATTTCCGAGAGTTTATACAACGGACATTTCGTGGTGTTAATGGATTTAAAGTAATCACATGCCCATTATCTCCGTAAAAAAATAAATAAAATCGGAGAATTATGAATTCATGAAATATGTGAAAATAACACTACGCTGAAAAGTAACGTTAACAGCTAACAGTAACAGCTCTTCCTCAAGCTGATATGCGGACAACGAGATAATTATAGCTGGTGTCTCACGTTGAGTTTTTAGCGATTTTTTCCGTCCCTGAGGTTTGCGAGGTGACGTACGATTTAATAAGCGTTATATCTCGAGAAAAATATATATTAATTAAACCGATAATATCCATTTCTGCGAATCGAGAAGTTTGATGCACTCAAAAGTACGCACACATGCCACAGATTTAGATATTCCATGCGTGTATTTATTACGTTTTAAAGGACGAATGAGAGCGATCACTTTCTGATGCAGAATAGAGAATTCTGATGGAAACATAGAAATAAAATCATTGAAATGGATGCTGCTACAACAGGAAAATCTGAAGATCGATTATTTATAACAGCTTCTATCATGAATAACAGAAAAAACTCATTCGTTGTTGATGCATGTAAATTCCTGATTCCAATTAGGGAAAAAAACCTTAACCTCTTGACATCCACTCTGACTGGGACACAGCCGGTACCAAACACCACAACTCAAGGTGGAACGCGCAAGGATGAACTTGAGAGAAAAAAATACCCGGGCGAGGCCGGATGAAGGGTGCAAGAAAATCCACAACACCATCAAAAATACGTTCACTCGTCCGGCTCTCCTTTTTAAATCACCCCTTCTTGCGATTCCTATTAGCCGCCAAAGAAGAAAAGGGACAGCTAACGTCTTGAAACCTTTTATTTTTTTTATTCCGGCCAACCCCTCTCGACGCTCAACCGTAAACGGCTTGCTCCCAAGGAGAGAGGGCGACAAAAGAGAGAGTGAGCAGGGAATCGGGCGGGGGAGGATGTTTGAGAATGCCTTTTCCGATACTCGCCCCTCGTGGATTCGACAAAGTGGGGAAATCGGAAAAGGGTTACCCGGAGAGAAGCAAAGGGGTGCGCGGATGAGAGGGAGAAGGGGAGGCGGATGTGCTCCCTCTCAAAGAGAACGTGGCCGTGTTGTTATCGGCCGAGGAAAATAAAACAGGAGAGGCCGCTGCTGGGAGACTTCCCCTTGTTCCCTCAGATGAAGCGACTCCCAAAGGCTGGAAAAAATACAGACGATTAAGTTGCAATAGCAGCAGTTAGTGGGCAGTTACTGAAGTAGATCCAGAAAGCAATAAGACTGAATATAAGTAGCATCAAAGTTGAAATCAAAGTCAAACCCTATCACACCCAAAATTATGAATACTTCCACAAACAACAGTCAGTTTTAGTATGGACATTACTTCACCACAAAGAATTAAAACCATTTCCTTCAGCAAGCCATAAGGAGGTATCATAAAAATCAAATAGATATGTGTACGTGTAGGCAGAAAATTTTTGGTTGCTATTATAATTATATGAGAAGTAGAACTTTATAATACGTGTCCCGCATGATATTCAAAGAAAACGCCCCTTAGGTAGGTTGCAGGTATATATAAACTTTAGCGCGTACGTAGTGCATATTGGTGGCAACTCGCTCCCTGCCACACAATCTCGTGGTGGTTGAAGGGTAGTCAGTAGATATATATATTAATTTAGGTGTACCTAGGGTATGTTTGGCCATAGATCCAGCCATACACCCTTTAGAAATATATCAGTGCCCTCTCTTGATAGATGCATCCTGCATTAATTTGTTATATTAGCTTTTCAACGACACGCCGATTACAATCGTGGATATATAATACAAATGGAATAAGAAAAATAATAACTGGAAAATATGGTATTCGAAACCTAAAAGAAAGAGGAGAAAGACTACTGAAGTTCTGCACATCGCATAAGTTAGTGGTTGCCAACACATCTTTGGCAACGATGTTGAAGCAAAACTGAAGAAGATACACGTAGAAAATGCCAGGAGACGGAAGATGATTTCAAATAGAATACATTTTAGTGAAGCAGAGATTTAGGAATTAGAAGGACTGCAAAAGCTACCCGGGTGCAGACATAGAGAGGGACTATAATTTAGTGATGATACAATGTCATCTAAAATTAAAAATTTTGAAGAAAACTGTGAAGAACATACGGCAAGTAGAAAAACTGAAGGAGGCTCTCAATCAAAAGCTGCCAGCTGATGCCAACATCAGCTGACAATTCAAAAATCAGTGGGAAACAACATAGGAGAGTACCAGAAGTGTGGAAGAGCGAAAGACATCAGTGGAAGACCGTTGGGAAAACGTTAAATGTGGAAATAGGAAACCGCAAAATAAGTTCTTGGAAGAAGATAAGTGGTCAAGAAGAATGAAGGTTTCTCGGGTCCCTCACCGGGTTACCGCGACCATGTCCGCCGACGCTCCGACTCCCGACTCGGTCATTGTCCCGATGACCGAGTCGGGAGTACCACCAGTCAAGAAGAAGCCATGGATCACGGAAGAAGTCTTAGACCTGATTGAAGAAAGTACAAGAGTGCAGACACTGAGGAAGGGCAGCTTTGCTACAGGAGAATAAGGAACGAAATAAGTCGCAAAGCCGGGAAAAATAGAGAGATGAGGACGAAGAATCTATCAAAACAGCCTAGAACTTGGAAAGGTGGAAGCTGCCTATAGAATAATGAGAAACCACTTCGAGAGACGGAGCGCAAGATGCAATGATATAAGAGACAAGAATGGAGAACTTTTGATTGAAAATGAAGAAAAAGTGAAGAGATGGAAAGAATATCTGGAAGAGTTATACAACAGAAACCATCTCAGCGTGAAAGTGATCGAAGAGGAAAGCGAAGTCGAAAAGGATGATATGGGAGCATCAATGTTAATCGGAATTTGACGCAGCAGCAAACGACCTTCGCATGAATAAGGCTTCTGGAAATTCCCGCACAACTAATTGAAAATACAGTAGAGAAGACATTAACCCATCTTTACAACACCATCTGTGACATGAACTCAACCGGAAAAATACCCAGGGACTTCGATAAAAGCATTATCATTCCTATTCCCAAAAAGAAGAGCGGAGAAATGCGAAAATTTTGGGACTATAAGCCTAACAACACATGTATGGAAGTTATTGGCAAGGATCATCTACAGTTGAATAGAACGAAAAACAGAGGAGTTCTGTATGAAGATCAATTCGGATTCAGTAAAAGTAATGGCAAAAGATAAGCAATATTGACCTTTGGCTGCTCATATAGAAGATATTGGAGAAGAAAAAACCGAGGTTTATTACATTTGTGGGTTCAGAGAAGGCTTCTGACGACGTGGATTGGAAGTCAATGCTTCGAATTCTGAAAGGAGTTGGACTGTCCTACAATGACCCAAGAATTATGCACAGTTTGTGTAAATCCAAGTACCTATGATTAAGTCTGGACCCATCCGTGAAGAAGCAAGTATTAGGAAAGGAGTGAAACAAGGCTGAGGACTGTCTCCCGTAATTTCTTATTTACATCGAGAGAGCCAGCAACAAAACCAAAGAGAAGTCTTCTGGAGTGAATAACCAAGGCGAAAATATTAGTAAGCTTCGTTTCGCCGATGACGTAGCACTCATAGCAAAAACAAAGACGGGATCTGAATAAGATTCTAATAACCATGAAGGGACAATAGTCTGATATCAGCTGAAGATCAATAAGTAGATCGATAAGATGTTATAAGAAAGAAATAATTTGTACAATAGCCAAGGCGAAGAGGGCATTCTGTCAAAAGAAGAATCTACTTACCGCTGGAAATACAAACGTAGAAGTAAGGAAACAATTCATCGGAACGTACATCGGGAGTACGTACTTCATGGCAAAGTGGCATGGACGATGATAGCAGTGACGAAGGTAAGGGTGGAAGCATCCAAAATGTGGTGCTACAGAATAATGATGAAGATTAAATGAATCGACCGAGGAAGTAACAAGGAAATCATAAGGAGAGTTGGAGAAAAGAGAAGTCTTCAGAATACCCCCAAGAAGAAGACGGGCCAACTTAATTGGCCACATCATGAGACATGGCCTGATGAAGACAATCGCTGAAGGAAAAGAGGACGGGAAGAACGGCAAAGGAAGGCTTCGTATGAGGTATACAGATAAAGTGATACAGGATGTGAAGGAGAAGGAATACGTAAATATGAAAAGATAAGTTGATAGAAGAATTCAGAGGAGGGCTGCGTAAAACCAATCTCAGGATTGCTGCCTAATGAGAATAATGATAATATTAATTATAATTTACAAGTTATTTAGCATAAGATAGAGCATGATACCGGATTCGGGGTGCATTTTAATGCAAAAATAATCCCCTAAAACAATTATGCAAAAGCCTGGGTTAGCTTGGATTTGAAAAGGAGTTGGAACAACTGAAATTTTAACCTTTGAAAAATACTCAGTTATCAAAGATATGAAGACTTAAGAGAAAGTAGTTCAACTAGAAACATCTTCAAGGAAAATCATATCAATGAAACATGAAAAACAATACCGGGTCACATGTAGTCGATAGGATATAGGATGACAAAGGCACGTTTTCGGAGAAAGTACGACACATGGACGGATATCGCAAAAGCCTTTGCTCAAACTAACATGAGCTTATTAATTTGAAGCTATTAATATACAGTATCCTTTCCTCCATAAACCTATAACTATAAAGCATTTATTTTCGATGAAAGTCAAAATATTGAATAATAACACCTACTTATCAAGAAGAATATTCTTAAAGAACCAACAAAAACAATGCAACGAACAAATAAAAAGTTTTAACAATATATTTTTCATTTTTTTTACCAGTGAAAGCTCTGTTTTGGGGGAAGAAGGGGCTCTTTATCCTCATCTGCCTTACAATCAGTTTTAATAAAGGAGTTCCCGTTCTTAGCTCAGTTCACATCGCCCATTAAAGGTCGAGAAGGAAATTAAAATTTTAGTTGCTGATGATACTTTTTCATGGTCTTATTGTTAGCCTTGAAACTGCATTGTTGTAGATCATGATTAAATAAACTTTTAACTTGCTTAAATGTATGGAAATTCTTCATTCAGAAATAAAAAAGAGTAATTTAGAGTTGCGAAATAGGGCTTAAGGATATACATTACGTAACTGCTTTTTCCTTTCATCCTTTAATCGCGGTAGGTGCTGGTGTTACAAATAAAAGTGGAAACTGACACGCATTCTCCTTTTTAAAATGCTGATAACACAAAAGAGCTGATAGAATCTAAATATCGATGCAATGAAAGTAAAATTTCTTAAAAAATAAAGAAAAATACGCTAACAACTAGACTTTTCCTCCATCACAAATTCGTATGGTAGAGAGATTGAAATAAAACGGTAATTAAGAAAATGATTTGATTCTGGCTACTCACTCAAAGAAATATTACGTAAGGAGAATCAGTGTGTGGTAAGTTAGACATAAGCACCGGGAAGAGTGGGAAGCACTAGCACATAGATGATCGGCAAGATATATAACAAGCCATAGAATGATAAATGTACCGCCTCTCTCTTACAAGAGGATCTCGAATGGTAATCCCCATCAGACTGTAGGTAAAGATTTAGACAGAACCATTTAAGACGGAAGTAAATTTGAAGGCAATATGGTTTCAAATAAAACACACAAAGAGCACCCGCGTATTAGGCTGGGCTAGATCAAAAAGCAAGAAAAGGGTGACAGATAGCCAAGCGGGGGGCATTTTAATTCCTTTCTTTCCGCGAACACTAACAAATGCAACGTAATAAAAGGATAGAAAGTTATAATGTACGGAGCCTGGATCGCAAAGGATCGAAAAATATACTAACGCATATTGACTACGTCATGACATCCACGACGTAAAAAATACCTGAGTAAAATCATATGCCCTTTTAGGTGTTAGGTTTTGGTGCAATCACTTTTCGGCATACAACACGCAGCATCCTGATGTGTGAAATGAATACTAGTCGCGCGGAGGGCATGGAAAATTAAACCGTGGCTATCACGGGAACGTAACTGAAATACGCAAAGTCGCTTACGAGATGGGGTCGGGATATAGGGCAGAGGGAGAGGTTGGAGGAGGATAAAAATGTAATTAGCGAGAATCCTTTCCCAACTCACCACCTACGCCTAACCCAAAGGAGAATATAATATAAATAAGAGTAGAACAATAAAACGAAAATTCAGATTCGGACAGCAAATTTGAGGCTCTAGGTACTATTGTTCTCAGAAGGAAAGTAGCTGGATGGACTTCAACCACTGTGCAGAGGGTCTGAAAAGTGATAGGAATTCCTATCATTAAGGTATTTCATGAATTAAGCAATATTACATGAGAACCACGACGTATTTATGTTCCTCATCACATAAGTGTGTGTCTCGATTGAATGGGAGCATATAGCTGCATGTGACCCTATTATCTAACATGTTTCCATGTTAGTTGAAGTCATTAGTGCGTGTTTGGTGATTTTCACCCCCTGCCACACACCGCCGCGGTGCCTTGCAGGGTATTGTATAGATGTAGATTCATATGTACAAGCTTCCACCGAAAATTATAAGTGATCTTAATTATGGACATGGATTACAATTATGTACAAATAGCAAATTACATATTAATTAACAAGAACATACAAATGGACAATTACGGACGAAATGTGTTACTAACAGAAAAAAGGTGGGGAGAGGAACTAATTTTATTTATAAGTTTAGGCTAAAATCATGTATCTATATCTGCGTAATACCCTGCGAGCCACCACCAGGGTGTGTGGCAGAGGGTGGATCTCACAAACCATGTACTATTGACTTACAACTAGGATAATTAATGTAGATATGCAGGATAATAGGGTAACATCTATTATCGTGAATATGAAGCAGGATTTACAACTAAATGGGCGGGTCAACTCAACCGTGGATAAAATACAGTTACACATGATCTCTGATTCCCTGTAACTTGGGGAGCAAGTTGCAGTACTCTGTACGGCGAAAGGACCGTAAACCATGGAAACAAAGGCTTTCTGTAACAGGTATATCTACTAAAGAGACTGCGTTTATCTTCACGGTTCCTCAATTCCATCAAAATCCCACCTAAATAAAACATTCATTATATACCAATTGACTTCCACTGTTAATCACCATTAATAACGCTCATTAATTACGTTTCGGACAGTATTTGCGAAAAACCAAATTGCCAAAGTGGTAGTCGCATTACCATGTAATCACTGGCGACTTAATAACCTTTTAGCATCCCAAGTAAACTCAGGCAATACGCATCCACTCTAATTCTCCCTCATTTCCGTACAAAATATAACAGAAAAATATAGAATCCTACGGGCGGTTATGGGAGCCAGGTCGGTTACACCCCCATCTAACAACCCAAAGCTAGAGAATTCTACTCCCGTAGCAGTTGTAATTCGGGGAAGACGAACGAAAGCTGATTTGTGCCGTTCAGGATAGGTGGATAATTGGGTGTGGAAAGGAATATTTCAAGGAACGGAAAGGGTGGAATGAACACAGTGCCGGCATTAGGCTGCTATCAACGAATGTTGCAAGGGATCTACGCTTTCACGTCCCACCGGACGGACGGAGTACTGGAAGAAATGAACATGAAGTAAAACAAGCAAGTAAGACCAGTGAAATATATACCAATGAAAAACCTTTGCCACATCCGGGGTTCGATCCCGGTTCCTCGGTATGGGAGAAGAGTGCTAAAACCCAAATCCTTTGTCTCGGGAATGAATGTCGTGGTGTCTCAGAGAGAAGGACAAAAACTACGATAAAGCCCTGGTAATTGGAGCACACCAAAATCGTATTCTATCACTATCATAGAGTATTAAAAGCTCCCCAAAGATGGCTAAGATCTCACAAGATTAAATATAAATACCAATTACTAGGTGGTATTTTTAATGAAGCTAGTATAAGACTAATGTAAATAACGAGACAAACGGTGTAACAATTTATAAAGAAATGGCGTGAAGTTTCCATTAAATAGACAGTCAATAGTAGTATTTTTGAGCTATTATTATTTAAGGAGGTATTCGGCCACAAATACCCAGATGACCGACCCAAAGAAAACATATCACGACACCATATGCACATAGAACATTTAATCGAGAATTCGAATGAGTGGCGGCCATTTCGAAAGAACAGTAGTAGTAATTCATTCAAGATAAAAATGTCACCAAGAATAACTCATAAAATCGTCACTTGCAACATAAAACTGGTAAAATAAAAGACACGACTGGGAGTATACTCGTTTTTACATTTCGGATAGAGGTCCCTCTCATAAAAATAGCTTACGTCGATGTTCTACAAAGATTTAGTGTTAACTCCCAATTTCAAACCGTGGGAATGCGCCTACTTACTTGGGAACATATTCAAGTCAATATTTGTAGTTTATTACAAAATACGGTCAAGAGATGCTAATACAATAAGATAGTCGGAACGTAAAAGATGGAGCGATATGAATTACATTCTACCACGCGGGGGAAAAAATCACTACATCGTGACTCCAGCCTCAAAGCCCAGCGGATACCTACATAATAGCAGTCTCAGCTGTTGCTAGGTTTCGAACGCTCTCCGCTTGAGTGTCAGGCAAATGGATTTGGAATAAAAATCCCCGTGGGTCGGGTCCGGTAGCATAGGGCCCAGGGGACAGCAAGAAAAAAAATCAGAGACACAAATGGAGTAATAACGGTGATAGACGACGGATGGGACCGGACTGCCCATTCTCCTCTCTACACGGAAGTCGGTTCATGGCGCTCATCCCATTCGTCGAGGCGGATTCGAATTCAAAAGACAATCGATTCTAAAACACTCGCCCGAGCGGCGACTCCGTCGCATGGGCGCCTCGTGACGTCACTTCCCTCACCACCGCCACCCCCTCCAGCCACTCCCCCCTCCCAATTCCCCTACCTCTCCGATCCCCCTCCCCCTTTCCTCATTCGAGGAGCGGGGGAGTCGGGAGATGCGAGGGGGAGGGGCGGGAAAGGGTTGAGACAGCTTATAAGCCGCCACTGAAAACTAGGCAGCGAGATAAAGCGACGGATTTCCCGCCGTGTAAAATGCACACGCTTGATAGTTATCAGGTTCATCTAACCTTGGCCCAGCTAAGGTTTCTTGGTCGTCAAATGGTATATATCAACATTTCACCGTCTCCCTGTCACCGCAGAACAAAGCGTCCTCCACGAATACGCGCAATCGAAATTCAATCGTGTCATTAACATGAGAAGACCTACGGCTGAGTGTATTTATCCCATTAAGTTTAACTTAAAAGTAATTGCAGCCACTTGGTAAATCTAAAATCCGTCATTCACTGGCCCACAAAGTCCTTGGATGGAAAACTGAATTTTAGGATATTCTGAGCAAAATGCAAGGAACTTAATAAATTCAAATGGTACGAGTAGCAGAAGACTTGGGTTTTAGGTGCCAAAACGGCTGAGAATACAGTACTGCCTAAACTAGTACTTCTATCCAAAGGCCAACACAACATCAACCATGCCCTGGGCGGGAATCGAACCCGCAGTCTTTGGGTTACTGGCGGTGGGCGCGTTATCGGCCACCACAGCCAGCTGCATGTAGGACTTCAATGGAACGGTAAAAGGGGTGGACAAACCTCTGGCAAAGTGATTATTTTTAATGAAAGGGGCCTAGAGGCCTGCAATTTAACATCTCATTTGACCGTCGGAGTACTGAAAAACTTTGCCGTTACCAAGGTTCGAACCCAGACCCAGGGGTGGCAAGTATTCCATTTCCACACCAACCAGACCTCCAAGATTCACTCTTCCCACGCAACATTTTGCACAAATCGCATCTTAAGTAACAAAAACATATGAGCAAGAATCTTAGTCATAGGAAAAGTACAATAATTTCCCACCAAAATATTTATAAAAAAAATAAAATAGTTAAATTTAAAAAACTTTAATGTTGCGTGTACTGTTGCATGAGAATGACTTTCCTGAGCTCCAAGCAGACTATTATGCCACAATATTCATCTACATGTTAGGCTGTAAGCCGGCGAGAGTATCAAGTTTTGTTTGCTTTGGTGTCGTGGAAGGTTCGTGGGGATACCGAATTCTAGAATTGACCTGTTCTTACGTTTATCTCTCCTAGTTTATCGCTTCTACCTGTTAGGCAGCTAGGAATAGATTTCAAGGCAGCAGGGTAAAAACACATCAGGGCGATCCTAGAACTCGATCCTCGCATCGAATCTATCAAATAAATTTGTCGGGTTACGTCTTAGTTAACTGAAATCACAAGTTCTATAAAAGCCTAGATCCACTTTCCAAACATTTATTTAAGTTTTTTACGCAACGGGCTGCATTACTCTGCATCATGTTCCGATCTCGAATCAAATCTTTCTCGCCTTATACCGCCGGCGCAATGATTCTTGGAAGCACCGACGAAGCCCTTCGCAGGCAACAGGCCAATGGACATGAAGACGCGACGAAAACATACGGGCATTTAACGAGGATGCCGATGACTAAATCGGAAAGCGGGGATGAACAGATTCGAACTCACTGGGCGCCTGACAGCCGAAACGAACGACAAAACGCTCACGTGAGCAGCACGAACGAGAAGACTACGCTGCTAATTGCTCGGGTATTGACTCGAACCTGTCAACCGTCGCGCAAGAGTTTAGCAGCGGGCAGAGAGGGCCACGATAAATAAATATATGTATTAAAAAAAGATGCCAGAGGTACAAGCGGACAGGCGGAGGCCACTTTCACGCGGGGAACTCAAAATCCCATCCTATGTATTTTCCCTTTTGATACGGAACGCTACGAGAAGAAAAAATACACCCACGACCGCACGGGTTGGGTAGGCATGGAAAAAACCCAACGGGTACCCTGCCAACGCGACTACAACACGCGTGCTGAAAGCGCTCATTACCTCCCAAGGGGAAACCGGATTCCGGTACTCCCCCAGCCCCTCTCGCCCACGCTGGGGATGAAAAAAATGACCAAAGCCTCGCACGCCAATTACACACAAGCGTTCGCTAAAAGCGAGACCTGGGTCCCTTCTATACACGAGTGGAGGCCAGACGCTTGATCGCCGGAGACCGATGGAAATCGAACAACACGTAAAGTGACGATACATCGACATCTCATCCATGCCAAAAGCAACATTGCAAAGGCGTGTACCGGGCCCTGCCGTCCTCATTACGGCTTCAATTTATCAGTTATCAATGGAAGTCAACGGCTATAGTACTCAAGGTAGTAGGGACGCTTGGATTACTCGTACATCCGCCCATATTTTCGGCACCCGAAAGTCTCCTGATTCCGATGAGCCACAATATCCAATTATCTTGCTTAAACGCTTGAGCAACTTCTCCGTCATATTTAAGATGTTCTCGAGCAACTTCTTTCCTTCCACGGCGATTTTGATACTCGTACGAACTTCAGATACCCAGTTGATTCTCTCTTTCGTTACTGTACAGACAGCACTTCGACTCTGCTTTTATTAATTGTGCGGATGGTGAAGATTCTAAATGCAATTAATTCACCGAGGGTTCTGGCAGAAAATTTAAGCCTTCTCAATCTATGATCAATTTATAAGCAATGTTATGGCACGTCTGCCTGAACTCTGAATGTACAACGCACGTGTTATCTTTTATTAGAAACCCTTAAAGTGACCGCTATCATGTTTCTCCCACATAATAATTAAGAAATAATCTTCACTAGTGTAGTGGTACCCTATCTTTTTCCACTAGCGTACCCCTCGGCAGCCTACTCGAGGGTGTGAGTCCTAACCAAACATTCGTTACGTGAATGCATTAATTAAAAATTATTCTTATTAGCATTGATCATTACTGATTATTAATTACTATTATTATAAAATTATTACATTTAACATTATTAACATTAAATATTTTAAAAAATCTTCCAGTGCTACAGAAAAAGCAATAACAATTAATGCCATCTTCAACAGGCACAACAGATTTCAACAATGACAAAACATGGAGTAAAATATTAAATTTACACTACTCTAAAACACTACAACGAATTTAATTTCAATTGTGCGTGGAGGTACCAATCAAAACCTTTTGCCACCAAGGCCATTTCACAATCTCCAAATTCCCAACAAATATTTGTTTCAACACAAACGTTCATGCGCAAAGTAGCTAAAAATGTTAACGGTGTCAAGTGCACTGAAATCCCGATCATTTTGTCCAACTTGCTGATCTTACGTGAATTCTTTGCGTTGTCAATAGCTACGACATTTTTTAAAAAACCTATCCCTTGATTACTGTGAATATTGAAATGATTTTTTCGAATCTTCGGATTATAGACAGTACATTGAAACCGCAAAGTTAAAAATAGCAATGGAACTATCACGCAATTGTTTGGAGACCAACGTCCGAATGGAGAGCTAATGAGGAGTCAGGGAAGATTAGACGGAAATTCGTTAGATGATTAGCTGACGACGATGATACCAGACTAATTTAGAGTTCAGTGAACTTAAGTCAATAACACAATGCAAGCTGTTCACTCAACTGAAAGTAAAATTTCAGACGAACGAATGGGTTTACTTATATTTCCATCATTATTTAACTGCCTTCGTGTACGCCCAAATCATCAAGCACGTACGTCTAAGAGTTACGAGTACCACAGGCCGGGAGCCTCTACGTTAGTGCATGCATGATAATATTGAACAACCCAAGCACACATCCTCTAGGTGTCATGCAGGACAAGCATAATATGTAGATTCGCATGTAGTGGGAAACGGATAGAGATGGCCTATGCTAGCATTAACGTCAAAACAGAGCGTTCAAATACAAGGTGAATGTTATTTTTCATAACGACACGGTCGATGATCCTCGATGGTCTCACCTACATCATCCTCGTCATTTTTCCACTTATTTTAGCTCCAATGGCGGACACGATGGGAAATTTTTATCATGTGTGCATGATTTAACACTATTAACTCACGAGTGCTCAAGGCAATATAAATGAATAATTTATCAATAGAAATAACTCACTAATCCACGAATTTAAATTCACTTTGCATAAATTAACAATTTATTGTCATTTACAGCCAAACTTTCACATGCCTCCTAACTTCATGTCTACTATTGGTGGTAAAAATGTGCCTCTTAGTTGTATTTCAATAGTGTATGTACGGATTAATATATTTTGCAAACCTAGATGGCAAGGAGGTTATAAGGATATCCTTCTAACCTCCTTGCTAGATGGTAGTAAGTGTTAACTTTTTCTCTTTGAACTAAATGAAGGTTTGATAAAGGTTCACCCCCTGCCACGCATTATAGCGGTGGATTGCAGGGTATAACGCAGATGCATTGATGGTTGCACCCTAGCAAATCTACAGCAATTAATATCGTATTGAATATAAATAAATGATTTACTCATTCATAAATATGACATTCCTTTATAATTAACTCGTACTTAATTCAATTACGTGTAACTATATTCCAAAATAATTTTAGAAGCATATTCCTGATACAGATAAAACGAGCATTTGCCGTTTTTATTACGTAGTGATATGACTTTCGGTTACATGTGCAAAGCGCATTCTTGTGTACCCCTGCTACGCACAAACGAGATTGCATTCTCAAAAATTAGTATATGCAGACGACTCGGCGTAAATTTGGTGGTAACGATGTACCTCTTAGTTGCATGTAAGTAGTGTATGCACGGAGCATTACGTTTTGCATGAATGCATGATAGTAAATTTAGCCTTATAATCTCTTATTGATAATGCATGCCTGGTGATAGTTCACCCCCGGTAACACACCCTTGCGGTGTCTTTCAGGGTAAGTGGATGTGATGAAAGTATGTATCTCCATGTTTTTTTTAAAACCTTCTCCAATCCGGGATATCAAGTAATGATCAATGACGCACGAGTCTTAGCCAAGGAAAAGTTTTTCCCTTGACTCATCCGGGAGGCTATTGAAATAGAAAAAGTAGAGGCAAATTTCAATAGAGATGACGGGCACAGCCTCCACAACACCTGGAAGAGTAGTACATTAGTAACACGAAGATCGAAAGCCTTGAAACCATAAGGTATTTAGGAGTAACAATCACTAAAAATGTATCGTGGGGAAGACACATCCGGGAAATATACGGCCGAGAAAGCTAGGATTTATAAAAAGAGAACTTCGGAAATGTGAGGGGAAGAAAAAAGAGCGATGCTACTTTTCACTAGTCAGGCCCCACCTTGAGTATGTAGCCAGTGTATGGGATCCGAATGAATTATGTTTGATCAGAGAACTAGACAGTGTGCAGCATAGAGCAGCTAGGTTTGTTAAAAAGTGTTACGATAGGTTGAGTAGGGTATCATAATAAATACAAGAATTAGGGTGGGAATTATTATTAGAGCGTAGGTTAAAGCACAGATTAAATCTCTTACAGAAATTTAAATCGGATAGCTTTACTGAAGATATTAGTCATATATTAAAAACACCAGCGTATTATGCTAGGTTCGACCAGATAAATAAGATTAGAAAGATCAATTGTCGCACTGATAGATTCAAAATGTCATTTTTCCCTCGTTCTATAAGAGAACAGCATAGGCAGCAAAGCAAAGAGATAGGAAGGGGAAATATTTTAGAGTAACCTGCAGTGCATGATGCATGCATTAGCAACCAATCCCTTAATGTATATGCTAACAATCTAGTTGCCCGAGACTCTATAGTAGCATGTTTGCATGTTTATAGTGCATGATTGGTGATCTTCACCCCCTGCCACATACCCTCGCGGTGGATTGCAGGGTATCACGTAGATGTAGATATAGTTGAAGAGACTCCTGAGAAGAAACGCGCCTAAATCGGAGTGCTCAACACTGATTGGCTACGTTACCGGAACGCCACCCTGAGGACGGTAAAAATACAGGACAACTTCCGTTTTGCATTCGGACGTGATCTGAAGTTGTGGACTGCATTGGCCACGAAACGTCATAGTCAAGATACATCGACGCAGCATTACCCGAAAAACATGGAGATACCAGCACAACAACGCTGCGAAAGCCTAAAGCTGAAATCCATGAAAGTTTACACATTCTGATATTACCATCCATTCACATCGTCTCTCGAAACGTCGCAGCATCAACCGGCTCTACGTACAGGACAAAAGACCTGTCGCGGCAGGATGATGAGCTGAAGGAAGGGTTAAGTGCGTCGAGAGGGTCTGAACATATGTACACAGCCACGTATCGACTGGCCTCCCTCTCGCACAGACTTTCAACGTTCGGGACGAACGGGGTTCCCAACCTCTATATACCTCACCCTTTGCTCCCGATCTTTCTATGCCTCTCCCCCACCCACCAAACGCACTCTTTATCACCCACAGGCTTCAAAAAACTCTCCCGCTCGCTGCCGAAGGGCCGCACCGTGAAAAAAAGAGTGGAAAAAGGGTTAAAAACCGTCCGCTCCAAAGACTGCTAACTCATCCTCGCGGACTTCAAAAACGAGAGGGCGGAAAAAAATTGGGAAGCGATTTTCGAAAAGGCACACCTTCTCCAACGACTGAGGAAATACTCCCTTTGCCCATCATCACACTGAACTAACCACCTTCCCTCTCCAAAATCATGCACGCATATCTATTAATAAAAGTCTACAATTCTCAGTTAACTACGGTTAGATCGAGAAGCTCGAGTTCAACCGAATTATATGAGTTCTTGAGTCGCAATGCGGTAATGGCAGCGTTTCAGCTAGCGAGAATAAGTTAAATTGATGCGTATAAAATAACTGATATCATTATTGAGGAAAATTCCAAGATTTGAAAGTAAATAACTGATTTACACACTAGCATATTAACGATGATCGGGGAATATTATTTCGTTAATTTATTATTAACTAAATTTACAATTAATTATCCAGTTGATTCGTTTAACAACAGCTATTAGTTATACTTGGAACTATGTTACACATTTTCACTGCGAGGAACAGCCCGGGCTTCGGGGCAGTAGAATAGTACAAGCAGGGAGCATACCAGTGAGAAAACGACTACTAATACCACAGAGAAGAATTCCCGACCTTTGAAGTTTTTCAAGTGTTTTCAACAGTGTTTTTTTTTCTTGATCGGCCATATCTTGAGACACGATGGCCTGATGAAGACAATTGTCGAGGGAAAAGTGAACGGGAAGATTGGAAAAGGCAGGCCTCGTATGAGATATATCGAACTGGTTGTGAAGGATGCAAAAGAGAAGAATTACGACACAATGAAAAGGTTGGCCGATAGAAGAATCGAGTGGAAAGCGGCGTCAAACCAATCCTAGGACTGTTGACCAATGATTATGATGAATTTTTTCATTGGCAATAAATATTAAGTACACGTTTACCAAAGGTTAAGGACTATGAGACAATAGAGCCATACACACTCCGTGTTTCAACCCGAAGGTTGGTTTTGATAGGTGAGGGTAGAGCTCACCTCGAACTAAGCCACAGGCGTGTGAATTTCACGAATTCAGGGTATGGGGGCCAGTTCCTTTCCCTGGGCCACCTCGCACTCCGAGGATTTTTCGTTCGGGGACGTCCAAAGGTTTCACCCGGATTTGAACCCGGGACCCTTCGATCAGTAGCCAAGCGCTCTACCCACTAGGATACCACGCTCCTACAATAGAGCCATTCACTCATAAATCGACAATTAATATAAGCAGAAGGTGACGCTCACCGAACGAGGTGCGTTAAGGATATCTACGTCATTCTTGACTGTGCTATTTGACTTTCTATTTCTGTTGCTTCTCGTATTTGGCGCGGATAATAATCCTCCGTCTTAGCCAAAACTCGTGTTTCTTCGAACATTATTTTATGCCCAGGGCTCGAGGCATAATGTTCGGCGACCGCTGACTCGTTCCATTTATGAAGCTCCATCGCTCTCTTATGCTCCTTAAGGAGGTTGGCTCGCGATTGCTTGAGTCAAGTTGTCTGAGGAATCTTACTAATTTAAGTACGAGTATATGCCTGCTAAGTGATCCTTACTTCACAAAGAAAATTACCTAAGCTATTGAAAAGTCATAAGTATCACAAGAAATAAGATATAAAGTCGAAGGATTTCTTTTTTATGATAATTTTAATTAGCTCGACTATGGAGTCAATTCAGCATTGACTTTAAAGAAATAAATTCATGTACTCAATGAATTTACTAATTTATAACACCAGAATATTACTATCAAACATTATGTTATAATATTTTTCTAAAATATGCTTTAATATCTCATTAGTAACGATATTATTCATACGCCATACATTTTGGCTAGAGCGACCGCAGCGCCAATTGAAGACAACTAACGCATTTCGTCTGCTATAAGCACAGAAATTGGTGGATTTAGCGAAAAACACGGTGGGTTGATGCCTTTTTTTCGTGTCATTTTATTTCTTGTGAAATTACACATAAAATATCAGTTTTTTGTAAAAATGACATGTCACTATGGTATTTTTAAACGTTATATTCCCATGTGATGGCCATTCTCGCCGTTAATCGTATGTAATTTCAAATGCAATTTGTGCAAAAAGGAATACGGGTTGGTGTAATTATCTTTACTTTATTAGACAGAGGAACTTTAATTCTATAAGTGCTGAAAATATAAAAAAATGAAATGACTTTCACTTTTCGGATCAACCTCCTTAAGCCTCTGAGAGATGGCTCGTTTGGTCTGTCCCACGTAGCTTCTGCCGCAGCGGCAGGGGACCTCATATACACCCATGGAATGGAGGGGAGGATGTCTATCCTTCGGCGATGGCGGGATGTTTCATTTCTTTTTCCACCGTACAGAAGCGAGTGGTGATGTTACTTCCTATTTCGAAGACATTCCAGTCTTCGAAATAGGAACAGTAAACTTCTCTCATCACTTGCTTTCTTAGAACGGTGCCGGGACACAGAAATAATTCCTACTTGTGTGAAAATCAAACATCATCTGCAAGCTACGTGGGACAGACCAAGCAAGCCATCTCTCAAAGGCTTAAGGTGCATAAGAGAGCGATGGAGCTTCATAAATGGAAAGAGTCAGCGGTCGCCGAACATTATGCCTCGAGCCCTGGGCATAAAATAATGTTCGAAGAAACACGAGTTTTGGCTAAGACGGAGGATTATTATCCGCGCCTAATACGAGAAGCAATAGAAATAGCTAAAAGACCGAATAATTTCAATAGATAGGATGGTTACAACCTGAACCGTGTTTGGAAAGGTTCCTGGCACCTTCAAATGCACAAGGGCTAACGTCTTCCGCCCGAAATACAAATCGGCCCAAAAATGGGGCAATACACCGATGCTCCTACGAGCTCCGATGCTCCGATAAGAATGAGACGAAACCGATTTACACTCAGTCTCTTGATAACACTCCCAGTAGGATTGAAACGTTGAGTCAAAAAATGAATAGCACGCAGCATTTCCCTAAATGAAAAGCTACAGCAATAGATAAAAGAAGCTGCGCAAAACGTCAAGCAAAAAAGTGTTAATAAAGTTACATCCTGTTCATCCACCCTCATCGTGCTATCATTACATGGCGCAGTCTACAACGAAGAGAATCGGTGAAACACGATTTGGAGGAATTTTGAGAGGCAGAAGCCGGAGAAAGGAAGTCGAGCAGAATTTTTCCAGCACAATGGTCAACCCACAGCATTGGAATGGTGAAGATGGAAATGTGTGGCATTTTTTGTTCCCCCCCCCCCTCCCCCCCTCGTTGGACATTACCCCTCGGCGGACTAATTACCCTCCGGACTTAGCCGCAGGACTTGCTCGACAGGCGTAGCTAACGACAGACGGAGCCAACGACGCCAACAATGCCTACGATTCCAAAATGCATCGATTTCGTCTGCTTCGTTCGTCAGCTCCGTTCAGCAGCTCCTTTCAGCCGCTCCTTTCAGCCGCTCCTTTGCCTCACCAGATGCTCTACCACTTATATAGCCCCCAAAGTGCGGATGAAGACCAGAAGTTAGGCCATCGTACGAGCCGTTATTTAGTGTTCCCCCGCCATAGTGAAAAAAGAGTCCCGGATGAGCCAATCCTGAGTTTCCACCTCGCCCCCTTGAAATCATGCCACCTTTTCCTCCCGTCAATTTGCTCCGATGGAATTCCACGTTAAACCCCATTGCACTTTGACCTTCCAGAATATAGCCCCTCCTTACCCCAGAGAATACCTCCCCTCTCACGCCCTCTGTTCCAGTCGAGACGGCAAAGAGACGATATCGAGGCGAGGTGAGAGGAGAGTTAGTTTTTGTCGATTCTCCTTTTTGCGCCATGGACTTTTGGTGCAAGTTATTAGTTTTCCCGAAATTGTGAAGAGTATTTCAATTTTGTTGGTTTGTACCCTGTCTTTTGATGTTTAAATACAGTGTTTAATTACTTAGATTGTCATACTTTTGTGGTTTTTTCTATTTCTGACCTCATCTTGCTCACCCGTCTTGGAAAGAATATTTGTCCTTTGGACAAGCGTTTCTCGTGAACTGCTGTTCTTCTTTCGAGAAACGCTGCAAATGGTCAAAGTCAAAATGTATTTCACCTGCCACGGGCTCAACTGAACTTACAACCACCACCGCCGCTCTCTTTCGAGGGAAATATTTCCGAAAATTGGACGAAGTGGAAGAGAAAATTCAGCATATACCTGAAAGCCACGAATAGCCAAACTAAAAACGACGCAGTAAAAGTCGCCATCTTGTTGCACATGAATGGCCAGGAGGCACAAGAGAAATTCGACACGTTTGGACTAAATGCATCGAAATTGGAAAACTATGATGCTGTTGTTAATTCGTTTCGTGATTATTGCGTCCCACGGAAAAATGAGACCGTGTGCCGACATGTGTTTTTTTAACGGAACCAGAAACCGGACGAGCCGTTTGATGATTTTTTAACGAACTTGAAGAAACTTAGTTCTGATTGTGAGTTTGGTGATTTGAAAGACAAGCCTTATTTGTGATAGGATTGTTAGTGGCACAGACAACACACATTTGAAAGATCGTCTTTTGAGAGAGGAGAAACTTACACTTGAGAAATATGTAAGGCTATGCAAAGCAGCGGAGTTGGCTAGTTTACAGCTCAATACTTTGGACCAGAGCGAGCGAGTCGACGATATCCAGAGAAAGCTGATGCGGAAGCAGCGGTACAAAGCGGCCAGGCAGAATTGGAATTCAACGTCAAATCAAGGCCAACAACAGCAGCCAGGTTCGGACCAGCAGAGCAACCGAAGCGGACCAGCATTCACGGAGTCATCGTGCAGCAGATACGGATACAACCATCCACCGGGAAGATGTCCGGCTTTTAATAAGATGTTTAATGTATGTAATAAGCAAAACCATTTTGCTAGGGTATGTAAAAATAGAAACAAAGTCAATGTCATTGAAAATGCAGAAAGTGAAAACGAATGTTTGTTTATAGTGAAAATTAAGGCCGAAAGTAATAATATAAAAAAGTAAACAGAGTAAAGAAATGCTGGATAGAAAAGGTTAAAATTGTTGACGCGCGAAAAAATGTAATGTTTAAACTTGATTCGGGCGCAGACTGTAATGTGATCGGTTTACATAATTATGAGAAGTTGCAATTAAAGAAAAAATTAGAGGAAACAAATATGAAACTGTTGAATTATAATGGGTCTAGTATTAAAGTCGTGGGAAAATCAAGTTTGTTAACCGTAATAAAAGGTCAATTTGAAATTTTAGAAGTGTACGTGGTAGATCACAGTCTCGTAATTCCAGTAATCGGTATAGCCACTATGGAAGATCTGAATTAGGCAAAAAAATTGCAATAGCGTCAGTCAAAAAAGCGACCATTAAAAAAGTTGACGAAAACTTACATTTGTTTTCAGGCGTAGGCAAAGTTCGCTAAAAGTATGAATTCAAATTGAAACCAAACACAGTACGTCAAATTGAACCGTGTCGCAAAATTCCCTTTAGATTGTTGGAATCGTACAAAAGGTAATTGTTGGAAAGACAGGCCAAACAAAAAGAATTTCATGATAGGAAAGCGAAAGATTTGTCGAAGTTAGATATAGGTCAAAATGTTAGTGTAGAGAATAAAAACGGAACCTGGGTCCCTGCGTTGATATTACATCATGCCTAAAACGATAGATCGTACCAAGTACTGACGAATAATGGAAATGTTGTAAGGAGAAATAGATTGCACTTGAGTAAGGCTGGAATCAAACCGATTAGAATAAAACCAGTGATTACTTATGATACGGAAGTAACATCTGATCTTGAACACCCAGGTGTGACCGGCAATGGTCCCGTAGAATTTAATCAACCTAACACTCTAATTAATAGTTCACCGCCACGAGTAGACCATCCAAATGTTCAAAATGTTATTAACAACGATGTTGCCCAAGGCAACAAAGCACCTGTGCGTAGAAGTACCAGGAGCAGATTCAAACCGGCTTATCTTAAAGATTACCAAACATGAGTTTGTTATTATTTACCAGTTAGTAACCAAACTTTGTTATTATTGTATAAAAAAGGGAAGATGTAACGAGTAAGAGTTACCGCCATCAGGCGACAGCATTAAGTCTATGTTGGCATGGCGCCGGAAGAGTTTGTTTATGTTTGGCCCATCAACGATGCAAACGCGATATTTGTAACAAGAGTTCATAAAGTTACATGCTGTTCAACCACCCTCATCGTGTTACCATTACATATTCAAATTGAAATTAATGACGTCAAAGGAAACAAAATCGGAAGCCGACGTTCTCTTGTATCTGTTTTTCGCAACCAGCGCAACGGCAGCGAAACTAAATTTACACTATTCCATCAAAAACGTTTGTTTACAACTTGACTTCAAATCTACGCAATGTAATTCCTCGATTTTAAGAGCTTCAATACATTGTATCCTTGCAACTCAGTTGCGAAATTAGCATCACATAGTGTTGAGCGATAAAAATAAAATAAGATGCAATACAAGGTTTCTGTAACCCGAAATAATCGCGTTAGGCCCAACATGTATGAAGTTTGCACTAAGAAGGTTAAAATATTACCGGTTGTCCCTTAAGGAAGTATGGTAGGCCTAGCTTCCCTTTGCAAAGAAATGACATGTACACATTAGTTAACCGCAGGCCAACAACGTAGAGTATTAAGAAATCTTCGCGATATTAATAAGAAACATTGTCAAAGGACGCATGACCGACCTATAGTTGGCAACTAAACAAATGCGCTTACTGTTTTCCGGTTTACTCTTATTTAAAATTTGCAAACCCTAAAATAAGAAAATGCGGTCAAAATAATGAACTAACGCATCTGACAACCATTTTGTATGGGTTCTTCCCTTTGAAGAAAGAGTTTCGGCAAAGTTTAATACTTACACGCAGCAGATTCAAGGGTAATTAAAGTCCTAAGCCAAATGAATGTTACAATTAGCACCCCACTCCTATCGAGGCGAGAATGCTGTTAGGCAAAAAAATAACGCTTGAGTGTGCGTACCACGAATGAACCGACCTTGACATTCGAAATGCTATTCTTCAAATACCATTCACCGTTTCGGAGTCGCCATAAATTTGTGCGGAGGTAAACCACAAGCGTTGCTTTGTCAATGGCGGGCGTAGTATTTGAGCTTTCGGAGACTATCTCCCTCATATCGCTCCTCTCTCATCCTCCCAGATTTTTGGCGGGTGTTTACATCCGATCTAATATCTCTTTTGGCAAACACATGGACAGTTGCAGCCTCTCAAGGCCTCTTGCAGCGAGGACCATTTAAGGGCCGCGATGGGCTGAAATCGTCCGAACATCTACGCTCACCCATGGCTCTATAACCAGAGAGAACTTCAGCCCCACCTCTCTCCAAACCAACCCTCTCCACTTCCCAAGTTCCCCGCTCGCAGAGCTACCCGCGCTCACAATGCAGTGGGCACAACCCCCTTTAAGGGGACCCTCCAACGACCCCATCCCACCTCCGTGGATAAAAACCCTTCTTTCTCCGACCCCTTGCGATTTCTATCCCTCCCCGGAGGAGTAGGAAGAGGCATCTCTCCCCACACCACCCAGCTACCCACCCCACGGACCGTTCATCCCCCCAAACCACCCATCCTGCTACACCACCACCACCACTTGCTCCCCCTCTGACGTATCGATCTAACGCGGAAGGGGAGGTATGAGAAAGGGGGATGAAGGGGTCAGGGGGTAACGAAATGAGGGGAGGGAGGACACCTCTCCCTCCTCACCCCCCAGGATGGAAACGATGGTGGATGGTAGCGGAGGGGGGGGGAGAGAAAAGGGAAGGGGTGAGGGCGACGTGCGTTTCGGGGCGTCTCGACGCTCTGCCGACGGATGCATGGGGGACGCCTCACGGTCGCGCGGACGACATAGCTCTCGAGCGGCGACCTGGACACCTAGAGTGATTGGGTCGTTTGGTTAAGGGGAGGTAGGGGGAGTGGGTGGACAACAATGGGAGGATGAGGTGAGCTTGGTGCCCACCGCGAGGCGGGATGGGCGACTGGGAATGGGACGAAATTTGGTATCGGGAGGTACGTTCAGGGACATCGTCCATCAATGACGTCACGCACTTTGGGGAGAGGAAGTATAAGAGATCTGCAACATCAGGGGTTGTAGAGAAGTTAAGCTCAAAGTGATGTCACATTAGGACGCGAAAGTAAATAAAACGATACCACCCCATCTCGTTCCTCGGAATTCTAAAATTTTCCCCATTCCTAGCGTAGCGAATAAATAATCATGATTATCACTATCACTACACAAAAACTAGAATAGTTGAAAAAATACAGCTATCTGGGAAGATGAGTATTCAGCGACGGATGAAGCAAGAAGGATAAAGGAAGAAGAAAATACCTTGCAAAAAAGTAGTTCTCCAAAATAAGAATCTATTTGTGGTTGTAAATACCAGCTTGAAGAAAGGAAGAAGTTTGCCATAAGTTACATCTGGAACTCGCTTCTGTATGCCAGTGACGCATGTGCGAGATCAGTTGCAGAAAAGTCAATATTGAAAGCATTCGAAATGCGATGTTACAAATTAACGATGAAAAAAAATGGATAGACAAGAAAAACGAACAATTGATACCAAGAGTGGAAGAACATAAAAGTCAGTTAACAAATTAAAAACAATGGGAGACAATCTAAGCGACCAGATCTTGAGACATGATGGTCTGATGAAGTAAATCTTCCGGGGTATAGTGAATGGAAAGACAAAGGAATATCTCTAATGAGATTTAATAAGAACTACATGTACGGCGGTCTTTCAGAAGAAAATCTCAGGTATTCTTCACCACCACGTAATAGATATTTAGAACAAAGTGTGAAGGATTTAAAAGAGAAGAATTACGTTAATAATTGCATGTTAGTTGACAGGAGAATCGAATGTAGAGCTGAGTCAAACTTTTCTTGGGACCAATATCAAATGATGATCAGTCAGTAACCGTATTTTTGGTTTCAAGAATATACGAGCCACACCCACTCGTACCCACACGATTATTCTATCGGTTACTTTCTACATTCTAACAAAATTACCTACTCTTTTTTGCATCTGCAGCCAAATGGAGATACAGCGAATATTATTTTCCAAGTGCGCAGCACCCAACCAGTTATTCGTTTGCAGCCTGAATACATTATATTCGTTAGGATCCGTTGAAAAAATATGAAAATGAAGTTGTGATATGCACAGAGAAGAAAAGGAGTTGAGACAAGCTAGGATAATTGCGTTTATGTTCCAGCCTATTGGCAAACTTACCGCAGACTCGACCGCATTTAAAGTTATACGGAATTTCCTATGGTACATTCAAATCAGTTTCCAGGGGACTTTTAAAATATTAGGAACATTAGAGCATATTGTGAGCAACTTGATGATGAAAACATAATTAAAATGAATGATTTCCGAGCTGAGATTTAAAATGTCCATTTTCTGGCGAACATTAAACAATCGGGATAGGAGACATAAGGAGGGGATGAATAGATATTATATAGGTAGCCTGTCCATTAATAAATCTATAAAAACTCCTTACTCTGCACGTTAAATTCAGTGAATTTCAACGTGAACGATAAGGGTGTGATTGACTCGATTCTTACAATACACCCAAACGGTGGCTAGCAGAGTATTACGTAAATGTACATTACAATCATAATGGACCATACTAATGTAGCCACCTGCCACACACCCTTGCGGATACTGGCAGGGTATTACGTAGATGTAGGTAAGAAACTTAACGAAATAATGAAAGTTTAATCCTAGGCAGTTTTCTTATAGCTCAGATGCATTTTCTTTAAGTCTACTAACACAAACTACTTTCACACCTCGTACAACAGATGCTTAGTTGCATGTTCTCCATGGCACCCCTAGTGATATTTCACTCCCGGGTAACACACCTTGTCGGTGGCGTACAGGGTAATAGCAGACGTATTTGGCATTGAGGAAACATCTATCATCCACCCGGTAAAATAATGACAAGCTTGGCCATGTGAATCATTATATTAGAATTGAGTCAAGGGGTTGTCTTGACAAAGTTTATTCCCCATTGTATTTTCTAAACTGGATCCTTGCTCTTTTGAGTATTTCTTATCATCTTACGTAAATTATTTTAACACAGCAATTTCACTGAATAATTTATTCCGTATATACTTTTTAAGAAGCATCAACATTCTTCAGATACAAAATATAAGGCATATTTTCGTCGCAAAAAGTCACAATGTATATAACATAAGTAAGTACAAAAAGGAGGATAGAAGGATGAAGGTTGCACTGAAAAGAGTTGGGGAGGGGAACGGAACATCAAATTACTAACGATTGAGGCTAAATTAATTGAGCTGATTTTTTTAACACCTACCAAGAGGGCTTAAGTACAGCCATTAGAAGCCAAAACTCATGCATATTAGGGAAATATATATCCATATATTGTAATATAAACCACAATAGGAAACTGCTAAACTAGGAAAACCAAAATTCGAGGAGGTGGAAGAGTTCTGTTACCTGGGAAACCGAGCAACCAGCGATGGACGAAGTAAAGAGGAATTGCCCTTGCGAAAAGGGCATTGTACTATAAGAAGATTCTGCTTACAGCAGCAAATACAAGCGAGGAAGTAAGGAAACGTTTCATTAGAACATACAGTCAGATTCAAAAGTAATGCAACAAATCAAGCGGCGCCACTTTCGCCGCTTTTCGGAATTGAGTTTCTACCTGATCTACAGTCCCCAAGACCGTTCCCCATTCACATATACATGATGAAAATGCATAGGAAATGTGAATCCCCGGAAGAATAACAAAATTTTAAATACATTTTATCGATTGGCACGATGCATTAGAAAGAATATTTCTTCACGCATGTTTGTGGAACAACTTTTCCATAGGAAATATTACCCGAGTTGTATTCACGTATTTCGGAACGATCACGGCTGTCTTTTGCCTTTCCGGTCTTCGATTGTGATAATAGTGATTGCATTAACCTTGTTCTAATTGCTGTGAAAACTCATCTGAACTGCTTTTCAAGGAGACATAAATGCACAACTTGAAGTACTGATGCAAATGAGGGATATGAAAAATGTAAAGATATAATACTAAAGAATTATTCGTAGAACCATGGCCGTGATGGGTACGGCAGGTCAATTAATATAGTGCTAGGCATGGGATCGATTCCGTCTGATGAATTTTTTTTTCTCCGTGCACTACTTCTAACACTAGTTCTCTATGACATTACTTTACGATGAGCATTCAAAAAGTAATTTTTTGTCCTTTTTCCCTATTTTACTGATCCATAGAGATCATTAGAAAAGTATTTTATTTTAATACAAAACTGAAATTCATTTTATGCACACCCCTGCGAAAATTATCAAGAATATTTCCTGCCCGTCACTTCGTAAATAAATATTTTTTTAAATCGAAGATATAATTCCTCGGGTAACACTCAGGGTACTCTTACGTCAATAAATAATTTTCCAATTTACCAATAAACTCCTGTTAATTTTTTTAAAAACGCAGAATGAACGCAAGACGAGTAACCTACCATGACAAACCAATGAAAATTGCAGTGCCAGCTTTATGTCGTGAGTTGGTCGATTTTTTCTCTTTTGCTATGGCTCCTACGTATGCGCCTTACGGACAATCAGGAGAGACCAGCAGGGAGCAGCGATAGTGAAGAAAATTTGAGAATACAGGCATGAGACAGAATGGTATCACTAGGTCTTTTACAATTACAATTTAAAGAAATTGCCTATTTTGCTCTGCTTGCGAAAAATTCTGATGAATATTTTATTAAAAGAAAGAAGCATAGTTTGGTCGGGAATAAAAAAATTATTTCTTCATTAATTTTCATAGAACAAATATAAAACTCCTTGAAGTCCTGGTATCTTATTCATTCGAGCATTGTTTGCATTATAGCCTTTACTATATTTGCTGGTTATCGCAGATTAATCATCGTGTCCACTTTTGGATTAACGAGAAATTAGCATAATAAAACTACTGCCTTGCTTCTTTTAGAAGCTTCTTAATTTTGTGATAGATTGATGTCATATTCATCCGTATACATGCTAATTAACCGTTGTCTCCAAAACTTAAGCAAAGAAAATTTCACTTCTCACGGGAAACTATGTTTCAGTGAAACAGCAACGGATAAACATTGGGTAACTTGGAGTTAGGATTGTTTCAGAAACGGCTAGATATGAGAAGATCGAAGAGAGATTTTTTGCTGGATGAAAGGATACAAGGAAGGTAGCGAGAATTAAAAAACAAGTTCAAAGAGTGAACCCCGGAGGTGCTTCAAAACAGAACCTTCAGGACGAATAAGGGCGGCAATGTTGTTTGATGGAGCTGCTGTCATCAAAAGGCAACCATGAATAATTTGTAGCAAATCAGCTATAATGCGGTGACGTCGCAAGACCATAAAACCTGTAGTAAACGAAAAACACCGGGATGCTAGGTTTGAATTCGCTCAGGCATATGCAAAAATGAGTCCATTCTACTGGGATTTGGTCATTTTCAGTGATGGAAAAACCTTTAGAAATGATCAACATTGCATCCTACATATAGTATTTTGTGATGTCACCGCGATTCTGTATCTGAAGTCTATCCTGCATTGACCCCTTTATGTTTTGAAATATTGTTGTTCTTTGGGATAAACTGTCTCACACTTTTCTCACGGAAGCTTCCAAAGCTTATTCTATCCTCTCACCCTCATTTTTCCATTTACTGACAATGAGGCCCCAGACGTTCTCAATGGGATTATGGCCTGACAAATTTGACGGCCACGGTAGCACCTCAATACTGCGAGGCTGCTAGAAGAAGCGTGTCGTTTCTGCTGATCTATGGATGGGTCCTGCACAAAAACTACGTCCCCTTCCCTCAGGCACGACCTCGGCATATATATGGCAGCAATTGTGTCCTTAAAATACCCACGTACTCCCGGGATTTCATTTTTCTCGGTGTTTTGACCAAAAGCCTCGCCGAAGACATTGCCCCCCAAAAGCTCAGACTTATGTGGCCAGGTCTATTATTTCTTAAAATAAGCTCTGCCTTTACCTGCGAAAAATTCTAAATGGAGTTTTGATAAAAAAATTAACTAATCACAAGGAATGTTGACTCCATTTCTTGATATTTTATCTGGAGTTACGTGGGCGCCATATTTGAACTTTTCCATGCTGGTCGGTGCTGCATAAATGGTGCTGCAAATAATATGGTGCTGCCCCCCCCCCCCCCCCCCCAAATGCGAATATTTTTCTTTATTGACCCAAAACTGAAAGCCTAAATAATTTTTTTCCTATGAAGTACGCTTTTATGTATATTATTTAACTAAATAAGACTTTATTTTTCATTTTACAAGAGCCGCAGTACAGCAAAATAACAATATTTCATGAATAAGGGTAACAAAATAAGCACACTGAAATGCGTCTTTTTGCAGATAGTTTGTTACGAATTCCTGGAAGGAGACGCCCGGACCACCTTTTTCCTGGGGTGTACTCCATACCCAAGAGCCCCCGAGGCACGCAGGTGCCCCAATCTCTGGTCTGGAGCCGCCCCTGGCAGACCGGAACATGGATGTGAAATTTTTAAGCTCTATTATCTCTAGTACCGAAGAAGTAGGAATTATTAGCATGCGCTCGTGTGGTTTTCACCGTGCTAGCACCGAAAAACACTTTCGGCAATGAACAATACTTAAAAGCATAAAATAAACCCTAGGAACAACGCTGAGCATGAATACTGACAAAACTGCGTTTACGAAGCGATATTCTATTGAAAGGCACCAAATTAGTTTTTGTGAAATAAGAGAGAAAATTCCAACATCAAGTAGCAGCAGTAGGAAAAACCTATTTTCAGCGCTCCAACTGATTGTGAGAGCAAGAATAACCCCCAATGAATTTTGGGTTATTTTAAATAACAAACTGTTGTAATTGCAATTAAAGCATTTATCCCAAAACATAACAGTGAGCGTAAGTTATCCAGTTGGAGTGAGACGATAATCGAAGATTTTCCCAACCCCACCACACGGTCGTAAAACTTTGCGAGTCCGACATTTCCAAAGACGATGGCGACCTTTGTGTGGACTCATAGTTTCCGTGAGCACAGAAATTATTTTTCTTTCAAATCTTCTTGGTGATAAAGAATAGTTGCATGTGATTTTAGTGAATATATTGTGAACAAATCTCAACATAAGACATTTTTCCCGGGCGTTCCGGTGCTGGGCTTTCCTGACTGTCCGTAAGGCGCACAGGAGTCATACCAAAAGAGAAAAAAAAGCGGCCTAGTCATGGAAGAAACCCGTTCTGCAGCTGTGTTTGTTTGGTCATGGTGGGTTATTCATCTTGCGCCCATTCTATAATAAATAGTGATCTACCGGTAATGGTAGGTTTGAATAGTCCATAAGCAATATTTCACTGTTTGTAACTTATCTATATAAATAATAAACTACAGTGAATAAACCCACCCTAAGCTACATCCTTCTTTAAATCTCCGTAGGTTTTTCCTTTTCATCTTATCCAAAATGCCTATCCTTTTCCTCCCTCTTCCTCTTTTACCAAGCATTCTTCCTTCTATAGCTTCTTCTGAATCCCAATGCCCCACAATATTCCCGTCATCCACACTCTTTGTTTACCTCTTATACTTCGCAACAGTTTTCTCTCCTCCCCAACACTATCTAGCACTTCCTCAATTGTTTTTTTATCCGTATATTTTACATTCTTCTCCAAACCACACCTCAAAAGCCTCCAATCTGCGTTCATATTATTTTGTCATTGTCCACGACTCTGATCCATACAACGTTACGCACCATATAAATGACTTTACTAATAACTTTTTTTTATAAAGGATACCAACAATTCTTTCTCTTTTACAAATGCTTCTTTTGCCAGTGCAATTCTCCTTCTACCTGATTTTCTACCAGTACCCATTTTGTTCTAAAATACTTCCTACGTCTGTAAAATATTCCCCCTGTTCCAATTTATTACCTCCAATTTGAATATTTAATTTTTTTTCGAAAATCTCACTACTTTCGTTTTCTAATAACTAGTCTTCATTCCAAACTACTCACGCTGATCGTTTAACTCACTTACCAATCACTGTAATCCCAAAGCTAATTTATTGACCAACGCTTTATAATGTGCAAATATAACCAACTTCATCAACTCACCCCCCACTTTCAAACCCTAATCTACTCCCTCCCATGTCTCTCCTCTCCCCATGCTTCTCTCTCGTGCGGCAGGAAGCACGGGGCAGGAAACGTTCTCGATAACTTTCGCAGGGGTATGCATATAATGATTTTTCATTTTTATATGAAAACAATAATTTTCTAATGATCCATTGAATCAGTAAAATAGGGAATAGGGACAAAAATTACTTTTTGAATGCTCATCGTAAAGTAACGTTATAGAGAACTAGTGCACGGAGGAAAAAATGTCATCAGTCGGAATCGATCCCATGCCTAGCACTATGTTGAACCACCTGCCGTAACCATCACTGCCATGGTTCTGCGATAATTCCTTAGTATTATATCTTAACATTTTCATATCCCTCATTTGCATCTGTACTTCAAGTTGTGCATTTATGTCTCCCTGAAAAGCAGTTCAGATGAGTTTTCACAGCAATTAGAACAAGGTTAATGTAATCACTATTATCACAACCGAAGACCAGAAAGTCCAAAGTCAGCCGTGATCGTTCCGAAAAACGTGAATCCAACTCGGGCAATACTTCCTGAGGAAAAGTTGTTCCACAAACATGCGTGAAGAAATATTGTTTGTAATTCATCGTGCAAATCGAAAAAATGTATTAAAATTTTGTTTCACATTTCACACCGAATATTCACATTTCCTATGCATTTTCATCATTTATATTTGAATGGGGAACGGTCATGAGAACTGTAGAACATGTAGAAACTCAAATCCGAAAATTGGCGAAAGTGGCGCCGCTCGATTTGTTGCATTACTTTTGAATCCGACTGTACATCTAGAGCATTATACTACATGGTAGCGAAGCATGGACAATAACAGCTGCAGATAAGTCCAGGCTGGAAGCATTTGAAATGTGGTGCTACCGAAGAATGATGAAGATTAAATGGATCGATCGAGTGACAAAGGAAGAAGCTTTAAGCAGAGTGGCAGAAAATAGATGTCTACTGAAAACCTTAAAAAGAAGACGGGACAACTTAATCGGCCACATCTTAAGACAAGATCTGATAAAGACAATCTTAAAAGAGATATTTTTTCCTCGAAGTTCATTTTTAGTTTCCATCTAACGATTTCGAGCATAAAATAACGATTTCGATTTAGAGTAACCGTCCTCATTGCTGCCAAAAGAAAGGCTGAGAATGAAATCTCGCACAAGCCTCTCGTGTCGATCTAGTGCCGCCGTATACCTTATCGGTAGGTTTGAATATGGAGCTAGAATCCAAATAAAGAGGACCAACCAGACTCGAAATAATTCGTAGTGATAATGGTATTCGTGTCTCAAGAGTGATGGGAAGACCTCTGTTATCGCTATCAGGACAATTTATGACTAAATGCTATGAATAATTTCTAATCCCATCTATCCCATGTATTATCCGATAGCGTTAAATATATTTGATGAAATCATGCATGCTCCAAGCGTATTTATTTCAGTTTTTCTGAAAGCAAGCAAAATTTTCTCAACGTCGCCACAAAAGTCTATGGCACAGGATTTACCAACCATGTACCCAGTAAATGCCTCATCAGCACAAATATACTTTTAATTCTTTAACGTTAAACGCTTTATTCGTATGTAGGTAACTAGTGCATGTCTAGTAGGTATTCAATCACCCCCTACCTTGCATTGCACCATCGAGATTACGGTGACCTCAGAGATGCTGCGTCATGATCTACACGAAAATTTAAACATTTCTCCGTAGTCACACTAAAAAATGTTCCCAATTTCCAGTCACTGAATATTCTTGCACAATTTCTCTGGCCAGGTAAAGATTAGAACGTTAAAGACTTCACATTAGTGGGATAGAGTAGTAAAAGAGAAGAAATACCCCACAGTTATTGATGCAAAACACAAATCTTCACAGCAATTAGGTGTCTAGTTCTTTTTGGAATTAGCTAAATCGAGAAAAAATCTGTCTAAATAATGAAAAAAATTGGCCTTTTTACATCGACGCAAAATATTAAAAGCGAAATCGTAGGCCACTGCTTGTATTTTAGAGCGAAATATTGGAAAAATCCTAATAATCCCACCATGACATGCTTCTTATTTTCAAAAATACCACAAAGAGCTACATACGGCTGTAGTCCGTACCAAAGATTACGACTTTTTCACGCTTATTTCAAAGCTACCATGGGAGAATCAAATTCGAAATGTTTTTGGCACAGCACTGAAAATATTGGGTCTATCAAACGAATCGTGGGCAAGTTGTCAGTTGGAAAAGTAATTGAAATACGTTACTTTGCACTTGTAAGGCCTCACCTGGAGTATGCATCAAGCATTTGGGATTAAATTAACAAAGATTTGATTCGGAAGTGAATAAGAACAACAAGAAAGCAGAGCATTCTGTAACAAGCCATTCATCTACATAATACTCTGCAAGCCACCATAAAATTGTGTGGCAGGGGATGGCCCTTATGAACGTACAGAAAGTGTCACTCGGCTATTAGCCGAGCTTGGTTGGTAAACCTTAGACACTAGAAGATTCATCACAAGATGTAAGTTACTCGAATAATTGGAATCAGATGAATGGGATTCTGAGGCTGCAAGTTATATTTATTACTCCACGCTTCACCAGCAAGATAGACAATATGCGACAAATTAAGACAATTGACCGTCGGACCAAGCAATACGTAAATTCGTTCTTCACCCACACAATACACGACTAAAACGCAAACGAAGTATAATTCTTTAAAACACATTACACACCATACTGCATTACGAATTTTAAGTTATTTTTTTCAGCTTCACTCAACTGCATTGCTGGTTAACTACCACCCCTGCCACACGCCCTTGCGGCGAATTACGGGGAAAGATGTAGGTGAATATTTGAGGCTTTCATCAATCCCATTCGTACTTTAAGCAGTAAAACTAGCCAAGAGCGAAGACTATCGATAATAAAACGGATTATGCTCATGCACGGGTAGAATTTAAAGATACGAAAAGATGATGGACGAAAATGAGTGCTGGAAGAGAAATGATCGAAGCTTTGATGGAGGGGCTGAGGAGGCAGAGGAAGGGAGTGAGCTGTAGAAGGGGGTAGCAGGGCTACGAACTCAGTTTTGGGGGAACAGCGTGATGACAATGAAGAAAAGGAGGGGATACAAGAAGGGGGAAGCATCGGCGGGAACGTAAGGGGGAAGGAGCTTTCGTAGCGAGGGAAGGGGTGCTTCTTCCAAGGGTAGAGGTTTTGGGTCCCAAACCCACACCTCGAACCCAACTCCCCAAAAATCCTTCCATCACAGACTTTCTCGGCTCCTAGGGTTGATGGTGAGTGACGAAGGGACACCATATCTAAGTACCAACACGTGCACCGAAGATTCAGGATAATAATATGAAGGTTCTATGAGGAAAAGTCCATGTCAGACTCAGAGCGACGTTGAGCGAACTTCAGCAAAGAGTAGATGTGTCGGCATTACAATGTAAAAGACTGGCATGCTCTAACTTTCCAGACCACCAACCGTGCTAAGGAGCCATAAAACACGAACTACAAAAATGGGAGGAAACCGGACTAACTACAATTCAAGGCAAAGATCTACATGTCTGCCCTGCAAGCGGCCGCAAGTGTTTTTGGCACGAGGTGGTAGGATAGTAGCCGTTGAAAGAATTTTTGGTAACATCGACAAGAAAGACAAAAAAACTTGGGAGATAATTATTATATCTATGTATATCTTAATACCCCGCCAGTGAAGTCATAACGGTAATTGAGGAGAGCGACGTTCCGTGGTCGGCGGCATGATGGGTGCCGCGGGAATACCGCAAGACGGCGCCACCAAGGAGGAGGAGGACAGCGTTATTCGAACTCATTCCTTGGCAGAGAGCTCGTCATAAAGTATCAACTCATCTCCGACGCTTCATTTGTCAGCGTAACGATAGATGGGGATGCCCGCGGATCGGAATCGAGTTTCCTCCCGAGATTAATTATCGACTCGGCAGTAGAAATGCAAATTAACAACTAAGAGCTATCCAAGATTTCCTTACGCGAAGCATTTCCATCGTCAAGGATTCACACCACGCACCTTTCAACAGCAAAGCTCTCGCAAGTGGCAATTAAAAGGATATTAAAAACAATCTCGAAGCAAAATAGCGAATAAGGGTTTCGGTAACACGTTGTCGCCGCATAGAATACTGCGCGAAGGACGATTATAAAAAAGGTACGATGACGTAGCTAACAGAAAAATAATGCGAATCAGAAACTATAACTAAGATCAACTTTAAGGATCAAAATAAATCAGTGAAGGAATTATATCGAAGAAGGGACATAACGTACCTTTGCCAAAGGAATGTTCATTTTAAGGTCAATATGATGCCCACGCACCATAATAGAATGGAAATGTTTCAACAACGAAAATCTTCAAATAAAACAAAAACTGAATATTATATAACCGTAATTATAGAACGCCAGAAAGTAATTATTTTAAGTAAAATAAGACTTAAAAATATTGACAATGTGTCAAATCCTAACGTAAGAATCTAAGATACATCTATCACAAGGATACAAATAATAAGGTAAATTTAATAGTATTATTTTCCACTGGACTGAGGGACTCATTTGGAAGTCATGTTTGCCTTAGGATTACGTTGCCGTTTAATGGTGTGATATGACAGAAGCTCTTGCGTAAGTTAACTACTACAATAAAACTTACCTATAATCCTAAAGTTCAATAAATTATTTCCTCTCTCTTTCCTCGAGAACTTATCATAGCTACCGTTACAGAGACAACGATATCCGTTAAGGTTTTCGCGGCAACCTGGCAATTATTAAATTTATCATAAGCACATCTAGCCGTTACGCACATAAAAAAATCGAAAGAGAATACTTACTTTACCTTGAGTACATTACTCAATTACTATATCAGCTCTAAAAACTTAATATAAACGTGAAGTAAGAAAAGATGCCCATGAATATACCACAGGGCAAATTATGGAACGTGTTACCGCTGCCTCTCAGAAAATCACACGCCATATAATCCTAAACACACTAGTAAATTCTGGTACTCTTATTCTCTGGTGGCACTAATTACGTTACCTGCAGATATTTAACACCAAGAATCCGTATGACCGAGGGAATATTCTTTTTATTTCAACGTTGTTTAAATACGCCGACCCAAATTAGCAATCCAACTACCCCTAGCTTAAAATGTGACTAAATATTTTATAAACGCTTTTGAAAAAAGCCTATCATTCGTTAGAGAATTGACTAAAATCTTATGGACTCTTTTATACTATATGGGCAATAAGTCAGCGTTTCCCAACTACGGTTCCATGCTATGGGTCCAGCAAGAAATAGTAATGAATGACTGCCGTAACAAATAACTGACGATAGATGCCGTTTGTTGAGGTTCTACAGAGCATCGGTATTATTCCAAGGATTCCACTATGGTTAAAAGGATGAGAAACGCTGAATTAGGCTAATTATCCAGTTTCATCAAAGGATATACGATTTACGCAGATGATTGCTCTTCGTTTTTTTCACCACATTTACGAACAAAAAGGGCGGCTCAGGGCTTCCTCGTCAACATTTATTTTTAATGCATTGTTCATAATATTAGGGGGTGGGTTGGATATATGGTTGGAATTCAACTTGAGAGGAAGAATTTTTCATTGGCGACGGCCTCTACCCAAGTGATTTGTGGAAAGCATTCGAGTTCAGTACTCCGTCCGTTGGATGAGACGCTAATCCGTGGTACCCTTGGCGCCTTCCAATAAGAGCAGGCAAATGCCGATTTCTCTTCATCTTTCCTCCTCACCCTTCCATTCCCATCCCTGTACGTTTCCTTCCGGTCTGAAGCGCATATTGTTGCGGATACAGACTTGAAAAACCACAGATTTCATAATATCAAATACCACTAATACCCCATCCCACTTAAGCCTCCCACAAATCGTCCGGTATCTGTCTCCGAGGATAAATAAATCTTCGCAAAATGCAGCTTCGCCGGATCCTTCGCCTAATCCTCCAACCGCCCGCGTCTGTTGATAACTCTTCACATGTTAGCGGAGGACCAGATTCTTCTATACCGTATCAAGAAGCAGCGAGAATATTATATAGAAGAACAGCAGAAAATTCATTATCCGCTATCGCGAATCTGGCCGCAGATACTCCAAAACCTTGGGACGCCTATCCTTGGCCAATCTCTTCAACGAGGTCGGTTGAAACTCAGCATCCAACTCGCGCCGCTACACGGTGGGCTGAAATCGAACATACTTTTGTGTGGATACTTTGCTAACCACTTCAATATTTCTCGCTTTTTCAAGGTTTTGTACTCTATTAGGACTGCTAATAGAGTATGTGATTTGATATTACCATATATGCATCGGCTTCGTGGCATAATTTTTACTACCTAATGGTTTGCTCATTAGTTTCTTTCCCAAAAATAATTAATATTTCATGCATGTGATGGTGCGGTTTGAATGAGTCAATATATTTAAGGAAAATTTCCAGTTACGCATACTATTGACTAAATTACAGCCACCTATCTGGTTATTACGTAGCAATTTAAGAACACTTAACGGGGAGGGAGAAATTTCAAAAATCGAACCATCTAGCTATCACTAAACTTATGACAATATGGACACCAGCAGCCAAGCTGAAATTCAAATCGAGACTTGGGACGAGACTTGAAACGAGAGTATGGGACGTTATCGACCTGGCCAAAGACGCTACACGTATATCTCTGTGAATTCTAATATTCCTCTCATTCCTAATGATCGAGAGAATGTAATACAGGGCAATGATTTTATCAGGGTTTTTTGGCCTAAATAATAAATTTCGTGCTTAAAGCACTTCCACACTCAATCGTCCCCAAACCGATATATGTACAATCTACATGAAAGCGTATATTAGCATAGCTCTAACGATAGTTACTATGATTGGAAATCATAATATCAAATACCACTAATACCCCATCCCACTTAAGCCTCCCACAAATCGTCCAGTATCTGTCTCCGAGGGTAATAAATCTTTGCAAAATGCAGCTTCACCGGATCCTTCGCCTAATCCTCCGACCAAATTTAAAACAGTAAAAATGCTAGTGGAAGAAGTGAAGAATGAGACACAAGGCAAAATAAGGGAAATGGGAAAATATAATTACAGATAAATAGAAAAAATGTGATACTCAATAAAAAAAATATTTCGATAATTAAGCTTATGTCTATTCTTCAAATGGTTCATTTGTAGTAACGTGTATGGCGTTATTTTTTGTATTCAATTGCTCCGAATAGCAAAACGTCAATATTATTGCAGAATCCTTAATATCATGTCAATTCGCTTTTTCGAATATTCTTTTCTTTTGGAGTATGAATAAAATTGTACTCGCCTATTTCCTCTTTAAGCTAATAGTTTCGGCTCTCTTTTAGGGGTAATGGTGTTAATGATTTAAAATATGCTTCTACTGTAATCACACGTTTACAAATGTATAAAATACAAATAGGAGTGAAAAATGCGTCATTTCGGATGAAGGCAAAGTACTTGTTAAATTGTCTCGCCGAAAGGTTGCATTTGGAAGTGAATAATGTAGTTTTAAAGATTTTTAGTGATTACATTAAGAAATTCTTTCATAATGGATATGAGTCGCGGTGGGAGCGAAGCTTACGGAATAACAAGAGATTTTTGATGCGCTATGGCGAATGGCAAAAGGTAAATGCTGTTTTTCCCGAATACTTGATGCAAAATTTTCCAGGTTCTTCAACGCCACCCTGAAAGTATATCCTTGCGATTTAAGATTATTAAGAAATAACCCTGTACTTTGAATAATTATTTAAAATCAAATTTATGCTTGAATTGTAACACTTATTAGGCACTTCTGGGCGCCAGGAGAAATGTTTTCGCACTAGTAGCAAAAGATCAAAGGGAAATAAAACAGTAAATCTGAGATCGTCTCATTCTGCGGTAACTTATCATTCGCGGCCTCTATGAGTTTACAATAAGAGGAGGATGAAGCATCCTCCAAGCTCCTCAAAGAAATTACCACCACCACACCAATTAGGTTGAGAAGAGTAGGTACTTTCAAAGTGGAAGAAAACTGACATGATGCCAGAGGAAGATTCCCTATTGCTAATTATTTCCATGAAACTCTCGAAGAGTCAGTATATAGGTGTGCATGAGTCATTGTCAGGAGCAGTAGCGTGTGGCGCCTAGTAGACCAAGTTTTCGCGGCCTTTAAGGTCCCAAAATCAGGGTGATATTGCTTTCACCAGTATATACCGAGGTCTTCGAAAAGTAGCAGAATGTCATGGCCCTAAATTATATCCTAATTAAGAAAAACTACAGATGGTTAAAGTGCTACTTATCCAGGTGAAGTTACTATTTTAGACGAAGCTTGTGAAGTTAAACTTCAAAGTCTTTGATCATTCAGCATCGCGTAACTTGGAATCTATTTCCAGAGATTCAACAACCTCGCATAATACAAATTGTACTACAATTTGTAAATATGGCTTTGACGGAAGCTTAGGCCATTTTCAGTTCTAGCAAATATGGCACTGAGAATTGATGTCGGATGAATTCTTGTTCATCAGCTCCATGCTCCGCGGTGCACCCGAAGAAAGCATTCTTCCAGTACCTCCTAGACCTTTACTCCACTTGATAAAATGCGTAATTTTTTCCGCGAATTCATCAAAATGTACTAGACGGAGGCTCTTGTCACTGTTTGTATCTCGAAAATCTCCATAGCGGAGTGGATGCGGCTACAATCCATACCACACACTTGCCGCCCCGTTGCAGGCGGGTTAGACCAGACTCGACCGCGTGATCGAAAAACTAATGTGAAATTCAGCGTCGCAAACGGTCGCAGCTCATCGGATTCGAACTATGGAAGCTTTGTAGAGTTTCCCCATATAAGTTAATCCCTCGGCGATGCAATTTACCTTTTCTCTACATATATTAAAAAAATGACTAAAAATGAGGGTCCGCCATTTTGTTTAATATATTCGGTAAATAATAATAAAAATGTGTGTAGACTACATCAAAACAAAGATAAGAAGCTGTTTCATCTGATTACATCACCTTTCATTCCAATTCATCACCCATAAGGGTTCAGCAAGCAAGAAATTTTGACGATTTCGTGAGAAAATTGAGTGTTGACCATTTTTGCGAAATTTGTGCATCTCTGACCTAATGCAAATTGTTAATTTTTCAGTACTAAGGAAAATACCTTGAATTATCGGATGCACAGGTCTTTTGAGCATATTTATGCAAAGTTTCAGATTCCTGGCTTGAAAAAATCACTTTTTGAATTTTGGCTAGATATTTTCGATTTCAGCTCACTGTGCGCCGCCCCTAAGCAACTCTAAACACCATAGCCAATACCCACGTGGCAGCATCCGGGGAAAGCCTTCTTCGGTGGAAAATGGAAACATAGCCCTCAAAGGTATGCACATGACCCAGGATTGAGTTCCAAATGAGGACGAGTTAGTGTGATTTCAACATTAACGGCCTCCCACCCTGAGGTCCTGGGTTCAAATTCCGGTAGAGGCAGATATTTATCGTCGGTATACCGGCCCGGATTCTTTGTAGAGTATTCGAATTGAGTACCTACCCCATCCGTCGGATGACACTAAGCTATTGATGGAATCCTTGGCTTCAATTTTTTAGAGCAGACGTATACCGGCGCCGGATTTCTATCTATAACATTGTCCTTACACTTCCATCCTTGCACATTTTTTGGTCAAAGGTTTGAAACTTCTTTAAGTGCTTTGCAGACTTGAAACCGCAGCTGAGTAATAAAATAAAGAATAACATTATACACTCAATCACCATTACTTTTTCCCCAGCCACACACCCTCGTGGTGACTAGCAGGGTATTGCGTAGACATTGATGTTACTTTTCTTAATACTTCCTCGTGTTATTCGGTGGAAAAATTTTGTCTCCATCATTCCTCTGTAACATCACATTTAGAATGTTTGTATTCTAGTACATTGATGAAAACGATCGATAAATGCGAGGTCGAATAATCGATTAAGCGCTAAGTGATCTCTGTTGTTGACACTTCTAGCAATAGCAGCATCTGACGCATCTTACTAATCTGTGCAAGAAAAGGTAGCAAGGTTTGGTTAGCCGATTACTAATTACTTTCATCGATTACTCGAAAGTAGGAGGCAGTCTAAGGTGATTAAGCCGTGCATTTTTGGCGAGCTTTCACCCACTGCCGCACAGCCTCGCGGTGGTTCTTACGGTATTACGTAGATGTAGATATCTCCTTCCACACGTAATTGAGGCATTTATCAGGGTAAGACGTGGATGCAGATGAGTAATTCACACCAATGGACCGGACGGAAGGAAAAACCCTGCCCAATGTACGGCGCGTGGCATACGTCACTGATATGAGCGGCGCCTCACCAGCATTTCCGCATTTGACAGCCGGTGGATGGAGGGGAGCGCCATAACCGATGAAAACGTTCCCTGCCACCGCATGATCTTCCCGTCGAATTAAATTCACGCGAGGCATGCAGGGAACTCGGAGAATTTACGCTCGCTCGCGCAGTCGACGTTACCCGAGCGAATTCGAATTTCGTGAGATCGCTGCCGAGGGCGCCGCCGCCCGCCGTCGCCGGGAGAACAACGGACTGCTGTGATCCCTCTCCTCATGGTGGGACGGGAGTGAATTTCGGCGAAAATCCAACACGGTCCCTCCTCCCCTCTTTGCGAGGCACGCCTGTTCATTTCGCTGAATGAGCAACCTTCATCACGGCTGACCAATTTTGTCCCGACTGCCGTCCTCGCTCATCAAAATTCCTCGGTCGTCCAGCCCCCCTCCTCCGCGGGACGAATCGACCTTAACGCATCGCCCCGCTCGGCTGTCGATCAAGGTTTTCGAAGCGTCGCACTCCGCAGAAAACGTATTCCGGTCGCGAAAATACGTAACGAAATTGTGATCGCCACCACGCAACTACAACAGCCGGCGGCTGGAGCAGCAGAGGCGTTTATTAAGAGGAGGCAAACGACTGCTGGAGTTACTTTCACCAACAGAAGTGTGTATTTCCTTTGGGCGCGAATTTTTTGCGAGAGAATACGGGTGAAAAAAACAAGATTAGATCACTTTCGACAAATGAGTACACGGTTTAACGTTCCTTATGCAAAAGGGAGTAGGAACACTTAGTGGCACACCAAAACCATTACCACTGTTCAACAGGCGACCATCCCGAGGGCCCAAGATCGAATTCCAGCATTGTATTCTGTAGAATGCCGTTTCTAGATGGGTGCTTTATTCAATTACACATGAATAGAATCTTCTGTTAAGTCGAATCCGGTGAAAAAGTTCCAAACTTGTAAAACACACATCATTCGATTTGATTATTACTATTAAATTAGAAAGGCAGACTACCGGTACTAAGTGTCGAGAGGATCGTGAAAAATCTAATATCAGCTTCATCGGAGGTAAAGTACCTGATCCGGGATAAAAGTCTGAAAATAATTCATCTTCCAAAGGGATACGTAGGTGAACTATTTTAGAGTAGTTTGTAGTGCATTATGCATGTATTAACCCCTTAAATACTAATGATACTAACAATATACATAGTTGCATGAGACCCTACGGTTGCTTCACTGTAAAAAGTTTATCTGATTTTCAGTGCGATCTGAATTTAAGCGCTGTCTGATTTTACGGTAGTGGTCTAAATTTAAGACTCAACATGCGTGAAAATCAGACACACCTCGTCTTATTTTAAGAACTTAACAACAGCATATTGAAATAAAAATAAGATGGTTGTGATCTGAAATTCAGACCACCCGGGCTGAAAATGAGCAAGCCTTGGTTGGCTCCGCAATTGGAGCTAACCCGCCAATAGAAGAGACTGATGGGCGGAGCGTAACCAGGGAGATGGAATTAAACAAGGATTACGAAGTGTAAATAAGTAAAATTCGAAGTCTAGTTAAATTTCATTGTAGGTAGGTGAAATATGTTTCGTGCGATGAATTAATGGTGTGAGAATGTGGCGTTGATACTTCGTTTGTTTGGAGAAGGGAGCCAGTTGTGTCTGATTGACGTATCCTGAGACTAAACTTCCTTATTTTGTCTACATGGCAGGGTTGAAAGAACTAATAAATAGTCGCCCTCGTCAAGTGACAAGTCCCTGCCTTGGTTTGTAGATACTGGCACATATCTTTGGTATCGAAGACTTTGTATGGATAACTTTTTTCCAATAAAAATACAAATTTTCATATTATCTTTTAAGTTATTTTTAATGTGTTCCCATTTCAGCCCTGAAATCTTTTTCAATGTAAATTCTATGACTTACGTTTGCTCTATCGAAGAATTTAGTCAGCAAAACAGTATCATCGAGTAGAAATATGAAACGTTAGGGTTTTGGTTTGTGTTCGTGTGAAGTGTTTAAATATGTATTTTATAATTCGACATCCCATAAAAGTAGGCTTTAATTTAAATAGCAACCCGCATTGTTACGTGGGACTTATTTTAAGATAGGGTCATGCTGAATTTAAGACAGCCCTGGTCTTAAATTCAGCTAGGGCCTTTCTTGGTCTGATTTTCAATCCTGTAGCTGTCTTAAAATAAGACATCCCCTCAAAGTATTTGAAATTCAGTAGCAACACGCATTATTACCAGACTAGGGCTGTCTTAAATTCAGCATGGGCCTATCTTAAAATAAGGCCCACCTGATCTGATTTTCAGTCCTTCCCCTGAATTATTTTTTGACAAGATATAGTGCTGAATTTCAACATACACTGTCTTAAAAATTTTGCACCAGAAATTAAGATCGCTTTTGTACCTTAAAATCAGATAAACTTTTTACAGTGTTGTTTGCATGTTAGTAGTGCATGCTTGGTGATCTTCACCCCCTGCCACACACCCCTCGCGGTGGATTGCAGGGTATTGTGTAGATGTAGATGTAAACTACAGGGGTCTGTATGCATATCATTACTGCCAATTATTCCTCAGTCAACGAGGAACGCTTCCCCATTTCTGCTGAAAATCTCATACGATTCAAGTTTTACAGGCACAGACACCTTTTACTCACATCATCTTGATCACATCATCTTGAAATTTGATTTAAGACCCTTGAAATTTCGCCAGCCACCTAAAGTTATGTAGCTGGGAAATTTTTACATTTTCAGCAACTAGGCAAACAAAATAATCTGGTGCCACTCTATGAGCCGCGCGGAGTTGACTGACACAAATCTCCCGAGGACTTAATCCATTTAACGTTCCAATGAGTGCCGGATGCCCTATGACTTCCACAATATTTTCTCGCAGGAGATCTTAAATGTGAAACTGATATCACATATCCTTACCCACAAACTAAAGCAGTAACTTAGGAACGGGTAGAGAACGTGCGATAAATAAGCTTAAGATATGATCTTTGCCTACTTTAGAGGAACTACTGCAGATGTTTATGATGATGCACGAAAAAAATACCATATCGGACATGGATCTTGAAACGGCCAGCTACTCGGGAATAGGGACCAAAAATTTCCAAGGTATCATCATTATATCCAAGAAGTGCAAGCTTGTCAATCGGTATCACAGGCAGCAACTGGTTATAATTGATATACGTTAAAATCTTACCTTTGAACCGGATCTAGCGATGGTACCCAGATGGTCAATCATTTCCTCCTTGGTCATTCCGATACCAGTGTCCTAAAAACGAAGAGACCAAAATTAATAACCGATGAAAACGCTTATAACAAAATAAAATCAAAACAAAATTACGACAAAAGTCCTCTAAAGCTATGTCCGAATTTATTAGCCATGTTCCATTAGCCTAAATTCCTCGATGAATAAGAGAGTATGAAATCGGACGAAAACTACAGTTTTGCAGCCTATGGTGTAATAATGGTACTTGGAAACAAATGAGTATCAATAACCTGAATTGAGATATTTCACCAGCGGTCATTTTTGAAGTACTTATGATCAAACATGTACTAACTTTTGGAGTTAAAAGGATGCCCACCTGGATAGTCTGTTTTGAGAAAAAAAAATTTTCCCAGCAAATACCACACGAGGGCATGAGCCTAGCATAGACTGTTATTATATTATTATTGATCAAATACTCGCTGTAGCGGTAAGACTTACACCATTTTCGCCTATGCCTAGCATACAAAGCCTACATTTCCAGATATTCTCGACAGCAATCACCTTTCACAAATTAATTTAAGTAATGCTTGTTCCATTAAAATTAAACAAACTTTGTTTAGAAGTGCTCAAATTTACATGCTACTCCATGGTTACCTCCAAGTACAATGTAGTACCTAGAGTATATCTACTTAGTGCAGGTAATAAAATAGGAACAGGAACAGATATGTCGCTGAAATACCAGGCTTGATGAGAAAATCAGGAATAAAGGTATTTTTTTAAATAACGGCCGCGCTTTATTTCAAATAATGTACATACAAGTAGAGGAGGAAGCTTCCGTATGGATTAAAAAAAACATGTCAGCATCTTCAACCACATGCCTCAAATTTACTGTTAAAAAAAAAAACAGAAAAGTAAATTATCTCACCGATGTATAAAAATATTTCTGTTCTTTGAACATTTACTACTCTCAATTGAATACCTTAGCAAGTTAGAGACATGAATTATTTTTCATTATTCATTAGAATTACCACTTTAATTTACCTTTGTGATTTTTAACATTTGCATTTCAATCTATCTGATGTGAAAAAAAACAAATAATATCAAAGTAACGCATGGAGTATTTCGTCGGCTCCATCATGAGCAATCAACATCACACAAGTAATTGTTCACATTTTGTTACCACAACAACCATTCATCTACCCTCAATGGTACTAAAAATTATGGGATGGTTTTTAAAGACGGCGTCACAAAAAGATGCACTTCATGCTCACTTTGCTGACGGCAACATTAGATAACTAAATTCGGTGACTAAACTGATGCCTACGAATTTGGACACACTATAATATGGCTTCCTCCATACGAAGGGAGCATTTAGGCAGCTAATGGACAAATTCGGACACAGCTTAAAAACTTTCCTTATTCCATCACCCTTCTTACAAATTTCCAATGCACACGCAAGCACTTAAGTGACACTACACCCCAAATAAGGGTTCAGAGCGAGATGGCAGCTTGAAAACGTGCCATCGTGATAACCCCAGGTGGAAGAAAAATAATGGAAGATTGGGCAAAATATATAAGGAATCCTCTCCTTTCTTCAGTAGGGGCAAACAAAAATAACGGCGAAGGAGAACGTTTTAACCAGATTCGTTAGCGATACGACGAGAAGACAAAATACTCGTAACAACAATATCCAATTCGAAGGACCGTCTAGCTGAAGGAAGAGCCAAAATATATTCATCAGAATATGAGAACTTAAGTTAAATTATATGAAGGAGTACTAGGAGAGACAAAAGCAAACTGCTTTCCTGGATATCAAAGAGTTCATATTTCTTTTCAGTAAATTACTCCCACTCCGTGGTATCATACATATCTACATCTATACATAATATCCTGTAAGCAGTGGCAGGAGGTGCATTCACACCAAACATGCATTGCATAACATGCATGAAAAGGATTAAAAATTATATTCTAATCTAAACATTACAATTAAAAAAAGATAAAAATAGCCAAGCAAGCATACAAAAACTATCTGAGTTGGGTTAGCTTAAAGTTCTTATAACAACAGGCAACTACCTATCCATTGATGCACTTCTATTTATACCATTGAGTATATTTATAGCTAATCATAAGCCTAATTGTATGAGGAAAAAAGGACATTTTGAATATGTCAGTTCGGCAATCAATTTCACTATTTCTCTAATTTATATATACAGCTGGAACAGGAGCGGATCTATTACACTACCACAGGGTAGTGTAATAGATAATAGGCACACCCTAGAGAAGAATGTACGAGACCATAGCCATACATATGTACATCTTTAGACCTATCAAAAAGTTCGAATCTGAGTTCTAATAAGAGCGGAGTGCAATTTCGGTCCATCTATTCAATAATGCAATATACATATATGGCCTATCGTTAATGGAGGTCAGAGCCATGGGGTAGGGCAAGCGCTAGCCCACGTATTCTCCGTACGTTAAATCAGCTTCAATAAAATATCTAAATTGTTTGCCTATAAAATTTTAAATCTTTGGTACCAAGCAAGTTCCTATAAGGACGAATTGCGATTGTGATTAATGGCACTCACACTCAATCATTTAATTCAGGGTATAAGTTTATACCGGGTATTTGATAAACTTCATCTGACTGTGTGGTTTCGGGTCAAAAGAGTTTAAAAAACTTGTTTGGTTTGGGGTCTCGGATCGTACGGGTAAATGCATACCATTGTAACTATAAAAGGACAGAATCATGCGACAGTAATACCTATCTAAGAATAACCGAGCGAATTGACCCAGGTAGTCGATACACCTTAATAATTAAATCCTACTAGCAACTGTCCTCTACATGTGCTATGGTGTTTGACTGTACATTAACGCAAGGGAACCGATAGATGTCATTTTCAGATGAGTAGTCTATCAATCACGCTACCACGAGAGAATATTTTACTGGACTGTAAATATTTGCCAAAATAGTGAGGAGAGAGAACTCACTTCTTCGGCTTACAGGATATCAAGTGACAAAATTAAATAATAGTGTGGACGTGTTACGAAGTATAGTGGTCATCATGACTCATTTCCCCAAGAGATCAACATCACCTGTAACTATCATTTAACCCTCATGAATACGCATCAATGATAAGCTCCAAGTATTAACGCATAAGACATGAAAGACTTACAAAGACCTCTATTTAGGCAACATAAATTGACACTTGTACCCTTTTTCTACCAGAATTCTTGTGGCCTATTTCATCAATATCACCACTAAGTCAATCATCACATCAATATCACAGACATGGAGAATCACCTAACTTTTATTTACTATACTTTAATTTCTACTTGTTTTTTACTTCTACCCTGTTAGGCGTCAGTAATTCACAAGCTAATTCAACAACTTTTGACCAGAGACAGCCATGTCAAATTTTCACTAAAATGATAGTTAGCATACATTTAATTTTCTCTTACTTGATTTAAAAGATATGCGAATATTCGTTTTTGCCTGATGTCCGTTCCAGGCTTCCAATACAGTACTGCACCTGAACATTATTTATTTCTTAGGAGAATTGCATTCCATTTTAAATATTCGTGACGAATAAAAAGACCTAACTAACATAGGATTCGACCTCTTGATTTAAAACACATGGTTGGTGATGGTTCACCCCCTGCAACAACACCCTTGTGGTGGCTTACAGAGCATTGCGTAGACGTAGATGTATCAACAGAACGTTTAACTACATCCACAAACTAACCAGCAAGTTACCTCGAAGGCATATAGCAGGGGGAAGTAATCACAACATACATACCGCAATGTTATAATTAGTACTAAATTGGAGATTAATATGAATATCATTCAAGTAACGCATGACAAATTTCACCTTTCGCACGACATGCTACGAACATGCATTTAAAATATTAACGATTCGCGCCTACATGCTTATGCGATAAAAAATCAACTGTTCTATCCTTGTCCCATATAACTTTGACAGATCAAAATAAATCAACTATGTGTTATGTGTACAAGTTTATGATCTTCTAAGAGAAGTTCTTTTTATGAAGGCATCTTGGAATGACGCGCCTTGATTTTGTACCATGCCGGGGCAGAATGAATATTGAAATTAATATCTGATTGTTTACTTCTCTAGTCTTATGTGTTCATGCCTGACGAGGCAGTGTGGGGACTTAATAATTACCTCTGTATTGGAGCAAAATTTGACAGCCTTGTACCTGTCCAGCTGTCCACTTATTTTTAATACGCCGGATACAGTTGAAAGTAGATTTATTTCGCTTTGAAATACTAAGTGTTGAAACCTTTTTGATTACTTCATCCGTACCTGAATCTACATGTAAACGATACCCTGGAAGCCACCGCGAGGGTGTGTGGGAGGGGGTGAAGATCACCAAGTACGCACTACTAACATGCAAACAAGCAACTATAGTCTCATGCAACTAGATTGTTGGTATCTATAGTATTTAAGGGGTTAATAAATTCATCATGCACTACAGACTACTCTAAAATATTTCCCATACTTATCCCTTTGCCATGCAGCCTATTCTGTTCTCTTATAGTACGGGGGAAAATGCCATTTTTAATCTATCAGTACGACAATCTATCTCTCTAATCTTATTTATCTGGTCGACTCTAGCATAAAACGCTAGTGTTTTTAATATGTGCCCAACATCTTCAGTAAAGCTATCCGATTGAAATTTCTCTAATAGATTTAATCTGTACTTTAACCTACGCTCTGATAATGATTCCCACCCAATGAATGACCTCCCATGCCAAATTTTTCAAAACTATGAAAACTTACCCCTTTATAGTAACAAAGGTTCACAAATTTTCTTCTCTAAATTTAATTTAATTCTTTCATAATATAGCTTATCCCCTTAGTTCCAAATACTAGAAAGAGAGAAGTACGTAACTGCTTTCCACAAGGCCCTCGAGTAGAGATCGGTAATTCACGTAAGACTGCCGGTATTCGAATCAAGTCTCTTGCGATGGGACTCTCTGCCTACCAAACGAATCCAACCACTTTCAAGCGCGGTACCCGAAGGAGCCCGACAAACCCCGAAAAGCTCTCCGGAGTTAGCGCCACCGGGAGTCGTCCACATTTGTAGCTTCAACCATTCGCCTCAAAAATCCATTCCAAAGACCTTCTCTCCCTCCTCAGCTCTGAATTGCCGTGACCGAGAGAGGTCGCGTGCCCGAGACCGGTGCACGTCGCCGACGTCATGGGGTCGGGTGAAGACAAAAATAGCCCTAACATGCGCGTGACCCACCACTCCTCTCAGAACGTCAGGAAAAACGACCAAAAAGAAGCCTTCCGCTCTCTCGAAAGCGCCACCAACCTTCTCCCACCTAAGTAACAGGTACCCTTGACCCCACACACAAAAGCTATCGAGAAGGTCAGTTATACTCCTAAGAACGGGCACACACACGCAAACACGGCGCCTCACGTTGGTAGAAAAGGGACTGTCCTCTTCCTCCCCCGTGTTTTACCCTCATGCCCGACCCTCCCCACCCCCCCCTTCCCCCGCGCTCGTTTAAATCTCTCGCCATCTCTTCCCTTTCCCGACAGCAAGCAGCCTAATCACGACCCTCCCTCGCTTCCGACACCCCCGCTCGTTCCCTGTTGTCAACCAACACCCTCTGCCGCCCCCCCGTCACGCGCCTACGCCCACCTCTGCTGTTATATATATTTAGAGCATCAACGTCACCTTCCGTGTATCTCAGGTGTGGGGAGGAGCGAGAAATAAAAATAATAAGGCTCTTGAACCACACCCTCCACCCCCGCGACCCGTTAAATCCTCGCCCACTTCCACCCCTCGACGCTGACGTCATTGAAAATATCCCAGGGGTGGCCGTCTTGTCTGTGAGGAAGAAGGATAAATGCGAGAGGCAGAATAAGGGAAAGACACTTCACGAGGGAGTACATCTACATAATACCCTGAAAGCTATCGCTAGGGTGTGTGGCAGAGGGTAAACCAACTATGTATGCATTTCAACTCAGAGAGGGAACTAAATTTATACTTGCTATCGTGCCGGCATGCAAAAATACTAGTACGTCCATGCACGACTTATATGCAACGGAGAGGTATAGTTATACCACTTTGTTGAAAATGTTAGACATGCATCCATGAGGTGCGTGAAACGTTAGCTATCAACTTCTCTAAATTGTTAGTATATAACAAGTAAAAACTAAATATTGATTATTCATGCATTTCTATAAATAAATTATTAACTAATATTTTCAAGGGCATGGATGATTAACTAATTTTAAAACACGTACACGTTAAAAGATCACTACATACTACTTTTCTCTATCGGAATCTACGATAACTATTCGAATTTCACAATATATCCTAAATGTATTACTGCAAGTATTTCCTCTGCCACACAGCCTCGCGAAGGTTCGCAGCTTATTACTCAGATATGGATGTAAATGAAGCCATTAAGAAGCCATGTACCGTACCTAATTGTGCGTGGAAAAAAAGGATTTCTCAAACCACTGTTACTATCTATATATCGATCTTGATTTTCATAATCTAACCTGCACTCAGCTTTCCCGACTTTATCCCATTGTATATGCCCTCCAGTTCCTATAGGAGTGATCTACATGTACGTAATAACCTGCGAGCCATCACGAGGGTGTGCGGTAAAATTAAATTAAACATGTCTTAATTGAATCTGCGAATTTAGGTCTCCAAGTCCTCTAACAATTAACAGATTGGACGCCACAAACATCCATGCCCCGGACGGTGAAAAATCGCGCACGAATCGAACCCGTGACCCTGGGATTGACAGGCGAGAGATTTACCCAGCCGCCACCGGGGCCGGCCGACACCCTGGTTGGGGTGAATATCACCAAACATGCACTAATTACATTGAAACACGGCGGATAGAGTGATTGGATCAAACATACATAACTAGAGAAATATTTTGCACCACAGATGGATTTAACTATTCGTAACTGGGTTGAGTAAGTTTTCGTACGGTTAGAGCCATTTTTAGATATACTACAAACTGGGCAATCAGTACACAAACCTGCCTCTCCGGTCTTATAAACGCATATTCTGATTCCTTTGTAATGGCGAAAAGGTATACATTTTAAATGATACTGCAATACTCTCTCTCACGCACACACAATCATTATTTCTTTTTTTAATAGACCGTAAAAAAGTTTTTAAAATTTTAACCCCACCTGAAAGCATATTGGGTTCAAATTAATTAAAAAGATTTTCCATTTATTGTAATATAATGTCTGATAACGATTTATATAGGGATCGGGATGGCGTGGCGGATGAAATATCGGCTTTCCATCTCGAGTCAAATACACCCTGATACATTTATGGCAGAAAACGTTTAAACAACCTCAAAATTATACTGCTGGCGGAGTAGTCATGAATGTTGAAAGTGAAACAAATATCCGGGTGTCACTCTTATTTCAAGTCTGCCACACGGGATTCATATTCGAAATTTTTATGGCACATCACTGAAGAGACAGAGATCTTCCGACAAATTCATCTACATTATACCCTGCAAGCCACCGCAAGAAGTATAATGCTACTGCATACTTTGAGGAAAACGTTAGAATTTCCTTCACGAGGTACGAGAACTGTTAGCTATAAATGACAAAAATTGTTAGTATCTACAAAGTAATGAATTATTATTTTATTAGTCAAGCATTTCCACAAATATATCAATTATTTAACTTATATTTCAATAGCATCCATGTGTTAGTAATGTTTAATCAAGATTTTTAAAAAATCAGAACATACAGCCCTTCAACACCGGAATCTACAGTACCTATTCTAAATTCCCCATGTATCTTCCCTGTAATTTTGGGAACTTTTCTGGGTGAAGACAATTATTTCATACATATATTATTTATTATAACTTTCCAAAGATTATAATATCAGAGAGCAGAAAAACGCCATGCAACAATTTTTGAAAGAGAAAAGCAGGTATCGATAAAATAAAGGTTACCATATCGAAAACCTTGAGTAAAGAAAATTAATGTTATCATAAAAGAGAGAATGGATGGAATGTAACTTTTTCCGCTTGGCTTTCAGAGGAAGCTCATTAAAAGAAATATTGATTTTAGAAAAACAACATAAAGGCGGACAGAGCAAAAGTGGAATAAAAATACCAGCGATATTGGAGCTTCTTTAATTTTTGCCATTCAATTCAAGATCTTTACGACAAAAACGTTGAAAGGAAAGTGTAAAAAAAGAATTAATTATTAAAGTTCATTCAATAAGTTTACCAGAAATACTGGAGAGTATTTAATTATTGCTTGGATATAGTTATAAATGCCTAAAATTATAACCCATACTTGAAGCCGAGAACCTCCGGTAAGCTGCCGAACATCACCTCCACAGCATTACCCTTTCACTTTTGAACACAAACGTTCCGCAAAGTTGAAAACACTGTGGTGTACCACGGCTCACCATGCATCTAGAAGCAAATGCCTTGCAACAGTAAATAGCTGAGTTAAATGAGCTTCGAATCTATTCAAGGACTTCCATTCTGAAGTTTCTACAGAGTATTGTCTCCCCAAAAGGGTCTCCTATCCGAAAGCTGGCTATTTAATCTACATCTAAAAAATACCCAGCAAGCCACCACAAGTGAGTGTGGCAGGAGGTGAGCCAACATTTAATTGAGGTTATAGGATATGTCTTAAGCGCAACACCCCGCAGACCTTCGTATATTATATGAGCAGCGCGATCTGCTCCCTTTCCTGCGCCATGTATCGTTTCACAGAATAAAATAAAGCCCAGGAAATCTCAGAGCTCCAGTTCAGCAGGGCATATTTGGGGTCGTCCATAAATTATGCAACGCTAAAGGAGGGGTCGGGCCAACAGTTACGATGCTATTTCGACTGGGAAGGGGAGGGGGGGGATTCAGCCTTCCCTTCTCGTTGGGATGCATTAAAAATTCATTCTCTCTTCAAATAATAATGAATATACACAATAATTAGAAAAATTAATGCAGTGTTTATAAATAATATCCGTTTCATCATTCACAGAAAATAATGGGTTCATTGGCAGGTTTAGGTATTTTAAGGGAGCATTTTAGAAAATGTTACGGAGCATTTAACGGAGGGGCGGGGGTTGGATAAGTGGAAAATCAACGTTACGTAATATATGGACCCCTATAGAGCGGTTTCCCCGGATTCGAACCCGAAGTTCCCCGATTAGATTTCGAGTTCTATCAGATGTGCTGCAACTTTCATTTCTTTCGGAAATCTGGCATCCGTTCCAGAAATTTTATTTAAACCCCGATTCATTTCAATCCCCTATTGCGTCAGAGAAAATAACGCTGGGCCTAGGGACGCGAAGGGAGAGCGATATACAAAGAGAGCACGTACTTTTTCCAGCCGTCTCGTTACAGCCAGAAGCTCGGAAAAAAAACATCCTTGCCCACTCCCGATAGCGGGACTAAAACATAGCACCTTCGGCGCGAAAGGAAGTGCGATGGAAAGGAGGCGAGAAAGGAGAACAGTAAAATCGTGCGCCAGTCGGCTGTAGAACAAACCAGACCAGCAGGAACTGAGCTGCGTGCGGCGTTGGATCCCGTTACACCACCGACCAAAACCACCACCACCATCGCAACTATTCCAAAAACCTTTTCAATCCACCTCGTTCGTACTTCAAACCCCGCACGAGTCTATTGAAATCGCAATTGCGCCGCCGTGAGTTGTGTCGGCGTTCACCCACATCATCCGTACACGGGGTGGAGAAAGGAGGCAACGCACGAAACGAAATATCGCAGGGGTCTGACGGAAGCGGGATGATAAAACGCTTTAAAACAGAAACGGATTCGAACTCATCCGCACTCGGGAAAAGAGCTCGGGTATCGGGGCAGGCCATGCACGTCCGCGGAAAGAAAAGGGTTTGGTGTGAAAATGGGTGGCTCCGATGGTATAAAACCGAACCCTTTTGAGCACACACATATTGAGCCCTGGTCTCAAATATATTTTTAGAACGTTTTGCCGCTCCGGTTTGCCGCCGCGCCGAAGTCGATTTCGCACGTACATACATACATCCGCGTGACGGAACTTCAACACACAAGTCCCTCGGAATTTATCTTAGGGTTAGCAAAGACGGGCTCCAGCACAGAGTCATGTATTCAGTTCTGGCGTGGTATGGGTGTAAGGAACCGCTCTAGAGTACGTACATGACGTGAAATAAAACAATCTTATTAAAAGGCAGTATTCTTGTAAGCTACCGAAGATGGTGCCGAAGCAAAGTCGCAAGAATTCATGTAATGAATACCCATAGTAATAACATCAACCATTCCAAATATTTGGATCATGGAACATACATTATCAAATATAAACTGTCAATAAGCAGTCAAAAGTTAGGTCACTAAGGCCCGGTTTCACCAACCATTTGCTGATCGACGATCAAGTGACCGTCAATCAATTGTTGATTGACGATCAAATCCCTCTCCTGTTTCACCAACACTTGATCGCAGATCATGATTGCCGATCGTATGATGGGTAATCTTGGAACGTAAATGTATCATAGAAATAAAAGGAGATGTTCTATTGGCTGTAGCTATCACGTGATACGCGTACGCTTATTAAAAGACATTCACCCGGGGTATTTAAAATATGGCTGAAAATCGATCGGAAAATGTTGCGGAAAGACAAAAATCTCGGCAAGGAATATAAATAAACAAAAAACCTGACGAAATTTATGATAAAGCAAAAGTTAAGAGGCGTGGGATGATATAGCATTGCCTTTTATTACCCAAGAAATGAACGTTGTAAGGCTGTAACAACAGCTTAAAACCTGCTACGAAAATATGAAGCAAAGCCCTAAGAAGAATGCCGCGAATGACACGGCTTGTGGTATTACTGCTTCGAATTTTAAACAATCTTAGATACGATTTTCAACCGATTTATTTCATTTATCGCCAATGCCTCCGCACCATTGGTGTCATTATAGAATACTATTGGAAGTCATATTCCCCAAAAATGAATGATCTAGGGCATTGCATCATTGAAATCTGCAAGGATCACTTTCATCCACTGAGCAACTCAAAAGACAATATGCAATATAGAGCGATTTCAAAGGTATGCTCTGTTTTTAGTCATGCTTTTATGCACATTCCATTTGTAGATGCATTTCGTTATTACATCACTTTATTTCAGCTAGCAACAACAGGGAAACTATTTTTGAGGTAATTTTCTCTATTTGAGACATTATGACATTTTATTAATTTTACATGCACATGCACCATACCTAAGCTATGCATTTAAAACTTTTTTGTGCAAACACATGCATGTAAAATTTTAAGAACAGTATTCAGATTCAATAAAAACAAAGAGATGATAAATATCATTCTTAAGAATCAATTAATTAATTCTGAATGTACTTCACAAATCACTTGACAACAGTCTTGACGCACCCATCTCAGCTCCTACTACTTCATATAACTTTAGATTCCAGAAAAAATCATAGAATAAGAAGATGCCCATCTAGATACCAAAATAATCATTCCTCAACTCAACCCAATATTACACTTATTACCAAAACACAATAGCAATCATAAATCACGACAACCTCAGTTGCATCTATTCATCCACTTCCTCTCACATCATGTATCTTCATACCACAAAGGAAATGGAAAGTAGAGAAGTTTCCCAAATGGCCTACAACAAAAGCAACTTCAGACAACTTGAAAAAGTTTCAGAAAAGGGAGAAAATTCTTCTTTTTGGATACATTACAAAAGCACGTAAGATGCAGCCAGAAATCCGTCACAAATTCCACGGGTTTTCACACACGTCACCCTAAGGTTGCTTTCCGCTCTGCATGGCGTGTGTGATGTGAAAAACGAGGAAACTAAAAAAAAAAAAAATTCATTCCCGGCTTCAGACAAGAGCACGTACTATCTGCATACGATCCTGTCGCGGATACGCTCGCGTCAACCCACGATGGCCAAGGGTAATAACCCGAGGAACGTCTACTCAACCGATAGGGAGCGTTACACAAAAGATATAAAAAATGAACAGGTTTTTCGCTCCAAGGCGGCAACGTCAGCACCCCAAGAAAATTTAAGGCTCTCTACACATTTCTGGTAGATAGGTACTAGCTGTGCCATAAGAGAATAAATCACACGTCGAGAGACAGGAAAAAAAACGGGGAACTACATTGTGATGCATTTGCCATGCCGTCCCAGTAAAAATTTAAATAATATCTGTCATCTTCGTTTAGCACTCATCGAGCTTATTCTTCCACGCTATTTATTATTCCACGGCTTCCTAGTTTTAACATTTTCTTTGCTCGAAAAATGGCGCCTGTTTCTCTTCAAAGTGTTCACCAACACGCTCCTGCTTCCGAATCCATTTCCATCAACATTTAGGTACTCCCAGCCTTTCCCATTCGCGTATCCGCGAACAACCAAGTATTGAGTTAACATAGAAGAAGTATTAAGGATATACTGAATGTTGCTTCCAGAGTACTCATGATAGGTAAGTGTCAGTATTACTTTAATCGTGCGATATTTGGTAAAAATATAAAAAAAACGTTAAGCATAGCTGAATAAAGAGTGGGAAAATAATGCAAAGTTATAAATTATCCAATGATGAATGAGTTAGAAGGTAGTACAAAAATTAGGCACTCACTACATAGACAAGTGCATTACTACTCAATAAAGAACTTCAATGGATCAGTTCTGTTGCTTTTGCTCAGTGCAATGGTTCTACCAGGAGATCTGATGGTATCATACCTACTACCATGGAACGGGGACCAATGACTTTAAAGAAAAATAGACCACAAGAAGGACTCTTCAAAACTTAAATACTCACAAAAGCTGGTCGTAGTAGCAAGGTCTGTAACCAAATGTTGCAGGTTCGAATCCCACCCAGGACATGGATTAGGAGAAACGATGCTATATAACCTTAGCCGTTGGATCACCTAAACCAAGCCTAATACACCTCACAAAAACATTGCATCACAACATGCGTAACAAAATTTTAATTATGAACCAACATTTCAAAAAGAAGAATTTTTATCAGACCTCGACCAAAAGAAACGGATTGGTTTTACCGCAAGCACATTTTGGAATGGTAGCCGATTTCAGTAATTGCAACAGAGCATTGTGACAAGAAGTGAGAAAATAATACGGAATCAAAAGACTGCTGAGAGCCATTAACTGACTAATGAAAAAAAATCCCGACCCTAGACTCCTAATTCCTCTTATTCCACCAAACTTTCAATCTACGGTCCGGATTAGAAAGTGGACACATAACGAGGATGAAAAGGTGAGATTCTCACCCACCCAATGAAAAAAAAACCTTTGACGCCGGAGTAATTCAACAACGCAGCCGTATTAACACTACAAATGCCGTACGGATTGCCTCAGGACGACGACCTTCGGCGCCAGCCAGAGGATAATAAGATCGATTTCCATGGCCTCTCATTGTTTCCTCCCCCAGCACTTCATGGAACGAAAAGCTGACTGTGGATTGATATTCCAGAGCGGGTTTAGCGCTCGCTTATGAGAAAATCATTCCTCCTGACATGGCGTGCCAAGCTTGAAAATTGACGTGCCGTGATCATCAGATTATCGCACAAAACTTATGAGATCCAAGTTAATGTTCTGTCCCTCCAATTTTTTAAAAAATGTTCTGTGCATAACAAAGTCCGTCCGATTCGGCGTGTAACAAAGAGTAAGCTTGTTTTTCCAAGGGGGTGATTCGTTTATTTAATGGCAATGACTCGTAAGTCCATCAGTCATACATTGTTTTGGAAGAAGTCGATCGACCGCCAAGGTCCTTTGCGCCTTGGTGGGTAGTAGAGTGAGGCAGGACTGAGCACAACACTCCAGTTCCATTTGCATCGCTGGCGTAGAAACAAATAGCTGACAATGGTTTCCCCCAATGTTCCACGAATCCCTTAACTCGAGATGTCCACAACGTCCAATTACCGCACCACACGGTGGAAACGGCCTCCGTTCTCCGACACCTACGCAACTACCAAACTGAGTATTATTTCCAAATCACGAGAACACCCACACGATTCCAGGAACTAATCCTGATAATTGTACCTGCACAGTGAAGGGTATTAGACTACTAAAAATAATACCAGCTACATCAATGCATACGACTAGTGACGTTTAAACTTCAAGCGTAGATAAAAAAGTCAACTCATTAAGTCATTGGCATGTCAGGGTACAAACGACAGGGAAAGCCATTAAAAAATTACTTCTGACTAGCACAAGGCCACTGCTTCTTCGAGAGTTGACGAACGAGAGGCATCACCTGCCACTAACATTATCACGACCTCATGATTTCCACTTGGCCTGCACGCGAAAGGAATAAACTTAGCCTCCCACTTTTAAAGCTGTCTCAAAAGGCTTAATCCATTTCGCTGATAAATGGCACTTTAAAAAAGAAACAAGGTTAGTAATGAATGCAAAATGACGGAGAGATTTTTACACGTTGGACTGTGATGGATTATTACGAAAGCGTGCCCTGGTGTTAACGGTACCTCCCTTCCTCTCAACTTCTGCGAGGCGACTTACAAAGTCAGCGACTATGTTCTCATTAAAATCCATTATTTTATTGCAGCTTTGCGTGCGTTCGAATCGGGCTAACTTCATGCGCTAAAAAGAAGACTGCAGCATCTGAAATAGCCGCTGCAGTGCATGAGTCACCCTATGAGACCGAGGAACTCGCGAATGACCGGCGGGCGAACAAAAGTTGGTTCATCGGAAATAACTATCATTGTGCATTGCCGTCTACGGAAAAAGCCCAGCCTTGTCTATGAACGATTGGAGCTAGCAAAACCCAGCGGTAGTACCTTCCGATATAAGCTACAGAAAAACTATGTAGTAAAATGCAACTTAGGCAAAGTCCATACCCTGGCCTTCAGCAACTTCCTGAGACCGTTGGACAAGATTTTTTTTGTTTATCATGCAATCATACAAGTCCATTCTCCAACTCCCTGTGCAGCACTTCCTTGGCATTAATTTGTTTAAAACGTGTTCAAAATCCCATTACCTTACATTGCTCATAACTTCCACTTCCTCATCCGCCATCCTTTCCGCCCTTACCTCTAAGCTTTTTGACAAGGTGTCTCATAGCAAACTAATTTTGAAATTAAAATCTTATGGGTTAGACAGTAACATTATATCATGGATTAATGATTTTCTGCATGATCGGGTGCAAAGGGTTGTTTTGGACAGTGTTACCTCACCGGCAATTAAAGTCACTTCGGGTGTCCCACAAGGTAGTGTGATAGGTCCACTCCTATTCCTTTTCTACATAAATGATATCCATAAGGTGGTAAAAAGTAAGCTTCGTCTATTTGCCGATGACGCATTAGTGTACAGGGAAATTCTATGCCCAAATGATAAAGAATATTTAAATATTGACCTAAAAGCAATTGAAAATTGGTGTGATACATGGAAGTTGGAATTAAGCTTTAAAAAATGTCTTGTAATGAATTTTCAAAAAAAGAATAGCTCTCCTCCTAGCACTTACAAAATAAGTAATAATGAATTAACAAATGTGGAATCCATTAAATATCTTGGAATAAGACTGACACATGATCTTTCCTTGGGTAAACACATGCGTGAAATAATGGGTCAAGCGAATCGTAAACTGGGATTCGTCAAAAGAGTACTGGGTAAATGTGACGATCATGCACGAGAAATCAGCTACTTTTCCCTTGTAAGACCTCATTTGGAATATGCTGCAAGTGTATCGGAACCCTACGAAACCGGTCTAAATAACGAACTTGAACGAGTGCAGCGAAGATCGGCAAAGGGACGGTATGATAACCTTATTAGCGTAACCAGTCTATTAAATGAATTAAATTGAGAATCATTGTCAGATCGCAGGTTGAAATTTAGACTTAATTTCCTAAATAAATTCCAAGACCATATTTTCAGTGATGATGTTAAAAATATTTTGCGGGCCCCAACTTAATATGGTAGACTGGACCATAATCACAAAATTAGAGAAATAGATTGCCGAACTGACAGATTCAAAATGTACTTTTTTCCTCGTACTATTAGGGATATGAATAACGGTAAATATATCCAGTACGAGTGTAGCAATGGATATCATTGGTAGCTGCATGTTGGTATAAGGACTTAAAGCTAACCTGCTAACAGCATGTTTTTGCATGTATGTTTTGCTATTTTTATCTTTTTTTAAATAGCGTAGTTTTGAACAGTACCTACACAAGTACTAATCCTTTTTATGCATGATATGTAGTGCATGTTTGGTGAGAGTTCACCCCCTGCCACACCTTTATGGTGGCTTGCAGGGTATTATGTAGATGTAGATGTAAGCTCACCCTTCAAAAGCCTCCAACCTTGATCCATTCCCTTCCATGAGGCACATGCCTAATCGTTGGAGTAATACCATTTCCAGATCCATATCAAGGACTAACCACTATCTCAGGTCTTCTTGTACCCAGACTTGAGCTTCAAGAATACACGCATTATTTTAAGAACCTACAGACTAAAAACAACTAAACCATTAAAGAAAAAAGCATTGCACAAAATTTCAAAAATTATTGTATTTTGGACAACCAGATTATGCAGTGCACACAGGGGGATAAAGACAATGTGACTTCACCAATTATTCAATATCTTCTGAGTGCAATTAGATTTCTATTATAAACTACTATTATAAATGGATCATACAAACGCTTAATGAAATAATGTATGTCCAAACCTACTCTAACAAACTTATGATTAACAATGAAAGCAAGAATTTTCATTTTATTACCGACGATATTACGAAAAAAATGACGATATCAGTTTGTTATCTAAAAATACAGGAATGAACTTGGGTAGAATACAGGGAGAGAGGAAAATGTACTTTTTAGAAACCAACGAGAAGTAGAAGGATTAGACAACTAATACAACTGACATTCTCAACGGATTTGAATGACACACCCATTGATTCACAACAATCAAAACGCTAGTAAATAAACAATTCAAGACCGCGTCAATAATGGAAAAAGGTGAATAGGTGACGTGTTTTTGAAAGGAGAAAGGAAATCTTTCGAGGTGGAGAATCATTCGAGGGGGGATTAGCATATCAGGCACCAAACTAAGCAAGTAGTTTCTTGGAGCGTAAAACCATCAGGGAAATTGACGTCTCACTAGTTAAAACGGTCCAGTTAAAAGATGCCGGGCCGTTTAAACAATCATCCCTTGATGCAGCACGGATGTGAGATAGCCACCGGACGACGACCTTCGTCGACAGCCAAAGAATAAAAGACCTATTTCCATTGCCTATCCTCTCGCTTCCATGAAACAAATGGTTAATTTGTTGCTGATAATCCGCGTGCGTTTAACGATCGGTCTCAGTAAATCTTTTAGGGGCTCCAAATCGGCGCGCCCAGGATATGGCATTCATTATCACATTATCTCCCCGCTCGTTGCGCACTTACGCTTGGGGGCGAAACTACGTCACCGAGGACATCGCCCGTTTCCTGCATGATTTGACTGCGCTTGGAAGGGAAAGGAAACAATTCAATCGATGGCCTAAGAATCACCAAGTGACTGACCCAAATCACGCTGTGACTCTATATAATCATATTGTAACTCAAAACACAATGGGAAAATTTAAAGTGTTGACATGCTGATAAGAACAACAATAGGGGCCGAAGACATTAAGGAACAGTGGCCGAATATTGAGAGACCTCAATCAATATGCCCGCGGTTGTACCCCCGCTTGTCATGTGGGAGATAATTAAAATAGTTAGGACATGTAGACATATCTACATGAACTTGAATATGCAACGAGTACATGTGACCTAAAAGGGGGTGCATCGTATTTGATTAGAGAAATACATAGTACGCAGCGGAGAGCAGCTAGGATTTTTAGTTCTTACGATATATTTATCAGTGGATCTAAATTATTTGAATGATAAGAATTCGGTTAGGAATCATTATATGCTTGTTCGTTCAAATACTGAATTAACCTCCAGCAGAGGCTTAAGGCGAAATCTTTTGAAATGACATCTCTCAAATTTTGTTATTACAAATATGTTAAAAACGCCAGCGTACTATGACAGTATTAATTAAATTGATACTCTTAGGCGTGACTGTGGAGACAGAGAGACTATAGAGACAGACAGTAAGATCAATTTTTTCCGCGCACATTCAGGGACAGTAGTACATTACAATGAAGGTACCAGGAGAAAATCAGAATAGGAATTGTACATTTTGATGTAGAACAGTACTGTGATGTGATTGTTTTAACACGTTCATGTAACTAACTCATGCACGCTTTGGGAAGCATAAATTAATTTTTATATTTAAGGAAATACCACACTAATCAATAATAACATCACATTGTGGAGACTAACAATTTAGTTGCTCCTATGAGGGATTTGCAGGTGGTGCAAGCACGTACTAGTTTTCTTTACGTCTCCATGATAGTAAGTGTAAATTTGTACAAATGCATGCCTAGTGATTTCAGTTTCATATATTCGTTTGTACAAAAAATCGCACCGCGTAATGGCCTTTATGGAACTCGCTTAGTTGATAGGATTTAGTACGAATTGCAGCCACTTGGTTTTACAGCGGGCATGCACATCGGCAGTGTCTCTTCTTCAAGATTCTTGAGAGGCCAACGTAATTAGCGGTTTTGAATGAGAATGAAAACAGCCATCATCACATAAACTTGAAATACGATGAAAAGGTCGATACAATATTAACTTAAAGTGGTTGAATCTTAATATTGAAGTGTATGACTGGAATTACTCAATACGGGTAATTGATTCTAATTCTGCTTCCTTAACGGAGGAACGACATCAAATCGCTGAGCGCCATTGTAATGATTTTTCCTGCTCGCAACTCCGCGGTATTCAAAATAATGATACTGAATTATAAATAGCAGGAAGGAGAAGTTATACCGACACTTTTCTGTAAAGAGTATAAGAAAAAATATATTTCTTCGGACATACCGAGGACAATAAGCTTTGATAGGTTATGGGCATTCTAAACTTTTTATACATCTAAGTATTACCCTGCGAGCCACATGGTGTGTGGAAGAGGGTGAAATATCATCGTAAATGCACTCTTTATATGCCACTAAGAGAGAAAATCCTTATACTTCATGGAAACATGTTAGATATCCATTCACAAGACAGGTACAGCTAAATGAACATCACCTACAAAGTAACGTAATAATTAATGATTTATCAGGCATTTCTTTAATTATAATTATTCATGCATGAGTTAGTACCATAGTCTAAATTTCCCTATGTGACCCTCAATGTGCAACAAGTAAGACGAATTATAACTTTGCAACCCTCGGGAATTTTTTCGAATGCTTGCCATCAACGAAAAATATTTGTACTAGATATGTGCAATGCCTTTCCCATGTTATGCCAGTTTAAAATTAGAAGCTGTAGGGTAATTAACAGGCGTTACACTAGGTACTATTACCTTAGAACTACTTACCTACATGTGACCTCTACCCTCTCCAACCAAGTCAAATTTTGATTTGAACATTACGGTGGTTAAAACTTGTGAAACTATGTTGGATGGCTGGCGTCTTAACAACCCAGCCACAAGCACTTGCGGTTGCTCGTAGGATATTATTAATACGTAGATGAAACTGCCGTGTATTTAACGTGAATTTAGAAGGCTTAACACGAATCGGGTAGTCAATAACTTTAGGATTGACTACCAAACGGTGATGCTGGTGTTAAACCACATCCTGCCATACGCCCTTTCGGAGCCGTGCAGGGCACTGTTTGGACGTGGAAGATGTAAGCACGGCCGCTCGCCTAATCGGGCGCAAATGCTACTGGTAAAAGAGACGTCGTCAAACGTCGGAACGGAAATATAGCCGGAGCCCTCATTTGCATTTGCCCAATGCCAGGAATCCCAGTCCTTCCGACCGAGACCGAACTGTGGCAATCCGTCTCGCTAATGGGACAACGACCGCGCTGGAGAATAAAGAGCTCCAAGCGAAGCCACGGCGCGCCGGTCGCCCCCAAACTTTTAGAAAGGCTCGCGGCACATTGCATTCCTTTCATGCCCGCGGACGAGGGAAGACCCGGAATCAATAGCAGTAGTGTCGAGGACGTGAAAAAGGGGGACAGGAGAGTGCAACGAGAGAGGGAAAGAAATACATGCATTTGAATCTACCGAGTACCCTTCAAGTCACCTCGAGGGTGAATCATCGCCGAACGCGCACTACGTATGTACATTCGCTAGCGTTCAAACTACTACAGAATTGGGAATTACTCTTGGGCCAGGTTTCTACGTGCTAGCCTTCTGGCCATCTGGTTAGCCTTAACAATTAGTGTATATAGGCGTTTAAGTTTTTCATCGGTAACCAAAACCTATAGGAGCGTCAAACAAAAAACTAGTTTATTAGCATTATTACCAAAAAGGCATAATTATAGTCAAGAAAGAACTTCTGCTTTCCCGCCGTATCTTCTGAGTCAATTCTTCTCGTCTCTTCGATCGGGTTAGGTTCTCCATTTGCGTCGCGACGTTTCGATTCACGCCTCGCTTATTATCTTTAGGTTAGAGTCGGCAGAAATGGAGAGCTTAATCCGGATGAAGACCCGAGAAAAATAAACTCATAGGAATCGTAGTTTTCGATACTAAAAAGCAGTTGACTATATATTATAAAATCGGGCATAAATATTACTGGCGACAGACACATTACACATTTTACCGCTTACATGACAAGCAAGAAAATGTTTCAAAACGTACTACACACCACGTTTGTCATACAATTAATCGTCCATACACGCATAAAACCCCTAAACTCCACTTTAAATATTCTGATCTGATCCCCGGAAAATATATACATTTGATCTGCTTGCGTGTTCGTGTGCATTGTATTATGAGTTAAAAGGAAAACTTTTTAATGCGGCATATCAGAGTGACGTATCTAGGTGCTGTTATGGTCCCGCGTAAACGCAGATACGGACTCAGAAAAGAGGCGATAACTATTAAACGACTGCGTCACGTCTATTAAATCCACCTTGCGTCAAACCCCCCCGACCAACTGAAAGGGAGGTGTTTCCCTAGGTTGCCAAGAAAAAATTATGGGGTGAACCACCACTAGACATGCATCATTAATGAGAGAGAACACTAATAACCATGCAGGAATGCAAAAAAAATTATCGACTATTATATTCGTTTGTCACTCGGTCGATCCATTTTATCTCCATCATTCCTCTGAAACACCACATTTTGCAGGCTCCCAGCCCCAATGCCTCTGCTGCTGATATCATCCATGCCCCAATGCCATAAAGAAGCACGCTTCAGTTGTATGTTCTAATGAAGTGTTCCATGACTTTCACACTTGTATTACCAGTAAGTCGGTCTTCTTCCGGAAGAATGTCCTCTCTGACTGGGCTATTCTACTGGGTATTTCATTCCACTCCGTAAATCGCTCATAATTAGGCATCAGGGGTAACAATACTCTTTCACCTTCTCAAGCTTTTGTTTTCCCGGTTTAACGTTGGTCTTGGCCTCTTCTCTCCAACTGCATTCCAAACCTTTCATTGATTTAGAGACGATATCAGGTCATCGTCCTTTGCACGCCAAACTAAAGTCTTCTTTAAATATTTTTTTCCAAGCAGTACATATTCTCGGGGCGTATAGTTAAAGTGTCGTGACCAGTTTTCTGCGCACGTAGACGATTGACCGTAAAGACTCGGATAGTGATCAGGACGAGGGTATTCGATTGAACCCATCCGGGGAATGTCACCCGCAATTTGTATTTATTGGAAGGAATAATTTTGCGTACACAACGAGGGCATTCAGTGAAAAACTGACGAGACTAAAAACACAACATAAAATGTAACAAAACGTCTGCTAACACGTGGGTACCCGAACATGGAGCCGGAGTGATAACTTTAGCCTCCAAAGAGTAAATACAAATCGATATGCACACTACTGGTTCACTCTGCATACACGGTCAAATTCAATGCTAACGTCACGGTGTATAGATAATGTTCTACACACTCCTTGGGGAGGGAAAGGTGAATGGGAAGAATGGAAAAGGAAGGCCTCATATGGAGCAAGCTGTGAAGGAAGTAAAAAAGAGGAGCTACGTCAAAATGAAGATTGACCAATAGAAAAATCGAGTGGAGGGCTGTGTCAGACCAATCCTGGGATAGTTGACCGATGATGATGACACTCCTTGGCTAAAATGATTCATTTTTACGCATTTTTATTCACGCTAATTTTACTTACTACAATTTCACATGATTTAAAAATGTTAGATCGAATTGCGAAAGGTTTCAATCCTTTCTTTGCCAAACCGTCTTCATCACGGATTGACCGAAGACGCTTGTGTACCGGGTGTCCTACCGTATGTGTCAATTTTTTTAGACAACTGTTTCGCCTGCGTTGTGGCACGAGTCATTGAAATGAATAAGATGAAGAAGAAACCTTCTACAACGCAGGAGATGTACAAACACGGCGGGATATTCAGGAGACAAGCATCTTCAAGCTACCAGTACCATGCAGGGGCGTCCGAACTATTTTCCCTGGCGTGGGGGGCTAACCTGAAAAGGGCCGGGCTCCTAAGAAAAAGGCCCGGCTACTCAGAAGAGGGACCGGCGACTAAGAAAAGGGCCCTGCAATTATTTTACGGATACAAGGTGGTAGAATTTCGCTACAAGAGCATATGAAGTTGTGAGAATATGTGTCATAAGGGAAAAAGGAAGCGGGAAGCAAGTCAGATTAAATTTTTATTAATGAAAACTACTCATTTCTCAAGGGCCCGGGGCAAATTCTTGGGGGGCAAGGGGGGACTTCGCGAAGTCCCCCCTTGCCCCCCAAGAATTTGCCCCGGGCCCTTGAGAAATGAGTGGCCGAAGCCCCCCCCCCCCCTTCCCCCAACTTCACGCCGCTGGTGCCATGAAAGGCTTCATATAGATTTCGTTAGAGTTGGTTGACAACACTAATTTTACTAACATTTAAAAAAATCAAATAGGAAAATAAAATATAAATGGAATAAAATGAAAAATAGAGACGAAATTGAGATGACTATTACCTCATGAACGATTTAGATAGCTAACTATTTGGATTATATACTTTTTGTAAAAATAATTCAATTACAGTATCGGAGTACCAACCCATGAGACTCAGTTCACAATTTTATTTATTTCTTTCACAGAGAGAGACGCAAATTAAGGGAGAGATTTTGAAACTCAATAGTATTAGCCATTGAATGGTCTAAAACGTTTTGGATGGAAATAACGGCAAGAAATTCGGTAATTATTTCGGACAAGTATCAGAGATCCAGAGTAATCATCATGAAAAATAATCTACACCATAAAAAACGTCTTCCCAAAACATTTCGGCAACCACGGTTACAGAAGCAAGTCAATTCCTTAGATGCTAACTATTCATAATCGGCTGATAGGAAAAGGAAAAATAAATTGAGCAAGACTTAGCACAACATAAAATGCGTGGATAATAGTAAACTTGGACCTGAAAATAAAGAGTTGCCAATTTCATGTCCGGAATAATCAACGATAATATACATTTCCTCCTCACAGGATAAGATTACCAAATTTCAGCTCATCGCATAAACATGAGACTGTTGTTACCACTTACTCATAAACTGCCACATAATCTCACGGCTGTGGTGTCCGAGTGGTTAAGGAGTTGGACTCGAAATCCAATGGGCTATGCCCGCGCAGGTTCGAATCCTGTCCGCAGCGAATTTTTTTCTCGGCAACACAGAAATATTATGAATAGCATGTTAACAATTTTTTACCAATAGCATCGTAGACTTAAGATAATGGATTTTCTAGGACTTAAATCAATTATGAACCACGTATTTAATTTGTACACATATATCAGCGGGAGTATTACTGATAATTGATTTTTGCCTTTCCTTGTGAATGACCGTCAGCAAAATATTTACAAGCCACCAGCGCATTCAAGAAATTTTATAACCATCATGTTTCAGAACAATTAATTGAGACTCAATTCAAAAAATTAATCCTGAACGCAAGGATTGAAGGTTATGTCAATGACATTAGCATTACCAGGAAACCGTGAATGGGGAAAGGGGAATTATTTGAATTTCTTTGGATAATTTTAACAACCAATGCGGGTGACGCAGTATTGATCAATATTAACGAAACAAGTGTTCCCTGATACAGAGTAGCGAGTCTATCCATTGTCTTTGACACATGTTTTTAAGGTGGAGAAATACATTTGCAGTCTTAACAGTGTCTAAGACAACTAAGGCTTAGTAACATTACTCTCCTTTCGTATCTTAAGAGGCTCTTTGTACAGCAGGTCGATGCTTTGAACATAGGATTATGCTCAAGGCATCGACCGAAACATATCCGTAAGCATCACTCACCGAGACCCATAATCGCAATACGAGAACGACAGACGAACACATGGAGGCTTCGGTAACCACTTGAATAGCCGAAATATCTCGACACATACCACAAAGTCCCCATAAGAACAAAAAACTACGACTCAATCATGAGGTAGCGTAGGAGAAATAGGTTCCAGCCGCAATACTAAATAAGTTACTCTATAAACGAGATGCCAAACTCATTTCAAAACATAGGATTAACTAAAGAGCCACAATTTATCTTATGATTTGAATATTTATAGACAATTAAGTGAAAAAATAATGCATAGGATTCTGCGCAAAACACGATTATATCAACAAAAATCTTCACCACATTAAACAGCCCAATCGACCAAGAGTTACAGCTGGCGAGGGAAGCACGGGGTCATTACACGTTATTGACATACCTAAGGTTCAAATCAATATGTTACCCAAATTAGTAATGAATCAACAAATTAACAAAAGAAAAAAATATATATAAGATATCTAAATATTGAATATGTACTTTAGAGAAGATTCAATCGATATTTGGTATCACAAATGCGGACAAGGTGCGCATTAGCTTATTTCACAGTAAATACAGATTTCTAGATCCCTTCGCAAGACACTGTACGTTACACTCAATACGAAAGAATCTAACTGTTATGCCGCTAATGTCCATGGCGATTTCCTCCAAATGTTTTAGAATGACGTCAACCCTGGTTTGTTACATTCATTTCCATTAGCAATAAAACCACATCGCTCGCACCAATGCCAATTTAAAAGAAAAGCATATATTTTAACGTCAGGCGATGAAAAGACCTATTACACACCTCCCGGAAAGATTGCCTTACATCACGAACTCAGTAACTGGAATAAACTCGCAGTATCAGGCTACTATGAAATACTAGTGCACAGTACCCAGGAGGGCACTCAAGGATGCGAGGCAGGATGTGAAATATTTTTAAAAAAATGACTTTTTGAGGTCACAGGCATCGCCAATAGCCTCAGCCAGGATATTGGCAAGCTTGCTTCGTTATGCATAATAGTCTAATCCTACATAGTATAATGCAAGCCAACGCTAGTGTTTCTGGCAGGGGTGACACAACAGGAGATATGAATTATCGAAGAGGAAACAATCATAATGTTGGTGACTACAGTATCAGTTTCCATGCAACTAAATTTACCATAGGAACACGGCAGCCTCACAGGCAATGACCACTGATATCATGTGGAATAAACTATGCAAAACCTTGCACAAATACTTTAAACTCATTTATTTTATACTTAATCCAGTGGCCGGAGGAATATATTCTATTAATTGGAGCGCAGGCCACTGGGTTTTCAACTTTCTGGTCAGCGTAACTTCCTATCACCAATCGTTTCCCTCGACCAGGTCACCAACCGGATCCCTATGGATCTCAGGTTCGAAACCTGACTAGAAACAGAATACTGTGTTTGCCACAAGATTAAAAACTTAGGCTAGACGGCGCGAAACTATCAATTGGATCACTTAAAACTCCTAGTATCACATCAAAAAGAAAGACTCAATTCCAAAACATACTACGATACAAAGAACACATCTATATCTACATATTACATAATACCCAGCAAGCGACCATAAAGGCGTGTGGCAGTGGTTGATTCTTCACCCACTGCCACACGCCCAACTGGCACTCCCTTACATGCTTAAAGTGGATTAGTAGTACATTTTAGAAGAACTATGAGAATTAAAAAAAAATATTTAAAGAGCAGAGCCGGCATGCATAAATGTAGCGACATACTGATATTCAACCATCTAGGCCTCTTACTGATAAACTTGTGAAAATATTATTGAAAATAATCATGGCTATTCACATCCCTAATAGTAAAAGGAAAGAAAGAAATTTAAAAATCTGTCGGTTCTGCAATCAATTTCCCTAATTTTATGCTTGTGGTCCAGTTCACCACAGTAAGTAGGAAGTCTAAAAATGTTTTAACGTCATCAGTAAAAATATCGTCTCGGGTATCATCAATAGTTCGCGAGCTTACTTTGTGGAATTTCATTTTCGAGAGCCAAATCAAGTAAACGCTGTTATTCCATACCATTTATTAGGAACAGCCCGATAGGTATCAACACTTCCGTGCCATTATAAAGGGTCAATGAAACCAGTCGGGCTGTACCCAATATACGGAGTGGAACAACAAATTTAACTTTATTTTACTATCGTCTAGGAATTTACCCAAGAGATTAAGTCTATATCTCAACCTACAGTATTCCCGTATAAGTTCTTATAATAAACTGGTAGCACTAACGTGATTATCGTGCCTTACCTTGACAAATCTTGCCGACCTTCAGAAGCCCTGAAGACGATGACCGAGTCGGGAATCGAAACGTCGGCGGAAATGGAAGCAATAACCCGGTGGAGGACCCGAGAAACCTTCACGCAGCTGATACGCCGGAAAAGCACCAGACCTTTCTTGCAGACCTTCGCTGCACGTGCTCCAGTTGGTTCTTTATTCCTACCTGTTAATCCCATACACTGCCTACGTATTCTATGTGAGATTTTACGAGGGAAATGCAGCTAAAAATATGCATGTTAAGTCATGAAACGCAGACGCATGAACAAAATGTGTTACACCACCAATTAAAAAACCTCTTCGTGAGCATTAAGAGACTCACTGTTAGTAGGATACTCATAGGGACCGCGAACTCACGACAATAACCTTGGCGAGGATTAACGCTGATGAATTCACATTTCTGAGAATTCCACAAAGGTAAAAATCACACCACTCAAATACACCGAGACGAGGGTCCGCTCGTTGTTGTCGGCTTTGTTGAGAACGAGGGTGACCCTTCATATTTTCCTATCTATCTGTCATTTAGCCAATAACTTGTTCATTTTCGATTTTAGCAAGGAAGCGTTCCACTAAGTATATATTTCCAGATACCAACAATGGGACCAATCTTTTAAAACCCTCGCTACCTTAAATAAAAGTATTCCGAGCGATATCGAGGGACCCAGATTCGCGTCCCATCAGAGAAGTAAGCTTTCTTCCTCGACAGAATTATAGGGTTAAGTTAAGTATATTAGCATGGGTTAAGTTAACACTTAAATTTTAACCTTAGAGTACGAGGCATACAAGGGAGACCTCACATTAAACAAGCGATAATATGAGGTATACCATATAGATTGCATATACTGATCACAGATTCAATGTCTTAAAAATAAAATTTAAACTTAGTATCATGCAGGGATACAAAAATACCAATCAAAAATCTGTGATCATATCCTAAATCTACTCTGTATATGTAGAATTAATATCACAAAAAAGCTTAAAACTGCAAAAAAAAACTCATTTGAATTTCATCCCCTTTAGTTACATGTTCCGCTTTTCCTTCCTTCTCATGGCTAGCGATCACACATGCATTAGCGACAGCTCGCAGGTAACTTTCAGTTGAAGACGTCTCTCACATCTACTAACGTATCAAATTTAACTTTTCCTTACTCCTCCGAGTTTTGTCCATTAACTACTTCCCCGCTTACACACACGCTTATCATTCATTCAGTGCATTCATTTTCTCGAAACCCCCTAAACCAAACCAAAGCCAAAAGGACGAGCTTAATTCGATGACCGACCCGACTCCTATCCCGAAACGAACGGTTCACAAAAATTAAGCCATTGGTGTCGCGATCCGCATGAGGCGAACAGCCCCACGACCAAATCGTCTAATCCGCTCAGCGCCGCACGTCACCAAAAGCCATCACATTAGTCCAAAAATCGGGAGAGATGAGAGAAAAGAGAGTGACAATGGCATGGGAGGGAAACGGAGAGATGGAATGGGGAGTGGAGAGGGTTGAAAAGAAGACAATCGAGATGCGAATCCCTTCCACTCAGGGGAGAGAGGAGGACTGGGGAAAAATGAGAGAGGGGGAGGGGTGGGGTAGGACAATCTCTAACGCTCCCGGCTCCTCAGTCACCAGCTCGTGGCCGTCGTGACGAGAGGGCATGAATCAATAGCGCCATGGAATCCGGCCGGGCGGGTGAGCACCGCAATCCTCTCTCCCTCCCTCCCCCCACTCCCGAAAACTACTTTCCTCCCCCTCTCCCTCCCATCCACTCCTATAATACGTCATCCTCCCAGCTTGCCGGCCCTTCCCCACACCCCACCCAACCCCTAACCTCGCCCTATCCTCGTAACTCCCTTAATGTGCCGGGGACTGAGGAGGCTATTTTTTTGAACTCGCGGCGGCACTAAAGAACTATCAGCACTAGCAGCTGCACTCATAATGAAGAGTCGGAATTACCACGTCCCGAAACATCGTCCGTAGGAAATTAGCAGTTGGACCAATCCAAGGTGAGGTAGCTTTGGGGTAACACCACGGAAATTTTTACTACAAGCAGAAACTTTGATAAAAAAAGATTTCACAGAGTATTTAACAAGATTATCCCGATTATACAGATCGTATTATTACTACGATTATAGTCACATTCACATGTTTAATACACCTTCAAGGTGGCTTACAGGTTACTTAGTTGACGTAGACGATCGAATGATGGACGATTGAGGAATGAGGAAAACGAAGGGAAAGTGATGGAATATTTCAAACAATAAAGAACTATCAAACGAAAATAAACGAGACAAACAGTAGAGAAACGAGATATACGGAAAGCTAAAAAGAGCAGAAAAATACGTAACAGAGTAGCATATACTGTAACAAATGGCTTAAGATTATCAATAAAGATAACCATATTATAACTATTCTAACAATACTTGCAACGCTGTGGATAGTATACGCTTTCGTTGACAGTTCGTTGCTTCGAAGGACAAAGGGTTCATAATATTTCAGAAACAAAAAACCAAGATAGTCCAAAAAAGGAATGGATACATCTCTATAAAAATACTCTGGGTTACATTCAGGATTATAATCAGCCGAAGACAATATGTGCTTTTATTTCAAGCCTCTTTAGCACTAAAAATCTGGCACAGACTGATATTTAAAAAAAATCTATTAACTTCGGAGCCTGAGAGGTGCCATATTCTCGAAATATAATATTGTTAATGGTTACAAATGCTGTATATATTTATCAGAAAACGACAACCTACAAACAGTCCTCTAAAGAAGAAGATAAAACAAATAAAATTTTAATGCTCACCAATTAAATAAATGCTCCACAGAATTTTCTTCAACCGAATATAACGGCACCTCAAGAAAACAGTAACGCTCCAATGAGTTAAATTTGAAAATGCGCTCCGAATCCATACTGAAAATCTGAAGGAATCGGATTATCTACGTCCGGATTCTGCCCAAAGGTCGTGCTGGTTGGCGAGAACAGAGCTCACTAAACAGCACGTCCTACAGTGAGTGTAATCCACACACCAGGGTTACGGTGGAACAGATCTTTTCCAGCCATTGGTCTAACGTTCACATAGGGAACCATGAAAATTCGACGGATATGGTATGAATATAAAGGTCCAAAGATCTCTGCTAGATACGAACCTGGCACCTCTGGTCAATAGTTCAACATCATGCCCACTGGACTACCACGCCAAATCTGGGTTTTAGGAACCAGTATACTTCAGTGGCGATGCTTTTCATTCTAAAACGACGCCGTCAACGAACAAACCTATGCATTCGTTCTACCCCCAGTCCCTTACACCCAACGAAGACCTTTTTCAGGAAGGGGATACTCCTTCCCCTGTCCTTCGAGTCCTGTCATTCTCCCAGCCATTATATTCCAGAACTCTCCAACCCCACAAAACTCACCCACCCTCCCAGCGT